>OY284413.1:58500966-61000966 GCA_958301585.1 Merodon equestris
CGTTCGGTCATAAATCACATTTTTAATTACTAATATGCAGTCACACGTTCAAGAATTGCCTCATAAAAAATGGTCGTTTGCTTAACTCGTTTCCAGTACATGATTCCAATGAACTAGACACGGTAACGGGAATAACAGAAAGAGCCAAAGCGACAGTGAAGCTGTAGAGCCCGATACAATTGATCTGTCACCACCACTCGTACTCGACCTTTATTATAGTTAATTACCTAGAAGTGTGACGGGGAATCAGCCGTTCTCGAGATATCTTAAGCCATTCGCCTCGCTCTGGATTTATTTCATCTGAACCAGTCCGCTCATTCGCTTAATGAATCAAACTCAGTCAACCCAAATCCGTGTCTACTCACACCTGAGCTTGTACATACCCATATGACCGTCACGAGTTGTGCCGGCGAGTGTGATATACCAATTTGCATATCTCTTAGCACACCACATCTCCGGAGATCACTTCGGAAAGGGACACAGAGTAGCCCACATGTTGAGTAAATATGTATTTGTGCTTTTACCAATGATGAAGGGGCACGAACGCATTGGGGAGACACGTTCCGGATGAGATACGTAATTAGAAATGCCACTAACAATAAATAACGTTAGTCCGACTTGGAGTTCTGGATGAGCTGCGTACGAGTATGGGTGCTTCGGTGGGCAAGCGCATGTTTGGGATTCGACAAGCGATTGCCAATACGGCGAAGTGGCAAATATGGTAACGAGGCAAGTGACTGAACTGCACAGTAACGACTGTGACGACGGAATTAGTGGGAACAAGGAATGGAAAGCAGCTTGTATAATAGCCTGATGGCGACAACGATGGTAACAGATTTTAGGAGTGCCCAAAAGGTATAAATAAACACGTCGTCATGCAAATCACGCCGATTGTCGACGAAGAGAAATGCGGAAAATAAACAACCTAGATACAATGCGAGTATACATCTAATGGGCAAGTGAAGATTGACGCAGAAACGAGCAATTGGTGACGAAAGTGAACAGATGAAAATCTGACTCCTAAAATGATAACACAGACTTGAAGGGAATATAAACCTTTTTTAATGCTTTTCAGCTTTCTGTTCTATAGATTCGATAGTAAATAATTTGTCCATTTTACACGCAGGTTCACTGTTCTCCAAGCATTCGCCGATGAATCGGCAGTTGATCAAGTCGGCAGCTTCTTGAAAATTAGGTGGCTCCTTAAGCCAACGGGTGGCGTTTGTAGTACTATTCCCGTAGGTCTTACCGAATTCCAATTTAGCTCCGGGAACGTGGCCCCCGTAGAAGGGCATCATCCCGATAGAACGATGATAGATTTGGAAATGGCCACAGCCCGGTGGTGGATAACAAAATCCTATGTACTCCGATGGTTGCCGTTTTTGGCGGTAATCACTTCCTCCATACTCGCAGAGTGAAAAATGTTTTTTTCTATTTTCCGACGATTTGAAGTGATTGAGTGACTGCGGGATATTACCCCCATATCCTGTTGATGGAAGAATATGAAAAAAAGTTTATTTTTCGTTTATTTTTCTCTTACTTGTAGCGTAAGACATATGGCAACTTCAAGAAGTGATTTTGAAAAACTACTAAAGAATGTCTATGTAATGAATAATCTGGTTGAATTCGTTTGTTCGATTTAATAATAAATCATCCGCTCTGCGCAGTGCGCCAAGTTTGTCTCCTTCCTGCAGTAGATAACATATACAGTGGCGGCCATAAAATTAGTGACAACAGCTCGAAAGTTTTGCCATCAATCAGAATTATTTTTCCTTACACCACTTAGGCTGATTGACACCGTTTTAGAGTAACGGTTGGAATGCGTACTCCTCAGATGTGTTTCTATGAACACGAGTAGTTGCAAAATACCGGGTCATTCATTTGTAGTCCCACTGTCAGAATTACTGATTTTGTTTCAAATTTAGCCTTTTTATCTACGTCAGTTGACAGCCCATTTCAAAGTGTCATAAAAAAATGAAATGGCCTCACTAGCCTTTATTTTTGTTTTGACAAATCAACCACTCTCCATCACTTACGACGTCGGTAGTTTGGCCGAGATTAAAGCCTTTTATAACCTCATTCCATTCCACTTCTGAATTAATTTTCAGAAATCAATTGATTTACAAAACAATAAGTGGAATGTCATCTTCAGAATCATATTCGTAACCTAGGAAGTTCAAAATACGAGGTTTGTTCAAAAAATAAGGTGACACTTTTGAATTTCGAGAGCTAAATACATTACATTTTATTTGTCTGCTATGCTGTTACACATGTCCCCTTACATATGTTGACATTGCCAGCTATTTTGGATATTTAGTTTGTTTTTCATCGATATAACGTTTGGACGCATTTTGGTGTTCTTGGCAAAAAAAGTGGATCGAAGAGTCTATATTAAATTTTGTGTGAAAAAATTAAATTAAGTGCCCCAACGTACTTGAAATGTTGAATGCGGTACGAATACGACAGTCTACGCAGAGCAAAACAAATGACTATAAGTGATATAACCTCTTCACAGAGATGATGTTAATGAGGATGCCCGCCCTGGACGCTTCACCACGTCAGCAGCGAATGAAAACGTTGAAGCAATAAAAAAAAAGTAATGGAGATTCGTCAAATCACTATCGGAGAAGTTGTTGATGATATTGACATATCGCTTGGTTGAGTCACTTCATTTTTCAAATATTTTGGGCATGAAATGTGTGTCAGCGGTGTTTGTTCCGAAATTGCTAAATTTTGAACAAAACCATTGTCACATGGGCATCACTTAAGTGCTATCGAATAACGTAAATGACAATTCAGATTTGCTATAAAAAAATCATCACTGGCAATCAAACATAGGTATATGTTTATGACGTCAATCTGAATCCCAGTCATCCCAACCGAAACGACCAGAAGGGTCAAGATCGAAAAAAGCGCGCCAAATTTGGTCAAATGTGAAAGTTTTGCTCATGGTTTTATTCGATTACAATGGTGTTGTTCATCATGACTTCTTGCTGGAAGGTCGTACGGTCAATAAGGAATATTACCGTGAAGTTATGCCAGTTTGTGTGAAGCAATACGAAGAAAACGGAAACAAATTATCACTGTTGCATCACGATCATGCACGTGCGCCCTCATCGCTGCTTCTGTGTAATATTTTGGCCAAACAATATCGTAATCATGCCCCGGTCACCGCATTCCTCAACTTGGCCCCCTGCGATTTTTTTCTCTTCTCAAAACTGAAAAGACCCATGAAACTACGGAGATTTGCCACGACCAAGAGGTTGATGAGAGTTAGAACCCAGCCGCGAAAATCCAAGTTAACTCTTTAAAAAGAATTATTCCGAAAGTGGATGACGCGTCACTTGCACGATTCGCACCTAAGTAAGTAAGGAAGGTATCCCTGACGTTGAACCACCCTATTTCGCTCAAACCAAAAATATCTATTCTGTACCATGTAAACTCTGTCTTCAGCTGATTAAAACCAGTTTTCTGACGCCCTTTTCTCAGGAGTGCAGAAGAGTTTTCACGCTTTGAAATCTGATCATTGTCGATAACCAAAAGCAAGACTTCATCAATAAGATAACTATTAAGCTTTCTCTTATTTTGAGGTCGGAAAACATATCGGTCCCGCGACAAAGTTGTCTTGTTTTCGTCTTATTCCGTTGCCCTCTTAATCTTTGGTTTCTTAGTTATAAAGGGTGTTTTTTTTAGAGGTTTGGTTTCTAAATTGGCAACACTCTTCTTACAGATCGCCAATTTGACAATTGAAACTTGATGTATTAACCAGAAAATAGATTTTAAGAGAAATGGACTAGCGCATGTAAATCCTACAAACTTATTTTGACAACCATGGTTCGATTCGCGAAACTTATCGTGCGCTACGTCCATTTTTCCGTCGACATAATCGTCCATCTAAACAAGTTATTCGGAACACGATGAATCGTTTTCGCACCACGTACACTCTTGGGGATAATGCGCATCCCCAAAGATGACAAACAGTGCGAAGATAAGTTATTGCCGTTGTGATGCACAGTGTAGAGGAGAATTCGAATGAGTTGATTCGCCTCATTGCTATGCCGACCCACTTTATGGAAGATTTTACAGAAAGATCTTGTCTTAAGGGCTTATAAGATCCTTCTTTTGTAAGATTTAAGACCGTGTGACCATTATACGGGTCGCAGGTTCGGTGAATGGGCCGTACAAATGATTCAGCTTAATCCTCATATTCAACGCAAAATTTTGTTCTCATATGAGGTCCATTTTTGGTTGAATGGATATGGAAACCAGCAAATTTACCGAATTCGGAGTGGAGAAAACCCAGAAACCTTTGTCGAGACGCCCACCGATTGATGTGCCTTATGGTGGAAACACCGGCCCACATTTCTTTAAGGACGATCCCGGCCAGAAAGTTACTTTCGATGGAGAGCGCTATAGAGACATGGTTTCTGACTTCTTCGTTCCACATTTGAATGGCATTAACGTGACAGAGCTTGGCGCGACACTTCTATTTATTGCGGGAAACATTTGCTGAGCACATAATTTCGCGTAATAGACCTGTGAACTGACTTCCACGATCCTGTGAGGCCACACCTTTAGACTACTTTCTTTGGGGGTATGTGAAGTCACTAGTCTATACCGATAAATCAGAGACGTCGGACGATTTGGAAGTCAACATTCGCCCTGTGATTGCTGATATACGGCCACAATTGATAAAGTTGTTGAAAATTGGATTTATAAGCATATGCCCATATTTCTTCATATTAAAACACATGGCATAATGACATAAAATTATCTATTAAATAGAGTTAATATCATAGACATTAAAATTAACTTTAAGCGTTTTATTTTATATTAAATTTGTGTAGCTCTAAAAAAACAACCTTTCCTACGTGTTTCTTTTTACTCATATCAGCCTTGTCCATGTCCAACGGTAAATCACATAACACAAACCATGCCGAACGGAGCCATTAAGATACCGTTATGACTGTTATATTATTTAATTGGCACATTTGTATGTTCAGAGACAGGCAATAATTACAGAAAGCTAGTGGTTTCAATAGTTCGCCTCAGACATGGTGTTGCAAGCCGGCACCATCCTATCTATCATACAAATTCAAAAATTTATCACACACTTTGAACAATTCAAATATTAGCAATGGTGAGAATGCCGATATTCATTTATTCATTTTCATTTCAGTTAAAAAATTACCTCCTCTAGGACACCCTCTTTAAGAAAGCAAAAATAAGTACAAAAGCAGAAGGATAAATACAAATCTATAAATTCAAAGCGGCTCTAAATGAGGTCGCAAATACAAAATTAATCACCATATCGGAAGATGTTATAATTTTTTCCAATGGCGTCTTGCGTCAATTATATTTGACATTTGTGAACTAGACAGTAGTAGTATACCAGACAAGCAATGCAGCGCTACATTCCGCAATTGCAATAATTATGTCGATTTTTTTGACCAATAATCGGTCGATGGTGTCAGCACAGCGTAAATTTCGATGTCGATTTTCTAATCTTGTCCGGTCAACTTAGCTACTCGACTTGAAAATACTGGAACCACGGGAGACCATGCAGGGTGTGGCTGCCACCGGACTGGTCGTTTGGTCGAGAATATCGCGGATGTCGCTGCCGATGTCACTAAGAACGAAAAAACATCAACCAGACGACGAGTCACCAGACAGCAAATTTTAGTGAAAGATTTATACATGTTCCCGTACAAAGTGCAAACAGTGCATCAGTTAATGCCTGCAGATCCTCAGTCGCGTGAGAATTACTGTCAAGCCATCCTTAATCTCAACAACGAAAAGGACGACTTTGTGTCGAAGATCATCATGAGCGGCGAGGCGCATTTTACTTAAGTGGTTACGTCAATAAGCAAAATCTTCTAGGGCACTGAAAATCGGCATGTGATGCACAAAGAGCCATTACATCCACTCAAAGCCACTGTGTGGTGTGGCATTCACGTGGGAGGAGTGATTGGACCGTATTTTTTAAGGACGCCATCGGCAATAGGGCCATGATAACCGACTTATAGCTGCCGGAATTTGAAGGGCTTAGTGAACATGTGATTTCAACAAGACGGTGCATGCGCACACACAGCACGAGCCACAATGGATATTGTAAAGAAAGCATTTCCTAGTCGGGCAATCTACCGTTCCAGTTTAACCATCCCAAACTTCTTTCTTTAGGGCTGCTTGAAATCGCGGGCTTATGCCAACAAGCCTCAAACAATCGCAGCGCCTAAAAAGAATATTCGACAGGAATGCGAACAGTTATCACCGGAAATCTTGCGGAAAGTCATGGAAAATGCGATAAAACAGGCGGCAACCACTTGACGGATATCATCTTTTTCATTTACCAGAAAAAAATGTAAAGGTCCAAGTAAGGTCCATCACTCAAACTTTTTTTTTATTTGGTAAAAATGTAATTCAAAAACAAAATTGGATGATTAATTTCGCGCCACTTTGTATAATCGTATAATCTGAAGAATTCCCCATTGTATCGCACCTCCTAAATATTTTTTCGAACAATCCAGGAAGAAAGATAACAAAACCAACCAGCTTCTCGCCTTTTTTGTTGAAAATCTTAGAGACTCCTAGATCTATAAATAAGAGGGCTCAGCATGTATTGTGCGATACTCAACACGCCTATCTTAAGGATGATCTGTGGAGAGCGTCTTGTCTAGTGCTGTGAAAGTAATTGAACATTTCGGGCAATTTAAGGTAATAACTTTGATAATGAAAAGGCCTTAAGCAATGTAAAGACCGAGTCAATAACAATAATTCTAGAATATGTACAAATGGTCAAGTCGTTAAGACACTGGGTTAGTAATAGCTAAATTGTAGAATTGTCGATGCAACTATTGGACCATGGGAAAAAAATTACAACTAGTGGCTTACTACAGCGTAGAGTTCTATCACCCTTCATATAAACTCAAAATGTCTTCATGGAGGAAGCTATTTATAAAGCAACAGAATAGACAAATAACTTAGCTATACTAATAATAAGTAATTTTTCATATTGTAAATTATCGACGAAGTTATGGAGTTTGCTTTAAAATAACTATTTTTATGGACGGAACAAAACGACCTAGGAAGTCGAGAACGTTGGTTCTAACATCATTCACTAGATGTACATAGCGTTCTTCTGATCCATATTTTTACCAAACCCTGCTCTTGTGAACGGCAAGGCAGTGTAAAAAGTTATTTAAGCATACTCACCAACATATAAAGGATAAAAGCAGCTTATACGATGGAAGCTGTACTGCACGCTGCTCTAAATTAAGATAATCCAATACAACAAAATACAATTATTAGAGGATGTAAAAATATAATATATGGTGACCGACTAAGACCTATTAGTCAGTACTGTCAGAGCAGATGAATTGCCCTGAAACAGATAATGTCACCATAATGCGCATTGGGCGTCGATACAGCTGTTCAACTCTACAGAATACCGGCCTAAAATTAGTAGGGACGAGATGATTTAAACCATATTAAACGTCGTAGGTGCCACAAACTATCAAGTGCAAACTTTGGCTTCATACACCTCCTCCCAACTTGACACGACATGGATTCTTGTTAATATGAGGTCATCAACTCATCGAATTTGTATTTCCCTTCATTTCTTCTTATGACGATGACATGAATTGTGGTAAATTTCGTCAATTTACTCTTCGGAGCCGATAGCAGACAATAGATCTTTTTCAATTTAGAAGCAATTGAGAAACCCTTAGGACGGTACAAATATACAATACGAAGATAATAAATATCTTTTGCGCACAAGGACCGCAAACGTGGAAATCTATCGCTATAAAGATCTCAGCCTAAAATTTTAGAACTTTAAGATCCACGGTACGGTATAAAATCTATAAAATCTAGATTCTATTCAACATCATCTTGTGAAAACATTACTTCTTGGAAAATGTCATAAATTCCAAATCCAGTCTGTTAACTGTACTGTCGGTGTGGTGAGTATGTAAACAAATAAAACTCCCGGTTGGGTTAGATAAAAACTGACCTTTAATGTGGTTACGGTGCCGCAGCACTATTGCGTAAATTTCCTTTCCAAGTCAAATTGAAAACACGGGTAGGGTCATGTTGACCCTTATACATATGTACACTTCTCTGTGATTCAAGTTGAAATATTGTACTCGAATGTAGACTTGAAAGAGACACGAGCTGGTCGTAGCCATAACGTGTTAAATTTGTTATCGAAATCCCACTACAAACTGGTTACCGTCACCGACTTATAGTTATCCATAATGATATTAAGGTCACAGATTTTTAACCACAACGGATACGGCGCGAAATAAGTAATGAAAAAGCGATTGTTTATACCTTTGGTTTGACCTCAGTCCCTTATACAAGTGTAATGTATGTACTTCACTGTATCACTGTACAGTGATGGGCTACACTGTTTTAAATATTTTAATAAGTAGCCCTTCATAAAATGGCTAATATGGGCTGTTATAGGTTCATTGAACTAGACATTTTGAACCAACCTTAAACAAATAAAGCGGAAAGAGATTAGGTCGAAAAGTGAAAATATCATGCTTGTGAAAGAATTGCATGGAAGACATGAAGTTGGAAGTAAATATAGTTTGTTTGGCGTTAGAGTACTACTTGAATGATGAGCGAAACAAATAGAAAATATTGGCAAACACTTTAGCACATATGTGCAAATCAGAAAGTGGATGTTTCCTCCAAAAGTATTTTCGAATTTTCGAGTGACTTTTTTTCAAAGATAGGCTCTTAAATGACTATTATAATTTTCTAACGTTAACATTTACAAACAAAAAAAATAAAAAATTAAGTAGGCTTTAAATAAGTGCGCGCTGTAAGTCGTTAAAGGCATGTCACTCAATGTATTGCCCATTCCCAGCCACCTTTCTGACAACATATAAATTCCGCATTTGAAAAAACACGCGTTTTGAAGTTCTTAGAGAATCGACTCCTTTTTTGTCACCTACATAAGGATGAGGTGCTGCTTACCTATGCCATATGCCATCAAAAAGAACAAGTTTTTAAGCTTGAAGAAATTGATCTGCATTCAATGAAGAAGTTGAGAGGGACGTACATGAATATCTTTACAGCCTTCCAAATTCTTCCTTCCGGGTAATAATACGGATGTTAGAGAAACGAAGATTTTCATTGTCAGAACGAGAATACTGAAGTTCACGCCTGGCCACAGTACTTACGTGTACGAGTAGATCATGATCATCTCAAATTTCAAAACCGTAAGTTCTGACTATTGGTCTATACTTTATTCGATTTGTTGATTTTGTTGTTTCTTCCTTTGGTAAGAAAATATAAATGAATTCAAAACCCTACAGTTATATCTTGAAATAAAAAGCTTTCTGTAATGTGTACGATAAGAGAAGTCCGCTGCGAAGGCTCCCAAAAGATTTACCGTTTTCGGGATGGATCCTTAGCAATATTCACAGTGCGGAAATGATTCGCTTATTTCCGGCAGATTAGATAGCAAAACTGATTCACGTTCTGCTTGTAAAATCACACAAAAGGGCAAGCAAGACAAGTTAACACTCTTGTAGAATTGGGTATGACTATTGAGCGCAAAACATTCTTGTGTTTTTGGCTTTGTAATACAATTATTTGGAAATTGATGGAGCCCATGTAATGATGGAACCGGACATTTTCGTGGGCCTTCCGCTCTGTGAAAATCCCTTTTGTCAATCATATTGAAGCCATTGTATGTATATATGATCTCCCTTAACACAATGAAATGACTGAGATTCTGTTTCTCAAAAATACAAAAATATCATTTTTAGGTAATTAATCCGAAATTGTGGTTGGACCTTGAAGTTTTCCCATTTTACTAAATCTGTGCTCTTAGGCCATAGAAAATCTACATATGTTGTTGAATTTTCATTTTAACATGATCAATTTTTTATGGCCTTACCCAGGACAACCAGTTTGTGATAGACATTAATATCACGAAAGTGACGTATCATCTATCATGTTATCTGATTCCACTTCAAAAATGTTTAATTAAGTTTGCTATTCTGAACTTGTTGTGGGGTTGAGCACCCACAAAAGTGTTCGCTTTTCATATTTGGGAAGATGATGTTTTCAAATCACCATGTGGTCAGAAAAGTGTTTTTTTATCAATAAAATAAACCTAAATACGCGGTTGGAGTTTAAGATTTTTAGAGCTAGTGACATGTACAGGTAATTTATATGAAAGAAATATTCGACATAATAGCGAAAACTTGAAATCTTGTCACCAAGAATTTAAATTGGGACTTCAAATCAGGTGTACAAATGGAATTCCTCCGTTATCCAGCAGATGGAGCTAGTGAAGCATACTGGTATGAAATGTAATTTTCATGTCATAGGGATGGTTACTCTACATATATAGGGTCCGCCAAATAACTTTTTTTTTTTTTTGAAAATGCTATAAAAAAACTACTGAATATTTTCTCAAATTTCTTTTTTTATTTGAAAGTACAATCCTTCCGGTTAATAATGGAAAATAATTTCATTCAAATGACTGCCTCGGCTGGCCATGCAGTAGCCTACACGATCGGTCCAATTTTTAAGCACATTATCGATTGTGTGCAGCTGTATTTCACCAATGGCTTCACGAATATTGTCCTTTAAAGCGTCAATTGTCTCTGGCTTGTCGGCGTAACACTTATCTTTGACGGCACCCCACAAATAATAGTCCAACGGTGTCAAATCGCAGCTCCGAGGTGGCCAAACGACATCAGCTCTGCGGCTGATAATGCGATCTTCAAAAACAGGGCGCAAAACATCGAGTGTAGCTTCGGCTGTGTGGCACGTAGCGCCGTCCTGTTGAAACCAAATGTTGCCAATATCCTCCTCTTAAATTTTTGTGAACAAAAATTCGTTCAGCATGGCCCGATAACGATCGCCATTGACCTTAACGGCCACTCCTTGCTAATTTTCGAAGAAAAATGGCCCAATTATGCCTCTGGACCAAAATCCGCACTAAACAGTGGCTCGTTTTGGGTGCACCGGCTTTTCAATGTATGCGTGCGGGTTTTCTGTGCCCCAAATGCGACAATTTTGCTTGTTTACATACCCGCCAAGATCAAAATGAGCTTCATCTGAAAAGATGATTTTTTTGGCAAAATCGGCATCTTCTGTAAGTCGTTCGCAGGCCCACTTAGCGAAGCGTTGTTCAAGCGTATACACAACCATATTCGTTCAGCGGAAGGATAAAACTAATTATCTGTCAAATCAGACATGAGCTAAGTGTTATCATTCACGAAATAAGCACTACTTGAAAAAAAAAAACGTTAGATGGCGGACCCTTTATATGCCACATTCGTATAAAAGTACGGATTAAAAAAACGCCAAATCGTTTCATTTTGGTGCTTAGGTTCATTTTGGACAGTATTTCGAACATGGACCATGCTTTGGCAATTCTTTTGATTCCTTTACTGGTTCAGTTCCGCCAATTGGCGAGACAGTGCTTCCAACATGTCCAGCATACAATTTTGAGCAGATATGGCTGTTCTCAGGTTCTTAATTTTCGTCTTTTTCAATGTGTACCTCCCTCTTCACGTTCGAGGTATGTCATGAAAGGTGAGATCACCATCGTAGATAAGTACTTAGTCAGCTTAGTTAGGTTGCAAAAGCCCATCGAGTTTCATATCGACAATGCTGTTCGAATTATGTTACTTCCCACCACAAAAAAAAAAAAAAAACTGGTAATAGAATGCAGCTGCGCCAACTTTGGATCATAAGATGTATATGGACATCCAACAAGAGGTGTCATTTTGAATCAATAGGAAAATGCATTACATTTTCGCAAATAGCAGCCTTGATATTTTCTTTAAGTATACTGGTATAACCTCGACATGGAATTGAATTTTACTACAGCCCTAAAGAAAAAGTTCTATCGATCTTAAGTCGTACGATCTTGGAGGACGAAATTCATTAACCGAAACGATTTCACCATCATTACCTTCGAAAAATATGCGTAATGATACCGCTTCAAACTGCCCCTCCCTTTGTAACTGGAGAGATTTTCCCATTATTTCTCTTGGGGTTTTGGAGACTCAGATAAAGTAGTTTTGTTTAGGTATCCCGACAGGGATACTTCAAGCCTCATTACCCAAAAATGAGATCAAAATCTTATTTACTAATTTATTAATTTCCGGGACCCAATCACCGATAGTAGGTGTTGCGGATGATCAGATTGCTTCAATTCATGTGTTAACTGGACCTTATGAGCATGTCGGCTAGGCGGCTATTTGGAAATGGCAGCTTGTAAACGAATTAGCATCACTCTCCTGTCCAAAACGTTAAAATTTATCGATTAAGATTATTGTGACAAAAATAGTACGAAATTTACAAAGTGTTTCCTTGACATTCTCAAGTTATGAAATCATAGTGAGTTGCAAAACTTTGGCCCTTACTTATCAAGAGTCATCGCAATGCTATAATAGTTGAGTGTCGATAATTCAACAATCTTAAATGACACCACTTATAAACATAGATTAAATTCTGCAACAAATGCTGAAAATGTTTCATTTCTTTGTTATTTACGACAAAAAGGATTAAGTTTTGTTCTGACTTTTATAGAAAATACAGTCTGTCAAATGTTTGCAAAAAGAATTTTTTTTTTATAATTTCATTAATCTGGTTATTCTTAATGGCTACAAAAAAATAACAAAATTCAAACAAGAATGCCAGAAAATAACAAAAATAAAAACATCTTCATATTTTAAGCTGTCAATTTATTGTTCGCAAAATGCAAACAGAACATAAAAGAAAACGGTATTAATTTCAAGCACAATAACAAATTCAAATTTCGTTGTGTAATTAGTAGCAATTTGTACCATGCTTGCCGATTAATAAGCAATTTAAAAAATGTCTGGAAATCGAACTGATAGCAAAGCGAGAGTGTTGGTTTATTTCAATTATTATAAGGAAAGATCTCATAAAGAAATAGCCGAAATGTTATCAGTTAAATTGAGGGCAAATATAACACTATAGCACCAGCAGAAAAGGAAAATCGGTTGGAGTTGAGAAATCCTGGAGGCCGACCAACGTAGCTGTCCTGAAGAGATGAATCTAAAATCCTTAGAGCTATGATTAAAAAACTCCAAATCAGCTTAAGATGGAGCTTAAGTGGCGGAGGTTAACACCAATTGCATGGAGATGAGACTAGTCGGCATGTAAACAAAAATAAATACTCGTCGAAAATAGCCCGCAAAAAGCCATTACTCTTCGAAACGAATGTGCATAAAAGGCTTACTTTTGCATTGCATCACATTGCACAGCCGCCAGAGTTCTGGAATGACGTAATTTTTTATGAGATAAAAATTATGTTGCATTACAATTTCCAACGAAGGACCTCAAACTGTATGGCGAGGATAATGACCCGAAACACAAGTCACTCTTGTGCAGGACATGGCTGCTTTACAACTGTAGCAAAGTGTTCGATGCACCTGCGCAAAGTCCTGATATAGTCCCCTTGAATATTTGTGGCCATTTTTAAAAAAGAAGGTGTCAAAATGGGCTTCCACATCACAAACCACACTTGTTAGAGTAATTCAGGATGAGTGGAAAAAGATACCGGATTACTACGATATGGAGCACTTGATTGGATCAATGCCAAGACATGCTACAAGCCATTATTGATGACACTAAATATCAGGGCAATTTTTATTTGTCTTTCCTTTTTTACTTTCCTTCTATGTTCTGCTTGCATTTTGCAAACAATTTATTGACAGCTTAAAATATGAAGATGTTTTTATTTTTGTTATTTTCCTCCATTTTTGTTTGAATTTTGTTATTTTTTTATTTTTTTAGTTATTAAGAATAACCTTATTAATAAAATTTTAAAAAGAAAAAAATACAAAAGCAATGCGTATTCATACATTTTAATATCCCAGATCAAACTGATTTAACATGAACAAAGAAAAAATAATAAAATCCAAATTCACTTCTATTTTCGTTTAATTTTTATTTATGTTATGTTATGTATTATTTATATAATAATTGTTTACAATCGCGTATTGATGTCATCAAGCTTCATAGCAGAAAAAATGGAAGTAAATAAACTTCACATGACGTTTTTTATAAATAAAAAATACAGTATTCACGAAATTTCTGCAAAATTCAAAGTCAGTAATGGCTTTCTTGACCATGCTTCTTTAGGTAGACAACTTTCAACGGAGCAAAGTAAACGAAACGAAGGAAATTGAACCCCCGAAAAAATCAGCTGTTGAAATCTCCAATACTTTGGAGATATACGGCGTGCAACTTTCTGCATAAAGAAGCGAACAGAACATTTATGACAAAAAATACTTGCATAAAACAGAAAAGTTATTTTTCGTAACGAATCTAAATTTAACATTTTTGGTTCCGATTGTCGTCGTTTTGTATGTAGCAAAGAAGGAGTTGCTTGAATCTAAATAATATTAGTCCCACAATTAACCACGGTAGTGCAGGCATGACGGTTTGGGATACAATAGCAGATAATCGACTTGATTCCCTCCAAATAATGGAATTCAACTAAATTTGAATATGGGGAAATTCTAAAGTGGTTTATCATTGAAACTAAAGAAAAATGGGTTTACGAACAGGTTTAATGCTGGTGCTGTTACCAAACAAACAGCTGGTGTAACTATAGAGACTAATTGATTTGGAATACAATGCAAGTGTTGCCTCAAAGTCCGGATTTAATCCAATAGAGCACATTTACCTATAGGGTTTATTGGAAAAAGAGTTGCGGAAGAAAACAATAAATTGGACTGCTCATGTTGCCACACAAAATCTAGTCGATCCGATAAATAGAGGAATGTAGACTCTTCTGAAAGCGAAAGGAAAACATAACATGATAACAAACTATATTTCTCTGCTGACAAGCCGAAAACAGAAACGTATCGTTCAGTTAGTTAACCAAGATCCTAGGATGACTACCCACCAACTGAAACTTGAGGTAGAAGAGAGATCTTACAAAACACTATCCCATGATAGAGTGAGTTCGAAGAATTTTGAAAAAAAAAAGAGTATCACAACTAAGTAGCATGAAGGAAGCTTTCTGATAAACAAATGGTGAAATTTTAGCAGAAAAGGGAAAAAATAACATTGAAAAGAGAGCTCCAGCGTATGAAAAATAGCATTTAATACCATCTGTAATTGTTGGTAATGTAGCCTTGGAATTATGGTGCTGGAATAATCTATTTTATTGAATCCATAATGAACTAAGTGGGTTATTTACAAGTTATAAAGGATAATATTCTGCAAAGTCCCCCGCAGTTAGGGTTTCAAATGATAATAGTCCCAAGCACACAACTAGGAATATTTATCTCTGGCTATCGTATAATATTAAAAATTAATTGAGAACACCTCCTGAATCCCCAGAACTTTTTTCTATTGAAAATTTGTGGGAATTACACGAAGGCAGGATTCGGAAGAAATATGCTTAAAAATACAAACTTATAGAAGAAAATATGAAAAAAGTTAGACTCGATAGCTGGACGTTTACCGGGGTTATTGAAAAGAGAGCGCAATGTTACAAGCAACTAGGACATGCAATTTAGTTTGCTGTAACTTTTTTATAAGCAGGTTTTAGTTTTTTTTTCTAAGTTTTATTAACAAACCATTGAGAATATATTTCGTAATGTAATAGTAAAAACGAACATTGAAATATATGTGAAAAAATTAACAATTGAAATAATTCAGATCATGAGCTGAACAATAATTATTTCTTGTTTCTGACGAAAAAAATTCAGTAAGTCTAAAGACAGTCTTTATATGCATAAACGCTATACCAAAAAGGATACCGGCCCATATAAATTATATGGGGAGCTCATTTCGGACAATGAAAGAGTTGCAGCTCAATCTAGAAGATATTGCGGTGGATCTTTTTTTAATTTGCGAGCACAAAAGGGGTTATGATTACCCTTAAGTGTCCGGAATCAAGACACAGCAGGGGCGAAGGTATAGAATAGAGGGAGAAAGGGATTATTACGGGTTCGCTTTAGTGACAGTAGACAGCATTAAGTTTTAGAAGCAATGAATTCCACTCTATTATTTTTACCAGAATTGATTATGCTGTCAAGGTCGGAAATCAATGTGCTTAACATTCGCTGCCGTTCCAGTTCTATGGCCGAAGAGCAGGGACATGAGTCCTGGAACGAATATGAAGAGCTAAGAGTACGAAGGAGTGGATTGGATTAGAAGTAACAGACAAGAGATCATTAATAAAAATGAGAAAGACAGTCGGAGACAGAGCCTTGGGGGACACCAGCATTAATTTGGTGAATATCAGACTTGAACCCATCCAAAACAACTTGAATTGAACGGTTCGAAAGGTGATTTCTAATCCATAGAAGCAGAGATCTATGGATGCCATAAGCACGCATTTCCGACAAAAGAGTCTGATGCCAAGCTCAAGCGCAATGCTCTTGCTTTTGCCTAAATTGTGCAAAAATTGGTTCCACTTTTCGGTGAGATATGCTATCAAATTACCAGTGGACCTGTTGCTGCGAAAACCGTATTGCCGGTCATTAAGAAGTTTCCGCGTTTCAAGATATTTCATGAGTTGACGGTTTATCAACGTTTCCATGACCTTGGAAGAAGGGAGGTTAGTGCTATGGGTCGGTAGGAGGAGAGAGACGAAGATTCGTCCTTTTTGGGGACGGACTGGACAAATGCTATTTCCCATCTACTCGGAAAGAGACTGGAAGAGTAGGACAGATGGAAAAGCTTAAGCAGTGGTTTTGCCAGCGCAGAAGAATACCTCTTTAGAATTATTGGGGGTATACCATCCGGGCCAGCAGATTTATGTACGTTGAGATCTTTAAAAATTCTTGCAACGAGTGGATTTGTCCCATGGTGAAATCAACGCTCTCAAATACAGGTGGAGACAATGTGGAATTTGGCAACGTTGAGCTAGACGCGAAATGCATAGCAAGCAGATTGGTCTTGTCTAAGGAGCTGACAGCTGGAATGTCATTGTAAATTAGCGTGGGAATTGAAGACGAGGCTGAATTCTTTACGTTTTTCACGAACGACCAAAAGTTTTTGCTACCCTTGGGACATTGTAGCACTTTCTACCTCAACTTTTGTTCGTGGAAGAATTTTACACGTCTAATTAATGCATTGCAGGCATTACTGACCCGTTTAATTTTTTTTCCGGTTTTCCTCAGTAGGTATTGGTAAATCCGAAAACTCAACTCTCTCAACCTTACGGCCTTTTTACAGCTCGAGTCATACCACGCATTTTCTTTGGGTTTGATACTCTTCACTCTGTGAAGAATGAAGGATCTCATACCCAGCAAAAGAATGTTCGTGATCACATCAGCAGCGACATCCACGTCACTATCGAGGAAACAGAGTGACCAGTTGAAATTCCTAAAGTAGTCGTTAAGGCCGATCCAATTATCTCTCTCGTATAGCCATACTGTTCTTTTAGGAATTTGATCTCTAACCGTTGCGGAGCAAGTGGATTGCTTAATGTGCATGGGCAGCAAGCAGCATTGCACACAGCATAAATTCAAGAAGAACTGACAACCATAAGAAGGAAGCAATTCATTGAGGTAAGAATAACAGGGCGGTAGGAATCGATCCTATACCATCGAAATTAATAAAATATCCTGGAGTTGAGTAATCGGAGAGCGCAGTGGGTAGTGTGTGGGCCTCTAACGCGCGATGAGCGAGTTCAGATTCGGAAAACCCCAACGCCATCGAATGTTTATTTTAAGGCTTCTTTCCTCTGCGGACAAAACCCTCCGTAGAAGGCTCTGGCTCTTCATGAGCTCTAACGCCATCTTATAATAATAATAATGAGTCACCAGAGAAGTAACATGGATATCACAAAACTATACCCGAGGAATGGAAAAATATGATCAACTTTCCGGTTAAAAAGGGTGACCGAAACCAATATAACAATTACTGAAGATTATCAATATTATCAAGTTGTTACAAGGTGTTATCAAACATGGCATCATACGCTAAGGAAATAAAAGAGACTTCAGTAGTAGGCTTCAGGAGGCACTGTTCGATATGTGACCAGATTTTCACAAAACGACAGCTTTCAGAAAAGAAATTGGAATTCCACGACACGGTCCACCAACTATTCGTAGATTTAAAAAAAGCCGTTTAACTCTGTAAACTGATCGAAAATGTATCATACCGTTGTAAGGTTGGGAGCTCCGAAAAATTTGGTGAAGCTGATACAAGCATGCTTAAAGTGAAATAAGGAATGAGTCAAAGTACGAACAGCAATGTGTGGAGGATTAAAACAAGGAGATGCCTTGTCATCACTTTTTTTAATTTATGGCTGGAATACGTTCGGAGACCCCTTCAGAAAAAAGATAAAATAATTGTCCTGATAGAATCACACTCGCTCTAGCTTACGCTGACTATCTAGACCCTCTAAAAATGGCAGGCAAGGAAGTGTAAAGAAATATATTGTCACTGATCGACTTGGATCGATTCAAACCTCGAAACTTACTGTACTCGATAAATGCTTTAAGAAATGGGAAGAGTTTAAATATTTGGAACTGCCAAAAACGACAAAATGATCGAAGTAAATAAAAGGTGTCGAAAGGGCAACGTGTGCTTCTTCGTGATGACAGAACTATTAAAAGAAATTTTTCGTCCTACAATATCGAAATCCAGATTTATAAAGCTGGTATAATTCCAGTGACATTTTAAAGATGTGAAACTTGGTCTCTGACTAAAAAGAATAAAATTTAATGACCGATTGTTGAATACAAGATCAGGAAAGCAGGTCAATGAATCAGTCGAATGGAAAAAACTATATAATTTTATTAATCCTCAAACATTATCTGAGCTTGATAGTCGTGAAGATTAAGATAGGCAAGTCACGTAGAACCAATGGCCAGTGGACGAGCAGTCAATAGAATATCATATGGAAAGCTGATGGAAATAGATCGCAAGGAGGGCCTTGCCGTAGATGGGAGAAATTAATGATGGACCTAGAAGAAATAAAACAAAACAGTGAACATGGAAGGAACATAGGCATGATTGTGTAGCTTGGCGAAAAGTTATCAATTAGGCTCTGAACTTCCGAGTTCCAAATGACCGGTAATAACAATACCGGTCACAAAGAGTACCCTTGGAAGAGCTCTTTGTGGGTTATTGTATTGGGCTTCACATCCCGATGAAATTTCTTTCCAAATTGAAAACACAAAATAAAATCCAATAACGAACCATGTCGAGTTGATTAGCCTTTATTACAGAAAAAAATAGGTTGTTTGAGCTTTTTTAATAATAAAAATTCATTATCAATCAGGTCATTTTAAAATGCTTCGCTTGTCCAGTGGCCTCTCTAGTCGCTTCCGGATCTAGGGAATGTAATTTTTTTTTTAATTGGGTAGTCATGCATATCGCTTTTTATTACAAAACCTGCTATTCTTTATGAATGCATTTTTAAAAAAAGGACTCAAGGTAATTTTCTAACAACCTAATAAATTAATATTTCCACTTGAATGAAGTCTCGTAACCCATTTCTGACTATGCTTTTTCCTATACGTTTTGAATTAAATACTTTTATGAACAGCACAAAAAACGTGTCTGTCAGTCAGATTTGCGAGAAGCCTAGAAGCGTTATTAATGATTACAATCCACTTTTCAATATATTCACGACGTACACTGCGCTTGAGACGTGTCAAAATAGTGCAAATGTTGGGCTGTATATCTAACCGGGGTTTTTTTTAAGCAAATAAATCTCGAAATCGCCCCAAGAAATAACATTCCAGAACTTTTATCATAGTCATGACGAAGAGTGACGAACCTAATTAGCCTAGGAACCTCTTTGCTGTTCATTCGAAATGTTGACCTTGTAAATCATAAGCCCCAATCCATACTTAGCGAAGAAAACTCCCCGATAATCCATTATGCAACTTCTTACTTTCCACCTAAACTTTCCAAAAGTCATTTGTCCCAAATATTTTCACACACTCTTGGCCAACACCAGCGCCGAATTCGTATTTGTAAACCATCCGCACCTGATAACTGCAGACGAGCCCTAATTTCAAATTCATTAATTTCCCCTTAAAACTCCAAGCACGATGACAATTTTCTTTTTAAATGATTGCATCAATTAATCCAATAGATACAAACAAACGATGAAGTAGCGAAAACGACTAACTGGCACCGACAAAAAGAAAAGCAAAAAAAAAAAACGCTTAAAATGCACGGCAATACGATGATTACTAAACGCAACATGAACAATTATTGCGCAACATTCGCAGATTATTACTGCAATGCAAAAAGATACAAATCGATGGGGTGACAGGGAATAGGAGACATGCAATCGGAGTGTATTGACTTGTTTATCCAACTGTCCTGACATTGTCCAAATGGTATTCGAAAGTGCTGTAGGTACTTTCCCATTGAATTGCGCTTTACTTGAGTGTGAGATGGCTAATTGTCTAATTACGGTTTGATCTTAGTGAAAGGTAATCAATTAAGATCAAATACTGGCCAGGTCGAACAGAATTAGGGTACAGTAAAAATATAATTTATACTTACAATTTTTGACGGACGTGTATCCCTCGGCCGCGCTGCTATTACTACCACCGCCATTGAGGCTTAATCCACCGTTCATCATATGATGTTGTTGCTGTCCGTTCGATTGTCGTCCCACGCTGTTCAGCGTAGTGGTGCTGCCTGCTCGCGAACGCCATCCACTCCCACTTGCGGCTACTGCGGCAGTTAGATCGCCGTTCGATTTGCTCGTCGCACCATTACTATTCAATGTGCCATAGACACTGCCACCGCCACCGCCACCGCCCGATTCCAATTGCCTGGCGTATGAATTGTCCGCGTACGCATGAAAACAACATCTGACTAGAGCGTTGGCCGCAGCTTCTCGCTTGCATATAAATACATGACACTCGAGGACTTTAATACCCGTCGTCCTTCGCAGTATCGCAGCAAATATCGGCGGATGTTGGGCGCGTGGCATGCGTGCAAACGGCGAGTCTAATGGTAGAAATTTCGGTTCGGGATTTGAATTGCCTCGTTCCGGTATGAGAACCTGTCGTACTGCAGCGCAATAGTGCAACGATTCGATGGGGAAGAATCGCGTGATTTGCTTCAGATTCTCATCGACATTTTCCAGTAATATGCCATTCGACCAGACACTTAGCCATGAATCGATACCCTTCGCGCCGACTGCACCCTCGGATGGGTAGAGGCTACGCAATGGTTCCTGGATACCTTGTAGGCCGTCCTTGCTCTGTCGCGGAACTGCGCTGCCGAGATAAAGAACACGGCAGCGACAGATCGGTGTTGAATCGCCCATCATCGGAGAGTCTATTCTTTTGTTTTGTGTTTTATGTTTCGCACAGTCAGGGAGAAAAGACGTGCGAAAGGGGAACAATGAGTAATGTATCTGTGTTACACCGCACACCGAAAGCTGCCACTAAATCGCATTAATTACTTGATATTTTTCTCGTTTGACCATCAATAACACGTTCTCGAGGGCGTGATATTCAATACAAGAATCCAAGGTACGTATGTACACTAGACCGAGGAATCAAGAGAACGCTAGACAAGCACGACGACGTTGCCGGAGACGATAGCGACGATGTTGAGATTGCGATGACGAAAAACACGACAAAAAAGTGTTAAACGAAGAAGAACCAAAGGTACGACACGAAAAAAAAAAAACAGAAATACCCGAGGATAACGAAGAACTTGGCGTGGAAACACCAAAGAACACGAAAACTACGAGACCAGACGTGAAGGAGAAGAAAACTGCGATCTTCGAGAACTTATTTACACTGCTGCTGGCGTTCTTCTGCGGTAAATGCCGTGTATCTCTGTGTTGGATTGTAGATTCGTTTTACTTTGACACTTACACACAGGGCGAATGGGACGAACTAGTAGATTCTTTCGGTCGACATTTTCCACCCAAACACTTTTTTTTTTCCAATTATTTTTCTTCGAATTGAATTTTCGAAAACACTTTTTCACTTTTCAACAAATTCCCATAAATTTGTACCTAAAACCTTTAACAAAACAAAAACACCTTACTGCACTTCAGTTAAGGAGCTATATACCACCAGGGCGGGTGCAGAGACAGGAAAATATGGCGGAAGTTTATTCCTTATAGGGCAGAGCACTTAGAATGTGTATCTTGTACCTTTCGCAGCGAAGTCGTTACATGTTCCGGGTAATCCTTGTGTTCATTTATTCCAAATCGTTTCGAAATTCACTTTTGTTTTTCGAAAATAAGTTAAGTTAAGAAGGAGAGTTTAAAAAATGAAGAGCTGTAAACGTCTTTCGAGTTCGTTAGTCGAACGCGCGCGTCCATACGTCCGTATCCGTATCACTAGCTCGAGTTGTTACCACGGCGCAGGTATACTCAAGAATAGAGGCAGTAGCGACGACGTGGTATTTTTTTCCGACGTCTTTGCTTGCTCGTTTCCACATTCCGCGAGTCGAACAAGTCTTGAATCGATCTCAGGTGTATGCGTGAGGTTCGATCGAAGGCGTAGTTGTTTGCTGGTTGTAGTCGTGTTTTCGTTTGGTGGTGTTGTGTTTGCTTAGGTATTTGGCGAGTGATCGCGAAAAAGTACAGAAGCGAGCACTTTTTAAAAATGTGCTGCAGTTTTGACGTGCATCAACAGGTAGAACTGCATTACCTCACCTTACTGGATGGGGTTTTTGTGTGGATTATTCGAGACCATTCGTTTCGAATCTATTTCGGACAGAAATCGTTTAAGAAGTATTTTCTTATAGTCTTCTGAAAATTGTCAGCGAAACTAGCCTTGAAGCCCTTTCATAAATGAGTGGTTGATGTAAAACGGCAGCGATGTAACCCAATGGCCCAATTTTTTTTTGGTGTTATTGCAGGGCAACATGAAATGTTCTCTCCTGAGAATCTCAAAGGATAAGCAGCGAACACACGATAAGAAAAAATTACGGCGAATTCTCTAACCATTTTTGTAATATCCGTTTGTAACATAGTGCTTTTTTTCGGAAGTTATTTCCCAATAGCTATAAAATGTTCAGGATGCGCCATTTCATATGGGTCGATGTAAACTTCGAATAACTTCAACAATTGTCAACCGATTTTCATATGTCATAACATTTTGGAAATGTCAATTCAGTACAATTTTAACCATAATCGCTTCACACCAAAAGAACGCGCGGAAATAGTTTCAATGTTCATTAAAAATTAACGCTCGATTGTGCTAACTCAACGTGCGTATCGTGCAAAATATCGTGACAGTGTTGCGGCCAAAAAGATACAATTCGTCGTTGGGCCTCGAATTTTTTTTCAATTTGGTTCTGTGGCAAGCCCTCGTGTGCAACCTAGGCCACGTCCGCGGCGTTCAAACTCATCTATTCAGTCTTTGAAGGCCAGTGTTCAAGAAGACTCAAGTTTGTCATATCGGCGCCGTTCGCAGCAGTTTGGCATCAGTGGGACCATTTTAAAGAGAATTTTAAAGGATGATCTTTCCATACAAAGCGTAGAAGATAACTCAAAGAAGATGAGCCACGGCGCTTGGCATACGCACAAAATGTCGTTGCGATGATTAATGCTGAGCCGGAGCTCTTGCAGCAATTTTTGATGACCGATGAGGCACATTTTACGCTCTCTGGCTCAGTTAATAAACAAAATGGTCGCTTCTGGTCGCACCGAAAATTCCCACATTATTCAGGCAGAGCCGCTATATGATCAAAAAGTTACTGTTTGGGCCGGTGTATGCGCTAAAAACATAATTGGACCGTATTTCTTCAAAGTTGGCGATACAGTGGATGGCGATCGATATCGGTGGATGTCGGCCCATTATGTGGTCCCAGAAATGCGTAAAAAAGACTTATTTCACTTTTGGTTTCAACAAGACGGCCCGACATGCCATACTGCAAACAAAAAAGTGAACCTTTTACGTAAGAAGTTCCCCGGAAGATTGGTGTCAAAAAAGTGGGATATTGACTGGTCTCTGAGATCGCCGGATTTGACTCTTCCAGACTTTTTTCTTTGGGGATACTTGAAAAGCAAGGTATATGCTAACAGCCCGAAGACAATAGAACAGCTCAAAAGAAACATTCGTGCGGAAATTGCAGAAATTTTGACCGAAATGCTCGAAAATTCATGGAGAACGCGCAAAAACGAGCCGATTTTTGCATCGGCAATAAAGGCGGTCATTTAATTGATATTGTTTTCAAAAATTAATCAAGATAAATTGTAAAAGTCTAAGTTGAATAAAAGTTTTTGAAGTTCCAAAATCGGTTGAGAATTGTTGAAGTTATGCGAAATTTACATCAACCCTATATGAGATGGCGCATCCTGTACAAAAACAATTTAATACAAAAACCGTTATTGAAATTAGTATCTGGAATATATTACTCATTTAACCTGTAAGTTTCATTGTGTTGAATTAATTGTAAGAATTTGTAACTGAATTTTGAAATGGACGCATCAAAGAGCAAATTTGAATATTTTATGGTTTTGTGCCGCAAAAAGATATTAAAGTGGAAACGGGGCCACTAGAGAGGTTCAAAATGTGCATGGACTCAGCTAGTCCAAGAATCGGCGTTGGTTCGCAAAGTTTCGACCTAAAGATGACCCTCATTCCGGTAGGCCAGAAGAACTAGACGATACGCATCTGAAGTCCCTCGTGAAGAAAAAATCCCATTGTTACGGTAAGGTAAGTCAACATGGCCATATGACCATCCACCTAACAAAAATAGAAAATGTCATAAAGCTGGGAATATAGCTACCACATCAACTATCGCAAAATAACCTGTGGCGTCGCTATGAATCATTCACCATTTTTGAACTGGGTCGATACCGGAGATCAGAAATGGGTCTTTTACAATAAGATCAAACGTCGTCACCATTGGCTGAGCCCAGACCGACCAGCACAACATCACAAGGATGGACTTCACCCACTCAAGTCGATTCTGATTCTATGGTGAGATGCTGAGGGAATAATCAATTTTGAGTTGTTTCTTCATAACCAGACTATCACCGCAGAAGTCTACTGTGCAGCAACTCGAAGAGGTGTTCTATTCCATCAGGATCATGTTCGCCCTCTTACAGCTGAGAGCATCTGCACACAGTTAAAGGAGTTCGGTTGAAAAAAAAAATGTGTATCCGCCTTATTTTCCAGACTTAGCATCTTCAGATTTCCACTTGTGCCGAAGTCTGCAAAATTTCCTTTATACAACAATTTTAGAGCTAGGGATGATGTCTTATAGCCTCTTGGGGCGTTTTTGTCGTCTGTTGTTTTAGTAACGGCGTTAAAGAGTTGCCTCAGAGGTGGACAAAAAGGTTATTCAAGGGATTGATGACTAAATGTTTGCATTTGGCTAAAATTATTTAACGTTAAGCAGATATTAAAAAATCGCGGAATACTTTCTTACATATGGATATATGATAGATAAGGACCAAAATAATTTTGGTTTTAGAGCTTTTAAGGCTTTAGAGTCCAATGCTACTTTGATAGTTGCAGATTCACATGTTTATGATAAAATCCCCATTGCCACTTGGATAAGTTATTCTTCTTCTTCTTAGATGGCGTCACAGCTCATGAAGAGCCAGAGTCTAGCTTCTCTCATTCACTTATGTTGTGTGCGATTCGTTTTTCACACAAGTGAACGGGACCTACAGTTTAATGCCGATTCCGAACGTCGAGAGTCGCGAAGCTTTGCATGGCAAGTGTACTACGGGGGGTTTTGCCAGTTCTCCGCCGAGGAGAGAAGCCGCGTAATGAACATTCGATGGCGTTGGTGTTATCGGGATCCGAACTCGCTTATCGTGCGTCAGAGGCCGACACACTACCCACTGCTCCACGGCTCTCGTCGGATTGATTATTACCACCGTATAAATGCCTTTGTAATTGGTTGGCCATAATCTTTCAAAGAACTTTAGTTAATAAAAAGCGCAAGCCTGGTCTGAAATCTGTCGGAACTGACGGGTTAGGTTTTTTCATCAATTCATCATGAACATAAATTTGCTGGTCACATTAAAAACTAAAGCTTTCATTTGCGTCTCCTAAGCTTACCGAAGGTTGTTAGAGCTGAACAGAGGGGCGCAAGGACGGATGTCATTTTAAAGGGTTTTTTTACTATTTGATTTTTTCTATTTTTGACACCTCACACATGGTTCGTGACATGTGTCAAAGTCAAGCATTTTCAGTTAGCCATTTCATCATGGGAAGGCTTACAACCGAACAATGCTTACAAATTATTTAATTTTATTATATAAAAGTTCGTGCTCGGTGAAAAATGTTGCTCGCGCTCTTCATCATTTTACGATCGTCATAATCGATTTATCGTGTTTACTAGCCGACTAGACGAGGAGTTCCTGAACTTTCTTACTAAAGTTCAGGATATCTCTCATGAGAACTAAAGGGAATTCCTCAAGAATTATAATTTTTCTGAGCAGGATACTCTTCCTTAGGTGGCAGAAGGTACCACATTCACATAGTATGTGCTCTGCAGTTTCCTCGTCCTTAAGCGAGTCGACTCTCGGTTTCAGAAGAGAGGTTCATTTCGTTGAGATGATATCTCGGCTACAGTCTTCCGAAAGATGGCTGACCAAACTTCTGATATCGACTCTATTATAAATAGGAATATTAATAGAGTGTTTGTTCAGGGCCGTATAAATCTTTTTGATTGAGGGAGCTCTTGAACGGTATTCCAAAAGTGCACATATTGCGATTATTCTCAGTTGTCTAAAAAAAATTAATCTTCGGCGTTGGAATTCCGCAGAAAGGTTCGGCACCAATTTACCTTTCGCTGGAACCTTTATGCCCTTGTGCCCTAACACCAACCAAAGTTTGACCTTGTTTCTTTCGGCTAGGTCCTTCAGGGCATCGTGGTATTCATTAACGAATTTTAAGCTTGTGCTTTACAAGCCCATCGCTTTGAACGCTGCTTGACTATCTGAGAGTATATTGATGGTTACACCTCTTATGCCAATCTCCAAATTTAGGCTGACGCACGTCAGGGTGGCGTATAGTTCGTCTTAGATCTTTGGTCCAAATTCAATTTGGTCCAAAAATGCCAGTGCCAACACCAGAATCCGTGTTGGAGCCATCTTGGAGGTTTGTTTCTGAACGAAGGAGTCTGATTGCACTGCAACCCTTTTAGTAAAAAGGTGCAGTGGAATAATTCCGATTAGTGGGCTGAAGTTGGGCAAGTTGACATAGCGTCTGTAATGCCGACACATGCTAGTCTCTGAAGTTTAATAAGATAGTTTTTTGTTAAACTTTTGTCCACCACACCATACGACGGATGCATACGTCATGATGGGCCTTGCTATCGCGGTAGATGGGTTTCAATCCCAGATTTAACCTTGAGTGCGTCGACAGGCCCACAGTGCCCTAGTCGCCTTTGTGAGTTGGTTTTTAATGGTGGAGTTCCAGTTAAGTTTACGATCAAAGTCAGTCCCTAGATATTTGACCTTTCCAGAAAATGCTATGTACACCTACAGCCATACGTCTGCGGGATAATGCTGTGGTAGTTGAGTAACATACATACAATACATACTGGTGCACTGGCTCCTCTCGATCCTGCCTGCGATCGGTTCTATATAATTTACAGTGTGGAATACTAACCAGTTGAAATAGAATATTTCAATTAAGCCACGATTCTGATATCATAACAAGACTTAGCTTATTTAGCAAATCAGTATTGGACGAAAGACTGCAAAGCCACTGCTACCTGCATTTAGATGATATACGCTTAAAATATTATGGAGTTATGCAACACGTTGAGAACGATCATAACTTCACCAACATTAGGCAGATTATACCTTTGTTTAAAGAGTCTCTAAAAAAGGGGTATAAAAATAAAATACGAATAGTAACTATAAAAAGGCAAAAGATCTTATCTGTCTTAAAACCAGACAAATGAGCTTAAATCGTATGACTTTTTAATAGTTCTATGCGAACACCTTAAGTAAATAAACAAGTAATATTGCACCAATACTTAGCATTGGATGATCTATTTTACAAAACTTAAAACTACCTTCAACTAGCTTACTTTAACTAAAATACCTATTTAGTGTATGTATAAACTGCGTACGTGTCATAATAATCATATTTCTAACCTTTTATTGTATTTTTCTTTTGCTTATCTGTTTAGTTTAACCTACATTTAGCCGATCTATGTGCACCAGCTATTACTGTGCTGGCTTTTGCCAGCATATGCTTTATTAGCTCTCCACGCGCTATTCACTGTCGGTAACATTCTGGCCGGCATCGTCTCTAAAGAAATATGGCTCTATGATTCCACCAGCCCACCGAACAGTGTTTTAATGGTTGTAAGAGAGTCTCGACAAAGGCTTCTGGTTTTGTTTTGCTCCAAATTTGGCAGTTTTCCTTGTTTACATATCCATTTATCCAAAAATGGGACTCTTCGGAGAAGAAAATTTGCGTTGAAAATGGGGATCTAGCTATATCATGTTTTCGGCTAATTCACCGAATCTACGACGCGTATAATGATCATGCGGTTTCAACTCTTACACAAACTGGATCTTACAAGCTTTTAAGCCAAGATCTTTTTGTAAGATCTTCCATAAAGTGGATGGGCTGTGCATGATGGCAAACCTACTCATTCGGATTCTCCTCAACACTGCGCTCCACAACGGCGATATCTTCTTCTCTTTGCACACTTTGTCGTCTTTGGGGATACGTATTATCCATTAGAGTGTACGTGGTGCGAAAACGATTCATCTTGTTCCGAATAACTTTCTCAGATGGACAATTATATCGACGTAAAATAGACATAGCTGTCAAATTGACAATCTGTAAAAACAGTTTTCCTAACTTAAAAAGAGGGTCTTTGAATCCCACCCACATGGTTCGAGATGGCAAGGGAGACCAAACCTCCAGTTCAGAGACCATTTGATCGGGGGCATCAGGAAACTTGGATTCTCAAATTGGAAGCAGCGTGCCGGGGATCGATATAGATAGAATACTTAGACCCTCCAAGAGTAGCTAGCCTAATAACTATGTAGTAAGTTAGTTCAAACAACATGTAACCTTTTTGACAGCTGATAGCAAATTAACAAACCGCCTTGGCTAGCAGTTATCGAGTTCATGATCGAATGAAACATTCTATGAAACACTTAATTAAGAATTAGACATCTAAGAAATTGTTTCATTTACATTTGTTAAGCCTCTTAAGTTTTACATACATACGTCTGGCCCGGCAGGTAGATTTGCCGAACTTGATTAGTTTAATTATTGATTAAGCGTAGCCTAATTTTATCTATACCACTTAGACAGTGGTAAATTACCAATGGAACAAGAACTCGTTAAAACCATTTAATCCATGATTGTTAGCAACAATTAAAAATATTCAAAAAACTCTCGTTTGAAAGTGCGTTTGAAAATGTAAAATTTTTTTTGAAATCACAAACATTCTATAGGAATTCTATAGTATTTCGTGGCAAGTGAGGCACTTATACCTTCAGCATCCGGCGACGCTGTCATATCTGCTTACAGATCGTCGCATGACAATCCGCATTCGAAGCGAATGTTTACCATAGAACACTACACGCCACCACAAAGCGCTTTTACAATTAAAAATGTTTACATTTGTCTGCCAAGGCCAGTGTCGTACCAGGTAGTTTTGAAAGATCACGCACAATATCGAGTCTTCGTCATTTTTACAGTTTGGCATCCCTCTTGCACGACTCTCCGACGCAAAATTCGTGATGATTGATCAACAAGCCATGTCGCTTGGATTATTAGAATTTCTTGGTGAACATTGCAAAAAATGACGATAATTTTTACCAAAAAATTATCATAAACGATGGACGATAGCATTCTAGGTTTTGACGCCGATAAAAACACTAAATTAAACCAGCGCGTAGCTGCAAAAGCTGGAATTTTTGCCGAAACTGTCAATGGCTTCTTCGAAGACGACGTCGGAGCAGACGTAACCGCTAATGGAGAATGTTATCGGGCCATGATAATTAATTTTTCGGTGATAATTCTGAGTGATAAGGTCAAAGACATGATTTGATACAAGGCGCTGCAACAACCCTGCCACGATCACTTTTTTGCTTTCTTTGTTCCTGGGTCACCCAATTTCGAATAATTGAGTTTGACTGTTCCCGTGATTGCCTGACTTAACGTCTCTGATTTCTTCCTGTTGGATAATCTGAAGTTCAAAGTGTATGGCAACAAACCCCGGAACTTGAAAATCTTGAAGGAGAAAAGCCTCAATTCAAAATGCAAAAAACGAGTTCATTGCATCATTCCCTCTGGAGGCGATCATTTATATGATATCATATTCAAAAAAGTGATTAGAACCAAAAAAAAACATCCCGAATGCTTAAATCGTTCATTGTACTAGTAAAAAACCTTTCTTAGGCTTGAATAACCAAATTAGGAGAATATTTAGAACTGATGTCTATGGCGACAATGCTTGAATTAATTGTATCGTCTTATAATGCAGAAACTCTATAAAAAAACCTGAATTAATTGACTTAAAGAACATTTTGCGCTGGAATTTTCAGACATTGCGATCACCACTCCTGAAAAAAAATTTAATGCATAATATAAAGCTGACAAGATACACCTTAAAACAGAATTTGATATGGGACAAAAGAGTAGTCAGACAATCAAAAAGAGTCATAAATATTCCTGCCAGACATTCCAATTTCATGGTAGTACCCAACAAAGGCCGGTAGTCTCCTTTCAATTTCCGAATCACTCTATGAGCCACAGTAAACAAAAAACATGAAACTCTCCCTCCTACAAATTCGTACCTGTATACCTGCGATACCTAGATCCCATCGCACTTTTAAAACCCAGTAATTTGCTGTCAGGTAGGCCCTGCTTCTCTTCATATCCAGCGAAACTTGTTGCTCTTTCAATTCACACCAACAGATCTTGAATCAACACTACTACCTTCATGTGCAGCGGCACACATGAGAAAACCCACATATCTGTGTTGTTTCCTTCGTCAGCATTCAGCATACTCCACCGAATCTACCGGTTTTTCCTCTTTTCTTTCATCCCTGCTGGTAGAATTTCTTATTTTTTTTTCGGTTTGTATTTTGCTTTTCGACCAAGTCTTGTTTTTATTCATTTCTTTTCTAGTTTGAGTATTTTAATTTAAATGCGCATGCCAATCACATGAAATCGACTTGAGTGCTTTATATTATGCCCAAGTGTTGGTGAGTGTTTCTATTACTCGGAAATTTGTATATAGCCGCATGTGCATGTATACCATGCTATATATCGGGAGTAATGTTGTGTTGGATGTTGAATGGAAAAAAACAAGTCAAAGAATACGTGTTATTCCTTTTCTCATTTTTTCTCTGCTTTTGTCCATGCGTTTTCTTTTCTTTTTGAGTTTCTACTGTGAAAACAAATTCTCTGTTCTCTGTTAAGTATTTCGTTTTTGGTATTTCATTCGCCTTATTTGTATTATTGAGTTATTTTCTTTTCAAGTTGTTTTCATTCTCTTGCTTTCTTTGCTAATCGTCGTTCTTTATTACGTATTCAGATATTGCCAATTTATGCACACATATCGATACGTAAAATATGCGATTTTCTAGTTCTATTAAATTACGTTTAATTGCATTGTTATTGCTTAGGCATTTTGTATTTTTTTTCTTTTTGGCAATAGAATGTGAGATGGAATCAAAAGAGTTGACTCGCGAACTGGCTGGCATTCCTTTACATCTGCGACGTGGATTTTTGATTCGTTTTTACATTAATTTGTTTTCTTGCGTGGATTAGTAGTGGGTGGTCGGACGACTGGTACGTGTTGGCGTTTTATTGTTTTGAAACGAAATACATCTGTACTTGTATGTTTTATGGGCATTTTGTGGATGTAGGGAATCCCAAATGCTGCTCCCAAATGAATTAGCAAAATTCTTGATGACACTACATCATCTTCAGTTTCCAGACAAACCCTCAATCAAAATACTATCTCCGATGTGATACCCACACCTCAGGCACCATGACATCAAAATAAAACTTCATGGAATCTGAAAACACGTTCTCCAACTGGTATTATGCTGATGGTGCGGATGAGTTGTCGTTAGCGACTAGGAGTCACATAGAGCGACTCATCAATGAGATAACTCTCCCCTTACAATGTGCATTCTTTGAGGTGAGACTATATTTTTATGTTTTTCTTTATTTCGCATCGAAAATGTCGTCTTACCAAGTGCACGTGTTTAAAAAAAGGGGCAAATGGTGCTAGTATGATTGGATTAAAACATATGCAGAGGTATGTAGGAAACTGGTATTCCAAGTGATCAGGGGATCTAAATGGCAATTTGTTGACATATTTTTTATTCATTAAGTGATACTGTAGATAATCACTTGTAACAACAAGAACTTAACAATTATGAAAATAAATGCTTTCAATAGTTCATCCAATAGATTATGCTTAAGCTTCGATAGAAAAAAACTCAAACAACATTGCTGATATGTGCAAAGGGATCTTCTTGCATAACATATCCATATTAAGATCCAAGTGATAATTTAGTTTGAATTTTCCGACCTGAAAGTTCGCAGATACTTCATTAATTCAGAAAGCATTATTTAAATGACTTCGAAACGAAATTTAAGTGTTGTTGCTCTCACAACTTCATTCTTCTTATGCAAGATGTTTTATGGGTCACTCTACTGATTCCAAGCATCTAGGTGAGGTATATACTATATTCGGAAAAGACCTCAGGTTTTATGAAGCACGAATCTATACTTAGAGTTGTCTGGCAGAGAGAGAATGACGAGCATCCTGAACATAACAGGGTTAATGTCGGTGAGGCCATAGCCTATCGAGCCGTAACCGTAAAAATAAAATGCTCTCAGAAACGACCACAAGCCTCGGATCAAATGGACCAAATTTATGACGATAAACCACACACAACGAACAAAAAAAAGGAGGATGGCCATCGGATCTGCACGAGTAATGTTAAGTCTTTAAACAGACCACATGCAGTCGAACAACTTACGGATGCCCTAGACCGTTTTAAATCGGATTCAACCGAATGAACCGCAAAAAGTGGAGGAAAAACTATGACGCTATGACTGCTAAAGGATGTTCTTTTTTAGAGCTATACAAATTTAGTATCACATAAGACACTTAAAGCTAACGTTAGTGTATATAATATTAACTTTATTTAGTAGATAAGTTCATGCCATTAATGCTTAAGTATAATTTTGGGCATATGAATAAAGCGCAATCGTGAAGTCCAATTTTCGACAACTTTATCGAGCAACTGGGGCCGTATATCAGCAAAACACGCCGAATGATTTCCAAGTTGTCGTTTATCGGCATAGACCAGTGATTTTACATATCTCCAAAGAAAGTAATCTAAAGGAGTAAGATCACAGGATCCTGGAGGCCTATTCACAGGTCCATTACGTGGAATTATGCGCCCAGCAAATATTTGCCGCAATAAATTTATGGGTCTCGTGCCGTGTGGCATGTTGCGCCATTTTATTGAAATCAAAGCTCTGTCACGTCAATGCCATTCAATTGAGAACCGAAGAAGTCAGAAACCGGGTTTCTATAGCGCTCTCCATTGACAATAACACCCCGGCCGGCATTGTTTTTAAAGAAATATGGGCCCAAGATTCCACCAGCCCATTAAGCACACCAAACAGTGAGTATTAATGATTGTAAGGGCGTCTTGACAAAGGCTTCTGGGTTTTCTCCACTCCGAGTTCGGTAATTTTGCTTGTTTACATATCCATTTCACCAAAAATGGGCCTCATCGGAGAACAAAATTTTGCGTAGAAAACGAGGATCAAGCTTAATAACGTTTTCGGCCCATTCACCGAACCTACGATACGTATAATAGTCACACGGTTTCAACTTGCACAAGCTGAATCCTATGTATAAGCTTTTAAGCCAAGATCTTCCCGTAAAATCTTGTATAAAGTGAATGGGCATAGCTCCAATTGCTGTGCACGATGACACCGCGCTCCACAACGGTAATAACTTCTTCTCTTCGCACTGTTTGTCGTCTTTGGGGATACATTCTGTCCACTAGAGTGTTCAATGGCGCAAACTTCATCGTGATCTGAATAACTTGCTCAGATAGACGATTATGTCGACTGTAAAATGGACGTAGCGCGATAAGTGTGGCGAGCCGAACCATGGTTTCCAAAATAAATTTGCATTGTTTACATGCCTTGTTCTAGCGTTGATCTATTTTCTGTAAAATGGCTTAACGTATTAACCACAAACCAATTTTCAACTGTCAAATTGACAATCTACGGATACAGTATTGTCATTTTAAAAACCAAACCTCTAAAAAAACACCCTTCATAAGGAGAGAAGACAATGATTGTTCGGGTGCGGATTTGTTGTTCACCTTATATCGATCCACATCAATTCATGCCCCTCACGGAAGACAGGAATGACTACGTTAAAGATGAGTTCACCAACCAGATTGATCACATCGCGATCGACATCAGACACTCCTCCACTGTTCTTGATGTTCGAACATTTCGAGGAGTTAACAATAGCCTGTGCTGGTTGGGAGCATGCATCAGTTCATCTGTAAGATATGGTCAGATGAAAGAATTCCCGAGGAATGGAATCTCACCATCGTTTGTCCGATCCACAAAAGGGGGATAAGCCTCCTGAACATCGCATATAAATTGTTCTCTGCCGTTTTATGTGAGTGCCTGAAGCCGTTCATAAACCAACTGATAGGTCCTTATCAGTGTGACTTCATGCTAGCGAAGTCCACCATCAATCATATCTTCACATTATGACAGATCCTGGAAAAGACCAATAAGTTTCAAGTCGACACCCATCACCTAGTTGCCGATTTCAAAGCCGCATACGACAACGTAAGCTGAAACGAGCTATAAAACGCCATGCCTATTTTTGATATCCCTCGTTAGACTATGCGGGATGACTTTGGAAAATGATCGCTGCTCCATTCGATTCGGTGCAGATCTGACCGATAGGTTAGGTGTCAAAAAAGATTTAGGCAGACAAAAAAGAATTTAAGAAATAATTGTGCGAAACTCACTGTGTGTTGGCACAAGAGGCACAATATATTTCAAATCGTCACAACTCCCCGTTTACGCTTACGCTTACGCACATGACATTGACATAATTGGAAGAATTCAGCGTTTGCGAGTATTGAGACGGAAGTGGCGAAAATTTCTTTAGATGTAAACAAGGGCAAGACGAAATATATGATATCATCAAATAAGGAAGCTCAGCACGGACGTCTTATCAAGAACGTCAAAATTCGCAACTATAATTTTGACATAATCAAATACTTTATCTACATTGGCTCCGCAGTTGCCTGGAGCAACGAAATCAGTTCCGAAATCAAATGCAATCTCTTGCCAATCGCTGTTTTTTTCGGCTCATGAGGCAAGTGAGTAGTAGAGCCCCCTCACGTACGACCATTATTTCGATCCTATTGTATGGCACTGAAGAACGGGGACTGGCTCATCCTTGGGCTGAAACCCCCATTGAGAAGAAGAAGATTTGAAAAGCTTTCAGTAGATCGTGCGATTTAACGCCGCTTGACTAATTTCTGTTTATCGCTAGTCTACGCCGATAAACCCGAAACGATTGACCACTTGGAGGACAACATTCGCCGCGTTATTGCCAATATACGGCCACAAATGTTGGAAAAAATCATCGAAATATGAACCTCCAGATTAGACTACGTCCGAGCCAGCCGGAAGTTATATTTAAATTATAATGTTAGAAGATTATCTTTCGAATAAAGTCAATTTCATGTCAATTTAAAAAAATTATCTTTGTTTTATTCCATTTCAAAGCTCTATACCTCTATAAAAAAAACACCCTTTAGGTATATTGGAAATGTGGTCACTCTCCTTAGCTGTAATGCCAGTCTCTTTAAGAGAATATTTGACAGCAACTTGTACAATTTATAGTAGCGGTAATTGTTGCATGAGCATTTTAGCTCGTCATTCAAAAATGCATCTTTGCATTTGCATATGCGGACTACAAAACAGCCCCTTGTGAATAGGGCTTAGTACATGCAAACAAACTTACATATGTAGCAAGGCAAAAAACTTACACCATGCCGCGGGAGAAGAGTTCTAGAAAAGGAGGAGAAAAACAAAAGCTGTCAAATCGATCGGAAGCCGACAGTGATGGAGGTAGACAACTGATAGTAGAGACAGTGTATGAATTAGTACGTGCCTATATCGAAAGAGGAGCCCAAGAATAAAATCTTGACCGTTACAGCATTCATGGCTTGTAGATAATCAAGGACCCCAGAACCAGGTATCAAAAAACCCTTTTGTGGGCGCCGCACATGTTGATGGCCATTTAAGCCCTTTTTACAAGAATTTTAGTGGTTTCGGCAATGTGAGTTTCCAGAGCCTGTGGCTGATAGACGCGTGACGTTAGAAATTCCAAAGGAATAACGTGCGAAATGTAATTGCAAAAATATTAATCGAACCAAAAAAGCGGTCTTCAAAATGTTTATTATGGCCTATTGGATCCTGCAGTCCCATTTTATCGATTTGTGGCAGTAAAACCTTGATTATGATTTCGTTAGCTTAGTGTAGTCACAATAGCCATGCTACTCACGGAAACCTCGAAAATGATACCTGGATTCTCAGTTCCCCAGAAGTACAAATAAATTTTGTTTATGTATCCGTTCAAATGGAGTTACATCGTTCATGATGATCGTCGCTACAGAAACGAAAGTGTAATGGTCAATTGCATGGTACGTTGTTTGATCAACGTTGAGGGCACATCTGCGACCTCATTAAACACAGAAGTGATACTCTCGCGGGAATAAGCCCTACGAGGCTTTCTGAAAAATGTTGTTCCAGTCTCTTTGAAGCAAAAAAATAAAGGCTTTTGTGCTTGACCAGTTGTCTAGGTTGGTTAGAAAATCTACGTCGTAATTCACGTTGCGTTAAAATCACTGGCGAATTAGTCCGTCAAAAAATAGTCAGAAGTATTCCACGATTTTGAGTAGTATGCAGTCAAATAATTCGGGATATTTGAATTAATTATATGTATACGGATCAAATACCTAAAACGTCTAAGCTATTGATGGGTCCCAACCACTGAGGAATAACGCCGCAGAGACTGCTCACATTTATTATTTTTATAGGAGAAAAAGCAAAAAGCAGCATTCAAAATTAGGCATTAATCTGGTTAGAGAGGCTTGTGTGTTAGAGCCCACAGACATTAGCATTGTCGGACCTTATAATGTTTATTTTTTTTCTCTTTAAAGAACCATGGGTTTGAGATATCCAATCAATTTGCCATTTTTATTTGAAAGAACGAACCCGGCAGGGAATTCCAAATTCGTGTGGTTCGGCTGTTTGTGGAAGTAACGATAAAACAGAGAAAGGCAGGAAATATTCCCGCGATATTCCAGCGAATCGAATGTTTTGGTAATCCTGTAGTTATTTATCAGTTTATCGCGCGATTTTGTATGCTGTCTAGTAGGTCTAGTAGGTTTAATGACGTCTTGGATGCACCGGACCAGACATGAGCGTTAAACTCTAGTTTAGGGCGCCAGATCTAAGGGTGAAAAGTATTTCTTGCATCTGTATGAGAAGCCTAAGCATTTCGCAGCATTCTGAGACTGAATAAGTGATCGTTCCAATTAAGATTATTAGCAACATACATATCCAGTATGAAAAGCTTTTTGGTTTCTGAGATGCAAGTGCCATTCATGGATAATGGTTAGTGGTACGTATTAACGACAGGAGACAGCACTGTGTTTTGGAGGCATTAAATTCCACTGTATTCTTTTTACCCCATGGAATTTAATGAGCTTAACATATGCTGCCACTCACGGTTTACAGCCGAAGAGCCGAAGAGCATGGACTTAAAGTAGTGTACGAATATGGGAAGCTAAGGATACTGTCGTCGGCGAAGGAGTGGATTGGATTAGAAGTGACAGTTTCTACAATCGGAAAAATTTAAGTTAATTGTTCATTTCGTATTATATCAGGAGTATCCAATGCTTGTTGTCCTGCGGAAGATAAAGAAAACAAGGTAAATGACATGTTTTACGGAATAATGGATGAAATATTTGACAATTTCCCGTCAATATGAAAATGGGCAAAAAAGAGATATACAGGCGAACATTATGAGAAAAAGTCTCCATGTATCATTAAACTAGATCAGGCAAATCCCCCAAAAGAATATCTTGGTTCGTGTACGAGTATGCTAGCTTCAATAAAAAATATCAATATCTCTGGCGCTCTATTCAGCAATACAACTGTCTTGCAAAGCATCTTATAAGCTGCTAAGTCCGGTATAGAGTCACCCCGATTATTCCAGAAATTCGGGATATATAAAGGATATTGTGGATATATATAAAGGGGCATCTGTCCGATGACTGATATCATATATTCATGAAATAATCGGAGACTACCTTATGACTTCAGGAGGAACCGCTCGACGAGTGAGCAGAATTTCACTATAGGACAGTTTTTAGAAAAAAAATGGGAATTCCATTAAACGGTGCTAGTTGGGCTAGTCGTAGATCGTAAAACAATCGAAAATGTTATATATCCTTGTAAGGCTGTGGATTTCCAGACGCAAACGGAGAGTTCCTCGTTTTTAGTGGTAACAACACCCACCACAAAAAAAGATTAAGTACTTGCAATCCCCAACTGCGAAAAGATCGCTCTTGGAGTTCAAACCATCTCAGACAGGATCATATCAATCCGACTCCACTCGAAGTTCTGCAACATCACGATCATAAAATGCTACGCCCCCACCGAACAAGATGGTGATAAACACAAGGACAGCTTCTACGACCAGCTGGAAGCATGCCTCGTGTCCTCCCCCAAGAATGATATGAAAATTGTTATGGAGGACTTCAACACCTAAGTGAGCTGTGACAACAACAACCTCAAGGCCGTTACTGGTCGACACAGCCTTCCCGCAGAAAGCAATGACAATGGAAATCACCTTCTCGACCTTTGCTCCGCTTATCACCTCTATGTTGGTGGCACCAAGTTCCCCACAAAGACCTTCATAAATACACCTGGTAGTCTCCGGACGGTATTATCTGATCTTCTGATCAGCAGAAGATTCTTTAACTTTCGCGCTGAGTATTGCAAGGTTCGTTAGGCTGCGGCCTACCACCAGGCTCCCGCAAAAAGACGTTATGACACCGAGCGGTTCCAGTATCGAGTGATAGTCAGGCAATTTGTGGGGAAGATCGAAGCTACAGTCCGGTCAGACACCTCACCATCGTGGCCAGCCCTGCTGTGTGCTTTGAAGTCAAGTGTGGAGTAAACAGTGGGCTTTCGACTACACAAACGTAGACGTTGCATACTATGAGACAGATCATAGATACTTGGAGACAGATCGAGGCCAGAAGGAAACTCAAAAGTCAACTGCACCAACCGGACTCACATGAGAGAAGACGACAGATCTAAGCTGCATATAATGAGGCCAAGAAATCGATCAAGCACATGGCGCGAGAGGACAAATGGACTTTCTTCAAGGATTTGGCAAGCGACGCAGAGGTTGCAGCTCACTGTGGCGTCATGAAATATGTTTATGCTGCTAATAGGGATGGTCGTGGTGCAATGGCAATCATCATCGACTGTTAAGCCGAAAGTCTGTAGTTCGAATCCGTCCATAGTCAAGAACAATTCCTATACGGAAAAGATGTGCAACAACATCAAATGTGAATGAGAGATGATCAAAAAGTGCTGACGAAGGCATGATACTCGCAGCATAAGATCACTTAAAATGCATACTCTGTGTGTGCATTTTCAATATAACATCTTAATGACATGGAAACAAAAGAGTTACTGTGAACTACAACCAACGCAAATTTAGTCGAATCTCTCAAATCCTATCTAGGACAACCACCCCTGGCTAGTAGTGAACGAACGTCTTCGACACAAGACATCTGCACCCCGTCCAGGTTGTGTGACAAACACCATAAGAGTGTACACTCTTGAACCTACACGAATTATAAAAAAAAAAACAAGAAGCGAGGAAATAGAACGATCCAGACCACGCCTCCAAGAGTTTCTGAAATCGAAGTCGCGATTCACAGCCCTATGAGCGGCAAAGCGGACACCATGCATGCGGAACTATTTAGAGCAACTGCGTCACAAATGGCTTTGATATTGCGTCCCATCATCACAGAGGGGGGTGCGTTATATCTCCCTTGCATTCATCGCTGTCCTCGACCTTGTCCTCATGCGCACCAATTAGAAAGCTCCCAATGGAATACAGTTCTCTCTGATTGAGAAACTCCATTACTTAAACTACGCGGACAACATCTGTCTCATGTCTAAATCGTTCACTCGTATCCAGCAGAAATTAAACGAACAGAACATCAACGCTTCCAAAGCTGAACTCAGAATTAATATCGTCAAAACGAAGATGATGAGAATGGGCACGAGATGTGAGACAATCCTCTCTCTCACCGAGGTACCGATTGAAGATAGTGACAAGTTCTGCTACCCCGGCAGCATGCTTTGCAAAGACAGGAGATAAGCACTTCACGTATCGACACACATCAACAAGGCGCACTCGGCCTACTATGCGTTGAGGAATACATGGAGATCCAACCAGCTTTCTTCCTTTCTAAAACTCTGGATCTTATACTCCCATGCCAAATTTGCCCTTCTTAATGGCTGTAAGACTACTCACAATATAATCCGGAAGCTACAGGTATTGAAGGTGAAGATCTTTTGGTCGGAGTGGATCAGGAACAAGATCTTGCTTTGGAGAGCTTTCCAGCTACCAGTGGCGACGGAGATCCTGAAGAGGAAATGGAGTCGGGTTGAGCATACTTTGCGCAAACCGGACACGGATGTCGTAAAGATGTCCCTCACATGGAATCCACAAGGCACCCGCAAATGTGCTCGACCTTGCATGACATCAAGGAAAATCGACGTGGAGAATCGACGAGCTGGCAGAACTTGGCCCGAAGTGAGAAGACTAGCTCAAATTAGGGTCACGTGGAGGAATTTCGTACAATCTTTGCTACCGGTATGTGCTCCTTAGAAGTGGTTTCTCATATTTTATTGTGTTGTCTACACTGTGTATATGTGAACCAAATACATGGATACATAATAAGGCCAGGAGTAGTATGCCTAAAGGGATTCAAAGGACAACTCAAAGTAGGAAATGTCTTATCTAAAACATTCGAATCCGTGAAGGATCAAAACAAGGAGAACCCTTTTTACCATTTCTTTTTAGTTTGGTGCAGGAATTCTCAATGAGATCCCTATAGCATGTAATCCGATGTAATCGCGACATACTGACAGATCCTGATCGAGTCTTAGTCTATTTCTCACGAAGTAGTCGGATGCTGGCATGCCATAAGACGGACGTATACGTTATGTAAATATTCTCTAGGTCTATGGACATGATAAATCCAGCACGCTAGAGGGGCACAGGATCTTTAAATTGGTGTTAGGCGACTATTCTGTATATTATATCAATCAATTAGTAAGCATAATCAGTATCATCAAGCATACATTGTACATGAGTGGCTCGCTTAGTCCACTTATGACCTAATTAGACAGAAAAAAAATTATGCAACGACTTTAGCTCGTTTACACGCTACCTACATTCCAAATGCCATGCAAAAAAAAGCCATACACATCATTCATTTACCGCCAAGAGAATTCTTAAGATACTACCACGCCTTATCGCACAGAACTTTCAGTTCGGCCGCAACCACAAATCAAACTAAGAAAAAAAAAACTCGAAATTCCTGTTTACAATTTGAAATATTTCAAAAACAAACCATAAATATGGCGACAAAAGCGTACACGACTCCCCTGCCGCCAACAACGCACGGGCAAAACAGCGCACCAACAACCGACAACACTTGTGGCGGAAACCATAACACGGGCTGACAGGTCGAATGCACAACCACCTTACTGCCACATTAGTGTGACTCCGACAATACCAGACCTCAACCTGCTGCAGCATTCCTCACGTTTCCTTCGATTTCTTCTCTTTTCTCTTGATTTTTCTCCTATTCTCCGTTTTCTTCTTCATTGGATTGGAATGCAGTAAATTTACCCACTTTTCTTAATAACCACAAGCAAACACAAACAGACCACCAGTCGGAGCGGTAGTGGGCTGCGGCGGCGAGGTGTGGGACAGGATCATTGGCAAGAAGTCAAGTGGGTCTGTGTGTTGTTGTTCTGCTTGAAAGTGTTGCGTTTTTGTTTTTTTTTTTTCTTGAGGGATAGATGGAAGTGGTCATGACGGCGGCGGCGGAGCAGCGGTGGCAAATGTTTGGCATGCATTTAGTTCCACATCTGCATTACCACTAATCCGCTGGCCAACGGTGTGGGCAAACAAGGTCGTCACGGTACCCATCGTGATTATTCTTCTAAATATTATTTCTTCCGATCTTTTTTTGTATTTCCTCTTTGATTGTTGATACAGAAATAGATACTTGTATCTACAAGATAACATCAGTTGTGACGGCATTTCGGAATGATGAGAAAAACGAGAAACCGACGAAAGACTGACGTTCCGATATTGATTAATGGCGACTGAAAAAAAGCTCTTAATGTTAGTTTAATGGTTTCTTAGTTGAGTGTGGTAATGGCCATTTAATTGTGGAGAATGTGTTTCCGTTAAGCATTTTTGAGATCAGGAAATTTTAAGTTTTCCATCGGGTCTTGTGGGTGCGGCTGTGCTTCTCTGCTCTTGATATATCACCTAATTTTGGCAAAACTGCATAATGATGGTCCATTCCAGTTCAAGATACTTGTTTTGATTGCTTCTAATATATTGTTGAAGCATTGTTTAGCATTTTAGAATTATCATTTTGGACAGAGAAGTAAAATTTCAAAGAAAAAAAAATACATTTTACTCACACAAAAAGAAATTAATTCCATTTTATTTACAGTCTTTGTAAACTATGACAACCGTGGCTGACACGAAACCCATGAATAGGGGTAAAGCTAAGCGTGACGAGGAAAGACATCGTCCGCATCGTTGTACAGAGCCCTATACAAGGCCTAGACGGCGGAAGTTCGCGTTAACTTTTGGACGGGAACAGACGCTATTCGTGACACCACGATTTTCAGAGCTCTAAGCGGGTTTACCCAAAGGAATCTAGAATAGCCGTCACAGCTCTGCCATCAGCATCAGCTCGTTGAGTGTCACAACATCCAGTACTCTAAAGGGTTTGACTTACTGTTTCCAACTTAACTCAAACACTGTGACCGAACGCCGTTAGACAATTCACGACCATTACCTCCAATCACCCGGAAGGAATGGACCTACTTACGTGACCAAAAATCCCGAATGAGTTTTTACCCAGACAGACAAGGAGTAGTGCTGCCGAAGTAACGCCAGGTGTGAAACAACACTTTTTTAGTGCCAATCTGGGACACCAACATTTTATAGGGTTTTTCAATAAAGGTGGGTAGGTGTTGAAATTGAATAAAACCAGCTTTATGTGAGGTATTACCAAAATTCTTTTTTTATTCGAAAGGGCCATATATGCCATTATGTATAAGGTATGACATCTTTCAAATATCCACTTCTTGTGACACGAATCCGTATGGTCCAATTTTCAATGATTCTTCTGCATAAATCCGGCTGAATTTGAGCGATGGCCTGTGTTATGTTCATCTCAAGGGCATCGGTCGATTGTGGCTTATTCGCCCCGACCTGCGACTTCAAGAAATCCCACAAGAAAAAGTCTGGCGGGGTGAAATGGTATGAACTTGGTGGCCAATTCATGTGTCCTCTGCGAGAGATAACTTTACCCTCAAATCGTTCATGCAGAATTTCAATCATGGCGTCCGCACGTAGCGCTGTCCTGCTAGAACCACATGTCGTCTAAGTCCATATCGCTTCAATTTGGGCCATAAGAAATCTTTTACAATCGTTCAGTAGCGCTTGCCATTGACACTGACCGTCCCAACAACGTCGTTTTCGAAAAAGTACGGACCAATGACGCCGCCGGCCCAAAATCCACACCAAACGGTAATTTTTTGAGGATGCATTGTCGTCTGGTGAACCTCGTGTGGGTCGTCCCATATACGACAATTTCGTTTGTTAACACAGCCATTAATCCAAAAATGTGCCTCATCGCTGAAGATGATTTTTCGCCCAAAATTGGGGTCCTTTTCCGAAAGCTCGAATCAGCGAACAGCAGGCGTTGTCTATGGTCGGGAACTTTAAGATCTTTGGTCAGTTGCGTCCAGTGCGGGTGTAGGCTCAAGTTGAAGTCTGCGAAAGGCCGAGTTTTTTTGCACGGCAAGGAATCGACTGCCTCGGGTACTGCTGTACACTTTCACGGATCGCGTAAATATTCTCGGCCGATTTTGAGTTCCTTTTAAATTTCAAATTTGGCCACCAAACGTTGAAAAGTCGACTGTGAAGGGCCAGCACATTTACTGCAAAATGGGCGCAACGCGCATAAGGTTTGAAGTAACGAACACTCATTTTGATAATCAAGTTTTATCATTTGGTCATGCTGTTCTATCGTATAATAATAAACAACAGGCTTGACAAATGTCACTAAAACAACTTTATTTTAGAACTTTGGACCCGAGAAGCACACTTCGGTTCCATTCAAAATTTGTTAAATGTTGCTTCATAAATGCAATGTTTAGGTCTGAGCAGAAGTATGCGCCTGTTACGCGGGACCCCTTCTTCTAAAGTATTTATGACCATGCATCATTTATGATAAGCTACTGTAAGATGCCACTGAACTTTGCTTATTCGGACTTGGTTGTAGTTGTTGAAAAAATAAATACAAATTAAAGTGTGCATTGTTTAGGTCCCGATAGAGTACCTTCTGGAACTGCAGGTGACTTCTGCCTTTGTCTTTTTTCTTCCCCGAAAGAATCTACCCTATATGTATAAAGAACGATCAGTTTGATGGTGGCTATTAGCAGTGACAATTAAGTGAACTATAGATGAAGGAATATTTTAAAATTAAAAAAAATTCCTCGCGGAAAAAAAAATTCATTTAACAAAACATGGTGAATCGTCAAAAGCTACCAAAACGATTGTTACGAGCTTCCTGGGCAAACCCGCCGGATCAAGGTTCTTCACAAAAATTAATTTTTGTGATATTCATAGAATCACTATCTGTGTATGCGCAACGATCACATTACATCGTCTTTCTGGGTTTCAACACGTTCGGGATATTTTTTCGCAGTGCCGTCCGGTCGTTCCATTTGGTTCTCTCAGCTTGTCAATACATAATAAGTCTCATCTGGGCTAAAACCCGAACCCCTGACATTGACTGATAGCAACTGGGTGAGGATAGTACTAGACCAAGCCTCTTTTGGCTAAAACCCGATTCGGGGCTCAAACCATCGTGCTTCCAAGATCCTCAAGTGAGGCAATAGCGCTCGACCAGACTACCACGTGAAAACCTCGAAGTACTACTTCGTGCAATATTCACCAAGCGAGCAGTTATTGATGACACTTGTTCAACCTTGTATTGGTTAGATTCCGAGTGGGAGTACTGGCCTACGAGTCATCAATATCTACTTTCTGCTCTACTCACCTTTCGGTATAAGCGATAGCTTTATTTGAGTGAACTTTTCTTACTTTGCTCCCCAACAACCCTCTTTCGACAGCTACAACAAGCAGCCGCTTACTTTTTCATTTATTCATTGTTGTGGAGATTTTCGACTTCGTTTGAAAAGGACCTAATTGACGGCGATATGACCGGAACTTTTCCAGTCGTCATTGACATTTCCGCTGTTTACGGATATCTGTGGTTTTCGCCGTCTTTGACTATGGTTTTTTGCTTTTACTTAGTTGACCAAAAGCTAAGAACCAAGTGGGCAAAATGACATATTTGAGTCGACCATAGGAAAACATAACTTACATAACACTATATCCGTCAACAGACTCAGACTAATTGACTTCCTAGCCGAGCGTAACCTCCTTGTAGCAAGCACATGGTTCCTACATCCCAATGTCCATAAAGGAATCAGACGGTCACCAGATCAGTCGATTTTCCGTGGAGCCAACATCGTGAGCCTTGTTGTAGCCAAGGTACAAAAGAGGATATCAAGGATGCTGCGGAGTCGAGCAAGACAACAAGAGTTTGGCGTCGAAAAGCTACAGTCGCAGGAGACCGCTAGGATCTTCGGCCATCGAGTTTGCCCCAACCTCTCGCAAAGTCTGATGACACCGTCACAATCCATAGAACAACAACGGAAGCATTGCCAGCGCGCCATTAGAGACGCTGCTTCTGATGTACTGGGTTTGAAGTCGCCATTAGCTAAAAACCCCTGGTTTGATGAGCAATGCAAACAAGCCCACGTAACAAAGCAAGCTGCCTACAAAACCATGCTACATATGTAGATGGGCGAGAGCCGCTCGTGAGCTCTACGAGCAGAAAAAGAGTAATTCCGGAACCATCGGTGAAGGTTCGGAAAGCGAATAGAAAAATAATAAAACTAACAGAACTTTGGACTGATCCTCTACTCTCTGTGTTTTAATGCGTTTTGCTACCTTCTTATATATACATTAGCTCCTAAGTTGGCGAAGTCGTTTCCTCCCTTTCTTCTTACAGATTCCGCCGTATGCTGTCTGCATGAATAGACTGATCTGCCTCCAGGGTTACTGTTGACGTTTCGGTTTTGTTGACAGTTTATTATGCGGCGTTTATTATTCCGGTTGCCCTTTGTTTCCACGTTTGATGTGCAACCAATGTGCAACGGATCCCTGATTGCTCTTGCAACAGGGAGAGACGAACTCACGCTTTTAAGGAAAAGAAAAGAGAGCACGAAAAGCGTGAGATCGACGAGATGGAGAGAGGCTGAACGAATGACGCTCACAAGTTTTATGAAAAAGTAAGTCAGACATGCCAGGGCTATAAAGCCAGAGCTGAAGCCTGTAGGGATGAAGACGGACAACTAGTAGTAGAGTCACAGTCGATGCTGAGAATATGGAAAAACCTGATACCGCTGTCAGGCAGTTTGGTCCATTCGTAACGGACGAAGATACAAGAGAATTGCGTCAACTTGATCTAGATGAAAGTTATGTCGAAGCTTAAAACTAACAAAGCCGCGGGCGCAGATTGCCTGATTGCTGAGCTATTTAAAGCGGTTAGAGATGAGTTGGTAGGCCGCATGCATCAGCTCATCTGTAAGGAGGAGAGCATGCCCGACGAATGGAATTTGTCTAGTCCATAAGAAAGGAGACCTCTATAACTGCACCAAATATAGAGGAATAAGTCTCCTTTACAAGATCTTCAAATCGACCCACACCATATTTTCGTCAATTTTAAAGCCACATATGGCAGTGTGCATAGGGACGAGCTATACTAAGCCGTGTCTAGTTTTAACATCCCTGCCAAACTCGTCCGAATGTGCAGAATGACAATGGAGAATTCTCGCTGCTCCATTAATTTTTTTAATTTAGGCAAGCTGACACACTGTCATATAACTTCTTCAACATAGTACTTGAAAAGGTCATACGACTTTCATTGGCTAACATAAGCTGTACGATCTGTTTCAAATCCACTCAGTTACTTGCATACGCGGATGACTAGACGTAATTGAGCGAGCACAACGACACGTCAGTGAAGTGTTCAAAAGCATTAATGCAGAAGCGGCTAAAATGGGTCTTTCAGTGAACGAGGGCAAAACCAAATATATGCTGTCATCCAAAAAAGAGGCACAACACCGACGTCTTGGCCAGAACGTCACAATTAACGTCTACAAATTTGAAGTGGTCAAAGACTTCGTCTACCTTGGCTCACTAGTGACTAGCGACAACAACACCAGTGATAAGATCAAACGTAGAATAACTCTTGCCAACCGCTGCTTCTCCCGAAAAACCAATATAAATCACTGATCATCCGCGCAGAGGCCTGGACCGTAACGAAAACGGATGAGGATGCCTTTGGTCGCTTCGAGATTTCTGCGAATTCTGCGTTCAATCTGCGGTCCCGTTTATATAAACGGAGAGTGAAGGAGAAGATACAACGACGAACTGTACAGGCTGTACAACGACATCGGCCAAGTACGACGTCTCTGGATCCAAGGTCTACGATAGCTAGGCCGTGTAGAGCGAATGGACAGCACATTTCCGGCCCGAAGAGTTTTCCAATCCAACCCTGAGAGACGACACAGCAGAGAACGACCGAATCTAAGGTGATACACACTCCCCAACTGGGAGTTCCGCACTGGAAACAACTTGCATAAGATCGTGGCAGATAGAGGCGCTTATTTGCTGAGGCCCAGGTTTACACCGGACTGTAGCGCCATCAAAAAAAAAGAAGAAGAAAGAAAAACCAAGAACTCACTAGGCCAACCAAAACAAGAAAAATAAACAACAGTTTATGAAGATCACTAGATTGTTAGCACTGCTAAAATTGATGCTTTCAAGCTTACAAAAGAAATTCGAGCAGAGTTTTGATTTGATTGGAAAAAGCGTTGTTGAAGGTAATCTGCATGGATGAATGCAAGGGACTGGATGAGACAAAATTAACTCGTTTGGAAGTGATAATAGGTAAACCGTGGGAAAAGCATCTCTAAAACACTTAAGCCACAGTACACAGTACAATCCGTCAAACAGGGAATCGGATTTATTCAACTTTGCGGATGTTTTTCACAGACCGTTATATGGTACAACCATTACATTACTTTGAGTCATAAAATGACTAATACAATGCTTCGGCAGAGATGGTGCTTAGCGAAACTTTATTTCAGAAAATGCTTACACATAATTGCCGGACTTAAATCCTATGAGCACTTAACATATGAGAAGATAAGAACGGCAACAAAAAGGAGGAATGACGACATGTTATTGTGTGTTTTCACTTATAAATTGCTTAAAATTAAATTTGTTCAGCTTCTATTTTAATTTTCAACGAAATTGTATTTTTTAGCGGTGAAGTGCGGAGGTTCCAGGCGCTAGAAGTCTGTGTTGTATGCATTACTGTTCGCAATGGACAGAGGCTTGCGCACCTGAAATACCTCAACCCAATATTTTAATCATTTTATCATATCATTTTTATCTGCATTTAAGCTCGGTAGAAAACTACTAAATCCTGGCCGGCGATTTAAAAGTCAAACATAGTGATTGGGGAAATAATATACCCAACACAATGCAGAGCCTACTAAGCCATTGGTGGATTCTACATAGCACAGAGTACAAGGCCAAGTTACTCGCAACGGATAGTCCGTCGTTCCCCAGGAGCGGCTCCTTTCTGGATCTCATGCTGCTCGACTCTTAACTGAAATTGGCTGACACGACCGAATGGTCTACTAACTCTCTACGGACCGTTTTATAGGACAGTGATCATTGTGGACTATGCGACGCGGTCACAGTACCTGACGAGTGTGTCGAAACTACCCCTTCAATTACAGTAGAGCGGGTTTGCCACGCTTTGCCAATTCCCTGACGAAAGCGCTCACTTCCAGCGCCCCCTTTCCACCGCCCAATAGGAACCTGTCGAACAACGCGATCAACAAACGGATAGTATAATTAAGTACGATGGACAGAACAATAACACGCCAACCACATCATGTCGATGCACGACAATCGACACACTGCACAGACAAAAAAATTGATTCTTATAAAGGTTTACCAAATGACAAAACTCAAAAGCAGGGACACTGAAGTCACTGATTAAAAATCTCCAACAGCTTATCAAGGAAAATTACAGAATGTCTATGTTCAAGGTGGCGCAAAATTAATAATACAATCTTATTTTTGAATTACTTTTTAACCAAATAAAAACAAATAATTTAGAGTAATGTAAATCTTTACTGAAAAGGATGATATCCGTCAAGTAGCTGCCGCCAGTGTTAATACACATTTGTACCCGTTTTATAACATCTTCCATGACTTTCCGCAAGATTTCCGTCGATAACTGTTCGCATTCCTGTCGAATATTCTCCTTAAGAGCTGCGATTGTCTAAGGCTTGTTGGCATAAGCCCGCGACTTCAAGTAGCCTCAAAGAAAAAAGTCCGGTATGGTTAAATCGGGCGATCTTGCTGGCCATGCCAAATCGCCAAAACGGGAGATTACGCGACCAGGAAAGGCTTCCTTCACAATATCCATTGTGGCTCGTGCTGTATGTGCGGTTGCACTGTCTTTTTGAAACCACATGTTCATCATCTAATTCGAGCAGTAAGAAGTCGTTTATCATGACCCTGTAGCGTTCGCCAATAACGGTCACTGTTACTGATGGCGTCCTTCTCCCACGTGAACGCCGCACCACACATTGGCTTTGAGGGGATGTAATGGCTCTTCGTGCAACACATGCAATTTTTCAGTGCCCCAGAAACAAAGATTTTGCTTATTGACGTAACCGCTTAAGTGGAAATGCGCCTCGTCGCTCATGATGGTTTTCGACACAAAATCTTCCTCTTCGTTGTTGAGATTCAGGATGTCTTGACAGTAATTCACACGCGACTGACGATCAGCAGGCATTAACTGATGTACTGTTTACACTTTGTACGGGAAGATGTGTAAGTCTTTCACTAAAATTCGCTGTAGGGTCCGTCTGGTGATGCCCAATTGCGTGGCCCGTCGTCTGGTTGATGTTTCTTCGTTCTCAGTGACATCGGCAGCCACAGCCGCAATATTTTCGGCCGAACGATTAGTCCGGTTCGACTCCAGTAGCTAAGTGCCGGAATGACACGATTAGGAAATCGACGTCGAAATTTACGCTGCGGTAACACCACGGTATTCCACGGTCTTACAGGGTATAGAGCTCCATTGCTAATCTGTTGACAATTATCAAAGAAATATCAAACATTGACGTACGACATGCCTCATCACTTATACCTTCGTAATGATATCGGTCATTGTTGATTAAAGGACCTTGGTTTTACCAAGTTCAGTGACGATTTCATCGCAAGCAATGCCATCACCAGTGAGGGGACTGACATCCTATACATTTCGACGCACGATCTGCAGATAATCTTCGAGTCATTAAAGAGAAAAAAATCCGAGGGAAGCGACTGTTTTTTTTAAAGAAAGGTAAACACATCTTTAGCCCGGCAAATCTCCGGTCTATAATTCTCCTTCCGAGTATCAGCAAGGTCTTTGAGAATTTGGTCCATAGAGCCCTGGCTAAATAGGTTGAGGGAAATAAAATCATTCCGGATAACCAATTCGGTTTTAGAGCGGGAGCGTTATAACCAGACACTCAAGACAAAACTTCGGGCTTAAGTCTCCGAAAACCATCGGAACTGGGATGAACTTTTACCCAAAGTCGCGTGTGTTATTCGAAATTCCACGCACGAGGTCCTTAAGGCTACACCGCATTTTGTCTTGTTCGGGAGAGAGATGCACGTCAGGGGAGACGGATCTCAACTTCCTGCCGAGGGCGTCATGGTCGATAGGTCCTTTGACGTTCAAGCTTGGTCGAGGGCACTAAGCGAGTTAGTGGAAGATGTTACGGCTAGGTTGCAAGCGTCGGCAAGAAAGGGCGCAGGTCAGTACAACTTGAGAAGAAGGGATGTTCAGTTTTTCCCCAAGGAACTAGTTTTGAGGTAAAATTTCGTGCTGTCAGATGCGGCTAACTATTTTACGGCAAAACTCGCTCCAAAATACGTGGGGCCATTCGAGGTGGTAAGAAGGGTCTCCCCATGGACCTATGAGTTAGCTGACGCTAGCGGAAAAAGGTTCGGTGTGTGGCATGCCAAGGACCTAAAGTTATTCAATCGGAAAGAAGATCTGTCGTAGGATCGCTCGGGCTGAAGACAACGAAAACCTTTCTAAAAGAAGGAAGGTGAATGCTATGATTTGTCCTGCGAAAGGCTTTCGTTGTCATTTTTCGTTCAGTTTTGGTTGTGGGCGGGTCGAATCTTCCTATTTTAGAGAACCGTCCCTATAGATGGCGCGTGGTTCGGGTGATACAACCATACCTCAACGTGCGGGCGAGTTAGGTTCGATTCCCAGCGAACGATATAGTTTTTTTTTTTTTTTGTATGGTAGGGGGCGGTGAGTAAATAAGGGAGAGCAGGCGAAGGACTCGGGGAGTTATCTTCGGATTGACTGGGAATACATAAGACCAGAATCATGCCATGATCATCACGCCACATGTCCCTTATACATAGGTTGCCTTTTATATTTCGGGATTTGGCAACCTCGGTGTTGCAATCTGTCAACTGACAGCTCTATCGTAAAGTTGGACATTTTTGAGGTTATACTTACTCAGAACGTTTTGACATACGAGCGATATTTGTGTTTTTTACAGTACATTAAAAGATTCATCTCGGCCCAAAAATGGAAGTAAATAGTGAACATTTTCGTGCGATTATTTTTTACATCTTTCGACGTAGATTAACTCAGCAACAGTGCATGGATGAACTTAATTCAATTTTTGGCGATGAAGCTCCATCAAGGACCAGTGTTTATCGATGGTATGGTGAATTCAATCCTGGTCGTAGTTCACTCTGAGACGAATTTCGTGAAGGTCGTTCAAAATCAGTTGTTGTTCTGGAAACCATTGATGCTGTGCGCGAACTGATACTGCAAGATCGTCATGTGACCTATCGTGAGATTGAGACAACCTTAGGCATGAGTGGGACCAGCATACATTCAATATTGCATGAACATTTGACTGTCAAAAAAATTTGTTCGCGTTGGATCCCACACAATTTGTCAGTCGCTCAAAAAAAGGCTCGTGTCGATTGGTCGAAAGAAATGCTTAAAAAATACGATCGCGGTGCTTCGAAACACGTCTATGACATCGTGACAGGTGATGAATCGTGGATTTACGCGTATGAGCCCGAAAGTAAACAGCAGTCGACTGTATGGGTGTTTCAAAATGAGCCAAATCCAACAAAAGTTGTTCGCGCACGAAGCACTTCCAAGCAAATGGTTGCCTGTTTTTTCCGAAAAACTGGACATGTCGCAACCGTACCACTAGAACAACGCAGAACAGTCAATTCTGAGTGGTACGCAACCATTTGTTTGCCAGTTGTCTTCGAAGAAATCAGGAAAACCAACCGCACAATAAAGTGATTTTCGATGATTAATATTTGTTTTTGTTCTCTAATCCCGAAATATAAAAGGCAACCTCGTATAAGGGAAAGATGAAGTTAGCGTGCGTACGGCAGGTTCTGCTCGGTTGTTACGTAGTTTAGAGTCAGTTGATTTTCGACAAGCAGGGAGTGCAGATGAAGACGTACGACGAGGCAGCATGGTGTAGTGACAGTGCGGGTGAAGGATTGGATTTTCATTATTGGTAACCTATTAGATAGCTATTTTATTCTTTTGTGGGCCACTTTTTTTTTTTTGCAGGAACGAGTTGTAAGTGGAGCGAGTTGTAAGTTGTACAAAACTTTAATTAAATAATCGTGTTGTTCCTACGCGTGGTGGATCGAATATTCCGCGAGTCTCGCATCAAATTCGCGATTGTTGTTGCGGGTAAGTCTGCGGAAGGGCAATCGCGTGGCGCCCATCTTAACACCCCAACTCACGACCAGTCTTCGCAGCTGCCCGCGCACCCCTTTCGCACGACATCGCGGGCAGGTGGAGAGACGTTCGGTAACAGGGTCCCACACGAGTTGAATGAACGTCAAATGGAAAATCGCAGTCATTCTCGCATCAAATTGTGACGAAAAATGGAGTTATTTTGAAAACCCGAAGCGGAAAGAAATTCATGGCTTTCACCTGACGAAGCCGGTCCTTCTGTGACTGCTGGAACCAGAGCGCTATTGTGTATTATGAAATCGTTAATACTCAACGCTATCATCAACAAATTATTAATTTAAACTAGGCATTAATGAAAAGACGACCGGAATGGGGAAGAAGACATGGCAAAGGGATTTTGTTACCAACAACGCGCCGTCTCACACGGCAAAACTTATAAAAGACACCTTGAAATCGCTTGGGTGGGACATCCTTCTGCACGCGCCATACTCCCCAGACTTTGCGTCATCTGACTTTCACCTCTCCGCATCAATGGGGTACGCGCTCACAGAGCAGCACTTCAGTGATTTCGATGAAGTTCGAACACTGCTCGGCGAATGGTTTGCCGCGAAAGACAAGCAGTTTTTCTGGGTTGGTATTCAAAAATTACCTGAGAGATCGGCGAAATGTGTAGAAGTCGGTGGCCAATATTTTGAATAAAAAATATAATTTCAATAGAAACTACTTTTTTTTCGTTCCAAAAAGCCGGAACAAATCTTATCCATACACTTGGTATTTAGCTCGGAAAATTCAAAAAGTCACTTTGTTTTTTTGAACAAAACTCGTATGTCTGCAAGTGGAGTTGGTCAAATAGGGTTTATTGACTATAGAATGAAAGAATTCTCTTTCAACGAAACAACGATCAAAGCACACCGCTTACAATACCAAAATGTGGTTTTCAATGCTCACTCTCAGCTTAAAGTGCCTACACTCGATATCAAAACCATTCGACATTTGTATACCTAGTTTGAAAAAAACATTCGACATTTGTATACCGAGTTTGAAAAAAACATTCGAAATTAAGCTATCAGCCAAAAAGGCCTTTTTAAGAAGTTCAACAGCAAGAATGGGAACCTCTTAGACCAATTTGGACAAAAAAAAAAGTAGTGATAGTATGCCAAAACGACTAAGAGCCATTTATTGATCCTAAGGGTGACGCAACTACATACTAATGTGGCACCCATCTACTTTATTTTAGGTAATATTTCTTAATTTTATTTTTGTGCCAATAATTGTATTCTACTTAGGTTTAATAATATTTGATTTATTTATATCAAGTTATAGATAACAAGTACAAAAATATTTTTTTTTTTAATTTTTTTCTTATAAGTTTTACTCGGCTAGGCTTGTGGGATTTTGCTTACTTCGTTGAATGATGTGAATAATAATGACGCCATCGTCTTTTAACAAAAGACTTCAGCGAAGGTCATGAACCAAATTTCGTCATACTTTTTTCCTGTTTTCGAAGCTAAAATTACCATTTCGAACAGGAAGTTCTGAGTCCATTGAGATCACAAAGGAATATTTTCTAAGGGAAACGAAGCCCTTACATCAATAAGCTTACAAACAATGCATGGAGGGTTAAGCACTGTCATAGTTGCATTTTGTAGGACCTATGTATTTAAAAGGCGACAAGAATACATATATTGGATTATTGAACTTATTTTTTTAGTTTCATTTTACAACTCCTGGCTTTTACACAACATTATATCGCCTTGAAAGGATTGTGATGCGCCTTGTGAAATTACACCTCATCATTGTATTCTGCATTTCCACAAGGTTTGAAAGAGTTCACCACAAAAAGTGCTAATAACAAATTTCCATTGAAAATGAATTGAATGAATGAACGAATTCAGTTTCACTGACTGATGGTGATCTCAACATCGACTGCTGAACCCTCGAAATATGTCTTTGTGTTCAATATTTACAAATGAATGAGACTTCTCTCTGGTTTCCAAACCTCTGCTAATTAGCAGTGTATGGAATTTATACCGAACCCCTTAACTCTTGGTTGAAAATCATTTATTTGTATTTACAAACTCGCTTCGCTCGTGTATTTACAAGTCGCGGTTCCACTCCTACCATCATAACCATTCCAACAACAATAAACTTTTCTTTTGACATTTTTCGACTCCACTACCACAGTCCGTGTGACTGTCTTGTCGACCCCCGTCTCCGATTAAGGAGTGTCGATAGCCCGACTCGTGGATACATGCTCAGCTGCATTGAACGTGTTACCGACTTGCTGCTAAGATAACTCCCGACAGATGCCAAAGCAACATAACGACGGTAAATACCACAAGAGGCAAGTACAGCATGTGAATTCCAAATTTACCAACAACAACGACGTTGTGCCAATGTACACATGTTGGATAAAAATATGAGCTGAATATGGGTCAGTTGGCCAAAAAGTGCCAACGACTTGGTCGCTGACTCAAGACTTGCTCATGAATGGAGTTTTGTATCTTTGTGTCTTCCTCTCTTACCATTCATTTCGTGAGTTTCATCTTTCGGTCGGATTGCTTTCTTATCAGAGAAAGTCTTTCCCTCGGAGGGCAGCTTGGTTGACTACCTCGTCTATCCGCCCCACTCTCCAGCTGGGCATGTCAGGTTAACGCGGTCAAAGACACGTTTGGCAGTTTCCGTTGACTATTTCGATTTCGTTTTTACATTTTAATTTGATTTCCAATCTTATTGCCATAATTTTATTTGTTCGATATGCTAGACGCTGATATGAAACCGAATTTTTATATGCAGTTCCGACTTTCTAATTAGCGAGCCATAAACAACTCACACAACCCGGAATGGAGATGCACGGGTTTTCGAGTGATGGAATTCATTGGAATGAAATGAAAAGTAAAGGCCGCCATTTGAGGAAATGAATTCACTTTTATTGACGAAATTAGATTTTCGATCATAACATGTGGCGTGGAATTAAAACAGTTCGGAATGTCGGTGAAATGATTGGTGATTAATCGGCTTTGATAGACGATGATGAGTGGATGAGGGCCGCGTCGAGTGGTGTCAGAATCCAAATTAATCCGTGAGAGCATGTGTTTTCTTTAGACACTGTAATGTGTTGTTGCTGCGTCAGTTGATCGCACTTGGAAGTGATTGAGATGATGTTAAATTCAATTGAACAATTGCGGTTGTAAGCACATTTGGACATAAGTATTTAAACTGGTCTTGAGAGCTGGAAATAGGAACAAAAAAATAATTTCCTCATAAATCACAATAAATTTGGCATTCAAAAATTGTTGGGACATTAGTAATGGACATGTAGTCATCGGTATCACGAAGATAGGGAAGGTTTAATAATGATTTCTGCTGAAGTTAAACACAATTACCTAGCTTTTGATACTGACAAAATTTGAGCTTCCTTTTTGTACCCATAACTAGAACGAACTAGCCAGAATGAAATCAGAAGCTATATTGAATGATCTTTGGGAGTGGATACCCTACCTTCATGTAGCCTATGGCTCTTTTATAAAAGTGAAGTACGAACGTAAATGGTGTAGAATCTAAGTTCTTCGAGTCACAATAAAGAGGGCTTTTTCACCTCTCTTGTCATCAAGACGACGCTGTTGATACATATGGCGTTGGTACCGTGGCTACCCGGCTGTAGCTTAGGTTGAAGTCGATGGAATACGGCCGGTGGAATTATAGAAGCTGATTACAATACATTGGCAACCCGAGAACTCACGTCCTCAGACAGATCATTAAGAAAGCACATGCCAAACGAGCTTAATATGCGCCCTGCAAGTGGTCGAAGATATCGACTTTGGCCCGGTTAAACTTTGTGGCAGCTGCGGTAATTGGTTTTGAAACATATGTCCAGTGTGGCAGCGTAAGAGTTTATAAAGAATGAGTTTATAAATGAATGATAATGCTTGGATTTTCAATACTCTATTTTCCACAGCTTATGTGTGAACTGTAATATGCGTTAATGTAATATAAATTAGGAAAGCATTGTCATTTTATTGAAGGATCTACATTCGTCTGATGCTGACAAATTACTGCTTTGCGCAAAATGTTTTTCGCCCGCTTCGACTGCTCTACAGTCGTCATAATCGATATATTGTATAAGCAATTCATAATCGACATATTGTGTAAGCAATTTAAGCCGTAGTGATTAAAGTGCGCACCTATTTCACACTTTGGACAGCGAGCCACCTACCCGTTAGGGTAGAGTACATGCAGAGGAAAATATTGCTGCTGTATCCGCCAGTGTTTGTGGGAAACGTGATTTGTTCATTATTTCGTTCGGAGCCGGTAAGATTGTGTTACTGGACTACTAGAAAGATATTACTCACGAATATGGGTCTAAAACCTTAGACAACACAGCCCCTTCTGGAACTGAAGCCGAACGACCTGCCACAACGTCGAATTTTCGGTGAGTAGACCTTAGAACAGCTGGTGTTAGCTTTTTTTATCCAAAAAGTGTCTTCAGCGACGAAGCTCATTTTTGCGAATCGATGGACCAATTGAGATAGGAGTTCAGTGAGCAATTTATTCCTCCTTTTGGACCGGTGAACTGGTGGCCTAGGTCGGTCGATATGACACCTTTAAACTATGTTTTATGGGGATACATCAAATCACTCGTTTATGCCGAAAAGCCAGTGCCAATTGCAGTCATGAAAAGTATTAAACGTAAACGTAAATAATGTAAGCGAGTTAAATTTATCATTATTACCCCCATTTGGAACTCGGAAGTTCAGAGCCTCGTTGACAACTGTTCGCCAAGCCTCCCTGTCATGTTCTGTTCCATTTTTTCTTGCTCCTTCCTTATTAGGCCTCTCACATGTGATGCGGCCTTCCCGGCAGTCTTTTTCCTAAATGTTTTCAACTCATTATTCGTTCAACTTTTCGTGCACTGTTCATTCATTCTACGTGTGCTGCCCATCTTAGTCTTCGCAATTTAATTATGCGGACAATGCTTGGGGCTGAATAGAGTTTGTCGAATTCTTGATTTCGTAGTTTTCGCCATTCGCGGATTTTTATTTATTTCGAACTTTATGTCGTTTTTGGCAGTCAATATGGTATCCAGATGATTGAACTCGTCCGCTTTCTCATAGCGTTTATCGCACCTGACTCTAATGCGAGGTTTGCATCCATCCAAATCGGTCAGTGACCATATATTTGGTTTCCTCTTCATTTACTTTTAAGCCTACTTCGTTCCGTGTTATTATTAAACTTTTTACATTTCTCTTAACTCTTTCCTCACTATCTTCCAGCAGATCCATGAAGGGTTATCCCCCTCTCCTTTTCTTGAAAGGGATCTCATTACAAATTCCAGCACCAAATTAAAAAGTTTTGGTGACAAGGCGTCTCCTTGTTTTAATGCTTCACGTATGTCGAATATTTCAAATAAGAGGTGTCCTACTCTAACTTGTCCTTTGTTTCCTTTTAGGCATACTTATATCAATGTCACCAACTTTCTCGGAATTTCCAGCCGATTGGTTGACCGAGTCTTTTTAAAATCAACTAATAAATGGCGTACCGTTTCGTTGAATTCCCATTTCTTTTCTAAAAACTGCCATATAGTACAAATCTGGCGATTCCTCTTGAAACCATGCTGGAAGTCTCCGATTATTTCTTCTGCATAAGAATTAATAGTAATTCTTGTTCGGTCACCTTTTTTATATACAGGAATGATACCTTATTTTTCCATCCCTCGGGGCTGGTTTCATTGTTGTGAGGAGCCAATGTAAATTCTCTGTTAACTTTTCTACTGCATATTTTATTAATTCCGATGGTATTGGGTCGATTCCTGTTGTTATTTTTAAGGCGATGTATTGCTTCTTTTACTTCCTCAATTGTTGGCAGTTCTATCTGAACCTCTGCTGTGTAGATAGCAACGTTTTCCTTTGATGCTGTCTCTCATGTACATTAAGCAGTTTATCGAAATATCTACTCCATTGGGCTGCAAATTTTTCGTTTGCCGAAACGAGCGGATTCGTTGCTCGAATCCTTTTCTTACAGCGCTTAGCCTCACATACATTGCTTTCGTGTTTTTATCCGCACATTCTTAATAAATTTTAACAAATGTTTGCCTTTGCCGTTCTCGTTTTTTATCCTGAAGAAGATGGCTGCCTTTCGAACAAATTATAGCTCTCCATTTCAACGAAATATGCTTGGCTATTTCTCAACTCCGAAGGCCGTCTGCTTACTCTCAGTAGAACTACTACTCGGTAGAAAAGAATGATTCCCACCCTAAATCTAACACTAAGCCTAAACCTTAATTTAGTAATAGGAATAATAAGTCTGTCTCTAGTAATAGTAAAGACATTCTAAGCCCCCCTCTATTCCCCACGATAGCTGGAGCTTCAAAACAAAAGTCTTTCCAATTTTTACTCACCCATTAATTTCCCATATACAGCCTTCTTCGTCAGCTCCACGAACACCACAACGCCAACGGGTCTGCTTTAATCTGATCCCAACTAGTTCTTCCGCCAATACAACCTTATCACCGGGTCGTGTGTTAGGGACACGACCCGGATCCAAACTCATTTCCAATTTTCGACCTTAAGTTCAGAGCCAAGCATCCTAACTATCTAAGCTCCCACATCCTTAATCCCTCAGCACCTGCCCTCCCTAATACCTCAACGTCAGCTACAGCCAGTTCTTCATCTCTCCCATCATCTACAAACCAATCTTCGACAACATCTGTCTCATCTGTTTCCTCCCAATCTTCCGTTGATCCCCTACTGCCATCATCAGTCAAACTTACCCAGCAATCTATTGAGCCCATCGAATATTGCTACGCTCTCTCCAGGTTAAGAGATAAAATGGTCTATGAGAACATTCGTCTCTTTTTGGCTTACCTTGATGACAAATCCGACTCGGTTTGCTATGAAGCGTAATCGTCTCAATTCAACTGAAAAGTCTCCCCGCCGAATTCAGTTCCCTCAAGAACCTCATTAAATATCAAGAGTTTATCAATATCTCACCTAAAAAAGTATCAAACAATCTTGATACCCTCAGACAATATATAGATTTAAAGCGTACATCGCACCTTCAGTGTAGAAAAGCTGATAATGATAGATTTTTTCGTGCCTAAAAATTTCTCTCTCCCTGCCATTCTAACACGCCCCGAAAACATCCCTGTTACCTTTTATTATCAGAATGTAAGAGGTCTGCGCGCTAAGCTCCAGGCAGTCCTGCAGCAATCAATTGCCTTACCTTTTGAAAACTTTGCCTTGACTGAAACGAACCTAATCCCCAGTATAAACAACCTTAAACTGTCCCCATCAAACTTTAACTTTTATGCCGCGGTGTCCTCCTAATCGTCCGAAACTCAATTGGCTCCTCCTTCATAGCAACTTCATCTTCGCCGTGTCTCGACTTTGTTTCAATTAAGACTACCCCGGAAATCGCTCTACGTCATCTGCTATTATATTTTGCCATCACAGCCTATTGAACCATATACGTACGGGATCCCCAAGACGAAATTCTAGTTTTCGGTGACTTCAATCTTCCTCATCTTAAATGGATCCACTGCCGCTAAAGAATGTCTCTTCTCAGATCACCTAGCTGATTCAAACCATAACCAAGTCAGCGGTATTTTAACTTATTTCTACTATTTACCAAACTTCTCATTTAGACCGTTTCTCCCAATATCATCGAAAAAAGATTAAAGCAACTTAATGATGAATTCACTCCTGGCCCCTAGGGCCTCCCTGCCAATTAAAAATAACATCTTCCTCTTCCCTTTCTCTAAGTCTTTCAAAAATCTTCAACCAATCCCTTCTTCAAGGTGAATTCCCCCGAATATAGAAAACCTCTTTTATAACACCTATACACAAGAACATTAACAAATACCGTTCGATTGCCAAACTCTCACATATACTCAAAATCTTGAAAATCAAAATCTTCAAAAGTATTTTATATGATAATTTAAGCTTTCAAGTTAAGTCTTTAATCTCCCCCAGGCAACACAGGTAGGTCTACAACCACGAACCTTATTGAATTCGTATCCTTCACCCTTTCAGCCTTAGAAAATGGCAAGGAATTCAATGCTATCTCAACTGAATTTAGTAAGGCCTTTGATAGAATTTCACACAGATTAAAACTCTTCAAACTGTCTTCCCTTGGCTTTGAGCCCATCTTATGAAAGTGGATATCCTCTTATCTGGAAAGTGTTCGTTTTAGACCTGCCCTCTCTAGCCCTTTCATTGCCCCCTCTGGTGTCCCCCAAGACAGTCATTTAGGTCCGCTTCTTTTTATCTTTACCATTAACGATATTGAAATGGTTATCAAACATTCCCACATCTCTCTATACGCCGACGACGCTAAGATCTTCAAGATCATTTCCATCGAACATGACTCTTCCCTTATTCAATCGGACCTCAATAGTTTTTCCATCTGATGCTCCAAGAACTGCCTGGACTCTCGCAAACGTATCAAACCTCCTTGTCTACTTTACTATAATCAAATCCTTTCTACCGTTCAGATGATCCGCGATCTTGGCATACTATACGACCAAGAGCTCAGTTTTCGCGCACATATCGACTATATAATTCATAAGCCAACTCTGCACTCGGCTTCGTGAAACGATGTGCTAAAGAGTTTTCCAATTCCTATCTCACTCGGTCTCTCTACATAATCTTTGTTCGCCCTATTCTCAAATACGCCTCTCAAGTGTGGTCGCCTTACCATCATACACACATTTCCAGAATCGAGAGTATCCAACGTCGTTTTCCCCATTTTGCTCTTCATGGCTTACCCTGGGCAAATCCTCTGATCCTACCTCCCTATCAAGACCGACTAAAACTTATTAACGTGAACTCGTTGGAAGAACGAAGAAGGATATCCGACATCCTTTTCATCCATCGACTCCTCTCAGGTACTATTGACTGTGCGACACTATACAATTCTATTTTTTTCAGCACTAACCCTCGTAATATACGAAATCCACGTCTCTTCTATCTACCCACCTCTCGTACCTCCTATGGCTCTAATGAACCTATCTCCCGTATGCTGCGGAATGTTAATACGAAAAACTGTTTCGACTTCAACATCAGGACTCCTTGTCTAAAACTCCGTCCCAATCACTCTCTTTTTTAGTTTCCTTGATTGTAAGTTAAATTAAGTACCAAAAGTACCCCCACCAAAATATTTCATCCATTGTTTAATAAAACGCGTCCTTTACCTCTTCATCATCTGTAGGGCAGTGTCCGTTCAGAATTACAAAGTTATAGCGGCGTTCCCGCTCTTGATTGTTATAAAATACTACGCACATTACGTTCTGCACAATTTTGTTGCTGATTTTCTAGAGTTGTAGGTATCCATACCCATACCGCCACAAACAAACATATATCCATCCTTAACGGTTGTTCCGTTTGAAAGTCGAACTTCTTGGATCGCTGCGATGTCCAATTTATACTTACTAATATCACTGAGTGTTTGGAAAACCCTCGGTCTGTACACGCTGCTTACTTTCCTATGTCCTATTCCGCATTTGCGTGCATATCGATCGGGGAATTAGTTTACATCCGTTATAACTTTTGAACGTAGATGGTGGGATTCTATAAGAGGGTCTAAAACTGAGGGTCTCTTCTAGCTTCATCATCATCATAACGTGCAATTTGGCAATGTGAAATATTGGGGAGATTATACGTAATTAAATTATAAGGTGTCAGACAAAAGACAGACCATTGATATTTTGAAACAACGATTTGATACTTAGCTTTAGACAATTCTACTCAGTTTACCAGGGCGGAGATGAGGTGGCGAATATAGGACGGAAAGGATAAGGCAACTATTGACTTTAGAGGGAACAGGGCAAGTAAGGACAAGTGCGTGTTTAGGTTCAGTAGAAAATTAAAGTTTATAAATATTGTTTAGCAGGTTATATATGGTATGGTCGTTTTGCGAAGTTTGCTATTCGGAAATTGAAAGAATATGTACTCCTAGTCGTAAAGTGATTATCGAGTGAAAGTGTACCGGATAATTATGGATGGAGCGGATCCAAGGAAGATATGAGGTGATGCTGGTTATCGATTTATGTTGCTGGTGATGTTTTTGAGTTGTAGGAGACACGAGTCGGAGAGAAGATCGGTGAAGAGCATTTCCTTACCACCGGAGGTGTTAGTCGCGGCAATGTCTCATTGTCGGATGTAGCTTAGTTCAAATACAGAAGCGTGAAATTGCCACAAATAATGATAATGTTATTCGGATCAGTGATATCAAATGTGTAGGAAGAGATGGACGAATGTAACAGCAGACAAGGTAGGGCTTCCGTTTCGGAAAAGTTATTATGGCGCTGGTAAAGTTGAAATCAGTTTTAAAGGTTAAGTGATCATAGCAGCTGTATGATAATGGTAAGAGGACCCCGCAACCGTGTAGATCAACACTATTGTGGTGGCCATCAGCACGAAACCGAGTAAAATCAGACGTGAATAACTTATTGTCTCTGATGCTGGGGCGTAGATTAATTTTAGTTAGGGCAAAAATATCGTAAGGCGTTTTTGGAAATTGACTACGACATTCTGGTAATAGAAGGAAATATTATATATTTGGGTGAACAGAGTGATTGGTCGAGAGATGTAACAGTGATCAGGTTAGGATCGAAAATAATTTTCGAAATTATAATGGGTTCTTCGCAGGTGTAATAGTCGCTTGGGACCGATGGGGGTGAACGGGAAGCGATCATTAAACCGGATAAAGATTTTCTTAGGTTCGTAAGGTGAATTGGGAGGCCTTCTTGGTGGATTCCAACCATGATGTTAGTTTTGGTTTTGCAAGTGGAATCAGTCTTGTCGTGAAGATGGGCAAGACAGAGACGCACGTTTTCGTAGACTCTTTTGTCTTAATTTTTTTTTAATTTTAAATTCATTTTGAAGTAGAGATGAAGTTGTCGTAGTGATCTTTATTATCTCGTATATATATAATCGTATAATCGTATATTCGTATAAACAAAAAAAAAACAGAGCCGAGGGACCAAAAGTTGTTCACCTCGTCTACTGAACACCCTAACAGTCGTATTTCGTAATTATGAGGTGGCTCCAACGAAAAGCTGTATGCTCACTCAGTTGCTACTCAACAGACTGCGAATTCGTCCAAGTCACATCGCCCTTTTATACTCGAATCGTAACAGTTACTTTTCTTTTCCTTTTATTCTTCTACGTCGATTCCGAGTATTGACAGACGCTGTGAAATGACGGACTCGGGTTGTGTATAGCACATATAGAAAGCTAAGGAGAGTGTGTTAAGCACATTTTCCTTTTACAAAATTAAATAAATATAAATTTCAAAAAATTGAGGATGGCCGCTACAATCTCCCCCTCTGCCTCAGAAATCGTCCCGATGATGTGGCAGGAACTGGTGAAGTCATCCTTCTTGTCGCCTTGGCTGGTCTTCCCCTCTTCTTGATAGAAACAACTGGGTTAGGTAGCCCATCGGAACTACCCGTCGTTGAATAATTCCGTTCTGCAGGTAATAGGAGACGGCTTGCATACTCAATAGGATGTTCCATCTCTCCCTCCCCCTGGAGTAATACTGCACCGATAGCGTAACTGCTGGCATCAGTCTTCAACACAAATGGGATTCCTTCTTTTGCCTGTTGTAAAACTGGGGCGGTGGTCAATAGTTTTTTCAATTGGTCAAATGCATTTTGTTCCTCGATTTCCCATTTCCAAGTGGCATTCTTCTTAGTGAGATTCGAAAGTGGTTTTGAAATACTGGCAAAATTGGGTATAAATCTTCTGTACCATGAACATGTCTGTAAAAACGACAGTACTTGTTTTGGATTTTTCGGCTTTGCTCGTTTTACTATGGCATCGGTCTTGCCAGGATCTACCTTGAATCCACGATGTGTTAGTATATGACCCAAATATTTCACCTCAGCGCAACAAAATCTACATTTGTTACGATTTAGTCGGAAGCCAAATTCTTTTAGGCGAAGGAATACTCTTTGTAGCTCATCGCAATGCTTCTGAAAGCTCTCTGAGCAAACAATCAGATCATCGATATATGCCAACAGCAAAATGTCTGGTAGACTTCTTTTGAATTTGTCAATGATGCGTTGAAACGTTGCTGGTGCATTTCGTAATCCAAACGGCATACGTTTAAAAATGTACGTGCCGAACGCTGTAATAAAAGCGGTTTTTATTTGGTCTTCTTCTGCAACCATTATCTGCCAGTATCCGGAGCGTAAGTCCAATGTTGACATATAGGATGTACTCTTAGCTTCATGGAGTAGGTCATCAATTCGTGGTAATGGGTAGCGATCTGGAAGTGTAACCGCGTTGAGTGCCCTGTAGTCGACACACAATCGAATGCTACCATCACCTTTTGGAACCAAAACAACGGGGAAAGCCCATGGAGATGCCTTTTCTTCAATTATGCCTTTCTTTAGCATATTCTCTATTTCAGTCTTTAACTGCATTTTTCTTGCTGGTGAGATTCTATATGGGGCAACGGCAATAGGGGTAGCGGTTCCAGTTATGATTTTATGTTCCACGTTTGGTATAGGTGTCTCTATCTCCCCAAATATTTCAATCTGTTCGTCTAATAACTTTTCCAGTTTTTCCTTCTCCTTTAAATCCAAGTGTTTTCCTTCTTCTGGACGTAATTTGATATCGAGGCTGTTAAGCTCAAACCAAGTGTCCGGATCTGAAGATTCTATTCTCCGTAGTTCATTAAATAAATTACTGGATCTATCTGGGGTTCGCATATCTATTGGTAATGAGTCCGCGAAAATAGCTTGTACACTATGTGGTGAGTAATCGTTTGATCTCTTTCGTTTTGGGGTTGCACCTATTGGACTTATTTCGTGTAGGTTTTCTACCCACGTAAGATATGCGGATACTTCTTTCATAGCGTCCTTTCTAGGTAGTTTAAATTCCTGCTTCGCTTCAGGTGATCGGTAATTGCAATTGTCTAGATTCTCGGTCGGTTTCAATACACAGCTCTTAACCAATTTGAAATCAAATGTTGTTGTTGGATCATCCACAAAGTGAAATGACCTTTGTGCAATATTCAACACGATTCCACATTGTTCCATGAAATCAATTCCGAGTAGCGTTCGATTTCCTTTCGCTTTTGGCAATGCGATTAACCGAATTTTGCGATATCTCTTCCCAATGATAATGTCGGCCACTGTAGCATGAACGACCTCTTTTCTAGGTACCCCGTCAGCAAAAGTCAACTCCGCACTAACTGGCTTAAACACACAACCTTTCCTCAAGAGCTGTTGATATAAACTTGCTCCTGCTACGCTAGTTCTAGCCGCCGTGTCTAAATATGCTTCTCCGCGAAGTCCATTTATATTAACATCCACTGTCGGAACATTTCTTCCAATAACAAGGGAATCTACCAAATTGAAGTCAAGCGAACTTGGACTATTTGCATTCTTATTGCTGCAGGTAGGACAATTTGTTCGATAATATCCAGAAGCTCCACAACCATAGCAATTTAATATAGGTTTCTTGTTTTTGTCGTCAGTACCCATTTTTGCATTCTCCGTGCTTTTAATTTTCTTAAAACATAAGTCAGCTGTATGTCCTTTCTTCCTACAGTATGTGCAACGCATCTTGTCCCTGTTTTCTGCAATGTTTACAGACCGTTTGTTCTCATCATTGAACATTTCCACTTCTCTGGTTTGCTCCAATAGATCCTGAAAGGTCTTAATTGAGCTTCTAGGAACCTTTTCTCTTAATTTTGGCAGAATTTGGCCATAAACCATATTGAGCATAATGTCTTCAGATATCTCATCTGTTAATTGTGCCAGCAAGGATCTTTTCCTACACACAAATTGATCGATCGTTTCCGTCGCTCGTTGTTTATCTTCGAACAACTCGGTGTAGATACGCCATGATGGTTTAGCTGGCGCGAATGCTGCTCGAAGCAGTCTTATTGCGTCGTCAAAACTTTTGGCTTCCTTTTTAATGCCTTGCCACCAGGTTGATGCGAAACCTTCCAATAAGAGCGGAATACCAATGAGTGCGTTAGCATCCGTGATGTTTTCGGACTCTTTATATATAGTAATTGTTGCCACGAAATCATCAATTTTTGACACATTTCTGGTCCCATCAAAACGGGCGGTACATCTGCTAAACGTCCCATGATTTTCTTTAGCTTGAATAGCCATTACTAATCGTTGCAATTGTTCTTCCGAAAGTGCCGTTAATGCTGCTGCGCTTGTCGAAGCGACAGAACTTGCAGTTGATGACATATTGTCCGGCATTTCACTCTCCCGTAAAGGATCTTTATTCGAGGTTTGTGACGCTATACGTTCACTTTTCTTCGACATAAGGAACGTATTCTTCTTCCCTCCTTTCAATGCCTTGGTAAAATAATTCCAAGTGTGGTATATTTTTAGGGGCTCGTCTGTGGTAAAACACGTGGCCTATTTTTAGGGGCTCTTCTGTGGTAAAACACGTGGCCTATTTTTAGGGCTCTTCTGTGGTAAAACACGTGGCCTATTTTTAGGGGCTTTTCTGTGGTAAAACACGTGGTCTATTTTTAGGGGCTTTTCTGTGGTAAAACACGTGGCCGCAATGCTGGGCGCCAATGAAGTAGAGATGAAGTTGTCGTAGTGATCTTTATTATCTCGTATATATATAATCGTATAATCGTATATTCGTATAAACAAAAAAAAAACAGAGCCGAGGGACCAAAAGTTGTTCACCTCGTCTACTGAACACCCTAACAGTCGTATTTCGTAATTATGAGGTGGCTCCAACGAAAAGCTGTATGCTCACTCAGTTGCTACTCAACAGACTGCGAATTCGTCCAAGTCACATCGCCCTTTTATACTCGAATCGTAACAGTTACTTTTCTTTTCCTTTTATTCTTCTACGTCGATTCCGAGTATTGACAGACGCTGTGAAATGACGGACTCGGGTTGTGTATAGCACATATAGAAAGCTAAGGAGAGTGTGTTAAGCACATTTTCCTTTTACAAAATTAAATAAATATAAATTTCAAAAAATTGAGGATGGCCGCTACAATTTTTATTAAAAGTTTCTGAGATCTATCTTATCCTAGACAGAAATGCTTAAAACAAGCTTAACTATCCTTACAAATTTAGGAATCTTAATGGCCCTAGGCGTATACTCTAAAACAAACAGTATAATTTCAACACTTTCGACTACTATATAAAAAACTTACAATTAATATTATTATAATTAACTGAAGCTAAGAAAAATTATTTTTGAAAAAACTTAGCATTTGATAATTTTTTATAGATATTTATATAAACTCTAATTCTACCTAAGCCTACCTAAACCTATCTTATTCTAACTTAACTAATATACAATACATATATGTATATATACATATATTGATGCTGGCGGACTATGTCTCTTCGATCCCGGCGTGAGACCGATCTACAGGACCTGAGGCGCTCGGGCTCACTGAGTGCGACATCGGGTGCGTAGAGGAATCGCTGTTCCACGAAATTGCGCCCCAAACGGAAGATTAGCGGTACCGCCAATCTATCCTGGATCAGCCCACATCTATCTAGAGGAATGCTTCTGGCGGGACAAAACCGTAAATGTGCATTCTCTCGTGATATAAATCATTGGGGTAGTAGGCCCCAGAGATCAGGCTATTTGCCAAAGTCATTGCTCTCACAACGTGGCCTCGAATCAGTTTGATCAGAAAGTTATCCACCCGTTCAATCCTGGCCCTATTGTATAGGACCTCGTTCGGGTAAGATTTCGTGTACTCAGATTCTGGTGTCCTATATAACCCAAAACATGTTTTGAGACATTGTCTCTCAAACACCCGAATCCTTTCTATTAAGCTAACTCTCACATTGAACCACACGGGACATCCATATGCAATCATGGGCCTGGTTAAGGCTATGTAGCAAATTACCTTCACTCTGGAATCAAGTTTGATGCAATGAAGCAGCCATCTTGGCAGAGCCAAAGCGCGTCGGGCTCTTCCAGAGCAGCATCTACATCTTTGTCAAAATATAGATATTGGTCTCGCCAGATCCCAAGGTATCTGACTACACTTTGTTTCGCCAGTGGGCGACCGTCCTGTCCAAGAATTGAGAACCCGCTCCAAATTTTTCTAGTGTCTCGAGAGGCCCTAGATAAAGGCGTTCTGAGCAAACTAGTTTCTGATTTCTGGCGGTTGATCTTCAACTTCCAGTCATCACAATACTACAGAATTTTTCCGAAGTCACGCTGCAAGAGAGTGACAATGACGTCGATCGTTGGACCTGATCTGTACGCGATTAAATCGACCACTATACGCTATTGAATGGTGAAGAGAAGCTATCAAATCTCTAAAGTGAATGTTGAAAAGGATCGGCGAGTTCACCGTACCCTGTTGTAGTCCGTTGTTAATATCAAATGTTTGGGTAGAAGTCACGTTAGCAATTTTCACTACGAACTTTCTACCAGTTAACATGTGTACATGTGTGTACTTATGCCCAGCCGACTGAGCTTGTAATAAAGACCTTCTAACCGTACGATGTCGAAAGTCTTTTCCAAGTCAATCAGACAGACACCCGTGAATTGGTTCTTAAATTTGTTCCACTGGATAATCGACACGAGTTTCGACGCAGCATGAATAGTATTATGCCCCGCTCTGAAACCGAATTGGGTATCCGGAATAATTTTATTGTCCTCAACCGATTTAGACAGGGCTCTATGAACCATCTTCTCGAAAAACTTGCTAATACTTGGAGGAAGGCTTATCGACCGAAGTTTTGATGGGTTAGAGGTATGTATCTTTACCCCTCTTGAGTATTGGTTGCAGCACCGCTGTCTTCCAATCCGCTGAATAATATGCCTTATTCAGTGAATTGTTGAACAGGATGGTGTACGACTCTACAGCCACTGGTGGGAGATGCCTGAGCACAACATTAGATATTCCATCAATTCCCGCGGTCTTCAGCGTTATTTTCGGGAGGAAGGAATGGATCTAAGAAAGATGGAGAGTGAAGTTTTGAACGAAGGAGAAGAGATCGAAGGCGTAGGGTTGAGAGTGTATAAAATTAGGCGATTGTTATAAGAATCCAGAGGGTTGAAGGAGGGAGTTGTTTTAGCGCCAGATATGGGCCGGGTTATGTGGGGTTGAAGGATATGTGATTGCCGTGTGTCGGATTTGTATGAGAGCATTCGTTAGATATTTTAGCAGTAAGGGATGGAGTAGGATTAGGGTACGTTGATTTGTGAATTGTTGATAGGGGGAGTCGGTTAAGTCAAACGTACTAAACGACTGTTTTTGGAAAAATGGCATATTCTAAGTACTTGGTTCGATGTTCCATGGCTACGTCTAAAACAGAATAAATTATGTTTATTTACGATTTAAAATTGTAACCAGGCTTCACTGGATGGTTCTCTGCAGCTTTCGATTGTTGCGTCTGTTGTGAGCTAATTCCGATCTGAGGTTGCGGAAAGTCAATATCTTCTATAACTGTCAGTTGTTCAAAATTCTCTCCTCACTCTTCCAATTTCGACTCAGAGAGTGAATTTCACCATTACGTTAAAAAGGTAAAAGCTATTGATCACTATGCTTAACTAAAGAAATGGCGCGGCACTTGGCAGCTCATTTCAGTAAATTAGTTAGAATACGAGTATGGCGCTCATATTAATAGCACCCAAATCCCACCTAATTTGTTGGTAACTGTCTACGAACGGTTGACTGGCATTGATTGATGATTCTGCAGCTGCAGAACACTTAAAAATATTTGACTGCGTGGATGAAACATTAGCAGCAGATATGATAAACAACACGATCTATTACATGCTCCCCTTATATCACTTCATATCGCTTAAAGGTTCCGCGCTACTGATTTAATTCCTCTCTACGGCAGTGGAAAGACACCATTCAACTTCCGACCATTGCCAGATTCCCTTGAAAGCAATAACATCGTCCTAATGAATGCAAAATTTTAATTAAGAACTTTTCTTCATTCACATCTCTGCGATGTCTGTCTGAATCCATCCTTCTGTTCCACCATTTCCCAGACCATGGCAATTAACGTTAATTTTTTTTAGATATTTTTCGGTGGGAATTTCCCACGATTGTTACTAAGCCACTATCCGGGCAGACATCAGACTGTGTCTACAGAGCTTCTCCGCAACGCGGCATTAACATGATCACATATGAGCACACCCGTAGTGCGAACACGTAAACGGAAAATGTGTATTTCCTGAAAATTTCAAGTGCACTGTTGTCAGCGGAATGAATGAAGCGTTTGTGCTGAAGGGAAGAGACCGACCGACCGACGAAATTGGGTAGAAAGTGCAGCGTTCGCTTCGTGTGCTTTGCGCTTTGTGCTTCGTGATATAATGCGGATACATTCGTCGGATTCGAATATGAATAGGTTAGTATGGTACTGGGTTGACAGATGAAAATCTTGTTAATTTTTTTTCTTATCTTCTTTTGTTTGAACTATTAATGAATAAGGGAATTAAGGTAACCATTAAGGATGGTTTGCTTTTCGGGTCTTTTTGGTTTCTCTTTGATTAATTGTCATAAGGGCTTAGCCTATTCGGCTACCTTACTGAAGAAAGTGAAATTTACTTTCGGTTTTCAACAGTATTTTGGCTAATCCCTTTAATCTATACTTTGGGGCGTGTTTGGTTTTGAGGTTTCCGATACGTGTAGTTATGTCATTTTTGTTTTTAGAGGTAGGAATCACGTTCGTGAGATCTATTTTTATCCGAGGTGTGGTAATCCATATTTGTGGTAATAGAAAAGGTCTAGTGTGTTGAGCTTGAGATTGACATCAGTCCCAAGTCTGTCACTATATTGTCAGAGGTATAGAGCCACCTAATAAGAGATGTCATTTTAAATCAACTAAAAAGCAACATTTTATGGAAAATTGTTTTGTTTCCTAAAATACCTTTTATCTCGTCTTTGTTTTGCGAATAACAACTGCAATATTGATTTTGTCTATGAATCGTTCGTGTAGACTTCATATTTAACAGTATTGAAATTAGGGCATAAAATATTACTGACACCAAGTTTGTATCTGTTAAATTAAACAATTACTTTATTTTAATAATGACAACACTCGGAAAGGTGATCACGAAGTAGTCGTAACAAAGATCTACAAGAGACTGAACAAAAAATCTTAAAACTATTGCCTAAATATACTAAAAATACAAGGAGTGGGCTACAGATGTTTTATGAAAAATTCCCAATATCCTTATTGTCCTTATAGCATACGTTTTATTACAGGAAAAAGATGAAGGGATTTTCCCTGGGACAGTTTTATTACTTAACAACTTAAGACTAATAAAGTCTAGACAATATTCCTAGGCCACTCATTGTATCTCCAATAGATATATTTCTGTCAATAATGATAAACAATAAAGATAAATATTTCAATAAACAGGCCCCAAAGGAAAAATCGAATGGTGATGGCACAATCTTGATGGCCATGAAAATCTTCAAAAAATGAAGTGCTGAAATTAAACATCGTCGAAAACATCGTTGAAATCATCGTTGAAAACATCGTTGAAAACATCGTTGAAAACATCGTTGAAAACATCGTTGAAAACATCGTTGAAAACATCGTTGAAAACATCGTTGAAAACATCGTTGAAAACATCGTTGAAAACATCGTTGAAAACATCGTTGAAAACATCGTTGAAAACATCGTTGAAAACATCGTTGAAAACATCGTTGAAAACATCGTTGAAAACATCGTTGAAAACATCGTTGAAAACATCGTTGAAAACATCGTTGAAAACATCGTTGAAAACATCGTTGAAAACATCGTTGAAAACATCGTTGAAAACATCGTTGAAAACATCGCCGTTGTTGTAAGCGACATTCAGCTCACGATTACTAACTGCATCGCATTTTCCATAGACTTTGCACCCATAAGTAAGTATGAGTATGATTACGGTCTTAACTAAAAGGGTTTGAGTTGCTATGGACGTGAGGTGTTGATTCGCCCATAAGGAGCAAAGGATTTCATACACTTTGCCAACGCAATCTTTAATGTATTAATTTATTAGCATTAAGTCGAAATAAATTCTGTTTAGACCAGTTGTAAACTTTTTTCCAGATCGGATTCGATGCAATTAATACAATGGTCAACCGAATCGGGAGAACAACTAAGGTGTAGCTGGGTATCGTCAGCATATATTTCAACTGGTGGAGTAAGAAACGATAGAGGATAACTCATTTATATGTAAGTAAAATAAAAGAGGCCCCAGGATGGATCCCTGAGGCACTACGCATTGATTGGAGAGAACTTGAAAAGTCGAGAAGTACGAGAAACTTGCATTCGCCGATGTCTATCTTCTGCCTTATGTCATCTATCACAGGAAGCAGTGCCGTTGAGCAACTATGCTTAGAGATTATACTGATGATGAAGCGTATTAATATGCTTTTGTATGATCCTTTCAAAGACTTTCAAATGAAAGGAAAGAATTGCAAACGGTCAAAATTCGCTACCTGAGGTGCTTTTAGGCATGGGTATGATCTTTGAAGTCTTCCAGAGCGAGGGAAAAATACACTTTGTAAGAATCTTGTTGAAGATGTCAGTAACGAAGGGCAAAATCATTGTTAAGATTATTTTAAAGAATTTGGAGTGGATCATGTCTACTCCAACTGCATTGGATTTTGTGGAAAGCAAGCCTTCCACTACATCAAACTATTGAATACAGGAAAAAGCGATCGACTCATTGGGAATGAATTGAGAGTTTGTATCTGGGTTGCTGTGGCACATGAGGGAAGGGACGTTGACTAGGGAGTGAGATACGAAATTCCTATTTAGCTCATTGCCGTCAATGTTAGCTGGATTTCTACTTTTTTGCTTGGCTACACCAATCTCCTTGAGATTTCTCCATAAATGTTTGCCGCTTTCAACTGCTTTGATAAAAAACGGATTTTGGCGGCCCGTATTTTGAGGATATTGCGAAGACAACAAAACGTTCTGTGAAACTCTTCGACTCTGAAACGCTTCCATTTGGTGTAAGCTTCATCCCGTTTGTTCATTAATAGAAAACAAAATAGTCCAGTGACATCGCCATGCGAAAACCACACGGAACTGTTGCTCATTCTTTAGGTTTTCAGAGAACCAAAACCGGTAGTTTTGTTTGCTTAGGTGTCCAGATAAACGGAAATGATGTTTCCAATGATTTTCAGAACGTTCCTCTTGTTCTTCTTTTCCTTTTTTTCTCCGGCGTTGTTATGGTCAGAAGTGTAGGACCATAACCTTCCCACTTAACTGCATTCCTACTGGTCCGCTTGTGGGGTCCGCCGGTTTGACCTCAGAAAGTAGCGGCAGGCTTCCCGGATGGGATTACTTCATCGCTGAGGCCAATCAAATGCTGGTGTTTTTGCATTTGTTTGCACCAATTGTTTTTCGGCCTGCCTTTTTTGCGTGTTGAAATTGGAATGTTGATTGATAACGCCTTTTCTCTCCTTTGAACATGGCAATACCAACTGAGTCCGTCGCGCTCTATATTCACCCTATGCTTACGCGATGGTTGATGTCGTCATCACAAGTTGCTTCTTTATTAATCATAGATCCCAGATATTTAAACTTTTCACACTTGGGAAGCACTCTTCCATTCAAGTAAATGCCTGGAATAGGCTGATGAGGGTCAGAGAACGGGCAGCACAGAAACTCTGTCTTATTTGAACTAATACGATACCCGTGTCCCTCAAAAATGTCCGCCCACACATCAAGTGCTCGTTGTAGGGACGCCTGATCATCACTTATAATGGCTCCATGGTCAGCAAAGAATAGCTGGTGCACATTGGGGTCCGTCACTTTTCCTTCAAGCAAGCAATCAAGGACTGCTATAAAGAGCAGTGGGCTAAGGACGCTCCCTTGGTGTACATCGACTTTGATTGCGAACTCTTCGGTGACTCCTGCGGTGCATCTTACTCTTGTTGTTGCTCTCTTGTACATGTCCATGATCACTCGCACATAAGTTTCTGGAACTCCTTTTTGTCTTAGCGCTACCCATAAAAGATCTCTTGGTTGCCGGTCAAGGCCTTCTCGAAATCAACCAACACCATATGCAAGTCCTTTGAGGAATCACGATGCTTTTCCAATATGACCCTTATACTTTGGATTGCATCTGTTGTTGATTTACCCGAGACAAACCCGCACTGGTCATCAGATAGTCGTATTATTTTCCGCAGTCGGCTATCTAATACCCGTTCAACGATCTTAATGATGTGCGACATCAGCTTGACAGAACGGTAGTTATCACAATTTCGCGTATCACCCTTTCCTTTGTGCAAATGAAGAAGATAGCTATCCCTCCATTGATTAGGCATAGTGTCGCCTCTCATAAGTTTGGAGATAAGAACCATGAGCCATCTAGACCCGATGTCTCCAATCTTTTTCCAGAACTCAGAGGGTATCCCGTCCGGCCCAACAGATTTTCTTTTCTTGGAGTTTTTAACCGCGTACCGAACTTCTTCGACTGTGATGTCGGATATTTCGGCATGATCCGGGGCGGCTCTTGGAAAGTACAATCGGGGAAACTGTTCGTTCAGAAGTTCCTCGCAATACTGTCGCTATCTGTGGAGAATTTTTTCGTCTTACACAAGGAGTTGGCCTTCAGCATTGTTAATAAACTTTGGGAAACGAATCTCCTGAGCATTTATTCTTCTCTGGGCGGCTATCTTAAAGATATTTGCTCCTTTGTTCAAATTGCTTTGTCGAAGCTCCTGTGGGTAGCCTGGTTCCTGTCAGACGCGGAAGACGAAATTTCTTCCAACTTCTGATATAGGCCTTCCATGCTTTTCGCTTTGAATTCGGCGCACTTTTTCTTCGCGATACCTTTGCAATATCTATATACCTTTTCACGGCGAGCTTTTTCCTCTCTATTAGTAGAAGAGCACATTGACCAAGCTTGGAAAGCCATTTTCTTTTCGTGTATCACTGCTTTGGCTTCGTCTGTCCACCTCCAGGTTTCTTTTGCGTGTTGGCAGGGGCCTTTAGATGTTCCGAGCAGTGATTTGGCTTTCTCCAGGCCAGATTATTGTAGGGAATCCCACATGTCTTGTGCTCTGCACTCCTCATTACCGACTTCATCGATAATGGAAGAGAGGTAGTTTTTCATGCTGGTAATAAAAGCTTCGCCTTTTCTTTTATCCAGCTTATACCACTTGATTCTCTGAGACACCTTCGTTTGCTGCTTTGACTTCTTACTCGCCTCCATAAAAAATTCAGTCAGGAGGAGACGGTCTTGAGAGGCGATCGCGTCCCCCAGGATCACTTTGCAATCTTTAACTCGTGACTTCATGAAACTGGATACCAAATGATAGTCTATTTGAGTTTCATTTCCGCCGCTGCTATAAGTGATCAGGTGCCGGCTTTGTTTGACGAACTTGGTATTTAGCACTATAAGACCGTACGACTTCCACATGTTTAGGATATCTTCACCTGAAGAGTTCCTGGTGCCGTATCCCAGCCCTCCATGGTAGTCTTCATAGTCTTCGCTTGTCTTCCCGACATGTCCGTTTAAATCTCCCCCAACAAACAAAAGCTTTGGGATGATTTTGACAAGGTTGTGGAAATCTAGCCAGAATGCATCGTTTTCTTTTTGTTCGCATTCTACTTGAGAGGCATATGCGCTTACGATGTTCCACACCTCAGCATGCATCACCAATTTGAGAGCCATCAAACGGTCACTGGACTTTGAAATGGTTAAGACGTTGCCAAGTAGCTCTGCCGCAAGGATGATGGCGATTCCGTTTTTTCCTTGTTCCAATCCATAGTAAAACATCTTGTAGGCTTTTGTTTTAACGTCCAAGAAACGTGCCCGATTACCGGTGTTTCGCCATTTCGTCTCTGTCTCGCACAGGATGTCTACTCGCCTTCTAACCATCATTTCTTCAAGCTCATAACTGCGACCACTCATGCTTCCAACGTTCCAACTCGCGACTCTTAAGTGTGGCTTACGCCGTTGCATTACTTTGCTATCCCCCGGAAATCCTATAGCTCTGACCCGAGCATTGCTGCTCGTCCCAGGATCACGACCATTAGTAGTGCCTGGTGCGGTAGTGCTTTTCCTTTTAGCGTTCTTTTCCATAATGCTACGGTTTGACCGTTTTCTTTCTTCCCCTCCTTTTTTTGACACTGGCATGCTCCAGATTTTTATTTTTTTTTTGTTTGATCTTACTCTTACAACACCGGTGATCTCCAGTCGTGTCAACCCTCTGATTTGTATGCACACTTGTGGGGCAGTTTAATGGTGGTATGTGTCCCTAGGCTCACTTTGGTGTTTTCTAAATTGCCTAGATGTGATTTTTGTTTACCTTTGTTTAGTCGCCTTTTACGACAAGCGAGAGGTATCGCTGCAGGGATATTCTTAACCCGTCCCTGCACAGAGAAGTAGTACTAGTCAGTAGTAAATACAATAATAGTACAAAACGCTATCTGTCATATTTGTCTGGATTTTAATCATGGATAAAAGCATCTGAAGGCAGAGGATGAAAGTTATTCAAACTTATTATGAAAATGGTCGATTCTTAAGAAACTGAACAATTTGGCTTTAGACAATACCACAATACATCTCATCAGTTACTTAGAATATGCATGTAAAAGCAAATCGCTCTGTTGGAAAATAAACAGGAATGGTGCTTTTGGACATCGAAAAGGCCTTCGATACTGTTTGGCATAACGGTCTTATATACAAAATGATTAACTTCAATTTCCCGTTCCATATCAGTGAAATAGTTGGAAGCTTTTTATCCAATCGTCGTTTTAAAGTTTATGTTAATTGTGGTGTTTCAAACATAATAACGTACAATAGTGGTGTCCTCTAAGGTTCTGTAATTGGTCCAATCTTATATAATATTTATACTTCGGATTTCCCTGTATTACCAACTGTGATGCGGATGATACTGCAATATTTTCATCGCATACGTTCGCTTCAACCATTGAGAGCTATCTTAAAAATGCAATGCAAGTATTAAAGGCATATTATTCAAAGTGGAAGATAAGACTAAACGAAAACAAAATGCAAGCTATCTTTTTCACAAGAAAAAGAAAACAGTGCTTTCAACCTTCCGCTCAATTACAATTTAATGAAGTGAGCATCCCTTGGGAGTCCTGTGTTAAATATTTAGGAATCTTTCTTGACACACAACTGATTTTTAATGACCACATAAAAATAACGATTAAGAAAACAGCACTTGCCATAAAAATGTTGTATCCTTTTATTTGTAGAAAATCCTCATTATCAATAGATAACAAAATAATAATCTACAAAGTGATTTTTCAAGCGATTCTTCTATATGGTTGCCAAATCTGGGGTGACTGTGCAAATTGCCATATAAAGAAATTGCAAGTATGTCAAAATAAGGTTTTAAAAATTATGCTTAATTTGCCATGACATCACTCTACCCTAGATCGGCACAAAAAAGTGAATGTTGAACTGATCCGTGAAAGGATAGAAAAACTTAAAACTAGATTTGTGGAACGATATGGTTTTGCTGACAATCCCCTAGTAAAAGAAATATGTAATAATTAAATTGTTTTATTTCCGCTGTTATTTATTTATTTATTTTCTTGCTGGTTTACTTTGTTACGTTTATTTATATTTTTGTTTATTTAATTTATTTATTTATTTAGTTAAGTACCTTATTGCCTCGTGCAGGGACGGGTTAAGAATATCCCTGCAGCGATACCTATCGCTTGTCGTAAAAGGCGACTAAACAAAGGTAAACAAAACTCACATCTAGGCAATTTAGAAAACACCAAGGTTAGCCTAGGGACACATATACCACCATTAAACTGCCCCACAAGTGTGCATGCAAATCAGTGGGTTGACACGACTGGAGATCACCGGTGTTGTAAGAGTAAGATCAATCAAAAAATAAAAAAATAAAAAATCTGGAGCATGCCCGTGTCAAAAAGGAAGGGAAGAATGAAAACGGTCAAACCGTAGCATTATGGAAAAGAACGCTAAAAGGAAAAGCACTACCGCACCAGGCACTACTAATGGTCGTGATCCTGGGACGAGCAGCAATGCTCGGGTCAGAGCTATAGGATTTCCGGGGGATAGCAAAGTAATGCAACGGCGTAAGCCACACTTAAGAGTCGCGAGTTGGAACGTTGGAAGCATGAGTGGTCGCAGTTATGAGCTTGAAGAAATGATGGTTAGAAGGCATAGAGTAGACATCCTGTGCGAGACAGAGACGAAATGGCGAAACACCGGTAATCGGGCACGTTTCTTGGACGTTAAAACAAAAGCCTACAAGATGTTTTACTATGGATTGGAACAAGGAAAAAACGGAATCGCCATCATCCTTGCGGCAGAGCTACTTGGCAACGTCTTAACCATTTCAAAGTCCAGTGACCGTTTGATGGCTCTCAAATTGGTGATGCATGCTGAGGTGTGGAACATCGTAAGCGCATATGCCTCTCAAGTAGAATGCGAACAAAAAGAAAACGATGCATTCTGGCTAGATTTCCACAACCTTGTCAAAATCATCCCAAAGGAAGAGCTTTTGTTTGTTGGGGGAGATTTAAACGGACATGTCGGGAAGACAAGCGAAGACTATGAAGGCTACCACGGAGGGCTGGGATACGGCACCAGGAACTCTTCAGGTGAAGATATCCTAAACATGTGCAAGTCGTACGGTCTTATAGTGCTAAATACCATGTTCGTCAAACAAAGCCGGCACCTGATCACTTATAGCAGCGGCGGAAATGAAACTCAAATAGACTATCATTTGGTATCCAGTTTCATGAAGCCACGAGCTAAAGATTGCAAAGTGATCCTGGGAGACGCGATCGCCCCTCAACACCGTCCCCTCCTGACTGAATTTTTTATGGATGCGAGAAAGAAGTCAAAGCAGCAAACGAAGGTGTCTGAGAGAATCAAGTGGTATAAGCTGGATAAAGGAAAAGGCGAAGCTTTTATTACCATCATGGAAAACTACCTCTCTTCCATTATCGATGAGGTCGGTAATGAGGAGTGCAGAGCACAAGACATGTGGGATTCCCTACAACAATCTGGCCTGGAGAAAGCCAAATCACTGCTCGGAACATCTAAAGGCCCCTGCCAACACGCAAAAGAAACCTGGTGGTGGACAGACGAAGCCAAAGCAGTGATACACGAATAGAAAATGGCTTTCAAAGCTTGGTCAAAGTGCTCTTCTACTAATAGAGAGGAAAAAGCTCGCCGTGAAAAGGTATATAGATGTTGCAAAGGTATCGCGAAGAAAAAATGCGCCGAATTCAAAGCGAAAAGCATGGAAGGCCTCTATCAGGAGTTGGAAGAAATATCGTCTTCCGCGTCTGACAGGAACCAGGCTACCCAGGAGCTTCGACAAAACAATTTGAACAAAGGAGCAAATATCTTTAAGATAGCCGCCCAGAGAAGAAGAAATGCTCAGGAGATTCGTTTCCCAAAGTTTATTAACAATGCTGAAGGCCAACTCCTTGTGGAAGACGAAAAAATTCTCCACAGATGGCGACAGTATTGCGAGGAACTTCTGAACGAACAGTTTCCCCGAGTGTACTTTCCAAGAGCCGCCCCGAATCATGCCGAAATACCCGACATCACAGTCGAAGAAGTTCGGTACGCGGTTAAAAACTCCAAGAAAAGAAAAGCTGTTGGGCCGGACGGGATACCCTCTGAGTTCTGGAAAAAGATGGGAGACATCGGGTCTAGATGGCTCATGGTTCTTATCTCTAAACTTATGAGAGGCGACACTATGCCTAATCAATGGAGGGAAAGCTATCTTCTTCCATTGCACAAAGGAAAGGGTGATACGCGAAATTGTGATAACTACCGTTCTGTCAAGCTGATGTCGCACACCATGAAGATCGTTGAACGGGTATTAGATAGCCGACTGCGGAAAATAATACGACTATCTGATGACCAGTGCGGGTTTGTCTCGGGTAAATCAACAACAGATGCAATCCAAAGTATAAGGATCATGATGGAAAAGCATCGTGATTCTTCAAAGGACTTGCATATGGTGTTGGTTGATTTCGAGAAGGCCTTTGACCGGCAACCAAGAGATCTTTTATGGGTAGCGCTAAGACAAAAAGGAGTTCCAGAAACCTACGTGCGAGTAATTATGGACATGTACGAGAGAGCAACGACAAGAGTAAGATGCACCGCAGGAGTCACCGAAGAGTTCGCAATCAAAGTCGGTGTACACCAAGGGAGCGTCCTCAGCCCACTGCTTTTTATAGCAGTCCTTGATTGCTTGCTTGAAGGAAAAGTGACGGACCCCAATGTGCACCAGCTATTCTTTGCTGACGATGGGGCCATTATAAGTGATGATCAGGCGTCCCTACAACGAGCACTTGATGTGTGGGTGGACATTTTTGAGGGACACGGGTATCGTATTAGTTCAAAGAAGACAGAGTATCTGTGCTGCCCGTTCTCTGACCCTCATCAGCCTATTCCAGACATTTACTTGAATGGAAGAGTGCTTCCCAAGTGTGAAAAGTTTAAATATCTGGGATCTATGATTAATAGAGAAGCAACTTGTGATGACGACATCAAACATCGCGTAAGCGTAGGGTGGATGAAGTGGCGGGAAAACTCCGCCATCTTCTGTGATCGAAAAATGCCCCCTAAGCTGAAAGGAAGGCTGTACACTTCAGTTGTACGTCCGGCGCTCACATACGGTTCACAATGCTGGACAATGCACAAAAAGTATGAGAGCAAATTAACGGCAACTGAGATGAAGATGCTTCGCATGACAGCGGGAGTAACAAAGCGTGACAGAATTAGAAGTTCAAAAATCCGAGGAAGCCTCCACGTAAAAGAAACCATCACAAGAAACATAGAGCGCGACCGACTCAGTTGGTATTGCCATGTTCAAAGGAGAGATCCTTTGAACCCCGTCCAAAAGGCGTTATCAATCAGCATTCCAATTTCAACACGCAAAAAAGGCAGGCCGAAAAACAATTGGTGCAAACAAATGCAAAAACACCAGCATTTGATTGGCCTCAGCGATGAAGTAATCCCAAACCGGGAAGCCTGCCGCTACTTTCTGAGGTCAAACCGGCGGACCCCACAAGCGGACCAGTAGGAATGCAGTTAAGTGGGAAGGTTATGGTCCTACACTTCTGACCATAACGACGCCGGGATAAAAAGGAAATGAAGTTAAGTACCTTATTATTTATTTAAATTTATATTATTATTTATTTATTTAATTAATTATTTTCATTTATTTTATTTATTTATTTAATTAATCATTTTCATTTATTTTATTTATTTATTCATTTATTTTTTTATTTATTGATTCATTTATTTATTTGTTTTTTTTTTTTTGCTTATATAGAAGGTTTTTGTCGTATTTTGATTCTAAAGCATTTTGTTATTTTGTCTTCTCTTTATACCAAATATCAAAAATTTTCAGTGGAAAGATATAACCTAATTATCAAATCCCTGTGTTGTAAAATGTACGGTAGCAAACCATTGTAAATTTTACATACGAAATAAATATCTATCTATCTATCTACATATATTAAGAAAAAAAAAATACTGTTCGCTCAAAGGTTTTTCTTAAACGCTAAGAAACTGGTTTTGCCGATGATCGAAAAAGTCTGGCAGACTAAAAAGTAGACTGATTTTTTGCTACTGCAGCACCAAGTGTCATTAAACAACCTACAACAACGATATTCAACGACTGTTTGACGTATTATTAAATGACTAAAGTTGTCAGATTATAATCATAATCAACGCAGAAATTTGTAAAAAATAAAACTCATTTTACATTGGATGTATTAGTCGACGAACATTTCACAATTATGTCGACTAAATGTATTGTTTGGTGTGGCTTTTGCTGGTGGAATTATTGTTCCATTTATTTCGATCTACGAGTAACAAAACACATCAAATAATGGCCATATCAATTGGCCACCTAGACCATGAGATTTTTTCATATATAATTGTTAGGAACTATATTTTTATAAAAGCAAAAATACGAATGTTTAAGTGCAACTTCCAAGGACCCAGAATTTTTATGCGGCAAAGCCTAAAAATCAGCTTCATTTTGATTCAAAATTATTGATTCTTCACAGGGATGGGGCAACTACTGACAAATATATATATCCTCATATTCATATGATTTTCAGGAAGAACCAACCTTCAGACGACAAATGTCAAATTTCTGTGACAGTCCAAGTTGCACTGGCTTTACTGACGTCATTTATGTAATTTTCAGATCAATTGAAACATTTTAATTTGAAGAATTGCTTTTAAATGGCAAAAAATACCGTTCAAGCAAACGAATGACTTGACAAATGTTATTCAGACTATTTTTTATCGAGATAATGCTAGACGTCCTGGTCACCCACAAGGTGGTGTCCTGTTACTCCTATTCTCGCGTTTTGCGATCAATGAAACTTAAGATATTTTGGTAGGAAAGGATTATGCAACAATATCTGTTACAGGGCTGTAAGGTACTTCAGTATTTTAGGACTTAAGTACATGATGAGTACAAGTACAAATACTTAGAAGTACTTTTCAAGTATGTACTTGCAATTACTTACAAGTACTTTCAAGTATCTTAAGTACTCTCAAGTATCTCAAGTATTTCAAGTACATACTTACCAGTATTCAAGTACTTGCAATTTTAAATATTTACAAGAATGGGAAATATTACTATCAAAAAAAATTAAAAAGAAACTTAGATCTTCGGCAAAATATGAAGATTGCAACCGTGCATGATTCACTGAGTCTAGACAACGACCATTAAATCCATGATAGCTATCTGGAATAGCTATTCACGTCAAAGCTGCTTTGCTATATACTGGTGCTTACTTTCGTCAATGTATGGTTAAATTGTCTGTTCTCCATGCTCACCAGATTAGGTATGCGAAAACAAATGGAAATCCGTTTTTTTTTCAGAACTTGGGGCTATTATTTTTGTGGAAAATGGACACTTTTCTGAACGGTATTGCCCATTAGTGGTTTTAACTTTTACTCATCCTTTTGGCAGCATGCGAAGTCCGTCTTGGAAAAACTGCTCATCTTTTAAGGCGATCAACGAATCGACTCATGTTTGGCTTCTTCGAAAAGTCGAAAATGTTCAGCTATGCCATGCGTCATCGATCGATAAAGGGATGTAATCGGGAGAGGATCCATGGAAAGTGGCGGGTAGTGTAGGAGGTTCCATTTAAACCAGCTGGGCAACAGTGTTGTGTTGCTTGAAACCACTTTGTCCAACCTTTGCTTGTGCCATGGTCATTTTTCTTATTATACTACGTATATTATTCGTAAGCTCTTAAGCTTCACATCTTGGGTATATGGGATTGGTCGTCGATATTGATGCATGGCTGGCAGTGCCCCCACGATTTTTTTTGCCTTTGGTTGTTCTTAGTTTTTCATCGCCAGTTACAGTACAGTAAACCCTTACTTTCTCATAGCTTAGTCAGAAGTTCTCTCGTGAGAAAACGGTATTCGACTTATTCGTCTGCGTGAAAGAAAATTCAAACGAATCGGTCAGGGGAAGTCTAATATGGATATCAGTCCCATCAGTATGACCATGGCTGATCGCACTTTACCAGATCATAGAGGATATAGTACTCGATGAGGGCAGCTTATCATAAAGGACAAATGCAGTAGCACCAGCAAATAACATGGAAGTTTAGGTTTCCATCTGCATTGCCAATTGAAATAGTGAATTCAAAGTGGAATGGAGAATTTAAAAATGAGGCACAAAGGACGGCGATTCAATGTCTACCCTGCCACTGTCTAGCTCTCTAAAATCGCTAACATAATGTTCGATGGTGAACTCAACGGCCACATCTCTGATGGCATCTTAACAAAATTGTCACTGCTGGCTCATGGCTTATGCAAGCAGAAGCACAAAGGACAATGACAAAGTTATCGTAACTATATTTTGCGGGATTTTCCTCAGAATCTCCTCTGAGTATTTTAATTATTATATGTATAACCTAGGTCAAGCGTATAATTCATTTGGGAGTATACTCAGAGAATCTCACCTTAAAACATCATGCTCGTAGTCTCAGAATCAGAAAGTGAAGACACATTTCCTGCTCTCCATCCAGCAGTCCCGCTAACTGTTTGCTTGTAGCCGAGACCAAGGTGATATGCGATCATTTAAAAATCGCGGGTCTCTTGATATTCAGGTTAATACAGCAATAATTAAGGACCCTTTTAGCCGCGCAATTATGACATTTTGTTGTTGGAGTTCTTCAGGAATGTGTGGATCAGAACCCTCGAGCTCATAAAATAGTTTGTGAATGAGCTATTTTAACTAAACGAATAAGTTGTCACTGAGACCACTGTAACAACTCTAGTATTCTACTTGCAAGGCCCTGCATTTATAATATACTCGTATTCAATACATTTAGTCGAGGACGTAAACGTTGTACTGCACACTTGCTTCATGCCCAATAACCTGGTCTTTGAATTTGAATTTAATAGGCTGTATTTTCCCCTCAAAGTATGCTTCACCACAACGATACATGATTCATATGATCAAGATATTACACCCTGGTGTCGGTCAGTAAAGTAAGTAAAGTAATAAATACTTATGCTCCCATCGCATCAAAAGACTACGGGAAAAAAGTCACAGACTTATATATTGTATACATATTTCCAAGGGGACAAAGTGAAACAAAAGAACAAGAAGTTTGATTATAGTAATCTCGAATTAATCGCCTAACTTCAGCTCAACCGGCAGAAACAAATAAAACAGTCAAAACAAATGACTATTGTGAATGAAGACATTATAATGAAAATATTGCATAACTGAGCATATCTTTTAGCGCAAGGGAATTATTTATTTTCATCAAAAGAAATGTCTTAGAATATCTTAGGCACAATCCGAGTTTTGTGTCGATAATGTAGCATAGTTTACGGGCTTCTACGTATACATTCAGTGTTTTCTGAACCTCCGGAAAGTATACTTACCAGGCTAGGTGTGTAAAAAGAATCTTAGGGTTCACCCGCTGACACTTAACTTGAATCAAATGAAAAGTGCATTAAGCATAAGAAATAACAACAAAAAATCAAATCGGACTTTGTGAATAGCTGATTGAATTGTGAAAGCACAGAAGGCATGAGCAAACAAAACCGATCCTTGGCCAAAAGTAATAAGAGCTTTAACTTGTGTTAACCCTCACATGGGCGACAAATGTTGCCTCTTAATCAGTACTTTATTAACCCGGATTAATATTTTTATTTCCTTTGTGTTTGTATGGGGTTTCTGTTTACAAAAACGAAATTCTTACTTCTTCTCTATTTTTTAATTGTTCTTTGTGGTTTCACACTACAAGAGGAATTCCCCATTACTATGATAACCATGTGAAAATTAACCCTTAACCGGAAGTAACCCTAGTCCGGAAGTATTTCAACATTCTCGTAGATAACAAGCAGAAAAAAAACTCACAGAAAGCATATGGCACAATATTTAACGCGTGACTAGGAAATATAGCAACAGTAATAGTAATAAAGCTAATAAAATGGTTATTACCGCCATATACCCGACATTGGACCGAGTAAGTAAAAGTTAAATGCCGCTTATATGGCGGCAAGGGTTAACCCTTAACGGACCAATGCCCCCATATGAGAACAGAGCGAAATTCCTCATACATTTTATTTGGCAAACAGATTAAATCAGTGCGCTTGTGAATTTTATATTTGTGAAGATGGATCAAAATGAATTTATGGCAAGATGTAGTATGGTCCATTGGATACATTTGATTTTTGTTCAAGATTGCCGTACGAGGAGCAACAAAAATACCTGAAATCGGTTTTGGATACACTTCAGTCTGATGATGATGAAGAAAATATTCCAGAGTCTTTATCCGGCCAGACAGCAAATGCATAAGTTTTCAGTAGCTGCGTTCATAGATGAATTTTCCGCTTTCTTAGACAAGTAGACTTGTAAAAATATGGTACTCCTGGGTGATCTTAATATAAACATTCTGTCTGATTCAATAGATGTCGACAACTACTTATCGCTGTTGTCCTCATATGGTCTTGAGTCCTTATTGAATCAACCTACCCGCTTAGATTCCTGTCTAGACCATATTTTCATAAGACTTCATAGAAACAATTTTATAGAATACCAAGTAATGGCCTATGATTTGAATATAACAGATCATTATTTAACTAGTATTCAATTCGATCATAAAGAATATAAGACTAGCAATTCCTCGTATTTTGGTTTTGATAAAATTGATTTTAATGCTCTTAAAACTAGGCTTAGCTTTGAATTTTGGGATGATGTTTTTAACTCACATGATCCATCCCAAGCCTTTGATACATTCCTTAAAATATTTCAGTCTCACTTATCGTATTGTAGTCATCGTATGAATAAAAAGTGTAATAAGCTCAGATGTATCAAACCGTGGATGACTATCCCTTTACTTAGGAAAATAAAAAAGAAAAAAATGTTATATTCGCGTGTGAAAAAGCATCCCAATAATACAAGGCTTAAAAAATATTACGATAAATTATGTATGGAATTGAAAAATGACATACCAATTTGCAGGGATTCTTACTTTGGGAACAAGTTAACTAAGAATATTGGTAATGCCAAAAAGGAATGGGAAGTGGCCAATGAGATACTAAACAGAACAAAGAAGAATGATGATACAATTTTAGAAATTAATAATGTACTTGTATCTGACCCGTTGTTAGTGTCCAACCTATTTAATGATTTTTTTTCTAATCTGTCCTCTGCACAAGAATTGTCAAATGTAAATGTTTCTTCTTGTCTATGTGAACATTCATTTAATAGAGAATTTCTACAAACCCAAACATTTTTTTTTCAAGAATTTACGGGACTTGAGGTTCATAAGATTATAATGTCGCTTAAATCAACAAGTTCCTCATCTTTTGATCTAGTTTCTAGCTTCGTCCTTAAGCAGATTTCATTTCATATCTCTGATATTCTGAGCTTTATTTTTAATCTTAGTATTAAGCAGGGTATTTTTCCTGAATCACTGAAAACAGCTATAGTGGTGCCACTTCATAAGAAAGGAGATACTTTGACGATCAACAACTATCGTCCCATTTCACTATTATCTGTTTTTTCGAAAATACTCGAAAAGGGTATAAAATCCAGAATCCTTTCGTTTTTCAGTAGGACAAAGTTCTTTAATAACTGTCAGTTTGGCTTTAGAAGTGGTAGGTCGACAGAAAGTGCCTTACTTAAATTCACCGGGGAAATATACGATAGCTTAAATCTATCTCAAACATGTGCAGCCCTATTTATAGATATTACCAAAGCATTTGATACTGTGGATCACTCTTTGCTATTAGATAAGTTATATCATGCAGGATTTAGAGGATTTATTCTTGACTGGTTTGCCTCCTACCTATCAAATCGGAAACAGATGGTTAAAATCAAAGATTCCATTAGCTCACCAAAATATGTAAACATGGGAGTTCCGCAGGGATCTGTTTTAGGGCCTATTCTGTTTTTGATTTATGTTAACTCTCTGTTTGTCCAACCGTTTAAAGGCAAAATAACAGCATTTGCTGACGACACCGCTATCTCATACTCCAATAATAACAATTTTAATATATTTCTGGATGTAAACCATGATCTTGAATTACTGAGATTATGGTTTAATCATCATAAACTGGTAATTAGTACTAAAACTAAGTTTATGTTTTTCAACATCAGAAATAAGCACTATCAAGACCTTTCCTTAATGTACCATTCCCCGAGTTGTACACCTTTTAGTTTAGTCTGCTGTCCGAACAACTCAGTCACCTTTGACAGTAACTCCAGTTGTTGCGAATCCTGTTTTGAAATAGAGTGTGTTGAACATTTTAAATATTTGGGCATAATTTTAGATCATAATCTCAGTTGGAAGGATCATACTTGTTATTTGAAACAATACATGAATAGAGTAGTAAAACAGCTATATCATTTAAGTCTATACTGTAATACAACTGTCTTGAAATTAGTTTACAATGGCTTATTAAAATCTAAATTACAGTATGGATTATCTCGCTGGGGAGGTTCTTATTACACGCATATCAAACCCTTAATAAATAAGCAAAAACATGCAGTTAGAGTTATCTGTAGAGTAAGCCGTAACACTCATAGTTTTGAACTTTTCAGAAATCTTGACACTTATACTGCTTTAAAGTCCCAAAAATATTTTTTGAAAAATGTGGATTCTACGCGGTTAGACTACATGATAACTACAACTTGCGTATCAACACCAGAAACTTTGTAACAGTGCCAGCAGTCCGCAAATCGCACTTTTCTAGGTTTTATTTCGTCACTGCGCCTCGACTTTTCAACTTGCTTCCTGATAACATCAGATGTGAAAGAGTGAAAATTGTTTTCTTAGTTGCTATTAAAAAATGGCTTTTCTCGTTTAATTACACGGCTATTGAACAAATTTTTACACCGTTAGTTTAAATGTTAATATGTTTGGATATTCTGCTTTTCATTTTGTATTCCGTCTTCGAAATTTCAACATATTGTTTTTCCCATCAACATTTTATTGAATTTTATGTAATTCTATATTTGAATTGATAGTACATTCGCCTCTTGCCTGGTTGACAACAGAATGTATTTAAAAATTATTTCATTGTTTAATTTATCTAATTATTTTGTTTTTTTTTTATTAGCTTTAAGGTTGCAATGGAATAAAGTTTGAAATTATTATTATTATATGAATTTAGCCCAGGTGTTAGATATTGTGGATTCGAATGCTGAAACAGAAGATGTGAATGTGGAATACAACATGGACCACGAATCCGATCAGGATGAAGAAGACATGAACGCATCTGGTCAGCACGATATATCTATATTTTACTGGAAAAGATGGAACGGTATGGCAGAAAGCCCCACCAAAATTCAGTCGTGCTTGTCCTCATAATATAATCCATCATAATTAGTGATGTTGGTACTTTTAGTACTTTGATGAGCCCACCTATTCAAGCAATTATATGCAGGCACTCAAATAGGAAAGCACAAGAAGCGTACAAAATTATTAATGAAAAAAATAGTAACAAACCAGCGTTGCTATGGGACCCGTTAGATGAAGAGGAGCTCTTGGCATTTTTTGGAATTCTTTTGAAACGCGCAACCATGTCTGTGAAATGGTTTAAGGCCATACTAAGATTTCTCAGTTTCGATTGTAATGTCACACACGCTGTTCGAATGATAACCGACAAAGCAGCTCCCATAAGTGAAATATTCGAAATGATAGTGGCAAATTTGGGAAAAAAACTTCGCCATATGGATGTATCACAGTTGACGAACAACTTTTTCCATATAGGGGGCGTACAAAATTCACGCAGTATATTCCATCGAAGCCAGCGAAATACGGCATTAAATTGTGGTGGACTCCGAAGCTGGTTATCCCCTCAAAGGCCAAATATATACTGGGAAAATAAAGGGAACCAGAGACGTTAACCAAGGAGAGCGAGTGGTCAAAGATCTCGTTGCCCCATATAAAAACACTGGCAGGAACATCAGGATGGACAATTTTTCAATCGGACAGCAATTGCTGGACTGGAACTTGTCAATGGCAGGAACCCTGAAAAAAAAACAAGCGTTGCGTTCCCGAGGGGTTCAAAGCTTCGAATAGACGAGCAGTGTTCAGCAGCGAATTCGGTTTCAATGACAAGATGGTCCTCTGTTCATATGTGCCCAAGAAAAAAGAAGTCGGTTGTGCTGTTATCAATCTTCATAATGACACCAAATGTTCGGGGGAAAACAATAAACCGGAAATTATAAATTATTATAACAAGACAAGGGAGGTGTGGATATGATGGACCAAATGCTTGGTCAATACACAACTAAGAGGAAAACAAATCGCTGGCCTATGGCTCTATTTTACAATATTTTGGACATACATATGTAGCTGGCTTAGGAGCATGCATCATCTTCCGGTTAAACAATATAAGTGTATCCAAAACAGTACAGTCGAGCCAACGCAGGGAGTTTCTGGAAGAACTGGGAGATCTTTGCATACCTGGAATAACTAGAAGAGCCCGAATTCTTCGTAATGTGGCAAACTTCCACCTAAAAAGCGCAGTGGAATGAATTTTGGGTGTACCAATTGATCAAAAGGCACACAATACCCACCTGCCTTTTTCGCCGGTGATTCTTCTCAACATGACGCTTCAGGTCGCCAAAAAATTAAAGGTGCTTGCTTTTTATGTTAGCAGCAAGAAAAACGAAAAAGAGCAACAAGAAAGAGTTGCATACACTGCTAGAAGGCAATTTGCCAGATGCACAGCTTGACAATGACGAAATGCGAAATTTGCCACATGTCATCGTAATCCATTTTTTTACTAGTTATAGAAATACATATAATTCAGTGCAATAAACAAGAGATATAAAAAGCAACAAATAATTTTTAAATTATTTGAAGATTAATCTTGAGGTACAACGCAAATGACATACATACATACATATGTTATATTTTATGATATGCAAAACACGTATTTACGAGTATGTATATATGTACATGCATATTTATGTGTATTATGTATATACAAGCTTGTGTACATGTATTCCAAGAAAAACAAAGCTATAACATAAATTTAGAGTTCTTTCATATAAAAGTTAACCTGAGTTAATAAAGTACGTTTGCTACAATTTGACGAAAAGTCAGTCGAAAAACCCTTAATTTTATTTATTTTTTTTTTATTTTTCTAAATACATATATCAAATATTTAGGCACTGACTCTAAATAAAAATATATTTGGGTAAAAAGTGTTCAAGATATGATAAAATGAAAATGTTCATATTAACCCTGGTTAATAAAGAACATGTGAGGGTTAAAAGAGCTGATAGTGTATTTGTTTAACATTTCAGGCTGAAGTAATGGGATTAACATATACTTTTTTGAAAAGTTCTGAATTATTAGTACAATGAAATCATAGCTTTTACTACACTTTTTGGATTTTTTGAAATTTTTCTGCCGACGCAATCAACTCAATTGCGGAGCCGAATTTATTGTTAATGTGGGTTCATTTCGTGTTTATCGTTCAGTACAGCGACAACAACCCAACTCGTGCAGGGACGGGTTAAGAATATCCCTGCAGCGATACCTATCGCTTGTCGTAAAAGGCGACTAAACAAAGGTAAACAAAAATCACATCTAGGCAATTTAGAAAACACCAAAGTGTGCCTAGGGACACATACCACCATTAAACTGCCCCACAAATGTGCATGCAAATCAGTGGGTTGACACGACTGGAGATCACCGGTGTTGTAAGAGTAAGATCAATCAAAAAAAAAAAAAATAAAAAATCTGGAGCATGCCCGTGTCAAAAAGGAAGGGAAGAAAGAAAACGGTCAAACCGTAGCATTATGGAAAAGAACGCTAAAAGGAAAAGCACTACCCCGCCAGGCACTACTAATGGTCGTGATCCTGGGACGAGCAGCAATGCTCGGGTCAGAGCTATAGGATTTCCGGGGGATAGCAAAGTAATGCAACGGCGTAAGCCACACTTAAGAGTCGCGAGTTGGAACGTTGAAAGCATGAGTGGTCGCAGCTATGAGCTTGAAGAAATGATGGTTAGAAGGCGAGTAGACATCCTGTGCGTATAAGAGACGAAATGGCGAAACACCGGTAATCGGGCACGTTTCTCGGACGTTAAAACAAAAGCCTACAAGATGTTTTACTATGGATTGGAACAAGGAAAAAACGGAATCGCCATCATCCTTGCGGCAGAGTTACTTGGCAACGTCTTAACCATTTCAAAGTCCAGTGACCGTTTGATGGCTCTCAAATTGGTGATGCATGGTGAGGTGTGGAACATCGTAAGCGCATATGCCCCTCAAGTAGGATGCGAACAAAAAGAAAAAGATGCATTCTGGCTAGATTTCCACAACCTTGTTAAAATCATCCCAAAGGAAGAACTTTTGTTTGTTGGGGGAGATTTAAACGGACATGTCGGGAAGTTAAACGGACATGTCGGGAAGACAAGCGAAGACTATGAAGGCTACCACGGAGGGCTGGGATACGGCACCAGGAACTCTTCAGGTGAAGATATCCTAAACATGTGCAAGTCGTACGGTCTTATAGTGCTAAATACCATGTTCGTCAAACAAAGCCGGCACCTGATCACTTATAGCAGCGGCGGAAATGAAACTCAAATAGACTATCATTTGGTATCCAGTTTCATGAAGCCACGAGCTAAAGATTGCAAAGTGATCCTGGGAGACGCGATCGCCCCTCAACACCGTCTCCTCCTGACTGAATTTTTTATGGATGCGAGAAAGAAGTCAAAGCAGCAAACGAAGGTGTCTGAGAGAATCAAGTGGTATAAGCTGGATAAAGGAAAAGGCGAAGCTTTTATCACCAACATGGAAAACTACCTCTCTTCCATTATCGATGAGGTCGGTAATGAGGAGTGCAGAGCGCAAGACATGTGGGATTCCCTACAACAATCTGGCCTGGAGAAAGCCAAATCACTGCTCGGAACATCTAAAGGCCCCTGCCAACACGCAAAAGAAACCTGGTGGTGGACAGACGAAGCCAAAGCAGTGATACACGAAAAGAAAATGGCTTTCCAAGCTTGGTCAGAGTGCTCTAATAGAGAGGAAAAAGCTCGCCGTGAAAAGGTATATAGATATTGCAAAGGTATCGCGAAGAAAAAATGCGCCGAATTCAAAGCGAAAAGCATGGAAGGCCTCTATCAGGAGTTGGAAGAAATATCGTCTTCCGCGTTTGACAGGAACCAGGCTACCCAGGAGCTTCGATAAAACAATTTGAACAAAGGAGCAAATATCTTTAAGATAGCCGCCCAGAGAAAAAGAAATGCTCAGGAGATTCGTTTCCCAAAGTTTATTAACAATGCTGAAGGCCAACTCCTTGTGGAAGACGAAAAAATTCTCCACAGATGGCGACAGTATTGCGAGGAACTTCTGAACGAACAGTTTCCCCGAGTGTACTTTCCAAGAGCCGCCCCGAATCATGCCGAAATATCCGACATCACAGTCGAACAAGTTCGGTACGCGGTTAAAAACTCCAAGAAAAGAAAAGCTGTTGGGCCGGGCGGGATACCCTCTGAGTTCTGGAAAAAGATGGGAGACATCGGGTCTAGATGGCTCATGGTTCTTATCTCCAAACTTATGAGAGGCGACACTATGCCTAATCAATGGAGGGAAAGCTATCTTCTTCCATTGCACAAAGGAAAGGGTGATACGCGAAATTGTGATGACTACCGTTCTGTCAAGCTGATGTCGCACACCATGAAGATCGTTGAACGGGTATTAGATAGCCGACTGCGGAAAATAATACGACTATCTGATGACCAGTGCGGGTTTGTCTCGGGTAAATCAACAACAGATGCAATCCAAAGTATAAGGGTCATAATGGAAAAGCATCGTGATTCCTCAAAGGACTTGCATATGGTGTTGGTTGATTTTGAGAAGGCCTTTGACCGGCAACCAAGAGATCTTTTATGGGTAGCGCTAAGACAAAAAGGAGTTCCAGAAACCTACGTGCGAGTGATTATGGACATGTACGAGAGAGCAACGACAAGAGTAAGATGCACCGCAGGAGTCACCGAAGAGTTCGCAATCAAAGTCGGTGTACACCAAGGGAGCGTCCTCAGTCCACTGCCTTTTATAGCAGTCCTTGATTGCTTGCTTGAAGGAAAAGTGACGGACCCCAATGTGCACCAGCTATTCTTTGCTGACGATGGGGCCATTATAAGTAATGATCAGGCGTCCCTACAACGAGCACTTGATGTGTGGGTGGACATTTTTGAGGGACACGGGTATCGTATTAGTTCAAAGAAGACAGAGTATCTGTGCTGCCCGTTCTCTGAACCTCATCAGCCTATTCCAGACATTTACTTGAATGGAAGAGTGCTTCCCAAGTGTGAAAAGTTTAAATATCTGGGATCTATGATTAATAAAGAAGCAACTTGTGATGACGACATCAAACATCGCGTAAGCGTAGGGTGGATGAAGTGGCGGGAAAACTCCGCCATTTTCTGTGATCGAAAAATGCCCCCTAAGCTGAAAGGAAGGCTCTACACTTCAGTTGTACGTCCGGCGCTCACATACGGTTCACAATGCTGGACAATGCACAAAAAGTATGAGAGCAAATTAACGGCAACTGAGATGAAGATGCTTCGCATGACAGCGGGAGTAACAAAGCGTGACAGAATTAGAAGTTCAAAGATCCGAGGAAGCCTCCACGTAAAAGAAACCAGCACAAGAAATATAGAACGCGACCGACTCAGTTGGTATTGCCATGTTCAAAGGAGAGATCCTTTGAACCCCGTCCATAAGGCGTTATCAATCAACATTCCAATTTCAACACGCAAAAAAGGCAGGCCGAAAAACAATTGGTGCAAACAAATGCAAAAACACAGCATTTGATTGGCCTCAGCGATGAAGTAATCCCAAACCGGGAAGCCTGCCGCTACTTTCTGAGGTCAAACCGGTGGACCCCACAAGCGGACCAGTAGGAATGCAGTTAAGTGGGAAGGTTATGGTCCTACACTTCTGACCATAACGACGCCGGGATAAAAAGGAAAAGAAGAAGATGGAGAACCGCTTTTATAACTCCTGTTCACAAAAAAGGTCCGAAGAATGTTGTTAACAACATCGCCAAACTATCACACATACCCAAACTTTTCGAAAGTATCTTATATGACACTCTAAGTTTCTCCCCTTGGCCTTGAGCCCACTTCGTTGAAGTGGATATCTTCTTATTTTAAAAAACCGTTACGACAGTGTTCGTTGTAGATTTGCCTTTTCCAACCCCTTCTTAGCTTCTTCCGGCGTTCCCCAAGGTAGCCACCTAGGTCCACTTCTTTTTATTCTTACCATAAACGACATTAAGTTTGTCATCAAACATTCCCACCTCTCATTGTACGCCGACGACACCTAATTCTTCAAGACCATTTCCTCGCAACAAGATTCTCCTCTTATTCAATCGGATCTCAACACCTTTTCCCTTTGGTTCTCCAAAAATTGTTTGGGACTTAACATTTCCAAATGCCAATCAACTACTACCGTTCAGGTTATCCGTGATCTTATCATACTATGTGATCAAGAGCTCAATGTTCGCGCACATATCGACGATCTTCTTCTTTTCCTTTTTCCGGCGTTGTTATGGTCAGAATTGTAGGACCATAACTTTCCCACTTAACTGCATTCCTACTGGTCCGCTTGTGGGGTCCGCCGGTTTGACCTCAGAAAGTAGCGGCAGGCTTCCCCGTTTGGGATTACTTCATCGCTGAGGCCAATCAAATGCTGGTGTTTTTGCATTTGTTTGCACCAATTGTTTTTCGGTCTGCCTTTTTTTTGTTACACGGGCATGCTCCAGATTTTTTTGTTTGATCTTACTCTTACAACACCGGTGATCTCCAGTCGTGTCAACCCACTGATTTGCATGTACACTTGTGGGGCAGTTTAATGGTGGTATATGTGTCCCTAGGCTCACCTTGGTGTTTTCTAAATTGCCTAGATGTGATTTTTGTTTACCTTTGTTTTAGTCACCTTTTACGACAAGCGAGAGGTATCGCTGCACATATCGACGATATAATTCACAAAACCAACTCTGCACTCGGTTTTGTGAAACGTTGGTCTAAAGAATTTTCCAATCCCTACGTGACTCGATCCCTCAATATCACCTTTGTTCGCCCCTACTCGAATACGCATCTTAAGTGTGGTCCCCTTATCAACAAACCCACATATCTAGAATCGAAAGCATACAACGTCGGTTCCTACGTTTGCCTCTTCGAGGTCTGCCCTGGACCAATCCCTTGTTCTTACCGTCCTATCAAGACCGTCTTAAACTAATCAACTTGAGTACTTTGAAGGAAAGAAGAAGAGTATCTGACATCATCTTCATTCATAGATACAATTGACTGCGCCATCCTTTATAACTCTCGTAAAACACGCAATCCTCGTCTCTTCTATCTATCCACCCCCCGCACCTAATACGGCTCCAATGAACCGATTTTCCGTATGCTGGCAAGTGTTAATTCGAATATTAACTTCGACTTCAACCTCAGCACCCCATGCCTAAAACTCAGTCTTCTCAATAACCTTCCCTCCTTCCAGTCTTAGTTTCTAAGGATCGCGCCCCTCTCCCGTTCTCATCAGTTATTAAGTTAGATTAAGTTTAGCTTGAATTAAGCTCAATAAATGGCGGTGTTTGCCCCCACGAAAATTTCGGATATGATTTCCGAATGGGAATTTAAGGGGAATTACGAAACGACCTGATTTTCGATTTCTTGGAAGGGTCGGATATTTTACTCATCCAGGCCATATATAGTCGATTGGAATAGTTTGTAGTCAGTCGATAATGTCTGAATATGTCATTCCTACAATTTCTTTTGCGTTGAACTATCGTTATGAATCCTAAAATATTTGCTTTCTCGCCGTTGAACCAGGAGTTTACACATTCATTTTACACATTTACATGTCCGACGCCTCTCGATTTTAACTCGTAGGGCACTCAATGTCCTTGTATCAGAATCATCCTTTCTAACGAAACTGTTTTACATTTGCTTGTATTAATTTTGCAAGTTTAATTGACATCTAACCTGAGTCTTCATGAAGTAATGTCTCCAATTCTTCGCCTTCAAGCTTTTTCGGCGCGCCAAAAGAAAAGAAATGCCTATGAGGAGACAAAGCCGTTAAGGCCCAACCTCTCGTGGTACAAATAGTTGGAGTGGCAAGCCACGGAGATCAGGTAATTAACAGAAGTCATTGACTTGACGTGACTTTGATCAGTTTAATCTAAAAAAATGTCTACCCGTAAAATTCTAGCCTTATTGTGTATGGCATTGGTAAAATTTCGTGTACTTAGAGTTGGGTATTCTACGCAATCCGAGGCAAGTCATGACACATTTTCTCTCGAAACCTAAATCCTTTCTAAAAGCTGGTTACATGGGGTAATCCATAAGCAATCATGAGCCTTTTTAAGGCCATATAGCAGATGTAGCTACGAGGGTGGTCCGATAAGTACTTAGCCTCACCGCCAGATCGCATAAATCGGAAGAGCAACTTACTATCGTATAGTACATTCTAGTAGACGGCTACTCTCGAAATTTCAGCCGGATCGGACTCGTAGTTTTGTTTTGACCGCGTGTGGAAGCGGAAGTGTCCGCGGATTTTAGAAAAATGGAAAAAGAGCAATATCGGTCGGTGATTCGATTCTTGTTTTTGGATGGGAAATAGCACAGCGAAATCAAAGAGCGTTTGGATGCTGTGTACGGTGACTCTTCTCCTTCGATGGCGACCATCTAAAATTGGTTTAACGAGTTTAAACGTGGTCGCACGTCGGTTTTTGATAAGCCACGTCTAGGTGCCCCGAAAACGGCTACCACGGAGGATAACGTGACAAAAATCCACGATCTCGTATTGGCAGACCGCCGATTGAAAGTGCGCGAGACAGCTGAGACAGTAGGCATTTCAAAAGATCGCGTGAGTCATATCCTGCATGAAATTTTGGGCAAATTTTGGAAACCTGTCGGCGCGATGGGTGCTGCGTTTGCTCACTCCGGACAACAAGCGCAATCGTGAGACCACTTCAGAACAGTGTTTGACGCTGCTTTAGCGCAATCCGAAGGAGTTTCTGCATCGTTTCGTGACAGTCGACGAAACATGGATCCACTGGTAGACACCAGAGACCAAGGAACAGTCCAAACAGTGGACTTCACCCGGCAAACGTGCTCAGAAGAAGGCGAAGACTGTCCCATCGGCCGGAAAGGTGATGGCCACCGTTTTCTGGGATTCACAAAGTGTGATCCACATCGACTACCTGGAGAAGGGCAAAACGGTCACAGGGCTGTACTATGCCAAATTATCGGGCCGATTCGACGCCGAATTGAAGAAAAAACGGGCCCACTTGGCGAAGAAAAAAGTGCTCTTCCACCATGATAACGCACCGGCTCACTCTAATTGGGCTACGAACAGCTGCCCCATCCACCGTATTCTCCAGATTTGGCCCCGTGCGATTTCTCTTTGTTTCCAAACTTGAAAAACTCACTCGCCGTCCAGAAATTTCAGTCAGATGAGGAGGTCATCGCCGCCACGGAGGCCTACTTTGCAGACCTCGAGAAAACGTATTTTTCAGACGGGTTAAAGAAGTTGGAGCATCGCTGGGTCAAGTGTGTCGAGCTAACAGGAGGCTATATTGAAAAATAAATCTTTTTTGTTTTTGTAGGCTAAGTACTTATCGGACCACCCTCGAATGAAACAGTCTTGTCAAAGCGAAAGCGCCCCGGATCCTCGGCAGCGCGTTTGTCAAAATATAGATACTGATGTAGCCAGATCCCAAGGTATCTGATTATACTTTGCTCCCCAAGTGGACGCCCGTTTTGTCTAAAGTATCTAAATCTGCGCAATTTTTTTTAGTGTCTCGAATGGTCCTAGACAAAGCTGAATTAATTTTCAACCTCTAGTCATCATAATATGTATTGCTTAATTTTTTCGAAGACATGCTGCAAGAGCATGACAATGAAATCAATCGTTGGACCTGATTTGTATGCAATCAAATCGTGGTAAATCTAAGGTAAATCCTGAAAAGGATCGCCGAATTTACCGGGCCCTATTGCAGTCCATTTTTGATATCAAGTGTTTATGTGGATGTCGCATAGAAACTGCTAACCATACTGTGTCGAAAGCTTTTTTGATGTCAATCAGACATTGGTTCTTGCGTTTGTTCCATTAGAAATAGTGTCATACTCCGCTCTGAAATCGAATACAATACAATACAATACAGATTTGACACGTTGGAGATGTCTTTACCCCTCTTGGGAATCCGTTGAAGCACAGCTGTCTTCCAACCTACCGGATAATAAGCATGCTGTTCATCTCTATAGCCACTAGTGGGAGGTGCTCAACACAACATTAGACATTCCGTCGTAAAATACGTTCATTTTCTGATATTCTCGGAAGCTTCAGATCCTGAATTTCATTCCGAATGTTTTTCTGAAAAATTTTATTTATTGACGGGAATATACTCGCGCTTCTAAAATTTACAGCACAAATTCTATTGTTCCAATGCAAACTTATGGATATTTCCTAACTTTTCATGATCAACTGTTGGAGATCTGAGATCCTCCGAGTTTTGCCTGACAGTTAACTGCCTCACCAGGAGCTTGAGTCTTGTCAGGAGTCTACTTTTCGGTCTGTGCAGTGCGTCGATTATCCTGTTTCGGTGCACGTTTGTGATATCGTAATGCTGTAGGCGTGGCATCGTACTGCCCATCGTCCGCTTAATTATCGTCCCTTTGCTTAAAATATCTGTAAATCTCTTCACTTTTTATTGTTTCTCGAGGTGCGCGCTTTCGTCAGGGAAAGGACAAAACGTGGCCAACTCTCCCACCTCCGCGAATTCGTCTACTACTGCGATCACGGCACTAAGTCTGCAATGATCGCCGTCGTTTACGAAGGTCCATAGACAAAGAGTAAACCATCCGTTCGAGTCAGCCAGTCTCAGCCGAGAGACAAACAGCATGAGATCCAGACAGAAGCCGCTCCCAGGATACGACGGGCTATCCGTTGCGAGTAACTTCACTCGGTACTCTATGCTTAGCAGAATCCAACAATGTCTCAGTAGGCTTCCCTAATATTGGGCATGTTGTTTTTCCAATCACTATGTCCGTCGTTTAACCCACGGGCCAGAATGTAAAAGCTTTTCAGTTTAAGAGCAGAAATCGAAAAAAGTGTTTCGAGGTCTGTGATGAAAATATTGGGTTGAGGTGCATTCTCTTTCCATTTCAGAAACGAACTCTTTGAGATCTGAGAGCCCTACCCTCAGAGAGGTAGACAACGTCAATTTCCACGGAGAATCTCGTTGCTGTGATTGTTAATACTCAGAAAACCATGGCTATTCTTCAGAAATCTTTGGACATCCAGGTCCTAATCTATGGCGCAAAGGTTTGGACACTATCGATTGCATCTAAAGAGGACCTTGACCAATTTGAGAGAACAACAGCTTGCAATTCTTATCCCAATTAAGAAATTAGAAACGATCTCGCGTCTACTTGTCCAAAGTCTCAGAAAACTGGGTCATAAAGAGCGAATGCACACCACTGCTCCGGTCCGAAGAGTCTTTGATTCCAACCCCGAGGAAATGCAGAAAAAGAAAATGTACGTTGGGAATCATCACATTTAATCTGCCGTTCGCCGTTTTATGTGTCGTGAAGTACTAGATCAATACCAACAGCCAATTTAAGTTGTTTAAAAACCAGTCTTCTGCATTTCCTACTTACTAAAGGTGTTTGCATTATATCTATGCCCTAAACGCTCCACAGTTCGGAAATTTAAAAGTAAATTGCACGTACGTCTTAGCAACTATTGTTGTAAAGCACGTTTAAACCACAGCGACCTTTCGCAGACTTACAGTTTCGTAACCACCCCCATTAGTGGTTAAAAACGATCAACCCAAATTGTCCAAATCCCAATTTTCCCACAGCATACCTAAGCAACACACAATTTCCTTTCAACACTCAACCACATGCCGGCAGCATACCCAACAACTATCTCCAATACTAGCCGAAATTGAAGTTTCTTACGACACCATCGACGCAAAGACGTTCCGCAGTCACTACTAGCCCTCGGTGCCACTTATCCGCCTCAACAGCAACTCGTTACATGTGTACAGCAGCAATGCACAATAGAAACAACGTCATTGCAGTGCAATACAATGTTTCCTGTCATGTTTCAACTGAGCTCAATTCGCAGTGCACTTCTAGTGATTGTTCCGCACCATCCGCTCCATTCACGTCCGGTATTTACGCCAAAGCATGTGCAAAACCCAAACCAAAATCGAACACAAGACTTTACCAAAACAGTCTTCCCCATTCACCATTTGTCCTAATCGACATATTCGAATGCTTGCCACCGGACGGCGGATTGATATTTTTGGCATAATTCACCACAGTGATTTGTCAAGTTGCAACATCGTCGCAGCAACGGTGGCGTCAGTAACGTTGACAGTTTACAACTCGAAAGCTCTGTTTACATTGTTCGCATTCTGTACCCTTAGTAGCCGTAATTCGTAATCCGGTGTGTGCATTTCGTCTACCCACACCGATCGTAACCTGTCAGACGCTGGGGAACGTGTGAAAATCGACGTCTCCGCGAGCAAATCGTTCGAGCATGAAATTGATCAAGCGCTCCTGGGGTATTTGGATCGGTGCCGGATTCGGCGGCGGCGTCGTGTGGCGCGCGTTGGAAGTTGCGATTTTTATTGTGTAATTTCGTACTCCTTCTCCGGATTAAATGGATTGTGGGTCGAGTGGGAAAAATGTTGCTTCGGATTCGAATTGAGTGAGTGAATGATTGGCCGATTGAAGGCGATGCAGACGGTACACGGGTGATCGCGGTTGGGTCTTGAGTTGATTGTTCCTCATTCGGTGGACGGGTGATGGTGGTTTATGGTGCTGGCAAATATCTATATCGGAATATCGGTGTACAACGAACATGTTGTAACTTTGATGTAAACATGAGTTGATGGAGCGGATTCGGTTGGCATGTTAAAGACTATTATGAAAAGGGGCTTGGCTTAGCGTTTAGCAAGGAAGAAACAGTCGCGCCTTTTTCGGCACGCATTTATGTAGTTCTTATTTTGAATTCGCAGGTGGTCGTTCATGTTTTTTCTTAAGTGTAGTCATCAAAAGTCAAGTGCAATCAAACAGGGAGAGCTAGATGACGTTCTCAAAGTGCTTAAATATACAATGTATACGAAAGTAGAGTATGCGCCTTGAGTAAAAATGTTGCTGTAAGGCAGTAAAAATCACGGCATGTGTGGGGAGGAGGATGGTAAATGGGATCGAGAATTCATTCATTGGACAGCTTTCTTCCTCGATCAGATGATGTATGAGAATTGTTCAAAAAATAAGGTGACTTTTTATTTTTTTGAAAAAGTATTTATTTTTTTAACAATGTCTATTCTGTACCCTTGAAAATAATCCTTCTCATATATTATACGCCCTTTCTTCATTGCTTCGACGTTTGCATCTGTTGTTGACGTGTTGGGGTGTCCATGGCGGGCATATCATTAACATCTTCTCGGCCTTTTGTGAAAAACTTGTTTCACTTATAATCTTCTTTTGCACAGAGTAGACTCGGCATATGCTACAGTCAACACTTCAAGCTCATTAGAGCATTAGAGCAAATCGAATGTTTTTAAAAGGAATTCAAAAAGTCACCGTTTTTTTGAACAAATATCATATGTACCAAAGTAGATTACCCCTGTCTGCTTTGATGAATTCAGTAGTAGTTCTTTTACATAAGCATCTCTACAGGATTTCCTTTGTCGATATTACTAGCTCGTGGGGGTGGTCCGTTTTCGTGACATCCACATGCGAGATGAGTGCCTATGGAGTTTGCGGTTGTCGTCACCGTTGTAGATCTTGCATAATTGTAGCAGCTTTACTACTAGTTGAGGCTTTCACTCCTACAGGTTTCTGCTATCTGTTGAAGCACTCAGTCGCAAATACTGGTCCATTGTACTACCAGACAGATACCTTCCTTTACTGTATTTCTCCCGTTGTCCGGAGAATAGTGAGCAGGATATTCACTGATGTAGAGCTAAGAGATTGACACAGCACACGACGGATGCGCCACCGTGTGCCAGCGAAGGCGGGAGAGTCGCAGAGAAAGTATTTTGCTGTGTCATCCTCCTCACAATATGCAGCACAGGTAGGCGTCTAACTGATGTGAACAAGCACGTAGAGATGCTTGGCAAAAGTGAATGCCCCATAATGACGCCCGTAAGCCTTCCGCAATCATTTCTCCTTAAGGATAAGAAGAATGCTGCGGACTTCTTGCAGACATCAGGGTGTACACGCCTAGTCATCTGGCATCCTAGTATTCCCTCCATCTACGACTGTGTGCAAAGACCCAAATCGTTGATGTCGGATTTAACAGTGAAAGCAGGTCGACCTAAGGCGGATTCAGGTCCCGAGAAATTCTCCTCTGAGCCCATTCTAGCGAATTCTTCAAAGATCTCATTTCTTGGAGAGTTACCTGGGACTCATACCAGCTTAAGTGAATTTAGTCTTCCGACTTTGCTCAAAAGGTCGGACACGACTTTTAGTGCAGCTTGGCTGTCACTGCAGACACATATGCTTTTTCCCTTCCAGCTGTGTTTCACAACATAATGCATGGCCATTAGGATTGCGTATATTTCTGATTGAAAGGCAGACTCATATATTTTTGACGGAAAGTGGAGTCGGACGTTTTCGCGCTCAAAGAAAACTTTGTCCAGACCTCGAGCCATCTGTAAAAATGCGAAGACAGTTATTTCTGGCCAGAGCCAATGTTGACGCCATGGAAAGTTGACTGTGAAATTATAGCGCAATAAGATGGCAGGTGCCGCATATCGCGTATATATCCAGAGGACCTTTTTCGGCGATAGGCCCCATGTTTTGCCAAAGGCACCTTTGCATTATCAAAAAGCTGACAGCGCTTTGGTGGTTTTTGATTTAATATGCTTTGACCAAAAAAGTTTGCTATCTAAGATGATTCCCTGGTACTTAGCTTCTCTGGATATCGGAATGGGAATGTCTTTTAGAACCAGCTGAGTCATGCCAGTATCTTTCCTCCTTCTCGTGAAAAGAACGACATCAGTTTTAGGTGGATTAACCAACAGCCCATTACTCGTGCACCAGTCATCGATAATATTTAACGCGGCCTATGATTTGTGACAGACAGACGCTAAATATGCGCCGACAGAGAGACGGCAACATCATCCGCATAGACCTGGGCATAGATTCCAGAGGCATTGAGAGCATCGAGCAGAGAGTCGACCACCATGCACCATAACAGCAGAGACAAGACACCACCTTGCGGGCAGCCCCTGTATACTCCAGACTTGACACATTGTTCGAGGCCTGCATAAGCGATAAATGTCTTGTGCAGAAGCATTGCTTTGATCCACAAAACCAGTAGTTCATCTACGCCATGCATTCACGCTGTCGAAAGTTGCGTTATCAAAAGCTCCCTCAATGTCAACGAAAATGCCCAGCACGTAATCTTACCTTTCGAGCACGCACTCACTTCTCCTGATTAGGAAGCGCAGTCTCGCAGGGTTTTCCGCGTTGATAAGCATGTTGCATCTCCGAGAGAGGATGCATTCGAAGGGAAACTTTGCGCAAGTGCAACTCTACTAGTCTCTCAATCCTTTTCAGCAAGAGGGAAAATAGACTGGTTGGACTAAAACTCTTGACAAGTGAGTAATCTTCTTTCCCTATTTTGGGAATAAAGACCACTTTCACCCCGCGCCAAGGAATAGGTATATAGGCAAGTGCCAGGCTAGCAGTGAAATTTCTTTTTAGAGTAGGAAGCAGCTGTTTTATACCTTTTTGGGGCATAACAGGGTATACCCATCAGTACCTAGCCACTTAAAGTCATCAAAAGGTGCCACAGCAAACTTAATGGCTTCAGTCGTTGCCACGTGTAACGCAATACATCAGATACGCCAAGTTCTTTTCATCATTTCAGTCGCAGTTACCGTTGAAGGAGTATGCAACGAGCCAATGACAGTCTGATTTTCCGGGAAACGGGTCTTAACGGTAAACTGAGAGTTTCTGCTTTAAACTCAGCATTTCCTGACTACATCCAGGTCGATTTTTCTCGCTTGAGGATTTTAACCAGCTTGCTGGTCGCGTCCAGAGAAGAATCGTTCTCCGATTTACGAATAAGCTTCTTGTATTCCTCCTGCTTCGATCGATACTTATTACAGTCATCTTTCGAGTTCGATTTAAGCAATCTATTCAGGAGACCTCTGGCTTCCCTGCGAAGACATTGGAGCTCAGCGTTCCACCAGGGAAACGATTTCCTGCTGGGAGGTCTTTTGACAGGACATGCGAGTTTGAAACAGTTGGTGATGGCGCTACTCAGATTATGAACGGAATCTTCCACCAATTGCTTTGTTCTGAGTTTAATCGTACCCAGTCTGTCTTTCTCGGATTCCGCTTGGGCTACGAGGGGAGATCCCACACTTCAATTGGAATGCGATATATCTTTGGTCTGGCAGCGTAACATCTGGTAAGACTCTCCAGTTAGTGGCCTTCACATTTCCTATTAGACAGGGTTAGGTCAATCACTTCTACTCTCGCCGTCACAAAGGTGGTTGAGAGCCAACATTGTTGATGATAAGGTCAGACGAAAGAATGACCCTCCTTTTGCATTTGCTGTTGCCCCAAACAGTATTTTGAGCGTTAGCATCGCAACAGATGATGAGTCCAATTCTTCTGGCTTGACAGTACTCTTCGAGTTCAGAAACGGTCTTCGGTGGCGGGGGGAAGGAAGCAGACGCCACGACGAAGTGTTCAATTTCTCCTTGCGCTTTGTAGCTAACTCTCGCAGCCACCAGATCTTGTCCACAGAATTGACCAAGTTTTGTTGCCAAAAGCGTGTTCGATATGATAAGGCAGACCCTAGGTCTTTCGGATCGCTCATCATAAAGAATCGTAGCATCACATATACCAGCAAGACCACACAGGCGTTTATACCATACCCATGGTCCCTGAGTGGATACAATGTGATGATTTGTACTACTGCATCCAATTCCGCTACTGAGAAGAGCGGTAGCAGCCTTGCAATGATGTAGACTAATCTGAATCATAGATTTAGACTGCGTAGCACGTTCCAAACTTCGACTACTTGACATCAAAATGGAATAGAATCCTATCATGGCCGAAGTAGGGACGTGAATCGTATGCGGATTTCAGGGTCTCGACAGAGCCATTGTCCAATCCCACAACCAGAATGAAGCCCTCTTTTTTCAGAGAGCCCTTACTCTCTTTGTAGGAACAGACATTTCAGGCCCTCTATCAAATCCCGGGTTCTGTGCACTTAGCCGCGTCAGCACTTTTTCCAGGTTTCCCCGGAATCCAGCAGATGGCGCGCGTTAATTCTTGGAGACTAACTACCTGATAGGTAGTAATTCCCAGGGGAGGGATTTTCGGCACCATGCTCCTGATCCAGGCAGATGTCTACTGTGAGAAACAGCTCACCACGAAGGTACCATTCATCAGAGCAGACCTCTCAGCCTGAATACAGAAGCCTGTTGCTGAAGATGATCCTCCCAGTATTGGCAACCTGCGCTGGTCATTCTGCTGGCACTGCCAGCTTTCCCTATCCTGACCTTTTCAGAGGAGATGGCTGCTTCTTTGTAGGAGAGGTACTTGTCTCTTTACGGTCACTTGTCTCTCCTTTCTGGAGGAAAGGGTTTTGTTGTATTAGGTGCCCGCCTCCCAGGAGCAATCTTTGGATCTCTCCGTTTTCAGGTTTTTTGCTTTGATCTTTGTTCCGCATCTGTTTTCGGACTCCGATTACCCACCGCCACATCGGAGGAGGGGACATCATGTTCTCTCTCCCCAGCAAGGTTGTCCCCGGCGCCCGTCCTGAGTTTGCGAGCACTCTTATATTTTTCGTTTCGAGCTCCTGCTCCCTTCTGATGCCGCTTTGGGACAGCTCTGCCAGTTTGAGGGTTGTTGGGACCCAAAACCGCTTTGCCTTCTGCGATCAGAGTTTGTCTGAAAGCATCACCGCCTTTTTAGGCGGTAGCGCCGGCCATAGCAGGACCCTGAACACCTAAAGCTCCATCAGTTTGGGAACCTGGCACGTTCTTATTGGGGATTTTACCGTCACAAATAAGAAGAGGAATGTCTGATGCGCATGCCGAAAGTGCTGGCATGCTTGTGCCTCTTGCTGTAGCCTTAACTAGCCGCCGACACTTTCTGCGCTGCGCGCCGCCAAGAAGTGCGAGGGCTGCAGATGAGAGAGTCGGATGGGTTTCGGTAGGGGATACCTTCGCCGATCTAATCCTCTTGGCTGCTTTCTCCAGACGTTCGTATTCATCCTTCGTGCAATCAGCAGTGCGTCCCAATTCTGGGGTTCGTCCAACCTTAGCGGTTTCCCGTGCCGCGCCATCGTCGGTGTCGCCTCTGTTGGTTGCACCACTACTGCTCTGTCCAACCAGGTGGTCGGACAATAAGCCGCAGGAGTCGGAGTCGTTTGGGGCTGCCAGAGTGTTGGGAATGAGTGGTGGGGCTCCACAATCCTTGACTCCGGGTGCCACCTGGAATATAACCATCCATTTGGTTGTCCATTCATCCATGTAAACTCAGAATTCTCCGGGTCTTAGTAAGAGGTCATTGCCCTCTTAAGCCCCTCAGACACGACAAGGCACCCGAAGACCGGAGGAGTCAGAGAGCCCTTCACTCTTTGTAGGAATAGACATTCCAGGCCCTCGTGCCAAGCCTGTGCACGTAATTGCGTCAACACAGAACATGTAGAATGAATGGACAATAGACGAACAGTCCAACGTGTAACGAGTGGAAAACTCGATGAAAAAGTACCGCCAGGAAGGCCGTGCCATAGATTAGAGGACAATACGAGGATGGATCTAGAAGGCATAGAAAAGAGCATGGAAAAATGGAACGAACACCATGACAGAGAGGCTTGACTTACGGTGGTCAACGAGGTTCTGAAGTTCCCAGTTCCAAAAGGCCTTTTGTTACTCTTATTATTATTATAATTTTGTTTTTTACTTTAGGTTGAAGATTTTTGCTGGTAATTTTCCTCTTTGAACGTTAATGTGCAACCTAACTGAATAGTGTTTAAGGAATAGTAAAGTAAAAAATGTACAAAACCAAATCGAATCTTTGAATACAAAATTTCGAATTCAGCTGGTGCTGATTGTATTTTGACGTGCATTTCACTGACATGTACAATATTTTTGATTCTTTTATGTTATATGAACATCTCCGGCTGAATCTGCTTGCGATAATCTTATCAGTAATTACCTAATAATATTTACGTAATGGAATCGATTTTCAAAATCTTAAAGTCAGATCGTGTAGCAAATCTTATCAATTCCTCAGCACTAATTCCTAAGGCATTCCGATCAAATGCTCAACCTGAAACACGGAAGCTAAATCGCAACACTCTGAAGTCAGACGCTCTCATCAACTATTCAGCTCGCAATCACACAAACATCTCGAAGTCGGTTGGTATCGTTTAAAATTGGGTTAACACGGTTAGATACTTAGCAAGCCGCATGCGTACACGAAAATTGCGTCCAGTGCTTTTAGAACCGAATTTCCATAAGTGAAATTGCTGTTCTGAAACCTTCTCATGCATGCCAAAAGCCCATTTGGGTGACGGAAGAACCGAAGGACAAACCATTGTATATAATTCGATGTGCAACCTTGCCGACGAGCATGCTCGTCTACATACGAGTACATTCTGCAATAGAATAACAGATACTCGTACTTGTTGTACGTACATATACTCATTCAGCACGCACGTGTGTTGATTAAAACAAATGGACGACGGGCAGAGAAGTAGAGACGAACAAGGGGTTAGAAGCATCTAGTGCGCATACCGATGAACCCGGATGTATGCAGAGCTGCAACACGAAAGATTCACACTTTGCCATAAATTCTTTTTGTTACCAGCCAAGACTGCGCGTGAAGCTCATCAATGATGCAATGAACCCCTTCAGTTCATGTCTTCTACTTTGGCTGCTGTCGCTGCCACCGCTCGCAGAACATGTGCAGTTGTTCTCTTCCTCACCGACTTGTGCTGGTACAAAGTCCAAAAGGTCTCGTAATAAACCCCTCGCGTCAGAGCACTACTTTCGCTACCACTGAGGTCTGAGAAACTTCTGGTTCACTACCAGCAATACGCTCTTTACTATGTAGCGCACCGTATACTCTGCGCACCATCGTGGCGTATTGCACACGCGAAAGCCGTTGAGCATGAGTGAATACGAAAAGAAGATGATTCTCATAAAATTCATCTTCGGTAGGAAATAAGTTTATTGCCAGCACACCGATGAATCGGGGCCCTGGGAAGGCGGGAAACGATCCGACAGCTGACCATCCCAGTGAGCCAGTGCGCGCGCAGCTAACCCTATCCATAATTTCTCTTGCGCATTTGAAATAATATGTTCTTTCATGCAGCCAATAAATTGCCATAGTTATGACCGCGGTCGATGCTGGGCGAGGATGCTCCACGGGTTCGTGTGGTGTGCGCGCCCGCGTCCGCGGTTGAAGCATGCCCGGCACGCTGGCATGTGATTACTTCTAATGCCGATATATTTATTCGTAATCGTTCGTCCCATTTGCCATTTAGGAAGTTGTGAGTGCTATTTGGCTATTTAGCTCGTCGGGACGGTATGGCTCATTGAGGGAAATAAAATATATGCGCGAGTGATACGCGGTAAGACTGCAAGTTCTCAGCCCAATCACGGGAGGAGAATGTATCTGAAAACTGAATGGCATGGTAGTTATACAATGTCGTTGGGCTGCAGTGGCTGATGGGTGCAACAGCGACGGAGACAAATGGAGTTAAACGGAATCGAACATGCAAATGAATAGTAATAGTGAGTGCGCGAGCCTTGGGTTTGGGGTTGGGACGAGATTGTGGTTGATATTCGGTTTGTGATTGGGATGTATTCAAGCCTTATCTTGAAATCGGGATTCTGGCAATGGAATGAGGATGTTAAGGTTTGTGCGTGGAATTTTTCATCAATGGTAGGTAGGTATGAGGATCGTTGGATCGGACAAGGATCGGGCCAGGAATTTTGTCGCGCTGCAGATGGTATCAGTATCAACGCAATCAGGATATTGAGACATTATTTTAGTAACCAAGACAGGGAGTACAGTGACTTATATGATATTATTTTAAATAAATGTGCACTTCAGTAGACTCTCTCTAAGACTTTGGTTAAAGGCTCATCTCAAATGACTGCGATATGGTTTCCAAAGATCTTCTAATCTTTTGGCTACTAGCTTTCTCATTCGAACAAATGTGATATATTTAAAGCAGTCTGTGATGGTGGTAATAATTTGGTTTCCAGGTTCACGCCAAATTAGTTAGTTTTGCAGCAATCTTAAGGCGAAAAATGATGGCGTGAAGTCGCTCCTATTTTGTTCTGACGCCAAGTGGCTGTCATTTATGACATCTGATGAAGAGTCCAAACACTATACCCATTCCCTCTCAGCTAGCACTACGTTTTCTATTTCGCAGCCTATTTGAGCGCCGTACAGCTGCTGATATTGCTTGAGCTGTAAGTTTCGTTCGCTCCTTTCGGTTCTCCTGCCGACCGGCTCCATATTCAGAAGTGTGCTATGTCTCGCTTACCTCACCTTATACGAGTATGTCTTGAGCAGTATCTTACTCTTCTACTCACAGCTGATCCAAATGCCTTCGCATAGTGCATCCTGATTCTGTCGTAACATCGTAAGACGCCGGACCAGTTGGTTTTGGCATGCTGACTGGGATCCATAAAGGACCTGTTGAATCATTTCTAGCCCATACTGGTTCATCGATTTCAAGCTCTTAGCGATACCTACGATCGTATTGGGTTATTATTCGGGTGCAGCTCATCGAACAATGTCATGATTTTTAGATGTTTTTTTAGAGGTTTAATGCCAAGGTGGTATCATATTTTACGAAAAAAAAAACAAGAAAAAAAAATTAATTTTAAGGCTACGTCGCTTATAAACGAGGGACGAGTTGCGTGGCCGACCCTAGCTGAAGCTTTCGTTCGGCGAGTACATGGTCAGTGGGAACTGATAGGACTAAAATTAATACTCCGACTCCGTTACAGCCGCGCTCGACGTTACAGCCAACAGCAGCTAAAACCTTGACTCGGGTTTTCAGTTCCGAGGGCCCAGTCAGAATCCAGGCTTAGTTTCTCACCCAGGAGGGGACTGACTGGGTACTGTCAACGCGAGAGTAACAGGAAGGTGACAAAGGCGCCACTATTAACAAGTGTGGCAATCGGGTCTTAACCCAAAGGGACAGAGTAGTGTTATCGCTGCGCCCACAATACAAGTGAGTAACAAAATAAGGTCCCAAGGCTGGTGTCACGAAATAAATTTATATGAAAGACCCTGGTCCAGCGAGTATACCCCGGCCCAAAAAAATCGTTACAAATAGACCTGTGAACTGATCTTCACTCCTGTGATCTCACACTTTTAGATTACTTCCTTTGGAGGTATGCGAAGTCCCTATGCCGATAAACCAGAGACGTTGGACGATTTGGAAGTTAACATTCGCCGCGTTATTGCTGATATACGGCTCCAGTTGCTCGATAAAGTTGTCGAAAATTGGACTTCATGATTGTGCTTCATTCGAGCTAGATATGGCGCGTATATACCCCAAAAACATGTTTAAGCACTAATGGTATAAATTGATCAATTAAATAAAGCTAATATCATTGACATTAATATTAGCTTCAAGTGTTTTATTTTCTATTGAATTTGTATTTTGAGCGACCGTTTGGTAGGTGGTTTAGTATGCAGATAAAACCAGAACCTTGCCAGCCGTAACCGCATATAACCAACAGTATTCCGCTTGAGGTATTCCTTCGTCTTGCGGATAATCCTTTCCAGCCTACAAAAGCTATACACCTACATACATATTACCGGATACAATGTAATCTCGTAATCTATGTATCGCAAATATTCGACTGCACACCTTTACACCAACTACAAAGAAGAACGTCTTGCCTTGAAAATGTGATCTAGGTTTCGGTGATTCTTCTAAAGAATGAATTCATGACAAGTGGAATAGCGTCTCACGATGGCCTCAATGTCCGCATCTGCCCTCGGCTACCATATAAATCTCCTGGCAAGCGTCTTTATTTTCACAATTCTAAGATGTGTATTCAAACTATCTTGCATGTCACTTAGTTGAGAAACATTGATATCGGATTCTTCAATAATGTTGATGTGGTTTTCATGTTCAACATCCATGCAAGTAATTAGCGAATGAGTAAATCCGTGAAGAAGTTTTTGTTACCGGGCCTATGTATTATTCTAAATCTGTATCCATTCAAAAACACGTTCCATCGAAGCATTCTGGGCGGAAGAATTACTGTCAAACTAATGCTTTATGGTCTGTGACAATTTCAAAGGCAAGAAGTTGTGAAATTTCTTAATGCCCGTCATGATGGCCTTATCTATTTCGGCATAGTGTCATTCTGTCGATGTGTAGCGTAGGAAAATATGAATGAAATCAATGAAATCGGCAACTTTTCATCATAGTTAACCAGGACGCTCTTCTTGAGTCTTTTAAACGCCACCGCATGTTTGATTTCATGTGGACGAATTCCTTGACAGCCTATCGTGTATCCGAAGAACGTTATCGATCGTAAGTCCCACTGTATTGTAGATGAGCTTTACTTAACCATCGAAATACTTCTTCTGAGATCTTTGCCAGATATAAAGAATATTTCCCCATGAAGAAGATTTCATTAAAATACACCACAGCGCAGCTTTTCCTCGCAGCAGATCTCAGGCGTTTTTGAAGAACGCCTGGTGCTGTATAAATACCAAATAAAAGACGCTCCACGCCGTATTCGCGCTTGTGAGTTATTAACGTGAGAATTTTTGACACCTAAGCGAAACCTATTTCTGTGAACCACCAGCATTTATTTAGCGAATATCAAACTTGAAATCATCCAAAACGACTTGAATTGAACGGATCGAAAAATATTTTTTTATCCATAGAAAAAGAGATTCATCGAAACAATAAGAACACATTTTTGCCAAAAAAGCCTGATGCCAAACTCTGTTAAAAGTTTTCGAAATAACAAGCTCAACGATCTTGCTTTCAAACGTGCAAGGATTGGTTCGAATGGTATCAACTTATCATTGGATCATATGGAAACCACCGGTCAAAGAAGTTTCAACGAATCAAGATATTTCGCAAGCTGACGAACGAAAATGTACCCTTTTTAGGGATAGGCTAGACAAATGCTATTTTCCATCTTCTCGGGAAGAGACTAGAAAATTAGGAAAGGTGAAAAAGCTTACGCAGTGGTTTTACCAGCGAGAAGAAGTCTTCAGAAGTATCAGAGCCAGCGGAGTTTTGTACATTGAGGTACTTTTTTTTTCTTTCTTTTTCCAGGAGTGCACGCTCTAATGGTGTTTTGTCACACAACCTGGACGGGGTGCAGATGGTTTGTGTCGAAGATATTCGTTCACTACTCTCCGAGGGTGGTTGTCCTGGATAGGATTTTTTGACAACTTTTTTGCGGAGAAAGAGCCCAATCTGAAAGCATTGACCTGATGGCAAAATGTGTAGTGAGCAGATTGGTTAGGATTGGCTAATTTCTCTAAAGAGCTGACAACTGCAATGACATCCCACTTCAATTGGGCGTTGGGATTAAATACGAGACAGAATTCTTTAGGTTTTTTTTTTACGAACGGCCAAAAGCTTTTGCTATCCTTAGCAAAACTTTTGATCATAAGAATCAATGTATTGCAGTCATTTCTAATTCAAAACTTATTCCGGTTTGATACTTTTTAATCTATCAAAAATAAAGAAGATGATAAATTGTATGCCCAGTAAAATAATATTTGAGATCACAACAGCAGCGGCATCTACGTCACTGTCGAGGAAGCATATAATATTCCTAAAAAAGTTTTTTAACTCGCATCAATTGGTTTTCTCCTACAGCCATACCGATCTATTAAAAAATTTGTTCTTTAACTGAGTAGGGTGAGCGCGAGAAATTTGCCGATACGGCCCAGTTGTCTGACGAGCCAATAGGTGACAAAAGTCCAAGGCGTTAGCCTGCAATGTCAGGGTTCGTGTAGGCTAACTTATTTATCCCTGACCATTTCCAATGCTTGGGCAATTGTTTCCCAAAAATATTTCGGGAACGCATTGGCTTAAAAGCTAAAAAAAATGTGTTGTTTCCTTCCTTACTAAAAATCTTAGTAAAATTCTTTACTTTCCTACATTAAAGGGTAAACAAACTATTAGGAACGCTGCACCTGGGACGAAATGTCTGCTGGGGCCGATCCCAGCGCAATCCCTATCTAAATTTCTGTCGAAATTTTCGCAAGAAATATAGCGATACAACAGCCGTAAAAATTATACTAAGCCCCTTGTGGAAATAAATTGAAAACAAATGAGAACCTTTAAAAAAATGCACAAGTATAATCGTTGAAATCTTTATTATTGGGGATTGACAATGCTTTTGTACAGCCTTACGCACGAACAAAAAGGGAAAGAGAGGCTTCGCCTCCTTACAATGCTTTATATACCAAATGTTGATAGCTTAGAAAGAGATAGCATAATATATAGGGAACAGTTTTCTTAGACCTAGTTTTCCGAAGGGGTTGTCATATAGGGTGCTTATTATTTTTTAACATCCTCTGCCGGGTAAGAAGATATTTCAAGAGCAACTGAATAGGTCGTTTAACCCGTTTTCCATCAGCTAGTCTGATGAGACAAGATCTGACTCCTCCGTCCCTGCCAATGAATTCCTGTTCCACAATAGCCATCTTCCAATTTATCCGTGAAATCGACGGATCAGATAACAACACCACATCACCTGCTTTCAATTTGGTGGTAGGAACATCTGGGCGATGATGAAAGGAGCGCAATAGTTGCAGGTACTCGAAATACCATATCCTTTTAAGTTTGGTCTCGTACTTCATACGCTGCCTCCAAGTATCTCGAAGAATGTCCGCCTCAGATTGTCTCAACTAACAACCCAAATTCAATCCACGTAGCTCGATCAAAAAACTCGACGGCGTAAGGGGAGATAAGTCCAATGGGTCAGAACTTAAATATGTTAATGGACGACTATTTATAATTTCCTCCGCTTCAACCAGTAGCGTCCTTAACTGCACAAACTTTAGTTTAGCTTTGCCAATTGTTACCTTTAAAATATTTTTATTGTACGGATCATCCTCATGGTGCGCGTTCCACTCTGAAACGCCACTCGATTCTTCGCTGTGACAGGAACCCTTGGATCACTTCTTCGTCCCATAAGCAATCGGAACTTCATAACTCTATAGCGGCCCTCCGAAAAGTTTGTGCGTTGTCTGACATTATCAGTGATGGAATACCTCTTTTGCCAATAAAACGCCTTAATGCCATTAGGAAATTTTCAGTTGTACTGCCGCACAAGTAAAAACTCCGACGTAGACTTTGGCGGCCTCATTGAGGTCGTAAGAGTATAGGGGTCCGGCAAAATTCACACCCACATTATCATGCTTCCATCTCTGCAAAAGTCCACAAAAAGTACTTTACATCCACTATCTTTAGGGATCTTTTCAGGTAAGAATGCAGACGTGAAGCTATGATGGCTGCTGTCAGTTCTAACTTGGGTAATATCAATTCGCTGTGCCCATATTTCTTCAGAGGCGCGATCCAATTTTTGGCGCATGAAAACATGACTTGGATCTGTCCGTCCATCGCAACACTTTTCAGGAATGCCACAGTGCCATAGGCCTTAGGACTATCGTCTGCGAAGATGTGAATCTGGATGACAGCTTGGGTATGGGGGCACGACAAGGCGATTCTTGAAAACATCATGTCCTTGAGCTTCAGAACGCTTGCCACACAATCTTCCCACTAGTATTTGGTCTCAAGGGATTTTCTTCTTCCACAATTTCTGAAAGAGGATCTTTAATTTAACGATAGTAGGGCCAAGAATACCTAACGGATCGAAAATCATGGCAATGGCTTGCAACACATTACGTTTTGTTCCTGTTGTCGCCTTTGAACCAAGCATAGCTTCCATTGACTCCATGGGCACGGACAACTCATCGCTACAAACGAACTAAGAAAGACCAAGAACCTTTTGTACGGATGGCTGTTCGCTAGATTTCGTCACATCACGGACTCTATTGCTGTTGGAATTCCACTTATGTAATTTCATTGAAGCTCTCTTAAAAACAGCTAACAGCTTCTGCCTCGGTGTCGACACTGATGGCCAGGTCGTCCATGTAAATATTCCTCAATGCGGCACATGTGTCAGCAAGCAGATGTTTTTCACTGTCGAGATGATAACGAATCGTCGCACATAGGAGAAAGGAGCTGCTATTAATCCCAAGGGTAACCCTCGTCATTCGGAATTCAGTGCGCGATGGCGTATCAAAGGGAGATTTTAGTTCATCAGCGAACCATAAGAAGCGATGACTATCCCGGTCTTCTTCATGCAAAATAATTTGGAGGAACGCCTTTTCGACGTCTGCAACTATGCCGTATCGACCTAGACGAAAGTTTAACAATACCATCATGACGTCTGGTAACAAGTTGGCTTCCGTCTAGAGTAAATCGTTAAGAGATTGTGTACCTTCTTCATGGGCAGAGGCATCGAACACCACACGCAGCTTTGTTGAAAGATTTCCTTCTTTGTAGACGGATCGATGCGGCAAATAATATATTCGTTGTTTAGGCCGTTCCTCTACCTCATGCACTGGTTCTGCGATACCTTCTTTAATTAGTTGATGTATAGCAGCATCGTATTCCATCAGCTTAGAAGGATCGCGGGATAAACGACGTAAAAGTGCATCTAATCGTCGGCTTGCTTGACCTTTGTTGTTGTGAAGAATGGAATCAATATTCTTCCAGGGCAACTTAGCCACGTAGCGGGAACCTTCCCTTGTAATACACTTTTCAATCAAGGTCTTTGTAATTGCAGAATTCTCATCCTCGTCGTTCTTTATGCCGATTGTTTCCAGCGACCAGAAATCGTTCGTTTCTTCAGTATTATACGCCAAACTAAGCAGATTACTGGAATAAAAGCAAGAGTTTTTATTTAAATCACCCATGTTTTCTCTTACGACGTGAAGCCCCTGCAGCGCCCAACCAAATACAGTCTCAATTGCTCTCAATCGGTTCGTGAGACATCGTTGCTTCCCTGTGATAATGGACCAATAGAAGTCAGAGCCCATAAGAAGGCTCAGGCCGTCCTCAAAATCAACACCATTAGGACGAACGTCAGCCAATTTAACGCCACTGAACAACGCACAGTCTTCTTGTGGTACTTCTAACAAGTCGACACATATTTCTGGGACCACCACCGCCTACAATGATATAACTTTCCCAGGATTAATTTCACTGCGCAGATTTACATTTACTTTGGCAAAATTTTCCATAGAACTGGCTTTCTGGCTTCCAAACGGGATGACAGACAATTTTATTGAGGCTGCCACCATCTATAATAGCACGAATAGAGACAACTCGGTTTTGTTCTATGCACCTTGTTATGGCTATGCACCTCACAGTTTTTTAAAAAAATATTCGATTTGTTATTATGCGCGCACAAAATCAACGTTTCATTCCTTCCAACTGCTTGATCTTTGCTCGCTGTCTTCTTGCTTGTTCTTTTCTATTGCTTTGAAAGAGTTTTTGAAATTCGGGTCACACATTGTTGTCATATGACTTCCTTGACACTTTTTGCATGAGCCATATTTACCACTTCTGCATTTCTTCGATGTATGTCCGCGCCTTGAACAACTGAAACATCTACCACCTGTTCGTAAAGTATTTCTTTTCTCCGTGAGGATAATATCGCCGTCACAGTCTTTCGTTTGGTGACTTTTGGATTTACAAAAAAGACAAATCGAATCCTCGCTGAAGGCAATTGAGCCTGAAGCGGTTGTCAATGTAGATGTTCTTGGTTTTGCATTGGTGTGTGCCACACCACTTCTCTCCAGCGACTCAACTTCCCGTTTAAGAAAACGCAAAATATTTCGAACTTTGTCGCCACTGATGATGGAAAGAGATGACTCACTTCTGCTGCAAGATGTTTCTGTTGCATATAGTGCTTCTCATTGCTCAGTCTGCCGATGATAATCGATTCGTAAATCAATTGGTAGACAGCGAGAAGGATTGATCGAAGCATGACGTAATAGTCACTACTGGGCACTTGCAATGCGGTGAGCGAGCGAGTGCACGCTATGACCTTCCGATATAGGTTACGGAGACCAGAAACATCGGCTCGATCTCGAACAACGCTGAGATTATGTAATTAATTGTTGGATGTGCTTGTCTACGAGCTTTTCTGTGTTGCCTTACTGCTCCTGAAGTAAGGACACTGCGACTCCGTAGCATTTTTCGGATGGTATAAATCCAGCAATTGTTTTCTTTGCATCACCTACTAATACCGACTCCAAGTAGTTAAATTTTTCGGGAGGAGAGAGATTTGAATTTTCATGCACAGCGCACCGGAATTGTTCCCAGAACGGCAGCCAGATATCGAAACTGCCATCAAAACCCTTGAGGGGAAGCTTTGGGAGCTTAGATCCAATGTGGCGAGATCTCGTGGAAATAGATTTTTCGCCTGGCTCGACAGGATTTGCAGCTGGATTCTGCTTCTGACGTAACTTACTCAGCCGCATGTTCAGGCGAGCGAGTGTACCGTTGGCCTGATCTTGGTACTCGATGATTATTTCTGGTGGATCGTCCGCCTTTAGTAATCCTTTTTGCTTTAGATCTTTATTCACTAACAGCCGTCAATCTATGAATTAGAGACACAAGCTCTTCCTCGATCTCATCGAAAAGAGATACATATGTTAGCCTCCGTAAGCTGAGCTTTCATCTTTTAAATAATCTGCGGCATTTTTGACAATTTTCGTCACTTGTCCTCTGTATGCTCCACGTGTTGAAAACTCCATTTTGAAACGTAGACTATTTTAAAATCAATCCTCAACGATTTTACCGATTTTTCTTATTCCCGGGTTTCGGCACCAAATGTGGAAATAAATTGGAAACAAATGGGAACCCTTAAAAAAATGCACAAGTAAAATCGTTGAAATCTTTATTATTAATAAATATACTAAATAAGACAACATAAGAAAGATATACAGGGTGTCCCACGAGCAGTGTGCCAAAAAGCTAGAGCGTGTAGGTCTGGTCAAGACAAGAAAAAAATCATATGGGAGGGGGGAAGGGGCAATTTTCAAAAAAATTTACTTAATTTGAAAAAAAAAAATTATTAAAAATCAACAGTTACATACACAATGCCGTGTATACCTTTTTGTAAAGCTAGAAACCTCTTCTTTCATCTTGTTCTTAAACGAAGCTGTTTTAAGGAATAGTTTTTGAGAAATTAGTTTTCAAACTCAAAATTTTGAAAAAAATGAAAAAAAAAAATTTCGAACTATTTTTTTTCAAAATTGTAGGTATGTAATTAAGTACTAATTTTTTTTTTTCAAAAATTTAATTCTCTTATTAGTTTTTAGTTAAAAACAGAAAACCGGATGCAAAAATGTCTTGTAGTTTTTGAGAAATTAAAAAAAAAAACCGAACCATTTTTTCCTAAGAAAAACTTTTTTTTTGGTTTTAACGCGGCTGGACTTTAAGCAAATTAATGTATGAAACATTGACCTCTTTTTTATTATTTTTAAAAAAGATCAGATTTTTATGAGGATACAATAAAGTGACACAGTATTGGAATAGCCCTGGATTCATCCTTTTTTTCATTAATAACGCCTGAAAACTGACCTGCCAATTTCGTCTGGGTCCGCCCGCCGCCGATGGGTTCTACCCTAGGACCTTAAGACAATAAAACCGCAATTTTTCTTTATTGAAAAACAAAATATTTCCAACCCAAATGTAAATAAAAGGCATGGCATTTTTAATAAAAAACCATTTCCAAATTGGATGGTAACTCATCAACACATTACGATGTCAAACTCATACTCTCGAGAAGAATTAACGGACATGCACTTCTGCTACGGTTTAGCTAATGGTTGGGATCGTGAAGCCGAAAGACTCTACGCTGAAAGATATCCCAATCGGAGGTGTCCCAGTCGTAGCATGTTTTCAAGAATCCACCGACGTCTGCGAGAGCACGGAGTGCTAGGGCATCGAAGAAGCGAAAGATCAGTTACAGATGGATCAGGAATCTTAGATGAAAGAATTTTGGATTTGGTCCGACGTAATCCCTCCCTTAGTGCAAGGAGGGTAGCTATTATGCTTGGAGTGCCCAAATCTAGAGTATGGAGAGTGCTTCATACCGAAAACTTACACCCGTACCATTTTAGGCCAGTTCAGGAATTCACCTCAAACGACAAGTTTTTGAGAGCAGAATTTTGTCGATCATTACTGCTTCGAGATGAAACTGAACGAAACTATTTTGCAAGCATATTCTGGACGGATGAAGCACAGTTTACCAGAGATGGGGTTACTAACTTCCACAATTTGCATTATTGGAGTAGCACTAATCCACACAACAAAAAACAAAATAAATCACAACACCGCTTTAGCTGTAATGTTTGGCTTGGTATTGTTGGACAAACTGTAATCGGGCCCCGGTTTTTGAATGCCGTTATTAACGGAGAATCATACCTGCAGTTCCTACGAGACCTTTTGCCCAATTTGATGGACAACGTTCCTTTGGCCATAGCAGATAATTTAATCTACCAGCAAGATGGAGCACCAGCACACTACAGCTTACGGGTTAGAAACTGGCTGGATGATAATTTTAGTGACCGTTGGATCGGGAGAAGGGGCCCCACGGAATGGCCACCTAGATCACCAGATTTAACTCCTCTAGATTTTTATGTGTGGGGATTCATGAAGAATTATGTTTACGAAGTGGAAATAGTATCTTTGGAACAACTGAAACAACGGATTGAAGTCGCTGGACTCAAATTGCAGGAAAATTTGTCAAGCATAGACTTATGTGCAGCTATTAGAAGGAGATATAATCTTTGCCTTCTAAAAAATGGGGATCATATTGAAAATTTATTATTATAAAACTTCGATTTTTTTAAAAATAATAAAAAAGAGATCAATGTTTCATACATTAATTTGCCTACAAGTCCAGCCGCGTTAAAACCAAAAAAAAGGTTTTTCTTAGAAAAAAATGGTTCGGTTTTTTTTTTTAATTTCTCAAAAACTACAAGACATTTTTGCATCCGGTTTTCGGTTTTTAACTAAAAACTAATAAGAGAATTGAATTTTTGACAAAAAATTAGTACTTAATTACATTTTGAAAAAAAATAATTCGAAATTTTTTTTTTCATTTTTTTTTTCAAAATTGTGAGTTTGAAAATTAATTTCTCAAAAACTATTCCTTAAAACAGATTTGTTTGAAAAGAAGATGAAAGAAGAGGTTTCTGGCTTTACAAAAAAGTATATCACGGCATTGTGGATGTAACTGTTGATTTTTAATAATTTTGTTCCAAATTAAGTCAATTTTTTTAGAAAATTACCCCTCCCGGCTAAAAGGGGGGGAATAGACCCTCCCTCCCATACGATTTTTTTCTTGTCTTGACCAGACCTACACGCTCTAGCTTTTTGGCATACTGCTCGTGGGACACCATGTCTAGTTTTTATAAAGTCAATTTTGCTGCTTTAACTGCGAAGTGATACTTAAACTAGAAATCGTTTTCATTCATATTCACAAATTTTGTTTATGCAGTATTTTTCAAAAGAAAGATTGCATCAGACAGGCGGTGAAATATTTAATATTTAAACAATAACTAATACCTACATATAGGTAGATTGAAAGTGGTACATTGCCTCCACTAGGAAGGCATCGAATTTATCACCTGCATGTTTATAATAATTCTCGTGACGTGAAAAAAAAACATTTCAGGAGATCACTTCGATTGTGATCTTGTAACGATCGGTAGTCTTTGGCAGCTAAGTTTGAAAGACAACTGTAACTGTAATAAGTGTTACCAACTTTTTATTTGAAATATTTTAATGCACTTTAAAGATTTTTTTTTATTTTTAAGTGGAAGATAATGTCGATGATGGATGTTTTCGAGCTAACTTGTCATGGAGATAACATTATTGACTCACCATTGATTCCATTGATAGGTGTCAAGTCGTGGTATGGTATAATTGGCCTAGGTTGAATCTCAAAGCTCGAAAAAACGACTCCTCATGTTCTTAAGGAAAAAAATTGTGCTATAGCGTTGACATCAGTGATTTACTTCTCAAATGTGAGAAAATTATTAATTTTTAAAGGGCGTCATTACTGGGCACGAGAAAAGGTTTGTTTGCAACTACATATGTACATATATCGATTACGGAGTTAAAAAGATGAACCTGCTAAAACAAATCCATCAAAAAAAGGTGATGGAATTTTAAAGGGATCGTTTTTATTAGCTTCTTCCGGACAACATAACGATCAAATTGAATGATTCGCTTGAACATAAGATACCAGAATGGATCAATAGAAGGAGTGTAAAAGGTGAAGTGTTCCACCAAGATAATGCGAGACCTCACGCAAGTTTTTTAATTCGGCAAAAGTTCCTACAGCTCGGGTAGGATATATTGAAATGCCAGATTTGGCATTTTCTGATAATTATTTTTTCTGGTTTTTACTAATTTTTTTAGATGGAAAACCTTTAAATGAGAAGGTAAAAATTCCCTTGGATCAGCTTTTGTCAACAAAGAGCAAACATTGTGTGAGCGTGGAATCATGCTACTGCCAGAAAAAAGGCAAAAGCCATCAGACCAGAATGGACAATATATGTATAATTCAATGAAATACTATACAAAAAATTAAATTACTGTCCGAACAAACCAATATATAGAAAGCAAACAGCATCGGAAACGATGTTATCCATACTCGTACTTGGTCATCATTCTTGTATTTAAAGGTGACCGAACACTAAGCAATAATTAGCGAGGAAAATTACTGCTATCTAATTGTTACAAGGTTTGTCAAATATCCGCTCGCTCTTCCTCTTCCGCTTCCTCTTTTTTTTATGCTGGAATATCTAATGAGAATATAAAAGTCCTTCAAAAAAATTATAAGGGAATAATTCTTAGTGGATTCTTGACCGGCGCGGCGGTCTAGACCTGGAAGATAGTAAAGAAACAGTCAAGGAAATGAAGTAACCCAAGAATTAAATAAAGAGAGAAGCAAATATATACACACTAACCGACGATCGATCCAAACATACACCTAACAATAGTCGATAAACTCTTTGAGAATGAACTACGCAAACGAGCTCTTTTGTCCGCAATGTCGAAATCCATATTTATAAAACCATAATAATACTAGTGACACTTTACAGATATGAAACTTGGTCTCCGACTAAGAAGGAGGAAAATAGATTTCGGGCCTATGACAGGAACAAAGAAACAGGCGATTGAAGAAAATTACACAATCAAGAACTCGAGGAACTTGGGGGTGGTAGTGGTGCAATGGTAATCATCACCGACTGTTAAGCGGAAGGTCTGTAGTTCAAGTCTGACCATAGCCAAGAAAAATTCCTATACGGAAAAAACCCATGCAACAACACCAGTTGTGAATGAGAGATGATCAAAAAATGCTGACGAAGGCATAACACTCGCAGTATAAGATCACTTCAAAAATTCATACTCTGCGTGTGCATTTTCAATATAAGATCTTAATGGCATGGAATAAAGTTACTGTAAAACTACAATCAACGCGACAAATTCAGTCGAATCTCTCGAATCCCAAGACAACCACCCCCGGAGAGTAGTGAACGAACATCTTCGACACAAACCATCTGCACCCCGTCCAGGTTGTGTGACAAACATCAAAAGAGCGTAACTCTTGAACCTGCACGAATTATAAAAAAAAAAAAAAAAAAAAAAAAAGTCAGTATGAGCAATAAAATAACCAAGACCAACGTGGGCAAGACACATAGAACGAATGGACAGTAGAGGAATAGTCAAAAGAACACTAAAACCCGAGGGAAAAATTCTGACAGGTGGGTCCTGTCAAAGATGGAAGGATGGTAAAGGGTATTTATTTAGAGTTATACGAATTTAATATGAAATAAGAGACTTCAAGCTAATGTTAATGTCTATGATATTAGCTTTGTTTAATAGATAACTTTATGCCTTTAGTGTTTCCCAGGTATATGCGTGCCACGGTTAGCTCGAATGAAGCACAATCGTGAACAACTGGGCCGTAAATCAGCAATAACAGGGCGAATGTTGACTCCCAGATCGTCCAACGTCCCTGGTTTATCATGCCATTCAACTGAGGAGCGAAGAAGTCAGAAATCTTGTTTCTATAGCGATGTCCATTGACGGTAACATTTTGGCCCGCATTGTTCTTAAAGGCTTATGGGCCGATGAATCCACAAGCCCATTGAGTATTAATGGTCGTAAGGGCGTCTCGACAAGGGCTTCTAGGTTTTCTCCACTCCAAATTTCGCAATTTTGCTTGTTTGCTTTAAAAATCTGTATCAAGTTGAACCATGTTTTAGGCCAATTCACCGAACCTACGACGTATAATAGTCACGCGACTTCAAAGCTTGCACAAGCTGGATCTTATAAGTTTGTCATCTTCGGGGATGCATACTATCTACTAGAGTATACGTGGCGCGAAAACTATTCATCGTGTTCCGAATAAGTTGCCCAGATGGACTGAGCCTGGATGGATTATGTGGACCATAAGATGGACGTAGCGCCCGTAAAGTTTGGCGAATGGTTTTCAAAATAAGTTTGCACAATTTGCTTGCTTTAGTCCGGCGCAAGTCTGTTCATTGTAAAATGGCAAAATGTGTTAACCAAAAATGAGCTTTCAACCGCCAAATTGACGCTGCAGAAACAGTGTTGTTTGAAAACCAAACCTCTAAAAAAACAAGCCTTATAAGGATTGGCGAAAGCATGTCAACGAGCTTCGGAACTTCCAAAATGGCTGGTAATAATAATAATTTTGGGTATGAAACCTGTGACAGGGACATCTTTTTGTAAATAATTTTAAACAAAAATATTGCCAAATGAAAGTTTACTTGCACAATCACTGAAATCGATCATGATACGAGTAAGTGGTGAAACGAATGTCAAGAGGTATTCTGGTTCACCAACAAAAGCTGGACAAGTGCGATCGAATGTGAAGCTCATGATCACTGTGTTGATCAATTTTACTTAAATAGTGCATTGTTTTCCTGAACCACCATAATGCGCGTGATCACTTTTGATTGCTTGATTGTAAATATTAACTTGAGAAAAAAAGTATTGAAAGTTTCTTATTATTTTAGGATTAAATGTTTCTTTTGTTCAAATTGAATTTTATTTTAGTACATATCGGCCCTTATTATCTGAAAGCTTTGCCAATCTGTGGGCAGTTCCATAATTCAATCATAGTAAAACGACTCATTGTCACAGTCTCTTTTGATGTGAATTTTTTTCTATTAAGAATGCTTGCAAAGGCCGAAACAAATGACATCAGTATATGTAAGATCTGGGCTACTCGTATATGGCGGATGCATCAAAGCTTCCTAACCAAGCTCTCTCCCTCTTTGATGCGTCTTTAAAAATGTGCGTGATCTGGCGTTGTCATAATGGACACCCTTATATTGATCAGTTGTGGACGGTTTTTATGAACAGCTTGCTGCAATCTGGTTAATTGCTTACAATAGGAATTACAATCAATTGTTTGAACAGATTTAAGTAAAGTAAGGCTACTTCCAATCCCACCATAAAAACAACAGAACCTTAGGGGTGGTCAAACCTGGCTTCGAAGTCGCTTGTTTTGCTTTACCTCGCTTTGACCACGATTTTTATCGAACGACATTATTCTATTTCCCTAATCAACGCCTGTTGCACTTGATACAGTATTTTGAAAACGAAATGATCCGATGTAGACGAATAAATATAATTCTGTGGCAGTATGACAGAGTAGCTTAAGTCGACATAAGCTATTTTCCAGTCTTTCAATTGACAGTATTCTATCGTTTGAGAACTACTTTTCTATCTTAACCCCATTACAAAATCATTTTCCGTTACAAAGATATCGTGTTATTCCTAACCACTTATGTTCGAACATCCATAGAAATATTTTAACAGAGTAGCTTATGTCAAGCAATTTCCCTAAGTCTAGACAATTCAGATTTAAAGTTTCAACAGAAACTCTTATGTTGTAGTAAAACGTGTGAAATGTAAGCTTTTTAATTCTCTTTGCCCTTTTTAAAAAATCTTATGTTGACTTAAGATGATTTGTCAAAACTCTGTTTGTATTTTACCAACACTTATGTCAACATAAGTTCTTCTGTCAGAAGTTATAAAAAAATAAATTGGAAATTTTAAGTTTATCAGAACCACTTATGTATACAAAAGCTTTTCTATTGAAAAATAATTTTAAAATAACTGCAACTTATGTCGACATAAGTTACTTTTGTTGGCTGCACATCAGTTAGTAAGGTTGACTTAAGAGGGATTGTTGCGTTCTAGAGACAAAGAAATCAGAAGTGTTTTTTTATAATATAGTAAGTATAGCTATTACCTTTTTTTTTAGATTTGTGTACTTAATTTTTTATATTTTCACTAAAATACAGTTTCAAAAAAAAAGATAAAATGGAACGTGCAAGAATAATGTTGTATATGGCATTAGAAAAGCAAAATCAGTTGTTTGATAAAACTTCGGAACCATCTACAAGTTGCAAAAGCAATGCAAATTGCTTAAATGGTGAGTCGTTATTAGTAAGAATCACATAAAATAGGTAATTGAATAGTTTACTTCTTAGAATTAAATGGTACTTCGGAGAATCAACATTTGCCGACCGTTTTGGGAAATAAGAATGGAGGTAGTGTTGGTGCAACAGATGTTTTTTCCTTTACGGAGTTGGAAGAAGGAATTTCAAAAGATTTCGATGATGATGATTCAATTTGTGACCCTAATTTTGTGCATTCGGATTATGACAATGTAAGTAACGAATCTGCTATTTGTTTTGCAACAAAAGATTGTGAATTCTTGCCTTCGGAAAATGATGAAAATAATAAAAAAACCAACGCAAAACAATCGAAAAAAATGCGCAAGGAAAAAAGAAACTCTGGCAAAAGCTATACATATATCTGGAACAGGAAAAGTCGTACAGGAACGAGCTGTACGCAAATTGGATAACTGTCGCAACAAATGTAGTGAAAAAATATCATTTGAAAATCAACAGCTAATTTTTAAAAAATATTGGGAACTTGGTTCTTATGAGTTGAGACAAGCGTTTACTTACGGCTTCATTGTCGTTGAGGATACCAAATTTGAAAGAAAGGTAAAAAAGCCTTATTAATCCGAGAAAAAGAAAGCACACCAATAATTTTTTTTTTTGAAATAAGTGGTGAAAGGGTTTCATTATGCAAAAAATGCTTTAGATACACCCGGTGTGAATCGGAGCAATTTATCAAAACGGTAGTTAAGACAAAGCTGGAAGGCTATGGATCATTCACAAACGGTGATATGCGAGGTAAACATCCTGGTCCTAAAAAAATGTCTCCTGAAAAAGAAAATGAGATTATTGAATTTATAAACAGCTTCAGATCTTACGAGTCTCATTATACTAGAAGAGATACTTCTAAAAGATATTTAGCAAGTGATCTATCAATTCCACAGTTATTTCGACTATATTCCGAAAAGTATGAGCCAATTTCACATTCAAAGTTTTCCAATATTTTTAGCACTCTAAATTTAAAATTTAAAAAGCCTAAACTAGACACTTGTCATAAGTGTGAAGTTTTGAAGATGAAAATTGATGTTGCGACTGAGGAAGAACGCGAGAATCTAAAAAGGGAGCAAGCAAATCACCACCTTGAGGCAGGGAATGCGTTTGTATCGAAAGCTGCAGACAAATCAAAAGGTCAGCAGAATACATCTTTTAAAGTTTTAACATTCGACTTACAACAGTGCCTTCCAACACCATTTTTGCGATCATCAGTTTCGTTTTATAAGCGCCCGTTGTGGACGTATAATCTTACAGTCCATGACTGTACGACTGGGCAGCCAGTATGTTATATGTGGCATGAAGCAATAGGAAATCGTGGTGGAAACGATATCGCGTCTTATGTATTTACCCACTTCCAAAATCTTCCTATTGACACTAGAAACGTTGTTCTGTATAGCGATTCTTGTCCAGGACAAAATAAAAATTATTTTATTGCTTCAATGTTTCTGACTTTTTTGCAATTGGATAACAATGTAGAGACGATTGATCATCAATTTCTTCTCCCCGGACATACTCAGATGGAGTGTGACGTTGACCATGCCCTAATTGAGAAAAAGAAAATGCGTACAACTTTCAAAATACATCATTCTCGTGATTGGTATCAATTTCTGAGAACCGTAGGCGTAAAACACAAATTTGATGTTAAAGAAATAAATCAAGATCTGATTTTTCATTTTTCGGCCATTTCCAAAGAAAAATTTATTTGACGAAAGGTGGACAACGACGGACAGAATTTTGTTTGGCAGAATGTAAAGTGGATGAGGTTCACGAAGGAGTTTGGAACAGTTTATTTCAAAACTTCATTAAATGAAACAGAAGAATTTAGGACGCTCAACATAAGACGGCGTGGTTTTATCTCAATCAAAATCACGGATTTGAAGAAATGTTATTTTACACCTCTTGAAATTAGTGAAAAGAAAAAGCAAGATTTATTGGATATACTGCCATTGATTGAGAACATTTACCATCCTTTTTATCAAAATTTACTTACCAGACTTTCATCCAGATCTGACCGAAGGTGACGAAGAAGATTCAGTCAACATTTTAAATTATTATAGTACTGCTTTACCGGGATTACGTATAATGTTTTAGTTTAAATTATTGTATTATGAATTTCTTTCGGTTTTGGTTCCTTTAATTAATCTTTGTAATCAATAATCTGTTATTTATCATGAAAATAATAATAAAAACTTAAAATAACAATAACATATGATTGTCTAAAATCTAAAGTTCTATATAAAATCTTAAGTCAACTTATGGTACTTTCAATAAGCATTTTAGGAACGACAGAAAATCTTATGTTACTTAAGACATTAAATATTTCCAAATTGATTTTTACAAAAGAACTTAAGTTTAAAAACGCTTCTTTTAATGCTTTGCTCATATACTTTCTTATAAATTAACGTAAAATAATCATAACTATTCTTATTCTACAACTAGGCCTAACATAAGCCAAAAACCTAGAGACAAAAACATTTTAGACAAAAATTGAAATATCTCGAAAACGCTTTTTTTAACATAAACCACTCTGTCGTATTGCCACAGAATTAATTAAAAAAAAAAAACAATATTTTACTTTAAAAAAAAAAAAAAGGTTTATTTAACTAAGGCTGCAGTCAAATATCATACTTTTTTTTATCATTCGTGCGACTTGGACAGAAGTTAATAATTTTTCATTTAGTTTATTCTTCATTGCCTTATGGTAAACTACGCGTTTATGACAAAACACAATAAAGACATCTTATGCCACTTCCCATATCTGCTGCTTAAGCTTTATCTGGTCAAGGCATCTTCCTTAATTGCCGATTATTAATAAAACAAAAAATTGGAATATGAAATATATTCATAAACAGATCAACAAAACGAAAATATTTCACTCTTCTAAAGAAATTGAAATCGAATTAAGTTCTTGAATCATCCTACGACCAATGGAACATATATGTATATATCAGAGATCATGAACGCGACGTCTTCAATTTTAGACTGTTTCTATTTAGCAAAATAACAATAAACACACGAATCAAACTGTTGCATGTACCCAATCTAGTGCGAAATATTCCACTAAGAAAAAAGTTTGCACCAAAAAAGCAGCAATTAAAAACAAAAACGCGAAATAACCAAAAACAACCAGAAAGTTGAAAAGTTTGCGACCCACATCCATCGTCACTGATAAGCAAGCCCGTCGACTGATAAGCAAGATCTAAACAAAATCACCTTCAAGCACCAGATTCAACGCTCTGTCATTGGAAATCTATTCGATTTCAACGGATCGCAATTCCGCAACACGTAATTCGACCGAAATGCGATACAACAAGCATCGCATTACACTGGGGCTGCAGTAGTTTCATCGATTGCGCCTTGGCGCGGTATAAATCTTGCGACTGTAACAGTATCATTATCAGTCTTCAGTTTCAGTTTCAGTTCAAGTATCGTCGCGAAAAGTTCGTTAACAGTGTTCCTCACATTCTCCTAATTGAAAATGCGCTGCTGTGTGGTTTTGTTGGTCGTGCTGGGATTTGTTGCGTTTGCAACATCCATTCCGGTTGGTCAGAGTAATGAAAGTGATGTTAGCTCATCAGAGTCGGAGAGTTCCGAAAGAAATCAGCCGAAAATCAAGGTGTTAACGCTAAGCGCCCCCCATGTCGACCACCCTGAGGAAGTTGTTGTCGAAATATCGAACAAGATAGCGGTTGCAGATTCGTCATCATCTGAGGAGAGCAAAGAGGTGAATCGGCAAATACTGGCTAACATGGATATAACAGCGGCGGAAAGGCGTCTAAGGAGGTCTTTAGAAATAGCCGTGGCTGACCATACGAATGAGTCGAATAGCTCGCAAGCTGACGAGGATGGTAACAATCCTTAAATTATGCGAGAAGAAGTTTTTGAATTATTTGGCAATAAAATGTGATTTTTTAGAAAATGTTAAGGTGGGGCTAGGCCGTTTTCTTTTCGATTTTTGCTTTTATATTTTGAATTCAATTGCGATTTTGTGCCATAGAAAATACCTTATTAAGACAGCATTATTGAACGCTTTAAAACGATTGTTGGATTGAATTAAAAATCAGCTAGTATAAGCTTATTTTTGAAAAAGTCCTTGTTTTGATTTAACAAGTCGGCTAATGTGAGAAGAAGAAGCAGGCCAAAAGGCTTACATTTCTTCTTAGTATTAGAGCATAAATACTAGTGCTGATGAAGATGAGAAAGGAACCCCAATCTTTCGTAAGTATTTCTAGTAGTAAAACTTTGCCATATGACCTTACATTTTGTAATGCAAGCAAAGCCTTAATTGGGTTTTTACCTTCCCTTATTTTTGCCCAATGGAAGAACATGCCAGTGCTGATAGTCTTTATAAAAATACTGTCTGGAATGTGAATTATTTATATACGGCTTTTGATTAAGCCTTAGCAACTAGCCTCGTTACCTGGCCGAAGATGAATTCTGATAGATAAGGACTACCCAGCGTCCTTAGAGAATGTTTTCAATCATGTACCTCTTTCTACATCAAAGCACAGCCTCCAGGTTATTTGCCAATTTTGGAAAAAAAGCGTTTAATTCAAAATCGACCACAACTTTGGAGAAGATGAGAAACTGCGGCATCTAAGATGGTGTGCGGATATGTTATTCGCGGACGAGTACAACAAAAAAGTTTTAAGAACTGGGCGTATAACTTTGCGCCTCATACAATCTACCACAATCCAGGGCTATTTTCGGAAACTCTAAGCCTTGTACAAAGACGATAACTATTAACATACAAAGTGTGTTAAAAAAATAAGGTGAATTTCTTTCATTTTCTAACAGATATAAAGGTTAGGCGTTTTTAAGCGAACTTGGTGATTTTTCGCTATAGAAAAAAATTGATCAAAGAATCCGTATTTTGGTGTAAAAAATAAAATAAAGTGCTCCGACGTACTTGAAATGATAACTATTGCACTTGGTAAGTTTAATCTGAGCAAAAGAAAAGTCTTACAAGCTCTTCACAGAATGCCGAGAAGACTTTAATGGTGACACTCGCTCTGGACGTCTCAGGAGTTCAACAACGGATGAAAACGTTGAAGCTTTGAATAAAATTGTTATAACAAATTAGCATCAGTATCAGAGACGTTTTCGAGGGTATTGGCATATCGATTGGCTCATGCCATGAACTTTTTTCAGACATTTTCGGCATTAAACGTATATTAGTGAAGTCTATCGCTCAGAACTTGCTGGTGACGAGTTCGGTTAAATGTGTTTTGCTCACGGTAATCTTCGATTACAATGGCTTTCATCATGAGTTTTGACGGAAGATCGTATGGTCAATAAAGAGTATTACCTTGAGATTATGCGCCGTTTGCTTTGGTTTCGCTCTGTCCGCCTACGAATGACAGAGCGCGACACTATTTATTCCTTTCACTGTTGACAAGTGTGTAAAGATCCTTTTATCGCCTGCTTATGATTTTTTCTATGGGCAATGGAATTCAAACGCAATAGTGTTATTGCTTTTTTTGGCTGGACAAACAGTTTGTGTGTCGCATTATACCGATTTACAACCAAATCGACACTATTTTAAGGAGGTAGTCCGAAAAAAACAGCAACATCATCAGTGTAAAGACTAATCCTCGCGGTGGCAAAACAAAAATGGCTTCTGGGTTATGGTAATCGTATCCAGGGAGCGGATGCTATACATTTTGAAAAATGAGCTTGGATTCAAGGCCTTTAAGTTACAAAAACTTCATGACCTTAAACCCAACCCAAAAAAGTTCGAGCGGAAAAAAGTTACTCGTACGCAAGTAGTCAATTGCCAAACATAGTCTTCTCTACTGAAACACCAGCTGTACGCGTATTTGAGCAACATATCAACAGTAAAGTGATTAAGTTTACTTGTCAGAGAGGTCATACGATGATTTCACCCAAGGTATGGTCACCGAGAAGTTTTTGACGATTCAAGTCGCAATAGCTGCCGATGGTCGATCTCCGTATGTATTTTTGGATCATATCGTTACTATAAACGCGATCGTTTATGATGAAACTGCCTAGGAAATTAGACACAGCACTGAACTTTTCATCAAGCCAAGAACGATTGCGACAAAATGTTCAGCACACTTCATTTCGACAAAATTGCTATTGAATTCTGCCTATGCGAATCCACTCGACTTTTTGTTTAGGGAGGTTAGAAGGCCAACATTTGCGCTCAAATATACTAAACAACGAATAGGCTCAAGTTAGCGCTTCACCTGGAATGAAAGAGCATTCCACAAGCACACTTGCATACATAGGGACATACAGGCTCTGCTGTGATATTCCACATACCATACATCAGACTTCATCAGATTTCAATACACTACAAGAAACAAAGGTACGTAACACCCCGGCACTCGAGCTTCTCATGAGCTATATAAATAGAAAAACTTTTTTCAGAAAGAAAATGAAAGAGCAGAATAGAAAGAAAATATTGTAAATACAAAAATCGTCGCAGATTCGTTTGCATTAGCAGAATATGGAGATTGAACCAAGAACTATACCCACTACATAGTAACACCGAGCTGATTAGATGTCGCCAAGTTGAGCGAATGGATACCACAATTTCCACCCAAAGAATTATAGACTTCGACGATACAGAATAACTATGTATGTCATCTAAGGTAACGTACATAACGAAAAAGCTTACTTTAGAGGACGGCATATTTATATGAGCTCGTAGCTGTCGGCTAATTGGTCTAAAGCAAGTTTAATTAAGGCGTGTAGCGCCATTTAAGGAGCTTAGCTGGATTGTCCGCTGATATTTTTTTGGATTACTTTATTTTCTTACATTATCTGCAGATCAAGCTTGTCGAATGCCTCCATCTTTTACTTATTGCGTGTCGCTAAACAGTTTTTTTCATAATCTCTCAGAAGGTCTAGTTTGGTATTTTATAGTAGTAGGTTTGGCAATTGCTCGTCGGATAAAGAAGTGTGGTAATAAATTAGGGAACTTGGTCTTGGGAAACAAACGGCGAAAGCTCTTGATAACATTAACTGTGACAAGCTTAACTTGGATCAATACCGCCACCAACTTATTTGCTTTCGACGAGTCACTGCGAGGAAACAAAAACTCACACTTTGATCTTTTAGACTGTGCGAGAAATATTTTCTTGAAATATTACTGTCGACTAAACTGATAAACTGCTGTGGAATTCAACCCAACATCAATCCTGCTATTTCTTTCATAAATATTCTTAAACCATCTTAGTCCAAATGCAAGAAAACTTCTATGTGAATTCTGAAGTAAACAAAACTGCTTTCTTGACATTGATTATACCAGGAAAGAAGTTAATGAAGATGATCAATCTTATATTGCTTCAATTTCTCTAAAGCTTTTGACACAATTAGCAATTTCGTTGTTTTTTCAAAACTCAATAACAAAAGTTTAATTTCCCAATATACTCCACGAGGCTTTTTATTTTCTACTGGCAAAAGAGAGCTCAATGAGTTCTGGCAGGCGAACGGCACTCTTGTTCTTGCTAGTAAAAGCCGGGGTCCCGCATGGATCAATTCTTTGCCCATTACTATTCTCCATGCTTGTCGATGACTGAATTAAGAACGAGTACATAATAGCCTACCTACGTATCTGAAGCACCTTAATCCAATACTAGGGAAGTGGCCTATTGAGCCACTGTCGGATTCTGCAGAGCATAGAGTACAAAGTCAAGTTACTCGCAACGGATAATCCGTGGTATCCTAGCAGCAGCTTCTATCTGGAAATCATGCTGCTTGACACTCGACATAGATTGGCTGACACAAACGTGTGGCCTACTAACTGACATTCGTATGCGAGAATGACTGTTGCGGACTTAGTGCCGTGATCACATTACCAGACGAATTCGCAAGGATGGCAGAGAATGTTCAAACGCACATCTAGGATGGCAGTAGGGTCCATTGGCAACGTTTCTGACGAGAGCGCACACTTCAAATGACCTCTTCCCACCGTCCAATAGAAAAATTTCATGGATCAGGAAAAAATTCGAGGATCCTCAGGAGAAAATAACGAGACTGGGAGCTGTCTTAAAAGATACATAAATCATGACCTGGAAAACAGAGCCCTCCTTCATCACATCTACCTACGAAACGATATCGTTCATTGGCGATCAGAGACCATTCTGTGCATTTCGACAGCGCATTTCCAAATCATATACTAGTCACTGAAGAGAAAGAAATCCGCGGAAATCGACTGTGAATCTAATGTTGTGCTCAAGTATCTCCACCCAAAAGCTGTATAGATGTACAATATCCTATTCAATATTACATTAAATAATGAATACTGTGTTATCTAGCATTTTGAAAGACAGCGCATGTGCAACCGATCCCCAGTAGAATTAAAGACACCTCCAACCTGACTAATCTACGGTCCAGAAGTCTCTTGCGTCAGCAAGGTTTTAAAGGTTGAAGACAATAAAATTTTTCCGAATAATCCATTGGGTTTAAGAGCGCGGCATGACACTATCCACGCCACGTCGAAACTCGTGTCGGATATTGAAAGGAACAAAAGTAAGAACCAATGCACGGGTGCCTGTTTGATTGACTTGGACAAAGCTTTCGATACCATATGGTTGGAAGGTCTTTACTACAAGCTAAGTCATTTAGATATAAGTAAGTCTCTCTTACATATGATTTTTGACATATTAACCGGCAGAAATCTCGTTGTAAAAATAGCCAACGTGACTTCTATTTAAACATTTGAAATTAACAATGGACTGCAACAGGGTACGGTGAACTCACCGATCTTTATTTCCTTTTTAACGTTTAACTCTGTGATCGGGCTAGGATCTTACGAATGAACAAGTTTCTGATTAAACCAAACTAAGAATTATGAAACGAAAATGAATTTAAAATTAAATTAAGAACGAAGACGTTATACAGGCGAATGAGAACCTCCAGTATATATTTGGTTGATGAAATAAGAATGGTCTACGTGGTCTATGCTCAAAAGTGTAATCACTCGAATGTTGCTTACAATACCATAATATCGCCCGTTTCGACTTTAAATTAAGCAGATACCACTTTGAAGGGTTTTGGTCAACGATCGCTTGTAGTTGTTAAATAAATTACATGGTTCTAGCAGTGTCTGAAAATTCCTCACATTTTTTTATGCCTTACAACAGATTCTAAATCATTAGCTGATGCTTCACCTTAATCACTGCGCAGCCGCACAGGACTTGTTGGCACAAATGACGAGGTTAAAAAGAGTCGACATTGCCCATTAGTGAACCATACGAACCTCCAGACGATAAATCAACACGCTTTGCAAAAAATCGGTGGCTCGGCAAACTTTTTCGTTACTGCAAAAGTGAAGGGAGACCATTTCTACAGTTGTTATGCACGCCTAGTCTGTTACACAAGGACTATCTGAAGCTTCTGGATGACATATAGCTGACGCACGTGGGAAGCACCCAGTGGGGAACAATGCTGCAAAAAGCACATTTCGTAAGGCAGGCGAGCGTTCCATAATAGACTTCACGTTTATAAGTAAGTGTATCTTGCGTAAAACAAAATGGCGGGTCAGCGAGGACCATAGTCGCACAGCGACTATATATATCGGGCGACCTTACCTAACATTAGCAAAGAGAAGACTAGGCAGTCCCCCAAGCTACCGGGACCGAAGTGGAAAGACGTATCCTTCCACGAAGAGGCTTTCGAGGAAATGTTAAATGCCGACTTCTCATCCAGCCCTGGATCGGTGGACAACTCATCCAACCAACTGATTCAAACAATCGCGACAGCGTGTGATGCAGCGGTGTCCAAGAGCAGACGGGGTGAATCTTGCTACCGGTGGAATGATAAGATACCTTTAGGTTGGCGAGACATAAACCTGAAAAGGCCGTCAAAGAGAGAAAAGCAAGATGCTTTAAGCAGCCCTAGATCCCTTGGGGCTCACATATAAGATAGTGGAAGAAGTTAATGTCCTGCCCAGCAATACTGGAAACAATAGTAAAACATCTATTTCCCCATAGACCATCTACTCCGCGCACTGTTACGAGGAATACTATCATTGACCAGATCCTGCCCATAACTACGAATGAACTGCACGAAGCATGTAGGAAGATATGACGGCGACAAGAAAGTGCCTTCACCTGACCGCGTCCCATATATGTATAGCGATCAAAGCAGCCGTTAAAAGGAGACCAGAAGTTTTTATAGCAACGATTAAAAGGTGCCTTGAGCAGGGAATTTTCTCTGAACCATGAAAACTCCAACATCTGTTTGCTACTCAAGGAAAACAAATCACCTGGAGAACTTCCAGTGGACCGGCCAATATGTCTAATAGAAACAACAGGAAAGATCCTAGAACGTGTCAGATATGGCAGACTAATCACCGTGGCGGAGGATAGAGGAGCTTTGAAAGACTGGGGAAAAGATGCGAGGGGGCACAAAGAAATACTTCGCAGTAGTAACGATGGACGTTAAAAATGCGTTTAATTCCGCAAAATGGTCCTGCATTAGAAATCCTCTGGCCAGAATGAATGCGCCACATTACCTTGTAAAGATAATTCTTAAATACTTCACTAACAGGAAGCTGATGTGCCAAAGGGACTATGGCTTTAAATACTGGAATGTTTCCGCGGAAGTCCCAAAGGAATCAGTCCTTGGACTTCCTCTGTGGAACATAATGTATGATGGAAACTTGCGATTAACGCTGCCACAAGGTGTCAAGATTATCCGCTTTGCTGATGACATCGCCGTAGTTACTGCAGCGAAACACATCCACGAGGTAAAGTCCGCCACGGATGAAGCGATCGCCAAGATCAAAACTTGTCTAGAACCGCCTGTCACCAGCCGAAAGACTGCGAAATACGCCAATCAGGTCTAAAGAGGCTTTAAAATACTCGGGCGTAATGGTCGACTACCGACTTAATTTTAAGACCCATGTCATATATTACAATAAGAAGGCGTCACAAATGCAGACAGCGCTTTCCAGAATGCTGCCAAACATCGGTGGACCGTGATACACGAGAAGGATTCTGCTTTCCAGGGTAATTAGTTCAATACCCCTGCATGCTGCGTCGGGCTAGGCAGGAGCTTTTAAAACGAGGGAGAAAAAAAAAGCTCTCGTCTACATGCAGGTTTTGCGCAATAAGAACAGTATGCAATTCTCGCACAATCTCGGATAACGCAGCCTCTGTTATAACGGGTATGGTCCCTATCGATATTTTTGCCGACGATATGCCCAGGCTTTACCTTAGGTGAGCCACGAACCGTCAAGAGACCAGCGTTATCCGGAGGATAAAAGCAGAAGAAAGGGCAATATCTGTAGCACTGTGAAAAGCCAGGTGAGATAACATGGCGAAAGGCACAATCGAGGCTTGGGGAAAAAGAGCACATGGGGACTGCATTCACCTCCTATCAGGTCACGGCTATCTAAAATATGTTAACAGATTTGGACATGATAGACGCAAGAAAGGGCCCAACGATCTCGGAGCTTTTTGTAAGCCACATGATAAGCTCAGGGGACTACTGGTTGGAGATCTGCTCTTTCATAACGAGCGTGCAGAACAAGCTAAGAAGACTCGAAAGATTAAGAAGAGCTGGAATGGGTGATATGCACATAGCACAAGTTGCTAACCAGCCCTGTGAAGTAATACCTAACGGCAGTCCGGCGGCGAGACTGGTTGCAGTGCGCAGGTTCAGTACGTAGGTATCTTGCGGTATAAGACACCAGCATGTCTTTCATTTCCTGCGTTAGGTTATAGTCCTCCATTGATGACCTAATATGAAACAATCACAACAAAAATATCGTTAGAAATTAATACCACTGATATGGATATTCTCGAATACCACACGCATCCTGCATTCGGGTGGATAAGTATAATAAATAAAAATATTTATAGCCTTAATTGTTCCCTCTTTAGTTATCTCCGAAAATACCATCAAATCCTAATTTCTAATTCTGATTTTTTCCCTCTATGTAAATCCATCGACGACGTTTTGAAAGTACAGTTCTATTCAAATTTTACATATATTAATGCTTTAAAGTCAAGTTGAAGGCATCCACAATTTATATGAAGCGTACTGTTTTGCCACTATAAGCAATATTTTAACTAATAGGTAGGTTAGGTGGCTTCCGTACATAAAGTGGTGGAGATCACATAATCGAGATCAGTGCTACCACTCGAAGTGGAACCATTTTGAGTTTTGAATTAAATTCGATAATTAGAAAAAAGGTTAATTAAAAAAGAATTCTCGGAAAAATTAAGGAGTCTAGGGCAGGGCAATTAATTAGGAGATGGGATGCAGATTCTTCCTCTCCCTCATCATGACACCTACTACAATACGAGTAGTGGTTATATGGCAGTCCTAACTTTCGGCATGTTTTCTTAAAGCGCAGACTGTTTACATTCTGCCTGCGTATTTTTAGCAGGCTTGTGGTTTTACGTTGACAATACCTGGGCCAGGATGTCTCGCGTAGTTGCATGCTTCAAGGTCACACCATCTCTCATTTGCCTGTTGCAATGCTGGTTTCGAGATTTTATATTTTTGCGTTTCCAATGATGGGTGGATTTTAGTTTTAAAAATCGAGAGCTCCAATGTAGTGCCTATTTAAGCTAATTCGTCTGCTTCACAGTTACCAGTGTTACAGCGCATCTGCCCGATACCTCATTTTGATCTTATTATTGGTGATTCGAGTGCTTTTATAGCCGCTTGGCTATCTGTGCAGATGACGATGGCTCTATTGTTCATCGATCTCACTGACAGATTGTCGGCTTATTAGTTCAGCTTGGAATATGCTAAAATGGTTCGGGTCTGTGCATAGACACTGGCGGCCACACCATAACCTGTCGTACTCTCCGGGGGTGGTTGTCCTTGATAGGATTTGAGAGATTCGACTGAATTTGCGTTGGTTGTTGTTCACAGTAACTCTTTTGTTTCCATGTCATTAAAGTGTTATATTGGAAATGCACACACGGAGTATGAATTTTGAAGTGATCTTATGCTACGAGTGTTATGCCTACGTCAGCACTTTTTGATCATCTCTCATTCACAACTGATGTTGTTGCACAGTTTTTCCCCGTATAGGAATTTTTTTTGACTATGGAGGGACTTGAACTACAGAACTTCGGCTCAACAGTCGGTGATGACTACCATTGCACCACGACCACCCCTGTGTATATTTCCAGTGCAGTGGCTTTGCTTTTACATTCTTCCCCTTACATCGTCACCTGTTGGGAATTGTTTCTTTTATATAGAATCTTGAAGTCTAGGGTCGGGATTAAGTAGTCCGTGACTTCACTTAGATCATGGCATTGGCATTGAACATATGGAGAACTTTCAATGAGCTGATTCCTTAAGTCGCAGCGCCAATTTCTTTGCCTTTTTCTTGCCAAAAAGATCCAAGAGGAGTAGATGAAGCATAGTTTCGAGAGCTACAGTGGGGGTTGTTTGCAGTGCTCCGGTTATAGCAATACTCGTACACGCCATACTTGGAACTCTACTTAGAAGTAGTTAGATCTGCACAGTGGCGTAACAACCGCGGTATACAGAAAGTTACTCATATGGGGTTTGATACTCCATCTGGTGCCCAAGGCTTTTTCGCAGGTGTATAACGCAGTTGTTGCTTTTTTGATGCGCTCATTCATTTTCCAGTTGTTTCCTGTCGAGTATCATGCCAAGGTATTTGCAGTGGCCTGCGAATAAAAGGTAAATCCCATTTAGTTTTGGTTTTCTTGTGAATAAAACTAGTTCCGTTTTGGACGGATTTATTCCAAGCCTCTCTACCCATTTAGCCAGTTTGCCTAGGCCTGTTTCCATCAGATCTCTGATTGTTGGGAACTGTTTTCCGCAAGTTGCTAGTGCAATATCTTCTGCATACGGAATGACTTTGCATCCTTACCTCGATTCCAACCAGCACCCTCAATTGTGGTGATAGTACTCCTCCTTGTGGTATGCCAAGTTTGACTGCCCTTTTTGCAGTCGAATTGCTGCTCCTTTAATTTACCTTACACTTTACATATTATTTTCAAATCAAATCAAAAATCAAAAACGCGTCAATCTACTTGATGGTTCCAAATATGTGTTTGCCCAACGAGATTTAACTTAGACGTTCGTTTTCAATGCATCTTTACGGGAACATGATGATATTATTATAGAACGCAACTCATCAAATAATTATTTACAGCGAAGCCTCGCACTTAAACCAATTATTTTATTAAAAACCGTTGCATCAGAACGGACCTATTGCGTTACAAGTAATTCAAATAATTGTTTTGAAAATGTAGAAAAATAATCTCTATCTGGTGCAAGCTATTATATGATAGCTTTATCGAGCTACATGTCATTCAAAATGCAGAAGGACGGACAATTACTTCGAATGACAAGTGCTCTTGACAGATGCGTGAGAAAATTTAGTATCGGTAATCTCACAAAACAGTCATAACAACTGACCTCTAAGTTCATGTGATTCAGCACCTTTCGACGATTTCCTGTCTAAGCATCTAAATCACAAGTTAACAGCAACAAACCCAAGTCTCGCGATGAATTTAAGACTCAAACAAGTGGCATTTCTGATTCCAACTGGTCTTCAGTACCTTATGATAAGTTAACTTGTTATTGCACAGCATACTGCTCATCCCAATTAATAGTTTGTTAAACCGACTATGCTCAATGTACCATGTACTCCGCGCCACACGCCACCCTCAAGGTCAGCAACCGAACAGATTCATCTCACATCGCACACCAGCTCAACTTCACCATTAACCTCGACACGTTACCACATAATTTGCACCTCAGAGCAATGCGGAAGCCAAAGTTTAACTCTTCCATTTCCAATCATGTGTGAAGCTTCTGTAAATCGACTTTGGAAGACAATCAGTCACATTCATTTACAGTCAACAAGCTACCGAAGCACCTTCCGTCTGCAAAACTTGATCGCTTGTCACACGCGTATATTACTCGTATGTATTTCCGTCAGTACATTTTATTAACACTGCCGATACTTTTCCTGTTCCTAATCCGAACACCTTTTCCTTCCTATCGCCACTGTTTACAGAAAGACCCACGCCGCTGCGCCACCGAATGCCATGCCACGCATCTCCTTTCTATGCAAATGTGTGAATGTTGACACCTGAAAGTCGACATATGACAATGAAAACACCGATAGCTCCAGGCTTCGGGTACATCTTTGTTGTGCCCGATCTCAGTATCCGAACTTAGCACTGATTTTACACGCCGCCAAAGCGACTGCCGCATGGCTTCTTCCTCAACGCATCTGTGAGTATCTTATCGGGAATTTTTGTCACCTCCAGTGAGAGAGGGCACCGATAACAATGCAACCGATTGTTGCAACTACCGCCAATGCCCGGTGCACTTCCTCATTCGTTGAGAGGTTGCATTGCTGCACGCTTGCCTGGAGGCAGATGGCAGGTGCCAACTTGGTGGGGTCAGATGCTGGTGAGATGATAGAAATTCCGAGAAAGAAAAAAGAAAGTGAAATTGAGATTGTTAAGAGGCGGCTCTCTCGGGTGGCTCTTGTGGTGAGAGGATTGGCCGCCAAGTGACTGCTGGATTGCGCGGTTCGATTGTTGGATCAGCTTGTATAGGTTATGGATTGTTTGAATGGCAATTAGTGAACTGTTGAGAGGTTCGTGTAGTGTTATCGGTTTGCAAAGTGTCAATTCAATGAGTACCGATGGAAGAAGGTGGAGGTCTCGAGGAGAAATCGAGGCGGCAGTGCCGCACGCCGCAAAATGGAATGATTTGAAGTTTACATGGGGGAAAGTGGGAAAACAACAATGATGGGAACCACACTTTGAACTTTGTGCGAAAAACCTTGGAATGGATGAGGTAGAGTACAACGCAGGATATTGGAAGTAAACCTGGGCTTCAATTCAATTCAATTCAATTTATTAGTTCAAATAACTTACAGAGGCATGTTGTTATGCATCTTATAAATTGTGTAACTTTATCTAGTCCATTAAATATCTAGTACAAGGAAACGTAGTTATATCTTCTTGAATTAAAGACGAAGGCTTATCAGGGTTTGCTTTAAAAAGGCTGAACTACCAAAGTTAACTCCCGACGAAAGGCCTTTTAGTCTTCTACCTTGCAAAGCTGGGGTAAGCGAGACTTATGCAAGGGCTTTCCCCTCTGTCCGTCTGTCCGTACGAATATATCAAACCAAACTTGCCGAGTAGCTATGAGTCCGAAACTTGGCTGTGATGATTCTGAGCTCATTTAGAACCCTATAGCCGCTGTGGTTCCTGAGATCCAGGTGAAAGTTTGCAAAATTTAAGGTAGAAGACCTGAAATTTTAGCTTGGCTCCCGACGAGCTGACCCCATCTTGATAGATGTCGGACGGACGGCTCATTGATCTCGACGTGAAACCGACCTACTGATGCTGAGGCGCTCGGCCTCATAGGGCGTGATATTATATTCGAAGAGGAAGTAAAGGCTAAAAAGGATCGGGGAGCTTACCGCGCCCTGTGGCAGTCCGTTGTTAATTTCAAATGCCTGGATAGAAGTCACATTTGCTATTTTCACAACGAACTGTCCGCCAGTTAACATGCCAAAAATTACATAATTTATATTCAGCCAATCTTCTAACCATACCGGATTACCTATTCTTTTCACCATGGTTGGTCATAAAAGGCGTTCATTGGCTGACATTCTCAGATGCTTCAGGTCGAAAATGGACGCGACCAGGTGGACCACGGTCGAAAAAAGCTCCCCAAGTTCGGTCAAATGCGTCAGTTTGCTTCGATTGTGTGGTGAATGGATGGCGTGATTTATCATCACCGTAATCATCTCTCAGCCAAAACAGATATTGATGAATAAACAAATATTTTTTTCGAAAAAAATTAACGGTCACCTTATTTTTTGAACAAACCCCGAATATTTAAAAATACGTTATCTTACGTATTTTGACATATAAAAATTAGGTGTAATAAAATAAGTCCATTATTTTTGATTAAAATTGAAGGCTTTACTTAGCATAGTTATCAATCTTTATTCACAAGCCTCTCTTGAGGTGAACTTTCAGCAGCACTTTGGCACCAAGCCGGGACTATAAGGTTGATGTATAATAACCGCAAAACAAAGCAAAGGGGCTTCTGATTATTGACTATCGGTGTGTGGCCTGGAGATGTCTTGATGGAACACATTTCCTCTCCTATTGCCCAAAGCTGCCAGCTACTGGGCGATTTCTTCTTTCCGACGGTTAAATTCTTGACAGTACAGATCTGGATTAATGGTCTTACTTTCGGGGAGCAGCTCATAGTAATGATGTTCTGCCAATCCCAATCCTGTTGTCATTCCTGCGCTGGCCACCATTTCGTCGGGATTCTACCGCGACTGTCTTCGCTTTCAATTGTCGTAATTGATCCACTTTTCATCACTAATCACCCTATGCTTTAGAAATGGGTGGATTTTGTTGCGATTTAGTAGCGCCTCGCAGACGGAATTTGGTCCGTGAGGTTTTTTGCGTTAACCCATGTGACACCCATAATAAACTTTATTCAAATGGTTCCAAACGGCTTTTTGTGCACGGCTCTTGGGCAATAGAAACAAGGCTTACACGACGATCAGACTCGACGGTTTCTATGATTTTATTAACATTCTCGGCTATTCTTCCAAGGCGCGCTGCATCTTTGACCTAATGAACGCAATCGACAAAACCAAAACTTCACATGATTAGCTGTTACAATGTGAGTACTATAAACACTATCCACGTTTTCACCTTCTCCTTCTATAGAAGTCGTGTTTTTTCGGCGAGCTGCCCAAGTTGGAAGACAGTGCCAAGTATTTTGGGGTTCACATGGACAAAATCTCAACATTTGGCTATATTTATACAAATCGAAAATCAAAGCTGAGTACTAAAAATAAATAATTTTCAAGGTACGAGTAATTTTCCAGGCAATAATGTTTTACGGTTCGGGGAAAATCCGCAATCCGCCATATTCGTAAACTCCAAATAAGTCAAATTAAACTTTTGAAAATGATTTTAAATCTCCCGTGGCATTTCTCAACGGAAGGGTTACATATTTTGGTAAATGTTGTAAAAGCCCAAAGTAGAATCTAAATACTATCAAATCATTACAACACTTTGTAGCTCGTCCGACAATTATTTGATTTCCAATCTAGTCACAAATGTCATAAGTCACAATCATAAATGATATTAATAATTACGTATACACACAGTCACAAAATTTCCCCTAACATCCGGTGTTATTTCCGACCGCCTTCGTTAAAGTGCTCTTTAATGACCCTCTGTTGTTGGTGGTATATTTACTGATTCTGCGTTCAAGTTCATCCCAAATGTGTTCAATAGCGTTAAGATCTGGTGATTGTGGGGGTGGGTGCACCTGCTTTGGCACACGGTACAGGAGTCATTCCTTAACTCTTCTTGCCGTATGCTTTGGATCATTTTTTTGGGGTAGCACTCAACTGTTTTCTAAGCCTAGGCATTCTGTAGATGCATGCAAATTATCCCGCAACATGTCCAAATATTTGTGTTGGTCCATGGTGCCGTCAATAAAAACTAATTTGCCCATTCCTGCCGCCGCCATTGACCCCCAAACCATGACATTGCCTCCCCCATGCTTAACTGTTGGGACCAAATTTTGCACAGCCATTTCTTTACTTGTTCTACGCCATAGTTTACCTCGACCATCGGATCCAAAAATATTGTATTGTACTTACTTTCGTCGGTAAATAGTACAGTTCTCCAAAACTCGTGACTTTCAGAAGTGTAGCGTTTGGCAAACTCGAGGCATTTTTTTTTGGTTGACCTTGCTGATCAGGGGCTTTTTCGTGGGAACTCTTCCAACTCTTCCATCCTCCAGATCTTAACACTCTTCGAACCGTTTCTGGATTAACTTCTTTACCGGTGGTATTCGCGATGTATTCAGCCAATTTTGGAGCGTTGGAGGTTGGAGGCGTTGGAGGTCGAAAGATGGTCCTAACATCTCGGGCATTTAATATCTTCGGACGCCCAGTACGAGATTTATTTGAGACATTACCCCTATCATCGTACATTTTTATTATAGACTAGACTGTTGCGCGACTTCTATCAACAATTCTTGCAATTTCACCGTAACTTTTATCCTCTTGTCTTAATTTAACAATTAAATTTCCAATGGAACTTCTTTCCTACTCGCCATTTTAGAAATCCGCTTTTATTAAAAATGCAACCCAGTCTGCTCTAAATAACACACGAGACTAAAAGAATAATCAAAAGTCCCAGTTCACTAAAAAAAATTCCGGTACTCCATCCGGTTCCGTTGCAGTTTCTATGAAAATGCAGCTGTGCTGACTTTTGTGAGATGGATTTTTTCGTTTATTTTGCTTTTCTTTGTAATTTTCATATTTATCGTTGACTCTGTTTTTCTGGAAGTGTTATCTGGGAATGAGAAGATGTATAATGACTTTCTAACAAGCCAATTCTCTACTGGTTTTTAGATTTCATACATTTTAGGGGTGTATGTAGACTTTTGTGACCAAGCGTATGCATATTTATTTTTACTACTAAAAGTTTATTAAATTTTTGTTTGTTGTTACTTTTGTTTTGTATTATACCAGGTGTATCCAACTTCTTCGAAATCGCTGAAGTGCGGATCTGCGAGCGCGCCCCATTGATGCGAAGAGGTGTCAGTCAGATGACGTCAAGTCTAAGGAGCGGCGGGTGCAGAAGGATGTCCACCCAAGCGATTTCAAAGTGTCTTTCACTAATTTCGCCGTATGAGGCGGCGTGTTGTCGTGTAACAAAATCACTTTGTCATGTCTTCTGGTCCATTCCGGTCATCTTTCGATTAATGCCTAGTTTAAATTAATCATTTGTTGATGATAGCGTTATGTATTAACGATTTCGCCGGCTTCAAGAGTTCATAACACGCCATACCGCTCTGGTCCCACCAGACACAGAGGATGGTCTTCTTTCCGAAGCGCCCTGATGCTGAAGGACTGACTTCGCCAGGTAAAAGCCACGACTTTTTTCCGCATAGGGTTTTCAAAATAAATCCATTTTTCCTCATTCGTCACAATTCGATGCAAATATGATTCCCTTTCGTGGCGTTGAAGCAGCATTTCACAAGTGACTTTGCGATTTTCCATTTGACGTTCATTCAACTCATGTGAGACCCATTTACCGAGTTTATTGATCTTCGCCATTGCCCGTAAAAATCTGTTTCTTGTGACACACGTAATGCTTCTGCTAATTGTCGTTGAGTTTAACTTGTGTCATCATGCAATAACTCGTGCAATTGCTCGTCTTCACATGGTCTACAAGAGCGCGCACTGTCCTTCAAATTAAAATCACCAATTTTAAATTGTCGAAACCATGTCTTTTTTTTATTTTTTTTTTATATAATTCGTGCAAGTTCAAGAGTTACACTCTTATGATGTTTGTCACGCAACCTGGACGAAGATATTCGTTCACTACTCTCCATGTCTCATATGTTCTAATTGATGGAGCATGTTCACCATTTGTTTCTACGAGCAAACGATGGCTTTCAACAACTTTTTTTCTTTTGATTAACTAAGAAAAGCAAAACGTACCGCAAATGTTCTCTTTCATGCACAAAGCTCAAGATGATCACTGAACGATAAAACAAAGAAGCTAGTTTTTGGCGGATTCAACTTGTGTGTGTTTCTAGTTAAATCTCAGACAAACAAAATGTCATGATGGCAAATTAATACGCCACGTACTTTCCGCTGGCTCCATCTCTTAGTTCAACTGGAAAAAAAACGTATGTTTTCACCTGGTATAATATTCATTATTTATTATTAACTCTCAACTATTTATTATTAATTATTCGTTTTCCGTTTATATTTATTTATTTATTATTTCATTTTTACATATTTTAAACAAGTATTTTGTTATTTATTTGTATCAAATTTTGTTATTCAAATTATTTGTGATGGAAATCAAGTAGTAGTTCTGAACTTCGGTCATCTCCTCTTCTTCTCTTAACCCTAAAATTGTAGGTTTACGGGTATATACAATACTTTTGCATAATTACGAAGGTTTTTCGGTAGCTTTTCTTTCAAATGTATTCAAAAATAAATAGCGATATATTTACTTACAATTTATAATAGTTTTCAGTAATGAGGTAGTACTACATCTCTATAATCTCTATAAATTGTGCAATGTAGTTTTGACGAAAATCTAAAATTTTAGGTGCAATAAAAAAAAGAAAGAAAAAAATAAAGTTGCTCAAGTAGATTTTGAGGCCGTGAGACTGTGATTGAGATTTAATTTGGTTGACATGTGTTAACTGGCTTACCAGGAATGAGGCATCTTCAATATTTATTTCCCTTGAACAAAATCTAGCAAACCACGTTTGGAACAAACGACATCGTCCTCTTTTTGAGTTTGTTTCGCAAGCTTGCCTTTACAAAAATAAAAAAGCATAATGGAACGAAAATCAAATATCATATATCCTGCCATGTTCCTGTCTTTATTTATTGGGATAACTAATACAACTAAATATGCGTCAAAATTATTTTTATTAAAAGCTATTTGGAAATGGACACTCACAATGTCGTTATAACTCCTCGCCAAGCCTCCCTGTCATAAGTGTGCTCCATCTATCTTTCGTTATTCTGTTTCATCTCTTCTAGCCCCCCGCGGCCTTTCTGGCACCGGCCTTTTTCCCTCGATTTTACACTCATTATACATTTGACTGTTCATCCACTGTCTATTTGTTCTACGTGTCTTACCTATTTTAATCTTGGCGATTTTATTACTGAGACAATGCTTGGAGCTGAACAGAGTTAATCGAGTTCTTGATTGTGTAATTTTCTCCATTTGGCTATTTCTTCATTCTATTTTCCTCAATAGATTATCCTTTTCTTAGTCAGAGAACAACAATGGGGGACAAAAGAGTTGACATAAAAAATCGCGACACTGCGAAGAAACACGTGTTGCTCATATGCAGCCTATTGCTTATTTCGATCTTTATGTTGAATTTGGCTGTCAATGCGGTAACCAAGTATTTGAACTCTTCCCATTTTTCAACGGTTTTATCAGTCATCATTTCCTTGATGGGATCTCATATCGTAGTCTAGCATCAAATTAAAAAGGAGTGGTGACAAAGCGTCTCCTTCACGTATCTCAAATTTTCCTGGGCGTTTCGAATTTTAACTCAAACTTGTTTCCCTTCACCCACACCTGTGTCAGTTTCACCAAATTTTGCGGGATTCCCAATCTTTTAGATTCGGACTAATACGTCTTTTTTAAAGGGTTGTTTAGTGCTCATAAATAGTTCTGTGTGTTTTATTCGTCAATTTTTTATTGTTTTATGACTCGTACGGCGCCTGACGAAACCGAAATGTCTGCGGTGCCACCGGCGGTTAGTCTTTTTGTGTTATTTTCTCTTCTGTGAGGTTTTATGTCAACGAAGTGCTTTTTGTTATTCACAGATATTGATTGAAGTAAAATAATTATTCGGCAAACAACTATTTCGTAATGAATCTCAGCATGTTTGATGAAAATCAAAACCGAGTTGGACTGTGTGGTTTCGGATTCAGATAAATATATTCTATCAGACAGAAATCCAAGCGATTCTGATTTCCTCGAACACATAGAATCATCTTTTGAAGAAGATAACTCCCGGAACAAGTTGTGATGCCAGGTATATGCTAGGCTACCCTAAAAAACAAAAAAAAAACGTTCACTTTCGAACAGAATGCTGTTATAAACATTTAACCACAAGCATCTTCAAGGCCTGTTGATATTTACAGCTAAATTTATCAGTTTATTGTTACCGAAGCCAACGTCAATTTTACGGAACAATATTCTAACGCGTACTTTTCGTTAAAAGGAATGAGTAGACATCGACATTAAGAGGATAAAAAAAAATCTTGGAGTCATGGAACACGAGTATATAGAAATTCTGAAATACCATTGGAATACTGACAGGTTCTTCAAGTACTCATTGGTGCCCCTAGTACTATTGCGAAATGGTTTTTGAATTTAATTAACTTTGCGGACAACTCAACTATTACATAAGTAGAAACCGTTTGGGAAAAGTAAGTTGACTTTTGGAATTACTAGAAAAATACTGCGGCAACGCCAGAAGCTCACGCAAAATATTTTTTTTTTTTTTGTATTTGTTTTCTATTGAGTGTAATAAATAACACAATGCTACAAGACAATAAGATCTTTTGAGAAGCATAAATTATTTAAATGACAAAGTGTGTAAATTTTAATTAATCGAACGTAACTTTCAAAGAACAAAACTCAGGCCTAGACTAAAATAGAATATGATATAAAGCATGTATGTATAAATATAAACATAATAAGACAACCAATTATGTATTAAGTCGTGATACTGTTATCAGAGAGGTGGATCAAAAGTTTTCTTTGGAATTCGGCAATCGAGTTTATTGTCTGCAGATCGTGTGAAAGACCATTCCACAGACGAATTGCAGATACGAAAAAGGAATGTTCTCCAATGCCATGAGTGAATCGAGGTAAAATTAGTTTGAGGCCGCGTGCTGAGTGCGCAAACGTTAACATGTGATGTAAGTAATCAGGACACATATGATGAATAATTTTGTACAATTTAATAATATTACGATACCTCAGAAATACATCCAAACTTAAACCCAAAACATCAGTTATTAAATGAGACACACTACAATACCTGGGGACATTATTATTAGATTAAGCGGATACAGTCGTTGAATGCAACATTTAATCTCCTCTTGCATTCAAAGTCAAGATATGGATACACAGAACAATTATATGTAAAAAATGGCATTAATAAACATTTAAATAAACGCATTTTCAGTACGTGACTAAAATGTCGCAGGCATCGCAGCCCAGCGTATATTTTTTTTTTGGTATGTGCTGTTGCACTACAGCAACTTAAGGAGGGATTAATGTAGTAGCCAAGGTATTTCACAGACTTCTCAATGGGAATAATACTACCATTCAGTACTATCGAAGGAAAATCTCGTAAGTCAATATTACTGCCTGAGCAAATAAGGCTTGTAGATTTAGCGGGATTAAGTTTAAGTTTATTAAGTGCTGACCATTTTGCTACATTGCTAAGATCCCCATTTACTCTTGCGACGCAGTCGTCACTTAAACCGATGGGGCGAGTAATATAAATTAAGACGTCTTAAAAAGTTTGCAATTTTGAATCACTTGCGGAAGATCGTTATTATACAGAGAAAATAAGAGGGGACCCAATACAGATCCCTGTGGAACACCTATATTGACAGTATATGGATCGGACATCCCCATTTCTGTGATAACCGTTTGGATACGATTATACAGATATTTTTGTGTTAACCTTAAGGAATATGGACAGAAATTGAATTTCTGTTCCAATTTCGATAACAGTATGGAATGATCAATACAGTCAAATGCTTTTGAGAAATCAAGTAGTATTAAGACTCCTATGTACCTCGAATCTAACGATGACCTAAGGTCACTTGTCACCTTCAAAACCGCTGATTCACAGCTGTGTTTTGCTCGGAAACCAGATTGCCAGCACGATAACAAATTGTTTGCATTAAGATATTGCTTTATCTGATGGGCAAGTATTTTTTCGAAGGCTTTAGCTAAGAAACAGAGTATGCTAATTGGTCTGAAGTCCGATGGACTTTGAGGGCAATTTTTCTTCGGTCTCAGAATAATGTTTGCAGATTTCCATTGGTCTGGAAATTGACAACTATAGATGCAAAAGTTAAAAATATGCGTTAAGTAGGGAAGCAAATGAGGAAGAAGTAGCTTTAGAAATTTTGGATTGATGCCGTCAGGACCTGCGATGTTTGATTTAACAGACATAATTGCTTTAGTAACATCATATTCCGTGACACACTCAAAGGTAAAACCATTGGACATGTCGAGGACAGAGGGATTCGCAACTGGCACAACATAAGATGGACTATCTGAATCAGGTTTAAAGTAGCTGCTTACTACATTTGGACACAGGGAACAATTTTGAGCCTTATTAGTCTCTGTTACACCCAGATTTGCTAAATTTCTCCACAATACTTTAGGATCCATTTTAGAGTCAAGTTGGCTTTTTACGTAAGAACGTTTGGAGTTCTTAATCAGTGAGTTGACTTTATTTCGAGCCACACAGTACTGTCTTTTATTGAACTGTGTCGGGTTCCTCTTGAAACGTCTAAAAAATAGTTCTCTTTCTTGTATAAGCTCTTTAATTTCATTTCAGTACCAGGGGCAATTTTTGGACTTGATTTGTTTCGACTTAATCGGAACATATACATCAAATAAAAACTTCACAAGACTATTAAGGATGTCTACTTTTTGATTAATATCAGGTGTTAGATATAAGTCAGACCAGTTGAGATTATAGAAGGTTTCTAACAGGTTCGAATAATTTAAATTTTTAAATGACCTATAACTAATAGTATTGTTACAGTTATATTTATTAACATTACATTTTACAGAGCAAAACAATATGTCATGAATAAATTCGCTAGTAGGTGTCAGTTGATCAACACATAAAATGTTAGTTTCAGTATTAGTTAAAAACAGGTCTATTAGTGAAGGGTTAGTAGAGGATTGGTAGCATGTGGGGTAACGAGTAAATTCTAGCGAAAGTCCTACTTTATTACAGAAATATTGAAAAAGACTAGATATGTTATTGTACTTGAAATAATTAGCATTAAAATCACCACCGACCGAGATCTTATCATACTTCGAACTTAAGCCCATGAATATATCTTCTAGTTCGGCTAAATTGTTTTCGTTAAATTTATTGGGCGGTGAATAGACAACCACTAAGAGTATTCTGTCAGCATCATTGTAAATTTCCACGCAAAGAAACTGTATTACAGATTTATAAGACGAATAGACACATTTAGCTTTAATATTACTTCGAATATACATACCTACACCACCACCAGTTCCGTCATTACGATCATTTCTGAAAAGAGTGAAACCAGGTAGTTGTACACCTTGTGACGACCTGCTACTTGAAAGCCACGTTTCAGAGACCAAAAGCACATCAACTTTTGAGCTACTAAAAATTTGATATATAAGTATATTTTGAAGAATTACTTCCAGGATTAATATGACAGACATTAAGACCTCGCTTAGATCCACACATTGCATTAAGAACAGCCCTTATACCGTCAGGATGGTTTCGATTCATAATAATTAGATTTAAATGCGAACATGCGAAAACTTGAAACCTAATCTGAAACAGTATCACAATATACAGAGAACAGGGAGACGACTTGAATATACCTATACTTATAATTAAAATTGAGTGCATAGCTAAGCTAAACCCCATAAAAATTTATTTACTTATTTTTTAATTTTTTTTTTTAACTAAATTTAAAACAAAAGAAAGAAATGGCAACTCTGAAATATATATACAAATAACAAAAACAAATAAATACCTTATTAAGAACAAAAAATATATACACATCAATATAAAGAGAATTCAAATTGTTTAGAATCAGAGAGAAGATTAACTAAGTTATATTTTTTCGTACCTCGGCAACAACCTCTTCAGCTGCGACGTCATCAGAAGAAATGTCAGGGGATTTAAACTCACAAGGCCGATCGAGGGAGAAAGCGTTAGAGATGAGTGGATGCATTTCCTTTGCCGGGAGCATATGCTCTTCAGTGGCAGTTGATGAATCGATTATTCCTTGGGGTGATAGGCAGTGATTTCGGCAACACAGCCTAAGCCAAGTATTGTCTAAAAGCGTATAATTTGTGTGATTAAGCCGTATACACTTACACCAGTTCCGTATATGCAGGCAGTACTGGCTCAATTAATCAAACCACAAATGACTTCATATGCGACCCAAATTGTCATGACTGAAAATTTGTAAACAGAGGTAGAGCGGAGGATAATTTATATACCTCGGTTTGCTTAGCAACAGAACTCCTTTGCCGTCAGACACACATAATCGGATCTCTAAGCAGCAACAGACAAGACAAGAAGACAAGGAAATCCAGAAGATATAGCTACTTTCAAGCTTAGAGGACATGAGATGAGGGCTTGACAATTGAGGGATTGTATGTGCTAAATGGAATAATAGGCGCAAAGTTCTAAGCAATATGACTTGGAGGAAATGTCATTAGGAAAACAGTCCAAATAAAAAAAAAATATTATGATCGTTGACAGTAATAATGCCAAACAATGTAGTGCATCAGGTATTGCAGCTTATCCCTGCATACATTGCTCTTGTGTTTTTTTCGTATTCCTGAAAGGCTGATTTCCTTTGGTAGGTTTGATATTCCTTTAGTAGGTTCTGATATTTTGTTGGCATTGGTGCTTGATGAAAGCTTTTAAAATGTTATCTTTATTATTTATTAACTTTCCGGGCAACCTAAATCAGCCGATATTCTGCAAAGCATTATTTATTATGATTGACAGTAAGAGTCAGCAAGGACTTTCACCTATCATGTCTCTTTCAAACTGTCCCAAGATGTTGCACCCCTCGGTTTCAAGCCACCACCACTAGAAGCTCATTTTGATTAGATGAAATAGATTATCAAATAAGAATGTTGCTTCGTGGTTGTTGCAATGTCTACAAATTTTATGTTTACCATCTGTAAAGCCTACTTATGTAATTTCATTCACCAAGTATTTCCAAAAATAATTAAATCTTAACCCTGACTAGAATAAGTTGTTGAATATTTTGAAAAGCTTATAAACGCTCTTGTCTCTTTCACGGCTTTTTTTTTTTTTAATTTGTACATCTCGCATATTACACTTTCGCTGATTAGATGCTGGAAATGAATAAACATGTCCATGATTTTTTACACGCGATTATTCTGAGCAATAAGTCTCATTACAATTTATACAAACAAACAAAATAATTGTATTTGGTCTCGAAAAACCTGCGGAAAATAGTGGAACAACCGCTCCATCCGTAACTAGTGATGGGCCATAGCTGGCCATAATAATGATTGCCGCCACAATGCTCTATTGAGTGACAAATTCCTTGAAGTGTGATTTCTCTAAATGGAGACCTCCTTTTGTAGCCGAGAACGTGCCATTTAACACCATTTTCCTTTTAGACTATACGCTAATTCACCCCAAGCGATTCATTGTGGATGTATGCATTATGCTAAAACGTGATAAAAAATTCCATCAAAGCAATGATTATTTATAAGCGGTGCCGAGATGCGCATTGTTCAGATGTTGTATTCCACTGGTTTGTTTTTTAGACAAAAGTGAAATTATTACCTTTTTTTTAAATGCAGCATTTTTCTGTTGATTTCAAATTATGGCTCTTGTCGGATGACCCAAATTCCTGTGATGTGCACTAGACCTTTATTGTGAAAATCCCTCTTTAAACGTTTGGTCAACCATACTGTAGATAATGCCGTTTCAATGAAGGTGAATACAATTTATGTGCATATGAAGGGTTTGCTGATGTGAGATTAGTCAAACAATTAACGACTAACTGAAACAGCACACCTGCACTATTAATACTTGAACTGCAACCTTTTAAAAGGTGTTTTTTTATTTGAAATCGGATTTTATTAAACTACAAGAAAGGAAAGGGAAACAATTAAGTTTTCATAGTTTATGTCAAATGTTCAGTACGGTCGTCTTTAATGCGAACTTTAGCATAGAGTCAATTTATAAACGAACAACACGCTGCATTAATTTGAGCCCGTGAGTTCTCATTTCATTCTTGAGTGCATCAACATTTCGATTTTTTTTACTGCTCACCTTGGCCTCTAAAATGACATGTAAGGACATATTGCAGTTTTCTAATTAACAACTTTTAGTCGACGCATGCTTTGTGTACTGCCTTGTTGTGTGGCGTTTAAGACTTCAAAACGTATTTTTTTCTTTTTTTTTATTAAAATTAAACTGAAGTAAGCCAACCCTCCACAATAGCCTACCTTAACCTTCTCTGACCTAACCAACCAAACCTAACCTATCTTAACCTACCATATCTCGTGTGAGTCTGCCATTGGTTTTCGGTAGGTTTTGCCTTGAAGAGGCTATAGGAACCAAAGTTACCACTGATAAAGTTTGCTCTAGCATCAAAATGCGTCGCTTTACAGATTCCTATTGAACGGTGGAAGAAGTGTTGGAAATGTGAGCTTTCGTCAGGGATTCGGTAATTATAGGCGTGCATTTGGAAATGCTCTCCAATCTCCTCGAATTTGTCTCGTGCTGTGATCACGGCACTAAGTCCATAATATCGTCGTATACGAAGATCCAGGCGTGTTGTTCTCCCAATCAATATGTTTGGCGTTTGAATTGCCGGCCAGAATATAGGAGTTTCTTACCGAGTTTAAACACAGAGCTCGAAAAAGTGTTTTAAGTTCTACCTATACAATGTAAATTTTGGGTTGAGGTGCTAAAGGTGCTTGGTTATAAAGAACATTATATTGCTGTTTCAAAGGAGAAAACACGCTATACAGACTAGAGCCTCGGCACTTCACCGCTATATATAATATTATTTCAGCTATGTTTCGTTAACCAAAAGTACACCGGGGTTTTCGTCTTGCAAGAGGTTGAAAAGTATGGCTCTTCGGTCGATCCTAATAAGGATCATTTATCAACAGGATCTTTAAGTGACTCTCTGGGATATATTGGTTGATGTTTGTATGCGACGCACGAGACGCGTCTCCTGCGTACGAAGCGAAGATTTGGTTTCATAATATTTTGAAACTTAGATAATCCCAAAAGTTTGTAGTGTGTCTTCGATTCCTACAGAGCACGCACTCAAACTGTTCCCCGTCGGCGAACTTGGTTTGTCCCAGGTCATTATACTCGTGTTCGTGACCTTTTTGGGCACTTATCGCATCGATGCCCGAACCACTGGCAGCGGTTTATTATTATTTCTAGCCATTTGGAACTCGGAAGTTCAGACCCTTCGCCAAGCCTCCCTGTCACAAGTGTGTTTCTTCCATGTTTCACTGTTTTGTCCAATATCTTCTAGATTCACCCTTATATTGTCCTCCCATCTACGGCACGGCCTTCCTAGCGGTAGTTTTCCTACAGATTTTCTTCTCATTATTCGTAATGACGTGTTCTGCCCATCTTAGTCTTCTCGATTTAATTACTCGGACAAAGCTTTAGGCTGAATAGAGTTTCTCGAATTCTTAATTACGCCATTTTCTCCATTCGCCTGTCTCTTTGTCTTATTTTTCACCATTCGCCTGTCTCCTTTGTCCTGTTTTTCACCATAGATTCTACTTTAGACTTTGTTTTCATAGACTCGAAATCAATTTCTCTCTTTCTTGTTCAGAGACCAAGTTTCACACCCGTAAAGTGTCACTGTCATTATTATGGGTTGTCCACTTTCTCAAAGCGTTTATTGAGTACAGTCAGGTGCGAGGTTTTAAAATCTACGGAAAGTTAGTATGTCGTTTCCTGGAATTCCCATTTCTGTTTTAAAAGCTGCCGTATAGTGAAAGTGTGGTCACTCGTCAACCGATTCCTCCTGAAGCCACACTGCTTATAATGATAGTCTTGGTAGTCTTTCAGAGAATAGTTGGCAGCGAATACATTGTAAGATGTTACCTTGCATTCTTAATATTTCCAATTTTACAGACTGCGATATCTTAACCCTCTCCAGATTGTAGTTGGTTGTGAGTTCGACCAGAAAAAAAGGATAAAATTCAATTCTCCTTTTGACTCCCACGACGTCGACGGTCGTCGCAATGGAGGTCTCCGAGTTCTATAAGGATTTCCTTGAGGTTCGGTGAGTACAAGTCTTTGAGGAGAATTGTTTGCAACCTCCCGGTCTGGGGGGTAAATTCGAAGAACTCCGTGGTGATTTCTTTTATGGTAATAGGTTCTTGACAGTTTATGCTGATACAGTGTATTGTAGTGTATTGAGAGTATTTAGGTTCTGGTCTATACCTTTAAATACAAAATTACCTACGACAACGACATACTACCATTACTAGCCTCGTGCAGGGCCGCGGTATAACTAAGGACGGGTGGCACCTTCTCCTTCGGACTTTGTGGCTGCGTATCATGTGTAGGAACCGAGGAACCCTGCAAACTATCGGAGATGTCCTAAGTTACAGGACATCAAGAAAGAAAACATTGCCCGCAAGCAGAAAGTCAAGGAGAAGCGTCCCTCGGGTCGCTTCCAAACACCAGTCCTCACACCCAAGTTGACCTAGGTCCAAATGGCGGCAGGTTCGGGAAAGACGGTACAAAAGCCCATGGCTGTTCGTAAAGCCCCAGTGCCTGTCTCTAAGGCATTGTGTGCATTCCTCTCCGTAATGGACACAAAATGTACATCTTAGCGGCCTATGCACCTGAAGCCCAATATTTTTATCGCAGAGCTCGAGACACTCTTTCGATCTCTGCGCCTGAACTCGGTAGAAAACTTCACATTTTGGCCGGCGATTTAAATGCCAAACATAGTGATTGGGGAAATAAATTTCCCAACACTAAGGAGAGCCTACTAAGCCATTGGTGGGTTTTTCGCAACATTGAATATAGAGTCAAGTTGTTCGCAACGGATAATCCGTCGTATGCTAGGAGCGGCTCCTATCTGGATCTCATGCCGATAGACTTTCGACTGAGACCGGCAGACTCGAACGAATGGTCTATTAACTGTCTACGGACCATTGTATACGACAGTGACCATTGCGGACTATGTGCCGTGATCACAGTACCTGACGAGTTCGCTGAAATGGCCGAGTATGTCCAAACGCATCCCTATGATTACAGTAGGGCGCGTTGGCCACGCTTTGCCAATTCCCTGACGAGAGCGCTTACTTCGAGCGCCTCTTTTCCACCTTCTAATAAGAACCTGTCCAACAACGAGATTGACAGGTACCTCAAACAAATGGACGACATCATTAAACAGACATTGAACAGTACTATACCACGCCAACGACAGCACGATACCACAAACGTATACCGAAACGCGACAACCGACGCACTGCACAGACGAAAAAGTAGATTCTTGACAAGACTCAAACCCTTGTACAGGCGGTTAACGACAGACAAAACTCGGAGGGCAGGAAACTGAAATCAGTGATTAAAAATGTCCAACAGTTGATCAAAGAGAATTACTAAAATCATCCCGGATAACCAATTCGGTTTCAGAGCCGGGCATGACACTCATGCCGCGTCGAAACTCGTATCGGATATCCAATGGAATAAGTTTAGTTAGTTTTTAATTCATTTTTATTCATAATTTCTTAGATCTATCTTACCCTAGAAACTACCAGATCGCTTAGGTAAATGCTGAAAAGGATCGGCGAATTGACCGTACCCTGTTGCAGTCCATTTTTGATTTCAAATGTTTGGGTAGAAGTCACGTTGGCAATTTTCACTACGAACTTTCTACCTGTTAACATGTCAAAAATCATATATTGCAGTGGTTTAATTATGCCCAGCCCACTGAGCTTGTAATAAAGACCTTCTAACCATACGGTGTCGAAGGCTTTTTCCAAGTCAATCAGACAGGCACCCGTGCATTGGTTCTTGCATTTATTCCATTGGATTGTACAGGCGGTTTACCGACAGACAAAACTCGGAGGTCAGGACACTGGAGTCACTGATTAAAAATATCCAACAGTTAATCAAGGAAAATTACAGAATATCTGTAAGTTTGCATTGGAACAACAGAATTCGTGCTGTAAAATCCAACAGCGCGAGTATGTTCCCGCAAATAAATAAAATATTTCGGAGAAACAATCAGAATGACATTCAGGATCTAAAGCTTCCGAGAACGTCAGACAATGAACGCTTGACTTGTAAAAAGCCTTCGACGCCGTATGGTTAGAAGGTCTATATTACAAGCTCAGTCGGCTGGGCATAAGTATACCACTGATATATATGATTTTTGACATGTTAACCGGTAGAAAGTTCGTTGTGAAAATTGCCAACGTAACTTCTACCCAAACATTTGAAATCGAAAACGGACTGCAACAGGGTACGGTAAGTTCGCCGATCCTTTTCTGAATTTACCTGAGTGATCTACTTGTTGCTCTTCACCACTCAATAGCGTACGCAGACGACCTAATCGCGTACATATCAGGTCCAACGATCGACGTCATTGTTAATCTACTGCAGCGTGACTTCGAAAAAATTCAGCAGTATTGTGATGACTGGAAGTTGAAAGTCAACCAACTTCCAGAAACCAGAATCTTCAGAACGCCTTTGTCTAGGGCAGGGATGGCGAACCTTTTTGAGACGTGGGTCAAATTTTGCTAAAAATATTTTTAGTACTAGTTCGTGGGTCATTATTGCCCATTTGCACCAGAGTTAAGTTTAAACATTTTTAACTGAGTATTTTTAAAATTAAACATCTTTAAAATTCAGTTGTCTTAACGGGTAAATATGGGCGTGGTATGACGATTTAGAAAAATTTGAGTGGGGTTACAAATTCTGTGTTAGGTGCAAATGGCAATAAGTGTTTGAATGAAGAAGGAGTAACGAAAATTACATACAAATATATATTATGAAATATTACTTATTAATATAGATACATATGTACATATACATATATATACCTACATATATGGTACATATATAAATAGGTATAACAAAATTGAGTATAAAGTATTTGATGAGAAATCTGTTGTTGTTATTTTCAGATAGTTTTTTAAAATTAGGTTCATATTTCGTATTGATTAGTTTAACGCATTTGGCGGTTAATTCCCTGTCAGGTCTATTTCTATTAGAAGATTTTACAAAGTGCATTGAAGAAAACAATTTTTCACACGAATATGTGGACCCAAGCATCGTTAAAAGAGCATTAACTAGTTTTTTCATTAATATAAAATTATTTGGTAAAGAATCCCATACGTTTAATATAATATTTTCAATTTTTACTGTGGGATCAATATTAATTGCACTACTTTCGCACAGTTTTCCTTCTACTTCAGAAATCAAGTCTTCAAATTTTGTTTTCCACACTACGCTGTTTCGAAATTCAACTAATTCCATTTCTAAATTATCGATACCTAGCCACATAAATTCGGTTAACTCCATTTTTTTAAATTCTGTTTTATATGGATATAAAATAAATTGAAATGTATTTTCCAAACTTTTAAATTGATTGAATCTCCCCTCAAAAGCTTGTTTTATTTCCTGCATAATCATTAAATATTTTTTAATTGCATTTTCTTGAATGTCAACCGAGTTTGCAAAAACCATTGTGTTTTGAAAATGTTTTTGCAATTGAGGGAAATATTTCATGATTTTCATTTCCAAATCCTTAGTAAATATGTCAAGTTTCGTCATAAATATTTTAATATTTTCAAACATCGTTAAAACAATTAGTCCATGCCCTTGAAGTTTTTTATTCAGTTCATTAAAATGTCCAGTGAGGTCGCATAAAAACATTAAATCATTTAACCAATGTATATCGGATAACTCATCGAAACTATTGTCTTTTTCAATTAAAAAGAGCTTAATTTCTTCTAATAACGTCACAAAGCGATTAAGGACTTGACCGAAACTAAGCCATCGCACGTTGTTGTATGTCAAAATCCCTGAATATTGATATTCGATTTCCTCTAAGAATTGTGCAAATTGCCGTTTATTAAGAGCTCTTGCGTTTATAAAGTTGATTATTTTAATTACAACTGACATTACACTGGAAAATATTTTTAAACCATGCTTCGCACATAAAACTTGCTGATGTATTATACAATGAAATTCAATCAGAGAATTTGAAATATTTTGCTTAAGATACTGAATAAATCCAATGTTTTTCCCTACCATACTAGGTGCACCGTCTGTTGTTACAGAAACAATTTTCTGAAGGTCAATATTAATTTCTTTAAATGCAATATCAAATTCTTTAAAAATATCAAGACCGGTACACTTTCCTTTCAACGTTATTAGTTTTATCAACTCTTCCTTCATTATATTTCCAGACTTGTACCGAGCAAAAACTGCTAATTGTGCATAACCATTTACATCGTTACTCTCATCTAAAGCAATTGAATACATTTCTGCATAATTTAAGTCGTTATGTATTTGCGAAAAAATATTTTCTTCTAATTCTATTACTCGATCTTTAATTATATTGCGACTTATAGGCAACTCATTTATACGCTTTATAATCAAATCTTTTTCTTTAAAATCAGCAAATAATGTGGGACTACATTCTAAAAACGCTTTTTTACAAATTCGCCTTCTGAGAGAGGTTTCCCGTGGCGAGCAATGCAATGGGCAACTTGGAAACTAGCAGCTGTAATGCTATTTTTTGGAACCAAAAAACTTTTTAAAACACTGCTTTGAGAAAAATTCTCTTTTTTCTTCTGTAAAAAATACGATTTTCGTTCTTCATCTGTTGACATGCCAATTAGAATGCAGCGTTTCAAAATGTCTTTTTACATTATATGTATGTACGTGAAGTCACTTTTTCATTACAAATTACACATATAACCATTTTATTCCTTTCAATTACACCATATTTATCAAACCATTCAGCTTGATATGGCCTTGAACTTGTATCGCTTGTTTTTAATTTTTTAACCGCCGACATAGTACAGGGCTACAATTAAAAATAGTTGAGAAGAAATTTTTTTATTAACATACATAAATACCTAATATACATACACTTTTAAATGCATTCGAAATGGATGCCACTAAGTTCAGCACTGGCACTGATTGGTACAAGCGCGTCTTAAATATCTGTTATTAGATGCGTTCGCGGGCAAGGTAACGAACCGATAGCGTACCCATTAGTGTGCGCAGTTTTCATCTGGCTGATCGCACGTGAGGAAATATCGAACTATTGATTCTAAGAATCCTCAGTTCCGAGTTCGCGGTGATGTGAGAACTGGTACGCCATCGTTTCTACCGATTCTAGCTCTAGCATATGTAAGTATCAAGAATAACAGACATATGTATATATGCATGGCGCCCAATATTAGAAAATCTAAATAAACACACAAATGCTTGCCTAGCAATCGTGGGTCAGTTAGAAAGCTTGCGTGGGTCAGTGTCTGACCCACGGGTCATAGGCTCGCCATCGCTGGTCTAGGGCCTCTCGGGACACTAGAAAAAATTGGCGCAGGTTCTCTATATTTGGGCCGGACGGGCGTCCACTGGCGAGACAAAGTGTAGTCAGATATCTTGGGATCGTGCTAGATCAGTATCTATATTTTATTAAACATGTAGATGCTGCTCTATCGTCTTCCGCGTCTGACAGGAACCAGGCTACCCAGGAGCTTCGACAAAACAATTTGAACAAAGGAGCAAATATCTTTAAGATAGCCGCCCAGAGAAGAAGAAATGCTCAGGAGATTCGCTTCCCAAAGTTTATTAACAATGCTGAAGGCCAACTCCTTGTGGAAGACGAAAAAATTCTCCACAGATGGCGACAGTATTGCGAGGAACTTCTGAACGAACAGTTTCCCCTGAGTGTACTTTCCAAGAGGCGCCCCGAATCATGCCGAAATATCCGACATCACAGTCGAAGAAGTTCGGTACGCGGTTAAAAACTCCAAGAAAAGAAAAGCTGTTGGGCCGGACGGGATACCCTCTGAGTTCTGGAAAAAGATGGGAGACATCGGGTCTAGATGGCTCATGGTTCTTATCTCCAAACTTATGAGAGGCGACACTATGCCTAATCAATGGAGGGAAAGCTATCTTCTTCCATTGCACAAAGGAAAGGGTGATACGCGAAATTGTGATAACTACCGTTCTGTCAAGCTGATGTCGCACACCATGAAGATCGTTGAACGGGTATTAGATAGCCGACTGCGGAAAATAATACGACTATCTGATGACCAGTGCGGGTTTGTCTCGGGTAAATCAACAACAGATGCAATCCAAAGTATAAGGATCATGATGGAAAAGCATCGTGATTCTTCAAAGGACTTGCATATGGTGTTGGTTGATTTCGAGAAGGCCTTTGACCGGCAACCAAGAGATCTTTTATGGGTAGCGCTAAGACAAAAAGGAGTTCCAGAAACCTACGTGCGAGTGATTATGGACATGTACGAGAGAGCAACGACAAGAGTAAGATGCACCGCAGGAGTCACCGAAGAGTTCGCAATCAAAGTCGGTGTACACCAAGGGAGCGTCCTCAGCCCACTGCTTTTTATAGTAGTCCTTGATTGCTTGCTTGAAGGAAAAGTGACGGACCCCAATGTGCACCAGCTATTCTTTGCTGACGATGGGGCCATTATAAGTGATGATCAGGCGTCCCTACAACGAGCACTTGATGTGTGGGTGGACATTTTTGAGGGACACGGGTATCGTATTAGTTCAAAGAAGACAGAGTATCTGTGCTGCCCGTTCTCTGACCCTCATCAGCCTATTCCAGACATTTACTTGAATGGAAGAGTGCTTCCCAAGTGTGAAAAGTTTAAATATCTGGGATCTATGATTAATAGAGAAGCAACTTGTGATGACGACATCAAACATCGCGTAAGCGTAGGGTGGATGAAGTGGCGGGAAAACTCCGCCATCTTCTGTGATCGAAAAATGCCCCCTAAGCTGAAAGGAAGGCTCTACACTTCAGTTGTACGTCCGGCGCTCACATACGGTTCACAATGCTGGACAATGCACAAAAAGTATGAGAGCAAATTAACGGCAACTGAGATGAAGATGCTTCGCATGACAGCGGGAGTAACAAAGCGTGACAGAATTAGAAGTTCAAAGATCCGAGGAAGCCTCCACGTAAAATAAACCATCACAAGAAATATAGAGTGCGACCGACTCAGTTGGTATTGCCATGTTCAAAGGAGAGATCCTTTGAACCCCGTCCAAAAGGCGTTATCAATCAACATTCCAATTTCAAAACGCAAAAAAGGCAGGCCTAAAAACAATTGGTGCAAACAAATGCAAAAACACCAGCATTTGATTGGCCTCAGCGATGAAGTAATCCCAAACCGGGAAGCCTGCCGCTACTTTCTGAGGTCAAACCGGCGGACCCCACAAGCGGACCAGTAGGAATGCAGTTAAGTGGGAAGGTTATGGTCCTACACTTCTGACCATAACGACGCCGGGATAAAAAAGGAAAAGAAGAAGATGTAGATGCTGCTCTGGCAAGGGCCCGGGGCGCTTTTGCTCTGACAAGATGGCTGTTTCATAGCAGCCAACTTGATTCGAGAGTGAAGGTAATCAGTTAAATTGCCTTAATCTGGCCCATGATTGCCTATGGATGTCCCGTGTGGTGGTTCAATATGAGAGCCAGCTTAATGGAAAGGATTCGGGTATTTGAGAGACAATGTCTTAGGACTTGTCTCGGGCTACATAGGACTCCCGAATCTGAGGACACGAAACTTTACGCGAACGAGGTCCTATACAATAGTGCCAGGATTGCACGGATGGATAATTTTCTGATCAAACTGATTCGAAGCCACGTTGCAAAAGAAATGACTTCGGTCATTGTGGGCAATTCCGTTGAACGGCGATTCCTCTACGGACCCGATGTCGCGCTCCGCGAGCCCGAGCGCCTCACATTCTGTAGATCGATTTCACGCCGGGATCGAGGCGACGTAGTGCGCCAGCATCGAAGCTTTTGGTGACTGGGGCGTGCTCCGTCAACGGACGCCTCGATAGGTTAGGCTTCTTCAAGGCAAAGTCTACCTTATACCAATGGCAGGCTTACATAGGCTAGGGAAGTGTAAGGTAGGTTAGGGTAGGTTAGGACAAAACACTAAAAAGAAAAAAAGTCAAAAATCAAAAATTAAAAAAACAACATAAAATAAAAACAATCAAAAGGAAAATAATATAAATATTTAAAAATGAAATAAATATATATATATATATATATATATGTATATATATACAGGGTGTCCCACGAGCAGGGTGCCAAAAAGCTAGAGCGTGTAGGTCTAGTCAAGACAATAAAAAAATCGTATGGGAGGGGGGGGTCTATTTCCCCCCGTTTAGCCGGGAGGGGCAATTTTCTAAAAAATTGACTTAATTTGGAAAAAAAATTATTAAAAATCAACAGTTACATCCACAATGCCACGATATACCTTTTTGTAAAGCCAGAAACCTCTTCTTTCATATTTATTTTAAATGAAGCTGTTTTAAGGAGTAGTTTTTGAGAAATTAATTTTCAAACTTAAAATTTTGAAAAAAAATTGAAAAAAAAAATTCAAACTATTTTTTTTCAAAATTGTATGTAATTAAGTAGTATTTTTTTTCAAAAATTCAATGCTCTCATTAGCTTTTAGTTAAAAGCAGAAAACCGGATGCAAAAATGTCTTGTAGTTTTTGAGAAATTAAAAAAAAACCCGAACCATTTTTTTCTAAGAAAAACCTTTTTTTTGGTTTTAACGCGGCTGGACTTGTAGACAAATTAATGTATGAAACATTGACCTCTTTTTTATTATTTTTAAAAACTGCGGAGTTTTATTTTCAATATGATCCCCTTTTTTTAGAAGGCAAAGATTATATCTCCTTCTTCTCCTAATGGCTGCACATATCTATGCTTGACAAATTTTCCTGCAATTTGACTCCAGCGACTTCAATCCGTTCTTTCAGTTGTTCCAAAGATACTATTTCCACTTCGTAAACATAATTCTTCATGAATCCCCACACATAAAAATCTAGAGGAGTTAAATCTAAAACGCGATCATATGTTACGTTTTTTTAAATAAAACAACTTTTTCTTAGCGTAACTTATCCTAAGACATCCTATATCCTATAACATAATTCTAAAATTATATTTAGTTGTCGAAAGACATAGCTTTACGTTGTACTGTTTGTTTTAGAGTATCCGCCTTGGTCCAGTAAGATATTTAGATTTATTTAGATATTTAAGCTAGTTTATATATTTTTGTCTAGCGTAAAATAGTTATAAGAAATTATGAACAAAAAAAAAAAGAATTCAAAACCAAAAAAAAAACCTAATAAGAATTCTATGTGCTTCAGTTGAAGATTATTTTGTGAATAAATGGCACGAGACTCAATGTGTTTAAAACTATGAAATTATTTTTTTACACTTCGGCGAAATTACTGTAACTCAAGCTCAAGAATGGCTTGAATACTTTTTTGTGAACTCATTATCATCTTAAATTCCAGCTCTGGTAACCTCATCTATTAGGAAACAGGGGAAACTTATTTAAGGTCCGAATACAAAAATGCGCCACTAAAAAAAGTGTACTTAGCTACAGAGGCTCTATCTGTGGTAAACTCCTTATATTCGGACTTTCCCCGCCTTAATAAACATAAAGCCACCAATGGGAATTGTTGCAAACCTTAACAGGTATCTATTATGTTATTATCCGTTGAATGAAATTTGTCGTCAATATCGTTATTCACTCTCGAGGTATGTACATTAGGGTGTCCCAAAAAAGTCGACTTTGAAAATCTACAGGTCTTACCCCCTAATATTGTACCTAGTACTCTAAAAGTTACATAAAATCCAAAACCAGCTCGATCAGACATTGCTAACCCGTGCCGACTTGGCTGAATGGACAAGATTATACATGTAGCTGCAGGTAGCCACTTACCGCTCCCGCCCTGACTTCGCTTCTCACGCTTCTCACTCAGTCACCACCGAGTTATTGTCAGTGAATGTTGTATTGTGTCATTCTTTTTGTAATGTCTTACGGATTACGCAGTGGAGATAATAACATTTTTTTAGTGGGCAGAACTAGCCATCAAATATCTGGTTCAAAATCGCCAGGTATTGTCTGTATTATTTTACAATTTGCGCGACGTAAAGCTAACGGTAAATGAAAGTGCGAATTTAGTTGTTCGGGAAACCAAGATATTCTGGGAAAAGGCCAGAATTCCAACTCGAGCAAAATACTACAAAAAACTTATAAGCATGTATTAAGAATTGAGGAGTTTGCAAAAAAATCCTCAGAAAAATAAAAGTATATTTAGACAGCGAGAAGAGAAATTTAAAAATAACTTAGATAACCTTTTTGATATTGCTCATGCTGATGCACTAACATGATGACGGTAAGTTAATGTCGGCTATGAATGTCCGAGACCCAAAGGAAGAGCGATTACCGATAGTTATCACCTACGAAGAAAAGGAGCAACTCATAGGGATTCCAAAACTAATAAACTCATCTGGAAAGAACAGGCACTGGCAATTTGGAAATCTATTAAATATTGGCAATTGGAGGACAAAATACAAATCATATGCTGTGACACGACTGCATCAAACACTGGCCGAATAAACGGAGCAGCAGTGTTGATAGAGCAAAAGTTAGAAAGGGGCCTAATATTTTTTCCTTGTCGTCATCATATGTATGTATATATGAATTAGTTTTACGTTGTGCATTTGAAGCTAAAATTCCCCAACCAAAAACTAGTCCCGAGAGCCCATTATTGAAAAGATTTAGGGAATCCTGGAATAGCATTAATAGTGAAAACGTACTTAACGGCCAAGAGTGTATTAATTCTTGGTTCACTAGGGAAGAACTAGATTCACTATTATTAGCATTAAAATCCTACTGGCAAAATAAAAAAAAGCGAGGTGACTCACTAGAGTTAATAGAGTTAGCAATACTTTTCCTGGGTGAAAATTTAGAGAAAAATATTAAAATTCGACCACCAGGTGCAATGCATCATGCCCGATGGATGGCTCGAGCAATATATGCTCTTAAGATATATGTATCTTTAAAGAGCGGAATTCAACTTAATGGCAGAAGATCGTACTTCCCTTCTGATGATTTGTGTTTTTATTGTGAAAGTTTACATAAGGCCCTGGCTGTCCTGTGATTCAGCAGTAAAAGCTCCAAACCAAGATTTAAATTTTCTTAAATCAATCAAAGATTTTGAACGTATAGAACAAAACATCTCAAAAGCAGTTTTAAAGAAATTTATGAATCACTTGTGGTACATAAAGGAAGAAGTGGCAATTCTATCTTTATTTGATGACATTGTTGAAGTTGAAACGAAAAGAAAAATGGTTAATAATTTATACAATGAAGGGCTTGGTATCGATAGAAGATACATACTACCTCTTGATGCAGTTGGTGACAAATTTTTCTGTAAGTAATTGGTTAATTTTTTTAATATTATGAACATAAGTATTGAAATTTTCTTTCTAATTTAAATGAATTCTCATAGGTAAAACAATAGATGAGTTTACATCCAAGAAGAGTAAGAAGTTTTTCTCCCGTTTTGAGCTTGATCCTGAATTTTTAAATCCCTCTTCATGGGAGTCAAATAATTCATTTTTAAAGTGTAAAAAAATTGCCGATTCATTGAAAGCAGTCAATGATACAGCTGAAAGAGCGGTAAAGCTCATGGAAGATTTTCATGGCCTATTAACTGTAAAAGAGGACCAAAAAGAGTATGTATTGCAGTGTGTCCAAGAGCATCGGCAGTTCTATCCTGACTGAAACAAACTTACCTTTAAACGAAAATTTATTGAATAATGTACATTATTAATCTCTTGTTAATTAAAATGTTTGAAATCATTTAAAAGTAAATTAAAGTGATTGTTTGTAATATCTGTTTTATTTTGAATGTTCCTAATTAATTATTTTGTATGAGTCATTATTGGTGCATTCCTCTATAGCGATCTGTCGGCCAATCGGCATCCCCCTTGCCTGCTTAATTGAATCAATGATTTTATTTAAGATACTGGGAACAATTAATTTGGACTGCAAATAAGCAGTTTATATTTAATTTCCTAAAAACCAATTTACAATCTAGTGATTTTAAGTGGTATTGCAACAGTAGTTATCCACTCTCTAAATGTTCAACTTCAAGTCGGCACGTGTTAACGATGTTCAATTGACATGAAATTTATTTGAGGTATTCAGGATATCAATAGGTACAATACAAGAGGGTAAGACCTCAAAAAATAAGAACTTTTTTTTTCTCCCTTAAATTTGGGACACCCTAATGTACATATATGGGACCAAAAAGAGGTGAGGGACATGCGTACACGCGCACTGACAGACATCTTTCTAAGAACGATGAGTTTGTCTTTTGTGACGTTGTAAGGTCCGTAAGTTATGTTAATACGATATGACGTGTTTAGGTGCTCTAACACGTTATTCATAGTTTATATAAACACATAATCCATTCAATAGACAACACACTTCTCATCTTTATCATACGCCACTCCATGTATTACGCTTCGCGTGGAATTTCACAACAGTCATAAATGCTTCAACTTTGTTGTATTACGACCTCATTCATTGGTCCTTCAAGAATGAGTTTCAATCATCATCATACGCATGCGTCCGGGCGTTCTTTACCGGCGAGTGGAACAAAAAAAAACCCAATCAGCTGGTACATCTACCGCAGAAAGGTGCGTTACAAAGTCATAGAATCAATCTCATTTTAATTATTCCTTTCCCCCGTCCGAGATCCCCCTATAAATCACGCATGCGATCTATGTATCTATTCTATGCTGCAATATCTTCCTCGAGGTCGTAAAATAAATAATTACTTGTTATGAAATTATTTTTTGCTGGCTACGATTTTCCGTACTCATTTTCCATCTCTCTAATAAGCCATGGCATCGGACCTAAGCGTGCATTTATACGGAAGGTAACGCAAAGTGGCCGCGTGTACGAGAACTTAAGAAACGACTGAACAAAAAATGAATCTCATCTTGTGGAAAGCCGCAAATCTATCAACTTTTCATTTTCGTGCGGTTATTTTCATTTTCATTCTTTTTCTGCACATCTCCGCGTACTTGTCATTAATTTTTTCGCACTCGCCGCATCCGTGGGTAAAAAGAAAGTTTTCCCCCAACCGCCGCGCACACCGTTAACGTCATAATTCCATACTTCGAGGAAAACGCAGGGATTCTTCGAGAAAAAAGATAAAACAAAAAAATCCATCGCCGATCCAAGGTGCTTCTCGGCGTGTTTTTGGATGTGCAACCGAGCAAGATTCAAGAGCGCCTCAATCACAAGTCGCTGTGTGGCTGGCATCATAGTGCGGCGGTTCTCATCGCTGTCTCTTTCCAAATGAGATTCCATTTTTCACTATCAAGATCCAAAACCGAGTAGCGTTGCTTCGTTTCGATGGCCAGCAGGCAACAAGAAGCAGTAGATTCACAAATTTGCAACTCGGACGGTCATGTGTGGAAGACAGACAGAACACCTGTGTGTTGTGTGTTCGCATGGCATTACCTTTTAAGCTTGCGCGAGCCGGGCTATAGTGGAACTAACTGTGGTGGCGGTGCATGCAGAGATCAGGAAGAACAATTTTCAGTTGCGCATTCTTTTTTGGCAAGGCATATCTGTTAGAAGTAGCAACGTATGGAGATTGATGGATACTTTGGTGAGGAACGTTTGACATTTGCAAGTTCTTGAGGTAGAATGCATGCAGACATGTTACGTCACATGGCTGTGAATCTGAATGCGCCTTCGAAACGTCATCTGGAGGAGAAGTGGAAAAGAATGATGGAAATGAAGAGGAACAGATGCCACCCATATCTAACGGCTGCGTAGCGCCCGCATGGGGTCAGCTTTGACGTAGATACGCTGCTTTTGAAAAATTTGTCCGACGAGCCATGGTTATGGCTATGCTGTGATGCTGTTTGCGAGATCAAGCAGATAAGTCGGGTGATTGATTGTATGTAGGCATTGGTGAGGGGAGTAGGATGCGTTTTTAGAATTTGTGTGGCGAGAGTTTCAGTGTCACATGGTCGATGATGGGTAGAAGGAAGTCGAATGTGTCCGTAGTAGTTCAAAGTTCGATCATTTGTAGAAGCGGTATGCCATCGCAAGAAGAAAATGAATAAAAGTTATTTTTAATCTTCTTGCTTGCTATAGGAGCTTGCTTTTTCTGAAGTCAATCGCCTTGTTGGAGCATGATTGAATTCTTTCGATAGTTAAACACCTTAGAGTTTGGGAGTTTCTTAATCTAATTATGTTAATGTTATGTTAATTAACCCTCAACTGGTGAAGATATTTTAAATAAGCTCGATTCCTATTTTAAATCGAATTACTCGTACGAATATGCATGTATATTCAACTTTTTTTTTCGTTAACCCATGAGAGAAAGTTGTGTGATTATTATTACTAGAATTATAACCGGAGTTACAACCTGTGATGTGTGTATAGCCCGTTTTGTGACTTGGCTTTTGCGGGACTTGATCCAAGTGTCATCAGCATCACAAAACAACCTTCGAGCCACGCTGTGATGATACTACCTCTAATTTCAGTTACTTTACATTAAAAACGAACCATGTTTCTATTGTATATATGTATACGTATAGGCTCTTTGAAGCCCTCATTACCAAGCTTCTCAACCATTCACTCTATGCTAGTGACTATTTGGAGGACTGGAAACAAGATGTCGTGGTGCAAAAATAATCATCACTATGTTGACTGTTGAGCGGAAGGTCTGTATTTCAAGTCTGGCCATAGCCAAGAACAATTAGTATACGCATAACACTCGCGGTATAAGATCACTTCAAACAAATTCATACTCTGTGTGTGCGTTTTCAGTATTACGCCTTAACGACATGGAAACAAAAAACAAGTTACTGTGAACTACAACCAATGAAAGAAATTCCGTTAAATCTCTCGAATCATATCTAGAACAACCACCCCCGGAGAGTAGTGAGCGAACATCTTCGCAACAAATCATCTGCATCCCGTCCAGGTTGAACCTGCGCGAACCCTATAAAAAAAAAAAAAATACAGACCCAAATGGTGTGAAATCAAGCATTTTGTCAGTAACAAATCCACCGTGATGAACAAGGCTCCGTATACAAACTTTGTATAAGGAGTATGGTAACGTATCGGCAATCTTTACCGGTTTCTAAGAACGATTTGATACAGCACAGTAGAATTATGTATATCCTGCTAAAAAAGTTGAATCGCAAAGGGTTTTATTATTTTTTTTTTCATCGGTTTTTTCTTTTGCGTAGGTAAGTGAAAATCTTCAAAAGAGATTGGCATCGTTTGTAAGGCTTACATTGAATCAAAGGCTTGGCTTACATCTAGGTAGACTAGATTTTCTTCTCCTCTAAAGCCTTGTCAGCCTCTATTTTGTCAGTTAGTCTGTGCACCAGATCTATGGTAGAGAATTTACTTCAGTTACTCACAGAGTACGGTAATGAACGTGTTTCAACTTAGTGGTGTATAAAATAATATTTAACCATTTGAGCGTTCTAAGTACTGGTTTGGGCGAAGTGGTCCCAGTAGCTTGGATAGCACAGTATTAATGTGTCCGGTCCGACAACCGACAGTTTAGTGTTCAATCCCCCAGTCGGGAAAAAAGCTTATTCCGTGTAGTTTTCTTCTTTCTTACTACTCCGATACGCATACATTAGTGGTAGCAGGAAAAACATGTCTAAAGACTTTAGGGGAAGAGCCGTTTGTCTCACAGACTCAGAGTCGGATGAATGATTCACGGAGAATGGTTCTCGTGTCGATGAGGGCTAAGTCCAGAAAATTTTCTCCTCTGGGAAAGGAAGGGGTCTCCGTCGCAAGCAGGTCGAGTCGGTACTCAATGGTATTTTGACCTAGCCAGTTAAACAGATGATTACCTCTGGTATTTGAGAATGTATTTCCCCCACGCTGCATGTTTTGCATTAATGTCCCCGGCCAAAAAGTAATAATTTGCTTCTGCTTGTAGCTGTAATTGACGGAAAAGAGATTCAAGCTCGCTAATAAACTGGGTAGATTGTGGGGCTGCCGGTGCATAGAGAGAGACTACGTACAACCGTGTTCGACTTCAAGGGGGTATGCACACAATACACGCTTCTAGCACCTGGAATTTACGCACTATTCCGCTGTATATGATTTTATGACGCAGTCCTTTCTTTATTAGGAGGGCGACCCCACCCCCTTGCGTCGACTGGGGTCGATCTCTTCTTATTACATGATAATCTTTGTATCCCAAGTTATGCTTCTGGTTCAGTTTAGTTCCGCTGGCCAAAAGCAAGTCTGGATTTTCATTTACCAACAAGTTAGACAGTGTAATTCTTCTCTCGATTCTCACCAGCGAATTAACATTCACGGCAAGGATCTTCAGGTTCAACTCGTCTGGCGTATTCATCATGTTCTCGGCATGTTAGACTCTGCGAACAGAGTTGAATAGATGAGATCAATTCGAGCCGCTTGCTTTGACAATAGGACATCCATCAATTTTGCTGTTGGGACTGAGCTGCACCAAGAAAAATTGTAGTTTCTGATCACCGCTTCTAGCCTTGGCGGTGGTGAAGGGCTTGACTCCAACGAACTGAAGTTCGTTGTTTTCGTGTCTGCGTAGCTCATTCATCAGCTCTTCTGACCAGAATTCGTGATCTTTGCCCTTTAGGAGGACTGTAATTGGTTTTGGTGCTTTGGGAGTGTAAGTAAAATACTCCGTTTGTGATTTTCCAAGGGCGGCACGTACCTTGTTGTAATCCTCTAGGGATTCACAAATAATAACATGCTTATTTTCGCTCAATCTTTTTAAATGGAAGTTTTTACAAACTAACTTACATAACTTAATGCTATCCTTAATTTCTAACCCACTTACGTTTATTGGGGGAATTTTTTTCTTTTTTATTTGTCTGCTGCGTTTCTTCTTCTTGCTGATTTTGTTGTTGTTGTGGGTTCTTGTGCGGCATTGTTGTCTGTTGTTGTTCTTTTTGTTTTCGTTGTTTAAGCTGCTGTGACTGCTGTTGTTGTTGTTGCTGCTGTTATAATTGCTGTTGTTGTTGTTGTTGCTGTACTTGATGTTGTTGTTGTTGTTGTTGATGTAGTTTTTGTTGTCGCACTTTGTTGCGCCTGGCTATCAAAACTCCTTGATTAGTTGATCAAGCTCGGCTTCTTCTTTAGCAAGGTTTTCTTCCTCTTGCCCCTTTACAATTTCGTAGCACTGTTTGCCCGTGCTAATCGTATCGGGTGAGTCATAGCCATCACTACTGACTCCTCTCTTATCTGTTGTCATCGCGGGTGTTGCGCTTCCATTATCTGCCGTTTTGCGGGCTTTTAGTTTCACTGTGAGTTTCGGTCGTCTTTTGCGTTTGGTTACGTCATCGGGTATCGTAAACACCGTCTGGTCTGCTTCTTGACCAGACAATAGTACCGAACTTTCCGGCATTATTTTTCGATTGAAGTCCATCGACCCCGCCATTTGAATTTCCCTTTCTTTATTTATTGTTCTTTGTTAGATGGGGAAAGAAAGAACGAAAAAAACCTTTCGGGCGTTGAACCGCCTAACTCGCGCGTCTGATTCCCGGTACTCTTCCACTAGGCCACTCGCCTTTTGTTTTTTCGTTTTCGAATTCCCATATACTAATGGTCTTTCGATAACACTCACTTGCACAAAGTCGACTGCTCACTGCAAGAGATGATTAGTGACTGTGTCGGGGTTGGTAGGTAGCCTAAGGTGGGCTCCGCTACTTCCTGAATTGCTGAGCGGCAATGCAGCCGCATCCTGTGGGCATTTGTGTTCGACGTAGGCATACCCTAGAGTCTTTCGCTCAGTTGCTCCTCCGGTGTGCTCAGGCGTCCAATGTCGAACCTCCTCATGGTGGGCTGGTGCAACTTTCTGACATTGGACAGTCGAGCTCTGAATCTTGCTGCTACGAGGTAATGGTCAGAGTCGACATTTGCCCCCCTGAATTTTCGCACATCCAGGATGTTTGACGAGTGTCTTGCGTCAATGAGCACACGGTCGGTTCGTTGGTGGTTCGACCATCCGGAGATCGCCAGGTTTCTGTGCGGATTCATTTACGAGGGAATCTGGTGCTACTTCTCACCGCATTACGAGCTGTCGCAAAGTCCGTGACGGTAAGCTGTTATCTGTTGTTGTATCGTGTCGGCTGTGCTTTCCGATCACTCCACCAAGGATGTTCTCCTTACCAAATTAGGCGTTAAAGTCCCCGATTACGATTTTAACATCGTACTCCGGACAAGCTCCGTAGGCGTTGTCCAGGGGGACATAGAATTCCTCTTTGATGGGGTCTTCAGCCTCTTCGGTAGGGGCGTGTGCACATAAGAGGCTGATGTTATAAAATCTGCCTCTGATGTGGATCACAGCCAGGCGATCTCCTTTAGGTTTTAAGTCGATGACCTTCGACCTTAACCGCTTTCTCACGCAATCTTTTGTGACAGCTGTAATAAATGTCGCAGTATTTTTTCCTCATCATACCGTTTCCTATGCAGCATATTTCCTGGACCGCCTTGTACTGCGTGAGGACTCTTTCCAGTTTATGAGCAGCTCTGGGGGTTTACAGAATTCCGACATTCCAAGAGCATACTCGCAAATCGTGTTTCTTTTTAGTGCAGTGTCGTCGTCGCGTATCCGTCCGTTGATCCGAGGCATTTAGCTCATTCATAACTTGGTTTGTTTTGGGCGGATTGATGGCCCACTGCACAATCGCCAGTCTGGTCGGAGTTTTGTAGCTGCATACATTTGTTCACCTCCCAACGGTTGTTGAAGAGGCTATCCAGAGGGCGCTGCGAGGAGGCTGTATGTCAACATGACCCGGACATTGAAAGGGATTGTTGCTGACATCTCGCCAGGTTGAGAGCAATCAACAACTTTACCCTGTATGTCCGAGCCCATGCCCTTCATGGCTAAATATAAGATAACTCTAAATTGGTCGGCTTTTGTCTTACATGCAAATTAATTTTATTCAGTTAGTTAGTGTAAAAAAAATATATTTTTATTTTTTCACTTAACACTATTTTATAATTGTTCATCTAAACTAGACTTCCTTACTCTATGGCGTTCGAAACTGGACTGCTTCTTTGGAGCTGCCCAAAACATGATTTCACCAAGCGCAGCGTCGCGATATTCTAAGGAGGTGTCGAATTACACAGATCCATTAGGATAAAATGCCGACGCAGTCGCATTTCCATAATGGGCCGAATCCATTTTGATAAGTGGATAATGGATCGAATCGATTAAGAAAAGTTATGATGCAGTCACGTTCCCGGAAGGGGTTGAATTCTGAGTAGTGACCGCGGGAAATATTTATGTTGCGGACACTTGAAATATTTTAAACAATAACTCTTATTTGTATAAGACATGTGAAACAATGTCTTAACTCTTTGTGTAAGACATTGTGAAGGAATATCTTGACTCCTCCCCCAGTAAGATCAATCGTCCCGATTGCTAATAAACTGGAAGATCATTGACACTTCGAAGTTCTCGTCTTTGGTTATGGGAAAGGGATTCTTCCAAAATTGAGACCCCTGGCTCAGGTCCTTCATTAATAACCGTGGTTACACTTAAATCTGGTTTCGATTTGGTTTTAAGTTTATAGATTGCCGCAATCATGCCGATAATTAATATTGTGGTCAAAACCAAGTTGGATGAAAACATAATTTTTCCTTTTGTCGACATTGAGCTAATTTCGTCGACATTGCTAGTATGTAGTTCCCTTATCATTTCCAGAGAAAGGATCTCTTGTAATTGGGGCTTATTGGTAGAAAGCTGCAACACAGCTGGAAGCGGATTTAAGGTCGATAGTTGTTTGGAGACAAAAGTGCGGTTCCCCACCGTGACTGTATCATTATGAAATTGAATCAAATATGTTCCCGATAATTGATATGTTTTATTTCCCGGTGTTGTTAAAAATCCTTTGAATTGATTTAAAAATATTGTTCCCTGATTTATTTCTTGTACTGAAGGCACATGTTGATTGTTAATTATGACGCAATCATGTTTTCCCCCGCTCAGAAGTGATGGTACACAATTTGTTTCACTTATGTCTAACAATTTATCCTTGTTACAAATGGACAACTCATTAAATTGATTACAATTTTCTTTAATTTCATGGAGTCTGTCCTTACATTTTACATTTTTTTCTGAATTTACTCTTACAATTGTTTCATTTTTCTTTATAGGCTTAATAAGTATTTTTTCACAAATATTTTGATCTATTTCTGGAAGATTTACTATATATAATATTGTTGAGTCTTTTGTCGCTATTCTAATGGTAGCAAATCCTAAAGCTTCCTTGTTATATGGAAATCCTTCGGAATCTAAAAATGTCTTTGCCTCTAAAATTTCTTCCTCTGAAAGTATAAACGAGTTTATGTCACCTACCCTTGCCCATTGCAAGGCATATTCTATATTTGCTATTTCATCCCTAATGATTTTTAATTTGTTTCTAATAGTTTCCTCTCTTGATTCCCGAATTTCTTCTAATGTTTGTAATATTCTTAAAATTTTGTTAGTGGTATTGGTTAATTCGTTAATTTTGTTTGTAGAGTCCTTATTAATGATCCTCTGACATTCAGTGTTTTTCAATAGTCCGTTAATTTCGTTAACTACTATTTCATGGTCTATGTGGTCTGTTTTTAATGTTGTCTTTATGAATTATTCTATTGCGAAATTGGATTTTAACCTTATTCCCTAAATCTTCTTGAACTTTGGGCGTTGCCCGATTATTTTTTCGTAGAAAATGTCAAGGTTGAGGCATTCCCCCTCTTTGTTGGGAATTGGAGCCTCTCCGATTCCAACCTTTTGCGGGTGTCTATTGTATTTAGTTTTGTTGCAGATTTCACAGAGTCTAGTGTATTGTTTGAAATGATCTAACATCTTAGGCCAGTAGTATTATTTATAAACTTGTCTATAATTCTCTTTGCAATTTCTATGTGCGCGAATATGTGTTTGTTCGATTATAGCTTCTTGGTCATTACGATTCGGTACATCGATATTCTTGTAAAAAGGAATTTATTACTGAAGATATTTTTAACTGTTTCCTTGAAATCGAGAAGATCTTCTGCAGTGCAATGTATTGCAGTCACCAATTTTGGCTGAAGGAATTCTAAAAGGATTGTTTTCAAATTGTCCGTAGTGTCATATTCGATGATATGCCTGGTTCTGCCAAAATTCACTGTTAATTCATGTATTGTAAAATTGGCTTTATGGTTTCAAGGATTCGGGGATATCGAATTCATCGCTACTCTCTACTGAGTGTTGGGTGCTATGTAATGAATCTATGTCAGAGATGTTGTTTAATGTTTGTCTACAAAGTGCGTCTGCGACCACATTTTGTGTTCCTGGTTTATATTTATATGATTTTGGGTGCAAACTCTTCAATAAAAGCGTGCCACCTTTTCATTTTGGCGTTCGGGTTTCTAGTGGATACTGCAAATGTTAAAGGTTGGTGGTCAGTTTGGATTTCCAAATTTGACACACCATATAAATAATTTCTTAGTGTTTTTAATGCCCACACTATAGAATACAGTTCTTTCTCGTTTGTAGCATAATTTCTTTCAGTGGAGTTAAGGGTTTTGGAGATGAACGTGATAGGTTTCCCGTTTTGGGTTAGCACTGCGCCTACTGCGACGTTCGATGCGTCTGTGGTTAAGGTAAATTTGTTATTGAAATCAGGTTGCACCAACTCTACTTGGTCTACTAATAACATTTTTACTTTATTGAAGGCTGTAACTGCTTCTTCATTTAGTGTAATTTCTGTGTTTTTTTACATATTTTGTGATATTATACCATTTTCTCCTGCTAAGTACGTTGTCAATGGTTTTGTAATTAACGCGTAGTCCCTTATAAATTTCCTATAATAGCCTGCCATACCTAAGAAACTTCTCAATTGACGTAGTGTTGTCGGCAAAGTGTAATTCTGGATAGTTTCGATTTTCCTTGGATCGGCTTTTATTACATTATATCCTACTCTATAACCCAAGAATTCTACTTCTTCTCTATAAAATTCAGATTTTCCTAACGAGATTTTCATGTTTGCGTCCCTCAAGGTTTTTATTATTTTCGAAAGATGATTCGTGTGTTCTTCTATCGAGGACGAGAATACTATTATATCGTCTATGTAGACATGGCAACAATTTCCGACATAATTTCTAAGGATATTATCCATGGCGGCTTGGAAAATGTCCGGTGCATTTTTTAGTCCGAACGGGGCATCCTAACGAATTCATACTTTCCGTTATTTACGGAAAAAGCTGTTTTTTCAATGTCTCTTTCATTAATATCTGGTGGAAGCCAGATTCCAGATCGATTGTTGAAAAATATTTTGCCCTACCTAGGTTCGACAAAATAACATTGCAGTCAGGAATGGGATAGTTCACTGCAATCGTTTGTTCGTCTAGTTTCTTGTAATCAATTACCATCCTCAATTTTGAGGATCCATCTTCGTTCGTACCTTTTTTGGGTACAACCCAAATCGGCGAGTTGTACGGACTCTTGCTTGGACGAATAATGCCATTGTCCAATAAAGTTTGTATCTCCTTATTTACGAATGTGTTAACGGACATGGGGTATGGATATTGCTTATTCCATATAGGAGTTTCAGCAATTGTGCGAATTTCTGCCCTTATGTCCGTTCTAAATGGTAGCCTAATATTTATTTTAGAATGAAGTTCTTCGATTTCTCTAAATATTTTTCGCCTTAAACATTCAATTCCTTCATATTTTCTTAAGTAATTAATATTTTCTAATTGTTCTTCGTGTTGGGAGTCTACTTCTTGATCTGTGTCTTCCGTTCCTGTTTCATTGAAATTCAGAAATCTCTCGCAATGATTTCCACTTCTCAGTGTTCCATTTTTCTGTATCTAATCTAATACTATGTTTGCTTTCTTTAAAAAATTGTAACCTATTAGGATATCGGCTTCAAGATTAGGGATCTCATACTAGGCAGATCAGTATGCGCGGGCTTAACTCCGCTACTGAAAATTTTTGATCGAGCGAGCAAATTTGTTGTTTTATCAACCTTGCTCTCGCTCCGCATGGCACTTTTCTAAACTTTACTTCGTTATTTCTCACTATTTTTCAATCAAACAATTTCATTTGATAATTTATGGCTCATCAATATGGGTGATTGCTCTCGCTCCGCTACGCTCCGCTCGATCAAAAATCGTTCCCTAATTCCGAAAAGCCTTGCTCCGCAAAAATATTTAATAATTGTATAACCATTTATGGTTCTCACCCTTTTCTTTATGACTAACTCTTTCCTATCTTTCAAAGTGTTTGGGCTACAGTAGCAGCTAGTAGCGCCGCTGTCGATTAGTATTTTATATGTTCTTCCGGATGATCCCCTTTTAATGATATAGGGCAATCCGGTTTTGGTTGAATTGACCGGTTTTGGACAAAATTGTTTCGTATATTCCCTTGATTACGCTGAGGAAAACGCAATGGATTATGTGTTTTCTGATTGTTATTAGTTCCAGAATTTATAATAGCCGCTCGATTAAATTGAAGGGCAAAATTTGCTCGTATGTTATTGGATTCTAGTTCCTGCGCCTTCGCCAAGGCATTAGGAAGATCAGTTGGGGATAATGAAAATAGAATATTAGCCAATGGTGGGTTCAACCCAGTTATAAACACTCTTAACGCATATTGTCTATTTTTCTTATTTAGTTCATTGGCTAGTTCGGAACATGAACCATGTGACATTATCGTTTTGTTAATAAGAGCGGTTAATTTTTTATTAATCTCATTGTAATAATCAATGATGCTTAAGGGACCCTGGCGCATGATGCTCAGTTCTTGCTCGATGATGTGTAACGGTCTTTTATCCGCATAAGCAAAATCTAAGCGGCTAAGGATAGCATCAAGATTTAAAACGGTGCCATGGTTTGTTAGTATGTCATTTGCCTCGTCAGTAATCTTGTTCCTAAGTATTGTTAGTGCAGCATAATATCTGCGGCTTCCTCTTCTGTATAGGCTCATTGAATTATTTCCAGCTTCCCTCCAACTAACGTAAGAATTTTTGCCATTAAATGGTGGCAAGGATTTTACTACGTCAAGTGATTCTTCGCAACTAATCCTTTCGTCTATTTCTTCAACCTGATATTCTGCAACAGTGTTGACACTGGTCAACTGCTGCAAGCTCCTAGTTAACTCCTCTATCTTCCTAAACAGTGGCCCTGTCTGAACCTCTATTAGGCCCTTAATTTGTTCTGCTGTTGCCATCCTAACTTTACTATTAAGGTACTCCCTTTCACCTGGTAACAATTTTATATCTGAATCCACCTTGGATTGAATATGAAAATTAACTTAAGTAATATTAGTTGACAAGGTTAACTTAAGCAATGTTAGTTGGTATGGTATAGTAAAATTATCTTAAAAGTACGTTACTTGCTGTCTTGTCAATTAATGTTTATCGATGTGCTGCTAGAGGGTTCGAAGTTGCTGCTTGGTGCTTGATGTTACAATAACTAAGTTGTTAGGTTGGTTGCCTTTTCCGTCCTAGGTTGCGATTTTTCGTTCACGATAATTGTTCTTGGTTATGGTTATTTTATATTTCCACCATTTATTAATTTTCTTTCGCTATCACTTGTGTTAGCACAGATATTGTTTTAACTCTATTTCGAGATATTTCTTCGAAGGAAATTGCTTACACACTTGATTAAAATCACTTTTATATCAATGTGGCTTAGTTTTGCCAGTATATATTGGTTGTGAAATGATTAACAGTCGGGTTTAATATGTCTAAGTCATTTATTTATCGTTTTTCTTATTTTAAGTATGTTTTTTTTTTTTTTTTTTTTTTTTTTTTTCTTGTTTCAAGGATACTTATTAATTATTTTTTTCCTCTAGGGGATACTTTCTAATATTTTTTCTCCTTTTGTTCAGGATAATTATTTTTAAGTTTGGGCACTCGCGGAACCGATCCTTACTTTTTCTTTTCAGGATATCACTTCGGAAGCGATGCCCCACGTTGTTGGGCGCCAATTAATTTTATTCAGTTAGTTAGTGTAAAAAAAATATATTTTTATTTTTACACTTAACACTATTTTACAATTGTTCATCTAAACTAGACTTCCTTACTCTATGGCGTTCGAAACTGGACTGCTTCTTCGGAGCTGCCCAAAACATGGTTTCACCAAGCGCAGCGTCGCGATATTCTAAGGAGGTGCCGAATTCCGCAGATCCATTAGGATAAAATGCCGCCGCAGTCGCATTTCCATAATGGGCCGAATCCATTTTGTTAAGTGGATAATGGATCGAATCGATTAAGAAAAGTTATGATGCAGTCACGTTCCCGGAAGGGGTTGAGTTCTGAGTAGTGACCGCGGGAAATATTTATGTTGCGGACACTTGAAATATTTTAAACAATAACTCTTATTTGTATAAGACATGTGAAGCAATGTCTTAACTCTTTGTGTAAGACATTGTGAAGCAATATCTTAACTCTTTGTGTAAGACATTGTGAAGCAATATCTTAACTTGCACTTAATTCAGTAATCGTTTATGGTATTATAAAGGGCCGAGATATAGCACAATCAAAAGCTCTTGTGTTTGTTGTAATATCAATTTGATTTTTCTCAAAAGATTTTTTTTTTGTTGACATTTTTGACTCCCAGTTTAGTGGATCAATTCCTTTCTCTTCAGCTTGTTCTGGCCTTTCAATGGCATTTCTTTCCCGTTCCAATTAGTAACTTCATATTCACAACAACGCTCATGGCAACAACAAGTCGGAGTTTTCCATAACATTTCCGAAAAATAAATCCACCTTCCCTGGCGGAACTGTTTGCCAAAAGTTCCTTATTAATTCCATCAATATTTATACATTTAACTGCTTTCAAAACAATTAATCTGTATCACGAGACCAGTTGATCTCACCGCTATCTCCTATCAATCGGCAAAAAACCGCTGAAAACATTTGCTTTTTGCCAACGATCCAATTTTAACTCTAAGGCGCCAATAATCACACATCGGTGCTAAGTACCTTTCCATAAACATTGCCAAAATCGTTTTAATAGATATTTGCATTTGAGCACGAAAATATTGACGCATACCGAGGAGTCACTGACACACTAGTTTACGCACCTGTTAAGTTACTGCGCCTACGACTACTGACCTTATTCCTGGTTCAGTCTAGCCATGCGGCTATGTACACGCACGTCGGTGCAACTAGCATGTGTCAATATTGAAGAACCATGCATGTACCTTTCAAGCTACCATACTTTGTTGACTGTTAACATGGATTTCCAAAGATTTCTCTTGCAGTCACCAGTTGCATGTCCCCTGTTTGTCTTTTGTGACTGATGGTACTCGTTTGTAAACTGGACACGATGGTTGAGATTTATGGTTCGTTTCGAACTCTGTCTGGTGGTGTTTAGTCAAGACTACGCCCGGTTGAGTGGTGACTGATTATTTAGGAGCGTCTTGCGTAAGTGGGTATTTATAGTAACGTCCCGCTCGTAAATATTTACTCAAGTGAATTGTTGTGCTATTTCCTGCCCTAGGGTTGGTGTTACACAAAGTCTTTTAGACTATTTTACATAGTCAATCCCGGCTATGGGATCGTGCGAAAAATAGTTACGGAAATGCTAATATTGTTGGGAACTGGTCAGCAGTGAATCAGATAATATGACGTGAAAACAATTACAGATAAATCTCGGCAAAATTGTGGGATTTTTGTTTGTGATTGGGTCCCTATTTGATCTCCTCGCTTAGAGGTGTTTGCTAAAAAAATTACTTCTTGTTTGGAGGTTTGCGTAAAGAGCTTTGCGTAATACGTAGGAAAGTGTTAATTGCTTGCAAGACAAATGGGCTGGCAGGCACATGTTGGAGAAAGATGTGGTTTCTAGTAAACATTAAGACTTATGGATACAGCTTACGCAATTATTGACTTGATTGCGAACTGCAGAAACTCGATATTTGGGCCGGCAATTAACTTCCTCAGTGTGTTTACTAGAAATGGAGTTTTTCGCGATATTCCCGTCATCCACAGTTGAGTAGTACTAGGGCGTGACCGTCTGGAAATAATTGAAGATCAACCTCGATCGAGGCCGATTCGGAACCGACTGAGCTAATAATTTTCTTACGTTAAGACTGCTTGAGGATAAAATCGAGTTTCTTTCGGTAGACGCCATTTAATCAAACAATTTGAGATGGTAGCTCTAGATATTGTAAAATATTGGTATTTGGAAGAATTCAAACGCAACTTATTTCTATCACACCACACGTTGACTCATGAACTAAATTTTAGTGGATGGCAATCAGTACTACGAGGGTAAGGTGAAAAGTCCTCGACCTAACAATAAACCACCGACTGGGAAAAAAAATGATTTTATCTTCCTTGACTTCAACACACTTTGTCTAGGGTTTCTCAAGAAATCTGTATTTCTTTCTGGAAGTCCGAGTCTGAAAGGCTGTGAAAATATTCATCTACGGGCCTTCGCACTTCTTCGTTGGGTGCGAAGTTTAGGAACAGATGGAAAATAGGTAAATAAGGGGGGTAGCCGAACAAATAATTTTTTTTTTTTTTTTTTTTGTAATTCATTTTTATTTATACAATAGTTTCTTAGATCTATCTTATCCTAGACAAAAATGTTTAAAACTAGCTTAACTATCCTTACAAATTTAGGAATCTTACTGGCCCTAGGCGGACACTCTAAAACAAACTGAATAATTTTAACATATGCCTTTCGGCTACTAAATAAATAACTTACAATTAACATTATTATAATGAATTAACTTAAGCTAAGAAACATTTTTCTTTTTTAAAAAAACTTAGCATATGATCATTCTTTTATATAATCCTTAAACCTACCTAAACCTAACTAAACATATCTTATTCTAACTTAACTAATATATATATATATATAAATATATATTTTATATATATTATATATATATATATCTTTTTTTTTTTTTTTTTTGGTTTTTAATATTTTTTTTTTGTTCTATTCTACCTTAACCTACTCTACCCTACCCTACCCTATGTAAGCCTGCCATTGGTGTTAGGCAAGCCCTGCCTTGAAGAGGCTGAAGCCATTGAAATGTCCACCGACGCAGCTCCCTCCAGCCACCAAAAGCGTTGATGCTGGCGGACTACGTCTCCTCGATCCCGGCGTGAGACCGATCTACAGAACCTGAGGCGCTCGGGCTCACTGAGCGCGACATCGGGTCCGTAGAGGAATCGCCGTTCCACGGAATTGCGACCCACATGGAAGACTAGCGGCACCGCCAATCTATCCTGGATCAGCCCACATCTATCTAAATAGAGGAATGCTTCTGGCGGGACAAAGCCGTTAAGGCGCACTCTCTCGTGATATAAATCATTGGGGTAGTAAGCCCCGGAGATTAGGCTATTGACCGAAGATATTGCTCTTGCAACGTGGTTTTGAATCAGTTTGATCAGGAAGTTATCCACCCGTACAATCTTGGCCCTATTGTATAGGACCTCGTTCGGGTAAAATTTCGTGTACTGAGATTCGGGTGTCCTATGTAACCCGAGACAAGTCCTGAGACATTGTCTCTCAAACATCCGAATCCTTTCCATTAAGCTGGCTCTCACATTGAACCAGACGGGGCATCCATAGGCAATCATGGGCCTGATTAAGACCATGTAGCAGATTACCTTCACCCTGGGATCAAGTTGGCTGCAATGAAACGGCCATCTTGTCAGAGCAAAAGCGCCTCGGGCCCTTGCCAGAGCAGCATCTACATGTTTGTCAAAATATAGATACTGGTCTAGCCAGATCCCAAGGTATCTGACTACACTTTGTTTCGCCAGTGGGCGCCCGTCCTGTCCAAGAATTGAGAACCCGTGCCAATTTTTTCTAGTGTCCCGAGAGGCTCTAGACAAAGGCGTTCTGAACAAAATAGTTTCTGATTTCTGGCAGTTGATCTTCAACTTCCAGTCATCACAATATTGCTGAATTTTTTCAAAGTCACGCTGCAAGAGAGTGACAATGACGTCGATCGTTGGACCTGATCTGTACGCGATTATATCGTCCGCATACGCTATTGAATGGTGAAGAGAAGCTATCAAATCACTGAAGTAAATGCTGAAAAGGATCGGCGAGTTCACCGTACCCTGTTGCAGTCCGTTGTTAATATCAAATGTTTGATTAGAAGTCACGTTGGCAATTTTCACTACGAACTTTCTACCTGTTAACATGTCAAAAATCATATATAGCAGTGGTTTACTTATGCTCAGCCGATTGAGCTTGTAATAAAGACCTTCTAGCCATACGGTGTCGAAGGCTTTTTCCAAGTCGATCAGACAGGCACCCGTGCATTGGTTCTTGCATTTATTCCATTGGATATCCGACACGAGTTTCGAAGCAGCATGAATTGTGTCATGCCCCGCTCTGAAACCGAATTGGTTATCCGGAATGATTTTATTGTCCTCAGCCCATTTAGACAGGACTCTATGGACCACCTTCTCGAAGACCTTGCTGACACTCGGAAGGAGACTTATCGACCGGAGATTTGCCGGGTTAGAGGTGTCCTTACCCCTCTTGGGGATTGGTTACACCACCGCTGTCTTCCAGTGCACTGGATAATATGCATTATTCAGTGCATTGTTGAACAGGATGGTGTACCTCTCTATAGCCACTGGTGGAAGGTGCCTAAGCACAACATTGGATATACCGTCGATACCCGCGGATTTTTTCCCTTTCAATGACCGAAAGATCATCTGGAGATCTTCCGTCGAAATGAACAGGGTATTAGCCCCTTCATTGGTGACGGCATTATTTGCCATGAAATCGTCATCGAACCTGGTTAAACCAAGATTCTCGGATCGCCAATGATCGATATCATTTCTAAGGTAGGAGTGATGAAGTAGAACTCTGTTTTCCAAGTCGTGGTTTGGGCGAATGCTATCATTCACCTTATACACTTCCTGGAAAACAGCTCCCACTGCCGCCACCTTCTCCTGAGGATCCTCGATCACGAAGAAGTCATCATCCACGATGGCGCCCTCTGGATCGATGCTAACTGTTCGTAGTAAACGTTCATTTTCTGACGTTCTCGGAAGCTTTAGATCCTGAATGTCATTCTGATTGTTTCTCCGAAATATTTTATTTATTTGCGGGAACATACTCGCGCTGGTGGATTTTACAGCACGAATTCTGTTGTTCCAATGCAAACTTACAGATATTCTGTACCGAACAAATCATACTCCATCGCCAATGCACATTTGTGTACAGATGCATTGTACTGGTAAAGGATGACTATTTTCTTTTTCAAACCAGGCCCCTTCTATGAAATTTGGCATGGCGCTGGTAAAGAAGTTTGAAGTAATATTCGCCTGTAATTATTCTGCCTTTTGCAAGAAAATCAATTAGCAGGATCCCTTTCGCATCCCAAAATACGCTGGCCATGATCTTTCCGGCAGATGCGATCGACTTCGTTTTCTTTGGCACTGAATCACCGGCTTCTACCCGCTGCCTGGTCTGCTGTTTCTTTTCTGTGGTTTAGTGGTGGACCCATGTCTCATTTATGGTGACAAATCGCCGTACAAAATCGGTGTAATACTTATCGAATCGGTCCAAAAATCCTTTGTACAAGATGTTTCGCCCCCTTTCTTCCGATATCCCCATTGTCTCAGCTAACTCATTAACCTTAACTCGCCTATCGTTCAATAGCACTTTTTCGATGGTGTGGTTGCGGTTTTTGACCGCCCTTCGCTTGGGTCATCTTCGAGAGATGTGCGACGTTTAAAGCAGAGTTCCCGTAAGCCTCTGTCAACTTTGGATGAACTTCCTTAACACATTGACTGCCAAGCCAATTTTGAAAGAAAAGCTAAAAGTGAAAAACAAAAATTGGTAGATGTTTTATTTTGGTTTGTTAAAAAAAATATACATATTTACATTGCATGCCACGTCATTCAAATATGAATGACACTAGAAACAAACTGAATAGAAATTTAAAAGCCTGGCCTCTGGTGATCATTAAAGTATACTTGGTTAGGGCAAATCTGGAAAAATGTGGTTGTCGTTGAAAAATAAAATTAATGATGCAAAAATTTACTAGTTTTACAAATCAAATCCAGGTGTTTATTATCAGAAAAATTAGAAAATAAATTAATTCGCATAAAATAAATGTAAGTCACAAAAAGAAAAAAAACATTTGTGCTCTGTGTTGAAGCACGGAAGGCACATTTGTGGCTGTCCAGGACAATCATTGCAAAACGTATATACCATTTTTGAATGTTTTCTGGCTTCTTCACGACCTTGTTCTTGCTTTACTTTTGCATAGCAAATAATACATTTTCTCCGCAACTTTTTGCCACCCGGCCTGGTTCTTTGGGAAAGATGTGTGTGATGGGATGTGTGTTTCCTAATGCCCTGGGCCTGTTCCGCTTTTGATAACCTTGTATACCCAAGATATTTGCTACTAAGCATTCCCTAAATGTGCGTATTTGAATTGAAAAGAAGTTCTACACCAAGCTTCCTATACCATTTTACACCTTTCCGGAGAGTCGTCGCATATAAGGCCATCTGATCAGACAGATCAATGCCAGATTTATCTGCATTGTATGAAAGTACTGCATGTGGTTTTGTGGTAACCTTTCAAAATTTACGTCCTTTGGATGTTGCCTGAGTTTGGCCGGTGGAAGGCTGGTCAGTGGTGGTGGCTGTGACGACAATGGTTGGATCTGATTTTTGCTCGAAGGCACTAATATTGGAGCATGTTTGGTCGACAAGATCCTCACGTCGCGGGTATCCTTCCATTTTAGGACTACAATTCCATTTCTATTTCGCCTTGTTTGAGTTTTACAAGAAGGACTTCTTTGGGTATAATTTTTTTGTTTGCTCGCAAAGTACCAACAACATGGATCCTGTTTTCCAAGAAGTATTGTGCTAATTCATAACTCGTGTAAAAATTATCAATAAATAAGTACCTTCCTTCATTGATTAGGCCTTGAGTTAATTCGACGCAGACATTTTTTACTATTCCGATTTCTCTTTCACCTGACGCTTATTTTCCAGAGTAGACTTTCATTGCCCAAGTGTAGCCATCAACGGAGCATAATTTGAAAAGCTTAATTCCGTACCGATGAGATTTATTTGGAATGTATTGCCGGAAAACCAAACGGCCTCTCCAGGGAACGAGTGTCTCATCGATGAGATATAGTCATCGCGGGGTAAAACAATTCCTTGAACTTTTTCTCCAAAATGTCCATAAGAGGCTGAATCTTATTTAGGCGGTTTTCTCTATCACTTGTCTCATTGTTCGCAAAATACAGCATTGTCAGTAAAATTTGAAAACGATTTCACGGCATAACAACAACAACAGATCGCGGTATATCCATTTTGTAAATGCCATGCATCGACCAATAGTATGTAAGATTGTCAAGTCTTACAAGACCCATCCACATCGTTAACCCCAAGAATTTTTTTTATTTCATTCGCATCTGTTTTCGTCCATTTATTTATTCTTGCATATATCTGTTTGCCTGTCTCAGCTGAAACTTTTTGCTCTCCAAATCTATTGTTGACAATGTTTTGTATTACCTATCGTCTCTCAGCTGATAAAAGACTTCCAAAGGGCTAATATTAGTCGAAAACGTTAGTTGCAAGCCGAATTTGCCGGTGAATGGAAAAGATTTGTGTCTTCCGACATAATCAGTCCACTGTTCTTCTCCAATGTTTTGGCTGTTATCTTCGTGTAGAACCTAATCCGACCGTACTTAATATTATAATAAACTTAGATACTAATCCAGACCGGATCCTTTTATTGGTCCGGTGCTGGGCAATGTGTAACTCGCATCATACCTGTATGAATGACATGGCCTGTAACGTAAATATAAATTGAAAATTTGATCCAGGGCCACGTCTTTCATATATGAATGACAGTCGTTTGCACGTTCTACCACTTCGAATTCTCCCAAGAAATGACGAATCTGCCCTACAAATATATTTTTTTTACTAAAACAGTTATAAAAACCCAACGGATGTTTTTCATGCTAATTTTTTTTTTTTTTCAAATTGGCTGGCGCGCAATAGGTCATCTTAGTGTCATTCAATTTTGAATGCCATGGCCTGCTAGAGGCATGTTACCGTCATACATTAATGAATGACGTGGCTTCCACGGAAACATGAGTGTCATTCATATTTGTATGACGTGGCATTCAATATGTTAAGGGTTAATCTATTGAAAACAAAGAATCTTACGACCGCATGATATTTAAGTTTTTAACGAGAAGGATGTAAGACGCCTACTGCAAAAATTCCGGTAAAGAAACTACTTGAGAGAATAAATTGAACCCTGTCATTCAAACAGATGATATGTACAGCCCGGCCGATTGAAACGCTATCCTGTGATAGGCCGAGAACCGTTCACCTTACTTACATAATAAAATAGTTTTAAATCGTTTACAAACAGAAGACAATGAAAGTGTATAATGACAGATGGCAGATCGTTAAGAAATAATAGAGACAGTAAAAGGCCAAGGAAGATTGGATACGATTTACAAGGTACGACTTAATCCTCCGTAATAAATTTGAGTGATTTCAAAAGAATATAATTTCCAAAAACTTTTGCAAAAGCTCCGTGAAAATATTATTTCTTGTAACCTCTCTGTGAGCCTCTTATACGGCTTTAAAGCACAAGAAAAACCTCCTTTATTAGTCGAATGCTAGCTTAAAACTAACTACAGAAAATGAATTCATCTTTAGCTTAACCTACGGTGCATTTTGGGAACGTGAAGGAATGTGGGAATAGATGGGGACAAACAAACTTCTCGGGTGACGAGTGTTCAGCGTGGAAATGAAACTCAGGTGCTTCTCGGGGTGAGCCGGTGTCGGGTGGAGTCGCACTCGGTTGGTGCCGTGTGCAACACTGGTGTCGGGTGGAACCGTTGGTGGTACGTTGGCCCCGTGTGCAAACTGGAGTGTGTGGAGTTTGACCGGATGTTATGTAGCGTATTGTAACTCATGTTACCTTAATTTATATAAGGCGGTCCAATATGTATTAAGACGACAAGTCGTAGAACGCTATGCTTCTCAAAATTGTGAAGTCCTCGTGACTGATATGACGTGATATTTAGGGAATAATTCACCAGTGATTTTGGCGCGACGTTAGTTTCAGAGCGGATTTCCTGATCGTCCCACGTAACATCAACAAACACTAAGCATTTTCCATTCGCTTCCATACGCTGTGACTAACGATGTCGCTGATGAGCCGTCAAACTCAACAAGACGACGTGCCACGCGATCCGTTACACATTCGTCTCTTCAGCGCATTTTGGTGAAAAACTTGTCCCTTTCAAAGTGCAAAGAATTTTATGCCTGCAGATCGTCAATCTGAAATTCAACAACGAAATAGACGATTTTTGGTCGTAATCCATCTTAAGCGACGAGGCTCATTTCCATCTGAATCGACTTTGAGGCACTGAGTATCCAAGTATCATTCATGAAGAGTCATTACATCCTCATCATGTTAAAATCACAGAATGGCGTGAAATTTACGCTGGAGATGTCATCGGAATACATTTTATTCGAGGACACCGTTGGTAGCACGTTTGCTGTAAATAATGAGCAAAACCAAACCAAGAATAGACGTCTTTTAGAGTTGCTAACTACTACATAAAACACAAGGTGTGAACAGTAAGGTCTACGCGACTAACTTCCCAGTGAGAAGAATGAAAGAACAATTTTTTTTTTTATTATTATTTATTATTATTATAATTTTAAATTTATTTAATTTTTTCTTTTTTATAATTTTAACCGTGGAAGCTTTGGTAAAGGTAAACACCTCCGCCACCTGGTCGTCCTTTACCAAAGCCCCGACATCCTTGCCAAACTGTTTCGTGATTGCCTCCACCTCTTCCTCGGCTTCCTCCACCTCTGCCCCGAAATCCACCACGGCCGCCACCTCGTCCCTGTTTTCGGACGTGGCCACCATGTCCCCGGTAACCTTTGTTTTGACCCCTTCCTTTTCTGTCCTCATCTTTTTTCTTTTTTTCTTTTTTTTCTTCATCTTCTTTCTTTTCCCTCGGGAGTGGTGGGAGCTACCATTTCTGCTATATAATATTTAATTATTAATAGCAATATTATACAATATTATTAATTGCTATAGCCTTACCGATGCTATACTTCCAAGCCTGATATAAGTTTAGAGTTGTTGTAGAAAAAAAGTGTTGTTTTTTTTATAACTTTCTTTAATGACATTTTTCACAACTCCGATTGCATTTTTGCTAAAATACTCAATCATAACAATGTGAATATGAAGGTATCTAGAATCTGCATGAATAAATTGTGCACTTCATTCATTTTAAAATTCAGCTTGTTTGCCTTTTTTCTTGGTTTTCTCGTTTAAAAAAAAACGGCTTGACCGATTTCACTGAAAATGCATTCAGTTCTATGCTATGTAATTACGCGTCAAATGTATCTAGTCCGATGTTAATATCATCTTTGGTTCTCAAAATAATCGAGACGAAAAATGATTACGAACCCACATACACACATACACACATACGCACATACGTACATACACACAACACAGACATCTCTATTAAAACGTTGGATTTGGATTATGGTGACCTTGAAACGTGGAGATATGTCAAAATTTGGGATTCACACAATCGGCCCCATTACAAAAACTTCCCACTGGGAAGTTAATAAAGTTTTTCTTTGCTATATAAAATAGAATATATTGAGCTTTAATTATTTACACGCAAAATATCAAGATTTTAATAAATATTAAATAATAATGACACTCATTGTACATTTCTTATCTCAAGCCCAAGAGTTTTTCTTATTAGAGTGGAGCGAGCGAAGCGAGCGAAGCTCTCATGCTGTAAGAAAAGTCGAGTTCTTGACGGATTTCTGTGATTTTTTTTTAACTGGATTAAAATATGTAAAATTTCGCTCGTCATGACGAAGCCCAAATTATTAATTTTGGCCCACAAAAATGAATAAATGAATAAATTGGTAGGTTAAAGTCCATAGAGAGGGATTTCCAAAAGTTGTGGCTCGAATGGCATGATATTATAACGAGTCAATGTTATTGTCATACAGTTTCTTAATCTGTACTAAAAATTACTGTACCTTCCCTGCCATTTCTGATATTCGTGGTCAAAGACGAGCATATTAACATATCTAACAGATGACCTTCTCTATGTAAGATTGCGTATCAAATTTATCATGCCCTTAATTGTTACTGGGCAATGGCTCAATTGTTGCCAACCAAGGCCTTATTTGTTGCTGAGCAGTGGCTTGATTGTTGCCAACCATGGCCTTTATTTTTGCTGAGCAGTGGCTTAATTCTGGCCTTGCATTTGCGCGCGACCATTTTGGCGCTAAAACAATTGTTCTGTTTTGATTCCAATTAATTGCTCAGTATTAAATAATGGATTTAAACGAATATCAATTTAGCGTTGCAGAAACAGGCAAATAGTCTGGAACTCGACAATGCCAATTAATAAATAAGTTTCATACAAGCTTAAAAAGTAAGTTTTGTCGGCCAGAAATGCATGCGTTTATTCTAATAAATTGAACTGTAGAAATAAAAATTGCTGAGCAACTTAAAGGTCTTCCGATTATTAAAGTTGGTAAGGTCGCAATATTCCAAGGTGACGTGTACACCCAAAAAATAAAGTGGCAGCGCAGTTACAAGCCCAAAGATGCAAGGCGGCACATCCAAACCTTCGTCCAACACTATCATGGAATCGATTTGTTTGTGCCAGTAACTTCGTTAGTTCGGCCCAACATGTTCGGATCTTCACTTTATTTTGGCTACCATCAAACAGTTCTGATCTTCCGTAAAGTTGGAAAACATTATCAAGTTCGAATGTTTCATCCGAATCCCGCAACAGTGGTCACTCAGATGCAAACAAGTTCCTAAAATCAATTGCCGGTATGAAGAAAGTTGAAAGTGGCAACAATCAGGTTGATGAATGTCTCCAATTATCATACGAATTTATCATCAACAGCATGCAAATGCAAAATAGTATATTTGATTTACCTGGAAATTTCACAGCCAATGTTTGAAGAAAAAGTTCATTAAAAATTTTATTCACTAGCTCCGCTCTAACATGCCGCTGCGTAGCGACACGACACGCGACTGCGGCGACCTAGTTTTAAGGCTCGCTATGCAGAATTCAATGTAGTCAATGTCAACGAAAACACTTCTTGTTTTGCGTTCCGATCTATGATGCGTTGAATTACTTAGTTGTTTATTTGGCTAATTTAGGTTATTGAATTACCCAAATGATCCACAAATGACTTTTAATAAAGTTAGATGCTAGCTCATTTGCATTGTCACAATTGTAATATAATCCTCTCTGTAAAGGTTGAACTTGTCTATTTTCATTTTTCATCCAGTTTTTGGAGCTTGTTATTGCGAGCTTTATTTTGTACTTCATTAATAAGCTTTGAAATTTGTTTATTAAGATACTTCATCTGGTCTTTATAACGAACATTTCTCTTATTATTTTACAGAACTTAATTGCTCGATATTCTAGAAACATGGTTTTTATAATTTTTGTCACAGAAGTTGTCGTCTTTAATATTGGTGGAAGAAATACGCAGGAAGATAAGTATAATTATATATTTCATTAGGCAAGTATTTGAGGCAGCTAAATCAACTGAATAGGAAAATAAAAATAATTCTTCTATTTGAAGCCTAAGACCACATATTTACGCTCACCATACATAGTTGAATAAAATAAACAAAAACTTCGATGAAATGGTGAAGACTCATCGTGACCGTCATATTTGTCGTAGATTTAATATATATCGTAGTGTTAGTCGTCTTTGGTCGTGTTGATCAGGTGCGCTTAGCTTGAACAATAAAATACAGAGTGCGGTGGGAGTGTTAGAAATCGTATGAAAAACCAAATCAAAACACCCAAGGAAATAACTAAGCAAAGATTCTAAATGGTATCACCGGCTATCTATCGGCCGTCGATCCTACATTGATACAGAACTTGAGACATATTGAACAACAGTATACCAGACATATCAAGAAGCCTGTGGCATAATATATGAATATTATAGACCACACTGGTAACAGCATAACAATTCACCCATAATTTACTCAAAGCACACCTTGGACCTTCTAACTGATAATATTTGAGAAACATTTTCATTTATTTATCCCGCCGCGTACAGTGCAAATCAACAAAAATAAAAACGTGTGCAACATGAACTCAATTTGAATACATTAAATCATTCGTCGAGAGTCCATTTTTAGTCAGGTTTTGCGCGTGTTAGCTATATTGTTTAGGCGAAACGGCAGGCATATAACTTACTTATGGATTATTGATTTTGTTAGTTAAAATTCATTCATTTGGATTACGGAGTATATATTCCTGTGTTTTTATATATTTTAGTGAATAATTTGAGGTTGCAATGATATTCATCAGTTAAGAAGCGACTCCTTTGCTGATCCCACCCACATTTTTAAGCACAGTGTAGCGACAATGGCAATAAGTAAGACACAGCTCATCAAAGAAATCAATGCCAGTAAGTTTTATTCACGGAATGGTGCATACCGATTTTATACTGCAGAAATACAGATTATCTAAGTCTAGCGATCGCTAGACCTATTTCTCTCTGTGACCTATTTCTTAATACTTTTTTCAGTTAAAATCACTATTTACTTCTTCACACCATATGTGTTCAAAGTATTCCTGCCATCCCGCAACTTAAATCGTGCGGGAGATTTTCACAACACTACTTTGGTTTGCTGTTTTTGGACCAACAATATGTTAAGGATATTACTTCTGCCATCACGCAGTCTTGGCCCTTTTTCTAACTGTTTGCAGTTTCTCCCCGTTTGGACGTTCCGATCATTGTCTTCTTCATTGTCAATTTAATTCTTGGAATCAAACCGGCACAAACGTAATTAGAATTGTTGTCCCGAAAGAAGAACCAGTTTTTGTGTTACGGTGCCAACACACGTAAGAATACTAGCTGTAGGTAAAAAAAACCCGTAATACGCAATAGCCCTTCCGCTAACCGAGGCATTAGCAGAATCGAAATCTTCATTGAATAAACCAAGATATTAATGCTTGGATTAATTATACAAATACAAATTTAAAAGCTTATTCTAACTCAATAAATGTTGTCTTAGAACAACCATTCAACATTACAATCCATGACTCTTGGATTTAAACCCGTCTTAGTAGGAAGAACTGAGATTTCATTATCCGGATCACCAACGCCGCGACGAAATTCCCACAAAAAAGTACTTGCAATTAATATGTACTAATTCCTTTTTTAATTTTATGAGGGAAGATGTAAATCTTCAAAAGACACTATGAGGATCGCAAATGCGCACTGATAGTAGCGTCCGATTTCTACTCACTTAAAATACCTTACTTCGAAACGAATTTATACTGCAATTATGTCATTCCACTTATTTAGCCATATTCTGTTCTCAATGTATTCGCCTTTGACAGGCGACATTCAAAGAAGTTTTCTGCGATTTCCGCTATGTTCGTGCGGTTAAAGTCTATCGCGCTGAGTCACGAGGTTTTGTCCTTTGAAGACAGCGCATCCTCAAGTCGACGCTTATGTTTCCCTGAGAATTTTTTGTTCTCAAAAACTGAGATTTAGGTGGATACCCTCGCTTCTAATATACCATGGTGCATTGTCGACAGCTCGTAGTAACTTATTTTTAATCGTCTGTATGACGTTAGAATAATTTTTTTTAGTACAACCCCAGAGTTGTATGCCATAAGTCCAAACTAGTTTTAGTACTTGGTCAATACGTTGGCATTCGAGTGTAATAAAAGTTGCAACCAAATTCCATACAAGCTTCGTGAAGCGTCTCTTGCCTCCCTTTAAAATGCCTCTTGAATTCCAAAAGGTGTGTTTAGCGTCGCCACCAATGAAAAATATGGTATGAAGGGAATTAAATTGGTTGATAAGTTCATTCTTTTTGAATGCGCAACGCGGCGTGCAGTTTATTGATGAGGTACTGAAAACACAGTTATTGTTTTTAACGCGAACTCTATTTATTTGCACTGTCTCGATCTCTTTTATTCCCGGAAAGTAATAAAAAAAAATAGCGAAGATCCTCCCTGTGCCCCTACCTTGTGGGTGGGAAGCGTGATAGCCTTTGAGTTTAACACGCGATTGCAATGTCAGATGAGTTTCAGAGACCAAGGATATGTCGATACTTTGCTGAATTAGAAGTATTTCCAGTTCCAAAGTTTTTGCGGAGGCCTTTTGCGTCCAAGTTAAGATTTTCAGAATTTTGATCATTCTTTTTTTTTTCTGGAGCTAAGTTTTTAAAAAACTAATATTTCTTTAGCTTAAGTTTTAGGTTATTTCAATTATTATAATTTTTTTTATAAGTCCGAAAGGTAATTTAATCTGTTCTTTTTACTTTAGAGTGTCCGCATAGGGCCAGTAAGGTATTTATAAGTTAGTTAAGCTAGTTTAATCATTTTTGTTTAGCGTATGAAAGATTTAAGAAATGGATAAAAATTAATTAAAAGAAAAAAAATTAATGAACCAATTTTCGAGATTACTAATTCTCTCGAAAATAAGTTGAAAGTTGATTTGTCTTGCCTTGTTCTTCAAGCTTTTCAAGGATAGCAAAATAGTTCTCCATCATATAGGGTCCGCCAAATAACTTTTTTTTTTTTTGAAAATGCTATAAAAAAAACTACTGAATATTTTCTCAAATTTCTTTTTTTATTTGAAAGTACAATCCTTCCGGTTAATAATGGAAAATGATTTCATTCAAATGGCTGCCTCGGCTGGCCATGCAGTAGCCTACACGATCGGTCCAATTTTTAAGCACATTATCGATTGTGTGCAGCTGTATTTCACCAATGGCTTCACGAATATTGTCCTTTAAAGCGTCAATTCTCTCTGGCTTGTCGGCGTAACACTTATCTTTCACGGCACCCCACAAATAATAGTCCAACGGTGTCAAATCGCAGCTCCGAGGTGGCCAAACGACATCAGCTCTGCGGCTGATAATGCGATCTTCAAAAACAGGGCGCAAAACATCGAGTGTAGCTTCGGCTGTGTGGCACGTAGCGCCGTCCTGTTGAAACCAAATGTTGCCAATATCCTCCTCTTCAATTTTTGTGAACAAAAATTCGTTCAACATGGCCCGATAACGATCGCCATTGACTGTAACGGCCACTCCTTGCTCATTTTCGAAGAAAAATTGCCCAATTATGCCTCTGGACCAAAATCCGCACCAAACAGTGGCTCGTTTTGAGTGCACCGGCTTTTCAATGTATGCGTGCGGGTTTTCTGTGCCCCAAATGCGACAATTTTGCTTGTTTACATACCCGCCAAGATCAAAATGAGCTTCATCTGAAAAGATGTACGCAATTTTCGCACACATTCTGCAACATTACCATGATTTTCAAAGTAATGTCGCAATATTTCCCAGCATTGTTCAAGCGTATACACAACCATATTCGTTCAGCGGAAGGATAAAACTAATTATCTGTTAAATCAGACATGAGCTAAGTGTTACCATTCACGAAATAAGCACTACTTGAAAAAAAAAACGTTAGATGGCGGACCCTTTACAATATAATCAGGTTGTGTACTCATGCGAATATTGTTGAGGGTTTCTATTGGTGCCACAAGTGGGGCATATGATTTAGTGGTTCGTTTGTCTTTTAATTCTTTCCTCCCAACTGTCGGCTTTTTAGCATCAGGGTCCTTTTGTAGACCAATTGTTTTGGTGATTGTTCTTTTATTGATCATTTTGTCATAAACCTTTGTCAATTTTAGATTTTTATATTGTTCATTTATTTTTTCCCGCCGTATCTTTTTAAGCTGCTTCACAACCTTGGTAATATCACTACACTTTGCTCGGTTGTTCTCGATTGATTTTCTTATCCCTTCCGTGATTAACCAGAACCTGCTGATGCATAAGGGACATGAATATTGGGGGTTAAGGCAAGTTTTCCTTTTGCTTCAAACCGCACTTCGCACTACTAAGGCCAATTGCTTACCTTACCAATTGCCGAAATACACCCGAAATACAAACCCGCGTTCGACATGTAGTTGCCCGAGGCACAACCTTAATTTTCCGTGCTTTAGGCAATGAATGTTCCTTCTATCAAGGTCCGCATGTGGTTATCCTCCATATGTATACCTATAGAAGTATAAAGTTGATTCCCTCACTTTTGGAATGACTTTTCTATTTCAGAATAATTCTTCTGAATAATTTCAAATTCTTAGCATAATAAACGCCTATATTTCTCCGACCGATAATCATACTCGTAGGTCAACGGATTAACCCTACTTATGGGTCCTACATATTTTAGAGCAAGTTTTGAATTGGGAAGCATTTCGCCAGTCTCGTAATCTAGCATCCGCCATTACTCGTAGGGCTAAAAAAAGATACTATTTCTCGAAACTAAGTTCTAATTTGCCAACCAAGAGATTGTGGAACAACTTGCAGTCGCTTGGTATTGGGAAAAATATTTCTTTTTCTACGACACCTGATTTAAATGAACTTAACAAGACCTTTTCTATTGTTGATGTCGAAAACACAAACTTTGTTCCTAATCCTCAGCTCATTTATCAGAACGTAAATAGTTTTAACTTTCGGACGGTCTCGGAGGTTGAAGTCATCGAAAATATCCGTTCGCTAAAGTCGGAAGCGATTGGGGAAGATGGAATACCGCTTCGTTTTATCAGGATGATTCTTATCTCTATCATAGCTCCACTCACTCACATATTCAACTTTTGTATATACTCTTGCACTTTCCCTAATAGTTGGAAAACAGCAAAAGTTATCCCTATGCCTAAGAAACCTCATCCGGTATCTGCATCGGATTTCCGCCCAATTAGCATTTTACCCTGCCTGTCAAAAGTTCTTGAGAGAATAATGGCTAAACAAATTTCGAAACACTTTGTGGCTCATGCCCTGTTTTCCCCTATACAGTCGGGTTTCCGTGAGCATCACAGTTGCTCAACAGCAATTGTTAAAGTTCTTGATGACATTAGGACCCAATTCGATCAAGACTTTGTTACCGTTTTAGGTTTGCTTGACTTTTCCAAAGCTTTTGATAGGGTAAATCACATCATATTGTGTCAAAAAATAAGATCCTATTTTGACTTTAGTGATGCATCGGTCTGTCTGATAAAAAATTATTTAAGTAACAGAAAGCAAAGAGTCACCATTGGGGGTAGCTGCTCTCAGTATTCCAACTTGTCAGCTGGAGTTCCGCAAGGATCGATCTTGGGCCCAATTTCATTCTGTTTGTATATCAACGATCTTCCTAAAGTGTGTAGAAATGTATCACTGCATCTCTATGCAGATGTCGCTCAAGTCTACTTGTCCAGACCAGTTGGTCTGATCGAAGACTTGGTCTATAGACTCAACGAAGATCTATCAAACATTCATAATTGGTCAGTGAACAATGGTCTCACTCTTAATCCTAGTAAATCTCGGTGTATTGCAATCTCGAAACAATATTATGACACTGAAATGTTACCACCTGTCTACATATCGCACATGCAGCTTCATTTTGTAAATAAAATAACTAGCTTAGGATTTAAGATAACTTGCTCTCTTTCAGCCATGGAGCATATTAACTACACTGTGGGTCGTATCTACGGGGCACTACGAAAGCTCTCGTTATCTGCGGCCTTCACACCGATTGATACTAAGCTAAGACTTGTCAAGATATTGCTCTTACCGATAATTGACTATGTTGCCGTAGTTTACTGTAAACTTGAGTCCCTGCATAAATTACTTGTTGCGTTTAATGACTTGGTTAGATATATATATGGACTTCGTAGACATGATCACATAACAGGCTATGATCGTACTGTCCTTGGAATTACCCTTAAGGACTTTTTAGATGCTAGGTGTTGCATTTTTATGCACAAAATTATTCAGAAGCTACTACCAACATACTTATTTAATAAGCTTCAATTTGCACAATCACCTAGAACCCTCAATCTTATTACACCAGTATCGGTATATTTAAACACTTCACGCCTATTCTTTGTTCATGTCGCCAGACTTTGGAACTCACTGCCATTGCAAGTGAGGCGACAAGTCCAGACTAAGCATTTTAAAAATGAAATTTACAAATACTTTAAACAGCAACGTTAACAACACACATTCTTTTTTAACTATCTTTTTTTTTTTCCTTTTCTTTTCACTTCCTTCTTTCCCCTCCCTTATCTTAGGTTTAAGATTTTATTTGTAACTGCCGTTATCAATCTATCTGTATACTGTATTATGTACTATAAAAGACTCGCGTCTTACTTGTACTCCTAATAAATTGAAATTGAAAAAAAAAAAAGGTTAGCCTTAAAGTTTTCAGCAGTAATGTCTTTTGGATACTTCCTTGCCCACTTAGAGATATCGTCATGGTATTGTCTTAATACCTCAGCCCTAGATGTTTTTGGAAACACTCACTTCTACCTACGTTGGAATAAATCTTTCCCGTTAGCCTTTTAGTCTTGAAGGTTCCTAATACCCCAAGGCATCTTTTGTAACTTAAGAAATTGATTTTAATTCTTTGTTCACCTTAGACAATGACATCATTGACGAAATTACAATATAGAGGAACGCCGAGATCAGTCTCTTTTTCAATACACTTATATCTTATCCATATCCACATAAATCAGCGCATGTTCAATCAATTCCAACGTTAGTGTAGTCAGGACCCTTTCTTATTCCGGTCAATGACCTGTGTTAACTGTAAACACGTCTTCTGGCTTTGAAGTTAATATAAAAGAGTTCAGTCGTTCATGAATTGTATGATTTACAGTTCAATGAACGGAGTGTGTTCAAAAAGATTGATCATAGTGAAGTTAGAGTACAATAAATGAGTGATTTATTTGCTGTTTGGTTTTTTATTGCCCTATTTTTGACAGCTGCGCATGGCTCATGACATGTGCAAGGATCAAGCATACAAAGTTGGTATTGCTATCATAATAAAAATACATTCGAATAATGCCTACAAATTATTAAATTTTATTATCAAAATTCGTACTCTGTGCAAAATGATTTTCACGCACTTCGACTATTTTACGGTCGTCATAATTTAAGCCATAGTTACCACAGACATAGCTACAATATCCGTGTTAGTAGATTGCATGCAGAGGAAAATAGTGCCGCCGTTGTAATAAAGATCATGATTTGTCCATTTATCGCCGTTGACGTCAATTAAGATTGTGTTTCAGCTAAGTGGAAAATTTGATTCAAGGATCTTGGCATTACATACTACAGCTCGTGCAAGAACTGAAGCTGAACGACCCATCATCGAGTTTCCAGTGAGTTGGGTTCAGAAAAGTAGGAGAAAGATCCGCTTTTTTTAGAAAAATGTTCTTCAACGTCGAAACCTTTTTCTTTTAAATGGGTATGTAAATATACGAAACTGCCATTTTTAGTCCGATGAGTAACCTTAGGCAATACAAGATTTGCCAATGCACCCATAAAACTGTACTGTTTAAATTATGGTCCGGCGGAATTACTCGCCCGAAAATTTTCCAAGAAAAATTGGCCCTTAAAACCTAGTCACGGCCTAAATGTTGGCACAAAACACAAAACAATCTTTAAAACAAAAATGGCAAGTTTTGGTTTATAAACTCAAAAAATTAAATTTTTGCAATTTTCCTGTTTTTTTTCCTTTTACAATTACAAACCAAACGCTTAAAAAGATCAAATATTACTATCCATCGTTAGCTAGAAATTGCACGTCCTTGAGGCTATATGCCAATCGATCTAATTTTTGAATTCTTCGAAAAACTGTTAGAGCTGCTTAACCAGGCCCTGCTACATCGATTAAAAAATGTAGTATTTAAAGGAGGCAATGTCTAGAAAATAATGAGCGCGGAGTAAAATGTCACCAAGGAGCCGGACCTATGTGAAAGCTCGGATTCTCCCTCTCTTATTTATTGCCCCTAACAATTTCAGAGGCACTCAGAAGCCACCACGTACAGGTGGGTGTAGGAGTTGGTGGACAAAGGTTCGGGGACCGATGCCTGTAATATCATATCATGACAAACATCTAAAAAGAAATTTCATAATCGCTTAAAATTTCTACCATAAAGACACGTCAAAGAATAGTGTTAATGCTCAGGTGCAGCTCGTTCACATCTTAACGGGAATTGTCTCTCCATACAGGCCAACTCCCTAATCTCCCTTCGAACAATAAAGCCTGCACACCTATTGTGCTTAAGTTGTCAACACGATAAAAAGACAAATAAAAAGGGCAAAGAAAAGGGAATCACACACTTAGCCACTCGGCACCGTCATCGCCACCATAACAATACTCTAACAACAAAATGATTCATAACCATGAATGCAGTCAGCGGCAAAGTTTGCGAACTTGATCTTCAAACAATCCAACTTGTGTTGCTGCACAAATGCTGTGAAACCGCAATTCACAAATTGTCTGTGGTCGTGCCACATTGTACCATTGTGTCTGTGTCGCGTCGCTGCAATTGGTGTCGGTGTGAAACTATAAACAATGGGCGCGCGCAAGTGCTAACGAAACGAGAAGAGAAAAAGACCTACCTTGGCACGAAGCATCAACAAGTGGGTTAATTTCCTGGCCAATGTTAGGGTCTTGTGCACTCTGCAATGACAATAGTTCCCATAAATGGCATGGTGGGCTTGAACGAAGGACTGCTGCCAGTCACATTCTTTTTCAATGTGCTTTGTCAGTTGGAACTGTTTAGCTGACTAAGCGACTAAGCGGTTAAGTTGCCTCTATTCCAGGAGGAGAGTCAGAGAGAGTTTGTGATTATTTCTTTTTACATTTTTTTTTGTTTTTGGTTTTTATGCGTTTTGGAAGAAACAGTGCATTCAGTGGCGGAGAATGGTGCAATGACAAATGCGGACAGACGTGGAATTGGGTGCAACATCTCGGTGGATTGGAAATGAGGACGTACGACTGTCGGTCTGTCTGTCTTGCTGTCGTGTGGGATGGTATTTAGGTTAGAGCTCGAGGAATTGCTAATTGCTAGAAATTTATTGCTGATTGCTATCCTACAGCCGTTGTTAAGGGAAACAAAAGGAAAGAGATATAAATAGGCGGAATGTAGTGTTCAAGTAAGAAGGAAAGGTGTTAGAATAGTTATGTGGGGAAAACTGCTTAGAATATGGTGAGAGATGATGTGTACGCATGTCAAAGTATTCAGAAAATAGATTGTCATATCTGACTCTGTGTGCAGCAACTGTATCAAGTTAGAGAGGCCAACGCGCGCCTTTTAGCATTCATTACATGTCGAATCCGCAATTGCCAGTTCGCTACTCAACTCTTTCGATTTCACTACGACAAATCACATTCCATAGCTTTGTCTGCCGATCATCTTGCCTTGCACAGCCTCGAATTACTTCATCGTCTCCCTAGTTTCCTGGGCAACAATTCGCAATTATTGCCTCATAAATTACTGGAAGATTTTTTACTCTACACCCATCGTACAGTCGTTAGTTGACGTGCATAAGTTAAGTAATTGAGTGCGTGAGGTCTTCATAATGTAGATACCCTAGCCGCTAGCGGCTATGCGGCACAGCAGACAAACGAAAATCATATCACTTCACTTCACCTGAGAAAGCGTGGACTCCTTAACGTGGAATCGTCTCAAAACGATGTCGTTACATTAATTCCTTAACTGCCAATCTCCTTAGTGCACAAGCGTCTCGCGCGCCTTGTAATTCTCTAATGGTCATCGCCATAGCATTATCCTCTGTTGTATCAATTCACACAGCAGGCAACACAAGCCAAGCAAAGACTTCATGCATATACCTATGCCGCTACTGCCAGTATTTATGTCTTCCAACGAAAATAAGGGGGACAATCCAGATCCAAGACCAATGAAGAGTGTCCAGTGCGAAGTCCTTTGCTCATGCGTTGATAATTTGCTATTTCTCGTTCACAAATCTCCCATCGAATCATCGTGCCCATTGAGATAGGAATGAATGGGCCCAACATCGAGTGTCGAGCACATGTGCGGTCCTGTTGGACAATCACACGTTCCTCTGCACTCTTTAGTGTTACAAATGATCATACAAGCTCATATTTATATTTAAGCACAAACGATTAAGGTAATTTGCAGCTTTTTATCCTGATTCCCATATCATTCCAGCAAGAGCACCATCACAACGGCACTGACTACGAAAGAAACAACAAAAACAACTACAACTGCCGACTTAATCCAGGTATCCGAGATACAATTTTTCCTTCCTTTTCTCTTCTATCTGGAAATTTATGGTGAATCAGAAGAACGTTCCGAGATTACAGAGTCGTACTCGTTGTTGGGCTCATATTTGACGGTAACACGGGTGCACAAGTTAATTTGCCCCCCCAAAAGGAACCTACATCTCTCTAACAATGTTATTTCGTAGTATAAGGCGACTAAATGTTTTCAATAAATCTATTAGCTGTGGTTACACAGGATCAATGGAAATTGGTACTAGGTATTTTGCATATGGGCAATAGTGATGTTGTTGTCTGACGTAATTTATAAATGGAGTTGAAGCGACTACTTGCGTAACACATTAATGCGATAGTGTTTCCGGGATTCCTTTGAGGAAATATGCGCTAAAGTGGTTACTTAAACAAAATCATTAAAACGAAGGATACATGAGATAGTTTAAAAAATTCCATCATCGATTTGCGGAAGAGAAAATTCAAGACTTGAAGTAAATGAAGGGCTGCCTGACTTAGCAATAAAGTCGAAGGTTTTATTTTGTGGGCAATTTCAGGTAGCAGAGGAACATGACTTTAATGGAAAAACTAATTCATTGATGTTTGGCGGTTTCTGTTGGTGCGGTGTAATTGATTTCCGTTACATGGCTTATTAATGTAATTATTTGGTGTATCTTATTCTCGTTATTATCTATGAGGAAGATGTTATTTAAGTGTTAAAACCTAAAAGATCAAATACTGACGTACGAAGGATTTAAATATTTTTAATTTAGATTTTAAAATCATTTTTACTTATATCAATTAAAACTAGACAAAATTTCCTTAATCTAGCTTAAATATTTTATGTAACTTAAAAACGCCTTACTGGCCCTATTCGGACCTTCTTAAGTAAACAAAATCCCTCAGGCCCCGCCTAAACTCAAAACTAATCAATCGGTGGAGGATGCAGTTCATAACCTGAACAGCGCCATCACCAAATGTTTTGAACTCGCATGTCCTGTCAAAAAACCTCCCAACAGGAAGCCGGTTCCCTGGTGGAATGCTGAGCTCCAACGGCTTCGTAGGGAAGCCAGAAGTCTTCTGAACAGATCGCTTAAATCGAACTCGGAAGATGACTGGAATAAATACCGATCGAAGCAGAAGGAATATAAGAAGCTTATTCGAAAATCGAAGAATGATTCCTATAAGTCCTTCTGCGAAGAGATCAAATCCCTGAGCGCGACCAGCAAGTTGGTTAAAGTCCTCAAACGAGGAAAATCGACAAGGCTGGAGGTACTCAGAAAGTCTGATGGTACCTTTACCGAGTCTAAAGCAGAAACTCTTAGTTTACTGTTTCAGACCCATTTTCCGGGAAATCAGACTGTCATCGGCTCGTTGCACACTCCCTCATTGGATACTGCGGCTGTAGCGATGAAAACAACTCGGCGTAGCTGGTATGTTGCGTCACGCGTGGCAACTACTGAGGCCATTGAATTTGCTGTGGCATCCTTCGATGGCTTTAAGTCGCCGGGCACTGATGGGATATACCCCGTTATGCTGCAAAAAGGTATAAGACAGCTGCTTCCTACACTGAAAAGAATTTTCACTGCTAGCCTGGCACTTGCCTACATACCTATCCCTTGGCGCGCGGTGAAAGTGGTCTTTATTCCCAAAATAGGGAAAGAGGATTACTCACTAGCCAAGAGTTTCAGACCAATAAGTCTAACATCATTCCTGTTGAAAAGCATGGAAAGACTAGTAGAGTTGCACGTGCGCAAAGATGCCCTTCGATTGCATCCTCTGTCGGACATGCAACATGCTTATCAGCGCGGAAAATCCTGCGAGACTGCGCTTCATAACCTAGTTGGGAGAATTGAATGCGCTCTCGAAAGGAAAGAGTACGTACTAGGCATTTTCGTCGACATTGAGGGAGCTTTTGATAACGCTACCTTCGACAGCATGTGTAACGCTGCTAGACGGCATGGCGTAGATGAAGCACTGGTTTTGTGGATCAAAGCAATGCTTGTGCACAGGACATTGATCGCTGATACAGGCCTCGAACAATGTGTCAAGTCTGGAGTAAACAGGGGCTGCCCGCAAGGTGGCGTCTTGTCTCCGCTGCTATGGTGCATGGTGGTCGACTCTCTGCTAGATGCTCTCAATGCCTCTGGAATCTATGCCCAGGCCTATGCGGATGATGTTGCTGTTCTCTCTGTCGGCTCATGTTTAGCGAATGTCTGTCTCAAAGCGCAGGCGGCGCTAAACGTGATCGATGACTGGTGCACGAGAAATGGGCTGTCGGTTAATCCTCTTAAGACCGATGTCGTTCTCTTCACGAGAAGGAGGAAAACAACTGGCATTGCTCAGCTGGTGCTAAAAGGCATTCCCATCCCTATATCCAAGGAAGCTAAGTATCTGGGAGTCATTCTAGATAACAAACTTCTCTGGTCAAAACATTTTGAGTCCAAAACCACCAAAGCGCTGTCAGCTTTCTGGCAATGCAAAGGTGCCTTTGGCAAAACATGGGGCTTATCGCCGAAAAAGGTCCTTTGGATCTACACGGCAATGGTAAGACCGATAATCTCATATGCATCGGTTGTTTGGTGGAGCAGGCTGACACGAAAACACGGTCGTGGCTTCACTCACCAAACTCCAAAGAGCGGTCTGCCTCAGTTGCACGGGGGCTTTCCCCAGCACACCGGGAGCTGCTTTGGATGCTATGATGAACCTTCCACCCCTTGACATATATATCAGAGGGTGTGCACTGAAAACTATTTCTCGCCTAAAGAGGAATGGTCTTTGGTACAACTCGCAGTGGAGGGTGTACTTGAGAGAGAAATATCCTACGATCACTGTCTCATGGATATGCCCTCTGACGCAATGACACCTGCCATCCTACTGCGCAGTAACTACACAGTCACATTTCCTTGGCGTCAGGACTGGCTTTGGCCAGACACTGAACCTGGAATAGAATGTCTTCGCATCTTCACAGATGGCTCCAGGACTGATCAGGGATCCGGCGCCGGAGTTTTCTTCGAGCGCGAAAACATTCGACTGCACTTCTCGTTAGGAAAATATGCGTCTGTCTTCCAGGCGGAGATTTACGCAATCCTAATGGCCATGCACTATGTTGTGAAACACAGATGGAGGGGAAAGAGCATATGTGTCTGCAGTGACAGCCAAGCTGCACTCAAAGCTGCATCCAATCCTCTGTCCAACTCCAAACTAGTGCATGAACTCAAGACCTTGTTGAACAAAGTCGGAAGACTTAATTCACTTAGGCTTGTATGGGTTCCATGTCACTCTGGAATCCCAGGAAACGAGATCTCCGATGAACTCGCTAGAAAAGGCTCAGAGGAGAGTTTCTCAGGGCCTGAACCCGCCTTAGGTCTACCAGCTTCAACGGTTAAATCTGACATCAATGACTGGGTCTTTAACGTACACAGTCGCAGATGGAAGGAATATCCAGGATGCAGGATGACTAAGCGCGTACGCCCTGACGTCTGTAAAAAGTCCGCAACATTCTTCTTATCCTTAAGAAGAAATGACTGCAGAAGGCTAACGGGCGTCATTACGGGCCATTACACTTTTGCCAGGCATCTTTACGTGCTTGGCATCAGTGAGACGCCTACCTGTGCTGCTTGTTGCGAGGAAAAAAAAAAAAAAAAGTAAACAGGACAGTTTGAAGTTCGAGTAGTTTCGTTTGAATTTCGGTAGCTGCTTTTTTTATGTCATTAATCTTTCTGATGTTAGATGTCCTGTAATTATTTGCTAGCAATAGGAAAAACCGATGGAACAATCTCTAACTATAGTGTCACAGGAGAGTAAGCACCCTTTGGGCGTTGTTCAATTTTCCTTACACATACTGTGGCATCTCAAGATTGCAGATTTTGGGTATAAGTTACAGTGATGTCAAAAATTAAAGCTGATAATTATCAAAGTAATATCTTAAATTATATATCTCTTGACATATGAATAGTTCTCAAAAAAAAAAATTCCGAGCTGGTGCCAACATTTAGCATGCGCCACTGCGACCAGTTGAGGATGTCTCTCGTAGGGCCTGTGAAGATCTCCTCAGGAATCATAATTTCTCTGGAAGGGATACGCTTTCTAAGGTCGCAGGCGGCAGCACATTCACATAATATGTGCTCTGCAGTTTTCTCATCCTCAAGACTGAGTCGACACTCAGTTTCAGAAGAGAGTGTTTCTTCAGGATCAATATAAATTCCTTCGATTGTCTGAGTTCCTAAAGGGTGTCCTAAAAGGGCAGGTGTTGTGATTTTTCCCACTTGTCTATGAAAATATTAATAAATTGAGGATTCCGCAGATAGGTCCAGCGCCTATGTATCTTTCGCTGGAACCTTTCCTAGCCAGTAGGTCGGCGATTTCGTTGCCTTTAATGTTCTTGTGCCTTGGCACCAACAGAGTTTGAAATTGTTTGTTTTGGCTAGGTCCTGCAGAGCATTCTGGCATTTTGAGTTCGTGCTATACGAGCCCAACTTTTTGGACGCTGCTTAACTCTCTAAGAGTATATTAATGGTTATACCTCTTATACTAGTCTCTAAATTTAGTTTTACGCACTTCAAGAAGGCGTGTGGTTCGGCTTGGAAGACTCGTTCCCAGAGCCTTGGATATTTTCCGATTTGATCCAAAAATCTCAAATCTCTCGTCAAAAGTAAACATGTGTGGCAAGACGTCTGAAATGGTGGTAGCCATATCCAACTCAAGGTGCTGTGGAGTAATTCCGATCAGTGCTTCTTGGGATGCCGTTGGGCAGTTTAGCATGGCACCTGTAATGCCGAGATATGCTGAACCTGTTGAAGCTTAACCCTTCTATTATTGGAATTCCCATCAATGGAATAGGTCTGTCTGAACCTTTAAATATTTTATATGAAAATTGATGGAACTCAATGAAACTCAATTCTATTTTTAATTTCTTCTTCTTTTTTTTTACATAACGTTAAAATTAGGAAGTATTTTCTAGATTTACACATTTATAGTATTTATGTAACTGAGTACTGTGTTGTTTGTACTTCACAAACACGGCATGCAAATCCAGTTCTTTGTTAACATTTATATTGTATTTTTTTGTTCAACTTTTGCCCAACATACGGCAGACGCATAAGTGAGGATAGGTCTTACTATCGCGATATATTACCAGTGGAATCCATTGGTTTCACCGTAAGTGCCTTAGTCGCCTTTACGAGTTTGTTTTTGATGTTGTTTGAGACGGAGCAAAGTTGTATTTTCCTCCTTTCTGTAAACGGGACTAAGGTTGTCTTATTTGGGTTAATCGATAGACCTTCTCTACTACTCCAAGTTGCATGCGCTTACAGATAGATATTTCGCACTAACTCCATCCTGTGGACACCCTTTAGCTGTGGATACTGTCAAAGAGACCTCTTCGGATGTAGCTGATGTAATACAGCTCTCCAGCATCGCTTGCTTGCGGGATAGTGCAGCGGTGATTGAGTTGCAGCCAGCAGTATTCAAAAAGCCCCCTCAATATCAACGAAAGCGCAAATTGCGATCTCCCTACGTGTGAAGCTATTTTTCGCATGCGTTGCTAAGTAATGCAGCGCGTTCTCAGTAGATCGTTCTTTGCGGTATGCATATTGATTTGAATGCAGTGGTATTTGATTCTCTTGTATACCTCTAATTTGGAGCTCTATCAGTTTTTCCTTTATTTTTAGTAGGAAAGGGCGATAAGACTTAGATTGTTCACTTGATTCCTTCCCTCCAGATTTTAGGATTGTATCCTAAGTTGAAACTTGACCTAAAGAGAGCTACCAGTGGTGCTTGAATGATGTCTAGGCCTCTCTGGAGGATAACAGTAAAGACACTGTTTTTACCTGGACCTTTGTAGGATTTAGATAGATAAATATTTAGTTTGTATAGCAAATTTTTACATAGGTTTGTTACCGCACATTTTACATTATATAGAGTTTTGATAAACTTATCTTTCCACTGAATTTTTGTTCATATAGCAAAAAGGAATTTATATTTAGTAAATCTTTGGTGTCAACAGAAGGAAAAAATACGACAAAAAACCTTCTATGTGAGGAAAGGTAGAAAATTACCGGAACAGTAAAAATAAAAAAAATAAAAAATAACATAACAAATTGTACAGAATAAAAATTATTAATAAATAAATAAATAAGTAAACAAGAAACTTAAAGTTAACACGACCAATTGTCCCAACTGCCGACGAAATTGGATCCGCGCACTGCATGATTTCGCATGGGAACTTAGAAATGCATGCAGTGCAATTCACGGTCACACATCCGCTAGACTTTGGCCGTAGGAAACCTTGGGTCTGCGTGGGAACTGCAACTCGGCGGTTTAATATTAAGTTATGAGTTCGTTTGTTAGGATAGATTAAGTCAGTTCACTTTGGGAGGGCACTGGGACCGGACATCAAGAATAAAACTTAAATTTTATAACGTAAATTCCGTGTTTTACTAAAAGGGCCAGTTGTAGGCTCTATAAAATTAATTTTTTTATATCGAAAGGACTGAGAGTCCTTAACTGGCGCCCGTGCAAGGACCGCCCGCGTGGCGAGTGCTGAGTAGCTAGAAACACAAAGAACAAAACGAATTAAAACAAGGAACAGAAATTAATAAAAAGTTAAATTAAAGCTAAATAAAAAAGATCTCAAGTGAAAAATTATAGGATCTCGAGTGAATATTAAGTAAAAAACAAAATATTAATAAAAAGTTAAATAAAAAAAAAAAAACAAGAATCCCAAGTGAAAATTATATACAAAAAGAAATATCCTGAGTGAAAGCTGTGTAAAAAATAAAGAAATAAAGAATTTTTTCAATACAAAGTTGAATTAAAGCCAAATATCCCAAGTGAAAACTATATACAAAAGAAAATGTTTGGATCCATTGGACAGTGAGAAGAACAAGGCTATTAATAGTACAAATCTGCAAACCGAGGGAAAAAGGAAACCAGCAAAAACGCAAGAAGCAACCAAGACAACGTTCCCGAGAGAAAAGAAGCACCGAAGCGATGTTGGGCTGGTCCACCGTACCTACACTACTACTAATTATGTTGACCCCTGCGCAGACCCTTCATATTTTCGCCTACAAGTCCCCAATTGTGACTATTCGAGAAGGAAACGCCTGGGTAATGAATGGCTACTTTAAGCTAGTCCATGTCATTAACCTTGACAAATATAGCATCCTTCTCCGTAATGCTAAGCAATTGACACAACGACTCGTGAAAGATGAGGAAACTCGACTTGTACTAGACTACCACTTAAATCAGATAGAGAACCGCATAAGCGAGCTTAGGGACTCGATGACGAGGCGAACTAGATCAATTGACTGGTTCGGAACCGCTTGGAAATGGTTGGCTGGTTCCCCCGACGCGACTGACTGGAGCAATCTACTGGACATACTGACATTATACAGAACAATAACGAACAATACAGGATTAACGAGAAACTATTCGACAAAACATGAGACATAACTAATAGACTCAATGAGATATTGGACCATTCCAATAACGCCGTACATAAGGAAGAAACGGACAAATTGCGACAAGACCTGCTGAACAAAATGTATATCTTGAAAGAAGAAATAAGCGAAATAGTGAGAGCATGTCAGATTGCCAAAAACGGCATTGTCAACAGCAACCTCCTTGATCCCGAGGAAATCAACAGCGTTTTGAATGAGTTAGAAGTCCTCCCCTATCAAAACATGATAGAAGCTGTATAATATGCCCATCCTTCAGTATATAGCAACATAACACTTTTACTGTATGTCCTTTCGATCCCAAAGGTCGACCCTAGGGTCCACCATTTACTAACCGCTTACGCTACGATACAGGACGGAAAACAGATTGACTTAAATTACAAAAGACTTCCCCTGAGCCACGACAACATATACGGACTAACCAGCGACTGCCTGACTATTAGTAATGGCACAGTATGCAAGGAGGATACTCTGCATAAGATACCTGAAGACTCATGCTTAGTTAGGGTCCTTAGGGGTGGTAGTGCACATTGCAACTATCGCATGAACAATCGAGAGATAGTCGAACTAGTTGGGGACAATACGATTTTACTAATTTTAATGGCACTCTTCTAAATAAATATTCTTCCATCCACCTAGAAGGCAGCTATTTGATCCAACTAGATAACGACGACGGACCCCACAAGCGGACCAGTAGGAATGCAGTTAAGTGGGAAGGTTATGGTCCTACACTTCTGACCATAACGACGCCGGGATAAAAAGGAAAAGAAGAAGAAGAAGAAGAAGAAGAAGATAACGACGACGTACGCATAAGAAATAAGAGCTATCGGAGCAGGACCGCTACTATCCCACAGGCACTTCACCCGGTTCTGGTCAATGTAACAACCAACCAGATTAAACCCAGCTTAGAATTAGTGCATGCCCTTGGCACAGGAAACATCGAGCGCATTAATATCCTAAAAAAGAATTTTAAGGCCTCTCTACTTACAGAATTATCTGTGACCACCATCGTAGTAATCGCCATCATCCTACTGGCCACCAAAATCTATGGTAGGGTCAATGTTCCGGAGCTTCGCCTATATGCCAGTCCCAGACCTACCCCACCCTCCAATTAAGAGCCACCTATCGCAGTCAATGACACCAACACGAACTCCCCGGATGTTCCAGCGACGATCTGCGGGACGCAGATATTTGAAGGGGCGGCAGTTAACACGACCAATTGTCCCACCTGCCGACGAAATTGGATCCGCGCACTGTATGATTTCGCATGGGAACTTAGAAATGCATGCAGTGCAATTCCCGGTCACACATCCGCTGGACTTTGGTCGTAGGCAACCTTGGGTCTGCGTGGGAACTGCAACTCGACAGTTTAATATTAAGTTATGATTTCGTTTGTTAGGATAGATTAAGTCAGTTCACTTTGGGAGGGCACTGGGACCGGACATCAAGAATAAAACTTAAATTTTATAACGTAAATTCCGTGTTTTACTAAAAGAGCTAGTTGTAGGCTCTATAAAATTAATTTTTTTATATCGAAAGGGCTGAGAGTCCTTAACTTGAATAAATAAATAAATTAAAAAATAATTAAATAAATAAATATATAAATAAATGGATAAATACTTAATTGGATATATACTCGTAATTCACTGAGTGTTAAATGGGTTTATAAGTGGGTTGTCAGCAAAACTACATCGGTCTACAAATTTAGATTTAAGTTTTTCAATTCTTACATAAATCAGTTCAACATTCGTTTTCTCTTTTTCGTGTAGATCTAGTGTGGAGTAATGCCAAGGTAAATTGACCATAATTTTTAGAACTTTATTTTGACATACATATATGCAGTTTTTTAATATGACATTTTGCACAGTCGCCCAATACCATATAAAAGAATGATAGAAAGATGACATATATAATGCATAGAAAGATTGTAGACAATAGTGATTTTCGATATACTTATGTAGGGTTTAAATGATCCAATTTCCCATTTATCTCCATCAGGGCTGGAAAGTCTACCAGAGAGGCTTTTTGGTTCTACTATCGATGTAATTTGTGACGCTCATTAGAACATTGAGAGCTGTTAGCTGGGTAGTAGAACCAGGGAATTGTATTTTAAGCAAAGTTTCCAAGGTTTTCCTGCGATTGATAGTGAAATTGCCGTCTGATTTGCAAAGCAAACCCAGTTCATTTGTGGGATAGGACTTAGAGTCGGGCCCCGGTTGGTGGTGAATTTACACTTCGTAATTTTTGCTCCAAGACCTTCTCTTGAATTTTCTCAATTCGACGTTGTATTTGGTTAGAGCAGATCTATAATAACCAGTCCAACTCTTCGTTCTTTTAGCTCTGCTGAACAGAGATCTCACCCGTTTCCTCGACCGCTTCTGCGTGCACAACTGTTTTTGAAGAATGAGATGAGTCCTTCGTTTAATTGATAAGACGCTAAGATTTGATGGATTTAAGAAGCGTGTCTTCCTAGGCGGCAAGTTGAGCCTTTAAGAGAACCCAGTTGGTTCTTTGGGGCTGATATCTATGGTCAGCTTCTCCAGCTTCACCTGTGATAAAATCTGACATGTTGGTGATCAGATAGAGAGGCCTCATTGGGGACATGCCAGTCACAAATTATATTTGAGACAAAAGAGCTAAAGATTGTAAAGTCGGGAACCTCTTCTCTGAATGAGTTAATAAATGTGCGCTTGTTATTACTAAATAAATATTCAATAAGTGACTCACCTCTTTTGTTTGTGTTGTTGCTGCTCTATTCCATGTGGTGCGCATTGGCATCAGATCATACAATGATCGTCGTTTGCGCCGGTGGCAATAATCTACTCGGTCTTATACCTCAGTAGGTGAGATTTGGCCGCCGCCTCATGGGAAGTAAGGGGTAGCGCACAAGATCTCTCTTACTCCACCTTCAATGGTGACTTATACTATGACGGCTACCAAGTCTCTTGTTATAAATTCTAGAATGGGGAGGAAATTTATTTTAGATCAAACAAGCGGCCCTGGGAGGATATTCTCCAGTAGTGTATATGAGTTTACGTGACCTATTTTGTAGGCCCATAATCTTACCTCTTTAAACCCAAGGTTCTTGTATGAGCCCAAGAGAAATTTTGTCGTAGTAGCAACGCAGGCTAAAGGTGTCCAAAGCATCTTTGGCATGGTGCAGATTACACTGAAGTACACGCAGCCCACTCTTCTATTTGGACGATAGACCGATCTTTATTGTTATTGCCCCGCTGGAAGTTTCCGATCTGCTTCCTGTCAAAGATTCCACAGGTTTAGTGGGGGTACGTTTTGTTGGTATGTTTAGACGATCTTTGGTGGCTGTCAACTGCGGTGTTTTAGTTGCTGTTGATGCCGCGGATATGGAAGTAGGTGCAACCAATGTACTGTTATCTGCAGCGACCGGTGAAAGTTCGACTGACACCTTTTTATGGCTTTTAATGATAATTTTAATATCATTAAAGTGATAAACCATTTTGCTTGTTAGCTTTAACTGTCACTAACGGCTAGAGCCAGGTGCAGGAGAACTTTTTCTTTGTCTGGCGTGCTTTGCATGACTCTCCAGTGCTGTGCATACAAGCCATCATTTTGTGAGTCAAGTGTCGCCAAAACCTTAGTTATGGGTAGACCCATACTCTGTGAAAAATAGCGCCGAACGATGTGAGGTTTCGGATCTCTCTCAATCAGCTGTGGTTGCGTCGGCACATACCTGTATATCGCCAACCTGACCTGTATGTCGACCCCTTGAAATGTAATTTTGGCCCCTCATCTAGCAGTTCGATTGAGGTATCAATTACAGCCTCTTGAATTGAAGCCATTTGTGCTGTGGTAAAGGGGTTTGCGTCCATTTTCTATCGGCTTGGAGATTGCGAGTTCTCCTGTGCTCGACGGCAGGGTTCGGCGGGGTGTTATCGGCGGAACGATCACGTTTCGGTTCTGAACCCTTAGTGGGAGAGACTGATTTTGTCTATACTAGGGCTTCATCCCTAGTTCTACCCTGTTTAATGGCGACCTTAAAGAGTTTCTATTCGGACGGCTTTAATTTAACGAAGCCATCAGATGATAGAGACTTATTCTCCACATCGTTGATGGTTTCTTTTCCTCGCGCGTCTAGGAGTTAATATGAGAGCATACTCACAAAATCTCCACAGAGCCTACTGCCGGAGTCAGAGAGTGAAGCCACATCTTCCGTTTTCTGTCCGGTGGGAATGTCGGCACATACAAATCGATATTCCTGCTGTTTGTTGTGCTGCTAGGGGCTCACAGACACTAGCGGGCCACGGCATTTGACAGGCTTAACTCTCTTCTGTAGTTTCTAATTGACAAATATTGTGCCCACGAGTACACAGGAAAGAACGGTCACCTATAATGGAGCCCGAGACGCTGCAGGAGACTGGAGTGAAATCGGAGGTCGCCAGGTATCTGAAATTCGCATACTAATAGCTAAGCGCCCTATTAGCCATGCATTCATCGGCGTATGCTGTTCCAATTTAGAGTTAGGGGACTGTGGGGGTGATGGGTACAGTCTAGAGATACATAGGTCTCGAGAATCATTACCTAAGTACTAAGCCTCCGCATCGCGGCAAGGTGACCAATTTTTGCGACCTTGGTTCTACCAGGTTCGATTTCGTGGCAAAAAATGCCGTCACCAATGAAGGGGTGAACACTCTGTTCATCTTCGATTCACTGAAGAGAAAAAAATCGACGGTGATCGATTGTATATGTAACGTTGTGCTAGAGCCCGTTCCACCAGTACCTATAGAGGTGCACACCATCCTGTTCAACAATACATATTATTCAGAGCACTGGAAGACAGCGATGGTGCAACCAACCGCCAAGAGGGGTAAAGACACCTCTAACACGGCAAATCTCCAGTCGATAAGTGTCTTTCCGAGTGTCAGCAAGGTCTTTGAAAAGGTGGTGCATAGAGCGCCGTCTAAATGGATTGATTGAGGCAAATAAAATCATCCCGGAGAACCAACTCGAGTGATTCATTACACTATTCATGCCGCGTAGACACTCGTACCGCATATCGAGTGAAGCAAATGCTAGAACTAATGCACGGGTGTCTGTCTGAACGTTCAGAACGCCTTTGTTTATGGCATCTCGAGACACTAATGTAATCAGATACCTTGGGATCTGGCTACACCATTGAACATTATTTTGACCAACATATAGATGGTGCTCTAGCAAAGGCTCAGCGGGCTTTTGCTCTGAGAAGATGAGCCTTTCATAGCAGTCATCTTGATTCTAGAGTGAAGGTAACCTGTTACATGGCCTTAATCAGGCTCATAATTGCCTATATATATCCCGTTGAATGTGCCTCAAGACTTGCCTCTGTCGTTTTTGTACCAAGAGAGTGTGCGTCCTAGACGCTTTTTCTTCCCAGAGGCATTCCTCTAAGTGAATCAATGTGTATTTCAATTTGGATCAATAATATTATTGGTATTTGATCAATTCCGCGGCTTTTCTACGAACGTGATGTCGTGCTTCATTAACCCGAACACCGAGGTTTGGTAGATCAGTGTCGCGCCAAGATCGGGGAGACGTCTTTCGACAGCTTCGACGCCTTTGGTGACTGGAGCGGACTGCCAGTGGTCGATTTTAATGGGTCAGCCTCTTTAAGGCAAAGCTTGTCAGACGACAATGGCTGATTTGCATAGAGTAGGTTAGGGTAAGCTAAGGCATGCTAGGATGGCAGGCCTTTAACAGAAATTTTTAATTAACATACAAAAACGAGAAATGCAAATAAAAAATCATTTGAGGTTAAGTTTTTTTTTAAATATAATTTTTTCTAATTTTCCCCAATTATTATAAGTTAATCCTAAGGCCAAAAAGCATACTCTTAAGTCGTTCTGTTTGTTTCAGAGTCTCCGAATAGGGCCAGTAAGGTATTTTATGTTGGTTTTAAGCATTTTTTCTAAGGTAAGTTTGTTATAAAGTTCATAAATAATAATGAAACAAAAAGTTGATCGAGATAATAAAAAAACAATATAGAATACAAAAGACGCTAAATGCAAAAGCGTTGATTCCAAATGGAATGATCCCAAGCCACTGTAAGTCGTTTATCAGCTAAATTAACGAGAGGATGCTCGTAAACGTCCGCAGCCTATATTCCGGAAAGAAAGTTTCTCGCCCATGAGAATTATCTTTTCACTTTTATACAACAAAGAGGTTTAACCAACAAAAAAAAAAAACAAAAAGCAGAGGAAACTATCTCTCCCAATGCGAATATCTGCATTCGTCATTTCGTTCCGGAAAAGCCGTAACAGTGTGGATAAAACCTGAACCACGCGGCACTTAAAAAAAAAAACTTAAATATCTTTAAACAAAAAATCAGTTCCGTTCCCAAATATTATACTCCAACGAAGGGAAACACAAACAAGCCAGTGAAAAGAAATAAATAATAAAGGAAAACAAAAACTCTAAAGACGCCGCGCAACCAAAAGTAATTAAATGCAACTTTCACGATCGATGAAGGTCGCGGTTGGCTTGCGGTAAATATGCAAAAACAAAAAATGAAAAGAAACGACTTAAAAAAGGGACAACTGGATGAGTCTCGAATGCGCCGTCTCAATTTTCTTCATCCATCATTTGTCACTCAGTGAGACAAAGCTGTTAGTGGAGGCGTCCTCGGATCCAGCATCAATAGTCAACCACCGACTGATGGTTGGCGTTACGGTGATCCGAGGATCCACGCAACCGCGACGCTAAGTGGATACATCTTCAACGAGTCGTTGTCGCATGGCTTATTAATCATCACCCGAGGCTACGGGGTAACGAGCCAACAAGCCAACAAACCAACCATCCAGTGCGGCACTCGAATTCTGGTGATTCTCCTTTCTCCAGTTTTCCCCGAGCTCTTCTTTCTTCTTGTTCTTCGATTTGAATGCGGATACAGATACTGCACAACTGCATAGGCGAAACAAGTTGTGCCCGCATCTTATCATGCAAGTGAAATTATTGCGCCCTTTTCACACGCGCGCTCGCCATAATTATGCGTCAGATAGCGAATGGGAATGGTCTTTTACTGAGCCGCAGCAGCGGCAGATTCAAACGGGGCCCTACAGCTTTAGTTGGAGCCAGTGGTATAGCGATATAAAGAGGAAGGGACACATGCGGTTTTATGATTACCAACGCGGCACAGCGGCTGCTGGTCGTCTTAGTGCTATGTATGACCATTTGCCATCTATCTGCGATGCGAGGTGCGAAGATAGCGGACACGTGGGTAAGCAATGAGATTAAGTTCAGTTTTATGTTACGAGCTTTGTTTCGTGGCGTGCGCTACGGTTCTGTTAGTTTACATTCGCGTTGGAGACTAAGATGGAAGAGGTGCCGGCAAGATGGACAGATACCACCGGGAAGTGTTGGTATCAAGGAAATTGTGTTTCACAACATGTCATCTTCTTGAGGGAGTTCGTGGGTGAAATGTGCTCGAATTTGGAAATGCAGCCGTACGATGTGCTATGGTCACTAGGATAACATTACATCATCGCATGTCGGAAAGAAGAGGGCTTGCGATGAGTGAAGGGCTGTAACCACTTGGATGAACGCATTAATTCAAATGCGAAGCACTTCCTCGTATGGAATGGATATTGAAGGCTTTCGAACTGGTATCATGTCGCATCGTTTTTAATGCGAGAAATAGTTTAACGCCTTAATGCTCAACTGAGCCAATTGCCTCATATAATATAGGTCTATTAGCGGCAAGTGGCTATTTTAACAGGCGAACGGATGATTACCTATCGATTTTCTGTCTCATAAATACGCCTATGGTAGACTAGTTTTTATTATAGATGCCACTCGTTATCGCACGATATACTGTGCAATCATCTGTGACCAGTAATTATCTACTATTAGATTAAGCCACCTAGTGTGTCCAATAAGTGTAATTTTTGAATAGCTACCTCTACATAGGCACTCCAAATTGGCTCATCTACATACTTGTACAAGTTCTATTTAAGAGACTTTCTTATTAGATTTTGTCCTCTTTCTTCTGCCATTTTTGTTTTTTATGGATGCGCCAAAGGATGTATAGTCTTCGAAAGATACCTGTAGCTCGGGCTACTGGTATGTACGATTTGCAAGCCCGAATGCTCGATACCAGGAATGCGCGGGGCTGGTAAGCAACTTATGCTATATGCCGTTTCAGCTCATATTAATCTTTCGAGTCCTTCTTCAGGCGTAGATCTACAGTCAGTAGTCCCCTGAGCTTATCCGAGATCGGCAGGTCCATTCTTGCGTCTGTGAAGCGTCTGAAGTCGAATATTGCGTGCTCTGCATCTTTCTCTTCCTCTGGACATACTGGGTGAGCTGTAGGTGAAGGGTGAGCTATCGTGTCCAAATCTGTGAAGATATTTTCGATAGCCGCCGTGACCTGACAGAAATTGCGTAAAGTGGTAATTGCGATTCCCGTGTGCTCTTTTTCCCCAAGCCTCATGGGGATCAGCTTGTGGGTCCATCTACCTTTTGCCGTTTTATTCCACCTGGCTCGCCAGAGATGTTGCCCTTTCTTCTGCTTTAATCCTCCGGATAACGCTAGTCTTGGACGGTCCGTGGTTCACCTAAGGTATACCCTGATATCTCGATGGCGAGGATATCGATACGGACCATACCCGCTATAACACAGGCTGTGTCATCCGATAATGTCCGAAAACCGTATACTTCATTTCCTTCGTTATAAAAGATCCCGCCCAGATCGGCGCTGCGTACAGGAGTATTAAGTTTACCACTCTGGAAAGCAGAATTCTCCTCGCGTCCACCGATGTTTGGCAGCATTCTAGAAAGCGCTGCCTTCATTTTTGTCGTCTTTTTACTGCAATATGGGTCATGGCAAAATGGGTCTTAAATTTAAGTCAGTTGTCGAGCATTGTACCCAGGTATTTTAGTGCGTGCTTAAACCTGATTGATTGGCGCCCAATCCGGAAGTTTGCGTATTCCTCAGTCTTTGGATTGGTTATTAAGACAGCCTACGTCTTGTGGTCAGTCAGATTTTAGCCAATGTTTGATCCTGGCGATCGCATTTTGTACATTATGTTCCACAGAAGAGGTCCAAGGACTGATCCCTGGGGAACTCTCGCGGAAACGCTGTAGTATTGAAAGTCATCGACCGTCTGGTACCTCAGCTTCCTGTTAGTGAAGTAGTTAAGAATTATCTTCACAAGGTAATTTCGTGCATTCATTCTGTTCAGAGACTTCCTAATGCAGGACCAGTTTGCGAAATTAAAGGCGTTTTTAACGTCCAGCGTTATTACTGCGAAGTATTTCTTGGTGCCCCCTCACCATCTTTTCCACCGAATTGCTTCAGCTGCTGTATCTACTACCTCATTTATGGCATCGACGGTACAAAGCGATTTTCTAAAACCATATTGGTGGTCAGACAAAGCTCCTCTATCCTGCGCCCTGGCGATTAGTCTGCCATATGTGATATGTTTTAGGATCTTTCCTGTGGTATCTAGCAGGCATATTGGCCCGTACGCCGAAGATTCTCCAGGTGATTTGTTTCCCATGGATAGTAACACCAGATGGTAGAGTATACATAGTTCAGGGAAAATTCCCTCCTCAAGGCACCTTTGCATCGTTGCTATAAAAATGACTGGTTTCCTTTTAAGGGCCACTTTGATCGCCATTTTTTATACACCGTCTGCTCCGAGCGCTTTCTTGTCGCCGTCATGTCTTCCTGCATGCTTCGTGCAGTTCATCCGTAATTATTGGCGGGATCTGGTCCATGCTAGTATCCCTCGTGACTATGCACGGATTAGATGGTTTATGGGTAAATAGATGTTCTACTATTGTTCCCAGTATTGTCGGGTAGGATATTTGTGTGGGCCTATTGCCCCTTAGCTTCTTCGTCACTATCCTATATGCCAGCCCCCAGAGATCTAGGTCTGTTTCGTCGCCGAGTTGCTTAAAGCATTTTGCTTTACTCTCTGATAGCCTGTTCAAGTTTACGTCTCGAAAACTTGAAGGTGTCTAATTGTTCTTGGAAATCTGGTTTTCCCCTAAACGCTGGAGGCATTCTGCCTGAGTGTTTTGATCTCATCATTTTGTTGATCCGTTGCTGAAAAAGAAGTCGGCATTTAACATTTCCTTGAAAGCCACTTTGTCGAAGCATGCGTCTTCCCACTTTGGCCCTGTTAACTCGGGGCTCAGCCTAGTCTTCTCTTTGCCAATATTGAGTATAAGTAAGAGTATATTCTTCGCTGAACCGCCATTTTGCTTGACGCAGGAGCGAGTTACTCATAAAGGTGATGTCTATTATGGACCGCAAATGCAAATGCTTCAAGGAGATCTTGCCCCTTGTATCCGTTGTCTTACTACCCTATTCTATAGCCCTTGCCTTGAAGTAAAAAGCAATAATCACTGGGTGCTGTCAATGAAACCCAATAGCTTCGGATAGTCCTTGTGTCCCATCTAGGGGATGCGTAGCAGCTGCAGAAATTGACTCCTTTTACTCTAGCAGTTACGAAAAAGTTGGTTGGGTCACCGATTTTTGCATACCGTTTCCACAGGTTCATATCGCCACCGGCTTTGAGTTAACTTTTGTACAGCTACAACCCTCCAGAGATTTGTATGGTTCACTGATGTTGGGCAATGGAGGGCAGTGTTGACACTTTTTGCCCTCGTCATTTGTGCCAGCAAATCCGTTGCCCTTGTTTTGTCGTCGAAGAATCATAGTCCGTCTAGATGCGTCATCAAGGAGCGTTTTTATTAATTTTGCCTTAACCTGTACGAATATATATTGAAGGGTTTTATTGATATCGCTGTTTGTTTTTATTAAATAAAATATTGTTATCGCAACCGCTGGCATTGAATAAAATCATTTTGTCCTCATGGAATTCATGGATTGACGGCCATGCTTCGAAAAACACCATTACGATTCGCATATTCGCCTCATGAGTGATTGATTTTTGGGGTGGTGGTGATTCTATGGAATCGATAACAAAGATGATCCTTAAAATTTTATTTCACTTTTTTTCCTAATATTGGAAAGGTACTCTGAATGTCGAGTGTAAATTTTGCTGAATTGGAATTTTTATGAAGATATTCCCTAAGCCATGAAATCTCTGCTCTCTTAAGTATTATTACATAAAGTCAATGTCTTGAATGCTGCATGCTATCAGTTTTTTTGGAACAATTGACAACAACTTCCCTTGGTAGTTTTTTTTTTCCTGTAGTTGACTGAGTTAGTGATGATTGGGGATCGTTTTGTGTCGAATCTTTTTGGAATTTCTATTGAAAAAGATGCCCGAGATCGAGTCTTATGCTTTCTTCAGTGGAGAGTGATTTTGCAAAAAGTGGCGGCGCTTAACAGGATTTCTTTCCAGACTTCTTTCCCACCATTTTCAGCAGCTGTAAACGAAAAAAAAAAAAAACACTACAAGCTGATATATCCACCACATTGTTGAAGCGCACTTGAGGTCTTCAGTATGACCATGTTTCAAAAGTATATGGGTTGCTTTTTAGTTGTCAACAAAGTACAGGAAAATTACTAAATTAATATCAGTATTTCAGTTGATAAATCAATGCCATTTACTTTGTGGAAAAATTGACTACGAGAGTTAAATTTTGAGTCACTTTTTTAAGCATAGTAACTGGTTTTTAGCGAATAACGCGTGCAATGTTGTCTTCTAAAGCTTAAATTGATGCTGGTTTATCCGCATGGACGAGAGTTTTTACGAACGCTCATATAATATAAACGAGAAATGAATTGTACAACGAACTCATTTCTCAAACAGTCCATCGATTCGAAATCATTTAACGATAGCGTACGCCATTGATAGTAACGTTATCATCACGGTCATCCGTCATGATCCGCAGCAAATAGTACATTTTTGCAGATGTACTGGCGACTTTTATACGAAGGATGATTCAAAAGTAATGATAATAGGTTATTTCCAGTCCGCATAAGAACCCAAAAAAATTATTTTGTTGCTTATATGGTATACCTGCTAAGTAAGGGTAAAAAATCATTTAAATAGACCACGATTTCCAGGAGGTACATCGATTTAAATGCAAACCGTCAAAGGGACAACATAAAAATGAAGAAAAACCAAATGAGAGCTGTCATCAAGTACATCTGCTTGAAAATAATACTGTCTACCAAAGACATACACCGCGACTTGGTAAAAATATTGGGGGACACTGTTCCTTCATATCTTCTACAGTAGCACGCGGGCCCAGGAGTTTCTGGGCCCAGGAGTTTCCACTGAAGATGAACTTCGGGAAGAACTCCCATCCATCTCCCTCATTGAAAGTAACGTAAAAGAAGTCAAAAATGTTGTGTTAGCAGATCGAAGAGTGACCATCAGGAATATAGCTGAGGTCACAGGGATCTCATATGGCAGCGGTCGAAGAATGCTTGCTAACAAACTGCAAGGTAATGGCATCCGTTTTTTGGGACGCTGCAGAAATAATAATTGTGGAATATTTTGAAAAATGAGTTTCTATTACGGGATTGTATTATGCAGAGCAAATAAAAAGATTGAGGTCAGTCAGGAAAAAAGACACGGTATACTGCGACAAACTGGAATGCTGTTTCACCAGAATAACACTCGCTGTGGAGACGTTTTGGGAGGGTCAGGACAAAGATTTTTTTTCTCAGGAGTATTTAGAAAAATAAACCATTTTTGGTAACTATAGTCACCGTGTTTTATATTCATTATCACTATTTTTGGATCAACTCTCGTATTGCCTGAGGACGAACCAAATGTGACAGTTTTGTTTTCTTTTTGCTCCGTCGCTGAAGACAGCTTTTCCAAAACCCATTGAATGAAAATTCTATTTTTTGACATATGTATTTTTATTTCAGTACTTGCACAAGCTATATTATGTAAGGTTTTAGATTAAGATTCTTGCGTCGAGTAACACACTACCAATTGCTGCGAACGACGACGATGGATAAATCACGATCTTCATTTATACTGGGGAATACAGCAGCAATATTTTTTTCTGTAGGCATTCTACACTCAACGAGTGACAGATTTTCATTATACGACCTAATTTAGAAAAGACGTATGACTCCGAATAAAAAAGGTCGAGTTCGAGAATACCAGTTGGTGAAACAAATTAAACGAATTAAAGTAGAAAACGTCTCAGAGGAATAACACTTTAGAAACAAATTAAGAGAAAGTCAAAAATATTTTCTTTGACCGATCTGGATCAAACCAATCCACGCGCCTGATTGTATTCGATAAACGCTTTGATATTGGACGAATTCAAATAACTGGGAACTGTATTGACTGCTCAAAAATGACATAAAGATCGAAATAGACTTTCTGTTGACCAAATTTGCATGATTTTTTTGAATTGCTTGCTGCAACGTGGTAAATGATTAATAATAGAGATTAGAATGAATTGATCGACGTGGTTCGAGCACTTCAACATGTACGATTATTTTCAAATCCTAACATACCCACTTATGTGGCACCAATCCTGGCTTCGGGGAATTTTTTTAGTTTCAAGAGCCTATCAAATATAATAATTCGGTCCATAAAGTTGAGTTTTGTACAGAGTTTTTCGAAAGGGCAAAACTGCTCAAAAAACGTTTATGATCTATCAATGTCAAAAATAATTTCCCTGAAACGGCTTATTCTATAGACGGAAGGTTGGCTCATTCTCGTGGTCGTAAAAATTATCGTAAAATTTATATAAGTAAGTAACCTGAGCAGAGGACAGCATAGAGAAAAGGCACTCGTATATCAGAGACAGACTAGTATATGCAATCGAGCGAAAAAATCTATTACCTGCTTGCTTGATACGCTACAAAATTATAAATCCTGTAGATCCAGACATTTTTTTAGACGCAATGTCTTGCCAAAAGCGCTCCTGTATTGCCCGAAAATTGATAATACTTTGAGAGGCCTACAGTTAAAGTGTGACTTAGAATCTAAGACAAGTCCCAGATATGTAGCTTCTCTAGAGATGGGAATGATGACACCTATCATCAGCAATTGGATCATGCCTTATTCATGCCTTATTGCACTAATAATATTGGTATTTAGCCAACAAATCCTTATTATCTACTTTATTATGCTCTTATTGAAAAACAAGTGACGACAGCATAGGTAAATGTATAAAAAAGGGAATACCGAAAACAAGATCTGAATATTGTTTGCTAATTTGATGTTTTCCATTAGTCGTCAACTACTGTTGCATTTCAATAGACTATTTAACATATGGCTGTTAATTTAAAACGATTTTCTTATTTCGATACCAACAATTATTCATAGTCTTCTCGTGAGTTCTGATGTTGTATATATCCATTCCAAATAGAAAATCACAAATTGATATTAGCGTATCAATTGAACAGTAATCGGGCACATGGATAAAATTAGAGCCAAATTAGGTAGTAGTTGTTGTTGCAACTACCTTCACTGGGGAAGTCGAGCATACGTACTTGAGTGTTAAGCTGCAATGCTGAATGACGTTCAACAAACATGCCCAAACTATAAAGCCGAAGCAGAAGCTGGGAGTGATGAATATGGACAATTTGTAGTGAAGTCACAATTGATGCTGAAGACAAGGGAAAATCATTTCTGCCAACAATACGAGTATATTGGTGGTGAGAGTCAATCCCAACGAGCAATTCACATTAAACAAAGATGAAAGAGAACTTGGTTCGCATGAATGAGACGAGTTTAAAATAATAAAATCAATGTCTACTAAAGCTGCCGGCACTAGCGGACTATCTCCTAAGCTATCGAAAGCAGCTGGCAGTTGAGTTAATTAGGAATATACACCAGCTTATCTGTATGACATGGTCGTAGAAAGCCCTATGAAAGAAATCTCAGCGGGCTGAATTAAAGTCGGTAAAAAGCTGGCGAACAGGCTTCCATATCAAAACAAAAAAGACAAAAAAGGTTTAGGGAAGCGTCACGTATTATCATGTGATTCCTTCAACGCTACTAACCGACGGCTAAGACATAATTCCTTACATACACGAAGCGACAGCAGTTAAAGACGGTCTGCGGTTTAATGAGGGTAAAACTAAATATAGGCTGCCATCAAGGAAAGTAGACCCATATCGAAGTTTTAGGTAGAATATCGTCTTTGCAAACTATAACCTTGAAGGATTCAAGTAAGAAGCGGCTTACCAACTAAATGAAGCACTCATCTCATCTTTCAAGAACAGCTGTGCACTCAAGATAGATACACACAAGCAATGCGTACCTTGGTGGAATGCACCACTTGAATCTCTAAGGAAACAGGTGAGATATCTGTTTAACAGTGCTAAACGAATTAAAAGTTGGACTGATTGCGAAAGCGTAAACTCGCTACCAACTGCGGCCCGACTCTATAAAGCTTTATCCCAAGAGCAAACAAATGAACTCGGGCTGCTTCGCTAAGCAGACAGTAGTTTCACTGTCAATCACAGGGCAACCTTGGAGAACAAAAAGTTTCTCTGGCAGACTCTGATTCATTAAAACCCTACAAAGCTCCAGCTAAAGACGGTGTCTTTCCTGCTGAAGCCTAGACATCATCCTAGCACCACTGATAGTTCTCTTTTGGTCCTGTTTTAATATGTGATACATTCCTCAAATCTGGAGAGGTCAATCTTGTATTCATCCCTTCTCTCCTCTTCTCTTCCTTTTTCCGCCGTTGTTATGGTCAGAAGTGTAGGACCATAACCTTCCCACTTAACTGCATTCCTACTGGTCCGCTTGTGGGGTCCGCCGGTTTGACCTCAGAAAGTAGTGGCAGGCTTCCCGGTTTGGGATTACTTCATCGCTGAGGCCAATCAAATGCTGGTATTTTTGCATTTGTTTGCACCAATTGTTTTTCGGCCTGCTTTTTTTTTGTGACACGGGCTGGAGATCGGACACGGGCATGCTCCAGATTTTTTTGTTTGATCTTACTCTTACAACACCGGTGATCTCCAGTCGTGTCAACCCACTGATTTGCATGTACACTTGTGGGGCAGTTTAATGGTAGTATATGTGTCCCTAGGCTCACCTTGGTGTTTTCTAAATTTCCTAGATGTGATTTTTGTTTACCTTTGTTTTAGTCGCCTTTTACGACAAGCGAGAGGTAGCGCTGCAGGGATATTCTTAACCCGTCCCTGCACGGAATAATCTTGTATTCATCCCTAAGATTGGAAAACCAAATGAACAACCTAAGCCATATTGCCTTATCAGCCTAACATATTTCCTACTAAAAACAATCGGAAAACTGATAGAGCTCCATAATAGAGGTACACTAGAAAATCAAATACCACTAAAATCAATTTGCATACCGCAAAGAACAATCTACTGAGAACGCGCTGCTTTACTTAGTAGCGCATGTTGAAAACAGCTTCATTCGCTTCATTAACAAGATCGCAATTTGCGTTTTCCTCGATTTTGAGGGGGTTATTGATAATACTGGCTACAACTCAATCACCATTGCACTGTTCCGGAGTGGTGTAGACCACCCCACTAACCACTGGGTTAGAGCGATGTTTGAGAGCCGTATTATATCAGCTACATCAGGAGAAGTCTCTGTGACAGTATCGACAGCTAAAAGGTGTCCACAGGGTGGAGATCTTTCAACCCTTCTCTGGTCGACAGTTGTCGATGACCTACTCGACAAGTTAACCAACCATGGTTATGAAATTATCGGATACGCCGATGACCTTGTAATTATTGTTACAGGTAAAAGCGAAATTTCTGCCTATGAACGCATGCAACGTGCGCTTAACTTTATCTCTGATTGGTGTTGCAGAGAGGGTTTATCGATTAACCGAAATAAGACAACTTTAGTCCCGGTTACAAAAGAAGAAAAATACAACCTTGCTCAGTCTCGCTAAACATAGGGTTTTCATATAGAGTCAAGCATCTAGGTATTGACCTTGATGGTAGACTTAACTAGAACTCCAACATTAAAAACAAACTTACAAAAGGCGGCTAGGGCACTGTGGGCCTGTTGACGAACTTACGATAAAACCTGGGGATTGAAACCTAAGGTAATCCGCTGGTTACATTCCACGACAGTAAGACCTATCATCACTTACGCGTCCGCCCTGTGGTGGACGAAAGTTGAACAGAAAACTATAATTGTTAAAGTTCAACACCTTCAGAGACTAGCATGTCTCTCTGCCACATTAGGAAGCCTATCTGCCTCAGAGAAGTTATGACTTCTGTTGGGATCAGTTCAGCTCTTACGAGAGACATCCTCAACTTTGTTAAGAAAGTAGAGGAACTCCTCATCTAGTCGACACACTCTTTGTTTTTTTTTCTGTTAGCGCGGTCGAAGTATGCTCGCCGTGTCCAGGGCCGCCACATAAATTCACTTTTTTTCATCCTATCGCATTGACAGTATCTGATCAATCCTTTTTGAGTTGAAACCCGAGCCCGGACACTGATTAATAGCGATTAGGTGAGGATAGTGTATAACTACACCCGCTTAGCTAAAAACCCGAGTAAGGCCTCCAGTTATCCCATGCCTAGGGCTCTAACATGTGGCAAAAAAGCTAGAAACGCTAGGTTAGAAGCTAAGTCGGAATTCTACTTTTTGGCATATTCACCAAGAGGGCAATTAGCCGTTGCACTTTTCTGCTCTCGTGTGGATAAAAACCCAAGTATAAACATTGGTGTTATCAATGCCTACTTTCTGCTCCACTGAACTCTCAGCATGAACGACAGATTTGATTGGTGTAGGCCCTACAACCCACACTTCGCTTTATGAAGCTAACTTACTTTCCCATTCAGCTTAATGTCACCCTTAAGTTCAAGTTCAACTGACTTCTCTCATGCGCGTAAGTACTGATATTTCCCCTGTTTGAGGAACTCTCAATGGTTGCGACTATAGCTATCTCAGGACTTTGTTCACAAGGTGAAGACTTTTATTTTTTATATCTTCTTCTCAGGATGGTTCTTCTTCTTGAACCTTTTTTTTTCACAGGAAAGCATAAAGAAAGAAAGAGTGAATGCACTTTTCTTCACAGTACAGGTGCAAACTGTACAGAAACATTGACTCGGTCGACCTACTTCAGCTAGCACGGACCGAATGAATACTATGTTATTGCTCCATCCCAAACAGTCTTCAGACGGACGAAATTAACTAGCTGGATTTGTAATTTTCGACATATCCTAAACGTTTTGGACTTTTAAGCTCGCAATCAAAAACCTCTCCGGAACATTTTCATAATAAATGATGGTGAGGGTGATGGATTTATTCGGCTTTATTTTAGTGTGTAATACGATCTTCGCGCACTCGATTAATTAACTAGAAACTGAAGATAAGTCAGCTTTCAATTGTTAAATTGGCTGTTAATTGAAAAAGTGCTGACGATTTGAAAAACTAAATTTTGAAAAGATTACGCGGTCTACCTCGATTCCCAGTAATCTTATCCATTACTTATGAGGGTGATCCGATAAGTACTTAGCCTACAAAAGAAAAACAAAAATTTTGGAGAAATGGCGATTTATTTTTCAATATAGTCTCCTTTTAGCTCGATACACTTGACCCAGCGATGCTCCAACTTCTTAAACCCGTCGACTGTTACGAAACGACGCAGAAACTCATTCGGATTGCGCTTAAACAGCGTCAAACACTGCTCTGAAGTGGTCTCACGGTTGTGCTTGTTGTCCGGAGTGAGCAAACGCGGCAACCATCGCGCCGTCAGGTTTCCACAATTTGCCCAAAATTTCATGCAGGATATGACCCACGCGATCTTTTGTAATGCCTACTGTCTCAGCTATCTCGCACACCTTCAATCGGCGGTCTGCCAATACGAGATCGTGGATTTTTGTCACGTTATCCTCCGTGGTAGCCGTTTCCGGGGCACCTGGACGTGGCTCATCAAAAACCGAGTGCGACCACGTTGAAACTCGTTAAACCAATTTTTGATTGTCGCCATCGAAGGAGAAGAGTCACCGTACACAGCATTGAAATGCTCTTTGATTTCGCTGCGCGATTTCCCTTCCAAAAACAAGAATCGAATCACCGACCGATATTGCTCTTTTTCCATTTTTCTAAGATCCGCGGACATTCCCACTTCCACACGCGGTCAAAACAAAACTATGAGTCCGATCCGGCTGAAATTTCGGCAGTAGCCGTCTACTAGAATGTACTATACGATAGTAAGTTGCTCATGCGATACTGGTGCCATCTGGCGGTGATGCTAAGTACGACCCTCGTATATCCCTTTATTCCTTGAAAAGAGCCCAGAATCATCTCTGCTTTCTTGCTTACCGTTCAACATTCGGCTCCATAAAGAAAGACTGGCAAGATCAGTGTTCTGTAAAGAGTAATTTTGGACTTCCTTGTTAGGAGTTTTGACCCCAGCTGTTTTGACAAACCGAAATAGCACCGGTTGCCCAAGGTGATTTTTGCTCGGACCTCTACTAAGTTGTCATTTGTGGAGTTAACACTTGTCCGGAGGCAGACAAACTCTTTAACTACCTCAAAATTATATCTGTCGATGGTAACGTTCTGCCCAAGGTGGTGTTCGTCGAAGCGGTTCTTAGTCGACAGGATATACTTTATTTTATCCTCATTTAATTTTAAACCAACGAGGCCTGCCTTTTCTACAATTGGCGTGAATGCCTCTACTACGGTGGGCTGGGAGCTTGCAATGATCTCAATGTGTACGTGTATTCCAGCGGTTAGGCGCTCTTGAAAAAAAGAGTGCCTTCCGTGTTGACACCTGCCTGCCTCAATATCTTTTCAAGACTAAATTGAAGAAATCAAACCACAACGCGTCTCCTTGCCGTAATCCGGTGCATGTTTGGAAAAGTTCGGAGGTATGGGGTCCTGCGAAACGCATCGCGAGTTTTCCAGTATGGCGCGCACATCCGAATGTACTATTATCCTTGGATTTCGAAATCGGCCATCGTCCTGTAGCTGTTGACAGTGAATTCTGTCGAATCCGGCTTTAAAATCGATAAAAAGATTGTGAGTTTGGACTTGAAACTCGTTGAGTAGGTTTTCGCCTCGGTAGTTGGCTGAAGACATAGGATCGCCTTTTTTGAATATGGGACAGAAAGAGCTGGTGTGCCAATCGTCGGTCGTGCTTTCATCCTCAGCCAGTTTTAAGGAGTTCAGCCTGAAGACCATCTGGGCCAGCAGCTTTGTTGGATTTAAGGTTATGTAAAACCGAGCTGATTTCTTCTTAACAGGATGGGCAGACTAGTTATTCGCTTCGCGCTTGATTTGCTTTTGACCCTATCACTCTCTCTTGGTCAAGCCCTTTAAGCAGCAGTTGGAAATGCTGCTTAAAAACATTTACTATTTCCTGGTGGCGAGATTATCTCCACAACTTCGAAGAGCCTGGGCGCCCGTTCTAAAGCCGGATGCAAGGTCGTTGGTTTTTTTAGAAGACCCTAAATTTCTGTCTATCTCGGGCCTCTTCAATATCCTTGAGTTGGGAGGCTGTGAAGGCTCTTTTCTTTTTTGGCAGTAGCTTCTTTTTTTCTCCATTTTTCTGAGGCTCTGTATTTTCCCGCGCTTCTCTTCTTTACCATTGCAGCGCCTTCTGATATCCTTCATTCATTCCTCGCTTCCTTTCCGCATATTTGCTATCGTACCACGTGTTTATAGTTCGGGGTGGTCGATAGCCTAGGGTTTCAGCTACTTCCTGGATGGTAGTGCGGCAGTGCAACAGCATGAAGAACCGGAGAGTCTTTCGCCCAGCCGCTCTCTGTAGTCTCTGGCTATTTCCTGTGCATGCAATCGTCCAATATCTTACCTCCGTTTTGAAAGTAGTTGCAGCTTTCTGGCTTCGGACTTCTGAGTTCTTCTTCTTCTGAATTCTGAGCCGTCCTGCTACCGGTTGATGGTCAAAGTCGACGTTTGCGCCCTTGAATGTTCGAACATACAGGATGTTTGACTGGTGTCTTGCGTCAATCAGCACATGATCGATTTGGTTGGCGATTCGACCATCTGGAGATAGCCAGGCTGCTGAGTGGATCTTTTCGTGAGATAATCTTGTGCTACTTACCACCGTATTACTTATGTCGCTAAGTCTGTTGATCGGAAGCCGTTACCTGTTATCGTGTCGTGGAGGCTGTGCTTTCAGGGGGCTGGTTACATTCATGCTGATATGTTGTCGCAACTGTCTGGTAAACGTTTAAGGTCGGTCCATGACCCGAGTATTCGTCAGAGGAGATGTCTATGATTATGATAGGGGTCATGAGGTAAATAAGGATTAAATTGGGTTAGATCGATTCCTGATTAAGAATAGATCTTCCAAGTCATACCTTTGACCTATGTTGCAAATTGAGTTTCCTATCAATAGGGAATCAATACATGTGCAAGTTAGGTGAAAGGAAGTTTTCTCGGTGTGAATCCTTAATTTTACCACCTGAGTGGCAATGGAAAATCCTCCTATGAGCTCGTTGAAAACACCTTATATTTAGGTTTCCAGGTCTAGGTTTCCATTCTCCTACGTTTGTCGTAAGCCACCATAAAGTTCAAGCGATGGGCAAGAAGATTTGACACACTGAAATTTCCTTGCCAGATTTGGCGAGTTTTCTCACTGTCTTATTGGTGGGCATTCATTCATTTCAGCAATATGTGATTCTAATCAAGTAGAATTAGCTTAAATGAGCTGGCCTCTCTGATGATCAAAATTGATGTCTGGAAAGCATTAACTTCCCCAAGTCCCCATTACCTGTATTGAATGCGGCGGATAGACAACACGGCCAAAATGTTTGTATCCCCCGCAGATATACATTCCCCACCCGGCAAGCCTAGGCAAGCATACGTGTCTCTAGTTCGGATCATGATCGGTATTCAGTTGATTACAAGACATCTACCCCTTACCTGACTAGACACTCGTGTATGAATATTAACATAATGCTCTTGAAAGCTCGATATCAAGCAAAGTGACCAGAACGTACTTTTTGTTTTTCAATGATCCTTCCATCCGTTCAAGTCAAGAGACACAAAGATTAAAATCAAATGGCCAAGTATTTGAACGATCAAGAATATTTAATGGGTTTTTTCACTGCTGGAACATCGAGATGTAGATAATGATTGTGGGCGATAATCTCGAGGTTCGTTATCCAGTAAATGTAACCACTGATTAGCTGATAAAGCCCTGTCATTAGGACATTTCCCCGTCCGCACCTCTAAATAATAAACTTTTTGCTTTAACACCATCTCATACGTGAGACAAAAATATATTCCCCAACGATAAGATGCCTCGGGTCATAATACGAAACGATTTCCCACCATTCTCTGTCAATACACAACACAACTCCACAGAAGTATCTTCCTGCGAACTCAGCGTCCATTCAGCTAACACCTGACTGCAATTGCATCTGATTGCATCCGAACATCTCACTGCTTATCGCATCGCCCATCCAAAAGGCAATCTCCGACATAAATACCATCTTGCTAATTGTATGAAAGAAGAAAAGAATTCATTCGCACAAGAAGGCAACAGGCAAGGCCAGAAGCCCTGTCGGCCAATCTCACCTCTTCATGTTTCAATTGGAGGTTTCAAAAATTTGATTTTAATAGTTTAATCCTCACACCAGCAGAGGCCGGAGTTGCACCGCGATTATTACTTGCGTCTTTTTAATTCGCTCAGCTGGAGATGACATGGGATAGCACCACTTAACTTGGGATTAGGCAACCATTCGGCTTCGTCGACTCATTCTGCTTGCCAGTACGCCAGTCATTTAGCGAAAGAGCGGAAGAAATGAAAATAGTTAGAGCACTGCCCTGGTGTCTTCTCATACATTTGCGTTTGTATGTGCGATTATTCTCTAATTAGTCGCACTGCACGGACAGCCATCGTGTAGAAGTTACCCGATAGAATTAGAGACCAATCCCGGTTGTAGCCTCAATCGCAATTTCAGTTTCGAATCTTTGTCTGCGTCCTAAATTATAGCCTGCAGTTTGATTCTATTCCACAGCGGGGGATTGCTCGTACATCGCGAATCCTGGCATTGGCAGTGTTCTTGCCATGGGTGTCCAGCGTTACGGAACGCATATTTCGGTCGAGGATGAGTTGCGGCCGATTTAGCAGCCATGTGGGACATTTATGGGAACTTTCCTTTTTGTACTTCTGTGCTTACAAGTTGTGCAATAGAAACGCTAGAACGAGTTAATTAAATTCTAGAATTACCAATCAAGGGGGAAGTCTATGTAACATAAAGTCGCCTGTCGCGGTGGTTGGTATTGCTGCTCCAACCGACCTATGCTGATTCCTAGAATAATGAGAGGACCGGCGCAGGTTGTTTATAATTTAAATAACTTTATAAGCACTAAAGGTTTTGTGTTTTAATCAGAAAGTCGTAAAGCGGGAAAAGTTATATAATAAGATGAAGGTTAGAGCGATTGCGAAACAAGCTGCCTGAGGGAATTATTCCAAGTTTTATTAGAACAATAAAGTCATGGAAGCAATGCACGATTGCAATATTATGAGACTATGGCTAGACGGTGTAGCTAAATAGCAGTTCATAAAACCATGGGAACAAGCTAAAAGCGGAAGTGAGTAATGATCAAAAGATGCGGCTCTCTGTTGGTTCTCTAATTTTGATATAAGTTAGACAAGATCCTTATTTTGTTTTAAGGACAGCCTTACAAGCAAGTAGGAAGACGATAATTGGAGTGTGATAAACATAAACATTTTTAAAAAATCTGAAGGCGCATCGCGTAGCCGACAACTGCTACGTTTCGGAAATTTGAAATGCTATTCAGGGATGAGCAATAAAATATTATTATAAATGGTACAAGCCCTTCATAGGTGGCCGATGTTAACAGCAAGTCAACAACACGTGAAAACTTTGATACAGTGAAGAAAATACTATCAGAGAAGTTGCTGAGGATATTGGCTTATCGGTCGGCTCAAGGCATGCATCTTTTAAAGATATTTTGGTTATGAAACGTGTGTCAGCGAAGTTTGTTCCGAAAGATCGAGTGAAAAAATCTTTAGACCATCGTTTATCCAAACCGAGTGTAGAATTGGCCTTAAGAACTATGTATGTCGCGAATATGTGCAAGGAAATTGAGTTCCTGGTCGCATAATCCGCCAAAATTGCGGATCAACTGAACGTTAGAAAGAGGTTAATTATGGAAAAAGTAGAGGCGGGGAGAAGGTTTGATACGTTTGCTGCAGAAAGCAATAGATTGACACTTGGAAATGTTAAGGTCCAGGCAGTTCTTGGAGCACCAGGTGGAAAAACTATTGAGGTCCGATTGAATAAGGGAAGAGTCATGTTCGGAGGAAATGATCTTGAAGATCTTAGCGTCGGGGTATAGAGAGATGTGGGAATAAAAAGAAGTGGACCTAAATGACTGCCGTGGGGGACACCGGAGGAAGCAAGTAAAGGGTTAGAAAAGGCGGATCTGAAACGCACGCTGTAATAGCGGTTTTTTAGGTAAGAGGATATCCACTTTAATAAGATGGGTTCAAAGCCAAGGGAAGACAATTTGAAAAATATTAATCTGTGTGAAATTTTATCAAAGGCCTTATTGAAGCCAGTGAGAAAGCATCGTCTTCCTTGCTATTTTCTAAGGCTGAAAGGGTGAAGGATACGAATTTAATAAGGTTTGTGGTTATAGACGTACCTTTGAGAAAGCCGTGTTGTCTGGGGGAGATTAAAGACTTGCATTGAAAAAATTAATATGCAAAATACTTTCTAAGATTTTGGATATATGAGACAGTCTAGCAATGGGACGGTATTTTTTCGATGTCATTCTTCGGACCCTTTTTGTGTATAGGTGTAATAAAAGAGGTTTTCCATATCCAGGGAAATTCACCTTGAGAAAGGGATAGGCTGAAGATTTTTGAGAGAGGTAGAGAAAGGGAGGAGTATATATGTATGCCTTACCGCAGTAGAAACGGCCATGCTGTGGTGGACCTATTTTGCACTAGCTTACTCGTGGGATCAAGATAGGGATCAATTAAATAACCAAAAGCCCTTGGAGACTACCCCCCAAATTTCTCAGAAGACTGAGAACAAAAGCGCTTACCAGGCAATGATATCGGCCCCAGGGAAGCACATTAGAGCAGCACGACGGCCTATAGAAACAGACGTGCTGCTTTTCAAGTCCTTAGCCAACTCGAAAAAAGGGCAATGACAATTGGGATGAGAAGGACGCAGCCTCGTACCAATGGGCGTCAGAAAAATAGAAGAGCGGAAGAGTCGACCTAGAAAGGGACATTCCGCATCCGGTATCACAGCCTAGAGAAGTGGCTGGACAACAAAAAGCCCTCGATCTCGAAACCCTCAAAGAGAAATAGGAACACCTATACATCGCCCACTGTCAGTGGTGAGGGATCAACTAGCTGTAGTGAATCATGAGGAAGGCCACATTACTCATGATCCCTGAAGGTAAGATCAACCTCAACCTTCTCTCCATGTGCAAAAATAGCCCAGAAATGAAACTTCCTAGTTTCACCGATAGGGGCTGGCTCCATCGGTATTACAAACTTATTGCCTACCACGACGACAGCGCTGCAACCTTCTAAGGGCCTTTGTCGCCGCGGCGGACAGTTTATTGGAAGGTGCAAAGCCGGAGGTTGTGAGCAATGACGAGATCCCGCTCAGACCAAGGGCCCGCGCCCATATACCCGTGGAACCCAGCTACCCACAAGATATTATACTTCTGTTGCAAAAGCAAAATTCCGATCGTCCGACTACCAACTGGAAGGTCATTAAGAGGGAGGTTGAAAAGGACTGAATAGAGTCTCCCATTAAAGCGAAGGAAGGCAAAGTCCGATATGGCCTTAAAACCATCAGGTTAAAGGTATACGAACAGAATGAGAGACAGGCAATGGCCATGATTTCCACCATCTCAGCCTCCTTCAGAACTAGTCATAAATCCGATACTCTATCCTCTGATTCAGAGGAGCTGGATGCTACTGTGACAGAGGCATCTGGCTTGAGCGATAGCTCCAATATTACGTGTAACCCAGATAAACCTCAACCACAGTAAGGTTGCTTCTGCCAACCTTATTCTTCATCTTGCAGGAAGTGAAGACGACATAGTTCTTATTCAGGAGCCATGGTTTAGCAATAATTACATTGCCGGATTAAAGACAAAGCAATACAAACTGCTACAAGCTAAATGCGAATGTACCCTTAGAACATGCATTTTAGTAAAATCCCATATTAATATATTTCTTTTAAGTAATTACAGCACCTGCGACCAGAGTAGAAGTCTCCCGTGAGGAAGGCTTATGGATCTCCGCAGCATACCTGGCCTACGACGACATCAGGCCAACCACAACAATCAGAAAGATGATCAGTGAGGCAGAACGGACAAAAACACCGGTCCTGATAGGATGTGACGCGAATGCTCACCACACCATTTGGGGCAGTAGCGACATCAACAAAAGAGGTGAGGTATTACTAACTTATATTATTGAAACAGACTTTGTTATTTGTAATAGGGGCAATAGGCCAACCTTCGTAATAAGAAATAGGCAGGAAGTTTTGGATATAACCTTTGGTATCCAATTCTTCCAATATCACAGTTGCAAACTGGGCGGTATCAGGAAAAACTGATTTTCTGATCACCGTTACATTCGCTTCCATCTAAACTTTGAGATCCCAACTAAAACATCCTTTAGGAATCCTAAATGGATCAACTGGGATAAATATAAGGCTAACCTTTAACACGCCCTTGACCCCGCTCAATTAAGTAGCTTCAACTTGCATGCAGACATTGAACGTCTGGCGACTAAAGCTAGTGGAGCTATGAACAGATCCCTTCTAAAGTCTTGCCCAAGTAGGAGACCAACAAAAAGAACCAAACCTCCATGGTGGTCTGCTGATCTTGGTACACATGCAGATGGCTTTTCAACAAAGTAAAAAAAACAAAACAGAGCAGAGGACTAGTACGCCACAAGAACAGCCTCAGAATATATAAAAGTGAGATAAGAAAGGCGCAAAGGACATCCTGGCGCAATGTCTGCTCAGAAATAAAAGAGAATAATGAGTGGGAAGATACTGTCAGAAGCTCCCAGTATACCAGCCCTAATTTACAATCCAGATGGTACCACAACGATGACCAGCAAAGAGTCCCTAGACCTATTGCTCAGTACACACTTTCCCGACAACGCAGAGGCTAGTAACTATAATTTTGAACAACTCATACCGAACCGTCCGTTAATTTCAAAGGAAGTAGTAAGCAAAAGGAAACTCCAATGGGCAGTAAATAGGTTCTATCCATACAAATCTGCAAGTCCGGATGGAATCGACCCGGTAGAGATGCAACGTGCATACGACATTCTCGAGCCATGGTTTATGGTATTATATTCATTCAGTCTAGATTAGGGCTATATACCACTATCCTGGAGGGAAGCAAATGTAACATTTATACCAAAAGCAGGCAAAACCTTCCACACAACTGCAAAAACTACACATCTATCAGTCTCTCCTCCTTTCTTCTTAAGACGCTAGAAGGACTGGTGGACCTGTACATTCTCGAAAACCTACAAAAATACATGCTTGCGAAATCGCAACATGTTTACTGTAAGAGAACATCAGTAAACACAACTCTACACACGATAGTTGGAACCGTTGGAAAATCACTTTCCAACAAAGAATGATTATCTTCCTCGATATTGAGGGAGCTTTCAACAACAACATAAAACCATAAAAACATAGCCATAACCAATGCAAAGTCATTGAGTATGCAGACGATATTGCACTGGCAATTAGCGGGAAACATCTCCCAATCAGGGATTTGATGGAAATAGGTCTAGGCAAACTGGTCAATTGGGCAGAGAACTACGGACTTGGAATAAATCCTTCCAAAACGGAGCTAGTCTTATTCACAAGAAAACGACAGATTCCTCAAACCACTCCACCAAAACTCAATGGGACTTACCTTAGATTGGCAGACCACGCAAAATACCTTGGCGTGATACTCGACGGGAAGTTCAACTGGAAATTGAATGCGGAAGAACCCACCAAGAAAGCAACAACTGCGCAATACCTCTGTAAAAAAGCCTTGGGTAACAGACGGGGTATCAAACCCCATACTACCCACTGGCTGTATACCGCAATTGTTAGACCTACGAGTATACTAATGTACGGATGCCTTGTCTGGTGGCCGGCACTGTGCAGATCTAACTATTGCAAACTCCTAAGCAGAGTTCAAAGGATGGTGTGCATCGCGATAACAGGGGCACTGTAAACACACTGTAAACAACCCCCACTGCAGCCCTCGAATCGATGCTTCACCTACTCCCCTTGGATCTTGTTGGCAAGGAAAAGGCAAAGAAATTGGCGCTGCGACTTAGGAATCCGCTCACTGGAAGTTCTCCGAAATAGGGCATGCTGGTATTCTTCGCCAAAGCAATGATCTAAGTGAAGTCACGGACTACTTAATCCCGACCCTTGACTTCAAGAGTCTCTATAAAACAACAATTCCCATCCGCCGATAATGAGAGGGGAAAGAGACTGCACTGGAAATATACATAGACGGGTCTAGGACAGGCAATGGTATTGGCGCCGGTGTCTATACGCCAACCCTAAGAATCAAACTACCGAACCACTGCAGCATATTCCAAGCTGAATTAACGCAATTCGTGAGGACACAGACTGGCTGTCTGTGAAATCGATGAACAACAGAGGCATCATCATCTACACAGATAGCAAAGGTGCAATAAAAGCACTCAAATCACCAATAAGAAGATCAAAATTGGTCAGACACAGCCGCACGTCTCTAAATGAGATATCGAGCAGACACGCTGTAACGTTGTGCTGGGTACCTGGGCATAGTGATATAACAGGTAATTATAAAGCAGACGAACTAGCCAAAATAGGCACTACACTGGAGCTCTCGATTGTTAAAGGGGAAATCCACCCACCAATGGAAACGCAACGTAAAACCGCAAGCATGCTAAAAATACGCAGGCAAAATATAAGCAGCCTAATCGGAGTCCTAACAAAGCATTTCGCCTTATTGAAACATGCCGCAAGATTAGGACTGCCATACAACGACTACTGCAGTAGGTGCCACGATGATGAAGGGGAACAATCCCCATCACATCTCCTATGTAATTGCCTCAAGAAACGATTTGTGGGAGAATATTTGTTTAATGAACTAATGGATCTATCCAAAACGGAGATCTACAAAATATCGAATTTTATTATTAGGGGTATCCTCGCTTCCTCAGGAAATTACAGAACAACATTTAGATACTTAATTATAAGATAAAACATCTTGTAGTATCAAGTTAAATTATAACATCAATGAATAAATGAAATGAAATGAAATGAAACATAAATTCATCTAAACCCTCGGCATCAGCATAACTACACTTGTCACTCCGTCTATTTTCAGAAATGTCTACATTCTCATCAAGACCAGTGTTACATGCTTCGTCTTTATCATCCATCACAGTTATTTGGGCTGATGTTGATGCCATTGCTCTCAATCTGGTCTTAAAATTTTTCTCTTAGCTCTTAATCCATGTTTTTATTCATAGTTTCTTAGATCCATCTTATTCTAGACAAAAATGTTTAAAAACTAAAAACTTAAACTTAAGCCTATGACCTTCGACAACTAAAGAGTGGGCCATCTAGTGTTTTTTTTTTAATCATAGGTTATTTTGACACTAACAACTGTTTCCCGCTCGAAGTCTTCACAGTAAGTCAGTATCATACCTCCGCGGAACGAAATGAATCGCTTTACGCTTGAACAATGTAGCCCAAGCAGTGCGTTTTTTTTAAGTTTTAGCCGAAATGAAGCACACACCGCGACTGCTGTACGCAAGTTTGTGCAAAAAGTTCGTGTGACTGGTATGCTAGTGGACAACACTCATGGTCCCCGTCGTCGTACAGATGAGAATGTGGCTGCTGTGGCCGAGAGTGTGAGACTCAATTCAGGAACGTCAACTCGTCATCGATCTCAACAGCTCAACAAAATCTACGCACTAGCCTGAGGAGAATTCTGCACAAAGATATCGGATTATTCGCTTACCAGGTCCAATTGACTCACCAATTGAAGGCGCTCTATCATCGACCTCGTTATTGCTTCGCAGTTTGAGCCTAAGAGCAACTTGAATTGGAGATCGATTTTGGGGAAAAAAATCATCTTTTCTGACGAGGATCATTTTCGTCTCGTCGGCTACGTTAAAAAACACAATTCTGGGGCTCGGAAAGCCCGCACGTTATTGTTGAAAAGCTAATGCGTCCACAGAGAGTGACAGTTTGGTGCGGATTGTGGAGTGGTGGAACATTGGAACATTTTTCTTCGAAAATGAGGCTGGGAACAACGTTTCAGTCAACGGTGGGCGTCACAGAGCAATGTTAACCGATTTATTTTTTGCTAAAATGGAAGACATGGATTTGGACGATCTCTGGTTCATGCAGGATGGCGCGCCATGCCACATGGCCCATACCACAATCGATCTTTTGCAAACCAAATTTCCAAATCTTGTTATCAGCCGGCTTGGTGATGTCAATTGGCCGCCTCGGAGGTGCGATTCGACCCCTTTGAATTTTTTTTTGTGGGGAACTGTAAAGGACCGATGTTATGCCAACAATTCGGAAACGATTCAAGCTTGTAAGGCTAGTATCTTAGAAGCAATCCGTGAGCTACAGCCCGAAACCATCAACAAGGTCTTGGAAAATTGGGGTGAGAGATTGCCCTACTGCGAAACCAGCCGAGGCAGCCACTTGAACGATGTTGTATTTTGTAATTAATGGGAATGTTTGTTCTTACTAATAAAGCTATTTATAATACGAGTACATGGTAAAAAAAATTAATTTTGTTAATTTTGTTGCATTTTGGATAAGAAACTTGTATTTGGGCCATCCTTTATATACCTATAATCTTATTAATATTATTATAACTAACTTAAGCTAGTTTTTTTTTATCAAAAAACTTAGCCCAAATTTTCCTCTTTTAAAGGCACTATGGGCATCTTTACTTAACGCGACTTTAACAGTGCCAGGAAAATAGATGCCGAAGCCCTTAACGTTCACAAAACCAATGAAAATATCAAGTTGCGATTTCGGGTCCCATTTACGATATCTTTGTTGCGGAATGTGTGCATAGCATTCTGCACCAAACGCCTGCATTCTAATTGGATTGAAGTCATGTGTTTTTCCAAACCTGAAGGCGTACGAACTTTTTTTCAGCTGCATCTGTTGGACATATTCTATTGAGAATAAACATTGGATGATTAACCGCCTCTGCTCACAGCTTTAATAATAGATTTTTTGTATCAAGTATTACTCTTCTGGCCTCCATAATTGTTCGTAATTCTCTTTCCGCCCTGGTATTTTGTGTTCTCCTTCTCTCCATTTAAATTTACATCAGTTGGCAATATAATGACAAATAAATAAGAAATACGAAGCTAAAAAATAAGCCTTCCGGGAATATCGTAACATCCATGCTCCTTTTTTTTTTATAGTTCGTGCAGGTTCAACAGTGTACGCTCTTATGATGTTTGTCACACAACAAGGACGGGATGCAGATGGTTTGTGTCAAAGATGTTCGTTTACTACTCTGCGGGGGTGGTTGTCCTAGATAGGATTTTAGAGATTCGACTGAATCTGCGTTGGTTGTAGTTCACAGTAACTCTTTTGTTTCCATGTCATTAAAGTGTTATATTGGAAATGCACACACAAAGTATGAATTTTGAAGTGATCATATACTGCGAGTGTTATGCCTCCGTCAGCACTGATCATTTCTCATTCACAACTGATATTGTTGCACAATTTTTCCGTATGGGAAGTGTTCTTGACAGTCGGTGGTGATTACCACCACGACCACCCCCTTATGTTAGGTCCTTGACCTTGGTGGCTTACAAACTAAATGCAAGCAAACTGTTTTTTGTTATGTCATCGTGTGATAAGGAAGCACTACACATCCTACGACGTCAGACGACAGGGTCAAATGTAATTCACTTCTGCAATGAAACTAGAGGCCGAGTGGATCAAATGTGTTCTTCGATGTCGTGCAGCCGCAAAACGAACAAATAACCCGTGGCCGTTTTATGGTATTTTGTATATGGGACTCATAAACGCGTACAAAAATTGTAGTAACGTTGTGTAAGCAAGAAAAAACGTCAATTCATGAAAAAAATCAGCAATAGCTTGATGAATCCGTGAATGTTGCCTGGACACCAATTGCCTACTCTGCTGTAGAATATCTGTAGAACTGTCTCTCATAGCATTCTGAAAAGATAATCTCGATTCTTACATTCCAAGTCTGACATTAGACTTTCAAGATTTTTTTATTATATTTCTGTATGATCGGAAAACTAAGCCTTAAAACTACAATACATCACAATCCCTTCTTCTTATTTTCCTTTTTATCCCGGCGTCGTTATGGTCAGAAGTGTAGGACCATAACCTTCCCACTTAACTGCATTCCTACTGGTCCGCTTGTGGGGTCCGCCGAATACATCACAATCCCTTAATGTAGCTTAATGTATGTAAGCCAAACATTGGTGTTGGACCGGCTTTGCCTTGAAGAGACTGAACGGTCAAACAATCGACGACGGATCTTAAACCAGCCACCAAAAGTGGTTATGCTGTCGGACAACGTTTTTCCTATCTCACCACCGGACACCGGGCACCGAACACCGCTTTACTGAACCTGAGACTCTGACCTTCCGAGTTCCAAATAGCCGATAAAAATAATAATAATAATTATCCACTCCTAAAATTCCATAGGCAACCATGAGCCTGATTAAGGCCATGTAACTGATTATCTTCACTCTGGAATCAAGTCGGCTGCCAGAGCCTTTGCCAGAGCAGCATTTACATGTTTTTCTTAACTTTGTCTCGCAAGTGGACGCACGTCCGCTCCAGAAATTGAGAACCTGTGCCAATTATTTCTAATGTCCGAGAGGCCCTAAATAAAGGCATTAGATTCTGATTTCTGGCGGTTAATTTTCAAGCTAAAACTTCTCAGTCGGGAGCAGGTCTCGTATGTCTTCCTCCCTTACCCTTCGACCGAAAAGCTGCAGATCGAAGCGAAGAAAGGGGCGCCATCAACATCTAAAGCAGCTAATAAACAATAACAACCTCAATGAATCACTGCTCAGGAATCAATGCTCCCCATAAAAGTGGTTATCGCCTAACACTCTGATGGTAGAGGGGCCCTCTTCACGGGGCACAACAACCCATTCGCCGTCCTTCTAAGTTGAACTATGCAGGTGAAGCGACCTGAACTTGAGAATGAGGAGAGAATACTACGAGCCAAGCGGGAGGCCCTAGTAGATGGGCTCACGGAGATGCACTAGAAGGAGAGGGAGCAGATAACCTCAACCGCATCAACAACAACAGCAGCAAAAACAAAATCTGCCACAGCAGAAGCAGGCTCAGCAGCAGCCAATACAGCCGCAGCAACAAAAGTAGCAACAACAACAAAAACAGCAACAACAACAAAAACAGCAACAACAACAGAAGCAGCAGCAACGTGCTTCTAAGTGGAAGGCGCCACCCATCTTTATCCTTACCACGGCCTTCGCCCTACACCCTATGAAACCATACGAGGGTGGTCCGATAAGTACTTAGCCTACAAACAAAAAAACGCCTCGCCGAGGGCAGAGGTGTGAGCCGGTGCGTTATGATGGTGGAAGAGCACTTTTTTCTTCGCCAAGTGGGGCCGTTTTTTTCAATTCGGCGTCGAATCGGCCCAATAATTTGGCATAGTACAACCCTGTCACGGTTTTGCCCTTCTCCAGGTAGTCGATGTGGATCACACCTTGTGAATCCCAGAAAACAGTGGCCATCACCTTTCCGGCCGATGGGACAGTCTTCGCTGTTTCGACTGCTCCTTGGTCTCTGGTGTGTACCAGTGGATCCATGTTTCGTCGACTGTCACGAAATGACGCACAAACTCCTTCGGATTGCGTTTAAACAGCGTCAAACACTGCTCTGAAGTAGTTTCACGGTTGCGCTTGTTGTCCGGAGTGAGCAAACGCGGCACCCATCGCGCCGACAGGTTTCCAAAATTTCGTGCAGGATATGTCCCACGCGATCTTTTAAAATGCCTACTGTCTCAGCTATCTCGCGCACCTTCAATTGGCGGTGTGCCAATATGAGATCGTGGATTTTTGTCACGTTATCCTCCGTGGTAACTGTTTACGGGGCACCTGAACGTGGTTCACCAAAAGCCGACGTGCGATCACGTTGAAGCTCGTTAAACCAATTTTTGATGGTCGTCATCGAAGGAGAAGAATCACCGTATACAGCATCCAAACGCTCTTTGATTTCGCTGCGCGATTTCCCTTACAAAAACAAGAATCGAATCACCGACCGATATTGCTCTTTTTCCATTTTTCTAAAATCCGCGGACACTCCCGCTTCCACACGCGGTCAAAACAAAACTCCGATCGTAGGACTCGTCCGAGGCTGAAATTTCGACAGTAGCCGTCTACTAGAATGTATAGTAAGTTGCTCTTGCCATACTGGCGCCATCTGGCGGTGAGACTAAGTACTTATCGGACTACCCTCGTAGATCTGTGTAAGTGCGTTATTGACGTGTACAATTTTATTTTTAAAGGTATACATAAGTTAGAACCACTATGCTATCCAGTGCAACACACTGGCGCAGCATAAGCGGATCGAGAACCTCTTATCGTGCAGTTCTTCTCCTTCACCCTCAAGGCCGAGAGGTTGCGGACGATGTTCCTCAAAGGCGTGTTCTCGATCATGAATCCCGTGTTCAAGAGTAATGACCTCAAGTTCATAGGAGTTAAGCCGTTCACCATGGCACGGGTCAAAGGGGGGAAAGCAGGTAAAATTGGAAACATTTAAAAGGCAAGACACATTTTACAATGCCAAATGCAGCTTCAATACGTTAAGTGTACAAAGGGCCACAAAAATGAGGAATGCGACCTGGGACAAGAAGAGGTACCGGATAGAGAGCAGCTTGAATGCATGCTCTGTAGAATCTGGCGACACCCTGCAAACTATCGGAGAAGTGCCATATGAAGAAATCAAATCTGGCCCTTAAGCATAAGGATCAGCATCAACGTTTTTGATGATTGGAGAGGACTTCTTCAACAGACACCTCAATACGGGCAGCGTCTTCGAGGCTAAGCCTGCCTAACACCACAAGTAGATAGGATGGAGGGTAGTTTCAGTCTAGTTTTAATTAAAATAAAATAAAAAAAAAACTAAGAACAAAGAAAAGAAAAATGCAAAACACAAAAAAAAACAAAAAAAGGAGTGAGGCCTATTCAAATAATCCAGAGCCTGAAATCAATTATTCTTCAAAAGACTATCGATTACTTTGTCATTTGAATAATTGCTTGCAACAGAAGCCGTCGTCATCACATGAACGATGTTGCATTCCATTCATAATTATTGTGCATGAACTTTATTAACCAATAAAGATCAACACGGACTTCATAAAAATAATCATATTAGCTTGTGCCTCCACTTATACTTTCATAAGCCGAAAACGTAGCGGATCATATCGTTAAAAGCTACAGGCAGTCTGTGGTCAAATATGAAGCCGAAGTTTAAGCGAACTACTTCAAAATAATATGTCTATTCAATTCTCTATAAGTGCGACCAACGACCAAATGTATGGGTTGGCTGCAAGACAGATTCGAGGTAACTATCGATACTTTCTGCTAATAGAGAAAAACTAATGGCGAGCGATCCGTTTTATAGTCTATGGTGAAGAATGAATTGGCTTGCATCTTCTATTCACTGAATTTGAAACAATTTGCTACTAGCAAGCAATAAATCGTAGTAATAGACCTATCAACAATATATACATATGTACATGCAAAAGAGAATAACCCAGGATAGAACCTTGAGGAACCCCAGATTGAAAATTTCTAGGTCACTAAGCCGGTAATAAACTAATAGTTTGTGGATAAGTATGTCTTGGAGAAATTCAGCAAAATCGTTTATAAGTCATGTCTAACTAAATTTTACTGTCGTCACGACCATTTACTAATTTAGTCTTATGTTAAAGAACCATCCGCCCTGTTATTATTTTCTTCGAGACGTTTGGCAGACAAAGATGCCTGGTATTGTCGTTATGCTTGATACTAAATCGAAATGGTTAGACTGTGCTTGGAGAAATTGGGACGTAAACAATTTAACAGCCTGTTCGCAAGACCAGAAGCCGTGCATAGTAAAGCCAGATAACCCTTAAGTGTAATAGGCCAAATTGTTTTTATTCAAAAAGTTCCTCCCTCTTTTTTCTTAAACTAATTTCCTTTCGTCCAACCGAAGGTACACTAAGTACTTTGTGCCACATCAAGGGCCAATCCTCATCTTCTTGCAACTTTCCCACAACTTCCTGGGTGATCAAGCGGCCAATGAAGCAACCACATACCGCATCAATTTTCCATAACCTTTCACCTGCCCTAAAAATTTATTTCGTCAAGCCAATCCTTTTTCAGCCCAACACCGCTAATCTCGAGAGTATACCACGCACGCAACTCCATCAGTCCACAGTGCATTTCAATCAATTTCTATGTACTCCCTCTTCCGGATACCAGTATATCTGCTGAACTAAGATGCGCTCAAGATACACTTAAGATCCAAGATTCACATCGAAGATACACCATAGACCACACCACCGCTAAAGCACATCAATTCAAAGTCTTTTTTTTAGCAATTATGCAGCATACTCGTAATGCATATCCCTAGTCGGTTCCCTACGGTACCCATCGATTCACATCCACGGCCTCTCCAACAGTCGAATTTTCAACAACTGCCGACGTCGACGACTGCGCACCGCTCCCAGTCTTTATTTCTCGAGCAATCTCATAAAATAGCACTTAGTAAAGCGTTTTGGATCATCCACTTGTATCCAAATTACCATTAATCATCTCCTGCCCTCTCGTCCATAATTTACACACGCAGTTCACGTGCAGGCCTTTAACTCGTCTCTCTGTAAATCTCGAGGCTTGACCGGACCCGATCGCGAGTTGTTGATTAGAAAGTCATCTCGGACACCTACTCGCCCCTACGCTTCTTAATCTGCGTTGAACTTTACCCATAATCGTCGTGCAATTTGATGTGAATCCTTTGGGGTAATACAGAAGCTAATAGGCACGCCGCCGGGTCCAGCAAAGGCAATTGAAATTTCAGCACGAAAGGTCTGGGAGACCTCTTTCTCACACAATGCCAACTTTGATGGCCCATTTGGCATACGGATAACATGCTGTGCGGAGAGTGATCGGTTGCCGATAGGTTGTACGAGATGCTGACTGACTGGATCAGGAAGGAATGATACGTATGGCATTTGGTAGGCGAGAGCAGCAACGGCCACGACTACTGCTACTGCCGCCTGTGGATCGCGGAAGGAACTGAAGCTATGCAGCGGCAGCTTCTGTGATTATGATTGTGCAATGAATGTGTCAATGGTTTTGACGTGATCAATTGTCCGGGGATCGCGCGATGTGATGTAATGCGCGGCTGCAAGGTGATGCGATACGCGAAGTTGAGGAAGTCGTGATGAATACCTTATGTGTGTGGCTGCATTTTCAGATTGTAGTCTCGTTGTTGGTTGTTTTTTCTTTTGCAAATGAAAGTTGATTTAGATGCGGTGACAGGTTGATGATCTAGTTTTGGATTGATGCGATCGAGCGAGATTGATCAGTGATCTTGGCTGATCGCATAAATGGTCAATGGTCCATTGAACCAGGCGTATGTTGGAATGGCAGGCGTTCAAGCAGGCAGTGGACGGGGAAACTTGTTTGCGTCGGGAATATAGCCAAGTCATGCGGGACGATTATATTTATATATCGTTAGCTGAGTGTTATGTAAATATTGTTTTCTTAATTATGGTTGCTCTTTGGTTTCGCGAAGGCATTACGTGATTCGGTTGCTGCCCTTAGATGGCTGTGAAATGTTTCTTGGATCTTTTGGTCATGTTGCGAGATTCCAACTCACAATTTAACGTAGCACCTGTGCAAATATGTTGGAATCTGATCATTAATTGAACTAATTAAATACATGGCGATGCATTTGCAACAGTTCCTAGCGTAGCGTGTGACGAGTTGAATGCACTCAAGCTTGATCAGCGAGAAGAAACGTTGAGATGGCTTGTGCCAGCAAATGTGGCAAAAACAAATAAGTCAGTAATGTCTATACACTTCATACCATATATCAATGTTTATCACCTGAGTGCGAACCTAACTATATATCACAATAACTTTCGAAAATATCAACGAGAATGGGATCAGCTCGCCGGAAGCCAAGCTACAATTTCAGGTCTTCTATCTTGAATTTGGAAAACTTTTACCTTGAGCTCAGGAACCACAGTAGCTAGGGTTCTAAAACCGGTCGCTAACGCTATGAGCTCAGAATCATGTACTTTATAACACAGCCAAGTTTCATACTCTTGACAAGTTTGGTTTGATATATGCGTACAGATAGACGGACGGACGGACAGGAAAGCCTCTGCTTGTCTTCCCTACCCCAGCTTTGCAAGACAGAAGACTAATATAATCAACAATCAAACCGGTGGGCTTAAAGCCTGCCTAAACAATTTAGAAGTTAAAAGTAATCGCAGCTTATTTTCTTATTTTTTTATTTTTTTTTATAATTGACGCGTGCCTATGTGGTTATGTCTACTCTTAAATGATGTTTATAAGTCAAGACACAGCATGGGCCGAAGATATAGTGGGAGAGAGAGAAAGGACGTGGGTTGTAATGAGTGGGAAAAATTGAGGAGGGAAGAGCATTGCACATTCGTTTGGTTCGGCTAAAAAAAGTTCTCTAAATTTATGCGTCTGGGCGAGGCTTGTATTGCGGTTAAATTCTTGAAAGGGAGAATGCAACTGGCTAGCTCACTTGAGCATTGTTTATTAAATTAACGATAAAAGAGAGAGCGAGAGAGAGCAGACATTGCGCCGATGCTCGAGTGAGTCGATCGACATCGCGATATTGTTGTCTCCTATGAGTTCGATCGCTTGCTTTTGTATTCTACCTAGCAGGTGCAGAGAGGTCTTGGCAGCACCAGACCAGATATGAGCATTATACTCACGTAGGCCCTTTTCGCATCGTTTGAGGAAACCTAGACATTTCGCAGCGTTCTTGGCGACCTCGAATATGTGGTCATTCCAACTTAGGATGGAAAGTCTTTTGGTTTCATCGACACCAGCGCCATTCAAGGATAATGCCTGTTTATTGATGGTTAGCTTCTACTCTATTGTTTATACGTATACCCCATTCAATTATGCTGTCAAGGTCGGAATTTAATGTGCTTGACATACGCTGCCGTTCCATTTCTACGACCGAAGAGCCTGGAAGGGATATATAGAAAGCTAAGAAAGCTTAGCGTATTTTCTGTACCCCAGAAACGAGATTAAGGATCGCTTGACAGTTATTCATTCGCTGTACGGTCCGTCTGGTGATGCCCAATTGTAGGGCCCGCCGTCTGGTTGATGTTTCTTCATTTTCAGCGACATCGGCAGCCACAGCGGCGATATTCTCGGCATGTCTCCTGTGGTTTCAGTCTGTTCGAGTCCCGTATGTAGCTAAGCTCTGGAATGTTTGCCCAGTTGGCGCGAAACGATTAGGAAATCGGCGTCAAAATTCACGCTGCGCTAACACCACCAACCGATTATAGGTCAAAAAATAGAGATAATTATTCCGCGCTTTTGCGAGGTAGCTGTCTAGTTCACTAATGTCAAAAGTGGTATGACGGCATTTAAAAAAAAAATTATAACATCTTCCGATAGGGTAATTAATTTTGCGCCACCCAAAAGAGCTGATGACCTTGAAACGCCTGAATAGATCGTCATAAATTGTAGCTAAGAACCATCTCGATCACGTTAGTTTTCAAACAAAAAGAAACGCATCAAAATCGGTCCAATCGTTCAGGTGCTACGATGCCATAGACAGATACACAGACATATAGACACGTAAAATTTATGACACCGTACTTTTTGCGTTAAAAATGAGTTTAAAAATGAGTGAAGAGTGTCGGTAACAGAACAGAGCCCTGGGGAACACCAGTGTTTATTTGGTGAATATCAGACTTCAAACCGTCCAAAACAACTTGAATTGAGGCCTGCAAGGTAATTTCTAATCCATAGAAGAACAGACTTATCGATACTATAAGTACGTATTTTCGACAAAAGAATCTGATGCCAAACTCTGTCAAATGCTTTTGAAATGTCGAGCATAACTATCTTGCTTTTGTCGAAATGTTGCAAAGATTGGTTCACCAATGGACCTGTTGCTGCGGAAATCGTACTGCCGTTCGTTAAGAAGTTTCCGCGATGCAATCCTGTACAACGAGATCAAAGGCTGTAATGAAATGTCGCGACTCACTGAAGTCCATCATACACAACAAAGTCAAACTCTGCTGGGTCCCGTGCCATAGCTCAATTGCATGGAACGAAAGAGCGGACGAATTGGCCAGACAAATGTCTGAAATGGACATTAGCGAAGCGGACACGTCACTGCAACCACCGATCAGTGCATTATACCGGATCATAAATGACACAATTATAAAAGAAGCCAACTCGTCTTGGCTTAGAAGAAACGACAGCCACATGACAAGATCATCGTGGCCGGAGCTCAATATCGGAAAAACAAAGAAGCTCTTGGCGTTGGACCGAAACTCAATCCGTATGCTCGTCGGAGTGAGCACAGGATACAATGCTCCGGAAATGGAACTCGGAATCCAGCGATCTCTGCTGGAGCTGCCGCGATGAGGAAGAAACCGAGACGATCCAACATCTGTTTTGCCACTGCCCAGCTCTCCAGAATCGACGCCTAGCTTCGCTGCGCTAAAGATTCTTTACAGAGATTGCGGACGTAGCAAATGCAGATATATCGGATAGTCTAAAATGTCTAAAGAGCAGTTTCTGCCGCCACGTGATAGGACAGGTTAATTGTATGTGTACTCTACAAATGAAGGGAATCACAATGAGCCCTTTGGCCTCCGAGTGGAAGTGATGCTCAACCATCATACTCCCCTTCTTGAAAGAGATGAAAAAGCTTACACAGTGGTTTTGCCAGCGTGGAAGAACACCTCTTTAGAAGTATTGAGAAGTACTCTTGCAACTGTGTGTTTGTGTCGTGTACTGATGAGACAGTTACAGTGGCACAGTATGTGCTCTGCTGTTTGTACCACTTCGTTACACATTCTGCAGGTATCGTCTTGCGTGAGGCCCATGGTTTTAAGATGTTTCTTGATCGGGCAGTGTCCAGTGAGGAATCTTGTGACTATACGAATCTGACTCCTGGAAAGTTTAAGGAATTGTTTCGTTCTTTTAAGGGAAGTGGTTGGTAGGAACATCTTGGCTTGTCTGTTACCTTCCGTTTGTGTCCAGTATTGGTTGGTCGCGTTCCTCCACCATTCCTTTATGTAGCATTCTATGGTGCTGATAGGTATGCCGCAGAATAGTCTTGGCATCATGAATGGTTATGCAGAGCTTTTTCTTACTAATAGGTCTGCTTTTTCCTTTTCTATATGGTCACTGTGCCCAGGTATCCAAATAAGATTAACTCTGCTTGTGTTAGCCAGCTGGCGTAGTCCCATCCCAATTTAGGTGTGACTTCATAGCTTTTGAGGGCTAGAAATGCAGTCTTGCTGTCAGAGACAATATAAATGTTTTCTCTGTTTATATTTTTTCTGAGGCAGAGTTCAATTGCGAATATCTCTGCTTGAAATACGGAGTTGTATCTGTCTATGCTGTGATAGATGCGTGTTCCAGTGTTAGCTCCGTATACTCGAGCCCCAACACCTTCGTTCGTTTTGGGTCCATCTGTGTTCCATACATAGGATTGACGATCGAAGGAAGGTTTATTTTCCTCCCAGGTATGTCGAAAGAGAATTGTGACCTTGGAAGAATATGGGGTATTTTCAGGATTTCAGGATTAAGAATGTCAGAGGGAAAAAGGCTTGAATTACGAGTCATTTTCCGCGATGTATCAATTCTTCTTTTTTAAGTTGGAGGTGTACGGGTGGTACGTTCGTGATGACTTCTAGCGCTGCTGTGGGGGTTATTCTCATAGCTCCTGTAATACAGATACAAGTAGTCTGTTGAGCTTCGCTTGTACTGATGTATGTGAGAATTGGTTTGGTGATGGTTGTATATAGCCAGCGAGATATCTTAGGATTAAAGGCCCAAGTTTTTCCAGTGGGAGTTTTGCTGGTCCGTAGAGAGATCAAGGCTTTCTCAATGGTTTTGTGATGTGAGAGTTCCAAATGAGCTTTTCATCTAGTGCTACACCTAGATATTTGGCTTCGTTTTGGAACTCTATTTATTCACCCAACAGAGTGGGGTTCTTAAGTTTATGCCTACTTCTTCTTTTGGCGAAAGCGACTATGGTGCTTTTTTTTGGGTTGACATTGAGTCCAACTTTTATGGAGGAGTTCTGAAATTGTATAATATCTTCGAATTTTTCTCTAATTAGGATCACAATTTCATCAGCATAGCCTTGAACATATGGGCCATTGTTGCTAAGTATGCTAATCAGCTCATTGACTACGATGGACCATAAGAAGGGTGAGAGAACCGCGCCTTGAGGACGGTCGTTCGTGTTGAATCCATCTGCTAAGGATATCGTGTTGTATTTGGGCGTGATCGGTATTATCGAAGGCACCCTCAATACCAAGAAAGCAGCCTATCGCAATTTCTTAGTCGCTTAGGGATTTATTGATCCGAACTGGCATATTGTTTACTGTGAAGCGGTGATCTTTTGAGAGGACCGTCTCTTATATGACTGTCCAGTATTTTTTCCATTGTTTTTAGGAAAAAAGAGGTAAGACTTATCGGTCGATATGATTTAGGCAGGTCCGTAGGTCTGCGGCTTGCTTTGGGGATAAATGTTACCATTACCTCGTTCCAGCTTGTCGGTATATACCCCTTAGCATAGGTGGTCCTGAAGATGTTAATTAGCATGGGGGTGATTTGCACACTTCCTTTCTGAAGGAGGGCTGGGAAGATATTATATTCTCCAGGAGATTTGAATGGGTCAAAGGAGTTTATGGCCCATTTTATACTTTCTTCATGAAAAACTGCCCTTGATCTCTTCAAGTCCTCCTTGTTGGGTCTGGTTGCCCTGATCTGTGGAGGTATACTGGGAAGAGTGGGGGGGGGAGGGAGGGGATGTTGGAGTCTGCGAAGTGTGTATTTATTATTATTTTTAATGTTTCTGGACCATTTTCCGCATACCAATGCGAAAACTGCTTTGTATGTCTGAGAGACTACTGCAGAACTTTTTTCACAAGTCTCTTCTAGCTCTTCTAATCTCTTGGTTGTAGTTGGTGAGTAAGGCGCGGTATGATGTCCCGTCTCCATTGAGCTTGATTTTATTGAACAGTTTTCTGGTCAATACTCTTCGCTTGAAGAGTTTATTATTCGACAATGGGGTGGTGCGGTTGCCTACCTCAACTTTTTCTGGGCAAGCGTTGTGGTAGGCAGATATGATTGTAGCATTGAGGCTATCACAGCTAAGCTCTAGATTGTCTAAGTCTCTGATGCTATTTGGACAGTTTCTGATCGATTGCTCGAGTTCTAGGCTGTAAGTGTCCCAGTCTGTCGCTCGGTTGTTTGTATGTTTTAAGTGTTTTGGCTTTTGTCTGGATGTCACACTGAATGTATCGATGATCCGACATCGATGTTTCTGTCGAGACATGCCAATTCTGAATGGAATTGCCTGTGAATAGGGTGAGATTCAAGACTTCTTCCCTGATTCTGTTCATCAAGGTAGGGCTATTTCCATGGTTTAGGATTTCTAGATTATTTTTGAAAATGAATTCTAGGCACTCACCTCTTCTGTTAATGTCCGAGCTTCCCCATGCTGTGTGGTGGGCGTTGGCGTCACAGGATATGATGATTTGTCGACCTCTTCTTCCACAGTAGTCGAGCGCAGTGGTTAGAAGTTGAGGCCAGTGGAGTCGCAGGCGAGGTAGGCTCAGCAAATTACAGAATTTGACCTGCCTTCCTCAGTGGGTAGCTGTAAGATGGCAGCTGCCATGTGCTTGTTTGTGTATTCTGGAATAGGAATGGCTTTAATAGTTTTGTTTATCATTATGCAGGCTATAGGTCTTCCTTCATTGGAGTAGTCGTAGAGCATCTCACCTGATAAGCCTTTAATCTGGTCCTTTATTGTGTATGGCTCCTGGATAAAGGCTAAGGTGCTCCTTGTCAAATCTATGACTTAGTACCGCCGAGGCGGCCTTCGCATGCTGTAAATCTACACCTTGGGCCCATCATTATTGTGTCTGATGGATACTGACAGAATTGCCAGTGTCAGCATTCGGTCCGCCATGGGGCGGTTGTCTGAGACATGTCATCAGACAACTTTGTCTTTTGGAGTTCCTTGGTTGCCTCTCTGGTAGACCTACTAGCTTCAGAAGTCCTTGGTTTGGCAATCTGATTGGGTGTCTGCCCGCTTGTGTTCTCAATCTTTTTTTTGGGGATGGTGTGTTCGATTGGGGCATCGCACCCTGTCCTTGGTTTTGCTGTCCACAGTTTAACTCGCTTGCCTAGAATTTCCCTAGAATTTCCCTTGATTCTAATCAGAATTTGAAAGAAGTTGAGAAATAGTTTGCGTGCAAATCTAGAGTCATTGGAAATACAATGATTACCCAATACAGATCGGATCTTCGAAGGTTTTTGACATCCATTCTATCTCATTGCCCATTTCTTATACCATGAGAAGGAACACTTCAAACCACGTCAGCAGAGTCATCAAATTTCCTATTATTTCCATTCACTCTGCAAGCAAACACAATTAGCAGATCCTCAATTTTCGAATTATAGCCAGCTTAACTCAGAATTTTCTGTTACTTTTACGAGAGCAGTTACCAAAACACTAATGACAGCCTTCGTTTGTGGTCCACGTCCATCACACTCGACCCGAAATCACTGTACTTTCACTAAATAGATAAAAATTACCAAAGCCGTTGATAGCCCATCATTATTCGCTCACTTTAAGAATATTCTCGGCCCGATGGTGGTGCATCAACCGCTCGGCCTTCATCCGCCCATCGTTCTACCGTCACTGGAACCGCACCGCGCATCGCACATCACCCTGGTATTGGCAACAACCATCGACACGCCGCTGAATACTAGGCATAGCCACGAGGAAGTGAAGCAAGAAGTGCAGTGCCATTTCACTGATGCATGATGATGCCACATCGGAGAAACGTTAATATCGTGCTGCTAAATGATGTAAGCGTAGCAGTACATCCATCTCAAGAAGAACCGCCAAACTGTTGTGCCGCTGCGGCAGCGTCTAAAGACGGAAACCTGTATCACTTGTTTCGGCGAGTCAGAATCTGAATCAGTTGGAGTTTGGTTCGTTTTCTATTAGATACGTCTATGGATGAAAGTAACGTATAATTGTTAGATAAATATAAGTTATGCGCTGCAAACGAAAAGGAAAAGAACAACCACACGACAGATGGGGATAAAATGTATTCAACTATTTCTGCGCCCGCTTGCGCCTCCTAAACACATTTAATACTACGAGTACTAAATTCTGGAGATCTTTCGTCCCGGTCGTGCAGCATGTCGACAGACTCTCGTACAAGCTGAATGGAAGAAGAATGAAAGAAACAATTGGCATCGGCTTCCTAGAACGTTAATTGTGGTTAAAATGCAATACAATCTGCAACACTTTTGTCTGATGAGCTTTGTTCTTTTGTGTGTTTTGGTGGGCATTAGATGAATGGAAATGGAAGGTGAAGGGCTGTCTATTTCTCTTTGATCGCGATGATAAAGTGTTTCAGATACGGATTGAAGTAGGAAATGATGCCATTTCATTCGCAGCTAATGCATTTGTTAATTATTGAAAGGGTACAATGCAATGAGTATGAGGTGCGATTGTGCGATTGAAATCAGGGATTTCTGAGAAAAGCCTAACTTCTAATTGCCAGGCTCATTGTGGATGGATTAAGACATTATCTAGAGCAATTATTTTATATTTCTTAGCTACACAAAGCGTTTTGTTTAGTTTGTTCGTCGAATGACTAGGCTTAGAACACACCTGCTTTCCACTGTCATTTGCTCACTGAGCTGAATGATGACAGGCAAACTGACACCTGAGAGAATCTGTGGCTGAGAGGTATCATCATTTATCGCTACAGCTTGAAAGCAAGCTTAATTAAACTATGTATGAAGGCATAGATCTTGGAGTTTAATGAAATTGGTTAGAACCAGTGCAATTATATCCTCGGGCACAGGTCAAGACGAATAGGAATCGTCCGTCCTTTACGCATCTCCTCATTTTTGAGGACAGATAATAGTCACGTGAAGCCAGTAAGCATCACATTCAACTATCGCAATCGACCTCACTTTTGAATATAGAATGCATTGTTGCGTATGATTCTTTTTTCGACAGACGAATAGGGAACACTATACAATCAAGAACTCGTCAGACAAAAATTATCAAATACAAAATTATCGAAGATTTGTAAAAGAATAAACGATGCATATCATTTTCGTGAATCTTGTGTTAATTTCCTAGACTATAAAAACGATAGTTAAGCTTTGTTATGTACTCATCCATCCAAATTATGATTCAACGGAAAAAATCGGTAAGAAAGTCAGTATCATACCCCCGCGGAACGAAATGAGTCGCTTTATGCTTGAACAACTTTGGAAAATATTCAAAATTTATTTCCAAAGTGAGTGCAGTGTAGCCCAAACAGTGCGTTTTTTAAAAAGAATTATTGGCCGAAATGAAGCACCCACCGCGACTGCTATGCGCAAATTTGTGCAAAAAGTTCGTGAGACTGGTATGCTAGTGGACAACACTCATATTCCCGTCGCACAGTGTGACAATCCGCTCATCTACTGGAATTAAATTAAAAGCGTTCGCAGGTTAAACTTTTCAAATTTTTTTTTTTTGGTTAAATTTATAATTAATATATACAAAATGATATTAAACAACAATTCTCTTAATACTGTCCCAAATTTTTAACCAAAAGATGTCAGAAGGGGTACGTTTTTATGCTCAAGTAGTCATAGAGTTAATGCAGGCCAGAAAAAATATATTCTCGATTTTTATATATATTTATTTAAATTTAACATAAATATACAAATCAAAGCAATTTTGTTTATATTTTTACACTTATGTATATCAACAACTAACGGACATTTTTTTAAGCCTCAAATGTTGTATTTAAAGGCTTATTTAAAACTTCATGTTCTATTTCACTTTTATTGGTTTTGGGAATGAACCTAAGACTTGCTAGAAAAATGTCTGAAGAAATGATGGTAGTCTCATGTGACCATTTCGAAAAATCGATTTTTTTTTTCATATTTCGATAGTAAAACCTATCGAAAATACGCTGTGAGAAATTCAGATCGAAATTCTTCTTATTAAATAAGTTACAACTCATAGTTGCCGACGCGCCGTAAGCGACTTGTCTGCTCTCTGACGATCAACTTTAGTACATTACCTACCTGTGTATATGTGGAATAGTGTATATAAAATCCTAGAACAAATTTAGCAGTACACTTTTGATGCTCTGTGTGTCAACATCAAAGAGGAAAAAAAAATGGATCGAAAAGGCTCGAGAAGCTCCACAAGATATCCAGGGCAAAAAGAAAGAAAAAGGATTTTTCGAGGGAATCAGTATACTCGTACTGCTGAAACCGATACCGAGTTTGTGAGCACATCAGCAGAAAAATTAAAAGACAAGATGGTTTTGACGATTGACGAAGGCTTCAACTACAGCATTGTGTGTTTCTCGCTAGTGTTTACAGCTTTGCAATAAATTTTAAAGTGCAAACTGAGCGACAGTGACGTTAAATTTTTGAAAAAATCACCGCGAGGACTAGGATTCAAGTTGTGTGTAAAGTGTTCGTGCCAAGAATTTGACATCCATTCTGCTCCTATGGTCAAAAATGCTAACGAAATCAACAGGCGTTTTGTGTTTATTATGCGACTACTTGGAGTCGATCTGGTTGGACCCCTAATGGACTTGTGTGATGGAATTAGTAAAAATGGATATTATGGTATGCTCGACCAAATTTATATTGCTGTAAAGTCTGTTTTACAAAAAAGCCGTTGCAGAAGAAAAAAAATTAAATGTTGAAAACGGTTGTGCTGAAGATAAAATCACGGTTTCTGGTGATGGATCATGGGCTAAGCGTGGTTTTACCTCACGTCTGGGTGTTGTTTCTTTGATAGGGAAATATTCTAATAAAATTGTATATTTAATTGTCCATTCAAAAGTGTGTAAAGCATGCGAGCAATGGATTGGCAGGGAAGAGTCAGACGAGTTTTTGAAGTCGTATGAAAATCACATTGAGCATTCTGAAGCAAATCATGAAGGAAGTGCCGGTAAAATGGAAGTTGATGGTGTGATCGAAATGTTTCAGAGCTCTGTCGAATACTTTAAAGTAAAATATAGTAAATTATATTGGAGTTGGTGACAGCAAAACATTTAAAAATTTACTGGATGCCGATCCTTACAACGGCGATCCTGTGGTAGAAGAAAAAGAGTGCGTCTTGCACGTCAAAAAAATAATGTATAGACGGATGAAAGAAGCTAAAAAAACACATGACCAGTATCTAAAAGCTAAAAAAAGGCTTGGGGATGAAGCAGATGCAGCAGGTAAAGTTGCTGTCACAAAATGTACTCCGAAAAAAAAGCATCCACTAGTGCTGCAACAAAGAAGTCGACTCTTGCATTGACCAATGCCATGATGGTTAAGCTAAGTACATACTATGGTTTGGCTATTTTGAGAAATGCAGATTCTCAAGAAGAATTGAAAAAAACAGTGTGGGCTACATACTATCATTACATTCCAACCGATGAAAACCCTCAGCACTTGTACTGTTCAATTGCATGGTGCAAGTATTTACAACATACGGCAGAGAATACAGAGGAAATTTACACATATCCACCAGCATTTGATGAAGAAACAGCAAGTTTTTTGAAGCCAATTTACGAAGAATTGTCATCTGATGATCTGAGGTGCTTGGGAAAAAACACTCAGAACAACAATGAGTCGTTTGATAGTTGCATCTGGAACTTGGCTCCAAAGCATAATTTTGTTGGAAAAAAGACGTTGGAAATTGCCTCATGGACAGCTGCGTGTATGTTTAATGAAGGATTTTCACCCATCCTTAAAATAACGGAGGTTTTTGGTACGCAAATTGGCCAAAACGCCTCCTCGTATGCTGATGAGTACTACATATGTATATGAACGACGAGTAACCCGTGCAGAGCGATCCACGTCCGATGCATCCAAAAAGGCAAGGGCTTCCCTCAGGTCGCAAAAACTGGCAGAAAATGATGCGTATGAAGCCACCGAAGGCTTATTGTATGGTCCAGGTATAGCAGATTAGTGTAGGTATATATTTTCCACGAAAATTCTGCTCTTGAAACTTTAAACGCATTTTTCTCGAAACATCATTTTCTAAAACTGTCATGGTGCTAAATAAAAAACTATCAAACCGATTGCTTTGAAATTTATATATGTTCTTCTACTCATTAATGGTTATCGGCCGTACCAAATTTGCTTATTTTCGAAAATATTTTCTTATTTTTTTAAACAAATTTTAACAAAAAAAAAAATTAACAAAAAAAACAAGATTTTTTTCTACAATCCACCATTTTTTTTTAATGAAATTGATTAATTTTTGTAGGGCCGGTAGCGACAGACCTACTGAACAATAATCGATTCGATGACAACATGAACAGCCGCTATTACCATGACCAGTGACCTGCTTTTTTTTTGGTGTCTAATTTAATTTAAAAAAATATAAACAAAAAATGTAAAATAAGAAAAGAAAAATTTTTACACAGTTTAGGATACAAATAAAAGTATTTAAAAAAAATTCCCTAAAAAGAGATAACATTTATGCGTTCACATGAGACTACCCACTTAAATAAATAGTGCAGAGTAATTATAATGTAGACCTACAAGTTTCTTTTTGAGTGTTTTTATGAAGACCCGAAGGTGAATGTTTTTTGGACATAAATTTAGATGGGATATTTCATCAAATAAAGAGAAAACAACAATCTTGTGCAAACAACAAAAAGAATTTAATTATAAAATATTCCAAGTGGGTGGAAAATTATTTTGAGTTAAGAAGCCCGTCTGGGGATCAGATTAAGAGGATGACCAAGAAAGTTTTAAGAAGAAGGCTCCGACAGAACTTAAAGACGAAGAAAAAATCAATTTGAAGCAAATTGATGACGTCTGACTTTAACTTCTATGAAATGTACACATATAATTTGAGAAAAAATTGCCAACAAAAAAAGGGAGAAAGTACAGAAGAAGAAGAAAGCAACTAAACAAAAGTTGATAGAATTCATCATAATAAATTTTTAAATTAATCTTAGATCACAAGTTTTTCAGCAGGATAAGCATTAGCAATATTTTTGGACTTAGAACTTTCAAAAGATAAATATTTAACATTAAAAATATATCTACACAAAAAAAAGTTGATTTTCTTTCCCCTTACCTCTCAGAAAGACAGGCAAAAAAAACGCAATGCCATCTATCTGGAATGTTACCGAAACTTCGGCTCAATCAAGCTTTCGAGACGTTCTAGATCACGCTACAAATAGATTTTTGCAAACGATAAGTGCAGAAAAAATAGGTTTGAGTACCTCTTCCTAATAAGTACTTAACCTCACCGCCAGATGGCGCCAGTATCGCAAGAGCAACTTACTATCGTGTAGTAGATTCTAGTAGACGGCTACTGGCGAAATTTCAGCGGGATCGGACTCGTTTTGTTTTGACCGCGTGTGGAAGCGGGAGTGAAATGGAAAAAGAGCAATATCGGTCGGTGATTCGATTCTTGTTTTTGGAAAGGAAATCGCGCAGCGAAATCAAAGAGCGTTTGGATGCTGTGTACGGTGACTCTTCTTCTTCGATGGCGACCATCAAAAATTGGTTTAACGAGTTTCAACGTGGTCGCACGTCGGTTTTTGATGAGCCACGTCCAGGTGCCCCGAAAACGGCTACCACGGAGGATAACGTGACAAAAATCCACGATCTTGTATTGGCAGACCGCCAATTGAAGGTGCGCGAGATAGCTGAGGCAGTAGGCATTTCAAAAGATCGCGTGGGTCATATCCTGCGTGAAATTTTGGGCATGAGAAAGCTCTCGGCGCGATGGGTGTCGCGTTTGCTCACTCCGGACAACAAGCGCAACCGTGAGACCACTTCAGACCAGTGTTTGACGCTGTTTAAGCGCAATCCGAAGGAGTTTCTGCGCCGTTTCGTGACAGTCGACGATGAATCCACTGGTACACACCAGAGACCAAGGAACAGTCGAAACAGTGGAATTCACCCGGCGAACGTGCTCCGAAGAAGGCGAAGACTGTCCCATCGGCCGGAAAGGTGATGGCCACCGTTTTCTGGGATTCACAAGGTGTGATCCACATCGACTACCTGGAGAAGGGCAAAACGGTCACAAGGCTGTAATATGCCAAATTATTGGGCCGATTCGACGCCGAATTGAAGAAAACACGGCCCCACTTGGCGAAGAAAAAAGTGATCTTCCACCGTGAAAACGCACCGGCTCTCACCTCCGCCCTCGCCACGGCCAAATTGGTCGAATCGGGCTACGAACTGCTGCCCCATCCACCATATTCTCGAAATTTGGCCCCGTGCGACTTCTTTTTGTTTCCAAACTTGAAAAAGTCACTCGCCAGAAATTTCAGTCGAATGAGGAGGTCATCGCCGCCACGGAGGCCTACTTTGCAGACCTCGAGAAAACGTATTTTTTAGACGGGTTAAAGAAGTTGGAGCATCGCTGGGTCAAGTGTTTCGAACTAAAAGGAGACTAATTGAAAAATTAATCGCCATTTCTCCAAAAGTTTTTTTTTTCTTTTGTAGACTAAGTACTTATCAGACCACTCTCGTAAGAAATATAATGTAAAAGATCGAGTAAATTCAGTACAAACGTCTTTCTTGGAAAATATGTGCAAATTTTAAAGTTGTTGGAATATTGCTTGAGTTTCTGTTGCTTTTTATCCGAGTGGGATAGGAGAGTTAGAAGTCAACACTACATAAAAAAGGATTGGCCGAAGAGGCCTAATTTAATTCCTGGACAAGGAAATGTTTCGGAAAACACCTTACTAGAACCAAACTATATTATTTTACCGCCTTTGCACATCAAATTAGAAATAGAAAAGGTTTTCTGTATTTAAAAACCTTATTTCCTAGACTGAGTGAAGCTAAATTAAAAAAAGAGGGACTTTTGTCGGGCCGGATATGAGGAAAATCATGAAGAATTCCAATTTTATTACACAGAAAAAAATGCACTATGAAGAGATGGTTTCTTAACTACTACAGGATTATAAAGCCTTAGGATGTAATATGTCCCTAAAGATTCATTTCCTTCATTCCCGTCTCGAGTTTTTCCCTAAAAAGTTAGGTGCGGTGAGCGACGAACAAGGGGAACGATTTTGTTGAATATGCGCTTTTTCTTAAATGTGGAATCACCATAAAATACTAATAGTTTCATTTTAGATATGCATATATTTATCTCTTTCTTTTTATATATTTATTTGTCTCTTTCTTTTTATACACGTTCACTTATTATAAAAGCCGATGTTTTGTTACTGCCTTCTTTCTTTTTTTCTCTTCTTACAATAAACTTGTTTTAAAAGGATATGGACCCAGACACGTGCTACATAATAAGTTTACAAAAGTACTGAAACGAATAATCTGCAATTGGACTTTAAATTACATTTAACAAATAAGTCAAACTTATACAAAGTTTTTTTGATGAAAAATAACTCCGAGGTTCATATAAAATTATCAAATATAATGCCGCAATCAAGAGTATATCAAGAGTATATCAAATTCGTCGGTTCAACCGGCAGAATTACCAACTAAGGCGTCGTCAAATGGAAATATATATGTATGACAGAAAATAAATTAAAATCTTTATATTTGAAGTACAATTTCAAGACCGGCGACAAATGCACAGACTTGGAACGATAAAAATGCTGAAGCGCTGGCGTTTGTCATGTGGGGGTTGGAATTGGAACAACTGAAATATCTTTCTGACTGCACAACTGATGGACAAATGTGGTCTATGTTAAGGACTGTATATTCTGAAAGGAGCGCGCAATCTACGCAAGTGCTTCTTGAAAAATGGATCAATTGCAAAATAGATGAAGAAGAGAATATGGCGGACTACTTTGCATGGGTACTCACTTGCACAGAGATTAAAAGATGTGGACCTGGAACAGAAGAAACCAATGATAGTAACAAATATCGTAAGTGGTTAACTAGTAGCTTTGATCATATTTGAACTGCATGATATGCAGTTCCCTTTGCGGGGCAGAGTATTGAACGGTTAACAGATCATCTTGTTAATGAGGAATCGCTGATTAATCTCTATCAGCTCTAAAAACAGCTTATGGAGTAAATAGCAACAAATTTAAGGGTCCAGGGCCCAAGGCCCAGGTAAATGTAACTATTGCCATGTAAAAGGTTATTGGGCTAGGGAATTTTTTAAACGGCAAAAGGACAAACAATTTAAGCCTAATCGGCATTCATTAATGATTCGAAGCGAAATGGATGACAGTAAATTGGATGCATCAACGTCATCAACCAGAAATGCATCTCATTTGTTTCTGCTGCAGTCAATTTTTTGAATTTTCGTGGGGGCAAACACCCCCATTTATTGAGCTTAATTCAAGCTAAACTTATTCTAACTTAATAACTAATGAGAACGGGTGAGGGGCGCAGAAACTAAGACTGGAGGGGGGAGAGGTTATTGAGAAGATGGAGTTTTAGGCATGGAGTGCTGAGGTTGAAGTCGAAGTTAAGATTCGAATTAACACTTGCCAGCATACGGGAAATGGGTTCATTGGAGCCGTATGAGGTGCGGGGGGTGGACAGATAGAAGAGTCGAGGATTGCGTGTATTACAGGGGTTAGTGTTAAGAGATATGAGGTTATAAAGGGTGGCGCAGTCAATGGTACCTGTAAGAAGTCTATGAATGAAGATTATATCGGATACTCTTCTTCTTTCCTCCAGAGTACTCAAGTTGATTAGTTTAAGACGGTCTTGATAGGGTGGTAAGAACAAGGGATTGGTCCAGGGCAGACCTGGAAGAGCGAAACGTAGGAACCGACGTTGGATGCTTTCGATTCTAGATATGTGGGTTTGTTGATAAGGGGACCACACTTGAGATGCGTATTCGAGAAGGGGGCGAACAAAGGTAATAAAAAGAGATCGAGTCACGTAGGGATTGGAGAATTCTTTAGACCAACGTTTCACAAAACCAAGTGCAGAGTTGGGATTATGAATTATATCATTGATATGTGCGCGGAAATTGAGGGCACACATAGTATACCGAGATCGCGGATAACCTGAACGGTGGAGATGGGCTGATTATTCAGGAAGTAGAGACGAGGGGGAGGTTTGATTCGTTTACGTGAGAAGGTGATTGATTGGCATTTGGAAATGTTAAGTTCCAAACAATTTTTGAAACACCAGACGGAAAAGCTGTTCAGATCCGATTGAATAAGAGAAGAATCTTGTTGCGAGGAAATGGTCTTGAAGAACTTGGTGTCGTCTGCGTACAGTGAGAGGTGGGAATGTCTGATGACAAACTCAATGTCGTTTATGGTAAGAATAAAAAGAAGTGGACCCAGGTGGCTGCCTTGGGGAATGCCGGAAGAAGCTAAGAAGGGGTTGGAAAAGGCAGATCTGAAACGAACACTGTAGTAACGGTTTTTTAAATAACAAGATATCCACTTCAACGCATTGGGTTCAAAACCAAGGGATGACATTTTGAAGAGTATTAGTTTGTGGGAGATTTTGTCGAAAGCTTTACTGAAATCAGTTGAAATTACGTTAGCTTCCTTTCCATTCTCTAAAGCCGAGAGTGTGAAGGACACAAATTCGACAAGGTTTGTGGTTGTAGACCTGCGTTTAAGGAAGCCATGTTGTTTGGAGGAGATTAGAGATTTGCAATGGAAACTTAGAGTGTCATACAATATACTTTCAAAAAGTTTGGGTATGTGTGACAGTTTGGCAATGGGCCGGTAGTTGTTAACGACATTCTTCGGACCTTTTTTGTGAACTGGAGTTATAAAAGCGGTTCTCCATATCTGGGGAAATTCTCCAAGGGACAGGGATAAGTTGAATATTTTTGTGAGCGGGACAGAAATAATGGAGGAACATTTTTTTAGTAATATGGCCGGGAGACCATCGGGCCCAGGAGTAAATTTATCATGAAGTTGATTTAATTTATTTTCAATGATATGGGGTTCAATAGTACGTGGGAAAAATGGTCCAAGGAAATAATTTGGTAAGTAGTCGAAATAGGCAGTATCCGGTACAAAGGAATCATCGGTGAAAGATTGTTTGAAAAATTTGGCAAAAAAGTTGGCGATCATTTTGGGATCACTCGAGGTTTCGCCATTGAAAGAGAGTGAGGTTGGGTAGCCATCAGATTTCCGTTTGTAGTTGATAAACTGAAAAAAGGACCTAGGATCGTTAATAAGATTGGCTTGCGTCTCGATTAAATGGCGTTCATAGAGCGACTTATGCAGCTCTGTGAATTTCAGATAAGCACCAATGTAGTTAGAAAAGTCATTGGGGGAATGAGTGCGAAGGAAGATTGCCCACAGTTTGTTTCTTGTGTTTCTTAGTGAACGGAGCCTGCGATTATACCATGGAGGGGAGGTAGATAAATGTTTGGATCGGGAAAGGGGAACGTAAAGAGAAATAGAATTGAATATTTCTCTGTAGAAAATAATTATGGCGTCGTTTATTGTATGGCTATCAAAATTGAGGGGAGCGTTACTGAGATATTCATTGATTTGGTTGAAATTTGCTTTGTGGAAGTCGTATGACTTAAGCGAAGGGGAAGTATTCAGTGGTGGAGAGTCGTGAAAAAATGAGAGATGAAGGGGAGGATGGTAGTTGTCGATGGTTGATAAGGAAAAGGGACAAAGTGAAACAGAGGAACTAAGGGGGTCTGTTGTGAAGATCAGGTCTAGCTGTCTTCCCATGTAATTCGTGATGCCACTAACCTGGCTAAGGTTTGAATCAGCTAAGCGGTCTAAGAAAAGATATTCTTTGGCAGCAGATGGATCAGTGGCAATATAATATGTTTGATCGTCTGATGGAGCCCATTTAAGAGACGGAAGATTGAAATCACCAAAGAGAGTTTGAAAGAACTTTGTTTCAGTCAGAGCGAAGATTTGGTATGGTAAAGCATGAGACTGTTGAAAAACTGCTTGGGTTTTTGAGCGAAGACCTCTTATATTTTGATAATAGAAGGTGAGAGGAAGGTTAGCATGAGGGGCAGGAAAATCGAAAATATCTGTCGTGGTCGGCTCTGCTACGCTGGAGCTGGGATATCCGCTTTGAGTGGATATATTGACGAAAGGTATCTAGAGCGGTCGATACTTTTGGGGGGGGGGGGGGGGGGATATTGAAGAACTCGTGATACTTAATAAAGAGGCCCTTGAGGTCATCAGAGAAAGATGAAGGACACATGGTATGCAGATTCAGGTGCAACAGATAACATGTCATGAGGGAGTAATTCCGTAATTTTATACCATTCAAAAAGGGGAAATGTGAAATTCGGGTTGGTGATGGTCGTAAGTTATCAGTGTTTGCAATTAGCGATCACTAAGTAACTCAAACTTATGTTGCATTTTATTACAATTAAAGATATTTTATTTGTCCCTCATCTCGGTCGAAATTTCATTTCTGTTTCCAGGTCAGCAGAAAAAGGTTTTAAATTAATTTTTGAAGAAAGTGCTGAACGCGTGCGTTTTATGAAAGGAAATGAGCTGGTTACCGATGGAGTTCGAGAAAATCGATTGTACAAAATTAATTTCGAACCAGTAAAGATCATAGATTTAAATGTAGCCTCATCATGATCTTTAAACCTTGGCATGAACGTCTTGGACATGTAAATCTTAAAACTCTTCAAGAAATGAATAATAAGAAAATCGTCAAAGGTCTTAACCCTTAATAGCCTGATTTTTTTTTTTTGAGCTAAGAAAAATAATGTTATAAAACTCGCGTTTCTGAACAACTTTTGTTCTACGACTTTGTTCATAGGTTTTGTTTACCTGTGCTAGGAAAGAAAAACCTGGTTGGTTCTTTGAGGAACCACTAGGCACCCGGAGATTAAACATTTTATAGGTGTATTTTCCATCAAAGATTTTTTTTTAACAAAAATCAACATACTTTATTCAGAAAATTCAGAAAAGTTACAAAAAAATAAATAATTAATAACAACAAAATATCACCAATGGCATTTAGTTTTGGTGAAATTCAGCAAAACAGTTTTTTTCCGTCGAGAAACACAAATGTATACCACATTTTTGGCATCGAACTTTTGTTCGGGATGTACATTTCGGATTTTTGCATCGCGGTTTCCCTTCCTTTACATATTCGGGTAAATGCCCAACGTTATCTAGACGAATGTCACGCGGTGGCATCGGAGCAGACATTGGGCGATGACGCTTCGCAACAATTTCAAGTTCGAGATTACTTCGTCGACCTTTTCCCACTCTCATTTCCGTACCAGATTTTGTCAAGCAATGGGCAACTTCACATACAAATTCATGCAACACTTTCTTCATCTCCGTTTGATTAATTAGTGCATGATGTCGCTTGTACAAAATCCTGGCATTGATCATGGCCATATCACACATATGGTAGAACAAGCGGTTTGTCCATTTGCGTGACTTTATGCGGATATGACTACGGCCGAGTGACGAATCTAAAAGGTCAACACCACCCATATATTTGTTGTATTCATGAACGATATTTGGACACGGAATGCATTCCATTACCTTTTTCTTTTTATTATAACGTTCAATTGTTGGTGTATTAATTGAAGATGTCTTTTACACCACAATGGTTTCTTAAAAACATCAGAATCTTTTTCAATCGAAACGTCTTCAAACATTGTCGCATATTCTCCCCATCGGGAACGATCACCACCAATAACTGCGTCTTCGGCATTACTTATTTCGACATAGCTTAAATCGACTGCTGCATTGTTCTGAACATCTGCTACTTCCATCGCTTCGTTTTCACCATGTAAATGTCCTATTTGCTCGTCATCCTCAAAATGTTCACTACGGAAAGCAGCATCAAAATCGAAATCTGGGTCATAATCACTGTCGTCAGAAGCAAAGTCACCATCATCTTCACTTTCCGACCACGCAACCGAATTGACAAACTCGGAAAGCTCTTCTTCTGTTCTAAAATCACGAATCCTATGCGACATTCTAATCAACAAACTGAAAAAAAACCATAAGGAAAACGATACTATATAATTTTATATTTGGGAAATTTCGAACTCCCGGTGCCTGACGGTTTCGTAAAGGACCAACCGGAAATTTGAAAAAATCGACTTAAATAAAAGAAAATAATTATTTCATATACTTACAATAGCTTCTAGGCACTATAACGATCAAGGAAATATTTTTTTAAACTTCAATTTTTACGTATTTAACACAAAAATATTTTTTTTAAAGTACACAATTTCGCAAAAGTTATTTTTTTAGAGGTTGTCACACTATACTGAACATACACGAGTCAAATAAATTCGGTTTCAAGTGGCGATCGGCGCAAACGGTAGCGATTGTATTACGAAATATTTTTAAATTGTCGGGGGGAAGTTTAAAAAAAAAATGGTTTAACAAAGTTGTAATTATTTTTGGTTGGTTCCTGGCGGTACCAGTGGGATATTAAGGGTTAACATTAAGCAAAAATCCGAAAGAAACATATTTTGCGAAGGGTATGTACATGGAAAGCAACATAGATTATCTTTTCCGAGATCAGAAGCGAAACGAGCTGGTATTGCAGGTGAGACTTTTCATGTAGAACTGTGTGAAAAAATGAGTGCACCATCAATTGAAGGCGCTAATTACTTTATGTTGTTTAACCCTTTCATGACAGCACCTCATCCTAGCTCCAAGAAAAATATTTTTTTGCTAAAATCTAGTTTATTACGCCCAAACTAAGCCAAAACTGAGAAAAAATATGTCAAAGGACGAAAGGATAATGATATATAGAATGTTGTTCCTATACAACAATAGCCATCGGTGGTAATTTAAATTCAAACAAATACATACATTTTAACTGAAGTATTTTTATTTTTGAAGTAATTACTTTAATTCATTTTAAAAATAAATAACTTAAATGAGATGTAATACATGTGTGGTGTCTTAAAAAGTGAATTAAAAAAGTTTAAATATTTTTGATGTCGTTTTGTAAATATGTATTAAGTCCATTACTTTTCGTTGGTATGATAATATTTGAAGCAATTTTTCTTTTTTGTAAAGCACAAAGTAACATTGCACTTTGAGCACTGCACAGTAGAATATCCATCTTTGCAATACCTACATCTGCCCTGTTTTTCTGCATATTGGGGCCAATGTCCAATTTGATCCAACCGAACATCACGAATTGGTTCATAAGATGTGACTTTTTTCTTTTTATCGGGAACAGGTGCATCATTCAAAGGCCTCCCCTTTTTCCGGTTTGCAGTTTTTCCAGCCATCATTAGTCCCTTCGCAATTTGGAGATGGTAGTCCAATAATGTTGTTTTCCTGTTGTCCTTGATTTGCTTTAAGTGTCTTCGGTATAGGAGCCAACCATTAACAACAGATACATTGAGACACCAGTAAATGATTCTAGTGTACCATTTACTAGATTTTATGTCAATTCTGTAAAGCTCTATAAGCATGTCTGCTAAATCAACACCACCCATGTGTTTGTTGTACATTGCAACAACAGAAGGCCTACCTACATCTTCATGCTTCTTTTTTTTGTTGTTCCAACGCTTACAAGTATCTGTAGGCTCTACGCAGGAAAATGAAGAAATCAACAGTACCCCTTTCCGATCAAACCATCGTACCAAAGCTATGTTGATATCCTTTTCAACACGCCAATCAAAAGCACCACGTCCTTTGTTTTTCAAATCTATTTCGGAAAGCATTTCGCAGTTTCCTATTCGATTTTGGCGTATTGTTCCAGCACAAAATATTTTGTTTTCCAAAAGCGCAGCGCAAAGTTTGATTGATGAAAACCAATTATCAAAGAAGACCTTGTAGTTTCTTCCGTTAGGCAAAGACGAAGTGAGCTCCAAGACAATATCACCACTGAAACCAAGGCCTCTGGTTTTGCATGTATCGGCTCCTATGTATAATGCAAAATCGTGCATGATTCCCGATACACCTGCTAATGTAAACACTTTAAAGCCCCAGTGGTGAGGCTTCATTTTAACATACTGTTTGAAGCTTGATCTTCCTTTAAAAGGTATAATTTGTTCGTCCACCGAATTCAGTTCTTCTGGAGGAAAAGATTTCAAATGTTGTCGAAGATGCTCGAGTAATGGGCGGACTTTAAAGAGTTTGTCGAAACATGGATCTGATTTGTCCTTCATTAATAAATTGTCATTGACATGTAAGAACCTCTTTATTTGTTCGAATCTGGCTCTGGACATCGCTTTACAAATTAGAAGATTTTGTCCTTCTTCACCCCAATACATTCTATACTGTGGCATTCGAACAATGGCCATGTATAGTAAAATACCGAAGTATATCTCAATTTCGTCCACTGTAGCTTTGAGCTCAAGTCCGCTTTTTTGCATAGCATACTTATTGGTTTCTTCGCAGAACTTTTCCAGCATGTCTTTACCTAAAAGCTGGTGAAAATACTCCAAAGGAGTTGGACATGTATCAGCTGGATCTGGAAGCCGGTCCAACCACTCACAATCAGGAACTTCGAAAGATACTTTCCGCCATGTTAAGTTTTTTGTATCAATGTCAATTCTAGCAGCTTGTTCAGGTTCAATGACGATGATCTTTTCTTGATTGAGGCTTTGATCCTCACAAGTAACGACTTCCTCATGACTTACCATCATTTGATCGATTAGTTCGATTTCATCGATATTTCCCAACTGAACCTGATTTTCCCAGCCGTGCTCAAAGAGTTGGTTTATTTCGGTTTCATGGCTATCGTCATCACCTTCGTCGTCATCGTCAGACTTATCCCATTCCATTTCCAAGGCCATCTTTATCTGTGCATCTGTAAGTCCTCTAGACCGATGAAGGAACATTTTGCCTAAAAAATTGTTTGTGATAAGTGCCTGGTGTTGTACACGAACGACGAATGTAAAAAAATCGTGTCACGACAAGATGTCTCTTGTTGTTTTTAAACAACATGAACATTTTTCGATAAAAAAACATGCTAAAACATAGATCTTCAAATATCCTTCATAGTTTTATAAGAAAATAATATCTTGTTAACACCATGGAAGTTATTTCAGAATGTTTTTGTGATTTTAATACATTTTATGAGACTTACCAAAATTCAGCTTTTTATTGAGATTGCACTTCACCAAAACCAAAGTAACGGATTCCGAATAAAATCTTCTTATTGCATTGCGAGACACCTGATGAGGAATTAAATGAACTGGAATAGGTTTTAGCATGAACTCAACATACTTTTACTGTAATTGCGCCAATATTTTCTGAGCTGTGAGTAGATGAAATTCATGTTGTACACGTACAACGCTTGGCATGAAAGGGTTAAAGATGACTATTCCAGATACTGTTTTGTAAATTTTCTCAAGAACGAAATGAAAGTACTTGAAAATCTCGTCCAATTCTATGTAGATGTGGAACCTGATGGTCACAAATTAAGCGATTAAGATCAGATGGTGGTCTGGAATTTTGCAATGAATTAGTTAAGCGCTTCTTACTGAGTAAGGAAAAATAAAACATGAAATCTCAACCCTTCAAGCTCCCGAACCGAATGGGTTCATTGAAATACAGAACAGAACGGTAGTGGAAAGTGCAAAAGCCATGCTACGTAGCAGAAAATTACCATTGTGTCTTTGGGCAGAAGTAACAAATACATCTGTATATCTTAGAAACAAAACTGCTTCGCATACAATTGGCGATGCAGCTCCATACAAAAAATGGTTCAGAACCAAACCGTCTGTATCAAATTTTAAGAGTTTTTGAATGTGAAGCCTAAATTCATATTCCGAAAGAACAGAGGACAAAGTGGGAGAAGAATTTAACAAAGTGTATAATGATTGGCTACAATGACAAAAATAAAGCATACAGAGTATACGATCCGATTGGTAGACGAATATTAATTAGAAGAGATGTAACTTTTAATGAACAATTGGACAGAGTACACGAGGTTATTAATAAGGAGGATGTTAAAACTCCAAATCTTGATATAAAACAAGATGCTGAATCTGTCCAATAACAAAAAAATGAAAATGATAATACGATAATGAATAATGTCTGCAGCGCTTCGAAGCCCTAAAAATACGAGATCAAGAGCAAAACAGAATTTTTCCAATGATGTTAATTTATCAGAAGTGCTTATATAGAACCAACAAGTCTTGAGGATGCTATGAACTCTAAAAATTCAGGGCAGTTGTAAGCAGCAATCAATGAAGAGATCGAATCACTTGAGGAAAATAATACTTGGGTTTTAGTTCCCAGAACTTCAGATATGTAATAACTAATCGATGTGTTTTGAAAATCAAATATAAAGCAAATGGAGAAATTGAAAAATATAAAGGCCGATTAGTGGCAAGGGGATGCGCACAAAAGTTCGGCATTGATTACCAAGAAACATCTGCGACAGTGGTAAGATATGACTCGGTCAGAACACTATTATCTATTGCAGCTGCTTACGATTTTGAAATTCACCAATTCGATATCAAAACAGCATTTCTACATGGTAGTCTTGAGGAGAAGATTTATATGGAGCAGCCATATGGATTCGTGAAGGATGACTTAGTTTTTCTTCTATGGGTTGCAGCAGGCATCCAGGCAATGGAATAAAAGGATTGTGCATTTTCTTTCTAATGAAGGCTCAAAACAATCAAAGGCTGATCCTTGCATCTTTATCTACAAACGTCAAACAACTTCTATGTATATAGCATATATGTCGATGATGGACTCATTTGTGGAAACAACATGAAATTAAGTAGAGAATTATTACGCGGACTCAGTCACGAATTTCAAATTACACACAAAAAAGCAGAATTTTTCGTCGGAATCAAATTGAAAGAGACAGAAAAAATAACAAATTACTCATTCATCAAAGAGTATACGTCGAGAAGATCTTAGAGCGCTTTCACCATTATAATTGCTTTGCAGTGGTTACTCCTTCCGAACCTGGAATTAAGTTCACTAAGGCAGAAATTGGTTCTAATGATATTGGGACATTTTTTTATCGAGAGGCAATTGGAGCCCTTATGTACGTACTTAATGGTTTGTACTCGACCTGATATTGCATATATTGTGGGTGTGTTAAGCAGATTTATGGAAAATACTACCAAGACACCAGAGATGTACAAAATTGTTTAAGAAATGTATTTAAATACAAAATGCAAATACCTTTTCGATGTACTATTTCAAATGCAAAATACCAAATAGTTTTGTGTTTTATATTTTAAATACTAAATGTAAAATAGGTATTTTCAAAATACTTCCTTTAAATACAAATACCTTTTGTTCAATTCGCTTTATTACACTTTTTAATAATACAAGTTGATCGAACACATTATCGCTCATTTTTCTTCTGCCACCATATGAAAAAAGTCTTTCTACTAGTGCTGAGCTTGGTAAACATGTGCGGCATTTTAAAAACACTCTTTTTTATTGTATAGGGTCCGCCAAATAATTATTTTTTTTTTGAAAATGCTATAAAAAAAACTACTGAATATTTTCTCAAATTTATTTTTTTATTTGAAAGTACAATCCTTCCGGTTAATAATGGAAAATAATTTCATTCAAATGGCTGCCTCGGCTGGCCATGCAGTAGCCTACACGATCGGTCCAATTTTTAAGCACATTATCGATTGTGTGCAGCTGTATTTCACCAATGGCTTCACGAATATTGTCCTTTAAAGCGTCAATTGTCTCTGGCTTGTCGGCGTAACACTTATCTTTCACGGCACCCCACAAATAATAGTCCAACGGTGTCATATCGCAGCTCCGAGGTGGCCAAACGACATCAGCTCTGCGGCTGATAATGCGATCTTCAAAAACAGGGCGCAAAACATCGAGTGTAGCTTCGGCTGTGTGGCACGTAGCGCCGTCCTGTTGAAACCAAATGTTGCCAATATCCTCCTCTTCAATTTTTGTGACCAAAATTTCGTTCAACATGGCCCGATAACGATCGCCATTGATTGTAACGGCCACTCCTTGCTCATTTTCGAAGAAAAATTGCCCAATTATGCCTCTGGACCAAAATCCGCACCAAACAGTGGCTCGTTTTGAGTGCACCGGCTTTTCAATGTATGCGTGCGGGTTTTCTGTGCCCCAAATGCGACAATTTTGCTTGTTTACATACCCGCCAAGATCAAAATGAGCTTCATCTGAAAAGATGTACGCAATTTTCGCACACATTCTGCAACATTACCATGATTTTCAAAGTAATGTCGCAATATTTCCCAGCGTTGTTCAAGCGTATACACAACCATATTCGTTCAGCGGAAGGATAAAACTAATTATCTGTCAAATCAGACATGAGCTAAGTGTTACCATTCACGAAATAAGCACTACTTGAAAAAAAAAAACGTTAGATGGCGGACCCTGTATATGCTCATACGTGCCAAAAAAGAATAGAGCTGTGATACTTGTGTCATCAATGCATCACGATAACGAGGTTGACGAGGATACTAAAAAGCCTGAAATGATTCTTTATTACAATGCAACCAAAGGAGGTGTTGACGAAGCTGATAAAAAATGTTCCATTTATTCCAGCAGCCGCCGAACGAGAAGATGGCCGATGGTGGTGTTCTACCGCATTGTGGATTTGAGCGGCATAAACGCTTACATATTATATAATATGCATCAACCCAGGATTAAAGATAGAGGAGACTTTCTATAGTTATTATCCGCAATCAATTACCAAGGGTATTACGACTAGTGATCAAGCGAGTTCTGGGTGATGATATGGTCGAAGAAGGTGTCCAAAGTCATGAAACGAGTCAGGGAAAACGTAAGGCATGCAGTGTTTGTCCGCCTAAACTGCACAAAATGACAGTATACACGTGTGTCGGGTGTTGCAACCTCATATGCTTGCAATGTTCCCGCCCCTTGTGCAAAAATTGCCAGTGATTTATGCCAAATTGAGTAGTTGTCAGAATTTTTATTGTTTGTTTTCAGAAGTATTGTACCTATTATGTTTTTTGTTTTTTTTATAAGTATAAAGTGTAAAATTTATCATATTACTTGTGTAAAGCATATTAAAGTGCTAAAATAATGATCTCATGTCAATTGAGGTTGAAAAGTACCACTAAGTGTTAGCTACCGTTTTTTTTAATAATTCATAATAAAAGCTAATTGAATTTACTTATATTGTTTGGGTTATATGGTTAAACATCAACACAATTTTGAAATATCCAAATTAAATTTTATAACAAAAACTAACTTTGATAGTACATAGTAGCCTGTGAGGCGTCATGTCCCTTATAGTGTAATTATTTAGTCATGTCCCCAGTTAAAGGTTAACAAAACACATCATACATCAGAAATAGAAAGGGAGTGTTGAATATGCGCTTTCTTTTAAATGTGGAGTCACCATAAAATATGTACTAAAAGTTTCATTTTAGATATGCATATATGTATTAGCCTCTTTCTTTTTATACATTTATTTGTCTCACTAGGTTGTCTCCTTCTTTTTATACATTTTCACTTATTATAAAAGCTGATGTTTTCATGTCCTAAACATCTGCAAGTCGTACGGTCTTATAGTGCTAAATACCATGTTCGTCAAACAAAGCCGCACCTGATCACTTATAGCAGCGGCGGAAATGAAACTCAAATAGACTATCATTTGGTATCCAGTTTGATGAAGCCACGAGTTAAAGATTGCAAAGTGATCCTGGGAGACGCGATCGCCCCTCAACACCGTCTCCTCCTGACTGAATTTTTTATGAAGGCGAGTAAGAAGTCAAAGCAGCAAACGAAGGTGTCTGAGAGAATCAAGAATTAGTTGGATAAAGGAAAAGGCGAAGCTTTTATTACCAACATGAAAAACTACCTCTCTTCCATTATCGATGAGGTCGGTAATGAGGAGTGCAGAGCACAAGACACGTGGGATTCCCTACAACAATCTGGCCTGGAGAAAGCCAAATCACTGCTCGGAACATCTAAAGGCCCCTGCCAACACGCAAAAGAAACCTGGAGGTGGACAGACGAAGCCAAAGCAGTGATACACGAAAAGAAAATGGCTTTCCAAGCTTGGTCAATGTGCTCTTCTACTAACAGAGAGGAAAAAGCTCGCCGTGAAAAGGTATATAGATGTTGCCAAGGTATCGCGAAGAAAAAAATGCGCCAAATTCAAAGCGAAAAGCATGGAAGGCCTCTATCAGGAGTTGGAAGAAATATCGTCTTCCGCGTCTGAAAGGAACCAGGCTACCCAGGAGCTTCGACAAAACAATTTGAACAAAGGAGCAAATATCTTTAAGATAGCCGCCCAGAGAAGAAGAAATGCTCAGGAGATTCGTTTCCCAAAGTTTATTAACAATGCTGAAGGCCAGCTCCTTGTGGAAGACGAAAAAATTCTCCACAGATGGCGACAGTATTGCGAGGAACTCCAAGAAAAGAAAAGCTGTTGGGCCGGACGGGATACCCTCTGAGTTCTGGAAAAAGATGGGAGACATCGGGTCTAGATGGCTCATGGTTCTTATCTCCAAACTTATGAGAGGCGACACTATGCCTAATCCATGGAGGGAAAGCTATCTTCTTCCATTGCACAAAGGAAAGGGTGATACGCGAAATTGTGATAACTACCGTACTGTCAAGCTGATGTCGCACACCATGAAGATCGTTGAACGGGTATTTGATAGCCGACTGCGGAAAATATTACGACTATCTGAAGACCAGTGCGGGTTTGTCTCGGGTAAATCAACAACAGATGCAATCCAAAGTATAAGGGTCATAATGGAAAAGCACCGTGATTCTTCAAAATACTTGCAGAGTAAGATGCACCGGAGGAGTCACCGAACAGTTCGCAATCAAAGTCGGTGTACACCAAGGGAGCGTCCTCAGTCCACTGCTCTTTATAGCAGTCCTTGATTGCTTGCTTGAAGGAAAAGTGACGGACCCCAATGTGCACCAGCTATTCTTTGCTGACGATGGAGCCATTATAAGTGATGATCAGGCGTCCCTACAGGGACGGCGTGGGCATTTTTGAGGGACACGGGTATCGTATTAGTTCAAAGAAGACAGAGTATCTGTGCTGCCCGTTCTCTGACCCTCATCAGCCTATTCCAGACATTTACTTGAATGGAAGAGTGCTTCCCAAGTGTGAAAAGTTTAAATATCTGGGATCTATGATTAATATAGAACCAACTTGTGATGACGACATCAAACATCGCGTAAGCGTAGGGTGGATGAAGTGGCGGGAAAACTCCGCCATCTTCTGTGATCGAAAAATGCCCTCTAAGCTGAAAGGAATGTTCTACACTTCAGTTGTACGTCCGGCGCTCACATACGGTTCACAATGCTGGACAATGCACAAAAAGTATGAGAACAAATTAACGGCAACTGAGATGAATATGCTTCGCATGACAGCGGGAGTAACAAAGCGTGACAGAATTAGAAGTTCAAAGATCCGAGGAAGCCTCCACGTAAAAGAAACCATCACAAGAAAGATATAGCGCGACCGACTCAGTTTGTATTGCCATGTTCAAAGGAGAGATCCTTTGAACCCCGTCCAAAAGGCGATATCAATCAACATTCCAATTTCAACACGCAAAAAAGGCAGGCCGAAAAACAATTGGTGCAAACAAATGCAAAAACACCAACATTTGATTGGCCTCAGCGATGAAGTAATCCCAAACCGGGAAGCCTGCCGCTACTTTCTGAGGTCAAACCGGCGGACCCCACAAGCGGACCAGTAGGAATGCAGTTAAGTGGGAAGGTTATGGTCCTACACTTCTGACCATAACGACGCCGGAAAAAAGGAAAAGAAGAAGAAGAAGATAAAAGCCGATGTTTCGTACTGCCTTATTCCTTTTTTTCTCTCCTTACAATAAGCTTGTCTTAAAAGATTTCATCAAGACTTCATGGAGACATTAAGGAAAATGGTCATTGAGACAGTGTAGACACTTAAATAAGATCATCCACGTTATTTTTATGAGACAAGCAAAACGACCAAAAAAATTATCAGAAAAACATTTTTAAAACATGATTCCCTTCAAAAATAAGTTTTAATTCTTTTCTTAGTAAACATATTTTCCAAGGGAAATGAGTGTCTTAATTTTTTTTTCACAAATAATTTAACTAATCTTTGGGCAAGGTATAAAAGAAAAAGCAAAGAAAAATTATTTTGCTTACTAGTGCTATCTTTAAATTCAGAGGCAAGTTGATTAAGGGGTAACACCACTCTAGGATTTTCAAAAATTCGATTGTTTTTTTTTTTTTGCTTAAAGTATACTTAAGGACTTTAAAAAACATATCCAATTGGTTTTATATTGAAATTCAACGTGGAAGGGGTCTAATTCTTAAATCTGCCGCAACACCTCGGAGCGCGCGCCGAATTCTATTGCTTATGGGCATAGTGGTTTATGAGAAGTCCACCAGGGTGTACTAACACCCTATAGAAGAGCGATCGTTGACCAAGCCAGAGAGGCCCGGATGTCCATAAAATCTGCAAGGAATGAAGAGGAAGAGTCCGACATCAACAGAGACGGCCAGATGTACGGCGCAGGCATCGCAGACTAGAGGTAAACAAAAATTTCAACGGTTTCAATGCCTTTTCTCGTTTTTCTCGAAACTGTTTTTTTTCAAATTGGGCGTTCTCGTAGCTTCAAAACTATTGCATGGATCGACTTCAAATTTTTTTTGATATTTTGAAAATTACTTGTTTTATTAACAATTTACTGCTCTTTTTTTAGTCGAAAATTCATACTTTTTGTTCAGAAATGCACAGTTTCTACAAAAATTGAAAAAAAAGAAAAATCCTACGTACTTCGATAGCTATTAGTATGTAGTTTCAAAAAAGTTTTGGATTTTTGTTCCAGTTTTCACGGTTGCCGAGGAATGGGTACGCCCGCGAAGCGTCTTAAAAAAAACCGCTGTGATCCGCTGTGGCGCCGCCATTTTGCACGAAATCGATAATAAAAAAAAATTATATACTTCAATATATGTTGAATAAACTCTGTAAATTTCAATACAATCCCTTTTCCCATAATCCCATGAAAAACCCGCAAAATTACACCTTTTTTTCGGCCTCTAGAGTGGTGTTACCCCTTAAGTTAAACTCCATCGCCCATCCGCTTGAATTTGTAGAGAAGACGTTTTCCACTTCATTCTTCAAGAAATACTATTTCGCAACTATTTTGAAGCGTAGACACATGGATTAGACGAAACAATTAATATTCTTAATGGCGACAGAAGATGGGACTTATTGTATAATTACAAGATTACCGCTCTTCACTAAAGAAACTTTTGATGGCCATTTGGTTTCATAATTTCAACTCGAATGGCTTACAATTGAAAGCTCAGGTTTGGTTCGGCACAAAACATGTCTATCTAACTGACACAGCAAATGGAAAGGAGTTCAACTTCACATACTTTTCTGGAGATAGTCTGCGGAGAATGAATCTGTGTAATTTATTCGTTTATCTGTACTGTTTGGATTTTGTCTGTATCTGTGGATTATAATTTTTTGATGGTTCCACATTTAAAAACTCGTAGTTCGACGCCTTGTAGATATGTGCAAAAGGGTATACCGAGATGGTACTAGACATATTTAACTTTGTAAAGCTAACTACTCGTGTATGACTTAAGTCAAGTCGTCCATATTTCTTCATCAAAATTCATTATCGGCTCATTGAAATTGATAGGTATGCTTGCGTCTTCATACAAAATGAATTCGTATTCCACGCCCAACATTGGTAACCACTTATCGTCAGCATTTGCCCTACAGCGAACAGCTAACGACAAATATCAAGGGATTGGCCGCCATCCAATATACATATTCACATCTGACCCGAAGTTATTGGCCATCTTACCAACTACATATTTGCATTCGCCGTGAACCTTCTGCACCACCTTTATTTGCTCTGCATACGTAATTTCCATTAATTTCATTGCTTCATCTCTGCCTCTCGATTCGATTGCAGAAATCCAATTAGCATTATTCCGAAAATCATTGGAAAGAAAAAACAACGAAAACCTTCGCTCAATAACCTTCAGCATCAGTCATAAATGAATATCTTCTCCCCCGACCGAATATAAGCTGCCGAACATCATTCATCCTAGAATCAAAGGCATTTCATTTCAGGTATCTCGCTTTGTGGAGAAAGGTGATTAATAACTCAGAAGCTAAGCATAAAATGCCATGATATCCGAAGCGGTACCTTTCAGCAACACGCTGACTGCATTTTGCCGCACGGTTTCCCACTCCGCGCAGTGCGCCTCACGCGTGCATTCTTAAACTCCTTAACCTCGTCAAAAGACAATAAATCTCCCGCCCGGAGAGTGCTAAGTAAACCAACGGTGGAACACTCTAATCAATGTAACGGCTGTTCTAGTCGGCATGCATAAGCCTTTCTTAATAGCGTCGCCGTTTAAACAAACTTGCTACATTACGACAGCTCTGTCGCTCGAGTTGCAGCCGCACTTGACGCAGCATTGCTGCTGATGGCATGCTTTAATTAAATACCGTAGCGGTATCAACGTCAATAATGGTGTTCGGAGATGATTTTAAATGCATAGGTAGCTCATAGAGGGTGATAGAACAGCAATACAAGAAAGAAAATAAAAACTGCGTGAAACGTAAAACGTTGAAGAAAGATTACTGATAACATACATAAAAGTATCTCTTGCCGCCATGCAGCAAGAATCAATTAAAACGGAATGTAACGTTCGCTCTTGTTTGCAAACATCGCCACCGCCGAACGAATGAGAATACCCATCAGCAGCAGCACAACAGAGCAACCGTGGCCAACAGGTAAGTTCGAGTGCGGGTTGATTGTCGGCAGCACTTGTTTAGTGCTGCGAGTTCATTGATGAAAATCGTCGGTGGCGCTCACGAACGAATGGGAGGTAGAGCAATGCAGAGAAGACGGTAAAGTGTACGGGGAAAAATGGGTTCAGATACTCGTACGAACATGGTAGAAGATACAATTCATTGAGATATTGTGAGTGCGAGCGCAGTTGAGAAAGAAAAAGTAAAAGTCACTCGGGAGAGATTCGAGTGTTTTGGATGAGTGCAATGATGTTGGCTTGAGTGGAAGATCACTACAGTGATGGCCAATAAAACTAAACACTTTTTTTGCTATTATATTTATTATTACCGGCCATTTAGACCGGGGAAATTTAGTCCCTCATTGACAGTTCTTTGGCAAGCCTTCCTGTTTTGAGTTTGTTTCTTTCATGTTTCCTTGCTCCGTTCGATCTCTTTTAGATCCATCCTAGTACTGTTCTCCCATCTACGGCGCGGCCTTCCTGGGTTTTTTTTTCGTCGGGCCATGCATTATTCTTTTCTACGTTGTCTGCCCATCTTAGTCTGCGCGATTTTATTCTTGGACAATCCTTGGGGCTGAATAGAGTTCCTCGAGTGTTTGATTGTGAAGCTTTCTCCATTCGCCTGTTTCTTGATCGTGTGTTCCACCATCGATTCTCCTTAAGAACTTTTTTTCAAAGACCCGAAATCTATTTATTTCCTTCTTAGTCAGAGACCAAGTTTCACATCTGTAAAGTGTCACTGGCTTTATTATGGTTCGTCCTTTTCTCAAAGCCTTTATCGAGTACAGTCAGGTGCGGGATTTGGATCAATGCAGATCAGTCCGTGACCGCATATTTTGTTTTCACTTCATTTACTTCTAATCCTTTCTTCATTCCTCTTAACTATTTCCTCACTATTTCCCAGAAGGCCCAAATTGCCAGCGTAAGCTAGAGCAGATGAAAATTTGGACACTTGTCGAGCGGTTCCTCCTGAAGCTACAGTGGCAGCCCCCAATTATTTCCTTAGCGTATGGTGTCAGTCTCTTTAAGAGAATATTTGCAGAACAGTGGCGATATTCCTCAGTGATTGTCACCCAATTTAAATACGGGAACGATGACCCCGATTCCATTCTTCGGGAATGGTTTCATTGCTCCATATAGATGTGATGAGCCCATGAAAGTTCTCTGTTACTCTCCAATATATGTATTTTATTAATTCCGATGGTATTAGGTCGACTCCTGCGGCCATGTTATTCTTAAGCCGATGGATTGCTTCTTTTACTTCCTCATCGACAGTTCTACCTGAAGTACTGCTGTGTGAATAACGCCGTTTTCTATCGCTGTTGGCTTTCCATGTACGAGTATATTCAGCCGCTTATTTAAATATCTCCTCCATTTAGTTGCAATTCTTTCGTTATCCCAACCAAGCTCTATCGTCCTTGTATTGGTCTTGTATATGTGTCTTTTAAGCCGCACATTCTTCCTGAATTTTAGCAAACTTTTTCCTTTGCCATTGTAGTTGTTTATCCCCAAGGAAATAGATGACTTTCTTTATACATTGCTGTGTTCCGCTCCTGTGAATTTGGATTCGACTTTTAACTTTGATGTTGATTAGGATGTGCACAGAATCGCAATCCGCTCCTGTGTATGCCTTAACTTCCAGTGCGATGGTATGGGGTCTTTTTTTTTTTTTTTTTTTTTTTTTAAATTCATTTTTAATATTCATTTCTTACAACTATCTTACGCGCTAGACAAGAATGATTAAACTAGCTTAAATAAGTTATAACTACCTTACTGGCGCTATACGGACACTCTAAAGTAAGAAGAACTGATTAAATTATACCTTTCGGTCTTATGAAAAACAAAAAATTATAACAATTAAAATAATTTTAAACTTAAGCTAAGAAAATATTTGATAAGAAAAACTTAGCATCTGAACTTTTTTTTTTTATATTTAAAACTTACACCTACGTAAAAGCTAGCTTAATCTACCTTAACTAAAATATATATACGAACATTTTTTTTTTATGTTTTTTAATATTTTTTTTTATTTTTTTTTAGTTTTTATTTATTTTTTATTTATTTTTTTTTATTTTTTTTTATATTATATTATTTTTGTTTTTTTAACTGAAAATAATTAAACTTACCCACCATCCTAGCCTACCTTAGCTTACCCTAACCTATCCTAAACCACAATAACCTACATATGTAAGCCTGCCATTGGTGTTTGGCGGGCTTTGCCTTGAAGAGGCTGGCCTATTAAGTTCTACCACTCACGTAGGCCGCTCCAACCACCAAAAACGTTGGTGCTGTCGGACGACGTCTTCTCGATCTCGGCGTGAATTCGTCTTACTGAACCTGAGGCGCTCGGGCTCGCGGAGCGCGACGTCACGTTCGTACAGGAACTGCCGTTCCACGGAATTGCGGGCCACGTGGAAGAATCTATCTTGGATCAGTCCACATTGGTCTAAGTAGAGGAATGCCTCTGGTGGGAGGTGCCTGAGCACAACATTAGCTATTCCATCGGTTCCCGCGGATTTTTTTCTTTTCAGTGACTCGAAGATTATCTGAAGATCCTTCGTCGAAATGAACAGGGTGTTAGCCCCTTCACTGGCAACGGCATTGTTTGCCATAAAATCATCATTGAACCTGGTAAAACCAAGATCCTCTGATCACCAATGATCTATATCATTTTGAAGGTAGAAGTGATGAAGTAGGACTCTGTTTTCCACGTCGCGGTTTGGGCGAATGCAATGTATACACTTCCTGGAATACAGCTCCCACTGTCGCCACTTTCATCCAAGACGGCGCTCACTGGATCGATGCTAACTGAGAGTAGCAAGCGTTCATTGTCTGACGTCCTCGGAAGCTTCAGATCCTGAATGTCATTCTGATTGTTTCTCCGAAAGATTTTATTTATTTGCGGGAACATACTCGCACGAATTCTGTTGTTCCAATGCAAACTTACAGATATTCTGGAATTCTCTCTGATCAACTGTTGGAGATTTTTAATCAGTGACTTCAGTTTCCTAACCTCCGAGTTTTGTCTTACGGTAAACCGCCTGTACAAGAGTTTGAGTCTTGTCAGGAGTCTACTTTTCTGTCTATGTAAATCGTCGATTGTCGTGTTTCGGTACACGTTCGTGGTATCGTGCTGTCGTTGGCGTGGTATTGTACTGTTCATTGTCTGTTTAATAGTTTCCTCCATTTATTTGAGGTACCTGTCAATCTCATAGTTTGATAGGTTCCTATTAGTCGGTGGAAAGGAGGCGCTCGAAGTGAGCGCTCTCGTCAGGAAATTGGCAAAGCATGGCCAGCGCCCCCTTTTGTAATCATAGGGGTACGTTTGGACGTACTCTGCCATTTCCGCGAATTCGTCTGGTAATTTGATTACGGCACTTAGTCCGCAATGGTCACTGTCGTATACGAAGGTCTGTAGACAGTTAGTAGACCACTCGTTCGTGTCAGCCAGTCTCAGTCGAGAGTCAAGCAGCATGAGATCCAGATAGGAGCCGCTCCTAAGATACGACGGACTATCCGTTGCGAGTATCTTGAGTCTATACTCTATGCTCTGCAGAACCCACCAATGACTTAGTAGGCTTCCCCTAGTGTTGGGTATGTTGTTTCCTCAGTCACTATGTTTGGCATTCAAATCGCCGGTCAGAATGTAGTAGTTTTCCACCAAGTTTAAGTGCAGAGATCGAAAAATTTCGGAGAGGAATGCACACAATACAGGCCTCTAGTACCTGGAACCTCCGCACTTCACTGCTATATATAATTTTATGTTTAAAGCTTCTTCTAATGAAGATCGCAACTCCCCCGCCTCGTGCGGCGTTGGGTCGGTCTCTTCGAATCACCTTATAAGAACTGTGCTGGATTTTGTGCTTTTGGCTTAGCTTTGTTTCGCAAACCAAAAGTACATCGGGGCTTTTGTCCTGCAACATGTTAAAAAGTACAGCTCTTCGCTCAATCCTAATCAGTGAATTCACATTCACCGACAGGACCTTTAAGGGACTCTCTACCGGCGTACACATCACGATTCTAGAGGCGCTAGGCCCGGCAGAAGCGAGTAAATTCTGTCCACTCGGGTCGCCTGCCCATGGATCTTCTATTGGAGCTGGCCGATCTGCCCTTGGATGGCGAGCAAGATCGAACGCAGATCCCCCTCGGCCTCCGGTGCCTTAGTAACAGGCACTGGGGCTTTAGTAACAGCCACAGGCTTTTGTACAATCTGCCTCAGACCTGCCGCCATTTGGGCGTAGGTCATTGTGGGTGTAACGGCTGATGTTTGTGAGTGACCAGCGGGACGTTTCTCCTCAATCTTCTGCTTACGAGCCAGATTTAATTTAATATCTTGGAACTTAGGACATCCCCGATAGTTTGCAGGGTGTCCACGGTTCCTACAGAGCACGCACTCGAGCTGCTCCCTATCCGCGACCTTGTCTTGTGTCAAATCGCATTCCTCGTTCATGTGGTTCTTTGCACACTTAACACATCGAGGATGCATCTCGCAGTTCGACGCGGCGTGCCCGAACCTTGCACAGCGGATACATTGTAAAATGTTTCCGTGTCTTCTTAATTTTTCCCATTTTGCAGACTGGGATGCTAAGGAAGTGATGGTCCTTAGCCTCTCCAGTTTGCTATTGGGTGCGAGCTGGACCAGGAAGAAGGGTAACACATGCTTCTCCCGTCTGGCCCGCGGCGTGGTGAACGACTTGACTCCCACGAATTTGAGGTCATCGCTCTCAACTCTTTGAGCTCTGAGAGCATTTCCTCGGGGTCAGTAATCGAGTACACGCCTTTGAAGAGCATCGTCTGCAACCTCTCGGTCTTGGGGGTAAATGAAAAGAACTCAGTCGTGGTATCTTTCAGTAGTTCCTTGACCCGCTTATGCTGCTCCAGTGTGTTACATTGGATAGCATAGCGGTTCTCACCTATACCTTTAAAAACGAAATTGCCAACACTAATAACGTACTTACATAAGTCTATTGTTTCGCGTAGGGCTGTGGTGTGAGTAAGGATTGGTGGCACCTGTTGTTCCTGCTTCTGTTTTTTCGGCTGTTGTTGTTTTTGCTGCTGCTTCTGCTGTTGCGACTGTTATTGTTGTTGTTGTTTCTGCTGTTGTTGTTGTTTCTGCTGTTGTTGTTGCTGCTTTTTTTTACTGCGGCTGAGGTTGTTGATGTGACTGAAGCTGGGCGGCTGTTGCCTCCTCTTTCTCCTTCTGCCGCATCTTGTTTAACTTGTCAACTACGGCCTTTAATTTGGCACGTAGGACACGTTCCGCCTCCTCGAGCTCGGTAAGCTCCACCTCAGTACCCGAACTTGAAAGGGCGGCAAACGGGTTGTTGTCGCCCGTGTAGCGGCCTTCCCTACCATCGGAGAGGTAGGCAATATTTGCTTCCACGGGTAGCACTGATTGTTGATGTTGTTGTTGCCCAGCTGCTTTGGACGTCGATGGAGATGGTGATGGTGATTGCGCCCCTATCCTCCCTGCGACCTGCAGCTTTTCGGTCGAGGTGTTGAGGGAGGGGCGCCTCGGATTGACCCGTTTGCGTCTCTTCATGACGGCGGCCGGTGTTGCGAAATCGGATGATATATCATCCGATTCCGATTCCGTCAGACCAAGGAAAGTAGGCAGCTGAAAGTAAATGTTGTCGCCCATCTCTCGAAGATGACCCCCTGAAGGATGATAAAAACAAACAACCGCATTCACCCCGGAAACCATAGAAAAAGTACATGAAACCGTGTTGGAGATAGGCAAGATGACGTGAGTAAGGTAGCTGAGTCGGAAGAAAGGATGCAAAACATTTCGTAGAAAGAATTAGGCATGCGAAAGGAATCCCGTTAATTGATAACCTTGCAAAAGTCAGAGCAATTACATGCATATTACTGCAAACTTTTGGATGCCAAAATTCACGAAAAGTGGTCTGGCTTGTACAAGAAAATAATCATTTTTACTAGGACAAAAGAAAACTGGGATAACTGGAGATTTGCTGATTTGATACTCTCTGACTTCCATCTGTTTCTTAACTTGAAAAAATTTGTTTCTTTAAGGTTTTTGGAAAGTGCTTCGCATTCTATGAAGAAGTTGAGAGGGCGATAGATGAATATTTTCGCAGCATTCTAGACTCACACTCCCTGATACTGTTATTGGGGAAACGCTGGACCAAGCGTGTTGAAGTCAAGCGAGATCATGTAGAGAAATAAATTCCCTTTTTAACTGAAAATCGCGGTCTTGTATTGTCAGGCCGAGAACTATTCACGTTACTCCTCGTAGCAACCAAAAAACTGTTTTCACTTGTTCCCATGTAATATGTTGAAAAGCGATTTGAAGAGTCAGTGATAAACTAAATCTAGAAAAGTGCGATTTGTGGACTACTGGCACTGTAACGTAAATTGTCTTTATCATGTAGTCCAGCGGCGTAATATCTACAGGATCTTAACCGAGAATATTTTTATGACTTAAGCGCTTCAGCGAAAGAATTTCAAGATTTCTGAGAAGTTCAAAACTATAGCTTGTGCGGCTTACTCTACATGCTCTAGCTGCATGTCAACATTTATTATGCGTGTAATATGAATCACCCCAGCGAGAAAACCTGTACAATAATTGGGCTTTTAAAAAGCCATTGTAGACTGACTCTAAGTCAGACTTAGATTATATAGAGGTTAGATGACCAGAGAATTAACATATATTAAAAACAGATTAAGCCCTAGATAAGATCCGTGTTGAACTTCCATATATTTTAATGATCTAATAGAGCTAAAATAATCTTTAATTTTATTCATCTGTTTTCGATTTAATAAGTAGGAGGCAAACCAGTCAAAATTAAATCTTCTAATCTTCTAAAGCCTCTGCATAATATAACTTATTTAATAACAGAGAGTGGTCCACAGTAACGAATGCTTTGGTAATATCTCCAAAAATTACTTAAAAGTACCACCATGTCAAAGTTCATATAAAACCCATAGACGAAAATATTTTGTTACTTGCGACCAATGGCAGTCTTCTTCTTCTTTTCCTTTTTTTTCCGGCGTCGTTATGGTCAGAAGTGTAGGACCAATGGCAGTCTTAGGTAGCATATTGGTTTTTTAACAGTTTTAACGGTATTTTTTAAAAGCATGTTAATCTCTGAAGAGATTTTCTTTAATTTTGGTCAACAAGGCGTTAAAAAAATAATGTACTTAACTTGCGAAATTCAAAATCACCTTATTTTTTCAACAAACCTCGTATTGATTAACTTCAAAAAATTGTGGCCATAAACTTGTCAGCCAATTTCATAGTCGTCGCCTTCCACTTACCTTCAAAAAACCCAATGTTTTCACTATTCCTTCGTCTTAAGAGTTTGTATTCATGTTTCTTTGTTATGTAAGGACTTAGAACCTCGGACGGAAAATTGCCAAATAACCTCAAAATAAAGGCCCCAAACACAATAATGAGGGCCTTTATTTTCCGTTTTTCCGAGATTTTATTCAATTTTTAAAAAATTGCACCGTGCGATTATAGATCAAATTTGATAGATACCCACGTGGTAGATATAGATTAGCAGTTAAAAGTTGTCTATTGAAAAATGATGCCTACCATTTTCGATACTACGAACACAATCTTTTACATATACGAGTAGGTAAAATAATCTTCCAAGCGTTACTCCTATGAGTATATATTTTTTAATTTTTTTGTAATTTGCGCGCGGAAAAGGGGTTATGACTACCCTTAAGTGTCTGGAATCAAGACACAGCACGACCGAAGGTATAGAGAGAGAAAGGGAGAGGAGGTACCTGTGCACATTGGTCCTAAATGTCTGTGGATTGTAGTGATTAGGAAATATTGGGCTGGAAAGAGCATTCCATAATCGTGTTGTTCGGCTGAAAAACGAATCTCTGAACTTAACTGTACGTCCGAAAGCAGGCTTAAGGGTAAACTAATGAGCATTCCCGGCAAGATGAGTATTGCGGGTGAATTCAAGAAGGTGAGGAATGCAATTGGCTAACTCATTTGAGCAACGGTTGTTAAAATAGCGATAAAACAGTGACAAGGAAGACACATTACGTCGGTGTTCGAGCGAGTCAATTGACTTTGCGATATTACTGTCTCCTATAAATTTTATCGCTCGCTGTGAGTGTGAGTGAGGTTTTAGGGACACCAGACCAGATATGAGCGTTATACTTAAGCTTGGGGCGGATGTAGACCTTATAAATTGAAGCCAAATCGGAGGGGGTGAAATATTTCTTGCATCGTTTAAGGAAACCTAGACATTTTGCCGTGTTTTTGGCGACTTCAAATATGTGATCATTCCAATTAAGTTTGGTATTAATACACATACCGAGGATAGAAAGTTTTTCGGTTTCGTCGACACAATGGCTGATTATTACGGGTTCGCTTTAACGACAGTAGACAGCATTGAGTTTTAGATGCATTGAATTCCACTCTATTATTTTTACCCCAATCGATTATGCTGTCAAGATCGGAATTCAATGTGCTTAACACACCCTGCCGTTCCAGTTCTATAGCCGAAGAGCAATGACGTGAGTTCTGGAACGAATATAAAAGCTGAGAGTACTGTCATCAGCGAAGGAGTGGATTGTATTAGAAGTAACAGACAAGAGATCATTTATAAAAATGAGAAAGAGAGTCGGAGACAAAACAGAGCTTTGGGGGACACCGGCATTTTTTTGGTGAATATCAGACTTGAAGCCATCCAAAACATCTTGAATTGAAAGGTTATTTCTAATCCATAGAAGCATAGATTTATCGATGCCATAAGCACGCACTTTCGACAAAAGAGCCTGATGCCAAACTCTGTCAAATTCTTTTGAAATATCAAGCTTTCGCCTAAATTGTGCAAAGATTGGTTACACTTTTCGGTGAGATATGCCATCAAATCACCAGTGGACCTGTTGCTGCGAAAACCGTATTGCCGGTCATTAAGAAGCTTCCGCGATTCAAGATATTTCATAAGCTGACGGTTTATCAGCGTTTCCATGACCTTGGAAAGAAGGGACGTTAGTGCTATGGATCGGTAGGAGGATGGGGACGCAGATTTGCCCTTTTTAGGGACGGGCTGGACAAATGCTGTTTTCCATCTACTCGGAAAGAGACCCGAAGAGTAGGATAAATGGACAAGCTTACGCAGAGGTTTTGCCAGCGTAGAAGAACACCTCTTCAGAAGTATTGGGGCCAGCGGATTTGTGTACGTTGAGATCTTTTAGTACTCTTGCAACTGTACGAGTGCGAAAATGGATTTGTCCCATGGTGAAATCAACGCTCTGAAGTACAGGCGGAGACAATGTGGAATCGGCAGGGTTGAGCTATACGCGAAATGCGCAGCAAGCAGATTGGCCTTGTCTAAAGAGCTGACAGCTGGAATGTCGTTGTAAATGAGCGTGGGAATTGGAGACGAGGCTGAATTCTTTACGTTTTTCACGAACGACCAACCCTTGGGACATTGTAGCACTTTTGCCTCAACTTTTGTTCGTGAAAGAATGTGGAAATGTGCGAAATTGTGTGGAAATTGTGCACATTACCACATTTAAAAGCTACACGTGTCACAAGATAAACTCCTTAAAACGATGCTTGACTTTCAGTGATACTTTTCCACTTTAAGGCCATACAAAAAAGCGAAAGTTGAATAGATATCACAGATATCAAGTACTTACAAGCTAAGTTATAAACAAATTTTTTATTTAAGGACCTAATTATTATTTAAGAATTTCTTTATCGAATTATTTTTATATTCATTTAGTTATTTATTACCTTAATTATTTATCTATTTTAACATTTATAATTGATTTAAATTAAGATCAATCTCAGCTGAAGTAACTGGATCATTGAGGCCATAATTTATAAAATATCTAGGAAAAAAAACAAGTCTTTCTCTCTAGAACGTAAACCACGTGCAGAGGTATTTATATTTGACAAACACAACAAATAAGGATTATTGATATGAAAATGCCAAAAAGTCTTGAGGAAGGAGAATAGAATAATAGATTCTACTTTTTATAGATCCATAGTCAGCAATTTCACTGCTCCACGCTCAAAGGAGAGCAAATGTTGTGAATCGTTTCTGGATCCCCTCTACGCGAATTTAATTATTTTGATAAAATAGACATAAACTACAATTCCAAGACCGGATTACGAAAATATAAAAAAAATCCTGGAATAAAGATCCTGAAAGTCGTTCTTTTGATTGTTTGTCCACTATTTATTCCTTCTACCTGTCCTGCATATATTAGTCTCCGCGATTTTTTACGCGGACAATGTTTGGATCTGAACTGGAGTTCTTGATTGTTTAGTTTTCTCTATTCGGCTGTTTCATCATTCTGTTTTCCACAAATTCTCCTTAAGATGTTTGAAGACCTGAAATCTCTTTTCCTACTTATTATTCAGAGACCAAGTTTCACTGGCATTATTATGGTTTTATGAATATAGTTTTTGACATTGCGAGACAACGAACAGTTTCGTCAACACGAAGCGCATATTTAACCTTTTATTTCGATCTTAATGTCGTTTTTGGCAGTCAATATCGTACCCAGATATTTAAACTCGTAAACTTTTTTAAGGCGTTTATCGTTCTCATTCCACCTTTTAACTTCTTCATCGATATCTTCTTGTAACTTTCAGAGTTTGTGCTATTTTATAGAGTTTAAAGTCATCGGCGAATAAATGGCACTTAGAATCAGTTACAATAGACGACAAATCCTTATTAAACAGTGGACCAAATTAACAACATTGAGGTGGTTCTATACGGACAGACAAAATTGTATTAGCTAAAGTAAATGGACAATTAAGTTAAGAAAATAATTTGACTTTGAAAAGCTTAACATCATCAGGTTATTGTCATTGCCCTTGCATTGCGCCTTCGAATCATTTTAATCATAAAATTGTCCACCTGTTAATTCGTAGCCCTTTTATATAGGAACGCCAAATAACTTTTTTTTTTTTGAAAATGCTATAAAAAAAAACTACTAAATATTTTCTCAAATTTCTTTTTTTATTTGAAAGTACAATCCTTCCGGTTAATAATGGAAAATAATTTCATTCAAATGGCGGGCCATGCAGTAGCCTACACGATCGGTCCAATTTTTAAGCACATTATCGATTATGTGCAGCTGTATTTCATCAATGGCTTCACGAATATTGTCCTTTAAAGCGTCAATTGTCTCTGGCTTGTCGGCGTAACACTTATCTTTGACGGCACCCTACAAATAATAGTCCAACGGTGTCAAATCGCAGCTCCGAGGTGGCCAAACGACATCAGCTCTGCGGCTGATAATGCGATCTTCAAAAACAGGGCGCAAAATATCGAGTGTAGCTTCAGCTGTGTGACACGTAGCGCCTTCCTGTTGAAACCAAATGTTGCCAATATCCTTCTCTTCAATTTTTGTGAACAAAAATTCGTTCAACATGGCCCGATAACGATCGCCATTGACTGTAACGGCCACTCCTTGCTCATTTTCGAAAAAAAATGGCCCAATTATGCCTCTGGATCAAAATCCGCACCAAACAGTGGCTCGTTTTGGATGCACCGGCTTTTCAATGTATGCGTGCGGGTTTTCTGTGCCCCAAATGCGACAATTTTGCTTGTTTACATACCCGCCAAGATCAAAATGAGCTTCATCTGAAAAGATGATTTTTTTGGCAAAATCGGCATCTTCTGTAAGTCGATCGCAGGCCCACTTAGCGAAGCGTTGTTCAAGCGTATACACAACCATATTCGTTCAGCGGAAGGATAAAACTAATTATCTGTCAAATCAGACATGAGCTAAGTGTTACCATTCACGAAATAAGCACTACTTGAAAAAAAAAAACGTTAGATGGCGGACCCTTTATAACGTACTCCAAGGTAAATTAAGGTCGATTTAAGATATTAATATTTTATTAATTAGTAATTAATTTCTTTTTTTAATTAATAAAATAAAACGGAAAAGTTATTATAATAGTGAAAATATTCCTTAAAAACATTCATTAGTCTTAATTTTAGATTGAGTTCAATTTTATTCTTTTATTCATAATTGAAAACTTTTTTAATTCATATTTTTCCTTGGTATACATAAAATAGGCGTAAGTTAACTATATAAATCGCAATAATAGCTAAAAGGTATTTTAAGCAATTAGTTTTTAATTGTATTAAAACTCAGAGTGTCGTTCAAGGAATCCAGTTCTCCCTTGTTGACTCTTGGTCTCTCCAATCTGACCTTGACAGGTTCACTACTTGGTGTCAAAAAAACCATCTCGAGCTCAATGTCAGCAAATGCCAAGCCATCACTTACTTCCGCAAGCGCTTTTCTTCACCACACAGAACATACATATGTATATTATTCGTAATGAGAACGTTCCCCCTATCAGCTCCTTGGTTGATCTAGGAGTCATTTGCGACCGTGAACTTAACTTTCGTCTCCATATCGACAACATTCTCAAACGTGCCAATCCCGCCCTCAGTTTCGTAAAACGTTGGTCCAAAGAATTCTCGAATTCTCTTACGTTACGAACCTTTTTTAGGCCATTTCTCGAATATGCTAGTCAAGTCGGGCCCCCCTCTTACGAATACCACACTACACGTATTAAAAGCCCCACATTATTGCCCATGATTCCCCTTAACACCAACCCGTGCAACCTTCGCTCCATGCCCCTTTTCCATATGAACACTCATCGAACAAATTATGGATACCACGAACCAATGTCCATAATGCTGGGCAAAGCTATCCCCAATATTTTCGACCTTCACATCAAAAAGTCCATTCTCAGAATTGCCCTATATCACAAACTTTCGCCCTCTCATTAATGGTTTTCACTCCGTCACCTAGTTAGCAAGTTAGTTAAGTTATTTATTTTGTTAAGGCTTGCATCAAGCTAATAAGAGGCCGCTGTGGGGTCGTCAAATCAAATCAAAGTCCGGTATGCTAGTTAGAATAAATAAGTTAATTAAGTTCATTATCAAAAGATTTTATCTAGCTATAAACGAATTAAAAATTATTAAAAATCACATTGAGAAGAACAGAAAAGGGAAGGCCTATTGTATAGCATCTCGTTATGGTAAAATTTCTTGTACTTAAATTCGGGTATAATGTAATCCGAGATAAGTTACGAGTTGTCTCTCAAACATCTGAATACTTTTCATTAAGCTGGCTCCCACATTGAAAGAGATTAGGAGATTGCCTCCACTCTAGAATCAAGTTGGCTGTTATGACACACCCACCTTGTCAGATACATCCCGGGCCTTGCCAGAGCATCATCTATAGGTACATGTTTCTCAAAATAGATACTAACCTAGCCAGGTACCAAGATAATCTATTTCCGCCAGCGGACGCCCGTCCGGTCCAAAAATTTAGTACCTCTGCCAATTTTTTCTAGTGTTCCGAGACGCTCTAGTAAAGGGGAATAAATTAGATTTTGATTTCTGGAAATTGATTCAAAACTGTACTTTAATAAAATGTTGAATTTTTTTTTGAAATCACGTTGCAAGAGAATGACAGTGACGTCGAGTTGGTCCTGTTCTGTTCGCGATTAAATCGTCCATTTACACTATCGAATGGTGAAGAGAAATCATCAGATCACAGACGTAAATACTAAAAAAGATCGGCGAATTCTCCGTGCCTTGCTACCGTCCAGTTTAATTTTCAAATGTAGGTAACGTTGGCAATTTCCACAACGAACTTTCCACCGGCTAACATGTCAAAAATCATATATAGCAGTGGTTAACTTATGCCAGCCGACTGAACGATGACCTTCCGTTAGGTGTCGAAAACCTTTTTCAAGTCTATCAGATAGCCACCCAAGCAGTGGTTTTTGCATTTGTTTTATTGGATATGCGATATGTGTTTCAACGGGTCCTCAACCCATTTAGAGAGGACTCTATGGAACACCTTCTCGAAAACATTTTGTAACAGCCGCTGGTGAAAAGAATATTGTATTGGGATAGTATTGTTTAATTATATTGTCCATTTGTTTAAGATACCTGTCAATATAGTCGTTTGCTAGATTCTTATTGAACGGTAAGAAAGATTCTCTCGAAGTGAGCGCTCTCGTCAGGAAACCATCAAAGCGTGGCAAGCGCGCCCTAATTTAATTGAAGGAATAATTTTCGCGAAATCGTTATTTATTGTGATCTCGGAACTAAGCCCGTAATTGTCACTGTCGTATACGAAGATTGGTAGACAGTTAGTAGACCATTCGTTTGCGTCCGCCGGTCTCAATCGAGAGTCAAGAAACATGAGATTTAGATAGGAGCCGCTTTTAGGATACGACGGACTTCCTGTTGTCTTAGAAGCATGTCTTCTTAGGTGTGTTTACGTTCGTGGGCTTTCTTACTTCTCGAGTATTTGTGAGCTCATTTAGATCTAAACTCCAGACCTATTTCATTCGATACGATATAATTACGTGATAGAAAGCTAATTAAGCTTTCATCAGTTTTGAGTTTGAGGTTTTTTTGAGAAAATTAAAATTGATAATTTGAATACCAATGTCTTAAGTTCATATATTGCTGTCTTTTGGGGTAGCTGGTGGGAAGTTAGGATACGTCATTCTAACGCTTATGTTATCCCTTCAGTTTATTGCGGTGTTTGACTGGATATGGTTATGCGTAGAAGTGATTTTTAGACCAATATAATACCTTCAGATTAAGTATATTCTTGTGGCGAAACAAAATGGTCTAATTGATAAGAGTTGGATTAGAATCAAAGTAGCACAGTGTATGTAATGAACTACATTTCCACACTGAAGAAAGCTTCCTACATAGAGAATTCATATGTGATCAAAAATGGACTATTTGGAGCACCACTACGGTCGAAAAAGCCATAATTCTTCATAACACCCAACGAATTATCTAATCGTTAATGGACTGTGTTATCGCATCGTATTATGCGATCTTTTATGTCAGAAGGGGAGGAAAATGTGATGAAAGGCTACTGGATCCAATAGGATGGCGCAATAGCATAAACATCGCATTAAGCAACGGATTTGTTCTGGCAAATGTTTCCGAATCGCATTATGTCAGAAAATGCTGATTTTTTGACAACATAGACCATATTCTTCAAAGAAAAATGAGTCCCAAGTCCTATTCTTCTTGGCTTAAGGTTTTTGTAGTCCGTTGGTTACTGGTCATTTGTGATCAGCTGGCGAATCTCCGGGCGATGATTTTTTCCAATGCATTGTAATTCCTAGAATTTGAAGTTCAGCAGAAAAGAAGCAAGAATAAAAGAGCCCGACCGAAGCTTCAGCAGAAGCAGTTTTCCATATCGAATTTGTATATATCAGATCTTTCCTCGAATTGGTGATTATAATTTAAAGCTTCAGTATAAAGTCATTAGTTGTTATTGATTGCTAATGATTTATACTTAAATAAAGAATTTTTCTATTGACCTCTGCTCTTATGTAACCCTGCAAGCAGCACCACCTAAGCAAATGATCCAAGTAAGCCTCTCAATCAGCATCTTGCCTCGTCATTCCTTAATCTAAAACGAAATCAAAAGTTGCCAAACGAGAATTATGTAAATTCCCGTGAGAATTACAAAAATCCAAAATAAACCAAGAAAAGAAAGCCTTCTGAAAGAAAAAGAAAAACACCTCTTAATCGTTCTGTTTACTACGCGGAAGAAAAACACCAACCGAGAGTCGTCGCTGGCAGCAGCTCATCCAATTGAAGCAATAATTAAGATCGCCAAGACAGCAATCAAACAAGCAACAACCTTTCGCCAAATTGAAACCGACATTAGACAAGAGCAATTATAATTGCGTTCTAAATATGTATCTGTGCAGGTTGGTTTGGTGAAATGCATCCATATCCATACAGAGTATCTCGAAGAAAACAAAAGCAAACAGAGGAAAGGGAGAAAAAAAAAGTCTACAATTGAAGAAGCACTCAGGTGCTTCTCGAACTTTGCTCATGAGAATAACAACACTGCAACCGCCGCCACCTGACCACCATCGCCTCAGATACTTTCAATTGAGAGATACTCACTCTTTTTGTCTGGTCGTTTCGTTTCTCCCCTTCGATTTCTTTCTCTGTTTCACCTTTTTTTCTTCGTCTTCTAGCTGCTGTCATCGTCATCGGAGCACCAGCGAAGCAGATGATATTCACTTGCCGGATCGGTTAGTATGATTCAGACAGCCGCATCGAACGGACTTTCCGAGCTCTATCGTGTTTTATTCGTATGTTACGAATCTAGAGACTTAGTGACCGCGTAAATCATTTCTTTTTTTTTCGGTCCTTGCTTTTGTCGTTTTCACTCGGGATATCTTGGATTTAAGTGACAGATATAATCTATAATAACCACTAGTGATCAAGAGTGTCTTGAAAATGAATCAAAGTGATTAGTTGGAAAATAAATAAAAATTTGTTAAGAACCAAAACAGTGAAAATCAAGTTTAATTTTTAGAAAACAAAAAATTGATATCCTCCTCGAAATGGATACCAAACTTGAACAACATTCTAAGCCCATTCTCAGCCCGACTCGTTCGCTCGATGAGGGTTTCGAAAGCGATCCGGATCGCATATCTACTGATTCCGAACAGATCCTCCCAACACCGCCCCAAGCAACATCATCGCAACAAACATCATCGTCGTCATCGAATTCACCATTCTCGGGACAGAAACATAATGATCATCGGATCACAACTGGACCAATGTCCCTGGCCCAACTGTCATCTGCCTCGACAATGTCATACGAACCATCGTCCAAAGTTGATAAATTCAAACAGCATTCCATGACGAAGCATGATGTCCCACAGTTGCGTACTCAGGTTTCACGACGCAATCGTTGCGCGGCAGCCGTTGCCACCGCCAACAGGCCCATCCATGCAATCCATCAGGGCGAGATGGAATCCGAGAAATATTTCAAAGACACCAACAATCGGCCAACATCATTGGACAGTAAATTGGCAGCATTATCGCGTGCCACTACCCATCAACTCGTTATTAGTGACAACAACTTCTATCCGATTCCAATGACAGTGTCGGGCAGCGGCAGTGCTCAACCATTAGCATCAATGGCATTGGGCCAACATCAGCCACCCACCAATGGTGCCGGCACCACTCCCGGCAATCGTCTTCAGTACCAATATCAGAAGAATCGTCAAGGAACGCACACGAATAATCGATTTAGCGCCAGTAACGTCGGCTATCGACGTTCGCGGACACGCGCCCTAGCCCCGGCCATCATTAAGACATCTTCATTTCCATCATCAGCGCCAGCTACATCATTATCATCGGCATCGGTATCGGGAGCGGCCGCTCATGCGGCATCGGCTTCATCAGTGGTGGCGGCTGTTATCCCCTCAAGCAATAATGGCCCAACAAGTCTGCCTACGTCGATTAACGCGGTTACTTCAGTAGTTGGTTCACTAGCGAACGCTAGCGCTGTGGGTGGTGTTGTTGGTGGCAGTACAGCCATGATGATGATACCAGTCGGTTCAAGTTCTCGATCACATTCCATGGATGCAATTAGGCAGCGCGATAGTTTGTTACTCAAGCACGAACCCGCACCAGTTGTGGCCGTCTATAAGGGAACAACCGATCGTCTGATGAACTACAATAAATTTACCAAATTCCCATCGGGCGCTGTCGTTGGCGGCAACGGATTCGGTGTTAACAATCAATCTCAAACTATGCCATTGGGACAAACACTCTTGTTGCAGCCCTTATCCAGTTCATCGCTCCTGGCCTCATCGTCCTCGTCCTCATCACCATCGTCATCGTCGGCAGCAGCATCGTCTGGCGGCTCAAATCTCATCGATTTGCGATCGAATCATCTGATGACGTCTACCAACAGTCTATACACATTCTATCCGGCCGAGGGTAGTCTTCAAGTGTGGCAATCGGAAACGGGAGATTTGACATACAAGTCCAGTCGCAATCAACACACGCTTAAAGCTCCGGTCTGTTGGACGCAATCTATACCAAGGCAAACAAGACGGTAAGTTCAACTTGTGTTTGGTGTCGGTGCGGTTGCCCCCTGCGGTGACTCCTCGGGTGTGAAAAATTGGTCAGCCTTTAACAGCCGATGGGAGTTTATTATTTTTTTTTTTTGATTTGGTTATTTGTTTTTGTTTCGCTCACGGCGGTAAAGACAACGTTTGGTAATTAATTAGAAAATAGAAGTGGAGTTGGTGGTGATTACAGAACTCCTGCGTGGTGCGTTATGCGTGTGGTTAGAAGGAATGTCGGTAGGCTGCTCAAGACCGTGAAACTTATCGGTTTTTTTTTTTATCTATTTTTTTGGTTTCTTTGGGTGAAGATTTATACGTCAACAAGCTTAGGAGATAGCATTAGAAAAATGTTTTTATGTTGGGTCAGGCGGTTCTTTTCAAGAAACATGCTAATACATTTTTTTAAGGCTTAAGTTCTTTTTATCACTCTTTTTTAACGGCTTTTATTCATAGGCAAAGCTGAGTTATATCAGAAATTGTTAAATACTTACCCTGAAATAGAACCTGACCACCTCATAGATTATCGTTTTTTTTTTAAATCTAATAATTCACTCCTCTTGCAGCTTACATTATGTTAAATTTACGAGAAATCAAACCTTAACTCGGCCATAATATTTGCCTTTTTTTCTAAAAAATGTACTCAGTGAGCCGGAAAAAAACTAAAACACTTAAAATTTACATAGTCTAAAATATCATATTGTCTGATTGGCTCTGTAAGTGGGAAACAGATGTTAGGACCGGCTAAATCGAAGATGCCTTATTCTTATTGACTACTCTAAGCAACTGCGATCAAGAGAGCTATTTTCTAACCAAGTTGCTTATCACAGAAATAACGTTTGGACGTGCAGGGCCTAGGTGCCCTTGGAAATTACTAAGATCTCGACAAAGCTTATTACCATCGTCTCCCCTTCCCATTTTATGTATTGGACGTATCACTATTGGAAAATGAATCGATTTTCGATCATCTATTTATGAGCAGAAAATTATTATATAACTCGAAGTCTATGCAACTGAGGAATTCCATAGTAACTCGCGTTGCATCTATGAGTGGAACAAAAATTCGTCAAATTGGATTTTCGTTTGAGGAGGTTACGACCCTGCATGACAGTGACATAGAAGAACTTAATGAGAAATTTGTATCCATCTCTGGGGCATTAAAATTTTGGGCCCTCTTTTAATTGAGAAAAATCATGAAAAAAAATTTTCTCTCTCGTGTGTAGGAAAAACCATTTCAAGTGCTGGAAAAACCATTCTATAGGTATTAAATCTCACGCAATATGTACCGATTCTGCTCCCAACTATCATCCATTAAGTTACATATATTTTAACTCATAACCACCTCTTGGTGGGTCCTGTTTATACCTTAACCTTCGAATATTTAGGAATATCGTCCAATAGCTATTCACCTACTCTTAAGCAAGGCTTTTGAAGCGATATTAAGCCAGCAAATCAAAAACCTATTCAAACGACTTATAACCAAATACCAGTCGGGCTTCTATTTAAATCAGAATGCACCACAGTCATTTTAAAATAATGTGATTACCTATGTACCGACTTGTGCAATCTGTATATACCAATACATTCTCAATGGCTCACAATGCGTATCTCACAATAAAAACTGCCCATCCTGTCGTCTAGTTCGTTTAGGTGTGCCTCAGGGAACTGCACTTGGACCACTCTTATTTACGTGCTTTAGAAATGGCATCTTCGAACATATAACAACCTGTGAAGATCACATTTAGACCGACGACGTGTAAATATATTTTTCGTTTATAAAATTGGACAAGACCTTAACTACAAGTATAATGAATATGGAACTGAAGAAATTCTGTCTTAATGATCTCTTCACAATCGTCTTAATCTCAGGTCTTCCAAAACGCGGACTCGGACCAACCGCAACATATCTCCGAATGAATATAAATTCAAAGCTAGTTATATCGTATATATGTATGACCCATTTCAACATACGGTTGTACATTTATTTCCAACATGGACCATGCGTCAAAAGAAAACTAAATGTGGCTTATAACACTGGTAGCGGCGCGAGATACACATCTAAATTCAGTATTAGCAGATATGAACACATCTCTAATTTTACTCAACATATAGCCGGATTTTGGTTAATGGGTTTGATGAACTTCAGAACTAAAATATAATGTCGTTTCATCTATTCCTGACCATCAGAGAACCTAAGGACTCAGGAAAAAATTAAGTTTGCAGGAAATCAAATAACTATGAAATTAATTGCTCTCAGATGTAAATATCTCAACACTCCCCGTCAATTTTTTGTCGACTCAAAACAAGGTTGGAATCTATTACCTCCAGAAATCATCAGCGTTCGGATTCATTTCTTTAGCCATTTCTTCAATTTCTTCCGGTGAAAAGCTAAACACTCTCACATATTTGACTTTGACTACTTTAACAAACAAACAGCACGACACTCTCACAACCCTTTTTAAATTACCCTCTATACCATCAACAGGGTGTTGTCTACGAGATATCACAAAATAGTTTCAAAACCTATTAATTTTATTTCTGGCAGCATTTCTGAGAGCATTTTTAGGGTCTCAATAATTTATCTATTTTTAAACTATAAGCTTCGGCCATCGGACGACAAGAGCAGCATACTTGTTCTTTCTGTAGCTCTTTGAAAATCCTATCAGTATTAGGGTCATGATGTCCATCATCTGAGTATTGGCTGCTGTTAACCATACTGAAACTGTGAATAGAGTAACCTGAGCTATACATGTACGATTCCTTGAATTGCACTATAGCACCAATGCTCTAGCTGGATCATCCGCTTTGGACGATGCAGTAAGCTTGCCTTTCGATACGATGCTGCTCGACATCTTTTGATGCAGGCGTGCTCAAAAAACTTGTGGTCATATTGAAAACATGTTCAATACATTGATTGATTATACCAGTTTCTTTAACATTTTTCGTTTTGCCATCAACATCTCTCCATACAAACCAAGTAACTCCCGCAGGCAAGTTAGTTTGTATACATTTTTGAAGAGTATTTCCTAAAAAGTGTTTGCAGCAATGACAAGCATTCAATCAGCATTGTTTTTCTTGCATCTATTGCTAGAGCGTAGATCTCTTGATATTGACAAAGGCATAAGTTATGCGGAAGTCTATTTGAAAGATGTACAGTTTTAGGTCTCAATCCTAAAAACTTGGACCTCCTTAAAATCACACAATGTGCTTTATTTGACCCACGTTTCTGAGAGAGAAGCGTATAAATGCTTTTGATCTACTATCGTGACGAATGGTAACAAAATCTTTCAAGCCCTGTAGTATGTCGGCCTAAACCGTTGCGTTGATATAACTCTTTGATTTTGAACTTTGAACTCATTCAAAACTAGTGCATGTTCATGTATTTAGAAGGAAAGAATTAGAGCAGGAGAGCGCTGCAATATTGAGACATTTTTACAGGACCAACTTTTTTTTTTCACTGGACATATTTAGGCTAGTGTTGTTGAGCCAACGGACTGAGAAGTTTTTTATTTAATCGAAATTTAGCTGATTAATGTTCCCTTATGAGACTCCTTCTACAGGTTTCTCGGTGTTTTTTTCACATTATCTTTATAATAAACTTAAGTTTTTCCCTTATCCCCTTAACCTTCTCAACGGTAACTCGCGTTGCAAAAATTTAACGAAAATTCTATGGGAAGTAAGGTGCATCAGAGAAACTTTTAACTTTGGATGGCTATTAACGTCGATGACACAAATTTCAAATCCTGCACCGGGCAAGTCATTGTAATTATATTTCGAGGTTATAGATAAAACGGTTCTAGTTTACTTTTTTATGAAACCTTCTTGAAATTCACCAGTCGAAGTCTTAGATCTCTTTCACCTGTGAGAAAATGGAATCCCACGAAACGTATGTGAATGAGAGCAACCTCGGCTCTAATCCTTCACGAGCTATAATTCCAACCAAATATGTACTCTTAAATATGTATATCGGTACACACCGTAGATTAATGAGATAAGAATACTTTAGAGTACTTTACTCCACATGAAATGCTTAATTTTGTTATGAAAAACTAAGTCCAATATTTTTTGTTTATAAGATATTATGATACCATTATTGAAAGCCTATTGTTCATTCTTAAGGAAGGCTTAATTTTTAGGAGCTATAAAGTCTTTCAAGGCCCTTGCACCCTCTTCGGAATACCTTCGGCCGACAAAACGACTTCAAGCTGGCAATAATCCGTACGTAAGGTAGTACAATGGATTCCAAATAGATGATGGATTTGTGCAACGATATGAGAGCTTGCACATTGAATGCAACAGTTTAATCCAAAATGAGTGTCACAGGTCAAGATATTTCTTTTGTATAAGTAACTATCGTAAGACTAACCTGTATTCAAGCGCACAGATTCTTGTCCAAATTCATGTGAAGCTGCATTGAATGCATGTGGTACTCAACCTGTTAACAATGCCATGCAGTAGGCTCAGACTACACTAATACATACAACGTGCTGTAGGCCAAGCTCATGACTGCATTTTTCGCTTACCTTGATTGAAGGAACGAAAAAGGAGTGGTCCTTTCGACATCTACCAAATTGTCATCATAATTTTTTCCGAGTGAAGGCTGAGTTTGGGATCTTTTATGATTATCAGGCAAAATTCACTTTCTTTCATTTTGGTGCATAGGGTTTTAAACTACGTAGTATTCGTAGCTCGTTAAGTGCATGGGGCACCCGCTTTTCCAGTTTTTTACATATCGTATGCCAAACCTACTTTGACTAAAGGACTGCGTCCATTTACCGCCACATCCCCATGTGTTTCTAATGCGTTTCGCTGCTAGAAAACACAATTTTTAGCATTTTTTTAACAACTTTTCGGACAAAAAAAAAAAACCCCCCATTGCTTAAGCTATCAGTGTGCAATAAACTTTTAAATCAATCAAAGGGATTCGATGTTCATTACATGCATTGACCTTTAAGCAAGACTTTATTCAATTTAGCTATGCTACACTTGTCGGTATCAAGAAATGCCTTTGAAATTTTGGACCCATGCAAAAATCATTATTTTCATTTAGCTTTGTTAAGAACTGTAGCTTGACGCAAATTGAGGTAAAGGTAAAGAGGTTTCGTAGGACTCCATTCTGAGGAGATGATTTTGCGATCGGGCAATAGCTCGGCCATAGACTGACGAACACCCGTTTTCAAACCACGTTTGCAAATTGTATGCCAAAGCACAATATTTTACACAGCAAGAAGGAATTCAAAGGCGACAAATAACACGGTATTGGTAGCGAGTTCACATCTCCTAAACGCGAAATATCTCGTCCAGGAACTATTCTTAATACAATATAAAGCCAAAACGGGTTGAATTGTGTGAAATGTGGCACTGTTTTGTTGCAACCATATATCTTCGATTTGGGGTTAACAAAATCTGGTGAACATTTGGCTATAACTAGGAGAATTGGCGGTGAGGAGTGCACCTTCCCCATTTTCGAAGAAATATGGAGCACGCTGTACAGGAACTTTTCGTGGATGTTATGGGTTTTCGGCAGTTACCATACGTATACATGTGGATTTTAACTTCTCCTTAACTTCTATGCGACAATTTGTTTTTTGTGACCACTGGCCATCCAGATGTTGACAATTGGTCTACGCATTCCGTGGTCAGCTAGGTTTAATTTTTGAGTGAGTTGAACTTTATAAAACTTTATTAAATCCAAATGCAAAATACGCCTTAAGACAAGCCGAACGCTGTTAGAGCTGGAAATCGATAGAACTGGACCTTCTTCAAAACTATTACTTATGGCAGTCATACTTTCTGCAGACCGTGCATTTCAGTAATGGCCATAAGACTCCTCAACAAACCTAGTCTCCTCGAATATTTTGACAGTGTTGCCTATAACAGGCTCAGGTGGCGACCACAACCTGCTCTAAATGTACCTTCATATCATGTGAAATGGCGAACTTCAAGACAAACATATACACTGTATATTGTACAGTTTCGAATGGTAGTTCAGTTTGTATGTGGTTGAAACAGGCCCATCAAAACCCTACCACAAATTCGATAATCCTGTTTTACGCAATTCAGTATGAATTTCAACCAAAAAGGAATGGAATTAACTGCAGCGATGGAATCTTAGCTCTCAAGTAGTATTTTCATCTTAATTCATTAGAAGTTCTAGTGTTTTTACTAGAATTCTATACATTCTATACTACATTCAATAGTAAGGAATCAATATATATTTCAATCCTAACTGCCCAAGTGTAATGCAAACTGCTAAGCTAACTGAATTTTAATTTAACAAAAAAATTATTGTGGCCTTAATAATTATTCGTCCTTAGTACGATAGAATTTTCTACGGCCCAGTAAACCTACAACTTTATCTCTAAATCAAATGTCGTCAACCATTCTTCTTGAACCCGCGTGGGCATATAAGCACATCTTTTACTTGTGCGAATGCAGAAGCGAAAGTAATCAGCCTACGCACCTGCGAATCGCTCTGATAAATTTGCCATATTTTACTTCCGTTCAGGCTTACGGAAGACGTTTAAAGCTACTCTAGTCTTGAAGGCCTTGAAATCGTCGTTGTTTTGCTTTCACACAGTCTACGCAATCGCCCATGACCGTGAATCTGTGAATATGTCGTTGGCGTGTCATACGATTGCTTTCGATCCCGAAATAGGAACATTTTGTTTACGGCTTCTCGACTTGGTAGATGTGCTAAAAACATGTTCTAATGAATACTCGCTTCACGAGCTTTAAGCGGATAATCGACAGGATTAGGTGAAAATCGAATATTAGCGAGTGGCCTTGTGCCATCACAGTGTTGGAGATGCTATTCATATGTTAATTTGGCTATATGCCCTAATGCGATAGTTCGTCATGTTTATGTGATCGTCTCGAAGTTGACCGACGTTAGGTTTAACGCTTGCGGAATAAGTTTTGTTGCGTATTTTGAGGTTGCTAAGATGTCAAGCGCGAAAGTGTTATAATGGTGCTTGTACTACAATAATTTCTCTGAAATATGCGCTAATTGTTCAAATTTTTTTCTTTTTGTAAAGCAAAGAACTTGAGGTAATGTCAGAAATCTTTTCGTCTTTGATAATGACACTGCCTGACTAAGACTAAAATATTCACATAGGTCTAACAAACATGCTTGGATATAAGGGTAAAGAAAAGCAATCTTTTTATCACGGAGAGGGTAACCAAAATGTCCATTCTATAATAATAAAATCGAGGTATCATACTCAGGGAACTATAAGTCTCTTTTTATAAAGCCTAAAGATTATATATCCTATTCCAGTTGAGATTAAAAAAAATAGAAGCCTTAGTTTTCTGTCTTTGCTGAGAGATGGACTTGATCAGAGGAAATGGAATTTGTTTCCTCTTCTTCCTCGCGCCGACAGCTTCTGCTGATGTAGTCTCTTTAAATGTCTGCCTCTTTTGGTCTGAAATTGATGTGAAAATTGGTCGCCTTGATTGAATTGTTAGCTCAGTAGTCCTATTATGAAGTTCGCGAATAAAATTATAAGCAGAGCACGAATTTTGATAACAAAATTTAATAATTTGTAAGCATAGTTAAAGTGTAAATCTTTCCATGATGCAATGATAAAGTTCACTGATCATGAACTATATGAAAAACCAAGTCATCCATTATAGCATATTCTGAAATCCGCGATCTTTCCATCGGAATCGGAAGAAACTTCAAGTTCAATATGCCAACTAGCTTAGAAAGCCTAAGTGTGAACACAGATTGTGAAACAAACACAAAATTGAATGACTACCTTGGGTTTCTTATTAGTATAATTTTAGTGAAAGCAGTTCGGGTAGAGTCGAAAATTAAAAATTGTGCTAGATTAGCTAGATGTTGCTAATAACAAGGCCATTAATACATAATTATCATCTATACTATCATTGATTGATAAATGGATCTCAATACGACTGTTCAAGCCAAAACTGGCACTAGTATAAGCATATCAATATATGCACATATATTCGTTTAAAACGTTAGCAAAACACATCTCCCTTTCCACATTATGCCTTTGTATATATTACCGCAAAAAAAGGAGGGGAACCCACGGCCCATTCTGTAGGATCTTCCAAATTACATTAAAGTAAACTACATTAGTGAAGTAGAAAAATGTAAAATTTCAACACGCTGGAGCAACGCATTAAAGCTATTCAAACTGTTTATGAAAATGGTCGATCTTTAAAAAAATTCATATCTTAAAAATTGAAGGCATCTTAGAGATGGAGCTCATTACACATTGGATGGATTGGTCAGCAAACAAAATTAACGCATTTGGCTAGAATGGTGTGGTTTATGAGCTGGTGCTATCATTAGTCAACGGATTCAAATGACAGAGGTGTTGCTGTAATAGAGATCAGTATAAACAAATGATTGACGAATTTTTGTGGGCTTAATTGGAAGAAACAGATACAGAAGACTGTAGTTTTCAACATGATGGAGCGTCATGTCAGACTGTCAAAATATTCACCTATTGAAGACGTTCGTTCTACGCGTCCTACCCATCTCAGTCTTTGTGATATATTTCCGAGTTAATAGAGTTTATCGAGTTCTTGATTGAGCAGTTTTCTCTATTCGCTTATTTCTTAGTCCTGCTTTCCATCATAGATTCTCCTTAAGATCTTGTTTTCAAAGACCCGAAATCCATTTTCCTCCTTCATAGTCAGAGACCAGGTTTCACTGGTACTAAAGTGTCACTGGCATTGTTATGGCTTTAAAAATGCGGTTTTGAACACTGCGAGACAAATAAGTGATTTTGAATAATTCTTTTGTCGTGAAAAAGTACGCTTTACCCATATGCAGTATTTTATTTCTTTCGATCTCTATGTCGGTTTTGGCAGTTAATACTGTCCCCCGTTATTTGAATTCGTTCACTACCGTTTATTGAATACAGTCAGGGGCGAGGTTTGAACCGATCCAAGTCGATCAATGACCATATATTTGGTTTTCATTTACTTCCTTTCCTCCACTATTAGACTTTCCGCATTTGTCTTAACTGTTTCTTCTGTTCCATCTGCCAGCATGCCCAGGACATAAGCATAAGCTAGAGCGGGCGTGATTCCACTAAGGGGTATTCCCCCTTCATTTTTCTAAAGGGATCTTCCAGTCCTAAATTAAAAAGGATAGGGTGGCAAGGCATCTCCCCGTTTTAAGGTTTCATTTATCTTGAATATACATTTCTTACTTTCACTTGTCTTTTGTTTCCTTTCACTTACTTGTACCAGTTTCACCAACTTTTTCGGGATTTAAAGTATTTACAAGGACATGATACATTTTCAATCGGTTATATAGTTATATGCCTTTTTAAAATCTACGAATTCTTGGTATACTCTTTCGTGGAAATTCCATTTCTTTTCTGGAAGCTGTCGTTTAGTGAAAATCTGGTCATTCGTCGAGCAGTTCCTCCCGAAGCCATACTGGTAGTCTCCTATTATTTCCTTTGCCTATGATGTCAGTCTAGCATATTCTTTGGCAAATGCGAGTCTTTTTGTTTTGACAACATTGGAAAAAAAAATTTAAGGGGCATATAGTGACTAATGTAGATCTATTGGGCTTAATAAAATTGAAGATGTCTCTCGTAGAAGCTGAGATGATCATCTCAGGAGTCATAATTTCTCTAATGAGGATACGAAGGTGGTCCGATAAGTACATACTTAGCCTACAAAAGAAAAACAAACATTTTGGAGTAATGGCGATTTATTTTCTCCTTATAGCTCGATATATGTACTTGAACCAGCGATGCTCCAACTTCTTTAACCCGTCTGAAAAATATGTTTTCTCGAGGTCTGCAAAGTAGGCCTCCGTGGCGGCGATGACCTCCTCATTCGACTAAAATTTCTGCCCGGCGACTGACTTTTTCAAGTTTGGAAACAAAAATAAGTCGCACGGGGACAAATCTGGAGAATATCGTGTATGGGGCAGCAGTTCGTAGCCCAATTCGTGGCGAGGGCGGAGGTGTGGGCCGGTGCGTTATCATGGTGGAAGAGCACTTTTTTCTTCGCCAATCACTTTTCCAACCGATGGGACAGTCTTCGCCTTCTTCAGAGCACGTTCGCCGGGTGAAGTCCACCGTTTCGACTGTTCCTTGGTCTCTGGTGTGTACCAGTGGATCCAAGTTTCGTCGACTGTCACGAAACGACGCAGAAACTTCTTTGGATTGCACTTAAACAGCGTCAAACACTGCTCTGAAGTGGTCTCACGGTTGCGCTTGTTGTCCGGAATGAACAAACGCGGCACCCATCGCGCCGACAGCTTTCTCATGCCAAAAATTTCATGCAGGATATGACCCACGCGATCTTTTGAAATGCCTACTGTCTCAGCTATCTCGCGCACCTTCAATCGGCGGTCTGCCAATATGAGATCGTGGATTTTTGTCACGTTATCCTCCGTAGTAGCCGTTTTCGGGGCACCTGGACGTGGCTCATCAAAAACCGACGTGCGACCACGTTGAAGCTCGTTAAACCAATTTTTGGTGGTCGCCATCGAAGGAGAAGAGTCACCGTACATAGCTTTGAAACGCTCTTTGATTTCGCTGCGCGATTTCCCTTCCAAAAACAAGAATCTAATCACCGGCCAATATCGCTCTTTTCCATTTTTCTAAAATCCGCGGACACTCCCGCTTCCACACGCGGTCAAAACAAACCTACGAGTCCGATCCGGCTGAAATTTCGACAGTAGCCGTCTACTAGAATGTACTACACGATAGTAAGTTGCTTTTGCGATACTGGCGCCATGTGGCGGTGAGGCTAAGTTGCCCTAAATGCCCTTGTGCCCTGACACCCACCAGAGTTTGACTTTATTTCTTTTAGCTAGCTCTTGCGGCATTCCTTAACGGATTCTGAGTTCGTGCTATACGAGCTATACGAGCACAGAGCGCTGCTATGCCTTGTATGCCTTTTATGCCAGCCTCTAAAATTAGGTTGAAGCACGTCAGGAAGGGGTATAATTCCGCCTGGACGGAAGTGCTAGTGTCTAGTACTCATTCCCAAAACCGTCGAGATTTTCCGATTTGGTCCAAAGATTCCAGGGTTAACACCGGAAACCATCTTGGACCCTTCTATGTTCTACCTGACAATTTGTAACATATAACAAGGGATCGCCAAGCTGTGCAGTTTGGGATCAGTATTTCAAACCTCTTGTGTCCGAAACTGTGGTAATTACAATATATCCAGCTCAGGAAGGTGTTGTAGGATGGACACGTGACCCAATGGTCCACATGGTAAGTATGTTTCTGAGCGAAGGAGTTTGATTACACTGCGTATTGGAACCTTTTTAATAAGGCTGCCTTTGGCAGGTTAGCATAGCGCCTGTAATGCCGAAACATTGGAAATATAAATGATGCAACTATGCATTGAAATTATTTGACCTTGAAATTCGCCTTACTTTTTCCACCGAGAGTGTCTTTTTTCCTGATTCCTGGCGTCTTAAAGTTTTGCCTGATTTTCTAGATAAGTCTATATGTAGATAATGAGGTGAGTGGCATACCTCCAATGATATTTCTTTCAGCCCTTATTTCGAAACTTATGGACCACTTCCCTGACTGCGGTATAGGGTTTTCCAACAAGTTTATCAGCTCTCTGTATGCTTTGCCCACTCGAGCTAACTTTAAACTATATAAGCTTACGCCTTTCTAAAGAAGTTTCCAATTTTTTTCGTTAATTTTTGCTCTTTTATAGTTTTCACGTTAAGAGCCATATTTTTATAAAGAAAAAAAAACGTCTAGACACGACTTTTGACTGAGTCTTTACTTGACTATTTACTTCACGCAGACTCAAGATATTCTTTTCTACTTAGTATGGTATGCCCTTTGGGTCCTTTTCGATCCAATGACTTTTGAATTCTTCAAGGGAACCGAAAGGAAAAGTAATTTTTTGTTGATAGTTCACAGATATTCGTTTATGAGTTTCACCATTAAATTAATTTCAATATTATCACTAAAACCAACAGGCAAGTGGCAAGATCACGCTTTTGTAATTCAAAAAATATAACAACTACTTGACAGTTTTTGAGTGAAAGTGAGTCCGAGTCATCGGAGGAACAGGAAACACACAGTTAATATTGTAAAACCATCTCTAATCTTACTAGTCTTAGAGTATTACAATTCGGAACTTACTCTTCCGAATTGATGGTTTTCAAGTTTGTGTCGAAGCAGGTACACGTTATACTGGACTGTCATTATTACCATACATATATGGCACATATTGCGGTAACATATATTGAACTCAAGTAGCTCTTCAGTTGAACAGTTAGACAATCTGTGCTTGATGTGGATTTCGCTACTACGGAGAGTCTTTTGATATTATTTGCCAATCACCAACCCCATTCCCACGGCAATTAAGCGCGAAGCTGTACGATTCACGTTGCCCAAAATATATTTGTCCCAGCCGTAGCTTTAATTTTTTTTCCAATAAGTATTTAGCTCCGATATTTCTATTCAGGTTCAATGAATGGATTTCTTTTGAGTACTGAGAAAACCTCTTAATTGAAGCTTTAGCATATTCATTACTGCTAACCAAGACTTCTGACTGAGGGCAATACAGTGGTAAACCCTCGGCAATCCAAAAATCAACATATCTCCCCTAGGCGCCACTTAAATTTAAATTACTTCCAATTAAGTATTTAACATTTCACTCCAGCTGGATACCTTCCAGGGAGCATTCGGGCATACCATCTTTAAATCAACTTCTTCCTAAAAAAATCCACAGACATTTCGAAAAACCATCAATGCTCCCATGTCCATTCATATTTGCAATCATTAATCCATCGAAATGCCTCAATACTATTCGTTCCCTACACACTCATGCGCTCCACCATCCCAGGCATCATGATTAATGATTCATCACAAGCATTGGTTTAATGCGAATATGACACTTCTCTGCGCTTCGGCGTCGAAATGAAGGCAATCAGATTCGCCAAATATAAAAAGAGAAAAGGGTGTCAATGGCTTAGATACTCGTATATGCGCGGTATTATGTAACTGGGCTTAATGCTTCAACCATAGATACATGAGTATTATGCGGTTGGCATGCGTGTTTGCCCTTCTCCGTCCATTGATACCCATCCGAAGGTAGTTTTTCACTTTTACTTTAAAGTGTATTGATCTTTAATTACCATGATTTGCTACTTGAGATAGTAGCAAAACAAAAAACAGAGATACCTGTGTGCATCGTTCGGCTCGAAGTAAAGATGAAAGGTACAGATACATAATTTATGCAAAGGAAAAAAAATTCATTAACCTCAACAGCGCTAGGGAGAAAGTGCGTGTGAGTAATAATTTATTTTTTTCCTCTTCGTGTTGCTTTTTCTTATTCAGATACTTGGGTACATTGGTTTTAACATAATTTTATTCGACGCGTCTGTGCGCAGGATGACTGGTTTCTGAGTGGCTGTTGATTGTAGAAAAAAAAAAAAACAGAAATAATGAAAGAAATACTCATTCCCACAATGCACGGGGGTTAATAGATCACCTCTACTGTATCTATTAACGAAAGCCTTCACACGAGTTGAAACACACATTCACAAAGTGTTACCCTCGACGGGGTGCTGTTCAGGTATTCTGTCACCTGACAAGTTCATTGTCCATTTACTTATGGGATACTATACAACAGGTGGCAAACACAATTATATCCGAAGCCGCAAGTATGCGGGGGAGAGTCACGTACCCGTATGCATCAAAGCCACCCTCTCTAAAACAATGCTGAGCTGTGTTTTGTTCAATTTTGCGGTGGAATCACAGTTACGGATCAAGTAGTTTGGAATAATTTCGCCTTGTCCGTTCCGCTGCAAAGGAAGTGCATTGTCGGTGGTGTTGCTGCTCTTTTTTTTTTGTTTTTTTGGTGTGTTCACTGGTGACTGAGAAAGGAAACGAACGAATGAGTCATTGACGGTGGAACATACGGTGGGAAACAGACGGGCTTACTCGGTTTCGGGTGTTTAGCCAGGAGGATGACTTTCGGTGAATGTCATTAAATTGAACTCAGCATGATTCACATCTGCCCACGGTGAAGAGAGGGAAATAAATTAAGTGAAATGTCCTGTCAGGCTTTTTTCAGAAAAGATATCAAATTGATGGTTTTAACATGTAACGTCCTTAAGTGACGAGAGTGTGGGTCTTGAGTTATCTTCCAAAATTAGTGAGCTTACCAAGGCTTTGTCAAGTTTTGGATTACAAGCACTTACGTGACAAGTTATAGGTCATTAAACCCTCTCATGGGATATACTCAATGCTTAAAACTTACAAATCAGTTAATTGACACATCTTTACACAAATAAATCCCTTTGGGTATGGGTTTTTTGGCCTCTGAGTTGTACTTTTAATATCAAAGGAATAAGTAAGTTCATTAATGCAACTGATCCACTCAAACTACCACGTTTGTTCTTGAGACGAGGTATATTTTATGCACATACATACGTACACACAGATATAAAAAGATTGATCAAACGAACTGTAGCGTCTTGTAACATGGAGATATATATAAATATCAACATTATTGGGATCAAAATATCGGGCCCATTGCAAGACCTCTAATGTCGCCTCAAACTGAGGACTATACTACCAAAGTTTTCCGATTACAGCTGGTGGAATAAGAGTTATATTCACCAGATTGTTTCAGCTTATTTCAATGCTAGTTTTATTGCTTAACTTATGTACCGCTTTCGCCCTTTCAAAGATTAATGACCCAGCAATTTATAACGACATCAACTGCTTTCGATGCCAAATTAATTAAATTTGAAAGGACGAAATGGAAGATGAGATGAGCTTCGTGGGAACTTTTGCGAATGACCATATACGAGTGCTTAGAGCTTGTCCCCTCCGGACTAGAAACCAAGAAGACAGAATAGTTAACTATTTTATAACTTTATGCTTTATAGCTTCAAGATTTTAATTAATTTAAAGCTTTTTTGCATTTAATATCAACTAGGAGAAAATAGTAGATAGGTAGGTAAAAGGAGCTGCCTGACTATAGTTCAGTAGACTTAAAACTAGAGTCGAATTTTACCTTATACCACGCCTTCTCAACCTTTGTCGTAAATGATTGCTGTTGGGGGGATCTCCGCAAAATATAATATTCATAAATTGGCTATTTCTCTACTTTTAGGAGGCCAACACAGCGAAATGTCCTCACGGTTAACGCGTTTAATAATGCTAATTCATGTTAACAGACAGGCCCTGCAGAGTATGTAAACATCTCACAAACTTATTCGAATAAGGACTTAACAGCCAAAATTATTTAATATTTTCTCTACATAACTTAAAAAGTAACTATTTCCGTATTGTAGAATACATCTCCTCTGTATATTCAAAAATCATATTCATGCTTGAAACTGATGCTATCATCCCTGAGAGTAGTCCGAATATGGTAAGAGGAAAACAGGCATAAAATGTGGTGGAGGCAATAAGCAGAAAGATATTTCTGAGGAAATAATATAAAGGGAACTAAAAGGGCAAAATGGGACGAAAAAAATCGCAAACTCCTTTAGAAAAGCGGAAACTTATGTTAAAGTTAATTTACGAAGGCAAGATCTACCGAGAGGTTGGTTAACTTGTTGGACAAGTCTACATCGTAGTTAGGGGTATAGTCCACAAGTTCAGAAGAGAAGGCCGAAGTGTATGTCTGCGAGCGGATTTGGTCAAATGGAATTTATTGACTGTGAAATGAACCAATATGACCACCTAAACCTTCTGAAAAGAAATCTTCAGCAAAGCAGCACGAAAGTGGGTCTAGGATCAAATTATGTCTTTCAACAAGACAACTACCCAAAATACATTGCTCAAGTCAAAAAGTGGCTCTACTTTTTACTGCTCGCAGCTCAAAACCACAGTCATCCGATACCAACCCCATGGAATATTTATGGGCCAAGCTTGAAAAAAAAATATTCGAAATCGAGCTAACAGAGCCTCTCTTAAAGAAGCTCTACAACGAGAAAGGCAACTTTTAACTACAGATTTCTGCGTAGTTGTTTAATTCTTCTTATTTTCATTTTGGTGCGAATAATTTTGTGAGAATGTGCAATTCTGTGTAAGAATCTCAAAATTAAATATGTTAGCCCAAAACATATCCCGCAATAGCTAATTGTTGGTCAAACGATTGGCGCGCGGAAACTTAGGATATCTTTGAACAATAGTTAACATACTTATGTTGGAGTATACATAGGTGCTCCCGCAATCATCATAATGGCACACAACATCCTCTCACAGAGGATGACGTTGCTCTTGTTAAGTCCAAACCAAAATTGTTGTCATGGGCTTGGTCCGCCATTTAAACTAGTTAGCTACTAACGGCCGTTGAGTTTTAAGAAGGCTCAATCTTAAGTTCGACCTTAAGATCGTCGTGGCACAGTGGGTAGTTCGGATCCCGATAACACCAACGCCATCGAATGATTATTTCGCGGCGTCCCTCCTCGGCGGGTTACTGGCAAAACCCCCCATTGTATACTTGCCATGAAAAAGCTTCTCGGCTCTCGCCGTTCGGAATCGGCATTAAGCTTTAGGTTTCGTTCACTTATGTGAAAAAAACAAATCGCACACAACAAAAGAAGCTTAGCTAGGGCTCCACATGAGCTCCAACGCCATCTAAGGTGTCCGTCTGGCAGTACAATGGACCAGTATTTGTGTCTGAGTGCTCCAACCCAACCCTGAGTAACCAACCCGATAGATGAAATGAAAAAAAATTCTTCAAATAGTCTTAGATCACATAGTGATCAGCACATAGTCGTATGAAAATACACAGCTGGTCAATGTAATAGGTGTGTTCCGCTAAAATGAAAATTATTCTTTTTGAAAATGGCATAGTTTCTATTATATTTCACCTCAATAATTCTAGATACATAGGTCCAACATTATTTTCTTGATTCGCCAAGGCATTGAGTCGATCAATATTTGGCATTTGGCTAGGAGCAATGCGTGCCGTTCTCTTTGCACTGCTTTCCACAGTTGGTCTTTATTTGAAAATATTGACCCACCAATTTCCTGTTCAATCTATTCCACCAGTTCTAAATTAGATTGAGATCAGGGGATTGATTTACACTCAGATTGTTGTTGATTCTTTCTTCCGAAACAATTTTTTTACAATACCCAAAGTGTGTTTCTGGTCATTGTCTTTCTAAAAAGTATACCTGAGGGGCAAGTTTTTTTTTCTGTGTAAGGTTCCATGATATTTTTGAGAAAGATCTCGTTTCTCACTTTGTCGGTGTATCCCCAATCCGAAAAATCAGACCGATGCCACACGAAGAATATAACTCCACATACACAGCACATTCTCTGCGTGCTTTTAAGTAATTTATCCTCAATAAGAAAACTTTTCTGGCAATTCTTCCTGGAAGGTTGACATTCTTAAACCTTTAACAACCTAAACTCTTACTTGATTTGCGATTTGACCGTATATGGTAACGGAAGAAGCAAAAGAATCTGATTTTTCTAAAAGCATTATACAGTGATTTATGGTTGTTTTTTTCTGGCCTGATGGCTGCTTTGGAGCGTCCAAAAGTCTTGATGAATTTATAAGTCTAGCTCTGTTCTCTTAAATTATGAAGTAATCGGTTTTCTCTGAGGAACAGAACAATTATGTGCAGTTAATTCTAATAAAATAATTGATTTTAATTTCAATTGCAAGCATCGAATAGTTAACGCAACTAGCTTGCTACGTTGTAGTGAAAAATACCCAATAATTCCAGCCACAGATGCGTCAACTTACGGCATGCCTTTATTATGTATATTTTTCCCGATGTCTCCGAAAGGCCAACTGTGCATGCACACAAGACGTTTGACATCCAGCTATTCCAAACCGAGCGCTTGAGTTGATACTTGCTTACAAGTTTTCATGAGCGAAGAGATCTTCGTACAGCATTGGCATCGTCGTCAGCTCTTACCTCAACATTATGAATACCATGCCTGTAAGTAATGGGAGGATTATTATTACTGGTGTTCGAAATACCTGAATGAATTCCTCCAGATTGATTTACGAGTATCTTATCCTCTGGCAACAATTTCGATGTACAGAGTCTGTTGAAGTTGTTGGTTAATCTGTTCGTAATCTTGAAGTGTTTAATCTTGGTAGCCTTGTGCAAAGCTAGTCAGAAAGTCTGTCTCTAAGCGGATTTTATTGGTAACTCAACGTAAAAACATCACCCTTTTACTTTTTACACATACATATATGGTTTGACCGAACTTGTTATTTCATCCTTTCATAATTTCATTAGGATTGGGCTTATACAAGGTACGTGAATGTTTTAAAAACGAGATGAAGATTGGCTGTGTTTAGTGCAATAACTTAGCAGGCAAATTATTAGTGGCTAAACTTACCTTCAAATTGATAAACCACAACTAAAAAAAAATTATATTTTTGTTTTTATTCAACCGTCCATCTTATATAGTTATATGACTAGCCTTAGCTACCAAATTTTAAGCCATACAATTCATTCAAAACAAATGGACAATGGACAAACAGTCAAAATAATAATGAGTGGAAAACCCGACGGGAAAAAACTCCAGGAAGATCACGTCGGTGATAGGCAGACGATACAAGGATGGACTTGGAAGAGATGGAACAAAACATTGAAACATGGAAGGAAGACACTCATTACAGGGAGGCTTGGCGAAGGGTTGCCAACGAGGCTTTGAATTTCCGAGTTTCAAATGTCCGGTAATACTAATAAAAAACAATTGTTTTACTTGAAATTTCGAAGGATTGGCTAGTATAGATGTATTTCATTCACCAGTTCTAATTTTCGGACCAATATGAAGGCTGGAACTTCATCATATTAAGGAGCAACCAATAAAGTTTGAGCATTATCCTGGTACAAAACCTATTTCGCTCAACTCCGGATGTTTCCTTGTTTTTCGAACAAACGTTGTCACAGGCAAATTTTGTTGCACTTAGACACAGTAATTCTTAATGATCGGTTCAACTTGTACAAGGAACTCGACTCGATATTTCTCTCTTTGCGTACCATTGATGTACCTTTACTTTTTAAGTATTTTCCATAATTAGTAATATGGTACAATATAATTAGTAATAGAGAAAAAAAACTCTGCGCTCCAGAGTTGTGGAAACTTTTGGTAGAAGCCCGGAAGGATGGAAAAGAATCAATGGGAGCAATTGGAAGAAGATTTGGCTAGTCCAAAAATATGGTTTTTGGAGGCGTACGTGCTCTTAAGAAGAGAGGCAGCTATCAAAATCACGAGCAAAAAAAGTAGGGAGAATAACAATATAACAGGCTGATTACTCGAATTTCGAAAGCTGATCCCTTCTTGACTTCTGCAGACATCAAAGAAGTCGTTGGGCTTCAAATCAGCCGTGAAACAATATATCAGCCAGAATCATACGGTGACGATAGCTCCAAAATTAACTTCGTGGTTGTATTGCACGTAGAAAACCGCATGTGTCGGAAGACGCATGACACAAACCATCTGCACCCCGACCAGGCTGTGTGACAAACATCATAAGAGTGTAACTCTTGAACCTGCGGAACGGTTAAACTTCGCCAAATTGCATGCCAAGAAACCGACTGAATTTTGGAAAGAAATTCTGTGCAGTGACGAATCAAAATTTAATTTAATGGGGTCGGAAGGAACTTGAACCCAGGTACACCATTAAAAAACAGTTAAGCATGGGGGAGGAAACGTCAAAGAATGGGCTGCATTCTCTTGGTATGGTGTAGGTCCTTTAGTGCGTATTCAAGGCAATATGGACAGATTTATGTACAAGGACATTCTATAATACACAATGGAGCCCTACTGTTTCGATTGCACGCTCGTTATGTACATTTTCCAGCATGATAGCTGGAGTAGTAAAAAAATGGCTTATTGATGAAAAAATATATGTTTTAGATTAACCAGCTCAAAGTCCCTACTTAAACTCCATCGAAAATGTATGGGCTTCATGTCTGCCCAAAGCATGTAAAATAAAATAACAAGCGAGAGCCCACTTCTCACAAATTATTGGGGGTACAAATTAATTCGGTCCGTTTTCAAAAGATGGCGCCCACCTGCAAGTTGTGGCTGATCTTGGAAGCGATTACCTACTTCATTGGAAAGGTGTGACATCTGTCAACAATAATTAGTGTGCATCAGCGTCTGTTTCTGACAACAACATTGTTTTTTGCGTCTTCGAAAATGTCCGGATTTGTCTTAAATAAACAGCATTTGCGGGAAGTTTTGATTTTCTTTTTTAATTGGAAGAAAAGTGCAGCTGAAGCCCATCGAATGCTTTTAGAAGTTTATGGTGAATCTGCTCCGACCGATAAATCATGCAGATAGTGGTTTCGACGTTTCAAAAGTGGTGATTTTAGCGTCGAAGACAAAGAGCGTCTTGGCCAGCCCAAAAAGTTTGAAGATGAGGAATTGGAGGCTTTACTGGATCAAGATCCGTGCCAAACGCAAAGTGAACTCGCAGAATCGTTGGGAGTGACTCAGCAAACAATTTCCGTTCGGTTAAAGAAATTTGGATTTATTCAAAAGCATGGAAATTGGGTGCCGTACGAGTTGAACCCGACAGATATCGAAAGGCGATTTTTCACCTTGGAACTGCTCCTTGAAAGACATCAAAGGAAGGGATTTTTGCACCGGATCGTGACTGGAGATGAAAAGTGGATATAATACGATAACCCCAAGAAGAAAAAATACCATGCAAAGCCTGGTGAACCCGTTCCATCATCGTCTACATCGACGCCAAAGAAAAACATCCACGGTTGAAAGGTCATGCTCTGCATATGGTGGGACCAGACGGGTGTGGTGTACTATGAGCTGCTAAAACCAGGCGAAACCATTGATGGGAAACGTTATCGACTACAACTAATGCGTTTGAGCCGTGCATTGCGTGAAAAACGGCCAGAAACGACCGAAAGGCATGACAAGGTGATTTTGCAACATGATAATGCTCGGCCCCACGTGGCTGTAGCTGGAAAACGCTGAAATGGGAGGTCTTACCTCACCCGCCATATTCTCCGGACCTTGCTCATTCCGTTTACTGGCTTTTTCGACGGATGCAAAACGATTTGGGGGGTCACCGGTTCGGGTCTTTTAAAGAAATCGAAGAATGGCTCAATGATTGGATCGATGCCAGAGAGGACTCATTTTTTAGAGATGGTATTCGAAAATTACCAGAGACATGACGGACAATACTTTGAGTGATGTATTTGTTACGTTTTTTCAATAAAAAAAAAAAATTTGAACAAAAAAAAACGGACCGAATTAATTTGTACTCCCAATAAGTCAAATTAAGCCAGGCTCTGGTTGAAAGCATGCCCCAAGGACTTTCTGCTGTTAAGGTTTTGGGGCAAAATATTGACCTTTTTTTATGTTTTTTTGTATGTGCAGTATTTTGTATGTTGTTAGTAATGTGCAGACACTTTTCAGAAATATTTACCAATACGAAAAAGTCGTGAAAAGTATAACAACCGATAGATCATGGAATGAGCATATTGCCATTGATTTTTAAGCACATTTGGCAAGCAGTTAAATATAGAATAATACGGGTTCAACCAGAATCGAATATTACAGGAATCTTCAAATTTGTTAATCGGCTTTAGCTCTATGTAGTCATGATATCCATTCTAACCAATATCTGGGAAAAATGTTGCCGGGGGCCTTTTAGAGCAAAAACTAAACTGATTAATATGCGCAGTAACAACGTAGGCTTCATTACCTATAGAAATACACGACACCTTACTCGTACATCTTAAGATCATTCCTTTCACAGCTGTTCTAATAAATTTCATATTGCAGTGTGCAATGCACCCTTTGTAAAAAATAGATTCTAATGTACATTTAATTACAATAGTTGAAGTCGCTCCTAGGTGTTGACATTCTGAAATAATTTTTTTTTGTGGAAAGGTAGGTAAAAATATTTCAAGTATAAAATAAATTCCAAAGAACGGAAGCGCAAAATCACTCTATTCTTATTAAGTCGGGTTTTACTACAATAAATTACCAACCACGCGGGGACAAAGAACCTTGTAAAACACCAAGAAAACGATTGTAGTCCCCTTGTGAAGAAGACTCACGTTGAACATGTTCCGAATTATTATTCAATTCAAATAACAGGTGACTACTCAAAAAACTTAACAAAAAGCGCGTGTTATGCCATGAATACAAATTTTCTACATTAGCTCCAAAAAAAATTAATGTTTCCTTAATCAAAATTAATTAGTCCAATTACTTCCATCTTTATCCGTACACCTATCTATTCCCTTTCATTTTATTATTCACCAGTTAACACCTAAGTGAACAACAGAAACTAGACAAATACTACGTGAACATCTCATTATTAATTCCTGAGTGGGGTGAACCTAAGCTTCTTGGGGATCACGTATCCATGGCATATCTACATCAGTAGCGAGCCGAAGTGCTTTACAAAAGGCGTTCTTGAAGCGGATCCACACTCAGGAACAATGAAAATATTTAAGGAACTTGATTACTGTCATTAATTATCACGTCTCTTGATAGATGTAATATATTTTCCTAAATGTAAATAAATAAGGCGACAGGCATAGAGAAAGAACTAGTTTTGGAGGTAAAGGTATTTGAAATGTTATGGTCGAAACAAAGGGTTGCGGTTTATTGCTCTTTTGTTGCCTCTCAACAGGTGATGGATCTTTTAGTGGACAATAAAATTATCTTGATCTTGATATTGAGAGAACGTATTCTTTCTAGGAATGCTTTCTTAATGATCGTATTGCTGCAAGACCCTCGAAATCGTATCTGATAGATAGGTAGGTTCAAGTCGAAAGGTAGTGTGATATAGTGAGATTTGGACCTGGAATGAATCTTTGCCCCTTGGTGGTCGTAGGTGCTTTGAGCTGAAGTAAAGTCGACGAACCTTCAAAATATTTACTTTTGGCGTTAATGTGTCATAAAATGAGTGCGGCTTGGCTATAGTAACGAAGACAATTCTTGCCCAGCACAAGGCAATTCGCAGTAAACTGGGAATAAGCTGTGTTTTATTGCAACAGAAGGAAGCAAAGATATATCCTAATGCAAAAGTTATGCCGACATGACTTTAAAGATTTGAAGCGAGTTCGTTTCCCAACTCTGTATTTTTCAGCCAACGCTGTCAAAAATAGTTTGCTGGATCGCGATCATCAAAATAATTGATTAAAACAGTCTTTCTCTCCTTTGCGTACTAAGCCCCTATCGATATATGTGTCCAGTAAAGCTTCTTGCACAACTAAACTTGTTGGAAAGCATAAATAGTCAACGTGATGTATGTACGGGGGAAGCTTCGGCTCTGGATAGCAATATAAAACTTGTTCAAAAAATAAAGTGACTTTTTGTTTTTCTCGGAAAATATGTATTTGTACATCAATAACTACTTCATGGTAGTCCCCTTAAGAAATAAGAAACTTACCCTAGCGCTTTTTTCAGTCCTCGAAGCACTTTTGATACGCGCCTTTTTCGTATAGCTTTGAGCTCTTCCAGCATCCTCTATCTCCGCAATCGTTGCGAATCTCCGTCCTTTCATGGCCCTCTAAGGGTATTTCGGCCAAAAACTACGCGCAAGCAACGATGGTGCACTATCGCTATACAACAGCCATGATTTTTTTTCTCGCAAATCAGGACGTTTTTCTCAGTATCGCTTCATGAAAATAACGTACATATAACTTCAAAGTAATATTCCTTATTTATCTTAATACCTTCTGGCAAAAACGTATGATGAACCAAGACATTGTAATCAAACAACGATTACCGAGTTTGGCGGGCTGTATTCGGTCTTGTCTTTTCTAGTCATTTTCATTCTGATGATAATGCTTTGGTTTCACTGTCATAACCTTATACCCAGTTACCAGTGATGATAATTTTCAGCAATTCTAGGTGATCATTTATGTCATTCAACAGCTCCTGCATGATAATCATGTGATGGTTCTTTCAGTCAAAATTTAGCTATTTCAGAACAACTTCGCTAACGCGTTTCAAGCTCAAAATATGTGAAAAATGTTCGTACCATAAGCCAACCAATATACCAAAATCCTCAGCAATTTCTTTGATAGAAATTCCACGATTCTCCATTACAATTTCTTTCATAGGTTCAACGTTATTATCCATTTCAACATCTTCTTGGTCTTCTGTAAAGAGCTTCTACCACTTATACAACTTTTTTTTGCTCATAGTAGACTCGTCAAATACCACAGTTAACATTTAAGGTACGTTGGAGCACCTAGTAATGTTTTTCACTAAGGTTTTGTGATCAATTTTTTATACTGTTATATCTAAAAAACCAAATTTAATATCCAAAGTAGCTGATAATCCCAATATATGTTAGGTGACATGTGTACCATATAAAATCAATAAAATCGAAGATCTACTTTGCTCGCGAAATTTAAAAAGCTTTTCACCTTATTTCTTGAACATAGTTCGTACACTGTTGATCGTGTGAAATGTATAAATGTTTAAATGTTTTTAAAAAAAAATTTCCATTGCATTGAATGATTTGCGTTCAAACCAATTTCCAAACACGTCTTTCCAAGCAAATTTATTATTTTCTACCGAAAACAAGTTTTGCTCCGAAAACTCTCTTCCGGCAAAGCACACCGTTTTCCCTTTTCGTTTGGGAATAAGAATAATAATTCATAAATCAATTTTTTAATGATCGAGGTATTTGCTATCCGACTGGGTACTCAGTCATAACTACTGGTCCATGGTACAGCCAGGTGAATAGTCCACATACTGACGGGAAACACCCCGTCAATTAACGAGTAACAGCGCAGCGCATCTAGCGCATTATGTTGAAGTTTCTTTTACGAATACTCAATTGCACGTGCAGCCAAATTTTCTTGATATTAGATAATACTTTCCATTTTAAGTTCCATTTCCATTTTATTTTGAATCATGCTGTCAACATCCCATTATCATTGCGATAACTTTCGAAAAGTTGATGCTAGGAAAACTGTCATCAATCGCCTTTTTGCAGAGTTATAGTGAATTTTATGACAAAGTCTACCCTAGTTCCCCAACGTAAGTAAAAAATAAAATAAAATTGTTATTCGAAGCTTCTGCTGTCTGTCGGCGCACTCGGCCACAAATACTAGTCCATTAGACTGCCAGACAGACACCTTATTTCATTGTATTTTCGTTGTTCTCCGAAGAAAAGTGAGGAGGAGCTTCAGTGATGTAAAGCTAACAGATTTGGCACACACCAAGTCGGCCTAAAAGCTGCGCCACCGTGCGTGAGCGAAGGTGGTGAGTCCATTGTACCCATTCAAGCGAGTGCTTCTGAGATCTAATTCCCTGGGGTCTCAGAGTGACCTGGGATCCATACAAGCCGTAGTGAATTTAGTCTTCCGACTTTGTTCAAACAGGTCTTGAGTTCATGCACTAATTTGGAGCTGGTTAAAGGGTGGGACGCAGCTTTGAGTGCAGCTTGGCAGACGCACTGCAGACGCATGTGCTTTTTTCCCTCCATTTGTGCTTTGCAATGCATGGTCCTTAGGATTGCGTATTCATTGCGTTCAAAGAAAACCCCTACTGGCTAGAGCCAGTAATGATGCCGCTATTGCGCCGGAAGGCATATCCAAGAGACAGGGGTCATAGGATATTTCTCACGCAAGAACACTGTCACTCCAATGCGAGTTGTACCAAAAACCATTTCTCTTGTGGCGAGATATGGCTTTCAGTGTGCACACTCTGATAAATATATACGAGTATTGTGGTGGACAATTTATCAAAGCATCCAGAGCAGTGCCCGGCGTGCTGGGGAAAACCCCCGTGCAGCTTAGGCAAACCGCTCCTTGGAGTTTGATGAAAGAGGCTACGACGTGTTTGCGTATTAGCTTGTTTCACCAGACAACCGGTGCATATAAGATTATATCGGTCTCATCATTGCCGTATAAATAGATCCAGAGGATCGGCGATAAGCCCCATGTTTTGCTAAAGGCGCCTTTACATTGCCAAAAAGTTTGTGGTTTTTGGTTTTTGATTCAACATGCTTTGACTAAAGAAGCTTCCCATTTAAGATGACTCCCAGGTACTTAGCATCCTTGGATATCGGGATGGAAATGCCTTTCAGCACCAGCTGAGCAATTGCTAGCATTTTGTCCATACATTTTTGTCTTTCACTTCTATGAAGCTTGGGTAAAGCTTAAGCATAAAGCTGTCTCGTGGAATCGATTTTGATCTCCCAGAGTTTCGTTAAAAGGGGGATGTTAGAAATTTAAAAATCGATTGTAGGCATGCTTTAGTTTGGTTTAATTTTTGCGCCAGAATTACTCTATTTTGTTTTTTTTTTTTGTTAAAGTTGGTTTGGCTTTGAGACATGCGTAAATTATTTTATGATCGAGACTTGAAGATATCAGAGTGGTATAGGAAGGTGGAAAATATAATTTCTTAAGATGAAGACCACACAGGGCTATGCACAAGGCAAAAAAAGCGATGTGTTTTTAGTTCCCATAAGATAAAGATGTATACTGATGGCATCCTAAACGTACGGCATTGGTTCTCTAAAGGGAGCTACTAGTTCCTTTTAATATCGTAAAAATGATTGAATGATTATTTATGGTGACTCTTCTTCCTTTTATGAAAATAGCATTTAATTCTTATTTTATACAAAGTGTTGTTAAGGTCAATGGGAAACCTCTACATACACCACAGATCTTGTATGAGAACACACAGAGAACAGGTATCGGCTGTAGAATGAAGAACAAAGCATCTTCTATGTTAATGCGTTAATGTAGCACTGCATAATCAATAATATGTGTCGTCATCAGGTCGGATTTAATCGTGAGCATTTAACTGGCTTATTGGTCTTATAAACTTAATGAATCTAACATCAAAAAGCTTTTTAGAAAAGCGAGATAAAAGTATTTCCAGCAGAATATCCGGCTTTTGAAACTACGACGCAGATTTTTCCTACTAGAGGTTTACTATTGAATTGGTTTACTTGCATAATGGTAAAGGATCGTTCTATAGAGTCATCCGAAATTTGTTCGTTTCTTGCGATCGTGTTCTTATAATTTGTTGTGAATTGTTCGGCGGTAGTGTATAGCAAATCACCATGAAATATTAAACGGTTCAACAATGTGTACACATCACAAAACATAAAATCCATGCTTTATTTGACACACATTTGACACAGCACATTCGACACAACAGATCTCCTAATTCGATCTACAATAATATAACTTATATACGGTGAGCCAACAGCCACTGTGGAAGTGGAAGCGAAGGCTTGTCTGCACAGTAGCGCAAACCTGCTGAAACAAGAGAACGTCCAATCCACTTAGAGAAAATAGTAGGCCAACGTGTTGCGATAATGCTCTTCGAAACTACCTCTTTAACCCCTTTGAAAAAGTACGGGTTAATAATACCACCAACTCATAATCTGCACCACACAGAGATTTTTCTGGAATGCATTGTTTTTTCGTGAATGTCGTATGGGTTCTACGATGTTTTTTTCTTAGGCCCGGTTTTCTGGTACTTTGGCTCATAGCGGTATTATTTTGGGATATACATATGTATGTGTATGTTATAGAGGTTTACTCGGTATCGGACAAGTTTCATCGAACCATTTCACCATAGCCAACCACCAACTCTCTAAGGCGATTAATTTGACTGGAAAATTCACAAATTTTTCGAAATTTAACTGGTAGAATTCGCCCTTTTTGGAATTAATTAGCCAATCCTCGTACGTCACCGAAACACAGTCTGCTGAAAATATCACTGTAGCTCCTGAGAGTTTACTGGGGAACATGAGACTGTTTATTAGTGCTTAGTCTTTCTGCGACTTCAAATTAGGGACTTGAATCTGTAGTCATATGAAATCCAATTGACATAGGAATAAAAGGTTAATGATCATAGAGAATAGCATATGTTGCTAAATGAGCCGTTGTATTGAGCTCGCTCAAGTTCCACCCAAAAAAAAAAAACCAACTTTATCGACGAAGTCCAGTTTTAAATAAATGAATGGGTAAACAAGGAAAATTTGTCGGAAATTATATTAGGAGGATTTACTCGACAAGGGGTACGAAATTTGTTCAAGAAATAAGGTGACTTTTCAAATCATGAGCTAACTAATCGGTGTGTTTTTAGAGGTACACAAATATAATATGAAATAAAGCACCTGAAGCTGATGTAAGTGTCTATAACATTCGATTTATTTAATAGACAGTTTTATGCCATTAGTGTTTAAATATGGAAAAAATACGCGCCAGATCTACGAGGGTGGTCTGATAAGTACTTAGCGTACAAAAGAAAAACAAAAATTTTGGAGAAATGGCGATTTATTTTTCAATATAGTCTCCTTTTAGGTCGATACACTTGACCCAGCGATGCTCCAATTTCTTTAACCCGTCTGAAAAATACGTTTTCTCGAGGTCTGGAAAATAGGCCTCCGTGACGGCGATGGCCTCCCTATTAGACTGAAATTTCTGCCCGGCGAGTGACTTTTTCAAGTTTGGAAACAAAAAGAAGTCGCACGGGGCCAAATCTAGAGAATACGGTGGATGGGGCAGCAGTTCGTAGCCCAATTCGACCAATTTGGCCGTGGCGAGGGCGGAGGTGTGAACCGGTGCGTTATCATGGTGGAAGAGCACTTTTTTCTTCGCCAAGTGGGGGCGTTTTTTCTTCAATTCACGTCGAATCGGCCCAATAATTTGGCATAGTATAGCCCTGATACCGTTTAGCCCTTCTCCAGATAGTCGATGTGGATCACACCTTGTGAGTCCCAGAAAACGCTGGCCATCACCTTTCCGGCCGATGGGGCAGTCTTCACCTTCTTCGGAGCACGTTCGCCGGGTGAAGTCCACTGTTTCGACTGTTCCTTGGTCTCTGGTGTGTACCAGTGGATCCATGTTTCGTCGACTGTCACGAAAAGACGCAGAAACTCCTTCGGGTTGCGCTTAAACAGCGTCAAACACTGCTCTGAAGTGGTCTCACGGTTGCGCTTGTTGTCCGAGAGTGATCTTTTGAAATACCTACTGTCTCAGCTATCTCGCGCACCTTGAATCGGCGGTCTGCCAATACGAGTTCGTGGATTTTTGTCACGTTATCCTCCGTGGTAGCCGTTTTCGGGGCACCTGGACGTGGCTCATCAAAAACCGACGTGCGGCCACGTTTAAACTCGTTAAATCAATTTTTGATTGATGGAAGGAGAAGAGTCACCGTACACAGCATCCAAACGCTCTTTGATTTCGCTGCGCGATTTCCCTTCCAAAAACAAGAATCGAAACACCGATATTGCTCTTTTTCCATTTTTCTAAAACCCGTGGACACTCCCGCTTCCACACGCGGTCAAAACAAAACTACGAGTCCAATCCGACTGAAATTTCGACAGTAGCCGTCTACTAGAATGTACTGCACGATAGCTCTTGCGATACTGGTGCCTCCTAGCGGTCAGACTAAATACTTATCGAACCACCCTCGTATTTTATATATTATCACTGCTTTAATGTTGCTTTAATTTGAAGAAATTTCAATTATTCAGATTATGGATAAGGCACATTGTCTTCTCGTTGCCAATGGCAAGATTGTGATTCCTTATTCCTAACAGGTCAAGCTATAGTATTGCACAGTTTGAACAAAAAATCTTGCACAACTTGAAAAGCGAAGCGGCGAATGAAGGCAACTGAACTCAAAGACTATAAGGTGAAAGTAATTTTAAAAAGAAAGACTATAGGAAATACGAGTAGATTATAAAAAAATCAAGAAAAGTAAAAAAAAATTAATGTAAAAGACTTAAAGCATAGTAGGTTCTAGCAGTATTAAAAATACTCTGATTTTCTTGTTTAGCTTCGAGAGAGACGTTTTCGAAGCCCCCTTAGCCTCGATCTGTGACTCATATTCGATGTACAGGGATTTACTTAATGAAAAAGGCAAGCTATCAAAATAATCGATTTCATCTATTGAACGCCCGTGAACGGATTGTTTTGAAGCCGTCAATATATTTTGGTGTCTCTTAACGGTAATAATAAACTTTAATTCCCACGCGGTAAAAATTGCTCTCTGTCATCAATTTCGTTTCTTCAAAAACCAACTGAAGACTACAGTTTCTTCGAAAGTCCATCGAACTGGTCACAATTCATTACCAATCTCAATCGATTCCCCGTTCAATAACCTCCAAAACGGAACTAAACCAATTTTCCCACAATAGAACCAATACCCCGATGTTGAGAGAAAAATTAAAGACACAACTCACCATGGGACACGCGTCCCATTACTCATCGAAACGATTCATTCAACTCGAAAACCTACAACAGAGAAACCATAACAAGCTCCGTTTTAAAACACGATAACAATCGAGGTTTAATAAAAAAGCTCCATTCACATAATTCACTTTCGGAGGGCTGCCCGCATCTCAACGGCAAGTAAAAGTGAATCAAATCGCCATATTTCGTTCGAATAGATACGTCTTTCTCCATTTTGTTGTAATTATCATTATGGACCGGTCCAATGCATATATTTTCATAAATATAATTCGTGTCTTTCTATCTGCAGATGTGGTGACATAATGCGCTTTATATGAGCTTAGTTTGTGTGATTTATTCATGAATCATGCTTTCGATATTGGCTTTACATACGATTGCTGACAGGTTACGTCAGAGCCAGGGTCCGGGGGACAAGAGGCTCATAAATGCTTTTGTATGACATTTAATAGAGTTGTTAATAGAGAGTCTTTGAATAAATTATATATGGATGAATGAATTGGGGAGAGGATGGCCGGTGAAAGATTGATGAGGTCTTAAGAAGAGGAAGTCAAAGCGGAGGGCCGCTTAAGTGATCGGTTGGATGTGTTGGGTTCGTTTTCCCTATACGGTCTCTTGCAATTCGCTGCACTTACCTTGATCTGTACTTCAATACCATTGCCGCTTGACTTCGATTATGGACCTCAAACACCCACAGCTCAGTTCAAGATCAACTTTCTATAATATCTTCCACAACTGACTTGTAGATGAAACAGATTCCAACGGAGCCAATGACGCATGCTTAGATTAGATTCCTAAATCGTTTTACTATTTAAATGAGAAACTGTTCGTTTGCTTAATTTCAATTCAAAAGCATATTTTAAACACCTTGGATATGCAATATTTCTAGCTGCTGTACGGATCTACCTTAAGATAGATAATTTTTGCATAGAATCTTGAGAAAAACAAGTTTTCTTCATGTCCAGTCGTTGAGGCTCTAGCAGCTTAATACGTTCTTACCATTTTGCTCATAACAAGGGCGGGTTGCTTGGCATATCTTATTGCCGGCATCTTCGTTATTGTGTACTTGGTTTTATCAATGTCATTGAGTGCGGAAATGATTAGTTTTTATCTGTGTTGTTTAGGACACTTTCGTTAGACGAATATAGCTAGTGAATATGCTTTTATCTTTCATTATGGATGCTCAACTTTAAATGTGAATGAAAGAAGTCGTGCGTGAAGTATCGATTTAATTAATATCTTATTTGAAAGATCATCGAAATATGAAGTTGTTTAAATGTTTGCCATGAATTTGCCGCATAAATAAGGCTTAATTTTTGTGATGGCATTCGTTGCGTTGGTTTTGAGGGCATCATTGCTTGCGATTTATTTGCATAAACCTTCGATGTATGATATGATACATCTGCAATAAAGGCATTGAATGGCACGATCGCGCTACCGTTGCGAGTCAATAGCCATGATCTCTAATCGCTTGTGCAAAATATTCATCTTGGAAAGTGCTTCATAATATATCAATGACGTCCAGGTGGATACCCATATCAAGCTTTTCTGGCCACAAGAAATTCCTTGACATCGTCCAAAATACGTAACAAACAGTGAGTTTCTCGAGATGCCTTTAGTGCTGGTTTACAGATTGTCTTCAATAAACAAGGTGACTTTTTATTTCTCCCGAAAAATAAGTCAAAATCGACTCCGCTGCTTGTCTGGAAATACAACCCCATACCGTCATATAGGGCAAGTGCTTAACTGTGAGAAGAATACAATGTTCCATAAGCCGTACGCCTCGCGTACGACAGATACTGCAAGGGTCGTCGGGCCAGTAAGGTAAAATTTATATTCGTCCAATTCAGCCCAATTGTCTTCATTTTTAGCCCAATTAAGACAGCTGTTCTTTATTTTCCTAGTTAGAAATGATTTTTTTGCAAGCTCTGTCGTCCCTATATCCATATTCTTCAACCGATTTCGAACAGTTCCTATTGAGATATTCATTTGGGGTCATTGGCGAACTAAGCTTTAATTGGACTATATTTTACATGTAATTTTAAGAAAATACCCATTTTGATAAGCCACTGCAAATATAGCACCTTTTAGTATGGTTATGGTATGATTTTCTCGATTTTCGGAACTAAGATTATTCAATACGTTCTCAATCTTATCGTAACTAGGGCATAGTTTTACAGGAATCGATTTATTTCTTAGACTAAAAATAATCCCACGCCTCTGGTAAATGTAAGGACTGGGATATCAATGTTTTGAGCCACAGGCACATCTAAGGAATCATATTAACGTAGCGTAAAAGTTGTGAATGTTTTGGTCAGAAATCCGGAACTTTTTCTGTGGATGATTTCATGTAAACGCCTTGCACTTGTGGGTACATAGTGCTTTTCATTGATCTTACGACGGGAAGGTCGCACTATGTCAATGAACCTTATAGGAATGACTTACATTTAGCCATTCCTGAGCCCATGTTTTTGTTACAAATTCAAGATTTTTGCAACCTAAAACGTCCGAGAAATATGACGTGACTATACTACGCATCAAGCATCAGTCGCCTGCAAGCGTTCATTCAGATTAGATCGAGTTTTTCGTGTATTCCTTTCGGATAGCTCGGTGCAAGATCAAAATGCAGCGAACAGTTGAACAGTAATACGGCATCAGATTATGATTATTGGGCATGATTTGCCGTGTTCGAAAATCGGAGCATCTCACAAACTACAATTTTTAAACGTGCCAGGTTGTTCAATGGATACCGAAGGAGTGTGGAGGACAGGCCTCAAGCTGAACGGGCGTCCACATCAAAAACCGACAATTACTTGCTAAGGGGGTGGTCCACCATGAATTTGTGGTTAAGTAACGCAGAGAAGTGCTAAGAAAACTGAAGAGATGGGTCAACTAGGTGATGCTAGTTTTCGCTGGAAATCGGAAATTGCATCAGTCATGCTTCCTCTATGATCTCAAACCCCTTTATAGTTCCGACATGGGACCAGCAGATTTTTTCTTATTCCCAAAAATGAAATCCTTCGTCAAAAGGTACCCTCTTGTTACTTTTAGTGCCCCCAAAAAATATTGCACGCATACCCTTAAGGACATTATCAGCAAGCCTTTAAATCTTGAAAAAATGGCTGTCAAAAGTATGTCGATGCTCAAGCGACGTATGGTAGATTGTAGCAATATCTGACATAAAATCTATTTCTCTGACACATTTTATATAAAGCATATATATTAAGACATTCAGGAACATCTTTGGTTACGATACAGTGATAACACACACGATTCAGGGATGTGCTTGGACTTGAGGGTGCTCATCCTCTTCAATTGTTTCATTGAAAAACAGATTCACCAAAAGCAGTGTTTAATATTTCTAAAAATGTTGCATTGTGTATTCCCATAGCAACTTTTAGTGCAATTTTTTTTAACCATTTCATAAGCACAAAAATAATGACCCATGGTACCAAAATGCGTCTTTTTCCTCTTCGTTAATGGCGCTAAAGTCTGAAGTGAACCTGAGCCTCAACCAACAAGCCTCTCCAGCCAGTGCGGTCTCTGACGGTCAGTGCTGCACTTCCAGTCGATTAAGGTCCCCTTCCACCCTTGTGCGGTATCGCCGCCCCCTGCTGCGTGGTCCCACCGAGTTGGATTCTGACTCTTCGGGCCGGAGCTGCGTTGTCCATACGCTCTACATGGCTTAACCATCTTAGACACTAGATCCGAAGGCGCTGTACTAGGCCGATGTTGCTCTACAGTCCGTACAGTTCTTCGTTTACCTTATCGTCAGTGTTGTTATCGTTGGTCAAGCAATTAAGCAGACTTGAAATCGATCGCACCTCTTGGGTTAACCAGTGACTCTTGCACGATGTTTTAAATGACAATGCTGAAAAAGTTGCATGTTTGTTTTTCTCCCCATTTTTAACATCAAAGGTCTCGGTTAGTTCGTTATCGACCGTAATGGGTGATGGGGAGAGTTCTTCATTTTCAGCCTGCACAGTCGGATGAGTTTGCCAAGAATATTAAAACTAGACTAGGCTCTTTATAGCTCGTCTTTATGCACACTGTCATACGCGGCCTTGAAATCGATGAAAAAGTGATGGATGTCGATTTTGAATTCTTGAGTTTTCTCCCAGATCTGTTAGAGTCTGAATAGAGCTGACTGGCCTGGCCTGAAGCCACACTGATAAGTGCCGATCAGGTTTTCCACAAAACGAGGATGTCAAAGACACTTATTCTCCCTGTAGTTGGCTCAATTATAGGGGTCTTCTTTTTTGTTGACCGGGCAAACGATGCTTAGATTCCATTCATCGGACATGCTTTTCTCCGACCATATGTCACAAATAAGTTGGTGCATATGCCTTACCAGCTCCTTATCAGCCACCTTAAATAGCTCAGCAGATGGGCTCGATATCACTATCTTCTCTTCGTCTTAGTTGAGTGGACGGAATTCTCTTAGGTCGTGGTCCATTCTGTGATCAGCGGTATCTTGTCTATCGCCGCCGTTATACAGTCTACAGAAGTGGTCTTGCCATATTCTTAGCATCGACTGTGGGTCTACTACTAGTTCACCATTCTCAGCCTTGCATTTTTCTGCTCTGGCTTTATACCTCTGGCATGTTCGTTTTACCTCGTTGTAAAACTCCCGAGCATTATTTCTGCGATAGCATGTCTCCATCTTCTCGATCTCACGCTTTCCGTGCTCTCTTTTTTTCTTTCTAAAAGGCGCGTGTACCTCACTTCTTTTCTGCTCGTAGAGCTGGTCTACAAAACCCAAGTTTAACTGTCGAGCTTTCTCCTCCCTGTTTTAATCCAAAACAATTTTTTTTCTAAAATCACAATTTAGGGCGGGCAACTTAAGACGCTTATAGCCTTGTAGCTTTCAGCAAGTTTATTGTCGCTCAGCCTTCCGCTTTGGCTAAACTTGAAGCCTTGCAATGATCCTAACAAATTATTGAGACTAATTTATTACTTTCTTCAAATAAAGACCTTAAGTTAGCCTAGCAACATACTTACATTTTTGAAACCAAGTTCGCGGCTTGCAACTCTAATCAGGTGTCAATAGAATAAAAAAATTAACAATAAACGAAACGCTTTCGAACCGACTTAAAAGAGTCTAATTAGCACTTTCCAACCACCAAGCTAGAGACAAAACTTTCTAATCCAAAGCTCATGATCAATTAGTACATACGAGTATCTCCAGAGTACGCCCTAATTTGTGATCTATTGTTCCCAATCGACCTCATTTGCTCCACTTAATCGAATCAAACAATACAAAGTTGCCTACAGGCCTTCATGGAACCGTTTATCAAGCTATAGTTAGTCTTCTTAGGTCCGTTAAGGTTCAAGTTCAATAAACCCTGAGATATTCGTTTCAACTCAATCGCCTGCTCCAATAAATTCAATCAAATCAAAATCTCCTGCAACATATTTACCTGAAAACTTCATGAAAGAATCCAATTAACCAAATGCTTACCCTCATCCGCTTCCAGAACGAGCCGATAACTCACTGCCGTTAAGCAAACGCAAGCAAATAACAAATTTCTTCTATTAATTTCGTAACTGTAAACAAGCAACCCAACCCAATCCATTTGGCTATTTGCCCACATGCCACAACACCAATAAGACCCCGGCCATATCCATAACATCAACCAGACCCAACTAGCTCAATGTGGTTGGCGATACCAACAACAGCTCCAAATCAAATTGTTTCTCACATTCTAATGGACCTTCGTGTGCTCACACTCCCGTGGAGTCCGAAATCCAATGGCGAGTAAACTATCAATTGAAATTCATCAATCGTTGCACTAATTCCTCCTCGAAAAGCGAAGAAGCACACTATGGTTCACATGGAACATGCAATCATTTTGCACCCGGGATAGCTTTTGGGTGGAAGACAAAGAAAAAAAATAGAAAAAATATTGGAATAGATGAGCTCTCATCTCTCTGGCGTATGGCATGTGGTATGGTGGCCTACCCACCAGGTCTTCTTTCGATTGGCAATTATAAAGTAATTCCTCCTTTCGTTCTTCCTGGAACTTCTCGGTTTCGTTTCTCTTTTTTCCTTCTTCTTCTGCTTCTCTTGTTGGTGCTTCTCTTGTTCGGGCCTCTGGAGTGCTTCAGCTCGAGCACGTTGTTCTAGTTCCGTCGTCATTAAGCACAGTGGTGCTATTGCCACGACAAGTAGCTTCATTGTAGCCAGTTTGGCACGTTACCTCATCGCATAGTCTACACGAGTACGAGTATGAGTAGGAATCTATCCAGGCATCCAGGCAATGTGTATCTCTCGTGTATCTGGTATGGATTGTCTTTAAACATTCAGTTGTCGAGCAGTCGGTTGTTAGTCGACGATCGTCGGCTAGTCTCTAATGCAATTATTAGCGTGTTACATAATTTACTTCTTTTCCTCGCCTTCTAACGGCCGAATGAGAACGATTTCAGGTGAAGAAGTGTGACATGAGGGGCAAATGGAGCACAGTGGCGTGCGCGCATACACAACAGAGCTTAAGTTTGCCCCAGTGCACTCGGCTGTTGGGTGCTCCGTTGGCCATCATCAGCAAGCAAGCAGCATTGTGCTGCGCCAGCTTATGAATACGAATACGAGTACTCGTATATTGACCAAGACACACCGTTTCTGGCTGGTGCAGAAGCGTCTTGTGCGCGATTCGATTGTATGATTATGTTGCTACACATATAAACGTGCCGAGATAGATGGCCAGTGCCGGGCCATGGGTTTGCATGTAAGTTTATCGAACCGTAAATAGTTCGCCTTTTTGGGTCTTTTTAGTTTTCCCTCTCCTCTCGCCTGCTTCGTCGTTGATTGTTGTTTTTGTTTAATTTTCTTTTTTTTATTTTTCGATTAACACAGAAATTGAAAAAGGAAAAAAAGATTAGAAATAGAAAAAGAAGAAGAGGGGAATACTTAAGTCAGCTCGGTGAGCTAATTTTTTGATGCAATTTAGTGATGAGTTCGAATGGACAACATTTTTGCACGTTATTTAACGAAATACCTGACAGGTCGGTAGCAACGCTGATAGACAGGCCGATGGGTATTTCGTAAAAATCGATACAGTGCAATCTATGATTTTGTATTGCGTTCGGAACTTTTTTTCGAAAAGTAGTGGAGCAGAAGCTGCATATGTATATGGTCATATCGAGTAGATTTGGTGACACTTTCAAAAACTCTTTTATATTTTAGTCATAACATTGGCAAGGAGTTTTTTTTAATGCTTGAAACCCTTTCCACAACCTTGAAACGTTCCCAAAAACTTTTGAAAACCTTATGATAGATTATTGCATTGCAATGAAAGGTCTAGACTTTTCTATAAATCCACGTGCCCGACTACAAAAAATAGAAGCCAGTCGAAAGTACTATAGAGGATGAGCCAACATTGGTGTAGATATTATTGTCAACTACTGTCATCCATTAAATATGGTTGATTTTCATGACAGACTATTAGGCCAAATATACACCGTTTTGTTCGATAACTTGTAGGTAATTCCGTTAAGCCTCTCTCATAGAAGCCCACGTCCCTATTGGCAAGAAACTGGAGAGTTATTCTTCATAAGCCTCTCTTGAGGCGATTTTTTCACGAGCGAAGACGTTCGCCGTGGACAGAAACAGATAGTAATCATTTGGTCCGGACTATAACGTGAACGCATAAGAACCTCAAAAACCAAGTTTCCGACTTTCCGGCGAGTCACTATCGATGTGTGTGACCTGGTTTGGTTATGATGGAACACAGTTCCTCTCCTAATGGTCAAAGATGACTCCTTCTGGGTTTCCTTCAGATGGTCCAATTGCTGACAGTGCAGGTCCAAATTAAGAGTGCTGCTGTAAGGGAGCAGCTCATAGTAGATGATTCCCTGTCAACCCCTACAAACACACAGAAAAACCTTCCTGGCCATCAATCCCGTCTTGACTTCATTTTGCCAAGGCTCACGGTGATTCGACCATGACCGTTTTCGCTTGCAGTTATAGTAAGTGATCCACTTTTCATCACCGATCACTATCCGCTTCAGAAATGGTTCGGTTTTGTAGCTCTAAGGCAATCGAAACAATGCTTACGCGATGATCAAACTCGCGATTTCCATGATATTGTTGCCATTTTCGATAGAGTCAAAGGCACACTTTTGATATCGAAATTACCGGAACGAAAAACTACGAAACCAAAAGTGCGCATGATTGACTACAACGCCCGATTTGCTTTTTCACTTTTATTGAAGAAAACCCGTAAAAATTTGGTAAATAGATATCGGATCGCCCAAAAATACTAGAGGCAGTTGACCGAATTTTTTTCTAGTTTCAATAAAGTAGCCATACCCCTCACACAAGCCCTCAAACAACAAATTTATTGGTTACAAAATGTATAGATCGTATTATTTCAGTTAGTGTAGAAGGAGAGGTTGCACTTCGATGTCATGCGATTCGACACATTTAGACTGATTTCTGTGCTCTTATTTGAAGGCTAGAGTCTACGCAATGATAATCATCGCCGACTGTTGAGCCGAAGATCTGCACTTATTCACAACATCAGTTGTGAATGAGAGATGATCAAAACGCGCTGACGAAGACATAACACTCGCAGCATAAGATCACTTCAAAATTCATCCTTAATGACATGGAAACAAAAGAGTTACTGTGAACTAAAACCAACGCAAATTCAGTCGAATCTCTCAAATCCTATCCAGGACAACCACCCATGGAGAGTTGGGAACGAACATCTTCGACACAATTGCACCCCGTCCAGGTTGTGTGACAAACACCATAAGAGCGTACACTTTTGAACCTGCACGAATTATAAAAAAAAAAAAACAAACAACCATAACTATTGTCCCATTGGTGTTTTTATAAAAATCATCGATAACTTGATCGCTTAATAATCTTCTATTAAGCCGATAAAAAGTAACCAATTTAGCTCAACATTGATTTTATAAATTTTAATTTGACAAAAACACCCCAGATGTTGTCTTACCCTGTACATAGCTCAATGGACTGCTTTTTTTACAATCATTTTTGCTAAAGTAATAAAAAACCAAACATAAAAATAGTAATAAAAAATGATCCACGAATCGAATCAGTGTTTGGCTCAGCCAGGCCATGGGTCATTAAACGGGGCAGGTGGTAGGCGGAAGAGGCGATGGCTTTACACGCGGGGTAGGACATCACATTTCTGCGTTTATACCTTGTTTGAATCACCTGAGCCATATGTCATGTGACCCGTTGTCATGTAGCAAAATCATTCTGTCGTATCTCTGCTCGTATGGGGGCCGTTTTTCCTTTAATGGTTGGCTTAAATGCGTCAAGTGCAATCCATTGCAATCTCATGTTCAGTTTAAACTTCTTATAATAAGTTACATGCTGTTGATACCTAAAAACGCTTACCTCAGCCAGGTTCGTACAGTTTCCACTATTCATCGCCAGTCATTATACGATGCAAGAAACCTTTAGTTTTCTGCCATTACAACAATTCAAATAAAACTCGAAAAAACGTCATTCGTTTGTCCCTGCATTTTAACGTGTCGTCACTATCTGCCTGTATGATTTTGCTCAGCTAGCGTCTGTTTTTCAATTTTTGTCTGCAATTTTTAAGGGCATTTAGGTCTAGCAATGTCAAATTGCAGCTCAAGTCAAGCAACATTGCTAAAACAGCTGACTCCAGCATTATTGAACTTAGTGTGTAAACGATCGATTTGTGCAGAGTGATACATAGTTCCCTTATGCTCGAATCATACTAACCCGAGTCCAATCAATCAATTTTTTCTGCTATTATTTTGCCATTTTCCCTGTCAACGAAAAGTAGGTCGATAATACCGCCACTTCCAAAAACTAGATCAAACAGTCACCCGCATCGGCTTCTCTGTAGCATGTAGCTCTGTAGTTTATATTATATACCTCATCTGAGAAGATGATTTTTTTAGGCCAAGCAAAGAGTCTCTAACGAAGCTTCTATATCTGAATAAGTTTGACTTTATAAGCGAATATTTTACACAAAATTCTTCTTAAGCGTACAGCTAATAGTGAGTACCACTTTCATCTTTAGCGAGTGGGTTTTCTGGGCTTATAGGCACACTTTCAGTATCAGCAGAATTTTTTCCGACAAGGTACCCTGCACAACACAGCCATAATTTGTGTTATCAATTACCTTACAATTCACACGAACAGTAAGCGCGATTAGTGCATCATTTCGACCAAAATTCCTTTTCAAAATTTTAAAATGTTTCCAAAACCCAGCACTCACTTTGGGAATACGGGACCAGTATTTACCACCGTTTTTCAAGCAATAATCCATTCATTGAGCTTTATTTTATTATTATGAAATACCGTTATTGCTAAAATCTAACAAACGTTTTAAAGTGGTCTTACTAATTCTTAAATCGCTAAGCCATCTCGGTGAGACTGAATAAAGCTTCCTGTTTTAAAAACTAATGATTTAACTATATGTAGAACACAATTACAGAAAATAAACCATTCGGGGTAATCCGCTGGCTTAATTTCTTGTGTTTGCGGGGCATGTTAAAAATTCGTTTTTTGGTATAGCCTTGAGCTCTTCCAGCGATGCAGTCTTTATCTCCCAAATCGTGGCAAGTTTTCGCTCTTTAATGAGTCTTTTGGAAGAGAAAACGTCGCAAGGAGCTAAGTCCGGTGAACACGGTAACTGAGGCATGGTTATAGTATTGTTTTTGGCCAAAAAACTACGATCAAGCAATGACGACATTGTGATCGAAGAAAACACTAAGCAAACTTTTCACAATTGACCGAACTTGACGTCCTTCTTTCGGTCTTGACCTTTCTGTTCGCTTCCATTAGGACTATTGGAGTTTGGTTTCGAAATCATAATAATATACCAGTGCCTCATCACCAGTGGTGATCATTTGCAACAAGTCTGGATGGTCATTCACGTTATTCAACAGCTCCTGAGGGTTGTTTTAACTACGGTTGTTTTGGCAAAAATTTAACAATTTCGGAACATACTTCGTTGACGAAATGTACGTTTCAATCATGAGCTAATCGATATGCCAATTCTCTCACTTCTCTGATAGTGATTCTTCACAGCAATTTTCTTCACCACTTCAACGTTTTCATCCGTTTTTGACGTACTGTAGTCCCCAAGGCGGATATGATCATTGTCATTTCCTTGGTTTTCTGCTAAGAGCTTCTACCACTTATTCACATTTTTTTTTTGGTCAGTATAGGCTCGTCAAATCTCGTAGTCAACATTTCAGGTACGATGGAGCGCTTAATTTTATTATTCACACAAATTCTTTTGATCCATTTTTTCAATACCAAAAATCGCCACACCAAAGCACGTTTAACCTATATATCTGTGAAAAACAAACTAAATATTCAAAATGTCTGACATTGTCAAAGTTTGTTATATATTACATATATGTAACATGTACACCAACGTAACAAAATAAAAATTCGAAAATCGAATGTAATTAGCTTGCGAAATTCAAAAAATCACTTTATTTCTTGAACCAACCTCGCATATGTAATTTAATTTTAACTGTATGACTAATTTGTTTTTTAATTCTTTTTTTTTTCTTAGTTTTGGTTTTTATTTTTGTTTATTTTTTCGTGGTTAAAACTAAAACTAAAATTAAAACAAAACTAAGACCACTCACCCTAGCCTACCATATCGATTGGCTTTTGGCAGGCTTTTCCTTCGGATTATTGACTAAGGTCATTGCCCTCGTAACATTTTATCAGAAAATTGTCCAATCTAAAAATTCCTATCTTATTGTAGACGACCTCGTTAGGGTAAAATTTCGTGTACTTAGATTCGGACATTCCGAGACAAGTCCTAAAGCATTGTCTCTCAAAAACCTAAATCCTTTCAATTAACCTCTTCAGTCCTCAGAGAAGGATACTGCAGATTTTAATTTTTTTTGTCGAAACATAATATCTGTGCCTTAAAGAAACTGTGTTTGGAGTTAAAAATTTATATAAAAAAGGTTTTAAGGAGGAGGTATCACCAGTGATACTTTGGATCTTGGCGAAGTAAAAAAAACAAAAATTCGCATTTCAATTATATTTTATTCGTGAAAGGTTTTAAAACAGTTTCTGCACGTAGAGAAGCATAAGTGCACTTTGCATGTGCTGCACCTTATGTACGTTAGGTTTTTACATCCTGGTCCCCTACATTTTGCGGGAACAGGAAGTAATGGTTGTGCTTTTCTTCGCCGCTTTCCAGTACTGGCTTCATCTACCTCGAAGTCAGGATCACTTGTTTCTGTTTCGCCAATAGGATTTCGGTTTGAGGAATGAGGAGTAGAAATAAAAAAATTTCAGCAATATCTAGCCGAAAGTTAAAGTAGGTCAAAATATCTTATTTTAGCTAACCGCACCGGTTTGCTTCATAACTGTATTGTATCCAAGATGCAGCTATATCGAAGTCCATAAAATGGTGTAAAGATCTCACTGTCCACTTTCTTGTCCGATTGCGCATTGCACATTTTCCCAAAACTCTATCTAATAAGTCAACTCCTCCCATACATTCATTATATTTTTTTATTGCATTTGGACAACTGATGTGTAGGTATGTGAACCTTATCTACTCTGGACCAGGGGCGGCAAGTGTCCATAGGCTCAACTTCATGATGCGAAAAGACTGGGTTTATTATCAAACCATTTTATCATACAAACATTTTCGTCATTCCTTACGACTTGGTTATATGAGCCCCGTAATTTTCGCATTTGACTTTCTGTTTTGACAAAACTTTTTTGAGTACTCTACTTGCCATTAATGTACCTGAAGCAAAAATGCGTCAATGAACAAAGAGAGTATCTATTAGATTGATGGACGTGAAATATCGATCCATGAAAACAACAGTATTTTCTAGCAGAGAGTCAGCAAGAGCAAGCACTACTTTGCCACCCACATCAAGCCTATCAGGCAGCGGAGCACGTGCAGGAACTATACTTCTTCCCTTTCCCTCGTAGAGCATAAAATCCAACGGCAAACCATAGCTCGTCGTCATGACGAAATTTTTTTAACCTACAGGGTTGGGCTTACCCCGTACAAACTGTCTCATGAGTACGTGGCCTTCAAAAGGAATCATTTGTTCGTCGATGTTGACCTCTAATGGTCTCTGATGACTGAGACATTGGGTTCTGATTCTTTGGCAAATAGGCCTAATTTTCCAAAATCTGTCACAAGCCTTGCATTCCACAGTAACTTCATTCTCATCCACAACCTTCAGGTGGTTCCTGAGGTGATAAAACCTATCTCTTGTTAGGTTGTCGGAAATCAAAAGGTATCTGGTTCTTGCTTCCCACGCCATTCTTAGCGTCGGAAAACCTAACAATGCAGCAACAATGCTTATACCCCAAAACGTTTTGACCTCTTCGGAATCTGTATTCAATGTTTTTCCAAAAGAAGAAAGGTAGCTTGCGTTTGAGGTCCTGGCGTATTCCTTAAAAAATATGTCATCCAAGTAATCCGAAAAATATCCTTACAGTAAGTGTAGAGGGTGCATCCATTATTCCTGGCTCACCTGGAATACCGCTTTATACAGGGTCCGCCATCTAACGTTTTTTTTTTCAAGTAGTGCTTATTTCGTGAATGGTAACACTTAGCTCATGTCTGATTTGACAGATAATTAGTTTTATCCTTCCGCTGAACGAATATGGTTGTGTATACGCTTAAACAACGCTGGGAAATATTGCGACATTACTTTGAAAATCATGGTAATGTTGCAGAATGTGTGCGAAAATTGCGTACAGATTTTGGAAGAAGAGAAGCACCGTCAGCTCCGTATGTTCGTTATCTTGTGAAAAAAGTGAAAGAAACTGGCATCCTCATCGATAAACCAAAGCGTGAAAAGCCAAAAATAGTGCGTACACCCGAGAATATTGCTGCTGCGGCAGAAAGTGTGCGTGAAGCGCCATCAACATCAATTCACCGTCGTTCTCAACAATTGAACATTTCGGAGACATCATTGAGACGAATTTTGCATAAAGACCTTGGTATGACGCCATACAAAGTCCAATTGGTTCAGGAGTTGAAGCCAACTGACCATCCAATGCGTTTTCGCTTCGCTAAGTGGGCCTGCGATCGACTTACAGAAGATGCCGATTTTGCCGAAAAAATCATCTTTTCAGATGATGCTCATTTTGATCTTGGCGGGTATGTAAACAAGCAAAATTGTAGCATTTGGGGCACAGAAAACCCGCACGCATACATTGAAAAGCCGGTGCACCCAAAACGAGCCACTGTTTGGTGCGGATTTTGGTCCAGAGGCATAATTGGGCCATTTTTCTTCGAAAATGAGCAAGGAGTGGCCGTTACAGTCAATGGCGATCGTTATCGGGCCATGTTGAACGAATTTTTGTTCACACAAATTGAAGAGGAGGATATTGGCAATATTTGGTTTCAACAGTTTTAGCTTACAAAAATCATCACTGCAATGAAAATGACACCTCTTGCTGGATAACCCTCATGACATCAGACTCGGCAGTTTTTTTTTTTTTTTTTGTTTTGTTTGACTGTGCGAATAGGCTAAGCGAATATATAAGAATTACATGCTGCACCAGAGAGTATTACACAGCTTACCATATCATATGCCCGGAAGCCCTTGTTAGATTTATCGATTCCATCCACAATGCAATAATTGCCCCATTTGTCATGCTATCATGTTGGTAACCTTTGACTGCACAAGTCTTTACATGCTTATTGTGGAAAAAACACCTTCTTAATTGTGCTTCAACCAATGGCCCTGACTTGATAGTTAATCAAGTTCTATTCCTAGGTCGTACCTCTGCAGCTGCAACTAAGTCATATAGCATTGGCATATAGATTTAACCCACTCCGGGTATAAACAAAAATACAAAATTAGTTATCATTTATCTATTTGGAAATATTTTAGTGTATATTTTTCAAGCTTAACTATCTGGGATTAATGCCCTTTAAACAGATTTTCCTAGAAGATTAACAAAATACTTCTTTCCATTTGTTTCTTCCAGGTACGTACAACTTAAATGTTACTATCATCAATAAAGCAAAAAATGAGTAAGTAAGCCTACAAGAAGCTCCACAAAAATCAAACGAAAAAAAAAAAAAACAAATAACTGAAAAAAGCATTAACACTCTAGCATAAGCCATTAATTCCCCTGGACTTGACCCTGTCAAAAGACGTAACCCTTACGGGCCAACAATAAAACGTCCGAAAACCTTTAAGTATCACCTCTCTGTGATTGATAACAATAATATACCTCCAACTAAATTGAACAACAAAAACAAAAAAACAACAAATTTGCCAAACTCATCCGAAAATAACATCAACCCATTAAGTTGGTTGTGGTTAATGAATTGCGTGGATCACCTCGGTCCACTGATACCCCAGACACGTAGTTTGATTTTTTTTTCACTTTATTTTTAATGTCTTTCGTGTCGTTTAAAATCGAACATGCAAGTGTAGGCTTAAAGGCATGTAGTCATGTACATAGATACGGAGCTATCTGCCGAAAATCACCTGCTGTAAGGGATAATTTATGGCTCGTGATCGATCATTTCTCCAGAAACCAAGGATGAGTCGAAAAAACCAAAAAGTTATATAAAGGTAATCACCTTTGACAGGTTTTAGCTTTATTTGTGGTTGGCCAAAAATAAAAGCTGCATCCGACGATCATGATGAGCATCATGTGATTAAGGTTAATCAAGGTTGAGAGTCGAGCAAACGAATATTAACTGCTCCGACTTACTAAATTGAAGATCACTTGCTGTTGCCTTGTATTTCCTTTTCTTGTTCTTGTTTTCTTTTCCGCACTTTCCCCACAGAAAATTGAGAAATTGATGAATAGACAAAACAGAACTCGACGAACCATCAGTCCAACAGTAATCAATCGGTCGAAGAAAGTCGTCGTCGCAGTCATGGTAGGCATCGACTGTTCACAGTTATGGTCATAGACAGAAGTTGAACATGTGAAAGACTGGAAGAGGAGTAAATCACCGCAAGTTTAAGAAATTATCAATTAAAGGCAAAAAAAAATCAGAATAGAAAAAGAGAATACAGGAAATGAGAGGAAAACCATTTCAGAATGTGGAGAAACGTTCACAAGTGCAATGGGGGATTTCTCAATTAAGACCTTTCTATAGATTGATTCTAGAAAAAAGGGAAATCGACGTAAGTGAGATTTAAGTCTTGCATTCGTATTACAGGTTGGGCTACTTTTACTCGTCGTGACGGTCGCGGGACATCAATCATTGGAGCGTGTAAATTGGTACCCACCGCACTTGGATCTGTGAATTAGACAGTCACTCTGATGAAGGTGGTTTTGACTGAGACAATTAGACGTAAATTAGCAAAGCAATCTCTAGGAAATGCCAGAGTAACTCGTTCTCATTTTCCCTTAGTTGTGAGAAAGGTAAAAAAGTATGATTGATGTGGAGGTTGGGTTGTAGCATCCTAGGATAAAATCTCAGTACTCGTAACTAAGGTTTATGGATTTTCTTTAACTTAAGGCTTGTTATCGCCTGACTGACAAGTATACACTATTTTCATCACCAAAAGAAAAACTATGGTTAAATTGAGGATCAAAACCTTTCTCTCCCTTTCAGCCCATGCAGTGAGCGTAAGACGTAAACTATGGTCAAGCGGTTTCTTGCTCTAACTTGGTCTCGTAAGCTCGAACCAAACATTCTTGCAATATTGCTTAACTTAATAGTGAATTTTTAATCAAAATTCACACAATTACACGCGTTATTTAAGCTTGACTCTACTTAAAGTAAAATACAAATTAAACCAAGCACAAATTAGCTACCTTTTAAATTAAAATCAATTCAAAACCAAACCAGTAAGCCAATCAAGATATCTTCTGCCTCATAAAACATTGCGATGAACACCTAGGTCATATTCTTATGATATCATAATTCATACCACTTTTGTTTAAGAAATAAGGTGACTTTCTCGTAAGATATAATATTTACTTATTCATCAATCTGCTTTACCTGCTTCAAAGCAGTCCCCCTCAGATATTACATTCTTGTGCCAACACTTCTGCCAATCCTCGAAGAATTTCTAATATGCGCTTCTCAGAATAGCCTTGAGCTCTTCTAGTGATGCGGCTCTCGTCAGTCATGACAAATCTAAGTCTTTTTATGGATCTTTTCAGTTTTGGGTGAATACTATGACTGGTGCATAATTTCGGTATTGTTTATATACAAAAACTACAGTGAGAGTGAGCAGGTGCATTACCGTGTTGCACAGACGTTTTCTTGGGAATTCTTTACATAAACGGCGCATAACCTTAAGGTAATATTCCTTATTGGCCGTACGACCTTCTGGCAAGAACCCATGATGAACCATGACATTGGAATCGAAGAAACCAGTGAGGAAAATGTTCACATTTAACCGAACTTGGTGTGCTTTTTTCGGTCTTGTCTCTACTGGTGGCATCTAATGGGATAATTAGATTTTGGTTCCGACGTCATAACCATATACCCAGCTTTCATCACCAGCTCATGTGGACGTTCTTTTGGTTAACATAAGATGACTTTTGGTTAACAAAAGTTGAAATAATTCAAGAAATCGGTCGACGTGAAGCTCGAAAAAAACTGATTTATTGTAGGCCAATAATTAGAATTAAATTCAGTAATAACATTTAACTAGTGACTTTGGTCACTGCCCAATTTCTAAAAACACCTTATCGGTCATAACATGAAGTTGTAGCGATTAATAGGTCGATTTGGTTTTCGTCACAGTCCCAATTTTTACGGATTGGGTATTGGCTTTTTATAACTGGTCATCGACATTTCTCTGTGTTAAAGCCTCCCAGCCTACTATCCTAACTCGTGAATATACTAAACCCCTTTTTCGAAATAAGCACTGTGGAGTAACGCCCTAAGACTTTTACAAATCAGATTGTACTAAACCTTACCCGGATATCGAGGTAACCTCTCTTTGTTTTCTTTTTGTCCTGATTTTTCTAATTAAGCCTATATTTTCCATATTCGATAAAATTAGTTGATGATAGTTCAGTGTGGGGAATTGCTCGAGGTTTCGAAGGGCTTACTAAGGCCCAATGCGCGACCCAACAATATTTTTCAAGCCTCTTTAACCGGCATGGTCTTTAGCCAGCTGTTTCTTTTGTCTATGTGTGCCCTACCTTATATTCGAGCGTTCTTTACTACGTTATCCTTCGGGATTGGAATCGATCACATACCGAGCCAAAGCAGTCTTCGATTATCGTGGGCATTTCATTACTATCAATTTCCTTTGTGAAGCGTCAGCATGGCATTCAATGTCGACAGTAATGATTGCCTTATATCCAGTGGGCGATTTTGCCATTACCATTTCTGCAATACCACCACTATCCATAAATTACGCGATTGCAATAAAAAAGGCGACAACTCACCTCGTCTATTGATATTAACTTTGCTGGGTTAAACGTTGGATCAGTGGAAGCCCGATTAAGCCAATGTCGCCTTTCAACCGTTCTTGGTTGTCTATCTGAACTCTGTCTTAAAATAAATATTATCAAAGATTCAAGAATGTTGAATTGCCCAAGGAGAGCGGAAGAATAGGTGCATTCGATTATGTCTAAACCTTTGCGCCGTAGATGAGAGCCGGCTTGATTAAAGTTTTGCAAGGTTAGCTTTGTTTTATGAAAGAAGACCCTATTTTTTAGGTACCTCTAAGTCTCGGCATTAAGCGTGTTTCTTTGAAGAGACAATAAATTTGTTTTTACCCTCAATTATCCTCAGATCCATTTTCGACAACGCACTATGTTAGTCCAATTATATTAATGTCATCTGCATATGCAAATTTTTTAAAAACAAACGTACGCATTTTATTTGCCAAATCTTTAACTATTTGTTACGAAAGATTTCGTCCGAAAACACGCCCTGGCCAAACATCATTTGCTTTACCGACCTCACGCATCAGTAAGTTGTCGCAAGCGTGGACAAGGGCTCACTTCAAAGAGTCAATATTTCAGTGGCGAGTAGAAAAGGACATTTCCTCGAAAACGGACCACAACTTGTTATCAAAAGGGTTGAGGTGGCTATAGGGTGGTATGAAGTCGAATACATTTTTTTAGTCACTCTTGAGTGCTTTTTGCCTTGTGGGCTTTAGAAGAATCTAGTTCGAATGTCTAAAAGCTGTTTGCATTGTTTGGCTTAGAGGCTTAACGACATTTTTCCAAAACAGTAGTTTGGTAAGCTTTCGCCCGAGTCTGGGCTTAGCTGTAGCTTAGCTATCATACCCATTTGTAGGATGGTAGCCTCTTTCAACATTGGGAATAAATTCTGAAGCTTCTTTTGATGTCCGGGCATACACTCAATCATTTTGTTTATTTAATAAACGATTATTATTTTATTTACTAAACATTTCTTCTAAGATGAATATTTTCCCGGTGAACAGAATTTGCCTCTGAGAGGTTTTGTTGTTTGCTTATGTTTTTGCTTCAATGGTACTAGATATTCTGCTTCCTCAGTGATTTGTGTCTGATTTGAGCTTGCATAGCATTGATGGCTCCCGAGGATCTCACAGTGCGTGGACAGCCGGATATTTGATGGTCACGTACTCCACCAGTTTTTTTGAATTTTATTAGTATGATAAACAAAACAGAAATTTATTCCAAGCAGTCGTAAGGTTCGAATGATATGACCTTTTACAATATTACACTTGTATAAGCCACGACACTATTTTCGATATCACCCCATTCGATGATTGCCAATAAGTAATGGGTGACATGCAACTAATGCAACTAATACTTTATTTGAAATGGTTACAGTAAAAATTGTAGCAATATTTATGACTAGACTAGGTATCTAGCCTCTTGCATTGGCTAGTGAGCTCATGATAGCGATGTTGAGGGAATACATAGCAGTTCCTCGCCATTCCTTTTAATGGAGCAGCAAAAGTTCTCCATTGTTATCCTGCACAATGTGCCGAGTCGTGATATAATTTTATTATTATTACTGAGGGCCATTTTAAGCTCAGAAGTTCAGAGCGTCATTGACAACCCTTCACCAAGCCTCCCTGTTATAAGTGGGTTCCTTCCATGTTTCGCTACTTCCTATTCCATCTCTTCTGTCTTATATTTTCCTTTCCTTTATGGCGTGTCCTTCCTGGCTGTCTTTTTTTACTCCGTCCATTGTTCTTTCGTTCTAGACGTTCTACGCATTTTAGTCTTGGAGATTTAATAATCTTAAGATCTTGTTTTCAAAAACCCGAAATCTATTTTTGTGAGGCTTCTTCAAGGTTTGCCGTGGTATTAATATCGCGAATTTGAATGGCTTGAAAATGCACTCATAAGAACCTATTGATCTGTTTTAAAATGGTTTCAAGTGTTCCCTTTCACTACTTTTTTCAAGCGATTGTGGCTTATGATCTCAAAGTAACTTTAGGTATCCTCAAAAAAATAATCAACAGGCGTCAAAAGATTTTGGAGGCTAGTTTATAAATCCATTACGCAAAATTATTGTTTCATTGAGTGTTTCCTTCAATAAGTTGATTGCTTCGGTTGCTGCATGGCACATAGCAGAGTCCAGCTTGAGCTGCATCTCTTCCACATTAACCCACTTAATCTGTAACGAAAAAGTGATAAATCCTGGTTCATGATTAACCTCATTTTCCAAAAAAATTTAGTCGTATACCCATTTCTGTACATTTTTCTTCCTCTTTTTTCCAAATGCGACAGATTTGTTTAGAGACCTACCATCATCGCTGAACACGACTTGTTTTGATAAAACAGCGACCCATTTTTAGCCCAATTACAGAAATTTCGACACGATGATGGTCACTTGACTTCCACTCTTAAAAAAATGACTCTGGCGACGTGCAATCTGACTACTTGTTCCACTTTCTTAGGTTAAAATTGGAAAAACACCCTACCCGGGCCCATGGAATTCTTTGTCATCCTCGTCTAGTGCGAATGACAACAATGTCAGTAAGTTTTTCTTTTTACAGTTTTTTTGGTCTTGGTACCTTTAAGGCTATGTACATATTTTGCAAATATTTAACTGTTGGTCACAAAGCTTTCGGAGTTGGATGTCTCTTTATATAAAACCCATAGCGGTTGTAAAACAGCATTACGTAGAATAGAAAAATTCAGGTACGCCATGGAATTTTGGGCAGCGAAAAGGCGGAGCAGAGGTGTGCTCTCGGGAGCCTAAAACATTACACGCCGCTCCAAAGGTATTCGATTAATTTCACAAATTTTTCCTCATAGTTCATTTAGCTGGTGATGGCCTAGAGGCTTTCATGTATAATCAGTTTTTATCGGCAGATTTTAAATCTATTTGGGTTCGGAGGATTAGTGACGATTAATTTAAGAACTTTTCTAAAGTTATGATAATAGTTTCCGACGGTCATTCGAAGTTATGATCATCAAGAAATCCACAGAGCCAGAACTATAAAATATTTGCTCTATTCCATCAACCAGAGTAAATACATTTTAGAGATTGATTACATTAAGAAGTATAGCTCGGTAGTCGCTATCGAATTAAATACCTTCGTGACCGTCTGAATCTCTGTCTGAAAGAATCCGGAATCGGGACATGATTTTTTTTTACTTTACCATTTTATTTTGCCTTCGGTTAATAGAGGTCACGTTTACTCTTAAGGTGGATGGATGATACTACGTTTCTGGTGCAGCACTATATTATGCAGTCCTAATTAGGGACTAGCTTCAGAGTCTTTTGTTTAACGAAATAGACGCGCCAATGAGTCCGATGACCATCGTAATTAGTTAATTGGATTTACATTAATTTCTGTAATAGTGTTCTAATATCAAAGCTTGTAAATTATTTCGGATCCTTTCTGAGGAAGGTGTGATCTACATATTTATGAAAATTGTTTATTTTTCAATTGTTGTGGGTAGATGTTGGCGGCCTGTAGCGGCCATGTTGTTTTGGAAACACCTGTCAAATCTGTTGTTTATTGTTAAGTTACTGATGCCAAATCGTCATTGGAAGTTACATTATTGAATAGCACCTCCAAATGATACAAATTTATTATCAACATGGGTATTCGTTAGTGCAAACGTTGTACGCATGGCGCCCATTTTATGTTAGACGCGGTGGCCCTTCACAATCAACTCTTCAACGTTTGGTGGCTATACTTAAAACGATCGGTTCGGTAATCAATCAGCCAACATTCGTACGTCAAAGGAATGCAAGATCGGCCGAGAATATCGTCGCGATCCATGAAAGTATAAAGCAGAACCCGATTTCTCGCCGTACACAAGAATTCGGCTTTTCACAGATTTTAGCTTGGCAAATTTTCCGTCAGGACTTAGGCCTACACCCGTACAATATGACCCAGGAACTCAAAGTTCATGATCATAGACAACGCTATTTGTTCGCTGACTGGGCTCCGGAGCGTTTCCAAGAAAAATCATATTTAGCGACGAGGCGCATTTTTGGATGAATGGTTGTGTTAACAATTAAAGTTGCCTTTTATGGGACGACACCAACCCTTACGAGGCTCACCAGGTGATGCATCCTCAAAAACTTACCGTTTGGTGTGGATTATGGGCCGGCGGCGTCATTGATCCGTACTTTTTCGAAAACGACGTTTTTGAGGCGGTCACGGTCAATGGCGAGCGCTAGAGCACGATGAACCATATGGACCTAGACGATATGTGGTTCCAGCAGGACAACGCTACATGTCACACAGCAGACGCCACGATTGACATTCGGCATGAACGATTTGGGGGTAAGATTTTTTCTCGCAGAGGTGATATGAATAGGCCATCAAGGTCATGCGATTAACCCCGCTAGATTTCTTCTTGTGGGGTTTCCTGAAGTCGTAGGTCTATGCGAATAAATCACAATCGACCGATGCCCTTAAGGTGAAACTAACACAAGCCATCGCTAAAATTCAGCCAACTATGCTGAAAAGTCATTTAAAATTTGACCATTCGGATCCATGCCATCATAAGAAGACGAGTCAAGCATTCGAACGGTGTTACATTCTATACAAAATGATATACTATGTATATGGGCCTTTCAAATGAAATATGAATTTAGTTTATCCTTCACACGCAACTGGTTTTATTCAATTTCAACATCTACCCGCTCTTATTGGATTGCCCTTAAGGCTTATTTATTTTGATTTTTACGAGTATGTTGTTTTTAGCACTCAACACGGTTCCTAGATCTTGGAACTCATTCCTTGTCTCGAAGCTTTTATCGAGAACAATCAAGTGCAAAGTTGGGTTCGATCCAAATCGGTCAGTGACCATATACGAGGGTGGTCCGATAAGTATTTAGCCTACAAAAGAAAAACAAAACTTTTGGATTTATTTTTCAATATAGTCTCCTCTTAGCTCGATACAATTGACCCAGTGATGCTCCAACTTCTTTAACCCGTCTGAAAAATAGGTTTTCTCGAGGTCTGCAAAGTATGAGATGACCTCCTCATTCGACTGAAATTTCTGTCCGGCGAGAGACTTTTTCAAGTTTGGAAACAAAAAGAAGTCGCACGGGGCAAAATCTGAAGAATACGGTGGATGGGGTAGCAGTTCGTAGCCCAATTCGACCAATTTGGCCGTGGCGAGGGCGGAGGTGTGAGCCGGGGCGTTATCATGGTGGAAGAGCACTTTTTCTTCGCCAAGTGGGACCATTTTTTCTTCAATTCGGCGTCGAATCGGCCAATAATTTGGCATAGTACAGCCTTGTCACCGTTTTGCCTTTCTCCAGGTAGTCGAGGTGGATCACACCCTGTGAATCCCAGAAAACGGTGGCCATCACCTTTTCGGCCGATGGGACAGTCTTCGCCTTCTTCGGAGCACGTTCGCCGGGTGAAGTCCACTGTTTCGACTATTCCTTGGTCTCTGGCGTGTACCAATGGATCCATGTTTCGTCGACTGTCACGAAACGACACAGAAACTCCTTCGAATTGCGCTTAAACAGCGTCAAACACTGCTCTGAAGTGGTCTCTCGGTTGCGTTTGTTGTCCGGAGTGAGCAAACGCGGAACCCATCGCGCTTTCTCATGCTCAAAATTTCATGCAGGATATGACCCACGCAATCTTTTGATATGCCTACTGCCTCAGCTATCCCGCGCACCTTCAATCGGCGGTCTGCCAATACGAGATCGTGGATTTTTGTCACGTTATCCTCCATGGTAGCCGTTTTCGGGGCACCTGGACGTGGCTCATCAAAAACCAACGTGCGACCACGTTGAATCTCGTTAAACCAATTTTTGATGGTCGCCATCGAAGGAGAAGTGTCACCGTACACAGCATCCAAACGCTCTTCTATTTCGCTGCGCGATTTCCCTTCCAAAAACAAGAATCGAATCACCGACCGATATTGCCCTTTTTCCATTTTTCTAACATCCGCGGACACTCCCGCTTCTACACGTGGTCAAAACAAACCTACGAATCCGATCCGGCTGAAATATCGACAGTAGCCGTCTACTAGAATGTACTATATGTATAACGATAGTAAGTTACTCTTGCGATACTGGCGCCATCTGGCGGTGAGGTTAGGTACTTATCGGACCACTCTCGTATATTCCCAGCTTTGATAATATGCCTGGAGATTTAATCTTATTGGGCTCACATTATATCCTCTAGTTTGTCGTAATAATGCGTCTGCACTGTGAGCGGGTGTTTTCCTTTTTTTCAATTTTTCAATTTTAGCGTTAGATTTATAAAGCTACGGACGGTATCCCGAATTTATAACATTTGGCTGAAAACCTATTTAAACGTCACTTTTATTTGCTGCACTAAACCTGGCATCACCTAAACACGAGTACCAGTCCTGGAACCAATGGCTTGTCGCGATCAGATGTAAAACCGAAAACCTCTTATAACACTTTTCACTAAGTACAAGCAAGATTAATGACGATCAGATACGAGGCCTTAAGTAACTCAAGATTAAAGCACATTATAGCAGACGCATGTGTGAAGGTGCGCGAGATGACCTCGAATAACCATTTCGGCGGAAGTCTGTCTTTAATAGCCCAAGTTTCCCGAAATGTAGACTAATTCACTTTTTTCCCACCATAGCCAAAGAATCCCATTGTCGTCCCACCGCCACAACTTACAGCATCAGTACCACTACCACCGACACTGTCAATATCAAGACGTCATTCGTGTGCATGTTGGAATGCTAACAACATACGAACAAAAGTGCCTCATAGTAATTACTACACTACATTTCGCTGCTCGATGCTTAGAGGTCCACTTTATATCGCAGCCGTAGCCAAGTCAATCTAAGACGCGCAAAAAATATCAAAATAGATAGATTTATATACATACTACCTCTCGCTTGTCCATCTCTTCCGTTTCATTTTCTCATTTATTGCATACGGTCTTAGAACAATTAAAAGCACTCGTATCGCATAGTATCGCATCTTCTCAAATCCTGCGATCAGAGACCAAACGTCCCGAGTCATTCGATTCCCCTTTAGCTGCAATTTTTTTAATGGATCCCCTTTTGTTCGACCGTGATGCATTGACCAACATGCCGCTCGTTGCTCGTCGCTCGTTTCGTTCGCTTCGACTTCCGTTTACGGGCTGTACTCGTACATTTGATGTAATTCGACGAGATATCTCTCCGTGTTATGATGCCAATAAATGTCTGGCTTTATGCAGAATCGAGGCTTGATATTAACTTAAGGGCGCTACAATTGCTCGTAATTGCGCGGCGCGCAGTTCACTCGAACTTGTATTTTTCAATCTTAAGCCGGGAAGAGGACAATCTGATGCTGTTAGATAGTAAAATCATTTTGAGGTGTAGTTGCATCGGCGGGCGGAGGTGAAATGAATTTTATTTTCTAATTAAGGCGTTGTCGGTTTGTCTGCTACGTCGTTTGCTCTATGCCATGATTTTGTCGGCGGTTTTATGCGAATGTTGCCCTTAAAGGCCTTTAGCTGATTTAGCTACAGCTGACTTTGAGAAACTATAGTTTCTCACACATGTTTACGTGGACAATTACTTCGGTTTGGTAGACGAGCGTAAAAGCGATTTGAGTCACAGGTGGGTGCCAACTCCTGGTTTTCTGATACTTGTCGATACTGTGGTATGCGTAGTTACTGAGTTGAGATGGTGTTAATCAATCCTCATTAACTAATGCTTCTTGATTTCCTTCTCACCCCACGTAAGGAATAAAAAGGGCAGTTCTTATTCGGAAAAGCCTTCTATCCCTCCATGGATAAGTGGACAGTAAAGTTGAACGATTCATTGCAAGTCATCAGCCTCATGTCATTATATAAGTAAAAGATAGCCATTACCATTTGTGCACTGAATCGGCCATTAAGGATATTTAGCCTTCCCATGGCGAGACTTAGTTTCCAGGCCAATGATCTTTGTAGAATCTAACCTTGCATTGCTTCCTCGTCACCCCGGGCAGGCAGCTTCCAATTGGTCAAGTTAAGTTTCGTTTTATAAAGACTCTTGTCGTTATGAACCTGGTGATGGGTTTCGCGGATATAAAGTTGGTGAATTCCGGTGAATGTAATCGTCTAATTGCAGATCATAAAACATTACAAAATGTGAGCTATCAAAATACTGAAAACAAATTATAAGAGTTGCTATCGAACTCGGCTTGCCTTTAATTCAGGAAGGCGACAAAAGCATTTCACTTAATTACTGTTGCAAGATTCAGTATTTTACTTGGTGAAATAACGCCCGTTGGACAGCTTTCTGGTTGGAAAAGTTGATCGATACATTTATTGCTTTAACTGCTTGCCTTAATCAAGTTAGGTAATCTCGTATTAATCTCCTAAGGCTTGCTCCACTCAGTTGCAACCACAGAACCTCCTCGACAGGTTTATTTCCAAGAACACATATCATATGTATTTGGTTGGGTATTGTGCACAGTTCCATTTTCCTGTGTCTCCAGATTTATTTTACTTTACGGTTTTTTACTTATCTTTGAGACCTCTAGATAGGAGTGCTCGCAGGCGATAAATAATAGACTATCCTCTGCAAATAATTTACATTTACAAGCTGTGTTATTTAAACATAAAGGCTATATGTAGGTTATGACGGTAAGCTCCAGTAATATGCAAATAACAGGCCACCCAACAGCGCTCATCCTTTTTATTTTCTATTCGTTCTATTTTCATTACTTTTTAAAATTATATCGATCAAGTGGGGCCTATATTGTCGATGATCATTCCCTTTCTCGAGACCTTTGAGCGATAAGTTTTTGAATTTTTGTTTTTTTTTTCTGAGAGGTTACGAAGTCTGTGACTTTGTCTGATAGGCCCGTTATTTAATAAACCTCAAAGATAGAAGTCTGCAGCAGTCAAACCGAGGTTTCCTGCCGGCAAAATACCAATACGAGATATTAAGCGACCTAGAAACGCATCGTTCAAAATCTCTATTGTGACGCGAGCTAGGTGTGTGGTTGTGGCGTCCTGTTGGAACGACATATCTTCCAGTCCCAGTCCATCTGTTCGTTGCAATGAAAGCTGTAACCGTGTTACCAACAGAATCAGGCCCGACGACACCTCCGGCGTAGATGACCCACCATGCAGTGACTTTGAGTGGATGTAATGGCTCTTCGTGAATGGTTCTGGATTCTATTTTCAAAATGTTGTTTGTTTACGTATCGCTTCTTCAGACTGCAATGGGCCTCTCAGTGAATTTCAACCGAAAATCGTCCATTTCGTTCATTGAGTTTGAGGTAACTTAGACGCGATTGTCGGCAGGCAGTATCAGATGGACTGCCTCCACAGTGAAATGAAATATCTTTCACGACCAATTGCGTGGCATGTCGTCTGGTCGGCGTTGACGAACCATTCATCTTCAGCCATAATGATGATGAGTACGAAACATTAAGGCGCCTCTTGCGCTACCCAGTCTCTTCAATGCAATCGGCTTTAGTTTTGGCATAGGATGATCGCTGGAATTCCACATTACGCTAAAATTATTGACGAATTATTCCGTAAAAAAAGTATTCACATGTGTTCGGCGATCTTAAGAGATATAGGGTTCAATGGCTTGACAACGTATCTCTTTACTTCACAAATATCAGAACAACATAGGGTGATACACTTGGGCCCCCTTTAAAAATATCACTTTCTTCATCTCAGTCCTTCCGTGATATACTGTGCTTAGTTTTAAAATCTCTTCAATCTCGTCTAACCCCTCTATGGTGACTTAGCGGAGGTCGATGCAACCAATGGCTTTTTTCCCCAAAAACAATTTTTGTAATCCAAATCACCAACCTTTCAATCTTTCAGCTAAAAGTGTCTCAGGCTCTAAATTGCCATAATACAGCTTCTATTTGGAAAGAAAAAGGTCTGTCAGAGCACTCTGCTACTATGCGTGAAACACAACAACCACGCCTTGTGTAACTCTACCCGGGGTAAACATATCAGTACATAATATGGAATAGTATGAAATACACAATTACTTTGAACATTTGGACACGCAGCCGGTAAAAAAAATAATTTCCTTCCAAAAATGAAGCGTTTAAGTCTGGCAGAGGTGATCGTTGACCCCAGTCACCTACTCTGAATACCGAAAATTCGGGAACTCATTGCTTAAGTTCAATTTGGTCCGGGCCGAAAAACCGAGGAACTATTAACGCCGCTAAAACTGATAGATAACAGTGGTTTTATTAAACGTTCCTCATGCATAGTTTGCATAGTGGGCTTACCACGGAATTGAGATAACAAATACGACCACACATAACTTGCATCATCCTATTTCTAAATCACACAATTTTCGTTGCATTTTCTAGGCTTTAATCAAAAAACCTAAGAACTGATTTCAAAATACACTTGAATGGCGAAAGGAAATTTATTTTATCACACTTTTTTCCGAGCTCTGCAGGATTAGGAATCAGACTTTCAAAAGTAGCAATAGAGTTTTGCCTTGATCGCAAGAATGAACAGGTTATAGACTGATGAATAAGGTAAATTAGGAACATTTTTCAACCAATTCTGCTTAACTTATTCTCTGTCTGCAATGCTATAAGGTGGCTACCATTAACCTAAAGATATATAAAGTCATGACGATCGATAAGTTCAGACTAGTGTTGGGTAGGACAAGCATTTTTATTGAGTTTGTATGAGGTACTCATTTGGGGGAGTGAAGTGGTACATTGTCCCACCTCATTTGAGGTAAAGGATGTTTCTCATAGAGGTATAGAACTTTGAAATGGAATAAAGCAAAGATGATTTCTTTAAATTGACATGAAATTGACTTTATTCGAAAGATAATCTTCTGGCATTATAATTTAAATATAATTTCTGGCATATGAGCGCCACGGCTGGTTCGAACGTAGTCTAATCTGGAGGTCCAATTTTCAATGATTTTTTCCAACATTTGTGGCCGTATATCGGCAATAACGGGGCGAATGTTGTCCTCCAAGTGGTCAATCGTTTCGGATTTATCGGCGTAGACTAGCGACTTCACATATCCTCAGAGAAAATAGTCAAACGGCGTTAAATCGCAGGATCTTGGAGGCCAATTCCGTAACGTGAAATTATGCGGTTACCAAACGTTTCCTTCAATAAATCAATTGTGGCACGAGCTGTGTGACATGTTGCGCCGTCTTGTTGAAACCTCAGCTCCTGCACATCATGGTTGTTCAATTGATGAACGGAGAAGTCAGTAATCATCGCTCTATAGCGGTCACCATTGACTGCAACGTTCTGGCCAGCATCGTTTATAAAGAAGTACGGACCAGCCCATAAAGTACACCAAAAAGTCAGTTTTTGTGGATGTAACGGTGCCTCAACATACACTTGAGAATTATCATCACTCCAAATACGGCAGTTTTGTTTATTGACGTATCCATTCAATCAAAAGTGAGTTTCATCGCTAAACAAAATTCGCTTATGAAAATTGGGATCAACGGCAATGTTGTTTTGGGCGGTCATATCCCAGAAATTATATTTAAATTATAATGCCAGAAGATTATCTTTCGAATAAAGTTAATTTCATGTCAATTTAAAAAAATCATCTTTGTTTTATTCCATTTCAAAGTTCTATACCTCTATAAAATACACCTTTTACATCTTGTCACATGTCCCATTGATAGCTTGCAATATGTACTAATGCAAAAGTCGTGAGGTGCCTCAGACTATGACAAGAATTGAAGTGGGAAAAATATTTTTTTTGAGGTATTGGGATATTTTTGTACTGGTGTATGGGACATGAGGATTTGAGGTGCTCTGACTATGACAAGAATTGAAGTGGGAAAAATACTTTTTTTGAGGTATTGGGATATTTTTGTGCTGGTGTATTGGACATGAGGATGTGAGGTGCTCTGACTATGACAAGAATTGAAGTGGGACAAATAATTTTTTTGAGGTGTTGCGACATTTTTGTAGTGATGTATGGGACGTTTGTAGTGCATCTTGTATGAGTAACCCAACACTAGTTCAGACTAGTTTTGTTGAATACTATCTCTCCATACCTGGAGAAACCACGTAGCATATCATTGTGATCCCGCGATACTAAAAGCAGATTTTCTTCATAGGAATCTTCTTTGGAGACCTACATCAATTCTGTCCTTCAATAAGATCACACTTTTTTTTTTATTTTTACCTCGGGTAAGTCACAGTAGGGAAAGCTTAGTAACAAACTTCTCTACTCTAGTTATGAGGTGCGCGGTACCGCAAATTATTAACGGCTCTGAAGTGTGAGAGGTCTCCTCGCTATATAATTCATACGCATTGCAGGTTGGGGCAATTTAAGTATTCATTTCTGCTAAAACGTTAGAGTACATCTTCCTGAAATCATCGAAACAAAATTTTGGAAACATGCACATGCTCTTTTGCTATATAATAATTATTATTATTTTTATTAATACCGGCTATTGTAACTGGGAAGTACAGAACCTCGTTGATCAAGCCTCACTCGCCAGTCTGCCCTATCTGTTCTAGGTCCGTCTTTATGTTATCCTCCGTTTTTTTTTTCATAAGAATTTTCCATTCACTATTCGTTTGACTGTTCGTCCACGATTCATTCGTCCTACGTGTCAACGTCCACTTCAGTACTCGCGATTTTATTACTCGGACAATGCTTGGGACTTAATAGAGTTCCTCGATTTTTTAAGTGTGTACCCTGCAGACCTTTGTAAATACATCTAGAACTGTCTAGCCTTTTTGAAAATGATTATTATTGTAGCGCCCGAGAAGGACCGAAGCCGACGTTTTTCTCTACGCCCTATGTATATTGTGTGTGATTCATTTCTTTGCATAGGTACAGGTAATTACTGTTTATTGTCGACTCCGAACAGCGAATTTCGAGAAGTCTGTTCTAATTGAATATACCATAGGAATACTGTCAGTCACGGCTGAGGTGACTTGATTGTTACGGGCTTGGTACTCCATGCCATCGATATCAGACGTCAACCCAACAATCTCTAAAACACGGTTTTCCCTCTTATGAAAATAATATAACAAATTATGAAGAAAACGTCTTCGTAAGGTTAGTCCTCAGTGTGTATAACCAATTCCGAGTGATGTCGTAATTAAAACAAAACCCGAACAGCAAATTTGTCTCGCAAAATGGAGCTATTATTCACCCACTGCTTATAATGTGGCAGCGTTCTGCTAAAAAAAAAACCGCCGCCAGCGTCCACAGCAGTCCACAGCGTTAGGTAATAAGCTTCAATCAACATCGGTCAATAATGCAATTCAGTCACTGATATGGCCATACCAACATCAGTTTCGAAAAATATCTCCTAAAAACACCGCCAGCTTAAAAGCCGCACCAAACTATAACTCGTTGTGGCGGAAAGGGTTATTCCACAATTTTTCAATATAGAAAAGCTTGAACATGCTCACATCATCCAGACAATTAGCGAAACATTAGGCATTGTGCGTAGCCTGCTGGCTTCAAATATTGTGTCAACTGGACGTCTCAAGCATGTAGGTCAAGTGCCCTACTTAGGTCAAGCCTAATTGCAACCATATCTATGAGACACATAGGTTTTCGATCATAGCTACTGATTCGACATTTCCTGCTGTCCTTACCAGATGAATATGTGCCGGGATCTTAACATCACTAACCTTCTCAAGACTTATTATTCGATTCAATTAACTATAATTGTGCGAGAAAGCACTTGATATAGACAAAAAGCAGTATGAACTTAACGAGACGTCTACCATTTCTATCATTTGTGTAACATATTTTCACTATTTGTTCATATTTAATAATGTCCTAGTTTTGACACATTGACAGTCATCCGAGTCCCAACTGAATACTGACAATTCAACAGAGGTGCAAATTTAAAACTACACCTCTTGTTGGATTATTAAGTAACACTTTTTAATCACGTGAATTCATTCTAGGTTTCTGACAAATCATATTTTGATGAATTTTTTCCTCATTAGCTTTTCACAGCATTTTCCTAATTTATTTTGAAGTCTAGTTCAGTATAACGTTAATGACCCGCAATATTAGCGAAATAAATTGTCTCCATCCAAGTATTAGGTGTACAAATGTGAATCCTCCATATATTATCAAATTTGAAGCCTAATTTTGAACAAAATCTTGACATTATTTTTTTCCAATTATTGTGCGGTTTTGAATGTCTCTTTAACGTTGAATAATTTGGACCAAATGCAAATTTAGTCGTCAATATAATTTCCTTCATTGAATAACCCTTCTGCCCACCTATCAGGCAATTTTTAATACCTTCACTAAAAAAAATTGTTTGGCTGTGACGAAAAGAACAGCCCAAGAGCCCTCTTGGAAATCATTCCGAGCAACATTTTTTTCCATCAATTAAGCTTTACGGAATTCGATTTATTCTGATAATTCTAGAGAATTTTTCCAGCCGAACTCCTCTATTTAAGTGAACGTTATCCTGGAATAGAACACCTCTTCGAATACTCTGGTCATGAGGCAACAGCTCAAAACGGATTATTCCCTCAGCATCCTACCATACAGTTAGTAACACTTTAAGTAGGTAAAGTCCATCTATGGAATGTTGTGCTGGTGGGTCTTCGGAACTAAGCCATTGGTGACGGCGGTTTACGTTTTTGTAAGGAATTCATCTCTTATCTTAGGTAATGATCCGGTTAAAAACGCCACTTGATTGTGGTGCGACAGAAGCTTTTATCCCGTACTGAAGATTATTTTCCTAGCTTTATGACTTTTTGTCCACTTTTCCAAATTTTGACCAATTCGGTTAGGTGTCGTGAGGAATCGTCAAATGGCTTGCATTTAGTTCGCTTACGAGTTCCGTCAAGGCAACAATGGAATTTCGCCTAGGAACAAAAACAATAAAATGTGACTAATATGCTCTTCTGATTCAGCTATTTCAAAATTCACTTAATAATACGTACAGTGATGTCAACACACTGAAACTTACAGACTAAATCTAATTTCAATAACTCAGATACCCCTTACGGGGCCTTCTCTCCCATATGGTTTTGACAATGTAGACATAAACCTATACTTACACAAATGGATCATAAAACAAAAGAAACAATTCTGAAACGGACAGGAGAGTATTAAACACTCAAGAACGTTCATGGAACAGATCACAATCCAAAACGTGCCAAACAAATTCTAAAACTAAATAGAGCCGACTTAAGAGTGCTATGTGAGGCACTAACAGGACACGGGGCATGCAACTACCACGTTTATAAAATGGGTCTTATTCGCATAAAAATCCGCAGGCGATAGGGGCAGGCCAAGAAAACCATGGAACGCATACTGACCACCTCCCCAAAGCTTGTCCGAGAAAGATTCAAAATGACAAGAAACACAACCATAACAGAGACTTCTAAGAAACCCCATCTAGAGAAGTTGTCAAATTCTTGAAGGCAGCACTCAAATCATAGATTAAAGAAGGGGGTACAATAGATCTTTATGGTCGCAGAACTAGTGTGTTCAGGTGATACACCCCGAGTTCTTCAATTCAAATTCAAATTTCAATATCGGCGGGTATGATGGGACGTCCCATTTCAGTGTTGTCAGGTAGTACTTAACGACCAAAGGTAGTTCCTTTGATAGGGTTTACCCGGTGGTAGCAATTCATAATACACCACGACAAGGTGGACCCACCAAATACCAAGCATGAGCCTCGATCCGTCGATGCTTTGCTTTGGTAGTGAATGTAATGCATGGTCACCCAGTCACAATACCCATTATACTGAACACCCTTCATTTCTTGCCGCTGGAGCAGCAATGCGTCCATGTACTTTTCGACGTCTATTAAAGCATCCAGTTTTCTATCTAGCCTTGGATTATTCTCCAGGTTTTCAAATGACGACAGATGGATTATTGAGTTACGGTCATCAATCTGCAAGTTCTTGTTACGTTTGACTTGGATTCCAACTTCACGTCTACAAACCTTTTTAGATTCTCGTTCCTTGACGCTCATTGTTTTACACGTCGAAATCACTACTTTTGTATAGAAATCATTCGTGACAAGTTTAATACTAATACATACAAGTTTCGCCGTAAATCGCAATAATCATTTGACGCGCCTCAGCCACAATTTTTTTTTTCGAAAAAGCAAAACTTCACCCAAATGAAAGCTCGAAAGTCGACATTATCAAGAAAAAGTTCAGTATATTCACAATTGTAATGATAAGGAGTTGTTGGCCATTGCCCAAACATACCATGTAACATTCAACATCTGACATTTCTAATCGGTACATATCGCTTGCACTATTATGCAAGCTGCTTACCTGTTAGTTCAATGACCAGTAGTTGTGTCAGAGAGCTCCAGCGGCTCATACTCCCTACTCTTATGGATGCAACAGCTACCTATCTTATCTAAGCACCTTTTGACAGGAGTCCTATGCAATTGATTGCCACCTCAAATGCATGGCAACAATTACTTTTTATTCTTTTCTTTGAAAGTTATTGAAAAGACTTTCATATATCTCGTAGAAAATCACCTAAAAGTAGTAGGAAATTGTTGAATCAAGTAATTGAAAATTGATACGAAAACAATGTCTAATTACATCGTTAACACATCAGCGAGACCACTATCGGCGTCTGCTATTATTTCTCTACTAATGACGCTCCATTGCGTTGGCGTCTACCACATTTCACCGTGCTCTTCAATTACAAACCAAAACTGCAAGCAAATAAATACCAATCCAGCTATCCATACCAAGCAACCCTCGCCGTTCACAGTCGACTGACTTATAGCTGAATAGCATCACTCGTCTCTTATCTCCAACTGATTGATTTCCACTTTGTTTTCATCTCCTTCCAAGCATGCCATACCATCTCGAACAAAGTAAAAGTAAAAGTTTTCATTCCGCCTTTTCCGCACAAGTCCGACTGATAAATGCCCCAAAAGATGCCATATTTCTAAAACACAAAACAGTCTAAGTAAAAGTAGGAAGAGGAGGAGCATTCCATGGAGAAAACAAAAACACAATAGACAAACCGAAAAACTGAAAAACCGACAAGCGAAACAGTTCGAGCACGTTTAGGAAAGTAATATGCTCGTATCTATTGTAGTCTGGTCTGGTTCGTTGTAACGAATCTCGACATAGCACAATTTAAATGAACGAAAATTATACTCGTCGACCGCCCGTTACAGATTCATGCATGAACAGATGCCAATAGATATTTAATTACGGACTTTATGAGGGCCCCTCGTCGTATTAGAATTAGTGAAACGGTGGATCCAATAGAGCTCGTATTTTCGGTTGCATAAATCCACCGATTGACGATGGATAGATGAAGGCAAACAGATTTATTATTAAATAATGCATTTGAATGCTGTCATCAAGGCCGATACGGTGGGCTGGTAAGAGAATGCGGTCGTGGGGTATCTAATCGCATGCAAATGTTGCAAGCACTTGTAGCAAATACAATATAAAGAGGCGCCTTTCTCGACTGATCAGACAGTGATTAGTAGAGCATAACGCTGATTTGTGTCGAGGGTTGGACGAGATGTTGGTGAAATAGGGTATGCGTGTCTCATGCAAGGCCATTGAAATGTCGCAAAGATACAAACGAGTTCATTTGGCGCCATCATGAGATGATGTGGTCCAGTTGTTTTACATAAAATGAGTTATTTGGATAGAGAAATAACATGGGTCATAATTTGGGTTGAATGGTGATCCTGATTTCCTGTCTAAAAGCCATTCTATGGGATGAGTTAATAGTCAGTGTGTGTCCAATTAAACACACTTTTTTTAACTTAATGTTAATTTTAATGGCAATCATAGAACTCATCTTTCTAGTGACCACCACAGCTTCTGCTGCAGGCGATCACCCGAAAGTCAAAATTGACGATATCGTTTTCAAAAATAAGTTTTTGAAGACCTCAATTTTTACCAGGCCTTATCAACTTTATTTCTAACCAAAATAATGGGGTCCTCGAATTTCTTACGAAATAATTGATTGAGCAGTAGCGTCATGCTGTTCAAACCAGAGATTGTTCAGACCCAATTCATTTAATTTTGTTAAGAATTAGTCGGTCAACATGCCATAACGCTCTCCATTTTCTGAAATTGCCTCTCTCGCAACCTCTTAAAGCACGAGCCAATGATGTCACCAATTCATAATATACACTGACTAATTTGGGATGTGTTGACTTTTAATCTTCTGTAAATTGTCCGGTCCGATCCAGCATTCATGTAGCGAATCAGCGATGTCGTAGATGCCCTAATGGCGTTAAAGTCAAATTTTCGACATTCGCCATAAAATGTCGTAAATGGAGCCCAGAAATTGTCTTTCACGACGACTTGAGGTTTCTGGCTGGTTCCGAACACTTTCCTACACAGCGGTAATGTTTTATGTGTACATACGTGCTGGCCGAGCATGTTGATATGGAGTTTGCCTTAACACCGCACCAGTTTCCGCATGAATCCAGAGTCCACTACGGCGAATTTTACGAAATATAGCCTATACAGATCGTCTGTTTAGCAAAGACACATTGTTTCGCAGTAAACGATTCCGTGATTAAACTTGCCAAACCGATTGTAAACAGTCTATGCTTGATACCTGCCAGTAGGATCAACTATCTTAAATGCTCTTAATGACAGTATTTGGCAGTCGACATCCACACTATATGTTGGCTCACCCTTAATTATATTGTTCATCATTTGATGTCTAGTTCTGTTGTATTTTAATGTGATCTTTCCAGCGAAGCTTCTGATGTTTGGGGTCATAAGAAACTGTGAAATTAATTTAATTGTGAAGTCAATAAATTTATTTGAATTAGGCTTTATGAGTCACTTTCGGCTCTAGTTGATCATCAACTTATAATTTTTTACGTCGCATTAAGTCAATTGTGTTTTCGGCAAAGGTATAGATTGTCGTTATTAGGTACTAAGCACAAACAAGATGGGATCAGCCGCCGGGAGCCAACCTACAAACTTTGTTTAATCAATTTTGCAAATTTTTACCTATACCTCAGGAACCACAGTTTTTAAGCCGGTCGCTACGAGCTCGGAATATTTTTCTCTATAACACAGCCAAGTATCAGACTCATAGGTGCTCGGCAAATTTGGTTTGATATATGCGTACAGACGGACAGACAGGAAAGCTTTTGCATAAGACTTTCCTACCCCAGCTTTACAAGGTAGAAGACTAGAACTTACTGCGCAAGTTGCGACTCTCAACTATTCTGACATTTAGATTTTCTTACCTTAAAAAAGATTAACACCTTAAAGCAATAAATATGTACGTAAACGCCGAACTGGAAGAATCCTTAAATCAATACATATCGTATAGCTGGAATTCAGGTAGCGTTTACTACTCGTATATGTTCTTTCTTAAAACACTTCCCGCAGGATCAGCAGTGGTTGCAATCTATTAAAGTAGCAACCAACTAAACAGCATTTTTAGCTGCAATACATACTGCTGCAAAAGCTAGAAGAAGAAGAGCTATAACTGCAAAAGCAATAGGGTACTATGCAGCTGGAAAGTCCGGTGCGTGAAAGAAAAGATTGAACCCAAATCTATTATGCACAGATAATTTTAGTTTGAAACTTAACAGCATCACAAAATAAATTACTCTCAGCACCATGCCCGTAACTAATACCATCCGCAAAGACTGCAAGAATTAATATGAAATAAAAATTACAAGAGCTAAGGTACTGATCCTTCTGGCACACTACATTCAGTGTAGTTTTCATACCGCGTGTATTCACACTCTATTACCAATTTACTAAATAAGATATGAACTATTCGAGCACGGAACTATGAAAACCAGCAATATTTAATGGTTACCCATACCAAAGATTTAGCTATATCCATAAAAATACCTGTTGAAAGCAATTTTTTTTTCTAGATTATTGGAGTAAAAGTGTATTAAGGGCATTTGAGGCGATTTGCCTTGCTGGAAGCCAAATTGAAATAAATTAAAAAATAAAAAATTATTGAGAAATTCCTTCCAAAAAATGTTCTTATCAAATAGGGGTCCAAGAACAATTCCTTGAGGAACGCCGATTTTAAACTGCACTGGCTTGAGACTAATTTATTTAGTAGACTTCTGACGTCAACACCACCATACTCCGCTAAAAATATGTGCTTTGCGGAATCATTTTTTTATTCTTCTAATGATCTTTCAATTTCAGTTGCTAGTAACTATTTTTACTGGTTCCAATGTGTTGGGTTGCTGCAAAATTCAGACTGGTGACTTTGGATTACAAGTCTTGGTTCTACTGCTAATTTGATATTCCTAAAAATCGATCTTTCTAACAATTCCAAAATCAAGGAAAGTAGACATATTGGCCTGTATGAGTATACCTCGTGAGAGTCGTTACCCATTTTATGGGTTTATAATCGAATCAGCTAGTTTCCATATGAGCATTTTTGCTTTTTCCCATAATTTTGGCAAATTGTTTTCTTCTTTGTTGAAGGTTTACAGGTCTAAACCACATTTTTGATTAGTTAAATGAAATCGTGCCCCGCTTTCCAGTTACTCTATCGTCTCGATAAAGGTATCGATATTGGTTTTATCTGGGATCTGTTTAAAACTAAACTAGTTTGTAAATTTGTTTGAAGAGTATGGCAAGCGGTTCGAGTCGGATTACAATCCCGGTACTTATCCAGAATTTTTTCTATAGCATCCTCAATCGTCCATTGTTCTTTGGTCTTTCTCATAGCAGACGTAGCTTTAGCTGTTTGCCACAAGTGTGCTTTACTCTATATTGGGTTGCCTAAATAGTCCATGCGCGTTTCCAAGCAAAATTCCAATGCAAACATTTTGTAACTAAAAACAATTTTAATCTGTAATGCACCATTATTTTGCATGAGTCTTCCTGGTAATTCCATGATGTTTCCCCTAGAAGTCTTGTTTTTTTTTCGGCAAAGGAGATGTCCAGGGTGTATTTGCGGCCTTCTATAGAAGTAAGGTACTCAGAGGGTGGAGTGTCGGTGGAAGTATGAAACAAAATATCCGAGCCAAACTCCGATGGTTTTCGGCGATCCTGCAAACTTTTATAGTATTATCATGATAAATAATGAGACTCTTGATTAATTCCGGAGCATTTTTTACTTTTTTCCATTTTTTTGCGAATATAACTGCAAACAATAGTTGGACGAATGGATTGTTTATCTGGTAGCATACTCGTAGTACAGGGTCACGAAAAAAGACACATTTATTATTCAGACTCCGATCAACACATATTTCTTGGATCTTGCCATTATGAATGAGCTTGATTCTGACGAGAAAATGTTCGAGGAATTTCCGACACATATTGGACAATAGCTCGTACGAGTATATAAGTTTGGGGATTGTGTGCATAGTCTCACAAAAATAAATTCAACGGTAATGAATTGCAGGATGTTGGTTGCTTACTTGTCAAAACGCTATATAACCTCTTAAATTGTATACTGGCAATAAAGCTAAAAGAGTTCGTTTTTTGTGGGATATGCTTCCTTGTTGTTGATATTGTATTGTAGTACGGCAAGCCTTAAGGCTATACATATACAGTTTTGGATGATACTTTGGTTTAACGGATATGTTAGAAACAAAAATGTCAAATCCAGATCACGATTCGAAAAACCCTATATAGCACTTTTTATATAGCCGGCATTCGAAATAGTTAATGCCTGTTCACCTAGCTAGCGAATAAAATTTCACCATAAATCGAAAGAACAAATTATTTCCTTCCATCTCCAAGCTAAGGTCAAGAGGATCTTTATTTCATTGGGATAGTTAATATCACCAAATATAGGGCGAAATGTCACTTAACAAAATACGTATATGGCTAAAACATCGCATTGACATAACATTCTAATTTTTTTCAACTTCAAACGCAAGGAAATTCTATATGGACAAGGAACAACCAACAGATAATATATCAAAGGTCTTTGGTAATGTCAAATACGAATTCAAAAATTCCAATGGTTTTTACAGCCAACCACGCATCTCAGTATTGTGTTATAATAGGGCGGGTAACGTTGGTTTAACATTATTTTCCAGCAAAAAAATTGTGGATGTAATTTAAGCCACAAACTTTTAGTCAGATATTATTACCTGGTTAAGGAAGATGTTGATCCAACCATGGCATTTGCTAATTGCTCCTTGAGACCAGAAACTAGAAACTTATTAGATAATATGAGTATGTCGACTATGTCGAAACTTCACATCCAGTTGGATCATATCAGAAGAAGGTAAAATTGATCTCTAAGACTAGCTTAACCTAATTCAAAATCCTCTCGTCATTTGGTATCAAAGTTCACACCATTAGGGAATGTACATTATCATGATCGAGGCATCTGCAATAAATGAATTATAAAAGGTGTTTTTTTAGAGGTATACAAATTCAATATGAAATAAGACATTTGAAGTTAATGTCTATAATATTAGTTTCATTTTATGGATAATTTTATGCCATTAACGCTTAATTAAACATATATGCGCCACGGCTAGCTTTGATGAAGCGTGATCCCAAGTCCATTTTCCACAACTTTATGGACCAACTGAGGCCATATATCAGCAATAACACGGCGAATGTTGACTTCCAACTGTACAACGTCTCTAGTTTATCGGCATAGACTAGTGACTTCATATACCCTAAAGAAAGTAATCTAAAGGTGTGAGATCACAGAATCGTGGAGGCCGGTTCACACGTTCATTCCCCGAATTTATGCGCTCAGCACATGTTTCCCGCCATAAATTGTTTGTGTGGCGCGCCGTGTGGCATATTGCGCCATCTTGTTGAAACTCTGTCGTATATGTAAAACGTATAATGGTCACGCTGTTTCAACTCCTGCACAAGCTGGATCTTATAAGCTTTTAAGCCAAGATCTTTCCGTAAAATCTTCCACAAAATGGATGGAGATAGATCCAATTGCTGTACACGATGGCGAATCGAATTATTCGGATTCTCCTCCCAACACTGCGCTCCACAGCGGCAATAACTTCTTTTTTTCACAATGTTTGTCGTCCTTGAAAATACGTATTATCCGAATAACTTGCTCAGATTGTGTCTATCGTCAAATAGACACAGCGCACGATAAGTTTGGCGAACTAAACTATGGTTTTCAAAATAAGTTTGCACAACTTGCATGCATTCTTTTGGCGTTAATCTATTGATTGTGAAATGGCAAGACTTGATAATTACAAATCAATTTTAAACTGTCGAATTGACATTCCATGGAAACAATGTTGCCGGTCTTAAAACCGAACCTTTAAAATAATCACCCTTTATTATGCCAGTTTGCACTCAACTCTTTTGTAGTGTATTGCAATAAAAAGTAATTTGTAGCTGCCGCACTAAAAAGTTTAGTAGCTGCTCATCTTGTTCAATATCGTTTGTAACCAGAACTTAATGGTAAGTCTATAAATGCTGAAATAAAATATCCATTTCATTTCAGCACAACTTTCGAATCCAGTATTTTGTACCACTTTCCAGGCCCTTTAGGTTTTCATTTACCATACTTTTCGTAATCCAGTAATCACCCAACAATCAATCGGAAACCTTCAGGCAATTGTGATCGCAAAACAAAAAACGAGAGACCATCATCAATTGAGATATAGATCTGATGAGTTGGTCACCATCGAACACTATGATTTTCATTGTTCAGATTTCACTTTCTTGCACTACCTGAGGCAAAACAAACTGAATCCAATAAACAGCAGAACAAAGCAAAAGTACAAAAACTGTCCACCTAACAATTGGTCACCAATTGTATCCCAAAGGCCCAGCGAAGAATGTTTCATTCAAAATCAACTCCTTTATTGAGGATATTTCTTGAATGACTGCATTATCGAGTTAAGCCCCATCCAACGACATAACAACAAACCATTGATTTGCCATAAAAATAAGAAAAATAAAACGCACTCTACGAGTCCGTTCGTATCGTGTTATACAAAGCCGACGAAGGAGAAAGTAAGTGTGTAAGCACTCGCCTATAAGATCGAATTGATCACGTTTAGCCGGTGGCCAATTCGAAGATGGCTTCTACTCGACTCGGTACGTACCATCGAGTTGATGCTTAAGCTTCTTGGTGGTGAGGTGCTGCTGATTACACTGTTGACTGCCTCTCCTCGATACTCGTACCTGCTATAATGATACGCTCTTAACTGTAGATTTTCATGTGCATCTAAACAAAAACAAAAAAAAACAGTTTGCCTTTCTTTCTTCGAAACGACTTCTTTCACTTCGCTGCCATATCGGAGGAAGCAGGCTAGCTTTTTTTCCTTCGTCCAGTCGAAGTACTTCAATTTGCGAAAAAGGTAAAGAAACAAACAAAAAAAAAAGCTGCAAGCGGATGGGATTAGCTGCTTCAATAAGTTGCCTGGTTGGAATCCAACTTTGAGTTCATCAACATGAAAATCGATCATTTGCTGTTGTTGTTGTCGTTGAAATTGATGCTGTGTATGAGCATCGTCGTTGGATCGGTATAAAGAAAGGGTAGGTGAGGCGAGCATATAAGCGCCTCAATGTCTTTCGCTTCGACAGGCGGAAATCAATCGTTGATGAGGAAGTGAAGCAAAATGAGATGAAGACGTGAGCAGAAAAATTAAATAATAATAAATTACGATTTTCTGGTTTTGTCTTATTGGATTTTTGTGTTGAATTAATCAGCATGAAAGAAATGCTGAGATGTTGAGCCAGTTTGCCTGTTTACCAATTCGCTACTCAAGTCTTTTGATTTGTGATTTTTAATCTGACAGCTGAAGTAAATGTTGAATGGAGAGATGAAAGCAATGGCGATTTTGTAATAACTGTGGTGAGAGTCTTTATATCGAAGAGGGATTGGATTCTTGTTATATAAATCAGTGAGACCGATTCCATTGCGGATGATCGCTGTCTTTTATAACCTTTTTAACAAGTTGTATTATATTTAAAAAAATCATTCGCGATATAGGTATACAATTGCAATTGCTATACTTGTTTTAAGTTTAATACCAAAAGACCATATGCTTACTCAAGACCAGATTTTTACATCACAGTTCGTCAACCACAAAATTAAACTCTTGAAAAAGATAACCCTATCCCTAATCAAATAATGCTCGTTTAGTAATTTTTCTTCGACCTAATCGCCGTAAAAATTACTTTCCACTCGATCAAATCCGCTTGCTGATCAGTGGTGTACAACATTTCTTCGACGGTCTAGTACGAAATTTAAGAGTCAACACTTTTCCTCCTTCACCTGTCAGTAAGCTGTTTAAATTGAACATAAATCAAGACCATTGGGATGTGAAAAATCACACTTACCTCACCCGCATCTGATTAGCAACAAGACAAGAAAAAAAATCAAATAACCGGCACGCCACGCACGATGTGCTTCTTTATATATTTCAAGTAGTCAAACAACAACATCGTACCATCGTCATTCAGACTTACATGGTTGAAATGCTTTTCTTTCGGCTAATAGCCAAAGCAGGCGAAAATTTCTCTTTCAATTTCTATCAATATCAACGAGTAAGCAAGACGATGAAGGTGATGTAGATACTTTTCCTCCTTCCTCCTCTTAAACATATTTCATCTACCGCAACGACAAGAAGATGACTCGCTATGACGATACAACGTTGGTGAGATTTACTACTTGCTTGTAGAACTGGAAAACTGTTTTCCCTACTAAATACGAATCGCAAATAGAAGAGCAATCCAAATAGGCAGAGAAAAGCAAAAATAGGAAAATAGTAAAGATAATCATTAAAAAGAATAAAAAGTGATTACATACCGATGTGAAGATGATGGTACTAGGAATGGTAAAGATGATTATTACCTCCTTGAGCAGTTTGGCGTTGTCGTGATTGTCATCTTGTCGCGATTTTCCTTTATTTCTTTGCTTTTCATCTTTCTTTCCTGCGACTTTTCTACCTTTTTAGTTTCGCGCAAGATTTGGCCTACTTGGTGGTGTTGTTGGTGGTCGTCATCGTCGTCGTTTCGTTTGCGTCTTGGTGGCGATCAGGTGAAAATATTATCGAATATTCTTCCGATCATTTTGAGAAAGTGCTGGACACACACAATGTTTGTCTTCGTTTTGTTGTGCAAAAAGCATGTTTCTTTCGGTTGACTTTTATAGCCTGTCGGACTAGTTGAATTGGAAAATTGATGCGAGAAAAAGCATAAATAAGTGAAATTTTGCGAAAGGGCACCGCACATACGCTGTTAAATTCCATCGTTCCTTTCAACAGCTACTCGGAGAGATTTATGGACTTGAAACATACCTAAATGTAACCTGCATAATCTGAGCAACGTCATAATTATATGCAACACAAATCCAGAGTAAGATGCCGCCGATAAGTGCTCATAAATATATCATTACTTGGGATTATTACTACAATTATGATTGCATTTTGTTAAACATTAGCTAAACAAATTTTATTGCAAACACCCCGAAGGCGTATCGAACCGTCCACCAACACCAGCTTACCACCGAAGACTTACAAATGAAACCGAAACGAAATAACACAAGAATAGCTCATATTTTAGTTAGGTGTCTTGCCGGCCATAAATAGCACACACGCAACTGCTCCATCGTGTATTCGAATGCATATCAGAAACACCCAATATTTGTACTCGCCATTCCATTCTATATTCATCACCCATAAACTATTCCATTATGGATTTGCGTTACACCAATTGAAAGGGCGTCTCCCTCAAATCATGATAATAATCGCGATCTATCTGCCTACCACAAAGTCATCGCGTGTGCGAATATTTAATACAATGTTGCGATACCGGTCGCCATTGGCTTCTTGTCGGAGAGCGTTTAAATAGCAGAGACAAAATTTATTACTTCAACTAGAAATGAAACCCACCACACCAGACCAAACTATGAAATATAGATATACAGCTCAAGCCTCATTGCGCCTTGCCGCAGACTGATATGGATATGTATCAATTTTCGATGAGAGTCGTCTAATATGCTATAAACAAATGAGTAAAAGACCGAAATGATGTCGTTTAAAGAACTTGTTAGTAACAGAAGGCAAAAGTCGCGAACAAAAGAGTTGAATAGCAAACTGGCTTTCGACCAACGACATAACTATGTCGAATGTTGAGGCTCCTCGTGCGCACACGCTCTATTTTTTTTTTGTTTATTTGCCCCGCCTGAGAGAATGGAAGTTAAACATTCAAAGGAGACGAGACGCGGGCTATAATAGGAATTTCGTTTATCTTATGTTTCAGTTCAAAAGTTTCGGTAAAATATCCGTTAGATATTCGTTTTATATGGAGTGGGAGTGATTTTTGCGTCTTAGGAAATGCTAATACGATTCTGTTTAAATTGAATAAGTGGTTGAATTTTATGGTGACTTGACCGCGTTGGTGTTAACTCGAACATGAAATGAAATTGCTTCTGGTTCAGATATACCTGCGAGTGATATGAAAATTTTATGAAGACATGAATCCAAGATCATGAAATTAAGGTTTTATTGAAATTAAGGGATCCCCGATGGGAATTCGCATGAATGAATGAGTAAAAATGTTATAGCCGCAACTGGTGGTGAAAATGGTACTTCAGGCGTTTGAATGGTACACGAATGTTTGGCGTGTTAGCTTAATAAAATACAATGTAGTTGGAAGAAACTTCCGCTATTAGGGGAGAACATGAGTGCAACATAGTCTTATCATTCGATGGATGAAACTTGGTTGACTATAAATTGGAAAGGGCATTTTGTTTACACTATTTAAGAAAGGATAAGATTATTCGAATTTTTCCCTTGAATGTTCAGATCCACGACTTCGCAAATATGCTCATTCGACTCATGTTCAATTGCATTCAGCAAGCATCCACAAAGTTGCGCTATATAGATCACTAAGATTTTAAATGGAGACACCCTTCATCTGCAGATTTGAATATTGACTAATTAATAATTGACTAATTAATAATAAAACTAATAATTTATTTCTTATTAACCGGCTTTTGTCTATGATATCTTCAGCGGGAAGTTCGGCACAAATGCTTATAAGAATTCTCTAAATTCTGTTTTCTAAAATCTAACGCCATTCAAATATATTCCAACTATTTCCCTTTTGAAATAAAACCAAACTTAAATATAAAGAGAGTGAAGGGCATTACTTTTTAATAAATTTCTGCAACCTAGTGCGACAGACTGCGGTTCGACTAAGGCAGATGGTTTGGTTATAAGAGGTAGTTTAACTCACAGTCCGGACTCGATATTCCTATTTTAACCACATACATATATGTATGTATCAAACCAAACCGTTATCCGAGACCGTACATATTTAGCTTAAGCTTTACCATTAACGTATTTAAATTGTAAGAACAACCTATAAAATTCGTTTTTTTGTGCAGTTTATGATCAATAAGTTTTATTTTATTTTAGTTATGAGTATATTTACTGTCCTCGCTAATGCCTCCGTCTGAAAAGAGGTAAGAGACAAAATAATTTGCACCTCGTCTTGTAAGAAGACATTTCAATATTCCATTGCAATCTACGAATAGCTACTCTAGTTAGACATTTTCCAATTCTATATGAATGGACTTCATATAATGAATCCCATACTGTACTGCAGTACTCGAGATGAGATCTGAAAAATGCGAAAAATTTACATTTAAGAGTATGAGGATCTGGGAAGTCTTTCGAATTACGTACTATGAAACCTAACATTTGCAATCAAAAACTCAATGTGCTTGCAAAAGCTTAGTTTTGAGTCAAAAATAACTCCTAGGTCGAAATAATCTTCCATTTGGGCATGTTAAAAACGAAACTCTCAAAGAATTCTAATAAACTGGCTCTGTAATAGAAGTCTTAAAGGAAAGGGGATGGTTTTCACTCAATATGAAATATTGTATATTAATTAAAATGTAGGTCAATAAGTCCGTGACTTTTTGAATAAAACGCAGGTTTTTATATAAAAAAAATATTTTATTTTTCAACTTAATCACCTTTGAGCTCTATACACTTTGTCCAATGTTTCTCCAATTTTTTTATTCCTCCCAAGAAATAAGATTTTTCGAGATCATCAAAATAGGTATTTGTTTGTGAGATGGTTTAATCGTTGGAGTTAAATCTATTTCTGCCAAGCCACTTCTTCAGGTTGGATAGCAAGAAATAGCCGCTCGGGGATAAATCCGGAGAATAGGCTGGATGTGGGAGCAATTCGTAGGCAAATTCATGGATTTTTGCATGGTCCTGATGAAAAGAACTTTTTTTCTTGGCCAAATGCAGTCGTTTTTTTTTCAAATCCTCATTAAATCGGCCCAATAAGTTGGCATAATATTCGCCATTTATTGTTTTACCCTTTTGAAGGTAGTCAATGTGGATTATACCGCGTGAATCCCAAAATATGGTCGCCATGACTTTATTGGCTGACACACCCACTTTGGCCTTCTTTTGCGCCGATTCACCCCGAGAAACCCACTGTTTTGACTGCTGTTTGGCCTCCGGCGTGTTAAGGTGGATCCACGTTTCGTTCACGGTTACGAAACACTTCTGCGCAGCTGTCACACAATTGCGTTTGCGTAAAGCTTTCTCATACACAAATGATCATTCAAAATTGTAACTACTGAGCAATGTGAGATGCCTATGGCTTCCGCAATTTCTTTCACTTTCAATCTCCGATCGGCCAGCACCATATCGGAAATGGTGTACCACTTCTTTGCCATTGAAATTGATGGTGCAGAGTCTCCATAGTATTTAGCAAGCTTAGCCTTTGTTTGAGTGATGGTTTTTTTCCACAAAAAAGAATGCTTACTTAACACACCAAATTCCTTTTTTTATTTTCTTCCCAAAACAAGCGGTAGTCTGCTATCAATGGCTGTCAAACACAAACTAAACATCGCAACTTGTTCTGACAGTTACCTGTTGTTGCCCTTTCAGTTAAGAGGCTGGAAATTAAAAAAGTGGCGGACTTATTGATCGGATGTAATGTTAATGTCTATGATATTAGCTTCATTTAATAGATAATTTCATGCCATTTGCTCTTAATTATGATTTCTGGCAAATGTGAACAACGGCTTGCTCTGATGAAGGTCAATCTTGAAGTCCAAATTTGGATAACTTTATCGAGCAACTGGAGGTATATCAACAATAACACGGCGAATGTTGACTTCCACATCGTCAAACTCCTCTGGCTTATCGGCATAGACTTGTGACTTTAAATTCCCCAAAGAAAGTAATCACACGATTTTGGAAGCACTGTAGAATTATGCGCTCAGCAAATGTGTCCCACAATAAATTGATGATGTCGCACGCCGTGTGGCATATTGCGTCATCTTTTTGAAACCAAAGCTCAGTCACGTCAATACCATTATGCAGAAGAACGAAGAAGTCAGAAATCATATTTTTATAGTGCTCTCTTTTGCAGGTAACATTCTGGCCGGTATCGTCCTTAAAGAAATATGGGCCGATGATTCCATAAGCCCATAAAGCACATCAAACAATGAGTTTTAATCGTTGTCAGGGCGTCTCAACGAAGGCTTCTCTGTTTTCTCCACTCCAAATCCGACAATTTTGAATCAAGTTTTCGGCCCACTCATCGAACCTACAATGCATATAATGGTCACGCAGCTTAAACTCATGCACGAGCTGGGTCTTATAAGCATTTAAGCCGAATTTTTTTCCGAAAAATTTTCCACAAAGTGGATGGGCATAACTTCAAATGCTGTGCACGATGGCAATTCCTCAACACTTGGCTCCACAAAGGCAATAACTTCTTCTCTTCGCACTGTTTGTCGCCTTTAGGGATGCAGATTATACGATGGACTATTATGTCCATGGACATATGTATATGCATGTAATGGACGTAGCACACGATAAGTTTGCCGAACTGAACCATGGTTTACAAAATAATTTTGCACAATTTGCATTCATTGTTCTGTCGATATTCTATTTATCTATTTGAAAACACGCTTTATATCATCGAAATGCATGCCATGCAGAAACTATGACTGCCGCTAGTGAATATGTTAAAGTAAATAAGGTGCCAGCGTAACCACCAATTCTCATCACTATGGATAAATGCTAACTAGCCCTCAACTCGAAGACATGGATCAAACATGGCCCGTTTTAGCCTTATTGCAAGAAAAAAAAATCCTGGACGAGTTATTTCACGTTTTGGTGATGGTAACTGTCCACCAAGACCGTGTGATTTGTCGCCCCTTTATTACCTTTATATTATATATGCAAAAGGTTGCATTTGACGCTTTGGAAGCGAATATTGGTCAAGTTATCGTCCAAGTTGCCCAATATGTGTTAAAAAGTCTTCGAAAATTATCCTGTCAGAATCGAGTCCTGCAAGAATTACTATGAAGACTTGTCAATAATAATATTTCTTATTCAACTATACAAGATTCAAGCAATATACTGAAATAAAAATTTAATCGAAGTCCGAATTAAAAATATGTTTTACCTAAATTTACTTTCGGAATCACGAATTGGATCATATATAAATGTTTTGTAATTGACATGGAAAAAGAACTCCACCATTGCATGTGATTACTTTCTCTATGACTTGATACTGCTTCACCACCTACGACAGTTGTCAAACTCATAAATTACTGCGAAATCAATAAGATGAGTCAATAATCTATTGTGAGGTCAATATTCAAAACGCCTCTTTGGTTTCATTCTATCGTCTGACCACCATTGCAAATGTAGGTTCCCAATCAACTTTTTTTTATAGCGAAGTGTCACGATGACTTCATCCTAAGATACATTATGTGCACTTAAAAATAGCGGCGGCATTAAATGTTTTATTTGAGTGTATTACAACTAAGCCTTTCTAAAGAAAATAGAATTCAGGTGTAGCTTCAGCTTATTCGCAAGGAAAACGTGAAGCCAAGAATCTTCTGGTCAGATTCTAAATTGAAAATATTATTAGTCTTGTGCGTCAAACTCACTTTCTGTAAGTCAGGCCGATATGGCTCACTACGCAATTCACAAGCAGAAACTGCGTGATTATTGATGAATACTCGTACGCTGCCGCAACTTTCGATTTAATTTTCAGTGCTCGACTGTTTACCTGTTTCTTGGTATACCGTCTTCATTCCCAAGATTGGTAAGGAAGACTACTTTTTCTGAATGCTAAAAATTAGGGAAAGACTAGTAGAACTAGCAGAATCCTGTTTTTGAGGTACAATATGCTCATCGGCGAGGAAAATTAGTGTCTAGACCATCGCATTACGTCTGTTGTGAATAGCTGCTATCCACAAAGTGGTATTCTGTCCCCAGTGATATGATGCATTACTCTGCTCAATACTATGTGAATAAATGACTACAAATTCTATGCGAAGCCTATGTGGGTGAAGTTTACCTTTTTCCATACAGTTCTTAGCCACTGTTTGCCTCAAAGCTCAAACAGCCCTAAGCGCAACGGAATTCTAAAACATTGCGCGAACTAAAGATTTGCCTTAACAACGTCGTAAGTCCACATTCAATGAGTCTTGTTTGAATCTTAATGAGTTGGCCAGAATGGGCTCAGGATCTGAACGCACTTTAGGTCTGTTTACATCCATGTTTGATTCCTTCACCTATTACTGCCTCATTACGATATACAATCGGAGATGTCCGACTTATTTCCTATCATAAAAATAACTTACCCGTAATGCTAATGATACCTAGCAAGCTACTACACATTTGCTAAGCGTCTCCACGTGCAGCGTGTTGCGATGGATGTGGGGAGTTAGAAGACATGGTAAAGTATTTCCGTTGTCCTCCTCCGTTTCCTCCTTGGCTCGGTCTTCATCACTGAGTCTACTTCCCTTTTCTCGGAAGAACGCGAAAATATAATAGAGTAAGGCGTCTGTCTGGTAGCAGCACAATTATTAATGAAAAGAACGATTAATGGGTTTTAATTAATTTCGCATCCTGAACCGTCGTTGGTTTTTGACGAGAAATGTTAAGAAAGTCATCCACCAAGCTCCGCACTCACTTGATATGGTCCCGTGTGACTTCATTGTAAAATATTGATTTTTGAATAATAAATTTATTGTATTTTAAGACCCGCTGTTGTATTAAAAGTTTTAGCCGATTTTTGTTTTTTATATAACTTCCTTCACAAACCAATCCTGTAAAGCTTAATCTTTTTCATAACTTTGGTATGCTACGGACTGTATTTTCCATACCGTTGGCATCTTAAGGAAGAAAATAATTGTTTTTCCTAAGGCCACTACTGATCTTCTAGTCTACATATAGTCTGACCAATATCAGCTTAATCCATAAAGTCAAGCAAGTACCACCCAGACCATCCAATAAATGAACATCTACCTTTTGAATGGGGAGTAGTCATTGACAACATTTAATTTATAGTGCATGGCAATCCAATTCAAGTTGCCCAACTTTTGTTTACATAACAAGCCACACACGAAACATAACATTAACTTAATTAATTTTTTATTAATTGAATATTAGATGCCATTCATTAATTATGGAACATTATGTCAGTCATAAAGCAGCAACTATTGATTCGTTCGAGTAGGTTTCAGTGGTTACCTCGGCTATCATTTGGCGGATATTAGTTTTTATATACTTCAACTTACCGATTTTGTTGGCGTAAACGCGAACCACAAGAAAACTTTATAATAAAATCGATGGGCTTATACATAAAACATCAATCGTTTTAGGCCAACAATAATCGGTTAATATACGCCCATAGCACTGGAATAAAATAAGGCCCAATTATGCCGAATGTCATTGACCATTACATCGTTATTTTTTGGGCATACAATCGTCTCACGTTGAGGGTATTTGTGCTCCAATTTGACTTTAAAGGTTGAAATCGGTCATCATCAAACAGAAACATTTTTATTAAAAAATGAAAATCAGTCTGGGAGGGTTTTTGATTTTTCGCAGTCAGTGATCTGCAAGCTGCTTATGCAAATTATGTTATAGGGAGCCATACGATAGGCCAAATTTATAGAAAGGGGGATTTTCCCCTAAGTAATAACTTCGCACACAGTAGCGATATTCACCATGTTTACTTAGAAGGCGAATAAACTAAATCCTACCGTTAGATACCAGGTTCATACAATTTGTTAATTTTGAAAAATATTAATGCATTTACCGGATTGAGTTTGGTAGGGAAAATCATCAGAGATATGTATGAACTTATTCAATACTTCAAATACATAGATGCATAAAACTGTACACTTTTATTTACTTCGACGCCTGTCAATTATCATGCCGGTGATTATCAAGTTCTAGTAAGAACAAGCTAGATATCCTTCTTGATACATTGGACATAAATTACCGTTCGCATCTAGGCTCTAACAAGAATATGCTCGTAAATTATATTGTGGTGATTATGAATATCACGATGCGGCGTTACATTTGGAAAGAACAGTTTTGATTATCGAATGCATGGTATTTTTCGTACAAGGTTGTACGGCCTAATTGCAAATGACCATTATCTGAATATCTGGTCTAGTTCCGGGTTAAACAAAAATAGCTCAATCGAAGGCTTCCTTGAAACATTTGTCAAAGTTTACCATTTGATGTGTTCTAAAGCTTCGTGACAGTACAGTTGAAAATGAGACAATTCTGTGTTACAATACGTATCAAACAATCGCAACTGTGGAATGAATGACCATCCTCGTTCATAAAATAATAGCCTCTCAACTAAGATGTGCGTGCCGTGCGGCTTTATCATCACTTTTCTTTATTTCGGTGCTGGAATACGTAACGAGGTCCCTTTTTTCCCTTCAGGAAAATGATAGGTGAATTTCCCTTAAAGGTACCACACCCATTCCAGCTGGTGCTGACGATCTGGACCTTATGGGAGGTAGTAAGGAAACGGCTAATAAAAACCAAGAAGGTTTAATAATGGTGAGAAGGAAGTAGGCCTAGAACTGAACGAAGAGAAAACTATGTATACGGTCACTGACCGACCGAAAAAGGATTACAGATTTCGAGTTATTGAAAACGAGATTTTTAAGGGAATCGATGGTGGAAAATAAGAAAATAAGGGAATCGATGGTGGAAAATAAGAAAATAATAAGACACAATCAACAACTCAAGGAACTTCATTCAGCCCCAAGCCATGTCTGAGTAATTAAATCGCGAAGAGTAAGATGGGCAGAACAAGTAGAACACACTGTCGACAAACTGTCAAAAAAATTAAAAGTGGAAAATCCGAAAGATGGGCCTAGGAGAAATGGAACAGAACATTTGATCATTGGTCCTAGCGATATTATTTTTTAATGGCCTTTTCTTCAAATTATAAGCAAATTTTACCTTAGATGCATTTTTCAAGTGCGGGATAGTATAAGATCATACAATCCAGATGTGAATATAGAATACGAAAAGTCACTAAGAGTATGTGATAATTCTGTAGCGTATTTGGCTTTCTTGGCAGCTAAAAAACAAAATCTAGCAACGCAGGTGCTATTGTACATGAAACTCTGTCGCGTTCAAATGGAAAAGGCTAGCAAGAATAACGGATCGGTATTCCATCTGCGGAAGATTCAAATAGCTAGAACTATGGATACTGCTTCAAACATGTGGTTTATGCAAACATTCTAAAAAAACACCGCTTAATAAACGATTTTTTTTATAATGCCGTGGTTCCTTACATCCGTAAGGAAGGTTTTAAAAAAATAACAAGGAAAATCTTCAACACTGCTAAAAAAAATGTTTAAGAATTTGAAACTGGTTCAAAATATGTATGAAGAAATGCGAAAAGAACGTCACACAGGTGGAGGAAGGACCCATCAACATGCCTCCTAATACCGGATTATCGCAAACTGATGAACCTAAAGCTTCAACTCCTATACAAATGACCAATCAATTTACAATAATTCCTTAGCATTCATATGCACTGAAAACAGCAAAACTGAACCAGAGCCAATGGACATAGAACCATCCATGAAACCATCAGTACCACCACCAAAATCGGAAGAGTCAAATACAGTGGAAAAAGCATAGTTTTCAAAATTCTGAAACATCGAAAAGTAGAAGCCTTAGATAAACCTTTGAAATTTCAACATCGTCGCATCCACAGGTTGGAACACCTAAGGAAGGGAGCACCAACGTCGCCTCAACATGAGTACAAGCAAACTCTTTTATTTTTATTTTATAGGGTTCGCGCAGGTTCAAGTATTACGCTCCTATGGTATTTGTCACACTAGCTGGATGGGGTGCAGATGGTTTGTGTCGAAGATGTTGGCTCACTACTCTCCAGGGGTGGGTGTCCTAGATAGGATTCGAGAGATTCGACTGAACTTGTGGCGTTGGTTGTAGTTCACAGTAACTTTGCTTTTGTTTCCATGACATTAAGGTGTTATATTGGAAATGCACACACAGAGTATGAATTTTGAAGTGATCTTATACAGCATTTTCTTGGTCATCTCTCATTCACAACTGATGTTGCAATTTTTTTCCGTATAGGAATTGTTCTTGGCTATGGACAGACTTGAACTACAGATTTTCCGCTCAACAGTCGGTGATGATTATCATTGCACCACGACCACCGTTTGAGTCATATTTAAGAACACCACAAACTATACAGGCATCTTAGCAAAGTCCCGGCATGTTGCATGGCTTGACTGTGCAACAATCAGAATAGCATTCAGCAGCCAATCCTCAAATACCTGAGGAAGTTATGTGCCTTTTGAATCACCTACGTGATTGTGATACACCACAATACGAGGCCATCCATCACTACCTTATGGCCAATATCATAATCCTTATCACCAGCAATATAGATCACCTCTGCCATCGCACTATATAAACACTCGTCCACCTGATCCACCGTCGCTTAATTATCAGAATCACTCTCCGTTAATGCATCAGCAGGTTAATGGGGAACATAAAGACAACCCAAAAAGGTCCAAAAAAATATCACAAATAGCGAAACGTAGAGGGAACACACCGACATCAGGGGGGCTTGGAAAAGGGTTATCAACAAAGCTCTGAACTTTCGAGTTGCAAATGGACGGCAATAATAATAATAACGAGCTTATACAATTCAATAGACGGCAAATGATCAATCAATTAATTTTTGTAAGGCCAGGTCTTTCAGAACAAATTTATTAACCTTCATAAGCCCTAATTCCACTAATAAAATTTAAAAAAAACGACAAAAAAACGATGAAGCTTTTAATGAAGACTGACCTAACTTACTGTTTAGGCAGTTAAAGTTCATCCAATAAGAAGTGTAATTTTAAATTCGTAGAAGAACGATACATTTTTATGGAAGCGCTGTTGGTTCTGTTTTAATCTGAAGTACGAATTTAGTACAGTAATACCAAATCTACCAATTTCCCTCTTAGCTTTGCCCATAAATAATCATATTTTGATAAATTTTATCATCATCGCATCACATTTTTGGAATTCATGAATCGTTAGTAGAACCTTGATATAGACCTTATTTTTTTACATAGCACGACGTCCAATTGAAGTGGCCATCTTCAGAAATCATATCCATGAAAAGTGTCACGCAAAGGACAAAAGAAAAAATTAGTCAACATTGTTCGGTAACCCAATTCATTGACTGAAACGATCGCAGCAGAATCATTTTCAAAATATATAGCACCACAAGCCTAAAAAGCGCACCAAACTCTCACTCCTTGTGGATAGTGAGGTTCTTCTAATATATCTCTTCAGTTTTCGGAGCTAGTTAAATGAAAATGAGCCCCATCCTATAGAGTTGTGTGCAAAATTATGATATTTTTCATACGTTTGCTGTGCCTAATCAGCGAAAGTACGGAATCGTTGTCTACTATTTCCAGTTCTTATGTCAGCTTGACCCTAAAAGCATGTAGAGTAAGATCTTTAGGGAAATTGAGATGCTGGCCTCAAAATGGGCCTCCGGGGTTTTCAGTCACACTGCGGACTGACATCACTAACCTTACCGAGACGTTCAAATTGGTCGGTAAATAGCTATGCAAGAAGGCGCCGGATAATGACGAGAAACAATAAAAACTATACGATACTGGATCGTATTTATGATGGATTTTCACTATTTCGACACGATATTGTGTAAATGTCGTTGTAACGACAATTGAATGTTGATAGTTCAATAATGGCGTGAAATTGCAAATAACACCTCTTATTGGATGATCTTTATTTAACTTTTGACAAGTACGTAAAGACGAAAACGTTCACAAATATTCCAAGTGTTAGTAATGGATTCATGCTTTAGAGGCTATAAGGCTGTTCCCGGAAATTGTTTAACTGACGTATGAAGGCAACATTCTGTTACCTCAAAAACTGCTCTCTGTCCCCTCAGGCTTTCTTTCCAGTTTAGTACATAACTCTTAGCATTTTAATGTCCAAAATCGAAAAATGTGCGAGACACAAGGCCTGAATCTCTGTACCATTCAAAACGAATTCGACCAGTTGGAGTGAGATTTATGAATTGAAGAAATCCCGGCCAAAACTAATCACCGGCTACTTTCCAATGTCTGCTCTATCTGAAGGAGAAAAATATCTGCTAATACCTGGTTCACTGCCCCCAGGAACGTTGTTACATTTTATAAATCGTGACACTCCCTTTCGCAGGTTATCCAACCTGGAGAAATATTTCTCTGATGAAGCCAACTCTATAATCAAATCGAATAATACTATATCACGATAAAGCCCAACACTGAACGTTTACTTTCTAGAAAGGTCTGCCGATTAAGGTCGAGGCCGACACATAGTACGTTCCTCGCTTTCATTTTACAATTGTGCAACTCCTTACGTCCACTTTGTCCAACACAAATGCCGCACTTTTACTTTCTTCAGGAAGAAAGCAATTTCGTAAGCAATTGCCTACACCAATTAACAATGTTCACAAAACTCATAACTTCGACTTAAATGTTTCGAAACTCTACAATTAAGTCCTTAAACAGAAGCAGAAAATGAATAAAATTAAAATTACTCAATGTAGCTCCCAGCAGCAGTCGTTCCGCCCCAAAATCAAGTTGGCACAACAACCACTAATTTGCTGTTTCCCTCACGATTCGATTTATCAACAAGAGCCACAGAAATATAATTTTCATATTTGTATACCGTGATTTCGAATTACTATGTGTTTTTCGACACAAAACACCCTGCCACCTCACGGAAATTTATTAATCGATGGCCCTTCCCGTTCACATTGCCAAATCGATGGTATAGAGACGTTTCACGTCTATAATTACTAACCGACCATCATCGGTTGGCATTATCCAACAAGAAATTATCTAAGATATCGCAGCATAGAGCGTGCGACGATTGCCGCTGATTCCAATTCGATTCGATGCCATATATCGAAAGTAAGAGTGATATAGTGGAAAACGTGTTTTCATCTCAACTCTTTCATATATAATGGCGTGTGATTTAGATTAAATTAACATTTATGCTAATCTGAACAGTATTGTCCATTTGTTGGGATGCTAGCAATGCAAATTGGGAACCAAACCGGCCACGGTCAATCTGTGCAAATGAGAAACGAGATGCGGATAGCGCGATAGTCGATGACGAGGTGAACTCGCATGGTGATGGATGACCTTACGACACAACGGATGGGCATGGGGTTTACTGTCCTAATCTCTGCTGGTTTGGGAATAATAATTACTGATGGGTGGTTTGGTTGCAACAAGTTCAAGTTTGGTTCGTTCATAATTTATGGATCTACTCTGGTGCCACTGCTCCTAAAACATATGCCACATCCAAATATAGACTCGAAATAGCAAGTGAACGCGTTGTTGAATGCAATTGGGATATAAATCAGCAACTAGTTGTATACCGCTTACGAATGATAAAGCTGGAGTTCTGGAATACCTTGAGCAGCCTTGAAAGTGAGCGCCGTGTGTACATTCAACGCAACTCGTATCGAACGGTGTCAACACACCGTTTGGAGGTTAAAGCCGCAGAGCAGCGACGAACTTGGTGCGGTCGATGTCGAAATAAAGAAGAAAACAAAAATCGAAGTGAATTAGTAACGAGTTTGTAGAATAACTGGTGCGGATTAGAAGGGGCTTCTTGCATTGCTAGACTATTCGGGGGCAAACTGGGTTAAGCCTATGTAGGTGAATTGATTAGCAAATTATTTGGTTCTGCTGCACGATACACAATCTGTGTTACGTTCTTAGGTTGTTAACGAGAATTATAAGGTTGACGTATGCCAAGCAGGTTTTGAAGCAGGTTACTGCCTCTAGAGGTCTTGGGCAAGGTTAGATGTCGATTTATAGTAAGTTATTAATAAGCATCCCACCAAGCTACAGGATATGTTGTTGACCTTTTGATATATAATATTTTAAGCAACATGGGCTCATGTGACTCAAGTTTAATGAAAGGAATGTTACGTTCGATATGTGGGATACTTAAATATTGTATGGAACTGGATTTCTCATTATTTCAATGTAAATTTGAATGGTATAGTTTCATGTTGAAGGGCACCTATTACCGGTGATCGTAATGCAATGAATATAAATTTTTCATGAGAGGCAGCTAATTTGTAGCACTGGTATTGATTTTAATTATTAAACGTGTCATAAGACTGACCCAACTGGGCCCTTTCTAATATATTGACACTTTATCGTGCTTCAACCATTTCCAACTGCCTTCGATTGAACCTTTCAAATGGTAAACTTGTCATTGAGAAATCGATGAACGTGGTTATTGTAATTGACTTGATAAGTAGCACTTTCATTTTGGCCTGTTTTTTAATAATTGGTCTTTAAACATTTGAATTTCCGTAATTTAAAACTAAGGTTACAAGACGATGTAGTATTTAATTACTAAATGAGATGGTTCGATATTTGAGCTCATGGATTCACTTAATAAGAAAATTCAAAACTAGGCAAAACTTTTTGACAATATGTGTTACGATAGGCATCAAAGTTTAATTGAATTTTCATGATTACAAGTTGCGCAATGTTTACTAATAGATTCAAGAAGGCAGCATTACCGCGTTTAAAGAAACCACGCATTAAGGCTACCAGTGGGTCTTCCTAAGAACAGAGCTTTGGAAAGATAAGTTCAGAGCTTCGACTACTTTCCTTTTCCTTTTGAATATGATCTGAAATGGGATAGCCTTGATTCAATTTGTCTATCAAATAGCCAACGTAGTCCCCTATAAGGTCGTGCTGAAACTTCTGATTCACAAAAGTTATAACCGATATTTGGGGGACTTTGAATAGAATTTCATCCAAGATCTCCTGAATGCGTCGCGTAGGCGGCAGTAGCCTGCTTTTATTAAGTTACAACCGGATCAGGACTCTACAGGACTCTAGTTGCTGAGAAGCCCACTACAGATAGTAGCAATGGCAACGCTAACCTAAAGCCTTTTGGATAAAAACTCTATTCGAAGCATTTTAAGTCACTGTCCAGTACAAATGGTAAACCGTAAGAGCCCTTAACACCCTTGAATAAAAGCTATTATCTTCTGCTGTGATGCTTGCTGAGATGCTTAGCAAAAGTGTAATGGCCCGTAATGACGCCCGCCAGTCTTCTGCACTCAATTCTCCTTGAAGATAAGAAGAATGTTGCGGATTTCTTGCAGATATCAGGGCATAAGCGCTTAGTCATCCTGCATCCTGGACATTCCCCCCCATCTAAGATTTTGTGCATTGAACACCTAGTCGTGTAGGGTAGGGTTTGACTGTGGAAGTAGGTACACCTAAAGCGGGTTCAGGTCCTGATAAACTCTCCTCAGAGTCCCTTCTATCGAGTTCACCAGAGATCCCATTTCCTGTGATCACAGAGTTTTGAGTTCATGCACAAATTTGGAGCTGGTTAAAGGGTTGGACACAGCTTTGAGTGCAGCTTGCCTGTCACTGCAGCCGCATATGCTTTTTCCCATCCACTTGTGCTTCACAACATAGTGCATAATCATTAGCGCATATCTTCGTAACGAAAAGTGCAGTCGGACGTTTTCGCGTTTAAAGAAAACCCCAGCGCCGGGCCCTTACATAGACCTGGAGCAATCTGTAAAAATGCAAAGACAGCTTCAGTATCTAGCCAGAGACAGTCTTGACGCCGTGGAAATTTTACTGTAAGATTATTGCACAACAGGATGGCAGGTGTCATTGTGTCGGAAGCCAATCCAAGTGACAGGGATCGTAGGATATTTTTCACGCAAGTAAACTGTCATTCCAATGCTGTTGTCCAATAACCATTTCTCTTGGGGCGAGACAGGGCTTTCAGTGCGCACCCTCTGATATGTACATATGTCAAGGGGTGGAAGATTCATCATAGCATCTAGAGCAGCACTCGGAGTACTGGGGGAAGCCCCCATACAGCTGAGACAAACCGCTCCATGGAGTTTAGTGAAAGAGGCGACGATGTGTTTGCATGTTAGCCTGTTCCACCAGACAACTGATGCACATTAGATTATCGGTCTTATCATTGCCGCACAGATCCAGAGGACCTTTTCGGCGATAAGCCATTGCCAAAAAGCCGACAGCGCTTTGGTGGTTTTTGACTCGACATGCTTTGACCAAGGAAGCTTGCTATCTAAAATGACTCCCAGGTACTTAGCTTCCTTGGATATCGAGTCGGGAATGTCTTTTAGCACCAGATGAGTCATGCCAGTATTTTTTCCTCCTTCTCGTGAAAAGAACGACAAGCCTTAAGAGTATTAACCGAAAACCCATTACTCCTGCAGCAGTCATCAATCACATTTAGCGCCACCTAAACATGAGCCGACAGAGAGAACATCAACATCATCCGCATAGGCCCGGGCATAGATTCCAGAGGCATTGAGAGCATCGAGCAGAGAGTCGACCACCCTGCACCACAACAGCGAAGACCTTGTCACCTTGCTGGCAGCCCCTGTTTACGCCAGATTTGACACGTTGTTCGGGGCCTGCATCAGCGATCAATGTCTGGTGCATTCAATTCTCCCAACTAGGTTTTGAAGCGCAGTCTCGTGAGATTGTCGGCACTAATAAGCGTCTCCGAGATATGCCTGTCATAAATTTGTTCCTTCCATGTTTCGCTATTCTATTCCATTCTATTCCATCATTTTCAGATCCAACTTTATATTGTCCTCTCATCTACGGCACAGCCTTGGTAGAAGTCCTTTTTCCTCGGGCTTCCCACTCACTAATCTGTTGAACGTTCGTCCATTGTCCATTCGTTTTAAGTGTCCTGTCTATCTAAGTCTTCGCGATTATTTTCCTCCCTCGTAATCGAAGATCAAGTCTTACATCCATAAGGTGTTCCTGGCATTATTATAGTTATACAAATATGGATTTCGAGCAGCTCCTTCAGCGCGAAGAAACATGTGTTGGCATTATACAGCTTCTTATTTATTTTGATCCTTTCGACAATCAATACGGTTCCATAAGGGATGCATAAAAATCTCAAAACCAATGTCCCGCAACTGCTGGCGAGTGTGTGGCCTGGCGTTGTCCTAAAGGCACACGTTTCTTCTCCTATTGGCCAAAGTTGATCGCTACGGGGCGACTACTTCTGGCAGACGCTCCAATTGTTGACAGTATAGGTCCGAATTAGGAATTTGCCGTAAAGCAGCAGCAGATGATTCCCTGCCAATCCCACCAAGCCCGCAGCAAAATATTCCTGGTCATAATCCTGGTTGGCCACTATTTGCTCCACGATTACATGATGATCAGATTTCCACAGTTTTATCGACATTTTGGACAATAGGCCTTGTAGAACGTGGTACATATTTGACATTGAAATTACCGGTTTCGATCGACGAAACCAAAGTTGTACGTGATTGGCTATTACATTGTCAGTATCATATCATTAACACTATTCACATTTTCCAACAAACCAAAGTTAAAATTAGCAGCCAAATCAAGATAATCATTATTTGAACCGTCGGCACGTGCAAGATCGTGATCATCTGCAAAAGTAGAACTTTTTCCGAGAAAATATTGGCCCTCAATAGAATGGGGCCAAGAGCAGACCCTTGTGTTGAGCCCAATGTAATTACTTTGAGGTCGCTAAGACAATCGACCATCTTAACTTTTTGTAATCTTAAAAAAGTATTATGAAATAACAAAGATTCTAGCAACTCGTTAAGAAACTCTCACTCTCCGCACTCCACGAACTACTATCTTCCGCTATTATTTGTCAATCTTCACGTCAGTCTCAATATTTTCTTCGAGCGGCACGCACCTATCCCACAGCCATTACAAAGCGGAAATGCCACTATAATTTCAATCATTCACCTACCCGAAACCATAATCATTTTAGAAAACAAGCTCAACCCGTAACACTCGAACATCCTCACTAACCTCACTTACATGTTACTCCCAATTCGCTTCCTTCCCCACTATCATACAACTCTTAGCAATCTCCACACACTATTTGAATCCATTTCGTATCCAATTCGATAGACCCCACCCATTATAGGAAATAGATTTTCCAATCCCGGCTCCAACCCTAACTCAATTAACCGATTCACTGAGAAGCACCTCACAGATGTTTATCTCGTATCTCAAGATCATCCAGCCTCGATTGCCGCCGGCAGCTAAATGCACAGCACAACCTAACATTGTGCAATCTAATGCATAATCTGCTCCACAACACACTTCCTCGGTCGTCATCTCATCCTCATCGTCCCCTATCTCACGTCCATTGATGCACACCCGTGTGCAATGGTAAAATATTGAAACAGGAAGAATCTAGCCACGAGTTGAAATTATCACACATATAGCACCCATTGACCTTCTCGCCAGGCGCGAGGGAAACTAGATGCTTGTTGTCTGTGAACCGGAAATGATTATACTCGCTCTTCTCGTTGTTGTTGTTGCCATAGTGTGTTCCTGCCTGATTTTTCCCGAGTGCATATACGTCGGGTTTTATGGTTCTATCATATTCATAATTGACTTGAGGTTGGTCAGTAAATGAGCCGATGTAGTTAGGTACCTCTTTTGGGCAATGAACCATCGTAGTGTCTTCCGGCTCGGAAATTACTAGAAACGGGCGCCACCACGGTTCGGGCTGCCACTTGATCTTTATAAGTATGTGATGGGGAATGTCTTACTATCTTTTAGGTTTTTCAGAGGTATGTATGGCACAACATATTGCGCGATGGTGAAGGTTAAGTGGAATCAAATGGCGATTTGTGTGCAAATTGCCAATAAATGTCTTTTCTCTTTCGGCTTTTGTTAGTGAATTCCTTGGGTGTGGAGGTTTGCTCGGTGCATGAGATCATCGAAGAGAAAACAGTGTGTCACGCAATGATGATTCTATTGCGTGACAGGTTTTGGCAATGTTGTCATGGATTTTATTGCATAAATGTTATGTCATGTCGATGTGATACACTAAGGCGTAAGTAGTCCAGGCTTCGATTTGAATTCCAGGCTTCTATTTTATCTTGTTGATAATCTCATGGCAGTCAAAAAATATTCGGTATGATAAGGCACTTATTAACGATTGTCGAAGAAATTGAGGAAACCTTTCGAACACTTTTCGCGGAGTGTTTAGCTACTAGTATCTTGCATGGCTCGGGGGGTGGTCGTGGTGCAATGGTAACCATCACCGATTGTTTGTAGTTCAAGTCCATCCATAGCCAAGAACAATTCCAGATGAGATGATAAAAAAGTGCTGACGAATGCATAACACTCGCAGCTTAAGATCACTTCGAGATTCATACAATGTGTGTGCATTTCCAATATAACACCTTAATGGCATGGAAACAAAAGAGTTACTGTGAACTACAACCGTGAACTACGACCAACCGCAAACTCAGTCGAATCTCTCAAATCATATCTAGGACAACCACCCCCGAAGAGTAGTGAACGAACATCTTCGACACAAACCATCTGCACCCCGTACAGGTTGTGAGACAAACACCATAAGAGCGTACACTCTTGAACCTGCGGGAATTAAAAAAAAAAAAAAACGGCTACGTTTAATGTTTCCAATGAGACCTGGATTTGGCCAAATCATTTTGAAATGGTAAATATTATGAAAAAAAAATGGCATTGCAGACTCCAGGAGAAGCTAAGGAGTTATTATTTATATTCCTCAAGTACATTCAATATATTTCCTTTGTAACCATATACAATATTAAGATGATATTATTTTCGCTTCCAATGCGACCGGTCTACGGCTGTCAAGTCTAGACTATTGGTAGCGCAAAACTTCTCAACCGAAATCTAGTCTGATGGACTACAAAAGCTGTGTATTGCCTTCCATTCCCATCAATTCCGACTATTTTAATTGCAAGCATTGTAAGGCTTATTGAGACCAGAAGATATAGTCAACCAAGGCCGGGGGTTTTATGGAGTGAATGCACTATAGACTGCTCCTAATTGGTACCAGCTATTACAAATGGTGCATCTTCTGAGGAAGATCAGACACTTGGAGGCCGCCCACAATTTGTCAGTTTCGCCAAGTCGAAAATCCTTTTATATGATTATTAATAGTTTGATCTTGATGATTGTTATGTTGATGATTGTTATTTGTAACTAATCTTGAGGTCGAAAGACATAAATGTACAACTTTAGAATGTGCGTATTGGGGTTGGGTATTTAAAGTTACTTTAATTATTTAAGCTTGTTTTAAGCATTTTTGCATATTTTCATTAAATAAAAATGAACCTACAAAAACGAAATTTGTTCGGTTGGTAGTGAGAGTTTTAAGTGATCCCCATAAAAAAGGCACGTGTTCGTTTTGCTCGTGTTAGAAAAATTTAAAGAGGGAAAGGCTGACATCCATAAAATAGTCAATGTTGACGAAACTTGATTCTGACTTCTATAATTAATTTCGTTTCATATCAATCTAGAATCTAAAGTATGAAGCGCAGAAAGTAACTAGTCAAATCCCACACCAGGAACTCCTACATAGACGTTCGCAAAAATTTGTTGTAAAATATAGAGACATGTGATCTGTGAAGGTCCCAAGTACTTTGACCCAAATTACCAATAAACTTTATTGTACTTTTTGGACTTCTTGTTTTTTTTTTTTTTGTTGTCTAAAAAAATATAGAAATAAAAACGAAAAATTTAAAACTGGGATAATGAAATTAAATTTAGTCTTCCCTCCCGCTTGATTCATAATAACACTCACACACAAGCCGTCACTGTTCAAACGATTATCTATAGTTGCCAACACAGACATCTATGTATCTCTAAAAATAACAAAAAATTATGAGAGTACATATTAGTTCTTCTCAGTCCGAGTAAGAGCAATTTCTCAAACCCATCCCCCTTTCGGAGTGCTCAAAGAAGTTTGAAACAGAGATTTTCCTCGGAGGGACTGGTTCAACTTTCCACCTCATAGTTTTAAGGACTAGAAATCAATGTAATTAAGATAACTCGACCATTCTAATGCGGTTATATCAAAATAGAGTGCCAGGGCCTTCGTCATTTAGCTTTTCATTATGCATTTACTCGTTGAGTAAAATGAATGCGGTCATATAAAAATTTGACGAAGTTGTTCACAAAATACGGGAGACGAAAAAAGCTAAAAATGTGCACCCACATACTAGATCCTTAATCGTTGAATTTGGATGTTAGAGAACTCGAAACTCTGTTGATCTCGCTGTTTGAAACCCGTGTTTGACTTGATTGTCCTCCGATCTGAACGGAAAGCTTGACACCCTTTAAAAACTAAATCCTACATCTTGCCATATTTCTTTAGATATATTTTAATCCGCTGAAAAGAAATTTTAGAAAAGTTCAAAGCTGCTCATCAGTAATATAATAGAAGAGCTATTATTCCAAGCTTCTATACACAAATTTCCAGATACGTGTAATACTGCTGGACTTTGCTATGATTGCTGGACATAATTTATAGGACATCAACTGTTCTAAATTACGATAAATTGCTAGAGTAAGAAGATGTTCAAACTATTTTCCTACGAAAGCTAGGAAAATACGATCTTCCCAAAATTCTTGAGGTGATGAGGTACTCGTTCTCTTCCCAACAAGCTGAAAAATGAAGGAAGATAACTGAGTTCCCTGGTCTTCTTTCAACATATTTTTATCGTTTCCTCGTTTGGCATACAATTACCATCGGCCTCTGTGAAAGTTAGAATAAAAGCCAATTAATGTCGTTGAAGTTTTTTAATACTTAACATCTGTGCAATTAAAACATTTGTTTAAAATTAATTTGGATGAGAACACCCCTTGTAACTTATATACAAGGTTCGTTCAAAATATAAGTTGGCTTAATTTTTCTCGAAAAAGAATTATTTATTCAACGAATTCTACTTTGTTTATTTTAAAGTAATCCACCTTTTATATAATACAGTTGCACTAGCGCATTTTTCTATCTTTTAAACATTTCGGACATGCGCTTTTTGGTATAGTCTTGTGCTCTTCCAGCGTTTCGTCCTTCATGTCCTCAATCGTGGCATATTCCCGTCTTTTCAATTTGGGAAAGAAAAAAAGTCGCATGCGGCCATGTCCGGTGAATACGGTGGCTGGGGCATGATTGACCAGCAAATTACACACAAACAACGATGAGTGAGCAGGTGCCTCAACGTAATACAAGACCTATGAATCTTTTTCGCCATAATCTAGACATTTATTTCGTATTGCTTGATGCAAACGGCGCATAACTTCGAGGTAATATTCCTTATTGACCGTTTGATCTTCCCGCAAGGACTCCTGATGAACCTCGCCATTATAATCGAAGACAACACTGAGCAAAACTTTGACATATGACCGGACTTGGCGTGCTCTTTTTCGGTGTTGGCTCTTCTGGTTGCTTCCATTGGGATGAATGAGCCTTGGTTTCGACAAAATAAGCCATATACCCGTGTTCCTTTACCAGTGATGACTTTTTTCAGTAAATTTGGATTGTTATCCGAAAGCTCTTGGGCGATTCTCTCACGACACATATTTTGGTCAAAATTTAGCAATTTCAGAATAGGCCTTGCTGACCTAAGTCCGTGCCCAAAACATCTGAAAAAATTCATGGTATAAGCCAACCGATAAGCCAATATCCTCAGCAGCTTCACTGATAGTGATTCTATAATATGGTTCTTTATAACAATTTTTTTCACTTTTTCATGATGTGAAGAGCCTGTACCATTTATAAACATTTTTTTTTGGTCAAAGTAAGTACTCTCGCCAAATGCCACAGTCAATATTTCAAGTTCGTTGAAGTTTTATTCACTTTTCTTTTTTCAGAAAATTCAATACATATTTTTGATCCAATTATAAGCATAAAATCCCAACCACACCAAAACACGTCCAGCTTTTACCCGTATGTCTGTGAAAAACAAACTAAATATTCGAAAAGGTTGACAATGCCAACATATGTTAGGAGATGTGTGTACCAACGTAACAAAAACAAAATTCGTAAAACTCTGCTTATTTCTTGAACAAACCTCGTAAGGAAAATTTCAAAATAATTACCAGTTTTTAAAAACAATATTCGAGAAAGCCCAGGCTTAGTAATATTCGAATTTGAACATTTTCATGTGTGAGGCATAACCGAAATTTAAGGCAAAATTTCTTTGATTGTCTTGATAAATGCTCAGAAAATTGGTTTCACTCTTTTATGAATATTCATCAATTTCACGTTGTTATCTTTATTGATCAATTCCCAGCCCGATTATTGACTGAAAGTTATAGCCGAGAATTCTCATTCGAGGTAGTTTTTTTTCATGTCTCAACCAAAACCATCTGTAAAAATGTCCTTCGACTTAGATATGTCTTAAATGCTTTCGGAAGCTATGTAAATGTATGTTCGGGCTGCCTTTTCTGTAGACCGTTTGTAAAAGAGGCTTCCCTGTGTGGGAACTGAAGTGTGGGCTTCACTTCTTCATTTATAGAAAGTGATAATCTATTCCACTAGCACTGAAGCCTTTTCCCTGTTTCTATGCTTCTATGGACTTTCACAATCTTCTTTAAATGCTTTTTAACTGCCTAATGCGTGATCGCTGACCTTGTCTTTGCTCCTCATGTTGCTCTCTATTGCTTAACCATACCGCAGTGAAGCGATGCCGATGGGTCATGGACAATAAAGAGGTTATGTGTTCAACGAATAGGTCGACTACCAGACACTGATTGACGAAGTGAGAAGAGCACTGACATATATCTGACGTTAAATACCTCACCGCGACGTCCATCAAAGTGAATTATTCATAAGTGTTCATTACGAAAATTCGTAGGCTAGTCTTTAGGGTTGAGGTTCAGTTTCATCTGGGATTGCACCGTCCGAAAAGGTCATTGGCAAGCAAAATAAAAGACAGATTTTGAAAAATGTATGGTCTAGCATTTGAGACCACCTAGCCTCATTTTAAAAACTCGGAGATATTATGAAACTCAACAAACTCAAAGAGCATTCTCTCGCGTCAGACCAAGACATTACAGTATTCAATATTTCCAGTTCCCTTCTATTCCTTTAAAGTTATATCTTACAGTCGAATTGTTTCCAGTTGACCCAGCGACCCTACTGCAAATGCACTCTCTATCCTCAATATTCAAGAAATTTCAACATCATAAACCACTCGAGTCTAGTTTTGAGTTATGTGCATTGGGCTTTCCTCAGTTACATAGGCTCATTCCGGCCCTTCGAAACCACACTTTAACGACCAAAACGTGGTTGAAATGAGACCATAATTCACCAGTGAAAGTGAGAATTATTACAGATGCAATCGCCATATTTTAAGACAGCGAGTTTCTGTTAGACACACTGTTACTCATTCAAAATATTTAAATACCGTCAGATAACCACAAAACCGCAAGACCACGAGACCACCTCCACACCGCGAGAATATCTCTCTATCTATCTCCGCTCACATACGTACGAATGATGCTAAATAGAATTCTTCACATTTATCTCATCTAACTGTTCCTGCCCGGAGCTAGGAATGGAAAGGAAATAGAATTACCTCACCCAGTATGCCAAAGGTAATCTTTCAATGGCAGGCATCTTGAGGCACATCCTCCTCCTTTTACTCATTTTGCTGCTTTTTTTCCAGCCCACACATGTTCTCCCTGATGTCGTTTACTCGATGGTGTGTGCTAAGGCAGGCGGGCAGCGGTTGTACACACTGCCTAGTCGTCATAAAAGCCAAACGTTACTCAATGGCTCGCGTCTAAATGGGTCATTACTAGTGCATTGGGCTGGATGCTAAAGATTAGAATGGGTTCGAGTTTGAAGTTGAAGTTAAAGTCAAAGTCAAGATTCATCACCTCCAGGTGATGGATGCAATGATGGATATCTCTTAGGCGTCAACTTGTTTGTGTCTTTTCTTCTCTTTTACATTTCAATTTATGCCATGCACGTTGGCCCGTATGATATGAGAGCGTGGAGGGACCAAGGAAGGCAAAACAAAAGTTACGCGACTTGGGTTTGAACGCATTTCTTCTCGTTCATGTTTCGCATCTGGCTATATGTACGTTGCAAGAGCTGAAGAAATAGCAATGAATGGGACAAGTGAATAACCGCGGCATCAATTTGCATGCTTGCGGTGTGGTGCCTTTGCGTCTTTTTTTTATTGTGGCCGGCTCTTGGGTTGTGTGTCCAAATTGGCCCAGTGACCAGGTGATCCACTTTTGATGATCGTTAAAGTACTACGAATGTATGTACGATGTGACCTTCTGTCTTTCTTTCTCTCTTATGTGTCTTTTCCCAATCATCTGTGCCAACGATGGTGAAGGTGATCATGACGATAATGATGATGATGATGGCTGTGTGTTGAATGGATAAAGAGGAAGTGCGCATGGTGCACTTGATTTTTTTTTTTCATTGTCTGTGTATCTCTCGCTCTTTTGGGCGGAAGGTGAACGAGCAAGGGTGATTAAGGGTACGTACTTGTATTAAAATTGCTTGTCATTCATCTTATCCATTGTGACGGAGAGGATGTGTGGCAGGCCGGTTTATTGGGCGGGGAATGTGGGAATGGAATTCTGAGAATAATTTACAATATTATGGCTGCAATGAGGAAATGCATGACGTCTAATAGGTGGTGTAATTGATTAAGGCTGGCATATAGTTTGGGAGACTACGCGAAGTATTTAAGAACCGAAGGGCCATCCCTTCAGGCAGAAAAAAATTAAGGTTGATTGCTGATGCAACTACCTGCAAACAGGTCGTATCGTAGCATTCCATCAAATTTGCCTGAAGCTGATTTTGTATTTTCCGTTGGTGACAGTTGCTAAAGAAACTGTTGATGAGCCTGCAGGGCCGTAATGTGACAAAGAGTCTTGATAAATTAGACTTTCTTAGCTAGGGCCACAAAAGTAGGAAGATGATGGAGGAGAAGCACTATCGCTCAGAGGCTGGTGCTAGTTACTGCGGTCAATGAAGCTCGATTCGCAATAGGCTGATCATCGAAATTCCATTTTCCGGTATTTTTTCTCAGTGGAATACCGATATAACCTCCAATGAGCCTAGAAAAGATTCCGATGCCAGTTGAGTTGCTAGATTTGAAACGTGTGTTGTTTGAAGAAGGGAGTTTAACGATATTCGCTCTTTTAAAAAAAAAAAAAAAAACTGTCCAATCCACCCGATCTCGACTACTTAACTGTGTCAATTTCCAGCTTTGAAATCAAAACTTTCCAAGAAATATGTTATAGGCTTAAAGCGTTGATAGACGCTCAGAGTAATGGTTTTGAAAATCACTGGATATAGGCTTACATTTAGCTGCAGGCTGCCAGCTTTTGAAGATCATTTTTAATCGTTTTTTTTTGTACTAAATTTGAAACTTCCTTTCGGAATGTGGTTTTTTTTTGAAAATATTACCCATCACTTGCTACAACGATACTCAGTAAAAATATTTTGTGTGATCGGGCGTTGTCATTTGGTAAGATCACTTTGTGGTCCCTTTGACTGTATTATGGCCGTTTGAACTCCAATATTGGGCTCAGTAACGTTTAGTTGTGCTCAATAACGAGCTCTTGTGATGGTTTCACCCAGCTGCTATGAATTGCAATAGACTGATACCATGCCGAGCTTCAGTGGGAATACACAGCATGAGCTTCGATCCATCGATGTTTTGGACGTTTATGTATGACCGCGGTGCCCCAGCGATTCCTTTCGCTTTAATAAACCGTAATCAATTCACTTTCCCACGCCAGTTACAGTACACCATATAATAAAAGCCATCCTTATTGCCGCTGGAATAGAAGGTCGTTACCACCCCAATGCACCCAAGTTACTTGCTATTGGACCAAGATTCTCGAAGAGTGGGAAATGGCTTGCTGAGCAACGATCGATAAATCTTAAAGTTAAGTTAAGTTTGACTTCGATTTTGGTCCGATAACACCACTTTCATAGGGTTGAAACCATTCACGAAATTGATATAAGCCTCATTACTTTGATCATTCGCCACGCCTCAACTTCAGATCTTTGAATTGAAAGTGAATTATTTAGCTCGAAAGTCCATATTTTCACACACAAAAAGTATATGACGCCCACGAACATGACATCTATTTAAAAATTCTTTTATAAAGTTAATGTTATAAGCACGGCTATAACATTATATACTCGTATCTCTAGGTTATTTTAAACATGCTGGCAGGTACCCATTATAGAGTTCAATGAACTGCTCAAAGATTATAATAAAAGTAAAGCATATGCAGTTCGATCCAAGACAGCTAGTAGACATTTCTTTTGAATTTTTTTTATCTCTCTTAAAATGAAAAATGTACAAACTGAAGATTTTTTTTTCTAAAGTGTTCCTCATTTGGAAAATTCCATGGAGTTATACCTTGTCCTACAAGTCTCTAATTTAGCCTTGAGAATGTCAAAAGTTTCAGGAAAAGATCTACTACTTGTGACAGTATTGCAATGGCTATTTTTTGTTTCTACAACCATAGTTCAATATGCATCATGCTACCGAGTTAAAATTTTGTTTTGGCAATTTGTTACTGATAACATTTTTTCTAAGTCATCTTTAAACCCTAAAAACAACCATATACATATGTATGTATGTGATCAATTTGATTTATACATTCATCTAAGCCTTGAAATGCTATTCATATCAAACTCAGTCAAATTGACAAACAACCTAATGCCTTGGCTTTGTGAAGAAGGGATTCATTTCAGTTACTGGCTAATGCCTTGACTCCTGATGCTCTGCTTTCAAATGTAACTTATGTATTATAAATTCCACTATTTCACTAGTACCTGTAAAGACTATAACTAGAAGGCTCTAAAAGAAAATGTTTGCTGTCAGTTGAATAGAATCAGATCAGTTTTAACTTGAGCTACTTAATGTAAGACTGTTGCGTCTTCCAAGGTATCATATGGATTCCAAAGCCTACTGGATAGCACATTTTTTTTGTTCGTCGATTGTGACATCCAGATCTAGCTAGTATATTTGGAGCTATTTCTCCATGCCTTACCTTGTCAGTAAATAAAAAAGGAAACAAAAATATTGTAAAAAATCTGATAAATACAATAATTTGATTATTATTGACGGCCATTTGGAACTCTGAAGCTAAGAGCTTCATCACCCACCATTCGCTAAGCCTTCCTTCCCTGTGCTCCTTTCACACTTCGCGGATTTGTTGCCTCTATTCTAGTCCCACCCTTATATTGCCCTCCTGACGGTGTTATTTTTTCGAGTTTCCTTCTTCTTAGCGGGCGCTACAGCTCGGTGTGAGCCTGGGCCTCATATAACATGTCTCTCCATATAACGCGATCTTTTGCTAGTTCCTTCCAGTACCGCACTCTCAGTTGGTTGAGATCCTCTTCCAGATGTGTGCACCGCCTTAGGTGCGGCCGCCCTCTACTCCGTCATCCTTCGGGTTGGAGCTGAAATGTCCATTCACTCTACATGGCCTAGCCATCTTAGGCGTTGGATCCGTAGACGCCTGACCAGCCTCATGTTGCTGTACAACCCGTTCGTGGTTGAATTTTCTCCTCCATCCCCCGTCGGTATTGATATGACCATAAATCAAACTCAGTATCTTTCTCTCAAAACAGCCAAGTGCCTCTTCATCCAATTTCGATAGGATGGAATAATAAGGGTCTTGTATAGAGTCAATCTGGTCGTACGGGAGAGAGCTCTATTACACAATTGCCTCCCGAGTCCGAAAAAACAGCGATGGGCAAGGTTGATCCTGCGTTTGATTTCCGAACTGATGTCGTTCTTCCAGGTAACTGCGGAGCCAAGGTAAACGAAGTCCTTGACTACCTTAAAATTGTAGCTGCCAATATTGACGTTCTGGCCAAGACGTCGGTGATGTGCATCCTTTTTTGATGACAGAGACTTATTCCTCTGTAGTGCCGAAGTCAAAGGGGTATCCTTTGTTGTGGATCGGGCAACGATGCTGAGGCTCCATTCCTTGGGTATGCTTTCCTCTGACCATATCTTATAGATGAGCTGATGCATGCACCCGACCAGGTCATCTCCAGCTGCTTTGAAAAACTCGGCAGGTAGTCAGTCTGCGCCAGCAGCTTTGTTAGACCTCAGTTTAGATATGGTCATCTTAACGTCGTCTAGGTCAGGGGAACGGAATTTTCTGCGATCTTCGTCATTAAGGAATGAGAGGTTCTGCTTGATAGCGGTTTACTGACTGGCATGGCCGTTATACTGTCTGCAGAAGTGGTTTTTCCCATATTCTCAGCACTGAATGCGATTCTACTACAAGATGTCCATGTTCGTCTCTGCGGCTTCTTCTCTGGATTCGAGTTTACTACTCATTATTATTCTGACTGTTGACGTCCTTTGTGTATTCGTTCAAGGTGTCGTGCTTATCCTAGAGTTCGACATTTTTTACTACTCGAACGATCCATGAATCTGATTCAATCCTCGGGTTCTTGATTCTGTAGTTTCCTCCATTCGCCTACTTTAACTCGTCCTTTGTTTGCCTTTAAGTGCACTTATGTCAGTAGCACCAATTTTTTTAGGATTCCTTGCCTTACAAGAACATGGTACTACGACCGATTTTCAGTGTCATACGCTTTTTCAAAATCTATGGATTTGGTAGACCATTTCATGAAATTTCTATGTTCACTCGTCGAGCCGTTGCCCAGGTTAATCTTCGATTATTTACTTAGCTTATAATGTCAGTCTCTTTAAAAGAGTATTTGGCAGCACCTTTATAGCACTGAAATTTCTCGGTCTTTGTTGCATTGTGTTCAGTCAGCCTTTTAAATACGATGGTATTTGGTCGATTCCGGCGGCCTTCTTATTCTTAAGACGATGGATTGCTTCTTTTACTTCCTACCTGAAGTCCTGTTGTGTGGATGGCATCGTTTTCCAATGCTGTTTGCTTTGTTGCATGTTTATTAAACAGTTTATTGAAATATTTCCTTCATTGGGCTGCAACTCTTTCCTTTTTCGAAGTTAGCATAGTTGCATATGGTAAAAAGGATTATCTTGGGGAGAGAAGTTTTCAACTTTTATCGAAACCACTGTTTAGTAACGATATTCTTGCTATTCACAAACACTGTAAGATACTTACATATGTACGCAAACGACGTCCAATTATATATCAGCTTCCCGTCTCACCCTAAAGCAGACAATACTAAATGGTTAAATGAAGATCTCCAGGCCGTTACACGATAGTTATATAAAAATAGAATTATTCTCAACTCCACCAAGAGCCAAGTCATTGTCATAAATCCTACTATCCTAAACTTAAGTAACTCCTAGTTAACACGAGAAGTGCTCATAGCATTGCTCTCGTGTTTTTGGCCCGTTTTCTTTCTAGGAAACTGATGTTGTCCCCTGCTTCGGCTCATACAAATTTTCGTTTCGGGATTCTAAAAAGACAACACATTTGTTTAGGCTTTACATCGATATAGGCAACGTCCATCTTTCTCCAGCTTTTCGTCCTCCTTTGTGACTATACAAAGGTAGAAAGCGCAAGCTTGTTAAGGCCAAATTTAAACACGCAGTAATATAAATAAGCTGTTTTCCGACAGTGCCACGGCCATGCTGTCCACATCCCAATTTATTTCATTGCCTGCGCCTAAGTCTAGTCCCTCTATATGTTGTACAAATCCGTCTTTCATAACCCATGAAAAGTTTGCTTGAACTGTCAGATTTATCTATACTTTCTGAAGTCTTACGAACGACAAATTAACGTCTTATCGACTTAAAGGCACGGTCCGAAATTATCTTTATGAGAATTGAGAGTCTTTATGTTTATGATATTAACATTCATCCTGAATAAGGAATCAAGATAACACTATGCTGCCGGGCTTAACTTGCTTTAAGATTGGCTTTCAGTTCTGCTAGACTTTCGTTAAGCTCGTACCCTACAAACGTCCACAACAGAATAATGTCGTAGGACTACAAGATTTAAGCTGAAACACGATGTTATATGATAGAGTAAAACACAACTCCTAAATCATATCATGTTCTTGACTGGCCTACTTTAACAAAACAACTATCGCACCACTAGTTGCCCCATACCTACAACCTACTTAACGTCTTCTCTAATCCTTCTTAAATCTTGCATTACTCACGATTAATTTCTTTTTTCTTCCTTCTCTCTAGGTAAGTTCCAAGCCATAACAATCACAAGACACAAATCTAAAAAGACCCTCCCGCGCCAACCAATAAGTAAGTACAAACCCCTCACAATCGATTTCAACATCACGCCGATATATGGGACACACCCTTGCAGATCCCAGTCGCATGGTCCCGTTCCGTCGTTACAACTGGCCAACAGGTTACCGAAAAATAAATTTCCCAAAGATTTGTTGGGCAGATCGATAATTGAATGTTCGCCATTGTGCCGCTCATTCGGACATGGACCCGATCGCATTCAACTGCCACCAAATCTGTTCCAGGGTCTTTGCATTATTATCGCCTGCTGGGCAGCGGAAAATAACATGAAAACAACACAAAGCGAGTGGAACGAAAGAGCAATAAACCAAAAGATATCCATTAAAGTATGGGCATTGCTCCAGATTCCATTGCTCGAGAGGTGGATGCACCTCCTTCCTGGGCCGGGAGTTGTTGCAATTCGATTTTATACAAAGAGCAATAGCTTTTGTCGAGCTATCTCGTGCCGATTGGACATGATAATCACATACAGGGGTCTCTGGGCCGGATTTCGTTTTTCTCTAACCCCCCCACCCAGTTCTGCCCCATCTATTATGGGACATGGTTGTCTGTAGTGCCGCTGCTAAGCGAGGAAATGCATTCACAATTATTGGCCATCGGTCTATCTTGAACTGAATCTTCACCTTGACTTTGGCCGATGCAACGAGTACTTGTTGCTGCTGTTGTAACAGTCGCCAGTCGTAGCTGTATGCGATCGAACTGCTGATTTTCGGTCAGCTTCTCAATGGATCTCTAATTATTCACTAGACCTACTAATGCGCCAGTTTGTGCAGCTTCGGAATTACTTACATTCCCGTTGTTATTTCATTCTTCCGACCTCGCGTCGTGGTCTTCGGTTAGCAATGAATTTGATTTGGACGTCGTCGACGGTAGTCGGGACGTGTACCATGTATGAAGTGTATCATTTGAGGGTTGGGTATACCGGGCGTATTGGGTGTACTCAGTGTATAACAGTTAACAGGAAATCTAATTTAAAGAGATTAGTAAGCGGTTGTGGCACGATGATGATGATGATGATGACGATGAAAGAAAGTTCTTGCCACGCTCGATTGACTATTTGGGCCATCGATTAGAATGGTTCCGCTCGTAGTGGCCGAGCTTGGGTTAATCAGTTTATTATCACATTTCTTCGTGTTGCATGCCGCGCAAGATGCGAGTCAATTATACGATTTTTATTGACTACGAAACGCCAATGAAATACTCGTGGCACGACTGCTTACGACAGTGTTGAAGTGGCAAATATTTACATTACAGGCAATCCGATTGGTCTGACGATCGACAGATGGTGTCATTTGTGAGCGATGTCCTCAACGAAATCGGATCGGGGAGTGTAGCGGGCGGCAGGTGTCACATTGTGCTGCATAAGTTATCGGTTGCTGGTTGCGTCATGGCTATCAGTGATATACGATCTAGTCTCGTCTGTCGGTGATTATTTATCTGGTTTGTTGGTTTTGGGTCATCCGACGTTTGGAAATGTCATTGCTCATGCGGCAGATGCGGTTGGGTTTTGGGCAATAATTACTGGGTTAGTTGCAGCCACTCCCGTTGCTGGGGAATTTTGTAAGAGTTTGACGCTTGTATAATGGTATGCATGATTACAGCTTGGTGAAGCTTGTGAGTGATGTAAGCCTTGACTAAATCTTAACCAATGGAGAGGTAACTATCTACTAATCTAACATAAGTGTATGCTCAACTCGTTGACCCCTTATGAATGTGCAACATTTTTATTTGAGTTCTCAAACCAATGCATGCTATTTACTTTTCGAGCATATTAGCTAGTATATGGCTAATAGTATGCCTAATGTTGTCTTCCAATGTCGCAATTGACGCTGGCTTAATGTCATAGACGAGTGATTTGGTGTATCCCCATAAAAATAGTCTAAAGGCTTCAAATAGCCTATTTAGCCGGCCAATTCACCGGATAAAAACTGGAACTAAATTGCTCCCCGAACTCATTTCTGAATTAGTCCATCGATTCGCGTGCTGCATGGCATGTACCGTCATCTCGGGGGTTCCGAGCAAAAAAAAAAAATTGGAGGCTATTGAACGATAGCGGGCATCATGACAGTAACTTTGTTCTCACGGTCATCTTTGAAAAAATATAGGCCAATGATTCCGCCGGACCATAAGCCGCACCAATGAGTGCACTCTTGCGGGTGCATTGGCAACTCTTGTATTGCCCGATATTGTTCACCGGACCAAATATGACAGTTTTGTTTATAAACATACCCATTCAACCAGTGATCAGCTACGTCGCGGATGACCCAATCGCCCTATTCAAAGATGCTATAACTTTTGCAAATGGGGCAAGTGCAGCTTTTATTTTGATATTCATGGAACGCTATCAAGATCACATAATTTGGTCACCATGATTTGGGGCAACGTACATTTCCCGACCGTCCCACACCAACTAGTCCTGCAATAAGGTGCTTAGTCACTTGCCTCGAAGAGGCGTCGAACGGTCTCGTAGTTTCGAAGAGAATATCGTTGTTGTGGCCGAAGGTGTCGCAAATAAGCGTCCGAATAGCCGCTCGTCTCTACAAAAGACTTAAAGATATAGCCCTTCCAAGTACTCATGTACAGTACTCCATGAGCTACTGCTTGAGACCTTCAGTCGCGTTTAAACTATGATTACACTCTAAACCTCAGACAAAAACAGCCATACGAAATACATCATGAACAGGCTATCACCATCTGAACGGATAAATAAACAAACCAAATGTGAACTTCTGGGGCATTGAGAATCCACGTCTCATTCATGAAGGGTCTTTTCATCCAATCAAAGTTACTACATGCCGTGGGATCTAATTTTTTCAGAACGGTTTGAAAAATATGATTACTATGACTGGCAGTATTCAACCTTGATAAACGAGATTCTCTTGCCGCAAGTTGATGAATAGGGACTGCAGGACACGACTTTGCAACCGCACTCACAACTTGCGTTTCCAGATCACCTAATATCCCATTTTGGCTACTTGCATTGGCGACTAAGATCGCCGCATTAAATTACTCAAGACTGCTTTCTTTAGGTGTTTTATAAGAAGCCACAGACTTTAAGGCTCTCAAAGACAATATTCGACAATAGTGCGAGAACTTATCGCCCGAAGCTCTTGTCGAAATGACGGAAAATGCGATAAAAAGGTCCAAATATGTAAATATTTTTAAATCAATTTTCATTTCCAAGAGGTAGCAAATACCATCGGGTGGGTGGGCCACCTTGTAATAAGTATTTTTTTTTTAGAGTGAGCAAAAAAACTATTAGGCATTTGGATAAATGGTTAACTAAGATCCACAGTCTGGACTTCGTTTTTCGTGTTTTTATGGACAGCCCAAGATCCAAATAGGTTGATGCTCGCTTCTTTTTTTTTTAATTGGGGGCTAGTGTGCCAGCATAGAGCACTGCGACTAGTGTAGGTCTGTTGCGCCTATTAGCCAATTAAACGAGGAGTTCCTCTACTTTCCCAATAAAGCTAAATATGTCCCTCGTAGGAGCTGGGCTGATGCCCTCAGAAGTCATTATTTCTCTGAAGAGGACTCGGTTCCTAAGGTAGCAGAGGGTAGCGATCGGGGCAGAGATCATTATATCCCGATTTTAATTTCCGGAGCATTGCTCTAATGGGACAGTGTCCTGTGATCACTCCGACGAGCATACGGATCGAGTTTCGGTCCAGCGCCAGGAGCTTCTTTGTTTTTCCGATATTGAGCTCTGGCCACGATGATCTTGTCGTGTAGCTGTCGTTTCTTGTAAGCCAAGACGAGTTGGCCTCATTTATGAATTGGTGTCATTTATGATCCAGTATAATGCGCTGATCGGTCGTTGTAATGACGTGTCCGCTTCGCTGATGTCCATTTCAGTCCCTTGCCTGGCCAATTCGTCCGCTCTTTCGTTCCCTGCGATTGAGCTGTGACTCGGGACCCAACAGTGTTTGACTTTGTGGTGTCTGATGGACTTGCAGCCTGGCTGTCCACGAAGATAGTGATATCCGATGGTGGGATATCGGTTACTTGTAGGTGTTTGGCTGCTTTCTCTATTGCCATGATCTCTGCTTGGAAGACGCTACACAAATCCGGGAGTCTAAATGATTCCTGTTTGTGCAGGGTATCGGAGTAGAATTCGGCACCAGTGCCTGTATCCGTTCTCGATCCGCCGGTGAAGAGGGTAATCTCGTGTTCGTTGATCACGGCGTTTGATAGCTCTTCTTTGTCAGGGAAAAGGATTGGTATTCTGATAGAGAAGTCATTTTGGGGGGAAATATAGTCGGTCGTAGCTGCGAGGCTATTAAAACCATGTTTCTTTCCCAGGTCATCTATTGCCGAAGGTCATTTTGCATGCATGAAAAGTATTTAATCCTTTTTTCATCCTTTCCTCAAAGTTCCATTTCAAGGAAAGTTTGGAGGCTTCCGCTTTGAGTTTGAGTGGAGTACCCTCTAATTTTGGGGGAGCAAATAGCGGGATTTTCCTTTTCCTGGTGAACAAGACCAACTCGCATTTCTGGGGGTTTACCCTCAGACCGTTCTGTCCTGCAATTGAACATCAGAGTTCCTCTGTGTTTACGTTGTTGAAGGCCCTCTCTATATCGAGTAAGGCTGCCGTTGTAAATTATTTTAAGTTCAATGAGCTCTCAATTTCACGAACAACACTATACAGAGCACTTTCCACTGATCTGCCTTTAAGGTAGGCGTGTTGAGTGTGGCATAAGTTGTGTGAGTTTATAAGTCCTTTGATGTATGAGTCAAGGACTTTTTCCAAGGTTTTAAATAGAATCGACGGGCGACTAATTGACCTATAGTCACTTGCGACAGTATAGATTGGTTTACCTGCCAAATCTTCAGTATCTCAAATCTTTTTTTCAAAAGTAAACGAGACCGGTAATACGTCCTAAACTGCAGTATGCTGGGGTCTTAGTGGATAACGATATAAACCGATTATAATTACTAGTATTATGTGTTGCATCATCTTTGTAAGCAGCCAAAATGTGCCCAATGTTGTATACTGATCAGGTTTTTTGCAAAATAATTCCTTATATAAAACTGGGGCTATAGTGTCTATAAGCTCAATATAGCTCATCCAGCCTCACGTCATTGAACTGCCCGAATAGTCGACGAATATTGGCATGTAAATCCCAGTTTGATACCTCTCTATGTCATCACGTGTTATCCAGTGAGGCTTTCACGCTATTTACCATACATAGACCTCTAGCTATTGCAAGGAAACCTCTTTTCACTGCGAAGATCTCGATTAATTTGCTACCGAGCTCGAATCAAGAATCCTCGTTCATCATTCTACAAATGGCGTGTTTGACAGACTCTCAGACTCGCGTATTATACTACTGATAAATTGAAGTTCCGAGCCTTTTGCAATGGTGTGAAACCACGAATGTGCTTTCTAGGGCTGTCTAGTTGTTTTATTAACAATTCACATGAGACTAGTGATGTTAAGATTGAGTTGGTCGGGTATTATTTTTTTCTGGGTATATCTTACAAGTATGTGATTAGGTTTGCCCCATTCCACTTTATATGTACCTTTTGGATCATATAGGGAGAATGGTTCACTAGGCCTGAAAGCGGAAATTCCATCAATATCGCCCCTATACAGTGTGCAATGGCTTTTTTTCGTCTTCTCAGCCGAAGTCGTTAGCAGAGTCGACTACTATCTCCATTACAGCCCGAATCAAAAAAACCTTCCAAACATACCACATCTCCACTTTATCGAGCGCTTCTCATATGCTCTGTCTTTCTTTTCCTATAAAGCGCAGACTCTTGCCTCCACCTTCAAATAAGCTAAGCTGTACTTGCTGGCCAGCAAAGAGAAATATCGCTGAATGATCTTGTCTTGAATCATCGATAAGCTAAGGGTTTCTTAACGGTTTTAAAATTCAGGTTACCTTCTATGATTCTTTCGCCTCAGTAATCTGTAACTTACTTTCATGGCGTAAAGTTAAGCCCTTTTTAAACTGTTGAGAGGAAGGTCTGTAGTTCAAGTCTGTCCATAACCAAGAACAATTCCCATACGGAAAAACTCTGCAACAACATTAATTGTGAGTGAGAGATGATCAAGGAACTGCTGACGAAAGCATAACAATCGCAGTATAATATCACTTTAAAATTCATACTCTGTGTGTGCATTTCCAATATAACACCTTGAAATGACATGGAAACAAAACAAAAAAAGTTACTGTAAACTACAACCAACGCGACAAATTCAGTCGAATCTCTCGAATCCTATCTAGGACAATCACCCCCGCAGAGTAGTGAACGAGCATCTTTGACACAAACCATCTGCACCCCGTCCAGGTTGTGTGACAAACAACATAAGAGCGCAACTCTTGAACCAGCGCAAACCCTATATAAAAAAAAACTGCACTAACCGATCCTAGTAAGTAGACAGAAGAGCTGATTTTTCAGAACTGTGTTTCGGTCTATAACCAAGACGGCTTAAGACATCTTAGCAGTAATCACTAAAGCAGTAATCACGGCATGTGTGACAACGGAAATTTCGATGCTTCCAAAGGTATTAGTAGTGCTCTAGCGCATTCGATAAGTCCCACTGACTTAATAGTGTTTCAGCCTGATCTCTATACAGTCCCAACAAATTTTGTACACGATCGACTCATTATTAAGCAGATTCAAACAGCTGCTTTTAAATATTTTAATTGAACTACTTTTGAATTTAAGACATACATTGTCTAATCCATGGATCATTAAGTAGCCCAACCTCTCACAAAACAGCTCTGACCAAACAAGAAACGCTCTTAATTAATAACGTTAATTCTTCATCCAACTATTGCACAACAACCTTCTGATTTCAAGGCAACTCCAAGTTTAAAAATAGCCAAAATACTCCCTAAGCACCTAACTAAAACCACTATTTACTTCATGCTCTGCAAATAAAGTCTTTTAGCGGATCACCGGTCAACCTCAAATTTCCCCTAATAAATTCAGCAACAGTCTCAAAGCTTGGTCGTTACCATGCAACCGGCACATAGCCACCGCGAATTACTTTCGCAAGCCACAAGGTGTTAACTCGACGAACAAATAAAACCACATCCGAACAAGTTTCCCTTAAAAATGTTTACACAGTTTGTTGTCAGTTCTTCGACGCAATCATTACTTACCGTCAACATCAGCAACAACACAAACAGCAAGCGTTTCTCCATTTACAAAAAAACGCGGCAATAGGTCGCTGCATTATTGACTCAGGCTTATGCAATCCACTAGATGTCACCGGTGAGTCTGTAGTTTTCTTCATACTGAAAGCCCGATCCAACCAACGATCATGCAGATCATGACGCATGTTGATCGGTTATCTTCGTTTTTTTATGTCGTTTTTTCGAAATCGGATCTGGAATTCAATTCGAAAACGAAATCGTCTTCATCACTGCTGGCCGTTGATCGTCGTGGAATTTCTCAACAAGTGTGAAGTGATCGACATCAATGGGTTCAGGTGATGATCATTGTGAGGATCATCGAAATTGTGATTATTGTGTAAATATACGTGCTCCAAGAATTCGTATGTAATGGAATGATATTATGACTACTACTGCATTACCGCTATATTTCATTCATACCGTACGTGAAGTATCGTACTTAGCAGCAGTATGTCTGTGAGCACGAAACTAAAGAGGAATCGAGGAGAATTGAGGTGATGAAGACTTAATTAGCATGTGAAATACATAATATCGCCTGTGTTGCATGATGTTTAACATAAAAATGCATTTTTTTGTCTGGGCGGACGTCGAGTGTTATGACTGTAACAGTTTGCGGCACCTGGTTGGACTATTACTTATCTTTCGTAAAATTGCTGGCTAATACGATTTCGTTTAAGTCTTTATCGGGCTTATGTAAGTTTTGAAAGTGAAAATTGTTAGGAAGGTATTCGAGCTTTAAAATGGAAGTTAAGAAAATAGTATCTAGGATAGAGGGTGTGTTGAGATCGCTAACAGCGATCAAATAATAAAGAGAATTGGCGTGAGATGAGAAATGCCATTCCCACTCATTCTTCAGCAGATAACAGGGGCACATACAAATTTCGATGCATTTCCATGTGATGTAAAGGGCTAATGTCAAAATCACAAGGCCTTAAGAGGCAATTGTGAAAATTATTGAAGTGGTACTTCATTAAGTTTGCCGTAGATAGATACCCCCGGAGGTTTCCCTTTATCAGAAAATTGAAATCACTAACGTATAGTATCGAAAAATGTTTAGAAAAGTCTCCAGGTTTGGTACAGGCTAACTTTTATGCCGTTGATGAATCCGCTTACTCGAACTAGAGCGTGAAAATCGAAGTAGTGTTCTGACTTCGTTTGATAGTTATCTATTAAGCTACATATATCCGTGTCTTTCCAAATGAGAATTCTGGTTTTGTCACAGGATGGTAGAAGGAGGGTAGTTTGCAACTTTTATTCAACAGCATATGAGAAGCACTACAGCTTTATGGACAGAATTTTACCCCGATAACACGGGGATTGAATACTCGCAAAGAGATAAATATTCATCAATGTTTCTCCCAGGAGGATAATCGTAACCGAATTTACTCTTTGGAGAGTCAAAGTGTTGGCCTGTGATGCCGATGACACGGGGTTGGAATCCAGCAAAAGTGTAGTCGTAGTAATTATATTTTGCAGTATTTTCTCCTTCGAACATTTTCTAAGCGTCCTAAAAAAAGTCAATTTAAACGTAAGTCTAACAATATTCTTTAAATAGCAGATCAGAAACGTCATATGGTAACATTGAATACCTGCCAAAAACTCCTTATGAGTTTTTATTGGTGTCATTATTTGTTTATGAGTGAAAATATCTGCTTTCGATCCATATAAGCCTCAAGCAAGAAATGTTGCATTTTGCCTCCAAGTCGAAAAAAAGCGGTTATAGCACTATAGTCGAAAGGCTATGAAAATATACATTGTTTCTTCTGTCGATGAAAGAGCCTGTCGTGAATGGTTTTTTTCAACGCTACAAAAGTAGTTATTTCGACTTAGCGTCCCGAGCAAATAACATTTTTGACCACGTGGACATTGATGGATTAAGATCGATGTCAAACGCAACAAAAACTTGCAGATTCATTGACTGTGCCCAAGCAGGCCATTCCCTATCCTTTAAAAACATTGAGAATGGCCTAAAAGCAAGAAAATTGGGTGCCATAAATGACTACAATACGAAACGACAATGCACGGTCACATGGTGCTTAGGTTGTTAAGGCTTACACTGAAATAGGATGCCCTGCCCTATCCGCCGTAATCTCTAAACATTCCTCTTCCAAGTATCACCTATACTGATGGTTGAGCAGCACTTTCGTTCTTTCGAAAAAGCTAAATATGGGATCGACTCATGCTGAATTGAGTAAAGACGAGCGAAAATTGTAGCTGGCGGTTGTGCAGGTGATTTGGGCATTCACCAGACATTTCAAAGTCAATGCCGATGATCTATCTTTGAGTGTACGCTCTGGACGGGGTGCAGATGGTTTGTGTCGAAGATGTTCGTTCACTACTCTCCGGGGGTGGTTTTCCTAGATAGGATTTTTTGAGACATTCGCGTTGGTTTTAGTTCTCAGTAACTTTTTTGTTTCCATGTCATTAAGGCGTTATATTGGAACTGCACACAAAATTTGATTTTTGAAGTGATCATATACTCCGAGTGTTATGACTTCGTCAGCATTTTTTGATCATCTCTTATTCACAACTGATGTTGTTGCACAGTTATTCGGTATAGGAATTGTTCTTGACTATGGACGGACTTGAACTACAGACCTTCAGCTCAACAGTCGGCAATGATTACCATTACACCACGACCACCACGATGATCTGTGCTCGACAAAAATCGGTAATGCAGGTAATATCCTTTCATGAAAAGCCATCCAATTTGTGAAAAGCTCGAAACAATTAAAGAATTACTTCCAAAAATCAGAAATTAATTGCACATAACATATCCAAAGAGCCGAAGACTAGCAAAATAAAATGTATCTGCCCAAGCACAAACGCAGTCTTATAATATACCACCATGCTGTTGAACGCTGTAATCAAGGCAACAATATTTCTTAGAAAATAAAAGTAAGAAAACGAAAAAGAAGAAAAAATGGACGAAAAATAACCTGAAATTCCTTTAGAACAGCAAAAACTTATTTTAAAATTTGTTTGCGAAGGCAAAACCTACCAAAAGGATTGTGAACTTGTTGGAAAATCCTATACTGTAGATGGGAATGTTGTCCATATGTTCAAAAATGAGAACTCTTAAGAAAATAAGAAAGGTAAAGGTAGTAAAATAATTTTGTCGGACGTGAATGTGAGAAATTTTGCCAAGAAAAACAAAATAAATCTGTCGAAAATGTAGCGAGGGTTTTAGCATCAAATACTTTTAACGGCAGATTTGCACGTGGCAAAAATGTTTTTCCAAAATTAATAAGGAAAGAAGACTGGCGTTCGCCAAGAGGTATGTTAACAAGACTCCTGCCTTTTCTTACACAGCTATTTCTAGTAGCGGAGTTTAACTTGTTTGCCAATGCTGGGAAACAAGGGCTTGGTGAAAGCCAAATACTGCGGTGAAAGATTTTAATCTTCAAGCGACAGTGAAACGTGATGATTTAGGGGTGTATGACTGCAAGCAGAGTGGATCTAATAGGGTTCACTGATTATAAAGTGAACTGATATGACTACCTCAATATCTCAAAAAGAAATCTTCAGCAAGGTGCATCGAAAATAAGTCTTATAAGGCTCACAATATCAAAATGAGGCTGCTTGCAGCTTAAAACGCAGCAACAGTCAACCCCTTTGAACTCCATTGAACTTTTCTAGGTCAAGCTTGATAAAATTTAATTATCAGCAGAACAGCCCCTCTTAAAGGAGCTCTACTAGGAGGATGGCAACTTTAAAGCTAAACTTTCTGCAAAAAAACTTGTCAATAATATGCCAAAACCACTAGGATGCTAATGATGGCTCAACTAGATCCAGATGCGCCACCCACCTGCTTTGTATGGTGCACAGCCCATCATGGGTGTGTTTCTCTCATCTTTCGCTGTTCTGTTACATCACTTCTAGGTAGGTACGTCCTTATATTGTCGTCTCATCTAAGGTGCACCTTTCTTGGCGATAATTTTCCCCGAGTTTTTCACTTATTATGCCCTTAGGACCTTGTCTAAGTCTTAGCCTTCACGATTTTACTACCCAGTCAAAGCTGGGTTCACGATTGGGTAGTTTTCTCTATTCGGCTGTTCCTTCGTTCTGTTTTCCACCTTAAATTCTCCTTTAAACCTTGTTTTCAAAGATTAAAAATCTATTTTCCACTTTCTTAGTGAGAGTTAAAGCTATTTCCTGTATGGCTCTAATTTCATTTCTCACTAGAAACAGGACCTTTCATTTATTATACAATATAATACTGAAATAAACATGTATCAAACCAGACAATTACAGTCTTTTGGTAAAATTATCAAAAAAGTTTTTAATTTTTTCTTTCAATTCGAGTTAATTACTCGAAGCCTGACGAATTATACACAAAATGTGTTTTCAGTTTGCAAGGTATTAGGAAGTTATAACTTAAAGGACTTATTCAAAGTGCTAATGGAAAGTGATCCACAAGTTGTTCTACTCGGGCATTTTTTTTTTAAATGTTTACATCCTATGGTATCCGAATATATAACGAGAATGTGAGACTCTGATAACCTGGAACTATAGTACTCGAAATGAAGGGCGTAATGAAAGCCCAATGAAGTATTATTGTTACATGATATTGTAAACTTTATCACCTCCACCATAATTAATATAGGTAACTTATTTAAGAGGTTTATTTTCTTAATAGGAAACACTTTCCTCAATAACCGCAACTGAGAGCTGATTTGAAAATTGTATTGCCTTAGCTGAAAACACGTTGGGAAATTTATTAAAATTATTTGAAATATTGTCAATCATTTCGCTTATTCTAATCAACACCATTTACAGAGGCCGATCGAGCTTGGAGTGCCTTAAAATGTATAATATTGTGTTATTATATATATCCCCACTTATTAACAAAATAATTTGACCAGAATTTTAGAATCAACAGAAAGCTAAAATTAATTCACATTTGCTACCATGACTATGAATTTTATCTTTATCTTTAAAAAAACAACTTTTATGCAGAGTCATACATGTGGAGTTTGCGTTGCAAGCCATATCTCTATGCCAATATGGATAGTAATGTTCGATATGTACTTTCGACTTCTGAAAAAAAACTTTGGTACCGAATTTCCATAACGAAAACAAGCGAACCAGTTGGAAACCACAAATTTTCTTTTCTTGCCTAACCCGCCTATGGCCTAACTTGCAAATTTGCAAATTTACGAGTAACTCACAATCGGAAATGCGATTCGTTGATCTTTCTTTTAGACTATCATTTACAGCAGGTCCCATTTAGTTATTGTTTCCGTCTATGTTAAATTTCACACTTTAGTTTACTACTTACTATAAACCTGATAAATTACCTTAGGCCGAAAATTTTGTGTCATTTTGACCCCAAAACAAATTATCGGAAAGACTTATATAACGTTTAGTTTTGTTGAAGATAAATTAGTACAATTAGGCTTAAGTCTTTCTGCCGAGCTTGAGATAGTCGAAATAGCTTCCTCATTTAAAATCGATTTCAAAAAGTCGACAAAATTATTAATACTCTCATGACATTTGATTGCGGTCACCACATCAGCTTAAACTTGACTATTTAGTCAAGCTTTATTAATTGGAGTTCCACGATTGTGCCAGTGAATTAAAAATTCTTTGGCATTTTCGAGCTTTTTGATACCGATATTTTACCTTCTTAGCCAATGGTTCATAGAGGCCCATTTTCATCCCCAACTACAGGTCACTAAGTATGGTAAGAACGCCATTACAATGAATAATGATATCCATAAAATAGCTTGACATTTCGTTTGCTTCGACAGGTCTACCAAGTATATTTAATGAAAAAAAGAAAAAGGTCTCATTCTCGTCTATAGACTGTGATTATGATATCGAGATACGAACGGGTGCTAACATTTTTTTTTGTTTTATAGAACGGTCTATCAATGAGTGGAAATGCGACTGCGAATGCGTTCAATTTACCGCCGTAGCTTTGCTAATTGATACACATAAAAGGGGCTTAAGATCTGATGATTCTGGCGCATAAATCGGGTTGAATTTAAGCGATGGCACGGGTCATGTCAACTTTGACGACACGAGTCATTTGCGGCTTATTGGTTTCTTAGTTAATACTGTCCTGTTGGAACCACATTTCGTTCAAATCCATAGAATCAAAATTGAGCCAAAAGAAATTGGTTATCATTCTGCGGATGCAATGCCTCTTAGTGCACCTCATGTAGATAAACATCGTCCGAAATCCAGTAATTTTGCTTGTCATCCAAAAATGGGCCTCTTGACTGAAGATGTTTGTGGTGTATTTACCTGCGTATCCCAGCTCAGTTAGCTTTTTTCCCCCACTGCAAACAGTTACAAACGTTCCTTAATACTGGGTCTTTGATTGTTTCCTTAGCAATTTGATTTTCTGTGATCGGCATGCTGCTAATTTGTTGCATATGGTAATGCGTTACATCGTCATCTGTTGTATCTTCCTTCTCCATTTTAAGAGGCAAACGTGACAGTGCATCCGCATATGCGTGGTCCTCAGTCTTCCGATACACAATATCGTACTTGAACCCCTGCAGGAATTGGGCATAATGTAACATGCGAGTCGCCACAATATTTGGAAAGTTTTTCTTAGGGCTGAAAATAGACACTAGGGGCTTATGGTCAATAATCAATGTAAACTTACGGCCAAAGCAATATCGAAAAAAACGTTTCAAAGCCCAGAAAATGGCGGTTGCTTCCTTGTCAATTTGGCTACAGTTCTTCTCGGAAGACGATAAGGAGCGTGATGCGTAAGCGATGGGTCGTTCCTTGCCATCCGGGTATGTATGGGATAAGACAGCTCCATAGGGGCTTGCGTCAGTAGTCAACGACATTGGTAATTATAGATCGTAGGCACAAAGTACTACATCCGAAGATATTTGCTTCTTAATAAGATCAAATGCCTTGGCACAATCCTTGTTCCAGTTGAAAATCACCCCCTATTTCAGCAAATTGTGTAATGGATGTAGGTTCGAAGACAGATTTTGCAAGAACCTTCCATAGTAGTTGACTTCTTACTTCCGTCACGTTCTTAGGAGTTGGTGCGTCTGTAATGGCTTTTATTTTATCCTGGGTCTTCTCAAGTCCTCTTCCCGAGATGACATGACCTAAGTAAGCTATTGTGTCTTCGAAGAATTTGCATTTACTCAAATTGACTCGTAGTCCCATGGCGTGCAGTCTCTGGAGGACTTCTCTTAAGCGACACATATGTTCCTCTAAAGTGGAGCCTTGAACCTTAATGTCGTCGAAAAATACACAAACGCCCGGAATATTAGCCAAAGTTTGGGATACGTATCTTTGCCACATTGTGGGCGCGATCTTTGTGCCGAACATAAGACGATTAACTTTGTAGTCGCCCTTAATAGTCGAAATAGTCTGCATTTCCGCACTTATTTTATCCATTGGCATGTGCAAATACACTTCACTCAGGTCCAAGGTTAAAAACAATTTGCCTTCCCGCATTGTCGTAGCAAAGATGACTTCTTGGTCTGGAATTGGGAAATGATCAGTCTTAAGAATTTTGTTCAAGGTTACCTTATAGTCGGCGCATAATCTTATCGATCCATGTTTTTTCAGAATGGGCACCACTGGAGTCCCCCACTCGCTGTATTCCACTTTCGTTATGATCCCTGCTTTTTCAAGGCGATTAGTGGCCTCGTAGTTGTTTATCTTTCCCACACCGGGTTGAAAAACGTCACTGAATTTGCTTTTTAACTCGCGCAATATCTTTTCCTTTATTTCCGGGAGAATTTCAAGGTGCAATTGATACATTTCAGGTAATTTAACAGGAAACAATTTTAGCCACTCTCGTCCGAAAATAGCATCCACCCTTCCTGGCATGATGTAAATATTTGCACTTGCTTCAAAGTTAATGTATTTGACATGCATAGTAGTGTATGCCAATGGGTAAATAACCTCTCCCGTGTACGTTTTGAAAGGAACCGTTGATTTGATAATGCGTTTCGTCGGCCATGCACTGATAAATTCTTGATGCGAGATTGATGACACTGCCGTTCCTGTGTCGAATTCTAACTGTTTGGTAACTCCATCTAGCACTACTTCTACCAAAATTTTCCTTGGTTTCCTGCTATCCTCGGGTAGAATAACTTTTTCAAGGTTATTTATAGAGGGTGTCCCACGAACAGTGTGCCAAAAAGCTAGAGCGTGTAGGTCTGGTCAAGACAAGAAAAAAATCGTATGGAAGGGAGGGGGGGTCTATTCCCCCCGCTTAGCCGGGAGGGGCAATTCTCTAAAAAATTGATTTAATTTGGAAAAAAAATTGACTTAATTTGGAAAAAAAATTATTATTCCAGAGTGGCCTGGAACCCATACAAGCCTAAGTGAATTAAGTCTTCCGACTTTGTTCAAAAAGGTCTTGAGTTAATGCACTAGTTTGGAGTTGGACAGAGGATTGGATACAGCTTTGAGTGCAGCTTGGCTGTCACTGCAGACACATATGCTCTTTCCCCTCCATCTGTGTTTCACAACATAGTGCATGGCCATTAGGATTGCGTAAATCTCCGCCTGGAAGACAGACGCATATTTTCCTAACGAGAAGTGCAGTCGAATGTTTTCGCGCTCGAAGAAAACTCCGGCGCCGGATTCCTGATCAGTCCTGGAGCCATCTGTGAAGATGCGAAGACATTCTATTCCAGGTTCAGTGTCTGGCCAAAGCCAGTCCTGACGCCAAGGAAATGTGACTGTGTAGTTACAGCGCAGTAGGATGGCAGGTGTCATTGCGTCAGAGGGCATATCCATGAGACAGTGGTCGTAGGATATTTCTCTCTCAAGTACACTTTCACTCAACTGCGAGTTGTACCAAAGACCATTCCTCTTTAGGCGAGAAATAGTTTTCAGTGCACACCCTCTGATATATATGTCAAGGGGTGGAAGGTTCATCATAGCATCTAAAGCAGCTCCCGGTGTGCTGGGGAAAGCCCCCGTGCAACTGAGGCAAACCGCTCTTTGGAGTTTGGTGAGTGAAGCCACAGCGTGTTTTCGTGTCAGCCTGCTCCACCAAACAACCGATGCATATGAGATTATCGGTCTTACCATTGCCGTGTAGATCCAAAGGACCTTTTTCGGCGATAAGCCCCATGTTTTGCCAAGGACACCTTTGCATTGCCAGAAAGCTGACAGCGCTTTGGTGGTTTTGGACTCAACATGTTTTGACCAGAGAAGTTTGTTATCTAGAATGACTCCCAGATACTTAGCTTCCTTGGATATAGGGATGGGAATGCCTTTTAGCACCAGCTGAGTAATGCCAGTTGTTTTCCTTCTTCTCGTGAAGAGAACGACATCGGTCTTAAGAGGATTAACCGACAGCCCATTTCTCGTGCACCAGTCTTCGATCACGTTTAGCACCGCCTGCGCTTTGAGACAGACATTCGCTAAACATGAGCCGACAGAGAGAACAGCAACATCATCCGCATAGGCCTGGGCATAGATTCCAGAGGCATTGAGAGCATCTAGCAGAGAGTCGACCACCATGCACCACAATACTGGGGTCTTAGTGGATAACGATATAAACCGATTATAATTACTACGTATTATGTGTTGCATCATCTTTGTAAGCAGTACAGCCAAAATGTGCCCAATGTTGTATACTGATCAGGTTTTTTGCAAAATAATTCCTTACATGAAACTGGGGCCATAGTGTCTATAAGCTTATTATAGCTCATCCAGCCTCACGTCACTAAACTGCCCGAATAGTCGACGAATATTGGCATGTAAATACCAGTTTGATACCTCTCTATGTCATCACGTGTTATCCATTGAGGCTCTCACGCTATTTACCATACATAGACCTCTAGCTATTGCAAGGAAACCTCTTTTTACTGCGAAGATCTCGATTAATTTGCTACCTAGCTCGAATCAAGAATCCTCGTTCATCATTCTACAAATGGCGTGTTTGACAGGCTCTTATCTCTGCGTATTATACTACTGATAAATTGAAGTTCCGAGCCTTTTGCAATGGTGTGAAACCACGAATGTGCTCTCTAGGGCTGTCTAGTTGTTTTATTAACAATTCACATGAGACTAGTGATGTTAAGATTGAGTTGGTCGGGTATTATTATTTTCTGGGTATATCTTACAAGTATATGATTAGGTTTGTCCCATTCCACTTTATATGTACCTTTTGGATCATATAGGGAGAATGGTTCACTAGGCCTGAAAGCGGAAATTCCATCAATATCGCCCCTATACAGTGTGCAATGGCTTTTTTTCGTCTTCTCAGCCGAAGTCGTTAGCAGAGTCGACTACTATCTCCATTACAGCCGTAAAATACCTTTTACCATTACAATACCGAAAAAAGATTATTAAAAATCAACAGTTACATCCACAATGCCGTGATATATTTTTTGGAAAGCCAGAAACCTCCTCTTGCATCCTGTTTTTAAACAAAGCTGTTTTAAGGAATACTTTTTGAGAAATTAATTTTCAAACTCAAAATTTTGAAAAAAAAAAATTTCGAATATTTTTTTTCAAAATTGTATGTAATTAAGTACTAATTTTTTTTTCAAAAATTCAATTCTCTTATTAGTTTTTAGTTAAAAACAGAAAACCGGATGCAAAAATGTCTTGTAGTTTTTGAGAAATTAAAAAAACCCCGAACCATTTTTTTCTAAGAAAAACCTTTTTTTTGGTTTTAACGCGGCTGGACTTGTAGGCAAATTAATGTATGAAACATTGACCTCTTTTTTATTATTTTTAAATCGAGAATTGAATTTTTGAAAAAAAAATTAGTACTTAATTACATACAATTTTGAAAAAAAATACATAGTTCGAAATTTTTTTTTTCATTTTTTTTCAAAATTTTGAGTTTGAAAATTTATTTCTCAAAAACTGTTCTCTAAAACAGCTTCGTTTAAAAACAAGATGAAAGAAGAGGTTTCTGGCTTTACAAAAAGGTATATCACGGCATTGTGAATGTAACTGTTGATTTTTAATATTTTTTTTTCCAAATTAAGTAATTTTTTTAGAAAATTGCCCCTCCACTTTCACTTTCATATGTTGCTCGACGCTGTAGCTTGCCATGGTGATTTGCCTTTAATATTTGAGAATTAAATATTAAGAATTATAAAAACTCCGGAAAACTTAACAACAAATAAAATAACATGACCGCCTTGAACCGTCAAAATCTACCAGTATTTTATTTTATAAGCTAATTCAACAAGAGGTGTCATCAAAAAATGCAACATTTGTGTCTAAAGTTTTTCTTTAGTCTAAAATATATTCTCTATTACGAGTAACAAAATGATATATCATGAGTTTGATTATAATATAATCCCTAAAAAAGGCACAAGCTTCATTTTCGAAAAACTATAATATGACCAAATTTCGGTGTCAGCTCAAAAACCTCACCAAACTGTTTTAAGAGGTTGTATTAGTATTTGTCTTGGGTTCTCGAAGCTTGTTTACTCATTGACTGTTAGCGCCTAATCAGCATATTTCACTGGCTTTATTCTCGTGTCAATTGAACGTTATAATCACGCTCTCTGCCTGGCGCGAAAAACCTAAAATGATAGCCCTTATTAGATGACAATTAACTTGTGGCTTGAAAAATCCAATACCAAAAGGCTGAATCTATAAGCATTCCAAAAGCGACGTAATTTGCTAAGTATTTCATACAAGTTGGCACCTTCCACCTCTATCACAAGTGGGAGTTAAACTTTACGGATCAACAAAATATCATCGAAAACATCTTAATCTAATTTCAAACATCCGCTATAAAAGCACAATAAAAATAACAAGAAACTAACAACCGACAAGCACTTCGTAACAACTCAACCGGAGCTTCAACGACTCCATTGGGTTTCCATGCCGCCACCAGCGCAACTACAAATAAATTCCGCTTTAATTGAGTGTGAATAATTGTGTGCGCCGCGATCTACGGCCAAGTCATAAGAATTGTGATTTTCCAAAACTTACGCAACACCATCGGCGAAAATTAAAAATCATTCGATTGAAGCATTTTAATAGTTACCTTCCAAATTGTTAACCAATTAGCCGAACATGCCTCATGTCTAGCCGTTTGTCGTGCTCTCGTGACAGACCGTCCTTTCTTCTTCGCCTTCTGGTTGTACAAATTACATTCGCAATGGTCCGTCTGCGGGCAATGGACACCAGTCGCGGGTTATTAGATTCACTTGGACTTTTGCACAATCACCTTTCGCCGCGCTGTCATGTGAAAAGGTAAATAGAAAGAAGTGACGAGAGATTGAAAAGCCTTCCGAAAGCGGACCAACAATTCCGACACAATAATGACAGATAATCAGTGCTGGCAAGCCTGCCAGACAAAATTGTCATCGTGGCTTGTTGGGTATTTATTATTATTAATGTGCATTTGGTTTTTTTGATTATTTGTTTTGAGCTATCTTGTGCCCATGTTTTCCCTCTTTACATTCAAAAACAACAATTGCCTGTCTGCGGATAATAATCGAATCGCGCGAGGTTGAGGAATACAGGCTCGAGAGCTTAGTCAGGCAACGAACGTAGACTTGTGATGAGCCAAAGTTTTTATTGTTGATGCACAAGTGCTAAGTCGATTAGGAAGTTTTTTGTAAAACGTACATTTTTTTGAGTTGCTGTTTGCAGCGTTCCGCATGGTGCAGGCGTGGAATGGAGGAACTGCGAGGGAAGAGATTCATCGGATTTGTTGGCCGACTAGCTATGTACACATCGCGATTTTGTAAATTGTTTGTTTTGATTTTTATGAATTTTCATTACATACTTTGTTGGATAACGAAGCGTGGAATTGATGGTACTTTTCCTGGTTGTTTCACAGCGGAAACAGCTGGTTAGTGGTATGATGAAGAAAGTGCTTATTAGTTTTAAACACACGATGCTTCCTGAATATACTTTTTTTATATGCAGCCAAGGATGTACTGTAACATGAATTACCATCATGCACGACAGGCATTGTATTTCGTTGCCAGAAATACGCGCAAGCCACAGTCAGCTCTCCTCGCTAGACCATCATCGGGTACCTAGCAATTAATGCTCTTATGGGTATTACTGAAAATGCTTTGCCACAGTCCATTTTAAGCTCGGCGCTGGTTAAAATTATTATCTAAAGTTGGTGTTTCTCTAATTTTTTTTTAATTACCCTTTTTAACTATCCTGCGCTCCGGAAATGATGACTCGCCCGTCAACTACAACTACGCCTCTTTACGTACAACTGTTCGCTAGAGTAGTCAATTTGATGTTCTAACAACTAACTCCATTATTTTGCATCACGTTTGCATTCATTATCTTTCCGCAAGCCGATGGTTTAAGTGCCTTTTGAGATTTTGGGAACCACTTTAACATTACGTTCCATAAGAAAGGACCTAGGATAGGTAATAATACCAAATATTTTGGTTAGGAGCCCCCACTGTGTTAAGGGACTCTAAGTTTCCAATTCACCATTTATGATGCCCAAAGTTATAATAGCTTTTTTGTTAATAGCCACCTTCGTGTGGCATGTCGAACAAAATTCCTAGGAAAGTACTACTGATATGAGGGTCCGCCGACTGAATACGATTCGCTATCTTACCCTCCATGCCTAGCTAAGCCATCCTAATGGCTCATTTCTTCAAGAAGCAATACTAGACCTTGCTATTCGAATGATCTTGAAATATCCATTTTGTACAGATTAACTATTTGCTATTTCATTTTTTAGACCAGTTTGAGCGTCTTGTCTGAGATACCATACAACAGGGGTGGCTTGTCATCATCAACTCGACTACATACAGGAATAAAAGTTCGAAAATTCAAAAAATAACAGGAATTTTTTTTTTTTAGTCGAATTTACGTGATTTTTTCATGAACACAATCATGAAAACGATGTCTAAAAAAAAATCTACATTTTCAGTCTAGTCTATTATTAAGTCTGCTGTTAACGGTTAGGGATGTTTAAGTAATTATTTACTAACACGTTTCCATAACAATGAAAAATTCGGCAGTTTAGAATCTCGTTGACAACAATTCGCCAAGCCTTCCTGTTACCTCTCGCGCCATCCTTATATTGTCGTTCAATCTACGGCGCCGCCTTCCTGGCGGTCGTTTTTCCATTGGGGTTTCCACTCCTTTCGATTGTCCACTGTCCATTATTTTTATGTGTCCTGTTCATCATTGTAATGGCAACCTAACACTACAAAATATCTTACTCTAAAATAAAGTACCTAAAGTTGGATACAGTGGTTCAATGGCTTACGAGCATTTGTGTAGTTATTAGCTATGATTCGGTAATGATAAAAATAATTTCTCCGAAATGTGGCTAGTGGACTAATAAATGAAGTGAATAATGAACTAGTGGAAGTTCGTCCTGCAGCCGAATGGCTTCGAAACATGACATTATTAAATGAAGCCCTCCATGTTAAAGTTAAAAGTTAAATTATATATCGGGGGTGGTCGTGGAGCAATGGTAGTCATCAGCGATTGTTGAGCTAAAGCTCTGTAGTTCAAGTCCGTCCATAGTCAAGAACAATTTCTATACGGAAAAACTGTAAAACAACATCAGTTGTGATCGAGAGATGATCAAAAAGTACTGATGTAGGCATAACAATCACAGCATAAGATCACTTCAAAATTCATACTCTTTCCAATATAACACCTTAATGAAATGCTTTGAACTACAACCAACGCAAATTCAGTGGAATTTCTCAAATTCTATCTGGGACAAACACCCTGGAGAGTGGTGAACGAACATCTTCGACACAAACCATCTGCACCCCGTTCAGGTTGTGTGACAAACACCAAAAGAGCGAACAAAGTTCGTTTTTTTTTCATTGAAAGGCTCATGTATGCCAGTCATTATACAGTTATGTTCCAATGTCCTCCTCGACTTCTATGGTGGCACGGACCCAAGTAATCCAATTTTCAATGACTCTTTCGAATAGATCGGGATAAATTTGAGCGATGGCCTGTGTTATGTTCACTTTAAGGGCATCAGTCGATTGTGATTTATTCGCATAAACCTGCTACTACAGGAAACTCCACAAGAAAAAGTCTAGCGTATCATGAAAAATATCAATCATGGCGTTCGTTGTGTGGCACAGGTCTTCTAAGACGATATGGTTCAATTTGGGCCATAAACAAATTGTTATCATCCTTCTCTAGCGCTCGCAATTGACGATGACCGCCTCACCAACGTCGTTTTCGATAAAGTACGAACTGTTATTGGTCCCGCCGTCCCAAAATCCACACCAAAGGGTAGCTTTTTGAGGATGCATTATCACCTGGTGTGGGTTGGTGTCGTCTCATATACGGAAGTTTTGCTGGTCAACATAACCATTCATCCAAAAATGCGTCTCGTCGCTCACGAAGATTTTTGGGCCAAAATGTGGGTTCTCTTCCAAACGCTCCGAAGCCCAGTCAGCGAACAAACGGCGTTGTCTACGGTCATGAACTTTGAGTTCCTGGGTCCGAGGAATCGACTGCCTGGGGTTTTGCTGTACGCTGTGGACCGCGGTGATGCTCTCGGCCGATCTTGCGTTCCTTTGACCTACAAATGTTGGCCTTTTGGTTTCAACTTTGGCCACAAAATGTTGAAGAGTCAACTGTGAAAGGCTATCATGTCTACGGTAAAATGGGCACAAGGCGCACAACATTTGCACTCACTCATTTTGATAATAACGTTTTATCAGGTCAATTTTGCATCTTTTTGCAATTTTGCAATAGTAAATAAGCGACTTGATAGACCTCACCATAACACATGGCCGCCACAGGCCGCCAATTAAAAAACCCTTTACCATGGATAAGGTGTGGGTTTAAGTAGCTTTTCTGTAGCTTAATAAGTTATTAAAAAGACTTATGTTCTTATCTAGATTAGGTGTAAACTAAATGGAGCCCTAAATACAAGATTCGATATTTCTCTGTACGTTAGTAAGATTAAAGTCTTCATATGGTAGAATCTCGTAAGTAATTTTACGTCATCACGTGGGACAGTCTGATTATGTTTAATGAAACAGAGCAAAAAAACGTGAATGAAGTCAGATGTATGTCTAATCTGATCTTTTCGCAATACAGTGTGAGGTGAATTTGTTAAAAAAATTCGATCAAAGGTGGATAACTACTAGACTGGCAACATGTGGGCCAATTAGGATTGAGAATAGAAACACTAGTTTTATCACAGAAGTAGGAACTTAAGCTTTTAAGTGGTACTATTGCTGACTACATAGTTAACTTTGAAATCGCCATCAAATGTTATTTTTATGGCTGGGCCTCGTCAAAATTTCTTCAAGTTCGGCTAAGTTATCCTTAAAACTTTTCGGTGGACCATACTTTCAGACCAGTTTAGCTACTTAGTCATTAAACTCAACAATCAGCAACCTAATATCAGACGTAGATGACAAATTTTATAGTGATTCCATTAAGAGTTATTCTCCCCTCATTCTCCTGTTCTAGCACCAAATTAATAAAAGTGTTGACGAGGAGACACCGCTCCGTGCTATGTCTTTGTTTAAAAAGTAAGGTGACTTTGTTTTTCTCGAAAAATAATTATTTATTAATCAATATAATATTAATCAATTGTGCCCTTCAAAGTAGCCCCCCTTAGATATGACAAGCTTGCGCTAGCGCTTTTTCCAATCCAATCCTCGCACTTTTGACACATGCTTTTTAGTATAGCCTTGAGCTCTTTCAGCGATGCTGTCTTTACCTCCTAATCATTGCAAATTTCCAACCTTTCGTGGGTCTTTTCAGTTTTGGAAAGGGAAAAATGTCGCAAAGGGCCAAGTCTGGTTAATATGGTAGTTGAGGAATAAATTGTTTTGGCCGGAAAAGATTAATTATTATGATGCAAGAGCTATGAATTTTTTGCCCACAAATCCGGTATTTTTCTTCGTATTTCTTCACGAGAACGACGCATAACTTCAAAATAATATTCCTTACTCAGCGAACGACCTTCCGGCAGGAACTCATGATGAACCACGCCATTGTAAGCGAAGAAAACAGTGATCAAACCTTTCCCATTTGACCGAACTTGGCGTGCCTTTTCGATTTCGGTTCTTCTGTTCGCTTCCATTAGAATGATTGGGCTTTGGTTTACACATCCTAATCATATACCCATGATTCGTCGATCGGGATGCCCCTTTCAGCAAATCTAGAACGTCATTTACGCCATTCAACAGCTTCTGGGCTACGCTCATGCTTCAGCCACCTTTTCAAAATTTAGTAGTTTCGCAACAAACTTCTCTGACACACGTTTCATGTCCAAATCATCTTAAAGAATTTCGTTGTATGAGCCAACCGATATGCCAACATCTTCAGCAACTTCTCTGATAGTGATTCGACTATTCTGCATAAGAATTTTTTTCACTGCCTCAACACCTTCAACCGTTGATGGCGTCCTGGGATATAGAGGGCAAGTATCGCCATAAACATCTTCTCAGCCTTGTCTCAAGAGCTTGCACTACTTATAATCAATTATTTATAGCTCAGAGTAGACTCGCCAAATGCCGCAACATTTTAAGTTCCTTGGCTCACTAATTTTGTTTTTCACACAAGTAACAACAAATTGGCAAGCGCAAGTACGTCTAACTTTTATATATGTGAAAAACAAACAACACATCCAAAATGGCTTACAATATCAGTATATATTAGGGGCCATGTGTACCAACATGACAATTAAAATCGAATGTATCTAGGTCACGAAATTCAAAAAGTCATTTTATTTTTTGAACACACCTCATTCATTAAGCAGTTTATCGAAATCCATTATCCTCCATTGCTTTGTAAATTTCCAATACTTTTTAAAAGGCTTCTTACAATTTAGGTACTCATTTTTAATATAATGGCCACTTACTCTCCAACCATCCTTCGTAGCCAGAAAACTAGTTACGAAACTGACAAAACCTACTCACACAGCTATTCCTTAAAGGGGCTCACACTAAAACTAATCTCAACGTACTAAATATGGAGCCAAAATCCGTTCCAGAGCAGTTTTCGGAATCCTAAAGACGCCGAGATCATACAAAACAGTGTCAGTTCGTCATATAACAATTTGTAAGCACATATGTGTTCCATATTCTATTTTTAATCCACCTTCTCCACTTGAAGTGCATGTTTTATCTAAAAGCTTACGACATAACTCAAACATTCGTGTTGTAACGGTTGGAAGATTATGAACAAAACGTCACTTAAGCCCGGGAGTCAGCCCTTAACCGAGCTATCTCGATCAACTACACCTGTTTCGCCAAACAACGAACAAAGCAAGTTGGTCATGTATCCACATATTGCATTGTGTGAAGGTTAATTTTTCTAAAGCCATTTGTCTCCAAGCACCCGTAAGATGAACACAAACTTTCCAAGACAGATGTCAGCAGTCCGGCTACTTGCGATGGTCGGCTGCGTGCATCAAAATCACACTCTGATGTACGACGATGTGGTAATAGGAAACCAAACCTCGAGTCCAGGTTACAGCCCTAGATTCGGTGCGATATCCGAGTGAACGAAGTGAATGGCGATCACTTGCAATATGGCACTGCCAAAGTGTTGGGTTACGCTTTTCCGGCGGCGTAGGATAATGTAGGTGGAGGTCTTCTCCAGACGCACTGTGCGTGACTGCACATCGTGAACATGATATGCGAGGTGGTAAAAGTACTCTTTATTGGTTTGTGATCAAAGCAAAGCCACATCCGATATGTAAGGTGCTTACGACTGGTTTGTCTAATGCACAAGGAAGCAATGCACTACGACTTCAATCGCAGCTTAATTTGCCTAGGCCCTCTTTAATTAGCGGTCTATCGCGAGGCAATTAAGTTAATTGCCGCAGCTATTTATGGCGTAGATAATTAAGTATCTGTGAAGCTATTTGTTGGCGGTCAGTTTGTTTGATGACTTGAAGAATTCTTCAGGGAATCAAGGGGCAGAGAAAGGTAAGCAGATGTGGTCGTGAGTGAAGAACTCCCGAGATTTGTTTTGGAGAAACACGAAAAAAGATGGTTTGTGGGCGGATTGGCGTTATGTTCAACTATATTCCGGGCATGATAGACTAATGCTTCAGGCAGATTCAATACAGCTGTCTAATGGCCTGGCGCTGGTGATACTCCAGAGTAACTTGTATGTTTGCATGACGCGTGGGCTTGAGAGCAATTAAGGTCCAATAAAGTGTTTGTATAGCTACGTACGTTTGTTAAGTGTATGAAGAAGTTTGTTACAAATTTTAAGAGGTCCGTTAAGGCCTCAGGATATGTAGTCGAGGCAAATAGGCAATTAAGGCAAAATTTGAAACATATGGGGAAACAGTTATCGATAATAGCACAGTTTGGCAGTGTTCAAGTAGGCAGAGGGCAGTAAACTATTTGTGGTTACAATAGACTCGATGTTGTGTGACTCAACAAGTACTTTTCTTACGACACATGGTACATATATCTAGGCCACAGTAGCTATTAAGTCAAATGCTCCGTGCCAGCGTAGAATTGAAGCGTTTTGTGGTAAAGAGATCGAAACCTGGGAAACAAATGACTAAATATTGTAACCCGACACTATTTATGCTATTTTAGAAACTAATAAGCTACTATTCTCAGAATCAACTGTTAGATCTTAATTCATAAGCTCTTACCCTTGGCCTTATATGATATTTTAAATGGAGGGCTCAAACTTTGTTTTCTCTGTCCGTCCCTAGTACTAATCTGTCCTAGTGTACCCTAACCTATGTAAGCCAACCCTTGGTAAAAGGCCGAATTTACTTTGGAAATCCCGAAATCCCGAAGAGTTGTGTTCTACTGTCGTAGTAGGAGCTTCCTCCTGCCGCCAAAAGCGTTGATGTTCTCATGTTCCGTCTCTTCTATCTGGGCATGATACGGTTCTACTGATACTGAGGCGTTCAGGCTCGCAGGGAGCACCGTCGGGTTCACACAGATGTTGTTGTCGGAATTACGAAGCCTTTTAAAGACACTGGAGATCAAGATATTGTCCTGGACCTTTTGGACCTCATTAGAAAAAATTTCATGACCATCGATTAGGCATTCTATATAATTTGAGACAATGCCGACAGTATTGTTGAGTCAAACCCATTATATGTATATATAATATAGGGTCCGCCAAATTTTTTTTTTTTTTTTGAAAATGCTATAAAAAAAACTACTGAATATTTTCCCAAATTTCTTTTTTTATTTGAAAGTACAATCCTTCCGGTTAATAATGGAAAATAATTTCATTCAAATGGCTGCCTCGGCTGGCCATGCAGTAGCCTACACGATCGGTCCAATTTTTAAGCACATTATCGATTATGTGCAGCTGTATATCACCAATGGCTTCACGAATATTGTCCTTTAAAGCGTCAATTGTCTCTGGCTTGTCGGCGTAACACTTATCTTTGACGGCACCCCACAAATAATAGTCCAACGGTGTCAATAATAATAGTCAAAACGGTGCAGCTCCGAGGTGGCCAAACGACATCAGCTCTGCGGCTGATAATGCGATCTTCAAAAACATGTGTGGCACGTAGCGCCGTCCTGTTGAAACCAATCGCCTCGATGACTGCAACTTAATAAGAGGAATCAAAGGCGCTGCTGTTTTTTCTGAAAAGGGAGCGTATGATTTTCCGTCATCTACTCATACATCAATCAACATTATCAATCAAAAATCGTCAATTTGTAAGGACAATTTATTATTATATTATCAAAACGTAGGAGGTCTAAGAACAAAAGCAGATAGTATTTTTATATCGTCCTCTTCGGGCTTTTATGACATTATCTTTATAACTGAAAGTGGTATAAATGAGAGTTTTCTAACACCTGAGATTTTTGATACTAGCATATACGACGTATTTAGGAAAGATCGTAGTTACCTGCTGACTGGAAAAGAGAAGGGTGGTGGTGTTCTGGTTGCGATACGATCTGTCTTACTATGTAGACAGATTGAATTGGAATCAAATTCTTTACCATCGGCCTCTAATCTAGATGTTGATCAGGTGATAGTTAATATAAGATTAGATGATAAAAATGAATTGTATATTATGGTTAGCTACATTCCACCTAAGAGTTCTCTTGATCTTTACAATTTACATCTTTACAATTTCAGTTCTGTTCTAGACAAATTGAATAATAATCAGCATGTATTGTGTGCTGGTGATTTTAATTTAGGTAACGTTAAATGGGTACACGATTTAGATGAAAAGCATCTGATACCGTTTGATGTTAATACTCAAATTGAAATATCGGTTATAGACTTTTTCAGCCAATATAATTTAATTCAAATTAATTGCTATCCTAACGATTTTAATCATATACTTGATTTAATTTTTGTTGATAAAGAAATGAATGTACTTATTGATAAATCAAACTTTCCTATGTTAAGAAATTCCATTTTTCATCACGCTTTAGATATAAACTTAAAGCTTTTCAGATACTTAACAAAAACAAAGTTATGTAGTACTCTTGTGTATAATTACAAAAAGACAGATTTTGTAGCATTTAATGGGTTTTTATCTACTCATCCGTGGGATACAATCTTTAAATCCACAAACTTAGAAAATGCGTATACTTCTTTTGTCGAAGTTCTAAAATGTGGTATAGAGATATTTGTTCCTAAAAAGAGATCCAAAAGTAATCGTAATCCTACTTGGTTCAATAAAAGGCTTACAAATTTAAAAAATCAAAAAAATAAGGCTTATAAATTGTACAAGCTCAATAGAGAGAACCCAATGCTTCGCGTTAATTACTTCACCAAGCAGCGTCAATTTGACTGCCTTAATAAAATATTGTACCGGAAATACATCATATCATCGGAATCTAAACTTAAAAACGATAGTAAGCATTTTTGGAGCTACATTAATACGAAACGTAAGACGAATAGTCTTCCAAACTGTATGTCCTACTCTGGTACAACGGCCTGTGATATACATATGATCTGTAACTTGTTTGCGAATTACTTCCAATCCGTTTACTCCTCCGTCTCTCCTTATGATTTGCCTCCCGAAGTTTGTGAAATTTTTGACATAGGGTCTCTTTGCCTTAACATATCCGAGGTTGAAGAGGCCTTACTTCAAATTGACTCAAGCAAGAAAGAAGGACCAGACGGGTTCCCACCTATATTATTGAAAAGTTGTGGGAAGGTGTTGGCTAGGCCACTTACGTACTTATTTAATATGTCTCTTGCTAGTGGAAATTTTTTGGATGAATGGAAAATTTCATTCCTTTCCCCAGTCTTTAAATCTGGTTCTAAGCAAGATATAACAAATTATAGGCCTATTTGTAAAATATCTGCCATCCCTAAATTATTTGAAAAAATTGTGTACAATAAGTTGTTCTTCCTTGTCAAGGAACATATATCTGTTTTTCAACATGGATTTATGTCAGGTAAATCAACCGCAACAAACCTATCCATTATTACAAATTACATAACCATGAACTTTATCAATAAGTCCCAAACAGATATCATATTTACTGACTTTGCAAAAGCCTTTGATCGGGTAAATCATTCTATTTTGTTGCGTAAATTGTCCTGCTTGGGATTTCATTCCAACTTTCTTGAATGGATTGAATCATATCTAATAGGTCGACATCAAATTGTTAAAATCGACCATCATTTATCTAAACATATTCGCGTTCCATCTGGTGTTCCGCAGGGTAGCCATTTGGGCCCGTTGCTTTTACTCCTATTCGTAAATGATATCCCATCCATATTTCAAAATTCGCACTGTTTGCTTTATGCGGATGATCTGAAGATATATCGGAAAATATCATCCGAATATGATTGTTTTCTTCTTCAGGAAGATCTGGAAAAATTCACTCAATGGTGTAAACTAAATCATCTATTCTTGAATGTTTCGAAATGTCAGGCCTTCTCTTGCTTTAGAAGTTTCACACCAATAAATTACAGTTATAATGTTGATGGTATTCACATTGAAAGAGTAAGTCGTAAAAAGGATCTGGGGGTTATTCTAGACTCCAAACTCACGTTTATACCTCATATAGATTATATCATAAGTAAAGCGTACTCTATGCTTGGATTTGTTAGGCGGAACAGTAAAGAGTTTACGGATCCATATGCATTAAAATCCCTCTATATCTCACTCATAAGGTCCATTCTTGAGTATTGTAATACAGTTTGGAATCCATATTACACAAACTCATCTGCAAGAATTGAGAAAGTTCAAAGAAAATTCACTAGATATGTTATGTACAAGTTAAACTGGAACATTGAAGTGCCGTCTTATGAAACAAGATGTATGTTAATTGGATTACAATCGCTTGAAAAACGACGTAAATATTTTGCTATCATGTTTGTAAGGGATATATTAACGTATCATATCAAATGTCCTTTACTTCTCACTTTAATAAATTTGCATACTCCCTCAAGAAATTTACGTGAATCCTTTATATTTTATGAGCAATTCCATCGCACTAACTACGGCCGCAATGAACCAATCTCGCGTTGCTTGAGAGAAGCTAACTTAATTTGTAATAGCATTGATCTTTTTGCTAATTGTACACGAGACACATTTAAATCGATGGTTCTAGATTCACTAGCTAGTCAGGTCAGATAGCTTTTGTAATATCTTATTAATCAATTTATTGTTTTGTTACCCTAATTCTGATGGATGAAGATAATAGTTAATATAATTAGTTTGTACTTATGGTATTATATAGATTAGAGTGTTAATATTCTTGTAAGTAGTCTGTAAGAGAATTATAAATCTCTGCTTGATGAAATAAATAAATAAATAAAAAAAAAAAAAAAAAAAATGTTGCCAATATCCTCCTCTTCAATTTTTGTGAACCATTGACTCTGGACCAAAATCCGCACCAAACAGTGGCTCGTTTTGGGTGCACCGGCTTTTCAATGTATGCGTGCGGGTTTTCTGTGCCCCAAATGCGACAATTTTACTTGTTTACATACCCGCCAAGATCAAAATGAGCTTCATCTGAAAAGATGATTTTTTTTGGCAAAATCGGCATCTTCTGTAAGTCGATCGCAGGCCCACTTAGCGAAATGAAAACGAAGCGTTGTTCAAGTGTATACACAACCATATTCGTTCAGCGGAAGGATAAAACTAATTATCTGTCAAATCAGACATAAGCTAAGTGTTACCATTCACGAAATAAGCACTACTTGAAAAAAAAAACGTTAGATGGCGGACCCTTTATATACATATAAGCAATAATGGGCCTGATTAAAGCCATGAAGCATATTACATTCAGTATGGGGTCAAGTTGGCTACTATGATAACAGTCATCCCGTCATAGCGAAGGCGCCCCAGACAATCTGCTTATTAAAATTTAAACACTGGTCCAGCCAAATTCCAAGGTTTCGGATTATACATTATTTTTAGTAGTGTCACTGGCGGGCCTGTTGTTTTTTTTTTATATTTTTATTTTTATTAACATTAGGTGTAGTAGAAAAAATCTCTAATTTTTGCATGAGATTGCAGACATTCCTTAACATATTTAGGATGATCCGATTTAGGTAAAATATGCGAACATAACGGTATTCGATAATCTCACGCCATTTTGTATGCCCGTATGCCTCTCTCATAGATCCCCCGTTCTTATTCCAAAAAACACTGGAACAGCCGCCATTCACAAGGCTGTTTTGAAACAAATTTTCCATCATCAAAATTGTTCGCCATGGAAAGGGACAGGTGGTGCATATTTGGTGCCAGGTCCGGACTATAAATTAGATACATAAGAACCTCAAAACCAAGCTTCCGGAGCTTGTGGCGAGTCACTACCTTTATTAAGTGTTTTACCGTAGCTCATAGTAAATGATGTACGAGAATCCTAGCTTGGCCACAATTTGCGCCCGATTAAATAATGACCGTTTTCATGATGAGTTATCGTAAGTGATCCACTTTGCATCACCAGTCAAAATGCTATTTTGAAACGGAACGATTTTTCTGCGATTCAGCAGCGATGAATTCTCGCTTAGTCTCTGAAGTATTCTGCGTCAACTCGTGTGCCAATGTTTAACTCCTGGGCAATATTGACATGACGATCAGACGCGATGAATTCCATGTTTCTATCGATATTTCATATATTATTATTATATTTTTGAATTACAAGGGCCTCCCGTTGTGCAAATAAGTATTCCTGTTCTGTAGCCTAGATTCCGAGCTTAGGCAGCAAGTACAAGTACCAGATTCAATGATCATGATTGGTGTTTAATCAATCAGAAGTGAAATTCGTCATTTTGATCGTAACTGTCCAATGTCTTAATTATTTTTCCTATTTCTTCTTGTCGGCCTTGTCAGGTAATGAGGTCTATTATACCCACGATATTGTTTTAACCAGTTCAACATAATAATTCATCAAATACTCATCACACCCATCACTTTAACGACCAGTGAATTCCAGTTCGAGTGATCTGGTTTAACTGGTCTTTCCCATCAAGAGGGTTCCAATTTAAAATTAACCTGAATCTGTTTTGATCATAAGTGAACAAACTCAGCAACTAATTCACTGATACGAAACACATCCGATTCGTCAGTTATGTTCCGATAAATTCCTTTTTTTCCATAAAGCGTTAACCTTTGCTGTCCCCCTTGCCTTGGTGACCTTTTTCGATTAATGTTGTGTTTTCGAATAATGTTGCAATTCGAAAGGTCGAGTATCACCAAGCAAAGCCAACGCGGTTTTAATTTGCACGAACTTAGTGCCACAGTGCTTGCAGTATTCGATTTTCTCAATTTCGCATCGACACGATATTATTCCTCAGACTGTCAAAACTACCGAAACACTAAAACTAACTGAACTTCAAGAAGCATATTTCAAAGTTTCTACTATTATAAAGCTAAAATATCATTTATTTATTATGTAAGGTCCTTTTTCTATATTACTGACGCACAGAGCATCGCAAACTAGCTTTATATGCCTTTTCGTTACAGCGGCAGATGACCAGAACTAAATTAACGCATATAGACGGCCTAGACCCTCCTTTATTCCTTTAGAGACATTTTTATTTAAATAAAAATTATTTGGCACAAAATAATTATTTATACATACTTGCCGACTCCCAGCGAGTGATCTAAGCCTAGGTCTGTTTATGTTATACTTTTCTTCTTAGCTTTAAGTGCCATCAAACGATCTATACCAATGCTCGTGCGGATCCTGATGCACTTATTAGCAATAACTGTCTGCGTCGGCGATAAAACCCTCTTACAAAAATAATTTTATATTATATCGCTGGGCCTAACGAGTATTATTACACTATCACCCTGCGATCTATAGGGTCGGAGAACGTGCCTATCCCCCTGTAGACAAACTGTTTCAAAAATCAAACACCGTACCAATGCTTCTTTACTAAAAGTCTTCTAACTAAAAATAGAATCTCTATTTTTTTATGTGGTGCTATCTATCTATTTGTAGCTAGTACGCTAGCATAAAAAGTTGTAAAATAGCTTTTGTTTTTAGTACTACACTTAGGAAAAAAGGCATTTTAAAAGTAATTAAGGGTATCTCGGGTTAAATTAATTAGTCATTTTAAAGCGAAATTTCTTAATATTTAATTTTTTCGTAATAGCACCTTTTATCAAAATATTTTTTTTATATCTATCCGATTTTAGGCACAAATGCTTGAGCTATCTTAACTAATTAAAATTACCTTGCTGACCCTGGGCAAGCACTCTAAAGCAGACAGCACATTCTTAAAACTATGTTTTTCGACTTAATTATTAACTCAATTAAAATAAATGAATAATTAAAGGTGAGAAAATTTTACAAAAGCTTGGCTTCAGAGCACTGTGTAGCACCTTCTTCAGCCTTTACGACCCTTTCTTCGAGGTGTCCAGTCGTAAAGTTTTTGCATTTCCTCCGCAGTCATATCTTTAGCACACACTTCCGTTATGACCAGTTTAAGTTTTTCAATTGTTTTAGGTGCCTTGTACTGCCTGACCCATAATTGACCACAAGTTCTTTATTCAATATAATAGAGGTCAGGGCTATTTCCGAGTCAATTTAAAGTTTCGAGCCTTGCATTGGATTATTTGTCGAGAGAAAACATCATTTAGAAGTGGCTCTGGCTTTAAATTTTGTGACAAGTTTTTGTAACTTACAGATCAAATGTGGTGACAGGTAGTAAAATTATGCTAAAATATATAATTCAGAATTGAAGGATCACCATTATTGGTAATCATTTCTTCGTATTTCACTGCATTTATAGAACCATTCAAAAGCAAAATATGGCCAGGACTCCAATTTGTTATATGTACATCCACAGACCATATCATATGGGGAATGCTTAACTGTGGGAAGCAAACATTGATAAATTTCGCTTCTTAGTTCCCTTAGATGCCGTTACAGCTCAGGAAGAGCCAGAGCAAAGCTTCTCTTATTCATTTATGTTGTGCGCGATTTGTTTTTCACACAAGTGAAGGGGACTTACAGCTTAATGCCGATTCCGAATGGCGAGAGGAAAGAAGCTTTTTTCAAGGCAAGTGTACAACGGGGGGTTTTGCCAGTACTCTGTCGAGGAAGGAAGCTGCGAAATAAACAAACGTTGGTATTATCGGGATCCGAACTGATTTATACCTTATGAATTTATACCTTACTTTGTTCTTGATTTTCCAGAGAATTAAAGGAAGCTTCGCGGATGACGAGCTAAGATTCACGGCATTTGATACAAGCAAAATCAGGACAATCATTTTGGTAATGTTCCACCAATGTTCCTACTCACTACTTGCATCAAAAATGCTCGTCCCACTAGTGGCAAGCAAGGTGCTTAGTAAAACTTACTAAGTACTACATCCGCAACAGTTTTGACATAAGACTCTGATCTTGACTTCGAGCTCTATTATGGATGATGTGCAGATGCTCATACTATTCATTTTATTTTATTAGAATAGCAATTTGTTTTGAATAAAATATTGGCACTACTAATGAAAGTGTAGTCGAACGTTGTCGTGCTCCATGAAATCGCTGCCCAGATTTAGGATCCTCCGTAAAGAAATAAAACATTTCTTCCCAATATCTGATTAGAGCCTCGATCCCTCAAAGCTTTCTTTTACCACAAGTGTCATTGAATATCTACCAGGTGGCGCAAAATTAATTATCTAATTTTGATTTTGAATTACTTTTCAACTACATAAAAAACATTAATTTTGAGTAATGAAAATGTTTATTTGGATCTTTAGAATTTTTTCTCTTAAGTGAGAGAGATGATATCCGTCAAGTGGATGCCACCAGTATTGATACACATTTGTACCAGTTTTTATCGCATTTTCCATGACTTTCCGCAAGACTTCCGGTGATACCTGTCATCCCTGTCGAATATTCTCCTTAAGGGCTGCGATTGTCTAAATCTTGTTGGCATAGGCCCGCAACTTCAAGTAGCCCCAAAGAAGGAAGTCTGGGATGGTTGAATCAGACGATCTTCTGGCCATCTTGATCGCCAAAACGAGAATGTATGCGGTTGCACCATCTTGCTTAAATCACATGTTCACCAAGCCCAGTAAGCCAGTAAGAAATAATTTATCATGGCCCTATGGCGTTTGCCACTAACAGTATTGCCGACGGCATCCTCCGAAAAATACGGCCCAATCACACCTCACGCGTGAACGCCGCACCACACAATGGGTTTGAGTGGATGTAATCACTCTTCGTTCATCATACGCGGATTTTCACTGCCCCAGAAAAGAAAATTTGCTTATTGACGTAACTGCTTAATTGGAAATGCGCCCCGTCGCTCAAGATGATTTTCGACACTCTTGTCGTTGTTGAGATTAAGGTTGGTTTGGCAGTAATTCACACGTGACTAACGGTCAGCAGGCATTAACTGATGCACTATTCGCACTTTGTACGGGAACATGTGTAAGTCTTTCACTAAAATTCGCTGTAGGGTCCGTCTGGTGATGCCCAATTGCGTGGCCGGTCGTCTGGTTGATGTTTCTTTGTTGTCGGCGACGTCCTCAGACACAGCCGCGATATTCTCGGCCAAACGACCAGTCCGGTGGCGGCCACGCGCTGCATGGTATTCTGTGATTCCTGTGGAAATCGATATCGAAATACACGCTGCGCTAACACCACCGACCGATTAATGGTCAAAAAAATGGACACAATTTTAGTATAGCGTCTCATTGCTTGTCTGTTCTGCAGCTGTCAAGTACACAAATGTCAAATATGATTGATTTCCGACGCCATTTGCAAAAATTATGACATCTTCCGATAAGTTGATTAATTTTACGCCACCTTGTATAATTCGTGAGCAAATTCATCAGAGTTTAATCCCAAACATGACCTCTTTTAAGACGATGTGGTTTTCAAGAAACAACCAATGGGAAACATATGTATCAAGAAAGAGAAGATTTAGCAAAGTATGCAAGGTAGAACGTGGTGTGCTAGAAAAAGCTTCCGTACAACCGAAACAGATCTTTCTTTAGCCAGAAAAGACCCTGGTCAAATCCCGCTTCAGCTACTTAAATCTTATGAGCCTGCATTACCCTGATGCACAAGGCTCCTGCTTCTTACAAGGAGCTAGTCCTTCAGTTCAGGAAGAAGCCGCAGATTGATAGGTATAAACCTTCTGAAAATAAGGCTGACCTTTACCATATCCCAAGGAAAAGGTATAACATATAGGTGAACCCTAGGCTGGACGTAAAAATTATTTTCAGTGTAAAAAGCAGTTGCCTTCTAGCTTTCTGCAACATAGCGGGATAAATTCCATCAGTTCCGTGTCAAAGGATACGACAATTGCTGACAGCACTATCCAGTCTTTGAACAGAGGTCTCAACCATGTTTTGTCCAGTGTCCAGTTTAGGTTCCTATCTTCTGAGTTGCAATTCATTGAGGATTCTATACCTCATGGTCTAATATGATGGAGATTCGGCATTTAGTCATAGTTTTAGGATACTTTACCCTAACATCTGACATCTCGCTGTAACAAATATTGATTACGAACAGAAGGATCAGTAGTCAGGTTTCAAGTTACTTTTGCTGAGATTGATGATCAAAAGGTGCTTTCCTTTCAATATTAGGTTTGTCAAAAATCGACGACCGTGATTCCTGGATGGGTATAATATTCAACTTGATTGCCCCTAGTCAAGAATTTTCAGAGATTTGTTCAACTGTCATTTTTTGGTCATATAGTTTCCCAATCCTCTCCTTTATTTGTCAATTTGGTCAAACAGGTTTCGCTTTTGGTTTTTAGGCTTGTATCTGGTAGCCTTGCTATCTTTTTATATAGAACTAAGGCTAGATAAGTATAGTGCCAGAGTTCCTATAAGTTATAATTTCAGTGACTTTGGGCAATAATCGGTGCGCGTTTATCGCCTCTGTAATCACCTCCGCAGCCCTCTTGACTATTATGAGCGCATGGTAAAAATATGTCTTAAAGGCTGTTGACATAAAAGGTATTGGTGAGATATACTTTCCATTGCCATTTCCATTGTATTCCCGCGATATTCATCTAAGTAAAGATTATATAGTAGCTCTAGTCAAGGGTTTAGTAACAGTACTTAACATCTAATCTATAATTTGCATGTACCTATAGCGTGTTACATAGCTATCTAATCAGATTAGGCGTTCAACAGTTCCATCTGCACTATGATCATCATACAAGTTATGCATACATACCTAACTTGGTGAAAGAAGGTCAAGAAACAGCTAAGACAAACCCATTTAATTTCATCATATTTGCGTGACTAGTGGAACTTGAGATAACGCACTACGGAAGCGGCTTACTGCACTCGCAGATATAATACAATACTTCAGACCGCAATTGCCCCCGTCTCACGCAATGCAAAATAATGTTAACAGACGCTATGGGTACACAGAGACTAGCTAGTTGCCTCAAAATCAAAGGTTACATTCTTCCCATTCACCTATGTCGATTCTAGGTTCGATTGTTAATCGAAATACCCAATTGTCTTCACTTAAGTTCTATGGGAATTCCTAACCTCTTGACAAGTATTTTCCTTCAATCTCTCCCGGGGAACTATCAATCAGTCACCGAGTATTTTCACCTTGTGGCACAGCACTCAACGGTAGACTGAGATAGGTACGTTCAGTCAGTTGCAGTTTTTCTCCTTTTGAATATGTGATTTTCCGGTCTAGTAAATCTGCACTGCGGATAAATATATTTCATGGATTTTATTCTTTCTCACCCATTTTCATGTCTCTCTCTTCTCAACGTTTTGCTTATTTTCATTTCCTTTCATCACACTTGTCATTGCGAGCATTGTTCGCGTTCAGTTATTTAGTTTTGTTATTATTTTTCTTGTATCTTAAGATGATTCCAAGTATCTATTACAATGAAGCTTCCTATGGCCGTTTGGGTTTTTGTTATTCGGATTGTGATTATCTGAATAGCCTGTGGCTAGTAGGTCAGTAGCGACGGTTGAGCATGAATAATTTATTAAATGTGTGGTTGGTTTTTTTCGTTTAATTTTTGTAACGCTTCTTACCTAGAGATATCTGTACGACATTGGTAGGCGTGATGGTATTCAAGAAAGTCGAGTGTTTGAAGAAATGAACCAGTTTAGGTGTAGATTGAATATTACACAAACCAGCTCGTAAACCACAGAAGGAGGCAATAAAAAGGAGGTTCATGGCAAGCTTCGTTTAGGTATAAACTGGGTCTCTTGAGTTAAATTAAGCTCTCTTTATTAGGTTTTTATTAGCTAATCTTTAAATTGTTAATATATTCGAATTCATGACGGAAGTGGCAGCTACACTATATTAATGTTACTTTTGATTATTGATTTTACATATGGGGATATGAAATATACTGTAGACTGTACCTTGATCCGAGCTCTATCAGCAACCTGGAATTATAATTCCTTATACATAGATGTTTCCTCTCCATGCGATATCGTCATAAATTTTACTAATCATTTTCAGCCCTTTAAGAAGTGACAGACCAAATCAGACATTTCGGAGAAAACAGTGAGCAAAACTTTCCCATTTCACCGAACTTGGCGTGCTTTTTTCGGTCTTGGCTCTTCTAGGTTTCGTCACCAATGATGAGCTTTTCCACCCAATCTCGATCGTCATTCACGTCAGTCAATAGTACCTGACCCTAACTGATATTCATGTGACAGTTCTTTTGGTCAAAATTTAGCCGAATTTCAAAACCAAATTCGCTAACAGGGTTTTCATGCCCAATACTTCTAAGCATGGCAGTACTTCGACGATTCTCCACATCAAATGTCTTCACTGTTTCAACGTTTTCATTCGTTCTTGAAATGCTGTGACGTCCAGGACGTCCAGGATGGGCATCTTCCCGGATTTCTATGAAGAGCCCCTATTAGGTTGGGTTAAGTTAGGTGGCTTCCGTCCGTAAAAGCGGTGGTGATCAGTTAGACCAATATTGGCCCATTGTGCTACCACTTGAGTCGGCTTGGTCACCGCTACTCTTGGAATCATTTTGAGTGCTGAATGAAATTTGATATTTTGTAGATCTCCGATAGATCTGTTAGTTCATTGGAGAAATATTCTCCCAGAAATCGACTTCTTGAGGAGGCTGGGCAGGGCAATTACAGATTGGATGGAGATTCTTCCTCATCCTCATCATGACACCTACTACAGTAGTCGTTATATGGCGGTCCTATTCTTGCGGCATATTTTTCTAAAGCGCAATGTTCTGTTAGGATTCCGATTAGGCTGCTTAAAATCTGCCTGCGTATTTTTAGCAGGCTTGTGGTTTTACGTTGGCAATAGCTGGGCCAGGTTTGTCTTGCGTAGTTGCATGTTCCAAGGTCACGCCATCTCTCATTTTATATTTTTGCGTTTCCATTGGTGGGTGGATTCCCCCGTTAACAGTCGAGTACTCCAGTGTGGCGCCTATTTTGGCTAGTTCGTCTGCTTCACAATGACCTGGTATATCACTATGCAAAGGTATCCAATTCACAATTATTATTGGTGATTCGAGTGCTTTTATTCCCGCTTGGCTATCTATATAGATGTCGATGTCTCTGTTCATCGATCTCAGAGACAGGCAGTCGGGGGCCTCCCGAATTGCCGTGAATTCAGCTTGGAATATACTTCAGTGCAGTGGTGCGGTAGTCTAAAGGATTGGCTGAATTGTAGGGTCGGTGCATAGACACCGGCACCCACACCATTCCCTGTCCTGGACCCGTCTGTATATGTATATTTCCAGTGCAGTGCCTTTTTTTGGAAATTCATTCCTCTCCCATTGTCGTCGGTTGGAAATTGTTGTTTTGTAAAGACTCTTGAAGTCAAGGGTCGAAATTAAGTAGTCCGTGACTTATATCATTGCTTTGGCGTAGAATACCAGCGTGCCCTAGTTCGGAAAACTTCCAGTGAGCGGATTCCTTAAGTCGCAGCGCCGATTTCTTTACCTTTTCCTTGCCAAAAAGATCCAAGAGGAGTAGGTGAAGCATCGTTTCGAGGGCTGCAGTGGAGGTTGTTCGCAGTGCCCTGTTATCGCCATGCACGCCATCCTTTGGACTGTGCTTAGGGGCTTGGAATGATTAGATCTGCACAGTACCAGCCACCAGACAAGGCATCCGTACATAAGTATAACAACCGCGGTATACAGCCAGTGGGTAATATGGGGTTTCATAACTCATCTAGTGCCCAAAGCTTTTTTACAGGTGAATAGCGCAGTTGTTGCTTTTTTGATGTGTTCTCCTGCATTGAATTTCCAGTTGAGCTTCCTGTTGAGTATCAAGCCAAGGTAGTTGGCCTGCGAATCTAAGGTAAGTTTCATTGAGTTTTGGTGGAGTGATTTGAGGAATCTCCCGTCTTCTCGTGAATAAAACCAGCTCCGCTTTGGGGGAATTTATTCCAAACCCAGTTATCTGCCCAATTGGCCACTTTGCCTATGCCTGTTTCCAAAAAATCTCTGATTGTTTCCCACTGATTTCTATGCATGCTATGCATTTCTATGTATCCAATATCATCTGCATACACAATGACTTTGCACCCGCTGTCCTCCAGGGATAGGAGTATTTCGTTTACAGCCAGCACTCACAATTGCGGCGATAGTACTCCTCCTTGTGGTGTGCCACGTTTTACTGCCTTTTTTGTTTGGTAGCAGCCAAATTTCGAATGAGTCAACCTGCTTGAAAGCACTTCTCCTCAATATCGAGGAAGGTAATCATGGTGAATTTTTTGTTGGAAAGTTATTTTCCAACGTTTCTAACAATCGTGTGTAGAGCTTTGTCTACTGATTTTCCCTTACAGTAAGCAAGTTGCAATTTCGAAAGCATGCTTTTTTGTAGATTTTCGATAATGTACGGGTTCACGAGAAGAGAGAGTGATAGGTCTGTAGTATTTTGCAGTTGTTTAGGAGGTTTTTCCTGCTTTTAGTAACTTGCCCCTATTACTTATATTTTTTGCTCAGAATAGATTCGCTAAATGTTGCAGTCAATATTTTAAGTATGTGAAAGAACTTCATTTTAATTTTAACACAAAATTTAAACAGAAATTCGCGAAATTCAAAAAGTCACTTTATTTTTTTAACAAAACTCGTAAGTACTTACATATAAGATTCTTTCAATCAGATCGCTCGAAACAGCCATGTTGCCAATGTATTGAGTGAAAATCAGCAGTTTTCGAATATATGGAGCTAGCTTCTGTCATGCTGATCAAAAATATGTGATCAGATTGTGTTAGAGAGCTTGAGTTTAGAGCTTGAAACTATAAAACTATAGAGATGCATTCCATAACAAGCAATTTAGAAATAAATTCATTTGAATTTGCTTTATTTAGAAGACACAAATAACAAACTGAAAAACAATTATTATTATAATTATTACCAGCAATTTGGAATATTAATTAAAAATCGAAAATGTTGGGAGTTGATGACATATGTATACTCGAACTATCTATATGATGTTTCTGATCTGAGCAACATATTTCGCTAGCGCCATTTACTGGAAAATGAAGAATTCCTCTTTATACACCTAATACAGGGTTTTCTAGGCCTTATATATTTACCCTAGAACATGGTGCTCTTATGAAACAATCTTCTTCTTCTTTTCCTTTTTTCCGGCGTCGTTATGGTCAGAAGTGTAGGACCATAACTTTCCCACTTAACTGCATTCCTACTGGTCCGCTTGTGGGGTCCGCCGGTTTGACCTCAGAAAGTAGCGGCAGGCTTCCCGGTTTGGGATTACTTCATCGCTGAGGCCAATCAAATGCTGGTGTTTTTGCATTTGTTTGCACCAATTGTTTTTCGGCCTGCCTTTTTTGCGTGTTGAAATTGGAACATTGATTGATATCGCCTTTTGGACGGGGTTCAGAGGATCTCTCCTTTGAACATGGCAATACCAACTGAGTCGGTCGCGCTCTATCTTTCTTGTGATGGTTTCTTTTACGTGGAGGCTTCCTCGGATCTTTGAACTTCTAATTCTGTCACGCTTTGTTACTCCCGCTGTCATGCGAAGCATCTTCATCTCAGCTGCCGTTAATTTGCTCTCATACTTTTTGTGCATTGTCCAGCATTGTGAACCGTATGTGAGCGCCGGACGTACAACTGAAGTGAAGAGCCTTCGTTTCATCACTTATAATGGCTCCATCGCCAGCAAAGAATAGCTGGTGCACATTGGGGTCCGTCACTTTTCCTTCAAGCAAGCAATCAAGATCTGCTATCAAGAGCAGTGGGCTGAGGACGCTCCCTTGGTGTACACCGACTTTGATTGCGAACTCTTCGGTGACTCCTGCGGTGCATCTTACTCTTGTCGTTGCTCTCTCGTACATGTCCATGATCACTCGCACGTAGGTTTCTGGAACTCCTTTTTGTCTTAGCGCTACCCATAAAAGATCTCTTGGTTGCCGGTCAAAGGCCTTCTCGAAATCAACCAACACCATATGCTAGTCCTTTGAAGAAACACGATGCTTTTCCATCATGACCCTTATACTTTGGATTGCATCTGTTGTTGATGACGGCGAGCTTTTTCCCCTTTATTAGTAGAAGAGCACTTTGACCAAGCTTGGAAAGCCATTTTCTTTTCGTGTATCACTGCTTTGGCTTCGTCTGTCCACCACCAGGTTTCTTTTGTGTGTTGGCAGGGGCTTTTAGATGTTCCGAGCAGTGATTTGGCTTTCTCCAGGCCAGATTGTTGTAGGGAATCCCACATGTCTTGTGCTCTGCACTCCTCATTACCGACCTCATCGATAATGGAAAAGAGGTAGTTTTTCATGCTGGTAATAAAAGCTTCGCCTTTTCTTTTATCCAGCTTATACCACTTGATTCTCTCAGACACCTTCGTTTGCTGCTTTGACTTCTTACTCGCCTCCATAAAAAATTCAGTCAGGAGGAGACGGTGTTGAGGGGCGATCACGTCTCCCAGGATCACTTTACAATCTTTAACTCGTGGCTTCATGAAACTGGATACCAAATGATAGTCTATTTGAGTTTCATTTCCGCCGCTGCTATAAGTGATCAGGTGCCGGCTTTCTTTGACGAACATGGTATTTAGCACTATAAGACCGTACGACTTGCACATGTTTAGGATATCTTCACCTAAAGAGTTCCTGGTGCCGTATCCCAGCCCTCCGTGGTAGTCTTCATAGTCTTCGCTTGTCTTCCCGACATGTCCGTTTAAATCTCCCCCAACAAACAAAAGCTCTTCCTTTGGGATGATTTTGACAAGGTTGTGGAAATCTAGCCAGAATGCATCTTTTTCGTTTTGTTCGCATCCTACTTGAGGGGCATATGCGCTTACGATGTTCCACACCTCACCATGCATCACCAATTTGAAAGCCATCAAATGGTCACTGGACTTTGAAATGGTTAAGACGTTGCCAAGTAGCTCTGCCGCAAGGATGATGGCGATTCCGTTTTTTCCTTGTTCCAATTCATAGTAAAACATCTTGTAGGCTTTTGTTTTAACGTCCAAGAAACGTGCCCGATTACCGGTGTTTCGCCATTTTGTCTCTTGTACGCACAGGATGTCTACTCGCCTTCTAACCATCATTTCTTCAAGCTCATAGCTGCGACCACTCATGCTTCCAACGTTCCAACTCGCGACTCTAAAGTGTGGCTTACGCCGTTGCATTACTTTGCTATCCCCCGGAAATCCTATAGCTCTGACCCGAGCATTGCTGCTCGTCCCAGGACCACGACCATTAGTGGTGCCTGGCGGAGTAGTGCTTTTCCTTTTAGCGTTCTTTTCCATAATGCTACGGTTTGACCGTTTTCTTCCCCTCCTTTTTTTGACACTTATGAAAACAATCTATGAAACAATCTATAAAAAAAAATGTCTGCTTCGCATACTTTTCTGAAAAAAAAAAAGAAATAAATTAATTTTCCTACACAAATATGGATGGTGTTTTGCCAGGTTTATCCAGACGGTGGTCAAATAAAGACACCAACAAGTGCCCTTATACTGCTCCCAGCCACTAGTTTCCAGCTAGTATCCAGACTCTTGTTTTAACCCAAAAGAGACTGACTAGAAACTGTGCGCGACAGTATTGAACGAAAAGACGGATAACTATTCTAATCGGGTCATAGCCCAGGACAGAATAATATGATCGCTGCACTGACACAACTAATGGATGTCGCAAAAGCAAATTTATGTGGCAAACCTGCATCTGGCGAGTATACCTCGATGCAGAGAGCATCCATAAGGTTTATAAACTTTTTGTCATGTAATCGACCCTTATTTAGACGTTAAGATGCTTTTCGAATACCCGAATCGACTAAGGCGTTAGTGAGCTCAAAAGGACTAGGCCACTTACGAGTACATCCTAGAAGTGTCTAGCCTATCTCATCTTCGTACTGGGGAATTAAACTATATTCAACTGTAATTGAAAATGTTCAATGAAGGAAAGAAGCCATTGTGTCAGTAGAATATCCCTTTGCGCTATTCTGGATTATCATATCAGGCTTGGCGCCTGTCCTTCTTTCGTTTTCTTTTCCCTCTCAATTTTTTTACGTTTCCTTTACCACACTTTGTAAGCATTTTCTCGAACTGGTTCACTAACACCCTTCCATCCATACATGTTGAAACAAATTCAGCCTCTTTGTTATGTTCCAATTCGGAAGTTATTGTAAAAGGTTAAATTTTTGCAAAGACAAGGAGACACTGTACTACGATACGTAAGTACTACGTTGGTACGTTCCAATGTTCGTGATTTATTTTTACCTTACATACCCCGAGAAAAAAAATTATGAAATGGTTAATTTGAGTAGACCAGTCACACCAATAAGCTGTTTAAACCTGAACTCTAATGCTATTCTTCGGACTCTTGCCTCCTCATTTGTGTTGTATATCGGGAAAGAATGAATAGGTCTAGAACTTTGAAACGTCGTCTGCCAACGTTGTGGTGCTACGTATTTTTGGGTCTGCCAGGTTTTTAGTGTCTATTTTTCGGATGGAGAAATTGCTTCTACACTTTCCTAATTGAGTTACAAAAATTCGGCTTCCAAAGTAGTTATGAAACTCTTTTCATTACCAAAATATGATATGTGTTATTCAGGAAAGAGAAGGACAATTAATATTGCCACTCCTTTTTTATTTACCACAAATATTCTGGATCCATTCGAAAAAGATTGCTTCCCCGAACTGAATAAAATTCAGATTGCGGTTTTTCTGGCCTCACTCAGTATATGTATCTACAAGACATTAATCTTGCCAAAACTACCACATCAAAGTTTTAGCTCAAATTTGAATTTAATTATAAATTATTTAGACAAACTATGAGAGCAGGTTCCCATCTATGGGAATTGTGGTTTATCCTCCACTCCATTCTCTACTTTCTTTTCTCCCAGGCTTCTCACAGGTTACAGAGAGTAGCCTTAGCCATGAGCTGTAACGCCCATTTAAACTTTGCCCCTACTCAGGTTTATACGAGTCAACCCCTAATCTAGAGATGCCGTTTGCAGCTCATGGGTTTTTCAATTACCTAATTGTTCCACATAAATCATCTAGTGGTGTGATAGCCATATCCAATCCATTTTGCCACCTATATAAATCAAAAGCACCTCTTCCAAAGGCAAATTACAACGCACATTGTAGACCTATCAAATTCGTTGTTCAATTTATTCTGAATCATTAAAACAACCCAACCGTCGAATAAAGAGCGTTTCATCATAAACAAAGCAAAAGGCAGATGATTAAGAAGAAGTGAGGCGGCTTCTCTAGATACCTCATCTCTCCCGTCTATCGTCTAAATTGGTCACCATCTCCCTAGAATAAATTAATTCAAATCTCGTCTGTCGCGTAAGGCGTAATGATGTAACGCTCGGTCTAAACAAGATTCACTTTTATTCGACTTGCTGCAAGATGTTGAAAAACTGGAATCGGATTTGGAATTGGAATAAATCTGAATGCAGTTGGATTCGGAATGAAATTATAATAAATTGCAGCCAGATGTCGGATGTTAGATTTACGATAAAAGCGATAACTTGATGAGATGAACTTTTAATTGAATTATGCTAATTATGGCGAAGAGCTGATCAGCTATTGTGCCTGGTGGTTATGAGATGAGTCGGGCGGTTATGTAAGGTGGAGAGACAGTGATCATGTAACCCGTGTAATTCTAAGAAGTTGATAGAGCTGGTGGTTATGTAAGGTCGACGGGTTCTTGGACATTTATGTGCGTTGAAAAGTTATAGGAACAAAGTGTTGAGCGCAGAATATTATATGAAGAATGCAATTACGGACTGTAATTAGTCTTCATAGATCTCCTACAGCAACCAAGTGTAAATCAAAAAAAGTTAGGTTCTGAGTAATGCTATTAAAAATCACTTTATTAAAAAAAGGCGTCTGTTCGGTCACCACTATCAACCAACGCTGGTGATTCACATCAATTTTGAGTTTAAGCAAATTGTTACTTTTTAAGTGTGACTCAATGTTAGTAGCCAACATTCAGTGGAACAGTTACAAGACCATCTACTGTTTTGACAAGTGGGTGTAAGCGTTTAAAGATAGTGAAAGTGGCGTCTCAAAAAAATAAAATTTGCTTGTTTCTTGTACATACAACCTTTAATAAAAGAGTCGGGTTTACATGCGTCAATTCGTAAAGTTTTAAGTTTTTCTGAACACCAAAATTGACTTCGAAAAATAAAAACTTGGTTTCCAATATGCCAAAGTTGATGGCCACGACAATACTACCGATCCGAGTGGTCGCGAAGAAGTCGTAACAATTCACAGCCGCTACGAACCCTCACCCTTCAAATCGTCGAACACCGACTTCAATTTTCCAAGCGCCGTAATAACTGATCACTGCTAATTTTCTTAAACTTTCGGTGTTTTCGCAAGTTACAGAAGTGGGTGGACAACCGAAAGACGTAAATCATCAACCACAGTATGTCCAGCTTTAAAATGTTTTTTGAACATTTTCAACGTTTCCAACAATTATTTATATTAATATATATTATTAAATTCGCATAACACACGAAGCACTGACTAAGAATAGACGAACGTAGGCAATTTTTTAGAACCGCGATGTGTTGGTCCAACTCAGCTTTTGGTCTATAGCACATTTCTTTACTTCTTCAACTTTGAAACAATTAACAAGACAATTGCATGACAGTCCATGGTTGTACATGGGCTTACAAATTTCCTCAGAGCATGTAAAATTTACCATGTTGTAGTGGCAGCAACAATGGGTATGGAAATTTATTTCGAGGTCGGAGGACTCCTGCATGCCAAGGCTGAAATGCATATTTTCCGTTTTACTGCTGATAATAATTAATCTGTATCCCGCAAATCAGATGTACATCGCGATTATCAGTAACCAAATCAAGACTATTATTATTTGAACTGTAGGCAATGGCAAGGTCGTCTGCAAAGACACAGTTGATGTAGATTAAAAAGAGGATGGGACCAAGAACAGACAATTGTGGTAAGCCCAATGATATTGCTTTGGGGTCGGTAAGACAATCACCTACTCTAACCTTGTATACTCTGTCTTTGAGGTAAGAATCAAACCAATTGTACATAAAACTTCAAAAATCGGCACCATAAAGGGTATTCAAAAGAATGTTGTGGTTTACCCTGTGGAACGCCTTGATAAAATCTACGAAGAGGCCGGTGCAACATTTTTTGTCATCCAGTCCTTTATTTGTAAAATAACAAAACGCCAGAAGAGGATCCTCAGTGGAAAGGCCCTCCCTTAATTCAAACTCTGCGGGTCTCTTTTCTATAGCCTTTTCAACATTTTTGGAAGTTGAAGGTAGTAGGAAAATCGGCCTGTAATTACTTTTATCCCGTTTGTTACCTATTTTAAAAAGGGGTACCACGTAGGCACATTTTAATTTCTCGGGAAAGCTTCCAGTTGTAACACTCTGATTGAAAAGGTGAGCTAAAATATCAAGATTTCGTATTATTAGGAGGTTTAATAATATTTAGTTTCCACAGAATGCTTTTTCCACTGCTTCAACACAGTACTTGTAATATGAAGGACGATCACTAACAATCGACATTTGCCCAACTGTAGAAAAGAAGTCATTGAAAGTATTTGCTATTGTGTCTGGATTGGTAATTTCAACACCTTCTTCTCTCAAAACATTTGGTCTATCGTATTTTGAAAAGTTACCGCCAATAAGTTTGTTTATAACTTTCCATTCCTTACTAGAATTTCCCCGTGAACTCAGCATTTTAAAGCTAAAGTAACTATCAAGACTCGTTCGAATTTCCTTATTAATATTCTTCTGAAACGGCATTTTAAGCTGTAATCGAATGGATGTTTAATAAACTTTTTATGAAGTTAGAATAAACTTCTTCTCAATTCTCACAGCGAAGTAGATCACATTAGTCGAAAACCAATGACGAACGCACTTTATATTTCTCAAACTGCTGATCACAATACCCGTCATGCAGTGATCAGCGATTTGGAGATCAAGGATTTTTGAACGTTTTAAAAAAAATTCGAATTCTTTCTTGAGCCTATCCCTTCCAATTAGGCCCGATTCCCGAATAATATTCTTGCGGAGTTGCTCTAAGATCCTCGGCCTGTAATTTTTGACTTGAGATACCCCTATAAAAATAATCACAAGCCGATAAATCGGGCGAGCAAGACAGCCAAGAAATTTCGGTGTTGCGCGGAATTATTCGTTGATGGAAATGTTTCCTCAATAACGAAACTGTTTCTATTGCCGAATGGCACATGATCCCATCTTGTTGACGCTATTTGGCTACATATTTTCGTCTATTTTTCAATTGGGGCACGAGAAATTAATTTAACATCGTGCGATAGCGCTCGCCGTTCACAGTTCCGTCGAAAACATAAGCATCGACAACACCTCACTGAGCTACGCCCATCCAGACATCTAACTTGACAGAGTGAAGAGGCGTCTCGTGCACGATCATCGGATTCTCGGTTGACCATTAGCGTATGTTTTGTTTGTTTACATCGCCGTCAATGTAAAAATAAGCTTCGTTGGTGATCAGTAAAGATTCTAATGGAATTTCGCCAGAATCAAGTTTTTCGAGCGAAGGATTTCATGGTCGCTGGATCGGTTGCTTCTTACTTCTCAGTAATTAAAATTTTATAAGGATGGAAACTGAGGTCTTCGGATAAAACTCGCTGCAGAGAAGTCCGTTTAATTCCCAAATTTGATGCTCGTTTTCTGCCAAGCCTAATCTGTACTGACTGTCTCACCTTTTCTTATGGATTTTTTTCGACCACTTTTTTTACAGCCACGACCGGTTTCCTTTAAGTTTTTCACCCTAATCTTTCCGTCAAGTTTAAAAGGTTTATCAAAAGCGCGAATTGCACTAACGTACGAGTCGTTTTTTTTTTTGTAAAACACCTTTTCTGCGCTGTACCATGGAAACAAAATCATTCTAGAACATAATTCGACATCCGTTGGCTACCTGGAAGCGCATTTAAAATTCCCCTAAATACCAAAGTGTGAACGGTTTTAGGGGTTACCCTGTACTCATATTGTATAAATAATATGCAGTATATAAAATTAATTTTATAATATCTCAAGCATTCGTTTAAATGAAAAACCTAATAATTGTTAAACGTAAAAACATGAGGGTCATAGTCAATCCCAATTTTGTTGGAATAATTCTATGACATAATTCCCTTTCCAGCACTTTCCATAAGTTGCCCTTAACAATGAAATTATAGAACTCTCCTGTTTGGAGTGAAGATATATAAATCGCTTAATGCCTAATATTGGACCCTTAATGTAACAATTTTGGATCAAGATCCTAGTTCAACCTAATTAGCCCATATTTGTGGTGGAAATAACACTTAAAAGTAATGCAAGTTGACCCATCAAATGTCCAGAATCATTAAGTTAAAGACGGAACAAATTTGAAATTTGGGTAAAAAAAACAATAGGGCCTCATGGAACTAGATCATCGTTCTTAAATATAGAAGGTCAACAAGGCCGAGGCTAATTAACTACCACTTCTCCGACTTCTTTGAATAGTTAACAATGGCAAGTCCAACTTTATATAACTCAACTGTCAAATCGATTGTTGAAAAAAATTATGCTAAAAAAAGACTTCCACAAAAAAGTGGATTCAATTTGATATGACTTTTTTCACTTTCTTCCCCGAAGAATTCAAATCTTGAATGTGAAGAATTTGGAATAGTGCCCGACGGATAAAATGTCCATACCCCACTGTTTATACCAAATATACGTGGTTTTCCCTGCTTCTTTAAATTCTACTTGGTAAGTCTTTATATAGATTGATTGATCAAGTGGCGGTCGTCAAATCAGTTGTATTTGAAAACGTAGCCCTTTTCAAGTATTGGAATAGCTTATTGGTCTAAACGTCAAAAAACAATAAGGTCAGCGATTATGCTCAGCCTACCATAATACAGGTTGCTTTGGGAAAGTCCAAAAGCAAAATCCGACTTGACGACAGGTATATCATCTATTATTGCGTAATTTTCATCATTTCTTACCATACTTACATCTATTGAGACAAGAAGTACGAATAACAGGTCAAATAATGTTGAAATTCAAGATGAAGGCTAAACCTGTTGCTTACAAGTTCTAACTTTAGAAAATAAATCTAACTTAAGCATGCCTAAGCTCTTCACTGCTACAATTAAATAGTCCATAATTATGAGCTGGGTTCAAAAATCACACATGATCATCAGATGATTTACTTTGATGCGTTAGAAAAAAGTTCTCCTGAAAAAACTGAAATCACAACTTTACTATATGGGATTTTTGATTTTTTAAGCGCTTGGCTTTTAATAGTCAGAAAAGCCCAGAGAAAGTGTAAAAGTGTTTGAAACTTTTATTTATATTGATAAACCAATACTTGCCATAAATAATAAGTACGACTATGTTTTACGGGGGCCATACTGAGAGCTCAATTTTAAGTCACTCTTTCGAGGGCATTAGCTTGTATCCTGCTAATAGCAAAAAATGGTTTGAAATCGCCAATTTGCAGAATCTAGCCAATCGACCCACCAGCCCAAGGCGAGATGTTAATTGCTAACTGAACTCATTTCTCAATTAATTCATCGTTTTACGTGCTTTGTGGTATGTAGCGACGTTTTACTGGAACCACTTGTTGACCAGGTTCAATTAATACAATTTGGGCGAGAAAATGTTGGACATCATTGGACCATAGCCGGTGCCATTGACGATAACGTTGCTTTCACGGCCATCATTGAAAAAATATGAGCCAATGATTTCGCGGGACCATAAACCGCATCAGACAGTGCAGGTTTCCGGGTCCATTGGCAGCTTTTGTACTGCCGGAGGTTGCTCATCGGACCTAATATGGCAGTTCTGTTTGTGGATATACCCATTTAACCAAAAATTAGCTTCGCTGTTAAAGATAGTTTTTCGATTATAAGCGGATATTTCTCCAGCTTTTCTCGGGCCCACTCACGAAAGGTCAACGCTGTGGCGGTCGTTCGGCTTCCATTCTTACACGATCTGTAAATTGTAAGGTTTTAGATCAAAATCCTTAGGTAAGATCTCCCACATAGTCGAGGTCTTTACTCAGATAACTCAATAGATTGGGATAAACCAGGCCCTAACAACAGGCCTCTTCAGCGGTCTCAATATTTAACCAGTTAACTATCCATTTGGATGAGCTGAGCAGAACAAACTCAGATACGAAACCATTACTTCTGGCTGTACATTGGAAACTTACCTTGGACATTATAGTCGTAGAAGCTTGACTCAGCCAATAGCACTATTGAAGTCCATTTAGATTTTTGGTGAATTTACAAGAATGATGTTAAACGAATCCCAAGAGTTAACCATTCTGAACCCAATGTCAAGACCAAGAGTCTCTCCGACCCTGATATTAACAATTGTTATCCTAAGCTACCTAACGAGTTTGGCAGACAAATCGTACTTTGGACGCCAGTCATAATCGGCCTTAAACTCGACGAAAAGACTTAAAGTTGTTGGGCCTCCTCTGGGATCTTTCGCAGAGTATATATATAGTCGACCACACTGAAGTCTTGGTTGTTGACAAAGGTGCCCATAAGACCACCCAGTCTAGCAAAGCTTGTACACGATGCTAAACGTTATTCTAGTTAAAGTGGTTATAAAGATGTCGGACATTCTATAGCTGTTTTAAAAGACTAGCAGCCAGTCCGTCTGTGCTAGCTTCGATAACGCTATCTTAACCTCGTCTAAGTCTTTTTTTTTTGTAATGGCTTATTCCGCCAATTATTTTGCCCAACATCGCCATTATACAGTTTATAGTCTAGCCTATCCATATTCTCAGTATCGACTGCGACTTTCCTACAAGTTGTCTGTGCACATCCATGCAGTTTGAGAGGAAAGTTCCTGCCGATTTCCTGTGGGTGCATTTGACTTGTTACTTGATACCATTTTACCTATGTACTCCATGTCTGCATCCTGTTTGCAAGAAGCTAATAATCAAAGGTGATGTAGGCTCTTTAAAAGGTTAGCACTTTTATGACGCCAGTTGTAGTGTCTTTCGTTGATCGCACTAAAATCAATTTAATAGATGGTTGTTTGGACGCCGTTTCCCCTTCTATAGAAATCTTGCTCAAAAATATGGCCCATCTGAGTCAAACAACCGTTAACTGCACAAGACTTTCAATCACACGAAGCCCATAAATCCCGATGTTTTATGTCTTAAGTCAGGTGTTCCGGTCAAGCTCAAATCAACTTGCTATAAAAATGTTAATATGCAAATAAAAAACGTATTAAAGCGAGCCCTTCTGCCACGTGCCTCACTGCAGGCATCACGCACCGTTTATCGTCACGCACTTAAGATGCCTCCGTTTCCAATCGGGGCCGAACACCTCTGCTCCCAAGAGTCACCATCCAAACAATGTCCATTTCGCCTCTGCCCTGGCCGAAGTATACACAAACGTACATCGAACGGCCATTACGGCATGTCATAAACGTCGACAACTTTATGTCGCTTTAATGCTTCCCATCCGTACGATCATTCTCGGGTGCGTCCATATCACCGCGTTCGCCTCTGATTGTCGGAAATTGATTATTGGTGTCGCACTTTACACGATTTCCTTAAATCCCCACGGAACATGAAACCTTAACCCGCGACGACAATACTCGTACCACGACTACTCGACGACGATTGCTGTTGAATGCGTAATCATGGGAACCTATCCGCGACCACCGCTGATACTTTTAACGTTTCTATTAGGAAAATAATTTTTTACGATAATTAGATGCAGATAGACGTTTTCGAGCGAGCGAATTCGGGCGGATGCTTGCGACTTTCTTTTTCGCTATACGGCAGGAACATTCTACGCCTAACGACACAAGGAAGTATGGTGCGCTGCAGAGGTTGATGTTACGGCCCTCCACTTGCATTAATTGTGATTTTATCTATTCAAATTGATATTCACCTCGTATTGGTTGGCCAAAGACAATGGCCTTGCTTCATGTGATCATAATGATGGTCATGATCAGGCTGGGAACGGAAAAAGGGGCCGCGAATGAGGAAGATCGCAATGATCGTCGTCGTCGCAGCGATGGTGGCAGTGATCGTGGCACGTTTGCTGACTGGCAGCAAAATGCTTAGCCGAATGTCGGCTTTTGTTGGTATTCGATTGCCATTGCACTTGACTCGGATCTTTAGCTTTCATGATTCTATGATACCACAGGGCACATGGGCTATACGTACTCGTAATTGACAAAATAAAAGAAAACAATCCGTTGGATTTGTTTGGGTTGTTGGTTGGAATCGATTGGCTTGCGGAAGCATAATTGAATTGCTGGGAGCATTCAACATTGCTCTATCGCTCTGCAACTGCCTGTTGAGGTAAGGTAAAGGTAGTCATTTTCCATGTAAGGGCTACAGAAATTCCTCGTTGCTGGTTAGAGATTTATGATCCCTAAAGGATATGACCATTCCCCCAAATACATAGTATGGTAGAAGCAATCACATTGCTGATGTCGATGTCGACCATGGGAACCTTAACCCAGCGAGTTCGATTACAAAATGTCCATTAGACGTCCAACTGTAATTAACGAAGTGATTGTGGGATCGCGTTGACCCTTTTCCGGGGATCTATTATTTATAGCTCGATCAGAGGCATCGACGGCGAAATTCAAGAAAGGCTTTTTCATGCGGGGTAGCTAAAACAATAACAACAAACGGGGTGATCAGGTGAATCGAAACAGCTTTGCATGAAATGTGAATGGCTTTGGCCGTGCTGTCCCATTGCACGTGGGAAGTAGGCGCCATTAAGAGGTTTTATTGCTCCCGACCGTGACTAATTTGGATGTTAATCGTTCTATGATTTATTATGTTTGGACGGTTAGGATCAGTACTGAGAAAGTATCTCTGCAATTAGCTGTGCTAGGTGCAGACTGGACGAAGAGAGAGAGAAGAGCCCCCCAAGAGATTATATTCCCAATGGTCTGTGTGAAAGGAATGAGATAGTTACCAATCCTGGCCCACATTCGAAGCAATAGTATCGAAGGAACATATATTCCTTTAACCCTACCTTGAAAGCTCATCATACGCGCTTAATCGGATTTAGTTAAAGCCAATTATTTTTAGTTTGCTTTAATTTCAACGCCTTTACGGTGCTATCATTTCTTTAAGTCTCTCAAGTTACCATATCAACATGCATAGGATAAAAAAGCCGCAAAATCGGTTGCACCTTTTTGAGGTCACTAGGAATCTAAAATGGTAGAGATAGCTAGGTAGCAGTGGCACAGCGGATAAGCAGAGAGCAGCTATAATAATATAATAATAGCTATAATGGCAAGTTCAGGTCAGCAAACATTACAGACTTTTTTCCAAGACAGAATTCGTATTTGAGAAGCAGAGATATTTCTTTTTTCATTCTGTCTCATGCTTCAGCAATGCTTATATTTTTTTTTGCAAAAGTGCAATTGTTCATAGTATGGATATGAATCAGTAGTCACAGGTCAAATTCCTGCTGGATTCATGAATAAGTTGATTAAGGTTGGTTTCTAGGGGTTGGTGGTCCGAATATGCATCACGTAAGATGGATTAGCGCCACATAGTCTTAGATGGCAATGTGAATCCTACCGAAGCCCACGGAGCCACAGTTGGTATGGTACATATAATTTTTTAGACTTCTGAATAACCTGATCAAACAGTTCTTACCTGGTGAAAGACATTTTTACAACGATCCTCCCTTATATTTCAAACTCAAATCTTACGCCAAATATTGTGGCTCAAACACTCAAACTTTATTTTCAAAACAGTAAATAAGTATGGTAGTTAAGAGTGTTTTTTTTAAAGATGTACAAGTTTAATATGAAATAGAGTGCTTGAAACTAATGAAAATGTCTATGATATTAGCTGCGTTTAATGGATAATTCTATGCCATAAGTGCTCAAATATGATTTTGGTCATATACGCCCCACGGCTAGCTCGAAAGAGGCGCAATCGTGAACTCCAATTTTCGACAACTTTATTAAGCAACTGCTGCCGTATATCAGCAACGTTGCGCGAAATTATGCGCTCAGCAAATATGTCCCGCAATAAATTGATGGTATCGCACGCCGTGTGGCATATCGCGCCATCTTGTTAAAACCAAAGCTCTGTCACGTCAATGCCATTCAACTGAGGAAGGAAGAAGTAAAAAATCATGTTTTTATAGCGCTCTTCATTGTCGGTGACATTCTGGTGGACACCACCCTTAAAGAAATATGTATTATATATGTATATACCATTAAAACAGTGAGTTTTGATGCTTGGTTTGAGGCTTCTGGGTTTTCTCCACTCCTAATACGGAAATTCTGCTTGTTTACACATCCATTTAACCAGCAATGGGCCCCATCAGAGAACAAAATTTTTCGTTGAAAATTAGGATCAAGCTGAATCAAGTCTTCGGCCCATTCACCGAACTTACGAAGCATATAATGGTCACGCGGTTTCAACTCTTGCACAAGCTGGATCTTATAAGCTTTTAAGCCAAGATCTTTTTCTTAAAATTTTCGACAAAGTGGATTGCTATGCACGATGTCGAATCGCTCATTTGGGTTCTCCTCAACACTGCGCTCCACAACTGCAATAAGTTCTTCTCTTCGCACTGTTTGTCGTCTTTGGGGACGCATTGTATCCACCAGAGTGAACGTGTTGCGAAAACGATTCATCCTGTCCTGGATAATTTGCTGAGATGGACGATTATGTCCACCGTAAAATGAACGCAGCGCTCGATAATTTTGACGAACCGAACTTTGGTTTTTACAATAAGTTTGCACAATTTGCGTGTGTTGTTCTGGAGTTAGTCCATTTATAGTGAAATGGTAAAAACTGTTAACCACGAATTAACTTTCAATATTGAAATTGACAATCTGTAGAAACAGTGCTGCCAGTTTGAAAACCAAAGTTCTGAATGAAAACACCTTTTACAAGCCAAATAGGGCCCATATTTTTGGGCAGTTGCCGTTGTATGACCGCTAAGAGATGGTCGTTGTTTCGGTCACTTTTATATTTTTGTCTATATTTCATTTTCGTAGTCTGATAGTTGAGATTCATGAACACCATGGATAATTGATATATTCCATTTTATCACCTTTCACGTTAAGTTCATCTTCTTCATTACCTTCGAACAGTAAAAGCCCAACCATAATACAGTCTGCGCCATCTCATATGGGTCGATGAAAACTTGGAAAAACTTCAACAATTGTCAACCGATTTTCATATGTCATAGCATTTTGGAAACATCAATTCAGTGGAATTTTAACCACGGGTCGCTTTACACCAAAAGAATACGCGGAAATAATTTCAGTGTACATTAAAAATGAACGCTCGATTGTGCTAACTCACGTGCGTATCGTGCAAAATATCGTGATCGTGTTGCACCCAAAAAAGATACAATTCGTCGTTGGGCCTCGAATTTTTTTTCAATTTGGTTCCGTAGCAAGCCCTCGTAAGCAACCTAGGCCACGTCCGCGGCATTCAAATTCATCTATTCAGTCTGTGAAGGCCAATGTTCAAGAAGAGCCAAGTTTGTCATATCGGCGTCGTTCGCAGCAGTTAGGCATCAGTGGGACCACTTTGCGGAGAATTTTAAACGATGGTCCTCACTTATTTCCATACAAAGTGCAGATAACTCAAAGAATTTTGCCACAAGATGAGCTACGGCGCTTGGCATACGCACAAAATGTCGTTGCAATGATTAATGCTGAGCTGGAGTTCTGGCAGCAAATTTTGATGACCGATGAGGCACATTTTACGCTCTCTGGCTCAGTTAATAAACAAAATTGTCACTTATGGGGCACCGAAAATCCTCACAGTATTCACGAAGAACCGCTATATGATCAAAAAGTTACCGTTTGGGCCGGTGTATGCGCTAAAACCATCTTTGGACCGTATTTCTTCAAAGTTGGCGATACAGTGGATGGCGATCGATATCGGTGGATGTTGGCCCATTATGTGGTCCCAGAAATGGGTAAAAAAGACTTATTTCACTTTTGGTTTCAACAAGACGGCGCGACATGCCATACTGCGGACAAAACAATGAACCTTTAGCATATGAAGTTCCCTGGAAGATTGGTGTCAAAAAAGGGCGATATTGACTGACCTCCGAGATCGCCGGATTTTACTGTTCCAGACTTTTTTCCTCCGGGATACTTGAAAAACAAGGTGTTTGCTAACGGCCCGAAGCCAATAGAGCAGCTCAAAAGAAACATTCGTGCGGAAATCGGAGAAATTTTGACTGAAATGCTCGAAAATGTCATGGAGAATGCGCGAAAACGAGCCTATTTTTGCATCGTCAATAAAAGCGGTCATTTAATTGATATTGCTTTCAAAAATTAATTAAAATAAATTGTAAAGGCTTACATTGAACAAAAGTTTTTGAATTTCCAAAATAGGTTGAGAATTGTTGAAGTTATTCGAAATTTACATCGACCCATAAGAGATGGCGCACCCTGTACATTTAAGTGAGCTTAACTTAAGTTTCAACACAAAGTCGAGGTACCCGTAATAAACTAAAGAAATTGCTTACCTTCGGTTCTTTACGTTTTTCGGTTATTTTCTTCTTATTTTGGTTTTTGTTTGAATTTTCAAAATCCTGCGTAGAATGTCTCATTTCATTGGGAATTCCCTTAGGCCCACAAAAATTCAACGAAATTAAGCATCGCCCCATTAAGACCATGGGATGCTTTGATATGATGGGACATTTCAGTAAACTGGCGAAAGTCCATTTCATTCTATTATGGTTGGGGCTTTAACAATTGAATGTTTAATCATCACTCACTACAATTCGATTAGTAAGACACTTTTTAGGACATTGTTGTATGGGCCTCCAAGAGGTACATGAAAGAACTGGGGTAAATTCACGATCATTGGACAACTACTACCGGTGAGAAACGGGGCTAGAAATGTTGCTATCTGATTTGACCAAAATCTATATTTTAATATGTATGTAGATGCTTATCTTGATGGAGCTAATAAAGCCCTCGGTATGACAAGGAAGCTCTTCCATATCATTCAGCTCTACCACAAAGTAAAAATCATATGCTACGTGGCTCTAATAAGGCGCATCATTGCGTATAATTGCCCGGTGTGGTTTAATGTAGCACCATCTTATATGGAGAAGATTGGTGTGTTCCAGAAGCAATGTCTTAAGACCTGTCTTAAAATGTACAGAATGCCAAAGTTCGAGTTCAAGGCTATGTATGACGGAGCAGGCCTGAAGGAAATTAACAATTTTCTCAATAAACTGACTCACATCACAATGAAGCATATCGCAAAAACAACGACTAACGACAATAACCCGATCTCCGGGACTTATTACCCCAATGATAGATACCACGAGAGCACTCCGATCGGGCTTTATTCTCCCAGAAATGTGTCTCCATATGGATTCCGAAAGATTAGCACAAAATACTGTAATTTATCACCGCTATCGGGCGCCAGGGACAAACGGCTCATCCGCGACGAGCTTTGATAGTGCTTATAAGCTCGTGCGTTTTAGTACCGCAATGGCGGACTGGGATCTCGCCAATGTTGCTGAACAGCACGTCGAGTTTTTTTTTTGTTATCGGGTAAAAACCCAGAGAGGTGCGTTACTTCGGTGAGATCCTCCCGAATCTTTCCTTCGTTAGTAAGCTAGGGAATGTTTTGAAGGCTAGGCGCCTCATCAGAAGCTTTTTTCTTTGGTGAAATCTCGGAGATGAACAATATGGCCAAGCCCAGTCGTTGAAAGCCGCCAGCAGAGGATGAACGAAACCCATGAGTTCTGGCCAACATGATTATAATTGCGATTAGAATTTAGAAGAATTAGAATTAGAACAAGTGAATTTAGGGTTTTTACTGAAATATTGACTGTTTCATTTGAGGAGTCTACTCTGGGCAAAAAAAGGTTATAATTGGTAAAAGTTCTTCACGGCAGGCCAAGAAGGTGGTAATGATGATGCCAGCTCTTTACGCCCCAGATCGTCAAGAACGAATGGAAACGTTGAACAGTGAAGAAAATTGTTTTAGAGAATCAGAGGAATTATATGAATCAAATGAATTTTTTTCAGAGATTTTCGCCATGAGACGTGTCTCAGCTAAATTTATTCCGAAATTGTACGATTTTCACCAAAAGGACCGTCGCATGAGCATTAATTAGGAGCTGTTACATGACGTGAAATGAAGTCCAAATTTGCAAAAAAAAAACGTCATCACTGATGGCCCAACATGGGTTTATGACCTGAAAACCGAAGCACACTCATCCCAATGGAAGCGACCAGAAAGCCAAGACCAAAAAAACAGGCCAAAAACCCGCCTCGCTCGAAGAGCTAAGCGCTATACCAAAAAAAACGCATATCAGAAATGCTTTGAAGATTGGAAAGAGTATTGACATGTGTTACATCTGAAGGAGGTTGCTTTAAAGGGGACGAAATAGATGTTAATGAATAAATAAATATTTTCGAGAAAAAAATAAAAAGTCACCTTATATTTTGAACAATGATCTTGACTTCACTGCCTCGTATGGCTGTTAGGCTGTCTCATCGAATCATTTTATAACAACTGTGCCGATTTTTGTATTTCTATATTAATTTTGTCCCGCTGAATATTTTGTATCCATCATGACAACGCTAGACCACAGAACACACACATCTTTAATGACGCAGGAAAATTAGGAGAGCCTGGCTGAGAAGTTTTGAATGATTCGCTGTATAGTTGAGACCCTGCGCTTTTTTCGGTCTCTGCAAGCCTTCCTCCACTATATACATGTTGTTTGTCAGTACTCTGAGAATACAACAAGGAGCGAGGTCTTGTATTACATAAAACATAAAGAAAAAAATATCTACAAATTGTTTCAATTTACCTAAACAGATTTAGGATTCAAATTTATAATGAACTAATGACCACTACCATCCATTGACATACTGAACCCATCAACACGACACTTAATGCTTGTCACAGACTTAACGGCGATTTTCTGGTAATTTGTCATAAATACCCGCCACAGACATTAAGCCTTTCAGTCATCAAACGAAATGAATTGCATGCGAACTCATCGTTACTTAATTAATCCTAAGTATATGCAGGCCGCCGGTACCGCTTCATGACACCAGTATCATTTGCCTTTGAAATGTACAATAAAAGATAGAAGGAGGGTGAGAGATAAAGAAATCAAATCAAAGTCGTCATCATAGTCATTGAAGTCGATGCCATTAAGCCCCATTCATTAACATCCTTGGGAAAAGGTATTAAATTAATGCACAACACAAGTAACAATTCAATAATTACGTGCTAATTTTATCGCTAGCGTGCGAATGCCGATGGTACAATGCACAACGACCCTGCGTGACCTTAGATCGGTCTAGGTGATGCGATGGGAATAATTTTGTGTCGATTTCTCTTTATTTTATTTTATTATTCTATAAAAGCACAATGGTGAATTCTTCAGTTAATTGAGTCTTTTATGGAATAAGTATTAGAAACGTATTGTTGCCTTTAAGAATGGTTGCAGCGTGTTTTTATGCTTCAAGTAAGGCATTCCACACTTAGTGGTGCTTTTATTGATCACTTCGATAAATGTTTAACCTGAGTTTTTACTGTTGTTGCTTCACAAGATTGTAAAGTTAGCTAAGACTGATGTGGAAATGCCTTTTAGTCCATTTGGGAATTCCATATAGAAGGCGTTAGACGGTATACGAGAGGTGATCCAAAAGTAATGGTAATCGCTCAATTTTTGCTAACCCACTAGATAATCATGTAATTATTCCACGATTCCCAGGAGGAAATCATTTAAATGTGAATTATCGAAGGGATAACATGAAAACGAAGTTAGACCGTTCATCAAGTACCTCTGCTTATAAACCTGTCTACCAAAGACATACACAGCGGCTTGATGAAAAAAACGGGGAACTCTGCTCCTCCATATTCGTGAATCGCGAAGAACGGCCAAGTACGACCTTCACTGAAAAAAGTCGGATATATTGTGTTGGCAAATCGAGGAGTGACCATTGGGTAGCGTTCGAAGAATCCTGGCGAGCGAATTGTATATGAAAAGGTCTTTGCCTATGTCTCCGAGAATGTTAGCCGACGAGCGAAAAAAAACTAGTCGACATTTCAAGGCTGAATCTCGAAAAGCTTTAAGCAGGTGAGCAAATGTTTTAGTACGTTTCGTGACCATAGACGAGATTCACCATTTTGCTCGTGAAACCAGACGATAATCGATGACTTTGAAGCGATCACCAATGCCAAAAAATTCAAAGTTTCAAGCTCGCCCGTTTTAAGGGAAGCTAAAGGAATAATTATGGTTGAATATCTTACTATGCAGACCAAATAAAAAAAATTGCCAGAGGTCACTAAACAACAAAAGACGCAGCAAACGGTGAGCTTGAGTGCTATTTCACCAAGGCTCAAGGCTAACTCACCGGCTCACAAAGCCGCAATTACGATGGCTGCTATTCAAGAAATGGGATTCGAACTGCTCAAACATCCACCCTATTCGCCAGATCTAGGTCCCAGTGACTTCAACTTTTTTCCTTGTCTCTGTTGAGACGTTTTGAGAGGGTCAAGCGAAAGAAATTGTTATCTAAGGGAATGGTTTCTCTCTCAGAATACCAATCCTTTTCCCCGACAGAGAAGAGTGGCTATCAAACGCCGCGATCAACCACCACGAGATTACCCTCTTCACCGACAGATCTAAAATGGACACAGGCACTGGGGTCGGGTTCTACTCTGATATCCTGCACAAACAGGAATCATTTAGACTCCTTGATGCAGCGTCTTTCAAGCAGAAATCCTAGCAATAGAAAAAGCAGCCAATTACCTACAAGTAACCGATATCTCACCATCGGACATCATTATCTTCGTAAACAGCCAGGCTGCACTGAAGTCAATAGGATCCTGTACAACGAAATCAAAGGCTTTCATGAAATATCGCGACTCACTGAAGTCCATCCGACACCACAAAGTCAAATTCTGCTGGGTCCCGGTTCACAGCTCAGTCGCAGGAAACGAAAGAGCGGACGAATATGCCAGGCAAGGATCTGAAATTGTCATCAGCGAGGCGAACACGTCATTGCAACCACCGATCAGCGTATTATACCGGATTATAAATGACACAATCATAAAAGAAGCCAACTCGTCTTGGCTTACAAGAAACGACAACCACACGATAAGATAATCGTGGCCAGAGCTCAATATCGGAAAAACCAAGAGGCTCTTGGCGTTGGACCGAAACTCGATCCATATGCTCGTCCGAGTGATCACAGGACACTGTCCCATGGGAGCAATGCTTCGGAAATAGAACTCGGGATCCAGCGAGCTCTGCCGGAGCTGCGGCGGTGAGTAAGAAACCGAGACGATCCAACATCTGCTTTGCCACTGCCGAGCTTTCCAGAATCTGCGCCTAGCTTCGCTGGGCCAAAGATTCTTTACAGAGAAGTAAAAAGTATAGCCTTCTATGCCCCTAACAAACCTTTGCAGCCTCTAGGGAGGCTACCACTGTAAATTCTATTCTCAGCCACGTATTGACCGCCTGTAAAAGTCGAACGGGTAGTGGGTATAGTGATTACTAGCGCTATTACATTTCGTCAACCTTTTAGGTTGACGCTGCTCCTTTTAGGATTTCACTACCTATACCGTGGCTTGGAAAATCCGGTTGGTATTTTTGCCGCCCGTACTGATGTTGGAAAGATACTTAATTGCATCTCTGCCAGATTCCACGGCACCTCTCTATTGAAAACCGCTTCTTTTAGAACTTTCTTTTGGAACTAGTCCGCTTTTCGATAGGGGTTGTTACAGGTAATAAACGAGGCTTACTGGTGGTATTTCTTTGTTCATCAATATCTATTTTGTTCCCTTCAAAGTAGACCGCCTCAAATATAATACACTTGCGCCAGCGTTTTTTCCAATCATCCATTTCTTCAGTGATGCTGCCTTTATTTCCTCAATCGTGGCAAATCTCGATCCTTTCATGGTTTAGAGAGAGAAAAAGGTCGCAAGGGATCAAATAGGCGAATACGGGGCTGAGGCATGATTACGGTATAGTTTTTGACCAACAAAAATACGTCTTCTTCGTATTACTTCACACAAACGGCGTATAGCTTCAAGATAATATTCCTTATTGGCTGTATGACCTTCCTATAAAAGTTCATGATGAACCACGCCACTGTATTTTCATATTTGGTTCAGATGTCACAATCATTTGTTCCACCACCACCAACATAGACCCTATTTAGTAAATTTGGACCATCATTCGTGTCATTCAACAGATCCTGAACGACGCTCATGCGACGGTTCTTTTGGTTAAAATTTGGAATCATACCCAAAATCTCTGAAAAATTTCGTCGCATGAGCCAACACACGAGGGTGGTCCGATAAGTACTTACCCTACAAAATAAAAACAAAAATTTTGGAGAAATGGCGATTTATTTTTCAATATAGTCTCCTTTTAGCTCGATACTCTTGACCCAACGAGGCTCCAATTTCTTTAACCCGTCTGAAAAATACATTTTCTCGAGGTCTGCAAAGTAGGCCTCCGTGGTGGCGATGACCTCCTCATTCGACTGAAATTTCTGCCCGGCGAGTGACTTTTTCAAGTTTGGAAACAAAAGAAGTCGCACGGGGCCAAATGTGGAGAACACGGTGGATGGGGCATCAGTTCGTAGCCCAATTCGACCAATTTGGCCGTGGCGAGGGCGGGGGTGTGAGCCGGTACGTTATCATGGTGGAAGAGCACTTTTTTCTTGGCCAAGTGGGGCCGTTTTTTCTTCAATTCGGCGTCGAATCGGCCCAATCGGTCGATGTGGATCACACATTGTGAATCCCAGAAAACGGCCATCACCTTTCCGGCCGATGGGACAGTCTTCGCCTTCTTCGGAGCACGTTCGCCGGGTGAAGTCCACTGTTTCGACTGTTCCTTGGTCTCTGGTGTGTACCAGTGGATCCATGTTTCGTCGACTGTCACGAAACGACGCAGAAACTCCTTCGGATTGCGCTTAAACAGCGCCAAACACTGCGCTTAAGTGGTCTCACGGTTGCGCTTGTTGTCCGGAGTGAGTAAACGCGGACCCATCGCGCCGACAGTTTCTCATGCCCAAAATTTCATGCAGGATATGACCCAGGCGATCTTTTGAAATGCCTACTGTCTCAGCTATCTCGCGCACTATTAATCGGCGGTCTGCCAATACGATATCGTGGATTTTTGTCACGTTATCCTCCGTGGTAGCCGTTTTCGGGGCACCTAGACGTGGCTCATCAAAAACCGACGTGCGACCACGTTGAAACTCGTTAAACCAATTTTTGATGGTCGCCATCGAAGGAGAAGAATCACCGTACACAACATCCAAACGCTCTTTGATTTCGCATCGCGATTTCCCTTCCAAAAACAATCATCGAATCACCGACCGATATTGCTCTTTTTCCATTTTTCTGAAATCCGCGGACACTCACGCTTCCACACGCGGTTAAAACAAAACTACGAATCCGTTCCGGCTGAAATTTCGACAGTAGCCGTCTACTAGAATGTACTACGATAGTAAGTTGCTCTAACGATACTGGTGCGATCTGGCGGTGAAGCTAAGTACTTATCGGACCGTCCTCGTACCTGTGCGAAACGTTCAAGCTTATCGATTAAACTCATAAAACTTCTTCGAAAAGGCACTTGATTATGACCAAAAGCAATATGAACCTTAAGAAATTTTCCCCCAACATTCTCTGTACCTTAGACTCCTAGTTTTTATTTATCAAGAGCCATCGCAATGATAGCTGAATATGTTGGCACTAAATTCAAAATGACACCTCTTGTTGGATAACCTTTCATTTCCTTTTTTGTAAACGAATTCTGTTAATAACGCTTCAGTAGAAAGAATAATATAATTAAAATTTTTCACATAACCTACGCGTATTTATGAACCTACATCAACCCCGACTTTCATTACCCGTCTTAGGAATTCCAATATTTAAATTAATCAGTATCTACCAACATTTGCGGTTCAATTGAATGTAAAGTATTTTCTTTTCACATGGCATCAAGGAAAAAGTCACACGATAGCAAATCTTATGATATTTACTACCATTTTAGCAGACGACTCTATCATGACTCACAGCTATACCTTGGGAAAGGTAAATTAGTGATAATAGAATGAAATTTCGACTTCCCAAATGCTGTGTGAAAGCTGAATATTAAATGCCGGACACAATTCTATAAAAATAGAATATCTAGGAGAGATTTTTACAGCCCATGCAATTTGGGCATATTGGTAAACCTTTTAGGCAAGGTACCTTCAAAATTTTTTGTAATATAGGACTTACAAAAGCATGCTAAATTAAGAGTTCCTACGGCAGCCACCAAGATGTTGGAAAATTTGCCGAAGCATCCATGATTTTAGCACAAGAAAACACACACTTCTGCCGTTCACAAGATTCAGAACAATTCATTATTTCCCTCCATCACTCTCCCTCTCCCTTATTCCTGTAAAAAAAAAATCAAAAAACCTCTTCGTGGTAAAGTAATTAAGACAATGAGCGGGAAAAACAACAACATCTCTGCTATGTTATCTCGGAAAGGGAAAAGTAAAAGCAAATTCAAAGACATTCATCTTGAGCCATGCACTCGATCGAACGGATGCCCGGTTGTCTGTTCAGGCCGGTTACGGATGGTAACTCATAAGTTGACAAACTCGTGCGACTTCATTGCGCGAGATTGACTTTCTCCGATTGCGCTTGCGATTTTTCAGATTTTCGGAATCTTTCAGATCTTTTCTCTGCAGTCTGCGAATATGAGGTTATTCACCACATGACTTGGATCTGGAAAATCGTCATCCGGAAAAGAATGTTTTAAATGCTTTTTGGTTTATTGTTTGTTGTCTTCTTTGAGATCACTGGAGTGCGCTCTTGAGGCTTAAAATAGTTGTTTGCGATGCGAGATGTATTAGACCAAGACAATTGGATATTGTGCGGGATGGGGACGTTTTTTTCGTTTTGTTTCGTCGTTGGCATTGTTAGTTAGAAGCGAGAGTAATTAAGAATTGTTGTAAAGATTTGGATTTGATAAAAGCGGAATTCATTGTTTGGCTATATGCTTGGAAGTTTCTTACTTTTGTGGGAGAAACTTGTTGCTCTCCTAGTTCTTATTCAAGTAGTATCTGGAGTGTTGCTAGAGCCTTTGTCTTATATGGTAACGGTAGAGATGAATAAAAATAAATGGCGTAAGACGGTTTGGGTGGATTCATTTCAACTTCACCTGTTAGAGCTCGGGGACAGTTAGGCTTATGGATCGTTAACAGAATTCTTAACTGATCTTTTGTTACTTTGAGTTAGAATTCTGCACTAAAAACGGTCTAGGAGACCCGTAAATATTTTTTTTCTTTTATCTTGTATTTATCGGGTTTGAAAATACCACTTTTTTTTAAAATAAAAGTGCCTACAATAAGATTTATTGACATAAACGAGAAACGACCTTTGGAACATCACTGTTTGGGAAACCGCTTATCCAAAGACTTTTCATAAACGGATCATAAGCAATCAAATAGACAAAAGGTAGTTTCCGTTGTTCTAGTAGGCTTAGAATTAGTAATGTGGGATTTTAGCAAGTCTAAGGGAATTGACATCTCAACGGAATAGAGTTGATTGTAAAGAAACGCCAAACTTACTCTGGACCTCGTTCCTCAAAAGCCTAGAAAGCATTCCTATCTGAACTAGATGCAATTGTAAGCAAACAAAACAGCACCCTTATGTTTGGTCTATAAAGTTACTAGTCACATGCGAATAAACTGATTTATCACCTTTTTTTAAATCATATTTGGTGTATTATATTGTACAAAAATCAATGCTCGCCTTTGGCTGCAGTACAGGCCATTAATCAGTGTAGCTAATGATAAATGGCGGGACGAACCTTTCCTCTGGAATTTTTTTCAGTTTTACAAGGAGTACCCTCAGTGCCTGATATTGGTGAGATTTTTAGTACAGGTCATGCCCTTTAAATTTGACTGCCATTCACAATCCAGATGAATGAAATTCAGGCTATATGATGGCCAATTTTCCGCCTAGGGTCTAAATCTAAAGTCCTACCTACTAAAATAATCACGGTTTATTTCCAAAAATCTAATGGTCTTTTGGCTTTACTAGGGTCTCCAAAACGGTATTCTGGTTTTGATGTCAGCAAGTATTTAATGTACCCTGACATCGTTCTGGAAGCAATAAGCATCCAACGGGAGAACACTTTCTACTTCCTAAATATATTCCGTTGAATTCGAACATTCTGATATTTGGCGGTTAATAAATCCTTCTGTTTCGATAAAAAAAAAATAACATGTCTTATTCATTATACTGTCAACAAAATGACGGTTCTTGATCATCAGTATATAATACATGCTGTTTCAGTGTTTATGGTAATTTGTAATTTATTGATTTTTGAAAATAATTTTATTTGCATACATCATTTCTATTCTCTTGCCAATGATACAGGGTTTGAGTCCCACCCAAGTCATCGTAATCATGTTTCACGGTGTTTCTCCTTAGTGGGGTTCTGACCTCTAATTCTACTCACGAAATTCACCGTTCGGAGTCGGCAATAAGCTGTAGACCCCTTTCATATATACAAATTTTCGCAAAATTAGCTGGAATAACATCGGAAGATGTTATAATTTTTGCAAATGGTGTCATACGTCAATCATATTTGACATTTGTGAACTAGACAGCTTCAGTATACAAACAGATAACTAGACGACGGGCCACGCAATTGGGTATCACCACACGGACCCTATTTAATGAAAACTTATATATGTTCACATACAAAGTACAAATTGTGCGTAAGTTAATGCCTGCTGACCGTCAGTCGCGTATGAATTACTGTCAAGCCATCCTTAATCTCAACAACGAAGAGGACGATTTAGTGTCGAAAATCATCATGAGCCACGAGGCGCATTTACACTTAAGCGGTTACGTCAGTAAGCAAAGTCTTCGTGCCTGCGGCACTGAAAATCAGCGTGTGATGCACGAAGAGCCATTAATCCACTCAAAGCCACTGTGTAGTGCCGCGTTCAAGCGGGAGGAGTGATTGGCCCGTATTTTTTTGAGGACGAAATCGGCAATACGATCACTGTTACTGGCGAACGCTACAGGGCGATGATAAACGACTTCTTACTGCCGTAATTGGATTAGCGGGGCTTGGTGAACATGTTGTTTCAACAAGACGGTGCAACACACAGCACGAGCCACAATGGATATTGTGAAGGGAGCGTTTCCTGGTCGCGTAATCTCCCGTTTTGGCGATTTGGCATGGCCAGCAAGATCGCCCGATTTAACCATCCAAAACTTCTTTCTTTGGCGCTACTTGAAGTCGAGGGCTTATGCTAACAAGTCTAAGACAATCGCAGCCCTTAAGGAAAATGTTCGACAGAAATGCGAACAGTTATCACCGGAAATCTTGCGGAAAGTCATTCAAAATGCTATAAAATGGGTACAAATGTTTATGAACACTGGCAGCAGCCACTTGACGGGTATCATCTTTTCAACTCAACGAAAAAAATTGTAAAGGTCCAAGTAAAGATTGGCATCACTCATAATCATTTTTATTTATTTAGTAAGAAAATGATTCAAAAACAGAATTAGATGATTATTTTTGCGCCACCTTATAGGAACAAAAAATTACACACGGCAGATTGAAAGGAGCTCTTTTTTTTTCCTTCACTAGCTGTCACATCAACTATATACGGGGCTTGTTAAAAAAAATATGGTGACTTATTGACTTTTTATTTTGTCGGTATACATGTCTCCTAACATGTTTCGATATTGTCAGGCACTTTGGTTATTTTGTTTCTTTCCCACAGATGTAAAGTTTAGGCATACATTCCTCTGGTTTAACATGGATTCTTACCGAAAGGTTACACGTTCAATAATATTACCTTGAAGTTGTGCGCCGTTTGCACAATATGAAGAAAACGTCCGAATTTGTGGGAAAAAAATTCAGTTCTCTTGCATGGCGTAATTTTTTTGGATAAAAAAATATATCATACCCTAGCCATCGTAACCTGAAAAGGCTCATGAAAGGACGGAAATTTGCCAAAATTGAGATGGTAAAGAAGAAGAAGAAGAAGCGCTGGCACAAAAGTGTTATATTTGTCCCCCTCAGATATATTGATGAATAAAAACATTTTTTTTTTTTGAAAAAAAATTAAAAATCGCCTTATTTCTTGAACAAACTTCCCAGCTCTCGCATTTCATTTCTATCTGAAATTGGCCACGTTAAAAAATTGAATGACTTTAAAAGATTTTAAGAGTAAGTAAAACCCTAAAATCTCGAAACTTTTAAATAGTTTCTTTGAAAACTTACTAGGCCAAATGCCTGGTCTACTCGTAATAAGAAAGATTATGGGAAAAAAACTTGTGCTCCCTTACTTGCGGAAGAGGCATCAATTCAAGTCATACCTTTTCGTTGCCGCTCATTCCGATGACGCAATAGTCCCATATAAGCCAATTTTGCTTGTTAACACAGCCTTCCATTCAAAAACGCGCCTCGTCGCTAAGGATGATTTTTCGGCGAAAATTGCTTTTCTCTTCCAAACGCCCCGAAAACCAGTTAGCACAGCGAGGAGTCGACTGCCTCGGGCTGTGCTCTACACTTTTACGGACCGCGGTGATGTTCTCGACCGATTTTGCATTCTTTGACCTACAAATGTCGGCTTGTTGGTTATCGAACCGGTCGTCAAATTTGGCCCCAAATGTTAAAGAAAATATTAAGAAGGCCACCACGTCTACCGTAAAATGGGCACTAACGAACTCATTTTGATAATAATAAACAACTGATTTGACAGATGTCACTAAAACAACATGGCCACCACAGACGGTTAAAATCTATCCGACCAAATTGAAAAACCCTTATAAAAGCCTGACACACTATTCTAGGAACTGTTTAATATACGAGGGTGGTCCGATAAGTACATAGCCTACAAAAGAAAAACAAACATTTTGGAGAAATGGCGATTTATTTTTCAATATAGTCTCCTTTTAGCTCGATACACTTGACCCAGCGATGCTCCAACTTCTTTAACCCGTCTGAAAAATACGTTTTCTCGAGTAGAGTAGCAAAGTAGACCTCCGTGACGGCGATGACCTCCTCATTCGACTGAAATTTCTGCCCGGCGAGTGACTTTTTAAAGTTTGAAAACAAAAAGAAGTCGCACGGGGCCAAATCTGGAGAATACGGTGGATGGGGCAGCAGTTCGTAGCCCAATTCGACCAATTTGGCCGTGGCAAGGGCGGAGGTGTGAGTCGGTTCGTTATCATGGTGGAAGAGCAATTTTTTCTTCGCCAAGTGGGCCGTTTTTTCTCCAATTCGGCGTCGAATCGGCCCAATAATTTGGCATAGTGCAGCCCTGTGACCGTTTTGCCCTTCTCCCGGTAGCCGATTTGGATCACACCTTGTGAATCCCAGAAAAGGCCATCACCTTTCCGGCCGATGGGACAGTCGTCGCCTTCTTCGGAGCACGTTCGCCGGGTAAAGTCCACTGTTTCGACTGTTCCTTGGTCTCTGGTGTATACCAGTGGATCCATGTTTCATCGACTGTCACGAAACGATGCAGAAACTCCTTCGGATTGCGCTTAAACAGCGTCTAACACTGCTCTGAAGTGGTCTTACGATTGCGCTTATTGTCCGGAGTGAGCAAACGCGCACCCATCGCGCCGACAGCTTTCTCATGCCCAAAATTTCATGCAGGATATGACCCAGGTGATCTTTTGAAATGCCTACTGTCTCAGCTATCTCGCGCACCTTCAATCGGCGGTCTGCCAATACGAAATCGTGGATTCTTGTCACGTTATCCTTCGTGGTAGCCCTTTTCGGGGCACTTGGACATGGCTCATCAAAAACCGACGTGCGACCACGTTGAAACTCGTTAAACCAATTTTTGATGGTCGCCATCGAAGGAGAAGAATCACCGTACACAGCATCCAAACGCTCTTTGATTTCGCTGCCCGATTTCCCTTCTAAAAACAAAAATCGAATCACCGACCGATATTGCTCTTTTTCCATTTTTCTAAAATCCGCGGACACTCCCGCTTCCACACGCCGATCCGGCTGAAATTTCGACAGTTGCCGTCTACTAGAATGAATTACACGATAGTAAGTTGCTCTTGCGATACTTATCGCCATCTGGCGATGAGGATAAGTACTTATCGGACCACCCTCGTAAAACTTAAAAAAACTTTTGTGCGATGTACAAAGAGAAATCCGCTGTTATCCAACAGATGATGTAGGTGGTATGCTGGTCAGATTTGTCAGATCGGTAACGTCACATAGTAAGCATACGATTTGTCATCAACGTAGTTTATTTTTTGCTCGTGATAATGTCCACTTTCGAGCCATATAAGCGTCACTTGCGAAGGTATTGTTTACCGTCCTCAATTCGAGAAATATACGGCGGAGGCGAATGATTATTGAAATGAGGCTTCTAATAATGAAGATCTCGTAGCGAATGGTTTAATACTACGAAAATGGTTATTTCGAAGTGGGAGACAAGATGTATCGTGGACTTGTGAAAAAGTCGCAGCAGAAGTCGTGACAAGACGCAGATTTGACCGCATTACTGGATCAAGATCTATGCCAAACGCAACAAAAACTTACAGATTCGTCGGCCGCAACTCAACGAACCACTTTTCTTTGAAAACTCTGGGAATGGTCTAAAAGCAAGGGACCAATGAAACAAGAACCTCCACTTTTTGAGTAAAAAACGACAACAAAACGTCGTAACAATCTTCCTCAAATCATTAAAATGAGACGTCCTCCCCCATTTACCCCTACTCCAGACTAGGCTCCTTTCGATCAATAAGGGATGGCTTGATTGGAAAGTTCTTCCGCTCTTTCGAAGGAGTCAAGAATTTAGTCGTACGTGGATCACCCCAAAAGACATGCAGTTTTCCAACATGGAGCTCGTATGCTGCGAGAAAGATGTACATAAGTTGTAATTAGCAATAGGCAGTACCTTCAGGAATAAACATGTAACCATTTTTCCGAAGCAAAACTCAATATTTGAAAAAGCCACTAATTCTAATTTGTACACCTGATAAGTTCTTGTAGACTTGTGACATTACCCTTCGTAATTCCATATCATATCATATGTGACTTGCTTTAAAAGTCTTTAATCAATCATGTCCAATACAAGGAGACTACAAAACATATCCAATCTATCCGAACTCTGCCCTCTGTGGTCAGCCCCCTTATCGAGATAAGTAAACTTGAACGATTGTAGTTTAGTTAAGGAATCACGATAGTGAGGTTGGAAACAAAGTCACCTAGTGATATGATACTTCTTTCAAAGTAGAGGCCACAAACTGCAACTTTCATGATATGCACTTTCCTTTTCATTTAAAAACTATGCTTACTTCGGACGTGCCTGTGAGCTTGACAGGCTATAGTCACTTCTGCAAGCTGATAATCAACGAGTAAGTCGCATTTTTCTTGCAACAAAAATGTATTATTCAAATTATGGTGATCAATCATCTTATCCGCGATCAATGAACAGTTTTATAGACAACTGAAACCACTTGGACAAGGTTTCATATTTCAAAGATCGAAAAGAAAGTAACTGCAATGGCCAGGGTCAAGAGATCACGCACGCCGTCTATTCACTTAAACTGAAAGGAACAGCACGCGAGACCTTTATTCAATGCATCGTCATTGGCTAACTAGTAATCCATGCCATTCTGCAACTGCAACATTGTACGCGTCGCTGCAATATTCATCTTACCTAATACTCGTCCGTTCCGCCTAAGAATCTCTCGATCACGCTCTCCTCTGACACTGAACATTGACACTGAAATTCCATCCGCACGATTAAATTATAAGCAATCAATTACAGCAAAAAAAAAAAAACAAACCAATACCTTGAAGCATTTTCCTAGCAATTTACATTAATCGAGCATTTCTCTTTCTCGTTGCAGCTACATAACCCCGTCCAGTCAGCATCACATTGCAACAACTGGTGGCAATAGCCTAATCTACCCAACAGCAACTGGCCAAGTGTTTCGGCTTCATCCTGCAACAATTTCCGGTACCGGAATCGCACAACACCAATCGTCATCATTATCGTCGTCGTCGACATCGTCATCATCGTCTTCGTCGTCCACATCGTCGCCGTTGTCTTCCTCATCCGCTGCCTGTAATGCTTCTGCGGCAATAGCTGCTGCTGCTGCTGCTACTGCAACAACATCATCAAATGGCAATGGCAATAGTAATAATGGCAGTACAAGTGGCAACGGTAATAGTAGCGGAGGTTTCTCTCAAAAATTGCGTGTCTTGGCTGCATCGGCCGGACTAATGTCGCTTAAACCGCGACAGCCATTGAAACCGGTGATCAAAACGAGAGGTTCGCCGGGACCCGAATTCCCCAAGAAAGTAACGTTTAGTGCGTTCGCCACCGTGCAGGTTGTGTAGACCCGACAGTGTTTCGTGATGCTCGTTCCACACGAATCCTCATTTTTTTTTTTTTTTATTATTTTTAACGAAAACGTTTTTACTTTCCTTGCTCTTTTTTATACGACACCAATCATTTTATGGGAGAGAGAGACCCCTATGTCGCACTTGAACCATGAAAACCATGAAAATGCCATTGCCGGAAGGGAGATTTTGCTCCCTTAACGTGCCCAATCAAAAAAAAAAAAGAAAACGCAACTCACAACTTAGCCAAGATGTTTAATCTAGTAAGACTTGCTTTTTATATTCGCAGGAAAATATAAAAAGTAATTTGTCGAACCATATAGCCAATTCTAGCTTCAGGCGTAGCTCCAGTCTATTGTCTACAGTAAGCCAGGCTTTAACGAATCAATCGAAAAGCTATCGTCGAGAAGCATGCAGTGCAGTGAAGATCGCGGAGCAGAAGAAGATGAAAGAAAGTGAGAAAACGAAACGATCCAGATATAAGTTGTTTGTTTGTTTATTTGTTTGTTTGTATAGTCATTAGGTTAGGTTATGTCTGCTGTATCTTTTCTCATACTGGATACACACACTCTTACTCGGGTGTCTGAATCTTTTTTTTATTCTTTATCAAATTGTTTTATTTTTTTTGTCATAATGTTTGATTTAAACAAGCGTATTGTGTACCTAGTAAAAGTCTGCCTTGATTAGTCGCTAATTGTAATTAAAGGAAAGTATAAATATTATTTTTAAAATTGTATCTTTTATCATTTTGTTTATTTTTCTTTTTTGTTGAACTGCACACGCGTGTGCTATGTACTTTGTATATGTAAATAACCAAACTATTATGTAATAAGAACGAACAAATAAAGTAAATAAAATTAAAATTTTATTAGCGTCCATGCGAATGATATTGTACTACGCTCTTGCGTAGTAGTTTTTATTTGGAGATGCCGTCGTGCAATAAATATATAAATATATACACAAATATTCTTAACGACAAACTGTGGTGTTTCATTTAAGCAGAATTAATAATTTCACTTGATTGGTAGTTTCCGGATTTTCTGGTAGCGTACGAGGCTGCTGGTGTATGGCTGGATTTCACACGTCAACTGGAAGTTGACGCGCTTCGTTATTTGTTAATGTTTATTCACGGCGATGGCGAAACGTAAAATGTATATTTTTTCAATAATATTTGGTTGCTTATTTTATTTACATCTTTCCAATAAACAAATCTCATCGACATCATAGCAGTTTGTGTCATTGATGCAGGGTAATCCAATACATGGTTTCGAAAATAAATTTAAATGCAAATAATTAACGAATTAGATTTTGATCACATTTTTATGTTGGTATATTGCTTGGATTTTACCATTATGAATATAAGTTAAATGTTTCCATGAGAGTTCTTATAGTACTCTGACAAGTAAATTTTTGACGGCTTTCGACATATATGGAATAATAACTCAGCCATAGCTCATTTAATTTCATTAATTTTATTCATTCCAACTTAAGACTTGTATGTAACAACAGTCAGGAAATAACAGCAAAAGCAATTTGCGATCATTAACTATAGAAGAAAAGTCGTTCTCTAACCATTTAGTGCCGAACGATCTATACAATTTTTGTTTTAATTGTCGGATATTATGTGGAGAAAATTAGTATAACAAAAAAAAAGAAAAATATGGAGAGGAGGTGGCTTAGAAACTTAGAAACTTGATATTAAGTTACCAAATTTTCTAGGTTAGGTTTGAGAAGGGGAGTGTGATGGTTAGACATCACTTCCACTCGGAGGCCAAGAGGCCCATTGTGATTCCCACATAAAATTAACCTGTCCTATCACGTGGTGGCTGAAACCACCCCGTGCTCTTGATGAATCTTAGAAGATCCGATATATCTGCATTAGCCACGTCCGCAATCTCTGTAAAGAATCTTTGGCCTAGAGACACTAGGCGTCGAGAGCTGGACAGTGGCAAAGCAGATGTTGGATCGTCTCAGTTTCTTCCTCATCGCCGCAGTTCCGGCAGAGATCGCTGGATCCTGAGTCCCATTTTCGGAGCATTGCTCCAATGGGACAGTGTCCCGTGATCACTCCGACGAGCATACGGATCGAGTTACGGTCCAGCGCCAGGAGCTTCTTTGTTTTTCCAACATTGAGCTCTGGCCACGATGATCTTGTCGTATAGTTGTCGTTTCTTTTAAGCCAAGACGAGTTGGCCTCTTTGATGATTATGTCGTTTATGATCCGGTATAATGCGCTGATCGGTGGTTGCAATGACGTGTCCGCTTCGCTGATGTCCATTTCAGAACCTTGCCTGGCCAGTTCGTTTGCTCTTTCGTTCCCTGCGATTGAGCTGTGGCCCGGGACCCAGCAGAGTTTAACTTTATGGTGTCTGATGGACTTCAGTGAGTCGCGACATTTCTTGACAGCCTTTGATCTCGTTATACGGGATTCTATTGACTTCAGTGCAGCCTGGCTGTCTACGAAGATGGTGATATCAAATGGTGGGATATCGACTACCTGTAGGTGTTTGGCTGCTTTCTCTATTGCCAGGATTTCTGTTTGAAACACGCTGCACAGATCAGGGATTCTGAATGATTCCTGTATCAAGGGTATCAGAGTAGAACCCGGCCCCAGTGCCTGTGTCCATTTTCGATCCGTCGGTGAAGAGGGTGACCTCATGGTCGTTGATTACGGCGTGTGATAGCCACTCTTCTCTGTCGGGGAAAAGGATAGGTATACTGAGAGAGAAGTCATTTTGGGGGGGAATATAGTCGGTCGTAGCTGCGAGGCTACTAAAACCATCTATTATCTATTATCTTAAGTTTGGCCGCATGTCCATAGTTGGCTTGCTTCCACAGAGAGGACTCTCTTAGTCTGAGAGCGCTCTTTGCAGCGTAGCCTTTTATGAATAGATCCAGGGGGAGGAGATGAAGAATCATGTCCAACCCTGCTTGCGGCGTGCTTCTCATGGCTCCTGTTGTACACACAGCGGCTGACCTTTGTACTTTGGTGAGCATGTTCATATAGCTTTTTGTGCTGCTAGCAGTCCACCAGACTAGGGCCCAATAAGTTAAAATGGGTCTGATGATTGCTGTGTACATCCAATGAATGATGTACGGTTGCAAGCCCCATCTTTTTCCGAAGGTCTTTTTGCATGCATAAAAAGCGTTCAATCCTTTTTTCATCCTTTCCTCCAGGTTCCTTTTCCAGGAGAGCTTAGGGTCAAGATTGATGCCTAGATATTTTGCTTCCGCTTTGAGTTTGAGTGGGGTGCCCTCTAACTTTGGGGGAGCCAATATCGGAATTTTCCTTTTCCTGGTGAACAAGACCAGCTCGGTTTTCTGGGGGTTTATTCTCAGACCGTACTGTCTTGCCCACGAGGAGAGTTCACTCAGCGCAGATTCCATTAGTTCACTGATAGTTGGTAGAAATTTACCTTTTATCAAGATAACCAGGTCATCCGCGTACGCTATGATCTTTGTGTCTTTCTCCATAAGGAATTTGAGGATTTTGTTGACTGTAAGAAGCCACAGTAGGGGGGAGAGAACTCCACCTTGTGGTGTGCCTCTAGTTGTCACCTTCCTTATAGAACTGTGTCCAATGTCTGCATTGATAATTCTGTTCTTCAACATATTCTCAATCCAGATTACAATGGATTTGTCTACTTTCATGTCCTCAAGAGCTGTTGTTATGGCCTCTGTGTTTACATTGTTGAAGGCTCCCATTGTAAACTCTTTTAGGTTCAGCGAGCCCTCAATTTCACGGACAACACTATGCAGAGCACTTTCCACTGATCTGCCTTTAAGGTAGGCGTGTTGAGTGTTGCATAAGTTGCGTGAGTTGATGAGTCCTCTGATGTATAGGTCAAAGAGTTTCTCCAAGGTTTTTAATAGAAACGACGAGAGACTAATTGGCCTATAGTCCTTTGCGGCAGTATGGGATGGTTTACCTGCCTTAGGTATGAAAATTACCTTTATTTCTTTCCACTGTGTTGGGATGTAACCCGCGCACATGCAATTGGAAAAAATGCTTACGAGTTGGGGTACAGTGTGGATCTGTGTTTTTTGAAGCATCGCTGGCAAGATATCGTCCGGGCCCGGAGATTTATAGGGTTTGAACGAATTTATTGCCCATAATACTTTATCCGCTGTGATAATCTTGTTTATCACTTCTTCGGTTGTGTGAACCGTAGGAACCGTCGTCTCGAAGGAGACTGTGGTTTCAGGGTTTTTACAGCCTGGGAAGTGGGTTTCAGTCAGCAGTTCTAGGGATTCCTGACTGGATTCTGTCCAAGAACCATCTCCTTGGATAGGATCTTTCTGATCCTTGCGGCTTCGTTGAGATCCTCTATTGATTCGCAGAACTCCCGCCAGGATTTAGATTTTGCTGCTCTTGTTTTGCTCTTGTATTCGTTGAAGCTGGATTTGTAATTATCCCAGACTTCGGTTCTGTTTGAGATCTTTGCTCTGTTGAATAGAGTTCGGGTCCTGGTCCTGAGTTGCTTTAGCTCTGTTGTCCACCAGACTGCGCTGGTCTTCCTGCGAGCACGCTGCAAAGGACAGGATTTGTTGAAAGCCACTTTTAGAATTCTCACAAGATTTTCGACTGAATTCTCAATGTAAGTTGGATTAGGATTAGTGGTGGCTTGTGACGGTTCTAACCTGTTGGCAACTAGGTTTGAGAAAAGATTCCAGTCTGTCTTCTGAGGGTTTCTGAAAGCTTTCGGTTTTTCTTTAATGACGTTAAGGTTGAAGAGTATCCGGCTGTGGTCCGAAAAGGTGCAGTTAGTGGACACTCTCCAATCCTCTACTCGGATGGAGTCGGACTCACTCAGTAAAGTGAGGTCAATTACCTCTTCCCTAACCCGATTGCGAAACGTGGGTGTATTACCTTTGTTGCAAATATTGAGGTTGGTGGAGATAATGAAATCGAAAATGGACTCACCCCTTTTATTGATGTCGCTGCTTCCCCATTGAGTGTGGTGTCCGTTGGCCTCGCAGCCTATCAAAAGACATAGTCCGCGTGACTTTACGTGTCGCACGAGTGTTCGGACTGCGTCTGAAGGTGGAAACCAAATTTTCTAAGTTCTCGCTGTTTTTTTTTATGAAAATGCAACTTTATTGTAAAAAAAACGGTTACAAATGAATCATTCAAAGTATTGCCCATCGCTAGCAATAACTTTTTCCCATCTTTCTGGCAGAGCTCGCCTACCATCACGGTAGTTCGCGAGGCTATCCACGAATCAAGCCATTTTGAGATGTGCTCATATGAATGGAACTGCTGATCAGCCTGACCATGTGCCATTGAACGGAACAAGTGATAATTGGATGGCGCAATATCTGGGGAATATAGCGGGTGGAGTAGGACATCCCATTTCAACGTTTCTAAGTACTTCCGGTCGGAAGTTAATACTATGTTGCAATATTCTGCAGTAGAAGTAGAAAGTATATCCAGTAAAGAAAATATCAATACTATATTGAATCATTTCTCGTCAACCATATTGAACGCAGCCGAAAACAGCATTCTAAAGAAAATTGCAAGAGTCGCTTCCATTAAAATTCCTCCATCATATTTTGGAACTCATGAAGATAAGAAACCTTTAAAGGAAAAGGTGGCAGCGATATCGAGATCCCTTTTATATATATATATATATATATTTCGCAAAATATATGGCTTAATCGCAATAAAGAGTGGAATAAGAAATTAAGCAACCTCCAAAAGAACGCAAAACCATATTGTGAAGGTAATTAATAATAGGAAACGACAGTTGCCATATTTAAAGGATTCTGCAAACACCTATTTTTCAGATGTTGATAAAGCAAATGTACTGGCCATGAATTTTGCAAGCAGCCACAATGTTACAAGAATTTTAGGTGATAGGGAAACAGAAAATATTATTAACACAACAGTAGAAACATATTTTTCGAATAGAGCTCAGCAAAGACCTCGAGCAAATCTAGTCACTGACAGGGATATACAGTACATCGTTGACGATTTTAATTAGAATTAGAAAAGCAAATGGTTTTGATTGCATTCGAAACATATATATAAAGCAATTACCAAAGCTTGGAATAAAATATCTTACATATATTGTCAATGCCTGCCTAAAAATAGGGTATTTTCCTGATGCTTGGAAGTTAGCCAAAATTGTACCGGTTTTTAAAATTGGTAAGCCACCTGATAGCCCTGAAAGTTATAGGCCAATAAGTTTGCTCAGTGGCCTCAGTAAAATATTAGAGAAAGTCCTTAAGGAACAAATGCTTAGACATATCTGCGATAACAACATCTATCCCAATGAACAATTTGGCTTTAGACAATACCACAATACATCTCATCAGTTACTGAGAATATGCAACTATGTAAAAGCAAATCGCTCTGTAGGAAAATCGACAGGAATGGTGCTATTGGACATAGAAAAGGCCTTCGATACTGTTTGGCATAACAGTCTTATATACAAAATGATTAACTTTAATTTCCCGTTCCATATCTGTGAAATAGTTAGAAGCTTTTTATCCAATCGTCGTTATAAAGTTTATGTTAATTATGGTGTTTCCAACATAATAACGTACAATAGTGGTGTCCCCCAAGGTTCTGTAATTCGTCCAATCTTATATAATATTTATACTCCGGATTTCCTTGTATTACCCAACTGTAATGCAGCTATTTTTGCGGATGATACTGCAATATTTTCATCGCATACGTTCGCTTCAAACATTGAGAGCGATCTTAAAAATGCGATGCAAGTATTAAAGGCATATTATTCAAAGTGGAAGATAAAACTAAACGAAAACAAAATGCAAGCTATTTTTTTCACAAGAAAAAGAAAACATTGCTTTCTACCTTCCGCTCAATTACAATTAATTGAAGTGAGCATCCCTTGGGAGTCCTGTGTTAAATATTTAGGAATCTTTCTTGACACAAAACTGATTTTTAATGACCACATAAATAGAACGATTAAGAAAATAGGACTTGCCATAAAAATGTTGTATCCTTTTATCTGTAGAAAATCCTCACTATCAAAAGATAACAAAATAATAATTTACAAAGTGATTTTTCAAGCGATTCTTCTATATGGTTGCCAAGTCTGGGATGATTGTGCAAAGTGTCATATAAAGAAATTGCAAGTATGTCAAAATAAGGTTTTAAAAATGATGCTTAATTTGCCATGGCATCACTCTACCCTAGATCTGCACAAAAAAGTGAATGTTGAACTGATCCATGAAAGGATTGAAAAACTTAAAACTAGATTTGTAGAACGATGTAGTTTTGCTGACAGCCCCATAGTAAAAGAAATATGTGATAATTAAATTGTTTTACTTCCGCTGTTATTTATTTATTTATATTCTTGCTTGTTTACTTTGTTAAGTTTATTTATATTTTTGTTACTTTTCGTTTAATTAGTTTATTTATTTACTTAGTTAAGTTCCTATTAATTTATTTAATTAATTATTTTCATTTATTTTATTTATTTATTTATTTATTATTTCGGCGGACCCCACAAGCGGACCAGTAGGAATGCAGTTAAGTGGTAAGGTTATGGTCCTACACTTCTGACCATAACGACGCCGGGATAAAAAGGAAAAGAAGAAGAAGATTTATTTATTTATTTATTTATTTATTTATTTATTTATTTATTTATTTATTTATTTACTTATTTATTTATTTATTTATTTATTTTTTTTGCTTGTATAGAAGGTTTTTGTCGTATTTTACTTTTAAAGCATATTGTTATTTTGTCTTTTGGTTTTTTTCATTTATTCAAAAGATCAGAAATTTTCAGTGGAAAGATATAACCTAATTATCAAATCCCTGTGTTGTAAAATGTGCGGTAGCAACCATTGTAAACTTTACATACGAAATAAATATCAAACAAAAAAAAAAAAAGAAAGACAAAACCATGGATGACCAAGGATCTTCTCGCTGAATGTAAACAGAGGGATGTACTTTATAGAAGGTGGAAGAACAACACGTCAAATAGAAGTTTCGAAGTTGAATACAAAAAATTCAGGAACAAACTCAACAAAAGCATATCAGAAGAGAAAGCGCGTTTCTACAAGAACCAATTCGTTCAATGCAAAACTGACCCTCGTAAAACATGGGGATTAATAAACGAAATACTTGGGAGGAGAAAAGTTAATATTGACTAAATGTTAACAAAAAATTTTCCAATCGAAGCAGAAAGATTAACGAATGAATTTGCCCAAACATTCACTACACAAGTAACAAATATAACGAAGATACAAATATTTGTGAGATAAAGAGCATTATAAAAGCGATGACAGAAACCAAGTCACCAGGAATTGACGGCATTCGAGCAATTGACATCAAAAGACATCCCGAAATCGTTGCTCCAATATTGTGCAAATTATACATTCAACCCTAAAAACAGCTATTGTGAGACCAATTTATAAAACTATCGACCAATATCGATTCTACCAACAATTGAAAAGTGCTTGGAAGAAGTTATTTTGAAACGTTTGCGCAGCTTATTGAAAAACACTCTCTGATTCTTAAAAGTCAGTACGGATTCTAAAAAAACAAAAGCACTGGAACACTTCTAGGAGAATTCGCCAACTATGTTAATGAAAGCCTGGATAAAAGTCATCACGTATTGGTATTGCTCATGGACCTTAGTAAAGCCTTTGATATATTAATCCACACGAAACTCTTAGAAGCGTTACATCGGATAGGAATACGAGGAGTAATGGAGAATTGGCTAAGAGATTACTTACATAATCGACAATTCCGCGTCAAGATTAACGGTGTTTTAAGTAATGAGAATAACATACAATATGGAGTTCCTCAAGGTTCTAAGCTTGGACCACTATTATTTATACTCTATACAAATGAATTGCTACGCACCTTCAAAGTATCTATTCCTTTTGCTTTTGCTGACGATATTGCAATTGTCGTACGCCACAGGTCGTTGGAAACTGCGATTGCAACAATGCAGAACGAGTTTGATGTTGCCGTCAAATAGTGTCACGATAACGGACTAGTGATCAATGCTTCTAAAACTAAATTGATGCACATTCGAAGCCCTAAGCTCCCACCAGCACAAAGATCAATATACTTAAGCAATGATGCATGCCGCAATTCACAAAAACAGTTAATATAGATGGTTGATAGCTATAAGTATCTAGGTGTTATCATTGATTGCCATTTTCTCTGGGACAAACACATAAATAAGTTGCGAAAGGACCTGAAGAAGGCTTTATACGCCCTAGCTCATTTCCGATTTCATGCCACATTGCCTATCCTGAAACAAGTATACTATTCACTAGTGGAGTCTAAGCTGCGATACGGTATACTATAATTACAAGGGTTGCAAAATACAGTGTTAAAGCAAATTAACAGCACTACTCCACGATACCATGAAGCCAGCTTTAAAGTTCTGAAGGTCGAACATATTTACAAGATGTCGCTAATTTTAGAGTTCTATGATTACAACCGATTTATTTGTCCAATTAACCATGATGCAAACACCCGACGACGTGCCCAAGGGATGCTCCAATTACCATAACTTTAAGCTTGGTTCATGACGTTTTGGATACCTCACAATCGACTATCACTTTCTACTGGAGTCATCTCTTGAAAAACAGCGAGAACTAATTTGCACACCTAAATTAAATTGAGCCGAGCGAAGCGAAGCTCTAATACACGGGATTACCACTTTTTGAAATCAAACTCCTCTGTCCCTGTTTGATTTGATTTATTAGCACTTTATTAGCTTAATGCAAGCCTTAACAAAAAACTATAACTTAACTATAACTTATTAACTAGGTGGCAGGGTGGAGACGATTAAGGAGAGTGTGAAGGGTTGTGGTATAGGGCAATTCTAAGGCTGGACTTTTTAAGGTGAAGATCGAAAAGATTGGTGTTAGCTTTGCGAAGCATTCTGGACATTGGTTCGTGGTAGCCATAATTTGTGCGGTGAGTGCTTATACGGAAAAGGGGCGTCGATCGAAGGTTACGCGGGTTGGTGTTAAGGGGAATCATGTGCAATAATGAAGGGCTGTCAATATTACCGCTGAGAAGGTCATAAATAAATAGAATGTCTGCAACATCACGTCGTTCTTTAAGGGGTTGGAGGTTGATTAATTTAAGCGATCCGTATAAGGTGGTAAATTAAGGGGGTCGGCCTAGGGAAGGCCACGAAGGGCAAAACGGATAAACCTACGTTGAATGGCTTAAATACGCGTAGTATGGGATTCGTAAGAGGGGGACCAGACTTGACTAGCATATTCGAGAAGGGGCCTAACGAAAGTGATGTATAATGATTTCGTAACATAGGGATTCGAGAATTCTTTGGACCAACGTTTCACGAAACCGAGGGCAGAGTTAGTACGTTTGATAATGTTGCCGATATGGAGGCGAAAATTGAGTTCACGGTCACAAATAAACCCTAGGTCAACCAAGAAATTGACAGGGGGAACGGTTTCAGTACGAATAATGTAGGTTCTGGGTGGTGAGGAAAAGCGCTTGCGGGAGTAAGTGATTGTTAAGGTACAATTGGAGAGAGCAAGAGTCGACAGGGGAAGATATGTGTTTAAATATTTTCATATCATCAGCATATATGGAGAGCTGAGAGTTCAGAATAACGCTGTCAACATCATTAATGGTTAGAATAAATGTCAGTGGGACGAGATGACTACCTTGCGGGACACCGGAGGTAGCGTTAATTGGATCAGAAATAGAAGATCTGAAGATAACATTATTGACGATCTTCAAGATAAGATCCATGGGATAGAACCGGGAGAGAAACCGAGGGCAGTGAGCTTGAGGAGAATAATTTGGTGAGACATTTTGTCAAAGGCTTTGCTGAAGTCAGTGGCGACAACGTCTACTTCTTTGCCAGCTTCGAGTACACAAACATTGTGAAACAAACTCGACTAGATTAGTGGTTGTCGATCGACCTTTTAGGAACCCATGTTGGTTAGGAGAAAATATGGGTTTTGCAGTGAAAGAATAGTGCATCATAATCGATGCTCTCGAAAAGTTTGGGTATGCATGAGAGCTTGGCAATGGGACGATAGTTGGACACATCATTTTTCAGTCCTTTTTTGTGGACTGGAATGATACAAGCATATTTCCAAAGCTTAGGAAAGAGTCCTTGAGAGATAGAGCTTTGAAATAGAATGGTAAGGGGTAAAATAAGATGGTTCGCGCACTTTTTTAATACTATGGCAGGCAGACAGTCGGGATCGGGAGAGTAGTCATCCTTTAAGTTGCGTATTTTTTTCGGCGATTAGGTCGGGAGTTATGTTCAATGAAACAAGAGACGTCTGGGGGCAGTCTTTACAAAAACGAAAATAGTCGTGATCGGGTTGAAGATCTTGGTCAGTGAATGATTGGCTGAAGAAATGAGCAAAGAAATTGGCGATTACTTCGGGTTCGTTGGGAGAGTTATTGAAAAAATTAAATGTAGTGGAAGAAACACTTGGGGTCAGAGATAAGGGAGAATTGCATTCTGTTCAGGTATCGGAGGTAGAGTGATTCACATAGCTGTGCAAATTTAGTGTAGGACTGCATGTAATTAGAAAGGTCAGATTCAGAGGAGGATCTAAGATACGCGTGCCAATCTTTGTTTCTTTTATTGGGCAAAGAGCGTAGTTCCTTAGTTTCGCGAAGTCAGCTTTCCGGAAATTGAAACAGTACGTATTTTCGGAGGGAAGAATAGTGAATTGGGTCTCGAGTGAAAGACTATATAGGCGGATGAAGGGGGTCTAAAGTAGGGAGAAAATGGTTGCTTCGGGTAACAACGCAGTTTACGGCATCAGATGAGAAAATCAGGTCGAGTTGTCTGTCCATGTTATTGGTGATGTTACTGAGTTGCAGAAGGCCGGAGTCAGAGAAGTGATCCGTGAAAAGGATTTCTTTACCTGAGTGGGTCTCATCATCGGATTGAACCCATTTCAGGTCTGGCAGATTGAAATCGCCACAGATGATGATGATGTCATTGGGTTCGGTGATATCAAATATGGAGTCGACGAGATCAACTCGCCGTTGGTGTGGGCTGTGAGGGTCTTAAGTAACAGCATGCAAGATAAAGTTTCTGTTTAGGGAGACTTATTGAGGCACTAGTGAAGTTGAAGTCAGCGGAATTCGACGATTTGAAGGGCAAGGGATCATAGCGGCTGTGGATTGGTAAGAGAACTCCGCGACCATCCGGATCGGCAGAGTTGTAGCGTCCATCGGCCCGAAACAGAATGAAATCTGATGTGAATAACTCGCTGTCTCCAATGCTAGAGCATAAATTCGTTTCAGTTAAGGCAAATATATCGTAGAGTAGGTTTTGGGAGTAAAGGAGTACTGCGGGGGTTTTGGTGCGTAACCCTCTGACGTTTTGATAGTACAGGGATATGTTTTTGTAAGAAATAGTTGATGGGTGGGGAGATATAGAGGTATTTAGGTTAGGATTTAAAATAGTTTTTCAGATAAGAGCGGGTACTTTGCATGTGTGCGATGCGCTTTGAACTGACGTGGGCTGCGAATGTGGAGAGGTCGTTATTTACATCAATGGGAGAGATATTACGGTTTTCGTGAAATCGGATAAAGGTCTTTTCTAACGCGTGGGGATTTGTGGGTAGGCCTTCTGGGTGGATTGAAACTAAGACGTGGGTTTTAGTTTCGACGTCGATACAAATGGAGTCAGGTTTGTCGTGGAGGTAGGCCAAATAGAGGCGTACATTTTCGTAGATTCTTCTGTCTCTTAAACGTGACATAACATAGCGGTCTTCGGCGTTAAGCTCGGCAAGATGTTTGGTGAGTTTGGCCGTGGGAACGAGAAGTGGATCTAAGAAAGAGGGGGAGGTGAGAGGGAAGGTCGAGTTGTGAGAAGCTGACGAGGTGGAGGGGCTGGAGGGGGTGTTGTTACAAGCTGAGGGGTGGAGGGAGTTGGGTTCAGAGTGGACAAACGGAGGGATGTTAATTCCGAAGCAGTTTCTGCGATGGAATTTGGGAGGGATGAGCTTCGTGCACTTAACGAGTTTGATGGCGTATCGTTTGCGGAAGAAGTTAAATACCCAGCGGTCGTCAGCATCGCGTGGGGCGTCCCATAAGATGTAGGTAGACATAGGCTCCTGTATCATCGCATTATTCTTGTGGAGCTTGTTGATTCTCTGCTCCCAGTCAGATAAGGTCCAAACAGTTCCGAATCGTTCAATGGTCGAGGCTGAGATGGGAGGAGTTGCGGTAGATGGGGACTTCAGAGGACTCATGCTGGTTTGCGTTTGGACGGAGGATGTAAGAGTCATTGGAGTGGTACGGATGGTCACGCTTTCAAGAAGCTGTTCCATAAGGGAGACGTTGTAGGTAGTCCTGCAATCGCAAGCGGTTACCGGGGATTTGGGTGGCGTACATTTCAGTTCCTCTATTACATTGTTAATCGCTTACCTTGTGAGGCTGGAATCAACGTTGAGTGTATGCAGCGTGTCTTCGATTTTATTCAGGCATTCAAGTTGGTCGGATGTTTTGTCATCCAGGAACTTTAATTTTGCTGAATGCGCGAATAGAATTAAGGTTCGGGGAAACGGGAGAGCAGTTCGTGTTTACAAGTTTGGTCGGTGTGTTTTCACAGTTATCCAGTTTTAAATTCAGCTGGGATATAAGGGAGAGCAAATTGTCATAGTTTTCCGCACTTTTTCTAGTTGACTCGTTGTATTTTCCGAAAGCTGACTGTTGTTTCGTTGCGAGGTTGTCTATACAAAGATTTATGGAGTCAAGGTTGTCGGTGAGTAGTCGGGACATTTTTTGCGAATACGAACGTAGTTTGGATTTAAGTCCGGCCAGAGAATTATTTACTGCACACATTTGCTCGTTGTTACATTTAATGGCAAGCAGAATATGTGCAGCCGATATGGACTTACATTCCTCACAGAAGAATGTAAATATTCCACCATATTCGTGAAGGTAGTTCTTCGCATTCCTAATTAGGCCAATGCAGATCGGGTGGAAGGCTTTCCCACAAATCCCCTTACAATCGATCAATTCTGATGAATGGGCAGTCAATGAACAATTAGCGGATCCGCAGGAAGGCATTATGCAACTGGGGTGATTGCACGGACAGGTAAACTTATTTATTGGGTCAATAGAGCAACGTAAATTGCAGGCTAAGCGAAATTATTATTATTGTTTTTTTTTTCATCACTTTGTTTCTTCGTTTTGGTTTTTTATTTTGCTGTAATTTGCAAAGGAGAACTGTGGAAATTCAAAGGCACGCCCGCACAGGTAAAGAGCTGACCGATCAAGATGAAATTTTGCACATACATATGTATATGGTGGTGATTGTCATAGGGTAATACAATTTTGGAAAAGAGGAATAATCATCGAAAAACTCTCTCATTGACTTAACATGGGAAATTTTTTTTCATGCGCACTACCCGCAGGTCATTTGAACAATATCGATCAAATTTTTAATGCACGCGCTCATCAGTATCAACGCGCAAAACAGTTAACGCTAGCCCATAATTGTCTATCAATGTTAAAACACAATTTGTGGACAGAGCTAGGTGTTCGCTTGGCACAGTAGTCAATATTTTTTAATCAAGGACTGATAACCACCTTTATGAACTACCACTACGTGTGTTGGTAAAATTCGACAATTGATAATTATCAACAAAAATGTTTACAACGGCTTGATTCTGATAAAGCCACAAACAGCGGGATTCAAAGAAAAAAGAAGCGTCTCATGCACTAGGAAAGTATTTCCCCCTTAGTTGGCTTACGACCCATAAAAGTCAAGGCATCACCGTTGGCAAAGCACATCAAAGTTTGTACTTGGGCTAACATACGCAGCACTGTCACGTGTTCGAATGCTTAATGGCCTCTTGATAGACCCGGCATTTTCTCAGGACAGACTCTTCAAAAGCATCAATAAGAACTCGGTTGGGCAAGCTAAAAAGCTGAGCTTGCACGGCGAAGGCAAGTGAAAATTTGTGAAAATTTTGCAAAAAGTAAGCATTTACTTGAATAAAAGTTTTCTTGACAAAAGTTAATGTTTCAATCATTCGAGAGCAAAAAAGTGCCAAATTTGCGTTGGAATGTTTCACTGATTTCAAAAAACAGAAACAAAGATTTTAAAAACATGTCTGAAATTGTGGAACATATACCCTTTGAAAGAGTATCAACCTCGAGAAGAAAGTCAAACAAAAAACAAAAATGAAAGAAACAACTGGTTTACTTCGCAACAAACTAGATGGAGAAGATTTATTGAAACTTGATAGGTGTGATATCAAGAAATTTGAAAATAATTTGAAGTCGGATAACTACAAAAAGAATTGTTCGCTGTGAATATGAAGCATCAAGAGAAAAACTTCAAATGTGTACCACCACCCGAATAAATTAAAATTTACAAGAGAAAAAGCAAATTTGTAAAGGTGGCTGCAGAACAAAATGCACTAAGAAGACTGTACAATGTCACACTTAGATCAACTTTCAGTTGAAAGAAAAGGCATCACCGATCGTCTTAAAAGAATTAAAAACCATTCCAAAAAATGTTTAAGCCGTTGGTCACAAATAAAATTGTTTGGTTCTAACGTGATGCAAATGACAGGCCATGAGATGCGGCCATAGTGACTTCAAGGTTTTAAAACCAACCAGAAAACCTCTCAAGCAAAGAATTATTGTTGAACAAAAAATATCAAGCTTGACGCCATCAGAATCCACAAACATTACCAGAATCAAGGAAAGTGATGAATTTCAAAAAAAATATCAATAAAACGGGTTAATAGATGCTCGCTGAGCTCAATTATTTGTAAGCCGCGCATTGCCCTGCATCTCTTTTTCTTTCAGCAATTGGTAATTTATTGAAGCATCTCGGTGCAGTAACAGTAAAACAAAAATAAATTTTATATGCGTAAGTTATAACAACCGAAGTTCAATTAAGGATATTACCACTTTGTTTAAAAAATTCTCTGAGAACTCTGAGATGACTTAGTGGAAGACTGCGAACCCTAAACAAGGGCTAACTATGTGCAACTCTTATGTCCGTAGTGATGAAGCTTGCCAACTTGAACCACAATATGGCCACTGTTCCAGATCGGATTTCGATTTCATGTGGTTAAAATTCCAAGTCCGTAATAATTTAATTAATTACTGTTTCATTTACAGAAGTCCAAACCTGGACTTGGATAGCAACTCGACTTTTATCGAGTTTGATGCGCTGTCCGACTCCATTACAAGAATTGTGTCCCTGTTTCTTCGCACTGAAATCACAATTGCGGGCCATTTCAATGTACTTTTGCCTTCATCATTCGGGTCAGACAACACCCGCAGGAAGGTATGTAGAGATCTTTGCTGCGGTAAGCAATCTAACCCAGCTAGTAAATGAGCCAACAGGAGTACCTGACATTGCAGATCATTCTGCCAACACTCTGGACTTGTTCCACACCTCTCATCCTGATAAGTTTTCTGTCGATATATTGTCGATTCTAAGCTCCTCATACCAATGTGTCCTTCCAGCTAATTTCTCGTGTTCAACCCACACAGTTAGAGAACGAATCCCTTAAAGAACAATATGGCTCTATAAGAAAGCCAATTGGAGCGAACTCAACAACTTCTGTAAGAATTATAACTGGTTACTATGCTTCCTCGATAGTGAAGGGAATGCCGCCGCTGAGGCGATCACGAACACACTTCTGCTGGGTATGAGATCCTTCATTCCACATAGAGTGAAGAATATCAAATGTAAAGCAAATGCATGGTAAAACTCGAGCTGTAAAGAGGCTATCAATTGAGATAGCTGAATTTCCGGACTTACAAAGCCAACCCCTCTGAGGCAAACCGGAATAGGGAGCCAGAAATGACTATAATACATTGATACCAAATTTGACCAAAACTTGAGGTAAAAAGTGTTAAATTGTCCCAAGCATAAAGAAATCTGCCTCGTCCTCAATCCCTATGCTCATTTACAATGACATCTCAGCTGTGAGCTCTTTAGGCAAAGCCAATCTGCTAGCCGCACATTTTGATGCCAGCTTAACGCCCCCAGATAGCACTTTGTCTCCGCTTGTACCTAAGAGCGTTGAGTCTTCCATGCGACAAATCCACTTTCGCACTCGTACAGTTGCAAGAGTACTTAAGGATCTCAACGTACCCAAATCCGCTGGCCCTGATAGGCAATACTTCTGAAGAAATGAACTTCCACGCTGGGAAAATCGCTGCGTAAGCTTTTTCATTTTTCCTACTCTTCTGGTCTCTGTCTGAATAGATGGAAAACACTATTTGTCCAGCCTGTCCTAAAAAAGGGCGAATCTGCGTCTCCCACATCCAACCAACCCATAGGACTAACGTTCCTTCTTCCTAAGGTCATGGAAACGCTGATAAATCGTCAGCTTACGAAATATCTTAAATCGCGGCATACCTAACCGAAAAATGGAACCAATCTTTGCACTATTTCGGCGAAAGGAAGACTGTACTCGATATTTCAAAAGCCTTTGACAGAGATTAGCATCTACGTGCTTATGGTATCGATGAGTCTCTTCTTCTATGGATTAGAAATTACCTTTCGGGCCGTTCAAATCAAGTTGCATTGGACGGTTTCAAGTCTGATATTTACCAAATAAACGCCAGTTTTTTCCCCAGAGCTCTGTTCTGTCACCGGCACTCTTCCTCATTCTTATAAATGATTTCTTAACTTCTACTTCTAATCCAATACACTCCCTCGCTGATGACAGTACTCTCAGCTTTTTATATTCGTTCCAGGATTCATTTCTATTTAAAGTTTCTTATCCAAGACAAAAATGCTTAAAACTAGCTTAACTATCTTATCAAATGTAGCTATCTTACTGGCCCTAGGCGGACACTCTAAAACAAACAGTACAATTGAAACATATGTCTTTCGCCGACTACATAAATTTACTATTAAAATTATTATAACTAGCTTAAGCTTTACTCGTGCAGCGATACCTATCGCTTGTCGTAAAAGGCGACTAAACAAAGGTAAACAAAAATCACATCTAGGCAATTTAGAAAACACCAAGGTGAGCCTAGGGACACATATACCACCATTAAACTGCCCCACAAGTGTGCATGCAAATCAGTGGGTTGACACGACTGGAGATCACCGGTGTTGTAAGAGTAAGATCAATCAAAAAAAAAAATAAAAAAATCTGGAGCATGCCCGTGTCAAAAAGGAAGGGAAGAAAGAAAACGGTCAAACCGTAGCATTATGGAAAAGAACGCTAAAAGGAAAAGCACTACCCCGCCAGGCACTACTAATGGTCGTGATCCTGGGACGAGCAGCAATGCTCGGGTCAGAGCTATAGGATTTCCGGTGGATAGCAAAGTAATGCAACGGCGTAAGCCACATTTAAGAGTCGCGAGTTGGAACGTTGGAAGCATGAGTATCACATCGCAGCTATGAGCTTGAAGAAATGATGGTTAGAAGGCGAGTAGACATCCTGTGCGTACAAGAGACGAAATGGTGAAACACCGGTAATCGGGCACGTTTCTTGGACGTTAAAACAAAAGCCTACAAGATGTTTTACTATGGATTGGAACAAGGAAAAAACGGAATCGCCATCATCCTTGCGGCAGAGCTACTTGGCAGCGTCTTAACCATTTCAAAGTCCAGTGACCGTTTGATGGCTCTCAAATTGGTGATGCATGGTGAGGTGTGGAACATCGTAAGCGCATATGCCCCTCAAGTAGGATGCGAACAAAAAGAAAAAGATGCATTCTGGCTAGATTTCCACAACCTTGTCAAAATCATCCCAAAGGAAGAGCTTTTGTTTGTTGGGGGAGATTTAAACGGACATGTCGGGAAGACAAGCGAAGACTATGAAGACTACCACGGAGGGCTGGGATACGGCACCAGGAACTCTTCAGGTGAAGATATCCTAAACATGTGCAAGTCGTACGGTCGTATAGTGCTAAATACCATGTTCGTCAAACAAAGCCGGCACCTGATCACTTATAGCAGCGGCGGAAGTGAAACTCAAATAGACTATCATTTGGTATCCAGTTTCATGAAGCCACGAGCTAAAGATTGCAAAGTGATCCTGGGAGACGCGATCGCCCCTCAACACCGTCTCCTCCTGACTGATTTTTTTATGGATGCGAGAAAGAAGTCAAAGCAGCAAACGAAGGTGTCTGAGAGAATCAAGTGGTATAAGCTGGATAAAGGAAAAGGCGAAGCTTTTATTACCATCATGGAAAACTACCTCTCTTCCATTATCGATGAGGTCGGTAATGAGGAGTGCAGAGCACAAGACATGTGGGATTCCCTACAACAATCTGGCCTGGAGAAAGCCAAATCACTGCTCGGAACATCTAAAGGCCCCTGCCAACACGCAAAAGAAACCTGGTGGTGGACAGACGAAGCCAAAGCAGTGATACACGAAAAGAAAATGGCTTTCCAAGCTTGGTCAAAGTGCTCTTCTACTAATAGAGAGGAAAAAGCTCGCCGTGAAAAGGTATATAGATGTTGCAAAGGTATCGCGAAGAAAAAATGCGCCGAATTCAAAGCGAAAAGCATGGAAGGCCTCTATCAGGAGTTGGAAGAAATATCGTCTTCCGCGTCTGACAGGAACCAGGCTACCCAGGAGCTTCGACAAATCAATCTGAACAAAGGAGCAAATATCTTTAAGATAGCTGCCCAGAGAAGAAGAAATGCTCAGGAGATTCGTTTCCCAAAGTTTATTAACAATACTGAAGGCCAACTCCTTGTGGAAGACGAAAAAATTCTCCACAGATGGCGACAGTATTGCGAGGAACTTCTGAACGAACAGTTTCCCCGAATGTACTTTCCAAGAGCCGCCCCGAATCATGCCGAAATATCCGACATCACAGTCGAAGAAGTTCGGTACGCGGTTAAAAACTCCAAGAAAAGAAAAGCTGTTGGGCCGGACGGGATACCCTCTGAGTTCTAGAAAAAGATGGGAGACATCGGGTCTAGGTGGCTCATGGTTCTTATCTCCAAACTTATGAGAGGCGACACTATGCCTAATCAATGGAGGGAAAGCTATCTTCTTCCTTTGCACAAAGGAAAGGGTGATACGCGAAATTGTGATAACTACCGTTCTGTCAAGCTGATGTCGCACACCATGAATATCGTTGAATGGGTATTAGATAGCCGACTGCGGAAAATAATACGACTATCTGATGACCAGTGCGGGTTTGTCTCGGGTAAATTAACGACAGATGCAATCCAAAGTATAAGGGTCATGATGGAAAAGCATCGTGATTCGTCAAAGGACATGCATATGGTGTTGGTTGATTTCGAGAAGGCCTTTGACCGGCAACCAAGAGATCTTTTATGGGTAGCGCTAAGACAAAAAGGAGTTCCAGAAACCTACGTACGAGTGATCATGGACATGTACAAGAGAGCAACGACAAGAGTAAGATGCACCGCAGGAGTCACCGAAGAGTTCGCAATCAAAGTCGGTGTACACCAAGAGAGCGTCCTCAGCCCACTGCTCTTTATAGCAGTCTTTGATTGCTTGCTTGAAGGAAAAGTGACGGAAACTCAATGTGCACCAGCTATTCTTTGCTGACGATGGAGCCATTATAAGTGATGATCAGGTGTCCCTACAACGAGCACTTGATGTGTGGGTGGACATTTTTGAGGGACACGGGTATCGTATTAGTTCAAAGAAGACAGAGTGTCTGTGCTGCCCGTTCTCTGACCCTCATCAGCCTATTCCAGACATTTACTTGAATGGAAGAGTGCTTCCCAAGTGTGAAAAGTTTAAATATCTGGGATCTATGATTAATAGAGAAGCAACTTGTGATGACGACATCAAACATCGCGTAAGCGTAGGGTGGATGAAGTGGCGGGAAAACTCCGCCATCTTCTGTGATCGAAAAATGCCCCCTAAGGTGAAAGGAAGGCTCTACACTTCAGTTGTACGTTCGGCGCTCACATACGGTTCACAATGCTGGACAATGCACAAAAAGTATGAGAGCAAATTAACGGCAACTGAGATGAAGATGCTTCGCATGACAGCGGGAGTAACAAAGCGTGACAGAATTAGAAGTTCAAAGATCCGAGGAAGCCTCCACGTAAAAGAAACTATCACAAGAAATATAGAGTGCGACCGACTCAGTTGGTATTGCCATGTTCAAAGGAGAGATCCTTTGAACCGCGTCCAAAAGGCGATATCAATCAACGTTCCAATTTCAACACGCACAAAAGGCAGGCCGAAAAACAATTGGTGCAAACAAATGCAAAAACACCAGCATTTGATTGGCCTCAGCGATGAAGTAATCCCAAACCGGGAAGCCTGCCGCTACTTTCTGAGGTCAAACCGGCGGACCCCACAAGCGGACCAGTAGGAATGCAGTTACGTGGGCAGGTTATAGTCCTACACTTCTGACCATAACGACGCCGGGATAAAAAAGGAAAAGAAGAATAACTAGCTTAAGCTTAGAAAAATGTTTTTCTTTAATTAAAAATCTTAGCATGTTATAATTTTTTTATGAATTATATATAAAACTTAAGCCTACCTTAATCTAACTAAACCTAACTTATTCTACCTTAACTAATATATACATATATATATAAATATATTCTATTTGTATATTGTATATTGTATATTGTATATTGTATATGTATATATTTATTTTTTATTTTTTGATTTTGTAATATATTTATTTATTTTGTCTGTTTTTTACTTTTTTTTTTTTTTTTTGTATTTAGCCCTATTCAACCCTAACCTACCCTAACCTACCCTACCCTACCTTATCCTACCCTAGCTTATGTAAGCCTGCTATCGGTTTAGGCAGGCTTTGCCTTGAAGAGGTTGCACATAGTGAAGCGTCCGTTGACGCAGTCCTCTCCAACCATCAAAAGCGTTGATGCTGACGAACTAAGTCTCCTCGATCCCGGCGTGAAACCGATCTACAGAACCTGAGGCGCTCGGGTCCGTAGAGGAATCGCCGTTCCACGGAAATGCAACCCACGTGAAAGATTAGCGGTATCGAAAATCTATCCGGGATCAGCCCACATCTATATACAGGGTGTCCCACGAGCAGTGTGCCAAAAAGTTAGAGCGTGTAGGTCTGGTCAAGACAAGAAAAAAATCGTAAGGGAGGGGGCGGTCTATTCCCCCCCGTTTAGCCGGGAGGGGCAATTTTCTAAAAAATTGACTTAATTTGGAACAAAAATTATTAAAAATCAACAGTTACAGCCACAATGCCGTGATATACTTTTTTGTAAAGCCAGAGACCTCTTCTTTCATCTGGTTTTTAAATGAAGCTGTTTTAAGGAACAGTTTTTGAGAAATTAATTTTCAAACTCAAAATTTTGAAAAAAAATTGGAAAAAAAAAGTTTCGAACTACTTTTTTCAAAAATTGTATGTAATTAAGTACTAATTTTTTTTCCAAAATTCAATTCCCGTATTAGTTTTTAGTTAAAAACAGAAAACCGGATGTAAAAATGTCTTGTAGTTTTTGAGAAATTAAAAAAAAACCAGAACCACTTTTTTCTAAGAAAAACCTTTTTTTGGTTTCAACCCGGCTGGACTTGTAGGCAAATTGTTGTATGAAACATTGACCTCTTTTTTATTATTTTTTAAATTGGGAGTTTTCTTATAAAAAATTTTCAATATGATCCCCATTTTTTAGAAGGCAAAGATTATATCTCCTTCTAATGTCTGCACATAAGTCCATGCTTGACAAATTTTCCTTTTATTTACATTTGGGTTGCAAATATTTTATTTTTCAATAAAGAAAAATTGTGGTTTTATTGTCTTAAGGACCTACCGGGTAGAACCCATCGACGGCGGGCGGACGCAGACGAAATTGGCAGGTCAGTTTTCAGGCGTTATCAATGAAAAAAAAGATTAATCCAGGGTTATTCCAATACTGTGTAGCTTTATTGTATTCTCATAAAACTCCAAATTTTTTTAAAAATAATAAAAAAGAGGTCAATGTTTCATACAAGAATTTGCCTACAAGGCCTGACGCGTTAAAACCAAAAAAAAAGGTTTTTCTTAAAAAAAAGATGTTCTGGTTTTTTTTTAATTTCTCAAAAACTACAAGACATTTTTGCATCCGGTTTTCTGTTTTTAACTAAAAACTAATAAGGAAATTGAATTTTGGAAAAAAAATTAGTACTTAATTACATACAATTTTGGAAAAAAGTAGTTCGAAATTTTTGTTTTGCTATTTTTTTTCAAAATTTTGAGTTTGAAAATTAATTTCTCAAAAACTATTCCTTAAAATAGCTTCGTTTAAAAACAAGATGAAGGGAGAGGTTTCTGGCTTTACAAAAAAGTATATTACGGCATTGTGGATCTAACTGTTGATTTTTAATAATTTCCCACTCCGAATTTTTTAAAAATAATAAAAAAGAGGTCAATGTTACATTAATTTGCCTAGAAGTCCAGCCGCGTTAAAACCAAAAAAAAGGTTTTTCTTAGCAAAAAATGGTTCGGGTTCTTTTTTAATTTCTCAAAAACGACAAGACATTTTTGCATCTGGTTTTCTGTTTTTAACTAAAAACTAACTAGGGAATTGAATTTTTGAAAAAAAATTAGTACTTAATTACATACAATTTTGAAAAAAAATAGTTAAAAAAAAATTTTTTTTCATTTTTTTTTCAAAATTTTGAGTTTGAAAATTAATTTCTCAAAAACTATTCCTTAAAACAGCTTCGTTCAAGAACACGATGAAAGAGGATGTTTCTGGCTTTACAAAAAAGTATATCACGGCATTGTGGATGTAACTGTTGATTTTTAATATTTTTTTTTCCAAATTAAGTCAATTTTTTAGAAAATTGCCCCTCCCGGCTAAACGGGGGGGAATAGACCCCCCCTCCCATACGATTTTTTTCTTGTCTTGACCAGACCTACACGCTCTAGCTTTTTGGCACACTGCTCGTGGGACACCCTGTATAAGTACAGGAATGCTTCTGACAAAGCCGTTAAGACGCACTCTCTCGTGATATAGATCATGGCGGTAGTAAGCCCCGAAGATCAAGCTATTGGCCGAAGCCATTACTCTTGCAACGTGGCTTCGAATCAGTCTGATCAGAAAGTTATCCACCCATACAATCCTAACCCTATTGTATAGGACCTCGTTCGGGTAAAATTTCGTGTGCTCAAATTCGGGTGTCTATGTAGCTCGAGACAAGCCCTGAGACATTGTCTTTCAAACACTCGAATCATTTCCATTAAGCTGGCTCTCACATTGGACCAGACGGGACATCCATAGGCAACCATGGGCCTGATTAAGGCCATGTAGCAGATAACCTTCACTTTGGAATAAAGTTGGCTGCTATGAAACAGCCATCTTGTCAGAGCGAAAGCGGACCTTTGCCAGAGCAGCATCTATGTACATGTTTGTCAACATATAGACATGTACTCATCCAGCACTACCCCAAGGTATCCTGTGCCAATTTTTTTTAGTGTCCCGAGAGGCCCTAGACAAAGGCGTTCTGAACAATATAGATTCTGATTTCTGGAAGTTGATTTTCAACCTCCAGTCATCACAATACTGCTGAATTTTTTCGAAGTCACGCTGCAGAACAATAACAATAACGTCGATCGTTGGACCTGATCTGTACGCGATTAGGTCGTCTGCGTACGCTATTGAATGGTGAAGAGAAACTAGCAGATCGCTTAGGTAAATGCTGAAAAGGATCGGCGAATTTACCGTACCCTGTTGCAATCCGTTTTTGATTACAAATGTTTGGGAAAAAGTTACGTTGGAAATTTCCACAACGAACTTCCTACCTTCATATATAGCAGTGGTTTGCTTATCCAGCCGACTGAGCTTGTAATAAAGGCCTTCTAGCCATACGGTGTCGAAAGCTTTTTCATCAGACAAGCACCCGTGCATTGGTTCTTGCATTTATGTATTCCATTGGATATCCGATACGAGTTTCGACGCGGCATGAATAGTGTCATGCCCCGCTCTGAAACCGAATCGGTTTTCCGGGATGATTTTATTGTCCTCAACCCATTTAGACAGGGCCCTATGCATCACCTTCTCGAAAACCTTGCTGATACTCGGAGGGAGACTTATTGACCGGAGATTTTCCGGGTTAGATGTGTCTTTACCCCTCTTGGGAATTGGTTGCACCACCGCTGTCTTCCAGTGCACTGGATAATATGCATTAATCAGTGCATTGTTGAGCAGGATGGTGTACCTCTCTACAGCCACTGGCGGAAGGTGTCTAAGCACAACATTGGATATACCGTCAACTCCCGCGGATTTTTTCTTCCTCGATGACTCGAAGATCATCTGAAGATCTTTCGTCGATATGAACAGGGTATTAATCCCCTCATTGGCGATGACATTGTTTGCCATGAAATCTTCATTGAACCTTGTAAAACCAAGGTTCTCTGATCGCCAATGATCGATATCATTTCGAAGATAGAAGTGATGAAGCAGGGCTCTATTTTCCAGGTCGTGGTTCGGGCGAATACTATCATTCACCTTGTACACTTCCTGGAAGACAGCTCCTACTGTCGCCACCTTCTCCTGAGGATCCTCGATCACGAAGAAGTCGTCATCCAGAATGGCGCTCTCCGGATCGATGCTAACTGTTCGTAGCAAGCGTTCATTGTCTGACGTTCTCGGAAGCTTTAGATCCTGAATGTCATTCTGATTGTTTCTCCGAAATATTTTATTTATTTGCGGGAACATAATCGCGCTGTTGGATTTTACAGCACGAATTCTGTTGTTCCAATGCAAACTTACAGATATTCTGTAATTCTCTCTGATCAACTGTTGGAGATTTTTAATCAGTGACTGCAGTGTCCTGACCTCCGAGTTTTGTCTGTCGGTAAACCGCCTGTACAAGAGTTTGAGCACGTTTGTGGTATCGTGCTGTCGTTGGCGTGGTATCGTACTGTTCATTGTCTGTTTAATGACATCGTGCATTTGTTTGAGATACCTGTCAATCTCGTAGTTTGACAGGTTCCTATTAGGCGGTGGAATGGAGGCGCTCGAAGTGAGCGCTCTCGTCAGGGAATTGGCAAAGCGCGGCCAGCACACCCTACTGTAATCATAGGGGTGCGTTTGGACACACTCTGCCATCTCCGCGAACTCGTCAGGTACTGTGATCACGGCACATAGTCCGCAATGGTCACTGTCGTATACAATGGTCCGTAGACAGTTAATAGACCATTCGTTCGTGTCTGCCAGTCTCAGTCGAGAGTATATTAGCATGAGATCCAGATAGGAGCCGCTCCTAGGATACGACGGACTATCCGTTGCGAGCAACTTGACTCTATATTCAATGCTGCGAAGAACCCACCAATGTCTTAGTAGAGTCCCCCTAGTGTTGGGAATGTTATTTCCCTAATCCCTATGTTTGGCATTTAAATCGCCGGCCAGAATGTAAAAGTTTTCTACCGAGTTTAAGCGCAGAGATCGAAAAAGTGTCAGAGTGAGCTCTGCGATAAAAATATGTATTGGGTTGAGGTGCTTTAGGTGCATAGGCTGATACAATGTACATTCTCTTTCCGTTTCGGAGAGGAATGCACACAACACAGGCCTCTAGCACCTGGAACCTCCGCACTTCACCGCTATATATAACTTTATGTTTAAAATTGTTTTTAATAAAGATCGCAACTCCCCCGCCTTGAATAGCGTTGGGTCGGTCCCTTCTAATTATTCTATAAGAACTATGCCGGATTTTGTGCTTCTGGTTTAGCTTTGTTTCGCTAACCAAGAGTACATCGGGGCTTTCGTCCTGCAACAGGTTAAACAGTACGGCTCGTCGCTCGATCCTTATCAGTGAATTTACATTCACCGACAGGATCTTCAAGGGCCTCTCTACCAGCGTACCCATCACGACCTTAGGTGCGCTAGGCCCGGCAGAAGCGAGTAGATACTATCTACTCGGGTCGCCGTCTCCAGGATCTGTTGCTGGAGCTGCCCAATCTGCCCTTGGATTGCGAGCAAGATCGAACAGACATCCACCTCGGCCACCGGTGCCTTAGAGACAGGCACTGGGGCTTTAGGAACAGTCATGGGCTTTTGTACCGCCATTCCCGAACCTGCCGCCATTTGGGCGTAGGTCAATTGGGATGTGACGGCTGGTGTTTGGAAGCGACCCGATGGACGCTTCTCCTTGACCTTCTGCTTACGGGCCAGGTTTTCTTTCTTGATGTCCTGGAACTTAGGACATCCCCGATAGGGGTTCCCTTGGTTCCTACACAAGACACACTCGAGCTGCTCTCTATCCGCCACCTTGTCTTTCCCAAGGTCGCATTCCTCGTTCTTGTGGTTCTTTGCACACTTTTGCATTTCGCAGTTCGACGCGGCGTGCCCGAACCTTTGGCAGCGGATACATTGCAAAATGTTTCCGCTCCTCTTTAATGTTTCCCATGTGACAGTCTGGACGCTAAGGTGGTGATAGTCCTTGCACTTAAATCATGCCGAAACACGTCTTTCCACTACACTGGTCGGTGATCAACTGTATTTGGTCTATTTGTAGGTGTACCCTTAAACCTTTTATAGAAATAGATGCTCTCGCTCAGTAATCTTACATTGAATTATTTTACTATGCCAAGGACAAAGATGAGGTTTGACGCGTTAGTCTTCATCTATTCTGACTATGCAATCCAATAAAGTGATTTATTGATACTCAAAGGCTATATCAGCTGCAAAAGCTCCCGCCGGAGATGTCTGGGAACAGCATTTCCCTAAGATGCTAATGATCCCTTTTAAGTACTTTTGACACACTTATATGGATAGTTCTAAAAATTTTGTTTCGTATTTCCTCAAAAAAGGATAATTGTATTCAGACTTTGGTAAAATTCAAAGCCCAGTTACGAATAAACCAAACAAAAGTAGAGTTCACCACATACGCTCCACTTTCGCTCTAATGACGACCACCTTCTCCTTCGTTGATGGATTTCCACATCGTTTTCCATTTTCCTGACAAAAATGTCGCCGCGCTCTGAATTTCCAACATCAGTTTCAGTACTAACGATTAACATCCCATCGGGCGTCAATTGGCCTAAAAAAGTAGCTTAGCCGCGCTAGACAAATCCAAAATGATCGCGATACCGCCGCGAACGGCGAATGTTGAATTTTCACCATAAAACCGAAAGTGCACTTTTCCTCTTAGCCTTCTTTGTATTTGCACAGTTGAAGCGCGCTACTGCAAATTCCTCACGCACATGTCCCGTCTCCGTTCCCATACCGGTTTCAGGAAGAAAACGGATAAAGAAGAAACCCAACATGAGACGATGTGCCATAATATGTATATGAATGCGTGGTGTACAGCACCAATAGCCCGTGCCATGGGAACAGGTACAAAACATTGACGTCGTCGGAGCGACATATTTGTACTAAGCGCTGTTTCTAGTGACGACCCGCTGCTCAATGGCGGGACGGTGGAAAAGGAAAAGTCATCGTTGTGGCAGGTGAAGATTAATATAAAAAGTGAAATGGATTTTCCATTAAAGAAAATCATCTCCTCCGCACCATCCTGTACGGACGACATGGCGCGCAGTGTCTGGGTTGCACGCCCGAAGCAATTGGCACAAGAGCGCCTTACCACTGGATTCATTAAAATAAACGAGCTTTTTGCATGGACGAGGTCTTTCGTTCGTCTATCCGTGTCTGTCCGGTAGTATGTCGGCCGATATGGTAAGCGGTCGAGGTGGTCTCTTTTCCTTTCGTTTTTTTTTTATATTTGATCTTGCTAAAAAAATCATAAAACGAAATGAAAAGGAAATTGAAAATCGAAAACGATACGGTGTACGGATCACCGGAAAGAAGGTTAAATTGGAAATCTACGACTAAACAAACCATTTATAAATGTATGACTTCTGGGCTTGGAGGTTAAGCGACGGCGGGTCGTCGTCTCATGTCGATCAGCCACTTTTGATGCTACTTAACTTATATTGATACTTAGGCTGGTTGATGCCTCGCCCATCGTTGGAGAATTTGCCTGAGGCAGCGAAGTAGCACGTCAACGGCACCTTTACTCATAAGGCTGCTTAGAGTTTAATGTCGTTTTGTTTGTGGTAGGCAGAGAGGTATATGGACGCGTAATTAGTTTTGAAATAATCACTGATATGCCAAGACTAGTAGCTTTAATCGAGTAGACGATTTAATGGCTTTTACTTGAGTATGACCGGTATTGGCGGAGCGGTGATTGTCTGTTTACAGGTATCGAGAATCCTAGCTAATAGATCTTTAGCTAAAGATTGAATTTCCAATGTTAAAAAAATTACAGCTTAAGCATGCGGTAGACCTCGATCAGGATATGCTCGCGGTAGAAGTAGGCTGTAAATCTTAGATAGAAAGTTTATTCTAGAAGAATTCAAGCATTGAATGGCAATATACCGCGGGCTAGAAAGACACTTAAGCAAGCCGCCTTGGGAAAGATAGTTCTGACCCTGATAACTGAAATGGACAGTAATCTTTAAAGTACGTTGAAGCGATGTAGACGAGCGCCGATTAATTGAGGGACAAACAACTCTATTCCTGTCTGGTAGGTATAAGTTAAAAAGGCAAATAAGGCATGAACTTTTTAGTGTCAATTACTCAGTAACGATGGTAGGTTAATTTGGTCCGATGATTTCTATCAGTTCATGAATAAAAGTTTGAAGAATTCCGTAAATGAGTTTGGATTTTAGATGGTACAAAAGGAGACCTATGATTTCCAAATAGGTATTGGCGGTGGCCCCGGGCTGGGCTACTTGCCGCAGTGCTCTAATTGCTGATAGCCGTGTTAAGCAGGTCGTTTTCAGTGTTTTACACCTCCTTGACCACCAGCACGTAAGCTTAGAAAATGCTCGAGTGCACGGTGAAGCGAGGGCAAAGGATTAAAAGGATTAAAGGGTCAGAAATGTATAGTCTGAGATTAAGGTTTGGATGGAAGAGGCATTGCATCCTACTAAATCCGCGTACGATTCACGTCCGTACTTCGGCCTGGAATTGGATGCAGTATTACAAATCATCACATTGTATCCATTCAGGAACGTTGGGTGTAGAATATACGCCTGTGTGGTCTTGGTGGTATATGTGATGCTAAGATTCTTTATGATGAGCGATCCGAAAGGCCTAGGGTCTGCCTCATCGTATCGAACACGCTATCGGCAACCAAAGTTGGTCAATTCTGTGGTCAAGATCTGGTGGCTGCGAAAGTTAGCTACAAAGCGCACGGAGAAATTGTACACTTCGTCGTGGCGTCTGCTTACTTCCCCGACGACTCGGTACTACCCCCCCCCCCCCCCCCCCCTTCATCCTTTAAACTTCATTCTTTCGTCTGACCTTATCATCAACAATGTTGGCCACCAACCAACCTTTGTGACAGCGAGACGACAGGAAGTGATTGACCTAACCCTGTCTAATAGACATTTGTAGACCATCACTAACTGGGGAGTCTTTCCAGATGTTACGCTGTAAGACCATAGATACATCGAATTCCAATTGAAGTGTGGGATCTCCCCCTCGCAGCCCAAGCGGAATCCGAGAAAGACCGACTGGGTACGATTCAGAGAGAAGCTTGAGAAATCCACTCAAGCCCTGCGTGAACTCTAAACAAAGCAATTGGTGGAGGATGCCGTTCATATTCTGAACAGCGCCATCACCAACTGTTTCGAACTCGGATGTCGTGTCAAAAAACCTCCCAGCAGGAAGCCAGTTCCCTGGTGGAACGTTGAACTCCAATGTCTTCGCAGGGAAGCCAGAAGTCTCCTGAGTAGATCGCTTAAATCGAACTCGGAAGATGACTGGAATAAATATCGATGAAGCAGAAGGAATATAAGAAGCTTATTCGTAAATCGAAGAATGATTCCTATAAGTCCTTCTGCGAAGAGATCAAATGCCTGAGCGCGACCAGCAAGTTGGTTAACGTTCTCAAACGAGGAAAATCGACAAAGCTGGATGTACTCAGAAAGTCTGATGGTGCCTTCACCGAGTCTTAAGCAGAAACTCTTAGTTTACTATTTCAGACCCATTTTCCGGGAAATCAGACTGTCATCGGCTCGTTGCACACTCTCTCATTGGAAACTGCGACTGAAACGATGAAAACAACTCGGCGTAGCTGGTATGTTGCGTCACGCGTGGCAACTACTGAGGCCATTGAATTTGCCGTGGCATCCTTCGATGGCTTTAAGTCGCCGGGCACTGATGGGATATACCCCGTTATGCTGCAAAAAGGTATAAGACAGCTGCTTCCTACTCTGAAAAGAATTTTCACTGCTAGCCTGGCACTTGCCTATATACCTATTCCTTGGCGCGGTAAAAAGGGTCTTTATTCCCAAAATAGGGAAAGAAGATTACTCACCCGCCAAGAGTTTTAGACCAATCAGTCTAACATCTTTCTTGCTGAGAAGCATGGAGAGATTAGTAGAGTTGCACGTGCGTAAAGTTGCCCTTCGAATGCATCCTCTCTCGGACATGCAACATGCTTATCAGCGCGGAAAATCCTGCGAGACTGCGCTTCAAAACCTAGTTGGGATAATTGAATGCGCTCTTGAAAGGAAGAGTACGCACTAGGCATTTTCGTCGACATTGAGGGAGCTTTTGATAACGCCACTTTCGACAGCATATGTAACGCTTTTAGACGGCATGGCGTCGATGATGCGCTGTTTTTCTGTATCAAAGCAATGCTCGTGCACAGGACATTGATCGCTGATGCAGGTCTCGAACAATGGGTCGAATCTGGAGTAAACAGGGCATGCCCGCAAGTTGGCGTCTTGTATCCGCTGTTATGGTGCATGATGGTCGACTCTCTGCTCGATGCTCTCAATGCCTCTGGAATCTATGCCCAGGCCTATGCGGATGATGTTGCTATTCTCTCTGTCGGCTCATGTTTAGCGAATGTCTGTCTCAAAGCGCAGGCGGCGCTAGATGTGATCGAAGACTGGTGCACGAGAAATGGGCTGTCGGTTAATCCTCTTAAGACTGATGTCGTTTTCCTCACGAAAAGGAGGAAAAATACTGGCATTACTCAGCTCGTGTTAAAAGGCATTCCCATCCCGATATCCAAGGAAGCTAAGTACCTGGGAGTCATCTTAGATAGCAAGCTCATTAGGTCAAAGCATGTTACGTCCAAAACCACCAAAGCGCTGTCAGCTTTTTGGCAATGCAAAGGTGCCTTTGGCAAAACATGATGCTTTTCGCCGAAAAAGGTCCTTACGCTCTACGCGGCAATGATAAGACCGATAATCTCATATGCATCGGTTGTTTGGTAGAATAGGCAAACACGCAAACACGTTGTGGCTTCTCTCACCAAACTCCACAGAGCAGTCTGTCTCAGCTGCACGGGGCTTTCCCAGGCACACCGGGAGCTGCTCTAAAGAGAAATGGTCGTTGGTACAACTCGCATTGGAGTGTACTTGCGGGAGAAATATCCTACGACCCCTGTCCCATGGATATGCTTTCTGAAGCAATGTCACCTGCCATCCTACTGCGTTGTAACTTCACAGTCACATTTCCATGGCGTTAGGACTGGCTTTGGCCAGACACTGAACCTGGAATGGAATGTTTTCGCATTTTCACAGATGGCTCCAGGACTGGGCTGGGATCATGCGCTGGACTTTTCTTTGAGCGCGAAAACATTCAACTGCACTTCTGGTTACGAATACATGCGTCTATCTTTCAATCGGAGATTTACGCAATCCTAATGGCCATGCACTATGTTGTGAAACACAGGTGGAGGGAAAAAAGCAAATGCGTCTGCAGTGACAGCCAAGCTGCACTCAAACCTGTGCAACCCTCTATCCAACTCCAAATTAGTGCATGAACTCAAGACCTTTTTGAACAAAGTGGGAAGACTTAATTTATTTAGGCTTGTATGGGTCCCAGGTCACTCTGGGATCCCAGGAAACGAGATCTCCGATAAACTCGCTAGAAGAGGCTCAGAGGAGAGTTTCTCAGGACCTGAACCCGCCTTAGGTCTACCTGCTTCCACGGTCAAATCTGACATCAACGACTGGGTCTTTGCAGATTCCCAGGCTAAAGTAGCACAATCTTGTATATGGTCTAGCTGACTAAGAACTCGCCTCTTTGAATGATTTACTCGAAAAAGCTCTAGAATTGGTGCATCCAGGAAAATGAGTGTCTGACTCCGCGGCTAAGCCCATCCGAGGTCCAACTTGTCCTATACGCCTGAATAGAATTAATCTGCAAGCCGCATCTTGGCAAACTATGAAATTGTCCAATATTTACAACAGATGAACGTCATCACAAAGCGACCAATGGATAAAATCGTTCTACGGATAATCCAGGCCAACGATCATACTGACAAATATAGAACACCAACCATCGATGCGCTTCACAGGGAAAAATAATTTTCTCCGGACTTAAATGGCTATATAAACAGATCCGTAGATAAGGACATTAAAATCGATGATCAAATACTCCAGCAGATACAGTGCGACCTCAATAAAAACAACTAATAGAAATTTGGGCAGTAGGTTTTATTGAGTTTGTTGCAATAATCGAGTCAAAAAATTGTAGGAAGTAAAACGTGTATTACACTGGTAAACAGACTAAAACTGATAATTTAATACATATTAAAATTAAAAAAAAATTTAATTTCAATTGTTTTTAAAAAAATGGAAATTTTTAATTGTTTTTTTTTTTGACGCAGAATAATTTTTTTTCCCAGCTGACTCTTGTAAGTGTTGTAAAGCTAAAATGTTACTCAGTGAAGCATAATTTTCTTCAGCACATTTAAGGCTAGTGTTAAGTACTTGAATTGCAGCCTCTGCTTTGACTTTTGGCAGTGGGACAGTTTCACTTTCGATTTCTTCCGCTCACCGATTGTTGCAAGTCGGTTCCAGATCTGTTTCATTTTCGGCAATCCATTCGTTTATGTTCTCGAAACAGTCAATAGGGGATCCTCCTCATCATCCTCATCATAATCGTTGCTTGGGTTCATCAAAGTGTTCCAGCACTTTTGTATTGCTGTAGACTGCACCTTATCCCATGCATTAGCTAAGAGGCACACGGCGTGCCTCAAATTAAACGCTTTTAGTTTGGTCTCCAAATCTGACCCTTGGCTTCCGACCAAATTTGCCAAAATACTTTTTTTGTATTGTTTTACTATGGATTTGAATAAGGAAAAAACGGAATCGCCATCATCCTTGCGGCAGAGCTACTTGGCAACGTCTTAACCATTTCAAAGTCCAGTGACCGTTTGATGGCTCTCAAATGGGTGATGCATGGTGAGGTGTGGAACATCGTAAGCGCATATACCCCTCAAGTAGGATACGAACAAAAAGAAAAAGATGCATTCTGGCTAGATTTCCACAATCTTGTCAAAATCATCCCAAAGGAAGAGCTTTTGTTTGTTTGGGGAGATTTAAACGGACATGTCGGGAAGACAAGCGAAGACTATGAAGACTACCACGGAGGGCTGGGATACGGCACCAGGAACTCTTCAGGTGAAGATATCCTAAACATGTGCAAGCCGTACGGTCTTACAGTGCTAAATACCATGTCCAAAATAAAGCCGGCACCTTTTCACTTATAGCAGCGGCGGAAATGGAACTCAAATAGACTATCATTTGGTATCCAGTTTCATGAAGCCACGAGTTAAAGATTGCAAAGTGATCCTGGGAGACGCGATCGCCCCTCAACACCGTCTCCTCCTGACTGAATTCTTTATGGATGCGAGAAAGAAGTCAAAGCAGCAAACGAAGGTGTCTGAGAGAATCAAATGGTATAAGCTGGATAAAGGAAAAGGCGAAGCTTTTAGTGCAGAGCACAAGACATGTGGGATTCCCTACAACAATCTGGCCTGGAGAAAGCCAAATCACTGCTCGGAACATCTAAAGGCCCCTGCCAACACGCAAAAGAAACCTGGTGGTGGACAGACGAAGCCAAAGCAGTGATACACGAAAAGAAAATGGCTTTCCAAGCTTGGTCAAAGTGCTCTTCTACTCATAGAGAGGAAAAAGCTCGCCGTGAAAAGGTATATAGATGTTGCAAAGGTATCGTGAAGAAAAAATGCGCCGAATTCAAAGCGAAAAGCATGGAAGGCCTCTATCAGGAGTTGGAAGAAATATCGTCTTCCGCGGCTGACAGGAACCAGGCTACCCAGGAGCTTCGACAAAACAATCTGAACAAAGGAGCAAATATCTTTAAGATAGCCGCCCAGAGAAGAAGAAATGCTCAGGAGATTCGTTTCCCAAAGTTTATTAACAATGCTGAAGGCCAACTCCTTGTGGAAGACGAAAAAATTCTCCACAGATGGCGACAGTATTGCGAGGAACTTCTGAACGAACAGTTTCCCCGAGTGTACTTTCCAAGAGCCGCCCCGAATCATCCCGAAATATCCGACATCACAGTCGAAGAAGTTCGGTACGCGGTTAAAAACTCCAAGAAAAGAAAAGCTGTTGGGCCGGACGGGATACCCTCTGAGTTCTGGAAAAAGATGGGAGACATCGGGTCTAGATGGCTCATGGTTCTTATCTCCAAACTTATGAGAGGCGACACTATGACTAATCAATGGAGGGAAAGCTATCTTCTTCCTTTGCACAAAGGAAAGGGTGATACGCGAAATTGTAATAACTACCGTTCTATCAAGCTGATGTCGCACACCATGAAGATCGTTAACGGGTATTAGATGCCGACTGCGGAAAATAACACGACTATCTGATGACCAGTGCGGGTTTGTCTCGGGTGAATCAACAACAGATGCAATCCAAAGTATAAGGGTCATGATGGAAAAGCATCGTGATTCTTCAAAGGACTTGCATATGGTGTTAGTTGATTTCGAGAAGGCCTTTGACCGGCAACCAAGAGATCTTTTATGGGTAGCGCTAAGACAAAAAGGAGTTCCAGAAACCTACGTACGAGTGATCATGGACATGTACAAGAGAGCAACGACAAGAGTAAGATGCACCGCAGGAGTCACCGAAGAGTTCGCAATCAAAGTCGGTGTACACCAAGGGAGCGTCCTCAGCCCACTGCTCTTTATAGCAGTCCTTGATTGCTTGCTTGAAGGAAAAGTGACGGACCCCAATGTGCACCAGCTATTCTTTGCTGACGATGGAGCCATCATAAGTGATGATCAGGCGTCCCTACAACGAGCACTTGATGTGTGGGTGGACATTTTTGAGGGTCACGGGTATCGTATTAGTTCAAAGAAGACAGAGTATCTGTGCTGCCCGTTCTCTGACCCTCATCAGCCTATTCCAGACATTTACTTGAATGGAAGAGTGCTTCCCAAGTGTGAAAAGTTTAAATATCTGGGATCTATGATTAATAAAGAAGCAACTTGTGATGACGACATCAAACATCGCGTAAGCGTAGGGTGGATGAAGTGGCGGGAAAACTCCGCCATCTTCTGTGATCGAAAAATGCCCCCTAAGCTGAAAGGAAGGCTCTACACTTCAGTTGTACGTCTGGCGCTCACATACGGTTCACAATGCTGGACAATGCACAAAAAGTATGAGAGCCAATTAACGGCAGCTGAGATGAAGATGCCTCGCATGATAGCGGGAGTAACAAAGCGGAACAGAATTAGAAGTTCAAAGATCCGAGGAAGCCTCCACGTAAAAGAAACCATCACAAGAAAGATAGAGCCCGACCGACTCAGTCGGTATTGCCATGTTCAAAGGAGAGATCATTTGAACCCCGTCCAAAAGGGCGTTATCAATCAACGTTCCAATTTCAACACGCAAAAAAGGCAGATCGCAAAACAATTGGTGCAAACAAATGCAAAAACACCAGCATTTGATTGGCTTCAGCGATGAAGTAATCCCAAACCGGGAAGCCTGCCGCTACTTTCTAAGGTCAAACCGGCGGACCCCACAAGCGGACCAATAGGATTGCAGTTAAGTGGGAAGGTTATGGTCCTACACTTCTGACCATAACGACGCCGGAAAAAAAGGAAAAGAAGAAGATTATGCGAGCCCAACGCTCTGAGCGGTGTCTGACTGTCTGAGAGTCAAAGGTTATCATGTGTGGTAATGCGTCCGAAACCGTGGTTATCATATCCACCTCATGACGGTGTTGTAGTATGGACATGGTCCATTTCCGAGCGGAAGTGTGTGACTGCACTACTTATAGCAACCTTTTTAATGAAGTGGAGTAATTCCGATCAGTGCCTCTTGGGCTGTCGTCGGGCAAGTTGGCATAGCGCCTGTAATGCCGAGACATGCTAGCCTATGAAGGCGTTGAAGCTTAACTATTGCAGTTTTCAGTTCAACTTTTGTCCACCATATAGCAGACGCATAAATGATGATAGGTCTTACTATCGCGGTATATAACTAGTGGATTTTCCTTCTTTTTTTTTGGCCTGAGGAAAAAATGCTGTTACGCATACCCGGAGCTGAAGATTTTGGCGCTCGGGCTATGTGGGACTCAGCTGTTGGGAGCTGTCCCTTCAGTTCATACCAACTGAAATAACCACTACATCGCCTGGGGAGGCGGGTGTCGGCTTTATTGCTTGCTGCCATTTGTGGTGGAAGGGTGCAAGTTACCATTAGGCTTCAAACCCCAAGTTTTACCATATGTGCGTCAACTGGCCCTGAGTGCTTTAGTCGCCTTTGCAAGTTTACTTTTGATGTTGGAATTCCAGTTAAGTTTATTATCAAGGTTAATACCTAGATATTTGACATCTTCTGAAAATCCAATGTTTGCACCGTTTACGGAGGTGGGGCAAGGTTGTATTTTCCTCTTTTTTGTAAACGGGACTAAGGTTGTCTTATTTGGACTTATCGATATACCCTCGTTCATAGGCAAACATTTCGCATTTACCTGTAACAATAACTACAAGGTCATAGGCGTATCCGATGACTTCATAACCGAGGTTGGTTAACTTGTAGAGTAATTCGTCGATGACCATGGAGCCATAAGATTTGGGTTGTTCACTTGGTTTTCAAACTTAGAGATGAAGACAAGGTTGACTTCCCTCCAGATTTGAGGAATATATCCCAAGTTGAAAGTTGACATAAATAGAGCTTATCAGTAGTGCTAGAATGATGTCTAGGCCACTGTCTTTACCTTGAGCCAGTTGCCCATTTGACTCTATCAGCGCTGAAGAATCTACCAGAGAGGCTATTTGTTCTACTAACGATGTAATTTGTGACGCTAATTAGAGCATCGGGAAGTGTTAGCTGGGTAGTAGAACCAGGGAAACGTACCTTAAGCAAAGTCTCCACGGTGTATCTGCGACTGACAATGAAATTCTGATTTGCGAAGCGTGCTCCTGGAATAGGACTTTATAGAGTCGGGCCGCGGTTGGTAGTGGATCTACACTTTCGCAATGTTTCCTCCAGGACCTTTTCTGGGATTTCTTCGATTTGAGGTTGTGTTTTGTCCAACTCTTCGTTCTTTCAACTCTATAGAACAGAGATCTCACCTGTTTCCTCAAAGTTTCGAGCTGTACATTCCACCAAGGTACGCACCGCTTGTGTGTTTCTGTGCACAGCTGGTTTTGAAAGATGAGATGAGTGCTTGATGGATTTAAGAAGCGAATCTTCCTTGGTGGCAAGTTGAGCCTGGAAAAAAACCCAGTTGGTTCTTTTGGGCTGATACCAATGGTCAGATTCTCCAACCTCACCAGTGATGTTAATTCTGATACGTTGATGGTCAGATAGTGAGGCCTTATTGGAGACATGCCAGTCACAAATTATATTTAAGACAAAAGAGCTAGAGATTGTAAGGTCAAGCACCTCTTCTCCAATAGAGAATTTAAGTTTTTAAATTTTAAATTTTCGTGGGGACAAACACCCCCATTTATTGAGCTTAATTCAAGCTAAACTTAATATAACTTAATAACTAATGAGAACGGGTGAGAGGCGCGATACCTAGAAACTAAGACTGGAAGGAGGGAAGGCTTGGAAGCATGGAGCGCTGAGGTTGCAATCCAAGTTAATATAAGAACGGTAAGAACAAAGGATTATTCCAGGGCAGACCTCGAAGAGCGAAACGTAGGAACCGACATTGGATGCTTTCGATTCTTGATATGTGGGTTTGTTGATAATGGGACCACACTTGAGATGTGTATTCGAGAAGGGGGCGAACAAAGGTAACACATAGAGGAATCGTGTCAGGTAGGGATTGGAGAATTCTTTAGACCAACGTTTCACAAAACCGAGTACAGAGTTGGCTTTATGACTTATATCGTCGATATGTGCGCGAAAATTGAGCTCTTGGTCACATAGTATGCAAAGACCGCGGATAACCTGAACGGTGGAGATGGACTGATTATTGAGGAAGTAGAGAGGTTTGGTTCGTTTACGTGTAAAGGTAATTGATTGGCATTTGGAAATGTTAAGTTCCAAACAATTTTTGGAGCACCAAACGGAAAAGCTGTTGAGAACCGATTGAATAAGGGAAGAATCTTGTTGCGAGGAAATGGTCTTGAAAAACTTGGTGTCGTCGGCGTACAGTGAGACGTGGGAATGTTTGATGACATGTCAAACGACATCAATGTCGTTAATGGTTCGAATAAAAAGAAGTGGCCCTAGGTGGCTACCTTGAGGAACGCCGGAAGAAGCTAAGAAGGGGTTGCGGAAGGCAGATCTAAAACGAACACTGTAGTAACGGTTTTTTTTAAATAAGAAGATATCCACTTCAACGCAGTGGATTCAAAGCCAAGGAAAGTATTTGAAGAGTATTAGTTTGTAGGAGATTTTGTCGAAAGCTTTACTGAAATCAGTTGAAATTACGTCAACCTCATATCCATTCTTTAATGCTGAGGGTGTGACGGACACAAATTCGATAATTAAGGAAGCCATGTTGCTTGGAGGAGATTAAAGATTTGCAGTGGAAACTTAGAGTGTCATTCAAGATACTTTCGAAAAGTTTGGGTATGTATGACAGTTTGACGATGGGCCGGTAGTTGTTGACATCATTCTTCGGACCTTTTTTGTGGACAGAAGATATAAAAGCGTTTCTCCATATCTGGGGAAATTCTCCAAGGGACAGGGATAAGTTAAATATTTTTGAGAGCGGGACAGAAATAATGGAGGAACATTTTTCTAGTAATATGGCAGGGAAACCATCGGGTCAATAGTATGTGGGAGTAATGGTCCAAGAGAGAAATTTGGTAAGTAGTCGAAGTAAGTAGTATCCGGTAAAAAGGAGTCATCGGCGAAAGATTGTTTGAAAAAGTTTGCCAAACAAGTTTTTTTGTTTCTTATTGAACGGAGCCTGCGGTTTTATCAAGCAGGGGAGGTAGATAAATGTTTGGAACGATTGAATATTTCTCTGTAGAAAATAGATACGGGGTCGTTTATTGTAAGGCTATCAAAATTGAAGGAGGCGTTATTGAGATATTCATTGATTAGGTTGAAATTTGCTTTGTGGAAGTCGTAGGACTTAAGCGGACGATAAGTATTCAGTGGTGGAGAGTCGTGAAAAAATGAAAGAAGAAGGGGAGGATGGTACATAGTTGTCGATGGTTGATTAAGAAAGGGGACAAAGTGAAACGGAGGAACTAAGGGGGTCTGTTCTGAAGATCAGGTCTAGCTGTCTACCCATATAGTTTGTGATGCCACTAACTTGGCTAAAGTTTGAATCAGCTAGGCGATCTAAAAAAATACATTCTTTGGCAGCAGAGGGATTAGTGGCAATGTAAAATGATTGATCGTCTGATGGAGCCCATCCAAGAGAAGGAAAATTGAAATCATCAAAGAGAAGGATTTCATCATGGGGATCCCGTAAATCATTTATGCTGTCGTATAATGCTAATCGTATTAATGGCGAGTTCATAGGATTCAATAGGTTGAGTTGGCAAGATATAGAAGCAGATGACATAGAGCGCTTTACGGGGCAGTACAATCTTGATTGAAACGAAGTCGAGATACGGGGAAGAGGATATTGCAATAAGGGATGAGTTGATTGAGTTAAGGACGGCTATTAAAACGCCACGACAGGGACAGCTATCGGTAGGTCGGTTGAGATCGTCGTCGCGATAGACGTTAAAATTTCATGGGAACAATTCTTGGTTATTTATGCTAGGGATCAAGTTGGTTTCAGATAGAGCGAAGATTTGGAATGGTAAAGCATGAGACTGTTGAAAAACTGCTTGGGTTTTTGAGCGAAAACCTTTTACATTCTGATAATAGAAGGTGAGCATGAGCGGCAGAAATATCAGCGAAAATATCTGTCGTGGTCGGCTCTGCTACGCTGGAGGTGGGATATCCGCTTTGAGTGGATATATTGACGAAAGGTATCTAGATCGTTTGATCGTTTGATACAGTGTAGAGGGGGGGGGGGAGGGGGGGACAAAGTCAGTAGGGAGACTTTCCTGTTAGATGGAGACCATTACACTAGTCTTCGTTTTACCTTCATAGTAGATCGAGTCTGGCTTTTTATCCCTTAGACGAGCGAGAGCATAGCGGCATTCAGTTGGGCTACTAATTTGCTGGGTAATTTGGCTGAGGGGGGCAGAAGGGGGTCAATGAAAAATTGGGTGGAGTTAGGAGGAGACGTTGTTGAAGAAGGAGTTGAAACTGTTGGAAGAGAAGTGGAGTTTGCCAGAGTGTGAGAGGGCGAGTATGGTGTGGATGTATTAGAAAAGGCGAGGGCTGAGGGATTGAGCGCGTGGGATCGGCGGAAATGGGGATACTTGGCTCCACATTTGAGATCGAAATTAGGAAAAGAACTAGTGAGGGGTGCTTGTGTTGGTGGCGAGGGGCTGGCGGTGATAAAGCAAGCAGTTGGAATCAAATTAAAGGAAACTCGTTGGCGTGGTGATTTAGGTAGAGCAAAGGCAGAGGTCTGCATATGGGAGTGGGTGAAAGATGTGAAAAATTTTGTTTTGAAGCTCCAGTTATGGTGAGGGTTAGATCAAGGCTTAAGGTTTTTATCACAAGTGTTTTCTTATTTTTAGGTTTCTTAGAGCTACGTACATAGGTTTGCCTTTTAGAATTATTGAGCAGCATTGGGTGGATATGTTTCTTTTCGTTCCCCCTGGTAAGGGAGTTTTACCAAGAATGAAAGGGCGGCCGTCAGGGCTTAGAAGTAACCACTCGTATTTTGATGACGTGGACAGCTTCAGTTTGAACGATCTGGACCGTTGAAGTGTTTGGCAACTTACTATTGGAATTTTAAATTCCTTTGCAAACTTTTGTGCCCAATAATAAAGGTAGAATTTTCTTCATAGCCTTTTTTCAGGTTTTGGAGTCGCTGATTTCATTCACTTAAACTCCATATTTCGCCAATGCGCTCAATACTGGCAGTGAAGTGATTCGGATCGAGTGCATCCGGCCCGCTTCCTCTCGTCCCTTCCTCCACAAGCCACGGCTGCGCATTCTCGGTCGCAACTCCCGTTTGATTTCATCAGACGGGCCAGTGCAATGACTGAGAGTGCGTAGCATCTTACGTAGCGGAATCAAAAGTGCAAATTGTTGGTGGACCAACTCTAATCGGTGTATGGGCATAACACATACATCGATTTGATGTTGGGAAGCTACTTGAAATTTGCACTTCCCAATTCTGCTTTACCACCTTTCAGACGTCGGAGTTGGTTCCTTTGGTGTCTGTCGTTTGTGCTATGGAAAATTTTAGGGTTGATGTGAGTAATATTCGTGGCCTTAGAACGAATCTCTTCGCTGTATACGTTCACCTGTCCCTATATAAACCAGCTATCTTGGCACTCAGTTAAGCACAGGTAGGAGAGAATACCAATTTATCGATTTGAACCTGCCTGGATATATGTAGCTTGGTGCCCCTTTTCTTTCTCCACCGCGAGCTCGCCCTTTATATTCGTAGTGATGTAGCTTAACAACTTCACCCACAATATGGCCACTGTTCCAATCCGGAATTTAATTTTCTGTGGCTAAAAATACATGTCCGTAAGCATTTAATCCACTACTGTTTTATTTATAGAAGTCCAAACCTGGATAGCAATTCAACTTTCAATGAGTTCGATATGCTATCCGGCTCCATCACAAGAATTGTATCCCTACATCCTCACACTAAGATTGCCATTGCGGGCGATTTCAATGTACACAATTCTAATTGGCTTCGACATTTATGCCAGACAACACCCGAAGGACGGTACTTAGAGATCTTTGCTGAGGTAAATAATCTGACCCATCTAGTAAATGAGCCTACACGAATACCTGATATTGCAGATCATTCCGCCAACATTTTGGACCTGTTTCTTACCTCTCATCCTGACAAATACTCTGTTGCCATATTGTCGCCCCTAGGCTCGTCTGACCACTGTGTCGTATCAGCTAATTTCTCGTCTTCACTCCACACAGTTAGAGAACAAATTCCTAAAAGAACAGTATGGCTATACGAGAAAGCCAATTGGAGCGGCCTTAACGACTTTTTTAGGAATTTTAACTGGTCACTATGTTTCCTCGATAGTGACGTGGATGCCGTTGCTGATATGATCACGAACATTCTTTTGCTGGGTATGAGATCCTTCATTCCTCACAGAGGGAAGAGTATCAAACCCAAAGAAAATGCGTGGTATGACTCGAGCTGTAAAGAGGCCATCAGGTTGAGAGAGTTGAGTTTTCGGAACTACAAAACCAACCCTACTGAGGAAAATCGGAAAAAATGTAAACGCACCAGAAATTACTGCAATGCATTAATTAGACGTGTAAAATTCTTCCACGAACAAAAGTTGAGGCAGAAAGTGCTACACTGTCCCAAGGGTAGCAAAAACTTTTGGTCGTTCGTGAAAAACGTAAAGAATTCAGCCTCGTCTTCAATTCCCACGCTCATTTACAATGACATTCCAGCTGTCAGCTCTTTAGACAAGGCCAATCTGCTTGCTGCGCATTTCGCGTATAGCTCAACGCTGCCAGATTCCACGGGCAAAAAGGGCAAATCTTCGTCTCCCTCCTCCTACAGACCCATAGCACCAACGTCCCTTCTTTCCAAGGTCATGGAAACGCTGATAAACCGTCGGCTTATGAAATATCTTGAATCGCGGAAGCTTCTTAATGACCATACGGTTTTCGCAGCAACAGGTCCACTGGTGATTTCATGGCATATCTCACCGAAAAGTGGAACCAATCTTTGCACAATTTAGGCGAAAGCTTGATATTTCAAAAGCATTTGACAGAGTTTGGCATTAGGCTCTTTTGTCGAAAATGCGTGCTTATGGCATCGATAAATCTCTGCTTCTATGGATTAGAAATTACCTTTCGAACCGTTCAATTCAAGTTGTTTTGGATGGGTTCAAGTCTGATATTCACCAAATAAATGCTGGTGTCCCCCAAGGCTCTGTTTTGTCTCCGACTCTCTTTCTCATTTTTATAAATGATCTCTTGTCTGTTACTTCTAATCCAATCCACTCCTTCGCTGATGACAGTACTCTCAGCTTTTCATATTCGTTCCAGGACTCACGTCCCTGCTCTTCGGCCATAGAACTGGAACGGCAGCGTGTGTTAAGCACATTGAATTCCGATCTTGACAGCATAATCGATTGGGGTAAAAATAATAGAGTGGAGTTCAATGCTTCTAAAACTCAATGCTGTCTACTGTCGTTAAAACCTCAGAAAGTAGCGGCAGGCTTCCCGGTTTGGGATTACTTCATCGCTGAGGCCAATCAAATGCTTGTGTTTTTGCATTTGCATTTGCACCAATTGTTTTTCGGCCTGCCTTTTTTTTTTTTTTTGTGACGCGGGCATGCTCCAGATTTTTTTGTTTGATCTTACTCATACAATACCGGTGTTCTCCAGCCGTGTCAACCCACTGATTTGCATGTACACTTGTGGGACATATGGTGGCATATGTGTCCCTAGGGTCACCTTGGTATTTTCTAAATTGCCTAGATGTGATTTTTGTTTACCTTTATTGTAGTCGCCTTTTACGACAAGCGAGAGGTATCGCTGCAGGGATATTCTTAACCCGTCCCTGCACGGTCAACAGAAACAGACGCTGATGCACACTAATTATTGTTCACAGATGTCACACCTTTCCAATGAAGTAGGGAATCGCTTCCAAGATCAGCCACAACTTGCAGGTGGCGCCATTTTTTGCAAACGGACCGAATTAATGTGTACCCCCAATAATTGTATTGTCTTTTACCGCTAATTTAGAACTACATTTTCATTAATTATATAACGATAAAAAAAAATAGTTATATTTATTTTGTGACTCAATTCTACTGAAAACAAACGTTGTCTACGTTCATAACACCAATATCAAGTTAACAAGAAAGTCTGTTAGCATCGTTTGTGAGCACAATCCAATCGGTGAGACGGTCGCGCCAACACGATTTTCGAAAAAATATACTCCAACGACACTGCCAGCCGGTGAGCTTGCTCCTATTGCCACTTGTTGGAAAAGGAGATTAATGCACTATTTCTCGTGTGTTTTCAGACAAACAATAACGAGTTCCATCACTCGAAATAATATTTAGGGTAATCCTCTTGTTGAAGGACTGACTGATGATGTATAAAAAGTCTCGTTACATCACTCCGTCTAACGTGCTTTTTGGCAGTATTAGTCTAAATTACATTGAAGGTTTTCTCTTCCCAATAAATCAATGCCAATGCTGTTTTTTCCTGAGTTTGAAAATGGCTTGGGTTCAGCCTTATCTAACTGAACCTCCAAACGCCGCTTTTGTTTGGTATATACTTAGATTTTCTTCGACACTGTTTTGATTACCCTTTAGGTTCACAGCTGACGAAACCCTGTAACAGTCATCAATTACTTCTTGGTTTCACTACTTGAGGAAGGAAATAGCATGCAGTGTCTATATGTATGTACAGCTTCAGTTAATCTTTCCAAAATAGGACATTTTCCTTTTTGGTTAACCATGGTCCTTTGTCAGCTTTTATCCACGGCAGGTTGGCTGCTATCAATTACGGATAATGTATATCTCTCCTCATAGCTAGACCTAACCTATTAACCAAGAGGTTAGTAGGTATTTTATAAACGTGTTCGCTCAATCTGTTGTCGCAATGGCAAATCGAGACCCAGTACAAAAAAATAAACAAATTACCACCAAAAACAATTATGCTCCACGGAAAATGCTAAAAATCACCGCCACTCAATGAAAGGGAAATTAACTGGCCAGATACCAACCTTCCTCCGGACAATCCCTGACAGCTCTGTCTGCCTTCCCGCCAACAATGGTCAAGGTATTCCATGTCCGCACGACATTACACCGGCGGTATTTCATTTCGGAGTCAAGTAATTAGCCGGACACTGGTTAGTGGAGTAGTGGCACACACACATGGTCCGCATACGGACAGTGCAAAAACCAAAGAATCCCAATCTACCAAATACGAGGAATTCGCGATAGACATTTTTGTTTAAGTTCAAGATATGCAAAGGATGTCTGGCTATTTTTAGGGCCACTCCAATGCCTACAGCGAAACACCTTGAAACCTCAAACTGAAACAGCTCTTCAGGGCAACTACAAAGTCGTTAAGAACATCCACTCAACCCAATTAGCTTCATCCCAAATATTTATAATATTTTCTCTACGCAGTCACTCGCGCATAACATCCAGATCTTCGTAAGTAAATCAATTGCCGTGCCACCGGCGTCGTCACACATGGTCCGGTCGTCAGAATCCAAGTGAAAGTCCACGCATTCCTCTAGCCATCAAGAACGAGAAGTAAACAAAACCGAAACCAAAAGAGGAAAAGAAATTGTCACACAAACAAGAAAGTCACGAGCCACAAGCCGGCCAATGAGCTCTAGACCGTTAAGCAAATTGGGTAAGCCATCGAAAGATAAAAATTAAAGCGAAATGGTCAATTATTGTTGTACAAGTACTTGTGGCCTAATTATCGCTGAAGCATCACTTTCCATTGACACCATTTGAACTGAACTTGCTGTGCCACAGATGTGGATTCACACTCGGACGCATGCGTCCCCCTTACCGATCTCGTTGTCTGCCACTGGTTGCGACATGTGTGCGTCTATGAGTCGTCGTCTTGGCCCCAGGCCTAATTAAAAAATACGAACCAGATGATCAATAAAAGTGATATTTTCGCATAATGTGCGTGAAATGAATCGTTTGTGGACAACGGACAGGAGCAGATGGAGCAACCGCGACGACTTCGTTGCCATTAGGTTTATCATGCGTAGTATGTATTGGATGGTAACAGTTTCAACTGGTTATGCAGCTAGAGGAGTATAATCTGTCAATGGCTACGTGCGGTTGACTGGGTGGCAACGCTGGAGGACGTGAATGTGAAGTGCTGCTGTCCTGCTGGCAGGCACCTAGAGCGCTAATGGCTATTAATCACTTTTATTTAGGAGATTAGCTGCCCACATTAATTGCTTGTATGCGACGTGCGTATGAGAATCAAAGTGCAGCCGATGCGGAGGCCAACGGAGCAGGAAGCGGTTGAGTGCAGGGTTAAGGTGGAGTTGAGAGTTATCTTGGTTTTAGGCCCCACTGGGCATGGTGCGTGTTATATAAAGGCTTTATGGAAAGGTCAACAAAGACAATAAAGTTCATATTTTCCAGTTTGATGTTTACACTAGGATCGTTCTGGAATGAATAGTAAGTAGATTGCTGATCCAAACATAAGATGTTTGTTCTTGGGACTCCGTTTGGAACAACCCGACTTTTAGTAATATTGTCTGCCTAAAATAAATATTGATCAAATATTTGATTTGATTGATTGAATTCATAGGAAAAAAGTGTCAACGAAAGACAACCAGTTGATGGCAGAATCAGCAAGGAAGCAACCACTACTTACCGTACTCACCTTCCAACTCTGCAGAGGCGTCTTAATGGTAAAGATAGAAGGTAATAACTAAGCGACCTCTTCCCTCCCTTCTTTCTTCCTTCACACTTCCTTCCCTCCCACTTTCGCCTAACTCCAAGATGCAACGGCATACACAAAAGGATGCAGGGCTAAAAGGGTTCTGAGTCGTTAGTATGTAAACTTCGAACGTCAGACGATCAGAATTTTAATTAAGCTTTCCGCAATATCTCGGTGTAGATGCTTTATATTCCCGTTTTATCGTGGTAAAAACATTTTTCAATTAAAACGAAAAACAGGTGAGAGTAATGCCTCTCTAATGCCATTGCCCGCTAAATCTATAAGCTTCTATTCTCTAAAGAAAATGTCGCTGGAACCGTTTCTTTTTTCGTCATCCTGGCTGGATGAAGAGCGAAAAACGTGTCTTCATGCTGTATGGAGAATCTCCGAAAGTTTTTTTCGATGCGCTTACAAATGGTAAAAACGTCAAGGCAACTGTTGACAATAAGTCCCGACAATCAGACGGCTATATGAAATTCAAGACATCCCAAGAGAAGCACTTCAAAGATGGCATTAAACAAGGCAAGGATAAGGAAGAGACCCTAAGTATGTAGGTATTGAACGGAAGCATTATCGGTTCGGACCTAGCAAGACGGTGGTCCGATAAGTACTTAGCCTACAAAAGAAAAACAAAAATTTTGGAGACAGCTATGCTCCAATTTCTTTAACCCGTCTGAAAAATACGTCTTCTCGAGGTCTGGAAAATAGGCCTCTGTGGCGGCGATGACCTCCTCATTCGACTGAAATTTCTGCCCGGCGAGTGACTTTTGCAAGTTTGGAAACAAAAAGAAGTCGCACGGGGCCAAATCTAGAGAATACGGTGGATGGGGTAGCAGTTCGTAGCCCAATTCGACCAATTTGGCCGTGGCGAGAGCGGAGGTGTAAGCCGGTGCGTTATCATGGTGGAAGAGCACTTTTTTCTTCGCCAAGTGGGGCCGTTTTTTCTTGAATTCGATGTCGAATCGGCCCAATAATTGTGACCGTTTTGCCCTTCTCCAGGTAGTCGATGTGGATCACACCTTGTGAATCCCAGAAAACGGTGGCCATCACCTTTCCGGCCGATGGGACAGTTTTCGTCTTCTTCGGAGCACGTTCGCCGGGTGAAGTTCACTGTTTCGACTGTTCCTTGGTCTCTGGTGTGTACCAGTGGATCCATGTTTCGTCGACGAAACGACGCAGAAACTCCTTCGGGTTGCGCTTCAACAGCATCAAACACTGCTCTGAAGTGGTCTCACGGTTGCGCGTGTTGCCCGAGAGTGATCTTTTGAAATGCCTACTGTCTCAGCTATCTGGCGCACCTTGAATCGGCGGTCTGCCAATACGAGATCGTGGATTTTTGTCACGTTATCCTCCGTGGTAGCCGTTTTCGGGGCACCTGGACGTGGCTCATCAAAAACCGACGTGCGACCACGTTGAAACTCATTAAACCAATTTTTGATGGTCGCCATAGAAGGAGAAGAGTCACCGTACCCAGCATCTAAACGCTCTTTGATTTCGCTGCGCGATTTCCCTTCCAAAAAGAAGAATCGAATCACCGACCGATATTGCTCTTTTTCCATTTTACTAAAATCCGCGAACACTCCCGCTTCCACATGCGGTCAAAACAAAACTACGAGTCCGATCCGGCTGAAATTTCGACAGTAGCCGTCTACTATGATGTACTACACGATAGTAAGTTGCACTTGCGAAACTGGCGCCATTTGGCGGCGAGGCTAAGTACTTATCGAACCACTCTTAAACTGGTAGCTCGTGCTACTAGTATGCACGATTCGCGGGATATTGTTCTCCTTTTTCCATGCGCGTACGTACTAAACCACACCTCTGCACTCTTCAACCCTCTCTCCCCGCGGGACTGCTGTTAGGTATTACTTCGCAGGGCTGGTTAGCGATTTATGCTGTATTTCGGGCGGCGAGCTCTTGTGCTCTTCTCTCTGCTTCGGCCTGACGTAGCTTCGTTTGTATAAGCGCAAAGTATGAGCATAGCTCGTTCCAGTTATCTACCGAGTCCATCATGTAGGCGACCAGGCCTTCGGGGCTTGGTAAGTTTACCACTTGCCTGTCCTGTGCGAAATGACTTCAGTCAAAAACTGCGTGCTCTGCGTCCTACTCAGCATTTGGGCATTGTGGACACAGTGAAGAATAATCATGTCCAAATTTGTGCAGATACTTTCTGTAGCCGCCGTGTCCAGACAGAAACTGCGAAAGATGGTAATTACAATCTCCTGCTGATCTTGATGTCCAAGTTTCGACAACGGGAATCAGCCTGTGCGCCATCTTCCTTTTGTGGAGACATCCCATCTAGCTTGCCACGTTACTATGGATGCTGCCCGTTCTTCTTCTTTTATGCGCCCGGCCTGTTGTCGGTCAGACGTTAGCCTGCGGTGTATCCTCATGAGCTCGTCTGCCAGGATGTCGATGAGTAGCATTCTTGCTATGACGAACGCTGTATTATCCGAGATGGTCCTGAATCCGCTGATTGTTCTTATTGCGCAAAGTCTATAAACTGACGTCATCATCCGTTTCAGTCGTCTGCCTATGAGTGCACCAGCCCATATCGGAGCAGCGTACAGTAGAACTGAACTGACTACCTTTGAGACTAACACTCTGCGCGCGCATCCGGGACCACCTACATTCGGGAGCATTCGTGAGAGCGCTATTTGTGTAAGTGATGCCTTCTCGCTGGCATACCTGATGTGTTCCCTAAAGGAGAGCCTGTTATCAAGCATAACCCCTAGGTACTTCACAGTTTTCTTAGACCTTATCGTCTGATCGCCGACTAAAAAGCTCGCATGTTCCACCTTCTTGTGGCTGGTTATGAGCATAGCCTGAGTTTTGTGGGCCAAAAGTTTTCCAGGCCGGCACTTACCAGCCAATCTTTCACCTTAGAGTTGGCTGTGTTGGTGGCAACCTCCACTTCCTCTATATGTTTGGCCACTGTGACAATGGCAATGTCGTAAACAAAGCCGGTGATTTGTACTCCAACGGGAAGCGCTAGTCGTAGAATGCCATCATACATAATGTTCCACAGTAGGAGTCCAAGGACTGATCCCTTCGGAGCTCCCGCCGTTATGGTATAGAACTTGACTCCCTCATCGGTGTAGTATCTAAGCCTCCTGTTGTTGAAGTAGTCCATGACTATCTTCAGCAAATAGGGAGGGTACCCATGGCAATTAGGGACATTTGTCTGTGCGTCCACTTCGCTGAATTAAAAGCATTTTAACGTCCAGCGTAACTACTGCACAATATTTTTTCTCTACCCCTCTCCACCTCTTTCCTTGGATGGCATCTGCGCCCAGGTTTATCACGGATTCTATGGCGTCGATCGTTGATCATCCTTTTCTGAAGCCAAACTGGTTGTTTGACAGTGCACTATTAGCTTCCGCCAGTAACCTACCATATATAATTCGTTCCAGTATCTTACCTAGTATGTCTAATAGACAAATTGGGGCATACAAGGACGGTTTTCCAGTTGGCTTTTACTTTTAGGCAGAAGTACCATGTGCTGCAGTTTCCACTGCGTGGGAAAGACTCCCTCTTGTAGACATTTCCCCAAAGTGTGCTGGAAAGCGTCTGGTCTGGCCTCAATCGCCGCTTTGAGGGCCTTATTTGGGATGCCATCAGGGTGCTTTGCTGTTTTTCACCTTAGAGACAGCTTTGTATACCTCCTCTAGAGTGATTAGAGGGATTTTCTCTATGCTGATCCTTCCCGTGCTGCTACTTGTAAGCGGTTGACCCCGTGGAAAGAGGTGTTCTACTATTTGGGTGAGCATTTCAGGATTTGTTATCGGCGGACCCCTATTATTTCTCATCCTTTTGGTAAGAACTTTGTATGCTTTACCCCAGGGGTCTACATCGGCCTCCTCGCAGGGTTTTTTGAAACACCTTGCTTTGCTTTCTTTTATAGCTTTCGCCAGCTCACAGAAGCCGCTCTGAGACAAATTGCTCTTATCCTCTATGTCTCCCTTTTCCTGGGTTTCCTCCTGGTCATCGCTGCATCACTGCGAGATCACCTCCAAGGATGCGCCGTTATCCACGGTCACACCTCCTAGGATTTCTTCAAAGACATCGCTATCAAATCGGGAGTCCTTCCACTTGGGTCCTGTTTGGTTTGGACGCTAACTGCGTTTTTTGTCGCCGATCTCCATTATAATGGCTTAGTGGTCACTGTGCGTGTAGTCCTCGCTCACTCTCCATGTTATTTTTTTCGTGAGAGAGTTACCCACAATGGTTATATCGACTACTGACAACCTACCAGCTTTGCGGAAGGTGCTTGAAACACCTGTATTAACCAGGTTTACACATAAATAAGGAAATCTGCACTTCCTTCAGGATCGACAGATGCAATTCTTTTGATGAACGTGGTGGCGGAATAATTATTGCTGTTCGTTCCTCCTTTAAATTAAAAACAGATTTATACCCAATTTTTATAATTAGTGATGAAGTAGATTCGAATTTACTGCTAGTTTGGTTTAGTTTAGTGTTACTCGCTCTTCAATCATTAAAACCTACTTGTAGCAGTGGTTCAGATAATATTCCTCCCATCTTACTCAATAAATGCAGGGGACCGCTTTCCATTACTGCTCTATATTTTCAATCATTCCCGTTCTGAAGGTATATTTCTTGACGTTTGGAAAAAATATTGTTTAGTTCCTATTCATTAGTCTGGAAACAAAAGCAATGTTGAAAATTGCAGAGGAATATGTAAGCTTTCTACACTCCCCAAATTATTTGAAAGCATCATAGAAACCAAAATCAAATTTCTTGTTGAAGAATATCTGCCGGATGAACAACATGACTTCGTCTCTTGTCGGCCTACTACCTCTAATTTAACATTATTTTCATCATTTGTCTTAAATCAAATATAAAGAAGGAATCAAATCGATGCCAACTATACCGATTTCAGCAAAGCTTTTGATTCAGTAAACTAATCTTTTTCGGCTAATCTTTTGGCTTCCACTCCGCATTTCTTCTGGACAAAGCCCAGCGGATAAAAATCGGCAATTCCGTTTTCAAAGAGATAACGTGCAGTTGCCGTGTTCCACAAGGTAGCCATTGGGCCCCCTTCTTTTCAGTATTTTTATTCGTGATATAGTCCAAGTGGTCATTAATGGAAAATGGTTATTGTTTGCCGACGGTCTTCAATGCTTTAAGGCAAAATATAAGCACATGTAATTTTATTTCATTTTCTAAATTCTCCTCCGTAATTGACTTTGAATATTCTTTTTGTTCCTCACCCTTGCCTCATGTTACCGAAGCTAAGATTTAGGTGTGGTACTGGACACCATATTCTCATTCAAATCTCATATAAACCGTGCTCTGGCTAAAGCCAGTTCGACAATGGGTTTCATCAAGAGTTTTCTGAAACGTTTTCGCTCCTGTCACTATACACTTCTCTTTTTAGACCTCATCTTGAGTACGCTGTTATCATTTGGAACAAAAATCTCTGTACTGATTCAGATCAAATCGAACGTGTCCAAAGACGTTTCGAAAGATTCATATTTCACAAAATGCATTAGAATTACTGTCCTAATTATAAAGCAAGATGTTTACTCCTTGGCTTAAATTCGGTAAAAGCCAGACGTGCCTTACACAACATAATGTTTGTAAGGGATTTGTTGTGCTATCACATAAGGTGCCCCGCTATTTTATCCAAAGTAAGGCTTTACTTTCCTATAAAACCGTTGAGACTACGACATCTTCTCTCGTAAATCGTCATAGGACTAACTATGGCACAAGTGAACCCCTAACGCGCACCGCTATTGTTTTGAACGAAGTCAGTAATATTTTTGACATGCATTTAAATTGTAATGAATTGAAATCGTTAATGGTTGGCTTATTTACATCTATATGTATAAGGACGATTATATTTACTCACATCTGCTAGTCTAAGTGACTTGTCAATAGATCAAATAAATAAATAAATAAAAATCTCTGACCTTCGAGAAAAAATAAATTTCCCTTCCAGATCCGAACTCCACATGTTCTTAGACAGAGAGAAGTCTTAAAAAGGAATCATCAGTCTAGATGACTCTAGACGTGATTCCATTGCACAGCACTAGCATGAGAGTAGAGAACTTTCGCACTTTTCTCCATGGAACAAGGCAGGAAGTACCCGACCGCAGCCGGAATAATATATAAATAGATAACGAAATTAAGGGAGAAGCACATTTAATAGAAACAAAAGCCTCAATGTCATGAGTTTGTTCCTTCCATGTTTCTCTGTTCTCTCCCATCTCTTCTAGGTCCATCCTTACATTGTCCCCCATCTAAAACACGGCTTACGTGGCGGTCTTTTTCAACTCATTATTGTCTGAACTATTCGTCCACTGTCCATTCGTTCTACGTAACCTCCCCATCTTAGTCCTCGCGATTTTATCACGGATAATGCTCAGAGCTGATTAGAGTACTTTGAGCTCTTGATTGTATAGTTTTCCCCATCCGCCTGTTTCTTTGTCCTGTTTTCCACCATTGATTCTTCTTAAGAACTTGTTTTCAAAGACCCGAAATCTACGAGTTTTTCCGCCTTCTTAGTCAGAGACCAAGTTTGTGGTTTTATGAATACGGATATTGTCATTGAGGAACAAAGGAATTTTTAAAATAATTCCTTCAGCGTAAAGTCGCATGCGTGGCCAATGTGCAACCTTTATTTTATTTCGGTTTTTATGCCATTTTGGACAGTCAATAGACATTTGAACTTGTCCACTTTCTCAAAGCGTTTATCGAGTACAGTCAAGTGCGAGATTTGGATTATTCCAAGTCGGTCTGTGACCATGTATTTAGTTTTCTCTTCATTTACTTCTAGGCCTATCTTTTCTGCCATTATTAAACTTCTACATTTCTCTAAAGTTTTTCATCTCCCAGCAGGCCCAAATCGTCAGCGTAAACTAGGTTAGGTTAGGTTAGGTTAAAGAAGGGGAGTGTGATGGTTGGACATCACTTCCACTCCGAGGCCAAGAGGCCCATTGTGATTCCCTTCGTATGTGTGGGTACACATACAATTAACCTGTCCTATCACGTGGTGGCTGAAACCACCCCGTGCTCTTGATGAATCTTAGAAGATCCGATATATCTGCATTAACCACGTCCGCAACCTCTGAAAAAAATCTTTGGCCTAGCGACACTAGGCGTCGATTCTGTAGAGCTGGACAGTGGCAGAGCAGATGTTGGATCGTCTCAGTTTCTTCCTCATCGCCGCAGCTCCGGCAGAGATCGCTGGATCCCGAGTCCCATTTCCGGAGCATTTTTCCAATTGGACAGTATCCTGTGATCACTCCGACGAGCATACGGATCGAGTTACGGTCCAGCGCCAGGAGCTTCTTTGTTTTTCCGACGTTGAGCTCTGGCCACGATGATCTTGTCGTGTAGCTGTCGTTTCTTGAAAGCCAAGACGAGTTGGTCTCTTTGATGATTGTGTAGCTTATGATCCTGTATAATGCGCTGATCGGTGGTTGCAGTGACGTGTCCGCTTCGCTGATGTCCATTACAGAACCTTGCCTGGCCAGTTCGTCTGCTCTTTCGTTCCCTGCGATTGAGCTGTGGCCCGGGACCCTGCAGAGTTTAACTTTATGGTGTCTGATGGACTTCAGTGAGTCGCGACATTTCTTGACAGCCTTTGATCTCGTTATACGGGATTCTATTGACTTCAGTGCAGCCTGGCTGTCTACGAAGATGGTGATATCAGATGGTGGGATATCGGCTACCTGTAGGTGTTTGGCTGCTTACTCTATTGCCAGGATCTCTGCTTGAAAAACGCTGCACAGATCAGGAAGTCTGAAAGATTCCTGTTTGTGGAGGGTATCAGAGTAGAACCCGGCCCCAGTGCCTGTGTCCATTTTCGATCCGTCGGTGAAGAGGGTGATCTCATGGTCGTTGATTACGGCGTTTGATAGCCACTCTTCTCTGTCGGGGAAGAGGATAGGTATACTGAGAGAGAAGTCATTTTGGGGGGGAATATAGTCGGTCGTAGCTGCAAGGCTACTAAAACCATATTTCCTTCCCAGGTCGTCTATTATCTTAAGTATGGCCGCATGTCCATAGTTGGCTTGCTTCCACAGAGAGGACTCTCTTAGTCTGAGAGCGCTCTTTGCAGCGTAGCCTTTTATGAATAGATCCAGGGGGAGGAGATGAAGAATCATGTCGAACCCTGCTTGCGGCGTGCTTCTCATGGCTCCCTTTGTACAAACAGCGGCTGACCTGGGCATGTTCATATAGCTTTTCTTGCTGCTAGCAGTCCACCAGATTAGGGCCCCATAAGTTATAATGGGTACGATGATTGCTGTGTACATCCAATGAATGATGTACGGTTGCAAGCCCCATCTTTTTCCGAAGGTCTTTTTGCATGCATAAAAAGCGTTCAATCCTTTTTTTCATCCTTTCCTCCAGGTTCCTTTTCCAGGAGAGTTTGGAGTCAAGAATGATGCCTAGATATTTTGCTTCCGATTTGAGTTCGAGTGTAGTACCCTCTAACTTTGGGGGAGCAAATATCGGAATTTTCCTTTTCCTGGTGAGCAAGACCAGCTCGGTTTTCTGGGGGTTTATTCTCAGACCGTTCTGTCCTGTCCAAGAGGAGAGTTCACTCAGCGCAGATTCCATTAGTTCACTGATTGTTGGTTGAAATTTACCTTTTATCAAGATAACCAGGTCATCCGCGTACGCTATGATCTTTGTGTCTTTTTCCATAAAGAATTTGAGGATCTTGTTGACTGTAAGAAGCCACAGTAGGGGGGAGAGAACTCCTCCTTGTGGTGTGCCTCTAGTTGTCACCTTCCTTATAGAACTGTGTCCAATGTCTGCATTGATGATTCTGTTCTTCAACATATTCTCAATCCAGATTACAATGAATTTGTCTACTTTTATGTCCTCAAGAGCTGTTGTTATGGCCTCTGTGTTTACATTGTTGAAGGCCCCCTCTATGTCGAGGAAGGCTGCCATTGTAAACTCTTTTAAGTACAGCGAGCCCTCAATTTCACGGACAACACACAGCGTAAACTAGAACGAATATGATTCCATTAAGGGTTATGGACCCCATTTTCTTGAAAGGATCTCATTACTAATTGCAGCCTTAAATTAAAAAGAAGTGGTGGCAACGCATCCGCTTCGATTAAATTCTTGAAGGGGAGGAATGCAACTGGCTAGTTCACTTGGGCATTGTTTGTTAAAATATCGATAAAAAAGAGAGATCTGCTTCACGATATTGTTGTCTCCTATGAGTTCTATTGCTCGCTTTTGTATTCTATCTAGCAGGTGCAGAGCGGTCTTGAGAGTACCAGGCGTTGTACTCAAGCTTGGGGCGGATGTAAGCCTTGAAAATTGAAGCCAGATTAGAAGGATGAAATATTTCTTGCATCATTTGAGGAAACCCAGGCATTTTTTGGCGACCTCGAGCATGTGGTCATTCTAAGAGTTTTATTAACACACATACCAAGGATGGAAAGTCTTTCGGTTTCATCTACACAAGCGCCATTCGAAGATAATGGCTAATTATTGATGGTTAGCTTAAGTCGTTACAGTTCTACGGCCAAAAACGAATATGAAAAGCTTAAAATATTTTAATCAGCGGAGGAGTGTAATGGATTAAAAGTAGCAGATAAGATCATTTACAAAAATCAGGATGAGTGTCGGCGACAGAACAGTGCCCTGGGGAACACCAGCATTTATTTGGTGAATATCAGAATTGAAACCGTCCAGATCAACTTGAATTTAACGGCCCAAAATGTAATATCTAATTCATAGAAGAAGAGACCCATCGATACCATAAGCACGCACTTTCGACAAAAGAGCCTAATGCCAAACTCCGTCGAATATCAAGTGCAACAATCTAGCTTTCGCCGAGATGGTGCAAAGATTGGTTCCACTTTTCGGTGAGATATGCCATCAAAATACCAGTCAACCTGTTGCTGCGTAAACCGTACTACCGGTTACTAAGTTTCCGCAATTCAAAATATTTCATAAGCTGAGGATTTATCAGCGTTTCCTTGACCTTAGAACAAAGGGACGTTACTGCCATGAGTCGGTAGGAGATGGGAGACGAAGATTCTCCCTTTTTAAAGACATGCTGGACAAATGCTGTTTTCCATCTACTCGGATAGAGACCAGAAGAGTAGGAGAGGTTAAAATGCTTACGCAGTGGTTTTGCCAGCGTGGGACAACACCTCTTCATCTGAGGGATTGCCATCAGGGCCAGCGGATTTGTGCACGTTGAGATCCTTAAGTAATCTTGCAACTGTACGAGTGCAAAAGTATATTTGTTCCATGGAAGATTCCATGCCCCAAATACAAGTGGAGACTAAGTACAATCTGAGAGCGTTGAACTGGCTGCAAAATGTGCGGCTAGTCGATTGGCTTTGACTGAAAAACTGACAGCTGGAATTTTTTTGTTTTTAACAAATGACCAAAAAATTTTGCTACCATTGAGACAATTCAGCATTTTTTGCCTCAAATGCTGGTTATGGGAGAATTCGAGACGTCGAATAAATGCATTATAGTCAATGCATATATAGATTTTCCTCAGAAAGATTGGCTTTATAAGACCGGAAACTAAGCTGTCTAATTCTGATAGCCTCTTTACAGCTCGAGTCATACCACACAGTTGCTTTACGTTTGATACTCTTCACTCTATGTGGAATGAAGGATCTCATACCCAACAGTAGCATGTTTGTAATCGTATCAGCGGCATTCACGTCACTAGTGGAGCATAGTAACCAGTTAAAATTTCTAAAGAAGTTGTTGAGTCCGCTTCAATTGGCTTTTTCATAGAGTCACATTGTTCATTTGAATATACAATTCAATTCAATTTTCAATTCAATAGTTTATTTTATTCAATACAATTCATAATAATTACAATTTAAAGAATACATACATACATATGTACATATATAGTTTAAAAATTAAAAATTTACAAGTGCTTTTCATTTTATATTGAATAAAATGTAGGTACATTCTATAGCTGAGACAGCTAGTGTCGAATGTATCCATTAATTTATTATTAATATGTCAGAGATTAAATATTTAATTCAAAATGGTGAGGTGAAGACGGAGATTTTAGAAGAAGCATAGTGTTTATCTTTTGCAATTAATGATTGTCACGATTATTAAAGTATGATCTTGATTAAATGGTTTAATTCCTTGAAATCAAAATTAAAAAGCCATTTTTTTACTTCACGATTAAAAGAAAGAGCTTTGGTACTACAACGTATATCCAGCGGTAGTGAGTTAAAAAGTCTAGGTGCAACTGATGCATAGAAATTTAAGAAGTGGTGGGTGTTATATGGTGGAATAATCGCCAGGACTCTTTCGTTGCTTCGAAGCCCGTAAATAGTGGGATTACGATATAACGAATAACCACTTCTTAGGTAAAATATTTTAAGCACTTTATAAAAATATGGATGTTTAATAAGAAGTACTAAGGGCTTATGAAAAAGCAAAAAACTGTGTTCAAATCGCTTTTTTCTCCAAATAATTCTTGGAATATGCTTTTGCACGACTAGCAAAGGTTGGATTTTATTGCTATGTGTGCCTCCCTAACAAACAAGTCCATATTGCAGTTTTGATTGCACTAGGCAGTGATATATTGTTTCTAAGAGTTTACGTGTGCAAAACAATCTTAGATGAAACATTATACTAGCAGTTCTTAGCAGGTCCTTCTTAGTATGAAAGTATGCACACTCCAATTTAACTTACTATCAAACTCGAGGCCCAGGTACTTAAAAGTAGGTACTCTTTCAATTCCAAAACATTTTGATGAGCAGCTCAAATCTGCTAATTTTGCCACAAGTATTTGAACTAACCAACACACGTTGGCAATTAGTACTGTGATAAATTATTTCAGGGAGTTGAGTTATATTATTGTAGATGATAGGCTAAACATCATAATTTTTGTTTTATCACTTGTGACTGCTGAACCAATGTCTTAATTTTTCTAAGTCATGACTTATATCTGCAAATAAATCCAAAGTGGACGCATTGGAATAAGAACAAGCAATGTCATCTGCGAACCCGGTTTGTAGCCCTTTCAATCGTTGATTGAAGATTGAGTTGATATAGACTAGAAATAGAACAGGGCCCAACACCGATCCCTGCGGAACACCCTTTTCAATAATCAGGCTATTACTCAGCCTACCATCTAACTTAACCACTTGCTTTCTACTCTTAAGGTACGAAGCAAACCAATTTAGCATAAAATCTCTAAAACCAGCTTTTTCCAGATTTTCTAGTAATAACTTGTGATCCACAGTATTAAATGCCCTGGATATATCTATAAAAAGGGCAGCTTTTTTTTTTTGGAATTCAGGCTTTCATAGTTATAGTTGCAAAACATTAAGAGTGCATCCTCTGTTGATCTACCAGCTTTGAACCCATACTGATTTGGACTAAAAAAAGAGTAACGCTCCAAAAAGGAGATGACTCCGCTTTTAATCACCTTCTCAAAAATGTTTGAAAAAATTGAAAGAAGTGAGATAGGCCTGTAATTATTTAAGTTGTTCCTTTCGCCCTTTTTAAAGATCGGTACTACCTCAGCAATTTTTAAGCAATCTGGAAAATTACCACAGTAATTACTTTTATTATAGATATGAGCTAACACATCGACAACATAGAGTGAAATTCTCTTAATAAGATCATTTGAATAACTACAACTCGATGATGAACGAGAATTGTTTAATGAGTTAATGGTTCTAAACAGTTCAAAAGACGATATTGGATCAAAAACAAAAGTATGCCATTGAGTTGTTTCCCCACTAAAGCATCAGGACGGACAGTTATCATCAGATGAATCAAAACCTGCATCAGAAAGTGTATTAGCGGCCACTGTTGTAAAGAACATATTAAACTCATTTGCCATCTCAATAGGTTCAGAGATTGCTCTACCACTTACGTTGGTTGTTATATTCGGAGATACTTTTTTTGTTGAGCAATTTGTTCACAATTGTCCATTCTTTTTTTTATATTATATTTGGCTAATTGAAATTTATTAATGTAATAGTTTTCTTTATGAGTGTGAAAATCAACAATGATTTCTTTGCTGATTTTTTCATAACGATTATTTAGGTGAACATTACTGGGATGTTTTTTGCATTTGATTCTTAATTTGTTCCTGTAGTTGACTTTCCTTAATAAAGTTGCAGACATCCAGGATTTAAGTCTTTTTAATTTACGATTTCTACTTGAGATTGTCTGAGAACATGCCTCGATATGACATTTTAAAATGTTGGAAAAGTTATTAAAGGCTATAGACGTGTTTCTTTCAAGGCTGTCCAATTTTTGTGAGTTAAGCACGCAATAAGGCGATCGTGATTGATTACCGATTTTCAGTGTGATAAATGGTTTGCTTTTCTTATTTCACTGTTAAATTTAAAAAAAATCAGCAATCTTGTAGTCCGAAATGGAACTGTCAAGCGAACAATTTGGATTACGATCGAGTCTACCAAATATAAGATCAATGCAAGTTTGAGAAGATTGTGTTATTCGACATATTCAAAACATGAATACATCCCATTGGCCGACAGAATGGATAGATATTTATGCACTATCGTAGAATCACTTAAGATATCTAAATTAATATCATCTAGGTTAAATAAGTTGTTCGCCTTTTCATCAGCCAATAATGAGATCAGTTCCGCAACAAAAGTAGCTTTACTCTTTTCGTGCAACCTATAAAAGCACATAAAATAAACTTTTTGTCAACAATTGTACAAGAGATTTTAATCACCTCCGCACTTGTTAACTTGCAATTGCAGTACTCATATTCTAGGCAGTTATTGACAAACACAGCAACTCCTCCTGAAGCATATGTATCATTGCACTTGGCGTGTAAATTAAAGCCCGATATATTATACAATTCTTTTTCATCTTAGAGAGGAAAATTAAATCGGACTTTTTAATAAAAGATTCAAGATGAGCAAGAAATAAGTCAACATTTTTTCTCATGTTCCGCATGTTCCGAATAATTGAGAATTGAAAGTTATCGGAATGAAAAACACTTTTTAACATCTCTTTTTCAAGTTTACAAAAAGAAGTGGCGTCTGGAAGACAATTTTGAGAATCATGGAGTGCGTTATAATTTTTATTGAACATAGTAAGAAGTTACGATAAAGTTTCTAAGTCCTCAAAACAATATTTTTTTTGTACTTTTTCCTCCTCTTGTTTTTTTCATTAAAATAACTCCTCTATTATCCACAAGTAAGAGAAGTTTCTCTATTTTAATTTTTTTAGCTCTATTAAATAACTATAAAACTTAGTAATACTTTCGTTTATATATATCCCCAATACACAGAACACCTAGTGATTTATCACATGTAGAGGTTGAGTTATGCAGCGGCCTTTTGACAACCTTCTTGACATAGCACGACTTAATGTCATCAGGAGAGATGTTTTCGCCTAAGCCATCTGTCAGTTATTTGACACATGAGTCCATGGCATTCTCTTTGTTTACATTAGGAACACCGAGGACATCAATACATTTCCTCAAGAGTTGAGTGTTGCAGTGAGTTAACAATGCTTATTAGTTTATTTACCTTGTTGGACAGTGACTTATTTTCTTCTTACAAGGTGTTTATAAGTAGCAATGCACTCGAATTAACTTCCTTGAGGGCGATGATTTCTTTATAAAGAGTATCGAGTGTGACAGTGGAAATGTTTATGTTTTATGTCATCATTGGGTTATGACACAGTACGAATACATAACGAGGAAAATGATACATTGGACGCCGCGGGGGCGATTACCGAATTCTCTCTTTGTGGAGTAAGTGGTGGTGAGTGAATTGACTTCGTCTACGTTGATCACAAGAAAAACACCGATACGAAATACTGTTTGTTTTCATGTATTCAAGATCACTTTGCTGTAAATTAACACAGCAGGATGGTAGTAGGCTTTGCACACAACACATTGGATTTTAGTGGCAGTTCTTTCAACTTTATGTCCACACTTACAAGGCATAATTAAAATGGAATTTGAATGAATATCAAAAAAGAAAAACTATGCGAGCCCAATAAAAAATTTTATTCCTTGCACAAGAGAACCTCAATTAAAAGTTCACAGGAGCAAAGTACGACCGTTCACCTCAACCGCTCAAATGACCAAATGATACTTTGCGAATTCGTCCGTGAATTCGTTACAGTGAGCACGGCACTAAATTCGCAATGGTTTCTGTCATATATGAAGTTCCGTAAACAGTTAACAGACAATTTGTTCAGCCTGTCTCAGTCGGAAGCCGAGCAGCATGAAATTCAGATAGAAGCCGCTCCTAGGATATGACAGACATTCGCGAGTAACTTAAATCTGTACTCTATGCTCTGCAGAACCCACTAATTGCTTAGTACACTCCCCCTAGTGTTGGGTATATTGTTTCCAAATCTCTATGTTTGGCGTTTAAGTCGCCGGCCAGGAGGTAGTAATTTTTTACCAAGTTTAAGCCCAGGGATCAAAAAAGTATCTCGAGCTCTGCGATGAAAATATTGGATTGAGATGCTTCAGATGAAAAGGCTGATGTATGAGGGTGATCTGAAAACTTACCAACCTCATCGTGAAAATAGCAGCACTCGTCAATAAAAGCTAATGAATGTAGTTCTGCATCTTTTGGCAATTACTCACCAAAATTTCAGCCATTTTGGAATCGTAATTTTTATTTAACAGTAGTTTGAATGAATTAATGTGTGCTTTTGGAAAAATGGATAAAATTAAGTATCGAGCTGTCATGAAATTTTTGTTTTTGGAAGACGCCTACGCAAATCAGACATGAATTGGACTCTGTGTATGAAGACCCTGCACCATCATTTACCACAGTGAAATTTTGGGCAGCTGAAATTTTTGGAGGCGGTGAACGTTCGGGACTCCAAAAACTGCGATAACATCGCTAAAGTTACCAAATGGTGCTAGAAAACCCCCGAATTAAAGTTAGAGAGATAGCTGAAGCTATGAAAATGTTCAAAAAACGTGTTTGCCATATATTAAATCAAGATTTTGACATAGGAAAGCTGTTCGCGCGTCGGGTGCCGCGTTTGCTAACGTTAGACCAAAAACGTGTTCGAATGAACCTTTCCAGCGCTCTGTTGGTCTAGTTTAGGCGCAATAAATCCGAGTTTTGGCGCCGATTAGTAACTGTCGATGAAACTTGGATTCACCATTATACGCCTGCAATAAAAATACAGTCAAAACAGTGGGCTGCAAAGGAGGAATCGGCCCCAAAAAAAGCGAAAACTGTCTTTTTTCGGCTAGGAAAGTGATGGCGACAGTTTTTTTGGGATAGTCATGGAGTTATCTGAAACGATTATATTCAAAAAGGAAAAACTATTACAGGAGCGTACTACGCATCATTGCTTGACCAACTGAAGGCAGAAATTGGGGAATAACCGTCAGAAAAAAGAAAATCCTGTTTCACCAAGCCAACGCGCGAGTTATGTATATTAGTCAAAAAGCCGCTTGCCAAAAAAAATACAATTTATTTTGACCGCTTGGCATTGAACCCAGAACAGGACTGAATTTACAATTTGATTTTCATTACAAAAGAAACCTATCCTTGCAAAAGTGATCCCACGAATCCGCAAAATCGAATTGGGTCAAAACTTGCCCAGACGCTGACTTTGCAAGATCGTGTTCTCACTTTTGCAATCACAAATATCGGATGTCATTTGATATTGGTTCCCTCGGTGAGTGTCCGGCGGGGCGGTGTCCTATGGTTGGGGCAAGCGGCTAGCGTGTGTAAGGTTGCGGGGTGGTGTGAGGTGGCTGTGTATGATGAGTGCAGCAGGATGATAAGGTTGCTGGTAGGTTAGGGGGCGACGGGTTGAGACGTGGCCGTCGTAACTCGCGTCTTACACTTCAGCGAACATTTCCGAAGCGACTTTTTTTTGTTGCCTAATCTAAAAATTGTGCTCGGAGGACAGAGATTTTCGTTAAATGAGGAGGCAATCACCTTCGCGAACAGTTTTTTTACAGAGAAGAATGCCGAATACTATTTGGACAAATTAGAGAGATGGGAGCACCGCTAGGAGAAGTGTGTAGAATGACTATGTAGAAAAATAAAAACAAATTATAAGAAAAAATGTCTTATATCTTTGTTAGATCGGAAACTTTTCAGACCACCCTCGTAATATACATCCTCTATCAATTTCGAAGATTTCGAAGGGTCGACATTTACGCCATTCAAGAGCTCCCAAGCGATGCTACCGGGACGCTTCTTTCGTTCAAAATTTAGCAATTTCGGAACCTTCACGTGGCTTCACACCTTGTCGCGGTGCGAAGGCTCAGTAATTGTCAATGACTCTTGAGAATTCACTCTCCATGACTGGACATGAATTCTCTATGACGAGACATGAAGCTAAGTTGCAGCCATCACCTCCTCCTCCCTTCCCCGAGTATCCCCTCCATTCCCCTCCCTTCCGCTGGGCTGGACTAAGGTGTAAGCCGTACCGTGCCGAGAGTCAGCCAGGCTGGGGGCTCGGTTTAAATAATAGCCCAGTCACTAACGGTGTATCCAGGATACCAGTCACCCTCCATGAAACCGACGATGAATCCTTGGTTTCATCACAGGTAAGCAACACCATGCAAGTCGACTCTGAAACTGAGGCTCAGCTTCTGGAAGAAAAGGTCGACCCTAAGGACACAGGCAAACCTGAAGGAACGATCAGGGCAAAAACATCGGCCCAAAAAGCAAAGAACGTTTATAAGAGGTCAGTGCAGTATATCAGGAAGATGAGCGCGAGAGACCCCTCAACGCTGTTCGAGCTCGAAAAATTCCTGATTAAGAAGCACAAGGAAGAGGTAGCCAAATTCGAGAAGAAATCGGCTTCCACCTCCACTCACGCTGCTAAAAAGGACACAGGGCGAGAGAAGAAGCCATAGAGCACGGCCCTTATCAAACCCAACGTCCCAAAATTGGCTCGACAACAGCCAACACCACCGGCCACTGTCGAAAAGAGCGCACAGCAACCGAGCACCTCCAAAGGACACACTGCCTCAGGATCGAAGCAGAATGTCAAGGGGGGGCGCTCCGGGGAAGAAACTCTAAGGGAAGCGAAAAAGGCGAAAACATCAGCCAGCTTCAACCTTCCCATGAGTCTACAAGCGGCTATTGTCGACCGTTCTAACCCGGATGGGAAGATAACATCCGACAATTGGCTCACAGTTGAAGCCAAAATACAAGAAGCGATGCTTATCGCAGATGGCAGTGATGAGATCAACTTCGAAGGAGCAAGCTGGCAGAAAGGAGTCAAAGTCGTCAGTTGTGACAACCAGAGGCCCCTAGACTTCTTAAAGCGCACAATCGACAATTGCGGCGAAATCTGGCAGAACGCTAAACTCGCGGTTATCCCTCATTCGATGCTTTCGCTTCGCACATTGGCTTCAATATGAATCCCTCCACGGGTTCCCGAAAAGGACGAGTCCATATTGAAGCTAATTGACAAGCAGAATAAAGAGCTTGACACTCACAGCTGGAGAATAATTTCTTCAGCCAAGAGTAAGAACGGAGTGGGAAAGGACCTCATGGTTACCATTGACCAAAAGTCACTCGTCCACATCCGCAGCACATCTAGCAGCATCAAGTTCGGGCTGGGAACCCTGAAGGTAAGGCTGCCCAATGAACGCGACAAGTCAAAGGAGGCTTCTAGTGGTGCAAATTAATTTACACCACTGCAAAGCAGCCACCGACGACTTGATGATGTACATGCTGTAGGAAGGCTATAGCCTTAATCCAAGAACCTCGGCTGCTTAGGAACAAAATTCAGGGATTAAGGTCTAACTATCACAACGGATGGGCAATAAATTCCTTCAAACCCTTTAAATCTCCGGGGTCGGACGATATCTTGCCAGCTATGCTTCAAAAAACACAGATTCACACTGTACCCCAACTCGTAAGCATTTTTTCCAATTACCTGTGCGCGGGTTACATCCCAACACAGTGGAAAGAAATAAAGGTAATTTTCATACCTTGGGCAGGTAAACCATCCCATACTGCCGCAACGGACTATAGCTCAATTAGTCTCTCGTCGTTTCCATAAAAACCTTGGAAAGACTCCTTGACCTATACATCAGAGGACTCACCAATTCACGTAACTTATGAAACACTCAACACGCCTACCTTAAAAGGCAGATCAGTGGAAAGTGCTCTGTATAGTGTTGTGCGTGAAATTGAGAGCTCGCTGAACCTAAAAGAGTTTACAATGGCAGCCTTCCCCGATATAGAGGGGGCCTTTAACAACGTAAACACAGGGGTCATAATAACAGCTCTAGAGGACATAAAAGTAGACAAATCCATTTGTATCCATTTGTAATCTGGATTGAAAATATGTTGAAGAACAGAATTATCAATGCAGACATTGGACACAGCTCTATAAGGAAAGTGACAACTAGAGGCACACCACAGGGGGGAGTTCTCTCCCCCTACTGTGGCTTCTTACAGTTAACAAAATCCTCAAATTCTCTATGGAGAAAGACACAAAGACAATAGCGTACACGGATGACCTGGTTATCTTGATAAAAGGTAAATTTCTACCAACTATCAGTGAACTAATGGAATCTGCGTTGTGGGAACTCTCCTCATAGGCAAGACAGAACGGTCTGAGAATAAACCCCCAGAAAACCGAGCTGGTCTTGTTCACCAGGAAAAGGAAAATTCCGATATTTGCTCCCCCAAAGTTAGAGGGTACTCCATATAAATATAATAAAATAAAATAAAATAAATAAATAAATAAAATAAACACGATAAGATCATCGTGGCCATCACACTCCCCTTCTTTAACCTAACCTAACCTAACCTAGCCATTTCGGAAAAAACTTCATGGCATAAATCAAAAATGTACCAATAACCTCAGCAATTTGTCTGATAGTGATTGAAAAGCTTGTCTTATTTTTATATCTGTGGAAAATAAACTAAATATCTAATATGGCAGACAATATCAACGAATGTTAGGGAGAAAAAAGTGTCAAAAAGTCACTTTATTTTTTGAACATACTGCTAATATAATTTTATGTTTAAAAATGTTTTTAATGAAGGTCGTAACTTTTCCACATCGTATGACCTCTCTTTGAATCAATTCTCTGATCGTCCACGGTCGTTGTTGTCGATGCCAAAATCACAAACGAAACGAACAAAATAACATAACTGGCTGCCCTGTTAATGGAATAATGATTTTTTGGAATAAAACGATGAAACTCCTCACAAATGTCCCTTGGTTGGCACAAAATTTTACATTTTTAACGCAACAAAAAAAAGTTGACATACTAGATTTTATTAACAGATGTTTACCCTCCAGAATATCATGCTTGTTATCATTGACACCAACTATGGGTAGTGATTATGCCATCAGTTAATTAAATCGACATTTCATAATCACACACTCATTACTGTGAAATAACTATTATCATTGTAAATGTTTCTATCTATACACGTATGATTCAAATATTAGACAAAATGTGTCCTCAGGTTATTTATCTTAGCTAATGAAATATTACAACATATTGATCAATTAATCAATCCCTTCTGTGGTCTTTAGTGACTGCCATATTGCCACAGGTATGTACAATATATCGCTTCTATGGGCTTATAGCCGTACCTTCATTGTCCAGAAGGTGTACTTTACACAATAAATCGTTAAAAAATATTGGCCTTCAATGGTTCGTTCAAGAGGACACAGCATACGAAATTAAGCCTCCAGTAGACCGTTTCACACAATCAGATGCACCAGTTTCAGTTGCTTTATGACACAGGCCCTACAACAGTTATTTAAATCTCAATACGCGATCAATTAAGAGCACGAGTACAAGCTATTCATTCGTTCCGAGCTCTTATAAACCGATCTGTATCCCACTGAGGAGAACAAATTCACATAATCAAATGTATCCGCACGGTGATGATAATAGAAACCTCACGACGACACGACAACGAACTAGTAGTGAACGTACATACCCATGTATGTGCATCATATGACGCGATGGCGACGACACGATAAAAGATGAAGATCAAACGCGCAGACACGATAAATCATCGATTCAGTATGTCTGCACGGCACGTTTCCTCCGATCGATGTTCCGCGCAATCACATAAATCACCTACAATAGTTGCCGCCGTTACCATTACAGTCTTCGTTCCGATCCCAACTCCACTGCTCTGCTTTACTCAGCTTGAAAGTAACAAACCAATTGCTCGGCCACCAATAAACTGTCGTTCGACGCTCCTCGACCTTCTCCACCCCGATCCATGGCAAGTGGGACAGCCAAGGCAAGGGTCTGAAATTTATTATTTGTTAATAAACATGACAATAATTTCTCATGCTTTCTTTTCTCTTTCACCATTACGATGTGATTAATAAGAAGTACACAATTCATGACACGACCGACACATGAGCATGGATCGCGGGCACCACGATCGCGGCTGATGCGCATCAGAACAAGAGAAAGGTGTTAGGAGTGAGCCCGGACCAGCCGGAACGTCGCCGCTGCCGCTGGTGTTATTCAACTGCACCAGCTCTGAAGTACCATACTACTACGGTCGCACAGGTGTCGGGATACGTCGTGACTGAGTTGAATTTGCACTACGAATTTGATGAATGCTTCAAATTGTTTGTTTGCATTTTCCAAGCCAACCAGCTTTGGTTTCACACTCCTTGGAGCCCTCGGGTTTTCTTGTTTTTCTTTCGATTTTCTCACAATCTTCTCCGGTTGGCGTGGGACAGATTAAAGTGGCGAGGCATGTGGTTTCTCGATTGGGAGCACGGACCGAGTTATGGATGATGAATTCGTTAGATTGCTTTTGATAGTTATGGCACTGTAATTGGTGGCGCCAATGATGTCGATGGAGGGTGTGCAATGCATTTAATGTAAAATGTTCGTCTGAATCCGATGACCGGATGTTGATTAAAGTACATTTTCCGGAAATGTATGTCTGGAAAGGTCTTTATAGTTGGGTTGTCAGACTGGTTTTTATAATTGAGCGAAAGTCAATGAGTAGAAAAATTAAGAAAAGACCTATGATTACTTCAGTGATTATAGTATCTATCAGCCGAGTTCCTAAAGGCCTGAACAGTTCAGAGAGCTTGGAATCACTAAGAATCAATCTGAATAAACGATACTTGTTACGATAGGCAGCCATAAATGAGCAGGTAACAGAAGAATACAGAAGAAAAGCTTTTATGAATTCTACGAACTTCGTTGACATTCGGTGAAACCAGATTTTTACACTTGCGGCTTGCGGAGCTTGCGGCTTTATAAAATAAAAATAAAAATTATGAACTGTAACCCCAATTCCAAAAATGTAAAACGACAAACTGTGTTACACTAGCGGTTGTCGATTGACCTTTAAGGCTTGCAATATTCTCAAATAGCTCCGGAATGCAAAAGATTTTTGTTTGGCACTTCGTCCTTTTTTGTTTATTGCAATTATGTTAACATTTTTCCAAAGCTGACTAAAGAGTCCATGTGAAATAGAACTTTAAGGGGTAAGAGCAAATGTTTGGCGCATTTTTTTAAAACTATGAGGAGGCGGTCAGAAACGAACGAGTAGTCGTCCTTTATGTTACGTATTATACACTGACGCTAGAGACGTCTGAGGGCAATATTTAGGTAATATAACGAAACAAGTCATGATCGGGTTGAAGGACCTGTTCGGTGAACGACCGACTGGAGAAATGAGCAAAAAGTTGGCAAATTTCTGAAATTAAAGTGGAGGTTAAGATAATGACGCAGTGTTCGGCATTAGATGAGAAGGTCAGGTCAAGTTGTCGATTCATTTTATTGAGGATATTACCGAATTGAAGGAGAAAAGAATCGGAGAGACGATCTTTAAAGAGGTTTTGCTTACCAGACGAGCTGTTAGTTGTGATAAAATGAGTTTTTACGTTGGGTTTAGCCCATTTCAAATACGGGAGGTTGATATCGTCACAGAGGATGATAATGTCATTGAGGTTGGAGATATCAAGTATGAAATCTGGAAGCATTTGACAGAGTTTTGAATGGTTTCAAGCCTGATAGTCACCAAATATATTAAACAGTGGCGTACCCCAAGGTTCTGTTCTGTTACCGGCACTCTTCTGCATTTTTATAAATGATCACCTTTGTAATCTAGTAATCTAATTCTCTAATTCTAATCCAGTTCTCTGATGACAGTACTCTCAGCTTTTCATATTCGTCCCAACTCTGACGGTGCTGCTCTAAGGCCGTAGAATTGGAACAATTACGTATGTTAAATCCATTAAATTACGACAGCATAATTAAGAGTGGAATTATTTGAGATTCTTAAACTTAATGCTGCCTATTACCACTTAAACGAACGTTAGTAATCAGCCATTGTCCATGAATGGCACTTGTCTCTTCCTTCCCAGCATTGGTATGTGCCTTAATAAAGCACTTAATTGTAACGATCATTTATTCGAGGTGGCAAGAATGCTGCGAAATGTCTTTTCTTTAAACGATTCAAGAAATATTTCACAGGCTTCAATCTATAAAGCCTAGATCCGCCCCAAGCTTAAGAACAATACTCATATCTAGTCTTGTGCGCCAAGACTTCTCTGCACCCGTTTTTTTTTTATTTCAATTGGAGCTTAGAGCACTGCCACTGCACAGTGCAGGTCTATTGTGCCTGCTAGCCAATCTTTCTTAATAAAGCTGTGGATGTCCCTGGTAGGAGCTGAGCTGGTCCCCTCAGGAGTCATGATTTCTCTGAGGAGGATACGCTTCTTAATATGGCAAAGGGCAGCACACTCGCATAGTATGTGCTCTGCAGTTCCCGCGTCCTCTAGACAGAGTCGACACTCGGTTTCAGACGGGAGGTACATTTTGTTAAGATGATATCTCAGACTACACTCTCCCGAATGATAGCTGACCAGTCTTCTAATATCGACTGTATTATATTTGAGAATATTGATAGAGCGTTTGTTCAGGGGCCGTATGAATCTCTTCGATTGTCGGAGTCCTTGAACGCTGTTCCAAAAGAGCAGGTGTTGCGATTTTTCACACTCCTCTAAGAGAAAATTAATCTTTGACTTGAGGATTCCGCAGAAAGATTTGGCGCCTATGTACCTTTCGCTGGAACCTTTCCTAGCGAGTTGGTCGGTGATTTCCTTGCTTTTTATGCCCTTGTGACCTGATACCCACCAGAGTTCGACCTTATTTATTTTCCTTGACGGATTTTGAGTTCATACTATGCGAGCCCAACGCTTTAAACGTTCAATATACCTTAAGTTTCAATATACCTTAAGGTATATTGATGATTATACTTCTTATGCCAGTCTCTAAGTTTAGGTTGACGCACGTTAGGATGGCGTATAGTTCGGCTTGGAAGATACAAGGACTAGTTTCCAGGGCCTTCGATATCTTCCGATTTGGTTCAAAGACGCCAGCACCAACGCCGGAATCCATCTTGAAGCCATCTGTGTACGACCTGAGGCCTTTGTTTGACGTTTAGCAAGGTATCGCCGCTTTCCCAAGCTGTACCGGTTTTTTTCTTTTTATAATTCGTGCAGGTTCAAGATTGTATGCTCTTATGGTGTTTGTCACACAACCTGGACGGGGTGCAGATGGTTTGTGTCGAAGGTGTTCGTTCGCTACTCTTCAGGGGTGGTTGTCCTAGATAGGATTTGATAGATTCGACTGAATCTGCGTTGGTTTTAGTTCACAGTAACACTTTCGTTTCCATGTCATTAAGGTTTTATATTGGAAATTCACACACAGAGTATGAATGTTGAAGTGATCTTGATAATCATAACCAGCTCAGAAAGGTGTTGTAGAATGGACATATGAACCAATGGTCTACATGCACTACGTATAGCAAGCTTTTTAATACAAAAGTGCAGTGGAGTAATTCCAATCAGTGCCTCTTGGACAGCCGTCGGGCAAGTTGGCATGGCGCCTGTAATGCCGTGACATGCTAGCCTCTGAAGGCCTTGAAGTTTAGCTATTGTAATTTTGTGCTCAACAGCAGACGCATAAGTGATGACAGGTCTTACTACCCCGGTATAAAACCAGTGGATTACCTTAGGTTTCAATCCCCAGGTTTTACTGTAAGTGCGTCGATAGGCCCACAGTCGCCTTTGCATATTTGTTTTTGATGTTGGAGTTCAAGTTAAGTTTGCGATCAAGGACAATACCCGGATACTTGATTTCTTCTGAAAATCCTATATTTGTACCGTTCAGGGAGACGGAGGAAGGTCGTTTTTTCCTCCTTTTTGTAAACGGGACTTAGGTTGTCATATTTAGGTTTATCGATAAACCCTCTCTGCTACAGCAGTCAAAGATAAATTGAAGCTCAAGTTACAAATTTTGATTTTACCTGTAACAATAACTACGAGGTCATCGAACTTGGTTAACTTGTAAAGTAGGTCGTCGATAACTATCGACCAGAGTAGTGGTGAAAGGACTCCACCTTGTGGACATCCTTTAGCTGCCCATACTGTCACAGAGAACTCTACGGATGTAGCTGATGTAATAGAGTTAAAGCCAGTATTATCAAATGCCCCCTCAATATCGAGCAAGCCGCAAAAAAGCTGAGATGTTTTATTTTCTAATATACCTCTAATATGAAGCTCTAACAGGTTTTCCATTGTTTATAGTAAGAAAGATGTATCTGATAGGGCGATAGGATTAAGGTTGTTCACTTGGTTTTCCAACTTTTGGGATGAAGACAAGGTTGACTTATCTTCAGATTTAAGGAATGGATCCCCAGTTGAAACTTGACCTAAAGATAGCTAACAGGAGTGCTAGAATGATGTCTAGGCCTCTCTGGAGGATAGCAGGAAAAACATCGTCTTTAGCTGGAGCTTTGTAGGGCTCAAATGGGTCAATTGCCTATTTAACTCTGTCTACTATCGATGTAATTTGTGACGCTCATTAGAGCATCGAGAAATGTAAGCTGGGAAGCAGAGCCCTGCGATTGACTTTGATTTGCGAAGAAGCCCGAGTCCATTTGTGTTCCTGAGATAGGACTTTATAGAGTCGGGCCGCGGTTGGTAGTTAGTCTACACTTTCGCAATGTTTCCTCCAAGACCTTCTCTTGGCAGATCTATAATCAGTCCAACTCTTCGTTCTTTTAGCTCTTTTAAACAGAGATCTCACCCGTTTTCTCAAAGTTTCGAGCTATGCATTACACCAAGCTACGCAACACTTGTGTGTATGTGATATGTGTGATCAGATAATGAGGCCTCATTGGAGACCTGTTAGATAGAATTCAAAAGCAAGCGATAAAGCTTATAAGAGACTTTAATATTGTGAAGTTACTTAACTCGCTTGAACAACAACGCAATGCTTCCTCTCTACCAATGCTATCATAAGCTATCCGTACAAATCCTACCCATTTTTAATTAACTCGTTTAGTAAAAATATCGAGGTCGCTTAACCCTTTAACGATGACCTCTAGTCTTTAAAGTTGGTAGCTTCTCAGTGAGACCAGTTGAACCTAAGAGTCTCTTTTTAATTTGCTTTCAAAGTACCACCATGGACCTGGATAATGCTTCATGAACTATAGAACTTAGACCACTGTTAATGGCAGGCTTTATGACTAGCGCCAATAGAATAAGTTCCACGCACCAATTCAAAAAATAAACAAATGATCATTATTTTTAATCCTTAATTTATTTCTCAATCCAAGTATCCGTTATATAAGAGTCGGGGCAACAGCCACTTTAGTTCCGCCAAATAGCTGGGCAGCAATCGAATAGAAGCTTGAGCCTCATCGCTTGATAGAAGTTCCTCCAATTCTTTCGGCTCTTGTTCCGATGCAAACGAATGTACGAGCGGCAAAAACGACGCAACTATCCATAATTCTGAAAAGAGCAATCGATACAAAGTGAAACAGCTGCCTTTATCAAAAGATAGAAGACCCTACCAAATTCCTTAAACTTATAAAAATCACAGTAGAAATCTGCCAAAGTTGGTAGATCACCAGAAAATCCGATTTTCTTTAATGTGTCCAGGAAGATCGAAAAGTAGAAATATACAAACTCTTCCCGTCGATATCGTCTCATGTCCTCTTTCATCATCAAATATATGCTAAAGGTTATATCGATTGTAGCTGGACCGTAACAACAGTCTTGAAAGTCGACCTATGTATGTTGTAATAATCAGGAAAAAGCTTGAATGAAATTTTGGTGAAAGCTTACGATCATCACATCCTCGCATATTCCGTTGCTGTCATACCTAAGCATTATGTTCATTATGTCGAAGTCACCGTGATTCAGGACTATTATAGCCTTACAACCTCGTTCGTAGGCATTAAATATATCATTGCATTTAGGTATGATAGTGTCCTTCTTGGCAAGAATTTTGTCAGAATACTGTTGCAGCCCCTCCACTTTGGATAGAGTCTCTCCTAAGGATTCCATGCCACCGGTGACGAAGTGTGGTTGATTCTCCTGAGGGCTGGATAGTAGGCCATTATTGCAGGTTTTAATGGATTCATCACCTTCTTCCGCCAGTTTGTAACTAACTGCATGCCATTTTGCGATTTTGGTGAGACACATTTTAACCTCATCCTCCGTTGGCAAGCTACCATGCAGGGATGTATAACCGAGTTTAGTAAGATCTTCGAGGATGATCACTTTATGTGGTGTTAGAGAATAATAAATGATTCTATAACGATATGATGATAAGTCTTTTATTGTACACCTAGCTATACTTACTTGGGACAAAGCTGTGTGTCGTCCCCGTGTTGCTTAAGAATGCGTTCGAACTTAGGCAGGTGCTCGGAATACATTTGTATTTCAGTTTCGAAAATCGGAGACTTTTCTAAAACCTGCTTTTTAAAGCCATCATCTTGAGGAAGGGTCTTAACTATCATTGAAATTTTGGACCTGCCATTTATATCTGATCTGTAAGTAGCTACAACACGGAATAGAATACTGGCAAAGTGATCGCCTTTGGAGGAACCAGGAGTGATTTCCAAGTTATCAATCTAAAATAAGGATATAATTTGTGTGGGATCTTCACCACGGATATCATAATATACTGACGAAAATACTGTCCGTTTTCTCATACGTTCGCAAAACCAATTCAAAGTATTCTTTGTCCATCCAGGAGGGCGCGTTCGCCTCGTCACTGTTACAGTCCAGCATTGTCTGAAGAAAAAAACTCTAAAAATGCAGTTTCACTTGGTCCATTTTTAAAATTACATTATAACACTAGGTTAAGAGCAATCTAGGACGGATTCAGTGAAGTCTATCCTTGCGTTAAGAACTTTGGGAATAAATGAAGACTTTTCTTTGTCGGATATTTACAATATATGAAGGTAACACTGGAGGATTCCCGTAATGTTTCCAATAAAAATTTAGGGAAAACAGAGAGATAGATAGACTAAAGGCACTTCAGAAAACGAGAGATCAGATGGATATAAACCCTGCAGGTCATCGAAGAAAAATTGATCTAGAATGTTGTCTCCTTCTCAAAATAGAAAAAAAAAGTCTGTTTGGACAAGTTGCAGCAATTGCAATGGTGTAAAGGATTGTTACTGCTTCTGTTGTTGCGACAGTAGTTGTTGCTGTGGCAGTTGATGGTGATGTTAAAAGCGCCCCTTTCCTCGCTTGGACCTTTAGCTTTTCGGTCAAAGTGGTGCGGAAGGAGCCTTAAATTGGGCCTCGAGTTGACCCTTCTGCGGCTTTTCATGCCGGCGGCCGATGTTGCGAAATCAGATGATCTATCCTATTTGACTCCGCAAGACTTACTTGGTTTCAGAGTACAAATAATCTGCCCCTTGGCCTTAATTAAGCCCATGATTACGTGGATACGTCTCGTGTGGTTCAATGTGAGAGCCAGCGTAAAAGGTGCTTGAGAGACAATGTCCCAGGACTGTATCATGCAAATTATAGGATTAGAGGCTTCTGTTATCTATTGGAGCACTCAGACACAAATACTGGTTCATTGGACTACCAAACAGACAATTTTTTTACTGTATTTTCCCCGTTGTTCGGGGAAAGTGAGGAGGAGCTTCAGTGATATTGGGCTAAGAGATTCGGCACACACCACGTTGGCCCTAGGGCGCACCCTGCGCGAGCGAAAGCGCGACAGTTGCGAAAGTGTTCTGCTGGATCATCCCCCTCGCAACATGCAGCAGAGAGCGTCTCACTGATGCCAAACACTTAGAGATGCTTGGCAAAAATGTGGACGTCTCCTTAAAGATAAGAAAAATATTGCGGACTTCTTGCAGGCATCAGGGCGTACGCCCTTAGTCATCCTGCGTATTGGATATTCTCTCCATCTACGACTGTGTGGATTAAAGACCGAATCATTGATGCAGGTAGACCTAAGGCAGTTTCAGGACCTGAGAAACGCTCCTCTGAGCCCCTTCTAGCGAGTTCATCGGAGATCTCATTTCCTGGGATCGAAGAGTGTCCTGGAACCCATACAAGCGTTAGTGAATTTAGTCTTCCGACTTTGTTCAAAAAGGTCTTGAGTTCATGCACTGATTTAGAGCCGGATAGAGGGTTGGATACAGCTTTGAGTGCAGCTTGGCTGTCACTGCAGACGCATATGCTTCTTCTCTTCCAATTGTGGTTCACAACATAGTGTATGGCCATTAGGATTACGTATATCTCTCATTCAAAGACAGACGCATATTGTAAAAATGCGAAGACAGTCCTTTCTAGGTTCAGTATCTGACCAGAGCTAGAACTGACGCCATAGAAAGATGACTATGAAATTATAGCGCAATAGGATGGCAAGTGTCATTGCGTCGGAAGGCATATCCATGAGACAAAGGTGGTAGGATATTTCCCACGCAAGTACATTGTCACTCCAATGTAAAAACGATTTCTCTTGGGGCGCGACATGGCAGTTCGCATCTCCTGATAAATATGTCAAGATACCGAAGGTTCATCATAGCATCTAGAGCAGTGCCTGGCATGCTGAGGAAAGCCGCTGTAAAGCTAAGACAAATCGCTCTTTGGAGTTTGGTGAAGCCACGCCGTGTTGGCGTATTAGCCTGTTCCAACAGACAATCGATACTTATGAGATTATCGGTCTTATCATTGCCATGTAGATCCAGAGACCTTTTTCGGCAATAAGCCCCATATTTTGCCAAAAGCTTTCTATTGCCAAAATACTGACAACGATTTGGTGCTTTTTGACTCAACCAAAGAAGCTTGCTATCTAAGATGACTCGGGATGGGAATGTCTTTTAGCATCAGCTGAGTCATGCCTATATTTTTCCTCATTTTTGTGAAGAGAACGACATCAGTCTTAAGAGGATTAAACGAGATTAAACGCCTGAGACACACAGAGCACGGCAACATCATCTGCAAAGGGCATAGGGCATAGGTTCAACAATCATTGAGAGCATCGAGCAGAGCGTCCACCGCCATGCACTATAACAGCGGAGACAAGACGCCACCTTGCGGGCAGCCCCTGTTTACGCCAGATTTGACACGTTGTTCGAGGCTTGCATCAACGATTAATGTCCCGTGCACAAGCATTAATTTGATACACAAAACCAGCGCATCATCTATGGCCATGCCGTCTAGCAGCATTACACATGCTTAACCTAATCTCACTTACTAGCTAGGGAGAACGGGAGAGAGGGGAGGGTGGTTAAAAAGGCGGATTTTTAGGCATCGAGTGCTGAGGTTGAAATCGAAGTAAGGATTCGAATTAACACTTCCCAGCATACGAGAAATAGATTCATTGGAGCCATAGGCAGTAAGGGGGTTGGGTATATAGAAGAGACGGAGATTTCGTACATTGCGGGGGTTAGTGTTGATAGAGACAGAGTAAAACGTAGGAATCGGCGTTGGATGCTCCCGATTCTAGCTAGAAATGTGGGTTTGTTGGAAAGGAGACCACACTTGAGAGGCGTATTCAAGAAGGGGCCGGACAAAGGTTATGTAAAGGGATCGGGTAACGTTAGGGGCCGAGAATTCTTTAGACCATCGCTTCACGAAACCGAGTGCATAATTAGCTTTAAATATTATCTCATCGATGTGTGCGCGAAAATTTAGCTCCTGGTCACATAATATGCCAAGATCGCGAATGACTTGAACCGTGGAGATGGGTTGATTATTGAGGAAGTAGGTTTGATTCGTTTACGTGAAAAGGTAATTGATTGGCATTTGGAAATATTAAACTCTAAGCAATTTTTGGAACACCAGATGGAAAAACTATTGAGATCAGATTGAATAAGGGAAAAGCCATGACTGGAGGAAATGGTCTTGAAGAACTTGGTGTCGTCGGCGTATAATGAGATGTGGGAGTGTTTGATCACCATTTCAAGATCGTTTATGGAAAGAACGAAAAGAAGTGGACCTAAGTGGCTGCCTTGGGGGACGCCGGAGGAAGCTAAAAAGGGGTTAGAGAAGGCAGATCTAAAACGAACACTGTAATAGCGATTTTCCAGGTAACAAGATATCCACATCAAAGAAATGGGGTCGAAGGGAGGACAATTTGAAGAGTATCAGTCTGTGGGAGATTTTATCGAAAGCTTTACTGAAATCGGTTGCGATAACGTTGACTTCTTTGCCCTTTCACCGCGCGCCAAAGAATAGGTATGTAGGCAAGTGCCAGGCTAGCAGTGAAAATTCTTTTCAGAGTAGGAAGCAGCTGTCTTATACCTTTTTGCAGCATAACGGGGTATATCCAATCAGTGCCCGGCGACTTAAAGCCATCGAAGGATGCCACAGCAAATTCAATGGCCACAGTCGTTGTTGGGGGTGGTCGTGGTGCAATGTCAATCATCAACGACTGTTGAGCGGAAGGTCTGTAGTTCAAGTCTGTCCATAGCCAAGAACAATTCCTATACGTAAAAACTGTGCAACATCCAGCTTTGTTGATTTTCCTCGCTTGAGAACTTTAACTAACTTGCTGATCGCGCTCAAGGTCTCTTCGCAGAAGGTCTTATAAGAATAATTCTTCGATTTACGAATAAGCTTCTTACATTCCTTCTGCTTCGAACGATACTTATTCCAGTCGTTTTCCGAATTCGATTTAAGCGATCTACTCGTATTCAGGAGAATTCTAGCTTCCCTGCGAAGACATTGGAGCTCAGCGTTCCACCAGGGAACCGACTTCCTGCTGGGAGGTTTTTTTGTCAGGACATACGAGTACGAAACATTTGGTGATGGCGCTGTTCAAGGTTGGTTGAGAGCCAACATTGTTGATGACGAGGTCAGACGAAAGGAAAAAGTGTGGAAAGATGGTCTCCTCTCCGTTTGCACTTGCTGCTGGCCCAAACATTAGGATCGCAACAAATGATGAGTCCAATCTTTTGGCTTCTGCGAGTTGAGAAACCGCCTGCGGTCACGGAGGCAGTACCGAAGCTTGGGGAAGTAAGCAGACGCCACGACGAAGTGTTCAATTTCTCTGTGTGCTTTGTAGATAACTCTAGTAGCCACCAGATCTTGTCCACAGAATTGACCAAGTTTGGTTACCGATAGTATGTCCGATATGGTGAGGCAGACCCTAGGCCTTTCGGATCGCTCATCATGGAGAATCGTAGCATCACGTATACCACCAAGACCACACAGGTGTTTATTCCACACCTATGGTTCCTGAATTTTTAAAAATTGATGATTTGTGCTTCTGCATGCAATTCTGCTACAAAAGGGCGGTAGCAACCTTGCAACAATGTAGATTAATCTGAGTAAAAATCATAGATTTAAACTGCAGAGCACGTTCCATCCTTTGACTAATTGACATCCAAATGGAATAAGATTCTACCAAGGGCGAAGTAGGGAGGTGAATTGTACAAAGTTTTCAGAGTCTCGACGGAGCCGTTACCTATTACAGCCAGAGTCTTCAGATGGCCATTACAGACAGCCCCTCGTATCAAATCCCGCCTTCTTCGTACGTAATCGCATCAGCACATCCAACTTTTTTCCACATTTTCCCGGAATTCAACAGATGACGCGCGTTAGTTAAGGAAGACTGACTACATAGTAGTAGTTCCCAAAGGGGCGATTTTCGGCTCTATGCGCCTGATCTAAGCGGATGTCCCCTGTGAGGCACAGCTCCCCACAAAGATGCCATTCATCATTTCAGACCTCCCAGCCTGAATACAAAAACGTGTTGCTGAAGCTACAGTCAGTCACGAAAGTCTACATATACCCCTGAAAAGTGCTAGATCAATGTTTATAGACAAATAATATTTTTTTAATAGATAATATAATATTGTTCAAAAACATGATTTAAAATAAAAACAAGTCCTTTCCTCTGAATCTTCTTCTTCTTCTTTTCCTTTTCCGGCGTTGTTATGGTCAGAAGTGTAGGACCATAACCTTCCCACTTAACTGCATTCCTCCTGGTCCGCTTGTGGAGTCCGCCTGTTTGACCTCAGAAAGTAGCGGCAGGCTTCCCGGTTTGGGATTACTTCATATCTGAGGCCAATCAAATGCTGGTGTTTTTGCATTTGTTTGCACCAATTGTTTTTCGGCCTGCTTTGTTTTTTTTTTGTTTTTTGTGACAAGGGCATGCTCCAGATTTTTTTGTTTGATCTTACTCTTACAACACCGGTGATCTCCAGTCGTGTCAACCCACTGATTTGCATGTACACTTGTGGGGCAGTTTAATTGTGATATATGTGTCTCCAGGCTCACCTTGGTGTTTTCTAAATTGCCTAGATGTGATTTTTGTTTACCTTTGTTTTAGTCGCCTTTTACGACAAGCGAGAGGTATCGCTGCAGGGATATTCTTAACCCGTCCCTGCACGGATTAAATCCTCTGAATAATTCAACGAAAACAAGAAAAAAACAAAAAAATAAGCTCACGAAAGTCTACATATGCAAAAAAAAACGAAATAAAATAAAATCACTATTTTGTTGGACCACCGTTTGATTCCTGGACTGCTTTAAGTCTTCTAGGCATAGAGAGAATTACGTTTTCGGTGACGTCAGGGGTAATTGAAGCCCAGGCATTCGAAAGAGCCGTTCTTAAGGAAGTCTTATTCGTAATTTTATATCTACGAACCCTGCGTTCCAGTTCATCCCAGATATGCTCTATTGCATTTAGATCTGGGGATTGGGGAGGTGGATGAAGTTGTTTTGGGACCCTTAACACCAGCCACTCTCTTACAATCTTTGCCGTATGCTTAGGGTCGTTGTTCCTGATGTAATATCCAGCTGCTTCCAAGCCCCAGCGACTCGGCAGAGCCATGCAAATTATCACGCAAAATATTGAGGTACTGATAACGATCCATATTCTCTTCAATAAAAACTAGCCTTCCGACACCAGAGGCTGCCATTGTCCCCCACACCATTACATGTCCACCACCGTGCTTGACAGTAGGAGCCAGGTTCCATTTCTTGATTAGCCTTGCGCCATACTTTTCCCCTGTCATCGGATCCAAAGATGTTGAACTTGCTTTCGTCCGTGAAAAGTACTCTCTTCCAAAAATCGTGATCCTCCGATATGTAGCGATTTGCAAACTCGAAGCGTTTTTGGCGGTTAGCTTCACTTATCCACGGTTTTTTTCTTGGAACTCTTCCATTAAAACTTTCCGACCTCAGAACTTTAAGCACAGCTTCGGGATGAATTTCTTTACCTGTTGTGTTGTTCGCAATGTCTTCCGCCAATTTCGGAGCACTAATTCGAGGATTAGCGGTAATTTTGCAGATGATAGTTGGGATATCGCGACTATTTAATTTTTTCGGACGGCCTGAACGGGGATTATTTAAAACGTGTCCTCTGTCGTTATAATTTTTTATTATTGTCTGCACAGTTGCAGCACTTTTACCCACGATTTTCGAAATTTCGCCATAACTTTTTTTTTCATTTCTAAGTTTTATGATTATATTTCTCACTTCCACTGGTATTTCTCTTCTGATCTCCATTTTAACAAACATTTTAGCAAACGGAGGCGGTTATTACAACAAATGAGACGCAACTGAGTTTCTGTGAGGAAGAATTCGCATTTGCTGGGAAAAATAACGGTACTTTGTTCCGTCTACTAGGATATTCGTCTGAAACACAGCTGTATGTAGACTTTCGTGAATTTTTTTTTTTTTGTATTTTTCTTATTTTCATTGAATTATTCAGAGGAAAGGCCTTGTTTTTTTTTAAATCATGTTTTTGAACAATATTATATTATCTATTAAAAAAATATTATTCGTCTATAAACATTGATCTAGCACTTTTCAACGCTATATGTAGACTTTCGTGACTGACTGTAGATCCAGTAGAGGATCCTCGCAGTGTGTGCAATCTGCGCTGGGCATTCTACTGTCTCTGGCAGATTTCCCTATCCTGACGTTTTCAAAGTAAATGGCCGCTTCTTTGTACGAAAGCTGCTTCTCTCGGCTCTTTACGATCATTCGGATCTCCTTCCCAGAGGAAAGGGTTTTGTTATGTGAAGTGCCCGCCTGCGAAGAGCAGTCCTTGGTTCTCTTCGTCTTAATGTTTTTTTATTTCGATTACCCGTTGCCACGTTGGAAGAGGAGACATCATGTTCTGGTTCCCCGGCAAGGCTGTCTTTGGCGGCCGTCTCCCTTTTGTGAACGCTCTTACAGCGCTCCGTCAAACGCTCGAGTCAAAATAAGCAAATCTTCCAGAATGGTTTTTTTTTCTATACATTTCCATAAGACACCAGTTTTATTTAAAGATCTTGTAAGATTACCGCAACAATACCATAGCCACAAATAGACTCAGAGTGAAGAAAACAGAACGAAACACATCGGTCAGTGGAGTGATATTCTATGGTAGATGAAATTTACCTCCGCTTCAAAATACGATAAGATATTTTTCATGCTAACAGAAAGAGGGAAAAGCACAACAGGCGTTAGCCGAGCCGAGACGACAACTAAAGTACGATTTTATCTTTTTATACATTTGATGTACATATGTACATATCAAGCAATGCAAGGTCTTTCCCGAACACATCCACCAATTATGGATTTCAGAATTATTCCTTCTAAGTCAATTTATTTACTGGTCAATCCCGAAGCGATACCATCACTTAGGAACACTCAAACGGTTCACACCTGTTCAACTACGAATACTCATCTACCGAAAGGAACCAATTCCCATTACCAGTTCAGAAATTCCCGGAACTATTATCCAATGCCTTTAACTTTAGGAAGAACACTTCGAACAAACTCCGGAGATCTCCAGATATCGACTGATACAGAAACCACCAATGAGACGTCCCACTCAAAATGGCCGCCGACGTTTGCCTACAAGCTCGGGCGAGCACGTGGGTACCTCAAGTGCTGTCAAAATTTTGTAAACAATCACGCACATTGTTATAATTCCAAGAGTGTGTGTGGCAGGAGTACACTGCGGTACAATGAAATGAACTCACACGTATTCACGATTAGAATTTGTTTGTAACGGGTTTTGTCGCTATGCACCTGAACCTCTGTCAAAATCTCGGAAAAATTTCAGGGTGTCAGGGGGGAAGACGTACGAAAGACGCACGTCTCATTCTGGTTTCTGGACTGATACAAGCCATAGAGCCATTGACGTATTTGTATTCTTGTTCGATTTCACAACTAAATGTCATATGCTCTGCGCCTACAATATAGCCGATGGATTAAATAAAATTGAGCATCATCTGCACGTGCTTCTCTCTTTGCCTTTCGCGCGAATTACTAATTCGTTAAAATCTCTTTAGCAGACCAAGAGAGCGAATGAGCTTTTATGGTGATGACTTGAAAAAGCTTTGAATTCATGTTGAACAATTGATAGATAACTTTCGGTGGCGACCCCTAAATGGGGCTGCTGATTAGATACACAGCGCTGACTCTTAAGCAATTCGTATACTAAATTTTGACAACAAGCAACGGTTGCGGGACGTAAAGACGTGCTGGAAATGAGTAAACATATGTTATTCAGTCACTAAGTTATTGGCTTTTTTTTTAAAACCTTGAAAACCAAAGCTTTCATTCTATAAATAGAACAAAAATGACGCTGTTGACTTCACCTTGATTTCTAAGTCCAAATTATTGTTGTAAAGGGAATTGTATATTATTTGGACATTGGCAATGTGGTACAAAATGAATCGATGAATGCTTGAACAAACTAAAAATACTAAAATAAAATACTAAAAACTTATCTTCGAAATGAGTGGTATTGTAATACGAATTAAGAAAAAAAAGTAATAATGCATCAACTCTGCCTACTTTAGGTAAATTTGTGAAATAGGCTGAGAGCTGATAACACAAATTCCGTTGGAAAACAGTACATAGTTTTGGGGCATGGTACGTTGAAGTCAATTTTGTGTGAATTCAATATGAATACGAGAAAAATATCAGATTTGTTAAATTGACTCTGGTTTATGTATACATACGTAATAATCAACACGCCGTTTTTCTACACGTCCTTTATTCAAAACAAGCAAGCGAGAGAGGGTATATAAAAGTTGACAGGAATGAAAATGTCATGTGTTTTAAAAATTGTTAGTTCGGTTGGTTGCTTCGATTGTAAATTTCATTTATACTTTCGGAACATCCCGCCCGCCTTCGTCAGATCCTGGCGAACTATTTTCCTGCTCTATGGGTAGTGTTGCAGATTGATGATATCCTCCCTGGCAACCATAACAACCCTGAACACGACAGTCGTCAGCTCTATTACATTCTTTAACTTCCTTGATTACGCTTCCTTGCTTGTTTCACTGCTTCTTTGTTTTCTGATTTTTAAAGCGCTTGGTTCAATAAAGAAAGAACGCTTCAATCGTTCAAAAGTCCGGTTGTGCTTTAATTTTTTTTCCCTACATTTTTTGCGCCTCGTGTGAGGATTGATCGATTTAGAATTTTTTTATACTGGGAGTTATGGCAGCGTTAAACCTATGGGCGGTGGCCTCATGACCGTGTGGTTAAAGCAAATATCGATGATGCTGATATCATTCAATTGGAGTAGGAGATGAAGTCAATAACGGCGCATTACCAGCGGTTCGTCTCTCAACATGCAATACTCGTTGGAAAATTTGGAGGAACACGCGAATCTTCGGGAACATGTGGACAGCATTGTATAATGGAACATGAGTAATCATTAACCGTAGGCTAGCGCATCTTCACCGTGGATCGGATAATCGGGGGAAATCAACAGAGCAGGCCAACACGTTGACAAACAGAGTGTACATGCGGTTGGATCCCATTACCATTCCAGCATTCGATGGTGCGCTCCACAATTGGCTGGCGTTTAAAAACACCTTCGAGACCTTGGTGTATTTTACGGATTTCCCAGAAGCGTACAAATTGGGAAAACTACGGCAGGCCATAAATCCAGTAAAGGTTCCCCTAGTCGGCGCAATATTCTGGTGGGTATCAAGAAGTGTGCAGGCTCTGAAGAATGGATTTGATAATCGAAAGCTTCTCGCGGAAATCCATGTGCTTCGCCTTTTGAAGTTGCAACCTGCTGTGGACGAGACATCAGATGCCTTCTTGTGAATTGTGGACCCTTTGCGTGATGAATTTACTTGTGGAGCAATGGGATACCCTAGTTGTGCCAATTATCGTGGCAAAGCTCCCCAGCAACACGCAGCGCGAGTGTTGTATGGACTGTTCGTCGACCAAGATCCCGACTTTGGCAGACTTATTGGCGTAAGGTAATTCGAACAACAGGTCAAGAAGGCGTGGCGGCAACCTCCCGTACTTCCCGCGCTCAGCTCTTGATGAGATCCCACGTAGCTATGCCAACTCAAAATGGATGTCCCTTTTGCAAGGGACCGCATCGAATCACACATTGCCAACGTCTGTTAAGTGAAACTCCGGCCCAACGGTTTGTTGATTTGAAGAATTCTGGCCTCTGCTTCAACTGCCTACGGACTGGACATACATCAGCACAGTGCCCTGCAAGTGGTTGTCGGAGTTATGGCAGAAGACATAACACCATGTTCTGCCGAGAGTCTTCATCTTCAACGGTGGACCCCCATCCGTCTTCATCATCGCAACCATCAGTAGAGACCACCACACAACAACCATCCTGACTAGATGACCACAGAGTGTTGCTAGCAACAGCGCGAGCATTCGTACGAACCCATTTGGAACAGCGCTTATGTCGACTCCTCTGTGACCCTAGATCACAGGTGAGTTTTGTGACTGAACGCTTGGCCAATCAGCTTAGCCTTCCTAGGATTAAATATGATGTAGCAGTAGAAGGAATCGGCGCTTTCGCACGGGGTATGGTGATGCTTTGGATTCAATCCATCTGCTCCGACTTTGAAGTGAGAATAGATGCTTTGGTTCTTCAGTCGATAACTTCTGTGACTCCTGGATAGAAGCCAGTGGACCCAACTATGCGGTCTCCAGCTGGCTGATGTGCACTTTGCGTCACCTGGACCCATCGACGTACTAGTTGGTGCCGATATCTGGGGTCAAGTGGTCGAGGGTGGAATTATTAGTGGGAAACCAACCGAGCCCTGCGCTCAACGCACGAGTTACGGCGGCTACCTCTATTCCCGTCGCCCCCTAACCAACCAATAAGGATAGTTCCGGTCCAGAGTGGACCGAGTATCTACCATAAGTTGTTTTAAAGTATCTGGATTTCCCTAATCCTTAGCCGGTACTTTCCTATTGTAATAAAATTTACGACCGGAAAGGACAAAAAGGATATTGGGAATTTTCCATCATAAAATATCGGAGGGTCACTTCCTGTATCTTTTTGTATATTTAAGCTATAGTGTAAGAGAATAAAAAGGCAGTCTGTTGTGGATGTTCTTAGGAACGACAAGTTCACGATCCCTTGCTGAATGTTCCGAAATTTAGAACAAATAAATTATAACGTTTTTTCAAAACTCGTCTTTTAAATTTTTAAATACATATAACTGGCGCAGTCGGTAGGATCGGTGACGGTTTCTTTTTTAATTAAAGTAGTGAATAAATTGTGAATTCTTAAACCGTGGGTTTCTACCCTTTATCACCGCCGAACCATATACATACAAATCGTGTCCAACAAAATAAAGAAAAAACAGAAGTGATCAATAAAGAAAATCAGAAAATCAATACAGTGAAGAAAAACTAAAAAAAAAAAAAAAAAAAAAAAAAAAAAAATTGTTTTTTATATATACATATATATAAAGTGATCAAACACCAACAAAGCAAAACAGTGAATGAAAAAGCAGTGAAGAAAGAAACGAATTAATAAATTAAAGTGAATACTAACAAAACAGTGCATGGAAAAGAAAATATCAGTGGAAACATCAGAAATCATCAGAGAGCATCAGAAATCAGCAGGATTCGACAAGAAGACAACATGATCCTCCTAGTTTTTGGGTGCATGTAAGTTGTATAATAGTGTTAAATATTGATCATTACGTAATACATAATTACAATACAAACCCGAACATAAGATTTGCCTAGTGTCCTAGTGCCATATATATACGTGTAAAATTAGAGTTTAAATGACAAAAAAAAAGGCAAAAGAGACGAAATCATTTCTGCCTTATAATTTAAGACGACTATATAAGAGACTACATCCTTTAGCAGAAGAAAGCGAGTTGAACGAAACCTTTGATTCCTCCTCTTCCAGTTCTTATTCAGACAACCAGATGACCAAGAACAAATCATTAGAGACTATCATGAACGATCAAACCACAGGGGCATTAACAAATCTTATCTTCATCTTAAACGAGAGTATTATTTTCCTAATATGAAGGATAAGATTACTAAGACCATAAATTATTGCGAGCAGTGTAAGCAACTCAAGTACGACCGAAACCCCCCCAAAATTAAATACATTCAACCTGAAATTCCCCTTAAACCCCAAGAAATCCTACATATAGACATCTACAGCATAAATAACAACCAGATCCTTACAATCATCGACAAATTCTCCAGGTTTGCTTATGGTTTCACGCTCAGCTGCCGAAGTAGCATTACTATCCTCAAACACATAAAACAGTACGTAAGCCTATACGGCATCCCGAAGAAGATAGTGTGTGACCAAGGATCAGAGTTCGTTGCAAATATATTTCAAGATTTCTGCAAACAGCATGGAATTACCTTGCACTTCACATCCTACCAACAAATGTCCAGCAATTCGACTGTAGAAAGACTGCACTCAACCCTAACCGAAATATATAGAATCATATTCTCAAAGAAAAAAGAAGATAAATTAGCAACAGACCATGAAGAAACGTTAGCAGAAACCTTCATAACATATAATAATGCCATACACTCTATCACAAAGCACACCCCATATGAACTATTCTTCGGTAGGCCGTTCAAATTTTCCAAAACAATTAATCCCTCCAACGAACACGAATATTTGAATAAACTAAACCAATTCCTAGACAACCTTTACCCGAAAATACAAGAAGAAGTCAAAGCCATCACCACACGAAGGATCGTAAATCTGAATAAGCACAGGGAAGAGCCGGAGGAGACAAAGGTTGACGATACAGTATTTCGAAGAGAAGCTAGGCGCAATAAATTGACACCTAGGTTTTCAAAACAAATAGTAAAAGAAAATAACAAATTTACAATAATTACGCGAAACAACAAAAAGCTTCATAAAAGCAAAATTAGAAAGAAAATTACTAACACCCACTAACACCCTCGCCCACTAACTTACACAACCTAACTATCAAATTCACTTTCTATTCTCATCTACATACAGTATATCTATCTATATCTATATTTAAAATATTTAAAATACACACAATCAGAGCATAGCGTGATTGTGGCATCTCAAGAAAACATATTTTACCAAATACATACCTACATATAAGTATTCAATCGAACAAAATATTAATAATTACAAAAACGGAAATCATACAAAAAAAAAAAAAAAAAAAAAAAAAAAAAAAAAATTTTTTATCCTTAAAACAAATGGCATGATCAGAGCATAGCGTGATCGTAGCTAATCGATATGATTATCATAAAAATGATTATCAGAAAAATAATAATAACAATAATAATAATAATTTAAAATAAAAACATGGTGTGATTGTGAACAATCACTACCTCGAGAATATGTGACCAGGGCATATGGTTAACATTACTCGAAATGGACATGTAACCAAGGCATATGGTTAACATGATTCAAATAATACTTAACGAACGTGTAACCAGGGAATATGGTTAGCACGATTCTAATAAAAAAAAAAAAAAAAAAAAATAAAAAAAAAAAAAAAAAAAAAAAAAAAAAAAAAAAAAAAATATTAAGAAAAGAAATAGCATAAGTCGAAAAGAAAACAAAGAATACCCATTCTTCTCTTCCTCACTATAGCTAATTAACTTTCCAATTTAACTTTAACACTAACTTCACCCTTCCTACACTTTTAGCATACCACTCATTTCCTTCCAACTAATAAAAGTTCACAATATCAAAAAAAAAAAAAAAAAAAAAAAAAAAAAACCGCGACGTACTTCTGCTCCGGCTAGGAACCGGATCATATTATTAACCTGGACGATTATGAAACCAATATAGGGAAAATAAGAAAATAACTAACACTTTAAATACCTTTCAACAGAATACAGCAACAAAATAAAGAGAGAACAAGACATACTGACTAAAAATCAATACCTTAACCAAATTAAGTTTAATATATATCGACTTACGATATGATACGATAATAACGAGACAAAACTCATGATAACAAAACCATTTATTGCATACAATGATCAATATGCACAACACTTTAATACAGCTTGCCCCAAAACTGGAGAGACCTACGTTTGTATGCAACCCGAACTGGTCGAGAAAATGCCAAAATCCAGATGCTTAGGGAGACTGTTGGAGAAACAAGTCGCTCATTGTGGATTCGACAATGTGGGCAAAATCAAGTCGATAACTCAGCTTAAACCTAATTACATACATTTCACTAATGCACCACAAGTCCTTTTTTGTTTTCTCCTCTTGCAGCCCGAAAACCGGTACAATACAGGATACAGCTTTGCTACACTTCCGAAATTACAAAGTGCAGATCAACGGCATCACATATGAAAACGACCCAAACACCTACTGGGACGAAATACACACCCCACCACCACCAAACAGCATCATTAAACCAACCTATACCAAGGAAGTCCTTAGTCTAGAGAAGCTGAAGAAATACAATTTCAAGACGGATGTCAATCTTACCAACGTAGGCATCAAAACTGAAGTCTTACACTATATAACCGCACCAACTACCACCACATTCACCATCATCATAATCATCATTGTAGTCATCATCATGATCACCAAGAAAAAAAACTCCACGTCACTTCAACTTTAACCCCAACACTTCAATCCTTCGCTTCAGCCCCAACGACTTCATTGCGGCCTTCGCTCCATTCTAAGGGGGGAGGAGTTACGGCGGCTACCTCTATTCCCGTCGCCCCCTAACCAACCAATAAGGATAGTTCCGGTCCAGAGTGGACCGAGTATCTACCATAAGTTGTTTTAAAGTATCTGGATTTCCCTAATCCTTAGCCGGTACTTTCCTATTGTAATAAAATTTACGACCGGAAAGGACAAAAAGGATATTGGGAATTTTCCATCATAAAATATCGGAGGGTCACTTCCTGTATCTTTTTGTATATTTAAGCTATAGTGTAAGAGAATAAAAAGGCAGTCTGTTGTGGATGTTCTTAGGAACGACAAGTTCACGATCCCTTGCTGAATGTTCCGAAATTTAGAACAAATAAATTATAACGTTTTTTCAAAACTCGTCTTTTAAATTTTTAAATACATATAACTCACGCGCTTTGGATGGGTAGCTTATGGACCGGCGTCCACCTCCTCAACCAACATGCATCCACCCCATGCATTCTGCGCTTGTGTGAATGTCGATGATGATCAATTGGAAGATTTAGTGCGTAATTTCTGGAAGTTGGAAGAGGTGCCCGAAAATAATTTGGATCAGGACGAATGTGAGCGGATGGTCTTAGAAACATATACTCGAGACGAGGACGGTCATTACGTTGTACGCATCCCGTTCCATACACGGCTTTTGCGATGTCAGTTTGTGTGCTTACGCTGCCGCGCTATACATGAGGACTTGCGTTGTTGATGGACGAGTTACTCTGTTGCTGCTAACTGCCCGAACCAGGGTAGCCCCATTGAAAGGCGCTACTATCCCACGCCTCGAACTCTGCACAGCTCATCTACTTGCACAATTGCTGGATAGTGTCCGCGTTGCATTGAACCTAAAGGATAACCGATACTACTTGTGGTCAGATTCGGCTGTGGTGCTGAGTTGGTTACACAAACATTCTAGAACGTTGAAACCATACGTTTCGCCATAATCGCGTTCGAAAGATCCAAGAGCTCACAGTTCCAGAAAGGTGGTATTCGATCATCAAAGAATCCGGCTGACTGTGCTAGTTTGATTTGGGAGCACCGGAGCTCTTACGACATCGGCTATGGTGGCATGGACCAGAATGGTTGGTAACAAGTGAATCTCATCTACAAACAGCAGAGCGGCTCAACTCGGATGAAATAGTTTCTGCGCAGGTGGTGGCAATGACAGTAGTGGTTCAAGATAAGCGTATGACAAGACGAATCGACGGACATTTAATATCTCTCACCGAGCATTTTAGCCCACTGCGGAGACTACAGCGTACAATGGCGTACGTACTACGGTGGTGACCTTATCGGAAACATCTCTCAGGGTCCATGATCAGTCCAAAAGAAATGGATGGTGCTTTGTCGACTCTCCTTCGAATGGAACAAGGCAGCGCATTTAACGGTGAACTCCAGGCCATTCCCAACGGATCTACTCTACCTAGTTCAAGCCGGTTGCTACCTCTCAACCATATTCTGGATGGGGATGGTACTTTGCGAGTAGGTGGGCGACTAAGCCAGGCATCAATATCAAACGACCAACGTTTCCCAACAAATCTCTCGAAAAAAACGGAGCCTTGGTTAGGTTGCTGATTAATCAAGCACATGTAAGCACTCTTCATTGTGGAACCCAGCTTATGCTTCAAACTCTTCGACAGCGCTACTGGGTATTGAATGGGCGACAGGCTGTTCGAAGCTTTTTCCATCGGTGCGTCACCTGCAGACGACAGCGTCGGCAGACTTTGGTTCAACAAATGGCTTGTTTACCCGGACAAAGAGTTACGGCGGCTCGACCTTTCTTGGCGTCCGGTGTGGACTATTGCGGACCATTCACCATTCGGGTTAGAACGAAGAGGTCTCGTTCAACAACCAAGAGCTATCAAGCTAACGTTGTTTGTATGGCGATCAAGGCGGTGCAAATCGAGGTAATCGATGATCTGACAGCAGAGGCTTTTTTGGACGCATTCACGAAGTTTGTTTGTCGTCATGGCCCATGTCTGGACCTCTACAGCGATAACGGGACGGCGGTTGTTGGTGCCAACCGTTTACTACAAGGGAATTTCAATGCATGGCACAGCGCATACAATCAACAAACCCTTGCCAATCGTGGGACCAAGTGGCACTTCATAACCCACAGCGCGCCGCACCAAGATGGCCTATGGGAGGCCGAGGTTAAGTCGACCAAACATCATCTCGTGCACTAGGTGGGTGCACAGTCCCTCTGGTATAGTCAGCTGCAAACATTGGCCACTCCGATTGAGGCGTGCTTAAATTCGCGCCCTCTCACTCCACTTCACTTCGACCCCAACGATAAGTTGGCGTTAACGCCCGGAGATTTCCTTATCGGAGCCCCGTTGATTGGCACCCCAGATCGCAGAGTGGAAGACATTCCGATTAGCCATATCAAACGCTGGTAATGGCTGCTCCAAGTGCATCAACAATTTTGGCGGCGCTGGAACGAAGATTACCTGACAACGTTGCAGTTGAGGAATAAGTGGCAGCAACGGCAGCAGAATATTCAGGTGGATGACATCGCAAATGTGCGGCAAGAGAACCTCCCCCCAACACACTGGCGCTTAGGCCGAGTAATAGCAGTTCACTCGGGCAGCGATGGACTGGTGCGCAACGTAACTCTCAAGAATGCAAGTGGAACATATCAGCGTCCCGTACAGAAGCATACTTTTGGAGGCTGAGGATTTCGAACCCAAGGGTTCGACTGGGCATTATGTTGCAGATTGATGATATCCTCCCTGGCAATCATAAAAACCCTGAACACGACAGTCGTCAGCTCTATTACATTCTTTAACTTCCTTGATCACGTTTCCTTGCTTCGTTCACTGCTTCTTTGTTTTCTGATTTTTAAAGCGCTTGGTTCAATAAAGAAAGAACGCTTCAATCGTTTAGAAGTCCGGTTGTGCTTTAATTTTTCTCCCCTACAGGTAGTACGCTGATCTTCGTAATGGGCCGGAACAAAGTCGATGTCGCTGTTCTTAGATGCACCACACAAACCAATCCATCTGAACCAGGTTTCACGTCGACAACACGAACCAGATTCCATTTACACGGTGGATATAGATTGGATCGCCAATTTTTACTGAACGCTGGCGAGTAAACCATTTGGGACGCGGCTGCAATTCAGGAAGATACTCCGAAGTTCCAAGGGCACTATGACATTGACGTAACTGGGCGAGCATAGCGATTCGTCAATGAAGTGTTCAAAAGCATTGAAGCAGAAGCGGCTAAAATGGGTCTTTCAGAGAACGAGGGTAAAAACAAATATAGACTGTCATCCGAAAAAGACGCACAACACCGACGTCTTGGATAGAACATAACAATTGATGACTACATATTTGAAGTGGTCAAGGACTTCGTCTACCTTGGTTCACTAGTGACCAGCAGAATTACTCTTGCCAACCGCTGCTTCTTTGGGCTCAAGAGGCAATTGAGAAATAGAGCCCACTCTCGAAAAACCAAGGTAGCACTATATAAATCACTGATCCGCCCGGTTCTCCTTTACAGCGCAAAAGCCCGGACCTTAACGAAAACGGATGAGGATGCTCTTGGTCGCGTCAAGAGGAAAATTTTGAGTAGGCACTAGTGAAGTTGTGAAGAGTAGTGTAGTCGCTGTGCCGAAGCAACTAGTGAGTCTACAAGTGTCACAACAACAAATGTATGTGACCGACCTGGACACGACGAGTGTACCCCGGCCTAGATAGCTCATTACAGGTCTTCCTAGCGGTCTTTTTCCTTCGAGCTTTCCACTCATTATTCTTTTAACTGTTCGTCCACTGTTCATTCGTTCTACGCCTCCTGCCCATCTTCTTGATTTAATAACTCGGGTCAGAGTAGATTTTTTAAGTTTTTGGTGGGGGCTATACCCCCATTTTATTGTGCTTAATTCAAGCTACATACTTAATTTAACTTACAATCTTGGAAACTAAGAAAGATGGCGATTGAGACGGAGTTTTAGACAAGGAGTGCTAATGTTAAAGTCGAAACAGTTTTTCGCATTAACATTCGCAGCATACGGGAGATAGGTTCATTGAGCCATAGGAGGTACGAGAGGTGGGTACATAGAAGATACGTGGATTTCGTGTACTACGAGGGTTAGTGTTAAAAAAGATAGAGTTATAAAGGGACGCGCAATCGATGGTACCTGAGAGGAGTCGGTGGATAAAAAGGATGTCGGATATCCTTCGTTCTTCCAGCGAGCTCAAATTAATAAGTTTTAGGCGGTCTTGATAGGGAGGTAGGATCAGAGGATTGTCCCAGGGTTAGCCGCGAAGAGCAAAACGGAGAAAGCGACGTTGGACACTCTCAATTCTGGAAATGTGTGAATGATAGTAAAGAGACCACACTTGAGACGCGTATTCGAGAATAGGGCGAACAAAGGTTATGTAAAAAGACCGAGTGACGTAGGGATTTGAAAATTCTTTAGACCATCGTTTCACGAAGCCGAGTGCAAAATTGGCCTTAAGAATGGTATCGCTGATATGTGCAAGGAAATTAAGTTCCTGTTCGCATAATACACCAAGATCACGGATCACCTGAACGGTGGAAAGTAGTTGATTATGGAGAAAGTAGAGGCGGGGAGGAAGTTTGTTACGTTTGCGGGAGAAAGTAATAGATTGACACTTTGAAATGTTAAGGTCGAGGCAGTTCTTGGAGCACCAGGTGGAAAAGCTGTTGAGGTCCGATTGAATAAGGGAAGAGCCATGTTCTGAGGAGATGATCTTAAAGAATTTAGCATCGTCGGCATATAGAGAGATGTGGGAATGTTTGATAACCATTTCAATATCGTTAATGGTGAGGATAAAAAGAAGCGGGCCTAAATGACTGCCTTGGGGGACACCGGAGGAAGCAAGAAAGGGGTTAGAGAGGGCAGATCTAAAGCGAACGCTGTAGTTGCGATTTTCCAGGTAAGAGGAAATCCACTTTAATAAGATGGGCTCAAAGCCGAGAAAAGACAGTTTGAAGAGTATTGGGGAGATTAAAGACTTGCATTGAAAACTTAAATTATCATTCAAAATACTTTCGAAGATTTTGGGTATATGAGACAGTTTGGCAATGGGACGGTAGTTGTTAATGTCATTCTTCGGACACTTTGGTGTTATAAAAGAGGTTTTCCATATCCGGGGAAATTCACCTTGGGAAAGGGATAGGCTGAAGATTTTTGAGAGAGGTAGAGAAAGGGAGGAGAAACATTTTTTTAAAAATATAGCTGGAAGGCCGTCGGGGCCAGGGGTAAATTCATCGTTAAGTTGCTTTAATCTTTCTTCGAGACTACGAGGGAGAAATGGTCCAAAAGAAAAGTTTGATAAATATTTGAAATAGGTATGATCGCGTGCAAAGGAATCATGGATAAAAGATTGATTGAAAAATGTGGCAAAAAGGTTGGCGATGTAATGAGGATCATTGGAAGTTTCATTATTGAAGGAGAGTGAGTTTGGGTAGCCATCAGATTTTCTTTTGTGATTAACGAATTGAAAGAAGGACTTGGGATTATTTATAAGGTTGGTTTGCATCTCAATTAAGTAGTGTTGATAGAGAGATTTATAAAGCTCTACAAAATGCAGGTAAGTACCGAAATAGTTCGAAAATAGTGGAGGGGAGTAGAGTTCATGGAGTTCTTGATTGTGTAGTCTCCCCCATTCACCTGTTTTCCATATGATCCTTAAGATCTTGTATACAAAAAGTCTATTTACCACCTTCTTAATCAGAGACCAAGAGTAAGGTTTTATAAATACAAACATTGTGGAACAAAAGAGTTTTTCTGAATACTTTTTTCATGGCAAAGAAGCATACGTAGCGCATACACGTTTTCGTCCACTTTCTCAAAGCGTTTATCGCGTACAGTTCGGTGCAAGATTTGGATCGATCCAAGTCGGTCACTGACTATATATTTAGTTTTTCATTTATTTCTAAGCCTACTTCCTTTCCTGCTAGACTTTCTACATTTCTCTTAACTGTGTCCTCACTATCTCCCAGCAGGTCGAGATCGTCAGCATAAGCTAGAACGGATGTTATTCCCCTCAACTGTATTTCTTAAATCATGAATAGGCGCACGTATTCTATTAACTACAATATTAACCTGTGTTGGGACATCTCCTGGGCGAATTGCCAAATAAATTGAACCTCTCAACCTCTTTAATACATTACTGATAATCTAATCTCGACCGTTGCCATAATTCTTTTTTACGTAGGAGGCTAGCCTTCCTTGATCGTTTCATTGTTTTTAATAAATTGTACAATGGGGTCGATGAGTAGTCTGAGAATTTGCTGAACATTGAACAATTTGTAATTGAGCCGAGTAGTACTGGAAGATTTGGCAAACTGTCAACGGGCTTCTCTCCCAAGTCACTAAGCTTTTGTTTCCAAAATGAATTGAGGGTAATAAAAATGGAAAACCCGCAGAATTATTGACATCGAGCACCTACTAGAAGGTAACAAGCTTCCACAGTTTTTTAAGAAAAACTATAATATTTATCACTGTAAGGTAAATCAGGTATTATGGTTGTCGAATGCCCCACTTTTGAAGTTTAACAGAAAGTCACTGAGTCATTTTCTGATATTTTTCTCCCAAGCTTAAATAGAACAAGTTCTTTGAACCATTCTACGTAATATAATTAAGGGCAGCTAAAAAACGATGGGAAAGTGTAGGTTTCAATTGTTTTCTTAAACCAGCGATCATGCAATTGATGATGCTGAGGGAGCACATTAAAGGTAGTTACCCACACAAGAAGGTCATAACGAATGTAGGCCGTGTAACATACTTTTTCTGGATTAAGCCAATTCCAATAAATATATAAAAATATCAACAATAATCTACTTGTAGTCAGTCGGCCAAGTATTCAGTTCATAACTTTCATTCATCAAAACTTCATCAGAGAAACTGATGCACATCGTTACCGACTTCAACCATAGCATCCATACTGATTCTGCAAACGAAATAAATAATATCTTATCCCGCTTGGCCCATAATAATGAATAAATATTTATTAATCGAAAGTATGTACCTGATTCTCTCTGTCCACATGTGAGTACATCATAATATCCACAAGTTGCCGTTGCACTATACCTGTTGTCACCTTCCTCGAATGGTATAGCTTGGAATCAGCCCATAGTCACTACACTGCGCAGCGGTATTTCTCCATAGAAGAATTGAAAAAAAATTGTCGTTGTCAACACGACGATTCTGGCCATTGGCTTCAACGGTCGCCACCGCTACCGAATGAAATCGGTTATGTCCAAATTGAATCCGAAACCAATCGGATGCATTTCAGCCGAAAGCAACAAAGAAGGATGGCAACAGATACCGAAGTATTCGGTTAACATGTTGTCACTTTAATGGCCAAAATTAGGAAGACCGGATTGAAGCGCCTCACAGTTACCGTTGATGAAACGAAAGTAAGTCAATCCGCGTGGCCATAAAAGAGCTGCACTCCCGTCGTGACTGCTCATCGCACATTGCAGTAAATGAAGAATGACAATAAAATGTCGTTAATGGGATGCTTCGGGGAAGACATTATGCAAATCTTCACGACAATTCAGATGAAATGGGATGAGGCAAAAAACTTTGTCCGCAGTTCTGGCAGCAATCTTCTTAAAGCGTCCTGTTCTCGATTCGAAGGCTTACTTGGGTCCTAAACATGAGCATAGGCTATTGATCGTTGAACTGACAGTTGTGATATCTTTATAATGAATAATAAAATGTAAAAGCCAAGACCAAGCAACACTCGCAGAATGTTGAAATAGTGAACTATCACTGGTGAAAATATCGCGAAATTATTTCATTTTATTATTGGCTTAATGCAAGCCTTGGGAAAGAAGAAATTAGCTTAACCAATCTAAAATTAAAATGAAGGAGGGGGTGAATCGCAGCGGTTGAGAGAGGTTGGTTCATGGTAGCCGTAGTTCGTTCGATGCGGAAGAGGGACATGAACCGAAAGTTTTGGGGATTGGTGTTCAGGAGAATCATTTGAAGCAGTATACCGCAGTCAATATTATCATTAAAAAGAGTATACCTGCAACCTGCGTTCTTCTATTTATTGTAGGTCCTGTAAAACGGTAAATTATAGGTATGAATCCAGGAATACCACGAAGGGCAAAATGAATAAGCTGAAGTTGAGCAGCCTTAGACTGACTAGGCTTGACTAGCATAATCAAGAATGGGTCTAAGGAAAGCAGTATAAAAGGATTTTATGACACAAAGATTCGAGAACTTCTTGGACCGACATTTCACAAAGCTGTGGGTGGAATTTGCTCCTTTGATAATGTTGTTGATGTGAAGGCGAAAGTTAAAATTCTAAGAGCAATGAATTTAAGAAGTATAATTTGAAATTTTGTCGAAGATCTTGCTGAAATCTGTGGCAACGACGTCTATTTCTGTGCCATCCTCAAGCACACTGGACACCTCATTCTTTCATGATTTTGGTGGATTGGAATAATATGAGCATTTTTCCAAAGCTGAGGAAAGAGTCCCTGTGAAATGGAAGTTCGAATTAAATCCGTGAGGTTATTTTAAAACTTTGGTGGGAAGGCAGTCAGGACCCGACGAGTAGTCATCCTTCAAATTATGTATTTTCTCGATGCCTAAAGTACTCGTAGGAGCTATATTCACTGACGCTAGAGACTCTGAGGCAGTCTTTCATATCATGAATTGGGTTCATGACTGGGTTGAAGGACCTGTTCTATGAACCACTGGCTGAAGATAAGGGCAAAAAAGTTGACAACTATTTTGAATCATTGGAGTATTGAGAAAAATAGGTGGATATTTGTCAACCTTTGTTTTTGCATTTTAAAACGCGCAGAAACGCTTGAGATCGGAGGTAAGAGACGATTGCATCCTGTTCAGGTGTCGGAGGTAAAAGTATTCGCATAATTAGAACTGCTGGTAAAGGTTATGGAATCAGAGCAGGATTTAAGGTAAGCCTGCCACTGTCTGTTAATTTTCTTGCGCAGTTCGAGCGTAGATCCATAACGTACTGTTATAGATTAGGTTAGGTTAAAGAAGGGGAGTGTGGTGGTTAAGCATCACTTCCACTCCGAGGCCAAAAGGTCCATTGTGATTCCCTTCATTTGTGGAGTAGACATATATTTAACCTGTCCTATCACGTGGTTGCTGAAACCACCCCGTGCTCTTAATGAATTTTAGCAGATCCGATATATCTGCAATCTCTGTAAAGAATCTTTGACCTAGCGACACTAGGCGTCGATTCTGGAGAGCTGGGCAGTGGCAAGCTCCGGCAGAGATCGCTGGATCCCGAGCCCCATTTCCGGAGCATTGCTCCAATGGGACAGTGTCCTGTGATCACTCCGACGAGCCTACGGATCGAGTTACGGTCCAGCGCCAGGAGCTTCTTTGTTTTTCCGATATTGAGCTCTGGCCACGATGATCTTGTCGTGTAGCTGTCGTTTCTTGTAAGCCAAGACGAGTTGGCTTCTTTGATGATTGTGTCGTTTATGATCCGGTATAACGCGCTGATCGGTGGTTGCAATGACGTGTCCGCTTCGCTGATGTCCATTTCAGACCCTTGCCTGCCCAATTCGTCTGCTCTTTCGTTCCCTGCGATTGAGCTGTGACCCGGGACCCAGCAGAGTTTGATTTTGTGGTGTCTGATGCATTTCAATGAGTAGCGACATTTCATGACAGCCTTTGAAATCGTTGTACAGGATCCTATTGACTTCAGTGCAGCCTGGCTGTCCTGGCTGGATAATGATATCCGATGGTGGGATATCGGTTACCTGTAGGTGTTTGGCTGCTTTCGCTATTGCTAGGATTTCTGCTTGAAAAACGCTGCACAGATCAGGGAGTCTGAATGATTCCTGTTTGTGGAGGGTATGAGAGTAGAACCCGGCCGCAGTGCCTGTGTCCATTTTCAATCCGTCGGTGAAGAGAGTGATCTCGTGGTAGTTGATCACAGCGTTTGATAGCCACTCTTCTATGTCGGAGAAAACGATTGGTATTCTGAGAGAAAAGTCATTTTGGGGGGAAATATAGTCGGTCGTAGCTGCGAGGCTACTAAAACCATGTGGTTCAGGTTCCAAGGTTCAGTTCTTTTTTTGGTGAATACGGGACAGAGAGGATAAGGCACCTGATGTCTTTGGAGTAGAATAGGGTAAGAGTATCATCTAAGGATGTGTGCGTGTTAAGGCTTAGGTGAAAATTAAAGTCAATATCGCTGAGCAGTTTTCTCACCATAGCGTTTGGTGAAGTCCACTTTTCAGGGGGCGGGAGCGGAGAATGGTGATGTGATTGTCGGCTGAAAACATTCCCTATAAGGGTGGATGGAATGGATCCAAGGTAGACAGGCTACTTACGATAATAAAGCAGTTGCTGAGCTAGAGGAGACCAGTGCTGGAAAGCCAATCTGTGAAAAGGAGATGTTAGTGGTGACAAAGTGTGTCTCATCGTTCACCCATTTCAAGTGAAATCAAATATGGAATTCACACATTCGATGGGAAGTTTGCAACAATAATTGGGTTATGAGCGACGAATGTTGCATTAGGCAAGGTAGAACTTTCGTTTCGGAAAAGTTATTAAGGCACTTGTAAAGTTTAAATCTGCGGAGTTCGACGGTTTGAAAAGTAGAAGAATATCGTATTTGTGAATTATTATGAAGAGCCTGCGACTGTCCGGATCGGCAGTATTATCGTGGCCATCAGCGCGAAACAGTGTACAATCTGTTGGGAATAACTCACTGTCTCTAATCACGGGGTCACAGATTAGTTTCAGTAAGGCCAAAATTGTCATAATTCTGTTTTTGAGAATTTAGAAAGAAAGGAGGGTTGGGCTGAAGGGCTGAGTCTCGTTGTAAGTGGTTAAGTACACTTGGTGAAATTAGTCTTTAAGCTATTACTAATAGAAGTGGCCTGATATTTAGTCACTCATTTTGGGGACGAAGCAGTTTTTTCTACATGACTTGATCGGAGTTCCTTGATGGAAGGGGTTACGTACCCCAGCCGTCGTAATCAAGTAACTTCTTATGTAACTATATTAAATTTAATCGATAAACTTTATCGGACAGATTACAAGTAGTAACGTGAGATCCCATTTCTTGTTGCACAGGCATAACTGAAAACGTGAGACGAGACGATAAAAGGATTTCTGCCTTTTCTGTTTTTCACAAATTTATTATGAGTGATGAGGATCATTTCTCTTCGGCTGAAGTGAATTCAAACATTCCAAAAAGCCAAGAGAAATAGTAAAACAACCTCTCCATCCATAACAATTGGCAGTTTATTGGGCCATATTTATTTCAGAAAATATGCGACCGTTCCAGTGAATGTATAACATTACTGAACGATGTTGACTCACAAGTCTTTTCCTAAAATTAGTGATATTAGCATAGGCGAGGTTTACTTTCAGAAGGCTAAATGTTTTAAATGTTCGTCTAAAGAATTTGTAAGCAAAGTCGAACGTGCTCTTATTCAACCCTATGACAATAGAAGAATCACAGGGCTTTCATAAATTTACTTCCTTTCTACGGCTTAACGCCCAGGTCGATATTTATCTTATTTACCTTAAAAACAAAACAAGGCGCATTGCTCTAAAGACATTGTTCTATTGATATCAAATCGGCAATTGGCCTTGCGAAATTTTCGACATCAAAGTCCCCTCGATGGTTTTGTTTAAACTTGTTTATTTGTACAGTGTGATTTTTTAAGCGTTTGGTTTTTAACTATCAAAAAAACCAAAAATAGTAAATATGTATGGAATTTATTTGAATTGATGAGTTAACGCTTACCATTTACTTTTCGTAAATTATTTGGTTTGTAATGTTGCGTTCCAAGTCTGAAATCGAAATCGGTATAAAAAATAGTCGAAAGGCGTCAAATCGCACGACCTAACTGGTCGATTCAACGATTCAAAACGAAAGATAAATAGCTTACCGAACTCATTTCCCATTTGGTCCATCGATTCAAGTGCTTTGTGGCATGTAGCCGATTTTATGAAACCTCATGTTGACCAAGTTCAGTTCACAATAAACCACACCAAACAGTCAATTTTTCTAAGCGCATTGGTAGATCTTAAATTGTCTGAGTTTGCTCATCGGACCAAATACGGCAGGTTTGTTTATTAACACACCCATTCAACCAGCAGTGAACTTCATAGTTGAAGACAATTTTTCGACAAAAAAGCGGAACTTCTTTCAACTTTTCTAAGTCCCACTCACCCAAAATTTGGCGAAATTCAGTTATGACATTATTTTCTAAGGTTCAAGACCAAAATCCTTGCGTGAAATCTTCCATGTGGTAGATTAACGTAATCATAATTATTGCGGACAAATCACGGTCTTCTTTCAGACTGGAACAATATTTTCCTCTGCACAGGAAGGTGCCTTGATTTCCCGTGAAACGTGAAATTGTGCGAAATGTGGTCACTATGCCTTGAATTGCTTACTCAATAGGTGGATTATGACGACCGTAAAATAGTCGGAGTGCGTATAAAACATGTGTCACAGAGCATGAAATTTGATGAAAAAAATTCAACAATTACAGTGCTAACTGAGCATGTTTCAATTTGATTCATGTCACCAATCATGCGTGAGACGTCAAAAATAGAACACTAAAAAGCCAAAGAGCGAAAAAATACATTTTATACAATATAATAATATTGAATTTCTGGCACGACCATCGACAATCGTCTCTCCGAAGTTGTGTGTAGTAAGAGCGGCGAGCGATTGAGCACACCGTTTGTGTCGATGGCGCCAAGTATGAAAGCAAAATACCGAGTATCAGTTCAAAGATCGCCACATCCCTCCTTATTGAAAGATCCTTATGTTGAGCAATGTCTGCGATGCTCTCTTTAGTTTCACCAGGTAAAAGATTGTGGCTGCCAGTCAATCGGTCGGTAGGTCGATTTCGGTCGAGTTAAAGTTCTGCGTTTACCCGTTTGCAAGAGTCAGGTTCAAAAGCAAAACCTTATCAACGTTACTAATACCCCTTGCCCCTGAATAGATAATGTTTTCGGTAATGTCTTGTACAGAGGGGATCTTGTGTCTATTTATTCTAGTATAAAGAAGTTTCGTAGGCGAAACGGTTGTTCCATGTAGTGTAACGTTGTACATTTAGATTATTTATTGTACTTACAAATTACTCTAATTATATGGTGACTGAATGGTACAAGCTAAATACATTCGATTTTTGTTTGTTATGTTGGTACACATGTGGTATGGGGAAGAAAGAAAACGGTCAAACCGTAGCATTATGGAAAAGAACGCTAAAAGAAAAAGCACTACCCCGCCAGGCACTACTAATGGTCGTGATCCTGGGACGAGCAACAATGCTCGGGTCAGAGCTATAGGATTTCCGGGGGATAGCAAAGTAAGCCACACTTAAGAGCCGCGAGTTGGAACGTTGGAAGCATGAGTGGTCGCAGCTATGAGCTTGAAGAAATGATGGTTAGAAGGCGAGTAGACATCCTGTGCGTACAAGAGACGAAATGGCGGAACACCGGTAATCGGGCACGTTTACTATGGATTTGAACAAGGAAAAAACGGAATCGCCATCATCCTTGCGGCAGAGCTACTTAGCAACGTCTTAACCATTTCAAAGTCCAGTGAGCGTTTGATGGGTCTCAAATTATGGTGAGGTGTGGAACATCTTAAGCGCATATGCCCCTCAACCTTGTCAAAATCATCCCAAAGGAAGAGCTTATGTTTGTTGGGGGAGATTTAAACGGACATGTCGGGAAGACAAGCGAAGACTATGAAGACTACCACGGAGTGCTGGGATACGGCAGATTCCGCTATGTGCTTTACGTGAACACCTGCCTTGTTGGCTTAATTTCACGGTGGGCCATCCCACAAGGAGTTGATAACGTCAACTAACGCCCTTCCGGTGACTTCTATTAGCTGGGATTAAGTCACCATCAGAACCAATTCGAAGCCATGTGTAGGGGACATGGACTTCCCCCTTGGCGAGGGGCGAGGCCTATCTAAAACCTCTTCCGTTCTACGGGTCACGGCACCCTGTTGCAAGCAACAATTTTCCCGCGATTTGGGACAACCACAACCACCACGATACTCCCGCTAGGGGGCCGTGACCGCACGACAGGCCGGGACTGTCATTTATATATCTGACATTAATGTTCCGGGGCTGGGATACGGCACCAGGAACTCTTCAGGTGAAGATATCCTAAACATGTGCAAGTCGTACGGTCTTATAGTGCTAAATACCATGTTCGTCAAACAAAGCCGGCACCTGATCACTTATAGCAGCGGCGGAAATGAAACTCAAATAGACTATCATTTGGTATCCAGTTTCATGAAGCCACGAGTTAAAGGTTGCAAAGTGATTCTGGGAGACGCGATCGCCTCTCAACACCGTCTCCTCCTGACTGATTTTTTTATGGAGGCGAGTAAGAAGTCAAAGCAGCAAACGAAGGTGTCTGAGAGAATCAAGTGGTACAAACTGGATAAAAGAAAAGGCGAAGCTTTTATTACCAGCATGAAAAACTACCTCTTTTCCATTATCGATGAGGTCGGTAATGAGAAGTGCAGAGCACAAGACATGTGGGATTCCCTACAACAATCTGGCCTGGAGAAAGCCAAATCACTGCTTGGAACATCTAAAGGCCCCTGCCAACACGCAAAAGAAACCTGGTGGACAGACGAAGCCAAAGCAGTGATACACGAAAAGAAAATGGCTTTCCAAGCTTGGTCAAAGTGCTCTTCTACTAATAGAGAGGAAAAAGCTCGCCGTGAAAAGGTATATAGATGTTGCAAAGATATCGCGAAGAAAAAGTGCGCCGAATTCAAAGCGAAAAACATGGAAGGCCTCTATCAGGAGTTGGAAGAAATATCGTCTTCCGCGTCTGACAGGAACCAGGCTACCCAGGAGCTTCGACAAAGCAATTTGAACAAAGGAACAAATATCTTTAAGATAGCCGCCCAGAGAAGAAGAAACGCTCAGGAGATTCGTTTCCCAAAGTTTATTAACAATGCTGAAGGCCAACTCCTTGTGGAAGACGAAAAAATTCTCCACAGATGGCGACAGTATTGCGAGGAACTTCTGAACGAACAGTTTCCCCGAGTGTACTTTCCAAGAGCCGCCCCGAATCATGCCGAAATATCCGACATCACAGTCGAAGAATTTCCGTACGCGGTTAAAAAACTCCAAGAAAAGAAAAGCTGTTGGGCCGGACGGAATACCCTCTGAGTTCTGGAAAAAGATGGGAGACATCGGGTCTAGATGGCTCATGGTTCTTATCTCCAAACTTATCAGAGGCGACACTATGCCTAATCAATGGAGGGAAAGCTATCTTCTTAGCTTTCGCGAAATTGTGATAACTACCATTCTGTCAAGCTGATGTCGCTTGAAGACCGTTGAAGACCCATGAAGATCGTTGAACGGGTATTAGATAGCCGACTGCTATCTGACGACCAGTGCGGGTTTGTCTCGGGTAAATCAACAACAGATGCAATCCAAAGTATAAGGGTCATGATGGAAAAGCATCGTGATTCTTCAAAGGACTTGCATATGGTGTTGGTTGATTTCGAGAAGGCCTTTGACCGGCAACCAAGAGATCTTTTATGGGTAGCGATAAGACAAAAAGGAGTTCCAGAAACCTACGTGCGAGTGATCATGGACATGTACAATAGACATGTGCAACGACAAGAGTAAGATGCACCGCAGGAGTCACCGAAGAGTTCGCAATCAAAGTCGGTGTACACCAAGGGAGCGTCCTCAGCCCACTGCTCTTTATAGCAGTCCTTGATTGCTTCCTTGAAGGAAAAGTGACGGACCCCAAAGTGCACCAGCTATTCTTTGCTGACGATGGAGCCATCATAAGTGTTGATCAGACGTCTCTACAACGAGCACTTGATGTGTGGGTGGACATTTTTGAGGGACACGGGTATCGTATTAGTTCAAAAAAGACAGAGTATCTGTGCTGCCCGTTCTCTGACCCTCATCAGCCTATTCCAGACATTTACTTGAATGGAAGAGTGCTTCCCAAGTGTGAAAAGTTTAAATATCTGGGATCTATGATTAATAAAGAAGCAACTTGTGATGACGACATCAAGCATCGCGTAAGCGTAGGGTGGATGAATTGGCGGGAAAAACTCCGTCATCTTCTGTGATCGAAAATTGCCCCCTAAGCTGAAAGGAAGGCTCTACACTTCAGTTGTACGTCCGGCGCTTACATACGGTTCACAATGCTGGACAATGCACAAAAAGTATGAGAGCAAATTAACGGCAACTGAGATGAAGATGCTTCGCATGACAGCGGGAGTAACAAAGCGTGACAGAATTAGAAGTTCAAAGATCCGAGGAAGCCTCCACGTAAAAGAAACTATCACAAGAAATATAGAGTGCGACCGACTCAGTTGGTATTGCCATGTTCAAAGAAGAGATCCTTTGAACCGCGTCCAAAAGGCGATATCAATCAACGTTCCAATTTCAACACGCACAAAAGGCAGGCCGAAAAACAATTGGTGCAAACAAATGCAAAAACACAAGCATTTGATTGGGCTCAGCGATGAAGTAATCCCAAACCGGGAAGCCTACCGCTACTTTCTGAGGTCAAACCGGCGGACCCCACAAGCGGACCAGTAGGAATGCAGTTAAGTGGGAAGGTTATGGTCCTACACTTCTGATCATAACAACGTAGGAAAAAGGAAAAGAAGATGTTGGTACACATCTCCCTTAACATACGCTGCCCTTCACATGAGGATGCCCCAGCGCATGAACACGGAAGTTGAATCACTATCAGAAAAGTGGCTATTGATATTAGCACTTCGTTTCGCTCATGACATGATTTTTTTTGTAAATGTTTTCAAACGAGTCTCAGTGAAGTTTGTTCCGAAATTTTTGAATTTTGATCGCAATAACCGTCGCATGAGCTTCGCTAAGGAGCCGTTGAATGACGTGAATGATGATCCATATTTGCTGATAAGGCTCATCATTGGTGACGCAACATAGGTATATGGTTATTATGTTGTAATCAAAGCCCAATCATCCCAATGGAGGCGACCAGAAGAGACAAGACCGAAAAAGCAGACCAAGTTCGGTCAAATGTGAAAGTTTTGCTCACTGTTTTCTTCGATTACAATAATGTGAGGATTTATATGCAATAATGTGGAGCTCGCTTCGGATAATGGAAGGTTTACAACCCAATGGAGAAGATGTTTCCATGATCTAGACCTTCTGGGAGATAGTGAGGAAACGGTTAAGTTAAATTTCGAAAGTCTATTACTGGCAGGAAAGGAAGTGAGTTTAGAAATAAGTGAAGATCTGGATCTATCCAGACCTTGCACTTATCTGTACTCCATAAATGCTGGAAAGTCGAAAATACCTGGTTACCACAATGAATGTCAAAAACGACTTAAAAATCGAAGTAAGTAACGCGTGCTTCTTCGATGAAGAACTATTCAAATCAACTCTTTTACCCCATAATATTAACCATAAGAATACTAGTGTCATTTTACAGACATTAAATTTGATCTCTTACTAAAATAGGGGAAACACAGATTCCAGGTCTTTGAAAACAAGAACTTAAGGAGAATCTATGGAGAAAAGCAGGATGAAAAAACAGACGAAGAGAAAACACAATCCACTTGCGGAATTCTATTCACTTAGAAGCATTGTCCAAGTGATAAAATCGCGAAGACTTAAACGGACAGGATACGTAGAACGAATGGACCGTAAACGAACAGTAAATAATGAGAAAAAACCCAAAGAAAAAAAGCCGCCAGCAAGGCCGCAGTGAATTATTTACTTATAAGCTTCATTGTTTAAAACAAATATTTAAAGATAATCTTGTTTTAGTTATGACACCAAGCTTGTGTTAGAAGACTTCAAGGTGAGGCTGCGTGGATGAGACAATGAGGTGATGCTGCGACAATGAGCAGTTCCTGTGCAAACACAGCTTTCAGAACACCACGTCTAAGGAGGATTCACGCTTCCAAATATTGTAGATTGTTGAGTGGCATAACCGATTTCCACACCATAGCATCTGCATGGAAAAACTGGCTTCTTAGGAGGGAGGACCGCTAATAGATAGATCTCAAGAATGGCTACGGTTTTGGTTATATAGACGGATGAGTGACTACTTTACAACGATAAATGCCCCTTGTCTTCCATTTCTCGAAAACGAAAAATGGGAAGATGGTTCTTTGGATATATCTTTCACACATATGAATCTATTTTTATTCTATTGGATGGAGTAACGCATTCGAGTTGTGAATAATGCGGTTTCCTTCGGTGTACTTCTTCTTAAAAACAATTTTCTTTACAACTGCTGAAGAATACAATCGTCCGAATGTTCAGAAGATTAAGGTTGTTTCGTTGACGTTGTTTATATCTTCCAGTGCTTATTCGAAATATCTCTGTAGATTATAATTGAGCTCATGGGCTTGTGAGATTCAATGCTCCGAATAATAGTGAGTCTGAGGATACACAGGGGCAAAGCTAAACGTTGACATCATCACCCTTAACTTCGAAATTTCTAAAATTTCGTCTACCTTGTATTATTTGCGACATGTCGCGGAGATCTCACCCAGAATAACTGTGGCCATATGTATTTTTGGACGAATTTTCAATTAATATTTTGCGTGCATCATATTCTGTATGACGACATAAGATTGGTCAGACACATAAGGCTTATAAGATCGCTAGGCTATGAGAATGGATACTCAAACTCCGTCCCACAAAAAGTTAAACAAAATGCCTAAATACTGGTATCGTGATGGTGGAAGACATTATAATTTGTGGCCCAGGGACTGGGATTATAGTAGAAGAAAGTAAGCCCAAAAATTTGGTGCACCTACTTTTCGAAGTCTTTAGCTAAGCGTCTTGGGTCATGGTATTAGTATTAGTCTTTGCAAAATTATTGTACTTTGGATTTTCTCTTCGAACCGACCTGTTGTCGGAGTTTAAAGTTAGATCACTTTCCATCCTACCTTTATCTCCTCTTTAGCCAATTATTTTGATTTTCATCACCCACGCTCGACGCTTGACTGTGCTCACCGGTTCCATCCAAGGCAATCCCTTTTCTGTGCCCACTTTCATCATCATCTTCTACATCACCCTTCAGGCCATCACGGCGTTTAGCCAAATGCCGTTAAATCAGAAAATGAAAGTTCCTTAAATGCTCATAAGTAGATAATCAATCACTTAAGAGGAACCTCCATGTCAACAAAACATCGCATACCCAGTTACGTCATACGGTTTTGTGTTGTTTGACTAATTAAATTGCCACCGCGTCAATCACCTTGATGCACGAATCGGTCTTAAGGAACGATCCATTAGCTACGGGCAGTCAAGCTGCCAAATTAAAGTGCCAATTTTGCGCGTAGAACAACTTCTCAGCCACGAGTTGCATGTCAACGACAGCGAATCCATCCGGAGACCATGTAGGTGCGACGCCAGATGAATGAATCGGTTACATTGGTTGCATGTAACCACTAGTTAGAGACAACTGTTGGCTGTCATGATAGACTTTTAATTAGTTTCTTCTCTCTGAATCGATTTATGAAATTGTTTTTTTTCCTTTATTTTGGAATTCCTCTCGGGAGTGAGTGGTCGCTGATTATGAGTATATGGTGACGGCGACAGCGACGAATTGGTTGATCCCAATATCCAAAATCGATTTCAATTAGTTAGCGTGGAATTTAACCAAGTTGGATGCGAAACGGTGGTAATGTCACCGTACAAAAAGTATCTATCGTCTATCAGTGATCAGTGAGTTTTGAAATATTTTGATGCACGGGCCGTTGCGGCTGTATTTATACTATCGGGTATGTTATGCGTCCCTAGGGAACGGTAGAACTCGGGGTGGTTTTACATGGCTTTGCATCGAATTAGGTAATGCGGTTTGGTATGCAGGCACGGCATAATGCATTCTGATGTTAACTGAAATATCACATAGTGGTATGATAACTTGTTTTATTGCTCTTTTGAGCTGTCGACTTGATTGGGGAAAACAGTTTAACCACTCATAATATGCATACGTTATGAATGACGCATATAAAAGGCTTCCATGTCACTCCTCGGAAGACAATATTATTCTTATACAGCCTATGGCCGATCAGAGCCGAATGATCTCTCAATCAGCTATATATATAATTCATTTCGAATTTCGACGAGTTCTTTCCACACAAGTATACTAGACCAGTTTTATCATTACTCCAATAAGGAGAAACACCTCGAAATACGATGGGCTGGATTGGCTTAAGTTGTTCATTCCAATGAGGTTTTATATCAAATATATCTTGTTCACAAGAAATGTGCCACAAAAATGTTCACGAAGGCACGAGCCTAAGCACAAAAACATATTCCCTTTAAATAGAACGGATTAGAATTATAAAGGCCCTTGTACAATAAAAAACAAAAACCCCCAACTAAAATTTTTTGCAAACCTTATCAGGTATTCATTACACTGTTATGTGCCCAACAATATTTCTCGCGTGTCTATATCATTAGTTCCCCTCCGTCCTTTGGACGCCTTGTCGTTGCGGCGGGGTGCCTTAAAAGAGTAACGACCTCGAACTAAAACCCAAAAAACCGGGGACTTTCCAGTATTGCACCCGGGGCTAGAATCCTGAAGGCCCCACAATTCATTTTAAACTCTCCGGCAGCTCGGAACGACACCGACTGCTGCGGCTCATTGTCCGACCACCTGATTGGACTGAGCATGAGTGGTGCAACCAACGGAGGCGACACCAACGATGGCGCGGCACGGGAAACCGCTAAGGTTGAACGAGCCCCAGAATTGGGACGCACTGTAGATTGCACTGCTAAGTGCCAAAAAACAAGGAGAAAGAGGCGTGCCCGAAAATCGTGCAAAGAGGCTGGCACAGCCGAAGGCACGGAGATTAAAGGTGAACCTCTGGGGAAAGCAGTTAAGAGGATTAGATCGGCGGAGGTATCCCCTACCGAAACCCATCCGACCTTCTCATCTGCAGCCCACGCACTTCTTGGCGGCGCGCAGGGCAGAAAGCGTCGACGGCTAGTAAAGGGCTGCCGCAGGAGGCACAAGCATGCCAGCAGTTTCGGCATGCGCCTCAAACACTCCTCCTCTTATTGGTGACGGTCAAACTCCCAATAAGAGCGTGCCAAGTTCCAAAACTGACGGAGCTGGAGGTGTTCAGGGTCCTGTTATGGCCGGCGCCACCGCCGAAAAAGGCGATGATGCTGACCTACAGACTCTGATCGCGGAAGGCGAAGCGGTCTCGGATCACAACAAACCTCAAGCTGGCAGAGCTGTTCCAAAGCGGAGTCGGAAGGGAGCAGGAGCTCAAACCGAAAAAGGTAAGATTAGCGCTCGCAAACGGAAGACGGCCGCCGGGCACAACCTTGCTGGGGAGAGAGAACGTGATGTCTCCTCCTCTGACGTAGCGACGGGAAATCGGAGTCCGAAGGTAGATGCGGCGATCAACAAAGATCAAAGTAAAAATCTGAAGACGGAGAGAAACAAAGACTGTCTCTGGAAAGGAAACGCAAGTGACCGTAAAGTGTCGAGACCAGCAACTCTCTTACAAAGAGGCAGCCATCTCCTCTGAAAAGGTCAGGATAGGGAAGGCTGGCAGTGGCAGCAGAATAACCAGCGCAGATTGCCAACACTGCGAGGATCATCTACTGGAGCTAGCTTCAGCAACAGGCTTTTGTATTCAGGCTGAGAGGTCTGCTTTGATGAATGGTACCTTCGTGGTGAGCTGTTCCTCACAGCAAACATCTGCCTGGATCAGGAGCATGGTGCCCAAAATCCCTCCCCTGGAAACTACTACCTATCAGGTATTGTCTTCCAAAATTAATGCCCGTCATCTGCTGGATTCCGGGAAAACCCGGAAACAAACTGAATTTACTGACGCGACTACGTGCGCAGAATCCGGGACTTGATACGAGGGGCTCGAATGTCTATTTCTACAAGGAGAGTAAGGACTTTCTGAAAAAAAGAGGGTTTCACTCTGGTTATGGGAATGGATAACGGCTCTGAAATCTGTGTACGATTCACGTCCCTACTTCGCCCTTGGTAGGATCCTATTCCATTTTGATGGCAATTAGTCAAAAGATGAAACGTGGTCTGCAGTTCAAATCCCTGATTTTTACTCAGATTAATTTGCACCATCGTAAGGCTGCTACCGCTCTTTTGTAGCAGAATTGCATGCAGAAGCACAAATCATCACATTGTATCCATTCTGGAACCATGGGTGTGGAATAAACACTTGTGGGGTCTTGGTGGTATCCGTGATGCTACGATTCTTTATCATGAGCGAGTCGAAAGGCCTAGGGTCTGCGTCATCACATCGAACTCATTATCGGCAACCAAACTTGGGAAATTCTGTGCACAAGACTTGGTGGCTGCCAGAGTAAGCTACAACGTTGTTGTGTCTGCTTACTTCCTCTACGACTCGATACTGCCTCCGCCACCGAAGGCAGTTTCTGATCTCGTAGAGTATTGTGAAGTCAGAAAGGCCCTGACCCTGATTCGCCTGCTCTTATGATCAATAATGTTGGCTCTCAAACAAATTTTATCATGGCGAGACGACAGGAGGTTATTGGCCTAACCCTATCTAACAAGCTATCTAATAGATATGTGGAGGACATCACTAACTGGAGATGCCAGATGCTACGTTATCAGACCACAAATATCGAATTCCAAGTGGTCCTTATTCCCCAAATAAGAGAAAGAAGATTATTCACTCGCCAAGAGTCTTAGACCAATCACTCTAATCTCCTTCTTGCTGAAAAGCGTGAAGAGAGTAGTAGAGTTGCACGTGCACAAAGTTGCTCTTCGAATGCATCCTCTCTCAGAAATGCAACAAGCTTATCAGCGCGGAAAATCGTGCGAGATTGCGCTTCAAAACATAGTTGGGAGGATTGAATGCGCGCTTAAGAGAAAAGAGTACGTGCTGGCTTTTTTCATCGACATTGAGGGAGCTTTTGATAACGCTACTTTCGACAGCATGTGTCACGCTGCTAGTCGGCATGGCGTAGATGAAGCACTGGTTTTGTGGTCCAAAGCCAATACTTGTGCACAAGACACTGATCGCTGATGCATACCTCGATCAATGTCTCAAATCTGGCGTAAGCAGAGGCTCTCCGCTGCTATGGTGCATGGTGGTCGACTATCTGCTCGATGATCTCAATGATTGTGGAATCTATGTCCTTTGCAGATAATGTTGCTGTTCTCTCTGTCGGGTCATGTTTAGCGACTGTCTGTCTCAAAGCACAGGCGGCACTAAATGTGAGCGAAGAGTGATGCATGAGTAATGAGTTACGACTGATGTCATTCTCTTCACAAAAATGGGAACAAATACTGGCATGATTTATTTGGTGCTAAAAGGCATTTCCATCTCAATATCCGAGGAAGCTAAGTATTTGGGAGTTATCTTAGATAGCGAGCTTCTTTGGTCAAGGCATGTTGAGTCAAAAACCACCAAAGCGCTGTCAGCTTTTTAGCAATGAAGAGGTGCCTTTGGCAAAACATGGGGCCTATCGGCAATCTCATATGCATCGGTTGTCTGACGGAACAGCCTAACTCGCAAACGCGTCGTGGCCTCTTTCACCAAACTCCAAAGAGCGATTTGTTTCAGCCTTACGAGGGCTTTCCCGTACTTCCCGGAATCTTCCACCCCTGAAACATACGAGTATTGCACTGAATGCCATGTCTCGCCTTAAGAGTAATGGTTTTTGGTACAACTCACACTGGAGTGACAGTGTACTTCCGAGAGAAATATTCTACGATCCCTGTCTCATGGATATGCCCTCCGACGCAATGACACCTGCCATCGTATTGAGCAATAATTTCACAGTAATATTTCTATGAGCGTCAGTTCTAGCTCTGGTCAGATATTGAACTTGGAAAGATCTGTCTTCGCATTTTTACAGAAGGCTCCAGGTCTACGCGAGGGTCCGGTGGGAAAACGTCCGACTGCACTTCGTTCCTTAGTAAATCTGTCTCTCAATCAGAGATCTACGCAATCCATGGCCATGTACTCTGTTGTGAAACATAAGTCGTGGAAAGAAAAAGGAATAGGAATCTGCAGCGACAGCCAAGCTGCACTTAAAGCTCTGTCCAACCCTTTAACCAGTTCCAAATTTGTCGGAAAACTAAATTCACTAAGGCTTGTATGGGATCCCACGAAATGAGATATCTGATGAATTCGCTAGAAGGGGCTCAGAAGAGTTTTTCGGAACCTGAACCCGCTTTAGGTCTATCTGTTTCCAGATAGTAAGATAGTGACTTATAGTAATATTATATAATATATGTATATAAATAATATTATAGTGGCGGATAGTAATTCCGAAGGTTTGTACTATATTTTGATATATTATTTAAATCATAATCTTTTAAATTGAATTTTCAATAATTTTTTAAACATTATTGAAATTTTCGCTTTTTTTTTATAAAAAAAATGCTTTGATCGTTCGGAAAATACAGACATTCACTTCTATCCTGGCTAGTTTTTAGATATGTCATAGATATGACTACATATGTTCTTTGTGAGAATATACATATCGTTCAGCACACTTGAGTACAACTATTTATTTTTTATTGTTTTCAGAACACGTTTACTTTATTTGAAGTGTAGACTTTTTCGAGGAGTGGTTAAATCACTCGAAAAATGATAGAAACTCGCGTATTTATGAGTATTTATCATCAAAATTTCACTTTGGTGACATTACTGAAAGCGGCCAAAAAGAAATAAAGATGAAGGTATCCAACTTTTTAAACACGATTGGTGCCAAATGGTTGGCTTCAGGAAAGTCGAATAATTAAAAATAAGAATTTGCTGGATAACGAAGAGATACAGTTTACTGCGATTTCTTTTACGCCACCATTTCGATAGCGAGTACGGCGGTGACACCAGCAGGAAGACCTCGAAAAGATTTCGAGGAATCGTCGTTTAAGACGAAGAAACGTCGCGTCGTGGATTTGGTAGAAACTCGTAGTATTAGTGAATTGGTGACTGCTGCCGAAATTGCTGTGCGTGCATCAGGGCAATGGAAGATTGCCAATGTGATAAGAGACATTAGCGAAAGCCCAGAAAATATTTTTCAATCCAAAAATACTAGTTCCGTTAATCCTAGGCAGTCAAGTAATGACAAAGCTTTAGCTTACTATTGTATATAGATTCACGCAACAATGCATTCTTAAAAACAAACTAGGAAGTGGCCCATGAAGGCAGGACATAATGTGTCTCCTTCATATTGTAGCTTAGTTAAGTCCAAACAAGCCTGTTATCCTGCAGAGGAGTACATTTCTATAACGAAAACTCGGTCTGAATTAAATTTGCAAGCCTTATTAAATAAAAGAGTAGAACGTCTAGTGCTAGCTCAGAATGAATTGATCAGCACTGTGCTCCCAACATGTTCATCATTTACGCTTGTTAGTAAATGGGGATGTGGTGGAAGTTCTGGGCAGAGCACATATAAACAGAGATTTGAAGTTACGGACGAGTTTCTTTCCTTTCGTATTTTCTTTAGTTGGCAAAATCTCCGGCCTTCATCAACTTTATATCGTCGTAAAATCAGATTTATATTTGTCAAAGAAACGAACGATTTAACATTAGCGGAAACCAATAAAGTGTTAGAAGAAATAAATGTCCTTCTTCCAACACTTGTCTAATTTGGTAATTCTCAAATCTCTGTGAAACACGACCTTTTGCTTGACAGACGGAAAGGTGTGTAACGCTTTGACGTAAACACGTTCATCTCAGAAGTGTTTCATCTGTGGCGCCACCCCCAAGACGATGAACGATGACCCCGCGAAGTTTAACAGTAATCAAGAACATTTTGGATTTGGTTTGTCTACACTTTATGCTTAGATTCGTTGCTTCAAATGCCTCTTACATATCAGCTAGAAGTTGAATATTAACCCTAGAAAGGTAACCTTCGTCGATTCGACGAACATCAAATTTCTTTTTTCAGTTTTTTTCTTTAGTCCTCTTTCTGATTGTATTCTCTGTTCATATAACCCTAGTCATCTCTAAGTGTTTGTAGTGTGCGGGCGATCGGTGGCGTATCTGCATGGATAAGTGTTTTTTTTTTGAAAAATGGTTCAAATGTTCGTCGATACGACGAAGGTTATCTTTTATGTAACTTTTAGTGCTCGATCAGATTTTTATTATACCTATACATACGTTTTAGTTTTAGAATGGCTTCGCGATTTGTTGTGTAGGATGAACAAATAGAGAACATTTTAAGAGAGTGCGACTTCGAGGATGTCGAAAATTTCGAAGAGGAAGAAAATGATATAGAAGACAACATGGAAGAGGAAGAGGGAGAGGAAGGTTCATATCGGGAAGATTGTGTGGATTCATTATATTCAGAGGAAGGTGCTGAGGATAACATACCTCTTAGCTTGTTGCAAGAATACAGCAAGTCAAAAATTGTTTTATTTTCTAAAAAAGTATTGAGAGGAAAAACAGACACAAATGGTCAACTCAGAAAGGGAAAGTTACATTCATGGTACCAGTGATAGTGGAACTAAATATATGGTGGATGCAATGCCATATTTGGGAAAAGGCACACATACTCGTAACCTGCCACTTGGAGAATTTTGTGTTAAAGAATTAACTAAAAGTATTCATGGCTCAAACCGAAACATCACAATGAATAATTGGTTTACTTCAGTTCAACTGGCAAAATCGCTTCTTTGTGAGCCGTACAAACTGTCACTTGTAGGGACAATGTGATCAAACAAAAAGGAAATACCGAAGGAAATGACAAAATCCAAGTCCCGGCGATGTGGAACGTCCATGTTTTGCTACGACAAAGAGTTGATACTTCTGTCTTATAAGCCAAAGCCGACTAAAATGGCTTTTTTTATTATCGTCTTGCAATGAGCAAGGAACCATTAACATCATCACTGGCAAACCTAACATGACTGACTTTTATAACCAAACAAAAGGAGGGGTGGATACATTTGACCAAATGTGTAGCAACATGTCATGTTCTCGTAAGACGAATAGATGAATTGAATTGAATTGAATTCATTTATTTAGCAAAGATTGCTATTCAATAACAATAGTACAATATTTATACATATTTATTCTTAAGCTAGTGTGTTAATTCAATTTTAACAATCTTTGAAATTATATATGTGGGAAAGTTTCTCTTATATAATTAGCTATTAACTTTTTAAACCTTAGTATGTTGCATTCATTTTTTATGTTTGTAGGTAGAGAATTATAAAATTGACAACCTTTATAAACAATGCTGTTCTGGGTAAAAACTTCCCGATAAGCGGGTAATCTGAAGTCGTCTCCGCTTCTTAAATTATAGGGTTGAGAGTCCCTGACATATCGCAGATATTTCTTAAGATACTGTGGTAACAAATCATATTTAATTTTAAAAACAAAAATTAACACATTATACAATATTCTTTGCTTTACATTTAGCCACATAAGTGCATCTAACATCGTAGTTATAGGTGTATAAATATTACATTTTAGAATGATTCGCATTGCCCTATTTTGCACACGCTGCAACTTAATAATCATAGATTCACAAGAAAGGTACAGAATAGTTGAACAGTATTCGAAGTGAGGTTTTATCATAATATTATATATGTGTATTGCACTCATTATAGAGATCTTACTTCTAATTCTACCCAAGAAACCTACTTTTTTTGCTGTTTTCTTGACGATGTATTCTATATGTTGGCTTAGGTTTAATTTCGAGTCTATGACTACTCCTAGATATTTAATATTTTCGACCTGTTCTATTAGCTCATTCTCTAAAGTGATATTTAAATTAATTTTGTGTTTGAGAACCATGCATTTTGTTTTGCTGATATTTAATTTAAGCTTGTTTGCCCTTAACCATATACTCAGCCTATTTAAGTCCTCTTGCATTCGTCTTTCACATTCTTCTAAGTTTTTCCCGGATATAAATAAAAGTGAGTCATCAGCAAACAGGGCTACTTGAGCATAATTCAGCTGTTGATTTATATCATTTATATATATTATAAAAAGAAGTGCGCCCAGAATTGATCCCTGAGGCACTCCATGGGTTGTTTCAACACTTCTAGATGATATTCCATTAATTATTGTTCTCTGGTACCTTCTATATAAAAACGATTTAAACCAATCCAGTTCTTTGCCTCTAACGCCGTAACTATAGAGTTTTGTCATAAGGATACCTCTGTCTATTGTTTCGAACGCTCTTTTAAAGTCCAGAAAGACAGCCACCACGTAATTTTTTGCAGCAAGCTCCTCTTTCCAAGATATTAAGACGCTATTGAGCGCCGTCTCACAGGAATGCTTTTTACGAAATCCCGACTGGTTTTCGAGAAATAGGTTATTACGTTCGAAATAGGTCTCGAGTTGGATTTGAACAATTTTTTCCAAAATCTTTTCATAGACCGGTAGCGCATTTATCGGCCGGAAATTTTCGCATTTATCGGTTCCTTTAACTTTTTCGATGGGTGTAATAACTGATTCCTTCCATGAGTCAGGAAACGTACCACTGCTTAAGGATAGATTTATCACTCGCTCGAGAACGGGTCCGATTATCTCTTTAGCATCCATGAGCATTTTTGCACTAATGTGATTGAAATCTTTCTTGTGATTAATCGATCGTATCAACTGAATAATGCTTTGCTCGCTGACAAGTTCAAAATTAAATCTTGCGTCCGTAAATTCTGCGCCCTGGATAAACGGAGTATACGGAATCGATTTATTGATATCCGAAACACTTCTTATGAAAAATCGGTTAAATTCGTTTGCGATATTTTCATCCCCCTTTATACATATCTCATTAAAGTATATATCCTTTAGTACTTGTTTTGTTTTCTTTAAAACATACCTTTTAATCACACTCCACATGGATTTTTGATCTTTGGCTCTTTCGATTTTACTTCTAATGTTGTTGTTACTTGCTTTAATTAGTTCAGCTTTATACTGATTTCGTATAGCACGGTAACTATCCCAAGTGGATCCACTGTTTGACAATCGAAATTCTATATAATGAGCTATTTTTTGCCGTTTCATGCTTCTTAATCTTTCGCTGTACCAACTATTGTCACAACCGCTTATTATTTTCGTACAAACTTGCGTTTTTGTTATTCGTACAAGCTCGTTTTGCAATGCTCTCCCAATCTGATGTGGATTTTCGCTATTTAACATTAGGTCGCTGTGTCTAAGTTGGTTTAGAAAATGTGTTTTGTTGTATCTTAGGAATTCGATTTTGTTCGCCTCCTTTTTTTCCACGGTAGGTCGTTTAAGATTAAAGTGGATCACTAGCGTTTCGTGGTCACTTATTTTAAGTTCCGCACTTACTTTTACAGCCGTTGAGCATATATTTGTAATCACGTAGTCTATTAAAGTTTGGGTTGTGGTTGTCACCCTGGTAGGCTCAGTTACAGCTTGTTTACACAAATTTTCAATTTCGATTGTGTTTTTTATCTCTTTCCTGAAGGTGTTCGAAGCATCATACCAGTCAATGTTTACGTCGCCTGCTAGAATGAATTGCGTCCCTGAGAGTACTAGTTCCTCTAACCATTCTTTAAATGCGTTGCAAAAAACACGTTCAGAAGAGCTGGGTGATCGATATACTCCGGCCAGCTGGAAAGATTGATTGTTATTGGTAATTTTTACTACTAGCAAGTAGATATGCGTGCGTAGGGCAATTTTTTTAATAAGCTTGACTTCGTAATTTTTTCTGACATAAATGCACAGCCCACCTGTGTGCCTTGACTCGCTGTTGCATCGAACGGGGGTGTGATACTCTTCTAGCAGAATTTCGTCGTCGTCTATATCAGAGGTTACATGCGTTTCGGAGAATACAAGAAAATCGATTTTTTTCCCAATGAAATTTTGTTCAGCTTCAATTAAGTTACCGGTCAGCCCTTGTATATTGCAATAGACTCCTGTAATTTTTTTTGGTTGCTAAACCACAAATTTATTCTTTTCCGACTGTACAAGTTTTTTATATACTGCACAGTTAGCGTCCCTGCTGTCGTGCTTAATTTCAAGATTGAGTGAGTACTTTTCGTTATATCGTACACAATTAATACAATTCAAATCAGTCGTACTGCACCTTCTTGTATCGTGCGCGCCACCACATTTCGCGCATCTGGTATCATTTTTGCATACCTTCGCACTATGATAATATCCACAGCAGTTGTAACACCTAAACACATCGACATGATCATAGACTCGGCATTTCTCCCATCCTAAATTAATCCTTCGATTTTCTAATAAAAGTTTGTGATCCCATTCATCAAGTTCAATAATTGCACAATAGGATCCTTTGTTTTTGCTCTTGAAGTCTCTTACGTATTTTACTGTACCACCAATGTTGTTTTGTTTTTTTACTGCTTCTTGCAATTCTTCCCTGTCCCATTTTTCGCTTATGTCCGTTATCATTACTTTTGGGAGTTTCTTACTAAAAATTTTCACCTCGTATTTCTCGCCTAGCTTTTGCTTTACCTCCGTTTCAATTTTTTGTACTGTTTCTTCACCTCTACAGTTGATTGTTATTGCGCCCTCTCTTCTATCAGAAACACTATCGACTTTAAGGGAAAGGGAGGCAGGGTTTATTTTTTCTTTTATTTCTTTTTTTGTTTTGGCATTTTCTTGTTTGTTCTTTGGCTTAATGTAAATCGCCTGTTTCAGCTGATCAGCATAATTCATCTTATTTACTTTGTTCTTTGATACACCCATTTCCTTCACATTTAGTTGGATTTCATTTTTCATCTCGCTCACGCTTCTTACTACCATTTCGCTATCGATGGTCATCTTTTTAACACTATTGTTAACAAGCTCGCTCTGTTCCTTGATGGACTCGGCGTATTCTCTCATTTTTTGCACTTCTTTCACATTCCTTTCGCATGTTTCTTGTGCTTTTAGTATAGCTTTCACTCGCTCGTTGTACCTTCTTTCGATCGCTTCCAGCAAGATTTTTATTTCTGTCTAATTTTTTTTGAGAGACTCTTCAAATTCCCTTTTGTATTCCTTTAAGTGTACTCCATTTGTCTTTACTTGCTCTTGAACATCTTTTAGTACTAAGTCCACATTGTGTATGTATGTAATGCAATCATCACATATATACTTTACACATGCATTTGTATTAAGTACGTTGCTGCTGTAAGTGTCTAGTCCGCTACATTTTACTGCGTTATGGAAGATCTTACCGCAGACTCCCGCGCATCTAACCCCGGTCTCGCCGCGAATTGCGATTTTGCATTTATTGCAATCCTGCACCATTCTGGCAGAGCCAAGCAAATCAGTGCACAACTATAGTCCACGTCCTTTCAGCTTAAGCTGCCGACTATTTAAACTAATTATTACACACTAAGTAATCGCTAATTTATCACAAATTGATCACACGTACGTACGTTGCTGTTAATTGAAACAACAAAAAGATGGTCAATGTGTTTATTTTACTATATGTTAAATATGGCATATATGAACAGTTATGTCATTTACGCCCACAATATGACCTCTAAACATTAGAAACCGCTAAAACGCAGGGATTTCATGAAGGATTTGCACTCGAAACTTGTAGCACCATGGATGAAGAAGTGATTAGAAGCACCAACTTTACCAACTTATATTAGATCTTGTATTGAAAAAAGTACCCTCGAAAATAAAGAACCGTTACGGGAGGACAACGTTAAGCAAACAAAAATAAAAAGAAGAAAAATTTGTAAATATTGTCCGTACACAAAACGACGAATGACCAAGTCAACGTGCAATAAGTGTGATGCAAGCATATGTGGAGAGCATAAAGTTGAACTCTGCAATAAATGCTCGAAATAATTTTATTTATTTTTTATTTTGTTGTGTTATCTTCTTCTTCTTTTCCTTTTTTCCGGCGTCGTTATGGTCAGAAGTGTAGGACCATAACCTTCCTACTTAACTGCAATCCAATTGGTCCGCTTGTGGGGTCCGCCGGTTTGACCTCAGAAAGCAGCGGCAGGCTTCCCGGCTTGGGATTACTTCATCGCTGAGGCCAATCAAATGCTGGTGTTTTTGCATTTGCTTGCGCCAATTGTTTTTCGGCCTGCCTTTTTTGCGTGTTGAAATTGGAACGTTGATTGATATCGCCTTTTGGACGGGGTTCAAAGGATCTCTCCTTTGAACATATCAATACCAACTGAGTCGGTCGCGCTCTATCTTTCTTGTGACGGTTTCTTTTACGTGGAGGCTTCCTCGGATCTTTGAACTTCTAATTCTGTTACGCTTTGTTACTCCCGCTGTCATGCGAAGCATCTTCATCTCAGCTGCCGTTAATTTGCTCTCATACTTTTTGTGCATTGTCCAGCATTGTGAACCGTATGTGAGCGCCGGACGCACAACTGAAGTGTAGAGCCTTCTTTTCAGCTTAGGGGGCATTTTTCGATCACAGAAGATGGTGGAGTTTTCCCGCCACTTCATCCACCCTGCGCTTACGCGATGGTTGATGTCGTCATCACAAGTTGCTTCTTTTTTAATTCTAGATCCCAGATATTTAAACTTTTCACACTTGGGAAGCACTCTTCCATTCAAGTAAATGTCTGGAATAGGCTGATGAGGGTCAGAGAACGGGCAGCACAGATACTCTGTCTTCTTTGAACTAATACGATACCCGTGACCCTCAAAAATGTCCACCCACACATCAAGTGCTCGTTGTAGAGACGCCTGATCATCACTTACAATGGTTCCATCGTCAACAAAGAATAGCTGGTGCACATTAGGGTCCGTCACTTTTCCTTCAAGCAAGCAATCAAGGACTGCTATAAAGAGCAGTGGGCTGAGGACGCTCCCTTAGGACCATCTTACTCTTGTCGTTGCACATGTCTATTATACATGTCCATGATCACTCGCACGTAGGTTTCTGGAACTCCTTTTTGTCTTAGCGCTACCCATAAAAGATCTCTTGGTTGTCGGTCAAAGGCTTTCTCGAAATCAACCAACACCTTTTGCGTGCTTTTCCATCATGACCCTTATACTTTGGATTGCATCTGTCGTTGATTTATCCGAGACAAACCTGCACTGGTCATCAGATAGTCATATTATTTTCCGCAGTCGGCTATCTAATACCCGTTAACGATCTTCATGGTGTGCGACATCAGCTTGATAGAACGGTAGTTATCACAATTTCGCGTATCACCCTTTCCTTTGTGCAAAGGAAGAAGATAGCTTTCCCTACATTGATTAGGCATAGTGTCGCCTCTCATAAGTTTGGAGATAAGAACCATGAGCCATCTAGACCCGATGTCTCCCATCTTTTTCCAGAACTCAGAGGGTATCCCGTCCGGCCCAACAGCTTTTCTTTTCGTGGAGTTTTTAACCGCGTACCGAACTTCTTCGACTGTGATGTCGGATATTTCGGCATGATTCTGGGCGGCTCTTGGAAAGTACACTCGGGGAAACTGTTCGTTCAGAAGTTCCTCGCAATACTGTCGCCATCTGTCTTCCACAAGGAGTTGGCCTTCAGCATTGTTAATAAACTTTGGCAAACGAATCTCCTGAGCATTTCTTCTTCTCTGGGCGGCTATCTTAAAGATATTTGCTCCTTTGTCGAAGCTCCTGGGTAGCCTGGTTCCTGTCAGACGCGGAAGACGATATTTCTTCCAACTCCTGATAGAGGCCTTCCATGCTTTTCGCTTTGAATTCGGCGCACTTTTTCTTCGCGATACCTTTGCAATATCTATATACCTTTTCACGGCGAGCTTTTTCCTCTCTATTAGTAGAAGAGCACTCTGACCAAGCTTGGAAAGCCATTTTCTTTTCGTGTATCACTGCTTTGGCTTCTTCTGTCCACCACCAGGTTTCTTTTGCGTGTTGGCAGGGGCCTTTAGATGTTCCGAGCAGTGATTTGGCTTTCTCCAGGCCAGATTGTTGTAGGGAATCCCACACGTCTTGTGCTCTGCACTACTAATTACCGACCTCATCGATAATGGAAAAGAAGTAGTTTTTCATGCTGGTAATAAAAGCTTCGCCTTTTCTTTTATCCAGCTTATACCACTTGATTCTCTCAGACACCTTCGTTTGCTGCTTTGACTTCTTACTCGCCTCCATAAAAAATTCAGTCAGGAGGAGACGGTGTTGAGAGGCGATCGCGTCTCCCAGAATCACTTTGCAATCTTTAACTCGTGGCTTCATGAAACTGGACACCAAATGATAGTCTATTTGAGTTTCATTTCCGCCGCTGCTATAAGTGATCAGGTGCCGGCTTTGTTTGACGAACATGGTATTTAGCACTATAAGACCGTACGACTTGCACATGTTTAGGATATCTTCACCTGAAGAGTTCCTGGTGCCGTATCCCAGCCCTCCGTGGTAGTCTTCATAGTCTTCGCTTGTCTTCCCGACATGTCCGTTTAAATCTCCCCCAACAAACAAAAGCTCTTCCTTTGGGATGATTTTAACAAGGTTATGGAAATCTAGCCAGAATGCATCTTTTTCTTTTTGTTCGCATCCTACTTGAGGGGCATATGCGCTTACGATGTTCCACACCTCACCCTGCATCACCAATTTGAGAGCCATCAAACGGTCACTGGACTTTGAAATGGTTAAGACGTTGCCAAGTAGCTCTGCCGCAAGGATGATGGCGATTCCTTTTTTTCCTTGTTCCAATCCATAGTAAAACATCTTGTAGGCTTTTGTTTTAACGTCCAAGAAACGTGCCCGATTACCGGTGTTTCGCCATTTCGTCTCTTGTACGCACAGGATGTCTACTCGCCTTCTAACCATCATTTCTTCAAGCTCATAGCTGCGACCACTCATGCTTCCAACGTTTCAACTCGCGACTCTTAAATGTGGCTTACGCCGTTGCATTACTTTGCTATCCCCCGGAAATCCTATAGCTCTGACCCGAGCATTGCTGCTCGTCCCAGGATCACGACCATTAGTAGTGCCTGGCGGGGTAGTGCTTTTCCTTTTAGCGTTCGTTTCCATAATGCTACGGTTTGGCCGTTTTCTTTCTTCCCCTCCGTTTTTTTGACACGGGCATGCTCCAGATTTTTATTTTTTTTGTTTGATCTTACTCTTACAACATCGGTGATCTCCAGTCGTGTCAACCCACTGATTTGCATACACACTTGTGGGGCAGTTTAATGGTGGTATTTGTGTCCCTTGGTGTTTTCTAAATTGCCTAGATGTAATTTTTGTTTACCTTTGTTTTAGTCGCCTTTTACGACAAGCGAGAGGTATCGCTGCAGGGATATTCTGAACCCGTCCCTACACAGGTAACTGCATGCCTGGTACTGTGCATAAAATATTAATTCACAGCAGAGAGGTCATCAAAGCGGCACTGCTTCCAATGGGGCAGCTTTTCGAAGAGGCTCAGGAAGCACGGGGCAAAGACTGCCGTAGATTTCGCACGAATAGAGACTTACTGTCCATGTCAATTATAAAATCAGATCCTTTGATAAACAGCCTTCGAGATATACTAAAAAAAACAGCAAAAAATATGTCCTGAGGTATTAAAACTAATTGTTAGCCCTAGTATAGTAGAATCAAGACCGAAATTGTCTTGATATTGTCGCACAATGCCTCAAAATGATAACGATTATACAGTAGACGATTCATCAGAAGTTTCTGATGATAATTATAAGGCTAAGTCATTATTTTAAAATTATAAGGTTTAGTGTTTCTTTTTAACTTTTGTAAATATTTGAAGCTATTTTCTGTTTTTATATATTTTTTTGGTCTACAAATTGTAGACGATTCATCTGACTATGATGATGGCTATCAAGTTAAGTGACAATATTATTTTTAATTTTTTATATTTTTTTTCATATTTTTTTATTACAAAATAAAACTAAATTATTCAATAATGTCGTAATATGACTAACTACATACTACATATGTATGTAAAAAGTATCTTACCATAACATAAATTAATTTTGTCCACCTAGCATGTTCTACGCAGTACACTGTCCAACGGAGTAAACACAATAAAAAAAAGTGTTTCTTTGGTAGAAGCCTCCAGCAATAAAAAAAAAAAAAAAAAACCCCAACTACTTGTACCACGAGAGGATGCGCCTCAACGGCCTTGTCCCACCTGAATCATTCCTCTATTTAGTTTTAGATCAATGTGAGTTGATTCAGGTTAGATTAGAAGTACCGCTTGTTTTCCTTTAATCCCTTTAAACATTTACGCAATATTACGCAACTACGTATGAACTCTGCTATTTTATTAGCACTTTTAAAAACACGATGTTCTATAGCCTTCTCTAATAAGTTATATGTACGTCACAAAACCTGTTGGTGTTGTTTCTATAAGCTTAACATGTTTATCGGTCACCTAAGCACTAGTGCCAACGCGGAATACCCAAAATATCGTGCATGTATTCGTAGTTATAAAGATAAGTCAGTTAGAATTACAGGCAGTGATAGTTTCATTTTCGGTTCGTAGGGTTAACCTCTGCCCAAAATAGGTAGGAACATTTTTTTTTTGTTTCTATTTAACTAGAAATAGTTTAGTATATGTCTATATACACATTTTTTTATTAAATACCTGTTGCTGAAGCAATTGACATTGATTTACTCGTATACTCAGCGAACTTGCTTGCTTCCAAATTACATAAAAATGTTAAGAACCAAATACATTCTCTCTTCAACGATCCAAAGCCAAAAAAGCTCGCTCTACCTCTCGTTCATTCGAATATTATCAGGTCACCGAAGAGAGTTAACAACAAATTAGTTCCGTTCTCTCTCTGTTGGCGCAAGCGCCGTATTTATCTTACGTCTTATTGCGAAATTACCACCAAATACGAGTATATATATGACGTGTTCTTTTTACTTAAAGCAGCAGTGAAGTACGAGATTGTCAGTTTAAGAGTATCATTACAAGTGAACACAATGTCCGAAGAACAACAGCCACCAGCATGGATCGATAGCCAATTCATCCAAGAAGTTCTCAGGAACTCAGAGAAAAACAACACCATCAAGGTAAGAGCAGTAGTGATAAATATAATGCAGCGAAATGCATTGACCCACACTCTTTTCTGCAGGTGACGAAGTTGAAGATATCTCCAGCGGCGGCGAAGGGGGATCACTACGCAACCATAATGTTTCGTCTTGCCGTCGAATATCTGAAGGACGGAACGGCGCAGTCAATGTCGCTTATCATCAAAACAATGCCTGATAAGGCGGACGAAGGTAGGGAGTTTTTCAATGATTCGAGTGTTTTCCACACAGAGATCGCCATTTACAAGGATACCCTTCCAAAGTTCGAAGAGCTTCTGAAAAGAGCTGGTGACAATACAAAATTCGCAGCAAGGTATACCGAAACATTGTTCTTTCTCATTGACTTGTTCGAAAGAAATTGGTTCATTGCAGGATGTTGTATCACTCGACGAGCCCAAGACCAGTGATTATTTTCGAAGACCTTGCCACACGTGGTTATAGTATCATTCGCCAACGCTTAATGAATTTAGAAGAGACCAAAGCTGTGTTCACTAAACTAGCTAAGTGGCATGCAGTCAGCTATAAATTGGGTCTGGAGAAAGACCCCGTGGTGGTTAAGCACAAACAAGCGTCCATAGATCTTCCCGGGTTTAAGGAGTCAGAATTCATAACCAAAGGCATCGAATTGTTTACCGGCATGGTTGAGACCTTGGAGGGCTATGAAAGCTACGTGCCAAAATTAAAGCAGCTCGAAAATGATTTACTTACTAGAGCCATCGAGGTATATCGTGCGGCACAGACTGGAAAATCGGGAATCTTCGTACTCCTCCATGCAGATTTTCACTTTAAAAATATTATGATGCGCCTGTTAGAGGATGGTTCCACAGACGACGTCTTACTGGTGAGAAAGAAATATCACTCCGGTCGAATTGATATGATAATTAGGCTTTTCCTTTCCTAGATCGATTTTCAGCTTTCGTACTATGGACCGATTTCTATCGATCTAATCACCGCATTCTATATGGTCGCGAGCGATGATGTCCGCGAGAATCACCGAGATGAAATTATTTATCACTACGCCACAGTATTCCAGGAGACACTGAAAAAAATTAACTTCGCGGGACCAATTCCCACAATCGGAGATTTCCATGCTCAATTGTACAAAGACAGGATGTTTGGTAAGATTATTAATTCTTTCCCTGTGAATCGGACTTATTGTGTCTATTACCTTTAGAAACGTTCACGTTTACCACACTTTATCCGATGCTTCCTGGTTTCATCTACCCGGAAAACTACGACATTCCCCGGATCATACAATGTACTGATCACAGGAAACATCTGTTCTATAAGCCTGAAACTGTTAAAAAAGTAAAGGAATTACTGCCACAAATGCTGTACAAGGGTTACCTGCGATGATAAAGAGGACTTTAATAGTTCGACGCCCTAATAAAGTAGTTTTGATAAACAAGTCATTTTTCTTTCATGTCTATTCCATGTTGTATTTTCGAGCCCATTCATATTTCCGCTTGCGACAATCGGCCTTCTTCTAGCCAATTCCAGTGCCGTACGACCAGTTGGTTAGGGTGCCCTTACAAACCGTCTTTTCTCCAAAAGTCGGAAGGCTCTTTGGGCCGGTGGTCTCTATTCATTCCACACGACTTACCCATACTAGCCTTTGAATTCGTAGACACTAGGTTAGGCCAATGTCGCTGTACAAGTTAAAAGACTTCTGTCTTCCTTTCCAGTCTGATATAGACTGCCTTCATATTCGTATCCTACCTTAACGTATGACAAACTAGGTAAGTAAAACTAAAGGTGTTTGCGCTGTTGATTTTTGTGTGCAGGAAATGCTGACAATGAGTTTAGACAAAGTGTGCGCATTTGGAGTGATCCAGCTGGGATACAGCTTGAATGTAATCTTCTTCCGTAAACGCGAACTTGTTCAAAGATCATGCATACACTTATATTGGAGGTCCATTGGAGATAACAAAGGGAACTAGATTTGTCAAGAGTGGCGCAGTCAATAATAATGTATGCGGCACCGGCAATGAAAATTCAGTCCCACTCAAGAAGAGTTAATTCCGTTAACCGACTATGCGCGCTGAGTGTGCTCCGCTTTTCGGACGGTATCAGATGTTGTTATACGAGCATGTGTTATCGCAGGAATGCTACCAGCGGATATCTTGGCCTACGACGCTAAAATCCCGGGAACCCCTTGCTTCAGTCGAAGATATGAAGCTGGAAGAAAGATAGCAAAGCAAGAGAACATGGCAGAAGGGAAAAAATGGACCCATCGACTTATACCGAACATACAAAAATGGATTAACCGCTACCATGGAGAAACCGGACATATGTAGCTGCTTCCGAGCTTATCTAAATAGGTTTGGGGAATAATAAGTTTGATGAATTTCCTATTTGTCCAAACTGTGGAGGGGCCAGGAAGACGCAGAGCAGTGCCCAAATTTCAGAACGCAGAGGTCTTGAAGAAATGCCAACTCCGGAGAACATTCCGAACCATATGTTGTCATCAAGCGGAAGGCTGTGAAACAAACCGTAGCGATAATCATGAAGGAACTGGATAGAGTCAGGGAGAACGATCAAACCCAAACGACAACTCTCTCGGAACAAGGAACGTCAAACACGGGAAGAAGATCATAAAGTGCTAACTAGCCCCGCGAAGTAATACCTAACGGCAGTCCAGCGGAGAGAGTGGTTGAAGAGAGTAGGGTGTGGTTAAGTACGTAGGCGTATTCCTAGCGTGGAGTACTCAGATTGGCGAATCTGGGCTACTGGTATCTTTAGAAGACTAACATCCGTTGGCGCAACCATAAAACAAAAAAAAAACTCTTATGCGAGGTGAAAGGATCATGGAGGCCAGTTCACAGGCCCATTACGCGAAATTATGCGCTCAACAAATGTACTCGTATACCATTGACGGCAACATTCTGGCCGGCATCGTCCTTGAAAAAATAAGGCCGATTATTCCATCAGCCCATAAAACACACAAAACAGTGAGTTTTAATGGTTATAAGGCCGTCTCGACAAAGGCTTCTTAGCTTTCTCCACTTCAAATTTGGAAATTTTGCTTGTTTACATATCCATGTAACCAATCCATCCATCCATGTAACCAAAAAAGTGCGTTCAAAATGAGGATCAAGCCAGTCACCCAGTTTCAACTCAACACAAACTGGATCTTAATAGCCTTTAAGCCAAGATATTTTCGTAAAATCTTCCACAAAGTGCATGAGCAGATGGGGATTGCTGTGCACACTGGCGAATCGACTCATTCGAATTCTCCTCAACACTGCATTCTCCAACGGCAATAACATCTTTCCTTCGCACTGTTTATCATCTTTGGGGATGCGATGAAAATGATTCATCGTGTTTCCAAAATCTTTCTCAGATGGGCAATTATGTCGACAGTAAAATAGGCATAGTGCACGATAAGTTTGGCGAACCGAACCATGGTTTTCAAAATAAGTTTGCACAATTTGCATACTGGTTCCGGTGTTTATTTATCGTAAAATAGCAAAACGTACTAACCACAAATCAACTTTCAACTTGATCAAATTGATAACAGAAACCAGAATGAGACGTGCGTCTTTCGTACGCCTTCCCCCGTGACACCCTGAAATTTTGAAAGAAGTTCAGGTTCGCAGCGACAAAACCCTTTGCTAGCTTGCAAGATGACTATGTCGTCCGCGAATGTGGCTAGCATGGAGGGTTTTGCTGTCGGGGTAGGTAAAGAAGTGGCCCCAATACGCTACCATGGGGAACGCCAGCTTGTACGATGTGCAATATGGAATATTCGTCCCAGTATTTTATATAAAAATGCATTCGATCAAGGTAGATCTGAAGTAGCAAGTAAAAGTCTTGTGGCAAGGTTTTGTTGAGTTTGTTTATCAAAAGCTTTAGATACGTCGAGAACTACTCTTGAGCAGTACCTTTTATTTGGTTATGGTCGAGTATTTGTTGTAGCCATTTGCTTGTAACTTTTCCCAAGAGTTTTTATAACCCTGGCAAAGATCAAATTGTACGGTAGCTACAGGGTTTTATTATATCTTTTCTGCTACCTTCCATGTTTTAGGAAGTATTTTGTTTGAAATATGACGGTGAATATATCTCTACAGTAAATGGTCAGGCAATTGTTTAGGATTGTCCGTCAATCAGGTCAACACCTGGACTTTTATTAGGTTTAGGAATATGTTACTTGATACTACATAATTGCTTACCACAACTCGGCCGATCTGTCAACAATGGTCGGCCTCGACCAATAAGAATAATACAAATAACAAAGATAAGAAATAATGTTTTGGTGAACTACCTACAAGTGTTACTTTTTGAACGACGTGTCTTGCGACAGCCTTTGTCTCTTTCTCTATCACCAACCCAATGTTTCAGCCTAGATGCGTGATTTGACAATTCTCGATATCGCGGATAACGTACCTATCATTCGGCAGTGCCTTACATACTTGATACGGTCCGCGATACTTGGGGATAAGTTTTTTGTTCGTACCGACAATGGTATCGACGTTGGGTAACATTACAAAATCACTGACCTTAAAATGTTTCGCGAGCTTATGCTTTAACGCGTAATCTTCTTTTCCTTTTTTTTCCCGGCGTCGTTATGGTCAGAAGTGTAGGACCATAACATTCCCACTTAACTGCATTCCTACTGGTCCGCTTGTGGGGTCCGCCGGTATGACCTCAGAAAGTAGCGGCAGGCTTCCCGGTTTGGGATTACTTCATCGCTGAGGCCAATCAAATGCTGGTGTTTTTGCATTTGTTTGCACCAATTGTTTTTCGGCCTGCCTTTTTTGCGTGTTGAAATTGGAACGTTGATTGATATCGCCTTTTGGACGGGGTTCAAAGGATCTCTCCTTTGAACATGGCAATACCAACTGAGTCGGTCGCGCTCCATCTTTCTTGTGATGGTTTCTTTTACGTGGAGGCTTCCTCGGATCTTTGAACTTCTAATTCTGTCACGCTTTGTTACTCCCGCTGTCATGCGAAGCATCTTCATCTCAGCTGCCGTTAATTTGCTCTCATACTTTTTGTCCATTGTGAACCGTATGTGAGCGCCGGACGTACAACTGAAGTGTAGAGCCTTCCTTTCAGCTTAGGGGGCATTTTTCGATCACGGAAGATGGCGGAGTTTTCCCGCCACTTCATCCACCCTACACTTACGCGATGTTTGATGTCGTCATCACAAGTTGCTTCTCTATTAATCATAGATCCCAGATATTTAAACTTTTCACACTTGGGAAGCACTCTTCCATTCAAGTAAATGTCTGGAATAGGCTGATGAGGGTCAGAGAACGGGCAGCACAGATACTCTGTCTTCTTTGAACTAATACGATACCCGTGTCCCTCAAAAATGTCCACCCACACATCAAGTGCTCGTTGTAGGGACGCCTGATCATCACTTATAACGGCTCCATCGTCAGCAAAGAATAGCTGGTGCACAGTGGGGTCACTTTTCCTTTAAGCAAGCAATCAAGGACTGCTATAAAGAGCAGTGGGCTGAGGACGCTCCCTTGGTGTACACCGACTTTGATTGCGAACTCTTCAGTGACTCCTGCGGTGCATCTTACTCTTGTCGTTGCTCTCTCTTACATGTCCATGATCACTCGCACGTAGGTTTCTGGAACTCCTTTTTGTCTTAACGCTACCCATAAAAGATCTCTTGTTTGCCGGTCAAAGGCCTTCTCGAAATCAACCGACACCATATACAAGTCCTTTGAAGAATCACGATGCTTTTCCATCATGACCCTTATACTTTGGATTGCATCTGTCGTTGATTTACCCGAGACAAACCCGCACTGGTCATCAGATAGTCGTATTATTTTCCGCAGTCGGCTATCTAATACCCGCTCAACGATCTTCATGGCGTGCGACATCAGCTTGACAGAACGGTAGTTATCACAATTTCGCGTATCACCCTTTTCTTTGTGCAAAGGAAGAAGATAGCTTTCCCTCCATTGATTAGGCATAGTGTCGCCTCTCATAAGTTTAGAGATAAGAACCAGGAGCCATCTAGACCCCATGTCTCCCATCTTTTTCCAGAACTCAGAGGGTATCCCGTCCGGCCCAACAGCTTTTCTTTTCTTGGAGTTTTTAAGCGCGTACCGAACTTCTTCGACTGTGATGTCGGATATTTCGGCATGATTCGGGGCGGCTCTTGGAAAGTACACTCGGGGAAACTGTTCGTTCAGAAGTTCCTCGCAATACTGTCGCCATCTGTGGAGAATTTTTTCGTCTTCCACAAGGAGTTGGCCTTCAGCATTGTTAATAAACTGTGGGAAACGAAAGCTTTAACGCGTAATACAGCTCATTATATTGCTGGGACTTCTTAATAGCTAAGACGGCTTGCTGACGTAATGAATCTAACGCGGGAGGTTCATTAGGGCCCAACTTTTCATCCAGGTACTCCGATATCCAATCCACTTCCTTACCACGTTGATCTACCCCGAATAACAATACACTAGGCGTTTGTTTTATAGTGCAATATACCGAATTATTTAACCCATACTCTACTTGCGACAATATCTTGGTCCAATCGGAATGTTATATGGGTTCACTTAACTTGCTTAGCATCGGGGTTATAACCCTGTTTACCCTTTCGACTCGACCGTTCGCTTGTGGTGAAGCAACCGCTTCCTTAATTTGATCAATATTACGATCTAACAAAAAAGGACCCGAATTCAGATGACGTAAAACAACTTCCGCGATCACTAATAATGCGCCGCGGTCGGCTATAAGACTTCTATTGTGCTCGTTGAATTAACGGGGTACAGCTTTACAAACTTAATGAATGCATCCACTACGACCAATAAGTGCTTCCGCTTCGAAGCAAGCGATGGCAGCGGCCCATGTGATCTATATGAATTGTGTTGAAGGGTACCGATTTCTTGGGAATACTATGCAAGTTACGAGCGTTAATCTGTGCTGGTGCCGAGTATATGAGACAGTTTTGAATAAACCTCTCAGTACGCTCACGCATGTGTGGAAACCAATAGTGGCGTTGTAACTGATCCATTCACTCATTGATGCCAAGATGGCCAATCTTCTCATGCAATATCCGAATTATGTTATCTACCATCTCATCTGGTACATACAGCATGAGTCTACCACTTGAATGCATTTTGTAAACTAGTCCATCATTTAGCTCAAACCCTTTCAATGACCCTTGCTCCAATTTTTCCTTCAATTTAACTAGATCAATGTCGCGGTTCTGAGTGGCCTGCAACCTTAAATCGATATCATCCGAACTGACCGCAGCAACAAGGTGACATCTGCTGAGGGCGTCAGCATGAGCCATCCTTAATCCACTTCGATGTTCGATAGAATAGTTGTAGTTTTCGAGAGCCCAAAGCGCGATGCGCGGGCTGACACTCTTTCGATTAAGGGTCATGGCTGGCGAATTACAGTCCGTTACAATGCGGAACGGAATTCCTTCCAAATAAACACGAAATCGCCTTAAGGAATAGATGATGGCTAAAGTCTCCAACTCGTAACTGTGATACTTTGATTCCGTACTGCTCTTTGAAAAGTAAGCTACCGGATGAAGCTACCGGTTGTAGCAAAACGCTTCCAAAACCCTGCGAACTATCATCACAGTGCAGCTCCGTCTCCCTCTTAGAACTATAAATTGCTAACACAGGGGCCAATACTAACTGTTCGCGCAGCGTTGTGAATGCCTTCACGCATTCATCATTGAATTCGAAAGGAACATCTTTCTTCAATAACTTTAGCAATGGTTGTGCAAAAAAAAATTGCACTTAGATAACTTTAGTTCCAAACGATATTCGCTCAACCGATAAAATACGCGCTTAAGAATGTCAAAGTGTTCGCTAAGAGTTTTAGTTGCTAGCAGGATATCGTCCATGTAAACAATAATTTCCCCGGCCTCCACGAAGTCTCTTAAAATATTCGAAATAAATCGCATAAAAACACTTGGTGCGTTCCTTAAACCAAAAGACATACGCAAGTATTCATACTGGCCTTGCGGGGTGATAAATGAAGTCAAACTAATGGACTCCTCATCCATTTCCACATGATAATAACCGTCCTTTAGATCGAACGTACTAAAAATGCATTTACCCTCAAGGTACTCTAAACAATCCTCGAATAGTGGTAATGGAAAATTATCGCGCACCGTTAACTTATTTAGCGTTCTGTAGTCGACGCAATTCCTTAAGGAATCCGGAGCTCGCCGCTTTTTTTTTTTCACGAGTACTATTGGTGACGCGTATGGGGAACTATTCAGCCTAATCACCCTTTTTTCGATTAAACGCGAAATAATTTTGTTTACCTCACCCTTATCATGATACGATAACCGTCTTGGTGGACAATAAAATGGAATATCGGAACATAGCCTAATCTTCATCTTATACGTGTAATCAATTGCCGGAATTTCTTCGCGATTCAAATAATTTTCACGTATTATGCCATTCAATGTTTCGGATTGTTCTGGTTCTAACCCGCCCCAAACGTCGATTTCGCTTGGTGTATGTATCGCTTCAATAGCAGATACAATATGTATGGCAACTGACAATTATTTCTATCTGGATTTATTTCTGTTTTATTATCTGGTTGGTGGTCCGAGACAATATCGTTGCTTACAATAGAACGTACACCTGAAACAGGGTCGGAAGTGTAAAACCTATTGGTTTTTAATATCGGTTAGTGACAATATTGACTTCATTTTTATACATAACCGTATACTAAATAATCGTTGTGTCTCGGCCTAACAAAATTGGCATCGGTAACACTTCGTCTGCAATTACTCGTACAAAAAGAAAAATGTCTTTCGACTGGTTATTAAATTGAATCTTTGTTGCTTTCTGCCATATGTAAATAGATAGTTTGAGTAAAGCAATTTTTTTTCACAAATTTCGTCAGGACCGAGTGACCGATGCACAAAGCTAACCGGACTGTCAGTATCGAGAAGAGAATGGACAGTTTTAAATTTTGCACTTTCGACACCCTTTCCACAAAAAGCAACACTTACCAATTGAACCTCGACCAATTCCTGCTCGGTGGTGTCCGATGACTGGGCTGAGCTGCTGTGTTGGCCCACAACGGAAGCATGATCCAATGGCCCGCCGCGGTGCAGTGCAGTCCCGTGGAATATGGCCCACCTTCGAGCAGTTGAAGCACCTTACCTCGGAGGATGCTGGCGGGGTTTTCTTATTGGTGTTGGTGCCAGAAGTTACCCGGCTGCTGAATGATGGCGCCCCCGATGTTGAGCGCATTGCTTTAAGACTCTCGTACCTCGGTATTAGATCCTTGAACTGTCGGACAGTTGTGGCCGTATATAACACTGATGCAGCCGATGATGAATCTTGCAGTCCATTAATTATGAACTCAAGCAAATCTGCTTCCGACACGCTGTTAGATCGGGCCATCTCCTGCATGATGATTACGTATGTGCTCAACTTCTCGTTCGGTTGTTTTTTCCGATCAGCAAGTTGGAGGAAAACTTTCTTGCTGCGTTCATATGTATATACCCGGTCAAACTCCCGGATCAGCTCCGCTTTAAGTTCGCTCCAATTCCGTGCTACTGACATTAAATAGATAGCAGCTGTTTCCTTCATTAAGCGGCGTGCATTAATAAAAGCGAAACTATCACCCTCATTCATCGATGCAACAATGCACTCGTAGTCCGAAATCCATTTGCGTATCGGATACGTGTCCCCACCAGTGAACGGAGTAATTGTGTGCTCGATGCCAGCAAAGGTGTGCCGCCGGTTCTGACTTTCCGGGTTTCGTTCCCCTAGTTCGGCAAGCTCCCTCTCCAGCAACACAATTTTTCGGCGGCACTCTAGGCGAGCCAGCCGTCGCACGCTGGTCGATTTAGTACAACACTAGCTGGTCATAAGTAAAAAAAAAAAATGTTATAACTGTAAAAAAAAATTAGCTAGACTTAAAGCCAAACACCCAAATAACAAGAAAGAACCAATAAATGAAATAAAGTTCCGTTACATTATCAATGAGAAGCATCTCAATGCAATGTATACAGCTTTGCTCACTCTCAATTTGGCCTTTCGTGCGCTTACAAGTGTTTATAAAGTGTTCTAGTGAAAAATAGTGAGATAATTATTTGTAGCAAATATGTCAGTGTATGCTGTTGGTAAGTATTTTTAAATTCAGACTATTTCTATCAAAAAAAAAAATTGCCTCTGGCATTATGAGCTAAATGAAGGAGTACATATTTTATTGTGACAGGCTAACTTTTCTTTCATATATCGGTCAATACAAAAAAAGTGCGATACAGTGGCATCGTGAATTTTTTTTCATTTAAAGATCTTATCAACACCTTTAAAAGAATGCTTAATTAAAGTGACGAAACTCAGCGCAGCATTCTTTTTTCTTCTCCTACAGGTATCAACCCGCCCTTTTCAGGGCGACAATTCCCTTTGTGTAAAGAAGTTTTCTTCTTTATTCAAAGTGAACATCTTTTTTAATCATCGGTAACGGTTTGTGCAAGTGCTTTTTTGCAGTACGTTATGACAGCAAAGTCAATAACTGTTCTTGATGAAGCTGATGAAAGAAAATGTCTGGAATACTGTAAAACATTTACATCTCATCTTTTTAAGAAATATAAGGAAAAAAAAATGTCACCAGAACGAATTTTAAAATCAGAAGAGCTTTGGCTGCAAAAAGAATTCCTGATTCCGTTGCCTGAAATTCATGTGCCAACAACTTTCAGGCAAGAAAAGGAATTTCATGATTGTGGCAATAGGGCGAAAAAAAGAAAAATTCAAACCATTATGGAAAGATCGACCGAGGAATTATCTTTTGCTGTTGAGTCGAAACTCAGAATGGAAGGAAATCGGTCTAAAGCCGAAGTCGTTAAAAAGATTGTCGAGTGTTCTCCCAAAACTCTAAAAAAGATGAAGAAACCTGAAACTCAGAATTCACTCAAATCTTATACATCTGAAGAAGCTCTAGCTCTTATAACCGATTTAAAACTTATAAAACACCAATATCAGCAACTTCAAAAAAGTGCAAAAGCAAGAAATGCTAACATTTACCCAACCTACGATTCTATTTTAGAAATAAAGCAAGAGTGTTATCCAACAAGTAATTTTTTGACTACATCCGAAACCTTATGTGAAATTAAACTACAGCCGTTGTTGGACTTGACACTTCAACATTTGTCCACTGCACACTTTGAAAGTTTTGAAAACGAGTTACAAAACGGTGATAGCTTAGTATGTTCTTGGAAATGGGGATGTGATGGTAGTGGATGGTCACTCGCGTTATAAGTAAAACTTTTTGATAAATCATGAAGCGAGTGATTCTGATATTGTGCTTACTTGCATAGAAATAAAAAAGACTGATTCTGGAACTGAAAATATTTGGATTAATTCAAAAACATCTTCGTCAAGATATTGCCGTCCAGTTCGTTTCGAATTCACAAAGGAAAATATTGGGACAATAACAAGAGAGTTTAACCGTATGGAAGCCAAAATAAATTGTCTAGAAGCCACAAGAGTAACTTTTAACGACAAAACGGTTTTATTCAATCATACTTTTTTTTAAAATGATGGTAGATGGCAAAACATGTAACGCTGTAATGGAGAACAGGGCAAGCTCTGTTTGCTAAATATGCAAAGCATCTCCTAAGGATATGAATAATATTGAACTTTGCTTACGAAAACCTCCTGACACCACTGCCTATTCATTAGGCTTACAACGTCTTCATGCACACATAAGATTTATGGAAGCACTCTTACATGTTTCTTATAAAATTGAAAATGAAAGCTGGCAATCAAGAGGAGCTGAGAGAAATTATCAATCAAGAATAGAAAAGAATTCCTACAATTTTTTTTTTAAGATCTAAGTTGTTAATCTTAGTAGATTTTCCAAAACAAGGTGGAGGAAATACTAATGACGGCAATACGGCCCGATAGTTCTTTAAGAATCCTGCAAAAACCGCTGATATATTAGGCTTAGACCCAAATCTGGTAGAACGATTTGCAATTGTTTTAAAGACATTAACATCAGGTCTGAAAATAGATACAAACAAATTCCGCAGTTACTGTTTGGACACAGCTAAATTATTTGTTTCCAAATACAATTGGTACAAAATGCATTTTAGCGTCCACAAAATTCTGATACATGGTGCTGACACCATTGTCAGTTTTCCAATTCCTATCGGACAGCTTTCGGAAGATGTTTTAGAAGCCCGTCAAAGAGATTATAAAATCTTTCGAAACGGGTTTTCAAGAAAGATGTCCAGAATCGCAACAAATACCGATGTACTCCATTCGATGTTGATATCTTCTGATCCACAAATAAGTGAATTGCGACATTTTCCAACCCGAAAACACCAATTACCAATCCCTGAAGTCATGGAAATGATTTTAAAATAATTATTAAACACAATGCTAACACATAATAGCAAAAAAAAATTAATCCGAATTAAGTCCAGCTAGCAACTATAAATCGACCACTGTGCGCCGGTCCAATAGTGCGTCTTCAAGGTCCTCACTGTGTGGCTCTGGTTCGACAATGACTTGAGTAATAGGGACAGGATCCTGCACTTGAGCCAGGGCGTGATCGCTAGCCTGCGCCAGGTCGGTAACGCTGTTCACCGTAATAAGGCCTCCGGTCTGCAGCAAACCAGAAACGTCATCCCTCGACGGCCCAACTGGTGATGCTGATGATGCTGAATTTTCACCAGACTTGTGTCCCATGTATAAGGCACGCAATTGATTTAAGGTAGCACTAGAAGGAAAGTCGATCCCCTTCTCCGTACACAAATCAGCCATTTGTTGGCGTGTGCAACGACGAATGTCGGTCATCACGCTGTCCGTAACTTGCCTGCAACTTCTCGGAATAATTTCGTAGCACCTTTAACTATTTTGTGCGCGGATGGTTCGGAATTACGTGGATCTTCTGATTCGTCATGTGAGGCACACTTCACCAATTTGCGGAAAGTTTTTACGGAAAGTATGTACATATATATATGTACATACATACGTATTCGAAGTTTTTTTTTCTTTTTCTCTTCTTTACCCCAAACCTGAACTGTAATATTTAACTTTTATTGTCTCTTCAATTGTTACATTCGCCAAAAAAAACAAAATGAATTCATTTCTTTCGGTTTCCTCTTTCTTATCGCTATCCACGCCATCTGACGGCCTTACTGGTAAAAACATCAGACGGCGTTGCCATTACTTGATACTACATAATTGCTTACTACATTATACAGGGTGTCCCACGAGCAATGTGCCAAAAAGCTAGAGCGTGTAGGTCTGGTCAAGACAAGAAAAAAATCGTATGGGAGGGGGGGTCTATTCCCCGCGTTTAGCCGGGAGGGGCAATTTTCTAAAAAATTTACTTAATTTGGAAAAAAAATTATTAAAAATCAACAGTTACATCCACAATGCCGTGATATACTTTTTTGTAAATCCAGAAAACTCTTCTTTCATCTTGTTTTTAAACGAGGCTGTTTTAAGGAATAGTTTTTGAGAAATTAATTTTCAAACTCAAAATTTTGTAAAAAGAAATTAAATAAAAAAATTTCGAACTATTTTTTTTCAAAATTGTATGTAATTAAGTACTATTTTTTTTTTCGTTTTTTTTTCCAAGTAGTGCTTATTTCGTGAATGGTAACACTTAGCTCGTCTGATTTGACAGATAATTAGTTTTATCCTTCCGCTGAACGAATATGGTTGTGTATACGCTTGAACAACGCTGGGAAATATTGCGACATTACTTTGAAAATCATGGTAATGTTGCAGAATGTGTGCGAAAATTGCGTACGGATTTTGGAAGAAGAGAAGCACCGTCAGCTCCGTATGTTCGTTATCTTGTGAAAAAAGTGAAAGAAACTGGCATCCTCATCGATAAACCAAAGCGTGAAAAGCCAAAAACAGTGCGTACACCCGAGAATATTGCTGCTGCGGCAGAAAGTGTGCGTGAAGCGCCATCAACATCAATTCACCGTCGTTCTCAACAATTGAACATTACGGAGACATCATTGAGACGAATTTTGCATAAAGACTTGGTATGACGCCATACAAAGTCCAATTGGTTCAGGAGTTGAAGCCAACTGACCATCCAATGCGTTTTCGCTTCGCTAAGTGGGCCTGCGATCGACTTACAGAAGATGCCGATTTTGCCAAAAAAATCATCTTTTCAGATGAAGCTCATTTTGATCTTGGCGGGTATGTAAACAGCAAAATTGTCGCATTTGGGGCACAGAAAACCCGCACGCATACATTGAAAAGCCGGTGCACCCAAAACGAGCCACTGTTTGGTGCGGATTTTGGTCCAGAGGCATAATTGGGCCATTTTTCATCGAAAATGAGCAATGAGTGGCCGTTACAGTCAATGGCGATCGTTATCGGGCCATGTTGAACGAATTTTTGTTCACAAAAATTGAAGAGGAGGATATTGGCAACATTTGGTTTCAACAGGACGGCGCTACGTGCCACACATGTTTTTGAAGATCGCATTATCAGCCGCAGAGCTGATGTCGTTTGGCCACCTCGGAGCTGCACCGTTTTGACTATTATTATTGACACCGTTGGACTATTATTTGTGGGTTGCCGTCAAAGATAAGTGTTACGCCGACAAGCCAGAGACAATTGACGCTTTAAAGGACAATATTCGTGGAGCCATTGGTGAAATACAGCTGCACACAATCGATAATGTGCTTAAAAATTGGATCGATCGTGTAGGCTACTGCATGGCCAGCCGAGGCAGCCATTTGAATGAAATTATTTTCCATTATTAACCGGAAGGATTGTACTTTCAAATAAAAAAAGAAATTTGAGAAAATATTCAGTAGTTTTTTTTTATAAAAAAAAAAAAAATTATTTGGCGGACCCTTTACATCTCACACCTAATCGAATTGAGTAAAGATTGTATAGTATAAGCAGAACCAATGAGGACCTTTGCAGTATTGCATTCTGGTTATAACAGAACAAACTAAAACTTAGTCCCTTTAAGTCCACAAGTCTTATCTGCTCAAGAAATACTTTTGATCTATGTACATACTTTTCCAATTCTAAATAGTGAAACAGTACCAGTGAAATATCTTGTGTACCAAATTAATTCATCATTAACCTGTTGTAATGCTATAACCTAACTGATACCATTAAAAAGAAATGTAAAAATGTATACCAGCTTGCGATACTTACGACTACGATAAAACTAAGACTCTTTAAAAGTGTAACCATGCCGTTCTTAATCTCTGGGGCTCTGTCTACCTTCATCGTGACTGTGAATGTAAAAGAAGATAAATGCCCGTATCACCGTTCGCCAGTCGAACGAAAAATGAGTCGAACCACAAAAATTCTGCGAACTACGATTTTTCCGTATTACCGTTGGCGAACGTTCGACTGAATTGTTGTTTCTTATGTCAAATTCAGTCGAACGCAAAAAGTTGGTGACTAGGAGGCGAATGTTTGCTGTATTCGAAAGAAATATTGTAACAATGACAGAAAATAGGAAAATGTAAGTAATAACAAATAAAATGCATGAATTTCCTTTTTTCAAGTTTGAATAAAACTAACAATCACCAATTCGGCAAGCTGGTGCAACATATGGAGGCCAATCCAGACACTGCCAAGGCCATAGGGATGTTCGGATCTTCCAAGAAGAAGCACAAGGAATATTGGGAAATATTTGCGTGCGAGCTGAACTACTTTCATTCCAATCATTAAAAATAAATAAAACACTACTTATCATTTTGCTTTTTTCGTACATACATATGTATGAACATATTTCTACTTTCAAATGCACAATTTTTTTTTGTCAATTGACACAACCAGTGAATTGACAGTCAGTCAATTGTCAGCGAGTGAATTTGGATGAATTTCAGGCGAATTAAGAGATTCGCGAACCGTGATACCTCGATCAGCTTAGTTCGCCTGGGAATTCAACGGCTGGCGAACGTTCGACTCGCGAATGGTCAGACGGTCATACATAAATGTCGCTTTTAATGACTGTGCTCGTTTCATCTGCAATGTTCCTAGCTATTATAGTGCGCCTCATCTTAGGTTGGAAACTGGACGTATTTCTACACATTCGAAATATTTTGAAATCATATACATGCCAATTATGGAAAACGGCGGATTGACTGCGGAGGGAGTTCGTCGAATCCGCATCCGCATCCGCAGTACAACCCTATTATAGAAACCGACGGATGAACCACATTATCGGTCCGCGAAACCTCTTTATTGATCCGCAAAACCTCTTTACCGATCCTTTTTTCAATCAGCTGTGTTCTGTCAATTTTTAATTTTCATTAAAATTGTTTCGAAGAGCAAATATCTAAAGTGAATTATGGATTCAATTGGCTTTTTTATGGATTTACCTATAGAAGGAGAAGGAAATGATTCTCGACAAATACGTTGGAAAGTAAGAAGTAGGGAGAAGGATATTTTATCGATACCGGAAGATCAGTAAGTTAAAAGAATTTTTTTTTGTAATCAATATTAATTTATGCATCTTTCTTTCAGGTTTGTAAAATATTTCAGGCTGAATAAAACAGCATTCAAATGTGTTTTAGAGATATTAAAAGATAAACTGCCACCAGTGGTTAGAACGACATCATTGACCCCGGAATTTAAGCTGGCAGCATGTTTAAGGTTCCTGGCTGAGGGTGAATATCAGACTGGCACTGGAAAAGACTTTGATGTTGGAATGGCACAACCGACAATTTCAATAGTTCTTTCCGAGGTTTTCAGTATATTAGAAAAATATTTATGTCCACAGGGGATAAATTTAACCATGAGTGAAGAAGAAAAGCGGGAAGCAAAATTGTACTTTTATAATAAGTCAAGAATCCCAGGTGTTATAATGTGCATAGACGGAACACATATAAAAATTGCAAAGCCGCCAGAAGAAAGTGCACATCTATTTTTTAACAGAAAGGGGGCATATAGTCTAAACGTTATGATAGTAAGTAATGAGTGTAAAGGACTTTCCTACTTATCTTAACGTTTTTTTTTTATGATCACTTTATGTGATCACTAGCAGCGGATTAGGGTTATAAACGCAAGATATCCTGGAGCAAGCCATGATGCTTTTGTTTGGGGCAATAGCGATGCCTTTTTTTATTTTAAATCATTATATGACGCTGGGAATAGAAATACGCGATTGTTAGGTAAATATGCATTTTACGTATATCAAAAGAATGTCATTACAATATTCCTTTAAAATAGGAGATGCTGGATATCCTTTGTCGCCATGGCTTATCACACCTTTTAGAAATGCTGGTGTTAGTACTCCAAAAAGCAGGTTCAATAAAAGCCATAGCAAAGGTCGTAACATTATAGAACGAACTATCGGCGTTTGGAAAAATTGGTGCCGGTGTTGCCTCGGAGCTACAATAGACAGCTTCATTATTCTCCAAAGAAGGCAATCCAAATTATTAATGTTAGCGCTGCACTGCATAACATATGCATTCATTATAATGTGAATGATGAAGAATTACCGGAAGAAACATGTGAAGTTGAGGAGATTTTTTCGGAATCTCCGCAGTTCTACTTATCTGAAGCCAATCAAATCCGAGAAGAACTATTGCACATTTTTTTATAAATCAATAAAAATGTTTAAATTGAATAATGTTTTATTTCAATATCACTTCTGTAATAAAATAAATCAGCCTTCAGGGCAACGAATATACAAAACTTAAAAAGAATCAGCCTTCAGGGCAACGAATATGTAGCTTAATTGCACTTCACATTACATGGACACATTGGCACTTTCAGTGCTAAGTATTCTGTTATTAAACTATTCATTTAATGATTGATTAATCTTCATTAACTCAATCTCTAATTTTTTTTTGTATTGCAGTTTCTCTGCTGCAAATAGTTCCATTTGGCGATTATGCCTTTCTGCCATCTTTTAAAAGTCCTTCCTGGACCGAATTGCCATACTTTTGATGGTCTATTAACCGATCTAAGGACCGGTAAATTCTTTTCAGACTTCCATTTCTTTGCTCTGCTTCATGTCCAACTCTCTCCAAAGCTTCAGAGACTTTATTATAAAGTTGCTCCTGTATATGTATTTGTCTACGAAGCAATTGTTGGAGCTTTGGCCCTTTCCTCAAATGTATTTCCGCCGTGTCTGATGGTTTGATATTATTGTCCTTTTTCGATTCATTTTCTCCTCCATCTTTAGATCGTTTTCTGAAATTATCAATGAATTATTCTTATAATACATATAATAGAACAAAAAAAATGTATTTCCTACCTTCATTGTAGGAGGGCAACTCTACATCCATTAGATCCGTTGAGCAATTTTGTGCATTTGTACTTAATGGAGCCCCAAAACTTTTTGTTCCAAGAACTCCCACAGCACAATCATTTAAGCACACGAGCTCAATTATTTCCTCCTCCAAGGGGGTACAGAAAATGTCGCTATTTTCACCGCTACCTGTAGCTCTTCTGTCCCGTTTATTGTGTGCCAGCTTTTTCCGTAAAGCCGATTTATGATCTGACCAAACCTAAATTTAAAATAGTCCGAATTAATACTGCTATTTTAAGAAACCTTCTTCCATTCGGCTATTTCTTTAATTAGAAGCCCCAAGCTATTAAGCTGCCCTTTTAGTTCCTCCCAAAATCTTTGCACAAACTCAGGGTCTTTTTGTAAAAGTCTTTGCAATGTCGGGATTTTTTTTGAAGGCACTGAACATTAACTCAAACTGCAAGCATGTTGTTTGTTTTCTAAGAATAAAAGCAAACGTTATTACGTTCAGTTAAAATTTGAAACTTACTTTTTATTGCACCAACTCATCTTTCTTGTTTGAAATCCGCAACCAAAATGATTCGGATTGAAAACGTCAGAAAATGTATGCAGCGCGGATGAGTTGCGTTTTCTATTGAGATGGCACCACCGACACAAACAACATTCTCTGCCACCTACCAGGGGGCGCTAGCATCATGTACTAGGAATAAAATGATAATTTTACACCGAACTGTATTATCGACCAGGCAAGGAAGGAGGACGTTTTGACTTTCATTCTTCTCGAAACAGCCGTGACGGAGATCGGACATATAGAAATAAACAGTGTTTTAATAAATCTTAAAACGTTTCTTTTTCTTTTTTTGAGCGCCGAAAATAATCGGCGCCTCATTTGGCGCTGCGGACAGGATCACTTTTAACAGTCCCAAACTACTTCCCCAGGAAGGGATTCCGTCGCACGGCAAGGATAATAATCCCAAACACAGTCAGCACGTGCTAGTGCAAAACCCACATGAAAAGATTCCGCTCTGGCAGGCAATACAATCAATCAGAAAAAACCAACGGTAGCCTCATGTCTGATTCAGAAGATATGGATGCTGAAGCACACGGCCGAAACTCCACCACGGCAAACATAACGGCGAATAACTGCAGCGGACGGCAATTGCTGGCGAAATTCTCCGGACATAAAACAGTTATCAGAGCTGACCTATGGTGTAATCTCTTCGAAGTGGTAACACGTGGCAAGTCGGATGAAGAACGGATCTTTGAGCTTATGGCATATTTAACAAACGATGCCCTTGCATCAGATGTAGCACCACATACATATGTATGTCAACTCTCACTCGGAAAGCAGTGCGTGAGACGCTTATTTCACGATTCGGACCAGCAGTTACCAATCCACTTGTTGAAGCACAACATCGTTTTCTTAAAAGTTCGGAGACGGTTACCGCCTACTACGAAGACAAGATGCGCCTTCTACGACATGTCCAACTGGCAGACACAGATGTCGTTGCCCAGCTAACGGAAGGTATGCCCCAATGATACCGTGGGTTTTTGCTGTGCGCAAAACTAAGTACTGCAGTAGATTGGCTGGCAATTGAACTTCAATTGGAATCAACAGTCGGACGGCAGTCAGCGACCCAACCGAAACTACAACCTGCCCTACAAAAACAACATGAAACTGTACTCACAACGCAACCGAATATGAAGCAGCGATTCAAACAAAAGCCACCAAGTCCCTGCCGTCACTGTGCCCAGATAGGAGAAACACAACGGCACTGGAATCGAGAATGTCCACGAAGAAGACAGAAGATGATGGATAATGAACAATTGACAACAACCCTCACTAGAGAGACGCAAAACTCCGACAACAACCCGAACCAGGAAAACTTCCAGGGCGGTAGTCGCTAATCGACATAGCTGTGCGGATCAACAACGTCCCAATACGTGCAATTATCAACTCAGGCAGCACAATCGACGTCATCAGCTCATCACTTGTTAAACAGTTAAATATAAAAATAGATCCGCACTCAGCTATCGCCATAATGCACGTAAACGGCAACACGAAAAGTGACGGCCGCCTCACCCTTTACCTCACCATTGGGTCAACAACTCGCAAGATCACAGCTTACGTAATGCAACACTTACCTCACGACTTCATCATCGGCCTTGGTACGGGTAAGTTATTCGGTCTTAAACTTGATTTCTCGCGCAATTTAGTCTACACCACAGATCCCATCGAAAAGCGTCCACATGCATGCTTCACAGCATCGCCAGTCACACCAATTGCCCCCCAGATTCAAGAAATACTACACGATTTCCGGCAGCTCTTCGCCACAGAGAGCAACGACGTTGGGCGAATCCCAGATGTTTCGCATTCCATTCGGTTGCTGCCACAACAGCAACCCATTGCTCAGCGCCCATATCGTCATTCAGATGCAGAAAACAGATAAGACAACAAATTTCAACTCTCCTTCAGAAAGGATTCGTCCGGAGGTCCACCTCGCCATGGGCTTCTTCAGTCACACTTGCCCCCAAAAAGGACGGGAGCCAACGGCTCTGCATAGGCCCCTATTGTGAGTGTCGATCAGCGATCGACTCGACAATTGTCGATTGCGTCGATTGATTCTGGATTTGGTATTGTGTAACTCAATCGATGGAGAAGTAGACTATTGTGAATAATTACGTCAATATTGTGAATAAAAACATGAATATTGTGAATATTTCGTTTTTTGACAGTTGTTTGACTGTCGTTTATTTATTTCATCAAAGAAACTCAATACTTCAAATCATTCCAATAGGACTTTTTTTTCTTAATTTCAACCATTTTTCCCATGAACACATAGGAGGTCATCCTAGTTTAGTACTTAAGAAACTAGATAAACAAATAAATAAATAAATAAACTAAATAAACATCTAAGTTTAGTACTTAATCTTTCCTATCTGTGTTTTGCTTGTGTTTTCAAACAAACTCCCTTAGCAATATAGGGATTTGCTTCCATGAACGAAACGAGAAGCTCTAATTGTTTTCTTGTTCGTAACCTGCTACTACATTTCGTACGCACAAAAAATATTTATTTCTTTAACCGAACGCAACGATCAGTATTTTGCGATCGACAACAAGCGAGTGTCAAATCGGCAACTGTCGATCACAATCGACATCCACAATACCAACATCTGCAATCGACGATCGATGATCGATAAATGTCGATGATACAGTTCGTCTCTTTGTCGTATAATGGCTTTAAGATCGACAAGCATTTGGTAAAGGACGTTGAGTATTACCTAGATTTGCAGAAGTGTAAATATTTGTGTGATGAAGTACTTCTCTGGTATTGTATAAAAACCCACTTATGTGGACTGCCAATATTCAGAAAGCTGGACCAGTTCACGCAGTTAAGTCGTTTTTATTTTTTTAAACAAAAATGTTTAAACCTAGTTTTACTATGTTGAATAACTTAAACTACCTTGCTGGTGCAAGGTAGTGTCCTATGCGAACATTTTAAACATTGAGCCTGACAAAAATGAGGATAGAAAATTTATTTCGTGATCAGAGTTTTTGTTATTTTATATAAAACTTAAAACAATCTTATTCTCTAACTAAAATTATCTAGACTTACCTTGGTTTATATATTCGTTTTTTTTTTTTTCTTGACCTTGTCTTATACAAGACAAGCTGAACTTTAACTGCCAACGACGGAGCTTTTAATAGGTTCAGTGATTGTACTATGTTTTTATAAAATATGTTCTTATCCCTTATTGCCTCTTTTTCCCTCTAATTAATATCAATTAATCATAAGTCTGAAAATTGTTCTGCCTACTTTAATATGTCCGTATAGGGCCAGTAAGGTATTGATAGTTAGTTATGTTATTTAAGCTAAATTTAAGCTTTAAGATATTTCTAAGAAATATGAAATATAAATGAATTTAAAAAAAAACACGGAATTTTCTTCAGGCACCAAGAGCGTTTTGCTTTCTCACCGATTTCGGCATGACATCACTCAACTGAGCCTGAGACGATCCGGCCCGCAGAGCGCGACATCGCTCTACTTCCTATTTAGAGCATGAAGCATATAACGATGGGTTCTCTACTTTAATTCATGTTTTGCAACTGTTTTTCTCCTTATGAGAAGGAACAGAACGGGATATATTCGGCTCATGCTAAAAGACAACACCATTCCGATCTTCAAGGAAACCAAATACCTAAGAGTCATCCTAGATATTTGTCTATTTTGGTCAAAACATGACGACTTAGCAATAAATAAAGCATTGTCGGTTTTCTAAAAATGCATACCTTGCGTTTTTTGCAAGACTTTCGACGCTGTACGCTGAAAATCTTTCTTCTCTTTTTGTTCCCACTGGAACTCTGATGAACTTACGCTGGAATTATCTTTCCACTCACCGCCCAGTTATGGCATAATTACCAAGACAAATTTTCATAGCGTCAAGACTGGCTCTATATTGATAATTACTTTGGTAATTAAACTGGTAATTAAACTTGGTTTTTAAACTGGCATAACTGTTTCTACAGGTTGTTAATTTGACAGCTGAAAGTTGATTTGTGGCTAATATATTTTGCCATTTTTACGATGGATAGATTAATACCAGAAAAACACATGCAAATTGTGCAAACTTATTTTAAAACCATAGTTCGTTTCGCCGAATATATCGTGCACTGCGTCCATTTTATGGTCGTCATAATTGTCCATCTGAATAAGTTATTCGGAAGACGATGAATCGTTTCTGCACTATGCACACTCTAGTGGATTATACGCATCCCCAAAGATGGCAAACAGTACGAAGTTATTGTCGTTGGGGAGCGCAGTGTTGAGGAGTCGATTCGATATCGTGCACGGCATTTGGAGCTATGCCCATCCACTTTGTGAAAGACTTTACGGAAATACCTTGGCTTAAATGATTATAGGGTCCAGCTTGTGTAAGAGTTGAAACCGCTTGGCCGTTAAACGCGTCGTAGGTTCGGTGAATGGGTCGAAAACATGATTCAGCTTGATCCTCATTTTCTACCCAAAAATTTTGTTCTCCGATGAGGCCCATTGTTGATTACATGGATATGTAAACAAGCAAAATTGCTGAATTTGAAGTGGAGAAAACCCAGCAACCTTTGTGGAGACGCCCTTATAACCATAAAAATCAGGGTTTCCTATGCTATATAGATTGATGGAATCCTCGTCCATATTTAAACACTAATAGCATAAAGATATCTATTAAATAAAGCTAATATCGTAGACATTAAGTACATTGAATTTGTATACCTCTAAAAAAACACCCTTTGTAATGAGGTTAAGGTGGTTGATATCCTGTGTGTACGCTGACAAAACGTACACGCCCCGTTGTCTGCAAGTTGTCTCCACTACACCCGATACTCAGTTTCTAATGTATTCTGAATGAATCCAACAAAGACTCAATTAACCTTAATTTTCAAGAGGCGTTATACTCACAACACCGATGAGTTATCATCTTACAACCTAGGATTGTGAGAAAGCAATAAGTTTTATCGCTCATTGTCTGCATATGAACACATAAATAATCATATCTACGCGGGAATGCGGAAGTTTTGTCTATCTTCCAACTGGAAAGCAAAGATTTGTTATACACGATTAAGCTGTAATTGTATGGTGTTAACTCGACTTACACCCTCAGCCGAAACATGGATAACTCTGTACATATGTTCGAAATTTACATTTTACAATATTTATTCTTCCAATTCTATTTTGTTCACCTTCAAAGTAATTTCCCACCGCCAAAATACACGTGTGCCAACTTTTTCTTCCAATTCTCGAAACCGTGCCACAATGTGACAATTCGTTAATTTAGTGGGATTAATAACGCTTAAAACGCTTAAAATAATAAAAATTAAAATAATTTTTTTGTCAAATATTTAAACTTACCCTAGGACAAAAAAATGCTTAAAACTAGCTTCAATAACAGCTAACGTAAAATATCTTACTGGCCCTATACGGACACTCTAAAGCAAACAGATAAACTTAAGACTGTGCCTTTCGGCCTTGTGAGTAACGTATAACAATTAGAGCCGGTTTGACCGCAGAAAGTAGCGGCAGGCTTCCCGGTTTGGGATTGCTTCATCGCTGAGGACAATCAAATGCTGGTGTTTTTGCATTTGTTTGCACCAATTGTTTTTCGGCCTGCCTTTTTTGCGTGTTGAAATTGGAACGTTGATTGATATCGCCTTTTGGACGGGGTTCAAAGGATCTCTCCTTTGAACATGGCAATACCAACTGCGTCGGTCGCGCTCTATCTTTCTTGTGATGGTTTCTTTTACGTGGAGGCTTCCTCGGATCTTTGAACTTCTAATTCTGTTCCGCTTTGTTACTCCCGCTGTCATGCGAAGCATCTTCATCTCAGCTGCCGTAAATTTGCTCTCATACTTTTTGTGCATTGTCCAGCATTGTGAACCGTATGTGAGCGCCGGACGTACAACTGAAGTATAGAGCCTTCCTTTCAGCTTAGGTGGCATTTTTCGATCACAGAAGATGGCGGAGTTTTCCCGCCACTTCATCCACCCTACGCTTACGCGATGTTTGATGTCGTCATCACAAGTTGCTTCTTTATTAATCATAGATCCCAGATATTTAAACTTTTCACACTTGGGAAGCACTCTTCCATTCAAGTAAATGTCTGGAATAGGCTGATGAGGGTCAGAGAACGGGCAGCACAGATACTCTGTCTTCTTTGAACTAATACGATACCCGTGACCCTCAAAAATGTCCACCCACACATCAAGGGCTCGTTGTAGGGACGCCTGATCATCACTTATAATGGCTCCATCGTCAGCAAATAGTAGCTGGTGCACATTGGGGTCCGTCAGTTTTCCTTCAAGCAAGCAATCAAGGACTGCTCTAAAGAGCAGTGGGCTGAGGACGCTCCTTTGGTGTACACCGACTTTGATTGCGAACTCTTCGGTGACTCCTGCGGTGCATCTTACTCTTGTCGTAGCTCTATTGTACATGTCCATGATCACTCGCACGTCGGTTTCTGGAACGCCTTTTTGTCTTAGCGCTACCCATAAAAGATCTCTTGGTTGCCGGTCAAAGGCCTTCTCGAAATCAACCAACACCATATGCAAGTCCTTTGAAGAATCACGATGCTTTTCCATCATGACCCTTATACTTTGGATTGCATCTGTCGTTGATTTACCCGAGACAAACCCGCACTGGTCATCAGATAGTCGTATTATTTTCCGCAGTCGGCTATCTAATACCCGTTCAACGATCTTCATGGTGTGCGACATCAGCTTGACAGAACGGTAGTTATTACAATTCCGCGTATCACCCTTTCCTTTGTGCAAAGGAAGAAGATAGCTCCCTCCATTGATTAGGCATAGTGTCGCCTCTCATAAGTTTGGAGATAAGAACCATGAGCCATCTAGACCCGATGTCGCCCATCTTTTTCCAGAACTCAGAGGGTATCCCGTCAGCTTTTCTTTTCTTGGAGTTATTAACCGCGTACCGAACTTCTTCGACTGTGATGTTGGATATTTCGGCATGATTCGGGGCGGCTCTTGGAAAGTACACTCGGGGTAACTGTTCATTCAGAAGTTCCTCGCAATACTGTCGCCATCTGTGGAGAATTTTTTCGTCTTCCACAAGGAGTTGGCCTTCAGCATTGTTAATAAACTTTGGAAAACGAATCTCCTGAGCATTTCTTCTTCCCTGGGCGGCTATCTTAAAGATATTTGCTCCTTTGTTCAAATTGCTTTGTCGAAGCTCGTGGGTAGCCTGGTTCCTGTCAGACGCGGAAGACGATATTTCTTCCAACTCCTGATAGAGGCCTTCCATGCTTTTCGGTTTAAATTGGACGCACTTTTTCTTCTACCTTTGCAACATCTATATACCTTTTCACGGCGAGCTTTTTCCTCTCTATTAGTAGAAGAGCACTTTGACCAAGCTTGGAAAGCCATTTTCTTTTCGTGTATCACTGCTTTGGCTTCGTCTGTCCACCACCAGGTTTCTTTTGCGTGTTGGCAGGGGCCTTTAGATGTTCCGAGCAGTAATTTGTCTTTCTCCAGGCCAGATTGTTGTAGGGAATCCCACATGTCTTGTGCTCTGCACTCCTCATTAACGACCTCATCGATAATGGAAGAGAGGTAGTTTTTCATGTTGGTAATAAAAACTTCGCCTTTTCCTTTATCCAGTTTATACCACTTGATTCTCTCAGACACCTTCGTTTGCTGCTTTGACTTCTTACTCGCCTCCATAAAAAAATCAGTCAGGAGGAGACGGTGTTGAGGGGCGATGGCGTCTCCCAGGATCACTTTGCAATCTTTAACTCGTGGCTTCATAAAACTGGATACCAAATGATAGTCTATTTGAGTTTCATTTCCGCCGCTGCTATGAGTGAGCAGGTGCCGGCTTTGTTTGACGAACATGGTATTTAGCACTATAAGACCGTACGACTTGCACATGTTTAGGATATCTTCACCTGAAGAGTTCCTGGTGCCGTATCCCAGCCCTCCGTGGTAGTCTTCGCTTGTCTTCCCGACATGTCCGTTTAAATCTCCCCCAACAAACAAAAGCTCTTCCTTTGGGATGATTTTGACAAGGTTGTGGAAATCTAGCCAGAATGCATCTTTTTCTTTTTGTTCGCATCCTACTTGAGGGGCATATGCGCTTACGATGTTACACACCTCACCATGCATCACCAATTTGAGAGCCATCAAACGGTCACTGGACTTTGAAATGGTTAAGACGTTGCCAAGTAGCTCTGCCGCAAGGATTCCGTTTTTTCCTTGTTCCAATCCATAGTAAAACATCTTGTAGGCTTTTGTTTTAACGTGCAAGAAACGTGCCCGATTACCGGTGTTTCGCCATTTCGTCTCTTGTACGCACAGGATGTCTACTCGCCTTCTAACCATCATTTCTTCAAGCTCATAGCTGCGACCACTCATTGGAAGCACGTTCCAACTCGCGACTCTTAAGTGTGGCTTACGCCGTTGCATTACTTTGCTATCCCCCGGAAATCCTATAGCTCTGACCTGAGCATTGCTGCTCGTCCCAGGATCACGACCATTAGTAGTGCCTGGCGGGGTAGTGCTTTTCCTTTTAGCGTTCTTTTCCATAATGCTACGGTTTGACCGTTTTCTTTCTTCCCCTCCTTTTTGAAACGGGCATGCTCCAGATTTTTGATTTTTTTTTTGTTTGATCTTACTCTTACAACACCGGTGATCTCCAGTCGTGTCAACCCACTGATTTGCATGTACACTTGTGGGGCAGTTTAATGGTGGTATATGTGTCCCTAGGCTCACCTTGGTGTTTTCTAAATTGCCTCGATGTGATTTTTGTTTACCTTTGTTTTAGTCGCCTTTTACTACAAGCGAGAGGTATCGCTGCAGGGATATTCTTAACCCGTCCCTGCACAGGTTAGCTACTTACATGATGTATATTTTGTATATATCTTTTTTTTTGTTTTGTTATTGTTTTGTAATTTTTTTGTGATTTTTTACTTACTTCTATGAGTATTGTTCACAGAATGCAGTGCAACAAATTTTAAAAACATATCTATAAGAGATTCGAAGTAAAAAAAGCCGACAATTTCCATTTATTTATTCAATTAACAATTCAACTAACAATTGCAGAACATTGTGTTCAATTAAACTTTTTTTTTTTAAATGAATCTAAGACCAAAAATCGAACGGAAAACACTAGCAACCTATTTGAAAGGTCAGTATTCGCATCCACTCGCGAGGTTCACGTTGTAAATAGCTACCTCAATTTTCGATTTTCTTCATTTCTAGCTTCTCGAGCTTCCTCCAAAAGTTGTCCAATTGGAGGTATGCAAGTGGAAATTATTGGTTTCCTATGAAATAAAACTTTGTGTATACTTACTAGCATCTAAAACCAGCCATAGTTTCTAATATACAGTTCTTTCGTTTCTCTTGGAAACGTTTCGAAACCATCTATGTCAATTGGAAGCCCAGAAGCGCTTGGGCTTCTAAGATAATGCAAAACTTTTTGATAATTTTTTTATCTACCCCTGTTGTTTCAGCAGTTTTTTTCTTCATCTCTGAAAATTCTTATGGCCGTATTTCCATCATTCGCGTTGCCTGACTGTTGGTTTGGCATATCAACCAGTAATCCAGTTTCAGGCCTAAATCTTTTCTGAATTAACATTTTTTTTGCTTTAACTCTTTATTTACTCTCTTGGTCTCTAACCTGCCAAACTTCAATATCCAGTCTATAAGCGATGTGTAAATATATTCCATAAATCGGATCCAGGAATGAAGTGGACCTAAACCAAAGGACATTGCTTGTTGGTCCACTTGATTTTCAGAAAGTTTGACTGAATTGTTCATTTCATACGGTTTTGCTGCGCAAATGTTACAGGCTTGTGAAGATGTCATAGATGATAAATTATTACATATTTTGTCGTCAATCATTGTGAGTAAGAAAACTGGTTAGGCTTGGATATAAAAGCTGTCATTACGAGTATTTATCTCAACTGGCTGTAAATTGTTAATTTGCTTTTTAATAGAATCCCCTTCCAACTTGATCGATTGGGTTGTTTCTTTTGCAAATTTTATTTAATCTTGTGAATGACGGAGCTTGATTTTTCCAAAACACTTTTTTACTTTGTTCGTGTAAGAAATAAAGGGTGTTTTTTATAGAGGTATAGAACTTTGAAATGGAATAAAACAAAGATGATTTTTTTAAATTGACACGAAATAACTTTATTCGAAAGATAATCTTCTGACATATATATATTAAATATAATTTCTGGCATATGACCGCCACGGCTGGCGGTGAATGGGCCCAAAACAAGATTGCCATTGATCCCAATTTTCATAAGCGAATTTTGTTTAGCGATGAAGCTCACTTTTGGTTGAATGGATACTAATGGATAATAAACAAAACTGCCGTATGTGGAGTGATGATAATCCTCAAGTGTATATTGAGGCACCGTTACATCCACAAAAACTGACTGGTTGGTGTGCTTTATAGGTTGGTGGAATAATTGGTCCGTACTTCTTTAAAAACGATGCTGGCCAGAACGTTACAGTCCATGGTGACCGCTATAGAGCCATGATTACTGACTTTTTCGTTCATCAATTGAACAAACATGATGTGCAGGAGCTGTGGTTTCAACAAGACGGCGCAACACACAGCTCGTGCCACAATTGATTTATTGAAGGAAACGTTTGGTAACCGCATAATTTCACGTTACGGACCCGTGAATTGGCCTCCAAGATCATACGATTTAACGCCGCTTGACTATTTTCTGTGGGGATATGTGAAGTCGCTAGTCTACGCCGATAATACCAAAACGATTGACCACTTGGAGGACAACATTCGCCTCGTTATTGCCAATATACGGCCACAAATGTTGGAAAAAATCATCGAAAATTTGACCTCCAGATTAGACTACGTCCGAGCCAGCCGTGGCGGTCATATGCCAGAAATTATATTTAAATTATAATGTCAGAAGATTGTCTTTTGAATAAAGTTATTTCATGTCAATTTAAAAAAATCATCTTTGCTTTAGTCCATTTCAAAGTTCTATACCTCTATAAAAAACACCCTGGACAACTGAATGGGTACCATGGATATACTGAAGAGGTTTCCATCGAAATGATAATCTGATGAACATTTTTGTTTACATAGTTTTTGTTAAGCACCCTATTTTATAACCAAAAATAATTCTCTAAGGCCAGTTTCCCAGAATCCAACACATGCATTTTAACTAAACATATTCTTTCAATGCTATGATTTACCCTTTGTAAGTCACATTCAGCAGAAAAGTCACATTTCTGTTATCGGCATAGCATTTTTCCTTAGCCTCTTTAATTTTGTGGGACGAAGGTAGAAGATTTGTAACAGCTGTATTTTTTTACGTATTATATCATACTGATAAGTGGATAGCTGTGAGACGGTTATCATTCCTGATATATCATCTGCATATATTGGCAAAAAGCCAGACATAGTCGTATATGTTTTCCCTACAATTGAACCTTATCAATGGTAAAAATTATAGCAAAAAAAAATAGTTTAATTTAAGGAAAGAACAAACCTCTATTTGTGGAGCCTATTGATAATTGCTTAACTACAATAGCAGTATATCTCTTTCCAGCTTTCCTAGGGTTTATTTCATTCTCAGTACTGATTTCTTTCAGCGGTAAATGAATCTAAAAGGGTTTTTACTTTTCTCTTCTTGGTCTTCTTACAGCATTCATCAAAGCTTTTTCTTGGTCACCCTACTTTGGTTTCATGAGATGAAGAGGAAGTTTCATCTAAAACAGTTTGTGAGAACAATGAGTGCTTTCAAAGCGTTCTCTATGGCGACCACTTTTTACCATTTTTTCGTCAAACCTCAAACATAAAGTTCTTAAGGTTGTCTTTAATGACTTGTCTCTTCAGAAAATGAATAAATATTAAAACAGCCCATGTCAAATGAAACTATAGTATCGAAGCGCTTAATTTTGATTTTGGAAATCCAAACACCAAAAATTTGTTATTTTTTTGTAATTTCGGTTGCCATCCTAAAATAAGAAAAATTTAGTATGAGTGCCACACCTATGCACAGAAAGACAAAACACTTTTGGGTTGAACATATACAAAGCTCTAATACAAAAAGGGTCTTGAGCGACACTAAAATATCCTACGACCCCTGTCTCAACACAAAGACACCTGCCATCATCTTGCGCTCTTATTTCACAGTCGAATATCCATGGCGTCAGGACTGGCTCTGGCCAGATACTCTTCTTTCCCTGTTTACAGATGGCTCCAGCTTTGGGCGTGGATCCGGCGCGGAGGTTTTTTTTGAACGCGAAAACACACTTTTCGTTAGGAAAATATACATTTGTTTTTCAATCAGAGATATACGCAACCCTAATGGCCATGCACTATGTTGTGAGGCACAAATGGAAGGAAAAAAGCATGTGAGTCTGCAGTGACAGCTAGGCTGTACTCAAAGCTGTGTCCAACCCTCTATTCAGTTCCAACTTGGTGCATGAACTCAAGACATTTTTGAACAAAGTCGGAAGACTAATCTCACTAAGGCTTGTCTGGTCCCAGGGCACTCTGGAATTCCAGGAAAAGAGATCTCTGATGAACTCGCTAGAATGGGCTCGGAGGAGAGTTTCTGCCCGAGGAATAATTGGCCCTTATTTTTTTTAATTTAAAAGAGATGGTCACTGTTGAAGTGTTTTGCCGAATGGTAGACGAGTTTCTGTTGCCGCAACTGCAGCTGTTCTCCGGAAACAACAACAGAACGCTATTTCAGCAAGATGGTGCTACACCATACTCGTCTAGGATCTCGATGGAGAAGCTGAGGACCTCACACCATGCGACTTTTTCTTGTGGGGATACACTAACAATCCCCGAACAATTCAGGCCTTGCAAGAGAATAAACTGACGACATTGAAATAGCTCTTTGTTCACGCGTTATTGTAAAAGTGAGGGTCTGCTCCCTGACAAGAGCACTCACTTTGAGCGCCTCCTTTACACCGTCCAATAAGAACCTGTCAAACTATGAGATTGACAGGAACCTCAAACAAATGGACGATATAATTAAGCGGACGAGGGACAGTACAATACTACGCCAACGACATGACGATACCACAAACCTGTACCGAAACGCGACAATTGAAGCACTGCACAAACAAAAAAGCAGACCCCTGACAAGGCTCAAACTCTTGTACAGGCGGTTTACCGACGGACAAAACTCGGAGGTCAGGACACTGAAGTCACTGATTAAAAACTTCCAACAGAGAATTAGCTAAGTTTCATTCCAACAACAGAATTCATGCCCCACGACCTGGTGAACAGAGTCCTGCTTCATCACTTCTTCCTTCAAAAAGATTTCGATCATTGGCGATCCGAGAATCTTGGTATTACCAGGTTCAATGAAAATTTCATGACAAACAATGCCATCGCCAGTGAGTTTTCGAGTCATTGAAAAGTAAACAATCAGTAGGAGTTGACGGTATATCCAATGTAGTGCTTAGGCTCCTTCCGCCAGTGGCTGTAGAGAGGTACACCATCCTGCTCAACAATCCACTGAATAATGAATATTATCCAGTACACTGGAAGACAGCGATGGTGCAACAAATCTTCAAGAGGGGTAAAGACACCTCTAGCCCGGCAAATCTCCGGTCGATAAGCCTCCTTCCAAGTATCAGCAAGGTCTTCGAGAAGGTAGTCATTGGGCCTTAAATGGGTTGAGGACAATAAAATCATTCTGGATAACCAATTGGGTTTCAGGGCATGATACTATTTATGCCTCGTCGAAACTCGTATCGGATATCCAATGAAATAAATGTAAGAACCAATGTACGGGTGCCTGAATGACTTGGAAAAAGCTTAGGACGCAGTGTAATCAAAAGATCTTTATTACAAGCTCTGTCGGCTGGGCATAAGTAAACCACTGCTACGAGTATGTATGATTTATGGCATGTTAACCAGTAAAAAGTTCGTTATGAAAATTGTTAACAAGACTTCTACCGAAACATTTGTAATCAAAAATGGACTGCAACAGGTCGCGATAAACTCGCTGATCCTTGTCAGCATTTACCCTGGGCGATCTGCTAGTTCTTCTTCACCACTCTATAGCGTACACAGACGACTTAATCGCGTGCAGATTAGGTCTAACGATCGATGTCGTTGTTACTCTTTTGCGGCGTGACTTCGAAAATCGTAGCAGTATTGTGATGACTGATGTTGAAAATCAACTTCCAGAAATCAGAATCTATACTGTTCAGAACGCCTTTATCTAAGGCCTCTCGAAACACTAGAAAAAATTGGCGCAGGCTCTCTATCTTTGGGCCGGACAAAATATTTTGAAATAGTGCTGGATCAGTTCCTATATATTGTCAATCATGTAGATGCTGCTCGGAGAGTGAAGGTAATCTGCTACATGGCCTTAATCAGGCCCATGGTTGTCTATGGATGACCCGTCTGGTTCAGTGTGAAAGCCAGCTTTATGGAAAGGATACGGGTATTTAAGAGACAATATCTCATGACTTGTCTCGGGCTACATAGGACACTCGAATTTGAATACACGATATTTTACGCAAACAATAGGGCTAGTATTGTATGGATAGATAACTTTCTAATCAAACTGATTCGAAACCACGTTGCAAAAGCAATGACTTGGGTCAATAACCTGATCTCCGAGGCTTACTACCCCAGTGACGTATACCACGAGAGAGTGGGCCTTAACGGCTTTGTCCCGCCAGAAGCATTCCTCTATCTAGATAGATGTGGGCTGATCCAGGATAGATCAGCGGTACCGCTAATCTTCCACATGGCTCGCATTCCCGTGGGACGGCGATTCCTCTACGGGCCCGATGTCGCGCTCCGAGAGCCCGAGCGCCTCAGGTTCTGTAGGTCGGTCTTTCGCCGGGATCGAGGCGACGTAGCCTCTTCAAGGCAAAGGATTTTAAAAAGAAATAAAAATAGCTAAACGCTGTTTATCTACATTAACTCTACTCTCCGGCGGCTGCTTAACTACTGCGTGTGTATCGAATTAAAAAACGGCTGTATATGAATTGCACGACGGCTGCGTTACTACGTGACTGCTGAACTTCGAATGACGGCTGAATACGCTACGGTTAAGGCTATATTTCTTCTTACATATATATATTTAATTATACAGGGTGTCCCACGAGCAGTGTGCCAAAAAGCTAGAGCGTGTAGGTCTGGTCGAGACAAAAAAAAAAATTGTATGGGAGGGGGGGGGGGGGGGGTCTATTCCCCCCGTTTAGCCGGGAGGGGCAATTTTCTAAAAAAATGGACTTCATTTGGAAAAAAAAATATTAAAAATCAACAGTTACATCCACAATGCCGTGATATACTTTTTTGTAAAGCCAGAAACCTCTTCTTTCATCCTGATTTTAAACGAAGCTATTTTAAGGAATAGTTTTTGAGAAATTAACTTTCAAACTCAAAAAATTGAAAAAAAAAATCGAACTATTTATTTTTCAAAATTGTATGTAATTAAGTAGTATTTTTTTTTTTCAAAAATTCAATGCTCTTATTAGTTTTGAGTTAAAAACAGAAAACCGGATGCAAAAATGTCTTGTAGTTTTTGAAAAATTAAAAAAAAACCGAACCATTTTTTTCTAAGAAAAGCCTTTTTTTTGGTTTTAACGCGGCTGGACTTGTAGGCAAATTAATGTATGAAACATTCACCTCCTTTTTATTATTTTTAAAAAATTCGGAGTTTTATTATAATACATTTTCAATATGATCCCTATTTTTTAGAAGGCAAAGATTATATCTCCTTCTAATTGCTGCACATAAGTCTATGCTTGACAAATTTTCCTGCAATTTGATTCCAGCGACTTCAATCCGTTGTTCCAAAGATACTATTTCCACTTCGCAAAACATAATTTTTCATGAATCCCCACACATAAAAATCTAGAGGAGTTAAATCTGGTGATCTAGGTGGCCATTCCGTGGGGCTCCTTCTTCCGATCCAACGGTCACTAAAATGATCATTCAGCCAGTTTCTAACCCGTAAGCTCTATTGTGCTGGTGCTCCATCTTGCTGGTAGATTAAATTATCTGCTATGGCCAAAGGAACGTTGTCCATCAAATCGGGCAAAAGGTCTCGTAGGAATTGCAGGTATGATTCTCCATTAATAACGGCATTCAAAAACCGGGGCCCGATTACAGTCTGTCCAACAATACCAAGCCAAACATTACAGCTACAGCGGTGTTGTGATTTATTTTGTTTTTTGTTGTGTGGATTGGTGCTACTCCAATGATGCAAATTGTGGAAATTAGTAACCCCATCTCTGGTAAACTGTGCTTCATCCGTCCAGAATTTCCTTGCAAAATAATTTCGTTCAGTTTCATCTCGAAGCAGTAATGATCGACAAAATTCTGCTCTCAAAAACTTGTCGTTTGAGGTGAGTCCCTGAACTGGCCTAAAATGGTACGGGTGTAAGTTTTCGGTATGAAGCACTCTCCAACTCTAGATTTGGGCACTCCAAGCATAATAGCCATCCTCCTCGTACTAAGGGAGGGATTGCGTCGGACCAAATCCAAAATTCGGGTAGAACCCATCAGCGGCGGGCGTACCCAGACGAAATTCGCAGGTCAGTTTTCAGGCGTTATCAATGAAAAAAAAGAATTAATCCAGGGTTATTCCAATACTGTGTCACTTTATTGTATCCTCATAAAACTCCGAATTTTTTAAAAATAATAAAAAAAGAGGTGAATGTTTCATACATTAATTTGCCTACAAGTCCAGCCGCGTTAAAAACAAAAAAAAGGTTTTTCTTAGAAAAAAATGGTTCGGTTTTTTTTAATTTTTCAAAAACTACAAGACATTTTTGCATCCGGTTTTCTGTTTTTAACTCAAAACTAATAAGAGCATTGAATTTTTGAAAAAAAAATAGTACTTAATTACATACAATTTTGAAAAAAAATAGTTCGAATTTTTTTTTTTTCAATTTTTTTTCAAAATTTTGAGTTTGAAAATTAATTTCTCAAAAACTGTTCCTTAAAACAGCTTCGTTTAAAATCAGGATGAAAGAAGAGGTTTCTGGCTTTACAAAAAGGTATATCACGGCATTGTGGATGTAACTGTTGATTTTTAATATTTTTTTTTCCAAATTAAGGAAATTTTTTAGAAAATTGCCTCTCCCGGCTAAACGGGGGGAAATAGACCCCCCTCCCTCCCATACGATTTTTTTCTTGTCTTGACTAGACCTACACGCTCTAGCTTTTTGGCACACTGCTCGTGGGACACCCTGTATAATGTATATACCTATACTAGTAGGTGGCTGAGTTAGGTTAAGGTAGACTTAAGTATTATTTATATATAAAAAAAGCGATTATGTGCTAAGTTTTTTCTAATAAAACAAATCTTAAGCTAAAATATAATAAAATTGGTTAAAATATGACAAATTTACATATAGTTGTCGAAAGACATAGGTCTAAGCTGTATTGTTTTTTTAGGGTGTCCGCCTAGGGCCAGTAATATATTTAAATTTGTAAGGACAGTTAAGCTAGTTTTAAGCATTTTTGTCTAGCATAAGATAGTTATAAGCAAAATTTAATAAAAACGTCCGGCTGTAAGAGTGCCTGAAAAGAAACGAGCGTCATTATTATTATTCATTTATTATTTTATTTGTTGTTTTAAAAAAATTAAATCGGCAACATGACTGTACATTTTCTCAAAATAAAGTATTAACTACGATTTTCAGTTTTTTATTTATTTTATTTCAAATCTGAAAATTTTCCACTGAACACCCTTTACAGGGTTCAAATCCCTGCAATAATCTAGTTTTTGAATTTTTATTTAATGCTATTTCTTCTCAATGGCTATTTTACAAATTCCGTAATATGCTAGTTAACGCAAAACTTCTCAAAAAGCTTCTCACCCCTCGGAGGGTGCTATGAGAAATACGTATGTAAGAACCTTTCAGGTTCGACTCGGTAGGCACGCAAGCAATATTTCGAAGTATATATTAAAACGAATGCTAGAGGTCATGATCACTTTTAAAGCATTTAACAAAATCTGTTTATTATAGAATGCTTTATAGCAAATAACCATTATGAAGGAATTGTGGTAATACCTTCTTCACCCTTTCAATGAATTCATGTTTCAGAAACAATTGCTTACGATAGTCTGCATCTTGAGAAGCCTTTAAGAAGCCTAAACAACTGGGGGGGGGGAGCGACCTAGGCAACAACTAGGTAGGGCACGAATGCCATAAAGGTTCTACCGTAGTTATTGCGTTTGGGAAAAGCAGGGCACGAATGCCATAAAGGTTCTGCTTGGGAATAAGGTTGGTGGATGGCAAGAATGCCAGAGAAACACTTGGTTGGGATGTCAAGTTGAATCTGATTTTATTTAATTATTGGTTCTCTATTTATACAAAAATCATTGTCGATCAATGCATATCGATTGTACCTGCATGACTCTATTCTATTGCAGTCGGCAGTGTCGTCTATCATTCTCGAAATCATTATGTTCTTTTTGTCTTCGATTCTCAAGTGTCGGCACTTTTCTTTTCGGTGACACTAACTGAACTTTGATTCATGGATTCGAATGACAATGCGATGTCGTACTTTTTAACGTATTAGCGACCAGTCAATTGATGGATGGTCAATGAATGGATGAATGGTGTTGGGTACACTACAATAGCACAGAAAAAGTCATACTGATCCGGTCGGATAAAGGCAGGCAATGTTGGATAAAATGTAGTAAATACGAAAAGTTCTAAAAAGGCACGAAGAATCAATCTACACATATATTTCATAATAAATAAGTCTGCTGACTAACCATATATTCTATTCCTAAAAAGCTCCTCATAGAAGTCTCCGATGGTGGGAAGTGCTCCAGTGAAATTGAGTTATTTCAATGTTTCAATAAACGTCGATGCGAAGTGAAAAATTACCTTTTCCCGATGATTGTCACGAACATCATCGCTTGCAATCAGATAAAGCCCAAGTATCAAGTCGATTGCAAAAGATCCATAAAAGCATAGATGGAAATCAACCTAAGAGAAGAAAATAAATCGAACCCACAAGACGGTATACTCATACCTACCAGTAAGACGTTGTCTATCGCCCCATCTTCCAATTGTCGGATCATGACATTATTGCAGTGAAAATCTGCGTGATTGAGCACCAAGATGTCGGGTTTATTCAGATGGAATGCCGTATGGAATATTTCAACACATTTGGAGAGAAGATCCTGCTCAAATGGCTTCAGTAATGAAATATATGATTCATATCCTTCAAGCGTCTCAATCACACTCGTGAACATAGATATACCTTTGCTAACAAGTTCGGATTCTTGGAATCCGGGAAGATCAATAGATGTTGTTTGGTACTTAGTCGCGATTGGGTCCTTTTCAAGCCCTAGTTTATAGCTGACAGCATGCCACTTGGCGAGCTTACCGTATGCAGCGTTAGTCTCTTCAAGATTCATCAATCGATGACGGACGATGTTGAATCGACGTGAGGCCAGGTCTTAAAAAACGATCACAGGCCTTGGGTGTACCGAGCTATATAACATCCTGAAAATAGATTCCTCAAGTAAGGCGACCAGATTTTATGATGAACATCTCACCTTGCCGCAAATTTTGTTTTGTCATCAACTTTCGCTAAAAGCTCTTCGAACATATGTAGGTATTGTGTCCCGGTACATGGAAATATCTGTGTGGAAAACGCTGGTATCATTGTAGAATTTCCTGCCGTCGTTCACGTGCTCCAGCATGGTCTTGATGATAAGAGACGTCGACTGCATGGCACCATTCTCCAACTGATAGTCGACGATAACACGAAATATTATAGTTGCGTAGTGGCCCCCCTTCGCCCCCGCGGGAGATATTGTCAGCTTAATTACCTGCGATAGAAACATTAGTAAAGAGATCATTACTTGAGTATTCTTCTGTACCTGAATGGCTTTATCTTTCTCTGCTTCTTTGAGAACTCTTTGAATGAATAGCTCATCAATCCATGCTGGCGGCTGTTGTTCCTCAGCCATTGCACAATATTTCGACTAGGCTTGTGCTCTGTAGATAAGAGCTAAGCAATAAAGTTTGTTGGAAATCATGTTTATTTATAATTCACAAAGTGATTTCACCAAATAATGTAAACAAAGCGCATGTGTCTGGAGCGCGTCCACACACCTATTAAGGTGAGCAAGAGAGATTGGAGGATAGCCCACCATTGCTCTTCTCTTTGTTTGCTTGCGCGTCAAAATCAACATTAACCGGTTCTTAACCGATTCTCTTTAGTACGACTATATAATGAAACTGAAACGCTTAGTAGGAACAGAATCAACTTGTGGACATTCGCAGATGTATCATAATAGTTCAACATATTTGCCGTCTTTGTACTGTTTTTTAAATTCAAAATTGATTTAGATTTAGTCTTAAAAAGAAGTAGAATAAAAAAAACTTTGGACTCCCATGGACATCACCAGATTTGATTGCCATGGACCGATTCCTATGGAATATCTTAAGAACAAAATTTACATCAATACTTGGAAGCATATTCCTGAGCTGAAAGGAAATACTCGCTCCGAAGTAAGCGTAATGGACCCTGATATCTTGAAGCGAGTTATACAAAATGCGGTAAATAGATTCATAAAGTGCATGCATCAATATGGAGGGCATCTGGAAAAAGTAATGCTCAACAAATGAAGCCCAACTTTCCAGGTTCTTTTTTTTCCAAGACATTTTTTTTTTATAAAATGTGTGACTTTTTCTAAATATAATTCGAAGATCTCTCTAGAATATCTGCACGATATCATGATACTTATTGTCAGATAATTCTATTTCTTCAATTAATTTGTTACACGCGACATGACATACATACATATGTAAATATTTTTATATAATTTGTAAAATTCTGTCTTTCTATGAATAAAATTTGTTTTCGAAGATCGATTTTCATAAAATTTTCCGAAATGTTTTCTCATTTTTTGACCAAAAATCGGAATTAAGGAATCGCTTAAGTATAATCCCTGCAATAATGGCAAAAAAGAAACTTCGAATTCTAGTTTTGCACTTTTGCAAGCAAGTTTTTAGCATTCATTTTAAAGTTTTTGAGGAAAAAAAAGCTTTTATTAAAATAAAATGGATACAAGAGAATTCATTCAAAATATTGTCCATCGCTATCTCTGACTTTTTCCCACCTCCATGCAATTCAAGGAGTCCGGCCACCTTAGTATGAATCGAACAAGTGATAATCGGATGACGCAAGATCTGGTCCGATGGGGCAAAACTGTCCCTCCGATATTTTTCAAGTAACATTTAACGAGTTGCAAAACATGTGATCGAGCATTGCCATAATGAAAAATCAATTTGTCGTGCCTAGTCTCCCATTTCGGCCGTTTTTCTTTGGCTCAACATCTCATGATAGACCACTCCTTTCTGATCCCACCAAATACACCGCTTTACCTTGGCAGCATGGGCGGTTTGACATATTACTTTTTTTATGCCGATTACACAACATTTCGGTCATGCAAAGTCGCCTTTCGACGTCTCTTGGCTTTAATTCTATTGCCATATTGTCGCCTCTAGGCTTGTCTGACCAATGTGTCGTATCAGCTAATTTCTCATCTTCACCCCACACAGTTAGAGAAAAAATTCCTAAAAGAACATTATGGCTATACGAAAAATCCAATTGGAGCGACCTTAACGACTTCTTTAGGAATTTTAACTGATCATTATGTTTCCTTGATAGCGACCTGGATGCCGCTGCTGATATGATCACTAGCATTCTTTTGCTGGGTATGAGATCCCTCACAGAGGGAAGAGTATCAAACCCAAGGCAAATGCGTGGTATGACTCGAGCTGTAAAGAGGTCGTCAGATTGAGGGAGCTGAGCTTTCGGATTACTGAGGAAAACCGGAAAAAGTTTAAATGACCTGTAAAATTCTCCCACGAGCAAAAGTTGAGGCAGAAAGTGCTACAAGGTCCCAAGGATAGCAAAAACTTTTGGTCGTTCGTGAAAAACGTAAAGACATCAGCCCCTTTTTCAATTTCCATATTCTAGCTGTCAGCTACTTAGACAAGGCCCATCTGCTTGCAGCACATTTCGCGTCTAGCTCAACACTGCCAGATTCTACAGAGAGCGTTGATTTCACCATGGGACAAATCCATTTTCGCACTCGTACAGTTGCAAGAGTACTAAAAGATCTCAACGTACACAAATGGTATACCTCCAATACCTCTGAAGAGGTGTTCTTCTGCGCTGGCAAAACCTCTGCGTAAGCTTTTCCATCTGTCCTACACTTCGGGTCTCTTTCTGAGTAGATGGAAAACAGCATTTGTCCAGCCCGTCCCTAAAAAGGGCAAATCTTCGTCCCCTCCTCCTACCGACCCATAGCACTAACGTCCCTTCTTTCCAAGGTCATGGAAAAGCTGATAAACCGTCAGCTTATGAAATATCTTGAATTGCGGAAGCTTCTTAATGACCGGCAATACGGTTTCCGCAGCAACAGGTCCACTGGTGATTTGATGGCATATCTCACTGAAAAGCGGAACCAATACTTACTCCATTTCGGAGAAAGCAATATCGTTGGGCGTGATATTTCAAAAGCTTTTGACGTGCTTATGACATCGATAATCTCTTCTTCTTCTTCATCGATAAATCTCTTCTTCTATGGATTATAAAATATTTTTCGAAACGTTAAATTCGAGTTGCTTTGGTTGGGTTGAAGTGTGAGATTCACCAAATAAATCCACTCCTTCGCTAATGATAGTACACTCAGCTTTACATATTCGTTACAAGACACACAACCCTGCGCTGCGGCCGTAGAACTGGAGCGGCAGCGTAGGCTAAGCACATTGAATTCCGAGCTTGACAGCATAATCAATTAGGGTAAAAATGATAGAGAAGAATTCAATGCTTCTAAAACTCAATGCTGTCTACTGTCACTAAAGCGAACCCTTAATAATCAGCAAATTATCAATGAATGGCGCTGGTATCGATGAAACCGAAAAACTTACCATCCTTGGTATGTGTATCAATATCAAACTTAATTGGAATGATCACATATTGGAAGTCGCCAAAAACACGGCAAAATGTCTAAGTTTCCTCAAACGATGCAAGAAATATATCACCCCCTCCGACTTGGCTTCGATTTGTAAGGCCTTCATCCACCCCAAAGTTGAGTATAATGCTCATATCTGGTCTGGTCCCCTAAGACCTCACTGCTCCTACTAGATAGAATACAACAGCGAGCGATAAAACTTATAAGAGACAGTAATATCGCAGTCACTCGCTTGAACGTACGTATTTAAACAACCGTTAGCCAATTGCATTCCTTACCTCCATGAATTCACCCGCAATACTCGTCTTGCCAGGAATGCTCATCAGTTCACCGTTAAGCCCGTTTTCGGACGTACAGTTAAGTTCAGAGATTCGTTTTTCAGCCGCACAACACGATTATGGAATGCTCTTTCCGGCCCAATATTTCCTACTCACAGACATTTAGGACCAATGTGCACAGGTACCTTCTCTCCCTTTCTCCCTCTATACCTTCGGCCCGTGCTGTGTCTTGATTCCGGACACTTAAGGGTAATCATGACCACTATTGCGCATGCAAATTATACAAAAAAAAAAAAAAAATCGTATGAAACCCAAGTACCTTGCTTTTGAATCATTCCCAATGCCTTCAACCGTCTAGAAATTGTTGCTTGGTCAACATTTAATGATTTCTTGCGTTTGATACGGATCTTCATCGAGTATTGCTTCCAATTCTGCATCTTCAAACTTATTTGTCTATCCCGGACGCTTCTTGCCTTCCGTGTAAAAAACACCACTTTCACCACAGTTCGAAATTGACGGTGAATGATCACCATAAGTTTCCAGTAGTCGCCGATGACTTTCAGCAGCACTTATCTTCGAATTAAAGGATCCCAGTAGAACTTCCTTTTCTTTTTTTTGGCAGTTCTTATAAAGTAATTCGAAGGGACCGGCCCAACGATACAGGAGGCAGATTAATTGCGATCGTCATTAAAAATAACTTTAAACATAAAATTATACTTAGCGATGAAGTGCAGAGGTTCCACATACTATAGACCTATATCGACCCTCTCCGAAATGAAAAGAGAATGTCCAGTCATACCCTATTCATTTCGACGGAAGATCTCCAGATGATCATCAAATCAAACATATATCCATTGTATATCCAATCTAGTGCTCTGGCACCTTCCGACAGTGGCTGTGGAGATGTACACCATTCCGTTCAACAATGCATTGAATAATGTGTATTATCCAGTGCACTGAAATACAGCGGTGATGCAACCAATCCCTAAGAGAAGTTAAAACACCTTTAACCCGGCAAGCCACCGGTCGATAAGTCTCAACAGTATCAACAAGACCTTCGAGAAGGTGGTCCATAGAGCCCTGACCAGATGGGTTGAGGACAACAAAATCATCCCGGATAATAAATTCGGTTTCAGAGCGGAGCATGACACTATTCATGCCGCGTCGGAACTCGTGTCGGATATCCAATATCTGATTGACTTGGAAAAGGATTTCGGCACCGTATGGTCAGAAGGTCTTTATTACAAGCTCAGTCGGCTTGGCATAAGTAAACCACTGCTATACGAGTATATGATTTTTGCCATCTAAAACGGTAGAAAGTTCGTTGTGAAAATTGCCAACGTGACAACGTTGCCAATTACCAATGCGGATTCGACGATCCTTTCATTTACCTGAGTGATCTGACTTGGTTAGCAACATATCTATTCCTATGCAGTTGTCAATAAAAATAATATTAAAAATTTTACACAAAATTTACACAAAAAAAACTTTAAAAAGTGAAAACATCAAATTTTTCTCTCGGCCTTTGACTTCATTAAAAGAACCTATTACAAGGTGGCGCAAGATTTATCATCCAATTTTGTTTTTGAATGACTTTTCCAGTAAAGAAAAAAAAAATTATTTTGGGTGATGGAAATCTTTACTTGGACCTTTACAATTTTTCTGTTATGTGGAAAAGATAATATCCGTCCAGTCGTTACCACCAGTGTTGATAAACATTTGTACCCGTTTCATCGCATTTTCCATAACTTTCCGCAAGATTTCTGGTGATAACTGTTCGTATTACTGTCGAATATTCTAGTTAAGGGCTGCGAACCCGAACGTCCGAGGCTTGTAGCACCAAAGAAAGAAGTCTGGGATGGTTAAGCCTGTCGATTATGCTGGCCCTGCCAAACCGCCAAAACGGGAGATTACGCGACCAGGAAACGCTTCCTTCACAATATCCATTGTGGCTCGTGCTGTGTGTGGTTGCACCCTCTTGTTGAAACCAAATGTTCACCAAGCCCCGCTCATCCAATTCCGGCAGTAAGAAGTCATTTATCATGGCCCTATAGCATTCGCCAGTAACAGTGATCGTATTGTCGATGGCGTCCTCAAAAAAATACGGTCCAATCACTCCTCCCTCAGGAACGCGTCACGACACAGTGGCTTTGAGTGGATGTAATGGCTCTTCGTGTACCACACGCGGATTTTCAATGCCTCAGAATCGAAGATTTTGCTTATTGACGTAACTGCTTAAGTGTAAATGTGCCTCGTCGCTTATGAATCGCCACAAAATCGTCCTCTTCGTTGTTGATTAAGGATGGCTTGACAGTAATTTACACGGAACTGACGGTCAGCAGGCATTAACTGATGCACTGTTTGTACTTTGTACGGGAACATGTGTTTTTCACTAAAATTTGCTGTAGTATGTCGCTGACATAGCTGTCCGTCTGGTTATGCCCAATTGCGTGGTTATTGTTTCTTCGTTCTCAGCGACATCGTTAACCACAGCCGCGATATTCTCTGCCGAATGACCCGCGACAATCGACATCGAAATTCACGAAATTCCTCCGACCGGTTATTGGTCAAAAAAATCGACACAGTTATACCACGTTCTTGTGAAGTATAGCGCTCCATTGCTTATCTGTTTGTATACTGCAGCCATCTAGTTCACTAATGTCAAATATGATTGAGGTACGACGCCATTTGCAAAAATTATAACATTTTCCGATAGGATTTTTTTTGCGCCACCTAAAAGAGCTGATAACCTTGAAACCTCTAAACAGATATTTATAAATTGTAGCTAAGAACCATCTCGACCACGTTAGCTTTTAAACGAAAAAAAAAACATTAAAATCGATCCCTTCGTTCAGGAGATACGATGCCACAGACACACAGATACCCAGAAACGTCAAACTCATAACACCCCTCTTTTTTCATCTGCTGTTAAAAATGGGTCGATTCTTAGAAAGCTTCAAAAGACGTGTTGATTTGCCAACTCATGGGCATCAAAGTATTTAAATTATCAATAAATATTTGGAAGCCCTTCCACCGCCTTTATACTTTTTTTATGAATATTTGCTCCGCTAATATTCTCTTTTAAAAAAAAGGCGAGGGCGCCGTGGCGAAATGGGTAGTGTGTCGGCCTCTGACGAGCGATGAGCGAGTTCGGATCCTGATAACACCAACGCCATCGAATGTTTATTTCGCGGCTTCTCTCCTCGGCGGAGTACTGGCAAAACCACCCGTAATACACTTGCCTTGAAAAAGCTTCTCGCCTCTTGCTATCCGGAATCAGCATTAAATTGTAAGTCCCGTTCTCTGGCTCTCCATGAGCTGTAACGCCATCTAATGATAATAAATAATTATTCTGTTCACATTTTAAGGTCTGGGGACTGCGGTGACCACTGAAGAATGTTAATACTTTGGTCTGAAATTCAATTGTTGTCCAGCTTGGAAATGTTTTAAGAGTCATTATAGTATTGAAACCACCAAACGAACGGCATTTTCCATTCTGATTTCTAATTCAACACGAATTGAACCAATGAACGTAGAGGAGCAACCTCAAACCATAACATTCCCATCCCCGCACTTGACAGTTCTTTGGTGAATTTTGTGCTAAACTTTTCACCTTACGGCCTATTCACGTGTTGCTTTTCGTCTGATCCACATAGTTTTCCCTTCCTGAGAGCTCCAATTTGAGTGTATCTTATTGTAGCAAATGGTTCAGCTCAAGCGTCATTGATTGGGTTCATGGTAACGCGTTTAGAGCTACCATCGGACATAGTTCGTCTTAGTTTTCTTTAAATTGCTTAATGGCTTGTAGAACTTCGTAGAATATTGTTGATGGGTTAATATCCAGCTGAAATCTACCTTCACTTCTTTTGAATTCGTCTTGAGATTTTCTTTAGAATTTTGTTATCTTCTTTTTGCATGTTTTTCGCGGCAAGCCCCTTTTATGGTCTGATACCACAACCCCAGCATTTTCGACAAACTATCAAATATGTCTTTTTGAACAGCCCAATACCGGTAAGAATTGTTGACTTTAGTTCAAGACAATATTTATTCAATAAAAAAATCTGTTGTTTTGATTACAAAACCGAAAGTCTTTTTACTACTAGGAGTATGTCACCAAAAGCGAAATGTAAATAGACAAACGATAGCAAAGACAAACGATAGCACACGCGTTATATTTATCAGCAGTTGTAAACTGTCAGTTGCAGATGTTTAGCACAAAATAAATTGTACAGTGGCTCCAAAACCTTTTACTTCACTACAGAAAAATTGTTGTAGACTAAAAAATATTGTAGAAGGACCAAGGAAATCAGGTCCAGATATCCCGAAAAAGTGTTCACTGTACAGTTGATGAACACTGTAGTTTATCTGGAAATAACGGTATTATCGCCACAAAAATTGAAGAAAAAGCCACCTGTCCCAATAATTGTTGTAAAAAATATTAAAAGAGGATATTGTTCTGAAGTTTTTGCAATCAGAAGTGATTTTTCTCAAAATGGGTCGAAAAGGGAAAAAACAAGGTCAAAAGATATTTTAAATTTGCGTAATCCATTTAAACGATTAGACCTATAGATAAATGTCTAAATCCACAGTAAACAACATAATTAATAGCAACTCCGGTGGAGACAATATGTCAAGTGTTCCATGACCGAACCGACCATGCCGGCCCTTGCTGTTAAGCAATAGAGAAACAAAAATTGCTATGAAGATATACAGCGAAGAACAAAATTAACTTCCAGTCCAGTTATATGTTAACACCGTAAGAAATAAACTGTATGATAAGGCTTTCACGGTAAAGTTACTAGAAAAGGGCATACAATTTAACCGAAAAAAAATTGGTACAAGATTGTACCTGCCGTTGAGAATAAATGCAAAATGTGTCAGATGTGGGATTTCTTCCGAACTGAAATTATTGAATCTTTCTTTCAAAATTAGTGCTCTGTGAACAATTTTTTTCGCGCACGTCAACCATTTTACAGTTGTCATAATACGAATTGATGGAAGCGGCGAAAACAATATCAACAGCAACTGAAAATCCCCGTGGAAATCAACATTTCCCACCTCACCGGGGGTCTCTACACGGAAGATAACAATTCCTTCGCCGCCCTTTCAAGTTCCTTTCAAGAGCGTATTCTACGCGTTAAATTGAAGACCGTAGTGGATAGGCTCACCGAAATACAACAGAATGAGAGGGAGCGGGCTACAACTACCCGACTACAGCCGCAACAACAATCACAATAACAGCAGCCACAATAACAGGATAAAGTAGCATCTTTACATCTTTACCCATATCGCGACCCTATGTTAGACCATACTTTTTTTTTTAGAACTATTTTACGCTAGACAAAAATTCTTAAAACGATTCAGCTTTATGATTAAAATTTATCGCGCGATATTGAACTCTATCTAAAAAAGTACAACGGGGTCTCAGGTTAGAAGTGAGCATTAAACTCTAGGATGGGTCAGAAATACGCCTTATAAATTACAGACAGATCGGTGGAGAAAATATGTATTTCTTGCTAAATATGCTATTAAAGCTAAGAATTTTTTTTTTTTACAAAAATTTAACAACAGATCATAAATCTGTGTAAGTATGTAATTGCTGGAGGTAACTTTATTTATAAAGGTATAGGCGAAAACTGCTATGCTATCCAGTGCAACACACTAGAGCATTATAAGCGAGTCAAGGTCATATTACTAGAGACCACCACTGAGCTCTTCTCCTTCACTTCCGAAGCGAAAAAGGTACCGTCGATGGTACTCAAAGGCGCTTATTTGATCACTGACCTCGAGGAAATGCTCTCAGAACTCCATAGTTAAGAGCAATTCCTATAGGAAAAAACTGTGCAACAACATCAGTTGGAGAGATGATCAAAAAGTGCTGACGAAGGCATAACACTCGCAGCATAAGATCACTTCAAAATTCATACTCTGTGTGTGCATTTCCAATATAACACCTTAATGACATGGAAACAAAAGGGTTACAGTGAACTACAACCAACGCAAATTCAGTCGAATCTCTCAAATTCTACGAGGATGGTCCGATAAGTACTTAGCCTCACCGCCAGATGGTGCCAGTATCGCAAGAGCGACTTAACATCATGTAGTACATTCTAGTAGACGGCTTATACTATCGAAATTTCAGCCGGATCGGGCTCGTAGTTTTGTTTTGACCGCGTGTGGAAGCTGGAGTGTCCGCGGATTTTAGAAAAATGGAAAAAGAGCAGTATCGGTCGGTGATTCGAGTCTTGTTTTTGGAAGGGAAATCGCGCAGCAAAATCAAAGAGCGTTTGGATGCTGTGTACGGTGACTCTTTTCCTTCGATGGCGACTATCAAAAATTGGTTTAACCCATTTTTGGTCGCCGTACCAATTTCGGAACACCAAATTATTGAGGGTAGAAAGAAAAAATGTTGACATCAAATAAAATATTATTACAGTTTTGAGTAGTTAGGTAGGTAGGTAGGAGTGGCCGCCTGATATCAAGATGCCAGGCCCAATTAGCGCTTATGCGCCGTTTTGATGCCACCACTCAGTGACCTAATGTGCTATTATTAGAGTTTCATATCCATCCTGTGGAATTAAAGAATTTGATGATATTGCAGAATCCTATTTCCCTGAATTCTGATAGGTCGTCGAAGGAGGCGCTGTCTGGTTCTAGCTAGAGCCGGACATTCACACAGGAAATGGGTGAGAGTTTCCTTTTCCAGTGGGTTCTTGCAACTTCGGCTGTAGGTGTTGAATGGGATGCCTAACTTAGCAGCGTGGGTACCGACAGGCCAGTGGCCAGTACAGATGGCTACAATTCTGGCAATCTCTTGTCGGGGTCTGTTAGTTAGGTCGAGGGTTCTTTTCCTGTTATAGGAGGGCCATGTTTTCCTTGATATGACGCAGTTGCTAAGACTGCACCATCTGGAGTTCGCCCTCGAGAGAAAGTGTTGTAGAAGGTTTGCCTTGACCAGTCTAATGGGCGGGAGTACTGCCTCCGCCAAAGAACAGTCGAGGGAAGAGCCGCGCCTTGCTAGAGCGTCAGCCTTTTCGTTTCCCTCTATTTTGCTGTGGCCAGGAACCCAAACGAGAGTAATGTTGAAATAGTCTCCTGCACAGCTGATTTCATCCTTACACTGTGCAACTAATTTGGATTTTATGGAGTGAGAGTCGAGGGCTTTGATAGCTGATTGGCTATCAATATATATATTGACATCTCTCTTGGTAATAGGATAGCGCGTGAGTAACTTGCAAGCTTCCTTAATCGCTAGTACTTCCGCTTGGAACACGCTGGCCGAGTCTGGAAGTCTCAGCGGTTTGGAGATATTCAGTTCCGCTGAGAAGATACCCGAGCCAACCCCACACTCCATTTTCGAATCGTCCGTCGGTGAATAAAGCTACCTGATGGTTCTCAGAGTGCAGTCCCTGTTTCCATGCCATCCTGGATGGGAAGTGGACATGGGCGGCTTTATTTGGGCTGTGTATGGGAGTCGTGAAATCGGTTGCAATCGTGGCCAGGTCACTAGGTAATAGGTCCAGCACCTTGCTATGACCGTAGGGTTTAGATGACCAGAACCCAGATTCTCTGAGTCTAATGGCGCTACAGGCTGCATTATATCTAGTGAAGGGGTCCAGAGCCTCGGTCGGAGTAGACCGAAGGGCACCGGTTACCCCGATACTGGCCGATCTCTGTACTCGGCTTAGTTTTTTGATGTTGTATGCCTCACTTAGGGCAGGCCACCATACGAGCGCTCCGTAGGTGAGGATGGGGCGGATGATAGCCGTGTACATCCACAGCACCATTTTGGGTCGGAGTCCCCAGCTTTTGCCGAAGGTTCTGCTACAGGCATAGAAAGCGACACATGCTTTCCGTGCCCGATGTTCAATGTTCATCTTCCAACTGAGCTTGGGGTCTAGGATAATTCCTAGGTATCTAGCCTCGGAAGTCAAGGAGAGTGATTGGTTGTTGATTAAAGGACGGTATCTTATATTTGGTGGTAAACAGCATCAGTTCTGTTTTACTCGGATTGACGCTTAGGCCGCATCATGAGGCCCAGGCGCTTAGCTTAGTCAGAGCTCTCTCTGAGATTTCGCTGAGTAGTTAGAAGTGCAGTGATTTAATATACACTAAAACGATTCAGCTGTTATTAGTGATTTTTTGATACTTACTCGCTGAATTTTTATGTCAAGACACGTGTGGAGGTATGTATTGGTTTTAAATATTATAATAAGTAGATAAATATTATCACCAACCTGTGCGGGGACGGGTTAAGAATATCCCTGCAGCGATACCTCTCGCTTGTCGTAAAATGCGACTAAACAAAGGTAAACAAAAATCACATCTAGGCAATTTAGAAAACACCAAGGTGAGCCTAGGGACACATATAACACCATTAAACTGCCCCACAAGTGTGCATGCAAATCAGTGGGTTGACACGACTGATCACCGGTGTTGTAAGAGTAAGATCAAACAAAAAAAATAAAAATCTGGAGCATGCCCGTGTCAAAAAAGGAGGGGAAGAAAGAAAACGGTCAAACCGTAGCATTATGGAAAAGAACGCTAAAAGGAAAAGCACTACCCCGCCAGGCACTACTAATGGTCGTGATCCTGGAACGAGCAGCAATGCTCGGGTCAGAGCTATAGGATTTCCGGGGGATAGCAAAGTAATGCAACGGCATAAGCCACACTTAAGAGTCGCGAGTTGGAACGTTGGAAGCATAAGTGGTCGCAGCTATGAGCTTGAAGGAATGAGGGTTAGAAGGCGAGTAGACATCCTGTGCGTACAAGAGACGAAATGGCGAAACACCGGTAATCGGGCACGTTTCTTGGACGTTAAAACAAAAGCCTACAAGATGTTTTACTATGGATTGGAACAAGGAAAAAACGGAATCGCCATCATCCTTGCGGCAGAGTTACTTGGCAACGTCTTAACCATTTCAAAGTCCAGTGACCGTTTGATGGCTCTCAAATTGGTGATGCATGGTAAGGTGTGGAACATCGTAAGCGCATATGCCGCTCAAGTAGGATGCGAACAAAAAGAAAAAGATGCATTCTCTAAGATAGCCGCCCAGAGAAGAAGAAATACTCAGGAGATTCGTTTCCCAAAGTTTATTAACAATGCTGAAGGCCAACTCCTTGTGGAAGACGAAAAAATTCTCCACAGATGGCGACAGTATTGCGAGGAACTTCTGAACGAACAGTTTCCCCGAGTGTACTTTCCAAGTGCTGCCCCGAATCATGCCGAAATATCCGACATCACAGTCGAAGAAGTTCGGTATGCGGTTAAAAACTCCAAGAAAAGAAAAGCTGTTGAGCCGGACGGAATACCCTCTGAGTTCTGGAAAAAGATGGGAGAAGTCGGGTCTAGATGGCTCATGGTTCTTATCTCCAAACTTATGAGAGGCGACACTATGTCTTATCAATGGAGGGAAAGCTATCTTCTTCCTCTGCACAAAGGAAAGGGTGATAACTACCATTCTGTCTAGCTGATGTCGCACACCATTAAGATCGTTGAGCGGGTATTAGATAGCCGACTGCGGAAAATAATACGACTATCTGATGACCAGTGCGGGTTTGTCTCGGGTAAATCAACGACGGATGCAATCCAAAGTATAAGGGTCATGATGGAAAAGCATCGTGATTCTTCAAAGGACTTGCATATGGTGTTGGTTGATTTCGAGAAGGCCTTTGACCTGCAACCAAGAGATCTTTTATGGGTAGCGCTAAGACAAAAAGGAGTTCCAGAAACCTACGTGCGAGTGATCATGGACATGTACAAGAGAGCAACGACAAGAGTAAGATGCACCGCAGGAGTCACCGAAGAGTTCGCAATCAAAGTCGGTGTACACCAAGAGAGCGTCCTCAGCCCACTGCTCTTTATAGCAGTCTTTGATTGCTTGCTTGAAGGAAAAGTGACGGAAACCACTGTGACGTGCACCAGCTATTCTTTGCTGACGATGGAGCCATTATAAGTGATGATCATGCATCCCTACAACGAGCACTTGATGTGCGGGTGGACATTTTTGAGGGACACGGGTATCGTATTAGTTCAAAGAAGACAGAGTACATTTGCTGCCCGTTCTCTGACCCTCATCAGCCTATTCCAGACATTTACTTGAATGGAAGAGTGCTTCCCAAGTGTGAAAAGTTTAAATATCTGGGATCTATGATTAATAAAGAAGCAACTTGTGATGACGACATCAACCATTGCGTAAGCGTAGGGTGGATGAAGTGGCGGGAAAACTCCGCCATCTTCTGTGATCGAAAAACGCCCCGTATGCTGAAAGGAAGGCTCTACACTTCAGTTGTACGTCCGGCGCTCACATACGGTTCACAATCCTGGACAATGCACAAAAAGTATGAGAGCAAATTTACGGCAGCTGACATGAAGATGCTTCGCATGACAGCGGGAGTAACAAAGCGTGACAGAATTAGAAGTTCAAAGATCCGAGGAAGCCTCCACGTAAAAGAAACCATCACAAGAAAGATAGAGCGCTGGATAGAGAGTTGGTATTGCCATGTTCAAAGGAGAGATCCTTTGAACCCCGTCCAAAAGGCGATATCAATCAATGTTCCAATTTCAACACGCAAAAAAGGCAGGCCGAAAAACAATTGGTTCAAACAAATGCAAAAAAAAAAAACCGAGAAGCCTGCCGCTACTTTCTGAGGTCAAACCGGCGGACCCCACAAGCGGACCAGATTGCTCTGTTGGTTTAACGTGGACACCTGCCTTGTCGGCTTAATTCCACGGTGGGCCATCCCACATGGGGTTGATTTTTTTGACGACAACCAACGCCCTTACTCACAGACCTGTAAATAAGTACCAAATTGAATCCATGCATAGGGACATGGCTCCCTCTTGGTACGAGGCGAGGCCCATCTAAAACCTCTTACCGATATTAAGGGTACCGGCCACCCCCTGAACAACGAAGTAATAAATTACTTGTTGTTCATAAATGCTTCTTTTCCCGCGATTTGGGATAACCACAGCCCCCACGATACTCCCACAAGGGGACCTACCGCAAAGACAGGCCAGGACATTCTTGTCCTGGGGGCTTCCTGTCTCCCGTGGTCCCGGAATTAGGCCTCCGGTCGAGCCGTTACTCCCAGCAGGGTTACCCTATACCCTAACTGGGAGCCTTATGTTAGCCAAACAGCTGCATGGCAGGCCACCATACAGCTATTTGGCTATGTAGGCCATGCACCAGTTGGCCCTATACTGTTGCCCCCCAGGTACGTGAGCCGCATATTGAGGATGCGACCCGGTGTACCCATAGGGCGTAACAAGCGGACCAGTAGGAATGCAGTTAAGTGGGAAGGTTATGGTCCTACACTTCTGACCATAACAACGCCGGAAAAAAAAAAAAAGAAGAAGATGAGCGGATTGTTGATAATCAATCATTCAATCTGTTTTGCTTAGGAACATCTTTTCCTCATCTCTTTTGTGAAAAATTTTATCCCAATTGTTACGAACATCTACATACTTTACCTCTCTATCCCCATATAGCTACTGTTTTGTTCTTGATTTACTACTGTCTACTCTACACAGTGACGAGCAGACGACGACGAGGGTGCAGTCCATGTACGGCCACACAGATTGACTTACTTTCGTTTCAACAACGGTAAGTATGAGTTGTCCCAATGTGGTCTTTCTAATTTTGGCCATTAAATTGACAACATGTCAACCGAGTACTCTGGTATCTGTTGCCATCCTACTTCGTTTCTACTTCTGCCTCCGATCGATTGGTTTTGGCTTCAATTTGGTCTTAACCGATTTCATTCCGTAGCGGTGGCGGTGGTTCTTGACCAGACGTGCCGTACTCACAACTCTTCTACATATGGGGAAACGCCGCGTAATGACTATGGACTGCATTTCTTGTGGCGACAGGTACAACAGCAACGGGTACTAGTGGATATTGTGATGCTGGAACCATTCATACTTTCAATTAATAAATATTTATTCGAACTTATGGGCCAAATGGGATAAGATATGATTTTTTCCATTGACAGAGCCCATACGAGTAAAGTGGATGCGATGCGATGGACAAAGACGACGACGACGGTACCGATGTACATCACTTTCTCCGATGACGTTTTGATGAATGAAAGTTCAAAACTGGTACTGGATTCGATTCAATCAGGAAAAAGTATGTTATGCGCGCTAAATGCGTTATAAACTTTTTGTTGCAGTAGGTACTTCTGGAATGTATTAAGTAAAGATTCGTGAATGATTGGGAACTGTGTTTGTGCTACGAAATCACTTCATCGTGTCGTTCTCGTATTACGGCTGTGTTTACTCAATGTTTGCCTTAAACATATTAGTTGTGATCGGTAGCTAGCTCCCGTGAGGGTTTCACTCGTTTACAACAACTCATAATATACCACTTCAATCTGGTCCCACCAAGTATACGGCTTCGATCCATGGATGTTTGTCTTAGCCCTCGAAGTTTATGCAGGGCCTATGATTTCTTTCTTTTTGGATTATCGTAAGGGATTTACTTTTTATCGGGTCACAATACGATACAGATAATACTACCGCTTTGCCTTTTTGGAGACACGACGCTCGTCAGCGTCAGCACAAAAATGTCCGCATACGAGTATACTTACTCCATGACGTTTCTCATCGAACATACTCGTATGTACATATCTGACCAGCAGGTAACGCCAGCGCCATCTATTGAAAATGGTTTCAAATGTGTACACCTGATATAAAACATGAATGTACATACAAGTATGTATGTATGTGGGTGGCAACACTAGGTAAGGTTAGGTTAGGTTAAAGAAGGGGAGTGTGATGGTTGAGCATCACTTCCACTCATGGCCAAAGGGCCCATTGTGGTTCCTTTCGTTTGTGGAGTACACATATAATTAACCTGTCCTATCACGAGGTGGCTGAAACCACCTCCTTATGAATTTTAGAAGGTCCGATATATCTGCAATTACTACTTCCGGAATATCTGTAAAGAATCTTTGACCCAGCGACGCTAGGCGTCGATTCTGGAGAGCTGGACAGTGGCAAAGCAGATGTTGGATCGTCTCGGTTTCTTCCTCATTGCATTGCTCCGATGGGACAGTATCATGTGATCACTCCGATGAGCATACGGATCGAGTTTCGGTCCAGCGCCAAGAGCTTCTTTGTTTTTCCGATAATGAGCTCTGGCCACAATGATCTTTGGGCTGTCGTGTGGCTGTCGTTTCCTGTAAGCCAAGACGAGTTGGCTTCTTTTATAATAGTGTCATTTATGATCCGGTATAATGCGCTGATCGGTGGTTGCAATGACGTGTCCGTTTCGCAGATGTCCATTTCAGACCCTTGCCTGGGCAATTAGTCCGCTCTTTCGTTCCCTGCAATTGACATGTGACCCGGACTCGGCAGAGTTTGACTTTGTGGTGTCTGATGGACTTCGGTGAGTTATGACAGCCTTTGATCTCGTTGTACAGGATCCTAATGACTTCAATGCAGCTTGGCTGTCTACAAAGATAGTGATATCGGGTGGTGGGATATCGGTTACTTGTAGGTGTTTGGCTGCTTTCTCTGTTGCTAAGATTTCTGCTTGGAAGACGCTGCACAAATCAATGAGTCCTAATGATTCCTGTTTGTACAGGGTATAAGAGTAAAACCGGCCCCAGTGCCTGTGTCCATTTTCGACGTTTGATAGCCACTCTTTTCTGTCCTGGAAAAAGATTGGTATTCTTAGATTAGATTAGTCATTTTGGGGAGAAATAAGGGTGGTCCAATAAGTACTTAGCCTCGACCCCAGATGGCGCCAGTATCGCAAGAGCAACGTACGTGTAGTACATTCTAGTAGACGGCAACTGTTGAAATTTCAGACGGATCGGACTCGTAGTTTTGTTTTGAACGCGTTTGGAAGCGGGAGTGGCCGCGGATTTTAGAAAAATGGAAAAAGAGCAACATCGGTCGGTGATTCGATTCTTGTTTTTGGAAGGGAAATCGCGCAACGAAATCAAAGAGCATTTTTTGGATGCTGTGTACAGTGACTCTTCTCCTTCGATTGCGACCATCAAAAATTGGTTTAACGAGTCGGTTTTTGATGAGCCACGTCCAGGTGCCCCGAAAACGGCTACCACCGAGGATAACGTGACAAAAATCTACGATCTCGTATTGGCAGACCGCCGATTGAAGGTGCGCGAGATAGTTGAGACAGTAGGCATTTCAAAAGATCGCGTGGTCATATCCTGCATGAAATTTTGGGCATGAGAAAGCTGTCGGCGCGATGGGTGCCGCGTTTGCTCACTCCGGACAACAAGCGCAACCATGAGACCACTTCAGAGTAGTGTTTGATGCTGTTTAAGCGCAATCCGAAGGAGTTTCTGCGTAGTTTCGTGACAGTCGACGAAACATGGATCCACTGGTACACACCAGAGACCAAGGAACAGTCGAAACAGTGGACTTCACCCGGTGAACGTGCTCTGAAGAAGGCGAAGACTGTCCCATCGGCCGGAAAGGTGATGGCCGCCGTTTTCTGGGATTCACAAGGTGTGATCCACATCGACTACCTGGAGAAGGGCAAAACGGTCACAGGGCTGTACTATGCCAATTTATTGGGCCGATTTGACGCCGAATTGAAAAAAAAACGGCCCCACTTTGCAAAGAAAAAAATGCTCTTCCACCATGATAACGCACCGGCTCACACCTCCGCCTTCGCCCCGGCCAAATTGGTCGAATTGGGCTACGAACTGCTGCTCCATCCACCGTATTCTCCAGATTTGGAACCGTGCGACTTCTTTTTGTTTCCAAACTTATAAAAGTCACTCGCCGGGCAGAAATTTCAGTCGAATGAGGAGGTCATCGCCGCCACAGAGGCCTACTTTGCAGACCTCGAGAAAACGTATTTTTCAGACGGGTTAAAGAAGTTGGGAGCATCGCTGGGTCAAGTGTATCGAGCTAAAAGGAGACTATATTGAAAAATAAATCGCCATTTCTCCAAAAAAATTTGTTTTTCTTTTGTAGGCAAATATTTATCGGACCACCCCCGTTTAGTCGGTTGTAGCTGTGAGGCTACTAAAACCATGTTTCTTTCCCAGAGCAAGGAGATGAAGTATCATGTCCAACCCTGCTTGCGGCGTGCTTCTCATAGCTCCCGTTGTACAAACAGCGGCTGACCTTTGTACTTTGTTGTGTATGCTCATATAGCTTTTCGTGCTGCTAGCAGTCCACCAGACTAGGGCCCCATAAGTTAAAATGGGTCTGATGATTGCTGTGTACATCCAATGAATGATGTACGGTTGCAAGCCCCATCTTTTTCCGAAGGTCTAAAAGGTCATAAAAAGCGTTCAATCCTTTTTTTATCCTTTCCTCCAGGTTCCTTTTCCAGGAGAGCTTAGAGTCAAGAATGATGCCTAGATATTTTGCTTCCGCTTTGAGTTTGAGTGGAGTGCCCTCTAACTTTGGGGGAGCAAATATCGGAATTTTCCTTTTCCTGGTGAACAAGACCAGCTCGGTTTTCTGGGGGTTTATTCTCAGACCGTTCTGTCTTGCCTACGAGGCAAGTTCCTTCAACGCAGATTTCATTAGTTCACTGATAGTTGGTCATCAAGATAACCAAGTCATCCGCGTATGCTATTGTCTTTGTGCCGTTGTCCATGAAGATTTTAATCGAACAAGCAATTGAGAAGTATTTAAGATGGCAGAGCGCAAAATCAGGTAAGAGATATGATACAACAGTACTCCCCTAACCGTCCAGAAAGAACATGCATCGAAATGAAGATAATCCTGGACGTGGACAAGCCAATCTCCCAAAGGCCATATCATTTGGCTCCGCTCATGAAACAAGCAGTCAATCAACGAATCACCGAATGGCTAGATGACGACATTATACGAAACAGCAATTCAGATTTTGCCAGCCCTATCGCATTGACGCGTTAAAAGGATGGTTCACTGCGACTTTGTGTTGATTACCGCCAATTGAATTGACACGTTTTGAAGGATCGGTATCCACTGTCAATTGTTGAAGAGGTATTAGACCTCAAGAACGGATTTCTGCATGTGAACATTGCTGGGGCCAGCAAGAAGTATGTATACGGCCTTGGTTATCCCGGATGGTCACTTTGAGTTTAACAAAGTACCGCTTGGATTGTGCAACTCACCGGTCTTGTACCAAAGGTATGTGAATGTCATCTTCAACAATTTCAAGCGGCAGGGGATCGCCTTAACCAACATAGACGACGTAACAATACTAGCCAGATCGGAAGAAGAAGGCATTAGCAGGCTACGACGAGTTTTGAAAGTCGCCGAACTGGCTTAGTCATAAGCTGAAAGAAGTTTGCCTTTCTCCAATCCGTAGTGAAGGTACTCGATCACATCGTAAAAAACGGCTGTATTACCTTCGATAGAGAAGTCTTTGGCGATAAAACTTTTTCCTGCCTTGAAAAACCCAAATCCGTCATGCAGTTTCCGCAAATTCATTTTAAACTACGCCATCATCGCAAAACCTCTCTGCGATTTGACAAAAAAAAGCCGAGTTCGACCGGGGGCCTAGCCAAGAAGAAGCCTACGCTACGCTGAAGCACCTTTTATGCCAAGAACCGGTGCTTAAGCTATTTAATCCGCACTTGCCGACCCAACTTCACACTGATGCTTCCAAAGAGGGGTATGGGGCCGTTATGCTACAGAAACAGGATGACGGCCGGTATCACCCGCTTTTCTTCTTGAGCTTCAAGACAACAAGCGCAGAAAAAAATTATTCTAGCTACGACCTGGAGATGCTGGGCATAGTTAAGGTCTGAAAAGGCTACGCATTTACTTGGTGTACGCTATACGATAGCCAAGAAAGAATTGAACAGCCCTATAACTCATTGCGCTCTTCAGTTGGAGGAATTTGACTGTGAAGTTCGACACCGGGCCGGTGCAGCGATGGTCCATGTTGATGCACTCAGTCGCAATCCAGTGAGTGTTTTGACCGTTGAGGACGGCTCCCCGAAAGTGGTGAAGCAGGCGCAACTACAACTAAAGGACGAGTTTTGATCCGGACGATTCTGGGCAGGTTTGAATCTTGTTTTTTTTTTTTTTTTATCGAAAATAGTATGATCTTAATATTCCTTAAATACGAAGATTTGATTGTATCACATCGCATTCCTTCTGACAAGTTATTAAAAAGGCGAGGTGCAGTTACTTCGTAGAAGTGGGAAAAGAGAGATTTCTTAATAGTAGGTACAATAACTAAATTTCTACTGTTTACACGCAAATTGTGAGATCCGCATAACCTAGCAGACAAATAGCCAGATCTTTCATAAAATATTTTTAAGACTTTATAAAAATACAAATGCTGTAGTGGCAGAATTTTAAGATTATTAAATAATTCTACAAAGAATTATTATGGCATGTTTTTGCTTAATAAGTAGTGGTTCGATCGGGCCCAAGACTGATCCTTGTGGCACGCCCATATACATATATAGGCTTTTCAGGGCTTAGTTATATATATATATATTATATATATTCCTCCCTTACTACAATAAAAAGGCGATCTTATTGCAAAAAACTTACACCATGGATGTCTACATCACTGTTAAGAAAAATTAAAATAAAAAATTCACTACGCTTTAAATGTACAAAGAACCCGAGTAATTCAAACTTTAAACTTTCCTTGGATAGACTTTGCAATGAGATTGCCATTGAAATTCCTGTATACAAAGAAAGTAATTATACTAATAAACTGCAATTAGCTAGAAATAACTTGAAAAAAGAATGGTCTATTGTGAATGAGCTTATTAATAATAAGATCCTCTGTTAGATTGAATTGTACTCGTATATACGACCAGAATAATAAAATAGTTGCTCCATCGGAAATACCTAATGTGTTTAACCAGTACTTCATTGATATTGCCCAAAGGACTCACTTTAATGCTGGTTTCTCTAACATATCGTACTATTCTTCTTCTTCTTTTCCTTTTTATCCCGGCGTCGTTATGGTCAGAAGTGTAGGACCATAACCTTCCCACTTAACTGCATTCCTACTGGTCCGCTTGTGGGGTCCGCCGGTTTGACCTCAGAAAGTAGCGGCAGGCTTCCCGGTTTGGGATTACTTCATCGCTGAGGCCAATCAAATGCTGGTGTTTTTGCATTTGTTTGCACCAATTGTTTTTCGGCCTGCCTTTTTTGCGTGTTGAAATTGGAACGTTGATTGATATCGCCTTTTGGACGGGGTTCAAAAGATCTCTCCTTTGAACATGGCAATACCAACTGAATCGGTCGCGCTCTATATTTCTTGTGATGGTTTCTTTTACGTGGAGGCTTCCTCGGATCTTTGAACTTCTAATTCTGTCACGCTTTGTTACTCCCGCTGTCATGCGAAGCATCTTCATCTCAGTTGCCGTTAATTTGCTCTCATACTTTTTGTGCATTGTCCAGCATTGTGAACCGTATGTGAGCGCCGGACGTACAACTGAAGTGTAGAGCCTTCCTTTCAGCTTAGGAGGCATTTTTCGATCACAGAAGATGGCGGAGTTTTCCCGCCACTTCATCCACCCTACGCTTACGCGATGTTTGATGTCGTCATCACAAGTTGCTTCTCTATTAATCATAGATCCCAGATATTTAAACTTTTCACACTAGGGAAGCACTCTTCCATTCAAGTAAATGTCTGGAATAGGCTGATGAGGGTCAGAGAACTGGCAGCACAGATACTCTGTCTTCTTTGAACTAATACGATACCCGTGTCCCTCAAAAATGTCCACCCACACATCAAGTGCTCGTTGTAGGGACGCCTGATCATCACTTATAATGGCCCCATCGTCAGCAAAGAATAGCTGGTGCACATTGGGGCCCGTCACTTTTCCTTCAAGCAAGCAATCAAGGACTGCTATAAAAAGCAGTGGGCTGAGGACGCTGCCTTGGTGTACACCGACTTTGATTGCGAACTCTTCGGTGACTCCTGCGGTGCATCTTACTCTTGTCGTTGCTCTCTCGTACATGTCCATAATCACTCGCACGTAGGTTTCTGGAACTCCTTTTTGTCTTAGCGCTACCCATAAAAGATCTCTTGGTTGCCGGTCAAAGGCCTTCTCGAAATCAACCAACACCATATGCAAGTCCTTTGAAGAATCACGATGCTTTTCCATCATGATCCTTATACTTTGGATTGCATCTGTTGTTGATTTACCCGAGACAAACCCGCATTGGTCATCAGATAGTCGTATTATTTTCCGCAGTCGGCTATCTAATACCCGTTCAACGATCTTCATGGTGTGCGACATCAGCTTGACAGAACGGTAGTTATCACAATTTCGCGTATCACCCTTTCCTTTGTGCAATGGAAGAAGATAGCTTTCCCTCCATTGATTAGGCATAGTGTCGCCTCTCATAAGTTTGGAGATAAGAACCATGAGCCATCTAGACCCGATGTCTCCCATCTTTTTCCAGAACTCAGAGGGTATCCCGTCCGGCCCAACAGCTTTTCTTTTCTTGGAGTTTTTAACCGCGTACCGAACTTCTTCGACTGTGATGTCGGATATTTCGGCATGATTCGGGGCGGCTCTTGGAAAGTACACTCGGGGAAACTGTTCGTTCAGAAGTTCTTCACAATACTGTCGCCATCTGTGGAGAATTTTTTCGTCTTCCACAAGGAGTTGGCCTTCAGCATTGTTAATAAACTTTGGGAAACGAATCTCCTGAGCATTTCTTCTTCTCTGGGCGGCTATCTTAAAGATATTTGCTCCTTTGTTCAAATTGTTTTGTCGAAGCTCCTGGGTAGCCTGGTTCCTGTCAGACGCGGAAGACGATATTTCTTCCAACTCCTGATAGAGGCCTTCCATGCTTTTCGCTTTGAATTCGGCGCTAACATATCGTACTATTGTATGAAGGAATGTTTTAATAGAGAGTTATTTCAAAGCAACAGTTTTTTTTATGTTTCAATTTCATCATATGAAGTTTATCATACTATAAATCTGTTAAAAAATTCCAATTCATCTACTAAAGACTATTGTTCTATTAATGCCATAAAAAAGATTGCATTTAATCTAGCTGATGTTCTAGCCCACATCTTTAACAAAAGCGTATATAGTGGGATATTTCCAGATGCCCTCAAACCAGCTGATGTTATACCTATTCTAAAAAAGGGTGATAGTTATAATCTAAACAATTATAGGCCTATTTCAATTCTTCCTGTGTTTTCCAAAATTTTTGAAAAAGTAATGAAAACCAGAATAGTGCGCTTCCTTGAAAATTCTTCATTTTTCAGTGATGATCAATTTGGTTTTAGGGCTGGAAAGTCTACTGAAGATGCGCTCCTGAGTTTCTGTAGCTTCAACTATCTGAGTCTTAATAATAAAAAATGCACAGCTGCTCTTTTTATTGACATCACAAAGGCGTTTGATACTGTTGACCATGGTATCCTGGCTTCTAAGCTAGAGAAAGCTGGCTTCAGAGGTTTTATGCATAAATGTTTTCTTTCTTACCTCAATAATCGCAGGCAGTGTGTAAAGATTGAAGATCATTTCAGCCAGCCTTTAGGCATCAAAACTAGCGTTCCACAGGGTTCAGTACTCGGCCCCATTTTATTTTTGGTGTACATAAATTCAATTTTTAATATAACTTTTAGAGGCCATCGTACATGGTTTGATGATGACATAGCATGCTCTTATTCTGCAAGCTCTCCTTTAGACTTAATTGCTAATATACACCATGATTTAGAACAACTTAGGCATTGGTTTCTTATGCACAAATTGGTGATAAGTGATAAAACTAGAATTATCTTCCTTAATCTATCGAGTAACTCTGTTGTGCTATCCTTCAATTACTATTTAGTCCAAATACCTGCAACACAAGCTCTGACTTCTCCTTATATAACTCCAACCAAAGATGTTCGCCTCAATGCTTTCATGTAGAAAAAAAACGGAACTTTTTAAATATCTTGGACTTGAAATGGATAGCAAATTGAACTGGTATGCTCAAACTGCTAATCTGAAAAAATATTTACTTAAAACTACAAGGGTTATGTATCAACTGAGGCTTTTCTGTTCACAGAAGTTGTTGGAAACTATATACTTTGGACTAGTACAATCAAAACTACAGTATGGTATAGTTCATCGGGGTGGTACTCATTTGAATAAAGTTCAACCCTTACTTGTTGTGCAAAAACACATACTCAGATTAATATGGAGAAAAAGTCGATTCGAAGGTAGTTTTGTGCTTTTCGTCAAATCTAAGATACTCACTCTTAAACATCTGTACTTTTACAAAGTTCTTAAAACATTTTTTGTGAGGAGGGGCTACACTATGAACAGACGCCCGACCTGTCCTTCCCTTCGTAGTTGTAGTATGCAATTAGCCGTAGTTCCCTCTTTCAAAACTCATCATTATTCAAACTTCTACTCAACAATTGCCCCGAGATTGCACAATAAGTTGCCGTCTGATATTAGATGTACCAATAGCGTTTTTATTTACTGTAGAAAGGTTAAACTTTGGCTTTTTAACTTTGACTTAAATGAAATAAACTTCCTTACTAGTCGCACAGTTTAAACTTAATTACTTTCTTGGTTTTTGATCTTTAAAATTTGCTTTCTTTGTCCACTCCGTCTTAACATCTCTCCGTAACCGAAATATTTTTACACTAAATTGTTTATATACTGCATTCGTCACTAGTTCTCTAACTGCGGAATGTATCTTTCATTTTCATTTTAATAACTTTTATATATTTTACTTGTTACTGAATTTTGTACTATAGAATTTTAAATTGTACTTGATTTAAGCTATCTAACATAATATTGTAAATTGTGAAAATGAATAACAAATACAATACAATACAATACAAGTTTATCTTGAATTCTCACCTTTTGTTTTCTGTTCATTAGATAAGAAGCCAGCCAGACATTACCTCTAAAGCTGGCTTTGTATAATTTACTGACTAACAGAGTATGATCTACAGTATCAAAAGGCCTTAGCTACGAGGGTGATCCGATAAATACTTAGCCTACAAAAGAAAAATCAAAAATTTTGGAGAAATGGTGACTTATTTTTCAATATAGTCTCCTTTTAGCTCGTTACACTTGACCCAGCGACGCTCCAACTTCTTTAACCCGTCTGAAAAATGCGTTTTCTCGAGGTCTGCAAAGTAGGCCTCCGTGGCGGCGATGACCTCCTCATTCGACTGAAATTTCTGCCCGGCGAGTGACTTTTTCAAGTTTGGAAACAAAAAGAAGTCGCACGGTGCCAAATCTGGAGAATACGGTGGATGGAGCAGCAGTTCGTAGCCCAATTCGACCAATTTGGCCGTGGCGAGGGCAGAGGTGTGAGCCGGTGCGTTATCATGGTGGAAGACCACTTTCTTCTTCGCTAAGTGGGGCCGTTTTTTTCTTAAATTCGGCGTCGAAATTTGCCCTTATCCAGGTAGTCGATGTTGATCACACGTTGTGAATCCCAGAAATCGTTGGCCATCACCTTTCCGGTCGATGGGACAGTCTTCGCCTTCTTCGCACGTTCGCCCGTTGAAGTCCACTGTTTCGACTGTTCCTTGGTCTCTGGTGTGTACCAGTGGATCCATGTTTCGTCGACTGTCACGAAACGATGCAGAAACTCACGGTTACGCTTGTTGTCCGGAGTGAGCAAACCCGCGGCACCCATCGCGCCGACAGCTTTCTCATGCCCAAAATTTCATGCAGAATATGACCCACGCGATCTTTTAAAATGCCTACTGTCTCAGCTATCTCGCGCACCTTCAATCGGAGCGTCGGTTTTTGATGAGCCACGTCCAGGTGCCCCGAAAACGGCTACCACGGACCATGGAGGATAACGTGACAAAAATCCACGATCTCGTATTGGCAGACCACCGAGGCGACTCCTCTACGAAAGTGATGCGATGAAATCGAGGAGATGTCGTCCGATATCATCAACGTTTTTAGTTTATTCTTAAAAAAATATAAAGGGAAAAAAACTACTAAAAAAGCAAGATCCAAAAATATGGTTTGAGAGGGCTCATATATGTCTAACAGAGTCCAACAATGATCGTGGTCGTGGAGCAATAGTAATCATCACGGACTGTTGAGTGGCAGATCTGTAGCCTATCCATAACCAAAAATAATTCCTATGCGGAAAAACTGTACAACAACATCAGTTGTGAATGAGAGATGATCAAAAAATGCTGACGAAGGCATAACACTCACAGTATAAGGTCACTTCAAAATGTATACTCTGTGTGTGCATTTCCAATATAACACCTTTATTTATTTATTTGTTTCAAGTAGTTTGAATGTTTACAACGGTATTAAGACTTATTAGAGGTTTTAGAGAATTAGGACACATTGGCCCTTTACAACTACGACATGCTAATATACAATGAATAATAAGGTGTAAATTAAGTTTTTATGAATATATGTATATGTATGTAAAGGAAAACTACTAGCAAAAACCCTTTTGTAAAACTTAATGACATGGAATCACAAATAAGTTACTGTGAAGTACAACCACCGTGAGAAATTCAGTCGAATCTCTCGAATCATATCTAAGACAACCACCCCCGGAGAGTAGTGAACGGACATCTTCGACACAAACCATCTGCACCCCGTCCAGAATGTATGACAAAAACACCATAAGAGTATAACTCTTGAATCTGCGCGAGCTGTTAAAAATGTATAAACGATTTCGATGTAATCGGTGACTTATGTGGCTGCGAAGCCATTCAGTCCAACCACTACCTGGATGCTTTCGTCGATAGTTTTGACAGCATCCCAGAAGCCATCAAAGTCACAAAAGCAGTTGTCGAAGCGGCGTTTTCGAGTTGAGGAATCTGATGTCAAATGCTGAAGAAGTCGTACAATCGACATGAACATTGAAGCGCTATCGGGTACAGAGAAGGTTCTCGGCATGTGTTGGGACAGTACAGAAGATTCGTTTCTATTCCAACTTAAGTTTCCCCGCATCAGCAAAGCTATAATGGAAGAAGATATATGCCCGACGAAGAGGGAATTCCTTAGCATCGCGATGTCAATATTTGACCCGTTCGGAATGATCGCCAACTTCACGCTATATCTCAAATTGCTGCTTCGCTCCATTGGGACCTTTGGAACCGCATGGGATGAGCCAATACCCAACGCGTTGTACGAGAAATGGAAGCAATGGAAGACAGAATTACCAGCGTTGACTCAACTAAGGATTCCCAGATGCCATGGAGAATGCTTATCACGTGCCGACCAAATAGATTTGCATACCTTCGTCGATGCTAGTGAGGAAGCCTTCAGTGCCGTCACCTACATTAGGATGGAGTACAATGGGAGTGTCCGTGTTTCGCTAGTCTGTGGAAAAACGAGAGGAAGCCCGAGAAAACTTCTGTCGATGCTTCGCCTGGAGCTTTCAGCTGCTATTCTTGGTGTGAGGCTGTGCAATTCAATCATCGACAGCCACAAATTGTCGTTTAACAATCGGGTGTTCTGGAGTGACTCCAAGACGGTGCTTCAATGGCTTCGATCAGACCCACGTCGTCATAAAGAGTTCGTTGGCTTCAGGATTGCAGAGATACTAGAGAGCTGCCGAGTCAACCAGTGGCGATGGGTTCCGTCGAAACAAAATCCTGCGGACGAAGCTACGAGAGCGAAATACCCGCCCCAGTTCGAAGTGGACAACAAGTGGATAAGGGGACCTTCATTTTTAAAACTACTTAAAGTGGAATGGCCAAGCTTCCCGGATGACATCTTTACGGGTGAGTATCAGGATGAACTGCGACCGAGGTATTCACTGCACGTCAAAGCCGGAAAGGGAAATCTTTTCGACGCCATGAGATTTTCCCGGTATTCCAGACTTCAAAGGACCATCGGATGACTGCTACGTTTTATCGCCTTCTGCCGCGGAAAAAAGAATGATCGAGGTGAGATGACTGCCTCTGAGCTTCACAACTCTGAACGTTTAATATGCCGCCAAGTTCAAAGTGAAGCCTTCAGCACCGTATTCGCCATGCTACGCAGGGAGGCTTGCGTTAAAAAGGATAGCCAGATCCACAAGCTCTCACCGTACCTCGATAACTGTGGTCTCATTCGTGCCTCAGGTCGAATAGATGCCGCTTCGACAATACCCTTTGAAGCTAGACGCCCCATCATACTGTCCAAAGGGCATCGCGTAACAGAACTGATCATCGACCATTTTCACAGACGTTGCGGCCAACAGAACGACGATACAGTAGTTAACGAGATCCGCCAACGTTTCTGGATAGAGGGCCTTAGGAATTGCGTAAAGGGAGTGAGAAGTCGATGCCAGCTATGCCGCATCCGCAGTGCCAGACCGTCTCCGCCATTGATGGGCCAACTTCCAGTTGATCGACTTACGCCGAACATAAGGCCGTTCACGTATTCTGGGCTGGAATATTTTGGACCTGTTACAGTCACCGTAGGTCACCGAACGGAGAAGAGATGGGTCGCTCTCTTCACCTGCCTTCCCGTCAGGGCGATACATCTCGAAATAGCGGCAGACCTGTCGTCGGACGCCTGCATTCTCTGTATTCGGAACTTTGTTAACAGGCGAGGAGTTCCACGGCAAATACGAAGCGATAACGGAACTAACTTCATTGGCGCGAAGAAGGAACTTATGACCAGCCAAATTTTTGATAACGAGGCAGTGAAAGCGGAGTTTGCTGCGAACGGGATAGAGTGGATCTTTAACTGTCCGGCAAATCCGCATGCAGGAGGCTGTTGGAAGCGTTTAGTTCAATCCGTCAAGCGTGTTCTCTCTCGAACGTTGTCGGAGGTGTCACCTAAGCTCGAGACCTTGCAGAGCGCGCTCATAGAAGCCGAAAATATTATCAACAGCCGACCGCTTACTCACATACCGGTGACGGAGGAAGAACCACTTACGCCAAACCATTTCCTCATAGGAGGTGTAAACTCAACGCAAACACCGAGCCCAATTGATAATAAGGCGCTTTGCTTGAGGAAGCAATGGAGGGTGTCTCAGCAGCTCAAAGACCGTTTTTGGAAAAGATGGATGATGGAGTATCTCCCCGTTCTGACCCATAGGTGTAAGTGGTTTGACAGGGTGAAGCCGCTGCAGATTGGGGATCTAATCCTCATTTGCGATGTCGATGTTCCACGAAGCAAGTGGTTTCGAGGTAGGATAACGAACGTCTACCCGGGGCCTGACGGGCAAGTTCGTTCAGCCGAAATTCTGACGTCCTCTGGCACTCTGCGAAGATCTGCATTGAAGCTGGCTGTATTAAAGGTTGGTGAGCCTTCAGATGGAGATCCGAGTGTGTCACGGGGGGTGGGATGTTAAAAATGTATAAACGATTTCGATGTAATCGGTGGCTTATGTGGCTGCGACCGACTCTAGTGAACGTACACTATAGTAGTTGACGTTGTCAATTGTCAATGTTTGACAATTCGAACCGAACTTTACTTCAAATTGAAGCCAACCGTCGCCGAGTCCGGACGCAGCCACATAAGTCGCCGAAAAGTAAGTACGAGTATATATGTATGTAAACATTTGCCTACTAAATTCAATTGTTTGTTGTAGAGAATAAATGCTCTTGCATTAAAAGCGTTTTATTCAGACGACACAGCCGGGCTCGCGACACGAGCCCTATCAAAAAAAAAAAAAAAAAACAAGTCAAAATTAGTGGTGTTTTAAGTCAAAGTGCTCTATCTCTATAGATGTTCCCCAAGGATCCGTGCTTGATCCCTTATTTTTTCTTATTTTAGTCAATTATTCATTCAATTCATTGCTTTTGAAGAATATCATTGCAAGGTTACTGCGTTTAAAGATGATATGGCATGTACCTTTAATACCGATCCTGCTTTGAACCTTTTTGTGACATCAATGTTTTGTTTTTTAGTCCTAATAGTAAGGAATTAGACTATGGTCTCTTCTTTTTCCATTGTGGGAACAGCAAAAAGTCTAAACATAAGACTATTATTTCTACGTCAGGGCCTACCTCGCTGACTTATTTAAATGCTTTAATGCCTTAAATATCTTAGTGTTCTGCTTAACCTGGAGATGAATTGGCCTGCCCACTTAAATGCACTCAAGAAATACGTCATTACTGCTTCTGGGCAAGTTCACTGTTTAAAATTTTATTATTCCTGGGACCTTCGTAAGTGTTCTCGTGTTTAATATGGTTAAATGCATAGGCAATATGGCCGGTTAATCTTATAAAAAAAAGTCGGCACTCGTCGGCTATTATCACAGAATAAATAGTATACAGAAGTTGCATCTCATACAAAGCAAATTTTGTTCTAGGGTTCCAATATTGGCACCCTATTGAACAGAGAGTACAAGCATGAGAACATGCAAGAGAGTATACAAAAAATTGAGAAGCTGGTGCGAGCGAAAGAGAGTAGCATGTGCGTTTTCGGTGGTTTTGTTTTTACGTGAGCAAAGCAGCTTACGATGTGTATGCAAGTGTGTGTGCGTGTGTATGCATTGATAGGTTCTTCTATCGTAAGCTTGCATGGTGTTGTATTACTTCTCTTGTTTTCGATTGTGTGGATTGGATTCGAAATCACTTGGGAATTGTACTTTCATGCGAATGGTTGTGTTTTCCTGTGCTTATATGTATATCGACTCCATTTTTACTTTGTATTTTGATATTTAACTCTATTTTTGATTTTGAATTGTTGCTTTTATAATTGTTGACAACTTCGCATACGGTTTGGATTATTCTTTGGACTTATTATTATATATTGATTGTTGAGGGGTTGTCGTACGATTTTGAATAGGAAAAATGGATTCTGTACCGGCTGTTGGTAAAATTTTCCAAAAGTCCGGCATTCGATGCCGCATAAAAACATGCGGTAAATCTAGGCGATATGGTGAAAAGATAAGAATGTTTAAGTTTCCTCCCTATGACTCAGCTATGGGTCAAATTTGGCGAGAAAAATATAATATTCCAACAAAAGATTACACAAAAAAATTGTTGATTTGCGCCAATCACTTCTCAAGTTCTGACATTGGTAAAAAAAAGTTGAAATTCGGAGCTGTTCCGGTATTTAACTTAGAAGTTATTGAGGAAGATTACAAGTCGTTGGAGCTTGATTGTCCAGCTAAAAAGAGCCGAACAAGTGACTTCGTAGATGGATGTTGTAATGACTGTGAAAAATATCTGAAATCAGCTAATATTTACAGAAAAAAATATTACGACATGGTAGCAAAATATAAAAATCTCCAAAGCTGCAAACAAATAGCAACAAAATCAAGCGTATTTCAAACCATCGACTCTTTTCAAATAAGGAGTCAAAAACATTTTGCAAACTTCTTCTTAGTCCACGACCTAAAGAATATAAGCAAGATGTAAAAGATTTGGTTCAAAACATTTATTATGTCTCACAGTCAACGTACCAATTTTTGAAGAATAAATTGCATCTAAATTTGCCACATATCTCTACTGTTTATCGATGGGCCCCTGTAAATTCCCTACAACCAGGTTTTAAAAATAACGGTTTAGAGTTAATAAAAAAGAAGTGCTTAGATTTGAACCAGTACGAAAAGAATAATATGATTCTGCTGATGGATGAAATGGCGATTAGAAGGGAATTGCGATACAATTCCAAATTAGATTTAGTGGATGGATTTGAGGAAAATGGGGTTGAAAGAACGAACCAGATTGGTGCGTTTTTATGATTAAATCAATGTTTTCCAACTGGGCGCTTACATTTAATTACTTTGTTTCAAAAAATGGACTTTCTGCCGATTTACTAAAAAAGATAATATTACGAAATTTAGCAATTTTGAACAGTTTTGGCATCATAGTTAAAGTTGTAATTTGTGACCAAGGGTCCTCTAACAGGAAGTGTTTCTTGGAATTGGGAGCTACTTTAGAAAAACCCTATTTTATGTATAATGGTAGTAAAACTTTCTGTGTATATGATTTTCCACATCTAATCAAATCATTAAGAAATGGTTGGCTTCAATGTGACCTTACAACACCAAATGGAGTTGCTAGTTTTAAAGTAGTTAAGGAACTATGGGAAATGGAGTGCAAATCTAATACAAAAATGTGTCTTAAACTTACAAGCCAGCACATATTTCCGAACTCTTTCGAAAAAATGAAAGTAAAACTAGCCACCCAAATTTTTAGTAGGACTCTTCAAGCAGCAATTTAAACTGTTATTGAGACAGTAGGCTTTAAAAGTTGCTCAAAAGAAGTTTGTTTATCTACGGCATGCTTCATAGGAAATATTGACAAAATATTTGACTGCCTAAACAGTGGTTCGCTATCTTCAAAGAATTGTTATAAGTCTGCAGTTCAACTTAACAGTCCATCACACGAATATATAAAATTCTTCCTTGAATACCTCAATGAAATCTCATTTGTTGACAAAAAGAAAAAAGTATTTTTTTTAGATGGAATGAAATTTACCTTAAACGCTGTATTACAATTAGTAGACGAGCTATTTAAAAAAAAATCCCAAATATTTTTTTTAATGACAAGAGCATTAAACCAAGATAAGCTCGAAAATATGTTCTCGGTTCTAAGACAAAAGGGTGGAAATAATATTAACCCCTCAGTTGCTGATATAAACACTTTATTAGCACGCTTAATGTCTGCAAATATAGTGCAGTTGAGTTCTTATAGTAACTGTGAAGAGCTGAGTGATACCACATTTGAAACGCTTTCAAATATTTTGTCAAATATGGACTTAGCTGATACAAATAATGAAGAACTCAGTCGAAACGAAAACTCTGAAATAGATATTAACATAGAAATCATTGATGATTTCGTATTAAATGATGACTTTCAGAATTGTTCGGAATTTAGTATCGATTTGGCGTCTTTAAGATACTTCATAGGTTATATCGTCTACAAAATGATACCGAAAATTAACTGCGATATTTGTGTTTCTATATTGAGAAAAGAAGACGAAGTATTAACAGTTCCTAGTGAACTTTTCATATTTCATAAAAATTACAATTCTCTTAAAGATTTTGGTAACCTCGTTGCTCCTTCACAAATTTTCTTGGAAATTAGCAAGAAACATATTACAACAAACTGTTGGTATAAAAAACTTGATAAAATCCAAATGCAAAAATGCCACACCGCAATGGTTTTCCACATGTTCTGATCATAAGGAAATAATATTGGACTTCATGATCTTAGTACTCTTGAGGAAGCATTGCTCGTGGGCTTCAGAGAAAAAAAAAATTTACTAAAGCCCGCAAACTTAAAATCCTGTCGCACTAAAGTTTTTGGGTTATTCTTCCCTACATATATCAGATTGAAATTTGCACAAAAATCCCAAATAATGGAATAACGTTAATTGGTGTTACCCGGCCCTTTTAGTTTACATCAAAAAAGTACGCGTACGAACACCAAGCGCAACTTTCAACTGAAAAAAACTAAATATAGAAATCTAAAACTTCAAACAAAATTTTGTCAACACCACGTGCATTCACGACGTTGGATAGCAACACAATACACACATACACATAAACATTTTAAGATTGCTCTCTCGTTGATTATCTCTGATCATGCTTGCTCTCTCGTTGCTTGATCTTCCCTTCAGTTGTTCCGCCCGCACCGTAAAGTGAAACATCATCGCAGGCCGAGATGCGACTTCTGTATACATACTATTTATTCTGTGCTATTATGGACTTGAATTTAAAAAAAAAAGTTGCTTCCGACTGTACTGTCAAAAATGGGTACAGTACAAAAAAAATACAAATAATTAGCTGTCATTACTGACAACCCAATTTACCGAGCTCTGATGTGTCAAACGTGGAAAAGAAAAACGTCGTAAAACAGAAAGAATGACTGAGCTCTTAATTGATCCAAATATCCGTGTTTGGGTATTCCTACCCATCATAATCATCACGTTTCTAGTTGGGATCATTCGCCATTACATTTCCATATTGATCTCCAGTCAGAAGCAAGTCGAACTCAGTCAAATACAGGACAGTCAAGCGATGATAAGAGCTCGCCTGCTCCGCGAAAATGGCAAATACCTGACAGAACATTCCTATGGAATGCGGAAAAGTTTCTTCAACCACGAGGAATCCGGCTATTTCAAGGCTCCAAAGCCAGCTGCAGCAGCCAACACCAATCCAACTGCAATGCTATCGGAAATGGTCAAAGGAAATTTCACCAATGTCTTGCCAATGGTCATCATCGGTGGTTGGATCAATTGGATGTTCTCCGGATTCGTGACGACAAAAGTGCCATTCCCACTAACACTCCGTTTCAAGCCGATGCTACAGCGGGGAATTGAATTAGCTTCCTTGGATGCCGCGTGGGTATCATCCGCGTCGTGGTATTTCCTCAACGTTTTCGGTTTGAGAAGCATTTATTCATTAGTCTTAGGTGAGAATAACCAAGCTGATCAGACGCAATTCAGCCAGAATCAGATGTCCGGTGCGGCGATGGCGATGCCACCGGATCCTAAGAATGCATTTAAAGCCGAATGGGAGGCTCTCGAAATCTCTGAGTACAAAAATGCTTTGAAGGATGTCGACGCAGAGCTTCTCGCGCGCGCTTCTGGCGAGAATTCTTCGGAGTGAACAGTTGGACGGCGGGTGGTAATAGTAGAATTGTAGTTATCACCTTTCGTTTGTGATTGTGTTTTGCTTTTTTGTTTCGCGGAAAGAATTTAATAAATTATTCGAACATATGACTTGTTATTTGCTTATTCCCCATTCCAGTAAATGAAAGCGACGTATATTAGCAGCATCATTCTGGCAGTGAGAAGTGAATACGACGAATAAATCCATCGGGAGTCTGTATTTCCAGAATTCTAGGTTGTCACTCTAGTTTTTCTTAATCAAAACCTCTGGAATGTAGCAATTTCCGTGATAATATCCACGTCATACTGGCTATTCAGGCGAATAATATCTAGGAAGGGTCAACGTTACCTGATAACTCAATTCTATATGATCCCCGCTCAACTGCAAGATCACCACCACTCAGTTGTTGGATCCCACTCAACTGTAGGATCACTACTCAGCTGTAAGATCACTACGCAGCTGTAAGATCACTACTCAGCTGTAAGATCACTACTCAGCTCTAAGACCACCACTCAACTGTAGGACCACTTCGCAGGCGTAGGATCCTGCTCAGTTGTAAGATCACTACTCTGCTGTAAGATCACTACTCAGCTGTAAGATCACTACTCAGCTCTAAGACCACCACTCAGCTGTAGGACCACTTCGCAGGCGTAGGATCCTGCTCAGCTATAAGATCACTACTCAGCTGTAAGATCACTACTCAGCTGTAAGATCACTACTCAGCTCTAAGACCCCACTCAGCTGTAGGACCACTTCGCAGGCGTAGGATCCTGCTCAGCTATAACATCACTACTCAGCTGTAAGATCACTACTCAGCTCTAAGACCACCACTCAGCCGTAGGATCACTTCGCAGACGTAGGATCCTGCTCAGTTGTAAGATCAATAGTCAGCTCTAAGACCACCACTCAGCTGTAGAATCCTGCTCAGCTGTAAGATCACTACTCAGCTGTAAGATCACTACTCAGCTGTAAGATCACTACTCAGCTCTAAGACCACCACTCAGCTGTAGGATCACTTCGCAGGCGTAAGATCCTGCTCAGCTGTAAGATCACTACTCAGCTGCAAGGTCACTACTCAACTGTAAGATCACTACTCAGCTCTAAGATCACTACTCAGCTCTAAGATCACTACTCAGCTCTAAGATCACTACTCAGCTGTAAGATCACTACTCAGCTGTAGGAGCACTTCGCAGACGTAGGATCCTGCTCAGCTATAAGATCTCTACTCAGCTGTAAGATCACTACTCAGCTGTAAGATCACTACTCAGCTCTAAGACCACCACTCAGCTGTAGGATCACTTCGCAGGCGTAGGATCCTGCTCAGTTGTAAGATCAATAGTCAGCTCTAAGACCACCACTCAGCTGTAGAATCCTGCTCAGCTCTAAGATCACTACTCAGCTCTAAGATCACTACTCAGCTGTAAGATCACTACTCAGCTGTAGGAGCACTTCGCAGACGTAGGATCCTGCTCAGCTATAAGATCTCTACTCAGCTGTAAGATCACTACTCAGCTGTAAGATCACTACTCAGCTCTAAGACCACCACTCAGCTGTAGGATCACTTCGCAGGCGTAGGATCCTGCTCAGTTGTAAGATCAATAGTCAGCTCTAAGACCACCACTCAGCTGTAGAATCCTGCTCAGCTGTAAGATCAGTACTCAGCTCAGCTGTAAGATCACTACTCAGCTGTAAGATCACTACTCAGCTGTAAGATCACTACTCAGCTCTAAGACCACCACTCAGCTGTAGGATCACTTCGCAGGCGTAGGATCCTGCTCAGCTGTAAGATCACTACTCAGCTGCAAGGTCACTACTCAACTGAGGGATCTTCAAATGTAAATCCCAAAAAATGAGAGAACTAAGTAAAGCCAAAGGAAAAGGAGTCTCCAAACCTTAGAAATCAAAGTCAAGTGGTAAATTTGTATTACAATTAAATATATTTTAAGTACACAAGAAACAATTGCACGAAAATAAGTTAAAAAAAAAATTCCAGATTGAAATCCAACTTTAGACATTAGTCATCCTCATCGTTAATCTCTTCCAGCTTGGCAGCTTCTCTAAAAACGTCCGGGATCTCCGCATTTTCAGACTTCTCAATAATCCTATACTTCTCTGCCGCCACCAAGCATTGTGCAGCAATTTCTCGAGCTTTCGCTCTCGTATCATCGGGCAACTGAGCCAGGCCGTTCAATAGCTCCATGATGTCCGTCTCAAACAGCTTGACAGCAATATCTTCGCCGGCGTTGATCATATTCAACAGCACCACAGTGCCTCTGTGCTGTACTTCGGGGCTTGGATTCGCGATCAATGTATGCATGTTGTCCAGCCACTTGGGGTTGTCTAAGACTTTCTTACAACATTTCTTGCTCACCGATGTAAGCATGGCGAGGGCGCCTGAAGCAGCTTTAGCTATCTCCTCGTCCTCTTCTTCGCAGAGCAAACAGAGGAATTTGACTCGATCATTTTCGCCTTCGTGCATCTTCACCACATCCTCGGACATGACCAGATTGCATATACATTGAACTGCAGCTCGATTCAGTAGAAGGTGATCTTCCATAAGGTAAAACTCGATCTTCGAAAGACCTTGCTCCTTGATAATCCGCTGACGGACGCTCTCATTCATCGCGGCTAGGTTTGTCAGAGCCATAAGTGCTTCAAAGTTCTCGAGAGCGGTGCAATCCTGATGGAGCAGATTGAGTAACGGCCGAATGACATCTAACGAGCGCTGACCGGCAAAGGCTACTTCGGGATTGATTGTTATTCCGATACGGGCGAGGGCCTGGCATGCCTGTCGTTTGCCTTTATCCGTACCCTCAAGTGATAGTTTGAGTAGAGTCTTCACACCTCCATCTTGGACGACTTTTCCCCGTAGATCCTGAAGACTGCAAATTGCGTTCAAGACACGTGCAATAAGCTCCTGCGAGTTGTGACTCTCCGTCTTCGCCAAGGCACATAGGGCTGTGGTGATACCCAGATTGGCTAGTGTAGCAATCCGCTTGCTAATAAAGTCTGGGTCGTCGAGCTCATGCTCCTCGGGAATATGGTGTTTTGCGAATTTGGCAAGCTCTACCATTTCGGGGAGAATCTCTTGCTGGTCGTAAGCGTTGCATAGGTTTACAAATGTTGTGACCACTCCGTACAGACATGACTGGTCTCCTTCCTTTGCCAGTTCGATTAAAGCCTGGATTGCTGGTCGGTCTTCAATGAGTTTCTCCTTAACTTCAGCGTCAAGTGTCAAATAGGCCAGGCCATCGGCCGCCCATTTACGGATGTCTCTATCCTTGCCGGGTTTAACGAGGAATCGACGGCAGGCTTCCGCCAGTTTCTTGGTGGCACCATCAGCAAACGGTCTAATACTGGCATCCTGCCCGCCGTAGCTGCCCAGCTTGCAGAGTCCGACCAATGCGCGCACTCGCACACCATCGTCCTTCGAGTGATAAAGTCGTTTGAGGATGTCGACACCTTGAGCACATAAGGCCTTGGCTTTGTCCTTCTTCGATGACGCCGCGACAATGCACTCACATGCGACCTTTTGTTGAAGAACGTCGTCTGTTGTAGCCATGGCCAGAATCATCTGTAGAATACCTTCCCTGCCCACAATTGCGTTTCCCACGTCCAGCGGTCCAGTTAGCAACGATGTAATCGCCACGGTTACTCTCACTTTCGACTCAAGATCGGGCGATAGGAGCTTATCCTTTACATACTCGTCGATTTGATCATTGAACTTTTGCTTCAGAAGATCGTCATACATGTTCTCGTAAACCCTGGCTAAACAGACGGATGCCACAGTCCTGGACGAGGGTGTTATCGACATTGAACTTTCGTACTTGTACTCTTCGAGTTCGGAGCAGACATCAAGGAGTCTGTGCAGTCCCCGAATGTCTACCAACCTTTCAGCCCACTCCAAAGCTGTGTAATGAATGTTTCTTGTAATCAGTTCTATAACAGCGTCCCTGGCTTGACCAGATATCGTCCGATCCGTCATTGTATATACCAAACAGGTGAGAAGGGTGTCAATCTCTTTGTTGTACTTCTTGCAAAGTTCCTTGTCCGGCTTACTATCGGGCTTGTTCTCCATTCCCGAAAGGGAATTCAGAATCGTTTGGAGACAGTATTGTGCTGCCGACACTCGATCTTCGTTGGAACTATCGAGCACATGTAAGAACCACGGCACACCCAATTCAGTCAGCACTGCCTTGGTGCGATCTATGCTTCGGGTGCACAACTCCGCAATCACGCGAATTAAATTCACGTAAATTTCTTGGTCTTTCTCTACCTTGGTTATGCTGGCAATTTTCTTGATCACGCCGTCCTTATGCAGCAAATCAGCTCCCACATCTTCCTTAGCCAAAACTAGGATATTATTGACAGCTGTTCGACGTTTGTCGAGGGAATTTGCGAAGTCAAATGCCAATTCACACATCTGCTTTACTTTTGTCGAGGTCCGGGCGTTCTTTTGGACACGTTCCTGGACTACTATATGCAGCCTGGACAAAGCTGGTTGCACTGCCTTGTTACCGGGGTCAGCTTTGAATAGATCTGTAGCATCCTTGTAAGCTTCTTCGAATTTTCCTAATCCTTCGTAAGCTTGTAGCCGTCGAAATAATGCTTTGGGGTCGTTGGGAGTCAGCCGCAGGGATTCTGTGCAATCATCAACCGCTTTCGCGTATTCATTCCTCTTAAGGTAAGCAGCCGCTCGGTTCTTATAAAATACAGCCAAGTCTTTGTGTTTCTCACCGGTTTTTATTGCTTCTGTGTAATACTTGATTGCTTCCTCCCAAAGTTCATTCTTGAACGCGTCGTTGCCCTTGTCTTTGTAGGTTAAAGCAAGATCTGCATCGGAATTTGTCATTTTAACGTTATTCTGTTGATATTCGATAGCTTCTGCAACAATCAATCTTATGTAAAAACACTTTTTATTTCAATTATAACTCTTTTCTTACTCAACTTGTTGAATATTTGATATTAACTGAGTCACGCAGTTGGATGTCCGCCTTTTATAATTTCGATTACACTGAACACGTTGATCGTACGGAGAGCGAGAATCTTCTGGACTGCTCTACGAAAACTTCGTCTTCAGATAGTTAAAAATATATTTTCTATTTATAAACCCGGCATTGCAGGAAGGCACAATTCGTAAATAAATAAAATACTTTTGAAGTGAATTGGAAAAATGACGTTTTGTTATTATGCGCTGGATGCATTCGATGTCAAATTATGCGTGCGCTGTCATGGTGGATTTCGTGGAGTAGTGTTAAGTTGGACACAGTTTAATAGCAAATGTAACGATTTTTTCTTTTAAACAAGAAATTCAAATATGGTATGCTTCTCATCCAGAGAAAAATGGAAGGCCCCTGTGCTGATGGATCTTAAAAAAAACACGCCCAGCCCAACTAGTAGTTCCGACGCGAATTCCCTGGTACTCGGTGGTTTTGCGTAGTGGATATGCAAGCTGGTAATGAATGCCCATAGTTAGGAAGGACTTTGAGTTGAACATGGAGCTTACATTTTTGAGGCCCATACAAAAAACCGGCGCACGTAAACCAAGAATTTAATTTTCGTGGGGGCAAACCCCCCATTTATTGAGCTTTCAAGCTAAATTTAATCTAACTTAATAACTAAGAAGGGCGGGTGAGGTGGGCGCTATACTTAGAAACTATGGTTGGGAGAAGGGAAGGCTACTGAGAAGATAAAGTTTTGGGCATGGAATGCTGAGGTTAAAATTAAAGTTAATATTCCCAGCATACGGGAAATGGGTTAATTAGAGCCGTATGAGGTTCGGGGGTGGATAGGTAGAAGAGACGAAGATTGCGTATATTACGAGGGTTAGTAGTTATAAAGGGTGGCTTAATCAATGGTATACGTTAGGTGTCTAAGAATGAAGAGAATGTCATATACCTTTCTTCTTTCCCTCAATGTACTCAAACTGATTAATTTAAGACGGTCTTGATAGGGCAGTAAGAACAAAAGATTGTTCCAGGGCAGATCTCGAAGAGCGAAATGTAGGAACCGACGTTGGATGCTCTCGATTCTTGAAATGTGGGTTTGTTGATAAGGGGACCACATTTGAGATGCGTATTCAAGAAGAAGGAGAACAAAGGTAATATAGAGGGATCGAGTCACGTAGGGGTTGGAGAATTCTTAAGACCAACGTTTCACAAAACCGAGTACAGAGTTGGCTTTATGACTTATATCGTCGATATGTGCGTGAAAATTAAGCTCTTGGTCACATAGTATGCCAAGATCGCGGATAGCCTGAACGGCGGGAATGAGGTAAAAAAAATGATTGATTGGCATTTGGAAATGTTCGGCTTCAAGCAATTTTTGGAGCACCAGACATAAAAGCTGTTGAGATCTGATTAAGTAAGGAAAGAATCTTGTTGTGAAGAAATGGTCTTAAGGAACTTGGTGTCGACGGCGTACAGTGAGAGGTGGGAATGTTTGATGACAAACTCAATCTCATTCTTCTTTTCCTTTTTTCTCCGGCGTTGTTATGGTCAGAAGTGTAGGACCATAACCTTCCCACTTAACTGCATTCCTACTGGTCCGCTTGTGGGGTCCGCCGGTTTGACCTCAGAAAGTAGCGGCAGGCTTCCCGGTTTGGGATTACTTCATCGCTGAGGCCAATCAAATGCTGGTGTTTTTGCATCTGTTTGCACCAATTGTTTTTCGCCCTGCCTTTTTTGCGTGTTGAAATTGGAATGTTGATTGATAACGCCTTTTGAACGGGGTTCAAAGGATCTCTCCTTTGAACATGGCAATACCAACTGAGTCGGTCCCGCTCTATCTTTCTTGTGATGGTTTCTTTTACGTGGAGGCTTCCTCGGATCTTTGAACTTCTAATTCTGTCACGCTTTGTTACTCCCGCTGTCATGCGGAGCATCTTCATCTCAGTTGCCGTTAATTTGCTCTCATACTTTTTGTGCATTGTCCAGCATTGTGAACCGTATGTGAGCGCCGGACGTACAACTGAAGTGTAGAGCCTTCCTTTCAGCTTAGGGGGCATTTTTCGATCACAGAAGATGGCCGAGTTTTCCCGCCACTTCATCCACCCTGCGCTTACGCGATGTTTGATGTCGTCATCACAAGTTGCTTCTCTATTAATCATAGATCCCAGATATTTAAACTTTTCACACTTGGGAAGCACTCTTCCATTCAAGTAAATGTCTGGAATAGGCTGATGGGGGTCAGAGAACGGGCAGCACAGATACTCTGTCTTCTTTGAACTTCTTTTCTTTCTTTCTAATCGCATTTTATTCCATTATTCATAATCTTACTTACTAGACAAAATGCTTAAATCTAATTTAACATTATACTTCATTTTCTTACTGGCTCTTAACGAGCACTCTAAGCTTATCTGAATCTTAATTTTAACGTCTTTCGACTTCATTTTCATTTATTGCCCTCTAGCTTACATATGGCTTATTTCTAAGAAAATTAGTAAAAAACTTAGATACTATAATTCATTTCTTAACTCTAAACTTAACCTACCTTAACTAGATAAATAAATAAACTTAACCTAAGCCTAAAATATTCTTAAACTATAATTAATGAGATGAACACATGTCCAGTGTGTAAGTCGCATCGGACATGTGTTCATCCCTTTAATTGCACCCTTTTAAGGTAAGGGTCATTGTTGGCGCTATTATATACGTGCCGCCTATGGATTGATTTCACTTCCATGAGTGGATTGTGAATGCAACCACCAGAACAAACTTTTTTGTCTGATCGCGTCTTCTTTATCCCGAATTGAAGCCGGGGTGCTGTACCGAAAGAACTCAGACCGAGCGACGACATCCGGGTCGTATAAGAGTCGCCTGTCCCTCGCATGGCGTCGGAAGTGGTATATCAGAGGGATACCATTATCATCCTGTATGTAGCCCTTAGTATCTAAATAGATAAATGCTTCGGGTGGAATAAAGCCAGACAGTTTTGTCTTCTCGTGGTATAACTGGTTGGGGTAATAAGCCCCAAAGATCAGGCTATTATCGCTCATAATTCCTCTTGCAATATGACCCCGAGTCAATTTAATAAGATAGTTATCAATTCTAATCAACCCAGCCTTATCGTACAGAACCTTGTTAGGATAGTATTTGACATACTGTGACTCTGGTGTTCGATATAAGCCCAGGCAACATCGAAGACATTGCCTTTCGTATAAGCGAAGCTTTTCCATATCAAATGGAGCCACATTGAACCACACAGGACAGCCATAGGCGACAATTGGCCTTATGAGAGCCGTGTAGCATCTGACTTTTACCCTAGCGTTAAGTAGACTGCTTTGAAACAATCTTCTCGTAAGAGCAAAAGCCTTCTTGGCTTTGTCAAGAACAACATCTATGTGTCTATTGAAATATAAATATTGATCAAGCCAAATTCCAAGATATCTCACTACATTTCGTGTCGCCAATGGCTGCCCTTGTTGTCCAATGATGGTCAATTTGCGCCAGTTTCGCCTAGTATCCCTAGAGGCCCTGTTCAATGGTGTTCTGAAAAGAATTGTTTCTGATTTTTGAAAATTGATTTTTAATTTCCAATCATCACAGTATCTTGTCTTCTTTGAACTAATACGATACCCGTGTCCCTCAAAAATGTCCACCCACACATCAAGTGCTCGTTGTAGGGACGCCTGATCATCACTTATAATGGCTCCATCGTCAGCAAAGAGTAGCTGGTGCACATTGGGGTCCATCACTTTTCCTTCAAGCAAGCAATCAAGGACTGCTATAAAAAGCAGTGGGCCAAGGGGCAGGCGCTCCCTTGGTGTACACCGACTTTGATTGCGAACTCTTCGGTGACTCCTGCAGTGCATCTTACTCTTGTCGTTGCTCTCTCGTACATGTCCATAATCACTCGCACGTAGGTTTCTGGAACTCCTTTTTGTCTTAGCGCTACCCATAAAAGATCTCTTGGTTGCCGGTCAAAGGCCTTCTCGAAATCAACCAACACCATATGCAAGTCCTTTGAAGAATCACGATGCTTTTCCATCATGATCCTTATACTTTGGATTGCATCTGTTGTTGATTTACCCGAGACAAACCCGCACTGGTCATCAGATAGTCGTATTATTTTCCGCAGTCGGCTATCTAATACCCGTTCAACGATCTTCATGGTGTGCGACATCAGCTTGACAGAACGGTAGTTATCACAATTTCGCGTATCACCCTTTCCTTTGTGCAAAGGAAGAAGATAGCTTTCCCTCCATTGATTAGGCATAGTGTCGCCTCTGATAAGTTTGGAGATAAGAACCAGGAGCCATCTAGACCCGATGTCTCCCATCTTTTTCCAGAACTCAAAGGGTATCCCGTCCGTCCCAACAGCTTTTCTTTTCTTGGAGTTTTTAACCGCGTACCGAACTTCTTCGACTGCGATGTCGAATATTTCGGCATGATTCGGGGCGGCTCTTGGAAAGTACACTCGGAGAAACTGTTCGTTCAGAAATTCCTCGCAATACTGTCGCCATCTGTGGAGAATTTTTTCGTCTTCCACAAGGAGTTGGCCTTCAGCATTGTTAATAAACTTTGGGAAACGAATCTCCTGAGCATTTCTTCTTCTCTGGGCGGCTATCTTAAAGATATTTGCTCCTTTGTTCAAATTGCTTTGTCGAAGCTCCTGGGTAGCCTGGTTCCTGTCAGACGCGGAAGACGATATTTCTTCCAACTCCTGATAGAGGCCTTCCATGCTTTTCGCTTTGAATTCGGCGCATTTTTTCTTCGCGATACCTTTGCAACATCTATATACCTTTTCACGGCGAGCTTTTTCCTCTCTATTAGTAGAAGAGCACTTTGACCAAGCTTGGAAAGCCATTTTCTTTTCGTGTATCACTGCTTTGGCTTCGTCTGTCCACCACCAGGTTTCTTTTGCGTGTTGGCAGGGGCCTTTAGATGTTCCGAGCAGTGATTTGGCTTTCTCCAGGCCAGATTGTTGTAGGGAATCCCACATGTCTTGTGCTCTGCACTCCTCATTACCGACCTCATCGATAATGGAAGAGAGGTAGTTTTCATGATGGTAATAAAAGCTTCGCCTTTTCCTTTATCCAGCTTATACCACTTGATTCTCTCAGACACCTTCGTTTGCTGCTTTGACTTCTTTCTCGCATCCATAAAAAATTCAGTCAGGAGGAGACGGTGTTGAGGGGCGATCGCGTCTCCCAGGATCACTTTGCAATCTTTAGCTCGTGGCTTCATGAAACTGGATACCAAATGATAGTCTATTTGAGTTTCATTTCCGCCGCTGCTATAAGTGATCAGGTGCCGGCTTTGTATGACGAACATGGTATTTAGCACTATAAGACCGTACGACTTGCACATGTTTAGGATATCTTCACCTGAAGAGTTCCTGGTGCCGTATCCCAGCTACGCCCTATGGGTACACCGGGTCGCATCCTCAATATGCGGCTCACGTACCTGGGGGGCAACAGTAAAGGGCCAAGTAGTACTTGGTGGTGCATGGCCTACATAGCCAAATAGCTGTATGGTTGTCAGCCATACAGCTGTTTGGCAAATTTGAATGCATAATGCCTGTCAATCGGACAGGCAAGCACTTACCATTTAGTTGACGGCTCTTGTTCTTCGGATCTTTTGCTATTCGGCTATTTGGTAAGTGTAAGGCTCTCAGTTGGGTGTAGGGCAACCTAACTGTGAGTAACGGCTCCACCCGGGAGCCTAATTCCGGTACCACGGGAGACAGGAGCCCCCGGGATATAACGTTAGATTCCGACTGTGGCAGAGTCGGACTGACCGGTCCCGGCCTGTCTTGGGTACGGCCCCCTAGTGGGAGTATCGTGGTGGTTGTTGGTTGTCCCAAATGCGGGAAAAAACGAACGAGAACGTTAGCTGAAGTTCGGAGGGTGTCGACCTCAAATCGGCAAGAGGTTTTAGATAGGCCTCGCCTCTAACCAAGAGGTTAGTCATGCCCCTACGCATGGCTATAATCTGGTACTTATACACAGGTCTGTGAATAAGGACGTTGGTTGTCGTCCATAAAATCAACTCCTTTCGGGAAGGCCCGCCGTGGAATTAAGCCAACAAGGCAGGTGTCCACGTTAAACACATAGCGGAATTCCTTGCCGTATCCCAGCCCTCCGTGGTAGCCTTCATAGTCTTTGCTTGTCTTCCCGACATGTCCGTTTAAATATCCCCCAACAAACAAAAGCTCTTCCTTTGGGATGATTTTGACAAGGTTGTGGAAATCTAGCCAGAATGCATCTTTTTCTTTTTGTTCGCATCCGACTTGAGCGGCATATGCGCTTACGATGTTCCACACCTCACCATGCATCACCAATTTGAGAGCCATCAAACGGTCACTGGACTTTGAAATGGTTAAGACGTTGTCAAGTAGCTCTGCCGCAAGGACGATGGCGATTCCGTTTTTTCCTTGTTCCAATCCATAGTAAAACATCTTGTAGACTTTTGTTTTAACGTCCAAGAAACGTGCCCGATTACCGGTGTTTCGCCATTTCGTCTCTTGTACGCACAGGATGTCTACTCGCCTTCTAACCATCATTTCTTCAAGCTCATAGCTGCGACCACTCATGCTTCCAACGTTCCAACTCGCGACTCTTAAGTGTGGCTTACGCCGTTGCATTACTTTGCTATCCCCCGGAAATCCTATAGCTCCGAGCATTGCTGCTCGTCCCAGGATCACGACCATTAGTAGTGCCTGGCGGGGTAGTGCTTTTCCTTTTAGCGTTCTTTTCCATAATGCTACGGTTTGACCGTTTTCTTTCTTCCCTTCCTTTTTGACACGGGCATGCTCCAGATTTTTTATTTTTTTTTGATTGATCTTACTCTTACAACACCGGTGATCTCCAGTCGTGTCAACCCACTGATTTGCATGAACACTTGTGGGGCAGTTTAATGGTGGTATATGTGTCCCTAGGCTCACCTTGGTGTTTTCTAAATTGCCTAGATGTGATTTTTGCTTACCTTTGTTTAGTCGCCTTTTACGACAAGCGATAGGTATCGCTGCAGGGATATTCTTAACCCGTCCCTGCACGAGGACAAACTCAATCTCATTAATAGTAAGAATGAAAAGAAGTGGACCTAGGTGGCTGCCTTGGGGACCACCGGAAGAAGCTAATAAAGCTTTACTGAAATCAGATGAAATGACGTCGACATCATTCCCAATCTCTAATGCAGAGGGGCGATGGACACAAATTCGAAAAGGTTTGTAGTTGTAGACCTGCATTTGAGTAAGCCATGAATGTTTAGAGGAGATTAGAGATTTGCAGTGGAAACTTAAAGTGTCATACAAGATACTTTCGAAAGGTTTGTGACAGTTTGGTGATGGGGCGGTAGTTGTTAACATCACTCTTCAAACCTTTTTTATGAGTAGGAGTTATAAAAGCGGTTCTTTATATATGGGGAAATTCTTTAAGGGACAGGGGTGAGTTGAATATTTTTGAAAGCGGGACAGAAACTATGAAGGAACATTTTTTTAGAAATATGGCAGGGAGACCATTGGGCCAAGGAGTAAATTCATCATGAAGTTGATTCAATTTTTTTTCCCGATGATATGGGGCTTAATAGTACGTGGGTAAAAATGGTCCCAGGGAGAAATTTGGTAAGTAGTCGAAGTAAGTAATGTTCGGTACAAAGGACACTACTTACTTCGACTTTCATCGGCGGGAAATTGTTTAAAAAGGTTGGCAAAAAAATTGGCGATAGTTTTGGGATCATTCGAGGTTTCGCCATATTTTTTTTATAATTTGCGCGCGCAAAAGGAGTTATGATTACCCTTAAGTGTCCGGAATCAAGACACAGCGCGGGTCGAAGTTATAGAGGGAGAAAGGGAGAGGAGGTACCTGTGCACATTGGTCCTAAATGTCTGAGGATTGTAGTAAACTGATAAGCATTCCTGGCAAGATGAGTATTGCGGGTGAATTCATGGAGGTGAGGTGAATGCAATTGGCTAACTCGTTTGAGCCACGGTTGTTAAAATAGCGATAAAACAGTGACAAGGAAGGCACATTATGTCGGTGTTCGAGCGAGTAAATTGACTTTGCGATTTTACTGTCTCCTATAAGTTTTATCGCTCGCTCTGGTATTCTATCTACAATAGTAGTAGCCGTGAGGTCTTTGAGGCACCAGACCAGATATTAGCGTTATACCCAAGTTTGGGGCGGATGTAGGCCTTATAAATTAAAGCCAAATCGGAGGGATTGATATACATATTTCTTGCATCGTTTGAGGAAACCTAGACATTTTGCCGTGTTTTTGGCGACATCAAATATATGATACACATACCAAGGATGGAAAGTTTTTCAGTTCAGTTTCAGAAGTTTAGACAGCATTGAGTTTTAGAAGTATTGAATTCCACTCTATTATTTTTACCCCAATTGATTATGCTGTCAAGGTCGGAATTCAATGTGCTTAACATACGCTGCCGTTCCAATTCTTCAGCCGTAGAGCAGGGCCGTGAGTCTTGGAACGAATATGTAAAACTGAGTGTACTGTCATCAGCGAAGGAGTGGATTGGATTATTTGGTGAATATCAGACTTAACCTGACGCCAAACTCTGTCAAATGCTTTTGAAATTTCAAGCGCAACGACTTTGCTTTCACCTAAATTGTGCAAAGATTGGTTCCACTTTTCGGTAAGATATGCCATTAAATCACTAGTGGACCTGTTGCTGCGAAAACCGTATTGCCGGTCATTAAGAAGCTTCCGCGATTCAAGATATTTCATAAGCTGACGGTTTATCAGCTTTTCCATGACCTTGGAAAGAAGGGACGTTAGTGCTATGGGTCGGTAGGAGGAGGGGGACGTAGATTTGCCCTTTTTAGGGACGGGCTGGACAAATGCTGTTTTCCATCTACTCGGAAAGAGACCCGAAGAGTAGGACAGATGGAAAAGCTTACGCATTGGTTTTGCCAGCGCAGAAGAACATCTCTTCAGAAGTATTGGAGGTATACCATCCGGGACAGCGGATTTGTGTACGTTGATTTGTTTTAATAATAAAATGACCATAAAACCGAAAACCTAACTACTTAGAATGTCGGCACCACGTTAAGAGATTCGTAAAACAGCATGAATGAATATGATTTTTTGGGATTGCTTTATTTGGAGCCATGTTAGCTCATTGTTGTACAAACTATTTGGATATTCTGCTAACTAATTAGTTGATTGAGGAGTGTGTTTATCCAGCCGAGGAAATTATTTTCTAATAGGGGACTTTCGGCACACAGCCAAAATTGTGGAAAATTGTCGAGAAACCTTAAACTGCAAACATTGGCATGACCCGCAAAGTCGGGGCTCAAGTCCGATTGCAATCCTGTGGGTTATTATGAAAAGGAAGGTGGGGGTGTACGAAGAGCATTGAAAAACGGTTTGTAGCAACAAGTCAGTAAAATAGTTTTGAAACAATACATTCCCGCTTTCGGCTGGAATTGATTGTAGCGATTCCAACGTAGGTTCCTATATGTAATGTGAATCACCCTATTTCTAGCAGCATCTACTCTACATTTTGCAGTTTATGGTCAAATTTGAAGTTTGTAAATCATCTGAGAAAAAAAAGCGTAGACCCTAAAGATACGAGTACCAGATTTGAGATCAGAGTACTACCCGGAAAATTCGGATATTCGACTAACTAGGCAAAATCTGAAAATGCTACCGTTTTGAAAAGGATATCGTAATACCAGTTTTGAATTAAACACTTCTAAAGTGCCTGGAATGAGGCACTGTCGCTAAGAAGTTGGTGTTCTGCTACCAATTACACGAGGTCATCTAAATCGTATTTCGCGATGTTTCTTCTCAGTAGGATATTGACAAAACTCGCTGTAGTATACCATATTTGTATTATTATTATTATTATTATCAGCCATTTGGAACTCGGAAGTTTTGAGCCTCGTTGACAACCCTTCGTCTAGCCCACCTGTCATTAGTGTGTTCCTTCAATATTTTATTGTCCAGTTCCACCTACTCTAGGTTCATCCTTAAATTGTCCTTTCATCTAGGGCGCGACCTTTCATTGTGTTTTTTGCCCATCTCAGTAAACGTGATTATATTACTCGGACAATGCTTGGGGCTGAATACAGTTCCTCGAGTTCTTGATTGTTGTTTCGTTCGCCTTCTTTTTTTACCACAGATTCTCCTTAATGAGTTTCAACGTGGTCGCACGTCGGTTTTTGATGAGCCACGTTCAGGTGCCCCGAAAACGGCGCGATAGGTCTGCTCACTCCGGACAACAAGCGCAACCGTGAGACCACTTCAGAGCAGTGTTTGACGCTGTTTAAGCGCAATCCGAAGGAGTTTCTGCGTCGTTTCGTGACAGTCAACGAAACATGGATCCACTGGTACATACCAGAGACCAAGGAACAGTCGAAACAGTGGACTTCATCCGGCGAACGTGCTCCGAAGAAGGCGAAGACTGCCCCATCGGCCGGAAAGATGATGGCCACCGTTTTCTAGGATTCACAAGGTGTGATCCACATCGACTACCTGGAGAAGGGCAAAACGGTCACAGAGCTATACTATACCAAATTATTGGGCCGATTCGACGCCGAATTGAAGAAAAAACGGCCCTACTTGGCAAAGAAAAAAGTGCCAAATTGATCGAATTGGACTACGAACTGCTGCCCCATCCACCGTATTCTCCAGATTTGGCCCCATGCGACTCGCCGGGCAGAAATTTCAGTCGAATGAGGATGTCATCGCCGCCACGGAGGCCTACTTTGCAGACCTCGAGAAAACGTATTTTTCAGACGGGTTAAAGAAGTTGGAGCATCGCTAAAAACCAAAATTTTTGTTTTTCTTTTGTAGGCTAAGTACTTATCCGACCACCTTTGTACTTGAACAACCATTAGCGATGAGAAATGTAGATATCTTGGTATCTGGCTTGACGAGTATCTACATTTTAATAGACATAAAGACGCTTGTCTTTCTGGAACAAAGAAAGCCTTCGGTATGACAAGGAGTCTCCTTCATACCAGTCAATTCGATCGCAGCGTACAAGTCATTTGCTGCGTTACCCTATTACGGCCACGTACGGTTGTCCGGCGTGTTTTAATGTAGCGCAATCTTATATAGAAAAGTTTCGTGTATTCGTGCCTTAAGGTCTGACTTAGAATATACAGAACACCAGAGTTCCAGTTCATTAATACCCTAATAAGGTCCTGTACGATGGAGCAGGCCTAAACTGAATCGACAATTTTCTTAAAATGATCCGAAAGCACATGGCAAGGATTATGACTGAAGACAATAACATGATCTCCGGAGCTTATAAGTTCAGTTAAAGATACCATTGGAACACACTCCGATGGGGCTTTATTCTCCCAGAAGCATTTCACACTATTAATTCCGAAAGGCGAGTGCAAAGTAGGATGGTATCCAGACTTACCACGATCGGTACCCTCACAGTGCTCATGAGCTCATATGTTATAGTACCGCAATGGCGGACTGGGATCTCGCCGAGAGATCACTCTTTAGTTCGTAAGTTAGATTAGGGGAAGCTAGGAAATATTTTGGAGGCTGGGCGCGTCATCATGCTTAGATTAACAGTTATATCAGAAACCATAAATGCAGTTATATCAGAAACCGTAAATGCTAAACCTAACACAACACAAAAACACAAGAGCATAATATAGGTCACATCGCATATTCACTGCAACTGTTGCGACATAAACAAAATTAGTACAACGATCGCCCAAAAAGCTGACATCGCGATAAACATAAACAGACATGACCATTTCAGAATTGTTACAATGTCCGCCCAAAAGCTGACATTGTAACAAACGTAAACAGACGAACGTCAACAAACAAAACAACGAACTCCACAAACACTCCATACCAAATATAGGTCACAGAAAACACAAAATCATAGTCAAGCATAACAGGCTAAATACAGGCCAACGCCCAGACAAAGGCACTCACGCCAATGACCGACCCCACTTAACGCATTGCGACATCATCGCAACACGCAGTGAATCGATCTAAGAACACCCTATATAAACCAAGGCAAAACCCCTCATGTTATGTTGTTGTGCTCCCGACTTTGACCATATCTGACGTGCTCTCGAAATAAAGATTCAGACTAAGTATTCTTCTTGAGTTTTATTTTATAAAGTAAATGTAATTGGCGCAGTCGGTAGGATACTGGTTAAAATTATCAGAACGAATATCTGTAAGCCAGCTATCCGCGAAACGAATCCAACGCGTAGTGAAGGAAAAAGTTAGTGGTTTTATCAGAACGAATATCTGTAAGCCAGCTATCCGCGAAACGAATCCAACGCGTAGTGAAGGAAAAAGTTAGTGGTTTTATCAGAACGAATATCTGTAAAACGAATCCAACGCGTAGTGAAGAAAAAGTGAAGAATAACACTCAAAAGAAACCGTGCTCGTGAAAATCTAACTAAGTGTCGACATCAGAGCAGCGATTCCTTCAGCCGTCCAACATATGCTGCCAGGAGAAGTAAACCCGCAAGAAGAAACAGAGGTACCGCCGATAGAAGCCCACGTACCCCAAGCTGAAGATACATCAAGATCCTGGATCGACGACGAAGCCACAGCTGACTTCCAGGAGCACTTCAGGGCGTTACAGCAGCGACTCAGGAGACAAAGCCGGAGACAGGTTCCAGTGCCACCAAACTGAAGAACAGCAGAACAGCATCACCACCACCACCACCAAAGCAACGCCGTCATCAAAGCAGCTATCAAGACTCCACACAGATTCCGCAAAAGTGAATATTTTTTTTTTTTCTTTTCCTTTTTTCTTTTATATATATATTCTCCTTCCTGTATTCATACATATACATACATATACCTATCTCATTATAAAATTGTAACAATTGTATCAGTAGTAACTAAGTTAGACTTATGATAGAAGATATAGAGGTAGGAATAAACCGGTTAAGGGCTCAATCAGCCGAGATTTCTAATCTAGTACAAAATCTCAGACCCGAAATAGAGATGCTGACCCTAAATATCGACCCCATAAAATACCTCACCCATCTACCTGAATACTCAGGAGATTACCGAGAGTTGCAAAACTTCATAGACTTGATAGACAGAATACGTCCAATCTTGACCAGATACGATGAACTCGGTCAGAGTATTTTTTCAGACCCTATTAAATCAAGATGCAAGGGCAAAGCCAGGGAAATTCTTGAAATTAATAACCATGTTACAACATGGAACGACATGAAGGCAATCTTAACGAACAATTTCGGCGACAGACTTAACTTCGACAACCTGTTCGATGAAATGCGAAGCCTTCCAGTACGCACAACCTGTATCGAATATTACAACTCAATCAAAAATATCCTTAGACGCCTCAACAACAAACTAAAACAAACCCACACCCCCACAGATGGAGATTTAAACCAGAGGCTAGAATTAAACAAAAGGTCCGCGTTACAGATTTTCAAGACGAAATGCCCAGAACCGATGAGATCGATCTTATATTGCAGAAATCCTGACTCTCTGGAAGAAGCCATAGATATACTCCACGAAACAGGATACGCTTACTACAACATACATCAAAATACCCAACCAAAACCAAATAATGAACTCAACAAACACAGAAACCCGTCTCATAGATACGAATCATCAAATATCAACCCAAAGTCTCGAAATTCCAACAGAAATGGCTACAACACGAGACCCGCATATCCAAATTCGCAGGAACAAGAAATCCGACCCAGACAAACCCAAAACCAATATCCCAACCACTACCAACGAAATCCCTTCCCAGCTAATAGGAACACCCCAAACCTTAACACAAGGAATGTAAATTACTCCCGCAACTACCCTAACTACAATAACACCCAACCGCCAATCCACAATGTCTTCACCAACCCATCTCCTCGCTACAGAAACCAAACTATAGAACCAATGGAAGTAAACAACCAAAACACTGTAGAAGTAGGAAATTTTCGAGCTGCCCCCATTTCCAACTCCCCTACATAACAATACAAACCAAACATTTCTTAATAGACTCAGGAGCCTCAAACTCAGTAGTCAACCCCGGAACCTTCCAATCACATCTTATCAAAAATCTTCAAAAGCCTGTCGTCCTCCGATCCTTAAACAAAGATACAATAGTCACATAAAAGGCGACCATTCAAGGTCAACAAATAATCCAATCTATAACAGGTAACTTAGATTTTCTGGTCTACCCATTCCATCAGAAATACGATGGACTTATAGGGAACGATATTCTAATAAAAAATAACGCAATAATCAATTTCAAAGAAAAAACCCTCGTAATAAACGGCAGCAAAATCGAACTCAAATTTCTCCCAACAAGAGAAAACACTATATTTCAAATAGACCCAGGCGAACACACATATAAGATCACAGTTAACAAAGAATGTGGAACCGTCTTCATACCTGAAACAAAAATAAGCGATCATATTCAACTATGTGAAGGCGTCTACAACGTTGCAGGTCATGAAACGCTAGCTAAAATCATCAACACCAATAAAGAACCCCTCATTTTAGATCTCGCCACCCCTTTCGAAACAATCGATATAGAGGAAGTACACGACTTCCATAACTTCGAACCCCAATGTATTGACTGCAATGAAGTATCCAACGAAGACGAACTTTTTAAAGACATTCGAACGAATCACCTAAACCCCGAAGAAAAAGGAAAGATAAAGAAAATAATACTTTCGTACAAAGATATTTTCGACAACAAGAAATCCCTAACCTTTACCAATGAAATAAAGCACAAAATAAACACGACAGATAACAAACCAATTCAGTCAAAAATTTACAGGTACCCATACATTCACAAAGCAGAAATTCAGAGACAAATTCAAGACATGCTCGAAACCGGAGTCATAAGATCAAGCTCAAGCCCATACAACAGCCCAGTATGGATCGTTCCGAAAAAGGACGACGCATCGGGAAAAACCAAATTGCGGTTAGTCATAGATTACAGGCGATTGAACGAAAAAACAATCGATGACCGCTATCCCATACCGAATATAGAAGAGATTCTCGACAAATTGGGCAGATGTAACTACTTCTCAACTTTAGATTTGAAAAGTGGATTTCATCAGATCGAAATGGAAGAAAAAGATATTCAGAAAACTGCATTTTCAGTCGACCACGGACATTACGAATTCTGTCGAATGCCATTTGGATTGAAAAATGCCCCGAGCACATTCCAAAGACTAATGGACCAGGTCTTAAGGGAACACATCGGTAAACAATGCCTCGTCTACATGGACGACATCATTATTTTTTCGAACGGACTGGAAGAGCATATACATAATCTAAGTTTGATCTTCAAGAAATTAAGACAAGCACGCCTCAAAATTCAATTGGACAAATGTGAGTTTCTGAGGAAGGAAGTAGAATTCTTGGGCCACGTGATAAGCGAACAGGGGATCCTTCCAAACTCAAAAAAGATCGATGTCATGAAGAACTACAAAATACCTAAAAACCAGAAAGAGATAAAAAGATTTTTGGGAATAGCCGGATATTACAGAAAATTTATTCGGAACTTCGCCGAAATAGCCAAACCCATGACTACATATCTGAAAAAGGATGCAAAGATTACCATAGAAAATAAAAATTATATAAAGAGTTTCGAAACACTCAAAGAAAAATTGATCACCGCACCCATCTTGCAATACCCCGACTTCAACAAAACTTTCGAAGTAACAACGGATGCAAGTCAATACGCCATCGGAGGCGTTTTATCCCAAGAAAACAGGCCCATCAGTTACGTCTCCCGAACACTGAATCAACACGAAATAAATTACTCAGTCATCGAAAAAGAACTGCTTAGCATAGTATGGTGTCTGAAACAATTCCGACCATATGTCTTCGGAAGGAAAATTAAATTATACACCGACCACAAACCTCTTATTTGGCTCAGCAATATGAAGGAACCAAATAGTAAACTTGTAAGGTGGAAATTGCAACTAGATGAGTACAATTACGAAATACTATACAAAAAGGGTCAAGATAACAAAGTCGCGGACTTCTTAAGTCGCATCGACTTTAATAATATAGACACAGCAGAGAACGATCATGGCACTGAAAACTCAACGAATATGAGTAACATAACCCAAACGATAACACCGATAAATCTCTATAAATACCAAATTATAATAAACGAAATTACATCAGGATCTTCACACATAAAAAATAAAACAATTTTCGGAAAAAATAGGAAGATTATAGGTATGAAGGAAGCTGACGAAGACAGCATAAAACAAATAATAAAAAACCACTTCAACCCTAACAAAGTTACAGCAATCCTTGTAAATGATGCAATATTCGAGAAAATAAAAGAAATACATCAAAAATACTTTAACGCATATAAAGTAGTAAGATGTGGCAAAATGTTGAAAGATATCGAAGACACGGACGAACTCGACAAAATAATCGAAGATAAACACATCGAAAACAACCATAGAGGAATCGAGGAAGTATATGAGGAATTAAAACAAGAATTCTACTGCCCAAACATGAAGATAAATATCTCGAAAATCATAAACAACTGCGAAACATGTATTTTAGGTAAATACGAACGCAATCCCGCGAAAATCCCTTTCAAAATAACCGAAACCCCAACCAAACCCAATCAAATTATACACTTAGACGTTTTCTACTCAATCAACAAATCACTTTTCGTTACAATGATAGATAAGTTCAGCAAAATAGCCCTCTTTACCAAGATAGAAAACAGAAGTGAACGAGAGTTCAGGAAAGCAATACTAAAATATATAAGCGTCTATGGACTCATAGAGAAAATAATCACCGACAACGAACTAGGTATGAAGTCCAAATTAATGCAAGATTTTCTAACAGAAAAGAAAATCGAAATCCACTTTACCTCCAATTCAAACCATACTAGTAATGCAGACATCGAAAGGTTACATAATACTATTAATGAACATCTCAGGCTTCTAAGATACAGAAAAAAACATTTACCTATCGAAGAACAACTTATCCTTATAAACGGCTACTACAATAATAGCGTCCACTCGACAATCAAACGTAAACCACTAGATTTCATACAGGGAAAAGTAAAATGTGAAGAATATCCACAAATTCATGATTTGCTTATTCAAAAGAAGTCCAATACAATAGCTAAACTTAACGAAACTAGGAGAGACGTCATAATCGAACCAGGGATCAATTTCATTAAAGAAATAAGAGGAGGAAAGAACCATCCTCGTTATAGAAAAATAGAGTGCGAAACCCTAGATGAAGACCACGTAAAGGATAAAAAAAAATAACCTCAAATACTTTAAGACCCATGTAAGAAGGAAAAGAAAATTTCAAAACAATAACGCTCTTAAGTTTAACGTGCATACCAAATGTAATAACAAAAACCATATCATTCTAGGTAACAATGACGCCAATATTGGGGATAATACTACTTCTATCTCTTCCAAGCAACGGACAGCATTTAGAAATTCAAGACCTAACAAACAATAACGGATTTATAACTTTCAAACTCGACAACATCAGACTTATAAACGGACATACAAAGGTACTTCACATCATTAATATCACCGAATACGAAAATACTAGTAAACAGATTCAACGCAGTATAGATATTTTAGAACTTAACACTGTTACGTGCAAAACGCGCACGAAACCTTATCCTCTCCATCCCTCCCTTCCTACATTTTTTCTCCCGTCATTTTTCTCCGCCATCTCCTAAGGAGGGAAGAGCTCACTGGTGTTCCTATAGCGAATTTAGAGCTATGGCCCGGTTTGGTCTAACCACCTTAAGGAGGTCGCACGATAGGTACCATGCTGGACGGACGGTCCAATGATTGTGGTCCAAATGGGGTGGACGGACGGTCCAAAGGGGATGGACGGACTGTCCGAAGCAAAGGGCGGACGGCCCCAACAGGGTGACAGGGACGGACGGTCCCCAACAAATCGAAAGGCCGCGTGCCCAACCTAAGATGTATTGTTTGATAAAAAGAAAAAGAAGGTTGTGACCCCAAATAGTAAAATGTCGTCCCCGCAAAGCCATATGTGTCAAGTTACATATACTTATTGTAAACTCCCCAATTCATGTAAACGAGTAACCCAATAACCCCTAGGGACATTTAAAGTTATAATTAGAATTAGCCACATAAGTTTTAGTGTACGATAACCGCGGGATGCATAGTTAGGCTAAGGTTATTATTTATAATTGAAATAAGATACTGCGGTGAACACGTCCATCCCACCTAAGACATCAACCCCTTCCAACCGGACGAATGTCCGAAGATCCGAAAATGTTAATATGGAGGCGTTGGAACTCTGGAGGTGATTCCCTTTGTTCCAATAGCCAAAGTGGTGTGAGTGTATATATGTGTTCCCGGTTGGAACGGGTCAGACAAAAGACGAACAATTCAATTGCAAGAGAACTCTGAGCGAGACTGGACGGACAGTGGCCGCCAGTGCGATACAAGAGAACGTAAGAGACAAAGAAAACGAGAGACGTACGAGTACATACATATATACGGGGAGGACACCCAATACCGGAGATAAAACCAAGGACAATACAGGAGACATATCGAGGAGGACGTGTCACACCTAAGTATCTTTTTAAATTGTAGTTTTCTTTTCATTTCGCCTCGACATTCCCCCGGTTATCCGAACCGTTCCCGTTATTTTTAGGGGACCGTATTGTCCACGTAGTGGATGTTGGGTAACCCGTTATCCCAATCAAAATTAATAAAATTTATATTAACTTCTATATACATATATTTTTTAATCCTTTTTTTATTTTCGTAGTTTTACGGAAAACTACGTGGCGCCCTGAATTCCTCCCATCCCAATACTCGAACCCCCCAGTCCACTGAGTAGCCGCGTGCGCAGCTGAACGCGCGCACACCAGCTGTTGTGTCTTTTGACATAACAAATTGGCGCCCAACGTGGGGCTCTCTGCAGAAGAAAAATAGTAAAATAAAATAAAATAATAAAAACAACGAACAGCGGACAACGGACAGCGGACAACGGACAGCGAACAACGGACAGTGGATAAAGAACAACGGACAGCGGACAACGGACAGCGGACAACGGACAGCGGACAACGGACAGCGGACAACGGACAGCGGACAACGGACACCGGTACCAACAAAGACAACGAACACTAATCACATAAGACAAACAAACAAATATATCAAAATATATCACAAAACATCAAGAAAAGAATAAAACAAAACAAAAAAAGGAAGAAACAGAAATAAAATAGCTCAAGAACAATTCAACGACCGGAATACAGTGAGTCTATTGGTTTTTTCTTCCCCTCTATACATTACATATATATATATTATAGATATATATTGTATATATCCAAATATTCTATATATATTTCGGGTGTTACGGGCTTATTTCCATATACATATATATATTTCTTATCTTCGCACATAAATATAATATAATAATTTTTACATACTACATACCTACATATACATATATACATACATATATCGCACATATATTTAATTCCGCGAGTGATCGTAGTTTGGTGTAGTTTTCTCTGTTACCCCCTTTCCCCCGCGGGGCTTTCTTATTTGGTGGCGATTTTTTTTTAATATTCGCAGTGTGGACTTCTTATTGCAGTCGCTTCGTGTGTTGACATATTCCCCACCCTACTTAGTGATTTGCACTTTCATCCGTTTGACCTTTTTTTTCAAGTAGTGATCTTCCTGCCCCTTCGATTTTTCGGATATTTATAATCGATTTGTCATCCGTCGCTGAATTAGTTGTTTTTTTGTTGTTTTGATAGCAATTTTTTTTTTTTGACATCGTTCATAGTTAGTTGTGATCCTATTATCGATTTTATTTTGATTCGCGCGATTAACGATGGAAATTAATCGGTTATCCCAAGAGGAACTCGCGTACGAGATGCAGTTCAGAGGGCTAACCGTAGGTACGGTCGACGTGATGAGGAAATCTCTCCGCGCGGCTCGAGTCCTTGAGCGGCGGGGATCGCTGGAAGCGATAGCTTATCCGTTTGAGTTTAGCGAGGATAGGGAGGCGGTTCTTCTCAAGGTTGCCGAAATTCAACAATTACTTGAGGAGCCGCCAACGCGAAATTCATCAGCCTACGCGAAGGTCCTGACCAAGATTGAGTGGGCCATAGCTCGAATAGGGAGGGCGAGGCCTGAAACGAAGGCAGAAGAGGAAGACAGGTGCGGCATTAAGACCAACCTGATGATGCTTCTAGCCAAGTTAGAGGAAGAGGCCAACGAAAACGATGACGCACAGGGACAAGGCGAAGGGGATGAGGGGTTGAGTCAAGGCCTGCACCCCGCTCTCCCTGTGCCATCCTCCCCCGCACCGGTGAGAGAAGTCGTTCCCGTGGTTAATCGGACGGGGAAGGCTGAGAACTTAGCCAAGTGGGACTTGAAGTTCTCAGGGGAACGATGTGGAGCGTCAGTCAATTCGTTCTTAGAACGCGTAGAGGAGCTTAGGGAAGCTAGGAACGTTGGTGAACACCAACTATTTAGGTCGGCAGTCGAATTATTCACCGGGAAGGCGCTTTTATGGTTTAGGGCGGTAAGGAGACACGTAGATTCGTGGCAGGGTTTGGTCCGGGAGTTGAAGTTGGAGTTCCTCCCCCCAAACTATGACGATCTCCTACTTGAGGAGATCCGTCGAAGGACCCAAGGGAAGGAAGAGTCTATTGGGGTGTATACTGCAGTAATGCAGAATATGTTTGGTAGGCTTTCCGAACCTCTAACGGAGAGGCGGAAATTAGGTATTGTTAAACGGAATTTGGCTCCCTTCTACCAGACGCAACTAGGACTTGCAGAGCCGCAGACTCTACAGGAACTAGTGGAGTTAGGCAGAAGGCTGGAATCGGTGAGGGCAAACGTGGAATCGTTTAATCCCCCACCCTCACAAAGGTCGAGGTATCTTTTGGAACCCGACTTAGCATATGCGGTAGCCGAACAACCGAGGATGGCTGTTTTGAGTCAAACCTCGACACCGGGTCGTAGGATTTCGTGCTACAATTGTCATCGGGAAGGTCATTTGGCTAGTGCTTGTCCGCTCCCCAAACGCTGCTCAGCTTGCGGGAAGACAGGACATATCAGGAGGGATTGTCCCGAGGGTTCGGGAAACGAGCGACGGCCCCCTGTAACAGCAGGGCAGGGGAGCCGAAGAAGTTAGATAGGTGGTCTGCTGGCAACCAGCCGGGAGAGATCGTTAGGGTAGATTTCACATTAGATTCAAAAGTAGGTGACATACGTCCGTATTTAGAAGTTCAAGTCCTGGGCGTCAAGATGATAGGTCTTTTAGACTCAGGGGCTTCGAGGACAATTATATGTAGAGACGGTTGGGAATATCTCAAGAAGTTAGGGCATCGGTACAATGAAGCAAAAGTGGATAAAGTGGTACTCGCAGACGGTTCTGATATAAAAGTAACAGGGTGTATGACCATACCAATCAGAATAGGCGAACGGGAGTTCGAAATGGGATGCTTGGTGATTCCGAGTCTCCCTCATGTGCTAATCCTAGGCGCGGATTTCATAGCTAAGGCAGGGATAATCCCAGATCTGAGCACAGGGGAGTGGATGTTTTCGGGACAGAGGTTGTCGTCGATATCCATGGCGGGAGATAGACCTGACGCAAGGGGCGTGGAGGTTAACCAGGATCCTGAGGAAGTCGAAACTGAAGAGGGACTTACTGAGGACGAGGCTAAACAGCTAGAGGAGCTAGTGACAAGGCTATTTAGGGACATGCCTGAGGGCATTGGTTGTACACATTTGGTGGAACATAAGATCAGGACCACAGCAGAGCCGATTAAACAGCGATACTATCCAGTATCACCGGCGATCCAGAGGCACATAGATACAGAATTGGAGGACATGTTAAAGGACGAAATAATAGAAAAGTCTAACAGCCCGTGGGCCTCGCCTATAGTGATGATTAGAAAGAAGGATGGATCCTATAGGTTTTGTGTCGATTATCGGAAATTAAATAAGGTTACCGAGAGAGATGCTTATCCACTTCCATACATTTCCTCAACTTTAGATAAACTTAGGGACGCCAAGTACTTATCTTCTCTGGATATCAAGTCGGCCTATTGGCAGATTCCAGTTGAAGAGAAGTCACGGCCATACACTGCTTTTACCGTTCCGAACAGGGGACTCTACCAATTTAAAAGGATGCCATTTGGGTTGCATAACGCACCAGCTACCTGGCAGAGATTCATCGATAACGTGCTCGGGGCTGATTTGGAACCACACGTTTTCGTATACCTGGACGATATTATAATCGTAACCAACAACTTTGAAAAACACCTTCAAATATTGGCAGAGGTATTTAAACGGATTCGGGAGGCTGGGTTGAAAGTGAGTAGGGAGAAGTGTAGGTTCGGTAGGCGCTCATTAAAGTTCTTAGGGTATGTCGTAGATCGAAACGGACTCCACGTAGATCCGGAGAAAGTCGAGTGCATGCTCAACATCCCGGTTCCCAAGAACGTCAAGCAGGTGAGGAGCTTCGTGGGGACGGTGTCCTGGTATAGGAGATTTGTACCGAACTTCGCAGCTCTGATGAGACCCTTGACGGACCTTCTGAAGAAAGGGGTAAAATTCGTTTGGACCCAGTCATGTGAGGAGAGCTTTCGGAAGGCCAAGGAATGTTTGGTAACAGCGCCAATCCTGACGTGTCCGGATTTCGAGCGTCCGTTTGTCATTCAGACAGATGCATCGGATAGAGGTATAGGTGCCGTATTAAGCCAAACATTCGAGGACGGTGAGAAGGTCATTTGCTACCTTAGTAGGGCTCTAAATAGGAATGAAAGGAACTATTCCACAACGGAGAAAGAATGTTTAGCGGTGATGTGGGCGGTGGAGAAGTTACGTCCGTACATTGAAGGTGTTCGGTTTACGGTAGTGACGGACCACCACTCATTAATATGGCTGAGCAATCTTAAGGACCCGTGCGGAAGATTAGCCCGATGGGCAGTGAGACTCCAGCAATTCGATTTCGAGATCCTCCATAGGAAAGGAAAGGAACACGTAGTCCCCGATATGCTCTCTAGAAACTTCCCCATCGTGGCGGGAATAGATGAGTACAGTCCAGACCCATGGATTACAAGGATGATCAAGAAAGTAGAAGCCAACCCGTTAAATTTCCCCGCTTGGAAGGTAGAACAAGGTTCCTTATTCAAGCTTGTAAAGGCAAAACATCTGGTAGTCCGCGACAATGTCCCGGAATGGAAAGAGGTGGTAGGGAAAAGAGAGAGAAGCGCGATGTTAAAGGAGTACCATGATAGTCCATTAGGTGGACACATGGGTGTCAAGAAAACTTTTGCTAAGATAGCTTTGAGATATTACTGGCCCAAGATGAGGGCCGACATAACCAAATATGTCAGGAATTGTAGAGTTTGTCAGAGTGTGAAACCGAGTAATGAGAAACCCGCTGGTTTAATGGTTGAGAGAAGAGGGACGTCGAATCCATGGGAAACGATCTGCGTGGACATAGTGGGTCCATTGCCTAGATCGAGTAGGGGCTTCGTTTATATTCTAACGGTCGTAGATTATTTCACTAAATTCCCAATGTTATTTCCGCTTAGATCCGCCACTGCGAAAACAGTTTGCAGAGAATTAGAAGACAATATCTTCTTGTTGTTTGGAGTCCCGAAGTGGATTATCTGTGACAATGGGCCTCAATTCCGTAGCAGGGAACTAAAGGCGCTGTGTCAACTATATGGGTCGCGATTGAAGTTCACCGCTCACTACCATCCGCAAGCGAACCCCGCGGAGAGGGTAAACCAAATCATAAAACGGATGTTGAGAGCATACGTTTCTGAGAATCATAAGTCCTGGGATTCTCACCTTTCGAAAATTGCCTGTTGCATCCGCTCAGCGCAACACGAAGTATTAGGCGTTTCACCATACTACGCCAACTTTGGTAAAGAGATGGTTACCTGCGAGCAAAAGGGGCTGCTCAGGGAGAACAACATCGACTCTAGGGATGAAGACCAACGAGGGGAAGGCGATTCCGAATTAGAGATTAACCCTTATAACATGACTGAGTTAGGGCAAAAGTTTAGGGCATTACGGGAAGACATTCAACGGAAACTAGGAGAGGCAACGAGGCAAGCGGCGAAAGCATACAACCTCAGGAGAAGAGACGTACAGTATTTCCCCAATGAGCTAGTGTGGCGAAGAAATTTCGTACTATCGGATGCCGCCAACTACTACGCCGCCAAACTTGCACCGAAGTACGTCGGGCCTTTTATAATACACAAAAGAGTCTCGCCTTGGACGTACGTTTTGAAAGACGATGCCGGGAAAGAGAAAGGCACCTGGCACGTCAAAGACTTAAAGCCTCACAACGACAGCCGAGAGCAATAAGAGCCGGCCAGGAGTCAGAAACCCAGAGCCAAGAGGACAGGTTTCCGACATGGTGTTCGTAGTGTCCAATCGTCCTCCCAACTCGCCTCGAAGGTTCAGTCTTGAAATGTGCAGACACATTTCCTTGGAGGTGAGGGTGGGGTTTGTTACGTGCAAAACGCGCACGAAACCTTATCCTCTCCATCCCTCCCTTCCTACATTTTTTCTCCCGTCATTTTTCTCCGCCATCTCCTAAGGAGGGAAGAGCTCACTGGTGTTCCTATAGCGAATTTAGAGCTATGGCCCGGTTTGGTCTAACCACCTTAAGGAGGTCGCACGATAGGTACCATGCTGGACGGACGGTCCAATGATTGTGGTCCAAATGGGGTGGACGGACGGTCCAAAGGGGATGGACGGACTGTCCGAAGCAAAGGGCGGACGGCCCCAACAGGGTGACAGGGACGGACGGTCCCCAACAAATCGAAAGGCCGCGTGCCCAACCTAAGATGTATTGTTTGATAAAAAGAAAAAGAAGGTTGTGACCCCAAATAGTAAAATGTCGTCCCCGCAAAGCCATATGTGTCAAGTTACATATACTTATTGTAAACTCCCCAATTCATGTAAACGAGTAACCCAATAACCCCTAGGGACATTTAAAGTTATAATTAGAATTAGCCACATAAGTTTTAGTGTACGATAACCGCGGGATGCATAGTTAGGCTAAGGTTATTATTTATAATTGAAATAAGATACTGCGGTGAACACGTCCATCCCACCTAAGACATCAACCCCTTCCAACCGGACGAATGTCCGAAGATCCGAAAATGTTAATATGGAGGCGTTGGAACTCTGGAGGTGATTCCCTTTGTTCCAATAGCCAAAGTGGTGTGAGTGTATATATGTGTTCCCGGTTGGAACGGGTCAGACAAAAGACGAACAATTCAATTGCAAGAGAACTCTGAGCGAGACTGGACGGACAGTGGCCGCCAGTGCGATACAAGAGAACGTAAGAGACAAAGAAAACGAGAGACGTACGAGTACATACATATATACGGGGAGGACACCCAATACCGGAGATAAAACCAAGGACAATACAGGAGACATATCGAGGAGGACGTGTCACACCTAAGTATCTTTTTAAATTGTAGTTTTCTTTTCATTTCGCCTCGACATTCCCCCGGTTATCCGAACCGTTCCCGTTATTTTTAGGGGACCGTATTGTCCACGTAGTGGATGTTGGGTAACCCGTTATCCCAATCAAAATTAATAAAATTTATATTAACTTCTATATACATATATTTTTTAATCCTTTTTTTATTTTCGTAGTTTTACGGAAAACTACGTGGCGCCCTGAATTCCTCCCATCCCAATACTCGAACCCCCCAGTCCACTGAGTAGCCGCGTGCGCAGCTGAACGCGCGCACACCAGCTGTTGCGTCTTTTGACATAACAACACAACCTTGATCACCCCAATGATAAACGCAATGAAACACAACTTACAAATTTTAGAAGATAAAATTAGTTTTTTAAAACCCCACGAAAGACAAACACGAGGCCTTTTTAATATTGCAGGCAAAGGGCTTAAATTCTTAGCAGGAACCTTAGACAGCGACGACGAAATCAAAATTACGAATAAACTCGATACACTCGAAAGAAATAGTCATAATATTATACTAGCTAGCAACCAACAAGTAAAAATAAACAACCAGATTTCTGACCAAATCAAAAATATAACCATACACATAACAAACCAACAAAACTTAATAGAAACACACCTCAATGCCCTTAGTAACACCGTAGTCAAAAAACTCGACAACTTCCAAGATGAACTTTCCCTTCTTCAATTAACATACCAAATTAACCATAACATAAACCTTCTAAAAAACCACATCGACGACATCGAAGAAGTTATAATGACAAGTAGACTAGGGTTACTTTCAAGAAATATTTTAACACCACAAGAATTACATACAATATCCGACTTAGAGGCTTTGCAACAAATTAAAACGGTAGTAACATATTACAATAACCAAATAGTAATAATTATATTAATTCCTCAATTTTCAAAACTAACTTTTTCACGTCTGCTTATTGAGCCCATACCCACAATCCATAACAGAACCATACTTATAAAAAAACATATTGTAATTGTTGATCAAAATAATCAAATATATGATAACGATGTCAAGGACAACCTTAAAAATAATTTAATTAAAATAGAAGACACATGCATAAAAAATATTATATTACTTAAAGAAGCTGATTGTAACATACTAGAGAATGACGTTGAAGAGATAAAAGAAATAAAGGAAGGATTGATTGTAACCAAAAATCTAAACACTGAAGAGCTCTACCATAATTGTAATAGTTTAAGCATAAACATAAGCGGAACTAAACTTATCAAGTTCACTAATTGTTCCATTAGAATAAGAGATAATAAGTTTTCCAACTCAAACAAAGAAATTGTCGATCATTTTGTATTACCAAATTTCCTCATTAATGTCAATGAAAAACACATAGTTCCAAATATAAAGCTGGAAGAAATCCACTTTAAAAATATAAAAAATCGAGATAAAATTTTAGAGATAGAAAGCAAAAATTATTATAAGAATATCGAAAATATTTCCTTACACACTGTAACATACGTATTGTTTATCATAATATTGATCATAAGTTATAGAAAGTATTCTACAAGAAAACTTATTGTAAAAAGTTCGTCGGAGCCTCACACTAACGAGGGGGGAGTTATATCAGAAACCATAAATGCAGTTATATCAGAAACCGTAAATGCTAAACCTAACACAACACAAAAACACAAGAGCATAATACAGGTCACATCGCATATTCACTGCAACTGTTGCGACATAAACAAAATTAGTACAACGATCGCCCAAAAAGCTGACATCGCGATAAACATAAACAGACATGACCATTTCAGAATTGTTACAATGTCCGCCCAAAAGCTGACATTGTAACAAACGTAAACAGACGAACGTCAACAAACAAAACAACGAACTCCACAAACACTCCATACCAAATATAGGTCACAGAAAACACAAAATCATAGTCAAGCATAACAGGCTAAATACAGGCCAACGCCCAGACAAAGGCACTCACGCCAATGACCGACCCCACTTAACGCATTGCGACATCATCGCAACACGCAGTGAATCGATCTAAGAACACCCTATATAAACCAAGGCAAAACCCCTCATGTTATGTTGTTGTGCTCCCGACTTTGACCATATCTGACGTGCTCTCGAAATAAAGATTCAGACTAAGTATTCTTCTTGAGTTTTATTTTATAAAGTAAATGTAATTATTAACCTGAGAATCGACTAATCCTGTTAGCCTTGGTGAAGTCTCGTTTTTGAGGGCGATAAATAAGCTAATCTTTTTTTTAATAAATTAAAAGTACCAAAACTTTTTTTTATTATTGTGAATTGCTAAAATATTTCTTCTTTTTAATCCCACTATTGTGAGCCCCCAAGCGTATTGTACAGTCCGGGACAAAATGATAAGACCCGGGGGGAAGTCGCGGACCTATGCCAACAAGCCGCGGACGTTGGCGTTCGCAGCCCTTAAGAAGAATATTCGACAGAAATACGAACACTTATCACCGGAAATCTTGCGGAGTCATCGAAAATGCAATAAAATGGGTACAAATGTGTATCAACATTGGACGAAAGTCCAAACTTTCATCACTCAAAGTCATTTTTTTATTGAGCGAAGCGAAGCGGAGCTCCCATCGGGTGACTTCAATTGCGCGATCTAATTGTAAGATAAATTGTTTCTCAGCCATTTCTTAACCGATCCCTATGATTTTTGGACCCACAGAAATTATTTTAAAATACCTAGGTTATTGCCGAAACAGAATTCTGATTTTGGTCCTAATTTAAAAAAAAAATATTGATGAAAAAAATTTAAATTGAAAGTACAAAATTTTCGCATGCGCTATTTTTTATCTTTTTAAAGATTCTTTCTTTTCGAACGTTTTTAGCCAACAAAGAGCAAACATAATCCTTGTTTTAAGAAAGAAATCACGAGTTCAAAATATTGAAGCTTTGTATATTGTTGTTCATTCCGGCCCTCTTTAACAGCAAAACCATATTATTGACTGCAAAATTCATTACACTAGAAATGAACTAGCAGCATACAATACAATGCACGCATTCGAAGCCGCGCAATTTACTCGGAGTGAGACAGAGATGATACATCTGAAGCGCACAATAGCAATACGCGTAACGAATTTACCTCAAAGTTAGAAGACCTGACATACAACACATGTTCAAATTGTAGAAGAAAATATATTGGCAAATTGAATGAACATGAAATTTGAAAGATTTGCATGAAGCATCCAACAGAGTTTACGGCTGCAAACAACATGGAACTAGGCATACAGCCTGAAGAACTTAAAGACCTCACTCCCAGTGAACAGATGTTGATTGCTCGAGTACATCCAATTTTACGAATATATCCAGTAAAGGCTTGCGGTGGCAATGGACAGTAAAAACACCAATATGACTCATGACAAATCAACACATAGTATCAAAAGTTTATTGAAATATTTTAGCGCCAAAATGTGTTCATTTCATTTTATGTATTTGTTTTCGGTAAATTGAGATCAACTCTACTTTTAAGTTTTACCTCGCTTCGCTCAAACACATGCTGCAACGAAACGGTACGACAAGCGACTGCGGCCTCCTAGTTTAGTAAAAAAGTTATTCAAAAACAAAATTGGATGATAAATCTTGCGTCAACTTGTATATACAAGAAGCCCTATGAGTTATTGCATTATACTTAAGAAAAATGTAATTTAAGTACATACATACAAAGTTAGGCACGAGTACGATAACTTGGCCGCCAAGATTTGATAACGGGATCTTGTAGAGGGGTCAAAAACAAGCACTTTTTACTATGGGAGGGGAGGGGGGTCTATCTCCCCCCGTTTAGGAGGTAGGGGCACTTTTAGGGAAAATGGTTTAAATTGGGAAGAAAATATATTAAAAAACAACGGCAACACGTACAGTAAAGTGCTTTTCAGCATTTGAAAGCCAGAAGTTTGTTCTATAATCCTGCATTTAAATTAAATTGTTCATGTTAATGGTTTTTGAGAAATTCACATTTAAAGTCCAAATTTTGGTAAAAAACCTGAAAAATAAAAGTTTAAACCGATTGTTCTCAAAATTTTGAAATGAAATTGTAAATTAGCTTATATAGGGTCCGCCAAATAACTTTTTTTTTTTTTTGAAAATGCTATAAAAAAAACTGCTGAATATTTTCTCAAATTTCTTTTTTTATTTGAAAGTACAATCCTTCCGGTTAATAATGGAAAATAATTTCATTCAAATGGCTGCCTCGGCTGGCCATGCAGTAGCCTACACGATCGGTCCAATTTTTAAGCACATTATCGATTGTGTGCAGCTGTATTTCACGAATATTGTCCTTTAAAGCGTCAATTGTCTCTGGCTTGTCGGCGTAACAGTTATCTTTGACGGCACCCCACAAATAATAGTCCAACGGTGTCAAATCGCAGCTCCGAGGTGGCCAAACGACATCAGTTCTGCGGCTGATAATGCGATCTTCAAAAACAGGGCGCAAAACATCGAGTGTAGCTTCGGCTGTGTGGCACGTAGCGCCGTCCTGTTGAAACCAAATGTTGCCAATATCCTCCTCTTCAATTTTTGTGAACAAAAATTCGTTCAACATGGCCCGATAACGATCGCCATTGACTGTAACGGCCACTCCTTGCTCATTTTCGAAGAAAAATGGCCCAATTATGCCTCTGGACCAAAATCCGCACCAAACAGTGGCTCGTTTTGGGTGCACCGGCTTTTCAATGTATGCATGCGGGTTTTCTGTGCCCCAAATGCGACAATTTTGCTTGTTTACATACCCGCCAAGATCAAAATGAGCTTCATCTGAAAAGATGATTTTTTTTGGCAAAATCGGCATCTTCTGTAAGTCGATCGCAGGCCCACTTAGCGAAGCGAAAACGCATTGGATGGTCAGTTGGCTTCAACTCCTGAACCAATTGGACTTTGTATGGCGTCATACCAAGGTCTTTATGCAAAATTCGTCTCAATGATGTCTCCGAAATGTTCAATTGTTGAGAACGACGGTGACTTGATGTTGATGGCGCTTCACGCACACTTTCTGCCGCAGCAGCAATATTCTCGGGTGTACGCACTGTTTTTGGCTTTTCACGCTTTGGTTTATCGAAGAGGATGCCAGTTTCTTTCACTTTTTTCACAAGATAACGAACATACGGAGCTGACGGTGCTTCTCTTCTTCCAAAATCCGTACGCAATTTTCGCACACATTCTGCAACATTACCATGATTTTCAAAGTAATGTCGCAATATTTCCCAGCGTTGTTCAAGCGTATACACAACCATATTCGTTCAGCGGAAGGATAAAACCAGAAACCACCAATGAGACGTCCCACTCAAAATGGCCGCCGACGTTTGCCTACAAGCTCGGGCGAGCACGTGGGTACCTCAAGTGCTGTCAAAAGAGCATGTGGGTACCTCAAGTGCTGTCAAAATTTTGTAAACAATCGCGCACATTGTTATAATTCCAAGAGTGTGTGTGGCGGGAGTACACTGCGGTAAAATGAAATGAGCTCACACGTATTCACGGATAGAAGCTCGTTTGTAACGGGTTTTGTCGCTACGCACCTGAACCGCTGTCAAAATCTCGTCAACATTTCAGGGTGTTACGGGGGAAGACGTACGAAAGAATCACGTCTCATTCTGGTTTCTGGATAAAACTAATTATCTGTCAAATCAGACATGAGCTAAGTGTTACCATTCACGAAATAAGCACTACTTGAAAAAAAAAACGTTAGATGGCGGACCCTTTATATAATTTCTTAATATCAATTTGTACCGTTGGTTTTTGTTCGTTAATGAAAAGGTGGTACTAGTTATTGTTTATTAAGGTCATTCGTTGTTCAACTTTTGTAGGAGCGAAGTGTTTTTTTTTCTCTAAATAAAAAATGGCGTTTAAACATCCACTACTCCATCCCTAATTGAATAATTTTTCAATATTTTCTTCTTTCGGTGATTTAGTGTCGACCAACGAAAAAAGCATTACTTTTTTCGAAGAAATTGGTTTAATGCCAAATAAAAATTCAACTCCCCCATTGTGTTGCAACATTCTTATGAAAGTGGAAAAAAATAATAGTTGTAAGTTTAATTGGAGGTGGCGTTGTGCACAAAAAACTTCTTAAAAAAAAAGGTGACAAAAACTGTTATAATACAATAAACCCATCCATCGGCACATTTTTCCATGGGCCTCATTGTCGACTTGAAATTCGCGAAGTGCTAGCTACTATTATTTCTTTTGTAATGAAAATACCTGTGAATACGGTTTTTCAGGTAAATAAATAAAATCTGAAAATTAGGGATTTTTTAATTGTTATTATTGTGTTTTTTTATTTTAAAATTAGCATTTAATCACTTGGCGCCATCAGGACCAAAAATATACTTTAAGTAAATCTACCATAATAGACTATTTCAACTATTGTCGCGAGATAGCCGAAGTGATAACTTCTCACGTTGAGGTAGACATTGGCGGCGAAGGCAAGACGGTACAAATTGATGAAACCTTTCTCACAAAAAGGAAATACCATAGGGGTCGAGTTACAGAACAGATGACCTACGTAGTGTTGGGACTATTCTGCAAGGAAGACAAGGTCGGGCGCTTTTTTAAAGTAAACTCGAAATGCAAGCGAGATTTGTGGCCTTTCATCCACAAGTACGTAAACCACAACACCAGTCGCATTTGTACCGACAATGTACGCCAGTACATAGGAGTTGAAAGAATGTTTACTGCTTCAACAATCCATGCAGTGACGAACCACAGCATAGGGGAATATGATGATAAAACCGATGCGACCAACACAATAAACGATCTTGAATACCAAAACAAGCTTCTTAAAAAAAACATTATATGTCGCAAAACAATAGACCATATTCACCAATACTCGTACATGGCACTATTTTTCTATCGAAAATACTGCCTAGAAAGGAAATATAAGGATGACTTGTGTTCGCAAATAATGGAGTTTTTATTAGATATAAAAAAAGTTGACCCTTGTTATACCGATGGTGATATAAGTGAGGGTTTACAATTAAAAGACATCGATCCTCCCACCCTTCCGAGCGAAAATTTAGAAAGTGTTTTACCGCCAAAACATCCTCGGCTTCTCACCATAAACGAGGAACTCAACGAACTCGACATTAATAGTGCGGACGATGACTTTATTGACGAGACTTACACACCTTTTTAATACATTTTGACCTTTTTTAACTAACTATGACTGACTAACTCCTGACTAACTGACAAAATGATTGACCCAGACGCGGAATGCCTTCCAATTCTACCTCCTCGTGGTGCATTCTGGGTAACGCTAAATGAATTGCTGTACTGAACTAACAAAGATACATTATGTCTATTAACAATTAATCCGTCACCAAAACCAAAAAATGTTTTTTTGGTAATTTTCGATTTTCTCAAAAACTAGATGACATAGAACCATGCGGTTTTTTGTGTTCGATTAAGAACTGATAGTTACATGAAACATATATAAGCTAATTTACAATTTCATTTCACAATTTTGAGAGTAATCAGTCTGAACTTTTATTTTTCAGGTTTTTTATCAAAATTTGGACTTTAAACGCGAATTTCTCAAAAACCATTGACATGAGTAATTTAATTTAAATGCAGGATTATAGAACAAACTTCTGGCTTTCAAATGCAGTATAGCACTTTATTGTAAGTGTTACCGTCATTTTTAATTTTTTTTTTCAATTTAAACCATTTTTTTAAAAGTCCCTCTACCTCCTAAACGGGGGGAGATGGACCCCCCCCCCCCCCCCCCCTCACATAGTAAAAAGTGCTTGTTTTTGACCCCTCTACAAGATCCCGTTATCAAATCTTGGCGGCCAAGTTATCATACTCTCCCCCATAGTTACCTATCGCGAGTAATTAAAAAAAAAATAAAAATATACTTACTTAAAATTTTTTTAATTTTATTTTTTGCAACGTGATGCAGAAAAATCGTGTTTTGCTTTCTTTTCGGAGTTCAGATTTACTGCTCGCTTACCGGATTTTTTTTAGTCACGCAATTTTTCACACCAGATCGCTACAGGCACAAAAACCTATAACATTTTTTTCGTTGGAAAACCGACCCGTTAACATGAAAAACGCAATCAGAAAGGTGACTGAATAAAATACACCAGTGCTAGCCAACCTGATTATGTTTAAGAGTACAATTAAGCATTTTAGGCTACGTTAGGTGTTAAGGTTAAACTTTAGAATAAGAAAGAAATGAATCTATGACAAAATTTAAGATGTAGTTATTTGACAAAAAAAAATTATAAGTTTAAGCTGAAAGGAATAAGTAATACATTTAGTTAGATTTATATATATTTTTCTAGTTAATAAGAACAATAAAAATGAATTAAAAACTAACTAAAAACTGAATAAAGGATAGTGTGCAAAAGTCGTATTGGAATTGGAACCAGTCAACACGCTAGATTTCTTGTAAAAACAATAAAAACCAAATTCTTTCAAAAAATGTTTTTTTATTGTTCTTCTTTTCAATTATAAAGTTGACACTTACATACGAGTTTTTATTGTACACATTTTTTCTTTGCCTTTGTGTTAAATTCTTGCACTTTTCAAGAGGTCATCCTTTCGTGTTGTGAATAAAACCTTAAACAGGTTTCCGGGTATAGTGTTTACAAACAATTTAATTAGACCAAATAGAATAACTCGAACTGTGGCTATTAGAAAAATTAATTTAACAACTCACTCTCTGTTTGTGTGTATACTTTGTTTTTATTTATATTTAGGCAAATGTAAGCAGAATAATTATGTCGTGTATTATTTGACTGAATTTTGTTTAGCTTAAGCGTTGCGCTATTTTAATAACACCGATTAGTAATCAGTTGTAAAAGCAATAACAACGTTACGATTCGAAACTTTAGTTCTGCCTATTTAATTTGCAATCAACAATTAGAATCAAGAGTAGAATCCGCAGAACCAGTGCTTAGCCTTAGAAAGAGATATGTTAAAAAATTACCCTACATTTAGGCAAGGGCACTTTGAAAGCTAATTTTAGGTTTATCTTTAATCGACTATTATTAGCTGATAAATAGTAAAAAAAAACAATATTTGACAATCATTTCAATAAATCTAGTCGCTATCAAGAAAGAATGAGAAAAACGAGTCCATTTCTACGTACAATATTACCCATATAGTATAAGCTCTTAGAACTTTTCAATGCTAATGTAGCAATTTGAACGTTTTTAAAAGCTTTTATTTAACTAGCAAAGTGTATTATGTATGTTTGTTCGGGTGGAATCTTGCTACTCAATTTTGAAGCAGATATCTTCAACCGATTGAGCTGAAATTTTGTAAACACGTTTAGTTTGGATGACACACGATAAGCTGTGTGACGTAATTCTAAATCCAATATGGCGGACCATCCAAGATGGCGGAATAGTTATTTTTTATGCACTTCTGCAATATGGGTATTAAATGAAAGGGTTCGCTGAGAATAAAAATGCAGGTTAAAAAAAAGATGGTGATTATAAGCTCCGTTGCTCTAATCCACCTGAAATTTGGTGTAGAGACCTCGATTATTCTTGTGGTAGAATTTTTTGAGCCTGTAACATCGGTTGATTAACTTTGACTTGTGTCTCCTGTCTAGGAGAAGGACAACTCCAAAATCAAACCCGGAACTGTGTTTCGTCAGGCACAAGTAAGCTCCAAGCTGAAATAAGTGGCGCATTCTTCCAAACACCCAAGTCAAGGTGAGGCTGTGCCGAGGACTGAGTGGCATCGGGGTGTAATATGATGTCGTGAACGTACCACCTCAGGGCACCTGGGCGAACCCAGTAGTATATTAGCGCTTACCCTTCTAAACGGAGCTCTGGGAGGGTCGACAAATATTTCTTCGGTACTCGTGGGAACAAAATGGGAAAAACAGAAACATCAACACAAAGGAAGAGAAGGCTGGAGAAAAAGAAACTAAAACGGCAAGAAAACAAACGCCAAACCTACTCAACGACAGTTAAAACTTGGTAAAGCTAAGCAACGCATGCAACGGTTAAGAGCAGCGGAATCACAGGAGGAACACGAATTGAAAAAAATTCGTCAACACATATCTGAAATACGAGAAACCGAATCAGTTGAACAAAGAGAGGTTCGTTTGAGCAATTCACGAATACATATATCTCAAGTTAGAGCAGACGAATCTACAAATCAGCGAGAGATGCGTTTGCACAATTTAAGAATGCATAGCTCTCAAATTAGAGCAGAGGAAACTTCTGAACAGCGAGAGGTTCGCTTGAGCGCTTTACGAGAGCATAACTCTCAAGTACGAACAACAGAAAAATCGCTAATAGAAACTTTTACTGAAACTATAAATACGTTTTGTGGCAAAATTTGCGAGGTTTGTACTAAAAGATGTTATCCAAACCAAGTCACTAATCACAAAATTAATTTAAGTACAGCTTTATATCTACCAGTAGAATTAGCAAGTAAAGGAACTATATTGCTATGACACCGTTGTAAGAAACACCTTACTAGCAAAAAAAACTTCAACTTTTGAAGAAGAGTTGGAGATGCCAGAACAGCACATGACAGATGACGAATTTCTCAATGCGAGAAGAGGAATGAATGTTGGACAAAAGGATGCATTTTTATTCATAACAAAGAGTATTTCAGAACAGCTAAATAACCAAACCAATGAGCGTCTGAGGTTGTTCATAACAGGTATGCTGCTGGTCAAGCATACGTGGCCTTAAGTAGGGTCAAATCATTAGAAGGTCTCCTTATTGAAGAGCTAGACTGTTCGAAATTAACCGGCAAACGACCTTGCAACAATGATGCATTGAATGAGATGAACAGACTCAGAAACCTAGCCAGCGATAACTAAAAAGTAAAAAATAAATTAAAAGCGAAAAAACCTTTTTTAAAAAAAGCTTTTATTTAAATGCTCTAAAAAGAAGAAAATAATATTTTCCTTTCAAATTTTAACTATCAACTTATAGCCTTATTATACACAATTTATATGATCATATAAGCTTCTCGCGAGGTTTGCGTAAGTACCTGTAAGTATTTAATTAAACTGAAATTTAAAAAAAATTAAACTTAGCAGATTAAGTTACTCAATTAAATAGCTACTAGTTTATTTACACAAGTAAATCGCACGACAAGCTTTTATGATCATATAAATTGTGTATAATGAGGCTATAAGTTGATAGTTAAAATTTTAAAGGAAAATTTTATTTTCTTCTTTTTAGAGCATTTAAATAAAAGCTTTTTTTAAAAAAGGTTTTTCTGCTTTTAATTTTTTTGTTTTATCTTTGGATTGAACCTTTAATATGTGACATAAAGTACATAAACATATATGTATGAATTTTGATGTTTGACTTCGTGTTCGACAACACATTGTATCTAGTTTAAAACGTTTTTAGATACATTGATTCAGGGTTCTGAATTGATGTTGTAGGAGGAGTGTCGCGGGCAGGGGGGTCTGGCTGCTTCGGGTGGAGGGGCTGGAGGACCACACCCCTAAAAGGACCCCCGGCATCTCAGCTACGCCAAGAACACTGAGCGGTACCAACGCTATAGCAAGGCTGAAGGAAACAGGAACTTTAGATAAACATGGCTTATCCCAAGTGACTGCCTTGACTACTCCGTCGAATATATCGCGTGAGAAACCTGTAGACTTCATCAAAGAGGACGACGTGGTGCCTAGAAAGTCCAAACAATGAAAACCGGACAAGAAAACTTCAATGGCCTCAAACGTTCGATTAACGTTCTCCGTAGAAGATGCAGGAAAATACAGGGAGAACCAAAATTCACCACGTGAGGAGGATATCCCAAATTGCCAAATCCGATAACAGCTGAAGGTTAACCGTACCCCTGGTGCGAGTGCAGTTTATGTATTCCTAGATGGTCGTGACATCGGAGTCAAGTACACAATTCCACTTAAACGGAAGACCGAGAAGAAGATCCAGAACGAACCGATTCCCCCGATAACTAGTACACTTGTAACCAGAACATCCCCTGATGTCCCCTTCCAGCAGACCCAACCCCTCTTAACCATCCAGAAAAGAGAAGCTGGAGGACCTTTGATCCTAAAATATTTCAAACGCGGTCTATTTGATATCATCAATTCAAGTGTTCCAGATGACAAAAAAAATTATATCAATTCTGAAAAGGCACAAAACATATAAGTTGTCTGTGACTATAAAGCCGGAAGAATCCGTCTTCAATAAAAATAACAAGCCTCCACATGAAAAAAACTAAGTATTGTTTTATCAGTCGCTAAAACAGCTTTAAATTTAAATATTCTCGATCTAGATTGACTATGAATTCCAGACTGAATCCGATGAAATGCCGTTTAAAAACCTCAATTAGTATGAGATTCAAAAAGGTCCCCCAAACATACAAGGACCTATTAACGGCCCTTGAAATTATTAAAGACAAGTAGAAGGATACCTGTAATGAGTAATGACTGGTTTTTGCGCAGAAATACTACGAAGGAAGTTTCCATCAAAATGTGGAATTTGGGGTTAAAAATCTCAAACCGAACCTGCCAATCAACTATGAACTCCGAAGACTCTCTTTTCTCTTACTTCATCTCCGAATCCCTTTCCAAATATGCTAAAAGATCAGTCCCAAAATTGAATATCTTTAATGAATTTCCCCTACCGGTATCAGTTAATCTGGGTTATTTAACCTTCTCCCCTTCAAAACACTATAATTAACGTGACTTTCATCACTCTATAGAAATTTGATGTCAACAAGAATTGTGTTCGCGCTTATTAGAGGAAGTCCTTAACAGATGGACTGCCTGAGTTGCAAAATTTGTGTACTTCTGTGAATTTGCTTGTGCATCAATCTAAAAAGTCCGAATGTCTTTAAATGCTTAAGGGAACTATAGGAATAGATGATTAGACGGGGCTGAGTTGTATGAGGTTTTTCGTTAATCGTTCCTTTTTTCGATTTTTTCCCTTGGACCATTTCTTCCACACACAGTCAATTCTCATGTCATCGAAAACAAATTAAATCTACTTAATGATGAATTCACTCCTGGACCCGACGGTCTCCCTGCCATATTTCTAAAAAAATGCTCCTCAACCATCGCTCGCCCTCTCTCGAAAATCTTCACTCTATCCCTATCCCAAGGTGAATTCCCCCGCTTATGGAAAACCTCATTTATCACCCCTATACACAAAAAAGGTCCGAAGAACGTTGTTAACAACTATCGTCCCATTGCCAAACTGTCACATATACCCAAACTCTTCGAGAGTATTTTGTACGAAACCCTAAGTTTTCGCTGCAAGTCTTTAATCGACAACACGGTTTCCTCAAATGCAGATCCACAACCACTAACCTTGTTGAATTTGTGTCCTTTACTCTATCAGCCTTAGAGAACGGCAAAGAAGTCGACGTTATCTCAACCGATTTCAGTAAGGCTTTCGATAAGATCTTCCACAGACTGATACTCTTCAAATTGTCCTTCCTTGGCTTCGACCCCATTTCTTTGAAGTGAATATTTTCTTACCTGGAAAATCGCAATTACAGTATTCGTTTTAGATCTGCCTTCTCTAACCCCTTCTTAGCTTCCTCCGGCGTTCCCCAAGGCAGCCACTTAGGTCCACTTCTTTTCATTCTTACCATAAAAGATCTTGAAATGGTGATCAAACATTCCCACATCTCATTATATGCCGACGACACCAAGTTCTTCAATACCATTTCCTCCAGTCATGACTCTTGCCTTATTCAATCTGATCTCAATAGTATTTCCATCTGTCATTCGCGATCTTGGCATATTATGTGACCAGGAGCTAAATTTTCGCGCACACATCGATGAGATTTTTTTTTTTTTTGGAGGCTTCTGCTATCTGTTGGAGCACTCAGACACAAATACTGGTCCATTGTACTGCCAGACAGACACCTTAGATGGCGTTGGAGCTCATGTGGAGCCAGAACCAAGCTTTTTTTTACTCACTTATGTTGTGTGCGATTTGTTTTTTCACATACTCGTAAGTGAACGGAACCTAAAGCTTAATGCCGATTCCGAACGGCGAGAGCCGAGAAGCTTTTTCATGGCAAGTATACAACGGGGGGTTTTGTCAGTACCCCGCCGAGGAGGGACGCCGCGAAATAATCATTCGATGGCGTTGGTGTTATCGGGATCCGAACTCGCTCATCTTGCGTCAGCGGCCGACACACTACCCACTGCGCCACGGCGCTCCCTATGAGATGAGATAATCCTTAAAGCTAATTCTGCACTCGGTTTCGTGAAGCGATGGTCTAAAGAATTCTCGGACCCTTACGTTACCCGATCTCTTTACATAACCTTTATCCGGCCCCTTCTTGAATACGCCTCTCAAGTGTGGTCTCCATACCAACAAATCCACATTTCTAGAATCGAGAGCATCCAACGCCGATTCCTACGTTTTGCTCTTCGAGGTCTCCCCTGGAGCAATCCTTTGATTTTATCACCCTACCGAGACCGCCTTAAACTAATCAAGATGAACACGTTGGAAGAAAGAAGAACTGTACCTGACATTCTTTTCATCCATCGGTTCCTTTCAGGTACCATTGACTGCGCGACCCTCTATAACTCTGTCTCTATCAACACTAACCCCGCAATGTACGAAATCCCCGTCTCTTCTATCTACCCACCCCCCGTACTGCCTATAGCTCCAATGAACCTATTTCTCGTATGCTGGGAAGTGTTAATTCGAATCCTTACTTCGATTTCAACTTCAGCACTCGATGCCTAAAAATCCGCCTTTTTAACCACCCTCCCCTCTCTCCCGTTCTCCCTAGCTAGTAAGTGAGATTAGCTTAAGATTAGATTAAGCCAGCTTGAATTAAGCCCAATAAATGGGGGCGTTCGCCCCCACGAAAATTTCTTAAATTTAAAATTGAATAAAAAGAATTATGTGGCAGAAACCCTTATTGCGAAATAAAGTACATACAACACAGCTATGATTTCAAAATATCGACTTTGTCTACTTTGCTTACTAGTCTTCATCCGAGTGGTTCAACTTTATATGACTCTTTTGTATGAGTTGGGCTTGACCTCGCCAATGATTTGAATGATGTTGTCCTCCAGTTAGTAAATAATATATAAGCCAGCGACTTAAGGTTGCCGCGCTGGATATAAATAACTTACTGTCAAAGAATTAGGTCCTTCGGAGGCAAGGAAGAATTTGTTTTGTTAGGATCACTCTTCCAAATGTAATGTATCAATCAAAAAGTCGTTTAAGCAAAAAACTGGTGGACGTCATTGAAGATTTTTTTTGTCGCCAAAATTCAGAATACAGTGGACTCTGAACGGAACAATCCAATTACTTGAACATACATACTATTTTTCCTCTGTAGGTATTAATATTAATATTCAGTGACTTGAATTTTTTTCTATGTATTCTATAACTTAAATAAGGAAAAAATTGAAACCTCTTTAACTCGAACAAATTTTATGTGACAACCAAATCGTTTTAAATTTGAATCTTCATTTTAACGGTTTTCATAACAGGGGATTCCCATGGAATTACTTTTGTATCTGCGTTAGAAGTTTTTAGTAATTATTCATGTTTGTGAAAAGGCTAATATATAAGTGCAAAATGGAAGGTCCTATCAGGTTGTGGCACTGATTCACTTCGTGGCTTCGTGGTCTAAAACGTACCAGAAGAGAAATTCTGGTTCAAATTCTTATGGGAGCATGGATGTTCCTTTTGCGTTTTTGTTTTTTTATTGTTAGGAGAGGTAATTTCTTTCTTTTGCGTCACCAAATGAATTTTTCTCCTACGTTCTCTTGCCTTGTGTTCCACCTATCCGTAAAGCGGTGCGATCGAAGAGCTAGCGGAGCGAGTGGATCGATGGCTTGATGAACGGCAGAGGATAGGGACAGCCAGGAACTCGGGGAGTTTGAGCGTGGTCGTCAAAGCGCGAGGTTGGGCGCGGTATTGGTTCCTTTTGTATTTTTTCGGTGGTTTGAAATTGAATTGGCGAAATAGGCGTCGACGTGACGGGGGAATCCGTGCGGGTTGAATCACAAACCATTTTAATAATAAATCAATTTCGTTATAAAACGGAATATCGACCTATAAAACGGAATAATTTATAGATGAAATTCGAACAAGAAAAAAAGAAATTTCGCGTGACTCGGCGGTTATTCCGGCAGCGGGCGAGAGTCGGACACCAGCACCTGACACCCCTGAGACCAATCCTTTTCCCTTTGCCAGGTTGCCAGAAAAGAAAAGAATTGTGAAATCAGTGAAAACGTATGCACATTTCACAAAACAAAAAAAATTTAGCTCATCTGTAAAATAATTTATGAATAATAATGATATTAAAAACAAATAAAAATGAAATAAAACCATAATATTAAAATAAGGGGAAAAATAAAGGTGGACGAGTAAAGTAGTGAACTAAAACACCAAGCCTCTCATCGAGCGACGACAGTGGAGGTGATCAAGCGCAGCGACAACAGAGTCCAGTCAGGTTCCGGGTTCGAGACCAACAGCTGAGTGGAGCTTTATGTTTTTAGTGTTGTTATACTTTTTCTTTAATATTATTATTACTTTTGTACTCTATGTTTAAGTTGGTTTGGGGTTGATTAAGGTTAGCTAGGGTTTCACGATGAAATTACGATTGGAATTAAAAACAAAAAAAGAGATTGAAGCCGGGTTTATTTTTTTTTATGATTACTTTCTTTTCATTGTCTTGGGATTAGGAGTGGGACCAAGGCGGGCTCTAGTATCTCGTCGTGAATACCGGTACTATGGTAAATCGTCCATAAGGCCAAATCGTGTGGCGCCCTTTCACAATCTTAACCCACGGCCACTCTCGCAGAGTTGATTGGGCGGCCTTGTGGACGATAACGCGAAGGGTGGTGGTTTCTCGGTAACAAAACTAAATCAAAAAGCGGAAATTATTTTTTCAATTTAAAATTAAAAACGGAAAAACCATTGCGGCTTGTTTAAAAGAATTTGGTGTTACAAAGAGCACAATCTGCAACGTTAACCACAACGCCAAGTAAATTACTAAAAGAATGGCACGAACGTTTGCCGGGCCTGGTAAATTGTGCACAATGAAAAAAGCTGAAAACCCAAAAACAGAAAGAGTCCTTTACATGTGGTTTCTAAGTCAGCGTTAGAGAAATGAGCCATTAAACGGTAACCTTATAAGAGAAAAGGCTAAGCAAATGTATGTTAAATATGAAGGCCGACAAGGAGGCTCCTTTAACACTAGCTCTGTGTGGTTTCAAAAATGGAAAAACAGATTTGGTGTACGTTTATTGACCATAAGTGGAGAAAAACTAGTTGCAGAGTCAGGGCCTATCGAGTCATACAGAAAAGACTCCAAGAAAAAATTGACTTGCTTCAACTAACAACGCAACAAATTTATGTGTATAATGCCGACGAATCTTCATTGTTTTGGAAGACGTTGCCCAAAAAAAAAAATGTACGTATCTTTCAATGAGAAAACTGCTCCTGATGGTTAAATTCCAAACCTTACTGCTAATACTTAATGTCAGACCAACTCGTTCATTGCAAAGTCAAAAAACCGCGTTGTTTAAAAAAATTCCGAAATGCCACTGGAATACAAACTGCCAATGCCTGAATGATAAAATATATCTTCAAAGAGTGTTTTTTTAACAGTTTTGTCCCTCAAGTAAAAAAACATTGCGAAGCAGAAAATCTCCCACCAAAGGCTCTTCTGCTAATCGACAATGCTCCAAGTCATCCCGCAGAAGAAGACTTGAAGGCTCTAGATGGAGATATATGCACGATGTTCTTACCACAAAATGTTACTGCTTTAATACAACCCATGGACCATGCAATAAGAATTACAAAGGTGCATTATAAATCAAGCTTGATCTCATCTATTATGCGCAGGAAAAATAAGGACATCATTTCTGCCCTCAAAGATTTCAATTTGGGCAATGCCATCACTTTGATTTCAAAGTCTCGGGATAAAGTAACTGCTCAGATTCTCGAAAAATGCTGAAACTTTCCCCGATTTTCGCGATAATTCGCTGAGTTGCTTTGTTAGTTGGACCAAAGTTTGTCAAACACAACATAAAGTTTTATAATAAATTTTAGCAATTTCGACGCATTGATGAATAGTACAGGTTCCCTCCGTGCAGGGACGGGTTAAGAATATCCCTGCAGCGATACCTCTCGCTTGTCGTAAAAGGCGACTAAAACAAAGGTAAACAAAAATCACATCTAGGCAATTTAGAAAACACCAAGGTGAGCCTAGGGACACATATACCACCATTAAACTGCCCCACAAGTGTCAGTGGGTTGACACGACTGGAGATCACCGGTGTAGTAAGAGTAAGATCAAACAAAAACATCTGGAGCATACCGTGTCACAAAAAAAAAGGCAGGCCGAAAAACAATTGGTGCAAACAAATGCAAAAACACCAGCATTTGATTGGCCTCAGCGATGAAGTAATCCCAAACCGGGAAGCCTGCCGCTACTTTCTGAGGTCAAACCGGCGGATCTCACAAGCGGACTAGTAGGAAGTGGGAAGGTTATGGTCCTCACTTCTGACCATAACAATGCCGGAAAAAGGAAAAGAAGAAGAAGAAGATGAATAGTACAGGTTCCTATGATAAAATAGTGACTGTGACAGGATATAAACGTCATACAACAACAAGACTGTTGCCGCTTAAAAAGTCAAGTTTTCAATTGAAAATCCCAGAATTTTACTTGACTTGGAATTCTACGCTCGGGTTTGGAAAAAAATGCCCCGACGCTAAAAAGACTCCGCCAGAAGAAATTTAATTTTGCCAAGTTTGTCCGCATGTCACAAAACTTTTTGCAATTTATTGTTCAGTATGTAACTTAATTTATTTTGTTTGCTTGGATGCTTTAAGGGCAGACCTAGTTAGAATTTTGAAAGAATCGATTTCTTTTTTTGGCATTTTCTAAAAGGTACAGGGTTGCGCAAAGGAACCTGACACATTTTGTTCACGGGTGGCATTGGAACCGAACGAGGGAGGGAGAAACCAAATACGCCGTCAGAAAGCAGATGAGTGAAGGTTTATTTTCATCTAGTAGTTTTCTATAATGGAGCACTGGAGTGTTACGCACCGCGTTTTTATTTATAACGAGTTTTTAAAGAATCAGTCCTACGTGAAAACTATTCGTGAATTTAAAAAACATTTTAAGTTAAATCCAAAAATGCCGGTGCCTTCGCGTAATACAGTGAAATTGTGGTTCAAAAATTTTATAAAAACGTGGTCTGTAACCAAAATAAAACCTCCGGGCCACGAACGAACTGTCCGTACACCAGAGAATGTTGAACGAGTTCGCTCCGCTCTTGTGAAGAGTCCCTTGCGTTCGGGTAAGAAACATGCGGCTGCTCTTGGAATTTCACGTCGTTCTTTTCATCGAATAGTCAAGGAAGAGTTGTCATTTCATCCATATAAGATCGTCATCACCCAACAGTTGAAACCTGCGGGTTATGGAGCTCGTTTATCGTTCGCGAATAAGATGCTTGAAATGTTAGGCAGTGGCAAAATTTCTCTAAGCAACAGAATGATGAGCGATGAAGCACACTTCCACCTCGGCGAAGCAGTAAACAAACAGAATTGTCGTTATTATGCCGAGGCGAATCCGTTACAGGTTGTGGAGAAGCCCCTCCATTCGTTGAGAGTGACTGTTTGGTGCGCGGTTATCGAACCGTTATCGGACCGTTCTTTTTCGATGGCACGGTTAATTCAGAGCGCTATACTGACATGCTGCGGACGTTTTTTTTACCCGAATTGAAACGAAAACGTCGCCTTAGACGAACGTGGTTCCAGCAGGATGGGGCCACATGCCATACCTCGCGAGAAACGTTGGCATTGTTGAAAAAAAACTTCGGTAACAGAATAATCTCCAGAAACACGAACTTTGCTTGGCTACCGCGATCGCCAGATTTATCGAGCTGCGATTTCTATTTATGGGGCTATTTAAAAAGTAAAGTTTACGTCAACAAGCCAAGGACCTTGGACGACCTGCGGCCCAACATTCGCCATGAAATCGCGGAAATTGAGGCTGAAACGTTGAAAAAAGTGACCAATAATTTTGTAAAACGGCTCGAAAATTGTGTATCTAGTAATGGCTATCATTTGTCAAATATTGTTTTCAAGAAATAAACGATTTTAAACCTTCATTCTTCTACTTTTTATTGCTGGTCAGTTTTTTCATTTAGGTCTTCAGTGCTTTTGTCAATTCACAAAACAAATGTGTCAGGTTCCTTTGCGCAACCCCGTACGAATAGAATATTTCAAAAGTTTTCTCTAAAAATTTTAGACAAATCGGACCATTATTTATAGAGGTGAATAGCTTTTAATTGAGCTAATTAATGGTTCTAACGTCAACATAAAACATACATACATACATATGTCACATACACATTTGACAGCGGATGTATCGCTTTACATTTGCTCGCGAACGATACGTTGTTGCGTAGTTGAGTACGTCAGCAAAAAAAAAGTCAGGATGAATATCATGTGTCAAAAACGAATGCAGTTGATTACTGAGCCAAGCTCAATAAACTACAAATACCAATTTGAATGTACATATCTGTATTACAGGAGCCATGTGAACAACTCCCACAGTAGCGCTAGAAGTCATCACGGACCTACCACTCGTTCAACTCCGACTTAAAAGAGAAACAATTACATTCGCCCATAGACTCATCACGGAGGATAACTCTAATTCTAGACTTTTCCTTCCAGACAAGCATGAAATCCTAAAAATACCCCTTACAGGCAATTGTCTTCCAATGTAGAACTTCAGCCAAAACTTTAAAGTCACAATTCCCTTTCGACACACCGAAATAGACCTTCCTTCGATCGTCAAGACTATGTATAATACACAGATGGATCCAAAACGAACGAAGTTGTTGGGGCTGGAGTATGCGGAACTAACACTGGAACACACATCTATCAGCATAGACAGATACAACTCCGTATTTCAAGAGATATTCGCAATTGACCTCTGCCTCAGAGAACATATAAGCAGAGCTATAACCAGTAAAAACATTTATATTCTCTCTTACAGCAAGGCTGCACGTCAAGCCATCAAAAGGTATGGGACTGCTTACAACTATTACGCCAGCTAGCCAACACAAACAGAGTTCACCTCATGTGGATACCTGGCCACAGTGACCACATAGGAAACGAAAAAGCAAACCAATTTGCAAGAAAAGGCTCTGCATCACCATTCATGATGCGAATACCATTCTGCGGCATACCTATCAGCACCATAAAATGCTACATAAAGAAATGGTTGAGAAACACGGCCAATCACTACTAGACAAAAACGAAAGGTAGCAGACAAGTCAAGATGTTCCCACCAACCAATTCCCTTAAAAGAACGAAACAACTCCTTAAACCCTCTAGGGGTAAGATTCGTACAGTAACAGGATTCCTCACTGGACACTGCCCGGTCAACTAACATCTCGAATCACACAAGATGACATCGTAGAATGTGTAACGAAGAGGCAAAAACAGCAGAGCACATACTGTGCCACTGCAACTGCCAATCAGGCAGGCATTATCTTGAAGTTTACTAAGTTTTATCATGAACTCAGGATTTTTGAGTGAACTCTAAATGGGGAACATTACAATAGGCCCATCATAGGCCGCAGTGATTAGGTGACATTGACCCTCCCCCCCACTTTAATCTAAATCTACCGTTTTTTCGGCGATTGCAAATCTTGTGAAACGTGTAAAGTGCAACAGCAAAACATTTTTGGCATGGTAAGTGAAGGTGGACTTGGTTTTAACATTTCTATTGGGTGTGATAAATGTACTCCTGAGTACATACCATCGTGTGTTTTTACAAACATTCTTATTCGCTATTTTTATGTAAATCTACATAGCTACTGTACGAGGGTGGTCCGATAAGTACTTAGCCTAACCGCCAGATGGCGCCAGTATCGCAAGAGCAACTAACTATCGTGTAGTAAAGGGTGTCTCAGTAAGAGTGCACTTTTTAAAATTGGAATTTTTTTTTTTTTTCATGCAAGTGGCAACTCTGAAATTTGACAGCTGTCACCTCTCTTTATTCCGATTATTAAAAGTGGAGCGCTTTTCGAAAGAACAATGCGTTATAATTGTGAAAACTCATTACAAAAATGCAAACTTCGCCAAATTTTCAGCCGAGAAAGTGCACCTAATGTGTCAACCATTCGAAGAGTGGTCAAAAAATTTGAAGAAACTGGGTCAATTATGGATAATAAGAATCCTTTGCGTCAACGTACTGGTCGGTCTCTTGAAAACATTGCTGCTGTAAACGAGTGTCGCCGAAAACCCGAAAGCATCAATTCGACATCGTTCTCAACAACTGCAAATTTCACGAAGCACTACGCAGCGAATTTTGACTAAAGATCTCCACCTTCATGCGTACAAGATTCAGTTAACTCAGGAGCTCAAACCAGCAGACCACGGAAAGCGCCGGCAATTCGTTCAATGGGTAATGGAGCAAAGTGAAGTCGATGCCAATTTTTCGAAAAAAGTCATTTTCTCCGATGAAGCGCATTTCCATATGAATGGCTTCGTGAATACACAAAATTGTCGAATGTGGGACTCAGAAAATCCTCATGCAATCCATGAGAAACAAATGCACCCACAACGAGTAACTGTCTGGTGCGGATTTTGGTCAGGCGGCGTGAATGGACTTTACTTTCTTGAAAATGAGGCCGAAATTGCAGTGACTGTGAACGGCATTCGTTACAGGAATATGATAACGAACTTCTTGTGGCCTCAACTGGACGGCATGAATCTGGACAACATGTGGTTTCAGCAGGACGGCGCAACCTGCCACACCGCGCATGAAACAATCGACTTATTGCAGCAACGATTTCCAGAACACATTATCTCACGAAATTCTGATGTCAACTGGCCACCAAGATCGTGCGATTTAACGCCGTGCGATTTTTTTCTTTGGGGTTTTGTGAAATCCTGAGCTCAAATCGGAAATCCAACGCGTCATCGGTGAGATACAGCCACATCTCTGTGCAAAAGTCATCGAAAATTTCATGAAAAGAGTAATGGCCTGTCATCGGAGCCGTGGGGGTCATTTGCCGGATATTTTACTCCATACTTAATCGGAACATGTCTTCTTTACAATACAATAAAAACTAGCTGACCTGGCGAACTTCGTACCGCCCCAGAAATAATTCAGTTTTTTACTAAGAGGAGTGAAAATGAAATAAGTTCAATAACAGTATTTAGAATAGTAATATAATATACCCTTCTATCGGATCCCGGCGTGCTTCGCTACCCATGAATATTAACATTGAATCAAATTGGTATAATTGTCCGTGAGAAAAGCACGGTTCCTCCAAATTCCCTCCAGACACTTGAAACGCTTGTACTTGAACTTTATTAACGGCCATAGCAAAGGATTAACGCACGGGAAATTGAAGACGTTTGAATTGAAATGGCATGCCTGTTGGTAAGGCACTCTAGAGGCCGAAAAAAAGGTGTAATTTTGCGGATTTTTCATGGGATTAGTATTGTATTGAAATTTACAGGGTTTATTCAACACATTGATATGTGACGAATAAAATTAAATCATCAATTAAGTATTGGCAAAAATTGAAAAAAGAAGAGCTACAGTTGAAAAACTTCTAAATGATACGGCAGCATTTAAAGAAGACAATAAATTACGTCGATTCCGCTGTAGACGTGAGCGGGTGGCTCTTAAAGTTTCACCTGAAGGACGCGAACGCACTCTTCGAGGCATTTAGGTTGTTCTATAACAAATAAAATTGTAAGTTATGCCTCTGATGTTCACAACTCACCTTAGTTTAAAAACAGTTATTTTATTTTTATCAGTTTGTTGTCAGTGATATGTGACGAATAAAATTTTAATTGCTACTAAATCACGCGCTGAATCTTAAATCCAGTTTAAATCGCGTTTAAATTAACTTTTGAATGATTTTTAAACCTTATCCGGCCACTTCAGACCATAAGCTTTCCAACGGTGTATCGCACTTGCCTGTGCGACTTTTAGTTTAGGAGGAGAAGCGGCTTCACTGGCGTATTATATATATAGAAGATAGATAGATAGATATCACAACTCTGTCATAAAATACTTGTTTTTATTTTAAAATGAAAAAGTGCACTCTTACTGAGACACCCTTTACATTCTAGTAGACAGCTACTGTCGAAATTGCTACTGCCGGATCGGACTCGTAGTTTTGTTTTGACCGCGTGTGGAAGCGGGAGTGTCCGTGGATTTTAGAAAAATGGAAAAAGAGCAATATCGGCCGGTGATTCGATTCTTGTTTTTGGAAGGGAAATCGCGCAGCGAAATCAAAGAGCGTTTGATGCTGTGTACGGTGACTCTTCTCGTTCGATGGCGACCATCAAAAATTAGTTTAACGAGTTTCAACGTGGTCGCACGTCGGTTTTTGATGAGTCACGTCCAGGTGCCCCGAAAACGGCTACCACGGAGGATAACGTGACAAAAATCCACGATCTCGTATTGGCAGACCGCCGATTGAAGGTGCGCGAGATAGCTGAGACAGTAGGCATTTCAAAAGATCGCGTGGGTCATATCCTGCATGAAATTTTGGGCATGAGAAAGCTGTCGGCGCGATGGGTGCCGCGTTTGCTCACTCCGGACAACAAGCGCAAGCGTGAGACCACTTCAGAGCAGTGTTTGTCGCTGTTTAAGCGCAATCCGAGGGAGTTTCTGCGTCGTTTCGTGACAGTCGACGAAACATGGAACCACTGGTATACACCAGATGACAAGGAACAGTCGAAACAGTGGACTTCACCCGGCGAACGTGCTCCGAAGAAGGCGAAGACTGTCCCATCGGCCGGAAAGGTGATGGCCACGGTTTTCTGGGATTCACAAGGTGTGATCCACATCGACTACCTGGAGAAGGGCAAAACGTTCACAGGGCTGTACTATGCCAAATTATTGGGCCGATTCGACGCTGAATTGAAGAAAAAACGGCCCAACTTGATGAAGAAAAAAGTGCTCTTATCCATGAAAACGCACCGGCTCACACCTCCGCCCTCGCCACGGCCAAATTGGTCGATTTGAGCTACGAACTGCTGCCCCATCCACCGTATTCTCCAGATGTGGCCCCGTGCGACTTCTTTTTGTTTCCAAACTTAGTGTCCACTTAGAGTGACTTCGCCGGGCAGAAATTCCAGTCGAATGAGGAGGTTATCGCCGCCACGGAGGCCTACTTTGCAGACCTCGAGAAAACGTATTTTTCAGACGGATTAAAGAAGTTCGAGCATCGCTGGGTCAAGTGTATCGAGCTAAAAGGAGACTATATTGAAAAATAAATCGCCATTTCTCCAAAATTTTTGTTTTTCTTTTGTAGGCTAAGTACTTATCGGACCACCCTCGTACTTCCACAATTTTGTTTGCAACACAACATCAAAGCAAGGTATAGCTACCTTAGTAAAAAATAACATTCCTCATAAAAGAAATACCATTAATTGTTAATTAATGATTTTTATTCTTTAATAAATAATTAAAGAATTATAATAATTCTTACATTTTACCCGACCAACCTGTCTCAAAATCCGAGCTAGGTTACATCTTATCACAGGTTCAACATCCTTTTTTGCTAGTAGGGGATGTAAACGCTTGGGGTGTACTGTGGGGTTCACCCAACACAAACTCACGTGGCAAATTAGTGGAAGAATTTTTAACAGAATCGAACCTTATAGTTCTAAACGCCGGATCCCCCACCCACCTCTCAACACATTGATGTTACCTATTGCTCACTAGAACTTTCTACAGTAACCTCTTGGGAAATTTTGGATGATCTCTTTAATATAGCAACCATTTTCCTAGACTGAGCCGGCTGATTGGACTTGTTTCGACAAGCGAATGTGCGAAACAAAAAGTTGCCCGTTTTTATTCAAACGAATCCATAGAAGGTGAGATCTCAGCCAATTTTTTTTTTGACATTGAACCCTTTTTGAGTGCCTGTGCAAGCAATTATTTCACCAAAGATCTTAGCGCCTGTCCATTTGCACAACTTGCTAAAATGGACGAGCCGGTCCCGCCTAAATGTCAGGCATAACCACTACTCGAAACGGGAACTAAGAGTTTTCCAAATGTCAGCAGTCTGAACTGGAGTAAAACCAAATACCGGACAATCATAAAAATAAAATAAAAAACAGAAATTTGCACAACCGACATTTTAAAAACAAAATTTCTCTTTCTAAAAAGCTTTTAATTTTTTTTTTGTTCAAAATATATACAAAAAGTCATTAAATGAAAAGCGAAATTTATCTCGAAACATTTCTAAAATGTCCAACCAAAGTCGATAATACCGAAAAACGATAAACAAAAAAAACAAAAAAAAATTGATTGCAACTCCAATAAGGCAAATAGATAAATAATTTTTCTGAACATTTTACATCAAATCTTTTCGTTTTCAAGACGTCTTTACGATTAAATACGTGTACGAACACGAACCGAACCAAATCGAGTGTATCTCTGCTCTCAATAATGCACAGGTCCTTCGATGAGTTCTTAAAAAATAACATAATTTCATCTTAAACATAACGGTTACGTTAGCAAAAATATTCAATTTCTGTTCCTCTTTCCCTTTTTGCATTCGACTTGAGTGCCTCCTTAGTGCTACTGAAGCTGGTTAGCCAGCGCACTCGAGACATTCGACGAGCCAATGGAGAGAAAGAGACAAACAAATTATATTTAATTAATAAATATAGAGAGTGTATGTATGCATGTGTGTATTTGTTGTTGTAATGTGAGTATGAGCAGCTGTTTGAGGATAGAGGGGATTTACGCGATAGCACGCGGACCATCGATAGGCATTGCATGCAGAACCTCGTCGAGTAGTTGTAGAGCACGATGCAAATGGACTTCCACCCAACAGGGTGTCTCCTTGATCGATTGTCGTGGATAATCAGGTCCCCAGCCTTTGACGAAACTTAAACGTAGAATACATAGACGTCGCAAATCATCGACACCGATACCTGCCGCAGCTGTGATGCCTAACAACAGGTGGAAATGAGAAAAACGTTACGATATGAGTATGTTAAAGTCCCTTACCACGTGAAGGTCCGCCGAGTTGTGTGCTGGGCAGTCCGGCAACAGCCGCGGCCTGAGCTGCAGCAGCAGCCTGAGCATTAGTTGCAAGTGAATGCATTTGTTGATGGCACTGTCGCAGGTCGAATACCTATCAAGATACAATCGATGTTAGAAGTACCCCGAAATACTGTTGAAATTATTTACTTTTATATAAGCTGCAGGGTAGATCTTGTGAACTGCGTCGCCAGGAGTGCGTCCTGCCTCACGATCCAAGTAGTAGCTTTGCACGAAAACCGAATTATCACTTAAACACCGCAGCCAAACGTCACCCTCGCCGCGCAGATCGAGCTGTACGCCTTTTCCAATGTGTAGCCTAAGAATTAAAGAAAAAAAGGGTTAATCTAGATCTAGCAACTCCAGTCATGCTCCAACCTTGCTCTCTCGCTCTGTTCTGTTCGATGTACATTGCTGAGTGCGCCTAAGCAAAATCGATTCCCTCCCGATGGATCCACGTAGCCGTCAATGATGACATTTGGTTTTGCTGACGGCACTTTGAATGTCTCCCCAACCTGAGTGTCTAACTCGAAATACGCGATCGAACACCAGTATTCCGGAGCAGGTTGTCGCGATAATAACCTCTGTTGACCAGTCATGTCACCCGACATCGGCGTATTCCCTTTAAAATCAATCAAAATCAAATCATTTCCTATTCCCAGCGATCCCATAACCATTCCTCTACTTACAATAGCCCCCGTGATGCGATCTAGGATCAGGAGGTTGCATTGATTGTGTATAAGTGAGTGTACTTGATCCCGTCCATGTTCCCTGAGCCGCAGCAGCCACCCCACCCACGCCCTGTGTCGGCGGTTGCGTATACGTCTGTGCTTGTACCGAACTCGGCTGTTGACTAGCCAAAGTCACATATCCGTTTTGCTGCAAATGCGGTGAAACTGATGAGCCGCCAACATTATTCAACCCCGAACCGAACTTTCCATCCGCATTCGGCATTTGTGATGTACCCGTTTGCCCATAATATGCTCCCTGTCCTGACGGGGCTGATGAACCGCTACCGCCGCCTCCTCCACCACCACCACCCTGAGATTGTTGATTCGATTCTGTGGGTGACGATTGTCCAAGGTGTGTAGCGCCATCCGAGCCACTACCCCCACCCGACAAGTTCACCTGCAGAGACGACTGTGCCGCTTGATTAGATTGTGCTTGAGGCGGCGGCGGAGGCATCACAGCAGCTGGATTCATTGCCCCCGGATTCTGTAGTGGCATTACATGTGAAACCGCTGCAATAAAAGCCAAATATTAGCACTAAACTATCTAACAAAGTCTCATTATCTACACTAAAATACTTTTATCTCTACAATCGGTTTGAAGCAAGTACAAGAAACCAAAAGAAGTAAAAAAATAATTTCAAAAAAAGAGAAAACAAAAATAAAAGAAAAATAAACAAATCTTACAGAGCGGATGTGGCGCCAACCGAGGTGGAGGAGCCATCCATGGACTCCGCGGACCATCAGTCGGTTCAATTTTTGGTATAGTTCGTCCCGAGAACATTGCACTCATTTGACTTGGATCGGAAACTATATTCGGGGTAAGAGTCACAGAAAAAAGAAAACAAATGAAACCAAAAAACAATAACCGAAAATAAACTGAAGCACATAAACACCCATGAAACGAAATCAACTACCATAAGAAGACAAAAGCGAATGGCGATGCGTTCAAATGAATTTGGTGCAGTGTCATTGTGTGAACTTACCGGATCCCTGAGGGTAACCGTATGCTTGCGGTCCGAGCGGCGACGGGTGATGTTGTATTGTGCCCAATTCATTGCCATCGATATCCATACCACTGGCGACTACGGGACCAGCTGAGTATTCATCTTTTACAATACGACTTGGGCCAGATTGTAGACTCAGGCCGGACAAATCGATGCCGGGCGACACTACGCGTTCGTAATGATACGGATTCACGCAAACGGAGTCGCATTTGAGATCGAAAGCATATGAGCAGTATTTGACGTGCTTCAGTTCGTTCTTGTGCAAGTCCGGCCAACGCCAGATGCGTGCATAAATCACGTGGGGGAAACCCTTACGGCCAGCAACCTGTAAAAGAACGAAAGCATGCTGTTTTGTAGAAAATATGATACAAGTTTGGATAATAGCTTATTTTAAAGACTTCTTTTTTACACTTTCGCAATATCATGGCGCTTAAGAGGCTTAGCTAGGTTCGGAAACTAGAAGACCAGTCATAGTTAATTCAAGTAATTAAATTTATGGAACGAGAGCCAAAGGGAGCACAATCCTACCAATTGAGGCGATGCCACAAATGTCACCATCAATATGCGTGTCAGTGAAGGCTACTACCATGACGACCGACCATAACCTACGAAATATCGAAAAGAAGAACTGCATACAAGCTAAGAGCAACAGGCTCTGTTCGACAGGGACCTATTCGAGGAGATGCTAAACAACTCTAACGTGGAGACTAGCGATTCCGCTGAAAATTTATCGCGACAAAACGAAAAGGCGCTTCATGTTGGAACGATGAAAGAAGAAGCCGAAGGACGAACTGCCTTAAGGCCCAACCGTCCAGAGGAGGAGTCGATTTCCAATAACACCTGGAAACTTTTAGACAGGCGAGACGGCAATTAACAAAAGCAATGAAAGGGAGCAAAGCAAATGCTTCAAATGTATCTGGGACGAGGATTACTTCTATCCTGGCGCATGGCCTACTGGCTAAAAGCCTCCACAAATAACATGCCTAGTAATGCTGAGAACCATTGCGTAACACCTTTAGGGGAGCGCCGTGGCGCAGTGGGTAGTGTGTCGGCCGCTGACGCAAGGTGAGCGAGTTCGGATCCCGATAACACCAACGCCATCGAATGATTATTTCGCGGCGTCCCTCCTCGGCGGGGTACTGGCAAAGCCCCCCGTTGTACACTTGCCTTGAAAATGCTTCTCGGCTCTCGCCGTTCGGAATCGGCATTAAGCTTTAAGTTTCGTTCACTTGTGTGGAAAAACAAATGGCACACAACATAAGTGAATAAAAAGAAGCTTGGCTAACGCCATCTAAGGTGTCTGTCTGGCAGTACAATGGACCAGTGTTTGTGTCTGAGTGCTCCAACAGATAGCAGAAGCCTCCACCAATAAAAAAAAAAAAAAAAACACCTTTATCTAGGATATACCTCAACCATCGCATTGGATGACATGCAGAAAGCCCTTATCAGAATAGGAGACAAAAATATGCCTGAACCCGATGGAATTCCTAACAAGGCACTAGAGGCCGTCATACAAAGGCCAAACATGCTCACTGCCACAGGTGTGTTACCGTGGAAAATGAAACAGCTAGTATTTCTATCAATAGGAAGTAATCCAGGGAGCCGTCGCCCCATATGGGAAAGATCGTAGAGCGAATCACATTCGACAGATCTCACCATAGCAAAGGAGTCGATAGCTTTATCGAATCCTTAGTATGGCTTGAAGAAAATCGCGGTCTTCTGTCGACATCATTGCGTCTGAAGCCGCAGAAAAACATTCTAAGAAGCAGGGGTTCAAAGAATACTGCGCAGTGGTGACACTAGACTAAAAAAAAACGCATTTACATATCTCGAATGACTAGTCCCAAATAAGGAGATCGCTCGTTAGGCTGGAAGCACTTTACTATTTGCTTAAGATAGTCTCCAACTACCTTAGCAACAGGCAGATAAGATTTGACAGAAAAGAAAAAGTTACCAGGGGAATGGCTCAAGGTTCCGTGCTGAGTCCTCTCCTATGGAATCTTATGTACGACGATACCCTGCGATTAAGGCTTCCACAAGGAGTCAATATCATGAGCTCCACCGATGACACCCGTTGCAAAGCACATTCAATTTGTCGAATCAGACACAAACACAGCAATCGCCCAGATCAAGCAGTGGCTTGAGTCTGCAGGCCATAAAATGGCCGACCACAAAACGGTCTTAATACGAGTAGAAAATGTCAGTATTCGGGTTGGCAAGCATAATATCCGATCTAAGGAAGCGGTAAAATACTTAATGCTCGATAACAGGCTGCGTACATGAGCAGAAAACTTCACTGCCTAAAACAATACACTCCAGAATACCATCAAACGTAAGTAGACTGCTAGACCTACTAACCTAGGAGCTTACGAGAACAAAAGCAACCCGCCGGAAACTGTCGTCAGTATGCCGGCTTCTTGTGCTAAAGACAATAAGCGATTACCGGACGATATTTGATGGTTCAATAATTGTTATTGCTGGACTGGTGATCAATCGTAGATGCGATGATGAGAATTTATTTCAGAACTCTGTCGGTGTTAACTGAAGCAGACGCAGTAGGTAGAATCTTACTTATCGTAAGAAGAAAGTACACGCTCAATGGTTCTATGGCAGGTGAACTCACACTCTAGTTCCATCCACCCACATGTGGGTAAACCAAAAGAAAAGAAACTGCAACTACCTCTCTGGCCAGGGGGTTAAGCGCAAATAAAGGGTAGGCCATATAGTGTTTTTTTTTTTTTTAATCATATGTTACATATTTTGACAGCTGTTTCGCGCTCGAAATCTTGACAGAAAATCAGTATCATACCTCCGCGGTACGTAATGAGTTGCTTGAACAACTTGGAAATATAGGGTTTTCCAAAAAGGATTTGATAACTTTTTTTTTTAAATAAAACGCAAACCATTTGAGATATTTCAAAAAAAAAAAATTATTATCGACTTGAAGTACAATCAAAACATTTATGAATGGAACTCGACTTCGTTCATATGGCCACCGCGAGCACGTTTGCAGTGGTCGATTCGTTGGACCCAATTTTCGATGACTCGGCCACACATTTCGGCCGAAACGGCCGCTATTTCGCGTAAAATGTTGGCTTTGAGCTCTTCCAACGTCGTCGGCTTGTTGGCATAAACCAATGACTTAACGTAGCCCCAAAGAAAATAGTCTAGAGGCGTTAAATCGCACGAACGAGGCGGCCAATCGACTGGCCCATTTCTTGAGATAACATGCTCATCAAACTTACTCTTCAATAAATCGATTGTAATGTGTGCTGTGTGGCTTGTGGCACCATCCTGTTGAAACCACATGTCGTCCAAGTCCATATCTTCCAATTCGGGCCAAAAATAATCGGTAATCACGGCGCGATAACGCTGGCCATTCACAGTAACGTGACGATAATTATCGTCGACGAAAAAATATGCTCCAATAACGCCGCCGGCATGCAAATCGCACCAAACAGTTATTTTTTGTGGATGAAGTGGTGATTCATGAAGCACATGTGGATTTTCACCCGACCAATAACGCATATTTTGCTTATTGACGAACCCATCGAGCCAAAAATGAGCTTCGTCACTGAAGATGATTTTGCGATGAAATTCATCATCTTGGCGCATCTTCTCCAGAGCCCAATTGGAGAACGTACGTCGCTTCAAATGGTCCATCGGCTTCAATCCTTGAGTCAGCTTGATCTTGTATGGGTGTAAACCAAGATCCTTACGCAAAATACGCCATAATGTGGTCTGAGCGGTCTCAATTCTTGAGAACGCCGTGGAATTGACTGATTTGGATCGTTTGCTACGGACGCCTGAACGGCAGCGATATTTTCGACACTTCGACCAACCCGTTGTCTCACTGACACGGCAACATCACACAACGAATATGTAGACTCAAATTTTTGCACTAAGCTTGTTATTGCCTGTCTACTAGGGCGAGAATTACGACCGAAAATTGGAGTTAACGGTCTTAAAGTTGCGGTCACCGACTCCGAATTTCGGTAGAAAATTTTTATAATTTGCAGACGTTGCTCTTTGTGTACTTTACCAAGATGAAAATGTTGAGTTTACTGAATAAATTGCCATTACAGTTCGATGATTAGTGAAAGGGTGCGTTCACAAATTAAATTCAAAGCCGTCAATCTCCATTGGAAAACCCTTTATTAAAAACTTATTTCCAAATGGTGCTGTGTAGCCGAAACAGTGCGTTTTTTAAAAATAAGTTTTGGCCGAAATGAAGCACGCATCGCGACTGCTGTACGCAAGTTTGTGCAAAAAATTTGTGAGACTGGTATGTTAGTGGACAACACTCATGGCCTCCGTCGTCGTACGGTGCGCACAGATGAGAATGTGGCTGCTGTGGCCTAGAGTGTGAGACTCAATTCACGAACATCAACTCGCCATCGATCTCAACAGCTCAACCGTTCACGCACTAGCCTTAGGAGAATTCTGCACAAAGATCTCAGATTATTCGCTTACAAGGTCTAGTTGACTCAGCAATTGAAGGCGCGCGTCCGTCCGCTTCGTTATCGCTTCGAATGGGCTGAAAATCATCTTTTCTGACGAGGCGCATTTTCATATCGGCGGCTACGTTAACAAATAAAATTGCCGCATCTTGGAAAACTTGCACATTATTGTCGAGAAGCCAATGCATCCACAGAGAGTGACAATTTCGTGCGGATTGTGGAGTGGTGGCATCATTGGACCATTTTTCTTCGAAAATGAGGCTGGGAACAAGGTTTCGGTCAACGGCGGGCGTTACAGAGCCTTGTTACCCGACTTTTTTTTACTGAAATTGAAGACATGGATTTGGACGATCTCTGGTTCATGCAGGATGGCGCGCCATGCCACACAACTCAAATTCCCAAATCGTGTTATCAGCCGTCTTGGCAATGTCAATTGGCCGCCTCGGACCTGCGATTTGACCCCTTTAGCCTTTTTTTTACGGGGAACCGTGAAGGACCGATGTTATGCCAAGAATCCGGAAACGATTCTAGCACTTAAGGCCAATATCATCCAAGCAATCCGTGAGCCACAGTCCGAAACCGTCAACAAAGTCTTGGGAAATTGGGGCAACAGAATGCGCTACTGCGAAGCCAGCCGAGGCAGCCACTTGAACGATGTTGTTTTTCATAATTAATGGGAATGTTTGGTCTTACTAATAAAGCTATAATGCATGGGAACAATTTAATTTTTGTACATTTTATTGCATTTTTAAAAAGAAACTAGTATTTGGCCCACCCTGTATATGGTCATGGTAACTCATCTTAATGCCAGTGTCTAAACTAGGAAGAGGACGCGAGGCACGCAATCTACGAGTGTAGACGCTCCATAAAATGGCTAGGAACTCTATCGAATATTATGCAGGGTGTGGTTTGGAAATTATTATAAAGTTGTGGGTAAATTCGGGTCAAAATATTCACTATTAAACGTTCTAGTGCCAGTAAGACCGCGCACCAGTCAAAGCGACTGTCGAATGAACTAAATTAATCGATTCCACGACGATCACAGAATTCGGGAAGCTCCCAGTTTGCATTGTAGAAAACTATGTGTAAAGATCTTAACTCTTACAAAATTAAAATAACTCAAGAACTCAAGCCTCTTAATCATTTGAGGTGCTGAAACTTCTCCGACTTGGATCTGCAAAAGTTTGAAGAAAATCCTGAATTTCATCAAAAAATAATTTTCATCGATGAAGCTCATTTGTAGCTTTGTGAAGGGAAAAAAGAAGAATAATTATCCCTTATGCGATTTAATGCCATTGGATTTCCTTTTATGGGGCAATGTTAAGTTATTAGTTTAGGCCAACAAGTTCACAACGTAAGGGGAGCTCGCCAAATTGCCAACGTTCCGGTCTATATGTGTGGAAGAATGATGGATAAGTGGCTCCAAAGAATCCATTGCTTGCGGTAGTCATATGAATGATCCAACACTAAGCTTGGAATAAATTTCAGTCCTATACTCGTATCTCATTTATTGTGTGGTTTATTTAAATACAACAGAGTTATGTCCTTATTAAAATTCTCTGCATTGTGCAAAAAACGGTTACAAATGAATCATTCAAAGTATTGCCCATCGCTAGCGATAGCTTTTTTTCATCTTTCTAGCAGAGCTCGCATACCATCACGGTAGAAGTGTTCGTCTTTTGAGGCTATCCACGAATCAAGCCATTTGGAGATGTCTTCATATGAATGGGACTGCTGATCAGCCAGACCATGTGCCATCGAACGTAACAAGTGATAATCGACGGCGCAATATCTGGGGAATATGGCGGGTGGGGTAGGACTTCTTATTTGAGCGTAGCGTCTAAGTAGGTTTTAACGGGTTTGGCAACGTGAGGCCGAGCGTTGTCATGCTGTAGAATCACTTTTTCGTGCCTCTGCTCGTATTGTGGCCGCGTGCTCGGCTCAATCGCATCAATTGAGTTCGATACCGTTTCCCAGTGATAGTTTCGTTTGGTTTCAACAGCTCATAATAAATAACACCGCCCTGATCCCACCAAATAAACAGCATAACCTTCGCAGCGTGAATATTCGGCCGAGCCGACGACGTAGACGCATAACCGGGCTGTCCCCATGATTTTTTTCTCTTTGGGTTGCTGTAATGAATCCATTTTTCATCACCCGTAACGATGCGATGAAGCAGGTGTTCACAGGCGAAAAAACGGCGCTCAACATCTCTTGGCTTCAAATCATAAGGAACCCAAGTTCCTTGCTTTTGAATCATTCCCAACCCATGCAATCGCTTGTAATTAGCTTAGCGGGTAACTCCTAACACTGAAGCAGGCTCTTTTGCGTTTGGCATGGATCCTCATCGAGCAATGCCTCCGATTCAGCGTCTTCGAAGATTTTCGGCCTTCCTTTACGCAAACGGTTGCCAACATCGAAATCACCGTGTTCGAGCGACGGAACCAATAAGGCACGTTATCTCACTTAGAGCAGCATTTCCGTACACTTTTTGGAGTTCTCAATGCGTCACAATCGACCAGGACTTTCTACTGGAGCCATCTCAACGAGAACTTAGTTGCTTCTTTTTTTCTTAACTGACTTTACAGCCCGTTAACACAAGTGCCAAAACTTGCCTCAATCCCACTGATTATTGCCGACTTCATTTCATGTTGAGAACTTTCTTCCTGACAGTATCCTACTTAGGAGGACACTGCAAAATACGATTTGATGACTCTATGCCATTGGTGTCAGGAGCCTCACACAGCCAACTCTGAGTCACGGCGCCCTCAAAGATTGGTTTGACAATGAAAATATAAGGACTCATCCAATAAATATATAACATACATAAGTAGGGAGGCAAACAAAAAATTAGTTCCAAAGCTGTTCCTCCGAGAATTAGAAACTGAATGTCATGGTGTGAAACATTCATGACCGCGCGAAAGTAAAGTAATTGAGAGCCATTGAAACCAAGATAAAGATTTATTGATACAGTGCACAGGTCTAAAAGTGAAGTGGAACATGATCCCCATTTGTTAAGTGAATAATTAACAATGCAATTAACAACAATTTGGTCGGAAACGAACCTACTGATTTGATATGATGAATGTAATATCGATAAGCCTCATTTTGCAATTTGGAAGTTCTGAGTGCAAGAATGCAAGTGCCCTTCATGCGCAAAAGGGCTCATGAATCATTTTTAAATGAAGTGGATCGAAAAGATCTGCAAGGAAGCCTGTCAATCTACTAGACACCAAGTTGGTCAATATTGGAGAGGCATACTGTCGATGATTAGTCGGATTTTCTAAAAGGGTAAAACACAACTAATGACCAAATTCCAATCCATCAGACATCTAATCTCATATTGATCTGGTACACGAAATGCTATATCATGTAGTCAATAAAAATAATCGTCTATGCTGATAGCAGGCTGAAAGTGGACGTATTAGTATCTAATCTAGAAATTAACATGTTAACACGATACGTGTGGGTGTTAAGCAAACGAGTCATCACGACCTCATTGTCAATATATAGTCACTGAATCACAATTAATGAATATTCGCAAAGATAATTTATAAACACCTTTTCCCGTAATCAATTTTAAACTGATCAAAGATATATTGCAGAACATAAGCCTCTCAATCATGGATGTCGGTGGTGAGGTTATAGACATTTTGTTAATGTAGACTGGTATACAATGGCTTTTCTGGTATTTCCTATATTAGTAATATTAATTCAGTAAGACTCGAAACAAGCCAATTTCGAGATCTATGGATAGGACGGTCGGCAATAGACATCACAGAATTCGAAGGAGATTTTTAGATCTCTAGACGGGGCTAGTGGAAGAACTTGTCACGAATATTTTTAACGCTGCAACAGGGGTGCTTTCGGCGTGAAATATAAAGGGAGTCGCGGAAGGGTAACAAAGTTTGAAAATGATACAAGAATTTGCGTCTTTGAGCCTGATTGTTAGTAAGTTTTTTTTTAAAAAGTAAAGAGAGCTCTGATCTGAAAATAATAATGCGTGAGAGCCTCCTCACTCTTTAGTTTGTAAGATAGAATAGGATTAGCTAGGGAATCTCTTGGAGACCTGGCCGTCATAGTTTGATGAACCTAAGAACTAAATGAAGCCTTTTAGCCATGGTGAGAGCATGGCGGGGCAAGATGGCAAAGCTCAGTCGCTAAATTCTACAATCAGGAAGACTACCACTCGGACTGATACACACGATTGCTTGTCAACCTGATATAAGATTAAAGATTGCAATTAAACAGCTTAGGATAGGTGTTTACTTTCTGTTGGAGCACTCAGACACAAATACTGGTCATACTGGTCCATTGTACTACCAGACAGACACCTTGTCTTTATTGTATGTTCCCCGTTGTCCGGAGAAAAGTGAGAAGGGGCTTCAGTGATGAAGAGCTAAGAGATTTGGCACCCACCACGTCGGCCCTTAGGGTGCGCCACCGCGCGCGAGCGAAGGCGGGACAGTCGCAGAGAAAGTGTTCTGCTGTGTCAACTTCTTCGCAACATGCAGCACAGGTAGGAGTCTCACTGACGCGAAGCACGTAGAGATGCTTGGCAAAAGTGTAATGGCCCGTAATGACGCCCATAAACCTTCTGCAATAATTTCTCCTTAAGGATAAGAAAATTGTTGCGGACTTCTTGCAGGCATCAGGGCGTACGCACTTAGTCGTTCTGCATCCTGGATATTCCCTCCATCTACGACTGTGTGCATTAAAGACCCAATTGTTGATGTCGGATTTGATCGTGAAAGCAGGTAGACCTAAGGCGGGTTCAGGTCCTGAGAAACTCTCCTCTGAGTCCCTTCTAGCGAGTTCATCGGAGATCTCCTTTCCTGGGATCCCAGAGCGACCTCTAACCCATACAAGCCTAAGTCAATTTAGTCTTCCCACTTTGTTCAAAAAGGTCTTGAGTTCATGCAATGCTTGTCTTAAATTGCAATATTTCCCAGATTCGTGGAAACTAGCGAAGGTAATTCCATTACCAAAGGCATCAAAACAGCGAAACGATCCTCGTAGCTATAGACCAATAAGCCTGCTCAGTAATATAAGTAAAATCTTTGAAAAAGTCGTTAAGGCTAAAATTGTAAAAATTATAGAAAGTCGGAAAATATATCCCGATGAGCAGTTTGGGTTCAGACGTAATCACGGCACCGCCCATCAAGTAGCAAGAATTTGTAGTAATATTAAAAAAAGCAGATTAGAAGGAAAATCAAGTGGCCTGATACTATTGGACATCGAAAAAGCTTTTGATTCTGTGTGGCATAATGGTCTCATATACAAAATGTTAAATAAAAATTTCCCTCTGTTTCTCTGTAAAATTGTTCAAAGTTTCTTATTAAATCGTCGTTTCAAAGTACTTGTCAATGGTTGCGTGTCGGATATAATTCATTTTCATACAGGTGTACCCCAAGGTTCGGTTCTCGGTCCTGTCTTATATAATCTATATACCTGTGACTTACCAAATCTTTCACATTGCGACGTTGCGATTTACGCAGATGATACCGCTATATTAGCTACGCATGAATTTGGTCTTAATATCGAGACGAATTTAAAACATGCAGCTGAGAGGCTAAACAAATATTATGTGAAATGGAAAATTAAACTTAATACTGAAAAAACTCAAGCTATCTTTTTCACCAGAAAAAGAAAACCTTGTTTTCTTCTATCTAGTCAGATTAATATCAACGGTCACACAATACCATGGAAGTCGTCTGTAAAATACTTGGGCATATATCTCGACCAAAGATTGACTTTCAAGAACCACCTCATGGAAACACTTAAAAAAGTAAACATTGGAATACGTACATTATATCCGTTTATTAACAGAAAGTCATTCCTTTCATTGGAAAACAAAATAATAATTCATAAGAGTATATTTCAACCAATTTTGCTATACGGTTGCCAGGTTTGGGGCAACTGCGCAAAATGCCACATTAAAAAGCTACAACGAATGCAAAATAAGATATTAAAAATGATGTTAAACCTTCCCTGGCATCATTCAACAATACAACTACACACTAGAGCTAATGTTGAATTGATCTCATTCAGGATATGCAAACTTAATGACAATTTTATGACTAAATGTGACATGTCAGACAATCCTTTAATCAATCAGCTGAATTTGACATGATACATTACTTCAGTTTTTGGCCACCTCTGAAGTACAATTACTTGTTTATTTATTTATTTTATTTATTAATTTATGTTATTTATTTATTTATTCATTTATCTATATATTTATTTATTTATTTATCTACTACTTATTTATTTATTTATTTACATTTTATTATTATTTATTTATTTTTATTATCTACATATTTATTTATTTATTTATTCAACAAATCATTTATTTATCATTTATTTATTTATTTGTTTATTTGTTTATTTATTTATCTATTTATTTATTTATTTATTTATTTATTTATTTATTCATTTATTTATTTATTTATTTATTTATTTTTTTATTTATTTATTTATTTATTTATTTATTATTTTTTTTTTTTTTTTTTAATTACTTATTTATTAATATTTTATTAATATTTTACGTATTTTATATATTTAATTTTTTATTCTTCTTTATATATATTTATATATATACATACATATATATATATATATATATACTTTTTTTTTTTTTTTTTTTGTCTACTTTCATTGGAGGTTTTTGCTTATTCATTTTCCTCCACTCAATTATTACTTTTTTTGATTTCATGATTGTATTTAATACTTCTTATATAATGCTACAGTAGAAAGATCGAATATATCACATCTCTGTAAACTGACTTTGTAAATTGTGCGATAACACTTTTGTAAATTTAAATGAAATAAAATATATACCTATACCTATACCAATAATTTGGAGTTGGATAGAGGGTTGGACACAGCTTTGAGTGCAGCTTGGCTGTCACTACAGACGCATATGCTTTTTCCCTTCCATCTGTGCTTCTCAACATAGTGCATGGCCATTAGGATTGCGTAAATCTCTGATTGAAAGTTTTCGCGCTCAAAGAAAACTCCAGCGCCGGATCCCTGCCCAGTCCTGGAGCCATATGTGAAAATGCGCAGACATTCCATTCCAAGTTCAGTGTGTGGCCAAAGCCAGTCCTGACGCCATGGAAATGTGACTGTTAAATTACAGCGCACTTGGATGGTAGGTGTCATTGCGTCAGAAGTCATAACCATGAGACAGAGGTCGTAGAATATTTCTCGCGCAAGTACACTCCAATGCGAGTTGTACTAAAGACCATTACTCTTTAGCCAGACATGGCTTTCAGTGTGCGCTCTCTGATATATATGTCAAGGCGTGGAAGATTCATCATAGCATCTAGAGCAGCTCTCCGTGTGCTGAGGAAAGCCCCCATGTAGCTGACACAGACCGCTCTTTGGAGTTTGGTGAATGAAGCCACAGCGTGTTTGCGTGTTAGCCTGCTTCACCAAACAACCGATGCATATGAGATTATCGGTCTTATCATTGCCGTATAGATCCAAGGACCTTTTTCGGCGATAAGTCCCATGCTTTGCCAAAGGCACCTTTGCATTGCCAAAATCTGACAGCGCTTTAGTGGTTTTGGACTCAACATGCTTTGACCAAAGAAGCTTTCTATCTAGGATGACTCCCAGGTACTTGGCTTCCTTGGATATCATGATGGGAATGCCTTTAGCACCAGCTGGGCAATGCCAGTATTTTTCCTCATTCTCGTGAAGACATCAGTCTTAAGAGGATTAACCGACAGCCCATTACTCGTGCACCAGGATTCGATCACATCTATCTCCCTGCGCTTTGAGACAGACACTCGCTAAACATGAGCCGACAGAGAGAACAGCAACATCATCCGCATAGGCCTGAACAGAGAGTCGACCACCATGCACCATAACAGCGGAGACAAGACGCCACTTGCGGGTAGCCCCTGTTTACTCCAGACTTGACACATTGTTCGAGGCCTGCATCAGCGATCAATGTCCTGTGCACGAGCATTGCTTTGATCCACAGAACCAGTGCTTCATCTACGCCATGCCGACTAGCAGCGTGACACATGCTGTCGAAAGTAGCGTTATCAAAAGCTCCCTCAATGTCGACGAAAATGCCTAGTACGTACTCTTTCCTTTCGAGAGCGCATTCAATTCTCCCAACTAGGTTTTGAAGCGCAGTCTCGCAGGATTTTCCGCGCTGATAAGCATGTTGCATGAGAGGATGCATTCGAAGGGCAATTTTGCGCGCGTGCAACTCTACTAATCTTTCCATGCTTTTCAGCAAGAAGGGTGTTAGACTGATTGGTCTAAAACTCATGGCTAGTGAGTAATCTTCTTTCCCTAAGAATAGAGAGAATAAAGACCACTTTCACCGCGCGCCAAGGGATAGGTATGTATGTAGGCAAGTGCCAGGCTAGCAGTGAAAATTCTTTTCAGAGTAGGCATTTGTCTTATATCTTGTTGCAGCATAACAGGGTATATCCCATCAGTTCCCGGCGACTTGAAGCCATCGAGAGATGCCACAGCAAATTCAATGGCCTCGGTCGTTGTCAGACGTGACGCAACATACCAGCTACGCCGAGTTGTTTTCTTGGTTTCAGTCGCAATTGCCAATCAGGGAGTATGCAGGAGCCGATGTCACTCGGATTTCCCGGGAACATAAGTAAACAAAGTGTTTAGTTTAGTTTAATGAAAATAGAATAAGAACAACAAAAACTAACCCATCTTTGTAAGAGTTCCATCAAAGTTAAAGCCGAGAGACTTCGAACGTTTCGAACAGGCTGCTGCTCTAGCGGCAAGAAAGGAAGGGTTTTCTGCTCCGTATTGTGACTCACGATGAAAAGTGGATTCATTACAATAATCCAAATGGATGTTGTCCTAGCATCGAAGTTCATGCTGTGTATTAGGTGGGACAAACTCGATGTATTACGTTATACACTTCTTTTTCATTTAATTTTGCTTGACCACGCTGCGTTATCCTTCACTTCACAGGGAGTCGAAGACAATAACCCAATACTCGCAAATTGGAGGCAAAACAATAACAATCAGTGGGCGAGAAAGCAGAAGTGATGGACACTTGTCACTTGAATCCCAGATATAACTTAGTTAAAGTGAGTCCGTACGAGCGTGACGTTTACAACACGAAAATCTGCCGGTCGTTACGCAATTGGATATGCCTATCAAATATTGATTTGGGCTAAAAGTGTTGAGAGATTTTTAATCACTTTTTTGAGTAAATGTTTATTTTATTCAAAATGAATTTTATTTAAGGTCGAGGTTTGTTCATAAAATAAGGTGACTTATTGAATCTAAATATACTAAAGAGCTACCACCCTCCAACATGCGGCCACTTCACGGGAACACCCGTTGACCTAGAGAGCTGAGGTTTGGGGTGTAGGCAGGACTGACCCCAGAGGGGGGCATAAAGGGGTCAGGGTTGGGCAGATCTATAAAAAACTGGTGTTACTGAAACTACGAAAAGGGATTACAAAACAATAACGTTTTATTAAACTTTCGTTTTGAGCGCCATCACCGTGCTAGAAGGCAACGCTCCTATTTATTGATATGATGAGTATGAAGTTGAGCATATCATCAAACACCGTGTCGAGGATGGCCAACGCTACCCCTTGATGAAATAGACCAACTACGCCGCCAAAGATAATACATGGGAGCCAGAGGGAAACCTAAAGAGTTACCAGGAGAACCTGGAGGATTATTGGGCCAAGTATGCACAGAAGCAAAAGAGGACCCAGGAAATGGCCGCCAGGAGGCAAGCAAAAAAGGAATAAGTGGCCGCCCGTCAGACAAACAAGCGCAAATCACCGCGCCTCGAGGCCGCCAGCGAAGCCAAACGCCAGGCCACTGAGGCCAATAGACCAAATATTCTCCGATCTCTTCGTGTTGATTTCATTGTTAACCTTCTATCCATAAACTTTTCGTAATTAAAAGTACAATACATTTTGTTAATCTAAATTTTTTTCGACAGGTTTGCTAGGACGCAAGCTAAGTACAATCAATTTTCGATTATTTTTTTATTATGTTGGTTTTAGATTTCTAATTTGTTTATCACAGATATTAAAGCATGGATAAAAGAATCTAATAAATTTTATGTCAAAAATACAATTAAGTGCCCCAATGTACATAAAAGTTGACTGTGGTATTTGGCGAATATACTTTGAGCAAAAAACAAAAAAAAATTATATAGTTAAGTGATACAAATTGTTCTGAGAAGGCCTAGAACATATTAAGGAGGATGCCTTATGATGGGCTCTGGACGCCTAGGTCAACAACAGATGAAAATGTTGAAGCAGTGTTATGGAGAATAGACGAAACAATATCCGAGAAAAGGGTCGTCACATTGGCATAACGATTGACTCATTTTGAGTATGAAAAGTGTGTCAGCGAAGTTTATTCCAAAATTGCTAAATTCGGACGGGAACCTCTTATTAATTAAGCAGGTATCTTCGTTGGTGAACATAATGAAGAAGAGAGGACGAAGATGACAGCTTTGAGGTGCTTAGGCCAAGGATCGTAGACCTTGATGCAAAATAGAACTTTAATATTCTGTGGTTGAAAAATCAGTTGACAGGAAAAATAACATCAAAATTTCGTTTTTATTTTTAACACCAAAACCATTATTTTAAAAGCGTCGAAACCAATATATTCCTGTCGCTTCCAACAGAACATGCTCGACCTATGTTTAAAACTATGAAAAAAAAAAGTTGTTTACATTTCGGCAAACTAATATACACTGAAGACAAGCTTGCCTACAGTACAAAGGCCCTAATAAATCAGCACAAGCTTTAGGATCGCAGTTGTGAGGCTTTCCTTTTTATTTAGTAAAGTGGAAGAAACGCTTAAGGTCGCAGATTATTTGCGGTTTGAATATTGAAAATCAAAAATGTGTCGATTCACGAGGTACATATACTAAGTTGTTCAATAAGTTTCGTCGTTCAGTAAAGGATGGTGGTAGGTTCGTTGTTTTATTTTTTTCTAAAATCGGTACTATTTCTTTTATGAACACGTGAGAAGCTTTATGTAGATCTGTCAATCCGTATATATGCGCCATTCGAAGTTGACGCATCACAACAATTTCGTATAATAGAACATGAATATCATGCAGAAATAAAATTTTAATTTTTTGAACCCAAATTCATGAACATTAAACGTGTATAATTCGATTTGAACAGCAGGAAGATGAATTGCTGCATTTAAAAGTGGTCGTTGAAGATGATCCACGTGAAGGAAGTCCAAAAAGTGCATCAGCATCAGAAAACATAGTACAAGTACAGGATATTAGGTGTGCAACTAAGTTCTCGCTGTTTATCCAGAGAGGGCTCCAGTAGTAAGTGCTGGTCGATTGTGACGTATCCAAAACGTCATGGACCAAGCTTAGACATATGGTAAACAAACCGCTTTGACAAATAAGTGTTTTTTTTTTTTTTGGGTCATATATTTTTGGTTGTGTGAAAATGTCTGATTTTGTGTCAAATAATCGTCATTTGCGGGAAGTGTTGGCTTTCTTCTTTCATTCGAAGAAAACGGCGACTGAAGCGCATCGAGAACTCCAAAAAGTTTACGGAGATGCTGCTCTAAGAGGAAGAACGTGATTGGTTCCGTCGCTTCAAAGACGGTGATTTCGATGTTGACGACCGTTCGCGTGAAGGAAGGTCAAAAACCTTCGAAGACGCTGAATTGGAGGCATTGCTCGATGAGGATCCATGCCAAACGCAAAAGAGCTTGCTTCAGTATTAGGAGTTACCGCCAAGCTATTTCCAAGCGATTGCATTGGTTGGGAATGATTCAAAAGCAAGGAACTTGGGTTCCTTATGATTTGAAGCCAAAAGATGTTGAGCGTGTGAACACCTGCTCCAACGGCAAAACATCGCATCGTTACGGGTGATGAAAAATGGATTCATTACAGCAACCATGCTTCTACGTCGTCTGCTCGGCTGAATATTCACGCTGCGAAGGTCTGCTGTTTATTTGGTGGGATCAGGGCGGTGTTATTTATTATGAGCTGTTGAAACCAAACGAAACTATCGCTTAGTTAATCATGAATGAATGGACAACCAAATGGATGGAAATACTCCAGGTGGCACCCGCAATAGCGAAAATCCACCCGCGATCTCCCTGATCGCGGCCGGGGCAAGGATTCTGGAAGAAGCCCCACCAGTCATTCTCAACTCTGCGGCAGCCCGGAACGACACCGACTCCTGCGGCTCATTGTCCGACCACCTGGTTGGACTGAGCGTGAGTGGTGCAACCAACAGAGGCGACACCGACTATGGCGCGGCACGGGAAACGGCCAAGGTTAAACGAGCCCCAGAATTGGGACGTACTGTAGATTGCACTGCTAAGTGCCCAAAAAGAAGGAGAAAGAGGCGTGCTCGAAAATCGTGCAAAGAGGCTGGCACAGCCGAAGGCACGAAGATTGAAGGCGAACCTCTGGGAAAGGCAGGTAAGTGGATTAGATCGGCGGAGGTTTCCCTTACCGAAACCCATTCGACCCTCTCACCTGCAGATTCCGCACTTCTTGCCGGCGCGCAGCGCAGAAAACGTCGGCGGCTAGTAAAGACTGCTGCTGGAGGCACAAGCATGCCAGCACTTTCGGCATTCGCCTCAAACACTCCTCCTCTTATTGGTGACGGTCAAACTCCCAATAAGAGCGTGCTAAGTTCCAAAACTGACGGAGCTGGAGGTGTTCAGGGTCCTGTTATGGCCGCCGAAAAAGGTGATGATGCTGGCAAACAGACTCTGATCGCAGAAGGCGAAGCGGTCTTGGATCACAACAACCCTCAAGCTGACAGAGCTGTTCGAAAGCGGCGTCGGAAGGGAGCAGGAGCTCGAACCGAAAAAGGTAAGAGCGCCCGCAAACGGAAGATGGCCGCCGGGGACAACCTTGCTGCGGAGAGAGAACGTGATGTCTCCTCCTCTGATGTGGCGGCGGGAAATCGGAGTTCAAAGGCAGATGCGGCGATCAACAAAGATCAAAGCAAAGACCTGAAGACGGAGAGGACCAAAGTGACCGTAAGGAGTCGAGACAAGCACCTCTCCTACAAAGTGGCAGCCATCTCCTCTGAAAAGGTTAGGATAGGGAAGGCTGGCAGTGACAGCAGAATGACCAGCGCAGATTGCCAACACTGCGAGGATCATCTACTGGAGCTAGCTTCAGCAACAGGCTTCTGTATTCAGGCGGAGAGGTCTGCTTTGATGAATGGTACCTTCGTGGTGAGCTGTTCCTCACAGCAAACATCTGCCTGGATCAGGAGCTCGCTCATCTTGCGTCAGCGGCCAACACACTACCCACTGCGCCACGGCGCTCGCTTAACAATGTAACAGCGTTAACAAAATCCGAAAGACCTACGTTTTCATCAAGATAAAACATCCTCTCACACAGCTCAAAAAACCATCACGAAAATTGGTAAATTAAATTATGAATCATTTCTAATCCACCCCATTCATGGAAGACAAACTCTGCTAGTCTCCGATCAATTAGTTTGCTCCCGAATGATAACAAGGTTTTTGATAAAATGTTAAACAGAGTTTTGATCAAATGGGATGTGGAAAGAAAATAATACCGGACAGCCAGTTTGATTTTAAGGCGAGGCATGATACTATCCACGCTGCGTCAAAACTGCTTTCCGTCATTCCGTGAATTAAGGCATAACACCATTGTACGAGTGATTGTCTGGTTGACTTCGACAAAGCCGTCTATATGGCTAGAATGTCTGTTCTACAGGCTCATCAGATTAGACATACCAAATCACCTGATTTATGTGATAACACTAATAACTTAGAGAAAAAAGTTCGTTGTTAAATGTATCGTTACTTCCAACAGGACCTTTGCTATTAAAATCGTTGTGCAACAGGGAATGATGAACATTCCGATGCAAGTGATCTTATAGGATTATTCAGCCACGCAATAGATTACGATATGTTGCAGAAGTTAAACATTAACTTCCAAAAGTCAGAAATGATATTGAACTATTGACATTGACTATTGAATAATAAAAAGAATTGGAAGAAATTTACAATCATTGGGTAACATGGGCAGCGCTGAGAAACGCGATTAGATGTCTTAGAATAGAATTATAGACGCTTGTTTCGCTGGAGCTAAGAAAGCATTCGGTATGATCAGCAACGTGTTTCACAGCAATCAACTTGACCGCAGGGTAAACATCTTATTTTAGGTGGTCCTAATAAGGCCCATAATCGCATATGGATGTCCGGAAAAGGTTGTATGGAAAAGAATGGTGTGTTCGAAGGGCAGTACTGTAGGATCTTTCTTAGAATGTAAAGGCTAGATTCTTAGTTCATTAAATAGTCACTAAGTCATAATGGATATGACTAACGACAATTACCTGAGGCTTAATACTACTAGTGCACACTCCGATCGGGATTTACTTCCCCAAAAGCATTTCTCCATACTGGTTCCGAAAGGTTAGTGCAAAATAGAAATGGCCACCCAGGCGCCAAGGGCGACGGATACATGGATAGTGCTCATAAGCTCATAGGTTATAGTACTGCAATGGCAGACTGTTGCGATGATGTTCCTAAACAGCTCCTCCTCACTCCTTAGTTTGTAAGTTAGATTATGGCTGGGCGCTTAGATCAACATGAGAACTAACATAGGCCTGTTTGCCTTGGTTGGGTGCAAAAGAAAAACATGCAATCAAGAAATGGCCTTCGATAATTCTATGATGGACCATTTGAAGTCTGTTAGAACGATACGAGGGTGTCAAGAGGTATATTACGCGAACATATGTACACACCAGCGTCGACCCTTAAGCCCCTGTCCCCTGCCGGTGTACGGATACAAAATTGCGCCCCCTGCAAACGATTAAATGACTTGTGAGTCTATACCCAAGCAAGCAATAAATTGGAACAAACCCTCAACTGCTATAAAGCAGATATAACCGGGATGGAACCCGCAAAAGAGGGATGAGAACTGCGACATCTACTAGGGAAAAAGCTACAAGAATAACAAACAACGCTTATTCGCATAGTTACGGATTCGATTCAAAGAAGACTACAACAAAAAGTCATAAGCTTTCAGCTAATATTAAAACAGACGAAGATACAAGAGAATTCCGTCCATCCGACCTAGATGCAAGTAATTTCGAAGTAATACCCAACATCACCCCCTCCACTCTCTCCAGTATACCTCCATAGGCAACCAGACCCAACAGGAAGGACTGGAAGAGATCAAGGACAATTTTTCATGAAAAAAATATAAAATGGGAACTCCTTTGACACATTCAAATCTCTTGGAGAAGATAATTACTTCCCAGCTCTCCTTCAGAAAGGAAGTGCGCAAATCATGCGCAAAATGCATGGGGGTATATACCGACAATAAATCCCTAAACGGCAAAGAAATTGCGATAGGCTGCTTTCTTGATATTGAGGGCGGCTTTGATAATACCGATCACGCCCAAATACAATACTGTATCCTCAGCGCAGGGGTAGATAATACCACATGCAGATGAATTCAACACATGCTTAGTAACAGGAATATAAACACCTCATTAGGCAATGATAAAATCAGTGTAAAAACCACGAAAGGCTGCCCTCAAGACGGGGTTCTCTCACCCCTCCTATGGTCCATCGTAGTCAATGAGCAGATTAGCATACTCAGCAACAATGGCTTCTATGTCCAAGGCTATGCTGATGACATTGTGAAAAAAATTCGAAGACACTATCTCAAAACTGCTCCAAAAGGCAGCCAACCTTGTTGCGAGCTGGTGCATAAAAGACTCAGTGTCAACCCAGAAAAAGAACCATAGTTAGTCGCTTTCACCAAAAGAAGAAGTAGACATAAACTTAAAAAACCCACTCTATTTGGTGAAATAATACAGTACTCAAACGAAGCCAAATATCTAGGATCTCTTTATGGACCAGCAAAAGTCTCACTGGAAAAACTTGGGATGTTAATCCCAAGATATCTCGCCGGCTATATACATCCATTACCAGACCAATTCTCACATACGCTGCGCCCTGGTTGCACAAAGCAAAACAAACATCAGTACAAGCCAAGATCAACAAACTACTACTAGCTTGTATCTGTATTACAGGAGCCATGAGAACAACCCCCACAGCAGCGCTAAAAGTCATGACGGACCTACCACCCGTCCACCCTTAACTTAAAAAAGAAACAGTCATATTTGCCCATAGACTCATCGAGGAGGATGACTTTAATTCTAGGCTTTATTTCTAGGAACGAAGGTGTTGGGGCTAAAACTGGAACACACATCTATCACAGCATAGACAGATACAACTCCGTATCTCAAGCAGAGATATTCGCAATTGACGCCTGCCTCAGAGAAAATATAAACAGAGCTATAACCAATAAAAACATTTATATTCTCTCTGACAGCAAGGCTGCACTCCTAGCCCTCAAAAGCTGCGAAGTCACCTCTAAATTGGTATGGGACTGCTTGCAACTATTACGCCAGCTGGCCAACACAAACAGAATTCACCTCATATGGATACCTGGGCGGGTACGCTAGCCATATAGGAAACGATAAACTAGACCTAGTTATAAGCAAGAAAAAATTCTGCATCACCATTCATGATGCCAAGACCATTCTGCGGCATACCTATCAACACCATAAAATGCTACATAAAGGAATGGTTGGGGAACACGGCCAACCACTACTGGACACAAACGGAAGGTAGCAGACAAGCCAAGATGTTCCTACCCACAACTCCTTAAACTTTCTAGGAGTCAGATTCGTAGTCACAGGATTCCTCACTGGACACTGCCCGCTCAACAAACATCTTAAAACCATGGGCATCACACACGATGACACCTGCAGAATGTGTAACGAAAAGGTAGAAACAGCAGAGTACATACTGTGCCACTGTAACTGCCTCATCAGGCATGCATTATCTTGAAGTTTTATGATGAACTCAGGATTTTTGAGTAAACTCTAAATGGGGGACATCATAATAGGCCCATCAGAGGCCGCAGTGATTAGGTGACATTGTCCCTCCCCCTAAATCCAAATCTAAATCTAAGCAATATCGAAGCTTAAAACTAATAAAGCCGCGGGAGTAGATGGCCTGTCTGCTAAGCTATTTAAAGCGGCTGGAGATGAACTGGTAGGGCGCATGCACCAGTAAAATATGGTCAGAGGAGACCATGCCCGAATGGAATCTCAGCATCGTTTGCCCAGTCCATAAGAAAGGAGACTACGCCAACTATAGGTGAATAAGTCTCTTTAACATCGCATATATCTGAAATCCTTTGTGGATAATCTGATGGCTTCCTATCAGCGTGGTTTCAGCTCAAGTAAGTCCACAGTAGACTTACCAATTCTTTGTCGATTTTACAACCGCATATGACAGATTGCATAGGGACAAATTATACGTAGGTTCAAGAGTGTACGCTCTAATGGTGTTTGTCACACAACCTAGACGGGTTACAGATGGTTTGTGTCGAAGATGTTCGTTCACTACTCTCCGGGGGTGGCTGTCCTAGATGAGATTTTTTGAGAGATTCGACTGAATTTGTCACGTTGCTTGTAGTTCACAGTAACTTTTTTCTTTTTGACGCACACAACGAGACGTGAATGAAGCGTTCGAAAGCATTGAAGCAGAAGCGGCTAAAATTGGGCTTCGGTAAATGAGGGAAAGACCAAGTATATGTTGTCATCTAAAAAAGACGCACAACATCAACATCTTGGCCGGAACGTCCAACTTCGTCCACCTTGGCCAGCGACAACAACAGCAGCGCTGAGATCAAACGCAGAATAACTCTTGCCAACCGCTGCTTCTTTGGGCTCATGAGTAGACAGTGCTAGTATAAATCATTGGTTATCCCTGTCCTCCTTTACAGCGCAGAGGCCTCGACCTTAACGAAAACGTATGAGGATGCCCTTGATCGGTTCGAGAAGAGAATTCTGCGTTCAATATATGGTCCCGTTTGTAAAGGGTGTCTCAGTAAGAGTGCACTTTTTAAAATTGGAATATTTTTTTTTTCATGCAAGTGGCAACTCTAAAATTTGACAGCTGTCACCTCTGTTTATTCCGATTATTAAAAATGGAGCGCTTTTCGAAAGAACAGCGCGTTATAATTGTGAAAACTCAATACAAAAATGCAAACTTCGCCAAATTTTCAGCCGAGAAAGTGCACCTAATGTGTCAACCATTCGAAGAGTGGTCAAAAAATTTGAAGAAACTGGGTCAATTATGGATAATAAGAATCCTTTGCGTCAACGTACTGGTCGGTCTCTTGAAAACATTGCTGCTGTAAACGAGAGTGTCGTCGAAAACCCGAAAACATCAATTCGACATCGTTCTCAACAACTGCAAATTTCACGAAGCACTACGCAGCGAATTTTGACTAAAGACCTCCACCTTCATGCGTACAAGATTCAGTTAACTCAGGAGCTCAAACCAGCAGACCACGGAATGCGCCGGCAATTCGTTCAATGGGTAATGGAGCAAAGTGAAGTCGATGCCAATTTTTCGAAAAAAGTCATTTTCTTCGATGAAGCGCATTTCCATATGAATGGCTGCGTGAATACACAAAATTGTCGAATTTGGGACTCAGAAAATTCTCATGCAATCCATGAGAAACAAATGCAGCCACAACGAGTAACTGTCTGGTGCGGATTTTGGTTAGGCGGCGTGATTGGACTTTACTTTCTTGAAAATGAGGCCGAAATTGCAGTGACTGTGAACGGCATTCGTTACAGGAATATGATAACGGACTTCTTGTGGCTTCAACTGGACGGCATGAATCTGGACAACATGTGGTTTCAGCAGGATTGCGCAACCTGCCACACCGCGCATGAAACAATCGACTTATTGCAGCAACGATTTCCAGAACACATTAGCTCACGAAATTCTGTGTGTCAACTGGCCACCAAGATCGTGCGATTTAACGCCGTGCGATTTTTTTCTTTAAGGTTTTGTGAAATCTCGGGTTTATGCGAATAAAATCGAAACAATTCCTGAGCTCAAATCGGAAATCCAACGCGTCATCGGTGAGATACAGCCACATCTCTGTGCAAAAGTCATCGAAAATTTCATGAAAAGAGTAATGGCGTGTCATCGGAGCCGTGGGGGTCATTTGCCGGATATTTTATTCCATACTTAATCGGAACATGTCTTCTTTACAATACAATAAAAATATCACAACTCTGTCATAAAATACTTGTTTTTATTTTAAAATGAAAAAGTGCACTCTTACTGAGACACCCTTTATAAACCAAGAGTGGAGAAGAAGATACAACGACGACATCGGCCTAATACGGAGTTTCGAGATCCAACGTCTAAGATGGTTAGGCCATGCAAAACGAATAGATAACACAGTCTCGGCCGTTTCCGAAAGACGACGCAGTAGAGGACGACCGAATCGAAGGTGCACACATAGGTGAGAGGGGACCTTAACTGGCAAAAGATCGTGCTAGCTGGAGACGCTTGTTGGTTAAGGCCCAGGTTCACACCGGGCTGAATGGCCACCTTAGTAAGTAAAGTAAGAACGATGCCACGGCCGCTGTGGAAGCGTATTGCGACAGTCTTCCGTGGTCTCTGTCTCCATAAATAAGAAGAATAAGAGTACTCAAGTTCAGGCAGACAATATTGAATAGTAAAATGTATTTCAAACCGAAAAACCGTGTTTTTTCCCATCAAACGACAAAATAGATTGAACAACCACAATTCAATTAAGACGTCCAATGTCCAATTTTAATTCCTGTTGCCAAGCGAAAGCGAACTTTCTGTCATATTGGAGAAGACGCAGAATTCTTATGTTATGTACTTAAAGAAGTATTTACTACTACGCCACTTCTTGCTAACTCAAAACAGATCTAGGCACCATTTACCACTCGACAACATAGCTATAAAAGTTTCTTAGTATGGCCAAACAACATTTAGCCCGAGTCATTGGAATTGTTTGAGCAACATCGAATGAGTTTGGTTTTAATCTCTTTATTACCGATGTGCGCATTGACCTGATGCAATGCATCATAAACCGTTTTCCTGTAAAAAGGTATCGCAGTAAAAGACCTAAATCCGTTCCAGCCAGTATGAAATAAATGTTTTGCCCAAAATTGGCTGCGTACACTTGTTATAATAGTCAGGTAAGGTATTTTGCTGCCTGTTACCGACATTGAACAGGTGGACAGTCACTGAGGTAGGCAAATCTATGATTCTTTCACTAGATTCTTTGGTAACCGCGCTGCACTACTGGCAATATCGTCCTTCAGCTGCTTTCTACAATTTTAAATAATTGAAGTTTCCACCGAAATCTCGCCTTTTCAAGTACTACGAGTAGCTGAAAGTTGCCTTCGCACATTCATCTTAATGACTTTTTATCATGCCTTTATGTCACAAAACGGTTGTTTTTTTCCTTAGAAGTCTCTTATACATAACTATCTGAACATTTTGTCTGTAAAGTAATAAATCCAAAAAAGGTCGCTGTACCGGTTCGGATATATTATCTATCTGTTGGTACTTAATACTGCCCAGTCATTAAGCTAAACGAAATAAAAATCTGCAACCGAAGCTAAAACAAACACTCAAATAACCAACTGCGAAGCAAAGAACAAAGGAAACTACCTACATCGCCACTTAATCTCTATTCCCCAAATCTTCATTTGAAAGTACAGCTAACAATCGGTGGCTAAACAATCATGAGTTGCTGTTTTCACTTACGTAAGGCACATAGACCCTCTAAATATTGAATTTTAACTTTCCTACTCTTTATTTTATCATCGCGTCTCCATTAGTTCTAAGACCGATGACTAACCATTAAAACCAATAACCGCCACGCGCGGTAATAACAAACATTTAATACTCACTTGCAATCGACCATCGAGGGTCCGTTGAATGGTAACACATTTGCTGGGATGCGCACCGTTTGTTGTTATCGCTGTTATCAACGAATCCAATTCATCGCGTTTCTCCTTGAGCTTCTTCACCAGCGATTCGATGGCGCGTTTTGCAAACCCTTCACTTTCGCCACCCTGTCGATGACACATTAACGAATGCACAATGCTCAGGCATGCGTCAGCGGAGGTAGGCGCCGATGTCGGGGGCGGCGGCATCGAATTCATTTCACGAACAATGATTGCTGCAAAATACATAGATTGATGCCAAGCATTAATCAATTAAGTAATCCCATTCCATTCGCTGAATCACACTTACTATCCTGCGGAGCGACGCTAGGATACAAATGCCCGCTAGCCGTAAGGCCCACCATTCCTGAATAATCCTGGGGAACTCCCAGGCTACTCCGTGCATCCACTTTGATACAAACAATATCTACTTCCACCGCCAAAGAAATCGACCGAAACCTGGATTGTTCAACGAGACGAGCTACGCGTGCTGACTTTCTCACATTAAATTGCTTTGTAACATTTAGATTCACCGATTTCGATAAACTTCGAAATTATTTTCTTTTGTTTTATTTATATTTATACACTAATCGACGAAGATATGTTTCTTTTCGTTGTGCTTTTTCGCAATCTTTTTTTTGCTTTTTGTTTTGCTTCCACACACACACGGCGTTCAAGCGAGGTTCTGACTTTATTTGGTTATTACACGAAAGGATTTGATGAAACCGGTAACGATTGTGTGAAATAACAAAGTAGATAAGATATTCGATAGATTGCGACTTGTTTTAGGGAAACATATCGAGTAAAACACTTGAAATTGAGGCAAAATAATCTGCGGAAGAAAAGGCCGTCAACGGACTGAAATAAACATGGCGACAGTGCATTTTTGTATTCTTTTTTCTCATATGTGCTGCTCGGCGGTGTTCGTAGAGTGCGTTGACAATTAAGGGTGGGTCAGGCAGCACTGATAGTGGTGTCAAGGAATCAACGATTTTCTTACATAATTTTATTTGGTTTAAAAAAAAAAAAGAGGAAGCAGATGAAAACAGGAAATCACGGCTGGGCACTGTGGATAGGGAAATATGTAATTTCAAATGGGCTAAAACGTTTATATTGAAAGTGCTTGCCAAGCATGGTTATTATACTAACTTGCGTAGATGGCGCTGTAATAAGGTGTCAAGCAATAAGGGCCCCCAATGGGCACGATCTATAGCCAGCTGCTTTCAATGCGGCACGTCCAGCTCTCTTTCCAACTGTGTGCATCACCTTAAATGCGGTCCGGGTTGGAATCGTAGTTGAAGAGCCTACGATCGGAGCAGTGGTATAGACTGTGGACTCGTAGTCGCCTGACTAAGCCGATTTCTTGTATACGAGGGTGGTCCGATAAGTACATACCTCACCGCCAGATGGCGCAAGTATCGCAAGAGCAACTTACCATGGTGTAGTACATTCCAGTAGACGGCTATTGTCGATATTTCAACCGCAGTTTTGCTTTGACCGCGTGTGGAAGCGGGAGTGTCCGCGGATTTAAAAAAAAATGGAAAAAGAGCAATATCGGTCGGTGATTCGATTCTTGTTTTTGGAAGGGAAAACGCGCTGCGAAATCAAAAAGAGTTTGGATGCTGTGTACGGTGATTCTTCTCCTTCTATGGCGACCATCAAAAATTGGTTTAACGAGTTTCAACGTGGTCGCACGTCGGTTTTTGATGAGCCACATCCAGGTGCCCCGAAAACGGCTACCACGGAGGATAACGTGACAAAAATCCACGATTTCGTATTGGCAGACCACCGATTGAAGGTGCGCGAGATAGCTCAGACAGTAGGCATTTCAAAAGATCGCGTGGGTCATATCCTGCATGAAATTTTGGGCATGAGAAAGCTGTCGGCGCAATGGGTGCCGCGTTTGCTCGCTCCGGACAACAAGCGCAACCGTGAGACCACTTCAGAGCGGTGTTTGACGCTGTTTGAGTGCAATCCGAAGGAGTTTCTGCGTCGTTTCGTGACAGTCGACGAAACATGGAACCACTGGTACACACCAGATACCAAGGAACAGTCGAAACAGTGGACTTCACCCGGCAAACGTGCTCCGAAGAAGGCGAAGACTGTCCCATCGGCCGGAAAGGTGATGGCCACTGTTTTCTGGGATTCACAAGGTGGACCGATTCGACGCTGAATTGAAGCAAAAACGGCCCCACTTGGCGAAGAAAAAAGTGCTCTTCCACCATGATAACGCACCGGCTCACACCTCCGCCCTCGCCACAGCCAAATTGGCCGAATGGGGCTACGAACTGCTGCCCCATCCACCGTATTCTCCAGATTTTGCCCCGTGCGACTTCTTTTTGTTTCCAAACTGGAAAAAGTCACTCGCCGGGCAGAAATTTCAGTCGAATGAGGAGGTCATCGCCGCCACGGAGGCCTACTTTGCAGACCTCGAGAAAACGTATTTTCCAGACGGGTTAAAGAAGTTGGAGCATCGCTAGGTCAAGTGTATCGAGCTAAAAGGAGACTATATTGAAAAATAAATCGACATTTCTCCAAAATGTTTGTTTTTCTTTCCCTCGTAACAGTTCTCGATGGACGCTGGCTGAGAGACACTTAAGTAGTGGAGAGCGCTACTTTTTAACTTGTTACAGGACTTGTAACCTCCGAAGCACTTCTTATTAGCGAATCAAAACTAAACCAAAAGGAAAGTAATTTGAAAAAATCGACCAAACGCTACGCAAGGCGGAGGAGCTGTGATCTTCATAAGCCATAATCTAAGCCATAAACTCATTCGAGGTTTGTTCAAAAATTAAGGTGACTACCGTCAGGAACTCATGATGAAGCACGCCATTGTAATCGAAGAAAAGTAAAACATTCATATTTGACCGATCGTGAAGTGGCTTTTTCGATCTTGGCTCTTCTGGTCGCTTCCATTGGGGTGTTGGGCCTTGGTTTCGACGTCATTATCATATACTCATGTTTTGTTAGTAGTGATGAACCTTCTCAATAAATCTGGATTGTCATTCAGATCATTCAACAGCTCTTAAGAGATGCTTAAGTGACGATTGTTTTGATCAGGATTTAGTAATTTCGGAATAAACTACGCTGACATACGTTTCATGCCCAAGATATCTGAAAAAATGTCATGGCATGAACCAGCCGGTATGCGAATATCCTCAGTAACTTCTCTGATAGTGATTCGATGATTCTCCATAAAAATTTCATCACCGCCTCAACGTTTTCATCCATTGGTGACGAGTTGCGGCGTCCAGGGCGGGCATCGTCATTAATATCTTCGCGGCCTTCTGTGAAGAGCTTTTACTACTTATATACACTTTTTTTTTACTTAGAACAGACTCACCAAATGCCGCAGACAACATGACAAGTACGTTGGAGCATTTAATTTATAAAACAAAATTTATACATTTTTGATTCTTTGATCCTCTTTCTGAGTAGCAATAAAGTCGCCAAACATACCAAAACACGTCAAAAAAATGTGTCAAAAACAAACAAAATATTCAAAATTATTACATGGACATGTGCACCAACATAGTAAGAAAAAAATCGAAAATTGAATATACTCAGATCACGAAAATCCAAAAGCCACTTTATTTTTTGAACAAACTTCGTAACATTATAATTGCTTATGCACTTGAAGCACCTCAACTTCATGTTTTCATCGCAGAGTTCGAGTCACTCTTTCGCTTCTAGCGATTGAACTTAGAAGAACATTTTACATTCTGGCCGGTGACTTAAACGCCCCCAACACTATGGGAAGCCTACTAAGCCAATTTGTGGCCCTTCACATAGAGTATAAAGTTAAAGAGGGATAGTCTTTCGTATCCTAGGAAAGGTCATATTTTTATCTTATCCTGTTTGAATCTAGCCTGAGATGGGTAGGTACAATAGAACTGTCTACGGACTTTCGCATACAACAGTGACATTTGCGGTTAGCAGACAAAAACGCGACGCAGACGGTACCAAAGCATGTGGCTGCTCCCAAGGCACCGGAGGCCAAGGCGGACCTGTCCTCGATTCTGCTCACCGCAGGCGATCCAATAGAATCTATTCGCTTCTGTAGGACCTAACGCTCTAAAACCGCAGTGGGTACGCCGGTAGAGAGTCACTTAAAGATCCTCCCGGTGAATGTTAATTCATTGATTAGGGTCGAGCGAGGAACCGTACTTTTTAACCTGTTGGAGGACGAAAGCCCCGATGTACTTTTGGTTAGCAAAATAAAGCTAAGCCAGAAGCACCAAATTCGGCAGAGTTCTTTCAAAATGATCCGAAGAGACTGACCCAACGCCACACAAGCCGGGGAGTGGCGATCTTCATAAAAGACAATTTAAAACATAAAGTCATATATACAGTGGCGAGCAAAAATGAGTACATGTTGCAGGAATTAAAGAAGAGTGCATTTTTATTTTATTATTTCGCTTAAAACATAACAAAAAATAGATACATTTCAATAAGAACAGTATACTTCACAGTTTAGAATAAAAAAAAAACGAAACACTCCTTGTAAAATAGTAAAAAAAATATGAAAACATTGAAAAAAGTATGTACTCAGTTTTGCACGTTTTTGTTTTGTGACACGTTACGTGCTATTTTAATACTTTGTCCATAAACCCCTATTTTTAATGACACTTTTCATTCGAGTTGGCATACTTTCCACTAATTTCTCAATACATTCATGGGGGATTTTCGCCCATTCTGCTTGTACTCTTACCCACAGCTCATTCATATTTTTCGGAGCATTATCATATTGCGCCAACCTTCTCTTAACTATAGCCCACACATTTTCAATCGGATTTAAATCCAGACTCTGTGCTGGCCATTTAAGCGTATGGAAAAATTGCTCCCCAAGCCAATTTTGCACAATTTTCGCTGTGTGCTTTGGGTCACCATCTTGTTGAAAAACCATTTCCTCAATAGGATATGCGCATTCTTCAACAAATTCTGGTAAATTTATGCGCAGAATATCAAGGTATTGCTCCTTTTTCATAATACCTTCTATTTTGATTAAGGGACCGACATTCCACCACGTAAAACAACCCCACACCATCAAACTTCCTCCCCCATGCTTCACCGTTTCTTTTACTTGACATTTTTGCAGGCTTTCATTTGGTCGATGCCAGTAATATTCCTTACCATCTGATTGGAATCGATTCACTTTCGTTTCGTCTGACCAAATTACTCGCTTCCAGTCCTCCGTTGTCCAATTTTTATGTTCTTTACAGAATTTTAAGCGTGCCTTAACATTTTTTTCTGACAAGGCCGGTTTTTTTGTTTAACTGCTGACACCAAACCTATCCTGCGCAATGCTCTTCTGGCGGTCCACTCGCTGACATTTTTATTCAAGTATTTTGCAGCTGTCTTAGGGGTTTTGCAGTCCTTGTTTTTCATTAACCGCTCCATTAAACGCGCGTCGCCATTGGATAATAGTTTTGGTCGGCCTGAAGCGTTGTTAGTAGACGCCACTTTTCTTCTCTTTTTGACTAAAAGAACAGTGCGTTGGCAAACGCTCACTCTTTCTGCGATGTGCCTAGAAGAAATTCCCTGCTCAAGTAAGGAAACGATGTTGTTTTGCACTTCAAAAGAATTTTTTTTCATTTTGTCTGCAAGAAACCCAATAACTTATTTTTTTAAATGAAATATCAAACTTTAAGCCCTAGATTATTTACCGGCCGCCTGGATCTATTGTCACTTAGAGAATAAAGCCGAATAAACTGTTTCACATAAACCAAAACAAAAGATAACGGTATTTTTGAGAAGACGAAACGAAACGTGCAGAATTGAGTAAATGCCCTGATCACCTTTTATACCTGGTATTTTTTTTTTTTGGGCTGAAATATTTTGTTTTTGTATTTCTCATAGAGTGAAGTATATTTACGGTTCCTGGAATAAATGTCTTTTTTTTTATTTCTTAAGTTATAATAGGAAATAAGTGCCATTGATAGAAATTTCCCGAAACATGTATTCATTTTTGCTCGCCATCGTATGTAGCGGTGATGTGCGGAGATTCCAGGTGCTAGAAGCCTATATTGTGTGCATTCCTCTCGGAAATGGAAAGAGAATGTATTTATAGGGGCCTACCTACCTGAAGCAGCTCAACCCAATGTTTTCATCAAAGAGCTCGAGACACTCTTTCGTTCTCTGCGCTTAAACTCGATAGAAAACTTTCTACATTCTGGCCGGCGATTTAAACGCCAAACATAGTGATTGGGGAAATAATAGTCCCAACACTAGGGGGAGCCTATTAAGCCATTGGTGGGTTCTGCAGAGCATGGGGTATAGACTCAAGATACATTTTTTTTTTTTTTTTTTTTTTTGTTTATTTTCATTTTTTAAAGCTAACAAAAATTCATTTAAAATAAATACAATATTCAAGATAACAGCTTCAAAAATTTGAATAAATAGATAGCCATTCTATAGTCATTGAAAATGGCTAGTGGCGAATGACTCTTCCACAATCATAACTAACAATCAGAATATGTGTGGGGTATACGTAAATAAATGAAAAGAAAGAGAATATAAAATAAAAAAAGTAAATAAAGTTCCATAAATTGCCCAGAACATAATAGAGAAAAAAAAAAAAAAAAAAAAAACAATAATAGAGAAACATAAGTTAAATGCAAGCAATGAGACTACAATTAAGATAGAGTAATGAGAACTATAATAAATAGATTTTCTAAATTAAAGTAAGAAACAATTGTTTGACCATTGAATTATCCATTGAAAAAAGCCAGTGTTTTACTTTGCTGCAAAAGAGGTTACGCACTCTTAAAATTCGAATATCATATGGCAATTGATTGAAGAGTTTTGGTGCTGACACAGTGAAAAAATTCGCATAGTGAGATTTATTTGAAGATGGCACATCTACAATATTTCTATTATTAACACGTAAACTATATATTGCTGAGCTTCTCAGCATATAACCGCTGCGCAAAAAGAACACTTTGAGAACTTTATAAACATAAAGATGTCTTAAAGGCAGAATACGAAGATGATGAAATAGTGGCCAGCTTGTTGTTAGTCTACTTTTTTTGCAGATAATCCTAATAATATGCTTTTGAGCTAGACAAAGAGGCTCAAGAGTATTGTAGTAAGTTCCACCCCAGCTTGATAAACCATATTGTAATTTGGAATTTACAAGTCCATGGTAAAATTTCAATAAAAGTTTTGTCGAGCAATATGATTTTAACATGAATATATTGCGATTTACAGAGACCATATACCTTTTCAAATCTGCAAGATGTGCTTTCCAAGATAGGTTCTTATCTATTAAAACACCAAGATACTTAAAACTACCAACTGATTCTATCTTAAAGAAGTTCTCAGTACATTTAGCATTCCTATTGTAATTATCTTTACCGCAAGTGTGAGAAGTTAAAAAAAATTGTTCACACGCTGTAGAGTGAAAGTATACATCACAGTCAACCAGGTCTGAATCTTTCAAATTAAAAATCATAAGCTTAGTTTTTTCACTTATTAGGAGCTTATGTTTTGCAAACCATTTCCTTAGAATTTGCAGATCTTTATACATTTTTGTTACGTCAGCAAAGGCTGTAACTCTACTACTAAAATGCTGCTGAAATATAGAATTCACATAAATTAAGAATAAAATTGGACCCAAGACAGAGCCTTGAGGAACGCCGATATTTATTTCTAGCTGGTTACTAAAGACACCATCAAGTTTAACCCGTTGAAATCTACCGCTTAAATATGTTGAAAACCATTCATGGACAGAACCTCTAAAACCGATCTTATATAATTTATCTAACAGAATATTATGATTAACCATATCGAAAGCCTTGGTCATATCAATAAACAAACTTATAGTGTTTTTGTTGTTGTTGACGCCTTCGTATAGTTCACTACACAGTTTAAGTATGGCATCTTCAGTGGATCTACCTTCACGAAAACCGTATTGCGCACTGTTAAAAAAATTAGTTTTGTTAAGAAAAGAAACTATTCGGCTTTTCATTAGCTTTTCAAACAATTTAGAAAATGTTGAAAGCAGAGATATGGGTCTATATTGGCCTATTTGTTTTCGGCTGCCCTTTTTGAATAAAGGAATAACTTCAGCTGTTTTCAATGATTTTGGGAAGATACCGCAGCTGACACTCATATTAAATATATGAGCCAATATATCAACCACGTAAAGAGCAACGCGTTTCAAAACGCAATTTGTGACACCATCCGAGGTACTGGAGTTCTTGTTGTTAAGATGCAATATTCTTTTATATATTTCATGCGAAGTGAAAGGTTCGAACACAAAGCTATTACATTGAAGATCGTCTTCAACTAAGTCCGAGAACAAATCACATTCACAATGACTTTGAGGAGGGCAAGGCTTTGAATTTGCAGCAACGGATGCGAAGTATTTGTTAAAATTGTTAGCGATTACTATCGGGTTCGAAACAAGCACGTTATCAATTTCTATCTCTAGAGCTCTATCTTTTGCTTCTTGTTTATTCAGTATACTGTTAACAACTTTCCACTCTTTTTTTATGTTGCCCTCACATTTCTCTAATTTATTGGAGTAAAACCTATCTCGACTAGCCTCTACCTTTTTTTTCACAACCTTACACAATTTAGTAAAAGATTTTTGAAGTGTTAAGTTTTGAGGATGACGCTTACACTTTTTCTGCAACCTATTTTTTTTTGTTTATCAATTTAAGTAAACCAACGCCAATCCAAGGCCTGAATCTTTTTAGCTTTGGTGTTTCTGACCGAATAGTTGTGGCATTCTCTATATATCCTTTCAATGTTTCCAGAAAAATATCGTACGCAGATGAAGGATTAGCTTCCTCATAAACTTGAGTCCAAAATTCATACTTAAGATCGTCTTTTAATTTCTCAAAGTCTACAGATTTTCTTACAGAAAAGGAATGCATTTTTTGCTACTAGATTTACTATCAGACATATACATAACGCTTAAATTTATCATGCAGTGATCTGTAATTCTAAGGTCGAGTACTTCACTAAATACTTTATAAAAATCATTATTCTGAAACCTTACAAAAATATTGATCTGTTATTGAGATTGATCTGTTATTCGAGTTGGTACATTAATAATTGACTCCAACCCATAGGAGGACATAAGAAGTAAGTACTTATCAGAATCAGAATTACTTTTTAGAATATCTATATTCATATCCCCTAAAATTAACAAATTTTTTGTTTTTATGCTTTTGAGAATGCTATCCATATGTTCAATAAAGATGCTCTTATTCAAATTATTCTCATGCAAGCGGTATACACAAAGAATAACAAATAGTTTACTGCCCAAAGTGCAATTTAATTGTATTATGTCTGCACTAGTCAGGTTGTAGCACTTAACTTTACATTGATAAGAATTTTTTACAAACACTGCGACACCACCTGAACTATAAGAATTATTACAATTGCCATAAAGATCATACCCCGGAATATTGTAATTGGATAGTTCGTAGTCGTACAACCAAATCTCAGAAATAATAATAAAATCAGCTTGAACATTTAAAGAATTAATATGGGCAAGAAACGAATCAAAATTTCTCCTCATGCTTCTAATATTTTGATGTATCAACAGTGTGGATATTTCTGTTTGTTTTTTATATGGTATTTTTGCATAATAAGGATTAATAGAATTTGCATTCATAATGTATGTATTAAGTTTTTGTAAAATATTCTTATAATTGGCAGAGATCTGCTAAACACCTCACTCTAAATGCATTATCTCCCTCCTTCTTACGCAAAAATATCGTGTTGTTTCTCATCCACATGAATTTGTATTTCTTCTCTGCCTTCACCTTCTTCGTTGCATTAAAGAGCTCTCTTGTTAAAGGAGTCATGCTGTCATTGATGTAGATGGCTGTGCCATCGTGATGATCGCCGAAAATTTTCGTATTTAACTTAGTTTTGTTTTTGCACTTAGTTAGCATAATACTGTCTTTTAATTGCCGACGAATAAGTTTCACAACTAAGATATTAGTGACAGGATCAGATTTTCTGTTGTTTGGGTTAATCTCACTGTTGGATTTTTTTATTGACTTTATAAAACAAGAGTCTATATCGGTTTCATTTATTTGCACTCCCACACCATCACGAACAACTCGAAGAGCGGCATGCACTACATTTGTGCTTTCGACACTTGGAACATTTATAATTTCTATTGTATTTGATAAATTATTTTGCTGCAGGAACTGAACTTTATCTTGTAGTGCACATATTTTGGCTTTTAATTCAGAATTCTCTGTTTGGAGGGTAGTTACAAGAGAAATAAAGCTTTGATTGATTTGTTTTAGTTCTAATAATTCGTTATATATGGATTCCATGGTTATTGAATTTGGTATTTGTTTTTCTATCGCAGTTTTAGGGGGGGGTGGGGATAGATATATTATTGGTGGACATTGAGCGCCTACGAGAACAAGTACACTGAGAGCACCGCCAGGATTTCTTGTTTTTTTTCATAAATTCTATGTCCGCAGGCATGACATTCACACAGTTCCCATGAAAGAGATGTTTGCAATCGCAACACTCAATTTTAGAATCACTTCTTTCAACCTTTTTGTCGCAAATGCAGTTCATTATGAAAGTATTTAGATAGATATTTCACTTCAGTTTTGAAATCTATACTTTAAACTAATGATAAGTTATGGTATTACAAAATGTACTTGAGTAAAGATTACTAGTTTATCGATACGAGTGTACCCCACGACATTCCTCGACTTGATCGACAGATAGTCCGTCGTATCCTAGGAGCGGCTCCTACCTGGATCTCATGTTGCTTGACTCTCGACTGAGACTGGCTGACACGAACGAATGGTCTACTAACTGTGTACGGACCTTCGTATATGAAGTTGACCACTGCGGACTTAGTGCCGTGATCACAGTACCAGACGAATTTGCGGAAATGGCAGAGTACGTCCAAACGTACCTCTATGATTACAGTAGGGCGCGTTGGCCACGCTTTGCCAGTTCGCTGACGAGAACGTCCAATAGGAACCTGTCAAACGAGATTGACAGGTACCTCAAACAAATGGACGATACTATTAAACAGACAATGAACAGTACGATACCACGCCAACGACAGCACGATACGACGAACGTTTACCGAAACGCGACAATCGACGCACTGCACAGACAAAAAAGTAGACTCTTGACAAGACTCAAACTTTTGTACAGGCGGCTTACCGACAGACAAAACTCGGAGGTCAGAACACTGAAGTCTTACTTACTTACTTATATAGCGCTACAGTCCGCGGTGGACCTGGGCCTCAACCAACATGTGTTTCCAGCTGGCACGATCTTTCGCCAAATGTTTCCAGTGCCGCACGGCCAGACGGTTGAGGTCCCCTTCCACCTGCGTGCGCCACCGAAGATTCGGCCGTCCCCTGCTGCGTCGTCCCTCCGAGTTGGATTCGAAGACTGTTCGGGCCGAAGTAGTGTTGTCCATCCGGTCTACATGGCCCAGCCATCTTAGACGTTGGATCCGAAGACGTCGTACCAGGTCCATGTCGCTGTACAGCCCGTACAGTTCTTCGTTGTATTTTCTCCTCCATACACCGCTAGTATAAACGGGACCATAGATTAAACGCAGAATTTTCCTCTCGAAACGACCAAGAGCGTCCTCATCCGCTTTAGTTAAAGTCCAAGCCTCCGCGCCGTAAAGGAGGACTGGGATGATTAAGGTTTTGTACAACGTTATCTAGGTCTTTCGAGAGAGGGCTCTACTTCTCAATTGCCTCTTGAGCCCAAAGAAGCAGCGGTTGGCAAGAGTTATTCTGCGTTTTATCTCAGCGCTGGTGTTGTTGTCGCTGGTCACAAGTGAGCCAAGGTAGACGAAGTCATTGACTACTTCGAAATTATAGCTGCCAAGCATGACGTTCTGGCCCAGACGTCGATGTTGTGTGCCTTTTTTCGATGACAGCATATATTTGGTCTTACTCTCGTTAATGCTAAGACCCACTTTGGCCGCTTTCGTCTCAATGCTTATGAATGCCTCATTGACGATCTCCCGATCACGTCAATGTCGTCTGGGTACGCAAGCAGTTGGGAGGACTCGAAATAAATCGTACCTCTTGTGTTGGCCAGTGACTCTTGTACGATCTTCTAAAGTATGATGTTAAAGAAATTGCATGACAGTGCGTCGCCTTGTCTAAATCCTTTTTTAACACCAAAGGTCTGGGTTAGCTCATTACCGACCTTAACGGAGCAGCGAGAATTCTCCATTGTCGACCTGCACAATCGGACGAGTTTGGCAGGGATGTTAAAACTAGACATGGCACCGTATAGCTCGTCTCTATGCACACTGTCATACGCGGCTTTAAAATCGATGAAAAGGTGGTGGGTATCGATTTGAAATTCTTGGGTCTTCTCCAAGATCTGCCGCAGTGTGAATATTTGGTCTATTGTGGATTTGTCTGGCCTGAAGCCACACTGATAAGAGCCGATCAGGTTATCCACAAAAGGCTTCAGGCGTTCACACAATACGGCACAGAAGATCTTGTATGCGACGTTGAGGAGACTTATTCCCCTATAATTGGCGCAATTATAGAGGTCTCCTTTCTTGTTGAACCGGGCAAACGATGCTGACATTCCATTCGTCGGGCATGCTTTCCTCCGACCATATTTTACAGATAAGTTGGTGCATGCGCCTTACCAACACATCTCCAGCCGCCTTGAAAAGTCCAGCAGATAGGCCGTCCGCGCCAGCGGCTTTATTAGACTTAAGTCTCGATATCGCTATTTTGACTTCGTCTATGTCGGGTGGACGGGATTCTCTTACGTCATCGTCCGTGGCGAAGGGATCATTCTGCCTGACAGCGGTATCTTGTCTATCATCGCCGTTATACAGTCTGCAGAAATGGTCCTGCGATATTCTCAGCATCGACTGTGATTCTACTACTAGATCGCCGTTTTCATCCCGGCAGGCTTCTGCTCTGGTTTCGTAGCCCTGACACGTTCGTTTTACTTTTTGGTAAAACTATCGAGCTTCAATTCCTGTTATGACATCTCTCCATTTCCTCGATCTCACGCTTTTCGTGCTCCTTTTTTTCTTTCTGAGAAGCGCATGTTCTTCCCTTCTTTTCTGCTTGTAGAGCTCGCAAGCAGCTCTCGTCCGTCTATGCAGCATGGGTTTGTATGCGTCTTGTTTTGCTGCACGGGCTCGTTCGCATTGCAAGTCAAACCAGGGGTTTCTAGGCGGTCTCGATTTGAAACCCAGCACATCAGAGGCAGCGTCTCTGACTGCGTTCTGGCAATGCTCCCACTGCTGGTCTGTAGATAGTGTCGTCGTTGTTGGGGTTTGAGAGAGCTTGAGGGAAACGCGAGCGGCAAAGATTCTAGCGGTCTCTTGCGATTGTAGCTTTCCGACGTCAAACTTGCGTTGTCCCACTCGACTCCATAGCATTCTCGATATCCTCATTCGTACCCTGGCTACAACAAGGTAGTAGTCTGAGTCGATATTGGCTCCTCGAAAAGTTCGCACATCGAGAATACTGGAGGAGTGTCTGGTGTCGATCGCAATATGATCAATCTGGTTGGTAGTCGATTGATCAGGGGACCGCCAGGTTCCCTTGTGAATGTTGAGATGTGGGAATCGTGTACTTGCTACAATGAGATTATGCCCTGCTAGATAATCAATTAGCCTGAGTCCATTATCGGACGTGGTGTTATGTAGGCTATGCTTTCCTATGACTGACTCAAAGATGTCCTCTTTGCCCAATTTTGCGTTAAGATCTCCTAGTACGACTTTAGTGTCGTAACTGGGGCATTGTGCGTACGTTCGGTCTAGGAGGTCGTAGAAATCATCTTTGAGTCGACCATTTTTTTCTTCTGTAGGGGCATGAACGCATATGAGGCTAATGTTGTTGAAAGTGCCTTTGATGCGGATTGTTATGAGGCGTTCGCTTACATGTCGAAATCTTAAGACTTTTTGCCTAAGTCTACCTCGAATAACAAATCCGCATCCAAATAAGCGTTGCCTATTTTCCTTGTAGCAGTCACCGTAGTATATATCACAGTTTCTCATCCGCTTTTTGCCTGGTCCATCCCATCGCACTTCTTGGAGAGGGTTTTTTCCAATTGTTGGCCTGCACCTGGTCTGTTAAGGGACCTTACATTCCAGGTGCAAACTCGTAGGTTGTCCTTTCGTTTATGGGGGTCGTCAACATGGTATCCGTCCGTATCCGAGGCTTTTGTTGGTTGCTTCGTAACAACTGGTTTTTTCCGTGATAGGGATGTTAGCCCTAAGCACAACCCCCAACCTGGAGGGCCAGGTTCCTTTTTCCCCAGGAACGTGGGGTCGGCATATATTTTACTTAAGGTAGATTAAGCTAGTTTCAGTTAGTCACCCATGTTCTGCATTTCACGTGAAAGTGAATTGAAATCGAATTTCAATTTCACTCGAAATGAAATTAGGTGTTCTTCATTCCGAGTGAATTCAATTTTTTTGAATCCACTTCGAATTCTTGTTCGAAATGTCAAAATCAGCTGTAAATTGCAAATCATTTTACAATTATTTTATTATACATTTTATAATATTTTTATTATACAATTATTATTTTGAATTTTACGTAAAAAGGGTTAATTTGACCGTGAAAATTAAATTAACTATTACATTAAATCAAAGTTTTATATTAAAAGCAATTTCTTTAAACATGGATGCTGTCAATGTTTATTGTCGATGAGAACCGGCAAAAAAAACCGACTAGAAAGGGTGCGCAAGAAGATTTTGCGAGATAAGTCCAATATTTTGAATCTCCCCGAAACAGGGTAAGTAAAAATGCAAATGGGGTCCTTATGGGCAGACTGACTTATGTTTTCTTTGGTTCTTAAACCTTTTGATATTGAAGGTTCGCTTTGCTCACAATCTTCGGTCAAGGTAGAATTGCCGGAAATGTTCTCGGTATCAAAAGCTGCCTTAATTCCTTCCATAACATCATATATGTCCGTAATCTTAGCGATGGCATATTCCGTTGACGAAATGGGTTGAAAATTATTTGGGCCACCCCCGGTACTTCTTGCTTCTTTTTTATTGTGAGCAAGCTTTCTCCTTATATTAATTTTCCAGTCTACCCAAACCTAAAAAAAATATGAAAAGTTTTATTTTGTTAATAAAAGAATATAATTACGATTTTTTACCTTTTTCCATCCATTTACGTCCTTAATTGAAGGACCTTCACCGTTTAACTGTTGCACCAGTTTTCTCCACAATTCTTCATGGTGCCTTTTGTCTCCTTTGACAAAACCCTTGGCCAAATCTAAATTTTCCTCCATAAAATTTAAAAGGATAGCCTCCTGCCTTTGATTTTTATGTTTTCCCCTATAAAAATCAATCAGTACTGAAAAATAACTATTATTTTACTTACATTATTAAAATTATTTTCTTAATCGCAGCTATTATCCACATCAGCAGGTTACACAAAAGACAGTGAATTCAATTCACAACACAAAACTCAAGTGAATTCAATTCACATAAAACAAAGGCTTTTCGGAATGTGGAACACCAATTTCCACATTCTAAAAACCAATTCACTGTTGTCCTTTCGAGTGAAATGCAGAACACCAAAATATTCATCTTCGAAAATTGAATTCACAATTCATAATTTCGTTCGAAATACAGAACACCTAATTCCACTTTTGGTGGTTGAATTCACTAAAAGTGGAATGCAGAACATGGGTGAGTATTAAGTTTTATAAAAAATCAAAAATTATTAATCGGATGCTAAGTTTCTCTTAAAAAATACCAATTTTCTTAGCTGTTCTATTTTCTTTTTTAAATTATTTAAGTTAATCATTAGGTCGAAAGACATAGTTTAAGTAGTTCTGTGTACTTAAGAGTGTCCGTATAGGGCCAGTAAGGTATTTTAAGTTTGTTAAGTTATTTAAGCTAGTTTTAAGCATTTTTGTCTAGCGTAAGATATGTATGTAGCTCTAAGTAAAAATTGGATAAAAATGAATTAAAAAAAACAAAAAAAAAATCAAGCGAAGGCCTATACTTTTTAACTTGTTACAGGACCAGAAACAAACAAACCAAACCAGAAACACACAATTTTGCACAATCCATTCAATGTAATTCGAAGAGATCGATTCAGCACCACACAAAGTGACCGAATTGCGATCTTCATAAAAGTAAGCCCTAAAGTATAAAGTTCTATATAGCAGTGAAGTGCGGCGGTTCTGGTGGTAGAGGCCTACATTGTGCGCATTCTTCTCCAAAATGGACAGAGAATATATTTATAGGGGCCTACCTACCTGAAGCAGCTCAACCCAATGTTTTCATCAAAGAGCTCGAGACACTTTTTTGATCGCTGAGCTTAACTCGGTAGAGAACTTGTTCATTTCCGCCGGGGTTTAAACAACACACATAGTGATGAACTACTAAATTAGTTCCCCGCAACGGATAGGCCGTCGTATACTAGGTGCGTCTCCTATTTGGATCTAATGTTGCTTGTCTCTCGGCTGAGACTAGCTGACACGAACGAAGGTATACGACAGTGACCATTACGGAGTTAGTGCCGTGATTACTGTGCCTGATGAATACGCGGAGGTAGCAGAGTATGTCCAAACGCACACCTACGATTGCGGTAGAATGCGTTGACCGCGCTTTGCCAGTTCCCTGACAAGAGCGCTCACTTCGAACACCTTCTTCCCACCGTCCAACAGGAACCTGTCAAAGTACGAGATTGACAGGTACTTCAAACCAATGGATAATATAATAATTGAGCAGACGATGGGCAGTACGATATCACGCCGAAGGTATTACGATACCACGAACTTGTACTGAAATGTGACAATCGAATCACTGCATAAACACTCCTGTCGAGATTCAAACTCTTGTTCATGTGATTTGCTGACAGATAAAACTCATCACTTCATCACTTCTACCTTCAAAATGATATCGATCATTAGCGATCAGAAAACCTTTATTTTTTTACTGGTCTCAATGACGATTTCATGGCAAACCACGCCATCGCCAATAAAGAGGCTAATACTCTATCCATATCGACGGAAGAACTCCAGGTGCTCGAGTCAGTGAAGAAATAGAAATCCGCCCGAGTTGATGTAATTTCGAATGTTGTGCTCAGGCACCTCACGCCAGTGTCTAGGAGATGTACACTGCAAAGAAACAGCACCAAAGATTGAATGCAGAATTATTCTCTCGAATCGACCAAGCGCCTCTTCATCCTATTTCGACAATCCCCAAACCTCTACACCGCGGCGATCGCCTATCACCATTTGATGAACTTTGGCGTTGTTATCATTAGTTGTTGCAGTTTTCGGACGTCCCGAACGTTTATCGTTTCCTAACCTCTCACGGCCACGTTTAAATTCAGCTGCCTAAAATTTCACTGTTTAAATGATTGTGCAGGGTCCCCACATACAGAGCCCAACTCATCTTTGATTTACGTAGGCGTATTGCCTTTCAAAAACAAAAAAATAATAACAGAGCGCAATACTCAATTTTGTCCATTTTCACAAAAACACTCACATCGACTCACTCAAGCGACTGTCAAATAAAAACTACGCGTCCAAAATGACTAAAATGTTGGTGAATAACTGTCAAAAGACGCACAACTACATTCACTAGCTTTTATTGACGAGTGCTGCTATCTTCACGTTGAGATCGGAAACTTTTCAGATCACTCTCGTACAAGGTGACGCAAAATGAATCGAAGTCAGTATTGGAGTACTGGAACCACAGGAGACCATTCAGGGTATGACCGGACTGGTCGTTGTGCCGAGAATACGCGGCTGTTTCTTCCGATGTCGCTGAAAACTAAGAAACATCATCCAGACGACGGGCCACGCAATGGGGCATCACCAGACGATCACTACGCGCAATCTCCCGTTTTGACGATTTAGAATGCCAGCAAGATCGCCCGAGTTGTGCCCATACGCTTAGAATCTTTGTCTCGAAATTCATCTTTTCCAAGATCAATGCTTCTGCGACATGTTGTATGACCGAAATCTTGTGTTGTGCGAATCCTGTTTGGTTTTGGAGAGAAGACTCTATGGTACTCTTCCTGATTGCATTTTGAACCAACGATTGGCAAGAATGATTCTGCTTTCGATTTCTGCATTTGTTTTGTTGGTGCATCTTAAGACGGAGCCAAGGTAGATCAAGTCCTTGGCTATCTAAAATTTATATCTGCTAATACGTATGTATGATCTGGCAGATATATTGGTGGTGTGAATCCGTTTTTTTTTTATGACAGGGCTTCGTTTTGCCCCCATTTATCGACAATCCGCTCTTATGCCCAAAAATGCTTCATTAACGCCTCGATACAATGTCGATGTCAATGGCAATGTAATCCAGTTAAACAGACTTGAAATTGTGTGCGATTCGACAACAGAACGCGTTTGGCCAAATGGCATAATTTTCTGTATTGTTTTCAATCGTTTCTTTTGTAGTGAGTCAATTGACCTAAGCTTTCTAAGAAACATGTTCTATTGTATTTTTGTCTGCTCTTTCCGAATCCGGCGACAGAATTGTTCTATCTGCCGCCATTTTTTTTAAATATAGAGGCTAAAAACAGAAAACATGTGAATTTCAATTATTTGTTTTCAAACAATTGTCAATTTAAACAATAATCCAATTACGATAGGAGCTAATACTTCGTATCTGGTGGCATAATCGATTTTCCTAAAAGATAGGACCGATAAAGAAAGGAAATTCAATACGGCGGATTTAAGATGGCGGCCCGCCGCGCAAAAAATTACCATTTTTATAAAATCAACCGATTTGGACCAAATTTGGTATATAGGGGTTTTCGAGGTCGCTGATCATGAATCTGAAGTCGGATTCACAAGCTGGTGGATCCAATTTTTAATCGATTTACACAATTCTTCCGCCATATTGGATCTATCATCTTGTATTTTGCAAATCCGACATCAAATTCATGATCAGCGACCTCGAAAACCCCTATATACCAAATTTAGTCCAAATCGGTTGACTTTGTAAAATGGCGATATACTCGTATATACAGTCTCCATAAATGGTTATTATATGTCCTCAGTATCGACTCTACTACAATAATAGTAGCCTATTTTCATCTCTGCAAGTTCACCTCTGGATTTAAATCCTTGACGTGTTTGTTTTGAATTCGGAGAGTTTGTGGAAGACACGATCGGCAAAGGTTTTAACGGTCTTTAGCTATGTTGATGTCTTAGTGCATCAAGAGTTGGTCTTCTCTAAGCATCCGTAAAAGTCATCCTTTATAGTGTCATTCTTGTCTTCTGACAAATAAGCCTGATGTTGTTAAATATTGCTTTTATACTGATAGTCATCAGGCGCTCCCTCTCATGCCTAAAGCTAAGATATTTTTTTTTAATTAAGCACGCTGGGAATAACAAAACCGCACCCAAACGAACATTGTCTTCCTTTGTCACAGCCTCATGCCGCGTGACAATATTGCAATGACTTTTTTTATTTTGTGAACTATTTAGTCGGCTATCACATTCAGCTTCACGACTCACAATCTTTTTTTTTTTGAAGCTTCTAGTACCTGTTGGAGCACTCAGACGCAAATACTGGTCCATTGTACTACCAGACTTGTCTTTATTGTATTTTCCCCGTTGTCCGGAGAAAAGTGAGCAGAGGCTTCAGTTATGTAGAGCTAAGAGATTCGGCACGCACCACACCGGTCCCAAAGGGTGCGCCACCTTGCGTGACAATCGCAGAGAAAGTGTTCTACTGTGTCATCCCCCTCGCAACAAACGTAGAGATGCTTGGCAAAAGTGTAATGGCCCGTAATGATGCCCACAAGACTTTTGCAATCATTTCTCCTTAAGTATAAGACGAATATGGGGACTTCTTGCAGACATCCTGCATCCTGGATATTCCCTCCATCCATGTGCATTAAAGACATAATCATTGATGTCAGATTTGACCATGAAAGCAGATAGACCTAGGGCGGGTCCTGAGAAACTCTCCTCTGAGCCCCTTCTAGCGAGTTCATCGGAGATCTCGTTTCCTGGGATCCCAGAGTGACCTGGGACCCATACAAGCTAAGTGAATTTAGTTTTCCCACTTTGTTCAAAAAGGTCTTGAGTTCATGCACTAATTTGGAGTTGGATAGAGGGTTGAACAGGTTTGAGTACAGCTTGGCTGTCACTGCAGACACATATGCTTTTTCCCCTCCATCTGTGTTTCACAACATAGTGCATGGACATTAGGATTGCCTAAATCTCCGCTTGGAAGACAGACGCATATTTTCCTAACGAGAAGTGCAGTCGAATGTTTTCGCGCTCAAAGAAAACTCCAGCGCCGGATCCCTGCCCAGTCCTGGAGCCATCTGTGAAAATGCGAAGACAGTCCATTCCAGGTTCAGTGTCTGGCCAAAGCCAGTCCTGATGCCATGGAAATATGACTGTGAAATTACAACGCAGTAGGATGGCAGATGTCATTGCGGCGAAAGGCATATCCATGAGACAGGGGTCGTAGGATATTTCTCGCGTAAGTACACTGTCACTCCAATGCGAGTGGTACCAAAGACCATTTCTCTTTAGGCGAGACATGGCTTTCAGTGCGCACCTTCTGATATATATGTCAAGGGGCGGAAAATTCACCATAGCATCTAGACCAGCTCCAGGTGTGCTGGGGAAAGTCCCCGAACAGCTGAGACAGAAGTTTGGTGAAGGAGGCCACGACGTGTTTGCGTGTTAGTATCTTCCACCAGACAACCGATGCATATAAGATTATCGATCTTATTATTGTGGTATAGATGCAAAGGACCTTTTTCGGCGATAAGCCCCATGTTATGCCAAAGGCACCTTTGCATTGCCAAGAAGCTGACAGCGCTTTAGTGGTTTTCGACTCAACATGCTTTGACCAAAGAAGCCTGCTAAGATGACTCCCAGGTACTTAGCTCCCTTGGATATCAGGATGGGAATGCCTTTTAGCACTAGCTGAGTAATGCCAGTTGTTTTCCTCCTTCTCGTGAAGAGAACGACATCAGTCTGAACAGGATTAACCGACGGCCCATTACTCGTGCACCAGTCCTCGATCGCATTTAGCGCCGTCTGTGCTTTGAGACAGACAGAGAGCACAGCAACATCATCCGCATAGACCGAGGCATATATTCCAGAGGCATTGAGATGATCGAGCAGAGAGTCGACCACCATGCACTATGTGTATGATAGCGGAGACAGGACGCCACCTTGCGGACAGCTTCTGCTTACGCCAAATTTGACACATTGTTCGAGGCTTGCATCGACGATTAATGGCACAAGCATTGTTTTGATCCACGAAACCCGTGCTCCATCTACGTCATGCCGTCTAGCGGCGATACACATGCTGTCGAAAGTTGCGTTATCAACAACTCCCTCAATAAAATGCCCAGCACGTACTCTTTCCTTTCAAGAGCACATTCACTTCTCCCAACTTCTGCGCAGTCTCGCAGGATTTTCCGCGCTGATAAACAGGTTGCATCTCCGAGAGAGGATGCATTCGAAGGGCAATTTTGCGCACGTGGAACTCTACTAGTCTCTCCATGCTTTTCAGCAAGAACTATGTTAAACTGATTGGTCCAAAACTCTTGGCGAGTGAATAATCTTCTTTTCCTATTTTGGGAATAAGGACCACTTTCACCGCACGCCAAGGAATAGGTATGTAGGCAAGTGCCAGGCTAGCAGTGAAAATTATTTTCAGAGTAGCTGTCTTATACCTTTTTGCAGCATAACAGGGTATATCCCATCAGTGCCCGGCGACTTGAAGCCATCGAAAGATGCCACAGCATAGATTCCACGCATAATGCAGCTGCGCCGAGTTGCTTTTTTTTTGTCGCAGTTACCATTGAAGGAGTGTACAACGAGCCGATGACAGTCTGATTTCCCGGGAAATGGGTCTGAAGCAGCAAACTAAGAGTTTCCGCTTTAGACTCAGTAAAGGTCCCATCAGATTTTCTGAGTACATCCAACTTTGTTGATTTTCCTCGCTTGAGGACATTAACCAACTTGCTGGTCGCGCTAAGGGATTTGATCTCTTCGCAGAAGGACTCATCGATTTACGAATAAGGTTGCTTTTGCTTCGATCGATATTTATTCCAGTCATCTTCCGAGTTCGATTTAAGTGATCTATTCAGGAGACTTCTGGCTTCCCTGTGAAGACTTTGGAGCTCGGCGTTTTTGACAGGACATGCGAGTTAAAAACAGTTGGCGATGGCGTTACGCAGGTTATGAACGGCATCATCCACCAATTGCTTTGTTATGAGTTTAGGTAGGATTTGAGTGGATTTCTCATCGACTCACAACTTACTTTCAATTTTCATCCTATGAGGCGAGAGCCTTCACTTACAACCTTAGGTGAGGCTGTCTCTTTTTCAATTTCCTCTTTCGACTTTCATTCGTGAGGCATGCGCTTTGACAGTCCTCTGTTTAAATAAAGTAGAAAGATTAAAATAAAATTAAATGAGAATGAAAATTAGCGAACAGAAGAAAAGAGAAACGTCAAAGTGAGTCGTGAGGAATTTTGCTCGCGACTTAACGTCATTTCCATTTTCCATCACATTCGCATTAATTTCTTTTTTGTTTTACTCTTATATAAGTCAAGAGTCTGCATTTGAAAGTCGATTTACTTCATTGAAAGAAAATATGTGCATTTACCTTAACTGAAATCACAGGAGAGCAAGGAAATCGTTTTTGGCATTTTTAGCTTCTTCCACGAATATGTACGTTTTACTTATTTATTGAACATATTCTCGCGCCTAAATTTATGCAGCCAAAATGAATGTAAATGATGACATTTCAAATGTCAATGATGTGTCAGAGCGCAACAAAAAGAAAATATTCATCAGCGATTACAATTTGCACCACAAAACCGAATATGATTTTCGGTTCCAATCACATTTAAATTACAAGTGACCCGTTTAACAATCCTAGAAATTTAGTCAGAGACCAGGATATATTCTAGTGACAAGCAATGAAATATTCAACCTCACCCACGCCATCGGCGAGTCATTCGTACACCAGCGGTGCAGGAAGCTATGCGTCCCGTGGGACATCACCTTTACCACCTCCGATAAACCATAAACGCGATTGCCTGTCAGCCACAACGAAAAGCTACAAATACCTTCGAAGACTGTTGAAATTCAATCAAATGGACTTTGAGTTTGCCCTCTGGCAAATGCTCTACTTGTTTTATGCGCCGCAGAAGGTGTACAGGAATTTTAACTATAGGAAACGTAAGAAGAATGAGGCTCGTATCAGGCGGGATATGTTTTAAGGTGTTTGATCTATTTTAGAAACAAAATCACAATTCGCTCGAGATGATCCGGCGTTTCTCGTCCTCTTAGTAATCTGCTTGTGTGGTAAGTCAAATGACTGATTTCTTGTATTAGTTCACCAACTAACTCGATCCGTTCTAGTTACTTCGATTTTATTTGCCTATGTGCTCAGCCTGGGCTTCTGGCAAAGCATCTCTTTCGTATTCTATGTCGTTTTCGTTGACTGTATATTCACGGGCCTCGTCGTCGCTACATTCTATTGGATTGCTACAAACCGATACCTGCGAAGCAGCAACCTGGAACCGGACGTTGAGTGGGGCTATGCGTTCGATGTGCATTTGAATGCATTCTTCCCCCCACTCATGCTGCTACATTTCGTTCAATTGTTTTTCTACAACTGGCTCATCAGTCAGGACATGTTCATCTCAAGACTTATTGGGAATACTTTTTGGCTGATGGCCTTATTCTACTACGTGTACATTACCTTCCTGGGATACAACTGTAAGGGATATCCCTTTTGCGTGGCAAATAGGTTTAACGATTTCTTTCGTTTCAGGTATTCCGCATCTAAAGAACACGCGCCTGTTCCTCATTCCCCTGCCCATAATATTTCTGTTCTATTTGATGACGATAATAATCGGATGGAACGTCACTGTGTCATTTATCATGTTCTATAAGTATAGGCTCTATTAGGTGGAATTCTGATGTTTTAGTTTACTCAATAACAGTAATAAACAAAACCATTAATTATTTAAGATTGCTCTTTTAACCCCCTACTAACCACGCGCCAAAGTAGGCTAGAGACATCTTGACAGCGGAGGAAGGAGAGTCAGCAACATGAGCAAGGCTTAGAGGAAGTGAACTAGTACTATCTAGGCCAAATAAAAAGTACCTCGGGGCTCATCTCATCCTACGACAAATATCTAAAAACCCGGATATCATGTGCCACAATGCTTTATTGCCGCGACTAACAGTAACTTTAACACAATTCATATCCTAAGCTAAGTTCGAAGGCTTGACAAAGGTGCGTTTGCGTTTCATCTTCTTCCTAGTCAGCTCCAGTTGATGCAGTTGCGTATGTACTTCGGCAAATATTTCCTTTTGCTCCTCTTCGGGTATTGTTGCTCGGTATTGCTTCATCAAGTCGTACTTTTCCCACGGTTTCTTGACCCTCTCTGCGCTAAGTATATGTTTCTCCTTAATATATTGATTGATATTCGCAACACCTTGCAAATCCTGACGTTCCCACCTCTCTAGCCATGGCCGTGGCTTGAGGGTAACTTTAACATTATTTACTGGTACGGGTGTGCCTTCCGGGAGGACCTCAGCCTCCATGTTAACGTCGAAAGTGCTGAATTCTGATAGTGCATCCCGCAAGTAGTACAACTTGTCATCAAGGCGTTTTTCCAAGCGTAGAACTTCGATTTTCTGAATGGTTGGGTCATACATCTCGTAACGCACTTCAACACCTTGGTGGTCGATCACATTACGGAGGACGAAGCGGGCCCGAAGTCCGCACCGATCGCGATCGATGCAAATCCCTGAAAGCAAGATCCCGATTAGCGCTATTCATTGATTTTCCTTGTGACCTGGACTTACCGACAAAGCGACCGACCTTTCCTGCTGCATGGGGATCTGAACTCGTCACGGCAAGTATAGATCCAACGTAGAACTCTGGAATATCAATAATTTTCCGGCGCTCAATCATATCCAGACGTTCTAGCTTCTCGCGGGTAGCATTACGCCATTCGACTTTAGGATCGGGAAGAAATTCGGGATAAATGAACCGGTAATTAGTTAAAGTGACTTGTTTTCTTGGATCTTGTGGCGGCGTTGGAGGAGTTTGGGTAGTTTGAGAGCTCGATTGAGTAACAGGCGCCTCCTTTGCTTGAGGTCTTGTCGCAAACGTTACTGAAAGTACAGAATATTGTGTTGGTTATAAAGCAAAAGCATTATAAAGGTTAAAATTACCGATTCGTTTGAGGTTTTGCTGCTGAAGAATATTTTTATTGAATATTGCTCTTGACACATTCATATTTGATTGAAAATTAGACAATAAACCTCATCGGGAAATTGCAAGAGGGAAAATATGCCGAACTTAACCTGACACCTAAACGTCAAACTGAAAAGGGGCAAGAGCTTGAACTGAACAATTGTCAAGTTGACACCAGTCAGAGATGGACTGTAGCAATAAGAAAAATCTACTACAAATTACCTAAAAAGTTATTTAACCTTTCTGTCAATGAGTACGTGTGGCCAGTTTTCCATTTTCGAGACCATTTCTTCATAATTGTTTGTGTAGCTATCTTTGCCAAATTTCCTGACTTTGTCAGCCTATGTATTTTTAATGCTTTAGTGTGGGCAATCAATTTAAAATCTATGTGGGGGAGAAAAAAGGCAGTATTTCTACCACAACCCAGAATTGGAGAGTGCCCACTAACTGTTCCTTTTCGGACCACAGCCGGATACTCTTCAACCTTAACGTCATTAAAGAAAAACCGAAACCTTTCAGAAACCCTCAGAAGACAGACTGGAATCTTTTCTCAAACCTAGTTGCCAACAGGTTAGTACCGCCACAAGCCATCACTAATCCTGATCCAACTTACATTGAGAATTCAGTCGAAAATCTTGTGAGAATTCTGAAAGCGGCTTTCAACAAATCCTGTCCTTTGCAACGTGCTCGCAGGAAGACCAGCGCAGTCTGGTGGACCACAGAGCTAGAGGAACTCAGGACGAGGACCCGAACTCTATTCAATAGAGCAAGGATCTCAAACAGAACCGAAGACTGGGATAATTACAAATCCAGCTTCAACGAATACAAGAGCAAAACAAGAGCAGCAAAATCTAAATCCTGGCGGGAGTTCTGCGAATCAATGGAGGATATCAACGAAGACGCAAGGCTCAAGAAGATCCTATCCAAGGACCCCAGCGTCCCGGGATTCATCCTTAAACCAGATGGTTCTTGGACAGAATCCAGTCAGGAATCCTTAGAACTGCTGACTGAGACCCACTTCCCAGGCTGTAAAACCTCTGAAACCACAGTCTCCTTCGAGACGACGGTTCCTACGGTTCACACAACCGAAGAAGTAATAAACAAGATTATCACAACGGATAAAGTATCATGGGCAATAAATTCGTTCAAACCCTATAAATCTCCGGGCCCGGACGATATCTTGCCAGCGATGCTTCAAAAAACACAGACCCACACTGCACCCCATCTCGTAAGCATTTTTTTCCAATTGCCTGCGCGCGGGGTACATCCCAACACAGTGGAAAGAAATAAAGGTAATTTTCATATCTAAGGCAGGTAAACCATCCCATACTGCCGCAAAGGACTATAGGCCAATTAGTCTCTCGTCATTTCTATTAAAAACCTTGGAGAGACTCATTGACCTATACATCAGAGGACTCACAAATTCACGAAACTTATGCAACACTCAAGACGCCTACCTCAAAGGCAGATCAGTGGAAAGTGCTCTGCATAGTGTTGTCCGTGAAATTGAGGACTCGCTGAACTTAAAAGAGTTTACAATGGCAGCCTTCCTCGACATAGAGAGGGCCTTCAACAATGTAAACACAGAGGCCATAACAACAGCTCTTGAGGACATAAAAGTAGACAAATCCATTGTAATCTGGATTGAGAATATGTTGAAGAACAGAATTATCAATGCAGACATTGGACACAGTTCTATAAGGAAAGTGACAACTAGAGGCACACCACAAGGAGGACTTCTCTCCCCCCTACTGTGGCTTCTAACAGTCAACAAGATCCTCAAATTCTTTATGGAAAAAGACACAAAGATCATAGCGTACGCGGATGACCTGGTTATCTTGATAAAAGGTAAATTTCTACCAACTATCAGTGGACTAATGGAATCTGCGCTGAGTGAACTCTCCTCGTGGGCAAGACAGAACGGTCTGAGAATAAACCCCCAGAAAACCGAGCTGGTCTTGTTCACCAGGAAAAGGAAAATTCCGATATTTGCTCCCTAAAGGTAGAGATCACCCCACTCAAACTCAAAGCGGAAGCAAAATATCTAGGCATCATTCTTGACTCTAAGCTCTCCTGGAAAAGGAACCTGGAGGAAAGGATGAAAAAAGGATTGAACGCTTTTTATGCATGCAAAAAGACCTTCGGAAAAAGATGGGGCTTGCAACCGTACATCATTCATTGGATGTACACAGCAATCATCAGACCCATTTTAACTTATGGGGCCCTAGTCTGGTGGACTGCTAGCAGCATAAAAAGCTATATGAACATGCTCAGGTCAGCCGCTGTTTGTACAACGGGAGCCATGAGAAGCACGCCGCAAGCAGGGTCTCCTCCCCCTGGATCTATTCATAAAAGGCTGCGCTGCAAAGAGCGCTCTCAGACTAAGGGAGTCCTCTCTGTGGAAGCAAGCCGACTATGGACATGCGGCCATACTCAGAATAATAGACGACCTGGGAAGGAAACATGGTTTTAGTAGCCTCGCAGCTATGACCGACTATATTTCCCCCCAAAATGACTTCTCTCTCAGAATACCAATCCTTTTCCCCGACCGAGAAGAGTGGCTATCAAACGCCGTAATCAACGACCACGAGATCACTCTCTTCACCGACGGATCGAAAATGGACACAGGCACTGGGGTCGGGTTCTATTCTGATACCCTCCGTAAACAGGAGTCATTCAAACTCCCTGATCTGTGCAGCGTTTTTCAAGCAGAAATCCTGGCAATAGAGAAAGCAGCCAAACACCTACAGGTAGCCGATATCCCACCATCTGATATCACTATCTTCGTAGACAGCCAGGCTGCACTGAAGTCAATAGAATCCTGTATAACGAGATCAAAGGCTGTCATGAAATGTCGCGACTCACTGAAGTCCATCAGACACCAGAAAGTTAAACTCTGCTGGATCCCCGGCCACAGCTCATTCGCAGGGAACGAAAGAGCAGACGAACTGGCCAGGCAAGGTTCTGAAATGGACATCAGCAAAGCGGACACGTCATTGCAACCACCGATCAGCGCATTATACCGGATCATAAACGACACAATCATCAAAGAGGCCAACTCGTCTTGGCTTACAAGAAACGACAGCTACACGACAAGATCATCGTGGCCAGAGCTCAATGCCGGAAAAACAAAGAAGCTCCTGGCGCTGGACCGTAACTCGATCCGCATGCTCGTCGGAGTGATCACAGGACACTGTCCCATTGGAGCAATGCTCCGGAAATGGGACTCGGGATCCAGCGATCTCTGCCGGAGCTGCGGCGATGAGGAAGAAACTGAGACGATCCAACATCTGCTTTGCCACTGTCCAGCTTTCCAGAATCGACGCCTAGTGTCACTAGGCCAAAGATTCTTTACAGAGATTGCGGACGTGGCTAATGCACATATATCGGATCTTCTAAAATTCATTAAGAGCACGGGGTGGTTTCAGGCACCACGTGATAGGACAGATTAATTTTATGTGTACCCACACAAACGAAGGGATCCGAGTTAGCGCAGTGGTAAAGCGCCCGACCTGAAATCGGAAGGTCGTCGGTTCGAGTCGGCTGTCGGGAAAAAAGTTTGTTCGTGCTTTTTGTTTTCTTTTCTTCTCCGTGTTCTTTCTGCTACTTCTAAAGTAAATAAGTCATGAAAAGGCGCAAAACGGTTAGCGCAAGGCCCAACCCAATTAAGCGTCCCTCCCTCACCCCTTCGGCTGAAAAGCTGCTAGTCGAAGCGAGGAAAGGGGCGCCATCACGCGCCCTCTCAAGTTCGGGTACTGAGGAGGAGCTAAGCGAGCTCGAGGAGGAGGAACGTATCCTACGTGCCAAACTAAAGGACGTAGTCGACAAACTAAATAAGATGCGGCAGAAGGAGAAAGAGGAGGCAACGGCCGTCCAGCTTCAGTCACATCAACAGCAGCAACAACAACAGCAGCCGCAACAGAAAAAGCTGGAAAAAAAAACGACCGAACAGCAGCCACAACCTAAACTGCAGCACCAAAGACAGCAGAAGAAGCAGCAACCACAGCCGCAGCACCAACAACAACAACAGCCACAGCAGCAGAAACAACAACAATACTCGCAGCAGCAGAAGCAGCAGCAACAACTACAGCCGAAACAACAGAAGCAGCATCAACAGAAGCAGCAGCAACAGAAAAAGCCGCAACGTCCCAAGCAGAAGGTGCCACCTATCCTTACCCACACCACGGCTCTACGCGAAACAATTGACTTATGTAAGTACGTTATTGGTGTTGGCAATTTCGTCTTTTTTTTTTTTTTCATTTTTATTTCATATTAACTTATATCTATCTTACCTAGTCAAAAATGCTTAAAACTAGCTTAACTATCTTAACAAATGTAACTATCTTACTGGCCCTAGGCGGACACTCTAAAACAAACAGAACAATTGAAACATACTTATGTCTTTCGACGTCTACATGAATTTACTATTAACATTATTATAACTAACTAACTTAAGCTAAGAAAAATGTTTTTTTTTTATTAAAAAACTTAGCATATGATCATTTGTTTTTTAAATATTTTATATAAAACTTAAAACTACCTTAAACTAATTAAACCTAACTAAACCTATCTTATTCTAACTTAACTAAAATATATATACACAAATATATACATTATACAGGGTGTCCCACGAGCAGTGTGCCAAAAAGCTTATATACATATGTATACATCTTTTTTTTTTATGTTTTTATTTTTAATTTTTTTTTTTGTTTTAAGTTTTATTCTTTTTTTGTGATTTTTCATTTTGTATTTTTTTTTTTTTTTTGTCGTTTTTGCCCTAGCCTACCCTAACCTACCCTACCCTACCTTACCCTACCCTAGCCTATGTAAGCCTGCCATTGGTGTTAGGCAGGCCTTGCCGTGAAGAGGCTGCTTCTATCAAGGTGTCCGTTGACGGAGTTCTCTCCAGCCACCAAAAGCGTTGATGCTGGCGGACTACGTCTCCTCGATCCCGGCGTGAGACCGATCTACAGAACCTGAGGCGCTCGGGCTCACGGAGCGCGACATCGGGTTCGTAGAGGAATCGCCGCTCCACGGAATTGCGACCCACGTGGAAGATTAGCGGTAACGCCAATCTGTCCTGGATCAGCCCACATCTATCTAGATAGAGGAATGCTTCTGGCGGGACAAAGCCGTTAAGGCGCACTCTCTCATGATATAGATCGTTGGGGTAGTAAGCCCCGAAGATCAGGCTATTGACCGAAGTCATTGCTCTTGCAACGTGGCTTCGAATCAGTTTGATCAGAAAATTATCCACCCGTAAAATCCTGGCCCTATCGTATAGAACCTCGTTCGCGTAAAATTTCGTGTACTCGAATTCGGGAGTCCTATGTAGCCCGAGACAAGTCCTAAGACATTGTCTCTCAAACACCCGAATCCTTTCCATCAAGCTGGCTCTCACATTGAACCAGACGGGGCATCCATAGGCAACCATGGGCCTGATTAAGGCCATGTAGCAGATTACTTTCACCCTGGAATCAAGTTGGCTGCTATGAAACAGCCATCTTGTCAGAGCGAAAGCGCCCCGGGCCCTTGCCAGAGCAGCATCTACATGTTTGTCAAAATATAGATACTGGTCCAGCACGATCCCAAGGTATCTGACTACACTTTGTCTCGCCAGTGGACGCCCGTCCGGCCCAAAGATAGAGAACCTGCGCCAATTTTTTCTAGTGTCCCGAGAGGCCCTAGACAAAGGCGTTCTGAACAATATAGATTCTGATTTCTGGAAGTTGATTTTCAACATCCAGTCATCACAATACTGCTGAATTTTTTCGAAGTCACGCTGCAGAAGAGTAACAATGACGTCGATCGTTGGACCTGATCTGTACGCGATTAGGTCATCTGCGTACGCTATTGAGTGGTGTAGAGAAACAAGTAGATCACTCAGGTAAATGCTGAAAAGGATCGGCGAATTTACCGTACCCTGTTGCAGTCCGTTTTTGATTTCAAATATTTGGGTAGAAGTTACATTGGCAATTTTCACAACGAACTTTCTACCGGTTAACATGTCAAAAATCATATATAGCAGTGGTTTACTTATGCCCAGCCGACTGAGCTTGTAATAAAGGCCTTCTAACCATACAGTGTCGAAGGCTTTTTCCAAGTCAATCAAACAGGCACCCGTGCATTGGTTCTGCATTTATTCCATTGGATATCCGATACAAGTTTCGACGCGGCATGAATAGTGTCATGCCCCGCTCTGAAACCGAATTGGTTATCCGGGATGATTTTATTGTCCTCAACCCATTTAGACAGGGCTCTATGGATCACCTTCTCGAAGACCTTGCTGATACTCGGAAGGAGACTGATCGACCGGAGATTTGCCGGGTTAGAGGTGTCTTTCCCCTTCTTGGGGATTGGTTGAACCACCGCTGTCTTCCAATGCACTGGATAATATGCATTATTAAATGCATTGTTGAACAGGATGGCGTACCTCTCTACAGCCAGTTGCCTTAGCACAACATTGGATATGCCGTCGATACCCGCGGATTTTTTCCTTTTCAATGACTGAAAGATCATCTGGAGATCTTCCGTCGAAATGAACAGGGTGTTAGCCCCCTCACTGGCGATGGCATTGCTTGCCATGAAATCTTCATTGAACCTGGTAAAACCAAGATTCTCAGATCGCCAATGATCGAAATCATTTCTAAGGTAGAAGTGATGAAGCAGGGCTCTGTTCTCCAGGTCATGGTTCGGGCGAATACTATCATTCACCTTGTACACTTCCTGGAAAACAGCTCCCACTGTCGCCACCTTCTCCTGAGGATCCTCAATCACGAAAATGTCGTCATCCAGGATGGCGCCATCTGGATCGATGCTAACTGTCTGTAGCAAACGTTCATTGTCTGACGTTCTCGGAAGTTTCAGATCCTGAATGTCATTCTGATTGTTTCTCCGAAATATTTTATTTATTTGCGGAAACATACTCGCGCTGTTGGACTTTACAGCACGAATTCTGTTGTTCCAATGCAAACTTATAGATATTCTGTAATTTTCTCTGATCAATTGTTGGAGATTTTTAATCAGTGACTTCAGTGTCCTGACCTCCGAGTTTTGTCTGTCGGTAAACCGCCTGTACAAGAGTTTGAGTCTTGTTAGGAGTCTACTTTTTTGTCTATGCAGTGCGTCGATTGGCGCGTTTCGGTATATGTTTGTGGTATCGTGCTGTCTTTGACGTGGTATCGTACTGTTCATAGTCTGTTTAATGATATCGTCAATTTCTTTGAGATACCTGTCAATCTCGTGGTTTGACAGGTTCCTATTAGTTGGTGGGAAGGAGGCGCTCGAAGTGAGCGCTCTCGTCAGGGAATTGGCGAAGCGTGGCCAGCACACCCTACTGTAATCGTAGGGGTGCGTGTGGACGTACTCTGCCATTTCCGCGAACTCGTCAGGTACTGTGATCACGGCACATAGTCCGCAATGGTCACTGTCGTATACAATGGTCCGTAGACAGTTAATAGACCATTCGTTCGTGTCTGCCAGTCTCAGTCGAGAGTCTATCAGCATTAGATCCAGATAGGAGCCGCTCCTAGGATACGATGGACTATCCGTTGCGAGCAACTTGACTCTATATTCAATGTTGTGAAGAACCCACCAATGGCTTAGTAGGCTCCCCCTAGTGTTGGGAATGTTATTTCCCCAATCACTATGTTTGGCATTTAAATCGCCGGCCAGGATGTAGAAGTTTTCTACCGAGTTCAAGCGCAGAGATCGAAAGAGTGTCTCGAGTTCTGCGATAAAAATATTGGGTTGAGGTGCTTCAGGTGCATAGGCTGATACAATGTACATTCTCTTTCCGTTTCGGAGAGGAATGCACACAATACAGGCCTCTAGCACCTGGAACCTCCGCACTTCGCCGCTATATATGACTTTATGTTTAAGATTATTTTTAATGAACATCGCAACTCCCCCGCCTTGAGTAGCGTTGGGTCGGTCTCTTCTAATTATTTTATACGAACTGTGCCGGATTTTGTGCTTCTGGTTTAGCTTTGTTTCGCTAACCAAGAGTACATCGGGGCTTTCGTCCTGCAACAGGTTAAAAAGTACGGCTCGTCGCTCGATCCTTATCAGTGAATTTACATTCACCGATAGGATCTTCAAGTGTCTCTCTGCCAGCGTACCCATCATGACCTTAGGTGCGCTAGGCCCGGCAGAAGCGAGCAGATACTATCTACTCGGGTCGCCGTTTCCTGGATCTGTTTTTGGAGCTGCCCAATCTGCCCTTGGATTGCGAGCAAGATCGAACAGACATCCACCTCGGCCCCCGGTGCCTTAGAGACAGGCAATGGGGCTTTAGGAACAGCCACGGGTTTTTGTACCGTCTTTCCCGAACCTGCCGCCATTTGGGCGTAGGTCAACTGGGATGTGACGGCTGGTGTTTGGAAGCGACCCGAGGGACGCTTCTCCTCGACCTTCTGCTTACGGGCCAGGTTTTCTTTCTTGATGTCCTGGAACTTAGGACATCCCCGATAGTTTGCAGGGTGCCCTCGGTTCCGACACAAGACACACTCGAGCTGCTCTCTGTCCGCCACCTTGTCTTTCCCAAGGTCGCATTCCTCGTTCTTGTGATTCTTTGCACACTTAACGCATCGAGGCTGCATTTCGCAGTTCGACGCGGCGTGCCCGAATCTTTGGCAGCGGATACATTGCAAAATGTTTCCTTGCCTTTTTAATATTTCCCATGTTACACGCTGGGAAGCCAAGGAAGTAATGGACCTTAACCTCTCCAGCTTGCTGTTGGGTGTGAGCTGTACCACGAAGAAGGGAATCACTCGCTTCTCCCGTCGGGAGCTCACCGTGGAAAATGGCTTAACCGCCACGAATTTGAGGTCGTCACTCTCGAACTCTTTGAGCTCTGAGAGCATTTCCTCGGGATCTGTGATAGATTCCACGCCTTTGAGGAGCATCGTCCGCAACCTCTCGGCCTTTGGAGTGAAGGAGAAGAACTCCGTCGTTGACTCCTTCAATAGGCTTTTAATACGCTTATGCTGCTCCAGTGTCTTGCACTGAATTTCTGGCCCAAACATTTAAATTCAAAATTACCTACACCAATGGCATACTTACACACATCGATGGTTTCTCGTAAGGCCGTGGTATAGGTGAGGATCGGTGGCACTTTCTCCTTTTTCGGGCGCTGTTGCTGCGACTGATGCTGTTGCTGCTGCTTCTGCTTCTGCTGTTGCGGTTGTTGTTGCTGCTGCTGCTTCTGTTGCTGCTTCAGCTGCTGCGGTTGTTGTTGCTGCTGCTGCTTCTTCTGCTGCTGCGGTTGTTGTTGCTGCTGTTGTTTCTGCTGCGGCTGTTGTTGTTGCTGCTGTTTCTGCTGCTGCGATTGTTGTTGTTGCTGCTGCTTCTGCGGTTGTTGTTGCTGCTGCTGCTTCTGTTGTTTCTTCTGCGGCTGCTGTTGTTGTTGCTGTTTTACTTCTTCGGCGGCTATTGCCTCCTCTTTCAGCTTCTGCAACGCCTTAATTTTGTCAACTACGGCCTGTAGCTGGGCGCGCAGGAAGCGTTCTTGCTGCTCCAGCACACTACGTTCGTCCTCCGTAGCCGAACTTAAGAGGGCCGCGAAGGGGTTGTTGTCCCCCATGTAGCGGCCTTCTCTACCGTCGGAGAGGTATTCGACCTCTGCTTCCATGGGGATCACTTTCTTTACTTGTTGCTGTTGTTGTCCGGCTGCTTCGGACGTCGATGGTGGTGATGATGGCGCCCCTTTCCTCGCTTCGACCTGCAGCTTTTCAGTCGAAGTGGGCGCTTAATTAAGTTCGGCCTGGAGTTGACGCTTCTGCGCCTCTTCATTACGACGGCCGGCGTTGCGAAATCGGATGATAAATCATCCGATTCCGATTCCGTCTGACGAACGGGTCCTCCCCCGCCGTCTCCCGACATGTCTTCTCGCTACTGTTGTTACTACTGTTAGTAGTGGAAGAACACGAAAAAACACGAAAAATATTTTTTTCCCGAATGGGGATTTGATCTGCCGATCTTCGGATTACCAGTCCGGCGCTCTACCACCGTGCTAACCTTATAGTTGTGAGGTGTTTGACTAAGTCCGCACTTGTACTATTTATTGTTTATTTTGCTTTCCACTTATGGAAATCAAGCCGAAACACTCCCTACCACTGCACTGGTCTGTGATCAACTGCGAGGCAATTTCGTCTTTAAAGGTATAGGTGAGAACCGCTATGCTATCCAATGTAACACACTGGAGCAGCATAAGCGGGTCAAAGAACTATTAAAAGAGACCACCACTGAGTTCTTTTCATTTACCCCCAAGACCGAGAGGCTGCAGACGATGCTCCTCAAAGGCGTGTACTCAATTACTGACCCCGAGGAAATGCTCTCAGAGCTCAAAGAGTTCGAGAGCGACGACCTCAAATTCGTGGGAGTCAAGTCGTTCACCACGGCGCGGGCCAGACGGGAGAAGCGTGTGTTACCTTTCTTCCTGGTTCAGCTCGCACCCAATAGCAAACTGGAGAGGATAAGGACCATCACTTCCTTACCACCCCAGTCTGTAAAATGGGAAAAATTAAGAAGACACGGAAACATTTTACAATGTATCCGCTGTCAAAGGTTCGGGCACGCCGCGTCGAACTGCGAGATGCAGCCTCGATGTGTTAAGTGTGCAAAGAACCACATGAACGAGGAATGCGATCTGATACAAGACAAGGTGGCGGACAGGGAGCAGCTCGAGTGCGTGCTCTGTAGGAATCGGGGACACCCTGCAAACTATCGGGGATGTCCTAAGTTCCAAGACATCAAATCAAATCTGGCTCGTAAGCAGAAGATTGAGGAGAAACGTCCGGCAGGTCGCTCACAAACATCAGCCGTCACACCCCAAATGACCTACGCCCAAATGGCGGCAGGTCTGACGCAGACGGTACAAAAGCCTGTGGCTGTTACTTAAACCCCAGTGCGACCTGCGTTCGATCTTGCTCGCCATCCAAGGGCAGATCGGCCAGCTCCAACAGCAGATCCATGAGCAGGCGACCCGAGTCGACAGAATCTACTCGCTTCTGCCGGGCCTAGCGCCCCTTTAATCGTAATGGGTACGCCGGTAGAGAGTCCCTTAAAGGTCCTGTCGTTGAATGTGAATTCACTGATTAGGATTGAGCGAAAAGCTGTACTTTTCAACTTGTTGCAGGACGAAAGCCCCGATGTACTTTTGGTTAGCGAAACAAAGAAAGATTTTTGACATGTTAACAGGTAGAAAGTTCGTAGTGAAAATTGCCAACGTGACTTCTACCCAAACATTTGATATTAACAACGGACTGCAACAGGGTACGGTGAACTCGCCGATACTTTTCAGCATTTACTTCAGTGATCTGATAGCTTCTCTTCACCATTCAATAGCGTACGCGGACGATTTAATTGCGTACAGATCTGGTCCAACGATCGACGTCATTGTTACTCTTCTGCAGCGTGACTTCGAAAAAATTCAGCAGTATTGTGATGACTGGAAGTTGAAAATCAACTTCCAGAAATCAGAATCTATATTGTTCAGAACGCCTTTGTCTAGGGCCTCTCGGGACACTAGAAAAAACTGGCGCAGGTTCTTAATTTTAGGACCGTACGGGCGTCCACTGGCGAAACAAAGTGTAGTCAGATACCTTGGGATCGTGCTGGATCAGTATCTATATTTTGACAAACATGTAGATGCTGCTCTGGCAAGGGCCCGGGGCGCTTTCGCTCTGACAAGATGGCTGTTTCATAGCAGCCAACTTGACTCTAGGGTGAAGGTAATCTGCTACATGGCCTTAATCAGGCCCATGGTTGCCTATGGATGTCCCGTCTGGTTCAATGTGAGAGCCAGCTTAATGGAAAGGATTCGGGTGTTTGAGAGACAATGTCTCAGTTACATAGGACACCTGAATCTGAGTACACGAAATTTTACCCGAACGAGGTTCTATATAATAGGGCCAGGATTTTACGGGTGGACAATTTTCTGATAAAACTGATTCGAAGCCACGTTGCAAGAGCAATGACTTCGGACAATAACTTGATCTCTGGGGCTTACTACCCCAACTACTTGTACCACGAGAGGGTGCGCCTTAACGGCTTTGTCCCACCAGAGGCATTCCTCTATTTAGACCAATGTGGGCTAATCCAAGATAGATTGGCGGTACCGCTAATCTTCCACGTGGCCCGCAATTCCGTGGAAGGACGGTTCCTCTACGAATGTGATGTCGCGCCCCACGAGCCCGAGCGCCTCAGGTTCAGTAGGCGATTCACGTCAAATTTTTGTAAACAATCACGCACATTGTTATAATTCCAATAGTGTGTGTGGCGGGAGTACACTGCGGTACAATGAAATGAACTCACACGTATTCACGATTAGAGTTTGTTTGTAACGGGTTTTGTCGCTACGCACCTGAACCTCTGTCAAAATCTCGTCAAAATTTCAGGGTGTCACGGGGGAAGACGTACTAAAGACGCACGTCTCACGTCTCATTCTGGTTTCTGGGTGTGACCACCGGTGTGTCAAGTGGCACTGTACACATCAATTTATTACCAAAGTACCACTTGACCCATCGGTGGTCATGGTCTAATAACTAGTGTTGGGTAGGACACGCATTTTTATTGAGTTTGTATGAGGTACTCATTTGGGGGAGTGAAGTGGTACATTGTCCCACCTCATTTGAGGTAAAGGATGTTTCTTATAGAGGTATAGAACTTTGAAATGGAATAAAACAAAGATGATTTTTTTAAAATGACATGAAATTGACTTTATTCGAAAGATAATCTTCTACCATTATAATTTAAATATAATTTCTGGTATATGAGCGCCACGGCTGGTTCGAAAGTAGTCTAATTTGGAGGTCCAATTTTCAATGATTTTTTCCAACATTTGTGGCCGTATATCGGCAATAACGCGGCGAATGTTGTCCTCCAAGTGGTCAATCGTTTCGGATTTATCGGCGTAGACTAGCGACTTCAAATATCTTCAGAGAAAATAGTCAAGCGGCGTTAAATCGCAGGATCTTGGAGGCTAATTCACGGGTCCGTAACGTGAAATTATGCGGTTACCAAACGTTTCCTTCAATAAATCAATTGTGGCACGAGCTGTGTGACATGTTGCGCCGTCTTGTTGAAACCTCAGCTCCTGCACATCATGGTTGTTCAATTGATGAACGGAGAACTCAGTAATCATCGCTCTATAGCGGTCACCATTGACTGTAACGTTCTGGCCAGCATCGTTTATAAAGAAGTACGGACCAGCCCATAAAGCACACCAAAAAGTCAGTTTTGGTGGATGTAACGATGCCTCAACATACACTTGAGGATTATCATCACTCCAAATACGGCAGTTTTGTTTATTGACGTATCCATTCAATCAAAAGTGAGCTTCATCGCTAAACAAAAATCGCTTATGAAAATTGGGATGAACGGCAATCTTGTTTTGGGCAGTCATATGCCAGAAATTATATTTAAATTATAATGTCAGAAGATTATCTTTCGAATAAAGTCAATTTCATGTCAATTTAAAAAAATCATCTTTGTTTTATTCCATTTCAAAGTTCTATACCTCTATAAAATACACCCTTTACATCTTGTCACACATCCCATTGATAGCTTGCAATATGTACTAATGCAAAAGTCGTGAGGTGCCTCTGACTATGACAAGAATTGAAGTGGTACAAATTTGAGGTGTTGGGATATTTTTGTACTGTGACAAGAATTGAAGTGGTACAAATTTGAGGTGTTGGGATATTTTTGTACTGGTGTATGGGACATGAGGATGTGAGGTGCTCTGACTATGACAAGAATTGAAGTGGGAAAAATATTTTTTTTGAGGTGTTGGGATATTTTTGTACTGGTGTATGGGACATGAGGATGTGAGGTGCTCTGACTATGACAAGAATTGAAGTGGGAAAAATATTCTTTTTTGAGGTGTTGGGATATTTTTGTACTGGTGTATGGGACATGAGGATTTGAGGTGCCTTGACTATGACAAGAATTGAAGTGGGAAAAATATTATTTTTTGAGGTGTTGGGATATTTTTGTACTGGTGTATGGGACATGAGGATGTGAGATGCTTCTGACTATGACAAAAATTGAAGTGGGACAAATAATTTTTTTGAGGTGTTGCGACATTTTTGTAGTGATGTATGGGACGTTTGTAGTGCATCTTGTATGAGTAACCCAACACTACTAATAACGGCACAATTTCACTAAAAAAAACTATCAAACACATAAAACATACACTAAAATACATTTTACCGCAGAAAAACACAGTTGGCACTTTAGTAATATTTTTTGACTTGCACGTGGGCATTCAACGTGTTAATGATATAAACAAGTAATACGCATTCATAACTAATAATATTGCTAAGACGAAACCCGAATATCTCTTGGCATTAAGAGCAAGTTCTATTAATGCATTTAAACCCAAATATTCTAAAATATTAGACGAAAATATCCCCAAAGGCAGTTAGAATCTCTATTACCCAAACGCATTCTTTAAATATTTTTTAACAATATCAATTATTATGTCGTACTACAAATCTAGTACATCTACTACAATTTTGTGCACTCCTCGTCTACCTCGTTTAGCAAAAAATTCAAATCAAATTTCCATAAAGATATTAAATTCAATCATCAATAATGCTATACATAAAATCGATTTATCATATCGAAAAACCAATTAAACTTTTCTTCCAGCGTAAAAACATCCACAAACCCCCTACAGAATCAATTCCAGTACCACAACATGACTGCAGTACTACTCGTTAAAATTACGACGAAAGTATAAAAAGCCTTCATTTCACTGGCGGCTCCGGCTTCGTTGTCAACTCGAAGTCCAATTTGTTGTTTCGCATGTGGGCAGAGGAGGAAGGCGACAACTTTTTTTCCAAGGAAATCAATGTGGTTGTCTCGTCTCACAGTCGTGCCGTCGATGCCGTAGCTGTCGTCATCGTCACATCAACTGTCGCCATTATGTGAATTTCTTTCGAGCGGTGAAGACGTCGTGTTGTGAGCGTTTTACCATCGTTCGTCTGCCACCACAATTGTCAACGGCGCTGACATTTAACTTTTTTTTTATTTCACCTTTATTCAGTAAATATTTCTGGGAAATTTCCCTTCGTTTTTTCTTTTCTTTTTTTGTTAATTTGAACTTTTGTTCCATCTTGGTTAATTTGGTTTGAAGGGTGTACAAAAAAAAAAAAAAAAAACGCGACTGGTGGTTATCTGTTTTGTTTTTTTACCGTCCACTTTGTTACCTTCTGGGGATTCCCAAGAACTCACGACCGGTGGAGGAGTAGCATAGTGATTACTGGAAATTAATTTTACTTTCGGGCGGATCAAAAAACGGCCTCAAAATTGCGGAGAAAAAGGTGCCAATGGCTTTGTGCCAAACTTCAGTGGTAAGTGGAATGAAATTTTTGTTTAATTTCAGGTTTAGGGTTGTAGGGAAGGATATGATGGGGGGAGCATATGGTTGTCGCTTGCGACATATGGAGGAATGTTAAGCAGTTATGAATGGAAATTTGCTAGGTCGTTGTGCTTAGATTTGCATTGTCAGATGATGTGATTGCAAGCCGTACTTCTACGTTGGTCGATGGCAGCAGACTCAATTGCGTAATGTTTGTTGCTTGTTTTCCATTAAATAACCCGATGCGATAGCGATGCTACATCTTGACTCCGGAGAAAGTTGCCAGCAAGTTTTAGCAAGCAAACCGCTCTGCGGACCACAAAGAAGATGCGCGGTGGCGATGGTATGGCGTGATTTCAACACCGGTAGAAATAGCAGCGCAGCGGTGAAGCAACAGCATAACAAGCTGCCCGAGTGCCGACCATCGATTTTCATGCCTTATAAGTCGTGAACGTAAAATTAGTTTTTGCCAGACAATGCCAAACGGTGTTCGGTGCACCGACGTACCACACGCTTCTGCGGCAATTTACAATTTTTACACATGTTCTGCTGCTGTGTGCTGTATTTCTTCCATCGGCGTGAAGTGATGATGACTTTTCTATTCTTTGACCTCAATGCAAAACGGATATGTGCCCATGCATCACGGTCGCTGATGCAGTGGGAATTTCACACTTTACTCACGTCGCACTGTAAACAGTCGGTCGCGGACGCGCTGACGATGACGCCTTTCAGTTGCGTATGAATTATGAGTTTATGATTGGTGTGTAACTAGTAGGTATGGCATGGAGTGAAAATATCATTTTGAAGGGTGGTTTACCGCTCGTTAGCCAGTTGAATAACTTCCGTTCTTGAATGAAAAAAGTACATGCATTGCCGCAAACTGTAGTAGGTGTCCATGTGGGAATGCTGCCATGTGGATAGTTAAAAATAACAAGGATACATGCCAGCATGTGTTACACAAATGTGTTCTGCAAGGACGGTTAGTTCATCAAATATTCTGAAGCAATGATGGGTGGCGCTAGTCGTTGGTGAGGGTGCAGCACCCTCGCTCCTCAACAAGTAGTTGACTTCATATTAAAGACACCTCCTGAGCTGTTAAGGCGTTTAGCTGGTGTCACGCACAGGTTACTTCGCCCCTTCAATGTCAGAAAACAATTATATTCAGCACCGGCGAAACGGGGGTCTGAGTCAATGCCTTAGATAAAATGCTGTTTTCAAATGACAATCTGTTGTTTATCTTATCGCGCCTTTCACATGTTCTGTCTTTGATTTTAAAATTGAATATGTGACAAGGTGGCGGGTAGTATTAATTTATCACAGAATGTGATTACGACTTCTGTATGGCCTCATGTATGAGCCATGGGGCATTTGTATTGGCCTTGGTCTTGCCTGGAATCGTTGGCCGATTCAAGACCAAATGCCATCCATAATTGATTTAAGACCCTCCATCTATGTAAGTTCTTGATTAGGAACATGGTATGGAGCGGAGCGGTATGTCGGAGGCCGTTTCATAGGTAGCAAGTGTTACTTTTATGTCGAAGTAGTTGATGATTAGTTGATCTACATTATTGGCATTATTTCTAAGTCAGCTTGCAAGAAATTTTGAAATTCAAAATATTTGAATAATGCATGTGCCATTAAAGAAAAAACTGCCCCTGCCACCCTTAAATGCTGACTCATCATAAAAACCGTGGCCGAAACACACGCAACTCGTGCAATTTAACGTGCTTTTTACACACGATTGACAGCACCATATGGAATTGGAGTGTTCAAAAATCAAAACACCGTTATGTAATGATAATTTGACTATTTGCAAGCAGAAAATCACACCTGCAAGTTGATAAAAGTGAAAAAGTTGTAATAATGGCTCAGGATAAGTTTTATGCTGTGTTAACCCTCATCCGGATTTTATTTTTGCATACGAATAAGTTCTTGTAGTGTAAATTTTACACTGTATGATTTCTTGAAGTGTTTCTTTACTTAACTTAAGCAAATGAGTTTATTTCAGGTATAAAGTCTTTATTGCTTTTAACAAAAACTAAAAGTGAAAATAATTCAACTGATTTTAAGTAAAAAATATTGTTTAAATAGCGAAAATTCATAGAAAGGACTAAAAAATGGAAGAACGAATCGAATGTTATCATTTAAAGTTAATGGATGCTGCACATTTTTCGCAAATATAAAAACGATGATGTGGGCAAATGTATTTTACGCATTTATCACATCGTGTTGAATGATTATTTGCATTTGACTTATAAGGGCATATATGGCAACGAGCTCTTTTCTTTGTAGGCGGTGCATGTGTTATTGAAGTTGTTGATGGAAGCGTGTTTTGTGATGATGTTGATGGTTCGGATTGCATATTTTTCACACTCTCAACAACTGCAATGGCACTTGAAGCACGTGGGTTATTTTTTCGTTGCTCAATATATGGATAGCACAATGATTGGCCCACTTCGATCAAAAATAATCTTCTTCTCAAGTTTTTTTTTGAAATATTCCATTCTGGATTTAGTTTCTTGAAAATGACAAAGGCATTGCTTCCAGAAATATCCAACATATTGCAGAAGAGAGCTACAGGCCACCTATTTACTTTTCTTTTGCAGCGATATGCTCCAACCAACTTATCCAAAACATCAACACCGCCCTTAGTTTTATTATAAAACTTTATGATATCTGGTTTTTTTTTCTTATCAATGCGAACATTTGAATGATAAGTGGTTAGTATTGTCACAAAACGACGTTTTTTGGGAACATATGATAGAATGCATGCTCTTAGGTTATGGTCGAAAACGATTTCAGTATGATACAATGGCTTTTTCTTCATATCGAGTAGCTTAGGTGGAATTTCTTTCCGGTTTTTGCGAAGTGTTCCAACCAATGTCATCTGGCGTCTTTTCAACTCACAAGCTAGCCGATGAGATGTAAAGAAATTATCACATGTTATATTTCTACCATTCAAACCTAATAAAAGGAGAAGATGATAACTTAACAAGAAAAAGACAAAAATGAACATATGTAGCTACCATCAGTCATTTCTAATACTACTCGTTCTCCTTGATTTCTTTCAGGCGCACAATTACGTTCCCGACCAACATATACCTGAATATTATAGGCATAATAGGTCTCAGCATCAGCAGCAATCCATAACTTGATGCCATATTTGGCTGGTTTGGACGGAATGTACTGTGTAAACGGTGAACGACCACGAAATGGTAGCAATTGTTCATCAACTGTAATAAAATCTCCTGGTACATATAACGTTTTTAGGTGTTGAACCCACTTATCGAAAATAACACGAATAGGTGCCAACTTATCTCTTTGACGATCTCTTTGCTCTTTATCATCAAAGCGAAGACAACGATTTATTCGTTTGAAAGCAGCCAAAGACATAGTTGCGGAAAAAAATGGTCGACCATGCTTGCTATCCCACAGTTCCTCAAGGGATTCACCATTTGATCTATAAACACCACCTAAAAGTAGTAAGCCATAGTATGCTCGCATTGTTCTTATGTCAACAGAATTCCAATCGGCCTTATATTTCCGAACACCAAACAAATTCGTCATGTCAACGATTGTCTTCTCAATCGGCTGTATAAATAACAAAAATGCTGAAACTGCATCATTGCACTGAGCAGCGGCAAATTTTGTAGGCCCTGAAGCAACAAGTATGTACGTACATTACAACTAAAAAAATAGGAGAAATCAATTTTACCTTGTCTACTTGCGAATGAAATAGAAGAGGAACCAACTCTAGGAGATAGAGATAATGGCTCAATAGAATATGGTATTATCCTGTCTTTTGACAATAACAATACATCAGGTTGTAATACAGCTTCTTCTCTCATCTCTTCTTCAAAAAAATCAACATCTGAATCATCGCTCACATAATCATCTTCAGTATTTGCTTCATTTCCATCAGGTGCATAGTTCTCATCTTCACCGGATTCATACAGATCACTTTCATCACTTGCGAATTGATCAAACCAGGAAGAATTCATTCCTATTTATTTTCTTTTTTTCAATGTGCACTTATTTGAAACGAAAACCACTCACGACGAATGCCAAGGTAAAACTATACTAAAGCAAATAAGAGCGTGTGATAAACAGCAATAACGGTGCAATATGCGTTATTTCATTTAGTGTAAATTGTTCACTGCATAACGGATTAGGCTAAGGCCACGCAGTGAGCGGCAAGCGGCAAAAAAAAATAAAGCTTTTTGCCGCTTGCCGCTCAGTTGTTGATTTTTGTGGCGGTTGCGGCAATGTTGATGTCTCTGAATGCGTTTTTCTTACGCTTGCAACCGGTGACATGGTATTTGGAGTCCGTGGATTATTTCTCTGCTGTTCAATGTATGGGTAACACAAGGATTGGCCGATTTCTACTATAAACAATCTTCTTCTCATATAGATCACTTCCGAATTGATCAAACCATGAGGAATCTATATTTTTCCTTTTTTTAGATATATGTATATATATATATGAACGCGAAAACACTCTACGTACTATGAATGATAAGATAAAAGTGCCATAACAACGACAAACGTGCAAAATAAACAGTAATAACTGTTCTATACACGTTATTCTCTTTAGTGTAGAATTTACACTATGCAACGAATTAAGGACAATTTTTGTAGCGTTTATCAGAGACATCTGGCGAGAAAATGGGTATTATATTTAAAAAAAGCACATACGATTTCCCCGTTGAGCCGAAATTTCTAATCGATTTGATGAAAAATATAGCAACTAAAGCACTTCAAAACTTGAAATAGTGTAAAATTTACACTAAAACCGGATGAAGGTTAAGGGTTCTTATTGTTGTCGACTTTTGTGGCAGAATGTTGCAGAAACACATTTCTACGAAACACAATATTCACAAAGCTGGAAGAGAACGCAAAACAACGGCAAGGCAGGGTGGATTGCTTCTACGAAATCTTTTCGGTCTTCGAAGTAGCTTCTCGGAAATGTTGAGCCCCCAAAAGCAAATCGCACAGTGAGGCAGAGAGCGGTAGGAGCAGAATCCAGGTTAGGTTAGGTTAAAGAAGGGGAATGTGATGGTTGAGCATCACTTCCACTCGGAGGCCAAATGGTCCATTGTGATTCCCTTCATTTGTGGAGTACACATATAATTAACCTGTCCTATCACGTGGTGGCTGAAACCACCCCGTGCCGTTATGAATTCTAGAAGGTCCGATATATCTGCATTTGCTACGTCCGCAATCTCTGTGAGGAATCTATGCTGGGCAATGGCAAAGCAGATGTTGGATCGTCTCGGTTTCTCCCTCATCGCCGCAGCTCCGGCAGAGATCGTTGGATTCCGAGTCCCATTTCCGGAGCATTGCTCCAATGCGACAGTGTCCTGTGATCACTCCGACGAGCATACGGATCGAGTTTCGGTCCAGCGCCAAGATCTTCTTCGTTTTTCCGATATTGAGCTCTGGCCAAGATGATTGATCGTTTCTTGTAAGCCAAGACGAGTTGGCTTCTTTGATGATTGTATCGTTTATGATCCGGTATAATGCGCTGATCGGTGGTTGCAATGACGTGTCCGCTTCGCTGATGTCCATTTCAGACCCTTGCGTGGCCAATTCGTCCGCTCTTTCGTTCCCTGCGATTGAGCTGTGACCCGGGGCCCAGCAGAGTTTGACTTTGTGGTGTCTGATGGACTTCAGTGAGTAGCGACATTTCATGACAGCCTTTGATCTCGTTGTACAGGATCCTATTGACTTCAGTGCAGCCTGGCTGTCCTGGCTGGATAATGATATCTAATGGTGGGATATCGGTTACCTGTAGGTGTTTGGCTGCTTTCTCTATTGCTGGGATTTCTGCTTGAAAAACGCTGCAGATCAGGGAGTCTGAATGATTCCTGTTTGTGGAGGGTATCAGAGTAGAACCCGGCCCCAGTGCCTGTGTCCATTTTCGATCCGTCGGTGAAGAGGGTGGTCTCGTGGTCGTTGATTACGGCGTTTGAGCCACTCTTCTCTGTCGGAGAAAAGGATTGATATTCTGAGAGAGAAGTCATTTTGGGGGGAAATATAGTCGGTCGTAGCTGCGAGGCTACTAAAACCATGTTTCCTTCCCAGGTCGTCTATTATCTTAAGTAAGGCCGCATGTCCATAGTTGGCTTGCTTCCACAGAGAGGGCTCCCTTAGTCTGAGAGCGCTCTTTGCAGCGCAGCCTTTTATGAATAGATCCAGGGGGAGGAGATGAAGAATCATGTCCAACCCTGCTTGCGGCGTGCTCTCGGCTCCCGTTGTACAAACAGCGGCTGACCTTTGTACTTTGTTGAGCATGTTCATATAGCTTTCTGTGCTGCAAGCAGTCCACCAGACTAGGGCCCCATAAGTTAAAATGGGTCTGATGATTGCTTTCGATCGCCGAAAATCCTACCGGTCTCCTGCTCAACTCAACTCAACTCCGGAGCATCCTTGATATCCTCATTCGTATCTTGGTTACAACATCCAAGTCGATAATGGCTCCTCGGAAGGTTCGTACGCCTAGGATGCTGGTCTGGCGTCGATCGCAATGTGATCAATTTAGTTGATGGTCGACTGATCTAGTGACCGCCAAGTTATTTTGTGCATGTTGAGATCTGGGAATCGTGTGCTTGCTACAGGAGGTTACACCCTGCTAGGAAGTCAATTAGTCTAAGTCCGTGGTCGGATGTGGTATTATGTAGGCTATGTTTTCCTATGCTCGACTCAAATATGTCCTCTTGCCCAGTTTGGGGACAAAATCCCCTAGTACAATTTCGGTGTCATAACTGGGGCATTGGGCGTACGTTCGGTCCAGGAGATCATACGAGTAGAAGTCATGTTTGAGTCGATAATTTTTTTCTTCTATCATCTATATTCCCGAGGATGCCTTTGATGCGGATTGTTCTCATCGGACCACCTTTTAACTCTATTCACATGAAAGTGTCATCATTTTTCCCTAATAATCAGTATGTGTCAGTTTGCTGAAGTATAAACAACTGGCATTTTTTGTGTTCTAAACATGTTGACTTATGTGCCAACAAAAAAACATTTGCGGGAAGCGCTGCTTTTTTGCTTCAATTTGAAGAAAAATGCAGCTGAAGGGCATAAATTACTATGTGAAGCATATGGGGAACATGCGCCATCAATAAAAACATGTGAGTACTGGTTCCAGCGTTGACACCAGGGACAAAGAACGGGAAGGGAAGCCAATAAAGTTGTAGCTCGCTGATACCTTGGGAGTGACTCAACAAGCGATTTCAAACCGTCTCAAGGCCATGGGTATGGTGCAAAAACAAGGACATTGGGTCCCGCATGAACTTAAGCTGAGAGACGTCGATCGCCGTTTTTTCACGTGCGAACAATTGTTCAAAAGACAAAATCGGAAAAGTTTCTTGCATCGAATAGTAACAGGGGACGAAAAGTGGATCCACTACGACAATCCAAAGCTCAGGAAATCATGCGATAACTTCCATAACCAAACCCAATATTTATAGCAAGAAGCTGATGTTGTGCATCTGGTGGTATCAGCTCATAGTGATGTACTATGAGCTACTTCATCTTAACGAAACCATCACCGCGGATCGTTACCAACAACAATTGATGCAATTAAGCCGAGCTTTGAAGCTTAAACGCCCCCAATATGCTAAAAGACATGACAAGGTGATTTTTCTGTACGACAAGGCTCGGCCACATGTTGCTAAAGTCGTCCGGAAAGTTTTGAAAGCACTTGACTGGGATGTCCTACCCCACCCGCCGTATTCCCCAGACTTTGCTCCTTCCGGCTACCACTTGTTTCGGTCGATGGCTCATGACCTGGCCGAGCAGCATTTCACTTCTTACCAAGAAGCCAAAAATTGAGTTGATTTTTGGATCGCCTCAAAAGATGAGGAATTTTTTAAACGCGGAATCCGTGTGCTGCCTGAAAAATGGTTTAAGGTAGTAGAAAACGATGGGCAATGTTTTGAACTAGTAGACATAGAAGCTTGAAATTTAGAATAGAATTAGTGTTTAGTGTATAAATCAAGGAAAAACTAAAATATTTTGCAATTTCGGTCCAGTTTTCTAGATACACCAAATATTATTGCTAATAGGATAGTGCCTGTATGTATCCTTTTTCAATTTATCTAGATGGCGATTAACTCCTAAAACTATGCAATGCAACAATCAATTGGCGGTTGGGGAATTGGGTTTAGTGGTCAATGTGGTTCATGTATTTGACGGAATATAAAATAAACTACATAAAGGAATATTTAATTAAATCCGGTTTAAATCACTCCAGCATTAAGTTTTTGCTAATTTTTATTACATAGTGCACCACTTCAGACAAATACCTTTCCAACGGTGTATCGCACTTGATTGTGCGACTTTTAGTTTAGGAGGAGAAGCGTCTTCACTGGCGTATTATACAGGGTGTCCCACGAGCAGTGTGCCAAAAGGCTGGTGCGTGTAGGTCTGGTCAAGACAAGAAAAAATCGTATGGGAGGGGGGGCATTTTTCTAAAAAAAACTGACTTAATTTGGAAAAAAAAATATTAAAAATCAACAGTTACATCCACAATGCCGTGATATACTTTTTTGTAAAGCCAGAAACCTCTTCTTTCATTCTGTTTTTAAACAAAGCTGTTAACTCAAAATTTTGCAAAAAAAATTAAAAAAAAAATTTCGAACTACTTTTTTTCGAAATTGTATGTAATTAAGTAGTAATTTTTTTTAAAAAATTCAATGCTCTCATTAGTTTTTAGTTAAAAGCAGAAAACCGGATGCAAAAATGTCTTGTAGTTTTTGAGAAATTAAAAAAAAAAACCGAACCATTTTTTTCTAAGAAGAACCTTTTTTTTGGTTTTGACGCGGCTGGACTTGTAGACAAATTAATGTATGAAACATTGACCTCTTTTTTATTATTTGTAAAAACCCGGCTAAACGGGGGGAAATAGACCCCCCCCCCCTCCCATACGATTTTTTTCTTGTCTTGACTAGACCTACACGCTGCAGCTTTTTGGCACACTGCTCGTGGGACACCCTGTATATAAAGATAGATAGATAACGTACATTGTACCGATGATTGTGAATAAATCTTCAAAATTACAAAAAAAAAAACACTCAAAACTTATTTGTACACCCAATATCACAGTTTTTCATCCTTGTTTTGCCTGGTCCATACCATAGCATTTCTTCGAGTGCGGTTATATCTGCTTTGTAGCAGTCGAGGGTTTTTTCTAGTTGGTTGTTTGCACCTGGCCTGTTAAAGGACCGCACATTACAGGTGCTGACTCGCACATTTTTCCCCTGGTAATGGGTCATAAACAATAAACATTGTATCCGTCTGTATCCGAGGCTTGTTGTTGCTTCGTAACAAGATTTGTTTTCCGCGATAGGGATGTTAACCCTAAGCCCGACCCCCAAACTGGAGCGCCAGGTTCGCTGTACACGTTGGTTCACTACCCGGCGGATGGGAACGCCGTGGCTCTGGGGGTAGTGTATCGGCCGCTGGCGCAAGATGAGCGAGTTCGGATCCCGATAACACCAACGCCATCGAATGATTATTTCGCGGCTTCTCTCTTCGGCGGGGTACTGAAAAAGCACCCGTTGTACACTTGCCTTAAAAAGCTTCTCTGCTCTCGCCGCTCGGAATCAGCATTAAGCCCTAGTTTCCGTTCACTTGTTCACTTGTGTGGAAAGCAAATCGCACACAATATAAGTGAATAAAAGAAGCTTGGCTCTGACTTTTCATGAGCTCTAATGTATCTGTCTGGCAGTACAATGGACCAGTATTTGTGTCTGAGTGCTCCAGATAGCAGAAGACTATCTAAAAAAGAAAAAAAGAAAAACCGGCGGATGCTAGGCTAGCTATCCAGGAGGGGCTATGTGTCAGCTTGGATTGAGCAGGGACAGAGGTCGAAGCTGGTGTTTGCCATGTTTAACAAGATCAACTCCTTTGCTCTGTTTAGAACATTTTTTAATTTGTTCACACATTCTTCGTCGAACCAAAGTTTCGGAGGCTACAATTGTTTCGTCTGCTTCTTTACAACACTTGTTATTGTTTACCATACTGCTTCTACCAGTTTTGTTTCTATGTCAAACAGGGCAAACCGGTCATTCATTTTGTACTCGTATTGATACAAGAGTCCCTTAACTTTTCAACGTTAAATTTTATTTATACATATCTCTGTTCGGCTTCTGTGAATTCGGACTCGGCTTTTGATTTTGGCAATGATTAAAATGTAATCAGTATGTCCATCCGCTCGTCTGTATGCTTTGACATATGTACATACTCTAACATAACTATAGCTCTATTCAGTTATTTTAATACGTTAATCTTAAGGTTGAAAGTCATAGTTGTACGTTTGTTCTGTATGCTTTAGGACACTCACAGAATGTTGTATTGGGCAGTTATATAACTTAATTCGTGCGTTTTTTTTTTTTTTCAAAATTTGAACGTTTATTTAAGAAAAACATGTACAATAGTGTTATTCAAAGTATTGCCCATCTGAAGCTATGACTTTTTCCCATCTTTCTGGCAATTTGTGGATCCCATCCCGACGGCTTGGCAGCCAAGAATGAATCAAGCCAATTTTTGATATTCTGCTCTGATGTGAACCGTATTTCAGTGAGGGCGTTCTGCATCGACCGGAACAAATGGTAGTCAGAAGGGGCAAGCAACATGGGGCCGAGAGTTGTCATGATGGAAAATTATTGCCTCGTGTCTGGTCGCATATTCCGGGCGTTTTTCGGCTACTGCTCTCTTCAAACGGATTAATTGTGTTCGGTAGCGTTGTCCATTGATGTTTCACCCGGTTTTAGCAGCTCATAATACAGCACACCCTTCTGATCCCACCAAATACAGAGCATTACCTTCGCGCCATGGATATTCGGCTTTTCCGTTGATTTGGCTGGTTGGCCGGGTTTCACATATGATTTTTTACGCTTAGGGTTGTCGTAATGGATCCCTTTTTCATCACCAGTAACAATCCGATGAAAAATTACTTCCTTTTGTGGCGTTCCAACAGCATTTCGGACATGCAAAACCGCCTTTCGACGTCTCTCGGCTTGAGTTCATGTGGAACCCAATTTCCTTGCTTTTGAATATATCCAGCTGCTTTTAAACGTTTTGAAATGGCTGCTTGAGTGACACCCAAAGATTCTGCTCTTCTTGTGTTTGGCAACAATCTTCATAGAGTAATGCTTCCAGTTCTTCATCTTGAAACTTTTTTGGCTGCCCAGGACGTTCATCGTCTTCCAAGCCAAAATCACCACTTTTAAATCGTGCAAACCACTTTTGGCACGTTCGCTCAGCTAGCGCATGTTCACCATAAACTTCCACCAAAATACGATGACTTTCGGCAGCAGTTTTCTTCATATTAAAGTAATGAAGAAGAACTCCCCAAAAAAACACTTTTTCAGGCACAAAGTTCGACATATTTGAGTGAAAAAAAATTATTGTTGTTTACGCTTCAAATGAATGACATATACTGAAATGACGTACAATGACAGTAGCTTTCCAACGCATGTTCCAATGGAATAATACAATTTACGCCATCTCTTAGCAAACCGCACGAATTAAGTTATAGACCCAATAGTTTTCACGATCATATTTTTTGAGCAGGTGAAAATTATTGTCCTAATACTATTAATATTTGATGGCGCATTGAGACTATTTTCTCTTATTGGTGGGTACGATTTTCACGTCGACGGATGAGAAGTTGTCGAATATTTCATCCATTGTTTCGTCATCCTTATCTTTTCTAGGACAATGTACGTTCAGAAGTACATAGTTATAGCGGGTGCGCCGGATTTTGGCCATCGACATTCGGTCGGTGTAAAATACTACGTCCATTACGTTCTGCACAATGTTATCGCTGAAAATGAATCCTGTTCCAAGATAGTGAGTATCCGTGCCACTACAAACGTCCTGAATAGTTGTTTCTTTTGAAATAAGGAAGTCAAATTTCTTGTAGCAGATTCCGGGGCATACTTGTATTGATATGTATTGCATGCGAGGCGGGTGTTACGGGAACATGTACGAGGAATACAGCTGGCTACTTTGTCCGAGCATTCATATAGGAAATAACGTAATTTCCTATAAAATTTTTGAATTATTGAGTTCTACGAAATTGTTGTCCAATTTGGTCATCGGTGCTTTCGGAATATTCAATTGTATTTCCATTTATTCCAGTGAGTAGTAGCAATTTTTAATGAATTCACAATTAGTGAATTCACAATGTTGGTCATCATTTGCATCTTCAAGACGGTCGTACTCTAGGATAAACACTCATCCCTTGTATGTACAATTGAAGAGTCTTGCCAAGGGTCTTACTAAGAAGTATAATTTAAGTATTCTAACTTGGAACACAACATGTATAATATGAGCTTGTGAATTTGCAATTGTAAAACCCAAGCGAAATTTATTTTGCTCTTCACCACGTCCTCAATGAGGCACCAGCGCATTGAACTGATACCAAGGAATGAATCATTTTGCTATCAACTAGCGTAAATTGAATTACAATGTAGTGTTATGGAATTTGGTATTGTGTTTAACATCGTTGTCGTTGCTTTGATTTGTAGTCATTCCAACCTTCCGCTTTCCTATTTACATGCTTCTCCACTTTAAATTTAATTGTACGGCAACAAGCTATTTACATCGTTAGTGTAGTTGTTTAAAATTATTTCAATGAAAGTAAATGCTTCTAAGACCGTACGTAACCTTTGTGAATCAATGTAAATACTGCTGTTGATATATGTACATATCCATAAAACACCTTTATTATAGACTTAAATATCCGTTTTTATTGAGCACTTTAATTATTCTGTTTTTGTCAATACACTCGTACGTAAGGAGACAAATGGGTCGGTAAAGTTATCACGCAATAAGTAAACATTTATATAAGTTAGCCACTGAAAATGAAAATAAAAGAAAACTTTATAACGATAAAAAAACAAGAAATAGATAAAGCAATGTTAGATTGCAGGATGGCAGTATCACTCAGTAAACTATAAGATCAATAAATCGATAAAATGGGTCGCATTCAATATTCAGCATTGTCTTCATCGATGTAACGGACAGGTCGACGGGCTTAATTTAAAATACATAAATTTATAATAGAATATTTTCGAATTGTTCGCCTCCCAAATACAAGGAGAGACTATTGCCTAAGTCAAAAGAAGGTATTTTGTATTTTTTCCCACAAATCTAAACGTTTTCTTCGTATTGCTTCACGCAAGCGGCCCATAATTTCAAGGCAATATTCCTTATTAACCATACGACCTTCTGGCCAGAATTCATGATGAACCATGCCATCGTAATCGAAGAAAAGCAAAACTTTCATATTTGACCGGACTTGTCGGTTTTTTTCGGTCTTGGCTCCTTTGGTCGCTTCTTTTGGGGTAATCGGGCTTTGGCTTCGAGGTCATAATAATAAACCCATCTTTCGACACTAGTGACAACCCTTTACGAGGGTGATCCGATAAGTACTTAGCCTCACCGCCAGATGGTGCCAGTATCGCAAGAGCAACTTATTTATTATCGTGTAGTACATTCTAGTGGACGGCTATTGTCGAAACTTCAGCCGGATCGGACTCGTAGTTTTGTTTTGCAGCGAAATCAAAGAGCGTTTGGATGCTGTGTACGGTGACTCTTCTCCTTCGATGGCGACCATCAAAAATTGGTTTAACGAGTTTCAACATGGTCGCACGTCGGTTTTTGATGAGCCACGCCCAGGTGCCCCGAAAACGGCTACCACGGAGGATAACGTGACAAAAATCCAAGATCTCGTATTGGCAGACGGCCGATTGAAGGTGCGCGAAATAGCTGAGACAGTAGGCATTTCAAAAGATCGCGTGAGTCATATCTTGCATGAAATTTTGGGTATGAGAAAGCTGTCGGCGCGATGGGTGCCGCTCACTCCGGACAACAAGCGCAACCGTGAGACCAATTCAGAGCAGCGTTTGACGCTGTTTAAGCGCAATCCGAAGGAGGTTCTGCGTCGTTTCGTGACAGTCGACGAAACAAGAATCCACTGGTACACACCAGAGACCAAGGAACAGTCGAAACAGTGGACTTCACCCGGCGAACGTGCTCCGAAGAAGGCGAAGACTGTCCCATCGGCCGGAAAGGTGATGGTCACCGTTTTCTGGGATTCACAAGGTGTGATCCACATCGACTACCTGGAGAAGGGCAAAACGATCACAGGGCTGTTGTACTATGCCAAATTATTGGGCCGATTCGACGCCGAATTGAAGAAAAAACGGATCCACTTGGCGAAGAAAAAAGTGCTCTTCCACCATGACAACGCACCGGCTCACACCTCCGCCCTCGCCACGACCAAATTGGTCGAATTGGGCTACGAACTGCTGCCCCATCTACCGTATTCTCCAGATTTGGCCCCGTGCGACTTCTTTTTGTTTCCAAACTTGAAAAAGCTACTCGCCGGGCAGAAATTTCAGTCGAATGAGGAGGTCATCGCCGCCACGGAGGCCTACTTTGCAGACCTCGAGAAAACGTGTCTTTTAGACGGGTTAAAGAAGTTGGAGCATCGCTGGGTCAAGTGTATAGAGCTCAAAGTAGACTATACTGAAAAATAAATCGCAATTTCTCCAAAATTTTTGTTTTTCTTTTGTAAGCTAAGTATTGTACTTATCGGACCACCCTCGTACAGCAAATCTGGAGTGTCCTTCATGTCAGTCAACAGCTTCTAAGCTGTTCTTTTGGTCAAAATTTCGGACCAATCTTCGCAGACACGTTTCATGCCCAAAATATCTGGAAAAAATTCTATGGCTTGAGCCAACCCAATATCGTTAGCAACTTCTCTGATAATGATTCGACGATTTTCCATAATATTTTTTTTTCCTGCTTCAACGTTACCATCCGTTGTTGAAGAGCTTGGACGTTCAGGGTGCCCATTATCATTTACATCTTCACGGCCTTCTACGGTTTGTACTACTTTTAAACAATTTTTGTTTTGCCCACAGTAGACTCGTCGAATGCCACAGCCAACATTTGGACGTTGGAGCACCTGATTTTATTTTTCACACAAAATTTAATGCAGGTTCTTTGACCCATTTTATGTCTGTTCTTTGACCTTCATGTCTGTGAAAAAACAAGCTACATGGGCAAAATGCTTAATTTCATTTAATTACGAAATAAGTGTATAGACAAAATAAAAAAATAAAAAAAGTTTGAAAACTGAATGTATTTACTCGCAATTCGTAAGATTCAAGTCACCTTATTTTTTGAACAAATCTTGTATGTCAATCCGATTAGAAGTTAAAGGCTTTATTTTGCTTTCTTTCTCTGAGGGTCGTTATTAAGATAACCGTTAACGTCGAAACGTTTCTGAAAACTATTTATTCGATGTTCGTTGAGCGATGGCGTTGACGTCGTTCGATCTCATGCTTAGCAGCGTACGCTCTCACGGTAAATGGGTGGCGGTGTCAGTGGCAATCGTCGCGTCTGATCGGCCTAAAACGCAGAGCTAGCGCTAGTAAACCTGTGAATGGACAGGTCTCCTAGCAGACATCTTTGATTTTGTGCTAACTCTTTAACGATGCATTTACGGCAGTCCTAGTTCTTTATTCTGAAATAACTGTAGTCCCCTGCGAGGGAGCATTGGTGTTCATCCGCAATCCATTTTAGTCATTTAATCCGTAGAGGCCGTTCCACTTTCGATAAAGTCTAACCCGCTTCGCCGTAGAGGACGACCGGGATGGTTAAGGTTATATAAAGTGGTTTCTTTGGTTTTTCGAGCGAAAGCTCTACGTCTCATTGCCTCTTAATCTTGCGCTTCTCGTGACTTTTCTTTTTCTTCTTAGATGCTGATACTCCTCTTTTTGTTTGTAAAGCTTACGAGCAGCTCGTCCGTCGATGAGGCATGGCCTGTTCTGTCTTCACTTAATCAATCCAGGGATTTCCTTAGCGTATGCGAGACATCATCGAAGATGACGCTTTGGCAACTTCTCTCTTACTGATCTTTCAGTTTGGGCAGATTCGGAATGTTATTGAACGAGCTTAAAGGATACATATTCAGCAAATATCCTGACGGTCTCATGATTTAGTGATCTTTCTCGACTCCATTGATTCCATCAAAACCTGTCTTGATAATAACAAAGTAGTGATCCGAGTCGATGTTGGTTCCTTGAAAGGAAACATAACGTCTGAGGTCGATCGTAATGTGGTCAGTTGGACCGCCGTTCAGGTTTGTTACAAATGTTAAGACGTAGGGATTGTGTGTTAAAAAAAATTACGTCCTGTCACAAAGTACACTAGCCTGAATCCGTTTGTTTTTTGACGTGGTGCTGGTAAGCTATGCTTTCCTGCTACTCGTTCATTGATGCTCTCCTTACCCATCCTTGCATTGAAGGCCCAAAACGATTTTGGGTATAGATAGTGCACTGAGCGTAAATTTCACAAAGTAACCCAACGCGTATCACCCTATTGGAACTATAACTGCCAGTTAATGTTTGACAAGTGTGAAGTAAACAGATGTAAAATACATGTCGAAAAGCCATGGAATGCTATACTCTTTAAGATCATGGAATACTAGTGAAAATTTTGTTACGGAATAGTCAATGGTTTTTGCGTAACGCCGTCTGTTTAACCGCTCGCGAGATTGAAACAACGCGTGAGAGAAGAGGTGTCGGATAACGTGCCACGGACTGATGAAATGTGATTCTAATAGGAGGGTGCAACCGCCCACACAGTTCGCGCGAAGATAGATATTTTGAAGGATGCGTTTCCGAGTCATGTTACTTGTCGTTTTTAGGATTTTCACTGGTTCGCAAGATCGTCCTATTTACAATCAAGGGTTTATCAGACCAACAAGCACGGACTCATGAAACTTTCACTGAACATATCGGACGAGAGTGCGGAACCTTATCGCCCGAAGTAATAGAAAAAAACTTAAAGATCTAAATAAGCATCAAAAAGAAGAAAAATTAAAGATGCAGTGTTTTTGAGCTACGCTGTATCTAGAAGGTTATAAAAGTCATCCTTGAGCCGGTCGTCTTTCTTTTCTGTAGGGACTTGGAAGCATATACTCGTAGCTTACTTTACCGGGCACAACTTTAATACTGATTGTAATGAAGCAATCGCTCACAGGTCCTAAGCTTAAGACTTTTTGCTTAAGTCTGTTTCCAATAACGCATTCGAATAGGCGGTGTTTGTTCTCTGTAGCATTTTAATCCATTCCATCCCATGACACCTCTTGGAATGCAGTAATGTCCGCTTTATAGCACTTTACGGCTGTTTATAATTGATCCGCACTTGGTCTGTTAAGAGACCTAACATTCCAGATTCTATGCGCGTTTTGTCTTCAACCTTTTCAAGGCTTGTCAACATGTGATATGTTTGCATACGTGGCTATTGGTTGTCTCTGAACCAAGGTTATATTGTAGTAGCCCAAATAAGCAGTTCATCTGACTAGCACAGTGGACTCCGCATAGATTCCATCTTGGATATTCTTCCACTGTCGTTCTAAAAAAGGAGCCGTGTCGTGGCGAAATCTCTATTTCGTTACAAATCTTTTTACAACGGAGTCTGCCGATTTAATTTCGAAATTCTAAGCACCTAGGGGTCAATGGGTGGAGGTGAGAGCGGGAGTTGGTAGACAGGGTAAGGTGTCGACGCTCGTGTTTTTATGTACCTTCGTGTAATCTACCCCTTAGTAGCCCTAGATCTATTATCCCTATACTATTTTTTTTTTTATATTTCGTGCAGGTTCAAGAGTGTACGCTCTTAATGGTGTTTGTCACACAACCTGGACGGGGTGCAGATGGTTTGTGTCGAAGATGTTCGTTCAATACTCTCCGGGGGAGGTTGTCCTAGGTAGGATTTGAGAGATTCGGCTGAATTTGCGTTGGTTGTGGTTCACAGTAACTTTTTTGTTTCCATGTCATTAAGGTGTTATATTGGAAATGCACACACAGAGTATACATTTTTAAGTGATCTTATGCTGCAAGTGTTATGCCTTCATCAGCACTTTTTGATCATCTCTCACTCACAACTGATATTGTTGCACAGTTTTTCCGTATAGCAATTGTTCTTGACTATGGATGGACTTGAACTGCAGACGCTCAGCTCAACAGTCGGTGATGATTACCATTGCATAATAAAAAGTGTAGGAGCAATTTCAACTCATTGATTTTGCTTATCGCGATAATGATTGTGTAATATCGTGCATTGCCTAAATTTACGCCACGACTTTGCTTTTTTGTTTTAATACGTCGTCAAACGCTTTTGAACATTCCCCGAAGAAGAAGAAATTCTGTTGTAAATGAACGCTCACATCGACATCTTTTTCACAGCTGACCCATCTCCAAAGTTTCAATGAACTGAGTTATAAAGCACTTTTAAGTGCCGGCTGTCACCTCATCACTGTCATGTTCGCCGTAGCAGCTTCAATGGCCTCATTTAAAATCTGGCACTCAATGTCTTATTTTTGTAAACCCGCAAATAGACCGCTGAAGAGTGGAATTTAGATCAGCGTAAATATTGATTGGATTCGAGAGCGTAATTTATTGATGGCTGCGGGAGTCATGACTGGCGAATATTGGAGGTCGTTTTTGGTCAAATACCCTTGAACAAACACGTGCACTGCCGTGGGAAAGCCACAAATCGGCACGTTTTTCAGTTTGATTCACATAAACGACGATAGGTACTTCTCTTTACTGATCGTTGACCTTGTAGAAAGATTTCATGGTGCACTATGCCATTCAAATTCGAAAACTAAGAACTTGGCCTTCATATTCGACCGTACTTGTCGAGTTTTTTTTCCCCTCTAGGCGATCCAGAGTGTGCTCATTGTTCCGGCCAATATGTAGGTAAATGTACAATTTTTCGTCATCTACTCGTATTATGACACGTTTCTGTAGTTCTGCATCATTGTTGGCTTCATTAAGCGTGTAATATTCATTTAACATGTAATATTTTCTGAGAAAATTCTCAGATTACGAGCATACGAGCGCTGTATGATAAGGACCAGTGTTCAGCGACTTATGGCGCCACTGACTCAAAATGTGTATGCCAACATTGACGCCATCTATTGCTGTTAGAATATCAGACAGATTGATCGAGTAGTTTTAATCTGATAGCTACCGAAAGTCGTCAAGTTCGTGTTTGTCTGCCACCATGGAATAAGAGCAATAACGATCAGTGATTCGATGTTTTTTTGTTGGTGAGAGGGCGTGTGAGGAAATCAAAGTGCAACTTCACTTCTACCCCCTTCGATGAGTGCCATCAGATATTTACCTAATGAGTTCAAGCGTGGCTAAATATCCGTTTTTAATGGAGATCTTAAAGGCCGTCCGATTGAGGTCACTACAGAGGACATGGGTAACAAAATTTATGATATAGGATTGGTAGAGCGCCCGGTGAAGATCAGTCAGATTGCTGACATTGTCGATATCTCGCCCACGGTGGAGTAATGACGGAACCGCATCACAACTTCAGAGTACTGTTTGGACTTACGTTAACGCAGTCCGAAAGGGTTTCTATGCCTTTTCATTACTGTTGACGAAACATGGATTCATCACCAGATGCCAGAAACGAAAGAACGGTCAAAAGAGTAGACTTTACGTGGCGAACCTACTCCAAAGATGGCGCAAATGGTTTTTTTTTTTGGGATTCGCAAGGCGTAATTTGCTTCACCAACCATTTGGAGTAGGGAAGGATAATCATATGGCAGTACTATGCTGATTTATTAGACTGATTCGATGTTAAATTGGTGATGAAAAATCCTCTTTCGAGGTACGTTTCTAATCAGCAATATCGTTCGCCATTGGCAGGAACTGGTGATCACTTGGGGCAAGGTCCGGACTATAAGGTAGATGCATAAGAACCACCAAACCACTATCCACTGGAAAATCACTATCAATGTGTGTACACAATTCCTCTCCTATTGTCTGCGTGGCACTCGCAGTGTAAGATCACTTTAAAATTCATATTCTGTGTGTGCATTTCCAATAAAACACCTTAATGATATGGAAACAAAACAAAGCTGCTGTGAACTAAAACCAACGTGACAAATTCAGTCGGATCTTTCGAATCCTATCTAGGATAACCACCCCCGGAGAGTAGTGTATGGACATCTTCAACACAAACCATCTGCACCCCGTCCAGGTTGTGTGACAAACACTCTAAGAGCGTAAGAAATGGGTCGCTTTTGTACGATTCAGAAGCAATTCGCAGTTGGAAATTAGGTTTATGAAGCTTTTTGTTTACGTTAACTCGTGTGATACTCATACACAGATTTTTTTTTTGTATCCAACGTTTGCATATCATAATCAAATGCTCTTTATTGATATTGACCATGCTGGCAGCTATAGCATCCTTGAATGAAGGAACTGTGTTATGATTATGTTTATTGGTCTTACACTCAATTACGCCCCGTAATCCAGGGAACTAATGTCTGGGAAGCTAGGTGAACATAAGATCTGGGTGATGTATTACTATCGCTTTATGTGAAGGAGCAGAGTCTTTCTGGACTATGTATGATCTGTTCCTGCGTACGCTAATAATACAAAGTTCACAATGTTTTTTAAAACCTGAATGTAAACGGCAGCATTAACTCGAAGACCTTGAGGAAAGAAAAGAAGTAGTCTAACATGTCGTTGGTTGCTCATAACTTCTAAAACCCTGTCAGTAGCCGGACACTTGGTGTGCATAAAAAAGGAACCTCTGTCAGATGTGAACATAGCCATTTATCATTTTTGCGGTTGGTTGGTTGATCTTGATCTACTTTTTCTTCGTCAAGGACAAACCAAAATATTTTAGCAGCTCACGAGTACATAAGCTTGTTCAAAAGACGCTAGTCTAGTTTCTTACCATTAGGACTTCCTTTTAAATCTCCGGGGCCGGACGATATCTTGCCAGCGATGTTTCAAAAAAGACATACCCAGTCTGTACCCCACCTCGTAAGCATTTTTTCCAATTGCTTGCACGCGGGGTACGTCCCAACACAGTGGAACGAAATAAAGGTAGTTTTCATATTTAAGGCAGGTAAACCAATCCATACTGCCGCAAAGGACTGTAGGCCAATTAGTCTCTTGTCGTTTCTATTAAAAACCTTGGAAAAACTCCTTGTCCTATACATCAGAGGACTCATCAACTCACACAACTTATGCAACACTCAACACACCTACCTTAAAGGCAGATCAGTGGAAAGGGCTCTGCATAGTGTTGTTCGTGAAATTGAGAGCTCATTGAACTTAAGAGAGTTTACAATGGCAGCCTTCCTCGATATAGAGGGGGCCTTCAACAACGTAAACACAGAGGCCATAAAAGTAGACAAATCCATTGTAATCTCTCCTCGTGGGCAAGACAGAACGGTCTGAGAATAAACCCCCAGAAAACCGAGCTGGTCTTGTTCACCAGGAAAAGGAAAATCCCGATATTCGCTCCCCCAAAGTTAGAGGGTACTCCACTAAAACCCAATGCGGAAGCCAAGTATAGTCGTGAAACTGACTGGATTTTAAGAAAAAAAAACGAGCGGGCAATAAACGGAAGGCTGAGTCATCGCCCGAAGTTATACGAACGGAAGAACGCAATTCAATAACAGTGCCGAATGGCGAAGTACAACCTAAGTTATCGTCTGGTACGTGCAGCGATCAAATTCCCAAGCAAATCAAATGTAAGCAACCCTCGATGCCACCGATAAATGTGTTCGGAATCGCGGATTATTATAAATTGCGCTCAATTTTGCAATCACTACGATCGAGTAATTATCGAATAAGGTCGCGAAATAATGACACGTGGTCTATTAAAGTCAACGAGCCGGATAGCTATCGCCTCGTTTCTCAAAAGCTTAATGCAGAGAAAGTGCAATGGTACACGTACGAAAATAAGCTTGACCGACCTATTCGTGTAGTAGCTAGGGGCTTGCACCCCTCTTGCGCAAAGGAAGATATAATCGCGGACCTGAAAACCAAAGGATTCAAAATAACAGATGCGGTAAACATTCTCGCCCGTGAAAAGCACCATACCAACGGAGAAGAATCCGTAGTCAAACGCGGGCTTCCCTTATTCAGACTAACGTTCGGCAAAACGGAAGACCGAGAAAAAATGTACGGCATCAAAACGATATTAAATATTATGGTTAAAATCGAACCACCTCGACAGAATAGGGCGTTAATTCCTCAGTGCAAGCGCTGCCAAGGTTTTAACCATACGCAAACCTATTGCAAGAGAGATCCACGTTACGTAAAGTGCGCCGGTCAACATTTGACCCAAGAGTGTACCGTTTCGAGGCAATCCCCTGCAATGTGCATCAACTGTAAGGGAAGGCAGCCGGCCAATTATCGGGGATGTGAAGTAACGAAAGAATTACAGATACGGCAGGATAAGTCACAAACCGCGAACACAAAAAATCCCGATCTGGCGACGGCAACTAGTCGGGAAATAGATCACAAAAAAGCTGCGGTTCCGAAACCGATTCGCCAGAAAACGGAAACTAAAGCTCAATTGGCTGTATCGGGAACCAGTCAGAAAACCTTGACAAAGGAAAAATCGCTACATATATGTATGTAGGTTCAAAAACGTACGAACTAGAAGTCGAAGTTGATCGTTTTGTCCAATCAGTGCAATACGCGGCGTCGAACAGTACTCCACACCAAGATCAAATTCCGGTTAGTCTAAATGTATCGTATCCGCCAGAAATACGACAAATGTTGAACAAAAAACGGAAAGTGCGGAAGCGATGGCAACAAACTCGCGCACCGCTGGATAAAACCCGATTAAGCCACTTGTGTAATTCGCTCAAAAGGGCAATAAAAGACTGCAAGAATGAGCGTATCGGCATTTACCTACTAAACTTTACTTCAGAGAAAGACTCAAATTACTCGCTTTGGAGAGCTGTAAAAAGTATTAAAAAGCCGCAAATTCAGGCACCATCAATAAGAAAAGGTCAGGGCGAATGGGCAAAGGGAGATAAGGAAAAAGCAGACATTTTCGCCGGTTACCTTGAAGATACTTTTAAACCCTTCCCGGGTCAACCGGTGCAGGACAATGATAATCGCTTGAATACAGAGACGGACTACCGAGTACCAGCTGCAACGCTCTCGGAACTTAAAAAAGTACAATAGTAAAATCGTTAAGTCGAACAAAGCTCCTGGTTACGACTTAATCACGGGAGAAATTCTTAAAGCATTGCCGGAGAAAGCGCTTCTTAAACTTCTCTTTCTCGTAAATGCGGCACTTAGATTAGAAGATGTTGGGAAATCGCAGAAGTTATCATGGTTCCGAAACCCAGGAAACCGCCGACTGAAATTACGTCATATAGACCTATTTCTCTTCTACCGATCATCTCCAAAGTATTCGAGAGAATTCTACTTAATCGACTTAAGCCAATTATTGAAGGTCTCTTACCGGATCATCAGTTTGGTTTCAGAAGCAAGCATTCCACCATAGATTAAGTACATCGAATAACTGATGTAATTGAAAAAGCGCTAGAACAAAAGTTAATTTGTTCAACTGTTTTTCTTGACATCTCACAAGCCTTTGATAAGATATGGCACAAGGGCTTGGAGTACAAACTACGACCTGTTCTACCAGGACAGCTATATAATATTTTAAGATCCACAGACTCTTCCGTGTTAAGCACGGAAGTGAATATTCCGAGCTAAAAGCGATAACAGCCGGTGTACCGCAGGGTAGTGTTTTAAGCCCGCTGCTATACTTACTTTACAGTCATGACATACCACAGACAGAGGGCACTGTGCTAGCAACGTTTGCCGATGATACTGCCATCCTGGCTACGGGTAAAACGGCTGAAGAAGCAAATGTCAAACTACAGTACGCTCTAGATCGTGTAAATAATTGGACAAAGGTTTGGCGGATCGCGCTCAATGAAACCAAATCTGTCCACGTTAACTTTACCTATAGAAAAATAAATAACTTACCAGTTTTTATAAACGCTGCTCAAATTCCGTTCACAAACGAGGCGAAGTATGTTGGAATGACACTTGATGCGAAATTAAAATGGAAAGCACACGTTAAGAAAAAACGAGTAGAGCTGGAACATAGATATCGGGAATTGTACTGGCTGTTAGGAAAGTATTCCAAGCTCAGTATTTATAACAAACTGCTTATGTATAAGCTAAAACCTATATGGACTTATGGTATACAACTATGGCGTTGTACCAAAAAAAGTAATGCTGAGATCCTACAAACTTTTCAAAACAAAGTATTACGGGCAATTGTTAATGCGCCGTGGTATCTGCGAAATGACGATATCCATAGAGATCTCCGAATCGTAACAATCGATAACGCAGTTAGAGATTTTGCTTGTAGACATAAACGACGACTAGAGGAACATGTTAACAACGCTGTACTTCCAATCTTAGAAGATTACGCTGTCTACAAAGAACTAAACCGTTTGATTTAGCGCGATAATAAATAACTCGTGTGAACTGGCGAGCTCTGCAGGAACCGTCGCTAGAAGGTGACCTGCCACATTTTAATTTATGTACATATCTTTTTCTGATTTGAATAAAAAACTGCTGGATGAGTGCAAGAACTCAGTTGTAATCTATACATTAAAATACGTTTGAAGGGAGGCGTTTTTAGTGAGTAAGAATCTCACACTACTAAAGGGTTTTCAATGGAGACTTGACAGCTTTGAATTTAATTTGTGAATGCACCCTTTCACTAATCATCGAACTGTCATTGTCAATTTATTCAGTAAACTCAACATTTTCATCATGGTAAAGTACACGAACGAGCAACGTCTTCAAATTATAAAAATTTTCTACCGAAATTCGGAGTCGGTGACCGCAACTTTAAGAGCGTTAACTCCAATTTTCGGTCGTAATTCTCGCCCTAGTAGACAGGCAATAACAAGTTTAGTGCAAAAATTTGAGTCTACGTATTCTTTGTGTGATGTTGCCGTGTCAGTGAGACAACAACGGGTTGGTCGAAGTGTCGAAAATATCGCTGCCGTTCGGCGTCCGTAGCAAACGATCCAAATCAGTCAATTCCACGGCGTTCTCAATAATTGGGCATCGCTCAGACCACATTATGACGTATTTTGCGTAAGGATCTTGGTTTACACCCATACAAGATCAAGCTGACTCAAGAATTGAAGCCGATGGACCATTTGAAGCGACGTACGTTCTCCGATTGGAGAAGATGCGCCAAGATGATGATTTTCATCGCAAAATCATCGAAGCTCATTGTTGGCTCGATGGGTTCGTCAATAAGCAAAATATGCGTTATTGGTCGGTTGAAAATCCACATGTGCTTCATGAATCACCACTTCATCCACAAAAAATAACTGTTTGCTACGATTTGCATGTCGACGGCGTTATTGGGCCATCTTTTTTCGTCGACGATAACGATCGTCACGTTACTGTGAATGGCCAGCGTTATCGCACCATGATTACCGATTATTTTTGGCCCGAATTGGAAGATATGGATTTGGACGACATGTGGTTTCAACAGGATGGTGCCACACAGCACACGTTACAATCGATTTATTGAAGAGTAAGTTTGATAAGCGTGTTATCTCAAAAAATGGGCCAGTCGATTGGCCGCCTCGTTCATGCGATTTAACGCCTCTAGACTATTTTCTTTGGAGCTACGTTAAGTCATGGGTTTATGTCAACAAGCCGACGACGTTGGAAGAGCTCAGAGCCAACATTGAACGCGAAATAGCAGCCGTTTCGCCCGAAATTTGTGGCCGAATCAACGAAAATTGGGTCCAACGAATCGACCACTGCAAACGTGCGCGCGGTGGCCATATGAACGAAGTCGAGTCCTATTCATAAATGTTTTGATTGTACTTCAAGCCGATAATAAAGTTTTTGAAATATCTCAAATGGTTTGCGTTTTATTTAAAGTGTACATGCAAATCAGTGGGTTGACACGACTGGAGATCACCGGTGTTGTAAGAGTAAGATCAAACAAAAAAATCTGCAGCATGCCCGTGTCACAAAAAAACAAAAAAGGCAGGCCGAAAAACAAATGCAAAAACACCAACATTTGATTGGCCTCAGCGATGAAGTCTTCCCGCCCCCCAAAATGTCTTCTCTCTCAGAATACCAATCCTTTTCCCCGACAGAGAAGAGTGGTTATCAAACGCGCCGTGATCCACGACCACGAGATTACCCTCTTCACCGACGGAGCGAAAATGGACACAGGCACTGGGGCCGCATTCTACTCTGATACCCTGTAAAAACAGGAATCATTTAGACTCCCTGATTGTGCAGCGTTTTTCAAGCAGAAATCCTAGCAATATCCCAAGTAACCGATATCCTACCATCGGATATCACTATCTTCGTAGACAGCCAGGCTGCACTCAATAGGATCATTTACAATGAGATCAAAGGCTGTCATGAAGTGTCGCGACTCACTGAAGGTCCATCAGACACCACAAAGTCAAACGCTGCTGGGTCCCGGGTCACACCTCAATCGCAGGAAACGAAAGAGCGACCAAATTTGCCAGGCAAGGGTCTGAATTGAACATCAGCGAAGCGGACATCGATCAATGCATTATACCGGATCATAAATGACATATTCATAAAAGAAGCCAACTCGTCTTGACTTACAAGAAACGACAGCCACACGACAAGATCATTTTGGCCAGAGCTCAATATCGGAAAAACGAAGAAGATCTTGGCGCTGGACCGAAACTCGTTCCGTATGCTCGTCGGAGTGATTACAGGACACTGTCCCATTGGGGCAATGTTCGGAAATGGAACTCGGGATCCAGCGATCTCTGCCAGAGCTGCGGCCATGAGGAAGAAACGATCCAATATCTGCTTTGCCACTGCCCAACTCTTCAGAATCGGCGCCTAGCTTCGCTGGTCCAAAGATTCTTTACAGAGATTGCGGACGTGGCAAATGCAGATGTTCTAAAATTAATAAAAGCATGGGGTGGTTTCAGCCACGTGATAGGACAGGTTAATTATACATATGTGTACTCCACAAATGAAGGGAATCACAATGTGCCCTTTGGCCTCCGAGTGGAAGTGATGCTCAACCATCACACTCTCTTTCTTTAATCTAACCTACCATTAGGACTAAAAAGTATAATTTTAATTTTGTCTCTTATGACCATTCTATGCATTTGAAAACAAAGAATAAGGAAATCAATGTCATCATTGATGCCAGCAAAAAGGTTCATAGCAGAATCATTAGTAAAGCACATGCCATATCATCCGCAAATTACAGTAACTTTTGCAAAAATACTGAATAGATAAAAATAAAAAAAGTAAACGACCAAGCATGAAACCTTGAGGAACACCTATAGAACAGGGCACCTTGAACTTTACACACCATCCATTCTGACTTTGTGGATTCTGTTTTGAGGAAAACATGAGAAAATATATACAAATCCACACTCTGATTGGAAGAAATCGGACTATAACGACCAAAAACGCTTTTAGTTCCGTATCCCGTATCTTGGGATGAGCACGGTATTTTATTCATCGATCACCTTGCGAAAGCAAGAAACATCGGCAGTGCATAAAATATGACGTTTATGATGCGTTTGTTGAAAAATAAATGCGAAAAAAACAACCCCAAATGATGAGGCTGTTTCACCAACGCTATACACTGTATCACAAGAATGGCAAATTTGCATTAAATACACTTTTAATTGCGTCCTCATCTGCAGTATCGTTATCGAAATGTTAGAGAAGTATTTAAATGAATATATCACTCTTGAAGGAGAATTTTGCCTACGAACTGTTGAGTGATTTAGTCACAGAAAACAAAAAGCGCACAAATCGAACTGATACAACACACGAAATTTCTTTGACTTAATTTCCTTAAGTTTTATTTTTTCAAAGTCGACTATTACCTTGATATTCGTGATCATACGCATTCTTCGTCCATGACACATTGCCGCTCATTCATATACAGCTCCATTATCTGTTACAGTTTGCTAACAATCAGTAAACATTGGCAATTACCTCTCTTCTTATTATGATAAACAAACAAAAAGTTATTGGTGTCGATTATGTTGTGTAAACACATTCCTCGCTTTAGCAACGCACTATGCTTACCCCACAAAAGCGACGCTTTTCATATAAATAAATGTCTTTAAACAACGATTTTAGTTGACGTACAACTCGAAGACCTGTGCCTTATACAAACGAACTTATCTTTGGCGGGATTAATTGACTTCGGTTCCAACGGCCGATTGTTGATTAAAACAAATTTTGCGAAGAGGCTGCGTGCTCCGCCACAGCCGAAATTATGGAGCTCGACAAAAGTACACGCGCGTGGTGGCTGTTGGAGCATTTCAAGTAGCTTATCTGCCGGCAAGGCGATACTTATTGATCAACACTTGAAATAGTGTTGTTCGTCGCTCATTGATTTGTGACGAGTTGCTCGTTTAAATAATGAAGAAACGATAGGATCTCAGCCACATTTACTCAATATCGAACTATGACGAGTGTTTGATACTAATTGATAGAATTTTATCTTTTTCTCTTCAATCGTACAGTGTTGTGCAAAATATCTACTAAAAAAAAGTCCGTACATTTCTTTGTGATAAGCGAAAACACAATCTTTGATTGTTCAGCTGTGTACAACATACACAATCTAAGCTTCTCTCATTCACTTAATTTGGGTGTGAGTCATTTCTTGCCACACGTAAAAAGGTCTTGCTGTGTATTGCGTGGAGAGCCGTTTCCGGATAAGTAGACTGAAAGTTACGTCAATATCCTATTGAAGAGAAACACCACCAATAACCTCTTGTCATTGGCATTAGGATTCAATATATCATCTTTTGAGCCATATACCATTTACTCAGGTTAAAAATCGTGATCCATCAAACCTTTTGTTTTGTCCTAGCTCAAAAGGAGCAGAACATCTTTGGATAGAAAGTCTTTTTCTAGAACTTAATTGTAACTCGTGCTATATTTTTCAAATTTGTTTGAGAGCGAAGAAAGCGAGGAAATCTGCCGGAAAATATCGTTTTTTTTGCGCTTTTATGAGACCCTTTTAACCTGTGGGGAAATCTTCCACTGGAAATGCTTAGATTTAAGTAGTATTCCAAAATGACAAAGCTTCTTTTCCTTAGGGAGAGATTAGAACCATCATTATCACTACAAAAATCGAATTGATGTGGAGAATTAATTAACGAAACAGTCTGAATGTAAATTTTTCAAAGAAGCTGTCTCTGAAGATGAGATTTACGAGGATGGTCCGATAAGTACTTAGCCTACAAAAGAAAAACAAACATTTTGGAGAAATGACGATTTATTTTTCAATATGAAAAATACGTTTTCTCAAGGTCTGTAAAGTAGACCTCCGTGGCGGCGATGACCTCCTCATTCGACTGAAATTTCTGCCCGGCGAGTGACTTTTTCAAGTTTAAAAACAAAAAGAAGTCGCATGGGGCCAAATTTGGAGAATACGGTGGATGGGGCAGCAGTTCGTAGCCCAATTCGACCAATTTGGCCGTGGCGAGGGCGGAGGTGTGAGCCGGTGCGTTATCATGGCGGAAGAACACTTTTTTCTTCGTCAAGTGGGGCCTTTTTTCTTCAATTCGGTGTCGAATCGGCCCAATAATTTGGCATAGTACAGCCCTGTGACCGTTTTGCCCTTCTCCAGGTAGTCGATGTGGATCACACCTTGTGAATCCCAGAAAACGGTGGCCATCACCTTTCCGGCCGATGGGGCAGTCTTCGCCTTTTTCGGAGCACGTTCGCCGTGTGAAGTCCACTGTTTCGACTGTTCCTTGGTCTCTGGTGTGGACCAGAGGATCCATGTTTCGTCGACTGTCACGAAACGACGCAGAAACTCCTTCGGATTGCGCTTAAACAGCGTCAAACTCTGCTCTGAAGTGGTCTCACGGTTGTGCTTGTTGTCCGGAGTGAGCAAACGCGGCACCCACCGCGCCGACAGCTTTCTCATGCCCAACATTTCATGCAGGGTATGACCTACGCGATCTTTTGAAATGCCTACTGTCTCAGCTATCTCGCGCACCTTCGGCGGTCTGCCAATACGAGGTCGTGGATTTTTGTTACGTTATCCTTCGTGGTAGCCGTTTTCGGGGCACCTGGACGTGGCTCATCAAAAACTGACGTGCGACCACGTTGAAACTCGTTAAATCAATTTTTGATGGTCACCATCGAAGGAAAAGTCACCGCACACAGCATCCAAACGCTCTTTGATTTCTCTGCGCGATTTCCCTTCCAAAAACAAGAATCGAATCACGGACCGATATTGTTCTTTTTCCATTTTTCTAAAATCCGCGGACACTCCCGCTTCCACACGCGGTCAAAACAAAACTACGAGTCCGATCCGACTGAAATTTCGACAGTAGCTCTTGTGATACTGGCGTCATCTGGCGGTGAGGCTAAGTACTTATCGGACCACCCTCGTAGTTCTCTTTGAGCGCGAAAACATTCGACTGCACTTCTCGTTAGGAAAATGTGCATCTGTCTTGCAATCAGAGATTTGCGCAATGCTGTGAAGCACAGGCGGAAGGGAAAAAGCATATACGTCTGTAGTGACAGCCAGGCTGCACTCAAAGCTGTGTCCAACCCTGGGTCTTCCTGCTTCCACGGTCAAATCCGACATTAACGATTGGGTCTTTAATGCACACAGTCGTAGATGGAGGAAATATCCACAATGCAGGATGCCTAAGCGCGTACGCCCTGCTGTCTGCAAGAATGATTGGCTTGCGGGCGTCATTACGGACCATTACACTTTTGCCAAGCATCTCTCACTGATGACGCCTTCCTGTATTGCATGTTGCGAGGAGGATGACCCGGAGGAACACTTGCTCTGCGACTGTCCCGCCTTCGCTCGCGCATGACGCATCCTTGGGGCCAACGTGGTGGGTGCCGAATTTCCTAGCTCTACATCACTGAAGCCCCTCCTCACTTTTCTCCGGACAACGGGGAAAATACAATAAAGACAAGGTGTCTGTCTGGTAGTACAATGGACCAGTATTTGTGTCTGAGTGCTCCAACAGATAGTAAATTTGGGTGTTGTTGGGATAGTCGCAGTATCTGCCTATCGTCTTGCGACGTTGAATTTCTTTTTCCACTCCTTGTTTCTCGTTTGTTTACGTTATTTATAGCGTTTCATCTCGGCAGAACACGAACAATTGTGTTGAGGGTTTTCCTTTTTCCTCAGCGCTAAAATAAATTTCCTTTTGCGACCCACTTTGACAGAACAAAAAGAAATAAATACTCGCCGTAGACTATTTATACTTGAAAATATAGATATTAAAGGGTTTTCCCAAAAGGACTTGACAACTTTTTTTTTATAAATAAACTGCAAATGATTTGACATATTTCAAAAACTTTATTATCGGCTTGAAGTACAATCAAAACATTTATGAATGGAACTCGACTTCGTTCATATGGCCACCGCGAGCACGTTTGTCGATTCGTTGGACCCAATTTTCGATGACAACGCTATGTCGCGTTCAATGTTGGCTCTGAGCTTTTCCAACGTCGTTGGCTTGTTGGAATAAACCAATGACTTAACGTAGCCCCAAAGAAAATAGTCTAGAGGCGTTAAATCGCACGAACGAGGCGGCCAATCGACTGGCCCATTTCTTGAGATAACACGCTCATCAAACTTACTCTTCAATAAATCGATTGTAACGTGTGCTGTGTGGCTTGTGGCACCATCCTGTTGAAACCACATGTCGTCCAAGTCCACATCTTTCAATTCGGGCCAAAAATAATCGGTAATCATGGTGCGATAACATTGGCCATTCACAGTAACGTGACGATAATTATCGTCGACGAAAAAATATGCTCCAATAACGCCGCCGGCATGCAAATCGCACCAAACAGTTATTTTTTGTGGATGAAGTGGTGATTCATGAAGCACATGTGGATTTTCACCCGACCAATAACGCATATTTTGCTTATTGACGAACCCATCGAGCCAAAAATGAGCTTCGTCACTGAAGATGATTTTGCGATGAAATTCATCATCTTGGCGCCTCTTCTCCAGAGTCCAATCGGAGAACGTACGTCGCTTCAAATGGTCCATCGGCTTCAATTCTTGAGTCAGCTTGATCTTGTATGGGTGTAAACCAAGATCCTTACGCAAAATACGCCATAACGTGGTCTGAGCGATGCCCAATTCTTGAGAACGCCGTGGAATTGACTGATTTGGATCGTTTGCTACGGACGCCTGAACGGCAGCGATCTTTTCGACACTTCGACCAACCCGTTGTCTCACTGACACGGCAACATCACACAACGAATATGTAGACTCAAACTTTTGCACTAAGCTTGTTATTGCCTGTCTACTAGGGTGAGAATTACGACCGAAAATTGGAGTTAACGCTCTTAAAGTTGTGGTCACCGACTCCGATTTTTTTTTATTTGCAGATTTTATTAATTTGCAGACGTTGCTCGTTCGTGTACGTTACCATGATGAAAATGTTGAGTTTACTGAATAAATTGACAATGACAGTTCGATGATTAGTGAAAGGGTGCGTTCACAAATTAAATTCAAAGCTGTCAAGTCCCCATTGGAAAACCCTTTATAATCAGTTTTTTTCTAACAAATTCCTAAGATTAATAAAACGCTGTTATTTCACCGTGCCCTTGAAATACGATCTTCAAAAGAAACATTTACTGTTAATCGATGATCATGAAATATCTCCTAATTTTCTTTCCATTGCTTGTATTTAAGACTTACACTGAATGCATTCATTCTTAATATGTGAGTTCAGGACCAGGAGAATAAGGATTTTAAGATTATATTTATAAAGACAAGGCTATTTTCATGTTCACGACTATAAGTTACAACCTGGTACTAGGGATTTGGATCAAAATATGTTTTCAATCTTTTTAGTTGATGTTTTAAATTCCATAATGGTTGTTTGACCACCTTAATACTTGAAATATTGTTCCGTTACACGCTTGCAAAGAGTACTTATACGAATCGTTAATTTATTGTAATTTTTTTAACAATCAACGCGAAGGAAGGATATGACTCTTGCCAGATAAAATTGATGATATTTTGATGACAAAATTTGATTTTTAATTAGCTTTATCTCTTAACTGAATATTTTAGACGTTAAGAATACATAATAATTGGCATAATTGGGCCATTTTTCTTCGAATATGAGCAAGGAGTGGCCGTTACAGTCAATGGCGATCGTTATCGGGCCATGTTGAACGAATTTTTGTTCACAAAAATTGAAGAGGAGGATATTGGCAACATTTGGTTTCAACAGGAAGGCGCTACGTGCCACACAGCCGAAGCTACACTCGATGTTTTGCGCCCTGTTTTTGAAGATCGCATTATCAGCCGCAGAGCTGATGTCGTTTGGCCACCTCGGAGCTGCGATTTGACACCGTTGGACTATTATTTGTGGGGTGCAAGTGTTACGCCGACAAGCCATAGACAATTGACGCTTTAAAGGACAATATTCGTGAAGCCATTGGTGAAATACAGCTGCACACAATCGATAATGTGCTTAAAAATTGGACCGATCGTGTAGGCTACTGCATGGCCAGCCGAGGCAGCCATTTGAATGAAATTATTTTCCATTATTAACCGGAAGGATTGTACTTTCAAATAAAAAAAGAAATTTGAGAAAATATTCAGTAGTTTTTTTTATAGCATTTTCAAAAAAAAAAAAAGTTATTTGGCGGACCCTATATAAGATCAAAGACTGTGCTTTCGCTCATTACGAGGTAATTTAGGTTTTTTTTTTTTTTTTTTGAACCCACACTATAAAGTGTCGATAATACTTACATACTCGTCAACTCATCAACGTTGTGTGTTGCATGATGTATGATACAGTACAATAGTAAGCATGAGTCTGGCATTCGATCGCCGAGTCTGGCAATTGTTTGTGATTAGGATACGAGTCTACCCTGGGAGCGATATGACAATAAAATATTAATGACACTCGTGATTACTACTTTTTCTTGTTGTCTTCTATGAAATAATAGAAACTGTGATCATCACCGATGACCATCGATTCAATGCACAGATTTCTTTCTTTTTTTTTAAATTATTTTTATTGTACAAAGCAGAAACTCGTAAAAATCAACTAAGCATTGCTACTCTTTACTGTAAAAACTGGTAAACTTGCTTATGGAGTCGGGGTGTACAAATGTATTAAACGTTACGTTTCATCTCCAGCAGAGGCCTGCTTTTATATTGCAAGAGACGATTCATTTGTTTCCAATAAATATTAGACAAAGTATCGAAATTATTAATATTTCATATTTTGATTTGCGTCAACAAACAAGAGTAAAAAAAAAACAATTTCACATAACAATTGCATCTTTGTGAGGGCAATGAACCTCGAAAGAAAACCGGGCGTCGTTAGTGAGATGCAGTTTGGTGTCGATATGCCGCAGTTAACAATGCAAAAGGATGAAATCACGTGAATTGCTGGTGCGTTGAGTGAAAGTTGGTCGCAAGTCGGTTCTGTTTTTGTTTGTTTTCTTTTTTTTTATAGTTATGCACTTGCACGGTTTCACTCTACTTGTTCCTGTATTGATTGGGAAAAAAATATTAAAGACACCTTTAACAAAATACAAGAAAGAATAAAACTTATTTAATAAAAACTAAGAACAAGATCTGTTGTCGTGTTTTATTTTCCGTCCGTTTTTCTCCTAATCAACAAGACACCCAAACGTCTTATATACAAGTATACAACACACTTTTGGCCTCACAAGATTAACAACATGACCTTTGAATTCAAATTTTGCTTTGGTGTTAACGTTAAGGTCGATAGTAACGATTGATCGTGCGTACTCGTATTATTTTGTTCTTCTTGGGATTTTTTATTCTACGGATTTTCCACTATACGTTTGATCGTTCGTCCACTGTCCATTCGTTATACGTGTCATGCCCATCTTAGTCTTCACAGCGGTCCCCCGACGCGGCGATGCTTATTTTAAAAATATTAATAGGTCCTTGTAAAGGCCGAGAGAAAAAATTAATTTTTTTACTTTTTAGAGTTTTTTTTTTTTGTCGGGGGTTACTTACAATTTTAAATTTTATTTTTATCTCCATTTAACTCTTCGTCCTGTTTTCCACCATAGATTCTCCTTAAGATCTTGTTTTCAAAGATCTGAAATTTATTTTGCGAGACAAAAGAGTTGTCCTAAACACTTCCTTCATCGCTAAAAAGCACACGTTACCCATACGCAGCCTATTATATTTATTTCGATCTTTATGTCGTCCACTTTCTCAAAGCTTTTATCGAGTACAGTCACGTGCAAGGTTTGGATCGATCCAAGTCGGTCAGTAACCATTTATTTGGTTTTTTCTTCATTTACTTCTAAGCCTACTTCCTTTCTTGCAATTATTAGACTTTCTACATTTCTTACTATTGGGAGATAGATTATTAATCTTCAGCCAATGGATTGCTTCTTTTATTTCCTCAATGTCGATGAAACCGTTTTCCAAAGCTGCTGGCTCTCATACATTCAGCAATTTGTAGAAATATCTACTCCAATGGGCTGCAAATCTTTGGCTAACCGACACGAACTCCTCTTCGTTACGCATAAATCCTGATCTCGCCTGAAATCATTTTCGTACACCGTGATTTCTTCGCTATTTTCCGGGGCTTAAAATCTTTATTTTTGCCCCATGCTAACATATAGCATGGCGACCAATGTAGATCTAAGACGAAGAATTCCTCTACTTTTTTAATAAAGCTGAGGATGTCCCTCGTAGGAGCTGAACTTGAGGAGTCACAATTTCTCTGAGGAGGATACGCTTCCTAAGGTGGGCAGAGGACAACACATTCACATAGTAAGTGCCCTGCAGTTTCCTCGCCCTCTAGACTTAGACTCTGTCAGACAAGAGGTTAATTTTGTTAAAATAATATTTCAGACTACAACTGAACAACAGAATATTGATAGAGTGTTTGTTCGGGAGCCGACTCGATTGTCGGAGTCCTTGAACACTGTTCCAAAAGTACAGGAGTTGCGATTTTTCCCATTCTTCTAAGAGAACATTAATCTTTGCAGAAAGGTTCGGCACATATTTACCTTTCGTTAGAACAGCTCCCATCGGCGCGGCTATTTCGTTGCCTTTTATGCCCTTGTTACCTGGCAGCCACCAGAGTTTGACCTTATTTCTTTTGGGGTTCGTTGCATTCTTTGACGGAATTTGAATTCGTAGTATTCGAGTCCAACGCTTTAAGCGCTGCCTGACTGCCCGAGATTATGTTCATGGTTATATCTCTTATGCCAATCTCTAAGTTTAGGTTGTCACGTTAGGATGGCGTATAATTCGGCTTGGAAGACACTAGGACTAGTTCCCAGGACCTTCAATATCTTCCGATTTGATCCAAAGATGTCAGCGCCAACGCCGGAATCCATCTTGGAGCCATCTGTGTACCACCTGAGGCCTTTGACATTTAGCAAAGGATCGCCGCTTTCGCTAGCTGTGCGGTTTGGGATCAGTATTTCAAATCTTTTGTCAAAGGTGAACGTGTGTGGTAATGTGTCCGTAACTGTGATTATTATATCCAGGGAAGGTGTCAAAGGATGGACACGTGACACAATGGTCTACACAGATGGCTATGGGCGAATGAGTCTAATTGAACTGCGTATTGCAACCAACAACCAGATTGGTATAGCGCCTGTATGCCAAGTCATGCTAGACTCTGAAGGCCTTGAAATTTAACTATTGTAGTTTTCTGTTGAACTTTTGTCCACCATACAGGTCCTACTGTCGCGGTATATAACCAGTGGATTACCTTAGGTTTCAATCCCCAGGTTTAACCGTAAGTTTAAGGTTTGTTTTTGATGTTGGAGTTCCAGTTAAGTTTGCGATCAAGGTCAATACCTACATACTTCTGTTCTGTACATTCTGTTTGTAACGTTCAGGGAGAAGGAGGAAGGTCGTATTGTCCTCCTTTCCCGTATTGTAAACGGGATTAAGATCTTATTTGGGCTTATCGACAGAGTCTCTCTACATCAGCCAGAGATAGGTTCAATGCACACGGAACAACTGGAAAAAAAACTAAACCGGTTGGCAACTACAGACCAATTACGGACTCAGCGGAGCCTTGACTCCACACATGAGGAAACTCATCACCAATCAAAATCTCTAGTTCGTTCAGTGTCGTCATGGACACCGGGCGTGAAAGTGAGCGATGATGAAACCATCATGTTGTATTACTATTTCAGAAGGAGGAGAAGAGTAGTAAGAAGGTTTCGGGTACACCCATACCTTGAAAACAATTTCCAGAACTGTTTGTTTGTTGCTGATTCGAAATTTTTGATCTTCCATTCGCACTTCTTGATCGTCCATTTGCATAAGATCTGGAAATATGCTGAGAAGGAACATTTTTAATGCTTGCATTCTGGGCTCTGTAGCCACCTGCCTACCATTGGCCAATGAAGTCGCCTTTTTACGATCTAAATATTCTATGAAAGCCTTGTCCACATCATCATTCTTCGCAGCACGCTTGTTCTTTAGTTTATGCTGTTTGATTGGCTCGAACGGGTGATCCTTATGCCGTGGCAATGCCGACGTTGAAGTTGAACTACACAATGACCACCTTGGAAGTGGTTGTGGAGATGGTGATAGTAAAGGAGTTTCTGATGGTGGGTCGTCGCATTCCCCTATAATTGTACAAAATATGACGTTTTTCAAACTCCCCCACCAGCAACTTCGACAAACTAGAAATTGAAATCAATAGGCAACCCGACATGCAAATTAACAGACGACTGTTTATAAACTGTTTTTTGTGAATTCCAAACAAGTTTTAAATCAGTAGCTTCGTGTGCATTGTCCCATTTGATTACATAGGGTATGACTCAAAGCAAACTAGTTGCCAATTCGCATCGCTGATCAGTTTTTTTCCAGTTGCTCCGTGTGCATTGGACAATAGATTAAAGCGCACGTTGCATGAGTTCACAGGCAGAAATTTCGCATTTACCTATAATAATAACTACACAGTCATTGGTGTATCCGATGTCTTCATAACAGAGGTTGATTAACTTGTAGAGTAGGTCGTCGATGACTATCGACCAAAAAAGGGTTGAAAGAACTCCACCTTGTGCACACTCTTGAGCTGCCGATACAGTCACAAAGACCTCACTGGGTGTAGCTTATTTAATACGGTTCTCAAGCATCGGTTCAACCCAGAGGTTAGTCGGGTGGTCTACACCTGATTAAGTTTGAGCCAGTATTATCAAAAGCCTCAACCCTCAAAATCCAGAAAAACGCCAATTGCGATCTTCTTTGCTGTGAAGCTATTTTCAACATGTGCTACTAAGAGATGCAGCGCCTTCCCAGTAGATCGTTCTTTGCGGTATGCATATTGGTTTGGATGTTTTTAGTACGAAAGATGTTAGGCTGATAGGGCGGTAGGATTTAGGTTGTTCACTTGGTTTGCCAATCTTGGGAATGACGATAAGGTTGACTTCTCTCCAGATTCGAGGGATGTATCCCAAGTTAAAACAGGACCTAAAGAGCGCTATCAGTGGTCCTAGTCTGATGTCTAGGCTTTTCTGGAGAAAGGAGGAAAGACAATGTCTTTACTTGGAGCTTTGTGGGGTTTAAATGAACCAATTGTCTATTTACATACCTTTATCAGAGCCTTCCAGATAGGCTATTTGTTCCACGCTCATTAGAGCATCAAAAAGTATTTGTTGAGTAGTAGACCAGGGAAATGTACCTTAAGCAAGGTTCTCTGCGATTGACAGTGAAGCTAACGTCTGATTTACGAAGCAGCAGGAGTCCATTGTATGCTCTTGGGGTAGGGCTTTATAGAGTCGGGCCGCTTATAGGCTTAAAGTCTTCGAATATTACGAGCTTTTATTTACTTCCATCTAGCAAGGCGAACTGGATATTAATTTCGTCCCGGTATTGATGATGCTGGTCCATTTTCTTTTCAATGTTGGATTTTTTTTATACCTTGCTGTGATCCTCTTCTGTTAATTTGGATTCGGCTTTTAATTTTGGCAATGATTAGAAGATTAGATTAGTCTGACCCGCAGTCCGCTCCTCTGTATGCCTTGATATGGTGTCTTCTATCAGAAAGTGATCAATTTGGTTGCGCGTTATTCTGTCCGGTGATATCCATGTAGCCTGGTGTATCCTCTTGTGTTTCAATGTTGTGGCTTTCAGGTTCATATTTTTTGAGCTGGCGAAACTTATTGCCCTAAGACCATTGTCGTTTGATATAACATGGATACTTTCTTTGCCTATTGTTGGCCAATATACCGCTTCTTGTGGTGGTCGTGGTGCAATGATAATCATCACCGACTGAGGAGCGGAAGGTCTGTAGTTCAAGTCTGTCCATCCAAGAACAATTTCTATACGGAAAAACTGTGCAACAACATCAGTTGTGAATGAGTGTTGATCAAAAAATACTGACGAAGGCATAACACTCGCAGTAAAATTCATACTCTGGGTGTACATTTCCAATAAACACTTTAGTGATATGGAAACAAAACAAAGCTCCTGTGAAGTACAACCAACGTGATAAATTCAGTTGAATCTTTCGAATTATATCTAGGACAAACACCCCCGGAGAGTAGTGAACGAACATCTTCGACACAAACCATCTGCACCCCGTCCAGGTTGTGTGACAAACACCATAAGAACGTAACTCTTAGGATTTTCACGTCAAAGTGAAAAGTCTTTCATAAAACGCGTCTTTTACCTCTTTCTCCTTATCTTCCATAGGTCAGTGTGCATTCAGAAGTACATACTTTTAGCGGAGATCCCGGATTTTGGCCTTCAACATTCAGTTTGTTGTTGATGAAGAATCCTATTCCAAGATTGTGGGCATCCGTATCTCTGCAAACGAAAGTATATTCGTCCTTCCCACGATTGTTCCCTTAGAAAGTTGAACTTCTTGTACCGCTGCGATGTCCAATTTATAGTTACTAATTTTATTGAGTGCTGTTTGGAGAGCACAACAAGCTGCGCATGCCTATCCTTAATTTTTGTGCATTTCTTTTAATCGGTCCTCTCACCAGAAGATCCGATCGTGGAACAAGTTAACCTCCGGAATATTATGCCAAAGGAAGACCAGCCATATTTAACACCACGGTGGGTCAACGATCTTTGATGTTGTTTTGACTGTAGTGTATTAGTGTAGTGTGATAAGTGTGGGTCATTAACTCTGCGACTACCACTGCCATTTTTTTAGGAATTTAGTCGCTTCTTACTACTGGGGCCCGAACCTGGCTTAATTGTTCAATATTTGATGGAACCTTTATTGTTCTTCTTTCTTCTTCATCTTCTTTCTATAGAGACCTTGGAAACGTTGGTATGTTATGCAAGCCCGCCAGATAACGGTCATAACTCGAGAATGTTTTATGTTTTGTCATCATTTACAGCACGTTTATTGTCTTCCCAAATGTTTTCAATTGGATTCCTGGAGCCCTCAGGTTGACTTGGATCCCTTTCTGCTGAAATCATTCTCTCACTTTACGGGTAGTATTTCTTGGGTCCTCATAAGGACCCCAAAGTCGCTACTTAAAGAAACTTCTCATAGACGCATGTATTATGATGGGCGTCTCAACCATAGGCGTAATAAAATGTTAAAAGTTTTTAATGGCTGCCCTGCTATTTTTTTCCTTCGCAGCTGTATGTTGTTAATTGTTGGGAACTCGTTTTATATTCAAATTGGTACAATTCCAATATACAGCCCTAATGGAAGCCAGCAAACCCTATTCATGTACGTGTCACTCCCACAAGATTCATAAAGCGTCAAATAATGATGATTGTTTCCACCAATCGTTACAACCAGCAACAGATGTTACAATATTTAAAAATGCACGCACGACATTGCTTTTCCACATCAATTTACCATTCGACTTTTATGGTAAATGAAGCCTCCATCAATGCCGCTTTCACTAATTATACAGACAATTAAATGTCTATTCCCGCATGTACGGCTGTCCAATCGATTTAATTGCATACATTGTCACCTGTAGAACCGACATGGTTACGTTGTAACCCTCTATCTATAATTATAGGGATTGCTGCGGTTTGCCATTTAAATTTAGGAACACAATTATTTCAATTCTCGACTTAGTTACCGGATTAACCATGCACGTTCAATGGGACCAATCACACACTAAATGCAAAAACAGTGCATCGTTATCCCACCTCGGTTGACTTGGTAAACCGCAAGTAGGTTATCATTGTTTAATCGTTTTAACCGCCTCAATGTCAAGCATGTATGGAGCTTCAGGCTTTGTTTGATGATTTGTGCGTGAACATGTGCTCGGATGTAAGGCAAAGGTCAAATTGAAGCTGGTGGTTCTGCCCTTAATTACTTAATTAATTTGCAACCATGCGTTATAGCGTGAGTAATTCGTTGGAAATACTCGTAATTGTGTGAGCTCGAGCGGGGCAGAGACGTTCATTCAGAGTCACTCTGTAATCACTTTTGTTGACTTGGGTGATACGTAACGTCTTAATGGAGAACCAAAGCACAGTAAATTATTTTCAATGACTAGACTTCAATATTGACGAGAGCAATCGGCCCTGATTACAGTTCAAGTGCAGTAAGTGCTACATATATTTTGTATTAGTGATACTTCCGAGAGAGTATTGGTGAGTCTTGTTATTGTTAATATACTCGGAAGTTCAGCGCATTGTTAGCAACCCTTCGTCAAACTTCCCTGTAATGGGTGTGTTCCTTTTGTTCGTGATTTAATAACTCGGACAATGCTTGGGGCTGAACAGAATTTCTCAAGGTGTTGATTGTTTAGTTTTCTCCATTCGCCTGTTTCCGTAATGCTTTCCTACTTCTTAATGAGAAAGACACCAAAGTGACGCTGGTTCACTCATCGCGAAGAAGCACGCGTTGTCCATATATAGTCTTTTTATATATTTCGATCTTTCTGATAGCGTTTATCGAGCATAGTCGGAGCGGAATTTGGATCGCTCCTAGCCGGCCAGTGGTCATATGTTCAGTTTTCTCTTCATTTACTTCTAGGCCTACTTCCTTTCCTGCCATTATAGGATTTTCTTGCTTTTCTCTCAGCTGTTTCCTCACTATGTCTCAAAAAGTTTAGATAATTAGCGTAAGCTACTATATGTCGGATCTTCTTTTCCTCTTTTTTTTTTTTTTCCGGCGTCGCTATGGTCAGAAGTGTAGGACCATAACCTTCCCACTTAACTGCATTCCTACTGGTCCGCTTGTGGGGTCCGCCGGTTTGACCTCAGAAAGTAGCGGCAGGCTTCCCGGTTTGGGATTACTTCATCTCTGAGGCCAATCAAATGCTGGTGTTTTTGCATTTGTTTGCACCAATTGTTTTTCGGCCTGCCTTTTTTGCGTGTTGAAATTGGAACGTTGATTGATATCGCCTTTTGGACGGAGTTCAAAGGATCTCTCCTTTGAACATGGCAATACCAACTGAGTCGGTCGCGCTCTATCTTTCTTGTGACGGTTTCTTTTACGTGGAGGCTTCCTCGGATTTTTGAACTTCTAATTCTGTCACGCTTTGTTACTCCCGCTGTCATGCGAAGCATCTTCATCTCAGCTTCCGTACTCTCATACTTTTTGTGCATTGTCCAGCATTGTGAACCGTATGTGAGCGCCGGACGTACAACTGAAGTGTAGAGCCTTCCTTTCAGCTTTTTCGGTCACAGAAGATGGCGGAGTTTTCCCGCCACTTCATCCACCCTACGCTTACGCGATGGTTGATGTCGTCATCACAAGTTGCTTCTTTATTAATCATAGATCCCAGATATTTAAACTTTTCACACTTGGGAAGCACTCTTCCATTCAAGTAAATGTCTGGAATAGGCTGATGAGGGTCAGAGAACAGGCAGCACAGATACTCTGTCTTCTTTGTACTAATACGATACCCGTGTCCCTCAAAAATGTCCACCCACACATCAAGTGCTCGTTGTAGGGACGCCTGTTCATCACTTATAATGGCTCCATCGTCAGCAAAGAATAGCTGGTGCACATTGGGGTCCGTCACTTTTCCTTCAAGCAAGCAATCAAGGACTGCTATAAAGAGCAGTGGGCTGAGGACGCTCCCTTGGTGTACACCGACTTTGATTGCGAACTCTTCGGTGACTCCTGCAGTGCATCTTACTCTTGTCGTTGCTCTCTCGTACATGTCCATAATCACTCGCACGTAGGTTTCTGGAACTCCTTTTTGTCTTAGCGCTACCCATAAAAGATCTCTTGGTTGTCGGTCAAAGGCCTTCTCGAAATCAACCAACACCATATGCAAGTCCTTTGACGAATCACGATGCTTTTCCATCATGACCCTTATACTTTGGATTGCATCTGTTGTTGATTTACCCGAGACAAACCCGCACTGGTCATCAGATAGTCGTATTATTTTCCGCAGTCGGCTATCTAAGACCCGTTCAACGATCTTCATGGTGTGCGACATCAGCTTGACAGAACGGTAGTTATCACAATTTCGCGTATCACCCTTTCCTTTGTGCAAAGGAAGAAGATAGCTTTCCCTCCATTGATTAGGCATTGTGTCGCCTCTCATAAGTTTGGAGATAAGAACCATGAGCCATCTAGACCCGATGTCTCCCATCTTTTTCCAGAACTCAGAGGGTATCCCGTCCGGCCCAACAGCTTTTCTTTTCTTGGAGTTTTTAACCGCGTACCGAACTTCTTCGACTGTGATGTCGGATATTTCGGCATGATTCGGGGCAGCTCTTGGAAAGTACACTCGGGGAAACTGTTCGTTCAGAAGTTCCTCGCAATACTGTCGCCATCTGTGGAGAATTTTTTCGTCTTCCACAAGGAGTTGGCCTTCAGCATTGTTAATAAACTTTGGGAAACGAATCTCCTGAGCATTTCTTCTTCTCTGGGCGGCTATCTTAAAGATATTTGCTCCTTTGTTCAAATTGCTTTTTCGAAGCTCCTGGGTAGCCTGGTTCCTGTCAGACGCGGAAGACAATATTTCTTCCAACTCCTGATAGAGGCCTTCCATGCTTTTCGCTTTGAATTCGGCGCATTTTTTCTTCGCGATACCTTTGCAACATCTATATACCTTTTCACGGCGAGCTTTTTCCTCTCTATTAGTAGAAGAGCACTTTGACCAAGCTTGGAAAGCCATTTTCTTTTCGTGTATCACTGCTTTGGCTTCGTCTGTCCACCACCAGGTTTCTTTTGCGTGTTGGCAGGGGCCTTTAGATGTTCCGAGCAGTGATTTGGCTTTCTCCAGGCCAGATTGTTGTAGGGAATCCCACATGTCTTGTGCTCTGCACTCCTCATTACCGACCTCATCGATAATGGAAGAGAGGTAGTTTTTCATGTTGGTAATAAAAGCTTCGCCTTTTCCTTTATCCAGCTTATACCACTTGATTCTCTCTGACACCTTCGTTTGCTGCTTTGACTTCTTTCTCGCATCCATAAAAAATTCAGTCAGGAGCAGACGGTGTTGAGGTGCGATCGCGTCCAGGATCACTTTGCAATCTTTAACTCGTGGCTTCATGAAACTGGATACCAAATGATAGTCTATTTGAGTTTCATTTCCGCCGCTGCTATAAGTGATCAGGTGCCGGCTTTGTTTGACGAACATGGTATTTAGCACTATAAGACCGTACGACTTGCACATTTTTAGGATATCTTCACCTGAAGAGTTCCTGGTGCCGTATCCCAGCCCTCCGTGGTAGTCTTCGCTTGTCTTCCCGACATGTCCGTTTAAATCTCCCCCAACAAACAAAAGCTCTTCCTTTGGGATGATTTTGACAAGGTTGTGGAAATCTAGCCAGAATGCATCTTTTTCTTTTTGTTCGCATCCTACTTGAGGGGCATATGCGCTTACGATGTTCCACACCTCACCATGTATCACCAATTTGAGAGCCATCAAAAGGTCACTGGACTTTGAAATGGTTAAGACGTTGCCAAGTAGCTCTGCCGCAAGGATGATGGCGATTCCGTTTTTTCCTTGTTCCAATCCATAGTAAAACATCTTGTAGGCTTTTGTTTTAACGTCCAAGAAACGTGCCCGATTACCGGTGTTGCGCCATTTCATCTCTTATACGCACAGGATGTCTACTCGCCTTCTAACCATAATTTCTTCAAGCTCATAGCTGCGACCACTCATGCTTCCAACGTTCCAACTCGCGACTCTAAAGTGTGTCTTACGCCGTTGCATTACTTTGCTATCCCCCGGAAATCCTGTAGCTCTGACCCGAGCATTGCTGCTCGTCCCAGGATCACGACCATTAGTAGTGCCTGGCGGGGTAGTGCTTTTCCTTTTAGCGTTCTTTTCCATAATGCTACGGTTTGGCCGTTTTTTTTCTTCTATATATCGGATATGATCCATTAAGGGTTATTCCCTTCTCATTGTCCTGAAGGGATCTTATTACGTATTCGAGCGCCAAAGACGATTTTGTGCGGCGATTTTTTCGCCCAGCACTACACATCAGAAACGAAACAACAGTCCAAGCATGACCAATGTGTTTTGGGATGCGAAAGGGATTCTGTTGATTGATTACCTTGCAAACCTTCTCGACCAATGGGATGCCGAAATTCGCTAGAAGAGGCCTGGCTTGAAGATGTAAAACATATTTTACCAGGACAACTAGCCTAATACCTATTGGCGATAAGAAAACTGAGATTTGCTCGACCATCCCGCCATTCTCGTGACACGGCATCCTCACATTTCCACTTATTCCCAAACTTGTAGAAATTTGTTTCACATTCATTGAAGGCATTGAGAGGGTCGGAGATGAACCTTTCACCTAATCCTCTTATTATTATTATTATAATTTATTAGTATAAAATTAAAATCTTATACTAACTTAGTAGAGCGCTAGCTGTCAGGGCTTTCGGCTCTATGGTGTGTTTAAAGTTAGATGTCTAGTTTTAGGCTCTTAATAAATTTGTGAATGATATTAATATTATTGTATGACGGAGTTTTAAGTAGAAGATTGATAGGTTGGTTACTTCTAGAGTCGGAGAGATTAATGCACCCTGTGGTGCCCAGTAGATGGTTAATATCGAATTAAAGGTGACAGGTGCTGCAAATCGGAGGAGGTATTCCTTTGAGCAAGTATTCATGGTTGTGTCCTAATCGTAATCTCGTGAATATGGAGTTGGCTAATCTGGAGGTGGTTGTAGGATAAGTTGGGCTGGTCCGGTCCGGGTTGACCGAGGTGTAGTGATGTTGGTAGTTCTGCCAGTTAAATTTTTGAATTATGCAAATCTTGTGTTTCATTAGACGCAAAATATCCAATTTTGTGCTTTTGTTAAATTGATGAACTGGAGCGCGGTGGGCGAGCCTTGCTTCTGTATCGGCTAGTTCATTCGCTTTTATTCCAATAAGGGTGGGGACCCGCATTAAATGAGATTGTTGGGCGAATTGAAGAGAAGGTTACGGATATCATTTACAATGTCAGTATTTTGTTTAGGGTTTTTTGCAGCATAGGCTCGAAAGCAGATAATGTATTTACCCTTAGATTTTGTGGCGAAGTTTTCAGCTTTAAAGATGGTAAAGGCTTCTGCTGTAAAGATGGTAACGTATGTTGGGAGAAGACCTTCTGTTATTAGGGCACCGCTCTCCTTGGTGACTGCAAATGTTGTACTACCATTACACTTAGATCCATCCGTGGAAATGCTAAGGAAAGATGCAAGGACACTTTCCTTTGGGGTACTGCTTTTGTTGTACCTGGCCAAATCCAATATTAAGGAATTCCATTTTTATGCTCCAAGTCGGAAATTTTGGCGTGCGAGATTTGAAAGACTTCTGCGGTAGTTCCCGGTTACTCCCAATAAGTCGTGCTCTACTTATTGCTGGTATGACTTTGCCCGTGATGCCCTACCGATTTGAAGTTCTTCATTATGATCGAGTTTTTCAAAAATGATGTCTTTATGTAGAGTTTAGCGAGATATGTCTCTACTCGCTCTTCAATTGATGGTAATCCTGATTCAACTAGTATGTTTATTATAGGGCTTGCTCTGAAGGCGTTGATACTTCGTCGGCAAGCTTAGTGGTAAGTTACTTTGATTGTGTTTATGATTGATTTAGGTGAGCTTCCGAAGATGAATAAGCCATAGTCAATCTTACTTACAATAGAGATTTGGTGATTTTATCATAGTTAACGTATTTCTGTGAGCGTTGAATTTTTTACTGGAAAGATAGTTAATTATGTTTGCCCTGGCAGCCAGGCTTTTTTTCAATTATATCTACTGTTAAATATTAAATCTAAAATACTTAAAATATTTACATTTTAAGAGCTAAAGTGTCGTTGTTGCATAACCTTTTGCGACAAATGTGAAGTGTTTTGCATTTATCCAATGAAAGGCTCGCACCAGATGTTTCCGCCCAAATTAAAATGTCTTCGATTAGCTGGGAAAGTACATTATTGGTATTGAGAAGACCTTTCTGGGATTCCGTTAAAAAGAGGCGGGGTGAAAGAATGGGTGTTATTTACCCTTACGCAGATCTTTCTGTGAGTCAGAAAAGAGCGGATGTATTTGAGGATAATTGGTCCAATACCCCATACCTTCAATTTGTTTAGGACTAGGTGGATACCAATTTTGTTGAATGCTTTCTCAAAATCTAGTGAGAGAATGGTTACGTGATTGCATTCAGATAGTGCCTTGCATATGTAAGAGTCCAGATATAAGAGCGCATCTGCACTACCCCTATTTGGTCGGAATGCTGATTGATTTTGTCTTAATAAGTTTCTCGATTCTATGAACCATAATAAGCGTTGGGAGACAATTTTTTCAAGGACTTTAGACGTTTATAGGGTTTAATTAGGGGAAGAACTGTGGCTTGTTTCCAGTATTATGGGATGGTGCCTGTTTGCAAAATGTTGTATAGTTTGATTAGTGTGTCTTTGACGGATAATGGGAGATTTTTTACGAGTATCATAGGGTATGATATCCGATTTCTACCCGGTGTTTTTCCCTTGAGTTTCGCTAGGCAGTGCTCTAGTTCCACCAGCGTTATTCGACCGTATGAGGGTTGGGTACCGGAGGACAGAGAAGTGCTGTCTGTTTTTTTGTTCTGAAATTTGGCGGAAAACATTCGTCCCTAGACAGATTCGACCACCTGACTGCAAAGGCGTTGCTAAATCTTGGGAGATGTTTTTTGGACCATCTGAGGATTCTATAGAGCTAATGAAGTGAGGGGTAGAGTTTCCGGTTAGACAGTGCCAGATTTTAGAAGGCGTAGATTTGGGGTTGATAGAGGAAAGTCGTATGTATAAACTTTTGGCTTTACTTTCCCTTAACTCTCTACGGAACCTAGCGTTGGCCTTTTTATAATAGATAAGGTAAGAGGTGGAGGGGTGTCTTTGTCCACGCTTGTTGTTTATCGTCCCGTAGGGTTGCGGGGAGAGGACTCCGCCATGACAGTGTGCGTTTATGAATTCTAGGAACGCTTTGTGAAATAGACTTGTTCGCTGCAACCCTGATGTATTTTTCGATTGTTGCGGACTTTTTGTTGATGTTTGGTGATATGGGCTTTACCGATAAGGAGTCTAATATGAGCTTATGTAAACAAGCCCAGTTAGCTCTGTCGGTTTTAAATTTGAGGTTTACTGGAACGTTCAAACACACCGGTCCAAAAGCAATAGTGGAGATTATGGGGAAATGATCGCTGTTAAATAGATCATCCAAAATTTCCCAAGAAGTTCTTGAAGAGAAAATTCGGGCGAACAACAGGTAATATCGATGTGAGTAAGTGTGCCGTGCGAAGAGAGTTGAGTCGGGGATCCATCATTTAGCAATGTAAGATTTGACTCCGTTAAGAAAACTTCTAGTATTTTATCTCGTGAATTTGTATTGGGTGATCCCCACAGTATACTCCAGGCGTTAACGTCGCCTACGAGTAGGATTGGGTGTTGGATTTTGAAAAGGATGTTATGTAAGTCGAGTTTTGTAAATGGTTGGTCTGGTAATATGTATATTGACAACAATGTAAACGTTATTGAAAGGTTAATTTCAATTGCCAAAACCAATAGATTGGAATGTACCGTAATTCTTCTATGCGGAATATTGTTTTTCAATAAGACAGCAATCCCTTGCTTTGAAGTCGTTTTGTGGGAAAAAGTGTGGAAGTACCCCGTGTATGCCTTTGTCAACAGTGGGGTAAAATTGAAGGCGCAGTGTTTTTCTTGAAGGCTAATAACATTCGGATTATTTTCTTTAACAATGATATTCAATTCATTGTAGTTATTAATGACTCCTTCTATGGAGGATTGTGAATATTTTGTTTATACGGGTTGATTGATTGCGGGGTGGGAAGTTCTGGGTCGTAACCCACTTCGGTCGGAAGCGCTCGGTGTTAAGTGCGTAGTCTCAAGTAACCACTTCGAAAAATCGAAGTATGATATATGTAATATGAAATTTTTTTCATAACAAACAGGAAAAAAATTTTCAAACAGGAAAAAAAGTAAAACTGGATGCAAAAGGCGCGAGAAGCCCCACAAGATATCCAGGGCAAAAAGAAACAAAAAGGAGTTTTCGAGGGAATCAGTATACTGCTGAAACCAATACCGAATTCGTGACCACATCAGCTGAAAAATTCAAAGACAAGAGAGATTTTAATGTACCGATTGACGAAGGATTCAGCTACAGCATTCTGTGCTTCTCGCTAGTGTTTACAGCTTTGCAATCAATTTTAAAATGCAAGCTGTGTGATAGTGACGTTACATTTTTGAAAAAATCAACGCGAGGACTAGGATTCAAGTTGTGTGTAAAGTGTTCGTGTCAAGAATTTGATATCAATTCTTCTCCTATGGTCCAAAATGCTTACGAAATCAATAGACATTTTGTATTTATTATGCGATTACTTGGAGTCGGTTTGGCTGGAATAAATTTATTTTGTTCGCTAATGGACTTGTGTGATGGAATTAGTAAAAATGGATATTATGGTATGCTCGACCAAATTTATATTGCTGTAAAGTCAGTACTTGGTACTGTTTTCAAAAAAGCCGTTGCAGAAGAAAAAAAATTAAATGTTGAAAACGGTTGTGCTGAAGATAAAATCACGGTTTCTGGTGATGGATCATGGGCCAAGCGTGGTTTTACCCCACTGCGGGGTGTTGTTTTTTTGATAGGGAAATATTCTAATAAAATTGTAGATTTCAAATCAAATGTCAAAATGTCAAATCAAAAGTGTGTAAACCATGCGAGCAATGGATTGGCAGGGAAGAGTCAGACGAGTTTGTGGAGTGGTATGAAAATCACATTGGGTATTGTGAAGCAAATCATGAAGGAAGGTCCGGTAAAATGGAAGTTGACGGTGTGATCGAAATGTTTCAGCGGTCTGTCGAATATTTTAAAGTAAAATATAGTAAATATATTGGAGATGGTGACAGCAAAACTTTAAAAATTTACTGGATGCCGATCCTTACAACGGCGATCCTGTGGTAGAAAAAAAAGAGTGCGTCTTGCACGTCAAAAAAAGAATGTATAGACCAGTGAAAGAAGCTAAAAAAGGCTTGGAAGAAGCTGAAAAAAAGAAGGCCAAAAATAATCAAAAAGATGAAGCAGGTAAAGTTGCTGTCAAAAAATGTACATCGAAGAAAAAAATCATCCACTAGTGCTGCAACAAAGAAGTCGACTCTTGCATTGACCAATGCCATGATGGTTAAGCTAAGTACATACTATGGTTTGGCTATTTTGAGAAATCCAGATTCTCAAGAAGAAATGAAGAAAGCAGAGTGGGCTACATACTATCATTACATTTCAACCGATGAAAACCCCCAGCACTCGTATTTACAACTTACGGCAGAGAATACAGAGGAAATTTACACACATCCTCCAGCATTTGATGAAGAAACAGCAAGGTTTTTGAAGTCAATTTACGAAGAATTATCATCTGATGATCTGATACAAAGGTGCTTGGGAAAAAACACCCAGAACAACAACGAGTCGTTTAATAGTTACATCTGGAACTTGGCTCCAAAGCTTCATTTTGTTGGAAAAAAGGCGCTGGAAATTGCTTCATGGACAGTTGCGTGTATGTTTAATGAAGGATTTTCACCCATCCTTAAAATAATGGAGATTTTTGGTACGCAAATTGGCCGAAACGCCTACTTGTATGCTGAGGAGTACGATGAAGGACGAATAACCCGTGCAGACCGATCCACGTCCGAGGCATCCAAAAAGGCAAGGGCTTCCCTCAGGTCACAAAAACTGGCAGAAAATGATGCATATGAAGCCACCGAAGGGTTATTGTATGGTCCAAGCATAGCAGATTAGTGTAAGTATAAATTTTCCACGAAAATTCTGCTCTTGAAACTTTAAACGCATTTCTCTCGAAACATCATTTTCTAAAACTGTCATGGTCCTAAAAAAAAAACTATTCAGCCTATTCAGCCTACTCAGTAATTGTTTATCGGCCGTACCAAAATTGCTTATTTTCGAAAATATTTTCTTATTTTTTTTAAACGATTTTTAACAAAAAAAAACTATTTTTTTTTTCTACAGTCCATTTTTTTTTTCAATGAAATTTATTAATTTTGGTAGGGCCGATAGCGACAGACCTACTGAACAATAATCCATTCGACTTTCTAAATATTTGTACGTGGAACGTTCGCAGCTTATATCAACTATTCTCAAAAAGAGAAACGTGGAAAAATTAAATCTTCATTTACTGAAAAGTCACGAAATACAAAACCGTATTAAGATAGAAATAAATAGAAAACTTCTTCAAGTGGAAATAAATCAACCTAGAGAAAAATCTATCAATACTAAATGGACTGAGATGAAAGATGTAATAAAAGAAACAAGCAAAAACTACCTCATTAACTCAGAACAACAAACAAGACAAGATTGGATGACAATAGAGATACTGTCGCTAATGGAACAAAGAAAGCAAAATAAAACACACCCCAACAAATACAAAGAATTAAATAGACTGATTAAAAACAAAATACGAGAAGCCAAAAACCTACATGTAGCAACACAATGTGAAGAACTAGAAAGATTTAATAGAAACCATGATAATTTCGGTCTACACAAAAAAGTGAAAGAAATTGCCGGTCTTAAAAGGAACAAACACCATATAACCTTGAAGGATAGAGAAGGACGTGAACTTCTTGACACTCAAGAAAAACTACAAATGTGGAAAGACTATATCGAAGAACTATTCTCGGATGAAAGAGAAATACTAGAACCCCAAAACGGACCAGAGGGTCCGAACATTCTAAGAGAAGAAGTCGAGAAGGCAATCTTAGAAGCTAAATGTAGGAAAGCTGTAGGCCCAGACGGTTTACCGAATGAACTTTTCAAATTAATTAAAGAAGAAAATATAATGAAATTAGTCAACTTGTTTAATGCTATCTACAAATACGGTAAACTTCCAGATGATTGGTTGAAATCCACTTTTATAACAATCCCAAAGAAATCCAAACCAAAGCAATGCTCCGACTACAGAACGATAAGCCTAATGAGTCACGCGTTAAAGATCTTTCTAAAAATCATTCACAAGCTTATACATAAAAAATTAGAAGAAGATATTAGCCCCACACAATTTGGTTTTAGGAACGGTCTCGGTACCCGCGAAGCACTTTTTGCTTTTAATATGTTAATCCAAAGAAACTTAGAAATTAATAGAAGAGTCTTTGCGTGCTTTGTGGATTATGAAAAAGCGGTTGACAAAGTACATCACACAAAAATGATCGAAATCCTAAGAAATAAAAACATAGACAAAAACGACCGAAGAATAATCGAAAATTTATACTGGAATCAAAAGGCTAAAATTACTATTGAAGGAAAGGAATCTGATGAAATAGAGATTCGCAGAGGAGTAAGGCAAGGTTGTATCCTATCTCCTTTACTCTTCAATATGTACGCTGAACAAATTTTTAAAAACGCAATATCAGAATGCGACGGCGGGATCAAAGTTAATGGAATACAAATAAACAATATTAGATATGCTGATGATTCCGTTGTATTAGCAAGCGACATAAATGAATTAAACCGGATGATGAACAAGCTGAACTCTATACGCAACGACTTTGGATTAAAAATCAATGCCAATAAAACAAAATTCATTGTCTTCGACAGAAAGCCTCCAAGTCACAATTTTTCACTGAAAATCAATGACCTGATAGTGGAAAAGGTCAATAGTATACAATACTTGGGCACTGTGATAAACAATACTAGTAACCCAAACAAAGAAATCCAATGCAGAATACAGCAAGCTAGGACAGCTTTCTGTAAAATGAAAAAAAAATTTACTAATAATGATATTAACCTGGCGTTGAAAATAAGACTAGTCAAATGTTATATCTGGTCGGTGCTCTTATATGGAGCAGAAACATGGACTATACACAAAAGAGAAATTAAAAGGCTAGAAGCCTTCGAAATGTGGATTTACAGAAGAATTCTCCGTATCTCTTGGACCGACAGAGTAACAAACGCGGAAGTGCTAAGACGTATAAACCAGAAGAAAAATCTTATGTTCACCATAAAAAGGAGGAAACTAGAATACTTGGGTCATGTTTTGAGAAACGATAAATACAACATACTCCAGGTCATCCTACAGGGTAAAATAGAAGGTAAAAGAGGTAGAGGAAGACAAAGATTGTCCTGGATATCCAACCTACGAGAGTGGCTCAATCTTTCGGTAACAGAAATATGCCATCAAAAACATAACTTGTAAAAAAAACCAAGTCTCGCAACTCAGTTCTTCTACCGTAAAAAGTTGTGAGATCTATGTAATACCAAGTCGGTTAATTTATTCAGCCCCTACTTAAGGGACCTTCTGTCTTAAGTTATTACGTAATTAGCTAACCTAACAACATCTTATAGTGACCATATTAATATTAAACATCTTTTATGTTTTAAATAAATAGATTGACTTGTCCATCGCATGCATCTCACAAGTAATACATATTATATTAAATTAGATTGTTTAGTGCGATTGCCAAGTCAATCTATTTATTTAAAACATAAATTTGCACTATACCGATAGAACCATTAACTAAACTAAGACTCACGTCAATATTTCGCCTTAACATAACTCTTGCTCCTATTTTTATAATTATGTTCTCTTCTAGGCCCGCAGTCATAGAAGCATCGTCTTCATAATTTTTTATGCATTCACGAGCTCTTTTTGTTGGGTATCTGGGGCAATCTATGCTATCTACAGCTGTAAGTTTTATTTCGGGATGTGGGAGAGATCTAAGCATTGCAGTATTTAATTGTTGACACATGTTTTTTGTAGGTAATAAGCAAACGGTATCATCAGGAAGTTTCGAGAGGTGTTCAATTATTTCAATCAATCTGTTTTCATTTGAATTGGTTTTTAGAGTTAATCTAGTCGAGAGTAAGTCGCGGTCTTTTTGTGTAGTCACACCTAATCTTATTCTATTTAGCATTTCAACAAAGTTAGAATCATTGAGCTGTCGCATGTTAATAGTAAGTTCATCGTATACGAACAGTTCAATCCACAGATTCGACATACTGAGGGAACCTAACAACTTGTTAGTTTCAGCAGTTGAGAGTTTTTCAAAAGGTGACTTTTCTCTTACCGGCGGAAGCTGTAAAACATCCCCGAAAAGTACAAGATGTTTTTTTCCAAACCACCCATTCTGATCATCGCTTGTGTCAAATATCTCAGACAAGCGTAAATGAATATATGTTAAAGTAACATTGGATATCATCGACACTTCGTCTATGATAAACAACACTACTTCTTTCAAATCTGATCTCAGAACTTGGAGCACTTCATCGGAAAGTGGCTTGTACCTCGGTGTTCGCTTGTGTTCCACAGGCAGCTGCAATAGTCTGTGTATAGTCAATCCATTCACATTGAATGCAGCTATGCCTGTTGGATCACTAACTGCCACTTTTTTGTTTAAATACATCTTAACCCAAACTTTCAGAGTTTTTATTAAAAAGCTCTTTCCAGTGCCACCAGTTCCACTCACAAAACAGCGTAAAACGTCAGCGTTATTATCAGTTGTGTCCATTTTATGTGTGATCATATCGAAGACTCTTTTTTGATCGGCATTAAGTTTTGCGATCATACTTTGAAGATCAGTCTGCTCTTCTTCTACCAGATTGATTCTGTGAAAGTCATCCATTGCGTTTGCAGCTTCCACAGCTTCAAAGTCTAAAGGGTTTTCAGTACCATCGTCATCATCAACAATTTCCCTTTCTTCGTTTATCTCAGCAACTTTAGATTCTATCATTTCACATGCTTTTTGTATCTTATATCTTGACTCTATCATTGAATTACCATAATCGACTCCTTTTAAATCTTCTTTCGCCAAATTAAAGGCCTCCGTGTAAGTATCACACCCCATTTTGAGTTCATCTAAGGAACGCCATGGCTTGAATAAAAGAAGTAAAGAGAAGAAATATTTCTCTGGTACTTGTTCTCCGTCGTAGAAATAGTGATTGATCAAATATGGGTTATCTCTTCTTTTCAGGAACTTTTTACCGTCATTTATCTCGTAGCACTCGACTTTAGAGGAGACAGGGCGTGTTTTAACAATATCGTAATTTTGAGCGAAACTGTACAAGTTAGTAGTCTCCAACTCTTTAGGCCGTTTGGGATAGTGGTCATCAATCCAAGACTCGTAATAACTATCAGTGGACTCCGGTTCCAGCATCATCATATCAGATTTAGATTTAACGCGCCGGTTACGGAAGATGTTGACGTCCAGCCATCGAATTGTTGTGGTAGGATCTGTACCGTACAAATGAATACCAAGTAGAGTGTCACTGGCTTCCAAAGAGCCGCACTCTCTATTAGATAAAACTCTAAGGCCAATGTTAAACAGGCGGCTTCTTAAAGGTTTTGTATAGTTTATGTCTTGAAAGATATCAGCAACATGAGTTTTCTCGCTTTTGGTGGTATATTTTGCAAATGTAACTTTGTAATCCTATGTACTAGAAAACCCGTGGCCGGACACCGAACATACAATTTGTTTTAAAATTGATTTAATTATAAGTTCATCAAATGGTTATTAAATATATGTACCTAATAAAGATATTTATTTTAAATTCCGTCAAATACATGAACCACATTGACCACTAAACCCAATTCCCCAACCGCCAATTGATTGTTGCATTGCATATTTTTAGGAATTAATCGCCATCTAGATAAATTGAAAAAGGATACATACAGACACTATCCTATTAGTAATAATATTTGGTGTATCTAGAAAACTGGATCAAAATTGCAAAATATTTTAGTTTTTCCTTGATTTATACACTAAACACTAATTGTATTCTAAATTTCAAGCTTCTATGTCTGCTAGAAGTGCCCTAGAGTTTTGATGATCGGTCAGTGAGTGAGTGAGTGACAGAATTAAGAAACTTTGACTAGTTATAATTCTTAAACTACTGGTTCGAATTTAATGAAATTTGAAATATACCGTATCTATGCGATGCCTGCTTGGTTACTGAAAATTCAGGCTTCTAGTTTTATCCACAACGAAGTTATAGGGGGTCGAAAATGGCCCGAACTGCTTCGAGAAAAGGATGGTACGGCCGTGCCGCTTTTTTGCTCGACTTGGCAGAGGCACTGCCGTGCCCCCAGATATAGAGGAGTGAAAATAAAGGACACACTTAACATGATGATTGCCAACCTCCGTAACGGAGAGGAACCCTAAGAAGAAGAAGAAGATACAAATAAAAACATAAAAAAATTGAAATGATTGATTTTTATTGTCTTATAAAAAAAATTCCCTAAAAAGTGGTAAAATTTATGTGTTCACATGAGACTACCTCCTTAAGGCAAAGCTTGCCACATGCCAATGGCAGGCTTACATAGACTGAGGTAGGTTAGGTTAGAGTAGTAAGGGCAGGCCAAGGCAGACTAGGGTGGCAGGTAGGTTTAGTTTAATTTTAGCTTTAATTTAAAAAAAAAAAACAAAAAAAAATTACAGAACTTAAGAATTTAAGGGGTTAGGCCACTCTAGAATTTTAGAAAAATCATTTTTTTTTTTTTTTTTAAACTATCCCTTAAGACCTTAAAAATGATGTGTCAAAAGATTAAAGTCGGGTAAAATTTCTAAGTACACGATTTTTGAATTTTAGTACAAGGCCTACTCGAACAAGACTCATGATTTTCTACTACTCAAAATTTCAAACGCGTTTATCTTAAAACTGTATTTTTTGAGTTGGCCGGAAACATAACTCAGACAATTTTTAACCGATTTACTTAAAATTTTGAACATATCTTGGAAAAATCATTGTTAACAGAAGTACGTAGAATTTTTTTTTTTAATTGCATAGTTCATTTGTTATTAACAATTATTTGATGATTTTTAAAGCAAATTTTTCACTTTCCACTTTGTAAGCGCGCCATTTTGCAGAAAATTAAAATTTCAAAAAAAACCTATGTACGTACTTCTCTAGCAGTTATTGTATAGATTCAAAAAAAAACAAAGTTGCTAATTATAACTCAAAAATTACGCGAGCTGTTTGTCCGGCCGTGGACCTTGAGAAAGTGAAAACGTTATCAGAAAAATTCTGTGCAGCCGCCATTTTTAAATTAATCGCTCTAAAAAAAATTTTGTAAATAGTTAATAATACATATAATAAATATTCTTAATTGGAATCTCGATTTATTTTGTAGTTTTTCTAGAAAAAAAATCCTAAAAAAGCCTATTTTTTCCCTCTCTACAGTGGCCTAACCCCTTAAGTCTTTAAACAGAATTTAAGTCAAGCTAACCCTACCTTAATTCTTATTTATTATTCTTAGTTATAAGTTTCTTTGTTTAAAAAAAAATAATCTGATTCCAAGTTTTTTTTTAAAATATCACTTTTCTTGGCCTAAGTTGTTTATTTATTTTAATTATTACAAATAAATCATGCCTTCCGTGCAGGGACGGGTTAAGAATATCCCTGCAGCGATACCTCTCGCTTGTCGTAAAAGGCGACTAAAACAAAGGTAAACAAAAATCACATCTAGGCAATTTAGAAAACACCAAGGTGGGCCTAGGGACACATATACCACCTTTAAACTGCCCCACAAGTGTGCATTCAAATCAGTGGGTTGACACGACTGGAGACCACCGGTGTTGTAAGAGTAAGATCAAACAAAAAAATCTGGAGCATGCCCGTGTCACAAAAAAAAGGCAGGCCGAAAAACAATTGGTGCAAACAAATGCAAAAACACCAGCATTTGATTGGCCGCAGCGATGAAGTAATCCCAAACCGGGAAGCCTGCCGCTACTTTCTGAGGTCAAACCGGCGGACCCCACAAGCGGACCAGTAGGAATGCAGTTAAGTGGGAAGGTTATGGTCCTACACTTCTGACCATAACAACGCCGGAAAAAAGAAAAGAAGAAGAAGAAGATTACAAATAAATCGTAAGGCCGAAAGGCATAGCCTTAAATTGTTCTATTTGCTTTAGAATGTCCGTATAGGGCCAGTAAGGTATTTTATGTCAGTTGTTATTTAAGCTAGTTTTAAGCATTTTTGTCTAGGATAAGTATAGGTAAGTTCTAAAAATATCAAAACAAAAATAAATTAAAAAAAAAAACACCTTATTTGAAGGTGCAACATAGTGTACTGAACAAAAATGACGAGAACATGTTTTCGAACGTTTTCCTTACTCACGTTTAGATCTAAGATTAATGCATTTCGAATGACGTAGCTGGCAAGCTGAGTATATTATTTGTCGATTAAAAACTTTTAAACTCGGATTAAAGACCCACAATCAGATATGTAGACATTATCTATCCTGAAGCAGTCATTTAAAAGATGTTACAGTCACCAAGTCTCCCGAAGATAGTTGGTTCCCCATCTAAAGACACAGAATTAGGCTCACTTTCCGTTACGTGGAGGTGAAATTTGGATAACGAAAACAGTAGCTAGCTGCTTCTGTAATAATAGAATTTGATCGCATTAAGGAAAAATTCCACTGTGCCAGTTCAAACAATATTTTTATCGATATCTGTTGTCATTGAGTTTCTGATACCGTTCTTAAAAGCTAATTTTATCTGTACCATAGCCACCAAAATTACGCATATCTTTTGCATGTAGACTGACTCACATTAAGTATTTCAGAATAGCAATGAACTCCTTATCAGTTATAACAAAATTGACGTCAATTTGCCTAGCGGTCGAAAGGAATTCATAGAATTTATTTCCCGATTACAAATAAAGTGATTCACAAGATTCGTCAGCGATACTGACCTTCTATAAAGCCAAACAGTTGGTTGGTTGGTTGAGGAGCTCTTAGGGTTTGCTTGTCAGTTGGTTTTTTTTCCATGAATACGAAGATCATCGCTGTTTTTCACTGAATACAATATGGTTCTTAACATTCACTTCCGATACAATTCCTAAATTCTTAATAATCTATTTTTGGTGCCTGGTGGATCTAATAGATCTACTCTGAAAACATGTCCTTAGAAAGTAAACAAACTCTATTAGCAACCTAAGCCATAATAGTTTTTCTTCCCTAATTTGTCAGATCTATGTATATATATGGATCGTCGTTAACTCTCCGCCCTAAGCTAGTTTTGAGTACTACAATCGGCAATTCCTTATCCATAAGTCTCTAATTTATTCTTCTTTTCAGCTGAAACTATATCACACTGTAATAGAGGATGTCATCTCCAGCGTACGCGATGCATTCTTGGACGAAGGCGTCGACGAGCAAGTCCTTCAAGAGATGAAGCAGATCTGGCGCACAAAGCTAATGGCCAGCAAAGCTGTTGAATTAAATCCCGAGCCACCAGAGCCCCAACCGCCGCCAATCATTGCTAACAACCCGAAGGTGAGTAAGGTCTGTTTAACTCACTTGCTACTTCCACAAAAGTAGATATTCGCATTGTTCTTTGATGCTAATTGGAGTTTATTCCCTTTTTTTATGTACAATGTTTGCTGTGTGTGCTACTACGCAATCAATTATTGCTCGCTTAAAATAAAATAAAAACGTTTTCACATACTACATCCCAAATCCCTATCACGTACTATCCAAATTCCCATTCCATTACCAATTATCCATCACCACCACCACTATTTACTCGGTATATACAAAAAAAAAATCGCTCGACCGATTACACTACCATTTTTGTGAACTCCATGATTGAACATATCCACTCAACCACGCCAGCCATCAAAGGTATGAGCCAGTTTGTATTTAAAACTATTTAATTTGTTTTTTTTTTTTTTTTTTTTTGTTTTGTTTAATCGATTGCATTGCTATTCCGAATTTGTCATACTGATTTGTGCACTCTCTTCCTTTAGGCAGCTGTAAATAAGTCAAAGAAAGCTGCGGCTGCCGCTGCGGCCGCTGCAGCAGCGGCTGCTGCTAATGCTGCCGGCAATAGTCAGGCGAACGAAGTGAAACCAAATCAAGTAAACAATCCTGCATCAACTGCAAATGGAACAATCAAGACAGAACCAAATACACTTCCCCAACAGCAGCAGCAACAGGCTCAGACCATAAGTCAACCGCAGCAACAGATAGTACAACAGAAACAGCAGCAGCAACAGCAACCAAATCAAGCCAATCAACAGCAGCCTGCACAACAACCACAGACAACGTCCGCGTCGTCCATACCGGCTGTTGCTGCATTGGATCCGAATAAGATCATGCCCGTAAACGTAAGTTAACAAGATGTTATGTTGTCGACTTCCCTACTAATCTTTGTTTTTAGATAACCCTACCTGCTCAATCTGGAACAATGAATTCGGAATCGCGGGTTCTTACTATTCATGTGCCTGCGTCAGCTCTTCAAGAGAATCAGTTGACTCAAATCCTGACAGCTCATTTGATTTCATCAATCATGTCGTTGCCAACGCCACTGGCTTCGTCGGTCTTGCAGCAGCATGTTAATGCTGCTCTACAGAATGCCGCTATGCAGAGTAAAACCAAGAAACACTCTCCTAAAATCGATCGTTGGAGTGACTTTGGTTAATTTTTTCTAGAAAGCTTCGCAACTGCTAAGCAACTCGATGGTGCTTTGGATACCTCCGATGATGATGAGTCGGAAGAAAGCGATGACAATATGGACAACGAAGATGACGACGATATTGACAAGGAGGAAGACGAAGACGGCGAGAACGATGGTGGCGCCGAAGAAGAGCCTCTAAACAGCGAAGACGATGTGACTGATGAAGACGCCAGTGACTTATTTGACACCGACAACGTTATAGTATGTCAATACGACAAAGTAATATGCCCCAGGAATGAATGTACCGTGAATAGGTTCTAACGCCTCTCTCTCTCTCTCTCCCTTCTAGATCACTCGGTCGAGAAACAAATGGAAATTTTACCTTAAAGACGGTATCATGAACATCGGCGGCAAGGACTATGTATTCCAAAAGTCGAACGGCGACGCCGAGTGGTAGACGCCTTGTTATCTTATTTTTTTTTTGTCTTCATTTTTATAATTTTCCCCTTAAGTTGATTTTGTTTTATTTTAAAATACGCAAAAGAAAATGGAAAAAGGATACATTTTTGCTGTTGTTACCCTTTTATTCAATCCATCGTCGTAGTTAGACTATGAGATTATCCTCAGCCCGACAAATTGGTTCTTTTCCGTGATGTTTCACATATTTCTGTCTACACTTGCGCTATTAAGTCGAATGGACAAGGGAAAGAGAAACGATACGAAGAGAAATTGCAAAGACTTTACGAATAAATTGAATATACAACAAATAGGAAAGGAAACTTATAATTAATTTAACACGTGCTATCTTATATAGGAAAGAAGCAGGCAGCAACACATACTATGATATTAAAATTTAATATAAATGCAATTAAATCAATTAACTTGTTTCATTTGCAAGAAAAGCCGGTTGTTTTCTTTCTTCAATTTTGAATTTATACAGGTCTTGTCGGTGTAAGGAGAGTTGACGGCTGTCCGTAAGATTGTTGCGTTCAAATTGAACGATGATGAACAACGAGTTCACTCTAGTAGCCTGTCTGCCAAACTGCGAATGACAGAGCAATGAAACTGACAGTTCACTTCATTGTTGACAAACGTTTGTTTATATCGCTTGTTTAGTTTTTGTCCTTTCGACAATGGAATTCAAACGTAATCGTACTTTTGCCCTTCTTTTTGGCGGAAAATCATAGCCGGCTGTCGCCCCATGTCGTGTTATAACGAAATCAACAACAAACCGTCAAAAGGGATTCGGAGTCAAGGCCAGAATCAAAGGAAATCCTCGGTGTAGCGGAAGAAAAACGATTTCTGAGCTAAACATATTGAGGGAAAGGATGAAACACACTTCAAAAAATGAATTTCGGACTCAATGTCGGACTCACGATCGCTTATCTGGCCAAACAAAAAGAATTGATACGCTTGCACGCACATGGTCTTACCAGGTGGGACGAAAAGAAAGACATCCACCCCAAGCTGCTCAATAATTCTAAAACACAAATCTATGTACCTAGCTCTAAGAAACCTAAAAATGAGCTTAACACTGTGATAAAAAACCCTAAACCTCAATCTAACCACACCAAACTGGAGCTCCAAAACAAAACTTTTCCCATCTTTCACCCACCCCTCCATCTCCCATATGCAGACCTCAACCTCTGCTTCACCAAAACCGCCACGTCAACGAGTTTCCTTCAATCTGACTTCAACTGCTTGTTCTACCACCGCTAGCGCCTCGCCACAAACACAAGCACTAATTTCGATCTCAAATCTGGAGCCAAGTATCCTAATTTCCGCAGCTCCTACGTCCTCAATCCCTCAGCCCCCGCCTTTTCTAATACATCCACACCATTTTTTTTTTTATTGGAGGCTTCTACTATCTGTGGAGCACTCAGACACAAATACTGGCCCATTGTACTACCAGACAGACACCTTGTCTTAATTGTATTTTCCCCGTTGTCCGGAGAAAAGTGAAGAGGGGCTTCAGTGATGTAGAGCAAAGAGATTCAGCACACACCACGTCGGCCCCAACGTTGCGCCACCGTGCGCGAGCGAAGGCGGGACAGTCGCAGAGAAATTGTTCTGCTGTGTCATCCTCCTCGCAACATGCAGCACAGGTAGGCGTCTCACTGATGCCAAGCACGTAGAGATCCTTGGTAGATGCTAATGGCCCGTAATGACGTAATCATTTCACCTTAAGGATAAGAAAAATGTTGCGGACTTCTTGCAGACATCAGGGCGTACGCGCTTAGTCATCCTACATCCCGGATATTCCCTCCATCCCGGATATTCCCTCCATCTGTGTGCATTAAAGACCCAGTCTTTGATGTCAGATTTGACCGTGGAAGCAGGTAGGCCTAAGGCGGGTACAGGTCCTGAGAAACTCTCCTCTGAGCCCCTTCTAGCGAGTTCATCGGAGATCTCGTTTCCTGGTACCCATACAAGCCCAAGCGAATTTAGTCTTGTTCAAAAAAGTCTTGAGTTCATGCACTAATTAGGAGTTGGATAGAGGGTTGGACACAGCTTTAAGTGCAGCTTGGCTGTCACTGCAGACGCATATGCTTTTTCCCTTCCACCTGTGTTTCACAACATAGTGCATGGCCATTAGGATTGCGTAAATCTCTGATTGAAAGACAGACGCATATTTTCCTAACTAGAAGTGCAGTCGAATGTTTTCGCGCTCAAAGAAAACTCCAGCGCCATATCCAGCCCAGCCCTGGAACCATCTGTGAAAATGCGAAGACATTCCATTCCAGGTTCAGTGTCTAGCTAAAGCCAGTCCTGACGCTATGGAAATATGACTGTGAAATTACAGCGCAGTAGGATGGCAGGTGTCATTGCGTCAGAAGGCATACCCATGAGACAGGGGTCGTAGGGTATTTCTCGCGCAAGTACACTTTCACTCCAATGCGAGTTGTACCAAAGACCATTTCTCTTTAGGCGAGACATGGCTTTCAGTGCGCACCCTCTGATATACATATGTATATGTCAAGGGGTGGTGCAGCTGAGACAGACTGCTCTTTGTGACTTCTGAGTGAAGCCACAGCTTGTTTTTGTGTTAGCCTGTTCCACCAAACCACCGATGCATACGAAATTATCGGTCTTATCATTGCCGTGTAGATCCAAAGGACCTTTTTCGGCGATAAGCCCCATGTTTTGCCAAAGGCATCTTTGCTTTGCCAAAAAGCTGACAGCGCTTTGGTGGTTTTGGACTCAACATGCTTTGACCAAAGAAGCCTGCTATCTAATATGACTCCCAGGTAGTTAGCTTCCTTGGATATTGGGATGGGTATGTCTTTTAGCACCAGCTGAGTAATGTCAGTATATTTCCTACTTCTCATGAAGAGAACGACATCAGTGTTAAGAGGATTAACCGACAGCTTCGATCACATCGAGCGCCGCCTGCGCTTTGCGACTGACAGTCGCTAAACATGAGCTGACAGAGAGAACTGCAACATCATCCGCATAGGCCTGGGCATTGAGAGCATCGAGCTTCCACACTATACTCGCCCTCTCACACTATAGCCAACTCCACTTCTCTTCCAACAGTTTCAAGTCCTTCAACAACGTCTCCTCCTAACTCCACCCAATCTTTCATTGATCCCCTTCTGCCCCCCCACTGAATGCCGCTATGCTCTCTCTTGTCTAAGGGATAAAAAGACGTATGAAAACATTCGTCTGGTTTTATCCATGATAACCCAGACTCGGTCTGCTATGAAAGTAAAACGAAGACTTGTGTAATGGTCTCCATTCAACAGAAAGGCCTCCCTACCTACTGACTTCGCCAGCCTCAAGTGCCTCTTTTATTAAGTTCTTCTGCTTGTTTTGTCCGCAGTATGGCATGTCGCGCCGTCTTGTTGAAACCAAAAGTGAAATAAGCCTTTTTTACGCATTTCTGGGACCACATAATGGGCCAACATTCACCGATATCGATCGCCAACTTTGAAGAAATACTGTCCAATGATGGTTTTAGCGCATCCACCGGCCCAAACAGTAAATTTTTGATCATATAGCGGCTCTTTGTGAATAATGTGATGATTTTCGGTGCGCCAGAAGCGACAATTTTGTTTATTAACCGAGCCAGGGACATTAAAATGTGCCTCATCGGTTATCAAAATTTGCTGCCAAAACACCGGCTCAGCATTAATCGTTGCAACGACACTTTGTGCGTATGCCAAGCGCCGTGGCTCATCTTGTGGCAAAATTCTTTGAGTTTTCTTCTGCACTTTGCATGGAAATAAGTGAAGATCACCCTTTAAAATTCTCTGCAAAATGGTCCCACTGATGCCTAACTGCTGCGAACGGCGCCGATATGACAAACTTGGATCTTCTTGAACACTAGCCTTCACAGATTGAATAGATGAATTTGAACGCCGCGGACGTGGCCTAGGTTGCTCACGAGGGCTTGCCACACAACCAAATTGAAAAAAAATTCCATCCCAACGACGAATTGTATCTTTTCTGGGCGCAACACGATCACGATACGCACGTTGAGCTAGCACAATCGAGCGTTCATTTTTAATGAACATTGAAACTATTTCCGCGCGTTCTTTTGGTGTGAATTGACGTTTCCAAAATGCTATGACATGCATAATCGGTTGAAGTTATTCGAAGTTTACATCGACCCATATGAGATGGCGCACTCTGTACCTTTCGTCAATATATCGACTCGAAGCTGATATCCCACCTCAAGCGTAGTAAACGACAAATATTTTCGCTCCTAATTTCCATTCCACGAGGGGCAGGAACCTCATGCTAACCTTCCTCTCACCTTCTATTATCAGAATGTAAGAGATTTTCGCTCAAAAATCCAAGCAGTCTTTCAACAGTCTCATGCTTTACCATTTCCAATCTTCGCTCTGACTGAAACCAACTTGATCCCTAGTATAAATGACCAAGAATTGTTCCCATCAAATTTTAATGTGTATCGCGACGACGATCTCAACCGAGCTACCGATGGGTGCTCCTGTCGTGGCGTTTTAATAGCCGTCATAACTCAATCGACTCATCCCTTATTGCAATATCCTCTTCTCCGAATCTCGACTTCGTTTCAATCAAGATTGTACTGTCCCGTAAAGCGCTCTATGTCATCTGCTTTTATGTCTTGTCATCTCAACCTATTGAATCATATGAACTCGCCATTAATACGATAACATAAATGATTTATGGGATCCCCATGATGAAATCCTTCTCTTTGGTGATTTCTATCTTCCTTCTCTTAAATGGACTCCATCAGACGATCAATCATTTTATATTTCCACCAATCCCTCTGTTGCCAAAGAATGTCTTTTCTTAGATCTCCATGGGTAGACAGCTAGACCTGATCTTCACAACAGACCCCCATAGTTCCTCTGTTTCACTTTGTCCCCTTTCTTAATCAACCATCGACAACTACCATCCCCCCCTTCTTCTTTCATTTTTTCACGACTCTCCACCACTGAATACTTTCCCTTCGCATAAGTCCTACGACTTCCACAAAGCAAATTTCAAGCTAATCAATGAATATCTCAATAACGCCTCCTTCAATTTTAAAAGCCTTACAATAAACGACCCCATACCTATTTTCTATAGAGAAATATTCAATTCTATTTCTCTTTACGTCCCCCGTTCGCGGTCCAAACATTTATCTACCTCCCATGGTTGTTATAATTACAGGCTTCGTTTACTAAGAAACACAAGAAACAAACTGTGGGCAATCTTCCTTCATACTCAATCCCCCAATCACTTTTCTAACTATGTACATTGGTATTTATCTGAAATTCACCGAGCTGCATAAGTCGCTCTATGAACGCCATTTGATCGAAACGCAAGCCAATCTTATTAGAGATCCTAAGCCCTTCCTTCAGTTTGTCAGCTACAAAAGGAAATCTGATGGCTATCCAACTTCACTCTCCTTCAATGGCGAAACCTCGAATGATCCCAAAACTATCGCCCACATTTTTGCCAACCTTTTCAAACAATCTTTCGCCGATGACTTCTTTGTACTACTTCGACTACTTACCAAATTTCTCCCTTGGACCATTTCTTCCACGTACTATTAACCCCCATATCATTGAAAATAAATTGAATCAACTGCATATTACTAAAAAAATGTTCCTTCACAGTTTCTGTCCTGCTCTCAAAAATATTCAACTTATCCCTGTCCGTTGGAGAATTTCCCCAGATATGGAGAACCGCTTTTAGAACTCCTGTTCACAAAAAAGGTCCGAAAAATGATGTTAACAACTACCGGCCCATCGCTAAACTGTCACACATACCCAAACCTTTCGAAAGTATCTTGTGTGACACTCTAAGTTTCCACTGCAAATCTCTAATCTCCTCTAAACAATATGGCTTCCTCAAATGCAGGCCTACGACCACAAACCTTGTCGATATTGTGTTCTTCACACTCTCAGCATTAGAGAATAGAAATGAGGTTGACGTCACTTCAACTGATTTCAGTAAAGCCTTCGACAAAATCTGCCATAAACTGATACTCTTCAAAATGTCTTCCCTTGTCTTTGAACCCACCGCGTTGAAATGGATATCTTCTTATTTAAAAAACCGTTACTACAGTGTTCATTTTATACCTGCCCTTTTCAATCCCTTCTTAGCTTCTTCCGGCGTTCCTTAAGGCAGTCACCTAGGTCCACTTCTTTTTATTCTTACCATTAACGACATTGAGTTTGTCGTTTGTCGGCGGACCCCACAAGCGGACCAGTAGGAATGCAGTTAAGTGGGAAGGTTATGGTCCTACACTTCTGACCATAACAACGCCGGAAAAAGGAAAAGAAGAAGAAGAACGACATTGAGTTTGTCATCAAACATTCCCACCTCTCATTGTACGCCGACGACACCAAGTTCTTCAAGACCATTTCCTCGCAACTAGATTCTTCCCTTATTCAATCGGATCTCAACAGCTTTTCCATTTGGTGCTCCAAAAATTGTTTGGAACTTATCATTTCCAAATGCCAATCAATTATCTTTTCACGTAAACGAATCAAACCTTCCCCTCGTCTATACTTCCTCAATAATCAGCCCATCTCCACCGTTCAGGCTATCCGCGATCTTGGCATACTATATGACCAAGAGCTCAATTTTCGCGTCGCGGACATATCGACGATATATTCTTAAAGCCAACTCTGCACTCGATTTTGTGAAACCTTTTTCTAAAGAATTCTCCAATCCCTACGAAACTCGATCCCTCTATATTACCTTTGTTCGCCCCCTTCTCGAATACACATCTCAAGTGTGGGCCCCTTATCAGCACACCCACATATCTAGAATCGAAAGCATCCAACGTCGGTTCCTACTTTTCGCTCCTCGAGGTCTGCCCTGGAATAATCCTTTGTTCTTACCGCCTTATTAAGACCGGCTTAAACTAATCAACTTGAGTACTTTGGAGAAAAGAAGAAGAGTATCTGACATCATCTTCATTCATAGACTTCTTACAGGTACCATTGACTGCGCCATTGTTTATAACTCCATATCTCTTAACACTAACCCTCGTTATACACACAATCCTCGTCTCTTCTGCTTATCCCCGGACCAAATACGGCTCCAATGAACACATTTATGTTAATTCGAATATTAAGTTCGATTACAACCTCAGCGCTCCATGCCTAAAACTCCGTCTTCTCAATGGCCTTCCCTCCTTCCAGTCTTAAGAGTAGTTTCTAAGTATCGTGCCCCTCACTCGTTCTCATTAGTTATTAAGTTAAATTACGAGGGTGGTCCGATAAGTACTTAGCCTCGCCGCCAGATGGCGCCAGTATCGTAAGAGCAACTTACTATCGTGTAGTACATTCTAGTAGACGGCTACTGTCGTCAGCCGGATCGGACTCGTAGTTTTGTTTCGTGTGGAAGCGGGAGTGTCCGCGGATTTTAGAAAAATGGAAAAAGAACAATATCGGTCGGTGATTCGATTCTTGTTTTTGGAAGGAAAATCGCGCAGCGAAATCAAAGAGCGTTCGGATGCTGTGTACGGTGACTCTTCTCCTTCGATGGCGACCATCAAATTGGTTTAACGAGTTTCAACGTGGACGCACGTCGGTTTTTGATGAGCCACGTCCAGGTGCCCCGAAAACGGCTACCACGGAGGATAACGTGACAAAAATCCACGATCTCGTATTGGCAGACAGCCGGTCGAAGATGCGCGAGACAGCTGAGACAGTAGGCATTTCAAAAGATCGCGTGGGTCATATCCTGCATGAAATTTTGGGCATGAGAAAGCTGTCGGCGCGATGGGTGCCGCGTTTGCTTACTCCGGACAACAAGCGCAACCGTGAGACCACTTCAGAGCAGTGTTTGACGCTTTTTAAGCGCAATCCGAAGGAGTTTCTGCGTCGTTTCGTGACAGTCGACGAAACATGGATCCACTGGTACACACCAGAGACCAAGCAACAGTCGAAACAGTGGACTTCACCCGGCGAACGTGTTCCGAAGAAGGCGAAGACTGTCGCATCGGTCGGAAAGGTGATGGCCACCGTTTTCTGGGATTCACAAGGTGTGAATCACATCGACTACCTGGAGAAGGGCAAAATGGTCACAGGGCTGTACTATGCCAAATTATTGGGCCGATTCGACGCCGAATTGAAGAAAAAACGGCCCCACTTGGCGAAGAAAAAAGTGCTCTTCCACCATGATAACGCACCGGCACACACCGCCGCCCTCGCCACGGCCAAATTGATCGAATTGGGCTACGAACTGCTGCCCCATCCACCGTATTCTCCAGAATTGGCCTCGTGCGACTTCTTTTTCTTTCCAAACTTGAAAAAGTGACTCGCCGGGCAGAAATTTCAGTCGAATGAGGAGGTCATAGCCGCTACGGAGGCCTACTTTGCAGACCTCGAGAAAACGTATTTTTCAGACTGGTTAAAGAAGTTGTAGCATCGCCCGGTCAAGAGCATCAAGCTAAAAGGAGACTTTTTTGAAAAATAAATCACCATTTCTCCAAAATTTTTGTTTTTCTTTCGTAGGCTAAGTACTTATCGGACCACCCTCGTAAGTTTAGCTTGAATTAAGGTCAATAAATGAGGGTGTTTGCCCATACGAACATTTCAAATTTAAAAACTTAAATTTAAAATTTCGAAATTCGCGAATAAACGATTGATTGAGACGTGTCACGAGGTACGAGTACGGCTGTTGTGAACCGGAAATCCCTCAAAGCGGTTTATTGCATGTGGCTGTGCATGACAGAACAAAAATGCGTGTACGTTTTAGACTTCTACCTTGCAAAGATCCACGTAAGAGTTTGCAAAAGTCAAGGTAGAACACCTGGAATTGTAGCTTGGCTCCCGGCGAGCTGATCCCTTGATCTTGATTAACTTTTGACCAATTTAAATAACTATCACAATGTCCTTCAATATGATCGAAGACACACTTCAGCATTGCATAGTTGACATATATTTTTGGATCTGATCTGTACGCTACTAAATCATCGTAATGCGTTAGAGATAGTGAAGTCTATATGAAGAAGGGCGTCGGTACATCCTCTGTTGGGTTTGAAGCCAACCTGATTGTGGCTAATAAGATTTTTAGTTTCAGCGAACCAGAGTAACCGCTTTGCTACATTTTTTTCCAATAATTTGACTATACATACATACATAGGAGTAGGGAGATTGGTCGGTACCCGTTGATGGAAGATTTATACTCCTTTGGCTTTGGAATTGGGATTATGGAGGTAAGTTTCCAGTTCTGAGGTATAACACTCGTGTTTAACACGTTATTAAATAATAGGATAAAACGAGCTTTGGATTCGGCGGGTAGATTTTTCAACATTGGATAGGAGATTTTATCCCTACTAAGAGTTTTACCTCTAGTTTTGCAAAGGCTAGCCTCGAATTCAGTTACCGTTACTTGTTGTTCGATACGGAGAGCGATGGGATCAATAAGATATTGGGTTAAATTTGTGCTACGAGATTCGGACTTTTGTTCATTAATGATCATCGGAGTACTTTGACCAGGTTTGGCTATGAAATTACATATCTCAATTGGGTGGGAGACAAAACCATTGGGTGTGCCGATAAAGGGTATAGTAACTGAGGTGGCATTTCCAGTCAGGCGTCGTATTTTTTGCCAGATATTGTGAGGGGAAGATTTGGGGTCTATATCGGCGGTGAAATCAGCAAAAGATATTTTTTTTTACTCTCTTTTAGTACTCTTCTGAATATGGCTTTGGAGTTTTACTAAAACAGCAACACCTTGCTTTGCTGTCAAATTCGTAACCAAAGTCTCAAAATACCCATCATATAGTTTTGGTAGTATAGACAATAGTGAGTTTCTTGTAAAGAAATTATGTTGGGGGAAATATTTTTGATAAGTTCGTCATAGTTGTTTATATAACCTTTTACGAGTACATTCCATTGTAAAATCTTGAGAGCTTTGTGAGTAGGTATCTCTCTCATTGGTTTTGGGCAAGGAGGGAGTGGAGGTAGAATGCGGAGATGCATTAACCCTTGTGTCAACAGCCAAAAAGTTATACATAAACATACACCCAACATACCCGGGTGTTCCATACATTTCTGTATGTGTATGAATAAATTTTGCACTTTGTTCGCTTTTTTCTATTTCTTATATTGCAACCAGCTATTTATGCATACAGTATAATGTCGACAAAATCCCGGTCGTCAATGTACAGGCAGAAAAATATGACCTAATAAGACCCAGATGCTGATCTTCTCCTTCCGATGGTTGATGCTGGAAAACCTCTACAAATAACAGCTACTATTTGTATTGTAAATCATTCCGTAGGGTAATTTTTAAGTACAGGTTACATACTCGACACATTCCTCAACCCGCCAATCTATTTTTTCCAAGTAATGCACGGGTACATTCACTTCTGTCATTCGCGCAATCTTGCGTTTCCTTTATCTTTTTTCCCATTTTCCTTCATTCCCCGGAGAAGTACATATCACTTACCGGACACCTTAAACTACCAAAAAAGCTGAGTAAACAGCTCACGCGGTCCCACAGTGACCAGGTAAGCTGATAATGCAAAGTAGCCGTAGATATAAGAGAGTGGAAAAACTCCACTGCAGTTAGTTATAGATCTGATTGTGAACTGTGCATCTTGTTTGACGAATAAAGTTTTTTTTTCCGCCGATCGGAACGTCTTTTTTTAAGTGGCGCAGTCGATAGGATCCTGACTATATTTTAAGGATCCATATACGAGAACGGACCGGTAAATCGCGTGTGGAAAAGTGACGGTTATAAGTGTTAACGAGTACCGAGTTAATAGTTTAACTACGAATCAGTTAAAACTCAACGTCGGACCCACCTCACAAAAAATTACCTGATCACATACTTTCACGAAAGAAAAGAAAAAAAAACCAACGACAACAAGATCACCACATCTCAGTGATATAACTCGAAAAAAAAAATAATAAGAAATAAATAAATATATAGAGAAATAAAGACGTTCTCTCTTTCTTGTGGTCTCGCCTTTAATATCTTTTGTGTGTGCATCCAACCCCTTAGTTACCAAAATTAAAATCAAAGACAAAACACTGAAATTTTGGCCGAGAATTCCAGAAATGGAACAACAAAGCCTCGACCGACTAATACAGGCCATTGAAGCCTTAGCGACACGTAACCAAGTGCAAAGTCGCACAGTGCAAATTCTCAAAGAAATATCTTATATCCGGGAATTCAACGGTGATAGTGGGGCATTGACCCAATTCTTAAATGTAGTGGGAAACCACATTAGTGCCGTAAATGAAGTGGAAAGACCAGAACTGTGGCAGGCAATTTATAACACGAAAGTAATCGGACCAGCAAAGGACTTACTGCTGCACAACAAAGCAACAACATGGGAGCAAGCAAGCCAGGGACCTCCTCAAGGAGCACTTTCGACCCCCTATAAACTATAAGGACATTGCAAGGAAAATAACTGACCTCAAAGTAAGTTCCATAGCCGACCTTAACACAAAAATAGAAGAATTAATTCAAAATGCAAACTCCTTTGCTACGTATCAAACTAATCAAATAGAAGCTAAAAATACGTTTTATACATTAATAGTAAATAGAATTAAACAGCTAGCAATAGGGAACTTATCTAGGGATATTAAAGACATTTACGACCTCCACAGAATTAAGGACGTACTGTACACTTATATAGGGTACGATGAAGGAAATATAGAGAGGGATGTTAAAACGAACAGACCATACAATACGACAAACTATAACCACAGACGACAGGTACCGACCAACCAGGCAAATGGCTCAGGGTCAGCTCAGATAGGAAGACAGCCAGGACAGTACAGACAGAGTAACGACAATTATTTTAATAGGAATAATAGGCATGTAGGGCACCAAACCTTTAACCCTTCGGGACAATTCCGAAACGCAGCCCAATACCCAACACCAATGTCTGTTGGGCAAATCTCAAATCAGACGGTTAATCCAAATAGTCAGGAGGAGGTTCATAACATCGAACCAGATTTTTTTATAAACTAGGCCTCGGAGACAAGATATTCATTGTCTTGACAATTGACGACATTAAATTAATAGCACTAATCGACACAGGCTCGACAATGAACATAATAAATTCCGACAAAGTAGGCTGAAGTAAATATAAGTTGATTGACAAAATAGGATTGCGTTTACAAACGATAAACAATGTAACAACGGAGATAGTAGAAAGAATAGCGACAAACATACCAAAAGAATTTAATTACAGCCCAAGGGGTGCCATCAAATGGTACAAAAGAAATTTAGGAGACAAACCCTATGATGTCCTCATTGGTATGGACTTACTCAATAAAATTATCAAAACTATAGATTTTGATAATAAGTGTCTCGTACTAAATAACGGTACCAAAATACCCCTATATTCTGTGAACCCCGAAAGAAACTTTGACTGCTTCGAGCTTATCTCTGATGAGAAGGAGATAGATTTAAATCACCTTAATGGAGAAGAAAAACAGGAAATTCAAAGATTATTAGAACAATTTAAAAGTCTAATATACAGAGAAGGCGATCAACTAACGAATACAGATTCTATTACTCATGAAATTACTACAACAACCAGCCAACCAATTAACTCGAAACTGTACAGACTGCCCCCGAAACACGAAGAGGAGGTACGGAGGCAGGTACAAGAAATGGAGAAGCAAGGCATTATTAGAAAATCAAATAGTAGATACGCCTCCCCTATTGTACTAGTAGCAAAGAAACCAGATGGCACAGGAAAACAGAAATTCCGATTGTGCGTAGATTACAGGAAGTTAAACGACATCACGGTAGACGACAAATACCCGCTACCAAATATCGATGCCATACTTGACAAACTGGGACGAGCCCAGTATTTTTCATCATTGGATCTCGCAAAAGGGTATCATCAAATTAAGATGAATAAAAGGGATATCCCGAAAACGGCATTCGTAACACCAAATGGATTATACGAATATGTAAGAACGCCGTTTGGTCTCAAGAATGCGCCAGCAACCTTTCAGGGACCAAATCAATAAAATATGCGCCGTCTATCTTGACGACATATTGGTCTTCTCGACCAGCCTTAAAGAACATATTCAATCCCTAAAAATCATATTTACAAAACTTTCGGAATACAACTTGAAAATTCAATTTAGTAAATGCTCCTTCCTTAAGAAGAACACCGAATTCCTAGGGCATGTGCTAACAAGCGAGGGCATGAAGCCCAACCCTAATAAAATCAAATGCATACAGGACTTTCCGCTACCTCAAACAGACAAGCAATTAAAGGGATTTCTAGGGGTAACGAGTTTTTACAGGAAATTCGTGAAGGATTACGCAAAAATCGCTAATCCCATGATAAAATACCTAAAGAAAGGCAAGAAGATTAACATAAAAGACCCAGAATACATCGAAGCCTTCGATGCCCTTAAGCGTAGTATAACCAAACACCCTATTTTGAAATTTCCCGATTTCGATAAACCATTTGCAGTATGCACCGACGCCAGCAACTATGCGTTAGGAGCGGTTCTAACACAGGAAGGCCAACCGGTGTGTTACGCTTCAAGATCACTGAACGATCACGAGAAAAATTACTCAACCACGGACAAAGAGTTCTTAGCAGTTGTGTGGGCGATCACATACTTTAGGCCATATTTATGGGGCAAGAGATTCCAGGTAGTTACAGATCACTTGCCAATCAAATATTTGAACAAGAGATACACGGGTAAAGAATTTAGCCAGAGGAATCAAAGGTGGTTACTTAAACTCCAGAAATTCCAGTTCGACATCGAGTACGTGAAAGGGAAAGAGAATAAAATAGCAGATTTCCTTAGTAGAATTCCTGAAGATATTGGAAAAACCAACACCCAAACCGTAAATAACCTATCCAATAACGCTACGATTCACTCACAGGAACAGCAATTACTAGACCACATACCCATAAAGGAAACCATAGTCAACAAATACAAAACACAATTAATACTAGTCAATGATGCCGACAAGGAGATAGAGATTCTTCATAACAGAAGAATAATATTTGTTGATATGACTAGAAATAAAGAATATTGGACAGATTTACTAAGAAGATACATAAAACCAGGTCTGACCGGAATATACACCGAATTATCATACCCCGAGTTCAATAAAATTCAACAGTTGTTAATAGAATTGTTTAACCACGACAGCAAAATAAAATTTATAAAAACAACTAAAAGAGCCAAAGAAATTAGAACTCTCGAGGAAGCCCATAAACAAATCTCGCTCTATCACACAAAGGAAAGTATGCACAGTGGAATAATAGAAACATATCATACCCTTAAGAACAAAATTTACTACCCCAAATTAGTTAAAGAAATCACAAAAATTATTAACAACTGTAGAGTATGCCTAGAAACAAAATACGAACGGAATCCAATCAAACCGAAGTACGAAATAAGCGAGACGCCTCGTAGGCCCAATGAGACTCTTCACATGGATATTTACTATTTCATGAAACACCCATTCCTCACGCTAATAGACAAACTTACTAAGAAAGCATACGCATACTATCTACCCAATAAAAACTGGACTAAGAAAATAGAGGTACTGGAGGAACATTTTTCGAAGTTTGGCAAACCAACAAAAATAATAACGGACAACGAGTTTAAATCAGAAAATTTTAAGGAATTTCTAAACGAGCAAAAAGTCGAATTACATTTTGCCAAGCCTAACACCCATACAGGAAATAGCGATATAGAAAGGTTCCACTCCACGTTACAAGAAAAACTAGTTACCATGAGAAATTCAGATTTATCCCTTATTCAGAAAGTTCACAGGGCAGTTAGTAATTATAACAATAGGTATCATTCCACTTTAAAAATGTCTCCCGAGGAAGCAATGTATGCCGACGTAGCTACTCTTGTAAGGCAGGTACAGCTAGGAAAAGAGAAAAGAACCCAGAAACTAAACCAGAATAGGGAAGTATATAAAGAAACAAGAGAGGTCATACCAGTCAAGAACTACAGAAGGAATTACTACAAAAATGAGCCTAGATACAGGATTAAGAAAATGGACAGAGAACATCAAATAAACATTAAAAGACCACGCCAAATTGCAGATGACGGTATCAGAGTATCTAATACTCACGACAATGACAGCACAGACTCTAGCGACATTGACAATTGACCAATTGACAACAAGAAACGGGTATACCATAATTAACATGGGCAGACTGAAGTAATTCAGGACACCAAGACTATATTACATATTATTAACACCAAAGAAATAATGCAAACTATTACCACGTTCGCTGAAAATACCAGAAAGCTTAAAATAGATAACGATCCAATTATAAAACGACAAACAGGAACACTGTATGCTAAAATAACAGCCATAGAACCGGGAAAAAGACAAAAAAGAGGACTGGTCAACGTCATAGGGATAGGACAAAAATGGTTATTTGGGACGATGGACGACAATGACAGACAAGAAATAACAGATCACCTCACAGTATTAGGAAAAAATCAGGAAAATTTAGCAAGCCATCTTAATCAACAGATAGAAATCAACCGACATCTAAATGAAAGTATTTCCCATCTTAAATCAGCAATAGAATCAGACAGAAAAGAATTAAGCAGATCATACGTAGAATTAACAGAGAACGAAAGAAGATTTATCCTACAACAGCTCAAAATAGATCAGTTAGTAAAATTAAGAATGCTAGAAGAAAAGTTAAACCAAATAATTGATAACATAGCCTTAGTTAAACACGGGTTAATACACCCTAGCCTGTTGACGACAGAGGAAATAAACGAGACGGGACTGGACTTCTACAAACTAAAAAATGTAAAAGTAGGACTACTTAAATACAATGTAGATACCTTAGTATTAGCAATAAAAATTCCGGATAAATACCAGCAAGTTGACCTAAAATTACTAACAGCAATACCGACAGACAACAAAACAGAAATAGAAGAACGAGACCAGTACTTTTTCGAACTAAATAACACAAAATATGAATCCCTAGATAATGTTCAATATGTAAAAGATCTTAAACCTCTTAAAAGCTGTATTGTAAACAAAAATTGTAAAACAAAGCGAAATGAATTAATAGAAATAAAAGAAATTGACGATAGCACCATAATTTGTAAAAATTTAAGAAACCAAGAGATAAAAATTCTGTGATGACAGAAAAATAAAACTAAGTGGAAACTATCTAATAGTTATTAACAATTGTACAATTAAAATAATGAACAAAACATTTACTAATTCCAATATAAAATTTAAAGAAAGATTTTACTACTATGATGAAATTAACTACAATTTCACTAAAAATGTAAATTTCGAGGATATCATTATAAGAAATATTGAAAACTTAAAACACATAAACTTATTAAAATTTCATAGAAATGTAAGCTACTTTGCAAGCTCAGCCGTTACCTGTATCCTGATCATAATCATAATTTTCATTTCAAAATTAGTAAAGAAAAATAAAAATCTTAAGATATCAATTAACACACACAGTGAAAATAAACAACCCCCTCGTAAAATCCAGGAGAATTTTGATCTTAAGGGGGGAGAGGTTACATACTCGACACATTCCTCAACCCGCCAATCTATTTTTTCCAAGTAATGCACATTCACTTGTGTCATTCGCGCAACCTTGTGTTTCCTTTATCTTTTTTCCCATTTTCCTTCATTCCCCGGAGAAGTACATATCACTTACCGGACACCTTAAACTACCAAAAAAGCTGAGTAAACAGCTCGCGCGGTCCCACAGTGACCAGGTAAGCTGATAATGCAAAGTAGCCGTAGATATAAGAGAGTGGAAAAACTCCACTGCAGTTAGTTATAGATCTGATTGTGAACTGTGCATCTTGTTTGACGAATAAAGTTTTTTTTCCGCCGATCGGAACGTCTTTTTTTAAGTTACATAGAAAAGTATAATAAGTCAAGTAAGCCATCCTTAAAAAAATGTGCAATAGTTTATGACAGGAAAAATACGCAAATATTCGAACTTCCGCATTCATAAATGCACCAAATAGATTTATGACTGTGTCATTATTTTATTTAGTGGGATTAGCGATAAGCAATTATTGAAAGTAATGTTGTGATATATTGGAAACAGTAGTAGGGAGTGGTATGTATATATTTGCAGAGACGAGTAAGGCTGATCATTCATTAATACAAGGACGTCGCAAAGAGTTGGTTGTGTTTCTGCCAATTGTTACAACATTTGTTACGGCATTTGGATACAAAGACGCTTTTAATTTCCACGCAACGCATTTGAGAAAAAATATTTGGAGGAGCATATATTTTTTTTTAATTATTTATATATTAATTTTATATTTATTTATAGGTTTTTAAAGTAACTACATAATAATAAAAATAAAATAAAATTATAGATTATTATGGCTGATGATCAATGGCTAACTCCCCGGGAATTGCAAGGACTTAGTTTTGAAGAGAGAGAACAGTACATAAGCCAAAGGTTGGAGGAACTTTTGGAAGCTGATAGTGAAGATGAGCAAGACACTTACGGACGTTTATTGTCAGACGAAGAGGGCGATGGTGAACACATTAATGTGAATGTAGAAGATTCAGATGCAGAGGGATTGCAGTTACCAGAATATGATCCTGTTAGTGAGACTGATTCGGACGAAGAATTGAAAGTAGCTCCAATTGAATCTTCTACAAATAACTATACAGCTAGAGATGGTACAATTTGGTCAGACCAACCACCACAACCTCGCCGATTTTTGTCGCATAATATTCTAAGAAGCTCGAACACTGGACCAGCACGGAAAACAAAAGATCTTAGCATTATACAAACATTCAAAATGTTGATGTCAGCAGAAATGTGTGATATAATAATTCGCGAAACCAACAGAAAAGCAACCTCGTGTAGGGACGGGTTAAGAATATCCCTGCAGCGATACCTATCGCTTTTCGTAAAAGGCGACTAAACAAAGGTAAACAAAAATCACATCTAGGCAATTTAGAAAACACCAAGGTGAGCCTAGGGACACATATACCACCATTAAACTGCCCCACAATTGTGCATGCAAATCAGTGGGTTGACACGACTGGAGATCACCGGTGTTGTAAGAGTAAGATCAATCAAAAAAAAAAAATAAAAAATCTGGAGCATGCCCGTGTCAAAAAGGAAGGGAAGAAAGAAAACGGTCAAACCGTAGCATTATGGAAAAGAACGCTAAAAGGAAAAGCACTACCCCGCCAGGCACTACTAATGGTCGTGATCCTGGGACGAGCAGCAATGCTCGGGTCAGAGCTATAGGATTTCCGGGGGATAGCAAAGTAATGCAACGGCGTAAGCCACATTTAAGAGTCGCGAGTTGGAACGTTGGAAGCATGAGTGGGCGCAGCTATGAGCTTGAAGAAATGATGGTTAGAAGGCGAGTAGACATCCTGTGCGTACAAGAGACGAAATGGCGAAACACCGGTAATCGGGCACGTTTCTTGGACGTTAAAACAAAAGCCTACAAGATGTTTTACTATGGACTGGAACAAGGAAAAAACGGAATCGCCATCATCCTTGCGGCAGAGCTACTTGGCAACGTCTTAACCATTTCAAAGTCCAGTGACCGTTTGATGGCTCTCAAATTGGTGATGCATGGTGAGGTGTGGAATATCGTAAGCGCATATGCCCCTCAAGTAGGATGCGAACAAAAAGAAAAAGATGCATTCTGGCTAGATTTCCAGAAACTTGTCAAAATCATCCCAAAGGAAGAGCTTTTGTTTGTTCGGAGAGATTTAAACGGACATGTCGGGAAGACAAGCGAAGACTATGAAGACTACCACGGAGGGCTGGGATACGGCACCAGGAACTCTTCAGGTGAAGATATCCTAAACATGTGCAAGTCGTACGATCTTATAGTGCTAAATACCATGTTCGTCAAACAAAGCCGGCACCTGATCACTTATAGCAGCGGCGGAAATGAAACTCAAATAGACTATCATTTGGTATCTAGTTTCATGAAGCCACGAGTTAAAGATTGCAAAGTGATCCTGGGAGACGCGATCGCCCCTCAACACCGTCTCCTCCTGACTGAATTTTTTATGGATGCGAGAAAGAAGTCAAAGCAGCAAACGAAGGTGTCTGAGAGAATCAAGTGGTATAAGCTGGATAAAGGAAAAGGCGAAGCTTTTATTACCATCATGGAAAACTACCTCTCTTCCATTATCGATGAGGTCGGTAATGAGGAGTGCAGAGCACAAGACATGTGGGATTCCCTACAACAATCTGGCCTGGAGAAAGCCAAATCACTGCTCGGAACATCTAAAGGCCCCTGCCAACACGCAAAAGAAACCTGGTGGTGGACAGACGAAGCCAAAGCAGTGATACACGAAAAGAAAATGGCTTTCCAAGCTTGGTCAAAGTGCTCTTCTACTAATAGAGAGGAAAAAGCTCGCCGTGAAAAGGTATATAGATGTTGCAAAGTTATCGCGAAGAAAAAATGCGCCGAATTCAAAGCGAAAAGCATGGAAGGCCTCTATCAGGAGTTGGAAGAAATATCGTCTTCCGCGTCTGACAGGAACCAGGCTACCCAGGAGCTTCGACAAAGCAATTTGAACAAAGGAGCAAATATCTTTAAGATAGTCGCCCAGAGAAGAAGAAATGCTCAGGAGATTCGTTTTCCAAAGTTTATTAACAGTGCTGAAGGCCAACTCCTTGTGGAAGACGAAAAAATTCTCCACAGATGGCGACAGTATTGCGAGGAACTTCTGAACGAACAGTTTCCCCGAGTGTACTTTCCAAAAGCCGCCCCAAATCATGCCGAAATATCCGACATCATAGTCGAGGAAGCTCGGTACGCGGTTAAAAACTCCAAGAAAAGAAAAGCTGTTGGGCCTGACGGGATACCCTCTGAGTTCTGGAAAAAGATGGGAGACATCGGATCTAGATGGCTCCTGGTTCTTATCTCCAAACTTATGAGAGGCGACACTATGCCTAATCAATGGAGGGAAAGCTATCTTCTTCCATTGCACAAAGGAAAGGGTGATACGCCAAATTGTGATAACTACCGTTCTGTCAAGCTGATGTCGCACACCATGAAGATCGTTGAACGGGTATTAGATAGCCGACTGCGGAAAATAATACGACTATCTGATGACCAGTGCGGGTTTGTCTCGGGTAAATCAACGACAGATGCAATCCAAAGTATAAGGGTCATGATGGAAAAGCATCGTGATTCGTCAAAGGACTTGCATATGGTGTTGGTTGATTTCGAGAAGGCCTTTGACCGGCAACCGAGAGATATTTATGGGTAGCGCTAAGATAAAAAGGAGTTCCAGAAACCTACGTGCGAGTGATCATGGACATGTACAAGAGAGCAACGACAAGAGTAAGATGCACCGCAGGAGTCACCGAAGAGTTCGCAATCAAAGTCGGTGTACACCAAGGGAGCGTCCTCAGTCTACTGCTCTTTATAGCAGTCCTTGATTGCTTGCTTGAAGGAAAAGTGACGGACCCCAATGTGCACCAGCTATTCTTTGCTGACGATGGAGCCATTATAAGTGATGATCAGGCGTCCCTACAACGAGCACTTGATGTGTGGGTGGACATTTTTGAGGGACACGGCTATCGTATTAGTTCAAAGAAGACAGAGTATCTGTGCTGCCCGTTCTCTGACCCTCATCAGCCTATTCCAGACATTTACTTGAATGGAAGAGTGCTTCCCAAGTGTGAAAAGTTTAAATATCTAGGATCTATGATTAATAGAGAAGCAACTTGTGATGACGACATCAACCATCGCGTAAGCGTAGAGTGGATGAAGTGGCGGGAAAACTCCGTCATCTTCTGTAATCGAAAAATCCCCCTAAGCTGAAAGGAAGGCTCTACACTTCAGTTGTACGTCCGGCGCTCACATACGATTCACAATGCTGGACAATGCACAAAAAGTATGAGAGCAAATTAACGGCAACTGAGATGAAGATGCTTCGCATGACAGCGGGAGTAACAAAGCGTGACAGAATTAGAAGTTCAAAGATCCGAGGAAGCCTCCACGTAAAAGAAACCATCACAAGAAATATAGAGCGCGACCGACTCAGTTGGTATTGCCATGTTCAAAGGAGAGATCCTTTGAACCCCGTCCAAAAGGCGTTATCAATCAACATTCCAATTTCAACACGCAAAAAAGGCAGGCCGAAAAACAATTGGTGCAAACAGATGCAAAAACACCAGCATTTAATTGGCCTCAGCGATTGGCCCCACAAGCGGACCAGTAGGAATGCAGTTAAGTGGGAAGGTTATGGTCCTACACTTCTGACCATAACAACGCCGGAGAAAAAAGGAAAAGAAGAAGAAGATGATATTGGTAGAACGAATGTTGCGTTTAAGGAGTTGCCACATTCTGTTTTTTTGTTCTTTTAGTTGTTCGAGTTCTTTATTCCACCACGGTACTCTGTGCTTGCCTGTTGATGGATGGGTTTGGGGGATTGATTGGTTTGCACTTCGGAGGATAATTTTGTTGATGTGGGCTGCTTCTTTATTAGGGTTGTCGCTGATGAGGTATTTGCGAGTATATTTATCTACCAGGGGCTACTCCTACATATTGGGAGCTTAGGCCGGTTAGGAACGTCATATGCCGACCCCACGTTCCTGGGAAAAAAGGAACCTGGCCCTCCAGGTTGGGGGTTGTGCTTAGGGCTAACATCCCTATCACGGAAAAAACCAGTTGTTACGAAGCAACCAACAAAAGCCTCGGATACGGACGGATACCATGTTGACGACCCCCATAAACGAAAGGACATCAAAGGCACTTTCAACAACATTAGCCTCATATGCGTTCATGCCCCTACTGAAGAAAAAGATGATCGACTCAAAGATGATAGACCGAACGTACGCACAATGCCCCAGTTACGACACCAAAATCGTACTAGGAGATTTTAACGCAAAACTGGGCAAAGAGGACATCTTTGAGTCAATCATAGGAAAGCATAGCCTACATAACACCACGTTCGATAATGGACTCAGGCTAATTGATTTTCTAGCAGAGCATAATCCCATTGTAGTAAGACCACAATTCCCACATCTCAACATTCACAAGGGAACCTGGCGGTCCCCTGATCAATCGACTACCAACCAGATTGATCATATTGCGATCGACGCCAGACACTCCTCCAGCATTCTCGACGTGCGAACTTTCCGAGGAGCAAACATCGACTCAGATCACTACCTTGTTGTAGCCAGGTTACGAATGAGCATATCGAGAATGCTACGGAGTCGAGTAGGACAACGCAAGTTTGACGTCGGAAAGCTACAATCGCAAGAGACCGCTAGAATCTTTGCCGCTCGCATTTCCCTCAAGCTCTCTCAAACCCCAACAACGACGACACTATCCACAGACCAGCAGTGCGAGCATTGCCAGAACGCAATCAGAGACGCTGCCTCTGATGTGCTGGGTTTCAAATCGAGACCGCCCAGAAACCCCTGACTTGACCTGCAATGCGAACGAGCCCATGCAGCAAAGCAAGACGCATACAAAGCCATGCTGCATAGACGGACGAGAGCTGCTTGCGAGCTCTACAAGCAGAAAAGAAGGGAAGAACATGCGTTTCTCAGAAAGAAAAAAAAAGGAGCACGAAAAGCGTGAGATCGAGGAAATGGAGAGATGTCATAACAGGAATCAAGCTCGAAAGTTTTACGAAAAAGTAAAACGAACATGTCAGGGCTACGAAGCCTGCCGGGATGAAAACGACGATCTAGTAGTAGAATCACAGTCGATGGTGAGAATATGGCAGGACTATTTCTGCAGACTGTATAACGGTTGATAGACAAGATACCGCTGTCAGGCAGAATGTACCATTCGCCACGGACGATGACGTAAGAGAATCCCGTCCACCCGACATAGGCGAAGTCAAAATAGCGATATCAAGACTTAAGTCTAATAAAGCCGCTGGCGCGGACGGCCTGTCTGCTGAGCTTTTCAAAGCGGCTGGAGATGTGTTGGTAAGGCGCATGCACCAATTTATCTGTAAAATATAGTCGGAGGAAAGCATGCCCGACGATTGGAATGTCAGCATTGTTTGCCCGGTCCACAAGAAAGGAGACCTCTATAATTGCGCCAATTATAGGGGAATAAGTCTCCTCAACGTCGCATACAAGATCTTCTCTGCCGTATTGTGTGAACGTCTGAAGCCTTTTGTGGATAACTTTATCGGCTCTTATCAGTGTGGCTTCAGGCCAGGCAAATCCACAATAGACCAAATATTCACACTGCAGCAGATCTTGGAGAAGACCCAAGAATTTCAAATCGATACGCACCACCTTTTCATCGATTTTAAAGCCGCGTATGACAGTGTGCATAGAGACGAGATATACGGTGCCACGTCTAGTTTTAACATCCCTGCCAAACTCGTCCGATTGTGCAGGTCGACAATGGAGAATTCTCGTTGCTCCATTAATGTCGGTAATGAGCTAACCCAGACCTTTGGTGTTAAAAAAGGATTTAGACAAGGCGACGCACTGTCATGCAATTTCTTTAACATCATACTTGAGAAGATCGTACAAGAGTCACTGGCCAACACAAGAGGTACGATTTATTTCAAGTCCTCCCAACTGCTTGCGTACGCAGATGACATTGACGTGATCGCAGCGAGACGTCAATGAGGCATTCATAAGCATTGAGACGGAAGCGGCCAAAGTGGGTCCTAGCGTTAACGAGGGTAAGACCAAATATATGCTGTCATCGAAAAAAGCCACACAACACCGACGTCTGGGCCAGAACGTCATGCTTGGCAGCTATAATTTCGAAGTAGTCAAGGACTTCGTCTACCTTGGCTCACTTGTGACCAGCGACAACAACACTAGCGCTGAGATAAGAATAACTCTTGCCAACCGCTGCTTCTTTGGGCTCAAGAGGCAATTGAGAAGTAGAGCCCTCTCTCGAAAGACTAAGATAACGTTGTACAAAACCTTAATCATCCCAGTCCTCCTTGGACTTTAACTAAAGCGGATGAGGACGCTCTTGGTCGTTTCGAGAGGAAAATTCTGCGTTTAATCTATGGTCCCGTTTATACTACCGATGTATGGAGGAGAAGATACAACGAAGAACTGTACGGGCTGTACAGCGACATGGACCTGGTATGACGTCTCCGGATCCAACGTCTAAGATGGCTGGGCCATGTAGAGCAGATGGATAACACGGCTCCGGCCCGAAGAGTCTTCGAATCCAACCCGGAGGGACGACGCAGCAGGGGACGGCCGAATCTTCCGAATCTGAGGCCCAGGTCCACCGCGGACTGTATCGGAATATAAGTAAGTAAGTAAGTAAGTAAGTATTTGTCTACCAGGTTTTGGTATAGGTTTCAGTTCGCTTTGTCAGTTCTGAACTTTGGTCGTCTTTTGGTAGGAGGAGGTGGTGAGGGGAACATACAAATTGTGATAGGGAAATGGTCGCTTCCGTGTAGATCATCGGCGATTTCCCATTTGAGGAAGGGAGTTAGATTAGGGGAGCAGAAGGAGAGGTCGATGTGGGTGAAGGTGGAGTGGGTGCTAAAATGTGTGGGAGAGTCGTCGTTGAGCAGTTAATCTGATAATCTGATTTTGTTATGAAATTAGAGATTAGATTAGAGAGATTGTCTTGCCGCGGAGATTACTTTTGGGTGAGCCCCAGCTGGGCTTCCAGAAGTTTAAGTCGCCTAGTATTAGGGAGTATTGGTGTCGGAGGAGGACGACGTTTTCCAGGTGGGAGGTGGTTAGGTTATTGAAGGGGGATGTAGACGTTTACTATGGAGAGAGTTCGTTTGGACACGACTGAGATGCCTAATGCTTCCAAGTCATTGTTGAGGGTTAGTTGTGTATATTCTATGGAGGAGTGGATAAGGAAGGCAATTCCACCATAAGGGTTGTGGGAGAAATGTTGGTAATTGACGGGAGTGGGGTTTGTGTTAGTGGATGTTAGGTGGGTTTCTTGAAGGGCTATTACTTTGGGAGAGGTTGCTTTGATTAGCATTAGTAGTTCAGTAGTAGTTGTTTAGGTATCCTTTTATGTTCCATTGGATTATTTTTAGTTCAGATGTTGCGGGTTGAAAGTGCTGGCGGGATCTCTGTGGGTATTGGTGGGGAAAGAGGTTTTCGTTTGAACACGTGATTCTATTGCATTTCTGATAACTGCAGAGTAGGATGAGGGGAGATTGGAGGACGGATTTTGTGTTATGTATTTTTGCTTAGCTTCAAACAGACTGCACTTATTTATTGTTTTAATTTTTAGGATTTCTTTTGCTTGCTGGTATTTAAGGCATGATTTGGAGGAGGATGGGTGGCCCTCTGTGCAGTTAGCTCATGAGACTCGAGTGCATGGATTTGGGGAATGGGGGAGGAGGCTGCATTTTTCACAGGAGGGGTTTTTGTTGCATCTTTTTGCTGTGTGGCCCAGGAGTTGGCAGTTTTTTCACCGCATCGGATTTGGGAAGCATTATTCGACTTTCACGTTGTACCAACCGATATTGATGGTTGTTGGAGGAAGGAAGAGATCGAATGTGAGTAGCGTAAGTCCGGTTGCGCGTTTTTGGTCGTTGACTGATTTTTTGAATTTAAAGACATCGATGATGCCTTGGTGCTTCATTTCTTTGATTATTTCCGATTCGGGTACAATGCCTTTCGATGCGTCCAGTGTAGGGGAACATTGATTGGGCAAATGTTTGAGAGTGTTTTTTTTTATGAGGAAGATATCAGCTACTTTCTGGGATTTTGTTAAAATCAAGAGAGTTCCGTCGCGTAGTTGTGATATGCTCTCGTAAGCTGTACTGATGCTGTCGATTCCTTTTGTCAGTGGTTTTCTGGGTCTGCAGGCGAGATGATAATGTATTTCGGATTGTCGATAGTTGGAGTCGCTGTGAAGTGATTGTGGGCTATGGGAGAAATGTTTGGATTTTTTCTTTTTTTTTATGGGTTCGGTTAGGTCGAGGTCACTAAACCGGTTGCCCAACACTGGGGGCGCCCAGATGCCATAGGGGGTCACTGAGCTGTTACTAGTTTTTAACTGTTGTTGTGAAGTTAGTTAAGGTTAAAAGGAGCACGAATGAGATGGTGGCGCGTTAACGCGAGAAAGATGTCGATAACCGTAGGGTATACGATAACAGTGGTTAGACTGTGACTGAAATAATTTTCAAATGAATCGTTCTAAAACGTCAACAATTACAACGCCTCATCAAAGCATCGCAAAACGAAAGCATCACAATATCGCATCTTAACGGCAGTGTTGCAGTCACGATGCGCATTTATTTGACGTTTTGGAACTCAGCCGACATTGCGCTTTAGGAAAACATGCCGCAAGATTAGGACTGAACGAATCTCCTATGTACATAATTGCCGTGCCCTAGCCTCCTCAAGAAGACGTTTTCTGGGAGAATATTTCTTTAATGAATTAATGGATCTATCCATAACGAAAAGCTACAAAATATCAATTTATACAGCACTCAAAATGGTTCCAAGAGTAGCGGTGGTCAAACCGACTCAAGTGGTAACATAATGGACCGATCTTGGTCTAAGTGATGTCCACCGCTTTTTACGGAGGTAAGCCACCTAACCTAGCCTTAATCACATACCATACATACCTATCTGTGATTCATTACTTTCTGTTTAATAACAACTTCGTATGGCGAGTTTCGAGAAGCTTTTCCCAAGAACCTATACTACTGGAGGGCTTTGTCACCACCACAGTGAAGAGAAAAACACCATGAAATACGATTTATATACATATGTACCTCGTGTCACTAGCAACTAAAAAAAAACGCTTTTGACGGTGGTTCTTGCATGTTCATATATTTGAACCATCAACCATCCAATATTTAATTTTACGATGCTATAAGAAGGTAGTCTCATGTGAACACATAAATTTTACCTCTTTTTAGGAAATTTTTTTTATAAGACAATAAAATTCAATCTTTTTAATTGTTTATGTTTTTATTTGTATCTTAAACTGTATAAATTTTTTTTTTTTTATTTTATATTTTTTATATATATATATTTTTAATTAAATTAGACACAAAAAAAAAAACAGGTCACTGGTCATGGTAATAGCGGCTATTCATGTTGTCTGAAATAAAAAGGTCGAATGGATTATTGTTTAGTAGGTCTGTCGCTATCGGCCCTACCAAAATTAAAAATTAATCAATTTCAGTGAAAAACAAAATGGCGGACTGTAGAAAAAAAAATTAGTTTTTTTTTTGTTAAAAATCGTTTAAAAAAAATAAGAAAATATTTTCGAAAATAAGCAATTTTGGTACGGCCGATAACAATTAATGAGTAGAAGAACATATACATATGTATAAATTTCAAAGCAATCGGTTGAATAGTTTTTTTTTAGGACCATAACAGTTTTAGAAAATGATGTTTCGAGAGAAATACGTTTAAAGTTTCAAGAGCTGAATTTTCGTGGAAAATTTATACTTACACTAATCTGCTATGCTTGGACCATACAATAACCCTTCGGTGGCTTCATATGCATCATTTTCTGCCAGTTTTTGTGACCTGAGGGAAGCCCTTGCCTTTTTGGATGCCTCGGACGTGGATCGCTCTGCACGGATTATTCGTCGTTCATCGTACTCCTCAGCATACAAGTAGGCGTTTCGGATAATTTGCGAACCAAAAATATACATTATTTTAAGGATGGGTGAAGATCCTTCATTAAACATACACGCAGCTGTCCATGAAGCAATTTCCAGCGCCTTTTTTCCAACAAAATTCCAGATGCAACTATTGAATAACTCCTTGTTGTTCTGAGTGTTTTTTCTCAAGCACCTTTGTATCAGATCATCAGATGATAATTCTTCGTTAATTGGCTTCAAAAAACTTGCTGTTTCTTCATCAAATGCTGGAGGATAGTGTAAATTTCCTCTGTATTCTCTGCCGTATGTTGTAAATACTTGCACCATGCAATTGAACAGTACGAGTGCTGGGGGTTTTCATCGGTTGAAATGTAATGATGGATTTCTCAAAATAGCCAAACCATAGTATGTACAATAATTAGCTTAACCATCATGGCATTGGTCAATGCAAGAGTCGACTTCTTTGTTGCAGCACTAGTCGCTGATTTTTTTCTTCGATGTACATTTTTTGACAGCAACTTGATTATTTTTGCCCTTCTTTTTTTCAGCTTCTTCCAAGCCTTTTTTAGCTTTTAAATACTGGTTATGTGCTTTTTTAGCTTCTTTCACTGGTCTATATATTCTTTTTTTGACGTGCAAGACGCACTCTTTTTTATCTACTACAGGATCTCCGTTGTAAGGATCGGCATCCAGTAAATTTTTAAAGTTTTGCTGTCACCATCTCCAATGTATTTACTATATTTTACTTTAAAATATTCGACAGACCGCTGAAACATTTCGATCACACCGTTAACTTCCATTTTACCGGGACTTCCTTCATTATTTGCTTCACAATGCCCAATGTGATTTTCATACTACTCCAAAAACTCGTCTGACTCTTCCCTGCCAATCCATTGCTCGCATGGTTTACACACTTTTGATTTGACAATTAAATCTACAATTTTATTAGAATATTTCCCTATCAAAAAAACAACACCCCGCAGTGGGGTAAAACCACGCTTGGCCCATGATCCATCACCAGAAACCGTGATTTTATCTTCATCACAACCGTTTTCAACATTTAATTTTTTTTCTTCTGCAACGGCTTTTTTGAAAAGAGTACCAAGTACTGACTTTACAGTAATATAAATTTGGTCGAGCATACCATAATATCCATTTTTACTAATTCCATCACACAAGTCCATTAGCGAACAAAATAAATTTATTCCAGCCAGACCGACTGTAAGTAGCCGCATAATAAATACAAAACGTCTATTGATTTCGTAAGCATTTTGGACCATAGGAGAACACCTTACACACAACTTGAATCCTAGTCCTCGCGCTGATTTTTTCAAAAATGTAACGTCACTATCGCACAGCTTGCATTTTAAAATTGATTGCAAAGCTGTAAACACTAGCGAGAAGCACATAATGTTGTAGCTGAGTCCTTCGTCAATCGGTACATCAAAATTACTCTTGTCTTTTAATTTTTCAGCTGATGTGCTCACAAACTCGGTATCGGTTTCAGCAGTATACTGATTCCCTCGAAAACTCCTTTTTGTTTCTTTTTGCCTTGGATATCTTGTGAAGCTTCTCGAGCCTTTTCATTTTTATTTTTTTTCCTGTTTGATGTTGACACACAGACCATCAAAAGTGTATTGCTAAATTTGTTCTAGCATTTTATATATATTCACCACAAAAATTGATATACACTATTCCACATACATATACCTATACACAGGTAGGTAATGTACTAAAGTTGAACGTCAGAAAATCCGTACGCAGTGTTAAAAAGTGTAAGGAAAAGGAAACTCAACTTGAACTTATAACAATTTTGGAATTACAGAGAATCACGTTTTTGTACTTTGACTTCAACTCTTTATTCGACAGTGACAGTTCTAAAACTTCATACAAAATGTAGTGTGTGGGTTGACAGTTTACAATATTCATGACACAAACCAAAATGATCTTGAATTACAATACATAATTTAAACCCCTGGTTTCATTTCGCTATCGGCATTGTTAACATTTCCGCCCACCTCGTCCAGTACCTGCGACGAAATGTTTGTTGGTTGATCTCGCCGCCCACCGTGTTCTCCAGAAAGTTGATCTTCTTTAGGTAAGGCAACCAGCTTCGCGATGGCTCGTTTAATTACCGAATGTTGTGTGCGGACAGTGGCTACTCTTACCAAACCATCATTTCCTGGGTGAATCTCAATGACCCGACCCAATAGCCATTGAGTTGGTGGTGCCCGTTCATCTCTAACTAGTACGATGTCACCAGCCTTCAAATTGTCCTTTGTTTGACGCCATTTGTGGCGCACCTGAAGCTCATGCAAATACTCGCAACTCCAGCGTTTCCAAAAATCCTGGTGGATCTGCTGTAGTTGCTTCCACCTAGTGAGTTGCCCAGTTTTGGTACTTAGCAAATCAGCTTCGCGGGGTGCTGTGAGTGGGCCACCCACTAAGAAATGCGCAGGAGTCAAGGCACTGCAATCACCGGGGGCATCAGAGAGAGCAGTGAGCGGCCTTGAGTTCAAAACCGCTTCGATTTGTTTTAGCACGGTATAAAACTCTTCGAATGTCAGGAGTGCTTCTCCGATGGTCCTCTTCAAGTGGTGCTTCATGCTTTTGATACCAGCTTCCCAAATACCTCCGAAGTTTGGCGAGCCTGGTGGAATAAAGTGCCATGAAACCCCGCGAACTGCAGCTATTTGCGCCCCGGCGTCCAGCTGATTCTTTATGGCGATCAATTCGGTTTTAAGTATCGCGTTGGCTCCAACAAATGTACTTGCACAGTCGCTATAGATGTCAGCGCTGTACCCTCGTTGAGCAAAAAATCGTCGCAATGCAGCCAAGAAACTTTCAGTTGTCATATCGCTGACAAGTTCTAAATGAACAGCGCGGGTGCTAAAGCACACGAATAGTGCGACGTATCCCTTGTAGCTTTTGTAACCCCTCCCTTTCGTAGTACGAATCCTATAGGGTCCTCCGTAATCTAGACCACAATGCTGGAACGGCTTGGCAGGAGTACATCGATGCGCCGGAAGACTCCCCATCATCTGAATCTTATTAGGTGGATGTTGGCGGAAACATTTAATGCACTTACGAATATATTTCTTGATTGTATTTCGCGCATCGATCAGCCAATATCGTCGACGAAGAAAATTAAGTGTTGCCTGGGTACCACCATGCATAGTTTCTTCGTGAGCTTTAGCGACTATCAGCGTCGACAGGCAACTCTCTTTGGGCAAGATAAATGGGAAGCGCTCTGCCGTAGGCATAATAGCATTTTTCAAACGCCCATTAAGACGTAAAAAACCTTGTTCGTCTATCATTGGGTTTAGTTTTAACAATCTGCTCTTCGATTCAATAGGTTTATTCTGAAGAAGAGAAGAAATTTCGTTAGAGAAATATGTATTTTGAACATACCTTATAGCAAAATGCAGAGCATTAGTTCGCTCAACTGCCGTACACCATTGTGTCTTCTCATGCGGTTGCTTAAGTGTAATGGCGATGAATCGTCTGCACCATGATAAGACATTCAACAACTTATCGAGCTTTGAATATTTTTGCAGAAGTTGGTCGACAAGCTTAGCAGTTGACTTCTGCTCACATGGGACCGAATGGAAGGTTGCAACACCTTCGGGTTCCATTTCGTTGTCCAAGGATGTAAGTTGCTTCGGCCAAAAGGTGTCGTCTTTACACAACCATGACGGACCAGTCCACCATATGTCCAGATCGGGTAGCTCAGAAGGGAAGACTCCACGTGATGCCACGTCAGCAGGATTAGTTTTCGTAGGCACATACCGCCAAGATTGTATCGGTGTTAATTTCTGAATTTGCGTGACTGTTGGCAATATATTGTTTATGTTGACCGGGGTTTGAACGAATCCAAAAAAAGAACTGTTTTGGCGTCTGACCAGCAAAAGGTTTGAATGGATGTGAACTGAAGTGCCTCCAATACTTTTTTCACAACTTTTGCCGCCAACAACGCAGCGTTCAATTCTAAGCATGGTACAGAAATTTTCTTTAAGGGAGCAACTTTCGTTTTTGCCATTAGGATGGAAACTTTTACTGGCTGATTCGGTGTTTGTACCCGCAAGTATGCAACCGCGGCATAAGCGGAGGTAGATGCATCAGCAAAAGTATGGAGTTGATAACTCTTAATATAAGGCGAAGAGTAACCAAATGAAGTTCTTCTCGAAATTTTTTCCAATGTTGTTGGTGTGGTTCGGGGATGGGTTCGTCCCAAGAGCAGCCGCATAGCCAAAGGTTTTGGCACATAATTTTCCCTGATATTATCACTGGCGCTAAAAGGCTGCGCAGGATCATAGATTCGGGCAACATCGGACAGTTGTTGCCGTTTTGTGATGGGACCGGTTAATGGTGTCACATTTACTTTGTAACTGATGATATCAGGTTCACAATACCAATACAGACCGAGGGCTCGGGTTTGTCGATCGAAGTTAAGATCGCAGCAAATAGGAAACTCACCTTCTTTAATACTGCTCAGAATCTCTGGGGAATTTGAATTCCACTTTCTCAGCGAAAATCCTCCGCTTTTAAGCAGCCGTTGAAGTTGGCCTTGCAGTTCTACTGCAGCTTCTACAGTGTCAGCTCCATGAAGGCAATCATCCATGTAAAAGCTATCACGAAGTATGCGCGATGCTTCGGGATAGGTGGGTTTTCCCTCTTTAGCCAATGTATGCAATACTTTTATTGTTACATACGGTGAACAATTTAGCCCATACGTAACAGTTAGGAGACGGTATACATCAATGACACCCTCTTTGTTGGTCCAGAATATGCGCTGCATATCAGTGTCTGCTGGATCGATTAAAATCTGTCTATAACATTTCTCTATATCGGCCATAAAACCAATCCTATGTGTTCTCCATTTCAATAGAATTGTAGGCAAATCGGTTTGTAATTTTGGCCCCACATAGAAACAGTCATTAAGGGATATACCCGATCTGCTTTTCCTTGCTGCGTTAAAGACGATCCTCAACTTCGTGGTAGTACTAGACTCTTTATAAACTCCATGGTGGGAAATATAGCATGCGTGTTTTGGTTCGACTCTTTCTACAACGCGTTCCATGTGGCCACAACGGAGGTACTCTTCCATGAAATCCTCGTATAGCTTTTGCATTGGTTCGTTTTTCGTCAGACGATTTTGCTGAAATTTGAATAATTTCAATGCATCAGCTTTTGTATCAGACAACTTGGTCAGATCGACATTTCTTTTGAGAGGATAACGAACTATAAAACGTCCATCCTTGTTGCGACGAGTAGTGTTTTCAAAATATTTCTCGCAATAAAGTTCATCTTCCGTCAGCGGGTCGCTCGGTGAGACGTCTTCATCTTCGATGAACTTCCACATATTGGCGACTAAGGCTAAGGCCACGCACTGAGCGGCAAGCGGCAAAAAGCTGAGCGACAAACTTAAGCGGCAAGTGGCCATTTACTGAGCGGCAATTTTCTGAGCGGCAACTCACTGAGCGGCAATCTAATGCAGGACGGCTTTGAACTTCGGAAATTAAACTTTCAATATTAATTTGTGTGGACATGATAGCTTTTTGCCGCTCAACAATACACTAACATAATAGAACACAATTGAATGCTGAGCGACGCCGCTCTGCCGCTCAAAACCGCCGCTTGCCGCTCAGATACTGTGTGGCCACAGCCATACGATTTCATGTGTTTTAAATTTTTTTTGCCGCTCAGCTTTTTGCCGCTTGCCGCTCAGTGCGTGGCCTTAGCCTAAGTCGGTGAGTTCAGTGTCCGCAAAAGTACAATGACTTGTAGTGACCTGGACAATTTCTGATTTTGGCAAACGGCCAAAAATAACCCATCCCAGGTGGGTATTTTGTGCTACAGGAGCATTGTTCGGCAAATGTTTAATTTCGTTGCAAAGCAACGAACCATACAGGTCAGCACCTAGTATGACATCTATTGAACCCGGTTTGAAGAACGTTGGGTCCGCTAGGTCTAAATCCATAAACTCAGCGAACTCTTTAGGATCGATTGGATCAAGGGGCATCAGGTGCCCGAGTTGTGGTAAAATCAAGGCGGCGCAGTCAAATGTCATATGTGGTCTTGTGATAGAACATGCACAGATTTGGACCAGACCTGTAGATGTGCCTACAGATGACCCGCCAACACCAGTAACTGGTACACGAAGCCGTGTTCGACGTAAACGCAGTTGTTGAGCAGCGAACTCACTTATAAATGTTGCTTGCGATCCGTTGTCCAACAAGGCGCGCAATTGTAAATAGTGCCCCGTAATGGTTCGGACTCCAATACGTGCTGTGGCGAGTATTACAGGGGCTAATGACAGGTGCGATTCATGTGCTTTGGTTTGATCACTGGGTTTTATGTTATCAGCACACGAATGGTTTGAACTGATACCGCTCGGTCGAACAGTTAGTGATTCATGCAACATTGTGTGATGTTTTTCGTTGCACCGAAGGCACACAAATTTGGATGGGTAGTCGACTTGGACGTGATCAGTTCTCAAGCAGTTTTTACATAATTTAGATTTGAGAACAAATTGTAATTTCTCCGATGGCGAAAGTTTTCGAAAATCAGTGCAGTACATCAAAAGGTGCTTACCTGAGCATTTTTGACAACCTTTAACATTGGACTGGTGACTACGGATCGTTGATGATGATGTCATGACTTTCGACGTGGGATCTTTACTTCTCGCTTTAATAGTGTTTGCTGCTTCTAAACCTTGAATGCCGTTTTTTAAAAATTTCACTAAATCAGTGTATGCTGGAATTTCATTAGGGGAATTAAGAGACACTTCCCATGCCTTTAAGGTCGCCGAATCCAATTTCTCAGTCGTAAGGAAAACCAACCAATCGTCCCACTCAGATGTGGGTCTCCCTAATTGAGTGAGTGCACGAACCGCTTCCGTAGTTCCATCGACAAGTTTACGCAGAGATGAGGCGGATTCGGTGGTCATTGCAGGTAGATTCAACAGATCACGTAAATACGTTTTCACTAGGCGACGATTGTTATCATAGCGTTGACATAGGATATCCCAAGCTGTTTGAAAGTTCGATTCCATCACCGGCAGATTGCGCAAGAGTACTTCAGCTTCGCCTCTCAAGCTGCTTTTTAAATAATGCAAACGCTGCACATTGGATAGAGCTGCATCGCTTGTTACACATGTTGTGAACATGTCTTTGAAGTTCAACCGCTGTTGAAGGTTGCCGTCAAATGTTGGAAATTGTATTTTCGGCAAGATGAACTGTGTCACGTGGGACTGATCATGCAAGTTGAGGTTATGTGTTGAATGCCCAATTGGCTCATTGGATGTGACTGATAATTCTTCAATGATGTCGTTTAGCTCTCCTAAAGCTTCGCAGTATGCTGCTTCAGTAGCTTGAAGACGGTCGCCGTTGAGAAACTGCTGCAGATTGCCTTTCGCGTCGTCTTCTTCTGCTTTCGTCAAAATTTCATCATACACGGACGTGTAGCGAGACCAATAATCTTCGAGCAATTTTCTTCGGGCACACAAAAATCCTTTCGTCTGCTTTTGTTTGGCAGTTTTGCGCGTATTAGCAGTGAAATTGATAATGAATTTTTGCAGCGATTCTTCCTGAACCAGAGACATGATGGTGTATGGCCTTACCTTGTACGCAGCAAAGTTTAATAAATTGCTTTTGAGTTTAATTTTACAAAATAAAGGCAGAGAAACAGGTTCCCCGCAAGGGATGCCAAAATGTTAAAAAGTGTAAGGAAAAGGAAACTCAACTTGAACTTATAATAATTTTGGAATTACAGACCGTTGCAGAGAATCACGTTTTTGTACTTTGACTTCAACTCTTTATTCGACAGTGACAGTTCTAAAACTTCATACAAAATGTAGTGTGTGGGTTGACAGTTTACAATATTCATGACACAAACCAAAATGATCTTGAATTACAATACATAATTTAAACCCCTGGTTTCATTTCGCTATCGGCATTGTTAACACGCAGGTATAAAAGACCGGTGACAACAATAGAAAGGTAGCAGCTGCAGACCTGGCGCGGCAGACAAGTCGCTTACTGCACGTCGGCGACTATGAGTGTAACTTATTTAATACTAGGAATTTCGGTCTGACTTTTTCACAGTATATTAGGATAGGTTTTACTATCGAAATATGACAAAATCGACTTTTCGAAGTGGTCACATGAGACTACCCCCTTAAGTCATTTATTTCAGGTTTTGTTGTATCCAATTTCAACCCCAACTTGAGTAATACGGGGCAATATTGTACTGAAAAAGTGTCAGCATCGATGTTCAGGTTAATAACAAACTGTGATGTTGTAACCAAATCAAAAAAATATATATTAACGTCTAGTATTTTGTAGTACAATTTATTGAAACAATTATATCTCGACTTAGTATATATTTAAATCCAAAATTAAAAAGCAAAGAAAAAAAAATGGAGAAAAACATATAAATTTCATACATATTCGTCTAAATGTATTTTTCTCATTCGTTTTATATTTAAATTATCCTTTATACATTTCCTTGCGTATTTGTTTTTTTTTGTTTTTTTTTCATTATCCGTTTTTGTTTCCATTTTTCCCTCTTAAAATACGTATTTCTCGCGTGATTTTCTGTTTTACTCTTTTCTTTTTATATTTTTACATTTACATTAAGTTTTTTGTTAAACAACTACTAGGGTCCTGGTACTACCCCTTTTTGTTTTTCAAATACAACGAGATATATTTCTATAAAAACTATTTTAAATGGGAAAAGTAAAAATTGAAAGAAAACATAATTTTGTGCCATGCACCATGGGGAAGTGTTAAGTAAAATGTTGGATAATTGAATGGAAAATTAACGACACTTAATGGTAACATGTTTATTTTCCTTTTTCATTGCTATATATTCACATTAAAAACAGAAATGTTTTTTTGCTTTTTTTTTGTTTTTGATGGTTATGGTTATGTATGTAACACGACGGTTGGTGGGTGAGGATGAATATGTCTCACCGCTACAGTCTGTGCTTGAGCGCGGCATGCGTTTGATTATGGCTTGCGTTATAGATAATAAATATTCTTCTCTCAAGCGTTTAATTACGTTATGGTGTAAAAATTAACTAGTCAGTAGGGCTATGTTGATTTCCTTGACCATTTTAACTCGGTGCAACATTTTCTGTAGAGACTCTTGACTCAGAGCCTGGGTCGAATACCAAACGGGAGAATCGGGCACGCAGGAACGCTCTGGTTGTAGGTAGAAAACATCGTTGCGAGTCTTTACGCTTTCGGGGCTGAAACAAAAGAAAATTTTATAAAGTATTTTGAACAATGTGTTGTCGTTTTACTCGATGGTCTATTTTACAATAATAAAGAAGCGATTGATGCAATTTCCTATTTTTCAATATTTCCTAATTTTTTAATTAGTTTCACAGATTACATCTTCTCCTGTCTCACAATGTTTGTCAAATTACATTCTATCGATAAGCAAGGTAGATACGAGGGTGGTCCGAGAAGTACTTAGCCTCACCGCCAGATGACGCCAGTATCGCAAGAGCAACTTACTATCGTGTAGTACATTCTAGTAGACGTCTACTGTCGAAATTTCAGTCGTATCGGAGACTCGTAGTTTTGTTTTGATCGCGTGTGGAAGCGCGAATGTCCGTGGATTTTAGAAAAATGGGAAAAGAGCAATATTGGTCGGTGATTCGATTCTTGTTTTTGGAAGGGAAATCGCGCAGCGAAATCAAAGAGCGTTTGGATGCTGTGTACGGTGACTTCTCCTTCGATGGCTACCATCAAAAATTGGTTTAACGAGTTTCAACGTGGTCGCACGTCAGTTTTTGATGAGCCACGTCCGTGAAAAAAATCCACGATCTCGTATTGGCAGACCGCCGATTGAAGGTGCGCGAGATAGCTGAGACAGAAGGCATTTCAAAAGAACGCGTGGGTCATATTGGGCATGAGAAAGCTGTCGGACCGCGTTTACTACCTCTCGACAACAAGCGCAACCTCGAGACCACTTCAGAGCAGTGTTTGACGCTGTTTAAGCGCAATCCAAAGGAGTTTCTGCGTCGTTTCGTGACAGTCGACGAAACATGGATCCACTGGTACACACCAGAGACCAAGGAACAGTCGAAACAGTGGACTTCACCCCGCATACGTGCTCCGAAGAAGGCGAAGACTGAACATGGTATTTAGCACTATAAGACCGTACGACTTGCTCATCTTCACCTGAAGAGTTCCTGGTGCCGTATCCCAGCCCTCCGTGGTAGTCTTCATAGTCTTCGCTTGTCTTCCCGACATGTCCGTGTAAATCTCGCCCAACAAACAAAAGCTCTTCCTTTGGTATGATTTTGACAAGGTTGTGGAAATCTAGCCAGAATGCATCTTTTTCTTTTTGTTCGCATCCTACTTGAGGGGCATATGCGCTTACGATGTTCCACACCTCACCATGCATCACCAATTTGAGAGCCATCAAACGGTCACTGGACTTTGAAATGGTTAAGACGTTGCCAAGTAGCTCTGCCGCAAGGATGATGGCGATTCCGTTTTTTCCTTGTTCCAGTCCATAGTAAAAAATCTTGTAGGCTTTTGTTTTAACGTCCAAGAAACGTGCCCGATAACCGGTGTTTCGCCATTTCGTCTCTTGTACGCACAGGATGTCTACTCGCCTTCTAACCATCATTTCTTCAAGCTCATAGCTGCGACCACTCATGCTTCCAACGTTCCAACTCGCCACTCTTGTGGGGCAGTTTAATGGTGGTATATGTGTCCCTAGACTCACCTTGGTTTTTTCTAAATTGCCTAGATGTGATTTTGTTTACCTTTGTTTTGGTCGCCTGTTACGACAAGCGAGAGGTATCGCTGCAGGGATATTCTTAACCCGTCCCTGCACGGAGTGTCAGCACTATCCATCATAGACGCAAACGTTGTAAGAGCCTCACGATTTTTTTTTTATATCGGTGATTGTTGCTTTTTCAACACGATAAAGAAATTACTTGCACCCTTATTTAATTTCGACAGGATTTCCAATTTTTTTACCACCGTAAGAACGTTTCCGCTTGGAAGTTGAAGCCATTACACAAATTAATTAGCAAACGAAATTATGTACATGGATGTAATGAAAAAGGAAAAATTCGACACTCGCGTTTATATCTGTGCGATGTAAGTAATAGGACATTACGAGCGAAATCACCGTAAGCGGACTAACAATGTTCGATGAAACAAAATGCGTTTCAACACGCTCGAAACCTACCTATGCACAGCGGCAGCGAGCAACAAATTCGCGTCAACGTTCGGATAATCGAGGTTCAAAAGACTGGTCGGCCATCTTTCGGGACACTGTAGTCTCAGATATCATCTTAATAAAATTAACATCTCGTCTGAAACCGAGTGTCGACTCTGTCTAGAGCACGAAGAAACTGCAGAGCACATACTATGCGAGTGTACTGCTCTCTGTCATTTTAGGATCATTCATTATTCTCATCCATGAAAAATGAGAATAGAGAAATCATGACTTCTGAGGGGATCAGCTCAGCTCCTACGGGCACATCCTCAGCTTTATTAAGAAAGTAGAGGAACTCCTCGTCTAACTGCACAATAGACCTACACTGATCGCAGTACTCCATGCTATCTGCTAGCACTAGCCCCAAATTAAAAAAAAAAAAAAAAAAAAAGAGAAATAAAAAAATCTGGGTATTACGGGTAAGCTAGGACGGGAGTTATTATCATATTGTAACCTGTCATATCGAAAAAAATTATGTTTAAAGACTGTTAAACACTGTAGTCAACAGTGCGACTATTTAGCATGTCAAAATCGAGTATTTTTGTATTTTTTGTGTAGCATTACTAGGGACGAATCAACAAAGGTTGAGAGGTTGGTAATATCTGCTTGTTCCCCTGGGGCCTTGTTGATTGGAGCCCTCATGTTCCTCGAACTTCAGGAAATAATTGAATTTGCAAACAGCAACGGCTTGAGAATCCTAACTTTAGGCTTATAAAGTACTGTATCACAGCTTGCCTTATGAAATTCATGAAAACGTCGGAAAAATTGGCGAAACAGAAGCGAAGAATTCATTGGTCACCCAGTATGGTATAGACAGGCTCATAAGACCAATTCGATTACTACTTCCTCGAAAAGTTCAGAAAAAAGTAAGTAACGATCCAAAGCAGTATTCACAACTACCCTTGACAATTGTGCCTTTTAACTCACCATTTGGACAAATAGAATTCGTACAACCTCACGGGACACCTTAGGGGGTTCTCTTCATTTTCCTGCTGTTCATACACTCTTTTCTTTCTCGGATTTGTATCTAGAAAAAAAAGTACACCACCATTATTATAGAGCTTGTTGCAATACACTTTTCCGCTTTGAACTCACCAAGTCCAGCTTGTGGTGGATAGAAACGCAGCAGCACATTCCTTGTACCGGGCGATTTAGCATTTTGCGCGGACCGCTTCCAGTGCTTCATAATATGGGAGAACGAGAGCTGCATATGTTCCTCAACCGTCTACAACCAAAGAGGAAAGAATTAAGGTTCGTCGCCTCATATAAGATGCCGAACTACTTACAGTCAGGTTAAAATGTTTGGTGTTGAAGAACATTAAAGTACTTAAGAGCACATGAGGGGAGTGAGCTCCAAGCTGTTTGCACTCCCACAGATGTTCCTCTTCTACGCGGGTCACGATATATTCTACAAGAAGAAAGTACTATAAAGCCTTGCTGCATACCTTGGAGCTGTATTTACTTACGTGAATCATTGTACAGCACCGAGAACTTGCGCGCCACTTCGTCCAGACAGTCAGTGAATCGCTCGTAGTATGGGTCTGTGAATATGTTGTCTATTCTACCATTTTCATATAAATATTGTTGGATTCCTGCAACCAGTCGACATTAGAATAGAACCTGATACCATCGGGTGGTCTTACCTAGAACTAAGTAGTAGATTGTGTCTGGCGCATACTCAGTGCCATTGGGCTTGCGTACCTCTTTGACAAACAGGCACAGGGAATAGTTCAATTCGTCCGCGGTCATTTGTAGTAGTTCGGTCTTGAAGAGTCGCCGGCGTATGGAACTCTTTTCAATGTCGGCATTCTTCGTCATCACCCATTGCTTCCAGGCGTTCACGCCGAAGGTAAACTTAAGACACATGTTCGCATCGGGCTTCTCCGTTAGAACCACCGATAGTGGTTGCTGATTGTTGTCCACTGACAAACGCTGTCGTTTAATAGGTGAGCGATTGTTTCGCGCTAGAGCCGGTGATGATAGAGCTCCACGTTTTCGTCCTCGACCACTTCTATGGGGACAGAACACTTGAAACATGCCTTTTTAATAAAAAAATAAGAAATTACCTCTGTGTATCCAATATTATGGTGTTACCCATATGCATGGTGTGTTCCTCTCCGACCGGCGCAGCTTGAATCATTCCCGGCGGTGGATGTGTTATTGTGTTCGCTGTCATTGCTGATTCCAGATCAACACCGGGTTCCTCATACTCCCCGCTGGCCATTTTCAGAGCTATCTGCAGGACGTCCTCACCAAAACCTGTTGTATTCTGCGGTTCCATTGTGACCACAACATTGTTGCTTGGCGGTGCCGGCGGTGTGTACTGTACCGGAATCATCCGCGGCTCCGGTTTTGTATCTTCCTCGGAGTCTGAATCTGAGTCATTTTTCTCGTCTGCCACCATCTCGGCCATCATCAGTAATTCTGCTTCGAATGGATCGGCAGGCATCTTGTCCTGAATTTTCTTGATTTCCTTGAGAATCCCGTTGGCCGAATTCCGTGTTGTGGGAATGAAAATCGGCACTGGAATCGGTAAGGGTATAGGTACGGGTACCGGGAACGGTGCCGAATACATGTACATCGGTTGTGGAACGTAAATTGGTACCGGAACGGGTATTAGGACCTTCGAACTGAAGTCTTCGTCTGTTTGTATGCCGATCTCTGCCGTTTCAGGTTTACATGTCGAGGATGCGTCATCTGTTTTCGGACGACAACTTGTCTGAACATTCCGCACCATTGGCGGATACGGAGGCACCGTGACGATCTTTGTTTCTATGTGTTTGTCAATGGGACTTATAGAACGAGCATTTTCTGGGGGTGTTGATGCATTCGTTCTGGGCGAACTCCTGCCGCGATTTTGATTTTTATTGTTTGTCATCTGAGGTGGCGCTACTGGAATCGGTGAGGTTGTCGATGATCGGGTTCTTGTTGTAGGGGCGGGGGCTGGTGGAGGAGTTGGTATCCGCGGGGGTCGGGTGTCGTTTACGAACTTTTTACCACGACCGCGTCCACGTGTCGCACTCCTTCTCACGGTTGTGTTGCCAATCATGGTTTCATTTTGACCGGTTGCTAGAGACGCCACGTTCGAAATAACCGGCATCACAGGCATCTGCGGCTGGTTACTTGAGCTCTGCTGACTTTGAGTTGAAGTCTGAGTTGATGGTCCTGAGTTTTTCATTTGATTCGCGTTCAGTTTCACCCTTTTCGGCAGACCAGTGGGGAACGGTGTTACCATGCCAGAGTTCTTCGAGCCCGATTGTTTCGAACTGACGTGATGTGTCGCTGTAGTGACGGATTCCGAGTCGAGAGTGAGTGGGATTCGTGCGAATTGGCTCTGGAACTGCATTACGCATTGGTATGTGCAGAAGTTTCGCATCGACGCGTCGGACATAGTGAGGTGATATTGAGGCGTTGTGCATGCGTTGCAATTGTCGCATTGGATAGCCGTGCGAGTAAAGGCCTTGATCGAGACACCGTACAGTGTCAGACAGTTCAGGGAGCACATCATCACTTGTCGGTTTTCGATAATTTTCGTAATCATATCGAAATCGTACTTTTTCACCTTGCACCACTGACACGAGGTTATTTGTCGATTGACTATGATGAACACATTGAAGCAGATGCGGGAACAGAACACCTTCGACCGCTGCTTGTCGGTGTAGATGGTGTAGCATTCTGAAGATTTTCGTTCGAAGTACTTGCTACACATGCCGCACTGGTCGGGAACAATATTACTGACAAATTTGAATGCGGAAAAGCATGGATTTGAGCAGAAATTCTGTTCCTTTCCGTCAATGGTCATTTCGACACGCATGGGCTTCTCGAAGTTACACACTGCACAGCGATCTGTGCGCAGTTTTTTCTTCGCATTGCACATCGAGTCATAACGTCGCATACACGCTTGACTGCAAAAATCCTTGAACTGCTCCTTGTCACCGACTGGAGCCAGGAAACCCTCGCCACTTGTTGATATGTCCTTCTGACAACAGGAACATGTCTTCAATCCCTTCTTGTAGTTGTTCAGGCATGTGGCGCAGCAAAACTGGCGGATATCGAAGCCGAAACGAACGCAATATTTGCCAAGACTCTGGTGCGGTACGTCACCGTGGCATGTCTGACAGGAGGAGCCGACGCGCTGCTGATATTTTCCTGCACACAATTCGTCGCAAAAGTCCATCGTTTGCCATATGAGATTCCTCCCATTCATACGCAATGGAATTTCTGACGAACATTCAGCACAGCGACGAGTGAAACTCGCCGCGCGTTCCAGTTTCGCTGCTTCAGCTTCCGCTTGAGAACGAGACACGATCCGTGTGTCTGTGTTGTTGCCTCCCTTCGAGGAAATCGTAGTGTGTCCTATGTTTCTCACTCGAATTGAGTCCCGTTTCAGATTGAATTTCTCCGGCTCGTCTGTGCTTAGAGTTTTATAGCAGTCTTCGGAGCAAATGTAAAACGTGTCCTCGTCTTGTTTGAAGAAGTATTTGCATTTTAACTTGGACTTCTTACACTGCATACATCTGTGATCGTCTTTCTCGTCCTCGGGCACCTCGTCAACGAGAAATTTTTTGCGGCGCAAGAAATACTTTCCCGGATTCGCAGCTAATAGATTATCGACACAGTTCATCTCGCAAAGATACTCGGTTGAACCTTTATCGCTGTCCTTGTAGCGAAAACCGCATATCTTATGCTTTTCACATTGTGCGCATTTATGCCGTGACGAGACTGCTAAGAATATGATGATTTTGTGGGGCGTTGCACCGTCAGGTGTCGGTTCTGCCGGAAGCAATTCCTCCAGAAGATGCTCTGGTGCGGTCTCTGAAAAGATAACTTGTTTTAGTTTTTGGGAAGTGGATTAGGAGCGGTTTGTGTTACCTTCGGATGCAGGATCACTTTGTTCTTTTTCCACAACGATCTCTTCGACCAGATCACTCTCTTTTTCTGCATTTTCTCTCGCTTGAATCGCTCGTTCTTTGTCGGCATCCGTCATTTCATTCTCAGTGTCCGGGAGGAGGCACACGTCAGATTCTTCAGGTTCTTGCACATTTTCGACATCAGCTATTGAGATAAGAAATGACTTTGTATAGTAAATTCTTGTGCAACATTGCCAAGGTCGATTCTTAGGCAGAAAACATCACTAAGTTGTGAAAAAAAGGGGCTTATGGTCTTATGGTCCTGTACTGCTGATAATTTACAACCGTGATGCATCGAGAGGCGGACCCCACAAGCGGACCAGTAGGAATGCAGTTAAGTGGGAAGGTTATGGTCCTACACTTCTGACCATAACGACGCCGGGATAAAAAGGAAAAGAAGATGCATCGAGAGGTTTTCGGTCCAATTAGACGAAAGGTTCGAACATTCATAGCACGCCACTCAATAATTTCGTGGGAATATATATAGATGGCGCCACTATTCTTATAGAGTGCCAACCTTCAAGCTATACAAATCATTTTATGTGACCTTTAGTTCACAAGTTAAAGGGGTTTTACTGACGCCACTTCTGCCATTTTTAGCTTAATGGCTTAACCCTCTACTGCATATAAAGCTATATAAGCGCCGATTAGAAGAACCACACAACAGTGACGAAAAAAAAACGTTATTTAGTGTCGTTGGTAACCTTTGTGTATGTGTAGTGTGAATTTGTTTTCTTCTTTTTCGCATAAGCGCAGAAATAAACGCTGATCAGTTCAATCGTGCGCATCGTCAAGAAACTACAAGAAAATACTGAAAATGAAATATTTTTTTTTGGGTTGCTAGTACATACGAGGGTAGGGAGCGCCGCTGACGCAAGATGAGCGAGTTCGGATCCCGATAACACCAACGCCATCGAATGATTATTTCGCGGCGTCCCTCCTCGGCGGGGTACTGGCAAAACCCCTCATTGTATACTTGCCATGAAAAAGCTTCTCGGCTCTCGCCGTTCGGAATCGCCATTAAGCTTTAGGTTCCGTTCACTTGTGTGAAAAACAAATCGCACACAACATAAGTGAGTAAATAGAAGCTTGGCTCTGGCTCCATATGAGCTCCAACGCCATCTAAGGTGCCTGTCTGTCAGTACAATGGACGAGTATTTGTGTTTGAGTGCTCCAACAGATAGCAGAAGCCTCCAACAACAAAAAAAAAAAAACATACGAGGGTGGTCCGATAAGTACTCAGCCTCACCGCCAGAATCGCAAGAGCAACTATCGTGTAGTACATTCTAGTAGACGGCTACTGTCGTCAGCCGGATCGGACTCGTAGTTTTGTTTTGACCGCGCGTGGAAGCGGGAATGTCCGCGAATTTTAGAAAAATGGAAAAAGAGCAATATCGGTCAGGGATTCGATTCTTGTTTTTGGAAGGGAAATCGCGCAGCGAAATCAATTATTATTATTATTATTTATTTACTAGGGATTAGTTAAAACTAAGTACTAGTATACAAGAATATAAAAGAGCACTAGCTACAAAGGCTATCAGCTCGGTTAGCTTAAATCTTAAGTTTAAATGTATGAATGCAATTTAGAATACGGCTTATATTTTCCGGTGAAGTATCACGTAGTAGTTCATATGGAGTCGAGTTGGTTTTTAGGAAATTGTTAAGATGACATCTGGTTGGGCAATTAGCTAAACCAAGAAGATGGTCGATGTTGATTGTTGAGTTACAGAGAGGGCAGGTTGGAGGGTTTTCTCTTTTTAGAAGGTGTATATGGGTAGTGTACGTGTGTCCCAGACGAAGTCGGATGAATGGAGAGATGATAGTGTTAGCTATTCTGCGATAGTTCGGGGAGGTCATGTCCGTGTTGACTAAGGTGTAGTGATGAGTATATTGTGTCCATTTAATGAGTTGTTGTTGTTTTAGTTTCTTCTCTATATCTTTTGATATATCGGACTTACTAAGATAGTGGAAGAGTGGAAGAGTGCTTTTAGCGCCTTTGGCTGCCGCATCAGCGTGTTCGTTTCCCACGATCCCCACATGGCTAGGAATCCAGATAGTTTTTATTCTACTGTGGAGTCTTATAAGGAAGTCCCTTATTCTGTCGATCATCTCTGTACGGCAGTTGGGGTTCTTTATGGCTTTCAATACCGAGAGGCTATCTGAACATATTAGGAACTTCCCTTTTTTGTTTGAGATATTTGAAATTGTTTCGAGAATTGCGGCGGCTTCAGCTGTAAATATGGAAGAGGATGGTGGTAAAAGGCCTATTCTAATTGGTTTTCCATTTTCATATGTAGATGCGAAAGACGGTCCGGATTCAGTTTTGGAGCCATCGGTAAAGATAAGCTTCCAACCATTGCTCTTCGCTTTTGCGGCGAGGTGTAAAAAGAGTTGTTGGAATACTCTATCTGGTGTTGTTGTTTTAGGATAGGACGTCAGCGTCATGTTAATGGAGTCTTCCTTAATTAGGGATGGTGGAAATTTAGTTTTGTACCGACTAAGTCTTCTAAGGCGGATTTCTAAATCTATACCAGATCGTAGAGACCGAGCGATGGCTGAGTCAATCCGGCAGGGCCTGTTGTTTTTGAGAAGCTTTGCAAGGTCTTTATCGATTACTGTGCCGTATGAGGACAGCAGTTTGAGAGATAGTTTCGCTGTTGCTTGGGAAATGCGTTCCTCTATAGTTGGTAGTCCGGTTTCTACTAGGATGTTCCTTGTTGGCGTAGTAGGAAAAGCGTTTAGGCTCCGTCTGCAGGCTTGATGGTATGGTGCTTTGATAAGGTTCAGTGTAGTTTTAGGCGAGCTTCCGTAAATAAATAAGCCGTAATCTAGTTTGCTTAAAATTAAGGCCCTGGTTAATTGACATAGAGTAGTGACATGTGTGCTAAACTTCTTTTGAGCTAGGTATTTAATAATATTTGTTCTTAAGGCTAGGCTTTTTCTTAAGTATAAACAATGATCTTTCCATGAAAATCTATTATTAAATTTAAGTCCTAAGATAGATAAAGAGTTGACATTTTCTATAACATTATTGCCTATAGACATAACTATTCCATTGCAGTTTTTTTTACGACAAAAGTGTATGGTTTTACATTTTTGAGGTGATAAGGTAGCACCAGAAGAGTTTGACCAGTTGAGGATATCTAGGACAACATTGTCGAGTAGAGCTTTAGATTTGTTTAAATCATTCTGTTTACACATTATGTAAAGGTCGTCAGCGTATATGAAATGGTTTAAATTTGGGTGGAGATTGATCAATCGGCTTAAGTCATCGAAAGCTATTATAAATAGCACAACTGACAAGGGAGAGCCTTGAGGGATACCATTACTTAATGGGACTGTGGTAGAAAAAAGGTTATTAGTTCTTACGGAGAATTTTCTGTTTATTAAAAAAGATTTGACGTAGTTGAATATTTTAGGGCCGATGTTCCACAATTTTAGTTTGTTAAGGACTAAATGTATGCCAATTTTGTCAAAGGCTTTTTGGAAGTCCAAAGATAGTATAGTGACATGATTGCGTGATGATAATGCCTTAGAGATATAAAGGTCTAAGTATAACAAGGCGTCGGTGCAGCCTTTATTGGGTTGGAATCCAACTTGATTAGGACTTATAAGGTTATTCGTTTCAATATACCAAAGAAGTCTTTTAGCAACAATTTTTTCGAGGACTTTCGATAGGCAGGGAAGAAGCGATATTGGTCGAAAGCTGTTCAATGAATTGGGTTTTTTGTTTGGTTTAGAGATTGGGAGGACAGTTGCAGTTTTCCATTGTTGGGGGATGATTCCCGTGACGAGGATATTGTTGTAGATTAGTATGAGTCTTAACTTGGCAGGATGACAGAGATTTCTTATCATGGGATATGATACTCTATCTCTACAGGGTGATTTACCTTTAATTTTCGCGACGGTGGATTCATACTCTACGATTGAAATGGGGCCTTCAATGAGTTGGGCCTTTGTTGATATGTCACTGGGGTTGACTGCCGACAATAGTGAATTTGTTTTATTTATATTGAAAGCCGATGGGAAGTTAGAATCTTTCGAGTTGTTGGACCAGCAAAGTGATTACAGATGTCTGTGGGATTCGATATTGTACCCTCGGGAATTTCTAGAGTTATTATGGAATTGGGAATGAAATCTCCTGTAAGGCAACGTATCTTGTGCCAGATATATTTAGGAGATGAACGAGGAGAGAGGGTTGATGTGAGTTGCTTTAGGCTTTGATTCTTACTGATTTTTAGCTCTCTGCGGAATTGCGCATTAGCCTTTTTATATGCCACTAGGTTGTTGGTGTTAGGGAATCTTTTGAATTTTTGCCAGGCCATCATTTTTTCTTTTCTTAAGGAGTTTAATTTACCTGTCCACCAGGGAACCGAGTGTTTCCTTTTTGAGCGAGGGTTGTTTTGGGGTATCGCGATGTTTGCTGCCGTGCGGATTGCTTTTAGGATAATGGCTGCCTCTTTGTTTATGTTCTGAGAAGGGGGGTGGGCTGAGAGATAGTCTAGAATGGTCTTGTTGAAGCAAGGCCAGTTAGCCAGCGAAATCAAAGAGCGTTTGGATGGTGTGTACGGTGACTCTTCTCCTTCGATGGCGACCATCAAAAATTGGTCTAACGAGGTGCAATGTAGTCGCACGTCGGTTTTTGATGAGCCACGTTCAGGTGCCCCGAAAACGGCTACCACGGAGGATAACGTGACAAAAATCCACGATCTCGTATTGGCAGACCGCCGATTGAAGGTGCGCGAGATAGCTGAGACAGTAAGCATTTCAAAAGATCGCGTGGGTCATGTCCTGCATGAAATTTTGGGCATGAGAAAGCTGTCGGCTCGATGGGTGTCGCGTTTGCTCACTCCGGACAACAAGCGCAACCGTGAGACCACTTCAGAGCAGTGTTTGACGCTGTTTAAGCACAATCCGAAGGAGTTTCTGTGTCGTTTCGTGACAGTCGACGAAGCATGGATCCACTGGTACACACCAGAGACCAAGGAACAGTCGAAACAATGGACTTCACCCGGCGAACGTGCTCCGAAGAAGACCGGAAAGGTGATGGCCACCGTTTTCTGGGATTCACAAGGTGTGATCCACATCGACAACCTGGAGAAGGGCAAAACGGTCACAGGGCTGTACTATGTCAGATTATTGGGCCGATTCGACGCCGAATTGAAGAAAAAACGGCCCCACTTGGCGAAGAAAAAAGTGCTCTTCCACCATGATAACGCACCGGCTCACACCTCCGCCCTCGCCACGGTCAAATAGGTCGAATTGGGCTACGAACTACTGCCCCATCCACCGTGTTCTCCAGATTTGGCCCCGTGCGACTTATTTTTGTTTCCAAACTTGAAAAAGTCACTCGCCGGGCAGAAATTTCAGTCGAATGAGGAGGTCATCGCCGCCACGGAGGCCTACTCTGCAGACTTCGAGAAAACGTGTATTTCAGACGGGTTAAAGAAGTTGGAGCATCGCTGGGTCAAGTGTATCGAGCTAAAAGGAGACTATATTGAAAAATCGCCATTTCTCGAAAATTTTTGTTTTTCTTTTGTAGGCTAAGTACTTATCGGACCACCCTCGTACTAGAACCAACATAGCGGGTCACCCATGTTACTGTTGTCTCCTTCGAAAATCAATTTTTATTAGGATTAATTCATACTACATTCATCAAGCTAAGACCAAGTAAGAAAGTAAACTCAATACTACAGGCCAATTTAAGTACATAGTCTCGCAATTTTGAAAAAAAAAATAAAAAAAAATATACTTTTATGTATGTAAATAGGTTAGGTGAAAGGTGAGATGGATATCCAATAACCAAGTAAAAATGTATGTTTTCTGCCTGGGTGCATATGTCATTAATTCCTATTAAAAATCTCAAATTGTTCTCTCACACGAATTTTTGCAGTAGACGTCTTGCGTATTTTTTCGTTAATAAAACAGACAAATTTGAACATCGTACATGATATAGTGTTACGCGATAGGCGAGTGAAGGTGATTGACATAGCTGAGGCTTTGGTTGTTGGAAGAAAGGATGCGAAACATCCGACGGATTTTGTGCAGCGACCATGGATGAGATATGGGTTCACCACTACACGCCAGAAGCGAAGTTCATGGCCAGCGTGTTTTGGGATGCGACAGAAATCTCGTTAATTGATTCCCTTGCAAAAGGCAGTACAATTACAGGCGAATATTACTCCAACTTTCTTGACCAGCTGAGTGCTAAGATTCGCGAGAAGAGGCCTAGCTTGAAGAAGAAAAAAATCATAGTTCAATGGCGATGGAAAAACTGTCGGATTTGCTAGACTTGCCCCCCTTAGACTTCTGGCTATTTTCACATCACAAAAAATAAATGCGTGGAAAACGATTTTCGTTAAACGGAGAAATAATAGCAGCCGTGGAAGCGTATTTCGGCATTCTTCTAGGGTCTCACTACAGTCCGCGACAACTGGTTGAGACAGCCCCTCAATTTGGAGGTTTCTTAATGATTTTGTCCAGCAACTGCAACACATATTACTGTTAAATAATCATTACAAATTTTTATGCAAATTCTTATTTCTGCAAGTCGTGTACTTTCCGTTATCTCGTGCAAATTTAATTTGTTTTCCGCAATTGATCGCAACAACTGGTTGAGATAGGGCATGAATATTTTGGAATTTACCAGTTATTTCATTTCGGACATTATTTGCAGTGTAACTTTATGGTAAGTTTTAGTGATTTAAGTATTAAACAATTTATTAAAATTTTCATTGATAGTAAAATACACAAAAATGGGATCGGGAAAGATGTTGAACCCGACTGAAATGCAAAGCATTAAAAAAATGCGACAAGACGGCTTTTCAGTCAATAAAATCACAAAACTGTTGAGTCGAAGTCGAACAGTGATTACAAATTATTGGGAGTACAAATTAATTCGGTCCGTTTTTTTGTGTTCAAATTTTTTTTTTTATTGAAAAAATGTAAAAAATACATCACTCAAAGTATTGTCCGTCGGAAGCGACTACTTTTTCCCATCTCTCTGGTAATTTTCGAATACCATCTCTAAAAAATGAGTCCTCTCTGGCATCGATCCAATCATTGAGCCATTCTTAGATTTCTTCAAAAGACCCGAACCGGTGGCCCCCCATCGTTTTGCATCCGTCGAAAAAGCCAGTAGTCGGAAGGAGCAAGGTCTGGAGAATACGGCGGGTGGGGTAAGACCTCCCATTTCAGCGTTTCCAGGTAGTTTTTGACCGCTACAGCCACGTGGGGCCGAGCGTTATCATGTTGCAAAATCACCTTGTCATGCCTTTCGGTCGTTTTTCACGCAATGCACAGCTCAAACGCATTAGTTGTAGTCGATAACGTTTCCCATCAATGGTTTCGCCTGGTTTTAGCAGCTCATAGTACACCACAACCGCCTGGTCCCACCATATGCAGAGCACGACCTTTGAACCGTGGATGTTTTTCTTTGGCGTCGATGTAGCCGATGATGGAACGGGTTCACCAGGCTTTGCATAGTATTTTTTCTTCTTGGGGTTATCGCACTTTTCATCTCCAGTCACGATCCGGTGCAAAAATCCTTTCCTTTGATGTCTTTCAAGAAGCAGTTTCGAGGTGAAAAACCGCCTTTCGACATCTCTCGGTTTCAACTCGTACGGCACCCAATTTCCTTGCTTTTGAATAAATCCAAATTTCTTTAACCGAACGGAAATTGTTTGCTGAGTCACTCCCAACGATTCTGCGAGTTCACTTTGCGTTTGGCACGGATCTTGATCCAGTAAGGCCTCCAATTCCTCATCTTCAAACTTTTTGGGCTGGCCAAGACGCTCTTTGTCTTCGACGCTAAAATCACCACTTTTGAAGCGTCAAAACCACTCTCTGCATGTTTTATCGGTCGGAGCAGATTCACCATAAACTTCTACAAGCATTCGATGGGCTTCAGCTGCACTTTTCTTCCAATTAAAAAAGAAAATCAAAACTTCTCGCAAATGCTGTTTATTTAAGACAAATCCGGACATTTTCAAAGAGGCAAAAATCAATGTTGTTGTCAGGAACAGACGCTGATGCACACTAATTATTGTTGACAGATGTCACACCTTTCCAATGAAGTAGGTAATCGCTTCCAAGATTAGCCACAATTTGCAGGTGGCGCCATCTTTTGAAAACGGACCGAATTTATTTGTATTTGTCCCCCAATACTTAAAGGATTCAGAAAATTATGGCAAAAAAATTCGTCCCTGAAAAAAAAAACAAGTTTGACACTAAAAGAACGGCGATCCCTTCTTAGAGCTGCATCAAATTCCACAGCGACAACAAGAGAAATAGCGACATCAGCAGGCATTTTGGATGTGAACAGAAAACCGAGGTCTTGTCAGCGAAGCAAAACATCTTCAGAGAAAGCGTCTAAAAAGAAAACCTGCTCTAACTCAACGTCAACGAGAAGCCCGTTTAAGATTCGCCAAAGATCATCTAAAGTGGAAGAAAGTAATCTTTACAGACGAAAAACCCTTTTGTTTAGATGGACCAGACGAATTTCGCCATTATTGTCATGATTTGCGAAAATAAGAGCCCTTTTTAAGACGACGGCAACAAGACGGTGGTGGATTCATGATTTGGACAGGAATATGCTACAAAAACAAAACAAATATTTGTTTTATAAATAGAAAGATGAACAGTGAGAACTACATCAGAACCCTAGACGACGAAATCGTACGTCAAACACAAAAGTTCGGCACTGACTACAGCCCGAAAAGTAAAAGACTTTTTCGAACGCAATCATCTCTCTGTTCTTGATTGGCCTGCATTGTCCCCAGACTTGAATATTATTGAAGATGTATGGGGACATCTTTCTAGAGCAGTTTACAAAGAAGGTATTCAGTTTAATACAGTGGGAGAACTTTAAAATGCCATTAAGTACGAATGGAAAAATCTGCCGCGAATGATGGTAAAAAGGTTATTTAACACGTTGGCTGCCAGTGTACCACCGGTGATCACAACAAAATTCACCCCCTAGAGCCCCGTGTATCACCGGTGAAGACATCAAAAATCGTTCCCCAGGTGCCAAGCAAAAATATGTATGTTATGATGAATTGGTGACTGAGATCTTTTGCACAGACAATAGTGGGCATATCAGGACATGTTTGAGCATGTTTTCATATTGTAATCACCGGTGATACATTTCTGTCTAAGACATGACTTCAGTTTTGTTTTTTTGAATATGTATCACCCGTGATCACACGGCGGAAGAAGTCATTCAGTGTAAAGTTTGAGCTGAGAGTGGGCGTGCTTTGTAATTTTTTTATTTGGTGGGTAATTGATAGAGAAATGGATCCCGAGCAAATAAATGAAATGTTGGAGGCGACAGAAAATGTAAGTGAAAGTTCGGATGCTATTAGCGCGGATTCGGACAATGATTACATCCCTAATTGTACTAGTGATCCATCAAGTGATAACACCTCTGATGAAACTGGACAAAGAAGTCGGGAAATCAGTGCATTAGTATCTGATAAAGGGTCCGCCATCTAACGTTTTTTTTTTCAAGTAGTGCTTATTTCGTGAATGGTAACACTTAGCTCATGTCTGATTTGACAGATAATTAGTTTTATCCTTCCGCTAAACGAATATGGCTGTGTATACGCTTGAACAACGCTGGGAAATATTGCGACATTACTTTGAAAATCATGGTAATGTTGCAGAATGTGTGCGAAAATTGCGTACGGATTTTGGAAGAAGAGAAGCACCGTCAGCTCCGTATGTTCGTTATCTTGTGAAAAAAGTGAAAGAAACTGGCATCCTCATCGATAAACCAAAGCGTGAAAAGCCAAAAACAGTGCGTACACCCGAGAATATTGCTGCTGCGGCAGAAAGTGTGCGTGAAGCGCCATCAACATCAATTCACCGTCGTTCTCAACAATTGAACATTTCGGAGACATCATTGAGACGAATTTTGCATAAAGACCTTGGTATGACGCCATACAAAGTCCAATTGGTTCAGGAGTTGAAGCCAACTGACCATCCAATGCGTTTTCGCTTCGCTAAGTGGGCCTGCGATCGACTTACAGAAGATGCCGATTTTGCCAAAAAAAATCATCTTTTCAGATGAAGCTCATTTTGATCTTGGCGGGTATGTAAACAAGCAAAATCGTCGCATTTGGGGCACAGAAAACCCGCACGCATACATTGAAAAGCCGGTGCACTCAAAACGAGCCACTGTTTGGTGCGGATTTTGGTCCAGAGGCATAATTGGGCCATTTTTCTTCGAAAATGAGCAAGGAGTGGCCGTTACAGTCAATGGCGATTGTTATCGGGCCATGTTGAGAAAATTTTTGTTCACAAAAATTGAAGAGGAGGATATTGGCAACATTTGGTTTCAACAGGAACGCGCTACGTGCCACACAGCCGAAGCTACACTCGATGTTTTGCGCCCTGTTTTTGAAGATCGCATTATCAGCCGCAGAGCTGATGTCGTTTGGCCACCTCGGAGCTGCGATTTGACACGGTTGGACTATTATTTGTGGGGTGCCGTCAAAGATAAGTGTTACGCCGACAAGCCAGAGACAATTGACGCTTTAAAGGACAATATTCGTGAAGCCATTGGTGAATTACAGCTGCACACAATCGATAATGTGCTTAAAAATTGGACCGATCGTGTAGGCTACTGCATGGCCAGCCGAGGCAGCCATTTGAATGAAATTATTTTCCATTATTAACCGGAAGGATTGTACTTTCAAATAAAAAAAGAAATTTGAGAAAATATTCAGTAGTTTTTTTCATAGCATTTTCAAAAAAAAAAAAAATTATTTGGCGGACCCTTTATTATAACAGAGAGACCTCAAACAAAAATTCCGGTATCCTGGAAATCTCCCGCAACTGGAGATACTTTAAAGCAATTCTCGGAAATGTCCACTCCGTATCAAATTAATGAAAATGACCACGGTTCTCCGTCTGAATATTATAGAAAATTTTTGACTGATACGTGCTTAGATATCATTGTTGAGGGAACCAATAGAAGTGCAAACAATTTTATATATCGGTTCAGAAGTCGAAGGAGCAGTAGACTAAATGAGTGGAAAGATATTGATCGCAAAGAGATCATGCAATTTTTGGCTATAGTCATGTACATATATGGGTTTAGTAAGATATCCCGCTATCACAGATTATTGGAAATCAACAAAATTGTTTGGAAACTCATTCGTTCCGAATGTTAATGTTATGTCTCGTAACCGTTTTCAGATTCTATTAAAATGTATACATTTCGAAAATGACGACCAAACAATTGAAACATCGTCTAAAACTTTCAAAATTTGATAAAATAATGCAAGAATTAATCGGAAACTTCTAACAAAATAAGTCAGCTGGTAAGAACATGGTAATTGACGAAAGTATGATCCCTTTCCGTGGTCGTTTGGGATTCCGACAATATCTTCCAGGGAAAGCACATAAGTATGGTGTCAAAGTCTTCAAATTGGCAGATACTGATGGTTATACTTATAATATGAAAGTATATACTGGAAAGTCAGACACAACAACAGGTCTATCCCTATCAACCAATATTTGCCTTCAGCTGATGGAAGGTTACTTTGGAGAAAACCGAACTTTCTACACTTCGATTGAATTGGCTAATGCTTGTCTAAATAGGAAAACGCACCTACAGGGAACATTACGAAAGAATCGGAAAGGGTTGCCTAAATTAACTCAAACATTGAAAAAGGGAGAATGCACTTCTTATGAAAATTCTGGCATAGTAGTTGGATACTGGAGAGGCAAAAGAGAAGTTAGTTTTTTGTCCACAGTGCGATACCTCTCGCTTGTCGTAAAAGGCGACTAAAACAAAGGTAAACAAAAATCACGTCTAGGCAATTTAGAAAACACCAAGGTGAGCCTAGGGACACATATACCACCATTATACTGCCCCACAAGTGTTCATGCAAATCAGTGGGTTGACACGACTGGAGATCACCGGTGTTGTAAGAGTAAGATCAAACAAAAAAAAAAAAAAAAAAAAAGGCAGGCCGAAAAACAATTGGCCTCAGCGATGAAGTAATCCCAAACCGGGAAGCCTGCTGCTACTTTCTGTACTTTCTGAGGTCAAACCGGCGGACCCCACAAGCGGACCAGTAGGAATGCAGTTAAGTGGGAAGGTTATGGTCCTACACTTCTGACCATAACAACGCCGGAAAAAGGAAAAGAAGAAGAAGAATATGTGTTGCAGTTGCTGGATAAAATCATTGAGAAACCTCAAAATTGAGACTGGGGGTGTCTCAACCAGTTGTCGCAGAGTGTAGGAACGGTGCACAAAGGAACTTATAGGAACTCGGTTGGGAACAAATGATGCAAATGCCTTATTCTCCAGACTTTCCCGAAGCCTGCAAAACTTCCATGATAAAAAGAATGGTTGATCTCGGGATTCAGTCCAAGAGGCTCTTGGGGTGTTTTTTTCGACAAAGCCAACATTATTTTTCGTTAAACAGACATTAGTTGTGGTCAATGAGAAAAAAAACAGAACAGAACAGGACAGATTCGTGAAAACTGTCAGATCAAGTTAGTACAGAAAAGTACAGTCGTATGTCAGTTGTCAAAAAACGAATCTGTTCTGACTCAAGAGTAGGTGCAGAAAACCGACTTCTAAAGTGTCCGGAAGACCCTCACTGAACACAAAGCAAAACAACAAAACGTGTACTTTTCTGTCCGGAAGAATCCAGAACAGCTTCATTGAACAGACTAAATAGACTAATAGACTCTGGGAGCACTTTTTCTATCGTCATCACGTTGTCCGGTTTGACGAAGCAAACGCCGGTATCCTGCCGACAGAAGGTAGAAAAAAAAAAACCAAATAAGAACATTGAACCACTTTAAATGAGGAAACCAAATGGGATTATCTTAAAACCATATGACGATCGGTCACATTTGCAATGTTTTTGAAGAACAGGTCCAGAAACCACCAATTCTGGTTTCAGAACAGGTCCGATCAAAAGCTACAACAACAAAATTCAATCTCCTGTCTGCGTTTACATCTCGAAATCACCCACGCCACAAAATAAGGGTAATTCCCCACCCGTTACATTTTTGCCTTTTTCCCTTTCCTCGAATTTCACAGCACAAACAAATATAATCCAACAAAAAAGTAAACAATTTAAGCCATACCCGCATCGGAATCCGAACAATCATCTTCTGGTTTGTCCAGAATAACCATTTTGTTTAGCACGTTTCCAATAAAAAAATAAAAACTAAAACAAAAACCTGTCCTAAAACTTATTTACAGTTTCTTTTTCCTTTTTTCGGAAAAGCAAATTTTCTTCGAACGAAGGGGATAATCAAATGAACCTCCGCAAAAGTGTACTACGGCTTAAGTAAGAATTTGTCAAACACAATTTCGAACTCCCTCGCTGATCGAAAAACCCGCGAATCTATCATTTTGACAACCGTGCGTATAACCTGAAGGAAAACATATATGTATATGCACGTGCAATCAGCTGACACGAATGGCGAAAAAGGTCGAATTGAGCGCAATATTTGATGGGCGTCGTGCGCAATTCGCATTATTTTGCACACATATACTGGCAATTGAAGGCATATGGAAAAGATGAGAAAATATTTTAGTAAAAATTGGAAATTCAATTGCCGTGCATTCGGATCTTCTGCACCATTTTTGAAAATATTCATTTTTTTCCATGAAAAATTGGTTTAACTGAACGCAGCAAAAAAAGAACGAAATGTCAGTAAGCATAGGGTTGCCATATGCATCAACAGGGTTAGAAAAAACATTGTTAAAACAAATATAGAAAATTTATATAAGAAAATGAGTAACTTACGGTCTGCATCCTCTTCACGCGTGGTGTCGGCTTCCTCGACCAAGCTGTCGGCTGCGTTGGACTCTTCTTCTGCGATGGGGCTGCTTTCTTCTAAGGCATCAGTTGCCTTTTCAATGTCTTCGGTTATTTCATTTGTACCTGCTTCAGGCTCATTATCATTTTTGTCCTCGTGCGGATCAACGTTCTCACTACCCTCGTCCATGTCATGCACAGCAGTGGTCGAACTCTCATTTACTTCTTTTTCGGAATTTTCATCAATTGCCGTATGCGTCCCCGTTTCAACGCTTTTCTCGTTATCAACAACATCCACTCCTTCGGCAGGGGGTTCTGTTGTCTCTGCCTCTACTTCCATCTGCTCCACTTCTTCCGCGGCGTCATCGTCAACTTGTGACCCAGGTTCTTTTGTTGCAGGCTCTGGCGACTGTGACTTTTTCTTTTCTTCGCCCCTACTTTCGCTAGCTTTCTCCTCTTCGCCTTTTTCCTTTACTTGCGACTGCTCGTCTGAAGCCATTTCAATGTCCTCGGTGCTGGATATATCAACTTCCATCGGTGAAGGTTTATCCGAATGATCGTCTATTGCTGCACCGGCTTCAGAGGAACCCTTTTTCTCAGGAACCGTCATATCAGACTCACCCAACATGTCAGATTCTTCCGCAGCAGTGACACTCTCGGTCGAGACATGTGCATCAACTTCCTCGAAAATCGTTTCATCCGCGGCACTATCAGCTTTGGGCTCCGAAGCACTTGCGCTTTCTTTCGGTGCTTCTGTTGACAGCTCCTCTCCGGTAGCTTCCTCTATGGAATCTTGATTTATGTTTTCAATCGTTGATTCTTCAATATCTTTATTCGCTTCATTGGTACTTTCTGATTTATCTTCTTCCACCTTTTTATTCTCGTCAGTTTCCACCGATGTGACTGGCTCGTCCTCCACAGCCAGGGTATCCGTCTCATCGGCCCTACCCTCATCCGTCGGATTATCAGCATCAGCATGCTCCTTCACTTCCTGAGGGATAGTAGTATTTGTTTCGGTTTGTGACATTTCTTCGATTTTCGAATTATACCGAATTTATTTGCAAGCATTAACTATAAATAGAGTTGAAAACGTGATACGGTTAAGTACATATGTGATGGCAACTCTAATTATTAATCAAGAAACATTCCCGCCGAAGCGACGCTCAAAATTTATTTTTCGCTGCACTCTTCTATTCCCCACAATGAATGTCACTTTGACGATCTCGCCTCCCGCTCACACACTCGATAAAACACATTCAGAGGCAGAATTGACTGAACTACATTTACATAAACCCATTTCTATTTACCTTTGGTTCAAATAGTTTTTATTCAAATTTTCTCTTCCACAATGGTACGTTTACAAAAAAAAATAAAAATTCGCTAGAATACAAAGATAAACAAATCAATGGAAATGACTATCTTGATATTCGAATAACGTCCGCCACCACTGCCGTTCACACTACAGTCGCAGTCAATGTAACAAAACCCGAATGAAAATCGCCCGCACAAGTATGTCAAAATAGTTTTTCAAATCACTTTCAACACATCGAATATGATTAATATTGACACAATTCGTATTTAAACTTACTAACCATTTACCAATTTGAATATTGGTCATATGTGATGAATTTCCAAATGGAATTTAACTAGTGAAAAACTTATTTAATTCTATCGGCATCGAGAGAAACGCCAAAAAACAAATGAAAGACATTTGGACTACTACTGTGTTGGGGGCCGATCTACTACTAAAGCCCAAGTGTCATCTCTGACGAATGCTTGTCTCGGATGCGTTCAGGCCGGGGCGAGTGACAGTTTCTTGCGCTAATTTAACACATTACTCGAATAAATAAATATGAAAAAAATGCAATATAGATCTTGTTCGGATAGTTTATATTCTGTTTTAATTATTTGATCCCGAAACAATAAAAGGGAATATTAATCGTACAAAATGGCGGCATATCGCCCGTGAATGTAATAGAACGAATTTCGTACTAGCTCAATGATGACGTCGAAGATATTTATTTTTCTTTTATCATTGTCATATAAAATTTTACTTATATGACCACTACGTTCGATTACAGAAAAAAACAATATTCTTCAACTCATTATAAGGTGCACATGTAACAAGACATGTGATTGGCCTATGTGCGACGTTACACATATGTGCCGAAACCGAGTACTGTACTTCGTGTAAATAGGTTAGGAAAGGGAGCGTGTGCGTGAGTGAAAGAGATATACCGCAGAAGTGTGCATAAAGGGAATGCACGATAATTTGACACATGCCAAACAATTTCTAAATATTTTACATATTTCCTTATGGTTTCTGATAAAGCGAATAAAATCGAATTCAATTGAAATTGTTTTCACTTACCAACAATACTATATGCGTTTTGCCGCCAAAAATTGATATTATAACACGCCGATTCGAATTAATTTGACGCAACACTACCTGAGCATATGATGCTTTTAAACTACGTATTGTACAATACTACGACAGAATAAAAGCAAGAATCAATAGCAACCCTGAAATTCATTGCGGTATCATATGGGCGCGCGGACTGATTGCGATTTTGCGGCGAAGTCTGATTCGCCGTGAATGGAAGAAATGTGTGACTGATGAACACATATGCACTTGGTAATTGCTAATTCTGGTATTTGAATGGATATGGTCGAATGGGATCAATGATGACGAACTGACATTTGACAAATAACGAATGTAGTGTTTAAATATTAAACAGAATCCAACAGCTGGCAACGTGGAAGGTGGTTTTTGTCGATTACCAATTTGAGTTTAAGTTTATAGGAAAAATAAAATACGAAATAAAGCTTTTCAGCTATACATTAGAAAGGGATCGCGACAATTAAACCATTCGTAGGTACATAGTCGCCTAGGCAGTCAAGGAAGTCAAGAGTGAGTCGTTACATAAAAGCGGATTCCATTCCAGGAAGGACGAATTAAAGAGAACTGTTAATGCAACTAAGAAATAATGTGATCAAGACCGCGAAGGGTAAGAAGGTAGTAGGCAAAGCATCGGGACGAAAGGCGGAGATCCGAGGCTTTACCCACCATACTACCAATGAATGTCAGGGCATGGATGAAGTCACCTCAAAGAAAGAATTCTGTGATGTCATAAGAAAGAACTTTGGATTCGAGGAGGTAACGCTAGCCGATGTTACGCACGACATACGAAAATTCTCAGAGTGCAATAACAAGTATTCAGGTAGAGGTAGGTAGGTACCACTAGGTAAGTTGAGGCGGCTAGCCGTCATTGCTCGTCAGGGTACAATTATCGCTTATTTTATTAACCTAAGGAATCTGAAGGCGGAGGTTAATTTTAATCCAGCCTGTGGAGTTAAGAAAACTGGTTATGTTAGCCAAGCTCAGGTTGGCTACCTCTGAGAGATCATCGTGGAAGTATTGGCCAAAGGCGCAGAACCTGCGATTTGCCAGTGCTGGACATTCGCAGAGAAAATGGTGCAGGGTTTTCCCTACGTGGGTTTGGTAACAACTACGACAGTGGGTGTTAAACCGAATACCTATTCTGGCAGCGTGAGTTCTTATAGGCCAATGACCCGTACTGGCCGTCACGATTCTTGTTATGTTGGAAAGGTGTATGTTGAGGAGATCGTTTGTTTTGTTTTTTGAATAGGAGGCCTAGGGTTTTCTTGATATCCTGTATCTAGTTGATTTAACCCATCTACGATTGGCTGTTGAAAAAGTGTTGCACGATGTTGCCTTTGAGAAGGTTAAGCGACAGGCATACTGTTTCAGTAGGGGAGTTTGAGGTGGCCCCGAGCTTGGCTAACTCATCGGCCCACTCATTTCCCTCTATGTTGCTGTATCCTGGAACCCAAAGAGCGTGATATCAGTCCAGCCGGCAGCTCGTTTAATTTCTTTCTTTATTGATCCACCAGTTTAGAGAAAGTGTTAGCAGACGGAAGAGCTTTAATAATGGCTTGGCTGTCTAAAAAAATAGCAGTGAACGTGTAATTGGGACGGGCTTTACGGATCGCTAGCACTTCAGCTTGAAATGGTGTCGAGAATATTCCCGATCCTACACCGTGCTCCTTGCTTGGAGCCATAAGTGAAAATCAGAAGTTGGAATTTCGCGACTGCGTTGCACGCTTTCCATTCTTCTCTGGAAGGAAAGTGAGAGTGCACCACACTTTTGAAGTCAAGGGACGGTATGATGTAGTCCGTAGGAAGCGAAGTCAAATTCGTTGAGAACTTACAGAGCACTACCGTGGCCATCTCTCTGAGCGACCAGAAGCTCGCTTTCTAACTATAATGGCACCGCACACTGCCGTGTATTTGACGCGAATGTCCAAGGGGAGGAGATGCAGCAGGATATTAAGTGCTTCGGAGGGGCATGGTGATGATGATCTTTGGAGAAATATAGGGTTTTCCAAAAAGGACTTGACAACTTTTTTTTTAAATAAAACGCAAACCATTTGAGATATTTCAAAAACTTTATTATCGGCTTGAAGTACAATCAAAACATTTATGAATGGAACTCGACTTCGTTCATATGGCCACCGCGAGCACGTTTGCAGTGGTCGATTCTTTGGACCCAATTTTCGATGACTCGGCCACACATTTCCGCCGAAATGGCCGCTATTTCGCGTTCAATGTTGGCTCTGAGCTCTTCCAACGTCGTTGGCATAAGCCAATGACTTAACGTAGCCCCAAAGAAAATAGTCTAGGGGCGTTAAATCGCACGAACGAGGCGGCCAATCGACTGGCCCATTTCTTGAGATAATACGCTCATCAAACTTACTCTTCAATAAATCGATTGTAACGTGTGCTGTGTGGCTTATGGCACCATCCTGTTGAAACCACATGTCGTCCAAGTCCATATCTTCCAATTCGGGCCAAAAATAATCGGTAATCATGGCGCGATAACGCTGGCCATTCACAGTAACGTGACGATCGTTATCGTCGACGAAAAAATATGGCCCAATAACGCCGCCGGCATGCAAACCGCACCAAACAGTTATTTTTTGTGGATGAAGTGGTGATTCATGAAGCATGTGGATTTTCACCCGACCAATAACGCATATTTTGCTTATTGACGAACCCATCGAGCCAAAAATGAGCTTCGTCACTGAAGATGATTTTGCGATGAAATTCATCATCTTGGCGCATCTTCTCCAGAGCCCAATCGGAGAACGTATGTCGCTTCAAATGGTCCATCGGCTTCTATTCTTGAGTCAGCTTGATCTTGTATGGGTGTAAACCAAGATCCTTACGCAAAATACGCCATAATGTGGTCTGAGCGATGCCCAATTCTTGAGAACGCCGTGGAATTGACTGATTTGGATCGTTTGCTACGGACGCCTGAACGGCAGCGATATTTTCGACACTTCGACCAACCCGTAGTCTCACTGACACGGCAACATCACACAACGAATATGTAGACTCAAATTTTTGCACGAAGCTTGTTATTGCCTGTCTACTAGGGCGAGAATTAGTAGATCTAAGAGATTCGGCACACACCACGTCGGCCCCAAGGGTGCGAGGGAAGTCGGGACAGTGGCAGAGAAAGTGTTCTGCTGTGTCATCCTCCTCGCAACATGGAGCCTCAGTAGTTCCCACGCGTGACGCAACATACCAGCCGAGTTGTTTTCATCGTTTCATTCGCAGTTTCCAATGAGGGAGTGTGCAACGAGCCGATGACAGTCTGATTTTCTGGGAAATGAATCTGAAGCAGTAAACTAAGAGTTTCTGCCTTAGACTCAGTGAAGGACTTTCTGATTACACCCAGCTTGGTCGATTTTCCTCGCTTGAGAACATTAACCAACTTGGTGGTCGCGCTTAGGGATTTGATCTCTTCGCAGAAGGACTTATAGGAATCATTCTTCGTTTTACGAGTAAGCTTCTTATATTCCTTCTGCTTCGATCGATACTTATTCCAGTCATATTCCGAGTTCGATTTAAGCGATCTATTCAGCAGACTTCTGGCTTCCCTGACATTGGAGCTCAGCGTTCCACCAGGGAACCGGTTTCCTGCTGGGAGGTTTTTTGACAGGACATGCGAGTTCGAAACAGTTGGTGATGGCGCTGCTCAGGTTATGAACTCCATCAATTGTTTTGTTCTGAGTTTAGGCAGGGCTTGAGTGGATTTCTCAAGCTCCTCTCTGAATCGTACCCAGTCCGTCTTTCTCGGATTCCGCCTGGGGCGCGGGGGAAGGCGATCTATGGTCTGACAGCGTAATATCTGGTAAGACTCTCCAGTTAGTGATGGCCTTCACATACCTATTAGACTGGGTTAGGTCAATCACTTCTTCGCCGTCACAAAGCTTGGTTGACAGCCAACATTGTTGAGGATAACGTCAGACGAAAGAGTGAAGTTTAAAAGATGGTCTCCTCTCCGGTTGCATTTGCAGCTGCCCCAAACAGTATTTTGACCGTAATCATTGCAACAGATGATGAGTCCAATACTTCTGGTTTCACAGTATTCTACTAGTTCAGAAACCGCCTTTGGTGGCGGGGGCTGTACCGAGCCATGGGGGAAGTAAGCAGACGCCACGACGAAGTGTTCGATTTCCCCACAAGCGTTTATTCCACACCTGGTTCCTGAATGGATACGATGTGATGATTTGTACTACTGCATGCAATTCTGCTACTGAGAATAGCGGTAGCAATGCAAAACAGGAAGACTAAGGAGTGACTAAAATGGATAAAACTTAGATCCCACAAAGAACGCTGTGGAGAAAACGCATCAAATTTCTAGAGTTTGGGCACGAAGGCAAGAGATACGAATGCCAAGTGGGACGCTCCCTATTCTGTAGGACATGTAGGAGGGCCACATAACTAAGACAGAAAGTTATCATGCATGTTCTGTAGGGAAGCTAGCCTCGAGAACGCAAAATACTTATTTTGTGATGAAGATTATATAAGTAAATCAAAACCATCGTGAGACTTCTCAGGATATTCTGAATCAAACGTCGAAAGATGGGAGAGCGGATGTAGAACTAATTAGTGAATCATACAAGACTCTCGAAAGTAATATTTGGGCCAGTCTTAAGGCGAATATGGCAATATGGCCATGGTAACTCCTTACTGATTATCATTTTACGTTCTCTTTTCTATCTTTTTTGAATGTGACGGAACCTACTTATGTCAAACAGTTCACCGTCAATGTTGACAAGTGACCAAAGACTGGTGAAATGCTGCAGTCAACTCTGTATCACGACCTTTTAATTACCTTTTGTATTGTTGTTGACACAAGTAGGTAATATATACGCACGTACCCCTTCGTACTTGTATCGCTAGAAGTACTTAGTTTACTGATGCCATCTTCCACGCAGTCAGAAGGAGGCACTGTCTATAGGAGGACGATTTCACTGTATTGAAATGAAAAGTAATTATAAAGCTTACAGAAGTCACGGTACATTATGGAAAAGGAGAGCCAAGTATAATTATTATAACTCGAAGTTTAACTCTGACCGACACTCCAAGTTTCGTTGGAAACCGGTCGGCGATATTGGGTTGAGTAAAAAAAATACGAATAAATGATGGATGATGGCATTAACCCAGACGCTAGGTTTTTTGTTTTTAGATTTTTATTCATTTTTGTCTTCTACCTTACAAAGCTGATGCAGGGAAGGCTTACATCATATACTGGTATCACACACTCGCAAAGTGAAGGTGAATTATAAACTATAAATGTAATATAAATTATAAAATCAAATACATGAACCGTATTGACGAAAAAACCCAATTCACCAACCGCCGGATATGATATAATACATTACAATTCAATTTCACTTGACTATCATTCAAGATGGGAGACCTGGAATTGTAGCTTGGCTCCTGGCGAGCCAAGAACTTAGAATTAACTTAAAAACAAATTAATATTTAGTGTGTCTTCTGTAATATCTATATTTGGGGTAGTAAGCCCCGGAGATCAGGTTATTTTCGTTAGTCATCTATTAAGGCCTGCTCCGTCATACAAGACTTTCTTGGGATAATACGCAATATACTGGGACTATTAACCTGGACGTCAACGAGGCCCTTTCTTTCCCAAACAATAATCGAGGTTATGCGTTTGCAATAGGCAATGTTGATGCTCACTCAGATGGTAATGCAATACTCCTAATTCAATCCAAATCTGTTGGTCTTGACAATATCCACTCAGATTTTGTCAAATTATTGCTTTCAATTTTACTCCCGCATATCACCCACATTCTTAATACTAAAAAGTTTTTCAATAAGAGCGGGTATATGTCGAAATGAAATAAAACAAGTTGTGTGTGAGGCATTAACAAAATTCTTTTTTTATTTGAAAGATCCATGTATGCCATTATGTATGGAATATGACATTGTTCAAATGCCCGCCTTGGCCTCTTACAGTGGCACGGATCCAAGTGGTCCAATTTTCAATGACTCTTCCGCATTTATCCGGCTGAATTTTAGTGATGGCCTGTGTTATGTTCACCTTAAGGGCGTCGATCGATTTTGGCTTATTCGCATAGACCTGCGACTTTAGCAAATTCTACAAGATAAAGTATAGCGAGCTCAAATAGCATGACCTTGGTTGGGCAAATCACATCATTTCTGCGAGTGATAACCTTATCCTCAATTTATTCATGCAGAATGTCTATCGTGGCGTCCGCTGTGTGACACCTAGCGTCGTTCTGCTGGAAACACATGTCGGTTCAATATATGGTTCATTCCGGGATGACGTGAAACAAGACCCAACCAAGCCGAAACTGAAAAATTTGGCCTTATTTCGTTTTAACTCTGGAAATAACGCCAAATTTCCGATTTGGTTTTATTTCGCTTCAGAAAACGAAATAAGGCCAATTTGGCTTTTTCAAAAACTGGCATGCTGCACCCTCCCCCCCTCCCTGCAATTATCCTCGCATATATGATTTGGCTCATGTCAAATTTGTTAAAATCTATTCGAAACACCGGTAAAAAACAGAAATTTATTCGCACTAGTTTTTACTCCAAATCCTACATGTGGCTGCAGGAGGGCTGCATGCCCCCCATATGTTTTCCTTTAAAGCTAAATTTCAAATTCGGCCTTATTTCCATTTTCAAAGCGAAATAAGGCCAAATTTTACATTTGGTCCGGACCATTTGATGCGGACCATTTATCATTCTCTGGAGCCATTAACGGGGACCGCCTTACCACAAAAGTACAAAAGTACGGATTAGTGAGGATACATTTTCTCCTGGTGAATTTCATGTCCATAACGGCAGTTTTGCTTATTAACATAGCCATTCATCCAAAAATGCTTTGAGCTCTTGGATCCGTTGGATCTTGTACGGTTGTAGGCCCAAGTCGCGACACAAAATTCACTAAGCTGACGTCTGCGAAAGGCCGCGTTCTTGTGCACATCGACTGTCTCGGGTTCTGCTGTGTCCTTTCACGGACCGCGAAGATGTTCTCGGCCGATTTTGCATTCCTTTGACATACGAATGTTGTCTGATTGATTACCAAACTGATCATCTGAAATTTGGGCACCAAAAGTTGAAGAGTCGACTGTGAAGGGCCACACGTCCACTGTAAAATGGGCGTCCACTGTAACTTGCTAAGGTGATTTAGCATCAGTAACTGAATAACAAACTACGGATTTGGCAGATGTTACAACGTGGTCGCTACAGGGCGCCAAAATTTACTTGCGCCAATTGAAAAGCCCTGCCAAGAAGAAGTATGGAATAACCTAGAGCGAATAGCATTCAACAGATTGTTCACTGCAGCAGAGGAGTCGGTTTTTATCAAATAGTCTACATGGCTTCAAAAATCACTCAATCATTATTGTTTCTGAAGGTATAGGTATGTATATAAAAAGGCATTTAACTTAGCTGACTGGTCCTTAATGAGAAAATCGCTCGTAATGATGCAAATCTTAATATTCGCTATGGATAGTCACCAACTAACTTACCAACAGTTGCTGAGTTACGTTCCCGTGGGTGTATCTGAATGTGATTCCCTCCTATAGGATCTTATTTACGACGGCGCGGCGTCCTGCGAATAAACCTGCAAAAGGAAGTAGCTGTGGTGCAAAGCACATTCAAGTTGTCAAGTGAGCTACGAACGCACCAATGACCCATATTAATCACTGGCTTGAATCTGCAGGTCTGGAACTGGCCGACCATAAAACGGAGGCCGTTCTTATTACGAGGGGAAAAATACCTAGGACTAATGGAGAAGAATTTTTTTCTAAGGGAATCCTGGGTTTAGAAAAAAGAGGGGATAAATGTATGGACCTGTTAGGAGACTATGTAGAAAAATAAATAATTTTTTTAAGGGGCGTTCAAAAAGTAATGAGAATAGCTATGTTAGAAAATGAATTTATTTAATATTATTTTATTTTTCAACGTAATCACCCTTTAGGTCAATACATTTAGCAAATCTTTTTTCTAGAGCCAAAATTCCCTTTTTAAAAAAATCTTCATCTTGAGTACTTAAAAAATCGTTTACGGCAGCCTTCACTTCATCTTCAAATTTTGTGCCTCTCAAGTGTTCTTTCAAACGCGGAAATAGGTAGAAATCACTAGGGGCAAAGTCCGGTGAGTATGGCGGATGATCGAGGATCTCAAAGCCAGCATCTTGAATTGCTGCAATGGCAACTGCAGACTTGTGCGCCGGCGCGTTATCTTGATGGAACAAAACTTTTTCGCGAGTTTTCCTCGTCGCTTTTCACGGATTTTCTGACGTAATTTTTTTATTTGTTCTGCGTAGACATTTCCTATGATTGTGGCTCCATGTTCAAAGTACTCAATCATTATCAACCCCTGGTTGTCCCAAAAAAACTGAGCCCATGATCTTGCCGGCAGATGGTTGAGTCTTCCATTTCTTTGGTGTGGGAGATGACGGTCTTTTCCAAGACATTGATTGTTGTTTCGTTTCTGGATCATAGTGATGAAGCCATGTTTCATCCATTGTTACGAATCGAGCCAAAAAAAGATCAGGATCTCGTTGAAACAGTTCCAATGAGCTCTTTGAAATGTTGAGTCGGGTTTGCTTTTGTGCGTCCGTTAGCATTTACGGGACCCAACGCGCGGATACCTTTTTCATTCCTAAGTGATCTTGCAAAATGCTATGCACACTACCAGTTGAAATCTTCAACTCTTCAGCTATAAAACGGACTGTTACACGGCGATCATCCAGAACAATTTTTTCAACTTTTTCGATCATTTCCTGAGTGACTGACGTCGAAGGGCGGCCCGAGCGCGGGTCATCTTTAACCGATGTTCTACCACGTTTAAACTCTGCACACCACCGAGCCACTGTGGAATATGGAGGAGCAGACTCCCCCAATGTTTCACGTAAATCTTTAAAAATTTGTTCCGTAGTAAAATTTTTCAAGCAAAAGCATTTTATCACCGCACGGATTTCAATTCTATCCATTTTTAGCGAGAGTTATCGACACGTCACAAACAAATAATTAATACAACTGACACAGACCAGATAGAACGCTAATTATTTGAGGGTATTATGACAAAGACCCAATCTTCCCGTGACAATAATTTTTTTTTTCAAGTACCCCCCATTACTACGTCATTCTCACTACTTTTTGAACGCCCCGAACTTGAACTGTCGTAATCATTTAATTTTATGCTAAATTCGCTTCTGCTGGTTCTGCGTGTTTCTTTCGCAAACAATAATCGAGGGGGCGCGTTTGCAATAGTCAGAATTGTTGCTTACTAAGTTGGTATGTAATGCTCCCAATTTAGCCAGATTTTATCAAATTATTTATTTTACCCCCACACATCTCCTACATTTTTAACACTATAATTATGACTTCGACTTATCCTACGCTCTGAAAGAAAGCTAAAATTATTCCCGCTCCTAAGAAAACCCATTCGACGCAATGTCAACATATTGCAATTTTCCCGTTGTTGTCTAAAGTTTTTGAGTTAGTCGAGTCATCAAATATTACATTGAGGGGCGCAATCTGTTAACCCCATGCAATTCAGTTTCCACAAAGGACATAGCCGTGTTACAGCTCTCTTAAAGATATCAGACGACATACGAAGGGCTGTGGATGGAGATAAAACAACCCTACTAGCTTGGCCTACTTGACTTCTCATAAGTGTTTGACTGTGTCAAAAATTATCATTAAACAAGCTAATCTTTTCGCACCCCCCTAACCGTGCCCAAATGGTTTTTCATAACCTTAAACTCTCTTCCTTTTGCAATGTATAGTGGTGTTCCCCAAGGTTATGTTCTTGGCCCGTTACTGCTCTCAGGGCTCATTATTGATCTTTCGACTGTCTTGTCCTATTGTAAGTTGCATATCTATGCAGATGATATTCAGCTTTACTTAAGTTCTTCCTTTGGTATGGCTTAAGATTCAGTTGCTAAATTGAACGGTGATCTGTGGTGTTTTGCTAAGTTGGTTATCAAAAATGCTCTCATGCTAAATCCTGACAAAACCAAAGTCATCCCATTCCCTAAACACCAGCCGCCTCTATCTAATTTCCCACCTGTATAACTTAACTCTATTGCTGTTGAATAAGTAATCTGTGTAAAACATCTTGGAATAATATGTTATAGTGAGCTGACGTTGAGTGATCATATTGACTATGTACAGTCTAAAATATTAGATGATTCCCTTAAAGGTTTTTACAATAGATGCATTCTTCCTATTAATGTTCTTACGTAAAGCTATGAGTTGTTCGTTGGCACTGACACCATCTTCTTTAACAAAAATGTTAAGTGAACGATAAACCAATAATTCACATAACTATTGTGAACCTCAGGTCGCGACAGTGCCTATGTTACGAGGAGGTACTGTTTTGCACCACCTATTGTTCGAAAACGAAAAAATAAAAGAAAATTAAATCGTGAAAACAATGTTTATTCGTCCGTGGTTGCGGTGGAAGTGAGTTTAACAATTTCTATAGTTCATGTATGGTCAGCAAAGTGAAGATGACAATGATAAAGAAAAGATGTAATACAAAACAGAGAGAGTAAATTCAGCTATGCTATTGTAAATTTAGGCTTATGTATTTGTATTTGTGTGTCAAATTGCAGGGACGAAAATGAGATGGTTATTGCTGCTGCGAACATTCTCCCCCCGTTGGAAGGTTTAGGCTTTCAACTGCTTTAGTTTCAACAGGTAGCACAGCAATCTTTCCTACAGCTCGCTTGATGAGTCCATTTGTGGTGCGAATAATAACAACTCGAGGCACGCCGTCATCACCACGTATCGTATTTTCCACACGGCCGAGTTGCCACCTAAGAGGCGGAAGGTTTTCTTCTTTGATAAGCACCAATGAGCCCACACGAATGGCCGAAGTTGATGTACGCCACCTTCCTCGCTCCTGAAGCAGTGATAAATACGATAAACTCCATTTCTTCCAAAATATCTGTTGCATGTAGCAGACACGTTGCCATCGGTCCAAGCGACTAATGTTAAGATGCGTGACGTCTGGTTCGATGATAGCTGTGAAAGGTGCGCCGATTAAAAAGTGGGCAGGCGTTAGTACTTCCAAATCAGCGGGATTTTCTGTAATTGGATAAAGTGGACGAGAGTTAATTATTGCCGAGATTTCACACACAAGAGTGCGAAGCTCTTCAAATGTTAATGCCGAGAGACCAACAGTGCGCAAGAAGTGCAATTTTGCAGATTTGACAGCTGCCTCCCAGAGGCCACCGAAGTGTGGCGACCGAGGTGGAATAAATCTCCAACTAATACCATCTGCCAGACACTGGTTAGACACTGAAAGATTGTGAGCTTCACTCAAGAACAATTGCTTTAACTCAGCCAACTCATTTTTAGCGCCGACGAAATTGGTGGCATTGTCTGACCAAATTGTTTGTGGCCTGCCTCTTGTACAAATAAAACGTTTTAACGCAGCTAGAAACGATGGCGTAGATAAGTCCTTAACGAGTTCCATATGAGATGCTTTCGTTGAGAAACAAACGAAAATGCAGATATAGCATTTTATTGGGGGTCGATTTCGAATTTCAGATTTGTAATAAAAAGGTCCGCAAAAGTCGATTCCAGTAGTGAAAAACGTCCTGTTACTCTGCACTCTATCCGCTGGTAGGTTGCCCATGATATGTTCGAACATTTTCGGCTTTAGACGAAAACATCTAATGCATTTGTTTATCACTCTTGTAACAGCTTTCCGACCACCAATAGGCCAATAATGTTGCCGAATTGACGCAAGCAAACTTTGTGGTCCAGCATGCAAATATTTTCTATGAAAGTGATCGATGATAGCGTCAGTGACTGAATGTCTTTTTGGTAGCAAAAGCGGATGCTTGGCTTCAAAATCCAGAAACGAATTTTGCAATCGTCCTCCAACACGAAGCATCCCGTAAGAATCAATGAACGGGTTTAACGAATAAAGCTTGCTTGATGCATTTAGTTGTCTCTCAGATCTTAGCGCCTTGAATTCAGATGCGAAATGGACTTGCTGTATATTTCGAATTAGCAAATGTGTTCCCATTTTTATGCCTTGCGGTGTCAAAGGATCTCTGTTTTGAGTGGTGAGCCTCGATTTAAGAAAGCAAAAATGATAAATGTAGGCGAAGACGCGTTGCAGCCTTTCAAAAGAGTTGTGAAATTTACAATTAAGCGATATGTCTTGTTGCGATAAAACGATAAGAGCTTTGCGACGTCGTTCTGGCAAGTCGGTTAGGAACTCCATTGTTTTAGGCCAGAGTGAGCAATCTTCTATTAAGAACGGTGGCCCGCGCTTCCATAGTTCAGAATGTAGCAGTTCCTTTGGGGTGCATCCTCTCGAGAGAATATCTGCCGGATTTAATAAAGTTGGTACATGATGCCAAGTCATGCCACTAGTGAGTGTTTGTATCTTATTAACTCTGTTGGAGACAAATATGTTAAAATTTGATGGCTGTTCGCGAAGCCAAGATAGCGTTACCATTGAGTCTGACCAACAGTGAACTTTACAAGGATGTTTTACACTTTGCGATATTGATGCAACTAGCTCAGCAAGAAGTAGTGGCGCACATAGTTCTAATTTAGGAATAGTCAACGTTTTCAAAGGTGCTACTCTTGATTTCGCGCACAGTAAAGATGACTTTATAAGTCCCTCAAACTCGGAACGAACGTACACGCAAGCACCAAAAGCTGTTAAGCTTGCATCACAGAATGCATGCAACTCCCAGGTAGATTGGGGTATTAGTACGAAGCGAGAAAATTTAAGACTGTTTACAAGATCAAACTGAGCACATATATTAATCCAGGTGCTCTGAAGAGTTTGGGGTAAGCTCTCATCCCAATGCAGCTTTTCCTTCCAAAGCGATTGAAGAAAGATTTTAGTTTTAGTTATGACCGGTGATATCAATCCCAGCGGGTCGTAAAACCGAGCGACTGTAGAAAGCATTAAACGCTTCGTTATGTGCCCTTTGTTTGTAGTTGGGGTAAAAGCGAATAAAAATTTGTCGGTGTGAGGATCCCATACGAGGCCAAGTGTTTTGGTTACATCGGTACCATCATGGAACTTGAGAAATTTCTCACAATCTGAATCAGCAACTCCACAAAGAGCCTTTGGCTGGTTAGAGCACCATTTTCGAATTTGAAAGTTCCCTCGATGAAGGAGGTCCTTCAATTGTTGCCTGATTGCAACAACTTCTTCTATGGTATCCCCACCTGAAATCAGATCGTCCACATAGAAGTCTTGACGAATGATATTAGCGCCTAGTGGGAAAGCCTGTCCCTCATCAAATGAAAGCTGATGCATGGCACGAATTGCCAAGAACGCTGCGGGTTTGGTACCGTACGTCACAGTGTCCAATTTGTAGATTTTAAGGTTTTCCTTTGGGTGGTCACGCCATAAAATGCATTGAAGATATTCGTCTGGGTGTGAAATGCGGACGCAGCGATACATTTTACAGATGTCTCCGCATAAAGCAATTTTATGAAACCGAAACCGTAGCAGCGTATCGAATAATTTTTGTTGGATGGTTGGCCCAGCTAAAAGTAGATCGTTTAAGGAATAACCCGAAGTAGTTTTTGCAGAGCCATCGAATACGACGCGTAGCTTCGTCGTCGTACTGTCGAGCTTATGTACGCAATGATGTGGTAGAAAATACTTTGGTGTATTTACGTGGGTATCTGCTAATGACATGTGACCAAGTGACTTATACTCATTCATGAACGAAATGTACTCGGTTCTCAATTCAGGATTGGCTTGTAACCTCCTTTCCAAGCTCTTAAATCTACGAAGAGCTCGATTGAATGAGTCACCCAATGCATTAAAATTTTCTCTTGTGGGCAATTTGACTGAATAGGCTCCGGAAGACAGACGAGTAAAATTTTGTTGAAAGTGCTGCTCACACCAAAGATCTTCTTCTGATAAATACGAAACGGAGTCGGAGCAATTTTCAACTTCCCAAAACCGCCTTACCAAATCATTCAACGAAGTGTCCTCAACTATGTGGATTGGATTTTTGCTGAAAGCTGTTAGGGTTGATGATGGTTTGTTCGAGTGTGAAATTCCCCCTGCGATAACCCAACCAAGACGGGTTTTTTGCAACGTTGGTAGATTGTCTGCTATTCGAATTTGACCAACGCACATCAGATCAAAGAATAAACCAGCACCAATCAAAATGTCAATGCGTTGGGGTTTAAAGAATTGAGGATCGGCTAGTTTGATGTTTTGCGGAATATTCCACTCAGAAGTATTCAAATTGAAATTTGGTTGATAGTCTGTTATGTTTGGTGTCACAACAGCTCTGAACGAAGTAGTGTAGTCGCCATCCTGCGACTGTGCGAAAATGTCGACCGATTTGTCAACTATAAGATTAGATTCTCCTATGCCGGAAATTGATATTTGGGATTTTTGCGATGGGAGTTGTAACTGATTTGCTAATCGAGTCGTTACGAAGTTGATTTGAGATGCTGAGTCCAGTATGGCACGGCAAGGAACGAATGTGCCTGAGCGATTTTTGACAAAAAGAATGGCGGTAGCTAGCAACACATTGTTGTTAGTTGTTGATATCGGGGATTTAGGTGCAGGGTTTGTCGATGATGAGGATACAAGTGCCGATTGCGAAGTATTTATAGGACCATATGCTGATTCGTTGCCAGCTTCTGACGCATGCGCAAGAGGTGAAGAGGGGGCGGAAGGAGGTACAGAGCTCATATGAAGCAATGAATGGTGTTTGGCTGGGCAGTGACGACAATGACCGGATTTGCACTGCTGCAGGTTATGGCCCTTCCGTAGGCAGTTTAAACAAAGGCGCAACCGTTTGGCTTCTTTGAAGCGTAAAGTTGGGGACAAATTTGCAAAAGAGGAACAGCCAGTAATAAAATGCTTTTTTGAATCACAGAATACGCATAAAATATGTCCACTAGAGGATGCTACAAAAACGTTTCTAATGCTCTTAGTATGGTGTAAATGTTTTCCCACCTGATTGCTAGGTGTTTGAGTTACCATAGCGCTTTCCAAATTCTCCATCATCCTACATCTTTTCTCTAGGAATGATGACATAGTTTTCCATGTTGGTAGTGTATGAGTTGGTAAATCCTCTTCCCATTTCTCCTGTGTTCTTTTGTCAAGTTTGTGAACGATGAGGTATATGAGCAGTCCATCAGTAATTTGTTCAGGTGATGCCAATATGAGTAAGGCACGAAGGTGTGAGTTGAATTTATCACTAAGTGCCCGTAAACTACTCGCGGAACCCATCTCGACGCCCTTTAGCCCGAAAATTGCCTTAACATACTCCTGAAAAATAAGTAATTTATTATCAAATCGATTTTTTAGTAAAACTAGAGCCTTGTCATAATTTTCTTCATTGGGTTCAAGAGAACTAATTGTGTCCAAAGCGGCGTCCTGCAAATTAGATCGCAGATACTGAAACTTTTCAATTTTACTTAATTCGGTGTCCATATGGACAACGCTGGTAAACATAGCAAAGAAATTCGGCCATTCGGTATATGCTCCTCCAAATGTTGGTATTTTTAATTCTGGTAAGCGGGGCTTACGTTGAGATAACATAAAGGTTGACTGTACATCTTCCGAGCTGAACCGTTGAGTTGAAGAGTGCTGTCCCGTTTCCTTGCGATGCAACGTAATTCCACGTGAGAGTTTGGCCTTCACATCGAAATATACCCGTAAGAACTCGGCTCGGCTTGTACCATCTAATTCGCGCGGATCGGCTTCTTCCAGCGCTGACTGAATTCTTTCGAAATCACAATACACGTGGTCGACAAACTCTATTCGAACGGAAAATTCTGCTTCATCGAGTTCAGCTAGCTGGTCGACGGTGAGAAAATTATTGAGTTCCACTAATTGCACCTTTAAAGACATAATCTTCTTTTTCGCAAACAAATTAGCTTCACGATTATTCGATGCATTACTGTAAGCCTCAGCATCATTCGATGCACCGGTGGTATTCTCTATCATGTTATTAACGGGATAACGGTATGATCACGCGACGATTTATGATCAAGCAGATATGCACGCGTTTGAGCAAAATGATAGGCAGAATAAATACGAAAATTGCGAAAATTGCGAAACTATCCGAATTGATAATAAGTTAAAGACTTCCGACCGAATCACGTCGGGGTCACCAATGTTACGAGGAGGTACTGTTTTGCACCACCTATTGTTCGAAAACGAAAAAATAAAAGAAAATTAAATCGTGAAAACAATGTTTATTCGTCCGTGGTTGCGGTGGAAGTGAGTTTAACAATTTCTATAGTTCATGTATGGTCAGCAAAGAGAAGATGACAATGATAAAGAAAAGATGTAATACAAAACAGAGAGAGTAAATTCAGCTATGCTATTGTAAATTTAGGCTTATGTATTTGCATTTGTGTGTCAAATTGCAGGGACGAAAATGAGATGGTTATTGCTGCTGCGAACAGCCTATATAGACGAGTTTTACAGTGCCATGCTATGCTTTAACTTACTTTTTCCTTTTTTTCCGGCGTCGTTATGGTCAGAAGTGTAGGACCATAACCTTCCCACTTAACTGCATTCCTACTTGTGGGGTCCGCCGGTTTGACCTCAGAAAGTAGCGGCAGGCTTCCCGGATTGGGATTACTTCATCGCTGAGGCCAATCAAATGCAGGTGTTTTTGCATTTGTTTGCACCAATTGTTTTTCGACCTGCCTTTTTTGCGTGTTGGAATTGGAACGTTGATTGATAATGCCTTTTGGACGGGGTTCAAAGGATCTCTCCTTTGAACATGGCAATACCAACTGAGTCGGTCGCGCTCTATCTTTCTTGTGATGGTTTCTTTTACGTGGAGGCTTCCTCGGATCTTTGAACTTCTAATTCTGTCACGCTTTGTTACTCCCGCTGTCATGCGAAGCATCTTCATCTCAGTTGCCGTTAATTTGCTCTCATACTTTTTGTGCATTGTCCAGCATTGTGAACCGTATGTGAGCGCCGGACGTACAACTGAAGTGTAGAGCCTTCCTTTCAGCTTAGGAGGCATTTTTCGATCACAGAAGATGGCGGAGTTTTCCCGCCACTTCATCCACCCTACGCTTACGCGATGTTTGATGTCGTCATCACAAGTTGCTTCTCTATTAATCATAGATCCCAGATATTTAAACTTTTCACACTTGGGAAGCACTCTTCCATTCAAGTAAATGTCTGGAATAGGCTGATGAGGGTCAGAGAACGGGCAGCACAGATACTCTGTCTTCTTTGAACTAATACGATACACACCGGTGTACACCGACTTTGATTGCGAACTCTTCGGTGACTCCTGCAGTGCATCTTACTCTTGTCGTTGCTCTTTCGTACATGTCCATAATCACTCGCACGTAGGTTTCTGGAACTCCTTTTTGTCTTAGCGCTACCCATAAAAGATCTCTTGGTTGCCGGTCAAAGGCCTTCTCGAAATCAACCAACACCATATGCAAGTCCTTTGAAGAATCACGATGCTTTTCCATCATGACCCTTATACTTTGGATTGCGTCTGTCGTTAATTTACCCGAGACAAACCCGTACTGGTCATCAGATAGTCGTATTATTTTCCGCAGTCGGCTATCTAATACCCGTTCAACGATCTTCATGGTGTGCGACATCAGCTTGACAGAACGGTAGTTATCACAATTTCGCGTATCACCCTTTCCTTTGTGCAATGGAAGAAGATAGCTTTCCCTCCATTGATTAGGCATAGTGTCGCCTCTCATAAGTTTGGAGATAAGAACCACGAGCCATCTAGACCCGATGTCTCCCATCTTTTTTCAGAACTCAGAGGGTATCCCGTCCGGCCCAACAGCTTTTCTTTTCTTGGAGTTTTTAACCGCGTACCGAACTTCTTGGACTGTGATGTCGGATATTTCGGCATGATTCGGGGCGGCTCTTGGAATGTACTCTCGGGGAAACTGTTCGTTCAGAAGTTCCTCGCAATACTGTCGCCATCTGTGGAAAATTTTTTCGTCTTCCACAAGGAGTTGGCCTTCAGCATTGTTAATAAACTTTGGGAAACGAATCTCCTGAGCATTTCTTCTTCTCTGGGCGGCTATCTTAAAGATATTTGCTCCTTTGTTCAAATTGCTTTGTCGAAGGTCCTGGGTAGCCTGGTTCCTGTCAGACGCGGAAGACGATATTTCTTCCAACTCCTGATAGAGGCCTTCCATGCTTTTCGCTTTGAATTCGGCGCACTTTTTCTTCGCGATACCTTTGCAATATCTGTATACCTTTTCACGGCGAACTTTTTCCTCTCTATTAGTAAAAGAGCACTTTGACCAAGCTTGGAAAGCCATTTTCTTTTCGTGTATCACTGCTTTGGCTTCGTCTGTCCACCGCTAGGTTTCTTTTGCGTGTTGGCAGCGGCCTTTAGATGTTCCGAGCAGTGATTTGGCTTTCTTCAGGCCAGATTGTTGTAGGGCATCCCACATGTCTTGTGCTCTGCACTCCTCATTACCGACCTCATCGATAATGGAATAGAGGTAGTTTTTCATGCTGGTAATTAAAGCTTCGCCTTTTCCTTTATCCAGCTTACACCACTTGATTCTCTCAGACACCTTCGTTTGCTGCTTTGACTTCTTACTCGCCTCCATAAAAAATTCAGTCAGGAGGAGACGGTGTTGAGGGGCGATCGCGTCTCCCAGGATCACTTTGCAATCTTTAACTCGTGGCTTCATGAAACTGGATACCAAATGATAGTCTATTTGAGTTTCATTTCCGCCGCTCTATAAGTGATCAGGTGCCGGCTTTGTTTGACGAACATGGTATTTAGCACTATAAGACCGTGCGACTTGCACATGTTTAGGATATCTTCACCTGAAGAGTTCCTGGTGCCGTATCCCAGCCCTCCGTGGTAGTCTTCATAGTCTTCGCTTGTCTTCCCGACATGTCCGTTTAAATCTCCCCCAACAAACAAAAGCTCTTCCTTTGGGATGATTTTGACAAGGTTGTAGAAATCTAGCCAGAATGCATCTTTTTCTTTTTGTTCGCATCCTACTTGAGGGGCATATGCGCTTACGATGTTCCACACCTCACCATGCATCACCAATTTGAGAGCCATCAAACGGTCACTGGACTTTGAAATGGTTAAGACGTTGCCAAGTAGCTCTGCCGCAAGGATGATGGCGATTCCGTTTTTTCCTTGTTCCAATCCATAGTAAAACATCTTGTAGGCTTTTGTTTTAACGTCCAAGAAACGTGCCCGATAACCGGTGTTTCGCCATTTCGTCTCTTGTACGCACAGGATGTCTACTCGCCTTCTAACCATCATTTCTTCAAGCTCATAACTGCGACCACTCATGCTTCCAACGTTCCAACTCGCGACTCTTAAGTGTGGCTTACGCCGTTGCATTACTACTATGCGTTGCTATTACATGCTATGCTTTAACATTCTTGCTAAACTCGTAAATCTGTATACTAACCGAGACCTACGATGTTACGAAATGAATCAGACAGGGTGACTCATTGCCATGTGATTTCTTCAACATCAACATCATCGAAAAGCTTGGACATTACCGAAAGTGGATGAAGGGGATCTTGGCTACAAATCTGCGTACAATCTTTGATCCAGTTTGTGATAGTGGGCGACTTAAATTAAGAACCCTCAACAACACGACCTCGTTGATATGTATTTACGAAGGCCAATTTTACATTCATCAATTTCCATGATTTCACCAGAACATTCTATGCATTTGCCCCTCTTTCGTGTTTGTCACACAACCTGGACGGGTTGCAGATGGTTTTTGTGTCAAATATGTTCGTTCACTACTCTCCGGGGGTGGTTGTCCTAGATAGGATTTGAGAGATTCGACTGAATTTGCGTTGGTCGTGATTCACAGTAACGCTTTTGTTTCCATGACATTAAGGTGTTTTATTGGAAATGCACACACAGAGTATGAATTTTGAAGTGATCTTATGCTGCGAGTGTTATGCCTTCGTGAGCACTTTTTTATCATCTCTCTTTCACAACTGATGTTGTTTCACAGTTTTTCCGTATAGGAATCGTTCTTGACTATGGACGGACTTGACGGCTCAACAGTCGATGATGATTACCATTGCACCACGACAATACGTCACCCTGTCTGATTCCTGCGATTGAAGTCATTGTTACACTATCGCAGTAGAAGATTCAGTGGTTCTACGAAGATGGAAAGTTAATTATCAACCTCAGTCAGAAACAACCTTGTTTAGAATACCGATGTATAGGGCTTCGGCGGACACTAAAAAGAATTGGCGAAACTTCTCAGTTGTTGGATAGTACGAGCAGCCATTGAGCAAAGAAGTGTAGTTAGATATCTAGGAATATGGTCTATGTATTCTAACAAACGTGTGTAGAAGACACTGCACTGGCCAGAACCATTATTTGCTCGTGCAAAGAGACTGTTTCGCAACAATCAACTCGATGCTGGGATGAAGGTAATCATTGACTTGGCCATTACTCGGCCAATACTTGCCTATGGCTGTTCCATGTAGTGCAACATGGGAGCAAGTATAATGGAGAATATTCGGTTGTGTGAAAAGTCTTTTCTTAGGGTCTTCACCTTTACAGAACATCAAAGTCCCAATACAAATATGTTTAAAGTGAGCGGTTAAGAATATAAATGCATAGTGTGGTGATACGATAAACGGATGCTAAGTTTTTCTAGAAATAAGCCTTTTCTTAGCTGAACTATTTTCTTTTTTAAATTATTTTTAGTCAAGCATTAGGTCGAAAGACATAGCTTAAGTTGTTCTGTGTACTTTAGAGTGTCCGGTATTTTAAGTTTATTAATTTATTTAAGCTAGTTTTAAGCATACCATAAACGAAACGTTATAAGGAGTCCATACGGCGAACTTGATAAGAGTAGACAACTTCTTTATTAAAATAAATCGAAGAAACCTTACAAGGGCAATGAACTCGATGTATAATCTGATCTCGGAGGCTTACTGCCACAACTATTGGTATCATGAGAGGTTAGATCCCAAGGTATCAGACTACCCTTTGGTTCGTTACTGGACGCCCGTACGGTCATCATTGACAACCTGCGCCAAGTTTTTCCAGTGTCCCGAGAGGATCTAGATGAAGACATTCTGAATAAAACAGTTTCTGATTTCTGGAACTTGATTTTTAACTGATAACAATACCCCGGAATCTTTTCGAATTCACGCTGCAAAAGAATGACAATGACAAATACAGGCCTGACCTGTATGTAATATAGAATGGTGAAAAGAAACTAGCACATCGCTTAGGTAAGTGCTGAAAAGCCAATCGGCGAGTTTACGATGTCCTGTTGCAGTCCATTGTAAATTTCAAATGTTTGAGTAGAAGTCACGTTGGCAATTTTCACAAAGAAGTTTCTACCGGTTAACGTGTCAAAAATCACATATAGCAGTGGCTTAATAAAGACCTTCTAGAAATATAGTATCGAAAGCTTTTTCCAACTCAATCAGACAGGTATTAGTTCTTGATTTTATTCCACTGGATATCCACTTCTCAATCTTCTTACCACCTTCTCGAAGACCGGAAATTTGTCGGATCGAAGTCACCTTTGTTTCTTTTTAGGATTGGTTGCAACAACGCTGTCTTCCAGTGCACTGGATAGTATGCATTATTCAGTGCATTGTTGAACAGGATGTTGTATATCTCTACAGCCACTGGTTACAGATGTCTGAGCACAACATTGAATGTACTGTCGGTTCCCATAGATTTTTTTCTCTTCAATGACTTGAGATTTGGAGACCGTTCGTCGAGGTGAACAGGGTGTTAGTCCCTTTACTGGCGATAACATTGTTTGCCATGAAATCGTCACTGAACCTGGTATAACCAAGGTTCTCTGATCGCCAATCGATATCACTTTGAAGGTAAGAGTGGTGAACTAAGGTTCTGTTTTTCAGATCGTGGTTTAGGCGAATTCTGCATTTCACCTTATGTACTTCCTGGGAAATGGACAGAAACCACTGTCGCCACTTTCTACTGTGGCTTCTCGATCACTGTCATCCAGCACAGCGCTCTCCGGGTCAATGCTCATTGTTCGTAAAAGGCGTTCATTGTCTGACAAAATCATATGGATCCTAGAAACGTCATCTATAAGTGATCCTTCAAGCTGGTATGAAACGATGTGTCCATTTTCCTTTTAATGATCCATCCCTTTGCTGTTGCCGAGTTACGTTTTACTTCGCCTTTCGTTTTTTTCGTCTTCCCGAACATTTTAGATAAATATGCTGGCTTCTTAGTTTCCTTGTTCTTCTGCGAATAGGAGTACACCTCAGCTCTTAGTGCCGTAAGGTCCTAGACGGATTTGATTCTTTCCACGTGACTACTTTCGCGATACTTGGCCAAAATTCGGTGTGTAAAGAGCTCATCCCAGGCATTAATTTGTTCTTTTGGGCCTCTTTACTATCCGAGGGAGAACTCACACACAACTATACATTATACTTACCGACTGACGGAAAATACCGCGAAATAAAGAGTTTTTAAATTTTCGCGGGCAGATTTTGGCCATAGGGAGCCATATTGTTATGGGAACATCTATCAAATCTGTATCAACAGAACACGAGGCAGTCGATTCCTCGTCTTGCACAAGAACTCGGCCTTTCGTAGACTTCAACTTGGCGAATTTTGCGTCGGAGCTTGGGCCTACATCTGTATAAAATCCAACTGACCCAGGAGCTCAAAGTTCATGATCATAGATTACGCCTACGATTTTTTCGCTGACTGGGCTTCGGGGCGTTTGGGGGCGGACCCCAATTTTGATCGAAAAATCATCTTTAGCGACGAGATGCATTTTTGGATGAATGGCAGTGCTAACGTACATACATATATGGGTCCAATCCGCACGAAATTCACCAGGTGATAATGCATCTTCAAAAAGTTACCGCCTGGTGTGGATTTTGGGCCGGCGCGACGGCGTCATAGGTCCCTACATTTTCGAAAACGACGTTGGTGAGGGGGTCACCGTCAATAGCAAGCGCTACAGAACGATGATAACCAATTTCTTTTGGCCCAAATTTAACCATATGGACCTAGACGGCATGTGGTTCCAGTAGCGCGGCAGTGCGTGGCATACAGCGGACACCACGATTGGCATTCTGCATGAACGATTTGAGGGTGAGGGTGAGGCAACGTGATTTGGCCACCAATGTCATGCGATTTGACCCCGCTAGATTTTTTTTTGTGGGGTTTCCTTAACTCGCAGGCCTATGCGAATAAGCCACAATTGAACGTTGTCCTTAAGGTGAACATAACTCAGGCCATCGCTCAAATTCAGCCGAAACTAGGCGGAAGAGTCATTGTAAATTGGACAACTCGTCATATGCCACTATGACATATCCATACATAATGTCATACATGGGCCTTTCAAACAAAAAAAGAATTTTGTCAATACCTCACACACAGCTTGTTTTATTCCATTTCAAAATCTACCCGCCCTTATTGGAAAACCCTTTACAATTTCAATGACATGGGTGTGGCCTCCATTGTTAAACAGCAAGCTTGCTAGTTCGCAAATATATTTCCATCTACGGAATACTTGCTCTATATGAGGTTTGAAACTTAATAAAAACAAATATTTCGGGGAATATAGTAAACAGTTGTTGCTTTCTTAATGAGGATTACATTCAAACTAGATAAGATGCAAGACTCGAGGGTAATAAATATCGGCTCAACCAAAAAGGCGAGGAAGTCATATTAAAACAGGAACCTTTGGAAACGTGACGGTGCCGTATACTATATACACAACGACTTCGCACGCTGAACTAGTTGGTGACGATTGCCTCTGTGGACTATTGCCATAGCTATTTTAGGGAATAAAAAACAATTCGTTCAAGAAACAAGCGTATATTTAAAATATGTTATACATTCAATAGCAAAAGACACGAAATTCACTTGATTAATATAAAGGCATTTGCTTAACACTGTCTCTAGCTCTAGCAAATTGCTCGCTTTCTTCCCGTAAGGATCAGTACAAATAAATTAAAAACTACACATGGGCATATATGTATGAATATTTATGTGAAAAATTGAGTGAAACATATCATAAATTAGCTGAAGTATGAAGTGCGTGAATAATCGTTTGTCGACTAAGGGGTGAGAGTGAGAAAGTTTTACTAATTTTTGTTCTTCTATGAGATTTCGGAAAGAAGCCGAAGTGAAATGCTTGCAATCACGCTAGATCGTAACACAGGATCCTGGCGTCTACTTACTTCTTCTTAGCGCTGGGGCTTGTTGATTGGAATACGGACGAAGCGGACATAAGATTCTCTATATACTGACCGAGAACCTGATTTTCCGAGCGGAGCTTTAGATTTTCCTCCTTAACCGAGTCCACACGCTGTGATAGATCGTCTAGTGTGTTTTGTAGCTCTAAGACTTGTGTGATGAGACGTGCTTTTTCCTCCTTCTCATCCGGACTGATGTCGGGCTCCAGGGAATTGTTCGACGAATCCGGAGTCGAACTGCGATTTGTGTACGACGAACGAAGCGAATCCATCGAACGACCATTCGGAATGTGTTGTGCTTCGTCGTCAGTGATGATTACTATGGAATACAAATAGGTCAGACGAGGATGTAGTTTTTTTCGTAACTCTATTCATCGTACCCTGTGGGTCATCGTCAGCTAAGGGAATGTTATCATCGGGTTCTTGGAGTTTATCGATTAATGACATGGCTACCACTGCTCAAACGACTGTATATCGGATTAAATGCTATTTGTAGTTGTTTAAAGAACTACAGAATGAAAGCAGAAAATTGTTTGCTCTCAACAGCCTCTTATCGAAATTTCTTGTGAGCTGTCAAATTCTGATTAAACTTTCTTGTCGTCTCCAACTGACAGTGCAGGCAACCCTATGATATAAATGTTCTCAAGGGTATGCTTACATTGATATTGGGAGATGAGAATTCAATAAATATTTTAAAAATGTTTCATTTGTAGGAAATCGACATAGAATTCTACTAAATTATATCTTTTAAATTCAATTTACATTTTAGTTGTTTGAAAATAAGAAAATGAGTTAAAAGAAAAAATAAAAAGTTCCTCGTCAAACTGATAAATCGTCAACCACCATTGTCAATAATTTTCATTTTTGGCCAGTTTCATGGATACCTAGCTCAAATATCGGATACACTGAGTTGGCAGACTCCAACATACTACAGTAATTCTGATGCGTTGAAAAGTAGCAATATAGGGCTTGGCTATCCAAAGTAAACCGAGGTATCCATGTGTATCCATATTTTCACTAAGGATAAAGACGCACAAGCTTTCAGATAGGACAATCAATCCCGATTCAATCGGATTCAATGTATGTATATTAATGAAATAAAGGAAAAAAAAATCAATCGGTTTGGTAGCAGTTCACAGTTAATATGTCAACATGAGTTCGCAGTAGTGGTCAGGCAGGACTATCAGTTTGAATACCAAACGTAAAAAAAAAAAAAAAAGTTCGGTTCCGTTTTTATTCATTTTTATTGCTTTTATTCTATCCTTATTTCCTTGGCAATATTGTTTAAATCTAACTTTAAGATATTCTGCTGACTCTCAAATGCACGAAATTTTCCATATAAGATGCATGGCGTTACATTAAACCATACCGGACATATGTATGTATGTATATAGGCTATGATGGGCCTTATTGGGGCCACGTAGCATGATTAAACCGTCTGCGCACGCTATTTAGTGGTTGAGAAAACCTATAAGATTGCTATTGTAAATGCTAGAGGGCTCACCGCTTCCTATTGTAAACCATTTTTAATATAGATTATAGAGCTTTATAACTCTCTTTATCAACACTACTTAGTCGAGATGCAAACCGTATAAATGATTCCAAGTCCTTCTTTCAGTTTGCTAACTACAAAAGAAAATCCGATGGCTACCCAAACTATCTCTCCTTCCATGATGAAACTTCCAATGACCCTCATACCATCGCCAATCTTTTTGCCACTTTTTTCAATCAATCTTTCATCCATGACTTCTTTGCACCCGATCTTACTTATTTCTACTATTTACCAAACTTCTCCCTCGTAGTGCCGACCCCAATATCATCGAAAAAAAACTAAAGCAACTTAATGATGAATTCACTGCTGGCCCCGACGGCCACCCTGCCATATTTAAAAAAAAAAAGTTCTTCCTCCCTTTCTCTACCTCTCTCAAAAATCTTCAGCCTATCCCTTTCTCTAGGTGAATTCCACCGGATATGGTAAACCTCTTTTATAACACCTATACATAAAAGGAGTCCGAAGAATGACATTAACAACTGCCGACCTATTACCAAACCGCAATATACTCAAAATCTTCGAAAGTATACTATTTTGTACGATAATTTTAGTTTTCAATGCAAGTCTTTCATCTCCCCCAGACAACACGGCTTCCTCAAAGGTAGCTCTACAATTCAATTCTTGTCATAGTCAGAGGCACCTCAAGTCCTCATGTCCCATACACCTTACACCAATATCCCAACAATTCAAAACAAATATTTTTCCCACTTAAATTCTTGTCATAGTCAGAGGCACCTCAAGTCCTCATGTCCCATTCACCAGTACAAAAATATCCCAACACCTCAAAAAAAATATTTTCCCACTTCAATTCTTGTCATAGTCAGGGTCACATCAAGTCCTCATGTCCCATACACCATACATCAATATCCCAACACCTCAAAAAAAATATTTTTCCCACTTCAATTCTTGTCATAGTCAGAGGCACCTCAAGTCCTCATGTCCCATACACCAGTACAAAAATATCCCAACACCTCAAAAAAAATATTTTCCCACTTCAATTCTTGTCATAGTCAGGGTCACATCAAGTCCTCATGTCCCATACACCATACATCAATATCCCAACACCTCAAAAAAAATATTTTTCCCACTTCAATTCTTGTCATAGTCAGAGGCACTTCAAGTCCTCATGTCCCATACACCATACACCAATATCCCAACACCTCAAAAAAAATATTTTTCCCACTTCAATTCTTGTCATAGTCAGAGGCACCTCAAGTCCTCATGTCCCATACACCATACACCAATATCCCAACACCTCAAAAAAAATATTTTTCCCACTTCAATTCTTGTCATAGTCAGAGGCACCTCAAGTCCTCAAGTCCTCATGTCCCATATACCATACACCAATATCCCAACACCTCAAAAAAAATATTTTTCCCACTTCAATTCTTGTCATAGTCAGAGGCACTTCAAGTCCTCATGTCCCATACACCATACACCAATATCCCAACACCTCAAAAAAAATATTTTTCCCACTTCAATTCTTGTCATAGTCAGAGGCACCTCAAGTCCTCAAGTCCTCATGTCCCATATACCATACACCAATATCACAACACCTCAAAAAAAATATTTTTCCCACTTCAATTCTTGTCATAGTCAGAGGCACCTTAAGTCCTCATGTCCCATATACCACACACCAATATCCCAACACCTCAAAAAAAATATTTTTCCCACTTCAATTATTGTCATAGTCAGAGTCACCTCAAGTCCTCATGTCCCATACACCAGTACAAAAATATCCCAACACCTCAAAAAAAATATTTTTCCCACTTCAATTCTTGTCATAGTCAGAGGCACCTCAAGTCCTCATGTCCCATACACCAGTACAAAAATATCCCAACACCTCAAACAAAAATATTTTTCCCATTTCAATTCTTGTCATAGTCAGAGACACCTCAAGTCCTCATGTCCCATACACCAGTACAAAAATATCCCAACACCTCAAAAAAAATATTTTTCCCACTTCAATTCTTGTCATAGTCAGAGGCACCTCAAGTCCTCAAGTCCTCATGTCCCATACACCATACACCAATATCCCAACACCTCAAAAAAAATATTTTTCCCACTTCAATTCTTGTCATAGTCAGAGGCACCTCAAGTCCTCAAGTCCTCATGTCCCATATACCATACACCAATATCCCAACACCTCAAAAAAAATATTTTTCCCACTTCAATTCTTGTCATAGTCAGAGGCACCTTAAGTCCTCATGTCCCATACACCAGTACAAAAATATCCCAACACCTCAAAAAAAATATTTTTCCCACTTCAATTCTTGTCACAGTCAGAGGCACCTCAAGTCCTCATGTCCCATACACCATACACCAATATCCCAACACCTCAAAAAAAATATTTTTCCCACTTCAATTATTGTCATAGTCAGAGTCACCTCAAGTCCTCATGTCCCATACACCAATATTCCAACACCTCAAAAAAAATATTTTTCCCACTTCAATTCTTGTCATAGTCAGAGGCACCTCAAGTCCTCAAGTCCTCATGTCCCATATACCATACACCAATATCACAACACCTCAAAAAAAATATTTTTCCCACTTCAATTCTTGTCATAGTCAGAGGCACCTTAAGTCCTCATGTCGCATATACCACACACCAATATCCCAACACCTCAAAAAAAATATGTTTCCCACTTCAATTCTTGTCATAGTCAGGGTCACCTCAAGTCCTCATGTCCCATACACCAGTACAAAAATATCCCAACACCTCAAAAAAAATATTTTTCCCACTTCAATTCTTGTCATAGTCAGAGGCACCTCAAGTCCTCATGTCCCATACACCATACACCAATATCCCAACACCTCAAAAAAAATATTTTTCCCACTTCAATTCTTGTCACAGTCAGAGGCACTTCAAGTCCTCATGTCCCATACACCATACACCAATATCCCAACACCTCAAAAAAAATATTTTTCCCACTTCAATTCTTGTCATAGTCAGAGGCACCTCAAGTCCTCATGTCCCATACACCAATATCCCAACACCTCAAAAAAAATATTTTTCCCACTTCAATTCTTGTCATAGTCAGAGGCACCTCAAGTCCTCAAGTCCTCATGTCCCATATACCATACACCAATATCCCAACACCTCAAAAAAAATATTTTTCCCACTTCAATTCTTGTCATAGTCAGAGGCACTTCAAGTCCTCATGTCCCATACACCATACACCAATATCCCAACACCTCAAAAAAAATATTTTTCCCACTTCAATTCTTGTCATAGTCAGGGTCACCTCAAGTCCTCATGTCCCATACACCAGTACAAAAATATCCCAACACCTCAAAAAAAATATTTTTCCCACTTCAATTCTTGTCATAGTCAGAGGCACCTCAAGTCCTCATGTCCCATACACCAGTACAAAAATATCCCAACACCTCAAACAAAAATATTTTTCCCACTTCAATTCTTGTCATAGTCAGAGGCACCTCAAGTCCTCATGTCCCATACACCATACACCAATATCCCAACACCTCAAAAAAAATATTTTTCCCACTTCAATTCTTGTCATAGTCAGAGGCACCTCAAGTCCTCAAGTCCTCATGTCCCATATACCATACACCAATATCCCAACACCTCAAAAAAAATATTTTTCCCACTTCAATTCTTGTCATAGTCAGAGGCACTTCAAGTCCTCATGTCCCATACACCATACACCAATATCCCAACACCTCAAAAAAAATATTTTTCCCACTTCAATTCTTGTCATAGTCAGAGGCACCTCAAGTCCTCAAGTCCTCATGTCCCATATACCATACACCAATATCCCAACACCTCAAAAAAAATATTTTTCCCACTTCAATTCTTGTCATAGTCAGGCTCACCTCAAGTCCTCATGTCCCATACACCAGTACAAAAATATCCCAACACCTCAAAAAAAATATTTTTCCCACTTCAATTCTTGTCATAGTCAGAGGCACCTCAAGTCCTCATGTCCCATACACCAGTACAAAAATATCCCAACACCTCAAAAAAAATATTTTTCCCACTTCAATTCTTGTCATAGTCAGAGGCACCTCAAGTCCTCAAGTCCTCATGTCCCATATACCATACACCAATATCCCAACACCTCAAAAAAAATATTTTTCCCACTTCAATTCTTGTCATAGTCAGAGGCACCTTAAGTCCTCATGTCCCATACACCAGTACAAAAATATCCCAACACCTCAAAAAAAATATTTTTCCCACTTCAATTCTTGTCATAGTCAGAGGCACCTGAAGTCCTCATGTCCCATACACCATACACCAATATCCCAAAACCTCAAAAAAAATATTTTTCCCACTTCAATTATTGTCATAGTCAGAGTCACCTCAAGTCCTCATGTCCCATACACCAATATTCCAACACCTCAAAAAAAATATTTTTCCCACTTCAATTCTTGTCATACTCAGAGGCACCTCAGGACTTTTGCATTAGTATTGCAAGCTTACAAATGGGACATGTGACAAGATGTACCTCAAATGAGGTGGGACAATGTACCACTTCACTCTCCTAAATGAGTCCCTCATACAAACTCAATAAAAATGCGTGTCCTACCCAACACTACTTCAAACTATCTTCCCTTGGCTTTGAATCCATCTTATTAAAGTGGATATACTCTTACCTGGAAAATGGCTTCTACAGTGTTCGTTTTAGATCTACCCTCTCTAGCCTCTTCCTTGGTGTCCCCCAAGGCAGTCATTTTGGTTCGCTACTTTTTATCCTCAATATTAACGATATTGAAATGGTTATCAAACATTCCAACATCTCATTATACGAAGACGACACTAAGATCATTTCCTCAGAACATGACTTTTCCCTTATTCAATCGGACCTCAGCAGTTTTTCCACCTGGTGCTCCAAGAACTGCCTGGACCTTAACATTTCCAAGTGTCAATTTCTTACTTTATCTCGCAAACATTCCTTCCCCTCTCTACTTTCTCCATATTCAACTCCTGACTGTTCAGGTGATCCGAGATCATTGCGTATTATTTGAATTTATTTATTTAAAGTATAAGCTAACACATAAGATGTATAATCTTTTAAATTGTGAAGCAAACAAGTGTAATTATAAAACAAAAACGAATGACGCGAACGGTCAGCTTGCGTGAGCTGTAACTATCGAGATCGCAGAAGATTGGGAGTGCGTACGTTAAAATAGAGACCAGTAGCGTCTTGACGAGCATTGATTTAATGCTAATTGGGAGACAATTTCCAGCATAGCATAATATACGCAAGACACCGTAGACTCGACCTGTTACATTGGTGATGTGATCCACCCACGTAAGGTGTTGATTAAAGATGACTCCAAGGTTTTTAATAGTCTTTACATAGTCGATGTTGCTTCGGCTGGTTTGGATTGGTGGAAAGTTACTTAAGTCTGGGATAGTATGACCTATGACAATAGCTTGGCTCTTGGTGGAGTTGAGCATAAGTCTGTTTTTATATGACCATCGTGTAACGGCATGGAGATCCTCATTTAACTGCGCAGTAGTATCTACCTTTAGGTGGAATGGGTAGCTGATGTATAATTGGACGTCGTCTGCGTACATATGTACCTTACAGTGTTTGAGAATGGTAGGAATTAGCGACAACAGTAAGGGTCCCAGTATAGATCCTTGAGGGACCCCCGTTTTGGTTTTGAGAAAGCTGCGATCTCCAAGGTAATTCCTAATGAGTCTTAGGTAATATTTTAGTAATATTTTAGTTTTTTGAGAAGGATTTCATGTGGGACAGTATCGAATGCTTTAGAGAAGTTTAATAATACTAACGATATCTCATGGTCCTTATCAATTTCATAGCGAAAGTCTTCAACAATCTTTAGTAGCGCGGAGGTGCAGCTGTGTTTTGGCCTGAAATCTGACTGAAAACCTTGGATATGAATGGCAGTATAGCGATCGGGCGATATTCCTTATCAGTATTATTTCCATGTTTAGGAACGGGTAAGATTTTAGAGGCCTTCCAGGAATCAGGGTAGACGGAGATGGTAAGGATGCTATTAAATACGTATGTGAGAGGTTTTAAGACGGTGTGGATGACTAGTTTTAAGGATTTGGTGTTCATGAAATCCAAGCCAATGGCGCTAGATTTGATTGCAAGGGTCGATTTAAGCACATCCTCTTCGTAGATTCTAGAAAAACCAAAGCTATAAGTCAAGTTGGGCATATTATGGGAATCTATAATGCCGAACTCGTTCGGATCCCCCTTGTTATTGTCAGAGAGAGATGCGACTGAAGCGAATTTCCTATTTAGCTTTTCGATATTAATGTCTTCTAAAGTCTGCGACCAGAAACTCAATTTCTTTGCACATATCATATCATTCGGCTTCGTGAAACGATGGTCTAAAGAGTTTTCCAATCCCTACGCCACTCGATCTCTCTGCATAACCTTTGTTCGCAATATTCTCGAATACGCCTCTCAAGTGTGGTCTCCTTACCATCATACACACATTTCCAGAATCGAGAGTATTCAACGTCGTTTTGTCCGTTTTGCTCTTCGTGGCTTACCCTGGGACAATCCTCTGATCCTTCTTCCCTATCAAGACCGCCTAAAACTTATTAACTTGAACTCGCTGGAAGAACAGAGAAGGATATTCGACATCCTTTTCATTCATCGATTCCTCTCAGGTACTATAGACTGCGCGACTCTATAGAACTCTATCTTTTTCAACACGAACCCTCGAAATATACGAAATCCACGTCTCTTCTATCTACTCACCTCTCGTACCTCTTATGGCTCCAATGAATCTATCTCCTGTATGCGGCGGAATGTTAAACCGAAAACTGTTTCGATTACAACATCAGCGCTCCTTGCCTAAAACTCCGCCTCAATCGCCGTCTTTCTTAGTTTCCTAGATTTTAAGTTAAATTAAGAATGTAGCTTGAATTAAGGGCAATAAATGAGGGTATTGCCTCCACCAAAATTAAAAATTAAATTAAACCAATAAAAAATCCTACTCGAATAACGCTGTAGCATTTATTAATAGATTTCCTTTCCCTAGACAATACATAAACCATGTATAGTCGGCAATTTGGCATGTCTAACCTGATGAGCTTGTGAAACAGACCAACAGATACCAAAGCCATCGGATGTTTATTTCGTTGCTACCCCCTGTAGTGCACTTGCCTTGAGAAAGATTCTCTATAACACCATTTCTGGAAGAACAGTGAACCAGTATTTACGTCTGATTGCTCCAACAGATAGCAGAAGTCTCCAACAAAACCAAAAAAAAATTCTAAGTTCGTACATGGGTTGTTTTGCCTTATTTCACTGAATGTCGGAAACCAGTTTGAAAGTTGATCAGAACCCAGAGCCTAACTAACATTCGGAAGTAAACTGAACAACGTGGTGAGAATATCTACTGCTTCAAGTGGCAAGTTTCTTAAAATGACGTTTGGGATACCATTTATTTTCGTCAACTTCTGAATTTTAAGTGAGTCTAGAATGCACAGGAGTTCATCCTTTCCTAATAAATACCAGCGAACAATAGAAATTTGGCGAAAATGCTTGTCGCATAGTTTTTATCATTGAATGTGGTGAAACCGCTATTTTCAGATCGTCAATTCTCTATTTCTACCCAAAGCCATGAGAGGATCAAAAAGGCTGTATTTTCAAGCTCGTTAATGCGATGAACAGAGCTGCTCACTGCGTACATAGACACGAAGAAATGAACTTTCGTGGGTGCATCCTCGACATCAAAAAAGTTTAACCAGTTAGTCCTGTGTGAACCGCCTCATATTAAGAGTTGGAATTAGTTTGTAACGTTTTACCAGAGATGGTATAGGTAGTACATTCATTCTTCATCTATTATCTACGCCAAATATTTTTCGTAAAAAGCCTGTTATCAAAACTTTGGACATAGACTGGCAATTAAAGGAGCTTCAAAACGGCATAAGGCAGTAAATAGAAAAAAATTATAGCTGTGTCTAAATCTATTCTATTCAGGTTGGTAGGTATTAGCACGAGACTTATTATCTAGGAGAGAAACTAGGTCAGTTTTACCCAGAACATATCCGGTCCATAACAGAATCAGACAACTGTAGAGAAATAAGGTACTCTTCTCATAGTCGTCATGTGGAAGATATTGACCGCTTGGTCAAGATAAAGAAGTGGCCCACAATGATAGGTTTGTTGTAACTGTTGAAAATCTTGACATTCAATATTAGCTAGTTGTCCAAAGTATGGGTGAATATTGCCCTAAATAATTCATATCGAAATACGAACTGGTTTCCTCAAAGTGCTATTAAAGGCTTAACCCCTGCTAGCCAGCTCGTCTTCTCTCTCGTTGCTTTCAAAGCTAACGTGCATGCGAAAGTATCAGTAATCAACTTGATGCATTGATTGTCAGTTTGGGGGTATGTAAGAAAGTATGTTGCTAATTAGGAAACATGCTTTTTGTATCGCGAAAGCTCTGCCTGGGCAAAACTCTCGTGTCTTGTAATTTTTCTGGGAAGCTACCTGTGCCAACACCACAGTCCATACTCGGACCGTTCGTTTAGATCTTTAGATTTTCGTATTGTAGACTCTAATCATCCTAGTGCTTCGTCATTTCTTTTTGGTCAGAAATCCAAATGAGAAGCAAATTTAAAAGGGGCCAAACCAACAAATTAATTCTTCAAGTCTGACCTCCCTGTATAAGTTAACAAACACTTTCCCACATTCCCACATTCCCACTTCCCAATTCTCTCATTCTCCCATTCTCCTAATCCAACACCCAGACGTACCGAACACGAATCCCATATCCATATTTTCCCACACCCAGCCGACGACCTTCATCGAACCTGACACAGGAATCCGCCCGACGACCTGCACTGAACCTGTCCCACGGTTTCGCAAGCGGAAATGCAACATCAGCGGAACAGCGGAACTACGAGGGAATAGCTGACCTCATGTCTAGAATAAGTTATTATAAAATATGTTAAGATAGATTTTAAGTTCAGTTGCGGTGTGCGAGCCGAGTAATAAAGATCGCTTTTTTTTGGCTAAACTACTAGAAGGGAAGTTAACTTATATAGCCATATCTTTGACAAATAAGTCGAGAGGGAGCAAGGGTTTTTTTTTTTTTTTTGTGATGCGCCAAACGGATGTCGAATCTTCATACATACTAGTGGCCCGTACCACTGGCATGTACGATTCACAGACCCTACCCAGTTTCTTCGATCATGCACCTACGTACTAAACAACACCCTGCACTGTTTTGCCACACTCCCCGCGGCACTTCCGCAATTCATGCTACTCCTGTGCTTGTAAGTTTCCTTCTGCTTCTACTGCTATTGTTGCCTCTGCTGCTTTTCTTGGAGCTTCTACTCTCCTCAACTCTGTCTGCACATTCTTGGTTAGTGCGAAGATAGTCAGTCAGTATTCCTTCGACTCCACCACTCGCTGAATTATATTTTCTGATCCTGGTAGAATAGTTATCCGATCTGCGAAGCGCCATTCGAAGATCACGTGCCTAACGTCTTCCTCTTGGCTTGGACTGTCTTGAAAAAGAGGAAAAGTATCGTGTCTGAATCGATATAGGTATTTACGGTAACCACCGTGGCCAGAGAGGAACTGCGTGAGATGCTAGGTGCAGTTTCCTTGTGTTCGATTTCGCCATATATCGATTGATGGAATCAGGGTATATGTTATCCTATCCAAATTGCCATTGGGCAATCGAGCGCGACCTTTCTTCCTCCTTGATTTTCCTTACATCCCCGGCTTCGGTTAACCTTGACGGTTTTCTCCGATAGATCCTTTTCATCTTCTCGGTGAGAATGTTAATGGGGATCGGACCAGTAATGGTAAATCCTCAGGGCACATAGCCGGTATACCGATGATAGTTTTCGGCAAATTTTCTTCCTCTTAAGCGCTTCGACTGACAAAATGACTGAGCTCATCACTCTACTCATCCGAGTCCTCTTTGCATCTTCCAGCCCACCAACGTTGGGCAGTAGTCTGGAGAGTACCATTTGCAGTGTAGATGGCTTTTTGCTCACATAGTCTGCGTGTGATTTGAACCTCAGTCTGTTATCAAGCATCACTCCTAGGTATTTAAACCCTTCCTTGGATCAGATATTTTAGTTGCCGACTCGAAAATCGATGTGTTCTACGGTTTTTCTGCTTGTTATAAGGAGTGCCTCCATCTTATGGTCTGCCAGTTCAAGGCCTGCAGATTCAAGCCACTGATTATTCTGGGCAACTGCAGCGTTTATGGCTGACTTAACTTCGTGTGCATGCTTTGCAACAACTAAGGGAAACCTTAGTCGTAGAACTCCGTCATACATCAGATTCCAAAGGAGGGGCCCAGCACCGATCCCTGAGGAACCCCGGAGGAGATGTCATAATATTTGATCCTTTCTTCCGTGATACACATCAATTTTCTATTTTGGGACGCTATCCTTAGCAGGTAGTACAGTCTTTCCATTTTCGTTAGCGACCTTCTTATCAGGTAGAATCGGCAGAATTAAACGCGTTTTGGCCGTCTAGTGTCATCACTGCACAGTATTTCTTTGACCCTCGCCTCCACGAGTGTCGTGCTATGACTTCAGATGCCATATCGACTACTTTTTGAATTGCATCGACAGTAGAGCGTGCCTTTTTGAATTCATACTGGTGGTTTGATATGGCTCCTTTATCCTCTGCTCCAGTCAATAGCTCCAGAATATTTCGCATTGAGGCTATTAATTTAAAAATTCAAGACCAATATCCACCTTTCAACTTCCATAATAAGAAGTGATTTTGAGTTTAAATTGACGGTTTTTGAGTAAACTGTCCAAAAACAGAATACGGTCAATTTATTATACATTTCCAGACCATAATATTTTATGAATGCTTAGAGATGAGTCTGGATATCCCTCCTTAGTTCTCCTCCGTAGTGCTTATTGTCGATCGCATTTCTCGGCTTCAGAGCCACTTTCTTGACTGGATTTTGAGTTAAGCAGTTGGCGCGACTTCAGGTCGAGCCTATTAAGTCAAATCTTGGGTGGTTCCTCCATGGTAACATAGCTGCCCGGGCTCGCAAAGGGGCTGGTTCAAGAAATTTGAAAATGCTACGTAATTGCCCCGTAATGCTTATTGTCGATCGCATTTCTCGGCTTCAGAGCTACTTTCTTGACTGGATTTTGAGTTAAGCAGTTGGCGCGACTTCAGATCTAGCCTGGTCAAATGTGTTTAAGTTGCACTTCCTGACGCTAGTACACCGTAGCGTAGCCTCGACTCCACAAGTGCGTGGTATACTTGTTTTTATACACACGTCGTTACTTTGTGTTTGTACTGCAAACAAGCGAGCGCAAACAACGACCCCCTCAATTTTCTACGTAGATAGCTTATGTGCGATTCCCAGAGAAAATATGAGTCAATGATGACGCCTAGATACTTGTATGTTTCAACGACTTCAATTTGTTCGCAGTCAGACTCTCTGGCACATTTAAAATTTAAAAGTCCGCAAAACAATATGTGACGAAGCATACATCAGGCTTCGAATGTGCATAAGTTTTGTTTTCGACCCGTTTAATATCAGCCTATTATCATGACACCATTTTGCTACTTTTACTGCACGAAGCAGTCCTTTTCCCTTTGTTGTTGTTAGTCTTGATCCCCAATATGTATTTTTTGCATTAAGGGTGTGAAGCAGTATCAACAGGTAGACCTACCTATTGGCCAACCGACTTTTTCATAGTCAAAAATATAGCAAGGAATTATATGCAAATTAATGAAAGTCAAGATCTAAGCTCACAAGGGGAAGGCACGACCAACGGGAAACGGATTTGCCTCATTTTTTGCATAGTGATAGTATTCCATGTGGGTATTCCATCAGTGAAATAGTAACACGCAACGCTCAGAAATAAGCGAGAAAATCGCGTTTGAAGTTTTACCTAGTGGCTTATGAGTAAATTACATTAAGCCCTGTTTGACCATGCGGTGGCGTAAGTGGTAACGCTCTCGATTAGTGCTCTCGCTCGCTTGGGTTCGTGCCCTACCTCTTCGTTTTTTTTTTTTTTTTGTTATTTATTTATCGAACCGAAGGAAACTGCAACTGCTGATAAGCAAATATGTTTGTTTATTTTGAACCTTTTTTTTCGAAAACAATTATAATTAGTGCATGTATTTGCACAGCTGCATTGCTTTTCTTATGATGCATCTCTGACCAATCATTCATTCGAGAAATTTTTGAATACAAAGAAGTATACCTAACGGTACCACAAATCTTGTATCCCAGCTGTTAGGACGCGAAGTGTACATCAATTCTGCCAGTTCGTTTTCAAATTTCGACACACGAAGAGACGTATTTGTGCAGTGAAATTTACAATTTTTTTTCCAAAATGTAATCAAGTGAAGTAAGTTCTTCACATAGTCATGAAAAAAGTGATAATGATTTGTTAAAGCAACAGCTTAAAGATGGAGTAGTATATTATCAGAATTTGCTTTTCGAAAATGATTTAATTACAAATACGACATCTGATACTATATCTGCAGAAGCGATTTTAATTGGTGAAGAATTGTATATCAGTACATTAGATATGTATGTTAAGTGAAAAGCAGTTCATCAGTGATGAAGAGTTGATTCATGATCAGGGAGAGTGCATAGATGGACATTTCGAAGCAGTTGAAGATAATTCATCTGATGATTGATAAAAAAAAACGAAGAGGTAGGACACGAACCCAAGCGAGCGAGAGCACGAGTCGAGAGCGTTACCACTTACGCCACCGCATGCTCAAACAGGACTTAATTGTCAGACCACTCACCCATTCTATTGAGCCTAGACGCTAACTTTCTACCAAGTGACAACAAATGTATTCTTACAAACAAACGCACAGACTAGGCAAGCTTCAGAGTAAGACTTCAAGATAAAATTGGTCGACATACACTTATATAACCTAAAGACCAACTTGACTCAGAGCTTTCAGAGCTTGAGCAATTTATCCAAAATATTCAAAATATCCAAAATATACACTCAGTATCAAAACGAGGAGTTAATTGCCCCAAAGCGTAGAGCAAGAAAGAAATGGCATATAACCTCCCCTTATAAATAGAAAAAATGTAATTCCAGACCATCAATTCGGCTTTCGCATGAAACATTGACCGATTGATCAGGTTCATTGAATGACCAACGTAATCGAAAAAGCACTTGAAGAAGAGATTGTCCTCGATGTAGCATTCGATAAAGTTTGGCACGAGGGATTAGTCCATAAACTTAAAAAGATACTACCTTTTGAGCTAGCTAGATTTTATAGTCATACATATCCGATAGCTACTTTCGCATAAAGGAAAAAAAAATTTTCTTTTTTCTTTTTGGAGGTTGCTGCTATCTGTTGGAGCACTCAGACACAAATACCGGTCCATTGTACTGCCAGTAAGACCCCGCCGAGGTGAGAAGCCGCAAAATAATCATTCGATGGCGTTGGTGTTATCGGGATCCGAACTCGCTCATCTTGCAGACTACCCTTTGCGCCATGGCGCTCTAAAAAGATACTTACCCAGAGTTAAAGAAAATCAAAGAGGGTGTACCTCAAGGAAGTATCCTTGGGCCAATTGTCTATCTTCTTTACACTCATGATATACCAACCCTGGAATACAACATGATAGCTACATTCGCCGACGACACAGCTATAATGGCAGTCGCAAACAATAATGAGGATTCAACTCACAAACTGCAAGAGGCAATCTTCTACATTCAAAATTGGACCAAAAAATAGAAAATTCGTTTAAATGAATCGAAACCCGTACATGTCGATTTTATAAATAAAAAGACAGAGTCCATACCAGTACATGTTAACAGCCTCGGCATGACTCTAGATGCGAAACTCCGCTGGAAAGCCCATGTAAGAAAAAAAAAGAGAAGAGATTGGTATCCGTTACAAGAAAATGCATTGGCTCTTAGGAAGGCATATAAGCTTGTCAACACAAAACAAAATCTTGCCTTATAAACAAATTTGGACTTATGGTATTCAGCTCTGGGGTTGCACCAAAAAAAGCAACATAGAAGTTATTAAAAGCTGTTAAGAAATATTTTTAATGCGTCTTTCTACATAAGTAACGATGACCTCTACAGAGACCTCGGCGTGGAACACGTATGGATTGAAATTCAAAGATTTGCTACAAAACACCAAGAACGACTCTTGCACCACACAAACCGTGAAAGTATCCCTCTCAATATATATACGTTTAATATATCAATATTAAACCTTGTTCTAACATTTCTTTCATAATTTGAGTCAAAATAAAATTGCTAAATAGTCCTAAGACAAGATTGTAATATTTAAAAAAAAAAATTGGTACTTTGTTGAGCTCCTCTTGCATCACCTTATTTGCATCTTCCACTGACGGACGACATATTTTTGCCGTAGTGTTCCGTTTACTTTTTTTTTAAACACTTGGGCATTTAATTTGTGTACAAAAGAAAAAGTAGAGGTCCAAGTTTTGAATGCTGCGGTACCCCGTATTGACTTTTATGTTTATCACTATAGCAATTTTTGATTTTTGCGCTGAATGTCTTATCTGCAAAGGAGTTTATTAATCAGTCCGACAGCCTGTCTCTAATTCCTACGTCTGTAATGTGCTGATGACCTTATTGTGATCAAGGGTATCAAATGTATCACTGAAATCCAAAAAAAGAACTAGGACATGATGACGTTTGCTTTGAACTGTATTTATTACATTTGCAAAGTCGCCAAGAAGTTTATTTGTACTCTTTCCCTTCGTATTGGCTCTTGCAGATCAAATGATGCTTTTTTACAAGAAACATCCTAGAGTTAATAAGGAATACTGCTTTAAAGTTATGCCCTATTTGCGTGAAGCAATACGAAGAAAACGTCCGGACTTGTGGGAGAAAATGCATAATTGTTGCATCACAATATTTCACCTGCGAGCTCATCGTACCTTGTGCGTAATTTGGTGGCTAAAATCAATACTGTAATCACCGGACTAGACCCTCTACGAATATATTTTTGTCGAAAACTGAAAAAACCGAGAGCAATTTGCCGAGATTAAGTAGATACTCGTAAAGTCGCATATCAGACGTGCTTTGAGGATTGGAAAAGGCGCTGACAAAAGTGTATTATATTTAAGGGGATTACCTTGAAGGAAATCTATTACAACATACAAGCATCCCCAAATACCCGTCAATCGCTTTTAATGCCTTGACCTTGGTTCGGAACATGATCGTCCGGAAATCGAATTTCACCAAAATACCCACTTTGGCTATTACGAAGTGATGCTATTAACACCAAGCTCGTAAGATTCAAAAAGCAAGAAACTCCCAAGGAAATCTACACACAAACTTTCAAGGAATTCGTAAGCTTCTACATATATTGAAACTTCGTGGCACATCATATATATCGACGGTTCTCAAACTGATAACTGCACCAGCTATGCTATCGTAGACGACACCGGACAAGTTTTACGCGCCGCAAACTTCCCAGGTTATCTTTCGATTTTTTCTGCAGAAGCTTTGGGCCTTCTAGAAGTAACAAAAGTCTCTAGCGTTGTCCGCAGAAATATTTTAATTTGCACAGATAGCCTCTCTTCCGTTAACACGGTACTGAATGTTAACTATTGCTCCATCATCAATATCTACATCATCAATAAAATACGGGACAACATCATACAAATGCAACCTAAATTTAAAATTATTTGTGTATCAGGACATGCAGGTATAAAAGGTTTCAATAAATTTATGCACTCCCAATGGGACTTAGCAGACCACGCCAATTACCTTGGCGTGATACTCGCCAGGAAGCTCAACTGGAAATTGAATGCGGAAGAACGCATCAAGGAAGCAACAACTGCGCTATACACCTGCAAAAAAGCGTTGGGCACCAGATGGGGTATCAAACCCCATATTACCCATTGGCTGTATACCGCGGTTGTTAGACCTATACTAATGTACGGAGGCCTTGCCTGATGGCCGGCACTGTGCAGATCTAACTATTGCAAACTTTTAAGCAGAGTTCAAAGGATGGCGTTAACAGGGGCACTGCGAACAACTCAGCAGTCCTCGAAACAATGCTTCACCTATTCCCCTTGGATCTCTTTGGCAAGGAAAAGGCAAACAAATCGGCGCTGCGACTTAAGGAATCCGCTCACTGGAAGTTGCTCCGAAATAGGGCACGCTGGTATTTTACGCCAAAGCAATGATCTAAGTGAAGTCATGGATTACTTAATCCCGACCCTAGACTTCAAAATTCTTTATAAAACAACAATTCCCAACCGACCACAATGGAAGAAGAATAAATTTCCAAGAAAAGGCATTGCACTGGAAATATACACAGACGGGTCAATGGTGTCTATGCACCGACCCTAAAAATCAGCCAATCCTTTAGACTACCGAACCATTCCAAGCTGAATTAACGGCAATTCGTGAGGCCGCCAACTGGCTGTCTGTGAGATCGATGAACAGCAAAGACATCGTCATCTACACAGATAGCCAAGCTGCAATAAAAGCACCCGAATCACCAATAATTAGATCAAAATTGGTCAGGCACTGCCGCCCGTCTCTAAATGAGATATCGAGTAGATGCTGGGCATAGCGAAATACCAAGTAATTGTGAAGCAGACGAACTAGCAAAAATAGGCACCACACTGGAGCTCTCGACTGTTAAAGCGGAAATCCGCCCACCAATGGAAACGCAAAAATATAAAATCTCGAAAATGCACTGCAACAGGCAAATGAGAGATGGCAGGATCTTGAAACATGCAACTATGCGCGACAAACCTGGCCCAGGTATTGCTAACGTAAAACCGCAAAGTTGCTAAAAATACGCAGGCAGAATATAAGCAGCTTAATCGGAGTCCTAACAGGAAATTGCGCCTTATGGAAATATGCCGCAAGATTAGGACTGCCATACAACGACTACTGCAGTAGGTGCCATGATGAGGAAGAGGAAGAATCTTCATCCCATCTACTATGCAATTGCTCTGCTCTAGCTGTCTCAAGAATACGATTTCTGGGAGAATATTTCCTTAATAAAATAACGGATCTATCGGAAATGGCGATCAACAAAATATCGAATTTTATTGAGCACTCAAAATGGTTCCAAGAGTAACGGTGACCAAGTCGATTCAAGTGATATTTTCTTATAACCGCTTTTTACGGAGGGAAGCCATCTAATCTAAACTAATTTAATCTACACTACCAATGGGACCGTAAAATAAACGAAGCATGGAACCATTACACCCACCACTATTCGAACATCCACCCGAAGGCCGTTCTAACCGTTTACCCTTCAAACACAAACCTTTGATGAATAAATGCTTGATCAGGCTCCGACTTGGACACACTCAAGCAACCCATGGCCATCTTCTAAACAAGGACAACCCCACAGCTATCACCTATGCCAAACCGTATATATGTAGGTATGTTTAGCATCACCTTAGAATATATTGTCCAACAATAAACCAACTTTGTTCAAGCCTTTCCAACAAAAACCTCATCCACCTCCTATCCAGCCCCTTCGATCAAAATATAGAAATTGTATATAAACTTTTAAAATTACTCAAGTTAAATAACCATACCTGTTTTGTCACCCTAGTCTTCCTTTTATAACCCTGTTATTATATAAAACAGCCGAAGGCCCTAGCAGCTAGTGCTGCACAAAACATGTTAAATGTAAATTTATTTACCTTTTATAGTAATTAATAATAAACATTTATGGACATTTTTTGAAAAAAAATAAAGTCACCATATTTTTTTAACAAAAAATAATCAAAAAGACCAAGTAATTTTGGCACGTGGTGTTTTCGTATTCTCAAGATGAGATGCATTAACTTGATTTCGTTGGTTACTATAAGCTTTTGGACGGTAAAGCAGATTCTAAGCAGATGGACACCATGATTTAACTCAGACAGAAGGTCCACAGGAATAGCTGAGGCATATGCGAAACAAAGATCTTCTGCAGACACAGTTGGCCTATCTGCGAAGGGTAAATTGAACAGGGAGTTCATATGAACAAAAATAGATTGGGACCAACAACATACCCTTGCAGTACATCTAAATTGAACAGGGTGTTTTCAGGAAATTGGCTGGTAAGTTTTCAGGCGTTATCAATGAAAAAAAAGGACCAATCCAGGGTTATTCCAATACTGTGTCACTTTATTGTGTCCTCATGAAACTCCGAATTTTTTAAAAAATAATAAAAAAGAGGTCAATGTTTCATACATTAATTTGCCTACAAGTCCAGCCGCGTTAAAACCAAAAAAAAGGTTTTCTTAGAAAAAAATGGTTCGGGTTTTTTTTTCATTTCTCAAAAACTACAAGACATTTTTGCATCCGGTTTTCTGTTTTTAACTAAAAACTAATAAGAGAATTGAATTTTTAAAAAAAAATTAGTACTTAATCTATATATATAAAAAATTGTTGCAAGTTTTGGTGTGACTTTATAACTCACGAACGGTCTAACCGAATTTGATCAAACTTTCAGGGTTTGTTTGTATGGTCGTGTAGATGGTTTATGGTTACGAAATTGGTTGAGGCGTTCGTGAGTTATGGTCTTTTATATCAATATCTGACTCTGCTCATATAAAAAAAAAAAAAAAAAAAAAAAAATATGTAGGCGCACATTGACACTTGTGATTATTATACGATTTTTTTGTATCGAGCTCCGATTTGAAACGAAATATTTTGAATTTATTTGCTTAAGCCCGAACGTGTTTGTGACAGCGCTTGCCGGTAAGTATTGTTATTTCATTGTTTATGGTATTGTTTCATTATCAACCGTGCAGACTTTTCGTTTGCGTTTGGATGCATTTTTAATGGGGTTTAGTTGCGGTGAATGTGGAGGTGTTTGGATTACTTAATGGCAGTTGTTACGTAGCCATTCACGAACGATATGAGTTTTATGTATCGAGTCGTTGTCCTGATAAAATTTAAAGTTTTGCAAAATTCCCATTCTTTCCGCACCTACTCTTAAATTTTTCTTTAGTATGTATAAATAAATCTTCTTATTCATAATATCTTTTGTAATTACCAAATTTCCAGCAACTTTAACCCATATACACCCCCTCCATGTTTAACAACTGGTTTTATATGTATTTCAATTTTCGAACTCTTTATTTGCTTTCTGCCATACCATTATCAAATGTTTCATCAACAATCGTTTCCGAAGGGATTGTGCTTTTTTTTTGTTTTTTTTTTCTTTTCTATATTTCATGCAGGTTCAAGAGTGTACGCTCTTTTAATGTTTGTCACACAACCTGGACGGGGTGCAGGTGGTTTGTGTCGAAGATGTTGGTTCACTACTCTCCGGGGGGGAGGTTGTCTTGGGATTCGAGAGATTCGACTGAATTTGTCGCGTTGTTTGTAGTTTTACAGTAATTTTATTCCATGCCATTAAGATGTTATATTGGAAATGTACACGCAGAATACGCAGAGTATGAATTTTGAAGTGATCTTATGCTGCGAGTGTTGCGAGTGTGCCTTTATCAGCATTTATTGATCATCTCTCATTCACAACTTGTGTTGTTGCACAGTTTTTTTTTTCCGTATAGAATTTTTTTTTGGCTATGGCCAGACTTGAACTACAGACCTTCCGCATGCGTTCTTCTTTCTCCGTTAACTTTTCGGTTGACCCAATTGTTTCCTTGATTCGATCCTGCCTTCAGTTTTGTATCTTCGAACAATATCGTCGACTTGGCTTTATGTTTAGAATTACAACAATTTATTTGTAAGTTTCAGCTTTTTTATAATGGAAAATGACAAGATATCGCTCTCCTAAAGTTAATTTTTTCCCTTTTTAGCCCATTGTGATTTTTTTGAATAGAACTAAATAATCTGTTTATTTTAATAGTATTCCAGTAATTAACTGTGTAGTTTATTAAAGCAGATTCTAGAAAAAGAAAAGAAAAACGGAATAGTAATGGAAATGCTTACATTTCGACTTTTTACGTTTACACCTCTATCGGTTGTTTAAGCAAACACGTTTCATTACATTATTATATTATTTTTTTGTGCAGTACGTAGAGGATAATATATTAGTTAAAAATAATGAAAAATAATCAAATTGATCTTAAAATGTAGACACTCACTGTACGTATCAGTGAATTATTACATTTTTTATACGTAGAAATTATTTGAAATGCCACGTCCAAGACGTTCAAATATTGGAAGACGTACACGTCATTCGAGCCAAGTAACAACCAATCGAAGATCACAAACTGAACGAGATCGTAATCAAGTAAATTCATCACGGAGGGAACAACGTAGACGTATAAACCAATTGGTTGATAACGCAAGCACGAGAGCAAGGCAAATAAATCGACGCACGCGTTCCTCAATTCAAAGCGTACGACAAATGGAATTGGCAGCTTTTAATTACGATAGCGCAACTAATTATAGTATTCATTCTCATATTGGCCAAATGAATAAAAAATGTGTGCATTGTAATGCATTAAAATTTATGAATGAAACGCCTGGCATGTGCTGTGCTGGTGGGAAAGTTATATTGCCTACTTTAGAATCTCCACCAGATGCCTTGCGTTCATTAATTTATGCCAATTCACCAACGTCAAAGCATTTTTTAAGAAACATTCAAAACTATAATTCATGCTTTCAAATGACATCTTTTGGAGCTACAAATATAATAAGAGATGGATTTATTCCGACGTTTAATGTAAGTACATCGAATAGAGTAAATGATATAAAATTTGATTTATGTTCCGTCCCTATATTTGATGTCTTAAAAAATTCAGATTCGTCATCATCATAATATGGTATTTCAATATTACAGATCCAAGGACAGATATACCATAGAGCTGGATCATTGTTGCCATTCCGAGATGCTGATCATCAGTTTCTACAAATATATTTCATTGGTAATGAAAACAGTGAATTGAATCAGCGTTGTGCAATTGCTTCGAATACAAGAAGAGAAATCGTGCGTGAGCTCCTAAAAAACATTGCCTGTCATTCCCAGATCAACTCCAGCTGATGAGATTAATGCATGTTTGAAAAGTTCGTTTCTTTGGGCAAATGTACAGAAATTATCCCTTGATATAAATATGCGTGTACGTCTTCAAAATGATCGATCAGCGCTTGAGTTTTCAAAGCAATTGTTGCAGATTGGCAATGACAAAATTACAAGTGACTTAAATGGCTTTATCAAATTACCAAATAACTTTTGTACAATTGTAACATCAAAAGAAGAACTAATTGATCGCGTTTTTCCAAACATTGTTGAAAATTATAAAAATCATATTTGGTTAAGAGAACGTGGAATTTTAGCATCAAAAAATGCAAATGTTAATGACATAAATTTTCAAATACAACAGAAATTGCCAGGTGAATTTGTATCATACAAATCTATTGATACGGCGACGAATAACGAAGACGCGGTAAATTATCCGACTGAGTTTTTGAATTCTTTGGAACCACCCGGCATGCCACCGCATCGTTTGAATTTAAAAGTTGGATCATCGATCATACTTCTTCGAAATCTCAATGCACCAAAACTTTGCAATGGAACGAGACTTTCCGTCAGAAAATTAATGCCCAATTTGATCCAAGCAACAATTCTCACAGGGAAAGCAGAAGGAGAAGTTGTACTAATACCGCGGATCCCATTAATACCAACAGAGATGGCATTTGAGTTCAAACGTCTTCAATTTCCTGTACGTTTATCATTTGCTATGACCATAAACAAAGCTCAAGGGCAAAAACTTCAAGTGTGTGGAGTGAATTTAAAGGAACCGTGCTTTTCTCACGGACAACTACATATATGTAGCATGTTCCCGAGTAGGAGCACCCAAAAATTTATTTCTTTATGCACCAAACAATCAAACCAAAAATGTTGTATATAAAATTGTATTGCAATAATTAACTATTTATTTTTCCAAATAAGAAAACTAAAAGAAACCACTGAATTTGAGTCAATGTTAATATGCGCGCCCAGCGAGGCACGCCGGAAACAGCTAGGATATATAATTTTGATTTTCAACTATTACTGAACTTATTTCTTTTCAGTACTCTTAGTAAAAAACTGAATTAATTTTGAGGCGGTACGAAGTTCGCCAGGTCAGCTAGTTACATACAATTTTGAAAAAAAATAGTTGGACATTTTTTTTTTTTCAAAACTTTGAGTTTGAAAATTAATTTCTCAATAACTATTCCTTAAAACAGCTTCGTTTAAAAACAAGATGAAAGAAGAGGTTTATGGCTTTACAAAAAAATAATTCACGGCATTGTGGATGCAACTGTTGATTTTTAATATTTTTTTTTCCAAATTAAGTCAATTTTTTAGAAAATTGCCCCTCTCGGCTAAACGGGGGGGAATAGACCCTACCCTCCCATATGATTTTTTTCTTGTCTTGACCAGACCTACACGCTCACATGTCAGTTAACATGTACCGAACATTAACTTTCCGTTTTATTAGCACACAGACTTAGGATTGTATGCAGAACTACGAAACCTTAAACGTATTCAGGAGTATGCCGTGCTGAACCATACCGAATGCTTTAGTAACATCTACAAACATTCAAGAGCAAAAATGTGATTTATTTGATTCGAAGGTGACCAAAGCATTTAATCGGAAGTAAAGTTTTGTTGACGAAACAAACCTTGTCGTACCCAAGCTAGGAATAGTTCAAACGGAAATGCGAAGGAGAATTTGAAAACAATGCAACTCGAAAAAGATCGAACCCTTTACTCTCTCCAGGGCGCACACTTCGCACTCACTGTACCACAACATCTCGTTCAGTCGTGCCAACCTCGCCATATCAAATTCCCTACATTTGTCAAACTCGACCAGAGGACAAAAAAAATTGTCGTAGCCTAGTTTTTCTCCCAAGTGCTTTCTCGTCTGTTGCAGTTTACTTTGATAACTCTCATCTCCTACCAAATCAACTATCCAACAAACTCGTGAAAATGATTCAAAAACATAAAAAACCGCCGCACCAAGTGTTTGGACAGTAAAACCAATTCCCCAAGTGCGATAAGCGCCAGTGAAATCCGAAAAGAAAAAATCGAAAATATGACCCCGTCGTGTTATAAAACCTCTGGCCAGTGTAAAGAATAAAGAAAAAACAAAGAGGGGAACAAGTTACGAAAGCGAAGTACAAGAGCGGAAAACCATACGGGCAAGGGAAAATTCAGATTTTCATTTTGACGTTTTCCCGCATCCACTCGCCTGAGGAACAAGTAGTAGAATCGGGAAGAAACCAGGAAACCACAAGCGAATCCATTTATTTTGTTTGGGATTTTTGTTTTCGTTTTGCGTTCGCACGCACTTCCAACAATCGTGTTGTACCAGTACGAACCAGTGCACCTAATCCCCACTTCCAGCGTATGGACAAAGAAAACAGAAAGCGAAACGTTGATGGAAATTTAAACAAGAGGAAAACATCGGTAAAGCACGGAACTCGACAGCCGCGACGGGAGCGACAATGATGAATTATGAATGAATCGAGTGATGAATTTCGTAATTTTATTTATTTTCACCTATTTACTTCCTTCTCGTGATTTATCACAATTTCTTTTTCGTCACCGATCCGAGTTTGTCGTCAGCGTGTGCGGTTGAGTGTCTCTTCGGTTGGTTGGTGTCAAATCAAAATGCAAACGTGAAAGCTACTTGCTGTTGTGGTGTTACTCCTTTCGAATGTTCTATTCTTTCAAACAACTAAGCAAATACTAGTTAACCAAAAACAGACGACACATGGTGTGGGCAATCCTGTCGTAACAGCATAGTGGTGGTGGTTTAATCTGAAACAGCTGAACAAGTGGATTACCAGTCACACGAAGGAGACATACATACGTATCTTCGTAGAGAAGATTGGATGCGATGGCTGATTTCGATGCAATCTACGAGGATGAACAGCTGGAGGAACACTATGAGGATCAGACGGTGGCACCAGTACCCGATCCGATCATCATTCGCGGTGCTGGCAATATGACAGTGTGAGTACAAGAGCACTTAGGTATACTATAGATTCTGTGAATGACGTTTAACTGTCCTGTTCCTGCCTATCTCTTTTGTGTACGGCTTTCAAGGCTAACAGGCATAGTGATTTTGGCTCAGTGAAAGACCTTGAATTACACATTTTCTCTCTTCTTAACATTTGTTGATTAAACACAAGCATGAAAGAAAGTAATATGGAAGAGGTACAGGGGTGCTCTGCCCGTTTTTTTTGCGACTAATTAATTTGTGACTGTCATGAAATAAAATGTGCTCGACGAGATACATATAGCGGAAGACAGAGAGACAGAACGATGACAACTAGTGCAAGTGTCGATGTTTGTCTGACAAGCAAATTTACAATTGACACGTTGCAGGAAAATAGATAACTTGAAGGACGTCTCAATTTAGGTTTGCATGTGTTGCCATGGCTTTGTTGCCAGATTGTTTGCCCCATGCACATGGAAGATTGATAGTTGTTGGGCGTATGTGGGGCTTTCCATGGAACATCAGTTGTTGCAAAAGACGTGAGTCGAGCCCTTGCCACAGAGAAGGTGAAATATGGTTTCGTATCCAAAGACAAGCATAGTTTTTGAACTTTTTAGTATTTTCCGTTCGTGGAATTAAACACGTGCTATTCATACCGACAACAGTAAAATTGAGTTTTCTAAACTCAACTACCAGGTCGTCAGGGAACTATTTTACTCGTCATAGTGTGCTTCCATATTGTCTATAGTCGTTCGCCTGATGGTTAGGCCGGATCCTGGCGCACGAAATCAATTAATTACTAGAAGGCCAGTGTTAAAGCATTGTCGGAATTAAACTGTTTTTTCCTATTAAAAAGTTCTTTAAATTCCGGAAGAAGTGGTAGTCAATGGGGGCTGGGTCTGGTGACTACGGAGAATGATGAAGAGGTTCTAGCCCCAACTCCTGAAGTTGTGCCACTCATTTGTGTAGTGTATGGTTTAGCATCCAATAAGAGAGGTTTCGATCTTTTATTAATCCCAATTTTTTTTTTCTCATAGACCACTTTCAAAATTAACCTGATATCGGCGGCTCCCCTGCTGCTACATTTTTACTATATTCCCAAAACCCGTCAAAAAATATGAAGATTAGATCTAACGATGGAAATTTGCAACGCGGCTGAGTTCCAACCCTAAATTCGGATTTGTAAAAATAAGAGGAAAACTATTGGGCAGTTATATAACTTAATTCGTGCGGTTTTTTTTTTTCAAAATTTGAACGTTTATTTAAGAAAAACAATAGTATTATTCAAAGTATTGCCCATCTGAAGCTATGACTTTTTCCCATCTTTCTGGCAATTTGTGGATCCCATCCCAAAAGAACTGCGCCGGCTTGGCAGCCAAGAATAAATCAAGCCAATTTTTGATATTCTGCTCTGATGTGAACCGTATTTCAGTGAGGGTGTTCTGCATCGACCGGAACAGATGGTAGTCAGAAGGGGCAAGGTCTGGGCTATAAGGCGGGTGGGGTAAAACTTCCCATTCACTTTTTTCCAAATAGTTCTTAACCGGAATAGCAACGTGGGGCCGAGCGTTGTCATGATGGAAAATTATTGCCTTGTGTCTGGTCGCATATTCCGGGCGTTTTTCGGCTACTGCTCTCTTCAAACGGATTAATTGTGTTCGGTAGCGTTGTCCATTGATGGTTTCACTCGGTTTTAGCAGCTCATAATACAGCACACCCTTCTGATCCCACCAAATACAGAGCATTACCTTCGCGCCATGGATATTCGGCTTTGCCGTTGATTTGGCTGGTTGGCCGGGTTTCACATATGATTTTTTGCGCTTGGGGTTGTCGTAATGGATCTATTTTTCATCACCAGTAACAATACGATGCAAGAATGACTTCCTTTTGTGGCGTTTCAGCAGCATTTCGGACATGCAAAACCGCTCTTTCGACGTCTCTCGGCTTGAGTTCATGTGGAACCCAATTTCCTTGCTATTGAATATATCCAGCTGCTTTTAAACGTTTTGAAATGGCTGCTTGAGTGACATCCAAAGATTCTGCGAGCTCTTCTTGTGTTTGGCAACAATCTTCATAGAGTTATGCTTCCAGTTCTTCATCTTCAAACTTTTTTGGCTGCCCAGGACGTTCATCGTCTTCCAAGCCAAAATCACCACTTTTAAATGGTGCAAACCACTTTTGGCACGTTCGCTCAGCTAGCGCATGTTCACCATAAACTTCCACCAAAATGCGATGACTTTCGGCAGCAGTTTTCTTCATATTAAAGTAATGAAGAAGAACTCCCCGCAAAAACACTTTTTCAGGCACAAAGTTCGACATATTTGAGTGAAAAAAAATTATTGTTGTTTACGCTTCAAATGAATGACATATAACTACTGAAATGACGTACAATGACAGTAGCTTTCCAACGCATGTTCCAATGGAATAATACAAGTTACGCCATCTCTTAGCAAACCGCACGAATTAAGTTATAGACCCAATAGTATATTTTCTTATGCTCTATTTATTAAAATTATACGATTACAGACTTCATAGAGCTAAAATTAAACATCAATAACGCCTCGTAACTTCAACAATACAAATCAAAAACTAAAAAAAAAAAAGAAAAAACAAATTCATAATTTTAATGGATGGAATGTTCCTGATGGATTGACAGCAAATTATGTATCAATATTTGGCTTCAGATTTGTAAGGAATATCCGCAAATCTCTCCGTTCTGTGATGTTTATTCTGTTCCTTTTATTTGTTAACTGGCTGAATGTCCCCGCTTTGCTGGGTCCTTTAATAGATTTTTTTATAGGGTTCGCGCAGATTCAAGAGCTCTTATGGTGTTTGTCATACAACCTGGACAACCTGAGATTCGACTTAATTTGTCGCGTTGATTGTAGTTCACAGTAACCTATTTTATTTCCATGTCATTAAAGTGTTATATACAGTGATGGAAAAAATAACAGAGACAAGACGTCGCAAAACATATTTTTTTATCTTCTGTTTAGAATGCAAACGTTTGGTATTTTATCATCGCACTCATTTCTACATTTGAACGTCGTACCCTTTTCTCCGAATCATATCTGTGTTCTAATATGAAAACGGTATAATGAAAATAACTGATTAACTACTAGATTTGGAAAAAATAATAGGGACATCTGTCGAAAACGAATATTCTTCGCAATTGTCACGATCAGTTTATGAGAGGAAGTTTAGTGACTGTTTTGATTTTAAGATTTCAAGTGTATACTTTATTATGGGTAGAAATAAGCATTGTTCGCTTGAAGACCGTTCAAAAATGAAACAGCTTCATGAAAAAGGGCACTCTGTGCGAAAGATAGCGAAACTTTTAAATTGTTCAAAAACAAAACTTCACAATGCTATCAAGGCACAAAATAAGCCAGAAACACGTGGACGGCCAAGAAAAACCACGGCAGCCTTCGATCGACAGCTAGTAAGGGCATGCAAAAAAACTCTTTCGCCTCTTCCAACGATTTAAAAACAGAATTAAATGCTCCAGTTTGTAGCCGAACTATAAGAAACAGACTTATAGAATGTGGTTTACATGGAAGGGTGGCACAAAAAGTTCCTCACCTCAGCACAGCGAACATCAAGAAAAGGAAAGAATTTGCAGACTTAAATCAACATCGGCTGCATTGGAAAAACATCTTATGGTCCGATGAAACGGACGTTTATGTGCGACGTCCCAAAAACCAGGAACTCAAGTCTTCATACACCAGGAAGACTGTAAAACATGGTGGTGGCAGTATCATGATTTGGGGTTGCTTCTCTTTTGTATAAAAGATACTATGGACGCTATACTATACAGAGATATAATGCAAAACACCATGCTACCATAACGACCCCAAACATTGCTCAAAGCTTGCAAAGACATGGTTCCAGGAAAATGGGGTTAAATTAATGAACTGGCCGTCGCAGTCACCAGACCTGAACCCAATTTGCAATGTCTTGTCCCTATTATTTTTGCCACCACTGTATATGCATACATACAGTCACAGTGGTCTGCAGTAAAATAGCAGTGTCCTATGCAAATGTTTTTACGTCTAAAAAGAAAATATTACTATATAGTTAGCTGCAATTAATGTTATGTACCTTTTAATATCTATGCCGTGCAGGGACGGGTTAAAAATATCCTTGCAGCGATACCTCTCGCTTTTCGTAAAAGGCGACTAAAACAAAAATCACATCTAGGCAATTTAGAAAACACCAAGGTGAGGCTAGGGACACATATACCACCATTAAACTGCCCCACAAGTGTACATGCAAATCAGTGGGTTGTACGAGATCACCGGTGTTGTAAGAGTAAGATCAAACAAAAAAATCTGGAGCATGCCCGTGTCACAAAAAAAAAAAAAAAAGGCAGGCCGAAAAACAATTGGTGCAAACAAATGCAAATACACCAGCATTTGATTGGCCTCAGCAATGAAGTAATCCCAAACCGGGAAGCCAGCCGCTACTTTCTGAGGTCAAACCTTTGTTTACCTTTGTTTTAGTCGCCTTTTACGACAAGCGAGAGGTATCGCTGCAGGGATATTCTTAACCCGTCCCTGCACGGAACGCCATGACCTCAACCCTATTTATACTTAACCATTCCTTGACGCATTTGCTGGTGTGCTTTGGGTCAATGTCGTCAGAAACCACCAATGAGACCTACCACTTAAAATGGCCGCCGACGTTTGCCTACAAGCTCGGGTGAGCACGTGGGTACCTCAAATTTTGTGCTGTCAAAATTTTGTAAACAGTCACGCACATTGTTATAATTCCAAGAGCGTGTGTGGCGGGAATACACTGCGGTCAAATTAAATGAGCTCACACGTATTCATGAATAGAGTTTGTTTGTATCGGGTTTTGTCGCTACGAACCTGGACTTCTTTCAAAATTTCAGGGTGTCACGGGGAAGACGTACGAAAGACGCACGTCTCATTCTGGTTTCTGATTGTCGTGCATATAGACCCATCTAAGCGGCATATTTTCCTCGGCATAAGGCAACATGACGTCCTCGATTATTTTCAAATAAACATAGCGGTCCATGATCCCTTCAATCCTATGTATAGGGCCGACACCGTAATATGAGAAACAGCCCCACACCATGATCTTGGCTCCGCCATGCTTCACTGTCTTTACAGTGAACCGGGGATCAAATTCGGAAGATGGTGGTCTTCGTACATACTGGCGACAGCCTTTGGAACCAAACCAAACTATTTTGTTTTCATCGCTCCACAATATGTTTCGCCATTTAGAGGCTGGCCAATTCATATGATTTGAGGAAAATGCTAGTCTTTTTTTAATATTGTTTTTACTCAGATATGGAACTTTTCGTGGTATTTGCTCAAGTTTGCTTCCATTAATCGTCTTCTAACGGTTGAAGCAGAAATATCTAATTGCAGGTCCTCCTTCACTTTGCTCTTTCCATTGTCTGAATATAAAGTATACGTTAAAATAGAATTTTATCGACTCAATGTTGCTCTATTTTTACCTACAGTATTACAAACAAATCCTAAATTGACAAAAACTCTTTTTCTGATGGAAATAATAAGGACTTATTGCTCCAAGTATGACCACCTCAACCACACTGCTATTATTATGCACACAGTTGCTGTTCCATTGAAACAGTTCTGGTCGCATCACAATGTGGCGTTCGAGCGCTCGGGCTTTTGACTGCGCCAGTGGAAACAATGAATTCATACGGTGTAACACGGAATGCAACCTCATACGTTGCCTCGGCTAGAGTACAGTAGAGCTACTGGCTATTCGGTCGTGCGTTTTGACAGCTGACAATGCTTATATAGGTTATTTCGTATTCATATTTGTAACTATAAAAAAGGGAAAAAAAATTTAAAGAGTTGAATTTTAGTGTTATTTTCTGTCATATTCCTGATCTTTGAACACCTGAGCGTCTGAAGCCAAAATTCGTTATAGAGATTCCTAGGTCGCGCGTTTGACGCAAGTCGGTATAACATCTCTCAAAAGCCCGAGCAATATTAATATAAGAAACCTACAATAGTCCAAAGGCAGAAGAGAGAAGAAAAAAGTTTGTTTGATAAACATGAATGTGTCTGCACTCCACTGGTGGGCTGTTGACTGCAATGACTATCTCATAAATCCCAAATAATTATATTTATGCTTATTACTTCTGTTATAAGAATCACAGAATAATGATTGATAAATCAATCTCTTCACCTGGAAATGTACTAATCGAAGAATAAAGTCATGTTCAAATCTGTTCAGCCATTTTGTGGAATATACTCGTACATATGTAAATATGTGTAAAGTATAAACATTTTTTTTTTCAGTTAAAAAATCATATAAAATGGGTTTTAAGGCTCTAGGATACTATGTAATACGGCTAATCACGACAAATCCATTGATATATACAGCCTTGGCCAAAAGTATTAGGCACCCTTCAAAATTCGTTATATTTCAAAAAGCAAAAAGTTGAACGGAATGAAATGAAATTAGGACATTAAAATAAGTGTTTTATTATTATGACGACATAAACCGTAATATTCACAAGAATAACTCCCGAGAAATGTTTTGACAGCAAAGAGAAAAAGAGAAGGGTGCATAATACATTTGGCCAAGGCTGTATATTGTTGAGGTATCGTTAGGTACCTACTCCCTATTCGCGGACAAACATGAAAATGTGTTCTCTTTTATAGATGTAGAGATAAGCTTGTAACGACACTAAAACTTTTTTCGACAAGGTATGACGAGGGAAACGCTATCAAAAATTTCCTCGCAATTTCCCACAGCCCAGCATATTTTTCGGGTGTTTCTGCCTGCAGCCAAAATGTTTGTTAGCCTATTTTAAATTTCACCTTCAGCTCTTCATCGGTGCTAAGTTCGAGTCGCTCCTCTTGTAATACCACATTCAACACTTCCGTTTCAACAAATGGATTTATGATCCATGCTGGTATTTCCATCTTCAAATCTGTTTTTGAAGTCATCATGCAGGGCATTTAAATGCTGAACGTATGTCTGAATATCCACATCAAAACATTCTGCGTGTGATAAGGAAACCGACTAATATTTTGCTTCATAAATTTCAATTTTCCAAGAAAAGCCGAAATTACACCCTTTGTTTCTATTAAATTTAGGCTGTCCCCTTGTAACTGCAAGTCAATTTCATTGAATTTTTTGAACAAATCTGTCAAATACGCGATTTCTGCTTTCAATTTGATCAGGATTTCTTTTAAATCTGGATCTTTACTTTCCAGAAGCTCCAAGACTGATTCAAAAAGTGAGTAAAACCTTGTTAAACATGCACCTTTCGACAACTAGCGTACTTCGTTATGTAAGAGTAATCGTTGGAAGTCTTCATCATTTTCGTCGCACAATCGGGTATTCAACGCATTTCTTCTTATTTTATTAATTGCTTTAATTACAAATTGAAGCGATTGGTGCAATCTATCACTCAAATTTTTCGCCACTAAGTGTTGTCAATGGATGACACAGTGAATTGCTGTTACTTCTGGTATAATTCTTTTAAGATGGCTTATAAACCCACGATATCGCCCGAACATGGCAGGAGCTCCATCTGCTACCACTGAAATTATTTTGTATTATAAATGGAATCGATTTTTCCTTTAAAAAATCACTCAGGACATTAAATATTGATTCACCCTTAGTATCCGCCTCTAAAGTTTTCACGAATAGCAGGTCTTCATGGATTTCTTCGTCCATAACAAATCGAAATCATGCCAATATTAATGCTTCATTACCAGGTAAAGTTGACTCGTCCAGTCAAAAAGAAAAATGAGTTGTTTGCAGATAATGACACAAAGAGTTTTCAATATCACAGCTCGTTTCATCAATGCGTCGTTGTACAGTGTTGTTACTCAAAATTGAGATTTGTGCAAAACAGTTTTTAAAACCTCTTCAACGGCGGGTAAAATTAACTGTTCTCCGATGGTGTGCGGTTTTCCAGATTTCGCTAAAAGAAATGAGATATTGTAAGATGCCCGCAAGCCATCATCGTCACTTTGAGACGTTGAAGCAAACATACTGTGCACGGTGGGGTTCTGTTCATATTTTTCCTTCCATGTTTTAAAATATTTTAAATCTTTGCCTACTTTATCAGAATGACATCTTCTTAGACAATCTTCGAGCTTCGATGGTTTCATAGAGTCACTTTCTCAACATTTTGTTACATAAAAGACATTTGGGCAATCGTTTGTCTGCCTTTGATGGAAGAAAACCAAATTTCAAATAATCAACACTGTACATCAGTTACCTTCCCGTAAAGAAAAAAAAAATGTTTGTTTTAGTAATCATAAGGCGATTTTAACAGGATATGGTTTTTTAACGGAATAGGAATAGGAGCAATAAACCGTTAAGACCCATAAAGAGGTTGTCACAAAACGGCTGGAATTCTTTTAACGTAATATAAAACATTTTTTAAACATTAATTATTATATATTTTGATACATTTCTGTTAATTCGAGAGCAAATACCTATGTACTTTTAAAGAATATTTCGACATCATAACTCTACGATTTCAATGATTTATTTATTACTTTGATGTACGTACGAGGTACGAGTGGTACCTACATACATGAAGAAACGTACATTTTATGAAAAAAAATTTAGTCATCTAGTATTGACAACTACGAGGGCTATATCTCTCCTTTAGTGAATCGCCACAGTCGGGCAAATAAATAATTTTATAAGAAAAAGTATAATACTAAAAGTTAAAATTTTCTCGGCTTTTTCTTCTTTTAACACGTTGAATGCCATGGGGGTCACCGGTGACCGGCACTGAATTTGTTCGTAGCGCCACGGGGGTCGCCGGTGACCGGCGAAGCCAAGATTATTGGGAACACATAATTCGAGTAAATTTTGAATGCTTTTAATTTTTTTTATATTATTACCGTTACTAAAATGATTTAAAGAAATTAATGCAATATAGAACACACAAAAAAAGTTTTATTTATATACATACGTACGTACATAATATTACATGTAACCTTAAAGATTATACGCGATTGTTATTTGCGATGTACTGTATTGAAACACTCCAAGCAAAGAAAAGGGGAACCAGTGCAGTCTCCACAGTATGACACAACTTTTTTGGTACAGTTTTTTGCCTTTAGTCGACCTAGGTTTTTCGCATTTTTTTCGTAGCACACTTTACAAAATCGTCGCGTGACCCTAGCTTTTCCCGGCACTCTTTTAAGTTCATGTCGTGGTTTTCTCAGGAGGCTCGTATGTGAAGAAAGGCAATCATCAGTTTCCCTATCTTTGCATTTGTTAAATACATGGCTATTTTCATTCGAAAATCAGGAATTTGTATATTTCTCTGAGTTACCTGTTTGAACAATACTAATGCGTTCACAATACAAGTATTCAATAGCAGCTCCATTGCCAACTTTTTATACCATTTTACAGTTCTACGCAATGGTGAACTATATGCTATCATTTGGTCTGATAAATCAACTGAAGCCTTTCCTGAATTATATTCGACAACTGCTTTTGGTTTATCACATGAATACCATTTTTTATTTACAGTCGTCATTTCGGTTGAATGTTTAGTAGAAAGCATAAGCACATCTCTTTTATCCTTCCATTTCAAGACTGTTATACCTTTTCCATTTTCTCTACCTATGACCTCTCCACGTTTTAATTTTTTGTTTATTACTTCTGGTGGATTTCCTCGACGATTTTTACGCAGGGTGCCCACTTAATGTGTATGCATGTCGAGTAATTGTTCCGCTAGCTCAACACTTGTGTACCAATTATCTGTGCAAATTGTGTGACCTTTTCTCAATATTTCCTCGCAGAGAGACATCACAATTGCAGAAGATTTGTATCCTGATACTTGACTTGAAACGAATAAGTGTAACCTGCTCCACCACATAATTTAAATATTTTCAATCCATATCGATGACGTTTTTGTGTTGAATATTGACGAAATTTTATACGTCCTCGAAAAGGCACTAATGATTCATCTACACATAGCACTTCTTCTGGGTTGTAATATGTTTTAAAATTACTCTTTAGTATATCCATAATTTCACTAATCTTACAGAATCGATTATTAGGGTCATTTTCTTCGTTGTTGCTAAAATGAACGAACCTCAAAAGTAATTCAAAACGATTTCTTGACATTACTGTACGTGGGAATGTCTGGGTATATCCTTCATCTGTACTCCAATATAGATGTATTTGAGGTAATCGCACTAGTCCCATCCATATGATCAACCCAAAAAAGCGCTTTATTTCATTAGGATTAGTTTCAGACCATTTATCCACGCGATTCGATTGTTGTTCTGATTTTATTTGTGCTGCATATATATTCGTTTGAACCGCAATAATTTCAAATACTTCTTCGGTAGCAAAGAGAAGATAAAAACTATGCGGTTCGGTATAACTAAAAACCTCTGGATCACAGGCACTGCTAATTCCAGAAGAACTCGAAAAAGAGATATTTGCTTGCTTGCCCTGGGGAATGCGCCAATTTATTTCTTGGTCCTGGTTATCCTCGCTTTCAGGCTCATCTTCAGTTTCTGATTCAATTCGATTTCTACGTGGTAAGAATCCTCTTATCTGGTCACTGCTTGAAGAACATGCTTCACTATCTGATAATATTCGGCGTCGTTTACAGTAAGCTGGTGAAAATAAATCGTCAGACGCATTATTTGAGGCATGATCTTTACTTGTCGCCATATTAATTTTAGGGCTCACTAAGAATACAGGATCGGAAAACAAAAATTCATATATCGGGTAAAAGCGTAATAGATATTATTACCGGATTGTAAAATAACTCGCCTCGATAAAAAAAAGAACATTCGCCACTACAAAATATCTCGCCAAAAATGACTTCGCTATATTACTTTACGATAGACATCTACTCATATCTGTGCACAAAAGTAATCTGCTGAACTTCTCAAGATCTTTTTACGGAAACGCACAAAGTAACAAAAAAGTTCCAGTTATAATTGTTCGACGCACTTAACTAGAATAAATAAAATATCGGCGGAAATATCGAACTACAAGAATAAGCAAATAAAATAACAGTCCCTTTCAGCGCCGTGGGGGTCACCGGTGACCTCAGTAAATTAAATGAGTCAGGAATGATTCCAAAAACTAACTGTTCTATTGCAAAAAATATTTCATCAAAATATGCAACACATTCTGAGAAATCCATTTTAGATAGACGGGCAAGCCATGTAAAATAAGCATGGCATTCAACGTGTTTTAAAGAAGTATCGAATAATGGACCTGTTCAGTATTTAATTTTTATTACGTACATACTATACTACACAAATATATTGGGAGTACAAATTAATTCTGTCCATTTTTTTGTGTTCCAAATTTTTTTTTTATTGAAAAAACGTAAAAAAATACATCACTCAAAGTATTGTCCGTCGGAAGCGACTACTTTTTCCCATCTCTCTGGTAATTTTCGAATACCATCTCTAAAAAATTAGTCCTCTCTGGCATCGATCCAATCATTGAGCCATTCTTCGATTTCTTCAAAAGACCCAAACCGGTGACCGCCCAAATCGTTTTGCATCCGTCGAAAAAGCCAGTAGTCGGAAGGAGCAAGGTCTGGAGAATACGGCGGGTGGGGTAAGACCTCCCATTTCAGCGTTTCCAGGTAGTTTTTGACCGCTACAGCCACGTGGGGCTGAGCGTTATCATGTTGCAAAATCACCTTGTCATGCCTTTCGGTCGTTTTTCACGCAAGGCACAGCTCAAACGCATTAGTTGTAGTCGATAACGTTTCCCATCAATGGTTTCGCCTGGTTTTAGCAGCTCATAGTACACCACACCCGTCTGGTCCCACCATATGCAGAGCATGACCTTTGAACCGTGGATGTTTTTCTTTGGCGTCGTTGTAGACGATGATGGAACGGGTTCACCAGGCTTTGCATAGTATTTTTTCTTCTTGGGGTTATCGCACTTTTCATCTCCAGTCACGATCCGGTGCAAAAATCCCTTCTTTTGATGTCTTTCAAGAAGCAGTTCCGAGGTGAAAAATCGCCTTTCGACATCTCTCGGTTTCAACTCGTACGGCACCCAATTTCCTTGCTTTTGAATAAATCCAAATTTCCTTAACCGAACGGAAATTGTTTGCTGAGTCACTCCCAACGATTTTGCGAGTTCACTTTGCGTTTGGCACGGATCTTGATCCAATAAAGCCTCCAATTCCTCATCTTCAAACTTTTTGGGCTGGCCAAGACGCTCTTTGTCTTCGACGCTAAAATCACCACTTTTGAAGCGTCGAGACCACTCTCTGCATGATTTATCGGTCGGAGCAGATTCACCATAAACTTCTACAAGCATTCGATGGGCTTCAGCTGCACTTTTCTTCCAATTAAAAAAGAAAATCAAAACTTCCCGCAAATGCTGTTTATTTAAGACAAATCCGGACATTTTCGAAGAGGCAAAAAACAATGTTGTTGTCAGAAACAGACGCTGATGCACACTAATTATTGTTGACAGATGTCACACCTTTCCAATGAAGTAGGTAATCGCTTCCAAGATCAGCCACCACTTCCAGGTGGCGCCATCTTTTGAAAACGGACCGAATTAATTTGTACCCCAATAATATTATTACAATATAAAATAGAAGTATGCATAACAAATGTACATATAGGCAGGTACTTACCTTTTCCTGCACTGGCAAACGCTGACATCGATTCACTCACACTTTTCTTTTCAAAATTCAGGAAACAAATGAGCGTTTGTCCTTGGTAGCATTCGTATTTATATTGGTGAAGAATCAGACAAGTTCATGCAAGATTGCAAGCACAGCACAAGTCGTATTTTGTCCCTTTGCACGTCTGAACAAGAGTTGCGGGCGGGATGGCGGCACTTTGCAAGTCACGCGTTGCACTGATTATATCAAATATACAAGTTTCTACAAGTAACAGTCGCTGATCCTCTTATAAAAGGGAATTCATGCTAAATAAACAGGCCATCTGATCCATATACCAGCTTTACCGAAAAAAAATTGTTCTTTACGATCAAAACCAGATAAATTTTCGTGGACCTCCACTTACAACTGGTGGGAATTACTGATCTAGACTGACTTACCATTCCAGTTGGTTATAGTAAAGCAGTTCGGCCACAAATATCCTTGACATCGCCAGTAAACTTGCGCGCAGGTGGACCTGTGGAGTGTGCTTCCATTCCCGGCGAAGCCCTAACTTGAGCACATCCGTTGTTTGGTATTTTTTAGTGCCAACTTTAACTGAAAGATTAATGGATCTGGAGAACTCGATTTCCGAGGGAACTTAATGCAGAACATTTTTTCGCAACCATTCTTGATTTGTTCCGGCTTTCTGGGCCGGGTGCAAAATGCCGTCGGAATGTCCAGGGTATTTGGGCGACATGTTTGCATGCTCACGGCTTCCACACAAGACAATTTCAGGCTGAGGTTTCCATTATGCACACTAAGCAAATTAAATTTTTTTTATTTTTTTTTTGTTTCCATTGACTTATTATATAAGGTGTACAACACCATTCAAACATTAGTCGATTTGTGTCTGTATCATAAGGTTATTCTCGATTGAGAGTGTCAGTTTACGAGCCAAATTCTCATCATTTGCGGGAGGTTTTGCTGTTTTGTTTCAATATGAAGAAAACAGCGGCTGAGTCTCATCGAATGCTCTCTGATACGTACGGTGAGGACGCTATTAGTGAAAGAACATTTCGTGAGTGGTTTCAACGCTTCAAGAACGGTGATTTTAACGTCGAAGATCGGCATAGTGGTGGAAGAGAGAAAGTTTTCGAAGATACAGAATTTTAGACATTGCTGAGTGAAGACTTTCGTCAAACTCAAGAAGAATTGGCACGATCAGTGGGAGTGACACAGCAAGCCATTTCAAAACGTCCCAAGGCCATGGGCATGATTCAGAAAGAAGGAACTTGGGTCCAGTATGAGTTGAAACCAAGAGACGTTGAACGGCGTTTGTGTGTTTGTGAACAGTTGCTTCAGAGGCAAAAACGGAAGGGATTTCTGCATCGCACTGTGACAGGGGACGAAAAATAGGTTCATTACGATTACCCTAAACGCAAAAATTCATGGGGATATCCCGGCCATGCCTCCACGTCGACGGCCAAACCGAATATCCACGGCTCCAAGATCATACTCTACATTTGGTGGGACCAGCTCGGCGTCGTGTACTATGAGGTGTTAAAACCAAGTGAAACAATTACAGGTGATTGTTATCGAGCGCAATGCGTTTGAGATGAGTATTAAAAGACAAACGGCCGCAATACAGCGAGAGGCACGATAAAGTGATTTTGCAGCACGATAACGCTCGACAACGCGTTGCAAAAGAGGTCAAAACGAACTTGGAATTGTTAAAATGGGATGTCCTACCCCACTCGCTGTATTCTCCAGACATTGCTCCTTCTGACTATCACCTGTTTTGATCAATGGCGCATGGCCTGGCTGACCAACACTTCCGATCTCACGAAGAAGTCACAAATTGGATCGATTCGTGGATCGCTTTAAAAAATTAATAATTTTTTCGACGCGGCATTCGTACACTGCCCGAAAGATGGCAGAAAGTAGTGTCCAGCGATGGAAAATACTTTGAATGATACGTGTGTAACCACTTTGTTTCATTAAAGCCTCAAATGTTGGGGAAAAAACGGCGGAAGCAAAGTTGTACACCTAGTAAGATGTACTGTAAAACAATTTTTTTTTTTTTTTTTTTTTTTTACTTTTAAAGTTTTCACTTTTCACAGAAAATTTCATGTATTCTATCGACAAACTATACAAACGGGCGTTCACTCTTCTGCTAAGTGATTTCTTTTGCTGAAGAGAGGGATGGGTGGGGTGCAGTGAATGTTGGAAAATATTATAAGTACATATTGCCAAATGTCCTAAAGTTAAAATAATTTAAAGTTAGTTTCTTTTTTTTTAATTGACTGAAAATATTATACTGCCAAATACCCCAGAGTAAATATAATTAAACTTTAGCTCCAGGCGCCTGCCTGACAGTTGTTGACATATCCTTAGAGGAGCGGCTAAACCCTGCGGGAAAAAGGGTTAAAATCCTGTTAGCCACCCACGCCATACTATATATCATACTACAGAGTGCGCCATCTCATATGGGTCGACGTAAACTTCGAATAACTTCAAAAATTGTCAAAAACGTCAATTCAGTACAATTTTAACCATGAATCGCTTCACACCAAAAGAACGCGCGGAAATACATAGTTTCAATGTTCATTAAAAATTAACGCTCGATTGTGCTAACTCAACGCGCGTATCGTGCAAAATATCGTGATCGTGTTGCGCCCAAAAAAGATACAATTCGTCGTTGGGCCTCGAATTTTTTTCAATTTGGTTCTGTGGAAAGCCCTCATAGGCAACCTAGGCCACGTCCGCGACGTTCAAACTCATCTATTCAGTTTGTGAAGACCAGTGTTCAAGAAGACCTAAGTTTGTCATATCGGCGCCGTTCGCAGCAGTTAGGCATCAGTGGGACCACTTTGCGGAGAATTTTAAAGGAAGATCTTCACTTATTTCCATACAAAGTGCAGATAACTCAAAGAATTTTGCTACAAGATGAGCCACGGCGCTTGGCATACGCACAAAATGTCTTTGCAATGATTAATGCTGAGCCGGAGTTCTGGCAGCAAATGTTGATGACCGATGAGGCACATTTTACGCTCTCTGGCTCAGTTAATAAAAAAAATTGTCGCTTCTGAGGCACCGAAAATCTTCACATTATTCATGAAGAGCCGCTATATGATCAAAAAGTTACTATTTGGGCCGGTGTATGCGTTAAAACCATCATTGGACTGTATTTCTTCAAAATTGGCGATACAGTGGATGGCGATCGATATAGGCGGATGTTGGTCCATTATGTGGTCCCAGAAATGCGTAAAAAAAGGCTTATTTCACTTTTGGTTTCAACAAGACGGCGCGACATGCAATACTGCGGACAGAACAATTAACCTTTTGCGTAAAAAGTTCCCCGGAAGATTGGTGTCAAAAAAGGGCGATATTGACTGGCCTCCGAGATCGCCGGATTTGACTCCTCCAGACTTTTTTCTTTGGGGATACTGGAAAAGCAAGGTGTATGCTAACGTCCCGGAGACAATAGAATAGCTCAAAAGAAACATTCGTGCGAAAATTGCAGAAAATGCTCGAAAACGAGCCGATTTTTGCATCGGCAATAAAGGCGGTCATTTAATTGATATTGTTTTCAAGAATTAATCAAAATAAATTGTAGAGGAATTTCCAAAATCGGTGGAGAATTGTTGAAATTATTCGAAATTTACATCGACCCATATGAGATGGCGCACGCTGTATATACACCAGACTTTCTTACAGGCGCCTGCCTGACAGTTTTTGGTATACACTTATTCAACTATGTAACTTCGTTTAAAGCACAAGGTGATTTTCACTTAAACTGGCAACACTATTCTCGACTATAAACAAATGAAAATCGTGCGAAAAATGTAACGGTGTATCTTTGTAAACTGTTGTAACAATTAATTATCATGATCGAGCCAATATTTACTGCGGTTTTGCGATCCACTTCATTCAGTAGTTGCAAATCAGTGCGATGTCCGATCGAAATTCTGAACATACGAGTACGTTAGACCTAAAACAAAGTACTTTATGTGGGAGTCCGTATGTAAAGCGTCGGTTGTACTCTAAAGAGGTGAAAATGCAGTGGAATATTGCCCGATTGATAAGAGAAGTAGGTAATTTATTTAGATTTTTTTAATGTTGTTCATTATTTACATTATGAAATAAAAGTGATTGTGGGTGAAGATGAGCAAGCGCTTAAATTTGCTGTGACACGGGTTATTGCTAAATTCGAAATTGTGCCGGGTCCATCGAATTCCAATCAAGATTTTTGTGCGCGGAAATCCAAATGGGTTAAGATCTGGGGATTGTGGTCCAATATTTTCGGCGTCCGGTACAATAACCATTCTTTCACAATTTTGGCCGTGTGCTCAGAGTCATTTTTCTGTTGGAATACCCATGTTCGATTCAAATTCAATTTTGCGACGCTAGGCTGTAAGTTTTCCCTCAAAATATTTAAGTCGTCCATTTTATTCATTGTGGACTCAACAAAGATCAGGTTTCCTACACCTATGGCCGCCATGTAAACCCCGACCATAACCGATCCTCCTCCACGCTTAACTATGGGGGTAATGTTTTTGTCATCGAACGCCTTGTTTTTGGCTCTCCACATTTTTGGTGGTTGTCTTGATTTTAAAACTTCAAATTTACTCTCGTCACTGAATAGCACATTTTTCCAAAACGAAATATCCTTTTTTTTTTTAAAGTGAAGTCGTCGTTTTTGATTGACTGATATGAGTGGTTTTTTTCGTGGTACTCTGCCATGTATTCCATTATCATGTAGTACTTTTCGAATAGTACCTGCACTAACGGGAACACCTGACTCTCTTTCAACGTCTTCTGATAGCTTAATAGCATTAGCAGATGGATGTTTCTTCACTTCTCGCACGATGGATCTTACTTCAGATTTGGAAAGGCGCTTGGATATACCAGTGCGTGAACGATCTTCAACTTGTTTAAAATGTTTATATTTATCAATAATTTCTTTTATCCCTTCATGGGATAGACGAGTAGTCTGGTTGCAATAGGCGTTTGCTTACCCATTTTAATAAAACTTTATTGTACATTTTTGACGCTACTTCTTTTACAAATAAAGAAAAACGAATGAGATCGAAAGACAGTCTTTGTCGTAAGGTTCAACAAAATAAATAAAACAAAGCGGGGTAATACAAGTTACGATAATTTCCTCCTAGGGTGTAAACTTTATTTTTACGTTCACAATATTTAGCTCAGAACTCACATCTGCCGCTTCGTTCGATTCTAGCCTTCACCCCCTGAGTCACTTTGCTGACGTTGATGGCTTTTTCAAATCACTTCCATAGCGTTTTGAAATGCTGCCGGTATCGCTTTAACGCGATATGGTGCGATACGCAAACAAAATCCCAGTTGTCATTTTCCAGCAAAGAAAAATGGCTAAATCACTTTAATCATCAAAATCAAGTTTTGAACTCCCTTGTCAATAGCACATAAAGAATATTATTACACACGCTTGTCAACAGTGACATGAATTATTTCTGAATTTTTGATGTCATCCCTTCGACGGTTCGTATTCGAATGAATGTACCTCTTGGAAATCGCGTTCCATTTATATAATTTTTTTCACGCTAACAAAAAATGTTTAAACTATTATCATTACTTTTGGATCACCTCGTATGTTTGAGCGTTAACGTTTCCTAAGTTCACGGATTCGAGTTTCATAGAAACTGCATGATTTTCTTTAAAAAACGTCGTGATGCAGCGGGCTCAAACAGATGAGAATCTGAAAGAGTAAGGTCTGGGTGCTGAAGGGTTTCCTATTATAACTACTTTCGTTTTTGCAGGGTCTGTCGGGCGACATGTGGCCTGGCAGTCTTATGGTAGAAGATGGCATTTTTTGAGTGTTGCTCCTGGTACTTATTCGCGGGTTTTAATTCGCCAGGTGGAAGAAGCTCAAAAAAATAACATCCTCAGAATCACACCACGGAAGAATTTGCCACGGTTTCAATACCAGCTTGTTTCTTAAATCTTTTTTGTTTCATAGTGTTGTGTAGGATCCACTTCTTATAAGCCATTATGAATTGGTCCACATCACACAATAAGTTCGTAGGATGGCTTACATAAAAAACAATTTTTTGGCAAAATTCAATTCAATTCATCAACATGTTCACCTTCAAGATAGATAACATATATTTCAACGTTTCTCTAACTGTTCAATGCCTTGAAATTGTGATGGTTTCGACAATGGAACTGCAAGCGGGTAGTAGTCGCCAGACCCGGAAAACACGGGGAGTGTGAAAGCAATCCAAAGTGCAAATCGTGCACTTTGCTGTTGTTGCGATCGACTTGTGACATTCTTGCATTCTTTTGGTGAAAGAGCACTTTTTTCTTTTTCATTAGTCGCTTTTCGCAATTTCTTTCTTTTTTAATTAGTTCTGCCGTTCAATTAGACATGGCGCTATTAGGTTTGCTTTATTTTCCGGATCTGGCACCTTTTTTTTATGAACACGTGTAAAGCTTTATGTAGATTTATTCGTACATTTGCATTTGCAGCCATTTGAAGTTGACATGTGACATGTTATTTTTGAAGGCGTAGCATTATAACAGATTCATCAAGGATTGTTAAAAGTATATAGCGAATTTTCATCTTCGATTCGGACAGTTGAAAGAGTGGTTGCTGCATTTAAAAGCAGTCATACATGTTTTGGAGATGATCCTCATGAAGGATGTCCAAAAACTGCATCAACATGCTTATGATTATGAAAGATCTTCGGGTAACTGAGAAAGATTTAGTAGAAGTCCTAGGCGTCTCATTGAGCTTAAGTTTTGAGTTACACAAAGACTTTTCTAAAATGGGTGATGCATTCGCTGACCATGGAACAAAAGCACTCCTTACCGACTTTATCAATAAAATTTGGAGCCTTTTAGACAAGATAAAAATATTTTTTGCTATTAGGTTAGGTTAGATTAAAGAAGGGGAGAATCACTTCCACTAGGAGGCCAAATGGCCCATTGTGATTGCCTTCATTTGTGGAGTACACATATATGTAATTAACCTATCCTATCACGTGGTGGCTGAAACCACCCCGTGCTCTTTATGAATTTTAGAAGATCCGATATATCTGCATTTGCCACGTCCGCAATATCTGTAAAGAATCTCCAGTCGATTCTGGAGAGCTGGGCAGTGGCAAAGCAGATGTTTGATCGTCTCGGTTTCTTCCTCATCGCCGCAGCTCCGGCAGAGATCGCTGGATCCCAAGTTCCACTTCCGGAGCATTGCTCCAATGGGACAGTGTCCTGTGATCACTCCGACAAGCATACGGATCGAGTTTCGGTCCAACGCGAAGAGCTTCTTTGTTTTCCCGATATTAAGCTCTGGCCACGATGATCTTATCGTGTGGCTGTCGTTTCGTGTAAGCCAAGACGAGTTGGCTTCTTTTATGATTGTGTCATTTATGATCCGGTATAATGCGCTGATCGGTGGTTGCAATGATGTGTCCGCTACGCTGATGTCCAATTCAGACCCCTGCCTGGTCAATTCGTCGCTTTTTCGTTCTCTGCGATTGAGCTGTCACCCGGGACTCGGCAGAGTTTGACTTTGTGGTGTTTGATGGACTTCAGTGAGTCGCGACATTTCATTAAAGCCTTTGATCTCGTTGTACATGATCCTATTGACTTCAGTGCAGCCTGTCTGTCTACGAATATAGTGATATCCGATGGTGGGATACCGGTTACTTGTAGGTGTTTGGCTGCTTTCTCTAAAAACGCTGCATAAATCAGTGATCAGAGTGGAACCCGGTCCCAGTGCCTGTGTCCATTTTTGATCCGTCGGTGAAGAGGGCAATCTCGTGGTCGTTGATCACGGAGTTTAATAGCCACTCTTCCCTGTCGGGGAAAAGGATTGGTATTCTGAGAGAGAAGTCATTTTGGGGGGAAATAAAGTCGGTCGTAGCTGCGAGGCTACTAAAACCATGTTTCTTTCCCAGGTCATTTATTATTCTAAGTATGGCCACATGTCCATAGTTGGCTTGTTTCCACAAAGAGAACTCCCTTAGTCTGAAAGCGCTCTTTCCAGCGCAGCCCTTTATGATTAGATCCAGAGGAAGGAGATAAAGTATCATGTCCAACACTGCTTATGGTGTGTTTCTCATAACTCCCGTTGTACAAACAGCGGCTAACCTTTGTACTTTGTTGAGCATGCTCATATAGCTTTTGGTGCTAAAAGTCCACCAGACTAGGCCCCCATAAGTTATAATCGATCTGATGATTGCTGTGTACATCCAGTGAATGATGTACGGTTGCAAGCCCCATCTTTTGTCGAAGGTCTTTCTGCATGCATAAAAAGAATCCAATCCTTTTTTCATTCCTTCCTCCAAGTTTTTGCTCGAATCGAACCCGGTATTTTGGCTTTAAAGGGATAGTTACTGCCAATGAGCTTTCAGCATTGGCCTTTTAGGATGCAAAAGCAATTTTGTTTTTAGACTACCTCCACATTGGTTAAACAATAAACCCAGATTTCTATTGTTATCTTTTTGACCAACTGGATGTTAAGATCCGTGAGAAAAGATCTGGTTTTCCATCAAGATAATGCACCCTCACACACACCTTAAAAAAACCGTCGTGAAAATTAGTGAACTAAAGTAACAACAACCACCCTATTCGCCGATATTGGCAACCTCAGACTTCTGGTTGTGTTCACATCTCAAAAATAGATGCGTGAAAAACGATTTACATCAAGCCAAGAGGTAATAGCCCCCGTGAAAGCATATTTCGGCAGTTTTCCGGAGAATCACAAAATATATTTCAAACCATGAAATCATGTTATTTTTATCGAACGACAAAACTTTCTCAAGGTAATCAATGAATTAAATATCGTGAGCATCTCGAAATACAAAGGCCAAACTCTTACTAGCTGGCGCTTGTTTTTTTTTTCGCTTTGGACGGTTTTCATCATTCGCTGTCCACTCAGTTGACTATGGCATTGATCTGGACACAGCGCATGAGAAAATTATTTTTATTGAGCTGAAAAAGCTGCAAAGAGCTAAAAGGCGAATACACTGCCTTCTGATATCTTTAGGGTGTTAGATAATGAGATTGGTCAGAACTGCTTCATGGACTTTGTTTTCTGGAATAAGCGCCGATTTTGGGCCGCGTTTAAAGTCAGTAAACCACTTCTCTATCAGTTTTGATGGAGTAGAGTCCAAATAACACTTGACAAGCATCGTTTATCTCGTCCCTCAAGAGGAGAAAAAATACTGGCATAACTCAACTGGTGTTAAAAGACATTCTCATCCCGACATCCAAGGTAGCTAAGTATCTGGGAGTCATCTCAGACAGTAAACTTCTTTGTTTACAAATCAATAATTTGACAAAATGATTTTTGAAATGATCCAATAATTAATGTGTGGGTATTTTCGAAGAAATTAATTTTGAAATATCATCTCCCAACTACAATAGTTTTAGTTTACATGTGCTTCATGATACCGTACCGAATCCTGTGGGAATGCTCTAGATTCTGCTAAAATCTTTTGGAATTAACCGTGACCTTCGACGTTAAAAAAGGATTTAGCAAGGTGTCGCACTGTCATGTAACTTTTTCAACAACGTGTTTGAAGAGATCAAACGAAACTCATTGGCCAACACAAGGGTTACCATCTATTTCAAGTCTGCGCAATTGCTTGCGTACGCGGATGACATTGACGTAATTGGGCGAGCACAGCGAGGCGTCAATGAAGTGTTCAAAAGCATTGAAGCTAAAGCGGCTAAAATGGGTCTTTCGGTGAACAAGGGTAAAACCAAATATATGCTGCCATCCAAAAAAGACGCACAACACCGACTTCTTGGACAGAACGTCACAATTGATGGCTACAAATTTGAAGTGGTCAAGGACTTCATTTATGTATGTACTTTGGCTCAGTAGTGACCAGCGACTGAGATCAAACGCAGAAATTCTCTTGCCAACAGCTGCTTGTTTGGGCTCAAGAGGCAATTGAGAAGTAGAGCTCGAAAAATCAAGGTAGCATTCCCGGTCCTCTTTTAAGGCGCACCTTCATAAAAACGGATCTAGTACGACGCGAATGGATAAACGCAGCTCCGACCCGAAGAGTCTTCGAATGCAATCCTGAGGAACGACAGAATCTTAGGTGGCACAGTTAAAAAGGGGGAGTGCGGCACTAGGAACAACTGGCAAAAGATCGTGTCAGCTGGAGACGTTTGTTGGTTGAGGCCCAGGTTCACACTGGACTTTAGCGCCATCTAAGAAGAAGAAGAAGATGACATCATTAAAATGCTCGGCTTTTTACGTTGGCACGGATCCAATTTTCAATGACTCTTCCGTATAGATCCGAGCGAAGGCGTGTCTTATGTTTACTTTAGGGCATCGGTCGATTGTGATTTATTCATATAGACCTGTGATTTCAGGAAATTCCGCAAAAATTGTCAATCGTGGCGCCCGTTGTGTGGCACGTAGCGCCCACCTGCTGGAACCACATGTCGCCTAGGCCCATATGTTTCCATTTGGGTCACAAGAAATCGGTTATCATCGTTCTGTAGCGCTCTCCATTGACGGTGACCGCCTCACCAATGTTGTTTTCGAAAAAGTACGGACCAATGACGTCGCCGTCCCAAAATCCACATCAAACGGTAACTTTTTGGGGAATGCATTGTCCCCTGGCGAACCTCGTGTGGGTCAATGTTGTATACAGTTTTGCTTATTAACACAGCCATTCATCCAAAAATGGGCTTCGTGACTAAAGATGAATTTTCGGCCAAAATTGGAGTCCTCATCCGAACGTTCCGAAGCCCAGTCAGCGAATAAACGGCGTTATCTATGCTCATGAACGTTGAGCTCCTTGCACGCGTGTAGGCTCAAGTCCCGACGCTAAATTCGCCAAGTTGAAGCCTGCGAAAGGCCGAGTTCTTGTGCATGGCGAACAATCGACTGCCTCGGGCTCAGCTGTACGGACCAACTTTTACGGACCGCGGCTATGTTCTCAAAAACTATTTTAAATCCTAACCTAAATACCTTTACATCTCCCCACCCATCAAATAATAACATATCCCTGTACTATCAGAACGTCAGAGGATTACGCACCAAAACCTCCGCAGTACTCCTTACTCACCAAAAAAGAACTACACTTCATCTCCGCCCTGGTATACCAAGGAACTACGCTCTTTGCGCAATAAAAGAAACAAAAATTGGCACGCCTATCTTAGATCCTCCTCTGCATCAGACCTTTCTAATTACATGCAGTCCTACACTAAATTTGCACAGCTATGTGAATCACTCTACCTCCGATACCTGAACAGAATGCAATCCTCCCTTATCTCTGACCCCAAGTGTTTCTACCACTTCATTAATACAAAAAGAAAAACCGATAGCTACCCCACTACACTTAACTTTCTCAATAACTCTTCCAACGAACCCGAAGTAATCGCCAATTTCTTTGCTCATTTCTTCAGCCAATCATTCACTGACCAAGATCTACAACCCGATCACGACTATTTTCGATATTTGAAAGACTGCCCCCAGACGTCTCTTGTTTCATTGAACATCACTCCCGACCTAATCGCCGAAAAAATACGCAACTTAAAGGACGACTACTCTCCCGATCCCGACTGTCTGCCTGCCATAGTATTAAAAAAGTGCGCGAACCATCTTATTTTACCCCTTACCGCTCTATTTCAAAGCTCTATCTCTCAAGGACTCTTTCCTAAGCTTTGGAAATATGCTTATATCATTCCAGTCCACAAAAAAGGACTGAAAAATGATGTGTCCACCTATAGTCCCATTGCCAAGCTCTCATGCATACTTTTCGAGAGCATCGTTTATGATGCACTATTCTTTCACTGCAAACCCATATTTTCTCCTAACCAACATGGATTCCTAAAAGGTCGATCGACAACCACTAATCTAGTCGAGTTTGTTTCACAATGTTTGTGTGCACTCGAAGCTGGCAAAGAAGTCGCCACTGACATCAGCAAAGCCTTTGACAAAATGTCTCACCAAATTATTTTCCTCAAGCTCACTGCCCTCGGTTTCTCTCCCGGTTTTATCTCATGGATCAAATCTTATCTTGAAGATCGTCAATATAACGTTATCTTCAGATCTTCTATTTCTGATCCAATTAACGCTACCTCCGGTGTCCCGCAAGGTAGTCATCTCGGCCCACTGATATTTATTCTAACCATTAATGATGTCAACAGCGGTATTCTGAACTCTCTCCATATATGCTGATGATATGAAAATATTTAAACACATATCTTCCCCTGTCGACCCCTGCTCTCTCCAATTGGACCTTAACTGGTTCACTACTTGGTGTCAAAAAAACCATCTCGAGCTCAATATCAGTAAATGCCAAACCATCACTTACTCCCGCAAGCGCTCTTCCTCACCACCCAGAACCTACATTATTCGTAATGAAACCGTTCCCCCTGTCAACTTCTTGGTTGACCTAGGGGTTATTTGTGACCGTGAACTCAACTTTCGCCTCCATATCGACAACATTATCAAACGTGCTAACTCTGCCCTCGGTTTCGTGAAACGTTGGTGCAAAGAATTCTCGAATCCTTACGTTACGAAATCATTATACATCACTTTCGTTAGGCCCCTTCTCGAATATGCTAGCCAAGTCTGGTCCCCCTCTTATGAATCCCATATTACGCGTATTGAAGCCATTCAACGCAGGTTTATCCGTTTTGCCCTTCGTGGCCTTCCTTGGGCCGACCCCCTTAATTTACCACCTTATACGGATCGCTTAAAATTATTCAACCTCCAACACCTTAAAGAACGATGTGATGTTGCAGACATTCTATTTATTCATGACCTTCTCAGTGGTAACATTGACAGCCCTTCATTATTGCACATGATTCCACTTAACACCAACCCGCGTAATCTTCGGTCCACACCCCTTTTCCGTATAAGCACTCGCCGCACAAATTATGGCTATCATGAACCAATGTCCAGAATGCTTCGCAAAGCTAACACCAATCTTTTCGACCTTCACCTTAATAAGTCCAGCCTTAGAATTGCGCTATACCACACAACTCTTCTCACTCCCCTTAATCGTCTCCACCCCGCCACCTAGTTAATAAGTTATAGTTAAGTTATAGATTTTTGTTAAGGCTTGCATTAAGCTAATAAAGTGCCCCTATGGGGGCGTCAAATCAAATCAAATCAATGTTGGCTGACTGAATACTGAACCGTTCGTCTCAAAATTGGCCACCAAATGTTGAAGAGCCGACTGTGAAGGGCCACGTCCACGTAAAATGGGCGCAGTGCGCGCGAAGTTTGCAATAAGGAACACTCATTTTGATTATAAAATTTTATCATTTGGACGTGCTGTTCAATAGTGTAACTTGCCATGGTGATTTGGCTTCAGTAACTGAATAATAAACAAAAGACTTGACAAGTGTCACCAAAACAACATGGCAACCACAGGCCGCCAAAATCTACCCGTGCCAATTGAAAAATCTTTTACAAATGGAAAGTGACCATTGTCAATCTAAAAAAATACGGCCCCCATAACCAGCGTTAGTACTTGTTTTTTGATGCCCGTATGAAGATCAACTTTTCGCATGACTTATCTGTTTAGTAAGCGCGATCGTTCTGCTTGTTGATCTATTGCCCGATTGACTCATCCCAAAGCGTGGTGGTTGGCAAGTGACCACTTGCGTCCAAGCGATTTAACTCGGTTGCTCTTTGCTGTTTGGAGTGTTTAGCTATGCGCTTTGGAATTGATTGACCCTTAATTCGAACCCTTTTTTAACATGTGGAATATCCGCTTTACTCGGTATAGTACTCGCAAGCTGTTATTCGGCCACTACGGCACTGATTTCGTTCATTTTTGACGTTCACTTTTCTATAAATTTGGTTGATGTGCTGCCTTTTTGGACCACCACCGTAGGCTTTGGCAATGCTTTCCGTATCGTTGCAAGGAGCTATGGTTAGACAGAGGCTTATCTGCCTTCATGTACTCTAAGATATTTCCAGCCGAATATAGTGTAATTGCGTTTGAATTCTATCGCTTATGAATAAACACTAAACAAATACATGAAATAATACATAGAATTTGAATAAATAAGAGCGTGCTGTCATAATGAAATATTTATTAGTGTGACGATGACTGATGTGAAGAGCCACGCTGCATGTGTCAATTAGGTAGTGATCGATAGGCAGTGTATGGATCACTGGAGAATTGATAGGACAGTAAATGCATATGGTGCTTCCTATCAATCAACAGCCTTAATGGTTAGATTTTATTAATATCAATCGCTAGACGCAGAGACAATATTACGATATTGCAACATATTGCTACTGCGTTTTAATATTGTGATTCAAGTTCAGAAACACATTTGACACTATTACGAGCGACGATGACACCCCTAAAGAATTAATGGAACTCTTTAAAAGCAGAATTAATTAATTGTTCTCCTCAAGAATCTAGTAATCAACGCAGTTTTTGATGCATTCCTCCTACTGTGTTCTTGCTCACAATGAAAATTGTTCATGAACTTTCTCGGTTCAAAGTTACTGAAACCTATATTTTACAGGACCAAAAATGGTAACAATGGTCTCTAGGTTCTATAAACTGTGAACGCTATACCTACAACTTAAATGAACTCTGCTCAGTACGCTTTAGTTACTACTTATTATTCCGCCTTAACTTCTCGATTTAAATTATAGATCTAAACACATATATAGGGAAATCCAACAACAGGTGTCGTGTATGACAACATTTCATTATTATTGCGCCGATTTGTGATAAGTACAGACTATTAGGTTATTAAATCCGAATCGATACATACCCGAATAACATGTTGAAAAAATGTAAATTCACTACAAAAACGATGAAAGGCCGAAGAGATTTTTCGTAAAACTCGTACTGCTTTTGGTTGTTATTGTACAGCTATGAGGAACTCAATTGATATATTTTAGAGTCCAAGACAGCTCAATTGTGTGGCGACACCAGACAAGTACAGTAGAAAATATCGCAGCCGTAGCTGATAGTATAACAATAAGCCCTGTTTTGTTCTTTTCGAGACGATCATTGGAATTAGCTTAATCTGCCGTCATTTCATACCTCAAAGATCTTCGCGGATACATATAGAATCCAATTAGCACGAGTATTTACGTCAGGAGGCCGAGCACAACACCGTACCTTCGCTTCTTATGTTCTGAAAGGGAATGAACAAAATCCTCATTTTTGTGCACAAAAACACTGGAATGATGAAGTCTATTTCTATTTGTCTGGCTCCGAAAATCCGCGATAAATACTGGAATAATCTCTCCATCCACAGTGTATGACATTTTTGCCTTTTTGCGCTGGCTCATGCACGTGCATACCGTGAAAAATTCTCGGCCCGAAGGACTGAAGGACTGCGATTTTCAGTTAAAAAATGATTTTATTTCTTTTACATAATCTCCCTTCACTTCAACACACTTTGTCCAGCTTTTCTCCAACATCAGTATTCCTTTCCGGAAGTGAGAGTCTGTAAGGCCTTGCATTCGATGCGAAGCGCTTCCCGGAAACAAATTACATAGTCTGAGCGTGCCAAATCAAGAGGACTGGGGGAAGGCCAATCCAATGTACCCATAACCCCGCAGTTCTGCCATCGCCAACCACTCTTGTGTACAGCTTCTTTGATTTTCCGATATTGAGCTCTGGCCACGATGATCTTGTAGTGTGGCTGTCGTTTCTTGTAAGCCAAGACGAGTTGGCTTCTTTTATGATTGTGTCATTTATGATCCGGTATAATGCGCTGATCGGTGGTTGCAATGACGTGTCCGCTTCGCTGATGTGCATTTCAACCCTTGCCTGGCCAATTCGCCTGCTCTTTCGTTCCCTGCGATTGAGCTGTGACCCAGCAGAGACTTTTTGGTGTCTGATGGACTTCAGTGAGTCGCGACATTTCATGACAGGATTTGATTTCGTTGTACAGGATCCTATTGACTTCAGTGCAGCCTAGCTGTCTACAAAGATAGTGATATCCGATGGACCCCACAAGCGGACCAGTAGGAATGCAGTTAAGTGGGAAAGTTATGGTCCTACACTTCTGACCATAACAACGCCGGAAAAAGGAAAAGAAGAAGAAGAAGATCGGAGTAGAATCCGGCCCCAGTGCCTGTGTCCATTTTCGATTCGTCGGTGAAGAGGGTAATCTCGTGGTCGTTGATCACGGCGTTTCACGGCGATAGCCACTCGTCTCTGTCGGGGAAAAGGATTGGTATTCTGAGAGGGAAGTCATTTTGGGGGTCGTAGCTGCGAGGCTACTAAAACCATGTTTCTTTCCCAGGTCGTCTATTATTCTGAGTATGGCCGCATGTCCATAGTTGGCTTGTTTTCACAAAGACGACTCCCTTAGTCTGAGAGCGCTTTTTGCAGCGCATCCTTTTATGAAGTGATCCAGGGGAAGGAGATGAAGTATCATGTCCAACCCTGCTTGTGGCGTGCTTCTCATAACTCCCATTGTATTTATTCTAAGTGTCCTGCCCATCTGAGTCTTCGCCATTTCATTACTCAGACAATTCTTGGGGCCAAAAAGAGTTCCTCGAGTTCTTGATTGTGTAGTTTTCTCTAGTCGCCCCTTTCTTCGTTTTGTTTCCCACCACGAATTCTCCTTTCATTGTCCCCTCTGTTTCCCTTCTTTTTATTCAGAGACCCAGTTTCTTTAGCGAATGTTACTGGTATTATTATATTTTGACGTAGCGGGACATATGTAGTTGTGTCTCTCTGTCTCTTTCATCTGTTTTACTATTTTCCTGAACGGATCTCCAACCCCAAATTAAAAAGAAATGGTGACAAGGTGCCTCGTCCGTATATTTTCAGATTCCTAACCTTACAAGGACATAACACGTTTTCGATCGGTTTATAGAGTCATAAGCCTTTTTAAATTCTACGCATAGTTCATGGAATCACAATTTCTTTTCTTAAATCAATCCTACAGTGAAATTCTGGTCACTCGTCGCGCGATTCCGTCAGCGACCACACTGGCAATATTCGATTATTTCCTTAGCGTCAGTCTCTTCAACCTGCTCAGCAGTATTAAGCTTAGTTTTGTTCTAAACCCTAACATTCACATGACTTTAGATAATACTTTTGCCATATTCAACTCTAAAGTCCACATTTGCCTAACCTTATCCATCCATTCATATTCACCAAAAAAATCTGCTTTTTATTTACATCCTAGGACACCAAGTAATTGCGCTCCCTGCGCAGAAAAAGAAACAAATGGCGGCAGAACTATCCTAAATCTTGCTCTGCTTTCGACTTTTCTACTTACCTGCGAAAGTTCCAAAAATAGCTGCCAATTTTTCTGCCCATTTTTTCAGCCAATCGTTTACGAACAGTCGTTTCAGAACAGGTCAACCCGATCTTGACTACTGTGATTATATGAAAGACGGCTCTTAGACGGTTCTAATGTCGCTAATTATAACTCTTGCCTTAGTCATCGAGAAAATACGTAACCTAAATGTCGACTACTCGTCCGGTCCAGATTTCCTCCTCGCCATAGTTTTAAAAAAATGCGCCGGCCATCTGTTCCTGGTCCTGACGGTCTTATTTTAAAGTTCCAGTTTACAGGGACTCTTTCTTCAACTTTGGGAAAATGCTTATATTATCCCAAGCCATTTAAAAGGACGAAAGAATGAGATGTCCAACTATCGCCTCATTGCCTAACTCTTTAAGAGTATCGCCTACGATACAAATTTCCTTCACTGCAAGCTCATTTTCTCTCCACTAACCTAAAGGTAGTTTGAATTTGTTTCACAACCCGTGTGAACTTGAGGATGGCAAAGAAGTACAAACGTTAGCAAAGTCTTCGATAAAATCTCACATCAACCTATGATTCTTAAATTCACTGCCGACCCTCTCCTTTGTCTTGCTTATACATATATTAAGTTAATTTTTGTTGTCCCAAACTAGCTCTCCATTATCGTTGCGTTATATTCTGCTCTGGCCGTGTTTCCTTTTCGTACAGCGTTTATCCACGCATACATTGTTTTTTCACGAAGGAAACGGCTGACATAATTTTGTAGAGTTAGGTATCTTGTACCCGTGTTCTCCAGTATTTTCAGAGTTTGAAGTCTTAGATATTATGGGCTTTTTCCTCTTTTTCCTCGTATTCTTCGTAGCAAGGCTTTCCAATATCCTAGTTTGGTTTCCGTTGTTACCGTTATATCACTCGTTGTTATAATAGTTTCCATTCAGGCAAACTGGATATCAATTTCGTCCTGCAGTTGGCGCTGCTTTTTAGGGCTTCCAAAGTTAATTTTTTAATTGTTTTGCATTGGGGAATTCGCCTGCTTCTCGCGTAGCAATGAAACCCGTATAAAACCAGTCTCCAACTCTTAATATAGCCGTTACGATCAGGATAAGGAAAGGTTTCAAGTGGAATAAAGTCGGAATACCATTATTATTGTTCGTATCGTTGGGGACAAAGTCCCAAATATCGGGCCATTATCGTTAATTATTATCTAGTCACGTGATCCAGAATTAGTTTAATGTGAGTTATCGACTCTATATAGACTCTATATATAGTTTCAGAAACTAAGGACCAAAAATGTCCGATATTAAATTGGGCTGCATTAAAACAACCGGGACAATCATAAGTCATAGTAAGCTTTTAAAGACCATGTGGCAGTTGTGAAACTCTTTTCTAGAGGCAATAAATGCGTTTTGGTTCCTTGACAGATCAGCATTATAAAATAAATTAAATAGCCCGATACCAATGTTCCTCACTATTTAACCAGTAATGCCCTTTCTGCTCCAGTTTTCGAAGAATGGTTCCTGTTATTTAAAAGAGAATTTTTGGGGCTTATCTGTAGATTAACAGCTCGAGCCTACAAAATCATTTGTATAAATGATTGAGCTTCGAGCCAAATAACCGTTATTCGTTTAAAGTTTTGCTTTTCACCTGTAATTCGAAAAAGTTGCAGCGCAGTGATTATAGAAATTTATGAAGAGGCTGCTGCTTAAAGAACAGAGGGTTTTAACATTATAAAAATGGCAATTTCGATGTGGAAGGCAAGAAGCGTCCCGGACCGGTGACAAAGTTTCAAGTGGAGGTGTCAAGTAGAGGCTTTACGGAACCAAGATCAATGTCAAACGCAACAAGATCTTGCAGATTGGCTGTAACCCAACAAGCCATATACACCGTCGAGTTAAAGCGATTGGAGAATGGCAATTCTAATCGGTCAAAGCCCTCATGTCCATCTTTATCTATCGACGTTTTCGATTCAAAAAAAAAAATGTGTAACTATACAGGGTTTGTCCTGAGAGTAATGTCAGTAAATCGATTAAAAATCATTTATTGAACTGTGATTAGATCTTCAAAACAGGCACCCTCTGCGTTAATGCATCGGCTCCAGCGCCAATTCTAGCTCTCGAATGCATTGTGGTAGGCCTCCTCTGGAATGTTCAATGCGCTTCAATGCGCGGTACAAGCTCTTTTGATTCCATCTACAAACAAGCGTGGAAACAAAAAGAAGTCTGGGGAGCTACGTCCGGACTTTAGGGGGGTTGGGGGATCGTTGGCTCTCCTGTTTAACCGGATAGTCGGAGACGATAAAGGCGGTGTGGGCCGAAGCATTGTCGTGGTGCTACCTCCATATGTCTGCGATGTCTGGCCGGACGCGTCGAACCCTGTGTTTCAGTCGTTTGAGGACTTCCAGATAAAATATGAAGTTCACAGTTCTACCAAGTTCTACAAACTCGTGATGAACCAGTCCGCGGATGTCGAAAAACGCGATAAGCATGATTTTCACCTTGGATTTGCTCATCCTGGCTTTTTTCGGGCGAGGGGACGCTGACGTGTGCCACTCTGAAGATTGCCTTTTCGTTTCTGGGTTATATTCCAATACCCAATTCTCGTCACCTGTAATGATGTTATCCAAAAATTGGAGTTCACGTTTGCACATTTTGAGGTTTTCTTTCAACGTTTTAAAGCTATCTTAGCGCAGACCTTCCGCATGCCGATATGGTTCGTGACACTATCATAAACTTTAGTTTTCGGAATATTTAACATATCGGCCATTAAACGAACACTTAATCGTCGGTCTGAGTTCAACAGTTTCCTCTCTCGCGTCACATTGTCGGCTGTGGTGGTCGTGGATGGTTGCTCGGCGTGGTCCTTGTCGTCGACCTCTTCAAAAGGCCTTGTGCTACCGAAACACTTGCCGATCTGACAGGTCATCTTCTTTGTAAGCTGACTTCAAAGTCATCAAAATAGTCTCCGCCGCGGTCTTTCCAAGTTTCACGCAAAACTTGATTGCAACCGTTTGTTCTAACTAGCGCTGCATTTTTACTTGTACAAGGTCACAAAACAATTCTCAGGGATAGGCTAGTTCTCACTCTCCGGATGCTTGCTCGAGCGGCGCGGCGGGGCGCTGTTTAGCTGACGTCTCCCACTTCCAGTTTTCCAATTGCGCTCCGACGTGCAGTCGCGTTGTCGGCATTGCTCGATGAAGATCATTGCCAAATGCAAAAAGAGCTTGCTTCACTATTAGTAGTTACCCGCCAAGCTTACGAATGATTCAAAAACAAGAAACTTGGGTTCCTTATGATTTGAAGCCAAGAGACGTCGAGCGTCGTTTTTCCGCCGGTGAACAACTGCTCCAGCGGCAAAAAAGGAAGGGTTTTCTTCATCGCATCGTTACGGGTGATGAAAAATGGATTCATTAAAGCAACACAAAGAGAAAAAAATCATGGGGACAGCTCGGTCTGCTCGGCCGAATATTCACGCTGCGAAGGTTATGCTGTGTATTTGGTGGAATCAGGGCGTTGTTATTTATTATGAGCTGTTGAAACCAAACGATTGATGCGATTGAGCCGAGCACTGCGCGAAAAGCGGCCACAATACGAGCAAAGGCACGAAAAAGTGATTCTACAGCATGACAACGCTCGGCCTCACGTCGCTCAAATGGGAAGTGCTACCCCACCCGCCATATTTCCCAAATATTGCGCCGTCCGATTATTACTTGTTCCGTTCGATGGCACATGGTCTGGCTGATCAGCAGTTCCGTTCATATGAAGAATCTCAAAATGGCTTGATTCATGGATTGCCTCAAAAGACGAGCTCTGCCAGAAAGATGGGAAAAAGTTATCGCTAGCGATGGGCAATACTTTGAATTATTCATTTGTAACCGTGTTTTCACAATAAAGTTGCATTTTCTTAAAAAAACAGCGAGAACTTAGTTGCGCTCCTAATATGAGTTCATCAAGCTAAGAAAGCTATTCTCGACAAAATGCAAGATTAATTGTGGCCTTCACGGGGCAATGATTTATTAGGACCCATGCAGCGAAAATGGATATCTCTAACAATGACTGCTGCCACATCTGTTATGTAAAGGAAACACCCTTTCACCTTCTTTGGGAACGTACTACTCTTATGAGCAAAAATCCTATCCTTGAGTAAAGCATTCTTGAAGGCTCTATCAGTGACTGCCACACCACAGTTAATCAAACGCTTCAATCTGGTCAATTGTTCTATATACTGTTGGGGACTTATTTACTTGTTGTGCTGCTTTTTTCATTATATCAATCACTCCCTTTTTAGTCACTCAAGTTTCGTGGTCTTAAGAGAGCGCAACTTCTACGTTCCTATTGTACTTAAATCGGATCGCAGTTAGCAACCATTCAGTGACGCCACATAAATACCCTGGAACATCGCTCGATCAAATTGAACTGCGAGCTTAACTAGACTTTTCGTACCTAAGTAAGATTTTGATAAAAAAAAGCACTCTGTCAAGTGACTTCTTAAATATAGTATTTAAAATGAGCATACTTAATCCAAAAAAAAATTAGCTAAAAAAGATCATTAGTCAGGTAGCCAAGGAACGACGGAGTTAGTGTCTAACAACGAAACTAGCTTCTACGCCAATAGAGATTTGAACATGTAAAATTGCCGCGAGATACTGTGGATCAGTAGACAAAGTCCTTACATTTGGCGATTTCTTCTAAGCAGGGTGCTAAGTCAATTTCTAGAAAAGGTTCATCATTCGCCGTTCGGAGTCCATTCACTAAGTGGAAAATAAATCTGACACAACAGCAGGTGATCGAGAGGAGCTTCGACACTGGTTGTCCCGTGAGTACATATGCTCGTTGCTGTTTCTGAGGTGAAACAAACTTATCATGAAAATCAATGTACGCCCATAAAAACACATTATTTGGTGGGGTCAGACCGAACCATCATCAGTCATCCTTTTCTTTAAGAATCCTCGATCGGAAGGCGACAACAGACATTTCTCAATTGAATACTTAATTGGATGACCACACTGAAAGCGGCCTTTCCACTGTGGTTTTGTGTGGTTTTGCGCACTTTGCAAAAGATCAAAATAATTGCCAAAAAAGCGCTTAGGCTTAAAATCAAAGACATTCGCTTTGGTACCGCCTCGATTCCAAGTGGTGTTGCGGTCACTAGGCCAAGGTCACTACTTATAAATGCTCTTTAACGATTGAATCCCATTTATTGAATTTCAAAGGCTGTCGCTACACGCATAATGAACGCAATAAATATAAAACACTTCAAATGGCAAACAACAAAGTCTTCTCATGTAGTCGTACAAGTAGAGATACAACCTCCATCACATGGAATTTCTACGGAAACATGAGACACAAACGGCTGGAACCCAAACATTCGAAAATAGATAAACAACCGCTTGTCTGATAACGACTCACTCTGCTTTCAGACTATCGTTGACACCCACTTGTACTGTGAACTGAAAGCGTTGTTATCAGCGCCTTATCATATCAGTTGTGTTGTATTACACATGTTTAATGGGGCCTTGATGTTTGCTTATTAAATAGTTAGTAATTGAGGTAACCCCTTTTTCCTTGTAAGAATTTGATATTTTTTTGTTTTTGTTTTATTGATTTGTATCGAACACAAGGTCATTTGTAGTATGTCGTCCCATATCCTTGGTGATGAGCGTGTCCTTAATTAAATAATTTGCCATGGAGACTGGTATGTACGTGTGATAAGTTTTCAAGGCGATACCCAATTGTTGATATCGGATTTGACCGTGAAAGCAGGCAGACCTAAGGTTCAGTTCTTGAGAATCTCCCCTCTGAGCCCCATCTAGCGTATTTATCGCAGATCTCATTTACTGGGATCCCAGAGCGACCTGGTGAATTTAGACTTCCGACTTTGATCAAAAAGGTCTCGAGTTCATGCACTAATTTGGAGCTGAATGGAAGGTTGGACACAAGTTGGAGTGCAGCTTTGCTATCACTGCAGACGCATGTGCTTTTTTCCTTCCAGTTCTGCTTCACAACATAGTGCATGGCATGCGTCTGATTGAAAAACAGACAGACATTGTTCTAACGAACAATGCAGTCGAATGTTTTCGTGCTCAAAGTAAACCCCAACGCCGGACCCCCACCCATCCCTGGAGTCATTTGTAAAAATGCGAAAACAGTCCTTTCCAGGTTCAGTGTCTGCCCAGAACCAGTCCTGACGCCATGGAAATTTGACGGTGAAATTATGGCGCAATAGAATAGCAGGTGTCATTGCGTCGGAGGTCATATTCATGAGACAGGGGTCGTAGGATATGTCTTTCTCTCAAAAGCACCTTTGCATTGCCAAAAAGCTGAGAGCGTTTTGGTGACTTTTGACTCAACATACTTTGACCAAAGAAGCACCATCTGAGACATGCCAGTATTTTTCCTCCTTCTCGTGAAGAGAACGATATCAGTCTTAAGAGGATTAACCGGCAGTCCGGCACTTGTGCACCAATCGTCGGTCAGATTTATTGCCGCCTGGGTTTTACGACAGAGAGTTGCTAAATATCAGCCGACAGAGAGAACAGCAACATCATCCGCATAGGCCTGATCCGAGGTTCCAGAGGCATTGAGAGCATCGACCAGAGAATCGACCACCATGCACCATAATAGCAGAGGCATTCAAAAACCGGGGCCCGATTACAGTTTGTCCAACAATACCAAGCCAAACATTACAGCTAAAACGGTGTTGTGATTTATTTTGTTTTTTGTTGTGTGGATTGGTGCTACTCCAATGATGCAAATTGTGGAAGTTAGTAACCCCATCTCTGGTAAACTGTGCTTCATCCGTCCAGAATATCCTTGCAAAATAGTTTCGTTCAGTTTCATCTCGAAGCAGTAATGATCGACAAAATTCTGCTCTCAAAAACTTGTCGTTTGAGGTGAGTTCCTGAACTGGCCTAAAATGGTATGGGTGTAAGTTTTCGGTATGAAGCACTCTCCATACTCTAGATTTGGGCACTCCAAGCATAATAGCTATCCTCCTTATACTAAGGGAGGGATTACGTCGGACCAAATCCAAAATTCTTTCATCTGAGATTCCTGATCCATATGTAACTGATCTTTCGCTTCTTCGATGCTCTAGCACTCCGTGCTCTCGCAGACGTCGGTGGATTCTTGAAAACATGCTACGACTGGGACACCTCCGATTGGGATATCTTTCAGCGTAGAGTCTTGCGGCTTCACGATCTCGACCATTAGCTAAACCGTGGCAGAAGTGCATGTCCGTTAATTCTTCTCGAGAGTATGAGTTTGACATCGTAATGTGCTGATGAGTTAACATCCAATTTGGAAATGTTTTTTTTATTAAAAATGCGATGCCCTTTATTTACATTTGGGTTGCAAATATTTTGTTTTTCAATAAAGAAAAATTGCGGTTTTATTGTCTTAATGTCCTAGCGGGTAGAACCCATCGGCGGCGGGCGGACCCAGACGAAATTGGCAGGTCAGTTTTCATGCGTTATCAATGAAAAAAAAGGATGAATCCAGGGTTATTCCAATACTGTGTCACTTTATTGTATCCTCATAAAACTCCGAATTTTTTAAAAAATAATAAAAAAAGAGGTCAATGTTTCACACATTAATTTGCCTACAAGTCCAGCCGCGTTAAAACCAAAAAAAGGTTTTTCTAAGAAAAAAATGATTCGGGTTTTTTTTCAATTTCTCAAAAACTACAAGACATTTTTGCATCCGGTTTTCTGTTTTTAACTAAAAACTAATAAGAGAATTGAATTTTTAGAAAAAAAATTAGTATTTATTTTTTTTCAATTTAATTTAATTTTTTTTAATTTTTTTTCTTCAAAATTTTGAGTTTGAAAATTAATTTCTCAAAAGCTATTCCTTAAAACAGCTTCGTTTAAAAACAAGATGAAAGAAGAGGTTTCTGGCTTTACAAAAAAGTATATCACGGCATTGTGGATGTAACTGTTGATTTTTAATATTTTTTTTTCCAAATTTCGTCAATTTTTTAGAAAATTGTCCCTCCCGGCTAAACGGGGGGGAATAGACCCCCCCTCCCCTACGATTTTTTTCTTATCTTGACCAGACCTACACGCTCTAACTTTTTGGCACACTGCTCGTGGGACACGCTGTATATTATATTAAATATATTGAATCTACATCTACAGCGCGGCCTCCCTGCGGTATTTATTATTTTTTTGACTGTTCCTCTCCTCTCCTCTCCATATTGCTGTGCTGTAACTTTTTTGTTAATTCATCTTCAGCATTTCGGATGATATTAAGTGGGTTACTGCCACCTTGTAATTCTTAAGCCGAGGGATTGCTTCCTTTACTTCCTCTATGGTGGGCAGTTCTATCTGCATTCCGGCATCGACATACTATCTCCCCCATTGGGCTGCAATTCTTTCAATATCCGAAATAAGTTGATCTCATTAGTATTTTTCAGGCTTTTACTTTTCCGTTTTATTCTTCGTCGAACCAAGACTTATTTTTTAGAGCTTTGTGATAGCCTAGTTTTTCCGCTTCTTCCTCTACAACACTTTTTATTGTTCACCATACTGGTTCTACCTTCCTTGCTTTGTCAATAGGTTCCACGTCATCTAGCGGGGCAAATAGATCATTAATTTCTTCTTGGCGCTGAAGGGCCTTTTAACTTATTGAGAAATGACTTACTCACTAAAAACCAAACATATTACGAGCCTCCCTTGGGTTTTCTTAAGGACTTATTAAACGGTCACTTAACAAATTGTAGCTTGGCAATGTGAGTAATTTTATGTTTGTTTTTCAATGTCAATTTTTTTTTCCAATCTGTTTTAAGTCTGTGTCTAGTTTTACATTTCTAGAAATAAATGGATTGTGGGAATTTTTTTACTAAACGCTCTACAAACAGTCTTGGAAAGATATATTAATGTTCATTTATCAAATGAAATTGCAGAACGTTTTTAAACTTAATGAATAATATTCAGACGAACAGTGTTGAAGCATCAATTGAACCTGCCCACATATGTTTCTCTAGAAAGTATCATTGTCCAAGTGACGTTGATCTAAATGCAAATAAATGGAAGATTTTAATTTATCGTAATAGCACATCAAGCAAATTAAGTTCTATTCTTTGTTGTGTTGCGGTTTTAATTAATAGAATCAAGTTTCCACTTTAATAACTTTAGTTTTCACTCTGATCATATCATTTGAAATCTTAGCTTAGCTTTGTTTCTTTAATATGAGTATTGCAACCTTATACTTATATATTACTTATTGATATTACAGATTTTTCCCGACATGTTAGCTTCTGCAACAGCGCCCACTCACTTTTTGTAATTCCCTTGTAGCCTGGAATCTGAAAAAAATACTAGATGCACTCTAAAAGACGCCGTTTACAGTTTTTTTTTTTTTTAATGGGGACATTACAATTTTGTCTTCTAATACAAACAAACCTTCAGTCAAGGCTTACACTTTTATCATGGTGGAGTTTACGATCAAACAATATTTGAAAATTATTAAAAATTAATACCAAAATTCTGAGTCAGTGGGCGCAGCTTCAAGATCTTACTCCGGTTTTAGTTACTTACTTATCGGGCTTACTTGAAGGGTCTGAGCCTGAACGAAAGCCTGCTTTTACTCATATCGGTCTCGGGCACGCTGCTTCCATTTGGAGGGTCCAAATTTCTTGATGTCCGCGATCACTTGGTCTCTGAAGCGGAGATTCGGTCTCCCTTGCCTTCTGGGACTAGGCGGCTGGGATTTGAAGACCCTCTTTACTGGAACGCCGTCATGCATGCGGTTGATGTGGCCGAGCCAGTGCAGTCGACAGATTTTTGCTTTCCGGACTAAGTCCACATCATACAGTTCGTAGAGTTCGCGGCTATATCTTCTCCTCCATTTGCCTTCCTCGCAGACAGGCCCACATATCCGACGGAGAATTTTTCTTTCAAAAGAACTCAGAATAATCATTTTTTGTTTTCGTGTTCTGTAGACAGTAATTTTGGACTTCCTTGTTAGGAGTTTTGACTTTAGCTGTCTTGAAAAACCGAAGTAGCACCAGTTGTCCAGGGTGATTCTTCGTCGGATCTCCACTAGGTTAGGTTAGGTTAAAGAAGGGGTGTGTGATGTTTGAGCATCACTTTCATTCGGAGGCCAAAGGGCCCATTGTGATTGCCTTCATTTGTGGAGTACACATATAATTAACCTGTCCTATCACGTGGTGGCTAAAACCTCCCCGTGCTCTTTATGAATTTTAGAAGATCCGATATATCTGCATGTGCTACGTCCGCAATCTCTGTAAAGAATCTTTGGCCCAGAGAAGCTAGGCGCCGATTCAGGAGAGCTGGGCAGTGGCAAAACAGATATTGGATCGTCTCGGTTTCTTCCTCATCGCCGTAGCTCCGGCAGAGATCGCTGGATCCCGAGTTCCATTTCCGGAGCATTGCTCCGATGGGACAGTGTCCTGTGATCACCGACGAGCATACGGATCGCGTTCCAGTCCAGCGTCAAGAGCTTCTTTGTTTTTCCGATATTAAGCTCTGGCCACGATGATTTTGTCGTGTAGCTGCCGTTTCTTGTAAGCCAAGACGAGTTGGCTTCTTTTATGATTGTGCCATTTATGATCCGGTATAATGCGCTGATCGGTGATTGCAGTGACGTGTCCGCTTTGCTGATGTCCATTTTAGACCCTTGCCTGTGTCTGATGGACTTCAGGGATTCGCGACAATTCATGACAGACTTTGATCTCGTTATACAGGATCCTATTGACTTCAGTGCAGCCTGGCTGTCTACAAAGATGGTGATATCCGATGGTGGGATACCGGTTACTTGTAGGTGTTTGGCTGCTTTCTCTATTGCTAGGATTTCTGCTTGAACGACGCTGCACAAATCAGGGAGTCTAAATGATTCCTGCTTGTGCAGGGTATCAGAGTAAAACCCGGCCCCAGTGCCTGTGTCGTTTTCGATCCGGTGAAGAAGGTAATCTCGTCGTCGTTGATCGCGGCGCTTGATAGTCACTCTTCTCTGTCGGGGAAAAGGATTGGTATTCTGAGAGAGAAGTCATTTTGTAGGGAAATGAAGTCGATCGTAGCTGCGAGGCTACTACAACCATGTTTCTTTTCCTGGTTATCTATTATTCTGAGTATGGCCGCATGTCCATAGTTGGCTTGTTTCCACAAAGGCGACTCCCTTAGTCTGAGAGCGCTTTTTGCAGCGCAACCTTTTATGAATAGATCCAGAGGAAGGAGATGGAGTATCATGTCCAACCCTGCTTGCGGCGTGCTTCTCATAGCTCCCGTTGTACAAACAGCGACTGACCATTGTACTTTGTTGAGCATGTTCATATAGCTTTTCGTGCTGCTAGCAGTCCACCAGACTAGGGAACCATAAGTTATAATGGGTTTTTTTTTTCAATTTTAAATTAATTTTTATTCGATTTTGCTTATAACTATCTTACGCTAGACAAAAATGCTTAAAGCTAGCTTAATTATCCTTACAAATTTAAATATCTTACTGGCCCTAGGCCCTAAACAGTACAACTTAAACCTATGTCTTTCGACAACTGTCCCATGAGCAGTGTGCCAAAAAGCTATAGCGTGTAGGTCTTCTTCTTCTCCTTTTTCCGGCGTTGTTATGGTCAGAAGTGTAGGACCATAACCTTCCCACTTAACTGCATTCCTACTGGTCCGCTTGTGGGGTCCGCCGGTTTGACCTCAGAAAGTAGCGACAGGCTTCCCGGTTTGGGATTACTTCATCACTGAGGCCAATCGAATGCTGGTGTTTTTGCACTAATTGTTTTTCGGCCTTTTTTTTTTTTTTTTTTTTTTTTTTTTTTTTTTTTGTGACACGGTCATGCTCCAAATTTTTTTTTTTTGTTTTTTTTTTTTTTTTTGTTTTTTTTTTTTGTTTGATCTTACTCTTACAACACCGGTGATCTCCAGTCGTGTCAACCCACTGATTTGCATGTACACTTGTGGGGCAGTTTAATGGTGGTATATGTGTCCCTAGGCTCACCTTGGTGTTTTCTAAATTGCCTAGATGTGATTTTTGTTTGCGTGTAGGTCTGGTCAAGACAATAAAAAAATCGTATGGGAGAGGGGGGGGTTTATTCCCCCCCGTTTAGCCGGGAGGGGAATTTTCTAAAAAATTGACTTAACTTGGAAAAAAAATTATTAAAAATCAGCAGTTACATCCACAATGCCTTGATATACTTTTTTGTAAACCAGAAACCTCTTCTTTTATCTTGTTTTTAAACGAAGCTGTTTTAAAGAATAGTTTTTGAGAAATTAATTTTCAAGCTCAAAATTTTGAAAAAAAATTTGCGAACTATTTTTTTCCAAAATTATATGTAATTAAGTACTAATTTTTTTTCAAATTCAATTCTCTTATTAGTTTTTAGTTAAAAACAGAAAGCCGGATGCAAAAATGTCGTGTAGTTTTTGAGAAATTAAAAAAAAAAACCCGAACCATTTTGTCTGAGAAAAACCTTTTTTTTGGTTTTAACGCGGCTGGACTCGTAGGCAAACTAATGTATGAAATATTGACCTCTTTTTTAATATTTTTAAAAAGTCAAAAAATAGTAAGAAAAAACTGGTCCAACTGGAAAACCGAACACACTACTCGCGGACACTAGACCGCCGTGCCGATTTAGAATTTGAAGGTATTTCGCCCAAACGCGCACATGAGCTATTCGAATGTTTTTTAAGTCGAAACACGACTCTTCACTTTAGTGGTCTGTGATCAAAATATATTTCTGGCACATTATACGAGTATCTATTGGCTGTGGTGTTTTAAATGAAATGTGAAATACTCACCAGTATATTTGGTACAAAGTTTTGTCAGATGACCGCTGAAAGGAAACTCCAAATTTGAAATTATAGCATTGGGCCACGATCCATTGACATATTCACGCGGCTTTAAAAAAAAATCTTTATTTCGCAGTCCCGAATTCTAAATTTCTATTTTTTCTCATTTCAGATTTGGTCTCAGTAATCGTTTCAACTCGGAGTTCCCATCCGGATTGGTATCCCGCGTGGCACCCGAAGAGTTTAAAGCGACAATAAGTCGTATAAACGGAATTCTAAAGAAAACACTTCCTGTCAACGCCAAATGGCTATTTTGTGGATGCGTATGCTGTTGCTGCACTCTCGGTTGCTCTCTCTGGCCTGTTATATGCCTCAGCAAAAGGGTACCCCCACTCACAAGATAACATTGATTTTACACTAAAAAAAACAATTTTTGTTTTAGACACAAATCACACTAGATAAACTCCTCGAATGGGAAAATAGTCATTTGTATCATAAACTTGGTCTACACTGGCGACTGAATAAGCAACAATGTGATTCAAGTTCGATGATGGAATACGTTATTCAAATCGAATTTATACCCAAAACACCCATATATCGTCCCGACTAAGCCTGGCCTTTATACAATCCAACAGCAATTAGAAAGAAAACAAATAATCTTCAGCACGTGTTGCCGGAAGAGCCAGAGCTTTGAGGCTATAGAACGAATAGATGGAGTTCTTGAAAAAAAGAAGAAAAAAATGTTTATCTCTCAGCTTAAGCATTTGATTTCTCTTTATTTTCTCATAATGTAGATAAAGTGATATAAGGAGGTAAAGTTTCTAAGCGCCAAGCCGAATAGGGGGAGAGGAGAAATACGATTATCTTGGTAGTCTTCAAGTTTCAGTTTAACTTTTTCAACATCTAACAACGACTGATGAGTGCTGCGTTTAATATATAATTTTTTTTTATTACTAATCCAATTAAGCATTTGATATGTTCCGACCATTGCTCTCAATCGACCGCAAAGTTAGTTCATCATAGACTACGCGATATACTAGTTGGGAATATCTGAACTGCATGCTATGGAACATGGCTTGTCGCTAGCAATCTCGTATTTTGTTTTGCCATTAGTCGTTCAGCTGATGTTAGATTTTATTTTTTACTACTAATCGTATTGTATTGTAAATAGAAGTTAAAGGAAAAAGGATTGTACATAAATGAAAAGTTTAATATTTAATTGGACATGTGAACTAAAAACTGCAGAAAAGATCGTTTCGCTTTTAGCCTTTCGTCTTGTGCAGGAATATGGAAACAAACTAAATTGAGACTGGATTGTTAGTAGATTTTTCTTTCTGTTCTTGCTGTTAGACATTTATTCTTCAGTAATGGAAAGGAAACCGGAGCATTCAAAATCGATTTCTTCTCATTTTGTTAACATTTTTTTTTATTATACAAATATTCTTTTAAAGGATTAAGCATTGGCAGTATTAGAACAACAAGATGGAATATTGTATTTAAAAAAAAAAAACATTTCAATCATAGCTTTACAAACACAGAATAAAATTGAAGGAAAAGATCATTTGTTCGGCATTTTGTGGACCCATTTATCTCCCCATGAATAGATTTGTTTTATTTCGTAAGCCTTTATTTAATTCGTTTAGAGTTTGTTATAAGTTTATTTGAATTTATTAAATTAATTTTTAATTCATATTTTAAGATTGTATTTCAATATTATATGCAAAGTGGAAAGTAAATTGTAAATAAAATAAGATTAAAGAGAGATGAAGAGGAGACATAAATTATAAACCTAAGCATAACGTTGATGATAGGATAGATGATTTTATTAATTTTAAGTGAAAGTTCAGAAAGTTTTGATTTGAATCTAACGATAAATTAGTGAATTACCGGATAATAAAAATCAATCAAGGATGCGAATATAATTTTGATTTTATTTCTGTTGCATTTGGTTTGATTTTATGTTTTTTTTATTGCCGCCTTCCGTTGAACTTTATTGGGTGTCATTTGTGATCAATGAACAAGAAGGAAAAATCCCCGCTTTGAACACTATTATTAGTCTTGACAGCAATGCTTTTTATCTTAAATTGGTTTTTGGCTTTTTTTATGTTTTCGCTTGTTTTACTATCATACCAGCTTCGTTCGTTGATTTCGCGTATCAGAATAACTTTTTTGAATTCCTTTTTGCAATCTTGCCAAAAAAAGTTCGCAATTAGTTAATAGCAATTTGAAACTCGGTATGAAACCACAAAAAGAAGCGCAATCCGATAAAACAAGCGACTAAAAGCTTTTTTTTCGATCTTTGATCCTTCCATTCTGTAGAAATACGAAAGTAAGATGAGAAGTTCCCGGCCTGACAATGAAAGACTGATTTTCAGCTAAAAATGCCGACACATACGGTGCAGCGAATCTCCAACATCATCGAAAGTGGGAGGATGTGAAAATATTCATCTACGGCCCCCTCTCAATTTCTTCATTGGATGCGAAGCACTTTCCAGAAATAATTTTCTTAAAGTTTGGGAACAGATGGAAGTCTGAGGCTGACAAATCGCCGTACCCCAAATCCTGCAGTTTTCCTAGTGGCAATGATTTTTTTTTCAAACCAGGGCTGTTCTCGCGAATTTTGGCATCCAGCTGGTCAAGAAAGTTGGAGTTATATTCGTATTGTTCTGCCTTTTGCAAGGTAATCTATTAACAGGATCCCCTTCGCATCCCACCACATTCTGGCCATGTCCTTTCCGGTAGATGCGATCGACTTCGCTTTATTTGACGCTGAACCACCGGGTTCAACTCACTGTTTCGACTGGTAGTTAATTTTTAGTGTGTAGTGGTGGACCCATGTCTCATTCATGGGTCAAGTGACAAATTGCTATATAAAATCGGTCGGAACCCTATCGAATCGATCCAAAAATGACTGCGAAAATCGGTTGCACATTTGCTTCTGATCGGCAAATTTTATTCAGATTTGATTCAGCAAATGCCATCTTCCGTAAAGCTTTCGCATCCTCAATTCTTTGTGTAAAGTGCAGGCGATATCAACACGATATCATGCACTTCTTCGATGGTTTTCCGGTGTGGCCGTGGTTTTCGGCCGCCTCTCACGTGGGTCATCTTCGAGGGATGCCCGACCACATTTAAAGTCAGCTACCCACCTTTTAATAGTTAACATTGGAGGAGCAGAGTCCCCATAAACTCCTACCAAATTCGGATGAATTTCCTTATTTCCATTTACGTGATATTCAAGTTAATCCATTTTTTATGAAAAACTTCGTATAAACAAACTACATGAGCCAAGAACTTGAAACTTATCATACGAACTAATGGCACGTGCACCCTGTCTGAAAACATTAATTTTTGCCCATTGGAACGCCATTTCTGTGTCAGGCCGAGAACTTTTCACACTTTACCTGTGGCCTAATAGCACCCTCGAGCCAATAACCGCAATATTATAATCATGTAGGCCAAGACTTATCTGCCGAGGCATTGAAATTTATCGATTAAATCCGATTATAACTGTGCTAGAAGGCATTTGATGATGACTTAAAGCAGTGCGAACTTTTTCGCGATATACACATATAAAGCCGAAATTTGTCTCAATCACCTGTGTTGTGCGAAAAGTCAAAGCAGCAAGTTTGTTGCCCATACCAAAGGGCGGATTTCGGGAAGATCTTTCCAGACAAGTCTCCTACACACGGATTCTTGTCATCGGCGTCAGAACCCAACAAACCGACCCTCGAGTCACAGTCTGGTTTAAGGTGTGTTAAAAAGTAACTGCTTGGTTAGGCTTATTGATCTGAACTGTAGTACTACCTAAGGAATCAATGATTCTGAATAATTTCGTTAAGACAGGCGATCGCAACCATATACAGACGTAATTAAATGGATGTATGAGGTTTGTTCAAATAATAAGGTGACTTTTTCTTAAGTAATCCCCTGTAGATATAATACACTTGCGCCAGCGTTTTTCAAGTACTTCTGATATGCGCTTTTTATATAGTCCTGAGCTCTTCCAGCGATACGGTCTTTAAGTCGGAGGGCGCCAAGTCCGAGGAATACGGTGGCTGAAGCATGACTACTGATTTTGGCATGACGCCAAAAAATCAAGTAAAGATGAGTGGGCAGGTGCATTATCGTTATGCAAGAGTCATACATTTTCTTCTTTGTATTGTTTTACTCAAGCGATAATTTCAAGGTAATTGTTCCGTAGAGACCGTACGGCCTTCCGCCAAGAACTCATGAACCACGGCATTGTAATCAAAGAAATAGCAGTGAGTGAGCAAGATATTCAAATTTGACCGAATTTGGCGTGTTTTTAATCGGTCTTGACTCTTCTGGTCGCTTCCATAGGGATGGGTTGATTTCGACGTCATAGCCATATACCTAGGTATATTTTGTCAATAGTTATGATCTTTTCTAGCAAATTTAACTCGTCATTAATCTCAATCGATAGCTCCTGGGCCATAGTCATGCGTCGGTTCTTATGGTACCAACTTAGCAATTTCGGAAAAAAATTCGAAGACACACGTTTCATGTCCAAAATATCTGAAAAAATGTCATGGCTAGAGCTCTTGATACCCGGGTATGCGGGTACCCGCGTTTTTCGGGTATTACCCGCATTACCCGAGTACCCGGGTAATTGCTAACTTTGGTATTATCCGGGTAAAATCAAGAGCACTAGTCATGGCATGAGCCAATCGATATCAGCAACTTATCTGATATTGATTCGACGATTCTCCATAACAATTTCCTCACTGCTTCAACGTTTTCATCCATTCTTGAGATCCAGGGCGGGCATCGTCATTAACGTCTTCCCGGCCTTCTGTGAAGAGCTTTTACTACTTAAAAATATTTTTTTTCTTCAGAACAGACTCGCTTTACGCCACAATCAATATTTGAAGTACGTTGTGGCACTTCACAAGCACACGAAAACACGCCCGAAAAGGCTGATAATATTAATATATGTTAGGAGGCATGTGTACACCAATACAATAACAAAAAAGAATCTAAAATTGAATATACTTAGCTCACAAAATCACTTTATTATTTTAACAAACCTCGCCAGTTACATGTAACTTCAATAATTGTATGGGCGTTTACTCACTTTGACACCCACAAATTATTTGTGAATCGCATTAGGTTTTCGTTATTTAATTTCATTTGGCCCGGGGGATTCCAAATACCAAGTTGTCCCATAATAGGAGTATGCAATTCACCATGGTTCTAAGACAAATTAAGCGACTTAGTGCTAAAATGTTTCTTCTACTCTCCCGGCGCTACATAAACAAGCAATATCTTAAGTTGGCACTATGGGTGAGAGGTTGGCGATAAAACGAATCCACAACTGTGACCAAATAAAGTACAATGTACAGTGGTCCGTACAGTCAAAATTGCCCATACTTGACCAAATTTTTTTTTGAGAAAGAAATTCGAAAAATTGACAAATAAAAAAAAATATAATTTTTTGATTAAGTATTTTTGTTTTTTAGATTTTAATTCATTTTTCTTGTTTTTATTTTCATTAATTTACTAAAGAAAAATGTTAAAGTCTAACTGAAGAATATCTTAAACTTTTGCGTACACCTAATTCTGTTTTTACACGACAGATACGTTCCTGAAGAATTCGTGTAAAAAAAAATCGTGTAAAAAAAATTAGGTGAATGTACGTATGTACATATGTATATACAATAAATAGGGGAAAACAAAAGATTGGGTCCAGGCTAGCACAAGTAATATAATAACCCAATGAATATTGAAATGTTGAAAAGAAAAAAAGGGTAATAATTCATTAGATCTCGTTGAAACCTTTCAGCTCGCTCCTCATTAGGATCTTTTGTTTTAAAATGAGTGCCCAGTTTATTGGCCAAGTCAAGACCCTCTTTAATTACATGCGCATTTAGAGCGGGTTCGTCTTCAGCATCATCGCTTATTTCGTCGGGTTCAGGGGTCTCAAGGGCACACTCTATTATTTCATCTTCGCTTAGAGCTTTGTCCACCAACAGTTCATCGATATCTTGAAAAGACAGATCATCAAATCCTTCTCCACCAATTTGTTGCGCCAGAGTTATGATGTTGGGAAATTCTGTTGTGTTGGGAAGGGTGGTATCAGTGCTTTTAACACATTCTGGCCAAACAGCTTTCCAACATTTATTCAAGGTTGACGGTCTTACTTCAGACAATGCTAATTTAGCTTGATTGATGCAATCCATAATTGAAAATTGTTTCCACACATCAATGACTGTCAGCGTTCTTTCACGTTGCAGTTTGTCCAAAATATATTGAAATGATTGTCTTACGTAATAAGTTTTAAATGCCGCAATTATTCCTTGGTCTAGCGGTTGTAGTATAGATGTTGTGTTTGGTGGCAGAAACCAAAATTGCACATTTCCATGTTCCAGGACCGGATGGCCGGGGGCATTGTCTAAAATCAATAGAACCTTAAATTCAAGACCTTTTGCGTTCAGATAGCGTCTTACTTCGGGGACAAAACATTTATTAAACCATTCAATAAAAATGTGGGTGGTCACCCAGGCTTTTTTATTTGCCATCCAGTGAACTGGTAATTTACTGATATCCACACCTTTCATTGAACGTGGCTTCAGGGACCGATTAACCAGCAGTGATTTCAACATACGATCACCCGAAGCATTGGAGCAAAACAAAAAAGTCACACGATCCTTAGCTACCTTAAAACCACTAGCACTTTTTTGCGATTTGGACACATAGGTTCTAAGTGGCATTCTTTTCCAGAAAAGGCCAGTTTCATCTGCATTCCAAACTTGATCAGGACTGTAGCCTCCATCTTTAATTATCAAATCAAGTTTTTGAGAAATTCTCTTGCAGCCATTTCATCTGCAGATGCAATCTCACCTTTAATTTTGACATTATGAAATGCATGTCGTTTGAGAAACCCAGTCATCCAACCCGTGCTTGCCGAAAATTCAAACTTTCTTTTTGACTGAGATGAAGTGCCTGGCTTCAATTCCTGGATGCGTTTATACAATTTTATTGCTGTTTGTTTGATAGCATTTCCATCAACTGGTATTCTTTTCTGCGAGTTATCGTCCATCCATATTAAAAGAGCTTTTTCCATTTTCTCAGTAATGACATCTCTTGTGTATGATGAAGTTTTAGAACTTATATTGGTCCGAGAAATTACCGAGTTCCTTATTGCGGCTTCGTTTTTTTTTATTGTTCTTATGGTAGCTTCGTGCACGTCAAAATGCTTACCAACCGCCGTTGCGCCCTGTCCTGTTGCAAGACGATCTAAAATTTTAATTTTATTGAGAAATGGTCTTCCTTTTACCGGTTTTTGTTATTGGGGCCATTTTGCCAGGACTGCCAAAAATTTAATTTGTTAAAAATAAAGAAAAAAAATTCAAAACTGTTACTTACAATCTATGAGTAGATACGTATGTTATAATTTTTCACTAAAAGTAACACAGAGAGATACATATGTACATATGTACCTTTCACGGCAAAAACTTAACTCCAAATGCAAACAAAACCAATTCCTTATTGAGCTTATCGGTGGCAATTAGACTGAAAAGCCACCACCACAGAATACGACATAAGTTTTTTCTGTATTATTTCCACAGAATTATATGGGACGTGATCTTCTAAGTTATAGGGGAAACCGCGAATTCAGAATTGTTTGCCGTTACACTCGTGTTATTTAAAAAAAAGTGTTCGTGTTAAAAGAGGATTAAATTCCTTTTCTTCTTCTTCTTCTTCTTCTTTTCCTTTTTATCCCGGCGTCGTTATGGTCAGAAGTGTAGGACCATAACCTTCCCACTTAACTGCATTCCTACTGGTCCGCTTGTGGGGTCCACCTCAGAAAGTAGCGGCAGGCTTCCCGGTTTGGGACTACTTCATCGCTGAGGCCAATCAAATGCTGGTGTTTTTGCATTTGTTTGCACCAATTGTTTTTCGGCCTGCCTTTTTTGCGTGTTGAAATTGGAACGTTGATTGATATCGCCTTTTGGACGGGGTTCAAAGGATCTCTCCTTTGAACATGGCAATACCAACTGAGTCGGTCGCGCTCTATCTTTCTTGTGATGGTTTCTTTTACGTGGAGGCTTCCTCGGATCTTTAAACTTCTAATTCTGTCACGCTTTGTTACTCCCGCTGTCATGCGAAGCATCTTCATCTCAGTTGCCGTTAATTTGCTCTCATACTTTTTGTGCATTGTCCAGCATTGTGAACCGTATGTGAGCGCCGGACGTACAACTGAAGTGTAGAGCCTTCCTTTCAGCTTAGGGGGCATTTTTCGATCACAGAAGATGGCGGAGTTTTCCCGCCACTTCATCCACCCTACGCTTACGCGATGTTTGATGTCGTCATCACAAGTTGCTTCTCTATTAATCATAGATCCCAGATATTTAAACTTTTCACACTTGGGAAGCACTCTTCCATTCAAGTGAATGTCTGGAATAGGCTGATGAGGGTCAGAGAACGGGCAGCACAGATACTCTGTCTTCTTTGAACTAATACGATACCCGTGCCCCTCAAAAATGTGCACCCACACATCAAGTGGTCGTTGTAGTGATGCCTGATCATCACTTATAATGGCTCCATCGTCAGCAACGAATAGCTGGTGCACATTGGGGTCCGTCACTTTTCCTTCAAGCAAGCAATCAAGGACTGCTATAAAAAGCAGTGGGCTGAGGACGCTCCCTTGGTGTACACCGACTTTGATTGCGAACTCTTCGGTGACTCCTGCAGTGCATCTTACTCTTGTCGTTGCTCTTTCGTACATGTCCATAATCACTCGCAAGTAGGTTTCTGGAACTCCTTTTTGTCTTAGCGCTACCCATAAAAGATCTCTTGGTTGCCGGTCAAAGGCCTTCTCGAAATCAACCAACACCATATGCAAGTCCTTTGAAGAATCACACTGCTTTTCCATCATGACCCTTATACTTTGGATTGCATCTGTCGTTAATTTACCCGAGACATGGTCATCAAATAGTCGTATTATTTTTCGCAGTCGGCTATCTAATACCCGTTCAACGATCTTCATGGTGTGCGACATCAGCTTGACAGAACGGTAGTTATCACAATTTCGCGTATCACCCTTTCCTTTGTGCAATGGAAGAAGATAGCTTTCCCTCCATTGATTAGGCATAGTGTCGCCTCTCATAAGTTTAGAGATAAGAACCATGAGCCATCTAGACCCGATGTCTCCCATCTTTTTTCCAGAACTCAGAGGGTATCCCGTCCGGCCCAACAGCTTTTCTTTTCTTGGAGTTTTTAACCGCGTACCGAACTTCTTCGACTGTGATGTCGGATATTTCGGCATGATTCGGGGCAGCTCTTGGAAAGTACACTCGGGGAAACTGTTCGTTGAGAAGTTCCTCGCAATACTGTCGCCATCTGTGGAGAATTTTTTCGTCTTCCACAAGGAGTTGGCCTTCAGCATTGTTAATAAACTTTGGGAAACGAATCTCCTGAGCATTTTTTCTTCTTTGGGCGGCTATCTTAAAGATATTTGCTCCTTTGTTCAAATTGTTTTGTCGAAGCTCCTGGGTAGCCTGGTTCCTGTCAGACGCGGAAGACGATATTTCTTCCAACTCCTGATAGAGGCCTTCCTTGCTTTGAATTCGGCGCACTTTTTCTTCGCGATACCTTTGCAATATCTATATACCTTTTCACGGCGACCTTTTTCCTCTCTATTAGTAGAAGAGCACTTTGACCAAGCTTGGAAAGCCATTTTCTTTTCGTGTATCACTGCTTTGGCTTCGTCTGTCCACCACCAGGTTTCTTTTGCGTGTTGGCAGGGGCCTTTAGATGTTCCGAGCAGTGATTTGGCTTTCTCCAGGCCAGATTGTTGTAGGGAATCCCACATGTCTTGTGCTCTGCACTCCTCATTACCGACCTAATCGATAATGGAAAAGAAGTAGTTTTTCATGTTGGTAATAAAAGCTTCGCCTTTTCCTTTATCCAGCTTATACCACTTGATTCTCTCAGACACCTTCGTTTGCTGCTTTGACGGTGTTGAGGGGCGATCGAGTCTCCCAGGATCACTTTGCAATCTTTAACTCGTGGCTTCGTGAAACTGGATACCAAATGATAGTCTATTTGGGTTTCATTTCCGCCGCTGCTATAAGTGATCAGGTGCCGGCTTTGTTTGACGAACATGGTATTTAGCACTATAAGACCGTACGACTTGCACATGTTTAGGATATCTTCACCTGAAGAGTTCCTGGTGCCGTATCCCAGCCCTCCGTGGTAGTCTTCATAGTCTTCGCTTGTCTTCCCGACATGTCCGTTTAAATATCCCCCAACAAACAAAAGCTCTTCCTTTGGGATGATTTTGACAAGGTTGTGGAAATCTAGCCAGAATGCATGTTTTTCTTTTTGTTCGCATCCTACTTGAGGGGCATATGCGCTTACGATGTTCCACACCTCACCATGCATCACCAATTTGAGAGCCATCAAACGGTCACTGGACTTTGAAATGGTTAAGATGTTGCCAAGTAGCTCTGCCGCAAGGATGATGGCGATTCCGTTTTTTCCTTCTTCCAATCCATAGTAAAACATCTTGTAGGCTTTTGTTTTAACGTCCAAGAAACGTGCCCGATTACCGGTGTTTCGCCATTTCGTCTCTTGTACGCATAGGATGTCTACTCGCCTTCTAACCATCATTTCTTCAAGCTCATAGCTGCGCCCACTCATGCTTCCAACGTTCCAACTCGCGACTCTTAAATGTGGCTTACGCCGTTGCATTACTTTGCTATCCCCCGGAAATCCTATAGCTCTGACCCGAGCATTTCTGCTCGTCCCAGGATCACGACCATTAGTAGTGCCTGGCGGGGTAGTGCTTTTCCTTTTAGCGTTCTTATCCATAATGCTACGGTTTGACCGTTTTCTCTCTTCCCTTCCTTTTTGACACGGGCATGCTCCAGATTTTTTTATTTTTTTTTTTTTGATTGATCTTACTCTTACAACACCGGTGATCTCCAGTCGTGTCAACCCACTGATTTGCATGCACACCTGTGGGGCAGTTCAATGGTGGTATATGTGTCCCTAGGCTCACCTTGGTGTTTTCTAAATTGTCTAGATGTGATTTTTGTTTACCTTTGTTTAGTCGCCTTTTACGACAAGCGATAGGTATCGCTGCAGGGATATTCTTAACCCGTCCCTGCAACAAAAAAAATTACCAAAATTCAAACAAAAATGCACGAAAATAGCAAAAATAAAAACATATTCATATTTTAATCTGTCAAATAATTGTTTGTAAAATGCAAACATAACGTAAAAGAGAACGAAAAAAAACAAAAATTGTCCTAATATAGGGTCCGCCAAATAACTTTTTTTTTTTGAAAATGCTATAAAAAAAACTACTGAATATTTTCTCAAATTTCTTTTTTTATTTGAAAGTACAATCCTTCCGGTTAATAATGGAAAATAATTTCATTCAAATGGCTGCCTCGGCTGGCCATGCAGTAGCCTACACTATCGGTCCAATTTTTAAGCACATTATCGATTGTGTGCAGCTGTATTTCACCAATGGCTTCACGAATATTGTCCTTTAAAGCGTCAATTGTCTCTGGCTTGTCGGCGTAACACTTATCTTTGACGGCACCCCACAAATAATAGTCCAACGGTGTCAAATCGCAGCTCCGAGGTGGCCAAACGACATCAGCTCTGCGGCTGATAATGCGATCTTCAAAAACAGGGCGCAAAACATCGAGCGTAGCTTCGGCTGTGTGGCACGTAGCGCCTTCCTGTTGAAACCAAATGTTGCCAATATCCTCCTCTTCAATTTTTGTGAACAAAAACTCGTTCAACATGGCCCGATAACGATCGCCATTGACTGTAACGGCCACTCCTTGCTCATTTTCGAAGAAAAATGGCCCAATTATGCCTCTGGACCAAAATCCGCACCAGTGTGCCCACCATTGGCATCAGTACCGGCTTGTAGCCGTTTTGGCATTGATCCAATTAGGCGCTCCATATCGTAACAGTCCGGTCTTTCAATCTTCCTGGATTATTTTAACTAGTTGGCCTTGTGATGTGGGAGCCCGCTTTGCAACCCTCTTTTGAAAAATGCCCACAAATTTTCAACTGGGCTTATATCTGGACTTTGCGCGGGTGTAACGAGCACTTTGATGCAGTTGGACAGCAACCACGTTCTGCACAAGAGTGACTTGTGCTTCGGATCATTATCCTGGTATAACTTGTACTGCAGCTTTTGAGGGTTTTGGGGATTAACAAAACCAAAACTTGCAGCACTTTTGGACAGTTCATTTTGGAGTATGTCCAAGTAATACTCCTTGGTCATGATATTAGTGAAAATCCTTACTTCTCCGACGCCCATGGATGAAATGCATCCCCACATCATGACGGATAATTTGCCAAACTTTATTGTGGGGATAATATTTTTGTTTTTTAAAGCTGTATTTGGTTTCTGCCATACAGTTTGAGGTCCTTCTTTGTAATGCAACATAATTTTTGTTTCATCACAAAAAATTACATCATTCCAGAAGTCTGGGGGCTGTGCAATGTAATGCAGTGCAAAAGCCAGCCTTTTATTCACATTTGCCTCGGAGAGTAACGGCTTCTTGCGGGCTATTTGCGACGAGTATTTATTTTTGTTCAATACACGTCGAATAGTCTCCATGCAATCGGATCTTACCTCCGCCACTAATTGCCTTAGCTGGTTTGGGGCTTTTCAATCACAGCTCTAAGGATTTTCGATTCATCTGTTCGGGACAGCTTCGTTGGTCATTACACAAGGAAAGTGGAGTTTATCGTTGTGCTTGAAAATAATACCGTAACACATCGCAAAATTGTTTTTTTCTTCGTTCTCTTTTATATTCTGTTTGCATTTTGCAGCTTAAAATATGAATATGTTTTTATTTTTGCTATTTTCGTGCATTCTTGTTTGAATTTTGGTAATTTTTTTTTGTTGTAGTTATTGAGAATAAGCTTATTAATAAAATTATGTAAAGAAAAAAATACCAAAGCAATGGGTTTCCATAAATTTTAACATTTCAGATGAAATTGAAAACAATTTTTCCTTTTGCAAACAATTATGTGACAGATTGTATCTATTCTTTTTTCGTATCACTTCATTTCAAAATCTGAATTTTTAGGAAAAGTTTATTGAAAACCTAGCTTCATCTTTTCTTTCTTATCCTAAAACTTAACCTACCCTAAGCTGCTCAATTCTAATATTAAATATAATTAGGTTGGTGAGCACTCGTGTCTGTCGTTCTGGGCTTCGTCTTTCAGTGATTGAGTTTCGACATTTCTTTCGACAGGCCTTTCATCTTACGAAATAAGGAGTGAGGAGGATCTCGCCGCGTTTTCATCCGACAAATACCAAAAATCGGGGTGCTGTTAAGCAACATTGGCGAGATATCAGTCCGCCATAGAGGTGCTACTTTCAATGTACTCGTTGCGGATGAGCTGTGTGTCCCTGGCGGAGGTAAACTAGCACAATATCAATTCCATTCGGAACTAATATTTCGGAATCAATATGCAGAAATGCTTTTTGGAGGAATATAGGCAAAACGCGCGGGGAGTGCTATAATTGGGATAGTAAGCCCCGAAGATCAGGTTATTATTGCTTGTAATATGTTTTCGGGTCATTTTAATAATGAAATAGTCGATTCCATTTAGGCCTCCTCCATCATACAGGAACTTATTGGGGTAATACTTAATGAACTGGGACTCTGGTGTTCTGTACATTCTAAGACAGGCTCTAAGGCACTGCCTCTCGAATACACGAATCTTTTCCATATGAGATGGGGCTACATTAAACCCAACGGACATACGCGATGATGGGCCTTATTAGGACAACGAAGCATATGATTTTTACTCTGGGGTCAAGTTGCTGTATAACAGAGTCCTTGTCATACTGAAGGCTTTTTTAGCTCCAGCTAGGCAAGCGTCTCTATGTCTATTGAGATATAGATACCGTTCAAGTCAGATATCAAGATATCAACTTCGCTTGATTCAAATGTTGCTTACTATTGTAATTCACTTAATAAAACAAAAACAAAATAACAATTAAACAAAAGGAGAAGACATTTGAGTTTACAATTAAAATTACCCACTCAAAACATGTTTCCTAAAAAAATGTTCTTTAATTATGTTTATTTGGTTTTCCCTTCACTCTTCCTTGTGTCTTTCCGTTTTTAAATTCAACCGCATTATTGGTTGGTACGCGGTTTAAGAAAGAATTAAGTAAAAAAAAATGTTTGGTGTTGGATTGCTAACAAATCCAAAAATAAACAAAGATTGAGTGCCTCGAAGCTTCAAGTTATAGTCGAGCAACACCTGAAAATTGTTTGCAATATTGAGACAATTCGGAGAGATTTACGCAAGGTTAGATTTAATGGTAGAATTTGAAGAAAGAGCATTTCTTGTTCTAGGAATTAAATTATTTTCACCGATGAGAGTAAATATAATCGTATGGATTAGATGGAAGAGTAAACGTGTAGTGAAAACCCATTAAAGAGATGACTTGACGACATTTCTGCCCAATAGTTAAACACGGAGGGGATCATGTGGTGGTCTGCGATTCATGTCCAGCGGCTGGAGTTGATAAATTTAATTTTGTTGAAGAGAATATAAACAAAATCCAATATTTAAATATTTAAAAAAAATATTTACAACAAAGTGCTCAAAAATTGGATATAGAAGAATCATTCCACTTTATGTGGATAATGAGCTAAAGTACACGGCTGAAGTTGTTCGCGATTGGTTGCTTTACAACTGTCCAACCGCAACCACTAGAGTTAAATATTATAGAAAATGTATAGCAAAAACTACAATAGAAGTTGAAATTGGGAAGCAAATACTTAAAAAAGGTCTTGTTGGAGGAATGGGATACAATTAGATCCGACTATCCCAAAAACTCGTCGAATCAATTCCAAATCGCCTAAAGTTAGTCATCAAATAGAAAGGATACCCAACAAAATATTAGAGAACATTCAACACCATTTTATTTTTAATTGTAAGAAATCATGGGCTATTTTCATTTTGAGATTAAATTTGTTTTCCTTTTGTTAATATGTTATTTTGTTGTTCTTTAGTTATTAGAATTAATTTAATTTTTGTTCTTTTTAGTTAAGAAAATAAAGAACGTTTAGAGGTATACATACACTCGTTATCCGTTTGACGTATTTCGTTTTAACAAAAATATTAGAGAACCTTCAAAACATAATTATTTGGTCATGATGGATGATTTTGCCTGTGAGCCACTGTTAAAGATTGCAAGTAGATTCGGATGATATAAAGATTTAAATAATATACAGCTATAAAAGAAGTTGTAATAAGCTTCGTTAGTATTTTGTCGTTTGACCTGTATTTTGTATGATCTGTGCCCTCATGGCATAGAATGAACCAGCTTTTGGCACATCTCAATAGGTATAGACTTCCATGCCGTTATATTTTGCCATTTTGTTTCTGGGATTTATAATCCCAACTGCATCCTTGACCTGTTTCCACACATTTTAAATCGGGTTCAGATCCGGCGAACCACTCCAAAAAGCAACACTTTTTGTAGTAAACCATTTCTTTGTCAAGTTGGCCTTGTGTTCCGGATCGTTATCTTACTAAAATTTGCACAGCAAAAACATTTCATCCTCAGCAAATGGTAGCATTACAGGTTCAAGTATTTTCTGTATGTTTCATTTGTAATCATTTTATTTATGAAGTGTATCGGACCAACTTCATACCACGAGAAACATGCCCATACAATAATGCTATCGCAATTCTGTTTGACAGTCTTTTTGGTGTACTTTGAGTGCAGTTAAATGTTGTGTGGACGCCTCACATTGTGTTTTTTATTTGATCCGAATAAAATTAAATTCGATTCATCATTCCAAAGGATATTTCGTCACTTTTTCTTGCCCTTTCCGTCGGACCATGTTCTGTGCTGAGCAGCAAATACCAAAATTTAATAATTTTTTTTTTGCTTAGTGGCGCTTTTCTGGAATTCTGGGTGATCTTGAGGGAAGGTTAGACTCCACTAATTGCCATCGGACAATCTTTAAACTAATCTACTAATTGTTTTCCTGCAAAATTTTCGATGAAAATAAAAAAGGATCTTTTTTTTGCCTCTAGTGTAATTAAACAATTCTGCTTATAAGACGTTCTTCGTGGCCGTTCCCCGTTTTGTCGCGCTGGTTTATCCTTAAATTCATTTTGCACCATTCCCGAAGAACAACCTACCGTTCTTGAGATTGAACGATACGAATATCCTTTGCTTTTCAATTTTTTTCTGCCCTTCGGTCATTCTTTTATCCTCTTTGTGGCAATGATGCCACAGTCCAAGGTGAATCTGCCTGTTCTACTCTTTGACGATATTCGTTGAGGCCAACACGGATTTAATAGGACAGTACGAGTACAACTAAATGTTCAACTAAAATGGCATATAAGAAAATGTTTTTTGTTCTTTCTGTCGGTTGTCCTTTCAATTAGCAAATCTCCAAAAATGTTTTTCTAATAAAAATTCCTTAAAAAACTATTATTGAATCCCCGTTTGAACTTAATTTACTCAGGCCCAAAATTAGTTTGAATTCTGGATAATATTTCGGTTTTTTAAATACTATGATGATACAATATTTTTTAATTAATTCTTCTGCTCGCAATGAATAAGTCAAACTGCTTTAACCATCAATAACTAATCCTTCTGGTTTTAGCTATACTCCTTTCCGTTCATTCATTTGAAATGAATAAGGGATTATGGTTTCCGTCCCATACCCTCGTATTATTATGATTATTACCGCCCATTTGGAATTCGGAAGTTCAGTGTTTCGTTGAGTCCCTGTCATGTATGAGTGTGTTCTTTCCATGTTTCCCTGTTCTACCCTATTTCTTCTAGATCTATTACATTACAGCGCGGCCTTCCTGGCGGTCTTTTTCCTTTGGTTTTTCACTCATTTGTTTGAATATTTGTCCACTGTCCACTCGTTCTTTATGTCCTGCTCATATTAGTCTTTCTCGGATTTTAATCGGACAATGCTTGGGGCTGAATAGAGTCCCTCAAGTTACTAATTGTGTAGCTTTACTTATTCACCTTATTTTCCCCTACAGATTCTCTTTAAGATCCCATTTTCAAAGACCCGAAATCGATTGTATTCCTTTCTAGCCAGAGACCAGGTTTTACATCCATAAGGATGCGGATTTTAACATTGCGAAACCAAAGAGTTGTATTCAATAATTCCTTCGTCATGAAGACATACGCGTTGCCCAATCTTATTTATTTATGTCGTTTTTGGCAGTCAATATGGTACCCATATATTTGAATTCGTTCACTTTCTCAAAGCATTTATTGAGTACAATCAGGTGCGAGGTTTGGATCAATCCAAGTCGGTCAGGGACTATATATTTGGTTTTCTCTTCATTTACTTCTAAACCTACTTCCTTGTCAGCTCAGGCTAGAAGGGGTGTGATTCAATTAAGGTTTATTCCCTTCTCCTTTTATTGAAATAATCTCATTACGAATTCCAACACCAGATTTAAAAGAAGAGGTGACGAGGCATCTCCTTGCTTAATTCCTTCACGTATTTCGAATGATTCCAATAAGACATTTCCTGCCTTAACTTGTCCCTGTATCAGTTTCATCAACTTTTTCGGGATTCCCAGCCTTACAGGGGCATGATATATCTTCGATCGATCTATAGAGTCATATGCCTTTTTAAAATCTACAAAGAGTTGCTGCACCATTTCGTGCATTTCCCATTTGTTTTCTAACAATTGTCAGAGAATATTTGATAGTACCTTGTAACAACTTGGTAGCAGAGATATTCCTCGGTAATTGTTGCATTATGTTAGTCACCCTTTCGAGTTGAGATGAGCCCATGTAACTTCTCTGTTCATTTTTCGCCTGCTTATTTTATTAATTCCGATGGTATTAGGTCGATTCCTGCGACCTTGTTATACTTAAGTCGAAGGATTGCTTCTTTTACTTCTTCAATGGTTGGCAGTTTCAAACCCATCTAATAGGTCGAACTATTTATTTTGTCCTGGAATTGATGTTACATATGAGGGTCATTTAACTTTTCTACGTTCAATGTTTATCGGGAAAATATCCAACTTTTGTGAAATCTTGTCGAAATTTAATGCAATTATTTAAGGACTCACAAGACTCATTCATTTCTTGCGAGTTCGTTTGAATAGTAGAAGTGCTCGTAACAGATGGCTCTCAGAGTCCTCTCCCAAACATTTTGGCCTGGTTAAAATTCCCGCTATTCAGCTCAAAGATTTGAAATACTGTCTCCAAATTACTAGAATTAAGAATGTATCACTAAGAATTAGAACATTGCCTTACGCTTTAAGAGTCCAGCGACTTTGTATGTTTGCCTAAAAAAAATTCTGAGGGGTTCTCCTTTAAACAATTCGGTAAAGGAAGTAATTTCTTCAACCTTGAGTTTGATGCTCAGAATATTAAAGGTGGAAAAGAGTAGTCGGTACCACGCATGAAAATCGGATAAAAACGTAAAGTTTTTCGTGACTTCTTTTAGGCCAAACATTTTTCTTTTTTTATGAATGTTTTTCTTTTCATTTAATCTTATGTTTGCATTTGAAAAATAAGGTGACTTTTTTATTTTTCTCTCAAAAATACTTATTTATTTATCAATACCTCTTTAATCCCCTTTAAAGTAATCCCCCTCAAACATAATATATGTACTTGCCCCTGGGCTTTTTCTAATCCTCGAAGCACTTCTGATATGCGTTTTTTGGTATAATCTTGAGCTCTTCTTTCTAGCCATGTTGTGTTTATTTTCCCAGTTGTGACAAATCTCCAAAGAGAATATATTTTGACTGAGGCATGAATATGGAATTTTTTTTGCCAAAAATTTCGCACAAGCAACACATTTTCGTTATGCGACAGCCATGCATTTTTTTCTTATAGACCGTAACTCATGATAAACCACACCATTGTAATCGACGACAACATTGAGCCAAACTTTCACATTTGACCGAACTTGGCGTGTTTTTTTCGGTCCTGGCTCTTCTGATCGCTTCCTTATGGATAATCGGCCTTTAGCTTCGAGGTCATAATCATAAACCATGTTTCAACACCAGTGACGACCCCTTACATCAAATCTGGACTGTCATTTACGTCATTCAACAGTTCCAGAGCGATGTTCATACGACAGTACTTTTGGTCAAAATTGAGAAATTTGGAATTTTCACTCACACACGGTGCATGCCCAAAATATCTAAAAAAAATTCAAGGCATGCTAATATCCTCAGTGACGTTTCTAATAGCGATTCGACGATCACTTTAAAACATTTGTGCACAAAGTGGACTCGCCAAATACCACAGCCAACATTTCAAATAAGGTCGAGAATTCATCTTATTTTTCACACTAAATTTTATGCAGTTTCTTTGATAAATTTTTTTTTAAAAGCGAAAAAATAGCGAAATTCAAAAAGTCACCTTATTTCTTGAACACCTATTTTTAATACAATATTTCCAAATTCTATTTTAATACTCGCGAAACAATTTTGCAGTTGTCCTATACAAAGAAAAAGTATTTTTATTGATTTGCCCAGACTGAAGAAAATCGGATATTAGTTAACGCATTTTATTATTTTAGGCAACGTTATGAAACATTAACAAAAATAATAAAAGAAACAACTAAAACGCTTTAAACAAAAATATTTAGACGAACGTGTAATGTAAATACAAAAAGATCAAAATCATGGCAAGCTCCCCCTGAAATCATGTTCACAACTCGCTGTTTCCATTTGAAAATGTCCTTAACATATAAACTAAACACGAAACAAGTTATTAGGTAATCAGCACTTGTTACAGATTCAATGCAGGAATTTAATTATACAAAAATCACTTTGATTTTAAGTTCAGTTTAGTTACGTAAGTAAGCTAAAACGAAACACTTTCGAAAAGTTATGTACAAAATTAAAGAGCAAAAAACACAAAACGCAGATTTTATTTTCCTTCAATATAAGCTAAAAGATAAATTAAAATTAAAATTAATTGTAAACCAATACTAATGAAAGACGTCAAAATCTTTTGCTAAATAAAAGTAAGAAACAAAAGAAAAAAAAATACAAAGTATTTTTTTAGTATATACACATAAACATATATTTAATCGTACATATATGAATGAAATTGAATTGGAGTGTAACAGTAATTATAACAAGAAATAATAAGTAAAACGCAAACAAGCAAAACTGAAGAACTTAACAATTAAAAATAAATGAGACTTAACAAACACATAGGAGAAATGTATTTCTTTTAAAGGTCTTTAGATTTAAAGCTAAAGCGGTGGGAAGAATCCGTCCTGTTGCATGTTTTCTTCTTTCTCTCTCTTCTCCTTCATTAGGACAGTTTTGATAAATCTCCTGGAACACCGGGAAGGGGTCTTCTGCTATCGACGAATAAGATATGATATAACCGTCAGAGTCAACAAACTGGCAGGCTGGGCTTTTCTTTTTGCAAATTTGTTGGAGAAAGGCTTGAAATAGTAGTTTACTCGTCACGTTTTTGCTCGATCGGTTCAGCCATGTCCCCAGTCAGTTATGCCGTCCATCTTCCTCTACCTTCTTGCCACCGCTGTTTGATTTTCTGTTTCATTTCTTCTGCGACCGCTTCCAAGCCAATAACAATTTTTCTGCCCCAGGAGGTCGGGGTTACTTCCATATCTGCAAGGCTGGTTCCAACACAGTACAATTCGAGGTTGCCACTCGTAGAGCTCCGCGCCCTCGGAAACCTGCCTTCCAAGGGGCTTGGCGGCTAGTTCGATTTGCTGCCTGAAACTCAACTTGGTGTCAAGAATCAATCCTAAAATTAGGACGTCCATCAGGATGAGATCTTTCTTGTTTCCGTGGGTAAGTAATTCGTGTTTCTCCATACCAGATCTTACTTCCTATGACTTTGATAAATTTTCTTGAGCGCTGTTAGTGTCCTGTGTCGTTCTCATCACCGCAATGTCGTCTATGTACCCTACTAGAATGGTATCATCAGGCTCCTACATACGCAAGATTCTGTTTTAGGAGATATTTCAGAGGCCCGGTCCTAGAATTCAACTTCGTCCTGCTTTGGCTGTGATCTCTTTCGTTTGAGCCCTTGAGTAGAATTGAGCATTTCATTTAAGCTATCATCGCACGTAGAAGGAAATCTTTCTCAACTATCTTCGTTGAACGATTTTGACCTTGATTAATTCAATATTGCTTCAATCGTAGATCCATCCTTTAGGAAACCGTGCTGTCTGTTGGACAAGTCGCTCGCTCATTACGATTTTACGAAGAGTCGCAATTGAAGTAGCTTTTCCAAGAGTTTTCCTGCAGTATCCAATATATTCAAAGGCCTGCAGGCGTCCTCTTTATCCTTACTGATAAGTACGAAGCGCTGTGTCATGCACCTTGTAGGAAAGACTACTTACCCAGGACAGCTGCTAAGTTGTAACTTAGGGCATTTTTTGTCAACAACATTCAGTACTTTTGCTAGAACATCTACGGTTCCGACGCCTTTTTTTGGTTTGCAGAATTCTCGCGAGATAAAGCCCTACTAAAATACAGCATTATTGGACGTTACTAAGGTTTTGACACAAAGCTTATATCGAAAAACTGACATGACTATGACGTGTCTTACATTGAAGAAATGGCAATGAAACCAGGCTCAGAAGAATACTTATCAGAATCTGAGGTCGTTTTACAAGGTGGTGCAAAATCAATCATTCAATTTTGTATTTGAATTACTTTTTAATTAAATAAAAAAAAATGATTTTGAGTTATGGAAATCTTTACGTGTGCCTTTATAATTTTTTCTGTTAAGGGGAAAGGGTGATATTCGTCAAGTGGCTGTCGCCGGTGTTGATACACATTTGTACCCGTTTTATCGCATTTTTTATGACTTTCCGCAGGATTTCCGGTGATAACGGTTCGCATTCCTGTAGAATATTCTCCTTAAGGGCTGCAATTGCCTAATGCTTGTTGGCATAAATATGCTACTTCAAGTAGCCCTAAAGAAAAAAGTCTGGGACGGTTAAATCGGGAGATCTTGCTGTCCATGCCAAATCGCCAAAACGGGAGATTACGCCACCAGAAAACCTCTCCTTCACAATATCTATTGTGGCTCATGTTGTGTGTGCGGTTGCACCGTCTTTTTGAAACCACATCTTCACCATGCCCCGCTCATCATTGTCTCCATTGCTTGTCTATTTGTATACTGCAGCTGTCTAGTTCATAAATGTCAAATATGATTGACGTGCGACGCCATTTGCAAAAATTATAATATCATCATAGGTACTACTTGGGTCCTTCAGACAAATATTCGTCGAAACGTAAAATTGGTCTGTGCTATTAGGTTCACGGCTCTCTTTTAATCGCTTCATATGGACGTACATATAGATTTTATAATGGGTCACTACAATAATTTTCCTAAACAGTGAGACGTATTTTGAGGAGAACAACAGCGCAACATATTTCCCCCATGACTGCCTATTCTCACACCAGGTGGAGCACTTTTAGGGTCAATGTTGACTTAATGAACTGGTCTCTCATTAAACCACATCGGACAACCATAGGCGACTGGGGCCACTTAGCAGCTTCCCTGTGATACCAAAGGCTTTCTTAGCTCCAGAAAGAAAGCTTCTAACATGTCTATTGAAATATAGAGACTGGTCAAGCCAGTAATATTACATAGATGACCCCAATTTTTCGACTTGATCTGTACGCCACTAGATAATCTACGTATGTTATTGAGTGGCTAAAAAAAAAGTGAAACAATATTGGATAATTCACCGCTCCCTGTTGTAAACTGTTTTTAATATCAAAGATCCTGCTCGAAGTCATATTTAGCAACAAACATCTTTCCCATAGTCATTATATCAATCTTGTATAGCAGGTAATTCGGTATGCTGAAGCTGGTGAAGTTGCAGAAAAGTGGCTCTACCCATATGGTCTCGGAGGCCGTTTCAAAGTCGACCAGACATCCGTATTTTTTGCCTTGTTCCACTAAATGTCGAAAATCAACCCATTTGATCAGAGGTCTGTTAACTAGTTTTTCAAAAACCTTGTTAACATTCGCAACAAACTAATTGATCAAAGATTAGCAGGGTTTGTCCACTCTCTATCTTATTTCGGGAACGGATCAACTGCCGCTTTTATCTACTTTTTCTTCTTCTTCTTCTTCTTTTCCTTTTTCCGGCGTTGTTATGGTCAGAAGCGTATGACCATAACCTTCCCACTTAGCTGCATTCCTACTGGTTCGCTTGTGGGGTCCGCCGGTTTGACCTCAGAAAGTAGCGGCAGGCTTCCCGGTTTGGGATTACTTCATCGCTGAGGCCAATCAAATGCAGGTGTTTTTGCATTTGTTTGCACCAATTGTTTTTCGGCCTGCCCTTTTTGCGTGTTGAAATTGGAACGTTGATTGATATCGCCTTTTGGACGGGGTCCAAAGGATCTCTCCTTTGAACATGGCAATACCAACTGAGTCGGTCGCGTTCTATCTTTCTTGTGATGGTTTCTTTTACGTGGAGGCTTCCTCGGATCTTTGAACTTCTAATTCTGTCACGCTTTGTTACTCCCGCTGTCATGCGAAGCATCTTCATCTCAGCTGCCGTTAATTTGCTCTCATACTTTTTGTGCATTGTCCAGCATTGTGAACTGTATTTGAGCGCCGGACGTACAACTGAAGTGTAGAGCCTTCCTTTCAGCTTAGGGGGCATTTTTCGATCACAGAAGGTGGCGGAGTTTTCCCGCCACTTCATCCACCCTACGCTTACGCGATGGTTGATGTCGTCATCACAAGTTGCTTCTTTATTAATCATAGATCCCAGATATTTAAACTTTTCACACTTGGGAAGCACTCTTCCATTCAAGTAAATGTCTGGAATAGGCTGATGAGGGTCAGAGAACGGGCAGCACAGATACTCTGTCTTCTTTGAACTAATACGATACCCGTGTCCCTCAAAAATGTCCACCCACACATCAAGTGCTTGTTGTAGGGACGCCTGATCATCACTTATAATGGCTCCATCGTCAGCAAAGAATAGCTGGTGCACATTGGGGTCCGTCACTTTTCCTTCAAGCAAACAATCAAGGACTGCTATAAAGAGCAGTATGCTGAGGACGCTGCCTTGGTGTACACCGACTTTGATTGCGAACTCTTCGGTGACTCCTGCGGTGCATCTTACTCTTGTCGTTGCTCTCTTGTACATGTCCATGATCACTCGCACGTAGGTCCTTTTTGTCTTAGCGCTACCCATAAAAGATCTCTTGGTTGCCGGTCAAAGGCCTTCTCGAAATCAACCAACACCATATGCAAGTCCTTTGAAGAATCACGATGCTTTTCCATCATGATCCTTATACTTTGGATTGCATCTGTTGTTGATTTACCCGAGACACACCCGCACTGGTCATCAGATAGTCGTATTATTTTCCGCAGTCGGCTATCTAATACCCGTTCAACGATCTTCATGGTGTGCGACATCAGCTTGACAGAACGGTAGTTATCACAATTTCGCGTATCACCCTTTCCTTTGTGCAAAGGAAGAAGATAGCTTTCCCTCCATTGATTAGGCATAGTGTCGCCTCTCATAAGCTTGGAGATAAGAACAATGAGCCATCTAGACCCGATGTCTCCCATCTTTTTCCAGAACTCAGAGGGTATCCCGTCCGGCCCAACAGCTTTTCTTTTCTTGGAATTTTATCTACTGCATTCATTTAAACTGAATGTTCAAGCCACTAATTGATCTATCTGTTTAATTGATCAATTTTGTTCGATCGATTTTTGGCGGGATCTTTCCTAAATGAAACAGTAATCAGATCAGTATTTTTGTAGTATGGAAGAAATAGCTACACTGAAGCAAAATCAAGTTGTGAGCAACTTCAAGGCAACCTAAACTAGAATGGAGCACTATACCTTGTTTAACTAGTTTAGCTTAACTAATGAATACGACCTATGCGGGCACTTTAAAGCATACAGAGCATATTTAAAATTATGTCTTTTAACTTCAAATTAAGTAAAATAAATGAATGATAGAGGCTAAGAAAATAAAAAACAAGACAGCGTTTGTCTGGTATGATGTCCAATGGTTAAGAAAGCAAAGTTAAGATTCACCCAGAAAACGATCTACAATCTCCTTTCCCAAACTCTCATTACAATCCACAAACGTTTAAAACCAATGTCAATGTGCAACGGTACCTCCTTTCCCTCTCCCCCTCAATACCTTCGGCAGTGCTGTGTCTTGACTTCTTGACATTTAAGGGTAGTCATAACCCCTTGTGCATGCGTCAACTGTAAAAAAAAGGTATTGGCTTATATGTTTAAATAGTCCTGTTGATACAACAGAGTCCTGTTTGAAAACAGAGCTTGACGTATTCTCTACATAAAATACATGCTAGCAAACTTGGACCCACTTTCCAGACCCTAAAGACCCCGAAATAACGGTCACTTAAGACATCAGTTTCTATTACACATTCAGTCGAAAATGATGTCGTAACTTGTAGATAAGGACAAAATATTATGAGCAATAAAATCGCTTAAAAGCTGCAAGTCAGCAGGATATTTTGCCATCGATGCTTCAGCATTCATCAACTAGCATTGCATCCTCCTAAACTTTTTTTCCGAATTGTATGCAAGAAACATACAAAAAAATGGAAACAGGATAACTTGGTCAGGGTATAGACCTGAGCTCGTCTTACGTTTACTTATTGGACGAAAGGGTCGAAATTTTGACGAAAAAATTATCCTCCATTAAGAAGCACATTTTTGTTGAATGGCTTGATGTTAGAGCAAATCTTGTCAGTATGCCTACATTTCAACCGGAGGAACTTATTGTTTGGTGTAGATTATGGGAAAGCAACATCATTGGTCCATACATCTTCCGAAACGAGAATGAGCGAGCGGTGACTGTCAAGGGTGAACGGTGCCGGCCCATTATAGCTAACTTTTTATAATTCGAATTGGATGACATGGAACCATTGGAGTGGTTTCGAAAGAGGTTCCCAGAATGCGTTAAGTCCGAAAAAGGCGATGAGAACCTGCAAAGATAGTGCGAACGCCTTTACATTTTTTTCTCTGGTAAAATTGGTGAGATCCAGCCCGGCTTATGGAACAGTGTCATACCTCTCAAAACGAATCCGCGAAGGCTTTTATCATTTCAAAATGATTGCTGTCACCCACACTAACTTTTATTCAATTTAAAAGTCAAGACAAGCTTAATGAAAACCCTCTTACAATGGCGGCTTTCTTACGATGGCGGCTTTCTTACAATGGCGGCCTTCTTACGATGGCGGCCTTCTTTGACAGTAAAAAAGCCATCTAAATTGTTAAAACTGAATATTCTAAACCTGTTGGTAATATGCTTAACAACAGAACTCTAATTGTGTTGGAATGAATCTCGTAAGAAATTTGATCATCTTGGGCACACCGATGAGGCATGTGATATCGCCCCTATTGTGGCTACTAACGTTAACATAACTCTAAAAATCTTTTTGGAAAAAAGTATGAATATTGGATAAAATAAGCAAATATCGACCATTTATCAGAGAGCCTCGGTGCATTTTAAAAGAATTATTTCCATGGAAGAAACAAAACGGGTCTGGTAATCAAATTTCCCCTTCAATTTTGGCAGCCTTACAATAAATGACGCCATATCCATTTTCTACAGGGAAATATTTAATTCTATTTCTCTTTACGTTCCTCTTTCTCGATCCAAACATTTATCCACCTTCCCTCCTTGGTATAATCGCAGGCTCCGTTCTCTAAGAAACAAACTGTGGGCAATCTTCCTTCGTACTCAATCCCCATCAAGACCATCTCTCCTTACCTTTTAATCCTCCAATTTAAGTACGTTGGAGGAAAGGTAGGAGATATCTGACAACCTCTTCATTTATAGACTTCTAACAGGTACCATTGAATGCGCCACCCTTTATAACTCCATATCTCTTAACACTAGCCCTCATAACACACGCAATCCTCGTTTCTTCTATCTATCCACTCCCCGCACCTCATACGGATCCAATGAACCCATTTCCCTTACGCAGATAAGTATTAATTCGAATATTAACTTCGATTTCAACCTCAGCACTCTATGCCTAAAACTCCGTCGTCTCAGTAGCCTTACCTTCTCCCAATCTTAGTTTCTAAGGATCGCGCCTTCTTCTTAGCTGTTGGCCCCTATTGTGAGTGTCGATCGGCGATCGACTCGACAATTGTCGATTGCGTCGATTGATATTGATATTCGTTTATTTATTTCATCAAAGAAATTCAATACTCCAAACCATACCAATAGGAATTTAGTTTTTCTTACTTTCAATCATTTTTCCCATGAACGAATAGGAGGTTCATAATTATTTAGTTTGGTACTTCATCTTTCCCATCTGTATTTTGTTTCTGTTTTCAAACAAACTCCCTTAGCAATATCGGAATTTGCTTCCATAAGAACCTCTAATTGTTTTTTTATTCGAAACTTGCTTTGATCTGTATTGGAATTTCATAAATACTTTATAAATTTGTTATTTTTATTAAAAATACTAGATTTCGTACGCACAAAAAACATAGATTTCTCTAACGAAAGCAACGATCAGTATTTTGCGATCGATAGCAAGCGAGTGTCAAATCGACAACTGTCGATCACAATCGACATCCACAATACCAACATCTGCAATCGACGATCGATGATCGATGATCGATAAATGTCGACCGCTGGTCGATCGTTAGAACTTTCCGAGGAGCCGACATCGACTCAGATCACTACCTTGTTGTAGCCAGGGTACGAATGAGGATATCGAGAATGCTACGGAGTCGAGTAGGACAAGGCAAGTTTGACGTCGGAAAGCTACAATCGCAAGAGACCGCTAGAATCTTTGCCGATCGCGTTTCCCTCAATCTCTCTCAAACCCCAACAACGACGACACTATCCACAGACCAGCAGTGCGAGCATTGCCAGAACGCAATCAGAGACGCTGCCTCTGATGTGCTGGGTTTCAAATCGAGACCGCCTAGAAACCCCTGGTTTGACCTGCAATGCGAACGAGCCCATGCAGCAAAGCAAGACGCATACAAAGCCATGCTGCATAGATGGACGAGAGCTGCTTGCGAGCTCTACAAGCAGAAAAGAAGGGAAGAACATGCGCTTCTCAGAAAGAGAAAAAAAGGAACACGAAAAGCGTGAGATCGAGGAAATGGAGAGATGTCATAACAGGAATGAAGCTCGAAAGTTTTACCAAAAAGTAAAACGAACATGTCAGGGCTACAAAGCCAGAACAGAAGCCTGCCGGGATGAAAACGGCGATCTAGTAGTAGAATCACAGTCGATGCTGAGAATATGGCAGGACCACTTCTGCAGACTGTATAACGGCGATGATAGACAAGATACCGCTGTCAGGCAGAATGATCCATTCGCCACGGACGATGACGTAATAGAATCCCGTCCACCCGACATAGACGAAGTCAAAATAGCGATATCGACACTTAAGTCTAATAAAGCCGCTGGCGCTGACGGCCTGTCTACTGAGCTTTTCAAGGCGGCTGGAGATGTGTTGGTAAGGCGCATGCACCAACTCATCTGTAAAATATGGTCGGAGGAAAGCATGCCCGACGAATGGAATCTCAGCAACGTTTGCCCGGTCCACAAGAAAGGAGACCTTTATAATTGCGCCAATTATAGGGGAATAAGTCTCCTCAACGTCGCATACAAGATCTTCTGTGCCGTATTGTGTGAACGCCTGAAGCCTTTTGTGGATAACCTAATCGGCTCTTATCAGTGTGGCTTCAGGCCAGACAAATCCACAATAGACCAAATATTCACACTGGCGGCAGATCTTGGAGAAGACCCAAGAATTTCAAATCGATACCCACCACCTTTTCATCGATTTTAAAGCCGCGTATGACAGTGTGCATAGGGACGAGCTATACGGTGCCATGTCTAGTTTTAACATCCCTGCCAAACTCGTCCGGCTGTGCAGGTCGACAATGGAGAATTCTCGTTTTCTCATTAATGTCGGTAATGAGCTAACCCAGACCTTTGGTGTTAAAAAAGGATTTAGACAGGCGACGCACTGTCATGCAATTTCTTTAACATCATACTTGAGAAGATCGTACAAGAGTCACTGGCCAACACAAGAGGTACGATTTATTTCAAGTCCTCCCAACTGCTTGCGTACGCAGATGACATTGACGTGATCGGGAGATCGCAGCGAGACGTCAATGAGGCATTCATAAGCATTGAGATGGAAGCGGCCAAAGTGGGTCAAACGAGGGTAAGACCAAATATATGCTGTCATCGAAAAAAGACACACAACATAATTCGAAGTAGTCAAGGACTTCGTCTACCTCGGCTCACTTATGACCAGTGACAACAACACCAGCGCTGAGATAAAACGCAGAATAACTCTTGCCAACCGCTGCTTCTTTGGGCTTAAGAGGCAAAAACTCTCTCGAAAGACCAAGCTAACGTTGTACAAAACCTTAATCATCCCAGTCCCCCTTGGACTTTAACTAAAGCGGACTTTAACTAAAGCGGATGAGGACGCTCTTGGTCGTTTCGAGAGGAAAATTCTGCGTTTAATCTATGGTCCCGTTTATACTACCGATGTATGGAGGAGACGATACAACGAAGAACTTTACGGGCTGTACAGCGACATGGACCTAGTACGACGTCTCCGGATCCAATGTCTAAGATGGCTGGGCCATGTAGAGCGGATGGACAACACGGCTCCGGCCCGAAGAGTCTTCGAATCCAACCCGGAGGGACGACGCAGCAGGGGACGGCCGAATCTTCGGTGGCGCTCGCAGTTGGAAGGGGACCTCAACCGTCTGGGCGTGCGGCGCTGAAAACAGCTGGCGAAAGATCGTGCCAGCTGGAAACGCTTGTTGGTTGAGGCCCAGGTCCACCGCGGACTGTAGCGCCATATAAGTAAGTAAGTACCAGTACCACGCATAAAAAGGTAACTGAACATCAAAGTGCAGAGGCTAGCTTCAGTATATACCTCAGGTACTTGCTATTTGAAGCACAACGCACTTCCTCTGGGCTTGTTTATGAGTCTCTCTCAAGTCACTCTCAAACTAAAGAAGTCCTCTTTGTGAAAACAAGCCGACCATGGACATCAATTACACTGGTACCTAAGCGATACCACACTATACGTAAGCTGGAATTACAAAGCAGCGGTAATGGCTGTTCGGTTAATGGATACAATCTTAAAGTGCCATACTGTAAAGGTCAACAAACGCTATTTCTGGAGTGACTCACATACAGTGATCCGTTGGATACGATCAGAGCATAGAGCGTACAAACAATATGTGGCAAACCGCGTATCAGAAATATTAGAGAGCACTGAAATAGACGAATGGAGATGGTGTCCTGGTAAACTTAATCCAGCCGACCAAGCGACACGGTCAAAATATTCTATGAGGTATGAACCGGATGGTAGATGGAAGAATGGACCGCAGTTTCTTAGAAAAAATGAGATGGAGTGGCCTAATGAATCTTTAATGGGTGGCAACGAAGATAAGAGCAATGAGGAACTTCGAGCTAGACACGTCCTTTTAGCAGCGCAGAAGGTAAATGTACTCGATAACATCATTAATCGTTTCTCTAATTATTTCAGGCTCAAACGAACCATCGCCTGGGTATCGCGTTTCGTGCAAAATTCGAAAAGAAAAAGTAACAAAGATCCTTTGATAACCAGCGAGTTGACCGCTGAAGATGAAATGGCAGCAGAAAGACAGCTCTGCTATTGGGTGCAGATGGAGGCTTTTGCGAAAGAATTCGTGGATTTGTTGAATGGCCAAACAGTTTCGCATAGTAGCACGATAAGGTCGCTAAATCCATTCCAAGCGCCGGACGGATTGTTGCGTGCAAACGGAAGGCTATCAAGGGCAGCTTGTTTACCAACTGAGGCGAGAGAACCTATCATTATGCCATATGGACACGAAAGTCTGCAGATATAAAAAAGCCAAGCCAGATGGGTCCGTTACCGATTGACAGGGTCACGCCGTATGTGAGGCCATTTTCATATACAGGTCTCGATTTCTTTGGACCGATGAGTGTGACTATTCGTCTTCAACGTGAGAGCGGTGGGTGGCATTATTCACATGTCTGACGGTGCGTGTTGTTCATCTCGAAATTGCAACCGATTTATCAAGCGATGCCTGTCTTGTCTGCATTCGGAACTTCATTAACAGACGAGGTGTGCCTGTACAAATAAGGAGTGATAATGGAATGAATTTTGTTGGCATACCAAAGGAGGCACGGGACTTTCTTAACCAGGACGAGAAATTTCAATCTGGACTTTCGCTGTTAGGCATCGAGTGGAAGTTTAATACGTCTTTGAATCCAAGCGAAGGTGGAACATGGGAAAGGCTAGTACAATCAGTCAAGAAGTTTTTGTACGCCGTGCTTAAGGAACACTCACCACGCCTAGAAACGCTTCAAAGTTGTTTGATTGAAGCCGAGAATATGGTGAATTTAAGACCATTGACACATCTACCAGTGACACCAGACGAACCGGAACCTCTTAACCGAACCATTTCCTTTTGGGCTGTACCAACTCAACGCAGACGCCAACATCGTACGAGCCAAGATTGATGTGTCTAAAGAAACAGTGGCACATAGCACAGAATTTAAAGAATGGAATGTGGCAACAATGGATGAGAGTTCCACGATCTAATTGGAGACGAGAAGGGTCGTAAAGTTCTACTACGGTAAGGATGGCATAGCGCGATCGGCTGATGTAAATTCGACTGCCGGCACCCTCAAGAGACCCATTTCAAAATTGGCAGTTTTGGACGTGGACGTATTGCAACGTGGTGAAGCTTCTCCCTCCGGGTCAGTTCACGGGGATGGGGATGTCAAGAATCAAGATACACCCGGTCGTCGATAATACAGTATCGACAGAAGAAAACCTTTATATCCCACGTAATTTCCCTTTCATATAATATTGTTCCCGACCACCATCATTCCTTTCCTTCCTTTTCCCATTCTGTCCCGAGAAGCCAACAAGAGTAAGCGTGCTTGTAAAACACTTGTAAAATACTTTAATTTAGAGAATAAACTACCAAACAATAATTTGAAAGCCGCTTTGTTTGTCTTCAAGGAAGTTTATTCCGCTTCGAGGGAAAAGGAACGATATTTTATCCGCACGCTTCCCAGAGTAATCACCTAGCATTGCTCTGCTATTGTCGTTTTCAACCATTCCAAACCAGCTTAACAAGAGGTAAGTGTATGGACCTATAGAAAAGGTCGTGTAAATTAATTAACGTTACTGGAGAATTTCCTTCTAGGGCCACATGTTTGATCGGTTCTAATATACATTTCTGATCACCAACATATCAGATTTAACATAGATATCAGCCCAAAAGAATCAACTGGGTTCTCTTCCAGGCTCTTTTTCCCGCCAAGGAAGACACGCTTCTTAAATCCGTCAAATCGACGGATGACATTGAAGAAGCGGCTTATCAATTAAACGAAGCACTCATCTCATCCTTCAAAAAATAGTTGTGCACCCAAGATAGATACACACAAGCGGTGCGTATCTTGGCGGAATGCTACTTTAAGGAAACAGGTGGGATCCCTGTTCAACAGAGCTAAAAGAAAGAAGAGTTGGACTGATGATAGATCCGCTCTAACAAAATATGTACAACCTCGAATTGAGGAAATCAAAGAGAAGGTCTTGGAGGAAACATTGCGAAAGCGTAGATTCTCTACCAACCGCGGCTCAGGACTCGGGCTGCTTCGCAAATCAAACGGCAATTTCAGAGACTTTGCTTAAGGTATAGACTCTTTAGCCTTGAATTGGCTCATTTTAACCTTACAAAGTTCCAGGTAAAGACGGTGTCTTTCCTGTTATACTCCAGGGAGGCCTACACATCATTCTAGCACCACTGATAGCTCTCTTTAGGTCCTGTTTCAACTTGGGATTCCTCAAATTTGGAGAAAAGTTAATCCTGTCTTCATCCTTAAAATTGGTAAATTAAGTGAACAACCTAAATCCTATCACCCTATCAGCCTTACATCTTTCTTACTATAAAGAATGGAAAACCTGATAGAGCTTGATATTAGAGGTATATTAGAAAATTAAAGACCTCTGCATCCAAATCAATATGCATACCGCAAAGAACGATCTACTGAGAATGTGCTGCATCACTTGGTAACGCATGTGAAAAATAGTTTCACAAGCAAGGAGACCGCAATTTGTGCCTTCCGCAATATTGACGGGGCATTTGATAAAACTGGGTACATCTCAATCACCACTGCACTGTCCCGCAGAGGTGTAGACCACCCCATTAAAAATTGGGTTAGAGCGATGCTTGAGAGCCGTATTATATCAGCTACATCCGGAGAGGTCTCTCTGAAAGTATCGGCGGCTAAAGGGTCTCCACAAGGCGGAGTCTTTTCACCTCTTCTCTGGTCCTTGATAACCTTGTAGTTATTGTTACAGGTAAAAGCGAAATTCCTGCCTGAGAACGCATGCAACTTGCACTTCAATTTATCTCTGACTGGTGTAGCAGAGAGGGTTTTTCGATAAACCTTAGTCCCGTTAAAAAAAGGAGGGTAATACAATCTTGCTCCGTCTCCCTGAACGGTACAAACACAGGATTTTCAGAAGAAGTCAAGTATCTAGGTATTAACATCAAAACAAACTTGCAAAGGCGACTGTGTATCGAAGGGAACGACTCCTCGTATCTTTCAAGCCGGACTATACCCCGTCCTGACACACATATCAACCTAAATTTAGAGACTGGCATAAGATGTGTATAACCATCAATATACTCTCAGACAGTCAAGCAGCGCTCAAAGCGTTGGGCTCATATAGCTCGAACTAAAAATTCACCAAGGAATGCCATGATGCCTTGCAGGACTTAGGCAAAAGAAATAAGGTAAAACTCTGGTGCATGCCAGGTCACAAGGGCATAAAGGGCAACGAAATCGCCGACCAAACACTATGCATATTCTCAAATATAATAGAGTCGATATCAGAAGACTGGTCAGCTACCTTTCGGGACACTGTAGTCTGAGATATCATCTTAACCGAGTGTCGACTCTGTCTAGAAGACGAGGAAACTACAGAGCACATACTACGCGAGAGTGCTGCCCTCTGTCATCTTAAGAAGCGTATTCTCCTCAGAGAAATCATAACCCCCAAGGGGATCAGCTCAGCTCCTCCGAGGGACATCCTCGGCTTTATTAAGAAAGTAGAAAAACTCCTCGTCTAATTGGCTAGCTGGCACAATAGACCTACACTGGTCGCAGTGCTCTATGCTATCTGTTAGTACTAGCCCCCAATTCAATAAAAAACATTCCAAATGGTATGATTCCGTAAGCGTCCGTTCTGAGCAATGCCTTGACCTAATATCAAGAAAACACCAAAGCCGTTATGTTAAAAAATAGATTTTATTATCATTTGTTTTCTTCTAAAAATAAACTCAACACTTTCCTTAAATTACCTTTAACTCACTAGTTCAATATAATAAATACGTGGAATGAAACTATAGCTTCTCTATGTAGATATAGATCTAGTTCTGATAAGTCTTTTTTTAGTGATAATAATGGAATGATCAGTTCGTGTGTGGGAACCAGCCCACCTGGTCTTTTATGCTCTATCCTCTATCGCTACTGTTGGTCGTTTATGTATACCATGTTAGCCGGCACTTGCATGTTGACGGTGAATAGTTTTTTTGCCCCATCTAAGAGCATTTTTGTCTGATCCTCGAAACAACGAAGGAGTAGAGCGTCTTGCTGTTTCTGAAATTCGTGCTCCGATCTGGCCATGTCCATTTGTTGTTTGAAAAATTCATCGATCATCTCTCGTTGGATCTCGCGCAGGGAGTTGCTCATCTCTCGAATAGCTTTACCGTAAGTGACGAAGGAGATACGTGTGGCGTCGGGATTGGACTCCTTAGGGTCTTCTTCCTCAGATATCTTCGGATGTTTCGAGTTTGGCGAATCAGTTTCTTCGGAGCGACAGGGAATGTTGAGGCGTTTCTTTCGCTTGCGTATTGTCAAAACTGGAATTTTGTTCGAGTTAACTGCTGGGGATATCGGAGGCGATTGATGTTGTGATCGGAGAACTGGACAGTTTACAGGCTTTGGAGGCAATGTGATTTTGACAAGAGGCATTTGTTTAAGCGGCGGCGGATTGAGAGGTAGCTCTGGCTGCCGAGGGAGTGTGAATGGTGGTGGCGTGTATCGGTGGAGAGGCGGCATTGGTGATTCTGCGAGGGAAGAGTTCATTATCAGTTGTGGCAGTGGTGATAAGTCTTGCATCGATGGTAATTGTGTAGGCACTGGCGGGAGTTCTACATGTTGATTGTGATGTGACGGTGAATGTGCTGGTGACAGTAGTTCGGCTTTAACTTCTGGAAATTGCTGGGAGTTGGATGGTTCATCCAGTTGTACGTCGGAGAATGGTTCCTCAGAATTGTTGTGACTACTCTCTGGATAGTCTAAAAATAAAAGAAACAAAAAATAATTAGTCGACAGCCAAATCATCACGTTCTAGATGTTTCAATAGTCAAATGTGATCGCAAAAGCTGATAAGATAAGACGAGCTTAAATATTCGGAATACATATCAATCTCTTTTCGAAGAGCTATTTTTGGTCCTTGTTATCAACCTATTTGAAAGTTGTAGTTTATAAAAAAGCAAAAATAAAACTTTTTTATTATGTTGACTACTATTTGTGGCGATTCGTACATGCGTGCCCGATAAAAGTCTTCATTGAATTAAGATAAAGGTCTTGGTCTTGACGTCATGGAGATGTTCCCCGTCATTTCTCGCGCGTCACATATTGATAACAAAACTTCAGCCGAATATCGTCTAGAAACAATAAAACAGAGTATATGACGACCTGCTCTTCACCATTTTCCAGGTGCAGGTTTTATTTCTAGCTCGAACATGACCTGGTTGCTGCGATGACCCACTTATGGTACAGAGGTTTGTTCAAAGTATAAGGTGATTTTTTGTCTTTCTCGAAAAATACTTATTTATCTATCAATATCTATTTTCTCCCCTCCAAAGTAAACCTCCTTAGATATACATATGTGGATAAGATGAGAAGTTCTAGGCCTGCCACAGAGTTGGTGTTTCAATCGACAAAAATATACGTTTTTCGCCATTAATCGTATTATACATTTCAAACTACACGTCTTTCGTTATGATCGATAAACTTGAATATTGTGTGCTCATGCAGTTCTTCGTTTTGGATGGATTAACCTCTAAGATCATTTGTCCAAAGTTGGTAACAGTATAAAGTATGGCAATTAAAATTACACGTGACTTAAACGTGATCGCACATTCCTCGAGGTTGACCCACGTAAAGGAGCCAAAAATAACAACCGCATCGTAAACTATAGAAGAAGTTTGACAATAGGCGAATGAAGATGAACGACATACATAGCTGAGGCTGTGGGATACACATGTGAATAAAGGATGTGAAAGTTCTGCAAAAAATGCCGATGTCGATCAAAAGCAAATGCGCAACCGATTTTCGCAGGGACCGATTCAATAGGGATACAAACGAGCGTCGATAAAACGTCGGTCTACTACTACATGCCAGAAACGAAACAGCAGTCCAAGCAGTGGGTGGAAGTCGTTGGCTCAGTGGCAAAGAAACCCAAGCCGATAGCATCTGCGGGAAAGGTCATGGTCAGCGTGTTTTAAGATACGAAAGAGACCCTGTTTATTCATTATCTTGCAAAAGGCAGGACAATTACAGATGAATATTACTCCAATTATTTTGAACAGTTGAATGTGAAAATTCGAGAGAAGAGGCCTGGTTTGAAGAAGAAAAAAAATCATCTTTCATCAGGACAACGTGCCTGTACGTAAGGATGCGTTGGTGTACGATTTGCTCGGCCATCCCTTCTATTTTCCTGATTTTGCACCCTCTGAACTCCATCCCTTCCCAAACTTGAAGAAATTTGTTTCTGGAAAGCTATTCGTATCCAATGAAAAGAGGGCCATAGATAAATATTTTCACAGCCTTCGAGACTCTCATTTCAGGAAGGAATACTGATGTTGAAGAAACGCTTGTCCAAGTGTGTTGAGTTCAAGGGAGATTATGTGAAAAAAATATTTTTTTTAACTGAACATCGCAGTCTTTTATTGCCAGGCCGAAAACTTTTCACCTTACCCTCGTATTATACTTGCACCAGCCTTTTTTCCCATCCTCGAAGGACCTCGAAGGAAGAGAAGAAAGTCGCAGGGGCCAAGTCCTGTGATTACGGTATTTTTGGCCAAAAAATTGCACAAGGAACGATGAGAGAGATCGTCAAGCAACATGATTTTTTTTTTCCCGTTTTGCTTAAGGCAAACTGCGCAAAACTTCAAGGTAATGTTCCTTATTGACCGTACAACCTTCTGATAAAAACTTCTCGGCTAAGGCTATTTTGGTGTTCTCCATTGGGATAATTAGGCTTTGGTTTCGAAGTCATAACCATGAACCCATGTTTTATCGCCAGTGATGATTTTTTTCAGCTAATCTGAATCGTCATTCAGCAGCTCCTGAGAGATGCTCATGCGACGGTTCTTTTGGCCAAAATTTAGTAATTTCGGAATAAACTTCGTTAAAACACGTTCTATGCATAAAATATTTGAAAAAAAATGCATGGCATGAGCCAACCGATATGACAGCTTGTTCTTTATGATGTTTTTTGCTAGGTTCAATAGACCGGCGTGTTGCCGAACAGGTTTTGTTCCTCGTCTCACATAGAGTTTCTACATTTTCCAGGCAAACGTTTGTGGATGCTATGATGGTTTTCTCAGGAAGTTTTTTATATTTGCAGGTCCTCTTGATGAATTATGTAACCATTGTAAGGTCCAAGTAGGGATAGAACATATGCATCTGTTAGCGTTTGCTATTCAGTCTCTACCCTGCCAATATGTCTATTATACAGGGTGGGCCAAGTACAAGTTTCTTTTTAAAAATGCAATAAAATGAAGAAAATGAAATTTTTTCCATCCATAATGGCTTTATTAGTAAGAACAAATATTCCCAGTAATTATGAGACGTCGTTCAAGTGGCTGCCTCAATTGGTTTCGCAATAGGGCATTCTGTCACTCCAATTTTCCAAAAGGATTGCTTGGATGACATTGGCTTGAATCGTTACCGGATTGTTGGCATAATATCGGTCCTTCACGGTTCCTCACAGAAAAAAGTCCAAAGGGGTCAAATCGCAGCTCCGAGGCGGCCAATTAACATCGCTAAGATGGCTGATAATATGATTTGGGAATTTGGTGCGCCATCCTGCGTGAACCAGAGGCTGTCCAAATCCATGTCTTCAATTTCAGTAAGAACAAAGTCGGTTAACATGGCTCTGTAATGCCCACCGTTGAACGAAACGTTGTTCCTAGCCTAATTTTCTAAAAGAAATGCTCCAATGATGCCATCACTCCACAATCCGCACAAACTGTCACTCTCTGTGGAAGCATTGGCTTCTCAACAATAACGTGCGGGTTTCCGAGGTTTGTTTGTTAACGTAGTTGCCGAGATATAAATGGACCTCGTCAGAAAAGATGATTGTTCGCCCAAAATCGTTGTCCAATTCACGCTGCTCTAAAGCCCCAACTGCGAAGTGATAACGAAGCGGATGGTCGCGTGCCTTCAATTGCGGTGTCAATTGGACCTAGTAGGTGAATAATCCGAGTTCTTTGTGCAGAATTCTCCTCAGGCTAGTGCGTTAAATGTTGAGCTGTTGAGATCGATGACGAGTTGATGTTCGTGAATTGAGTCTCACACTCTCGGCCACAGCAGCCACATTCTCATCTATGCGTGTTGAACTTTTTTCTAACTTTTTGTACAAAATTACGTACTGCAGTCGCGGTGGGTGCTTCATTTCGGCCAAAACTTCTTTTTAAAAGACGCACTGTTTGGGATACACAGAACTCACTTTGGAAATAAGTTTTTAATATTTTCCAACGTTGTTCAAGCGAAAAGGGACACATTTCGCTCCGCGGGGGTATGATACTAACTTTCTGACAAGATTTCTACCGGGAACGGCTGTCAGTGTCAAAATAACCTATGATTTAAAAAAAAAAGTTGCTGAATGTTGATGTACCTCGAGTTCTATTTGTCGAATCTTCAGACTACAGATGTGGGATTTTGGTTTCAAGCCGTTGACTTAAGTTACGTATTCTTCAGAAAATCGGTGGTCTTCATAACTATTTCTTCTGACGACATCTTGTAGTCAGGAATTCTACTTCTTCTGATAGTACTAAGTCCAAGAATACCTCCAAAAGTATTGTATTTCAAAAGACACAAGATCGGATTATATTCTTGGATTTTGGTGTCGAAAATCATTCTCGATTATCTCATCTCTCATCACCTCATCAGCTCTGACAACATTATCTTTGCCAGTTTCAGGCTTTGTCGAATAAGAGAAACTGGAAACACCACTCAAAAGACTTTATTCATAGCCCTATTTATGGGGTTTTTTGAATCATATTTTTCAGCATATTTCACGCTTTGGTGGATGACATGTGCTCATCTACACAAAGTTGTGTTTCTAATGGAACTTCGGAATATGCCTCGTTTAAGGCATCAAAAACTGGACGGATTTGAAGATCGATATTGCTTCCATCTCAGAACTAAAATTACGGTCGTTATCATCAAAGCTGTCTAATAATTTGTCCCAAAGTCGACACTCTTCACTAAACTTTATGTTACAATAAATTATTTCTGAACTAGATTGCGACAATGGAGTGTGGACTACATTCCACAATGCCTAAAAACGGAAAATAATAAACATATTGAGAAATTGGAGGGGTAAACAAGAATGTTGTTGAAACGGATAAATTCTTGAACATTGTCGACGTACTGGGCTCGAATGAATCGCTTGTCCCTGGCGCCAGAAAAATAGCTCTACTCTGCAACTATACTTCTAAAACAAATATGGAGGAATCCCTTTGGGCAGAAATAGCTCAGTAGGGGTTGGATTGTTATTTCTAGTCTTAAACTAGTTTTTAACTTAGTTAGGAAATTGTTGATTCCATTCAGTCCTGCCTCGTGTTATTGAATCCTGGTAGGATACATATTTCGATGTACCTCTCGAACGTACAAAGTTTTTCCATATAGAACTACACGACAGTAAGCCATCGTCGAAGGCTTTATGAGGGTCATGTACTACTTACTTACTGAGATGGCGCTTCAGTTCGGGATAAGCCTAGGCCTAAATCCTTAAACCTTAGCTAGCTGCCTTCAATGCCGCGCTTAGTTGGTCGAGATCCCTTTTCACCTGTTTCTGCCACCTAAGGGTACGAACAGAGAGCAGCTCTGTACTGAAAGATGTGCTAATTTAAGTTAAGCATAGTACAGCTAAAAATATCTTTAGTCAAAATACGCTAATTATCAGAGGAAAGAGTTATTTATAGACAAAATGGAGAAATTCCAATAAATGCCCAGTAACGCCTGCAGAAATAAAATCAGTTTTTCGTTATCTACCGGCGTCACGATCTTTTTTCAACGCACGTAAACATGTGCGAAAAAAAACAAACGAAAAAACTTAAGTACGTAATTCGCAAGCATAACAGCTCAATTCTGATACTTTGCACAGCACACAGTTGCACTCTGCTCGTAGCCTTAAATGTGGTCGTTTTTCCTTGGGGTTGGAATCAAAGACTGACCCGAGCAGCGTTGTCCACTTGCTCTAAAAATTATTGATTACCTGAAGAACACGCACAGTTTTTAGTTGCGCCCTCTCTTCAACTCAACTTAACACAGACGGGAGCAAAGACTACACGGAGAATTACTATCTGGAAGGGATCCTTAGCCACTTTTGATAAAATCCAAGCCCGTGCGAAGTAAAGGACGGCCGGGATAGGAGCATTACCTCCGTTTCTTTATGAGTTATTCTGCATTTGATAGCCGGTTTACGCTTGCCGTTGTCACTAGTGAGTCAAGTTAGACGAAATCCTTGAAGGTTATAACAGCCAAAGGTTCTCTCTTGTCCAAGACGTTGATTTTCGGTCGGTCTTTCTCTGATGCATACAGGGCTTGTTCAAAATATAAGGTGACTTTTTAAATTTGTAGAGCTAAGTAAGATACATTCGTACGTTTGTGCATGTGTCTCCTAACATCTGTTGATGTTGTTAGCCATTTTGATTGTGCCCACAATAGGCCTCAGACCTTCTTTAGTATTTAATTCCCATTCAAAAGCGTCGTTGATGGCTGGCTGTGGTCGTCCGATATGTTATCTGCTTATCCAAAGATTTAGAAGGTGCATAGAGGTCTTGAAAGCACTAGGCCAGATATGAACGATGTACTCACTTGGGGATTATACTTGTCTTATATAGGGTTTTCCAATGGGGACTTGACAGCTTTGAATTTAATTTGTGAACGCACCCTTTCACTAATCATCGAACTGTCATTGTCAATTTATTCAGTAAACTCAACATTTTCATCACGGTAAAGTAAACGAACGAGCAACGTCTGCAATTTATAAAAAGTTTCTACCGAAATTCGGAGTCGGTGACCGCAACTTTAAGAGCGTTAACTCCAATTTTCGGTCGTAATTCTCGCCCTAGAAGACAGTTAGTGCAAAAATTTGAGTCTACATATTCGTTGTGTGATGTTGCCGTGTCAGTGAGACAACGGGTTGGTCGAAGTGTCGAAAATATCGCTGCCGTTCAGGCATCCGTAGCAAACGATCCAAATCAGTTAATTCCCACGGCGTTCTCAAGAATTGGACATCGCTCAGACCACATTATGGCATATATTGCGTAAGGATCTTGGTTTACACCCATACAAGATCAAGCTGACTCAAGAATTGAAGCCGATGGACCATTTGAAGCGACGTACGTTCTCCGATTGGGCTCTGGAGAAGATGCGCCAACATGATGAATTTCATCGCAAAATCATCTTCAGTGACGAAGCTCATTTTTGGCTCGATGGGTTCGTCAATAAGCAAAATATGCGTTATTGGTCGGGTGAAAATCCACATATGCTTCATCAATCACCACTTCATCCACAAAAAATAACTGTTTGGTGCGGTTTGCATGCCGGCGGCGTTATTGGGCCATATTTTTTCGTCGACGATAACGATCGTCACGGTACTGTGAATGGCCAGCGTTATCGCGCCATGATTACCTATTATTTTTGGCCCGAATTGGAAGATATGGACTTGGACGACATGTGGTTTCAACAGGATGGTGCCATAAGCCACACAGCACACGTTACAATCGATTTATTGAAGAGTAAGTTTGATGAGCGTGTTATCTCAAGAAATGGGCCAGTCGATTGGCCGCCTCGTTCGTGCGATTTAACGCCTCTAGACTATTTTTTTTGGGGCTACGTTAAGTCATTGGTTTATGCCAACAAGCCGACGACGTTGGAAGAGCTCAGAGCCAACATCGAACGCGAAAATGTGAAATGTGTGGCCGAGTCATCGAAAATTGGGTCAAACGAATCGACCACTGCAAACGTGCTCGCGGTGGCCATATGAACGAAGTCGAGTTCCATTCATAAATGTTTCGATTGAGCCGATAATAAAGTTGTCAAGTCCTTTTTGGAAAACCCTTTATATTGAAGCCCAATCAGAAGAAGTGAAATACCATTTAAGGTGAAGGAAGGAAGAAAAAGGTTGTGAGTTTTCCCGCCTGAAATTCTAATATAGCGGGGAAAATTAGCAATGCATAGTCCCTATAGCTGTTGAAATAACATGGATCCCCTGGAATGCTTTCTGGTTGTCGTCCAATGAGCGATGAGTCTGGCAGCGTAGTCTTTTGATTGGTGGTGATAGCCAATAAGTATGGTATTCAAACTGCACAGTACATCGCTGTTCTCCAGTGTGGTGCGAAACATCCGAATCAATTTTCCTGGGATTTCGAAATATGCCATCGTCTTGTAGAGTTTTCGACGTATGCGGCAGTCGATAAAAGGTGCAAGACAGAGAATCGCCTTTTTTTAATATGGGGCAGATAGAGCTGGTATGCCAGTCTTCGGGCATGCTTTCATCCTCATATCCCTACCAGGAAATCACCGCCAGTTTAAAAGAGCTCAGCTAGAATACCATCTGGGCCAGCTTTGTCGATATTAGTTTACGTGTAGCTGAGCTGACCTCTTCTAAACTGCATGGAGGGATTAGTTATTCGCTTGGGACTGGGCTTTCTTCTGATCCTATAACTCTCTCTTTATCGTGCCCGCTAAGCAGCTGATGCAAGTGCTGCTTAGACACATCCACTAATTCCTGCGAGTCGGTGAGAAGGTTAGCTTCACGATTTCGAAGAGCCTGGGCAAGAGCTTTGGCATTTTTGCTGAAGACTCTAGCCTTCTGTCTATCCCGGGCCTCTTCGATATTTTTCAGTTGGGAGGTTGCGAAGGCTCTTTTCTTTTTTCGCAGTAGCTTCTTTTCCTCCCTCTTTAAAATGAAATGAAATTAAATTAAAATTAAATTACTTCCTGGATGGCAGTGCGGCAGCGCAACCACATATTGTTAGCGCTTGTGTGGGCTTGAGGCATATGGGAGATTCTTTTGCCAAGCCACTCTCTGTAGTGTCTGGCTATTGCCGGTGCCTGCAGTCGCCCAATGTCTCCTCCGTTTTGTTGGTGGTTGCAGCTTTCTGACATTGGACAGTCCAGTTCTGAGTAGTGCTGCTATCGATTTGGAAGGCGTTATCTGTTGTCGTGTCGTAGAGGCTGTGCTTTCCGAACGTGCCGCCAAAGATGTTTTTCTTGCCGATTTTGGCATTGAAGTCTCCAAGTAGGATTTTGATGTCGTACTCTGCACAGGCTCGGTAGGCTTCGTCCAAGAAGTCATAGAAATCCTCTTTGATGGACTCTTCAGCCTCATCAGTGGAGGCGTGTGCACATATTCACCTTTCCTTCGATGCTGATTATAGTCAAGTGATAATTTTTCCGTTTGAAACCAATAGCCTTCGATCTAAGCCGTTTACCTACAACGAATGTTGTAATGTTCTTATACTGCATGAAGAGTAATGTCCGCATACTGCATGAGGATATTTTCCAATTTCTGTGCGGCATCAGCAGCGTACAGAGTACTTACATTTCAGCCGCACATGCGTAAATGCTTGTCCTTTTTCGTGTCGTTTCGTCGTCGGTTTTGGGATCCATATACGTATATCTGAGGCTAGTCGTCTTTTCATAACAAAAGGGTCCAACTCATGGGATACGCGGACGACATTGAAATAATTATAAGCTTCCAACGCGCCGCAGTAGAAGCATTCACGGCAATTAAAGAAAGGCAGGCCTCGCTGATTTAAAAGTAAATGAGGATAAAACAAAATATATCCTATCGATCGCTCCGTCGAACACCGCCTTGGGCACAACGTAACCATGGACGGATATAATTTTGAGGTAGTTAAGGAGTTTGGCTACCTCGAGGCAAATGTTAACTTCACAAATGACAAATTAGAAGAGATCCGACGATGAATCACCCTGCGCAATCGATGCTATTTCGGTTTGTCAAAACCGGGCGTCAGCAAAGAGGGTTTTCGAATCCCCGTCATCTAGTTCGGGAAGGTAAGGGAGACCGAACCTACGGTTCAGAGACCAAGTGATCACGGACATCAGGAATCTTGGACTCTCCAATTGGAAGTAGCGCACCTGGGACCGATATGAGTGGAGGCAGGCTCTCGTTCAGGCTCAGACCATCCAAGGATTGCAAGCCTGATATGTAAGTAAGTAAGATGATAGCCACTATATATACATTCTCGCCATTCCTGTAATTGCGCGTATCTTGAACTCTTTCTTTTTTTTCTCGGAAGTGTATGCTAGTCCCTCGCGTCCTCCCTTAGGACCACCGAGCATATAATTTAAAGGAAAAACGGGGAAAATACAAGCAATATACGGCAAACTGATTTTGTAAAGCAAAGCTCGACCGCCCAGATCGTTTAAATTTATTTGGAAACACTGAAATGAGACATCAGCAGACATAGCTGACGACTCCGACTACCACCTGTTCTGATCGATGACACATAACCTGGCTGAGCAGTTCTTCAAATTTTCCATCGTAGCCGAAATTCGTATGCTGCCAGAAAAAGATCCATTTTCTTAATGCTTTTTTTGCGTGATAAGTAATTCCATGACTAAAATTGCCAAATTGCCAATTGAATGTACTTAACTGTGACAGTGGTTGGCAGAAAACGTCCACGTGATCTGTGCGCTCACACTTTACTTGAAACGAACGGACGGCATTGCTATTTTTTTTATAATAAAAAAGTGTTTAGCTTTAATTGTTAAGGCCGAAAGGTATACTTTAGAGTGGATCTGTATAGGCAAGATGACCAAAATCTATGAGTTCAGTTTCGAATTGTAGTATCACCCACGGTATTTGCCAGCTTTATACCCATTTTTAAGATGTTTCGCTGCAGCATGTGACAGCCGCGACAACCAAGTCTTCGAAATTGTATTTCGCAGTTGTTGCCTTTCAAAATAAAAAAAACGTTTTAGCATCCTAGCAGTATCCACTTACATCTAATTATAACGTAGGTCAAGGATGCTGGGGTATGAAAGCCAGTCTTCAAGACTAAGTGCACCTTTGCTCAGTCATCAATCAGGTAGCCCGTTTACTTACCTACCCTGCCTGACTAAAAAGGACATCTTCCAATGAGTCTAAGGAAAAGGTTTTAAGGTTTTCGAGCTAGTGGAATTTTCTAGTAGTTAGCATAGATTCTCATATTTGAAACCCCAATGAGGCGACCTAACTGTCCCCTTATCAATCAAAATAAGGTCATGTTGTGATCGAAACCAGACATCCCTCTAATACATTGGATGTCGGAACTTTTTAGCGAACCAATATCGGATCGGATCATGACTTTGATGCAGCCAAGGTGTGGATACAGACATCGCGGACACTACGGGGTGAACTAATACCATCAACATTGAACGAAGGAAAGCTGCACTCGCGAGGAACTTCTAGAACTTCTGTCGATAGTGTCACTTTCAAGCTATCATACGTATTACTTGATTTATGAACAAAATGATAGACAGACTTCTGCCTTTAAAGAAAAGTATAAAAATTTATTTAAGTATTGCCATTGTTTTTAAATATCTTTTTTCCATTTAAAATATATTTTTTTAAATCTCTAGGCTGCCGCCTGGACGGGAGAGCAAGGGTATACAACTTTCTCGGCTTCGAGAAAGCAAACTACATAGAAAGCCAGTGAATTTGGGGACAACGACGCTTAGTACCCTCTGCGCGACAGGGGTAAGAATACACCGGCGGCTCATAATATCATTCGTAAACTTAAATTAAGTTAAGTTAGCCCATAAGTTTATATTTAAATAGTCGAAAGATAAATTACCATTTTCTGTTTATCTTAGAGTGATCGCAGACGACGAGTAAGTTATTTTAAGATAGTTAAGATAATTAAGCCAGTTTTAAGCATTTTTGTCGAGCGTAAAGTAGTTCGTAGTAGAATTTAAAAAAAAGATAAAAAAAGAAATGTCATTCGAGGCGACTAGATTCCTATTGGATCTCTGCCTCATAACTACGCAAACTTTCATCACTACACCAAAAAACCATTACATCACTCTCAGAACAACATCAAAAAACGTTCACACTTTTTTTTGAAAATAGGGCTGGTTTTCCTTTTTGCAAACTTCTGTACTTCTGAACGTATACTGTCCTACGGAAGTTAAAGATGAAGACGTATGGATGAAAAATGTTCATCTTCGACGTGAAAGGGGAATTTCAAATATGAAATATGGAAACTACATAATGACGAAACAAGGCAGGTAGAAGAAACGTATTGTAAAGGAAGCAGCGGAAAGCAAACTAGGATTTTGCAAAGCCCTAAAAGGAAAGTCTTGGTTCGGCGAAGAATGTGAAGAAAAAGTAAAAGCCCGTAATGTTCTAGGACTTCAAGCCATGGAAAATAGCAAAGAGGTCACGCGTAAAAAATATCAAACCTTTTGAAAGAAGTCAACCATCTCCTTCGGGGGAAAAAACGACAACGAAAAGGGGAAAAGTTTGCTAAAATTCAGGAAGAATGTGCGGCTAAGAACACAAGAGCAATGTGTGGGTTCGCTGTATAGGATACCAGGCCTGATCAGTATATATCCGGAATCAAGTATTTATCGGGGAGCTTGTTTCGGACAGCGAAAGAGTTGCAGCCCAATGGAGGAGATATTTCGATAAACTGCTGAATGTACATGGAGAGCCAGTAGCAATGGAAAACGATGTTTTCCACACAGCCGAGGATCAGGAAAAACTACCAAAAAATGAGGAAGTAAAAGAAGCAGCCATCGGCTTAAGAATAGCAAAGCTGCGGGGGACTTAATACCATGGGAATTAGTAAAATATTCAGGAGAGGATTTACCATAGAAGTTACATGGGCTCACCACAACTATATGGAACAATGAAACCACCTGCGAGTAATGGAAAAACTCGGTCATCATTCTTGTATTTAAAAATGGTGACCGAACACACTCCAGAAATTGCCGAAGAATATCGCTGCTATCAAGGTGTTATAAGGTGCTGTCAAGTATTCTTTTAAATAGACTGAAATAAGTTAATGAAATAACCCGAGACTACTTGTGTAGTTTCAGTAGAAACCGCATAACGAGTGACCAGATTTTCGAAATACAAATTTCAGAAATGGGATTTCCACGAAAGGGTACACAAACTATTCGTCGATTTTAAAAAGGCATATGACCCTATAAACTGGACGCTATAAAGCTGGAAGTCCCGTAAAAAATGGTTAAACTGACACAAGTATGCTTAAAGGAAAACAAAGGACAGGTTAAAGTAGGAAACGTCTTATCTGATATATTCTAGATACCTGAAGGATCGAAACCAGGGGCAACCTTGTCTCCACTTCTTTTTTATTTTGGAGCAGGAATTTGTAATAAGATCCCTTCAGGAAAATGAGAGGTGAATTACCCTTAATGGAATCACACCACTCTGGTTTACGTTGACGATCTGGACCTGCTGTGAGACAGTGAGGAAACAGTTTAAAGAAATGTAGAAATTCTAATAATGGATTAGAAGTGAAATATGGGCATACGTGCTTCTTCCCGATGAAAGAACTAAGCCAAACAACTTTTTTGTCCCGCAATGTCAAAAGTCGTATTTGTAAAATCATAATAACGTCACTGATACTTTACGGATGTGAAACTTGGTATGACTAAGAAGGTGGGAAATAGACTTCGAGTCTTTGAAAACAAGGTCTTGGTGTTTCAAGGATTTAAAACAGGACCAAGAAACGGGCGAATGGAGAAAACTACACAACAAGAACTCGAGGAACTCTACTCTGTCCCAAGCGTTGTCGAGTTATAAATTCGCTTAGACTAAAATGGGCAGGACAAGTAGGACGAATGGACAGTGGACGTTCAGTCAAAGCAAATATCGTCAAGAAGAAGAAGAAGAAGAAGAAGAAATAGATTGAACGACAATAAAGCGTTTTTCAATTGGCACGGGTAGATTTCGGCATCCTTTGGCGGTCATGTTGTTTTGATGACATCTGTCGAATCTGTTGCTTATTGTTGAATTATTAATTAATCCTATTAAATGATAGGACATTATTATCAAAAATGAGTGCTTGTTAATGCAAACGTTGTGCGCGCTGCGTCCATTTTAGTGTAGACGTAGTGGCACTTTGCAGTCGACTCTTCAACGTTTTGTGGCCAAATTTGATACCACTGGTTCGGTAATCAGTTAGAAAACATTCGTACGTCAAAGATCAAATATCGCCAGTGATCAGCAGAACCCGAGGCAGTCGATTCCTCGCCGTGAACAAGAACTCGGCCTTTCGCAGACCTTTTGGCCCTTTGGCAAATTTTGCGTCTTGGCAAAGACGTTTAAGAACTAACTGACCTAGGAGCTCAAAGTTCATGACCATAGACAACGCCGATAGTTCGCTGACTGGACTTCCGAGCGTTTGGAAGAAGATCCCAATTTTGGACGAAAAATCGTCTTTACCGACGAGGTGTATTTTTGGATGAATGGCTGTGTTAACAGCAAAATTGCTGTATATGGGATAACACCAACCCACTCCAGATTAACCAGGTAAGAATGCTTCCTCAAAAAGTTACCGTTTGGTGTGGATTCAGGGTCGGCGACGTCATCGGTCTGTACTTTTTCGAAAACGACGTTGGTGAGGTGGTCACTGTTCTGGCGATCGCTGCCGAATGATGATAACCAATTTCTTATGGCCCAAATTGAACCATATGGACCTAAATGACATGTAACATGTGTAAATGACGTAGTGGACGCTACGATTGACATTCTGCATGAATGCATGCTTCGCTAGGCTAGGCTAGGCTTTTTTCCTGAAGCCCTATGCGAACAAACTGCAATCGATCGTGTCCCATAAGGTGAACATAATAGCCGTATTACAATGCGGTGTTCGAGCACTCGGGCTTTTGACAGTTGAGTAGGAACAATGAATTCATATGGAGTAACACAGAATGTGACCTCAGGCGTTGTCTCGGCTCAAATATATCGTAAGTATCGTAAGCTCGAGTTCAACGCCAGAATAGAGCTACTCTCTACTGAGCCCTGCGTTTTGACAGCTGACAATGTTTGTATAGGTTATTTCGTGTATTTGTTTTGTATGTATGGGTGTGTGTATGGGTTGTTTGAGGAAATATTGCTTGCATTCTGTCATATTCCCGTTCTTTGAACTGCCGAACGATTAAAGCCACATCTCGTTATAGAAATTCCTACGTCGCGCATTTGACATATGTTTATAGTAGGTCGGTACAACGCCTGTCAAAAGCCCGAGCGCTCGGACACCACATATGATACGGTCATAACACAGACCATCGCTTAAATTCAGCCGGATGTGGAAGATTCATTGAAAATTGGACAACTTGAATCCGTGTCAACGTAAGAAGTCGAGGTGGGTATTTAAACGATATCATATTCCATGCATAATGGCATACACGGGCATAAAAAAAAAAAAGAATTTTTTTAACATGTTAACACCTCACATACAGCCCTTTTCAAAAAACCCTACAAGGATGAACCAAGAAAAGATGGAACAGAACAGCGAAACATGGAAGGAACACACGCATGACCTTATGGCTTTTACACTTTTAGCGAAGGGTTATCAACGAGACTCCGAACTTCCCAATTCCAAATGGCCGGTTATAATATTGGGTCTATAACTTAATTCGTGCGGTTTGCTAAGAGATGGCGTAACTTGTATTATTCCATTGGAACATGCGTTGGAAAGCTACTGTCATTGTACGTCATTTTAGTCATCATGTCATTCATTTGAAACGTAAACAACAATACATTTTTTCACTCAAATATGTCGAACTTTGTGCCTGAAAAAGTGTTTTTGCGGGGAGTTCTTCTTCATTACTTTAATATGAAGAAAACTGCTGCCGAAAGTCATCGTATTTTGGTGGAAGTTTATGGTGAACATGCGCTAGCTGAGCGAACGTGCCAAAAGTGGTTTGCACGATTTAAAAGTGGCGATTTTGGCTTGGAAGACGATGAACGTCCTGGGCAGCCAAAAAAGTTTGAAGATGAAGAACTGGAAGCATTACTCTATGAAGATTGTTGCCAAACACAAGAAGAGTTCGCAGAATCTTTGGGTGTCACTCAAGCAGCCATTTCAAAACGTTTAAAAGCAGCTGGATATATTCAATAGCAAGGAAATTGGGTTCCACATGAACTCAAGCCGAGAGACCTCGAAAGGCGGTTTTGCATGTCCGAAATGCTGCTGGAACGCCACAAAAGGAAGTCATTTTTGCATCGGATTGTTACTGGTGATGAAAAATGGATCCATTAGGACAACCCCAAGCGCAAAAAATCATATGTGAAACCCGGCCAACCAGCCAAATCAACGGCAAAGCCGAATATCCATGGCGCGAAGGTAATGCTCTGTATTTGGTGGGATCAGAAGGGTGTGCTGTATTATGAGCTGCTAAAACCGGGTAAAACCATCAATTGCTACCGAACACAATTAATCCGTTTGAAGAGAGCAGTAGCCAAAAAACGCCCGGAATATGCGACCAGAACCAAGGCAATCATTTTCCATCATGACAACGCTCGGCCCCACGTTGCTATTCCGGTTAAGAACTATTTGGAAAAAAGTGGATGGGAAGTTTTACCCCACCCGCCTTATAGCCCAGACCTTGCCCCTTCTGATTACCATCTGTTCCGGTCGATGCAGAACACCCTCACTGAAATACGGTTCACATCAGAGCAGAATATCAAAAATTGGCTTGATTCATTCTTGGCTGCCAAGCCGGCGCAGTTCTTTTGGGATGGGATCCACAAATTGCCAGAAAGATGGGAAAAAGTCATAGCTTCAGATGGGCAATACTTTGAATAATACTATTGTACATGTTTTTCTTAAATAAACGTTCAAATTTTGGAAAAAACCGCACGAATTAAGTTAGATATACATACATACATATGTATGTATGTATACCCAATACCAAAAACAATAACGTCGCTGTGTTAATCTCTGGCGCCGGTTGAAAGTGGTTCGAATCCCGCAATAGCTAAGCTAACCCCCCAATAGTGGGGTACTTCTAAAATCCCTTGGTAGGTACATATATACTTGTAGGTGAAAAGCATCTTGAAAGACAAAACACAACCTTCCAAAACGATTTCCTTTGCGATTGAGAGTCAGATACAAAATTGCATATTTTTAAGCCGCATGCGCTACATTACTTTTTGTCACCACTGTAAAAAAAAATTATCGTCATTTTTTGTTATTGCTGCATGTAGTTCGTTAAAAATACGTTCAAGTCCAATAATTACATTTTGCCTAAGGAAACTAAAACAACATTGAAATTGTAGTCCAAAAACAACGCTTTAATCCATAACTCGAAGTCGAAAAAATTATTTTTAGTCATGCAAATTCGTGGAATGACTTTCCCAATTAGTTGGCCGTTTATTTCTTAAATAAACACGATAGCCGACGAATTTGTATCTAATTCTAGGTAGGTATGGGTACTCAATTAGAAAAGAAAAAAATCAGAATAGAATGGGGCCGGAGAAGGCGCGTGCAACTTTCTAGCAAGTAGCCTTGGCCCTTTAAGACACTTGTCAACAGAACAGAGAACAATGGTGCGGAAATAGGTGAGCAAAGATCACACCAAGAATAGTAAACCACAGAACATCTAGCAGCAACACATCTTTTTATTGTACCCACTCTCGCACGTAAGAAAACAAAAACCACCACAAAAGGCTTCCCCATCCACTCTGGTACCGCGAAATGTTAAGGAAATACGTACCGAATTACACACAACAGCGACCATTCACAGAAAACAACTCAATTCAAAAACGAAACTCACAAGTCACACGGAGCTGAGTCATTTCCAATCATTTCAATCGATTCGAAAATTCGTGCATTCACAACCGATGACGAACGACAGAATGACTCTCATTATGTAATGTTTGCACATCACTCAGATGAAGTCAATCACGTAAGGGGGGAGGTAAAACAAAACCTTTGATCGCCACCACCACCGCTGTCGCCACAAAAACTCACCATCATCTATCGGCTCATCTTTCACCACCCCCAATCGATATCCGAAAATAGGGTGCTGCATCCCGAATCCTCCGTTCGTTTCCTCCTCCGTTTTCAGTAGCGACCGAAAGCCATTCTTCAATTTCTTCTTCCCACCCCCGATGCCGATACCAGAACCGAATCCATTCAATTCGGAAAACCGCCTCCCACCATTGTGATGGTTGTTCTTATTATTATACCCCACTCCGCCTTGAACGTTCGATATCACCAACAAACCACCGTCACTACTATTGCTACCAGCGGCCGCGACCGCCACCGATGCCGGTACCACAGTATTGATCAACGACGACGTACTCATTTCGTAACCGTTCGTACCGCTATCATCGAAATCACCGCCGTCGTACGATGACACCGAGCCGTCATTTCGAAATTCCGCGCTCAGCAACTCGTCGAGCGCCTCGTACACATCGAGTGGCACGATTTTCGGTATGATATGCATCCGTCGTGACGTCATATACGTCGATTTCAAAAACTTCCACTTGGTCCAGATCTGTTGGTAGTTCTTCTTGCACATGCCCCGATCGCGCATTTCCTTCTCGATATTCCGGAATACCGTTTCGCTGCGTACGTTCTTGTCATTTAACAGTGTCAGATAGTTGTGATCCCGTATGATTTGCAGAACGGTTAACATTTCCTGTTCACGCCAAAGGTTACGTTCCGGCTTTTCAGGTCGCGCTAACAATGACGACGATAATGATGGCGGTGTCGTCACTGTCAACAGTTCCCTTCGCGGTGTTGGTGGTGTCTCGACAGCTTCCACACTCATAATATCGACTGTCTACCTCTCCGTATCCGTATCTCTACTCGAGTGTAGTTTTCGAGCGATGGGAAATTATTCCAAACACACCAAAGCAGAAAAACGACTAAGAAGCAATGGAGAAAGAGAAAACTCAAACAAAAAAAAAAAACAGAAAAAATGTATCAAAACCCGAATCGAGCGCGTGGAACGACGAACAGGAGAGCCTAAAACGTCAACAACGGCGACGGAAACCAACCTACACAGTCAACGTTTATTTCAATACTGTCGGTTTCAACACACAGCGAAGTTTACTTTTCCAATCTTTCTCGAAATCGTATCGTTTCATATGGCTGCCATCATATCGTAGCCGTTGTCGTCGTCGTCGTCGCCGCCGTCGTAGTCGAGTCGAATTGGAAGAATGAATGGCGACGGACAACGATGATGATGATGACGGAACGGGTGATTGTGAGCGCGAGCTTGTTGTATGTTATAAAAATACGAACACGAAGAAGAGGAGAACGGCACAGTACAGTTCAAACAGCACCAGGAATAGCAGTAGCAGAACCACCAGTCGATTCCAGCACCGTGTACCTACATTCAACAGCGCCCGTACAGTGTTGTGCTGCCTTTGCCGTACACGAGTGTTGTATTCACATCCACGGCGTAATGTAATGTCAAAAACCCTCATTCGCATCGACCCCGAGTCGTTTACTTCGTCATCATCATTAACATTGTAGCTATCGCTACGTACGTATAATTCGTTTGAGTTACTTGTGTGCACCGCTGTACCATGCTTTGACCATACCGTACGAACAGCAGAGGAGCGTGCGGCGGTGCGGTTGGTTTTTCTTCGTTTTCGTTTGCATGGAAAACGTGTCTTGGGAGACACTCTAAAAAACTGGCGAAACGCAAACCAGCAACAGTCAAGGAAACAGCCAACTCTACTCCGGGGCTACACACAGCTGATGCGAATTGGTTTTCTACCAACCACAACTGCTGCAATTCTGTTGCAGGCGATTGTAATGATAGTTTCCAACGTTTTTGTCCACACTTTGTTTTCATTTTGGCGTGGATACCCGTTTTCGTAGCACGAAATCTTTTTTTCTCGTCCCACTCTCCCCGACCGTCGATGGTTTCTTCTCCGACTGAATTCTCTTCTTTGGTTTTTACTACAATTTTCCTGCTCCTCTTCTGGTTCCGCTGCAACAACTTTTTTTTTCGTTCTTGCTATTTTTTCGGTTTACTTCGTGGAGCGCTCCAGAATCGTGGAATCATTCACCTCTACATCAAAATTCGAATCTTAGAATTCGCTCTCGGCCTCGAACACAGGTAAGGAATCAAGAAAGCGGATGAGAAGCAAAAAATAAATAAAAAATCGGTTAATCCCAGTAATGGAGGAACGATGACGACGACGAGGAAGAAGATAAATCTCTAGCTTCTCAACCGGCCCATTGGGATAGGAACGAGTCCAGTGGGGAGAGCGGCTGATACTAAGAAAAAAAAAAAAAACAAGAAAAACAGAAGACAACCACAAAAAAACTGCCTTCTTTATGGTATCCAAGAGAGAAGACGCAACGAATTTTTTGAACTCCTCTCTTGGATTTTTTCAATACTGCCACACGCCGTACTTGGCAGCTAGTCTTCAGCACTCTACGACACTCACAAGTCAGCTTATGGGTAATAACGGGTATGGCCATCGGTGTTTTCAAAAGAACACGGAAAAGAGTGGGATGAAAAGCGAGTAATTTCAACTCTGGTCGTTTTTCAGACATTTGACCGTTTCAGGTCATTTTCGAAACTGCCCCTTATTCCAACCTCTCATTTCCTCGTTTTTCAAAGCCTTTCCTTACTTTCGCGTTTTTCTACACATCTTTATCAACTTCAGTCTCTAAACTGATATTTTTAATGTCATTATCGAAACTTTCGTTTTGTTTTTATCGTTTCCATCATGCCCTCCGCAGCACCCGTCCCCACCACCATCGCTCGCTTGCGTTTTTCTCTTCATATCGTACAATTCTCAGGTATGACGAAAACAGGTCACTACTTAAAAAACTTTATTATTGCGCTCGTCGTATGGCCCGTTGCGATGTGACTATGTGGTGGCACTTGGTGTTTGTGTCGTTTCGTGAGTTTCGGCGCAAAGCTTCGAAAGTTGTGTGGAACGTTTTTTAATGCCCACCTATACTCGTGGAAATGCTGGAACACAACTATCTGGTTATCTGTAGGTATGGATGTTCGAATTGAATACGTTGTACGGGCGTTCTTTGGTAATGATGGAAAAAATTATCGTCTCGATTTGGAAGGTTGTTTTTTCATAGTTTTTTTTCGTTTTTGTTTTTACTTTTTTTTCCACTTTGGTCGTTTCTTTTTCGAGTTCAGTTTTTTTTTTGTTATTGTTTTGTGTGTTTTTGAATTGAGCTCTTAACGAGGCGTGTCGTTTATTAGAGGAAGTGTTTTAGGGTTACCATGCCGAGGTAATATATTTGTCGATCTATCGAGAAAGTGGTTTATTAAACGGTTGGCAGTGTACTCGTATGGTATTGAAAATGAGTTTGCTGAAAGGTATTGGGTTTCTTGGGTTTCGCGTTGAATTTTTTGCGTTTAAGTGCTTGAATGAATTCTTTGCTTCCCAACAGATGACGATAGCAGAATAACGTCCATGTATAATAGTACGAGGATAAGGTAAAAAGTTCTCGACCTGACAATGAAAGACTGTGACTTTCAGTTAACAAATGATTTCGTTTTTCTGCGCAATCTCCCTTGACTTGAACTTTAATATTTTTTCCAATAAATGAGAGTCTGGAAGGCTGTTAAGATATTAATCTACGGCCTTCTCAACTTCTTTATTAGATAAAAAGCGCTTCCCAGAAACAATTTCTTTCCAGTTTGAGAACACATTGAAGTCTGAGGATGCCAAATGAGGAAAATAGACCAATCGTACCCCATTCGGGCAGTTTTCCAATTGTCTACAGGTTCACTATTTTCTTCGTTTGAAAAATACGTTTTCTCGAGGTCTGCAAAGTAGGCCTCCGTGGCGGCGATGACCTCCTTATTCGATTGAAATTTCTAAATTTCTACCCGGCGAGTGACTTTTTCAAGTTAGGAAACAAAAAGAAATCGCACGGGGCCAAATCTGGAGAATAATAAGATGGAGCAGCTGTTCGTAGCCCAATTCGACCTATGTATTTGGCCGTGGCGAGGGCGGAGGTGCGTTATCATGGTGGAAGAACACTTCTTTCATCGCCAAGTGGGGCCGTTTTTTCTTCAATTCGGTGTCGAATCGGCCTAATAATTTGGCATAGTACAGCCCTGTGACCGTTTTGCCCTTCTCCAGATAGTCAATGTGGATCACACCTTGTGAATCCCAGAAAACGGTGGCCATCTTCTTTCCGGCCGATGGGACAGTCCTCCCCTTCTTAGGAGCACGTTTGCCGAGTGAAGTCCACTGTTTCGATTGTTCCTTAGTCTCTGGTGTGTACCAGTGGATCCATGTTTCGTCGACTGTCACGAAACGACGCGGAAACTACTTCGGATTGCGCTTAAACAGCGTCAAACACTGCTCTGAAGTGGTCTCACGGTTGCGCTTGTTACCGTCCATCGCGCCGACAGTTATCTCATGCCCAAAATTTCATGCAGGACATGACCCACGCGATCTTTTGAAATGCCTACTGTCTCAGCTATATCGCGCAGCTTCAATCTTATATTTTATTTTATATTTTATTGTGAACTCGTTTATAAATTACATTAGTTATCGCACAATTTACATATTTTGTTCAGAGTTATGATTTACAAGAGAAATCTTACTACTGAGAAATATTTTACAGGTTCATTAATATACAAATTATATGAGGCAAACATTCTGGGGAAACAACGAAAAAAAAACCCCAATACAAAAGAAAAAAAAAAAAAAAAAAAATTTAAAAATAAAAAAAAAACAAAAAACAAAAACTATAAAGCAAAATATAAGTCAAAATAAATAAGCATATTAATAAATAAATAAATGATATATATAAATAATTAATGAAATTTATAAACAAATAAATAGATAAATAAATAAATAACAAAAATCATAAGTATAAATAAATAAATTAGTAAATAAATAAATAAATAAAAATATATGTATATTATATAATTAAATAAATAAATGTATAAATAAATAAATAAATAAATAGAGATATAAATAAAAATAATAGTGATATAATATCTAAATAAATCAATAAATAAATCAATAAATAAATCAATAAATAAATTAATAAATAAATAAACAGATATACAAACAGATGAACAAATATAACAGATATATACAATAGATAAAATTGCGTGGGTAACGGAATCATGTGTTATGGTACTATTTTAACTCATTTAATAAAGGGTTTTTGGGAATATCGCATCTAATTCTAAATGTTTCAGATAGTTTGCGTATTCTGGAGAAGATCATTTCAACATCAGCTCTGTGATGCAAATCTATAGTCGAATGAAACCAAGGCAGCTTGAGCATCATTTTTAGGATTTTATTTTGCGAGATTTGTAACTTCTTTATATAACACTTGGCACAGTTACCCCAAACTTGGCACCCATACAGAAGAATTGCTTGAAATATTGTTTTGTATAAAACTATTTTGTTTTCACTTGAAAGCATAGATTTACGGTTAATAAAGGGGTATAACATCCGAGTTGCAATATTAATTTTTTTAAGGGTTTGAGCATTGTGCACATTAAAGATTAATTTTTGGTCAAGATATATACCGAGATACCTCACAGATGTTCGCCATGGTACTGAATTACCTAAGATGTTGAGCTGATTAGCCGGTAGGAAACAAGTCTTTCTTTTTCGAGTAAAAAAGATAGATTGAATCTTGTCGGCGTTAAGCTTTATTTTCCATTTCTTATAATATTCCTCTAATAGTATTGCAGCATTTCTTAAGTTCGATTCAATGTTGAAACCGAACTCATGAGACGATAATATTGCGGTATCGTCTGCATACATTGCCACATCACAGAACGGACGTTTGGGAAAATCAGATATGTATATAAAGGTTATATAAGATTGGACCTAGGACTGAACCTTGCGGTACTCCAGCATAAAAAGGGATAAGACCAGAAGCGTGATTATTAACACACACTTTGAAACTACGGTTTGACACAAAGCTTTTGATAATTTTACACAAAAATGGAGGAAAATTAAAACTTAACATTTTGTATATGAGTCCGTCATGCCACACTGAATCAAATGCTTTTTCAATATCAAGCAGTATCATGCCGGTAGATTTGCCTATTGCACGATTCTTCTTAATGAGATTGCATATTCTTAAAACTTGATGTGAAGTTCCGTGATAACGTCTAAAACCAAACTGTTCGTTTGGAAATATTTCTTTAGCTTCTATTATATTTAATAGTTTTTCTTTAATGATTTGTTCGTATATCTTACTTCAATCAGCGGTCTGCCAAAACGAGATCATGGATTTTTGTCACGTTATCCTCCGTGGTAGCCGTTTTCGGGGCACCTGGACGTGGCTCATCAAAAACCGACGTGCGACCACCATTGAAGCTCGTTAAACCAATTTTTGATGGTTGTCCGCTTCCACACGCGGTCAAAACAATACTACGAGTCCGATCCGGCTGAACTTTCAGTAGCCGTCTACTAGAATGTACGACACGATAGTAAGTTGCTCTTGCGATACTGGCGCCATTTGGCGGTGAGGCCAAGTACTTATCGGACCATCCTCGTAGATTATATAATTTATTTAAATTTATTGTGCAGGGACGGGTTAAGAATATCTCTGCAGCGATACCTCTCGCTTGTCGTAAAAGGCGACTAAAACAAAGGCAAACAAAAATCACATCTAGGCAATTTAGAAAACACCAAGGTGAGCCTAGGCACACATATACCACCATTAAACTGCCCCACAAGTGTACATGCAAATCAGTGGGTTGACACGACTGGAGATCACCGGTGTTGTAAGAGTAAGATCAAATAAAAAATAAAAAAAAATCTGGAGCATGCCCGTGTCACAAAAAAAAAAAAAAAAAAAAAAGGCAGGCCGAAAAACAATTGGTGCAAACAAATGCAAAAACACCAGCATTTGGTTGGCCTCAGCGATGAAGTAATCCCAAACCGGGAACCCTGCCGCTACTTTCTGAGGTCAAACCGGCGGACCCCACAAGCGGACCAGTAGGAATGCAGTTAAGTGGGAAGGTTATGGTCCTACACTTCTGACCATAACAATGCCGGAAAAAGGAAAAGAAGAAGTAGTTATGTGTCTTTTGCAAACAAAAAATGCAAGACCGTCTCTGTACGGTGTTTTCGGTTTCGTGTAATAAGATGTCTCGTTTCTTTTTATTGAGTCTAACCATACTCTAAGTCACAAAATGCAAATACTTCGGAATAGCGGTCTTTCTAATGAATTTGAATTTGTATAAAATGGGAAATCCTCTAGCAAGAGTTTCACTTTTATATTTCCCATATCCTTTATTTTTCTTTGAAAGGCGAAGTATAAATTATAATAAAAAAAGTTGTAAAGTTGTAAAGTTGTAAAGTTGTAAAGTTGTTGCTTGATTGAAATTTAAAATAAACAATACTTGTGTTCCGTTGTTGGTCTTTAAAAACATAAGTGTTAAACCAATAAGTGAATGTGAACGTGTTAGATGGATCTTCGAAAACGTCAATACCAAAAAAAAAATTATTTGGAGAAAATGACTGATGATCAATTGGCTGAATTCATAGATTCAGTAGGAAACGACGATGAACTTTATAGCAGCGATGACACCATCTGCTATCCAGATTACGTTGTTAACAACTTTGAGCCGGATAATTTAGCTAACTTTTTAGCTAATTTTTCCGAAAATGATGCAGAGATAATTGAAGAATGCATCCAGCAAATGAACGCAGCTGAGACAACAGATGCATTTGTAAAGGCTATGCATCTTAATTTCAGCGAAATCAGCAATCCATCCGCTTCCTCTACTTTTATTGTTGATGCTACAGATATTCAGCCATCCACATCATCTGCCATTACGAATTCTCGCATCAAATAAAAGGCCGCGATCTTCATTGCCATCATTTGAGGCTACTGGGCCAACAATACAGCCTTCTTCCGGAGGCTTCAGTGATGAGCTAACTTCTATTGGAAAAGATTCAAAAAAGTTTCCCGATTGGTCTGGCGCAAACGCTCTATGCGTTTACATGTCAATGAAGTTGCATTTAATGGTGATGCATCACTTCCATTGAGTGTCATAAACCTTGCTACGCCAATGGAAATGTTTAAATTCTTTTTTACTGACGAAATCATTGAACTTATCACTGAAGAGACTAATCGTTGTGCTTTACCGGAAAACATAAACTCCGGATTCAAAACTTCTGCTCCAGAAATACGAAATTATATTGAAATAATGCTTTATATGTCGCTGTACCGTTATCCTAATATGGAGAGTTACTGGAGCAAAACTGCCTTCCCATCCATTCAAAATTGTATGCCATTAAAAGGATTTTCAGCAATTAAGAGGTTTTTATGTTTTCAAGATGAATCCCAACGTAAAAAGAAAGGTGGATCTGGCTACGACCCTATGTTTAGAATCCGTGCTCTAGCCAACAAACTCAACCAGCGGCTCGATTCGATCCCAAAAACAGCTAGACTCTGTGTCGATGAACAAATGTTCAGTACCAAGATCTTCGTCAATACATGCCACACAAACCTCACAAATGGAGTGTCAAAATGTTCTTTGCGACTCAAACGGATGTGCCTATCGCTTCGAAGTTTACAATGGTGCAAGTGATAATGTCATCTTACCTGGCACACCAGATCTAGAAGCCACATCCAATGTTGTTGTTCGGTTATCGCAAACAATTCCCAAGTTTGCTAATCATATTCTATACTTCGATAACTTTTATACATCGCTACCTCTTTTGGTCTATTTACGAGCCCGAGGAATCTTCAGTTTAGGCACAGTGCGAGGTGATTTTTTAAAGTTATTTTTACGCTTTAAAATGTATTAACTTTTTTATATAGCTAATCGTATACCAGCATGTAAGTTGCCGACCGACAATCAAATAAGTAAGGAAAGTAGAGGATATTAAATAGAATATATAACATCAATGGATGGAGTGGATGTGAATACCGTTTTATGGAAGGATAACAAGTGTTTACGGTTGGCTTCCACCTACGTAGGTATTGAATCATTCGAGAGATCTAATCGTGATCAAAGTATAGCAAAGGGAGCTCGATATGACAGAAAGCAGAAGAAATTCGATGAAATAGACTGACCCAAATCATCCGGAAGTATAATGCTCATATGGGTGGGGTGGACCTTATGGATGAGCTTATGGGTCGGTACCATATTCGAGCAAAAAGCTGAAATATCATGACGAGGCTGTTTAACCATTTCATTGACATGGCCGCAACAAACGCATACGTCTATACAATACAAAAGAATTCATGTCCAAAAACGTAACAATTTTTCCGAAGAAGAACAACTTCTGCAGCTTCCACAATTTTGGGAGCAAATAGCTGCTAGACTTGTTTCTTTCAAGGAAAAAAGACCAGTTGGACGACCATTATCAAAGTGTGGAGCATTCAAAATCACCAGTTCCTAGCACAATGTTTGGAAAAGAGCTGTTCACCCGGCTGCTGATGTTCGATTTGATGGAGAAAATCATTTTTCCAGTTTGGGCAGAAAGAGTCGAAAAGAAAAGGTGTAAGCACTGTAAAAGGTCAGACACCCAAGACATTTGTTCAAAATGTAATCTTCATATTTGCTGTAATGCTAATACATTCTTGATTTTTTCATTTTCATTTTCAGTATTTTTTTTCTAAAATTGTCCTTACCTCCTAAACAGAGGAGATAGTCTCCCCCCTTCCATAGTAAAAAATGCTTGTTTTTGACCCCTGTACAAAAATTTCGGCGCCAAAGTTATCGTACTCTCTCCAAGATTTTGAAATTCCTTTCAAACAATTTAATCAAATTAATTGTTAGAAACAATGGATAAACCAGATTCGTTTTTGTTTATTCAAGTGATTTTACAGAAGAAATACTCGTATATTTTGAAATTTTCTGATTTCAAATTACGCCAGAAGCCCTGTCGGTAAACAAGATTAGTCGAAGAACAACAAGTGCTCGAGGTATTCAACAGTTGATTGTCCTCAAAATAAACAAAACATGGAAACAACTTTAAGTTTTTGGATATTCTTCTAGATGAAGATTTACAGAAAACAATCGATTTGCAATATTTAATTCATGGCAATGTTTCAGTTTATGAGCCACGAAAAAATCCATAATAAGCAGAGGTAATTAATAAGACAACAAAATGCAATATTCAAGCAAGTTATTCAAATCAAAATTATACATCTACACTCTTTTGTGAACTATGCTGCCAAAACTTAAAATCGATTCCTCTTTTACAAAAACAAATTATGAGAAATGCAATGTCGTGGTACTCTACCCATTTTGCAGACAAATTGTTCATGAGTCAACAATAATCTTTTGTTAAATTTTTTTTAAATTGATCTTGTGAATTTCTTATATTTCATATCCTTTACTTAACTGAATCCAAGTGTGGTATTTTTTTATTTTTTTATAAATAAATATTGAATTTAGTGATTATTATATTTACAATTACAAAATTATGAATAGACTATTTTGAAATAAGATTTTGTCATTTTAAAAATGTTTATGTATAATTTGGGGTTCCTTGATATAACTCAGTCTTATTTCGCAGCATCTTAATTCACTTCCAATTGAGAACTAAGGCAAAATTCTAAAACGAAATAATGTCACATAGCTTTAATTCTCATTTTAAAGTGAATTTAAGACATATCTGTATAATGGCGTTAATTCGCATTTAAAAGTGAATCAATGCCATTATGGCGTTAATTCATATGGCTTTTGTTCACGAAACCTTTTAATTCAGCTGTCCACCTTTTTACAGTTGATATCGAAATAGCAGAGTCTCCACCTTTGTCACTATCGGATGAATTTCCTTAGGGGTTGATACATCCAAAACGAAGAATTGTATGGACGCACGATATTCAAGTTTATCCATTTCAACGAAAAATACGCAAGAAGTTTACTGCAAAAATTCGTGTTGGTTAATTACTTGAGAGAACTAGTGAAAATTGGTCATACGAAGTAATGCTCCGTGCAGCCAGACAGGTAACATAGCTTTTTGCTCGTTGGCCGAGAACTTTTTACATTATCTTCATAACGTAAGATGTTAACAAGGAAGTTAACTACTCTCCGGGGGTGGTTGTACTAGATAGAATTCGAGATATTCGACTGAATTTGTGGCGTTGGTTGGAGTTCACAGTAACTTTGTTTCCATTTCCATGTCAATAAGGAGTTATATTGGAGGTGCACCCACAGAGTATGAATTTCGAAGTGATCTTATACTGCGAGGGTTATGCCTTCGTCACCTTTTTTTTTTTTTTCTTGATCATCTCTCATTCACAACTGATGTTGTTGCCGCCAGTGAACATCTCGACATAATAAAACTCCGAATTTTTTAAAAATAACAAAAAAGAGGTCAATGTTTCATACAATAATTTGCCTACAAGTCCAGCCGCGTTAAAACCAAAAAAAAGGTTTTTCTTAGAAAAAAATGGTTCGGGTTTTTTTTTAATTTCTCAAATTTTTGCATCCGCTTTTCTATTTTTAACTAAGAACTAATAAGAGAATTGAATTTTTGAAAAATATAAGTACTTAATTACATACAATGTTGAAAACAAGCTGAAAGAAGAGGTTTCTGGCTTTACAAAAAAGTATATCACGGCATTGTGGATGTAACTGTTGATTTTTAATAATTTTTTTTCCAAATTAAGTCAATTTTTTAGAAAATTGCCCCTCCCGGCTAAACGGGGGGGAATAGACCCCCCCTCCCATACGATTTTTTTCTTGTCTTGACCAGACCTACACGCTCTAGCTTTTTGGCACACTGCTCGTGGGACACCCTGTATATGGAATTATTTGTTTATTTCTAGTTATTCTATAAATATAACAAAAACAATAATTCAATAAAACGGTAAAAAGATAACTAAAGGGTCCGCCAAATAATTTTTTTTTTTTTGAAAATGCTATAAAAAAAACTACTGAATATTTTCTCAAATTTCTTTTTTTTTTTTGAAAGTACAATCCTTCCGGCTAATAATGGAAAATAATTTCATTCAAATAGCTGCCTCGGCTGGCCATGCAGTAGCCTACACGATCGGTCCAATTTTTAAGCACATTTTCGATTGTGTGCAGCTGTATTTCACCAGTGGCTTCACGAATATTGTCCTTTAAAGCGTCAATTGTCTCTGACTTGTCGGCGTAACACTTGTCTTTGACGGCACCCCACAAATAATAGTCCAACGGTGTCAAATCACAGCTCCGAGGTGGCCAAACGACATCAGCTTTGGGGCTGATAATGCGATCTTCAAAAACAGGGCGCAAAACGTCGAGTGTAGCTTCGGCTGTGTGGCACGTAGCGCCGCGCCGTCCTGTTGAAACCAAATGTTGCCAATATCCTTCTCTTCAATTTTTGTGAACAAAAATTCGTTCAACATGGCCCGATAACGATCGCCATTGACTGTAACGGCCATTCCTTGCTCATTTTCGAAGAAAACTGGCCCAATTATGCCTCTGGACCAAAATCCGCACCAAACAGTGGCTCGTTTTGGGTGCACCGGCTTTTCAATGTATGCGTGCGGGTTTTCTGTGCCCCAAATGCGACAATTTTGCTTGTTTACATACCCGCCAAGATCAAAATGAGCTTCATCTGAAAAGATGATTTTTTTGGCAAAATCGGCATCTTCTGTAAGTCGATCGCAGGCCCACTTAGCGAAGCGTTGTTCAAGCATATACACAACCATATTCGTTCAGCGGAAGGATAAAACTAATTATCTGTCAAATCAGACATGAGCTAAGTGTTACCATTCACGAAATAAGCACTATTTGAAAAAAAAAACGTTAGATGGCGGACCCTTTATAAAAAATTAAAACAACACGAATAATTCATTCCACACGCATAATCGGAAACTTTGAATTTAATATTTTGTAGCGTAACCGCTTGAATTTATTACCGCTTCAAGGCGTCGAGGCATTGAAGAAACAAGATTTGAACAAATTTCGCTTGTGATCTTTTGCCATTCTAATTGTAGTCCACGCCCGCCATATTTGACAGTAGCACTTGTATGTCTATGGGAGAATTCTTCATTTGGTTTTCGCCATACATATACTTTTCCATCCGATTCTTTTACGTTGAATTTGCGTTCATCCGTGAATAAAACCTTTATTTTTAAATATCATTGTCAATATTAACAAACATAACAGTAAAACAATACATTTTTACCATATTCCAAAAGGTCACATCCTGCTTTAAATAATCTTTAGCAAAGATGGATGGAAAAGTATATGTATGGCGGAAATGAAATGAAGAATTCTCCCATAGACATACACGTGCTACTGTCAAATATGCCGAACCCCCGGTCGTGGTCTGGGGATGTATGGCAAGTTCTGGTGTTGGAAACCTTCATTTTATTGAAAGAAAAATGGATCAAAATGTCTACGTACATGTTTGAAGGGCAAAATTTGAAGGAGAGTGTTATCAAGCTTGGTATTATTGACAACTTTATCTTCTACCAAAACAATGATCGAAAACACACCATACTTAGCAAGGTCGTGGCTGCTATACAATTGTCCAAAAGTCCTTAAGACTCCTGCACAATCCCCAGACTTGAACGTTATTGAGCATTTATGGGATGAATTAGGTTGCCGAGTCGCTGCGAAACAATTCAACAATATTGAGGAGTTGAAAACGTGACTACAAGTAGAATGGCAAAAGATCACAAGCGAAGTTTGCTCAAATCTTGTTTCTTCAATGCCTCGACGCCTTGAAGCGGTAATAAATTCAAGCGGTTACGCTACAAAATATTAAATTCAAAGTTTCCGATTATGCGTGTGGAATGAATTATTCGTGTTGTTTTAATTTTTTATAGTTATCTTTTTACCGTTTTATTGAATTGTTGTTTTTGTTATATTTATAGACTAAGGAAAAATAAACAAATAATTCCATATATAAAACTTAAAATTCCCCAAATCTTTGTTTGAGAAAATTGATCTCAAATGTGTTCTAATTGACTGTCCGATTAGTCGTGGGAGCAAGTGTATATATCTTTTTTTTTTTGGTTTTAATATATTAATACTTTTTTTTAGTTTTTAATATATTTTTTTTTTGTTCTATCCTACCCTAACCTACTCTACCCTACCCTACCCTACCCTATGTAAGCCTACCATTGGTGTTAGGCAAGCCCTGCCTTGAAGAGGCTGAAGCCATTGAAATGTCCACCGACGCAGCTCCCTCCAGCCACCAAAAGCGTTGATGCTGGCGGACTACGTCGCCTGCCATTGGTGTTAGGCAAGCCCTGCCTTGAAGAGGCTGAAGCCATTGAAATGTCCACCGACGCAGCTCCCTCCAGCCACCAAAAGCGTTGATGCTGGCGGACTACGTCTCCTCGATCCCGGCGTGAGACCGATCTACAGAACCTGAGGCGCTCGGGCTCACTGAACGCGACAGCGGGTCTGAAGAGGAATCGCCGTTCCACGGAATTTTCGACCCACGTGGAAGATTAGCGGCACCGCCAATCTATCCTGGATCAGCCCACATCTATCTAAATAAAGGAATGCTTCTGGTGGGACAAAGCCGTTAAGGCGCATTCTCTCGTCATATAAATCATTGGGGTAGTAAGCCCTGGAGATTAGGCTATTGACCGAAGTCATTGCTTTTGCAACATGGCTTCGAATCAGTTTGATCAGGAAGTTATCCACCCGTACAATCCTGGCCCTATTGTATAGGACTTTTTATATTATAAAAACTATGACCAAGATGACTAGAATAACACTTGCAAAGAGGCAATTTAAATCTTTGGCAGTCTGGATGCTGGAAGTGAACATGTATATCCGGTTTCGGTGAGGAAGACAAGTTATAGAACATTAACTTTGTTTTAAAACTTATAACTAGTTTACGTTCAGCAAACCAATGTCTCAAAAGATTAAGATCCAAGTTTATATTAGAAGTAAGATCTAGTGGACTGTTTAGGCCATAAACAAGTCCAATATCGTCTGCGAAAGCGGTAGATAGACCTTTGATATCCATGGTAAATAGAGAATTAATATATACTAAAATTGGGCCCAGGACGGATCCTTGGGGTCCTCCTAGTTTTAAAAATCTTACTTCGCTTCTAGCTTAGCCTAGCCGAACTCTCTGTGTTCTGTTAAGGTAGGATTTAAACCAACAAAGCATAAAGCTACGAATGCCTGCCTTTTCCAACTTTTCGACCAAAAGGTAGTTATCCACCGTATCGAATGGCTTTCGTAATGTCAATAAATAAGCCTGCTGTAAGCTTTTTATCGAGATTAAACATCATTTGGGAACAGAATTGCAAGAGCGCATTTTCTGTTGATCTTCTTTTTAAAGACCAAATTGAATGGGACTGAGGAAGTTCGTTTTTTTGAAGAACTTCAGTATCCTTTTTTTAATAAGTTTTTCAAAGATCTTGCTGAAAACTGGAAAAAATTAAATAGGTCTATAGTTTTTGATTTCAGTAACTGAGCCCTTTTTATATAAAGGAACGACGTCCGCACATTTAAGATTATCAGGAAAAACTTCCAGACACTACGGATAAAAATATAAGCCAAGACATCCACTGTGAAATAAGCAATATTTTTCAAGACAACATTCGAAATACCATGTTAATTGTTCTCAGTATTTCAAAGGAATTTATAGGTTCAAAGACGAAGCTACAATTTTGTAATGACCCAACACGACCAGATAAAGGTGGACAAATAGGACAAGACGGATGGATACTGCTACATTGAACTAACGCGCTAATATGTATTAGCGAAATAAGCATTGAAAGCATCAGCAATCTCACGTTCATCAGTTAATTCTGAATCCTCACGACGCAGCACAACGGGTTTCTTAGAAGACGTATTTTTGTTAAGAATACTGTTAACCAATTTCCATTCCTTCTTCATGTTCCCTTTACACTGTTAAAATATGAACGATAAAAATTGTTTCGACAGAGCGGAATCTCTTTTTTTAGTTTAGCGCACAGCTTTTTATATTTTTTTCTTAAAAGTATGTTACCAGGATTTTTTTTACATTTAAGGTAGAGTTTATTTTTGAATTTTATTTTGACTAACAGGTAGTCGGATATCCAAGGCTTTAATCTCATCAATGAATGCTTTTTGGGTGGAAGAAAAGAACAATTTAGAATATGTTTCCTGAGTAAGATTAGAAAGGTTGTATAAGCAGTAGAGAAATCATCGCAAGAATATACTGTTTGCCAAAGCTCAGATTGCAACAGGGTACAGAAAAACAATGTTCGGAACAGTTTAAATATAGTTTTAGATTTAATATTATTAAATAGCGAAATTAAACCTGTGCAGGGACGGGTTAAGAATATCCCTGCAGCGATACCTCTCGCTTGTCGTAAAAGGCGACTAAACAAAGGTAATCAAAAATCACATCTAGGCAATTTGGAAAACACCAAGGTGAGCCTAGGGACACATATACCACCATTAAACTGCCCCACAAGTGTGCATGCAAATCAGTGGGTTGACACGACTGGAGATCACCGGTGTTGTAAGAGTAAGATCAAATAAAAAAAAAATAAAAATCTGGAGCATGCCCGTGTCAAAAAAAAGAGGGGAAGAAAGAAAACGGTCAAACCGTAGCATTATGGAAAAGAACGCTAAAAGGAAAAGCACTACCCCGCCAGGCACTACTAATGGTCGTGATCCTGGGACGAGCAGCAATGCTCGAGTCAGAGCTATAGGATTTCCGGGGGATAGCAAAGTAATGCAACGGCGTAAGCCACACTTAAGAGTCGCGAGTTGGAACGTTGGAAGCATGAGTGGTCGCAGCTATGAGCTTGAAGAAATGATGGTTACAAGGCGAGTAGACATCCTGTGCGTACAAGAGACGAAATGGCGAAACACCGGTAATCGGGCACGTTTCTTGGACGTTAAAACAAAAGCCTACAAGATGTTTTACTATGGATTGGAACAAGGAAAAAACGGAATCGCCATCATCCTTGCGGCAGAGCTACTTGGCAACGTCTTAACCATTTCAAAGTCCAGTGACCGTTTGATGGCTCTCAAATTGGTGATGCATGGTGAGGTGTGGAACATCGTAAGCCCATATGCCCCTCAAGTAGGATGCGAACAAAAAGAAAAAGATGCATTCTGGCTAGATTTCCACAACCTTGTCAAAATCATCCCAAAGGAAGAGCTTTTGTTTGTTGGGGGAGATTTAAACGGACATGTCGGGAAGACAAGCGAAGACTATGAAGGCTACCACGGAGGGCTGGGATACGGCACCAGGAACTCTTCAGGTGAAGATATCCTAAACATGTGCAAGTCGTACGGTCTTATAGTGCTAAATACCATGTTCGTCAAACAAAGCCGGCACCTGATCACTTATAGCAGCGGCGGAAATGAAACTCAAATAGACTATCATTTGGTATCCAGTTTCATGAAGCCACGAGTTAAAGATTGCAAAGTGATCCTAGGAGACGCGATCGCCCCTCAACACCGTCTCCTCCTGACTGATTTTTTTATGGAGGCGAGTAAGAAGTCAAAGCAGCAAACGAAGGTGTCTGAGAGAATCAAGTGGTATAAGCTGGATAAAGGAAAAGGCGAAGCTTTTATTACCAACATGAAAGACTACCTCTTTTCCATTATCGATAAGGTCGGTAATGAGGAGTGCAGAGCACAAGACATGTGGGATTCCCTACAACAATCTGGCCTGGAGAAAGCCAAATCACTGCTCGGAACATCGAAAGGCCCCTGCCAACACGCAAAAGAAACCTGGTGGTGGACAGACGAAGCCAAATCAGTGATACATGAGAAGAAAATGGCTTTCCAAGCTTGGTCAAAGTGCTCTTCTACTAATAGAGAGGAAAATGCTCGCCGTGGAAAGGTATATAGATATTGCAAAGGTATCGCGAAGAAAAAGTGCTCCGAATTCAAAGCGAAAAGCATGGAAGGCCTCTATCAGGAGTTGGAAGAAATATCGTCTTCCGCATCTAACAGGAACCAGGCTACCCAGGAGCTTCGACAAAGCAATTTGAACAAATGAGCAAATATCTTTAAAATAGCCGCCCAGAGAAGAAGAAATGCTCAGGAGATTCGTTTCCCAAAGTTTATTAACAATGCTGAAGACCAGGACGAAAAAATTCTCCACAGATGGCGACAGTATTGCGAGGAACTTCTGAACGAACAGTTTCCCAGAGTGTACTTTCCAAGAGCCGCCCCGAATCATGCCGAAATATCCGACATCACAGTCGAAGAAGTTCGGTACGCGGTTAAAAACTCCAAGAAAAGAAAAGCTGTTGGGCCGGACGGGATACCCTCTGAGTTCTGGAAAAAGCTGGGAGACATCGGGTCTAGATGGCTCATGGTTCTTATCTCCAAACTTATGAGAGGCGACACTATGCCTAATCAATGGAGGGAAAGCTATCTTCTTCCTTTGCACAAAGGAAAGGGTGATACGTGAAATTGTGATAACTACCGTTCTGTCAAGCTGATGTCGCACACCATGAAGATCGTTGAACGGGTATTAGATAGCCGATTGCGGAAAATAATACGACTATCTGATGACCAGTGCGGGTTTGTCGCGGGTAAATCAACGACAGATGCAATCCAAAGTATAAGGGTCATGATGGAAAAGCATCGAGATTCTTCAAAGGAATTGCATATGGTGTTGGTTGATTTCGAGAAGGCCTTTGACCGGCAACCAAGAGATCTTTTATGGGTAGCGCTAAGACAAAAAGGAGTTCCAGAACCCTACGTGCGAGTGATCATGGACATGTACAAGAGAGCAACGACAAGAGTAAGATGCACCGCAGGAGTCACCGAAGAGTTCGCAATCAAAGTCGGTGTACACCAAGGGAGCGTCCTCAGTCCACTGCTCTTTATAGCAGTCCTTGATTGCTTTCTTTTAGGAAAAGTGACGGACCCCAATGTGGATGGAGCCATTATAAGTGATGATCAGGCGTCCCTACAACGAGCACTTGATGTGTGGGTGGACATTTTTGAGGGACACGGGTATCGTATTAGTTCAAAGAAGACAGAGTATCTGTGCTGCCCGTTCTCTGACCCTCATCAGCCTATTCCAGACATTTACTTGAATGGAAGAGTGCTTCCCAAGTGTGAAAAGTTTAAATATCTGGGATCTATGATTAATAAAGAAGCAACTTGTGATAACGACATCAACCATCGCGTAAGCGTAGGGTGGATGAAGTGGCGGGAAAGCTCCGCCATCTTCTGTGATCGAAAAATGCCCCATAAGCTGAAAGGAAGGCTCTACACTTCAGTTGTACGTCCGGCGCTCACATACGGTTCACAATGCTGGACAATGCACAAAAAGTATGAGAGCAAATTAACGGCAACTGAGATGAAGATGCTTCGCATGACAGCGGGAGTAACAAAGCGTGACAGAATTAGAAGTTCAAAGATCCGAGGAAGCCTCCACGTAAAAGAAATATAGAGCGCGACCGACTCAGTTGGTATTGCCATGTTCAAAGGAGAGATCCTTTGAACCCCGTCCAAAAGGCGTTATCAATCAACGTTCCAATTTCCAATTTCGACACGCAAAAAAGGCAGGCCGAAAAACAATTGGTGCAAACAAATGCAAAAACACCAGCATTGATTGGCCTCAGAGATGAAGTAATCCCAAACCGGGAAGCCTGCCGCTACTTTCTGGGGTCAAACCGGCGGACCCCCAAGCGGACCAGTAGGAATGCAGTTAAGTGGGAAGGTTATGGTACTACACTTCTGACCATAACGACGCCGGAAAAAAAAAAGGAAAAGAAGAAGAAATAGCGAAATTAAGTTTAATATTTCAGAAGCTTTGAATTTTTTCCAGTAAAATCTATCATAAACCTTTATTATTGGAATTCAAGTTTTTTTAATTACTCTAACCAAAGTAATATTAATGGTGACGCGTTAGTTTACGGATTTGCTGAAATCAATTTCGTTGCACTTATGGAATATACAAACAACTTTGATTGGGATGCACTACTGAACACCTTCAATTTAAAAGGTAATTACGATGTGTTTATGGGAGAAATTAATTTTGGTCATGAGTTATTAGTACATGAAACGCGTAAAAATAATCGGTACAGAATTCTGTAAATTTACGAAATCTAAGGTTTCTGCAATCCCCAAATTGTTAAGGATAACCTTCTTTTCGCTGTTAAAAAAATTATTTCTAGTAATCAGCATGGCCTTTTCATGGCACGTCATGTACTACAAATTTAGCTTTATTAACAGTTTTGAAAATAATTTACAAGTTGATATACTCTACACTGACATAACGAAAGCTTTTGATAGAGTACATCACACTTTACTCTTGGCTAAATCGCTGGGTTTCCACTCTTCTATGCTGATGTGGCTTTTAACTTATTTGTGTAATAAAAAGCAATTCGTAAAGGTTAGTAGTTAGTTAACTTCGGGCATTCCCCAGGGTAGTCATCTCGGCCCCTTGTTGTTTATTTAGTTCTTGAATGATGTACATGAAATATTTATTTTTTGCAAACATTTGTGGACGATCTAATACAATTATTTTATCAACGAGTTTTTGCTTCTTAGTCATGGCGAAGTTGAAGATTTAGGGGTCATATCTGACACTTAGCAAAATTTTTCATTACATTATGATTACGCCATATCTAAATGTAATTCCTTCTTAGGATTTCTTAAAGGGAATAGCAAAGACTTCCAAGATGTTTCTAGTCTTAAGATTATATTCACCTTGTTGGTCAGACCTTACTTAGAATATTCTTTCATTATTTCGGATTCCCCATATAATGCTCGAGAGCTTATATTAGATTGAGTTCAAAATAATTTCACGAGGTACGCTATCCGTAAATTAAAAATGTTTGACGAATTTCTTTCTTATGACAAAAGATGTATGTAAGCTAATTGACTTGCAAACTTTATGTTTTGGCGGACATAATTAATTATCATATAATTTCACTAGAATTGGTTATTCTTATAAACATATGCTCGTATGCTCCCCAAAGATCTGTCCGGGTGAGAAATTTATTGTACTTTTCGACAGAAGGCATAGAACAAATTATGGTTGCAATTCGCCAAACTAACTAATTACAATTTTTGGACCACACAGGCTACCACCGGCGAAACTTACTTAGATGGGAATTTTCACATTTATTAAAGTCGCAAAGAGTATCATTTTCCCAGGTGGGAAGAAGAGTGCAGCCCCTCTGAGCAAAAGTAGCATTAGGTCTGTTCCCGTACTTTTTGGGCAGAAATTCACAGATTCTCATTTTTCCAAGAGTGGGGATGAAATTCTCTCAAAGAGAAGTGGAAACACAAAAAAGTACGGGAACGCGTTGAACCAAAAAAGTTGCACACATTTTAAATGTCAAAAACATATGTTTGAATTTGATACATTCTTGGATTCGTTAGCAGGTGCAATATACTAATTTGCAAAAATATACATATTATTTTCAGATTACTATTTATTAGATGATTCAGCATATCCATTCATCATTTAATAACGCCATATAGAGACAATGCACATCTTAAAAATGCAGAAAAGAATTTTAATATAAAATTGAGCTCTTGTCGTATGACGGAATGACGGAAATCAGCTGATTTCACAAAGCTGTGACAAACTACCCACATAAATTTCTTGGGTTGAAATTCGCAGCATGGGGAAATTTTTTACTCTCTCGAGAGCGCTCTCTTTTGTCCAAAAGTGTGAATTTTTGGAGTACGGGAACAGACTTTCGTAGTTTTTCGTAGTTTTTCGTAGATTTGGACTGTTTTTGTCAGGTACGGGAACAGACCTATTAACTTATAGTATAGGTTACACCTTCAAGTGGTTTATGAGATGGCACCGTGGCTCAATGGTTAGTGAGTTGATCTCTCACATGCTTGAGTGGAAAAAACGTTTCTCCTAGTTCGACATTTGGAATCAGTAATAAATAGTTTTAATAAGGTTTTGTAGTTTGTTTCTCCGCAATTTGGTAAAACTAATGCCGCCGAAATTTATTTTTCATAGAATGGACCAACGTGTACCAATGCAGGCATACGATGGCGTGGAAAAGTGGAGTGCTCGTTATTTTGCCAACATGTGCATACCAATGATATGTAACACCATTGATTTGCTTTATGTCCAAAAAAAAAAGGACACCAGTACAAAACGCTTCTTGGTGGTTATTTGATTTGAATTACAATATAATGTTGTAATTTGCGAGGCGGAAGAAGTTCTGCTGTTCTCTCTGCTATTCTAGCTCGTCGCCAGCAGTAGTTTGGTACAAGAATTGGATTGTAATCGAAGAGCTGTTTGCCATCAATTTGCTATGACAGATCAGAAGAATTTAAGCTGTACTGTAAATTTATATCGGCGGTAGGCAAGTGGTAAATATAACAAACGACTGTAAGTTCTCCTTTCTGTTGAGTATCAGTTTCCCTCAGGCTAAACCTGTCGCCCACTCTCATAATTGCTGTGCCTCTGATTGGTATATTGGCTGGGAGACATTGTTCATTCAAGAAAATACAAATAACGTAAGGATGCTGGAAAACGTTCCTGGAAGTCGGAAATTAGTTAGAGCGTTTTTATGGTTCACTACTGGTATTCGTTCTTTACTACCAGCAGTATTTAATTTTTCGCCGGGTTGGAAGGGGAGGACTCGGTGGCAGTAACGAATCCTTGGTTTTCTTGTCGTTCGTTCCCATTTCGGTTAGAGTTTAATGTAGTTTGAAGATTGAGGCCATATCCCGTGCAGCTTCGTTAAGATTACGAGGGCGTTCCATGGCGACTAAATTCTGAACCAGCTCATCCTTGATTCCTTCAATAAATTGACTAAATACGATCTCCCACTACATTCTTAGGTCAATCAGGAAAGGCTGATATCGATATTCTTTGGAGTTGATTAGTAAATTCAGCTAATGATTCATTCAGTCTCTGAATGGGGTTGCGAAGCAAAATATAACTTTAGCTATTAAAGTTAAAGAGTTAAAAACCTTAAAGGGGGTCATACGAGAGTGATTTTCCCCGTGACACAAGTTGCTTAGAACTGATAACGCTCCACTTCAATGGTGATGGTCTTCTTTATATCAGTCCATGCTTGAAATCCTGCTTTCTTAGTCAGTTCGGAATGATTGTCCATCGAATGGCTGTACAAACCCAGGGTTGAAACGGTGAGGCTGAGAGACAAGGGAGGGTCCGCGGCGGATAGAACTGACCGAACTGGGCATAGTAGCTACGGTCTGCTTGGTTGCTCACTGGGATTGGATGTAACTTTTGCTCCGCATAAGTAGCCGCTAGTGGTGTTGACTGCGGCCAAGATTGAGAACCTAAACAAAGCTGCATTGCTAAGAGTTTCCCCCAGTTCTTTCAGTCTTGCCTCCAAGTTAGATCAGCTTTAAATTTTTCTACCAAAAGCTGTGCTCAAGCTGAGTCTGTTCATGTAGTTTGATTGAAAAGGAACAGACTTCGGATCTCCTCCGCGTCCACTACCTTTAGTTACTAGCGTGGAAGAATTTATTCTTAAACTCCTATCACAAAATCCCATACCTGATTTAGGTGTTGCGTTTTGTAGGGAGTTGTACTTCGTCGCGCTAGCCATAGTAATTCGTCAGAAATCCGGTCCAGAAGGAAAGCGCGGGATGCACTATCCAAAAATGAAACAAACAGTTTGGTTCTCGAGTGTGTTTTAAAAGTTTAGTTTTGATATTTTTTTTAAAATTGCACTACTAACAAAATAAGGCTTAAAAGAATAACGAAAGACGAATCCCGCGGCTCTTTTTATTGTCCATCTTCCGCTTCAAGTTGACCGTTTAACTCTACAAGCTGAAACTTTAATATTCGCGCCTTGTTCCTTCGTTGCATTAAATACAACCATTAGCCACCTGTCCACTCTGTTAAGTATGCCATTTATTGAAGATTCGATTGAGTATGTTTTTGATTGGAAAAGGTGTTCTTTTCTTCCTTTTCTTCTTTGAAAAATGAACCGAATGTTTGGCAGCCGAAGTGAAATTGCTGAAATTTTATTACTTTGAAAACGTAACATTTTTTTGAAATGTTTGTTTAGCAACTCTGATATTGTCTTTTAGTGCATGAATTGATGGGGGAGCATTGGTGTAGACTTCTATTTAATATAGCCCAAAAGGAATATATTTAAAGCTGCTAAATCGCACCAATTATATCATACGTCCAGGAAACTTTTCATCTAATAGAATAATGGTTTTACCAGCTGGCGATGTGCTACCGAAAATAATTGTCGTCGATTTCCATACCACCAAACTCGGTCAAGGAAAAATCAATATCTTTTAAGTAAAGGACTCAACAGTAGAGATTGTTCCATTTTTTTTATCGTCTATTCAACTTTTTCTTTTGGAACTGTTTACTTACCAAGCCAAAGGGAAATGAGCCTCATGATTTTAAGCAAAAACCATGATCAAGATATTTACGTAAAACGTGGGTTAGGAAGGTTACAGATAGGCCCAACTACTGTGATCGCCTCGAAATTGACACACCAGTCACAGCGGCGATCTTTTCAGTTAACCTTGTTAAAAAATTAATTTTTTATACATTTTACCATCTTACCTTTATCTACTAAATGCAATATAACTGTGGGTGAAGGCACGATATTTTCACTGTTTTTGTACTGAATTTTCACTCTCTCAGCACGTTTTGCGAGTATATATGGATCCGTATTTAACAATCTCCTGGTTTTTATTGTACTTATCAGAAACCATCGGAATATGAGACATGTTTCGTTCCAGGGGTGAATGGAATTTTACCGCCCTTGAGTCGCCAATTTCATGGTTTCACTGGAAGTAGATTTTAGTTCGCTCAGTAAAGATATCGTAAAGTGCAATGTTTGATTTTGCTATCACTAGGATTTACTCTAAATATTTAACATAAAGCCGAAAATATAGTGATATACACAAGTGCTTGTACTCGTACTCGTATGTAGCGTTGTAATGCTGTAACTTCCTAAGCTGTTAGTAAGACTAAGTCAATGTTTCGCTCACTAACACAGTTGGGTTCGGAAACATTTGCGTCTCAGTTTCTCTGGGAGGCTGTGACGGCCGATAGACCTTCACCGCTTGTATGTTTGGCTCGTTGCGTTAGGATGAATGCAAATGTTTGTCATGAAAGAATTTCAAAAAGTGTTTTGAACCCTAAGACGTTCCAACAAGACTTTGCATATTCCCTTGTTTTATGTCGTCGACAAAATGGCACTTACTGTCAGGCATTTTATAAACCAAGTTCATCACTATCTATTAGTGTGAATGCCTTTTTCGAGAAGTGAAGAAAATTCCGGAGGTTTAACGTTTGACAACTCAGTAGTCGACCGATTCGAGACCACAATCGTTTTGAAAAGTTGCAGCCCAATTGGATCACCCTGTACGCTACTGATTTATTTCAATTCCACCGTCTATAATACACTCTCCCTATTTTTGATATAATTTTAAAATTGTTCGAATTCAAATTTTTTAAAGAGTTTTTGTCACAATTCCGCTTTTTCAGTGCCATTCATTATTGGATAACAGTCGATAATCTGACGCCTGAAGGGCGAAAAATCAGTGGCTTGATCCAACTTCTACTTCATCAGCTTCGTAAACGGGAATAAATATTATATTTGTTTGGGGGAAAAGTATTCAGCGATATGTGTCACTAGACGACCGACGTTTGAAAGAGTGCAATTTGGAAAAATAATTTTATTTTACTGCGAAAAGGCAAAAATGTAGCGCAAGACTCGGAAAAAAATGAATGGTGGTGTTTATGGGTAAGAAGTTTTATCATACGCAACAGCATGAAGGTGGCTTGCACCTTTGTTCCGGTCGACCTACTATGGAAAATGATGAGAAAAAATCCAGTCATATAAGCACTCGTAATATTGCTTAAAATCGAAATATTCACCAGAAAATAGTTTTGAAACCTTATGGTAATAGAGTAGAAAGTCGTATCAATTGACTGTGGTCCGAAGTATGAACGATGACGAAATCGACCCATTTTTTTGGAATTAAGTGACAGACGATTGAAGATGGGTAGAATACATGAATGTCGTTCGGAAAGAATCATGGAAAAGGCCAAAAGGACCAACACAAAAGCCGGGATTACCGCCGAATAAAGTTGTGTTGTTTGCATAGTGGGGTTGAAAGGGAATCATACATTTTGAGCTACTAGAACTGGGTCAAACAGTTAATCTCATCTCTAGTGTCAGCAATTAACCAGACTACAGGAATGTATTCAAAAAATCTTTCTAAATGGATTTTTGTACGGGAGTTTGTCCAGCATTTTTCTACACAAGTACCTAACATCTGCAACGTAATACGAGTAATACACATATAGAGACATCAAAATCGGAATATGGTCCACTCTATGTTCCTAAAGGAAGCAAAGGAAGAAGAATGTTGGGTTATCTAAAAGTGAAGGTTTTGAAGCAGGCTATATGTATTAGGCAAATCGATCTAAAATGTAATGCCGTAATTTAAACGCCGATTGTGAAGGCAATCATTAATTTAAATTTCGATCAGGGCGCGTAAGCCCTCAATTTTCCGGAACATATACATAAGTACATATAAGAGGAGAGTAAACATAGAAATTGAAAACTACAGGCTAATTTCAATCTTACCTGTTGTCGAAAACGTATGCAGGAAATTGTTGTTGACTGATTAATGAAATTTTCGAATAAAAAAGTTATAAATATGAGTTTTAAAAAGAAAAGGGTACTAGTAGACTACCGAGAGAGATGTCGAACGTTATTAACGCCTCCTTTTATAAGTCCGCCGCTAGTTATATAAATTGATTTCATTAAAGCATTCGATAAGCTAAAGCAGGGGAAGCTGTTTGCATGTCTTTTCCAGATTGGATTTAGAACAAAAGCAGCAACATGGCTAAAACACTACTGAAAGAACATTAAGGGTAAAGATTTTAAACATAGTCAGTGAAAAAATGCAAAGTTAATACGATGCACCTCATGGTTCCAAACTTAGCCCTATATCGTTCGAACTGTTCACTAATGAACGTTTCCGTGTTTTCCAGCAATCGACTGTATTTGCATATGCAGACGACATTTCTATAGTGGTCAAACATGAAAACCTATATGCGGCTATAGTAATAATGCAAAAAAAAAATCGATAAAATATCAAGGCAGTGCCATGATTACAAGATGGTGCCATGGTGCCAGTAATAAACTTGGAAAAACCAAAGGTGATGTGAATACAAACACAAGCAAATTATAACAGCTATAAAAATCTTCCATCAAAGTGAAAGCTTTCCACCCACACAAAGAGGCGAAGAAATAGGGGGCGGTGTACTATTCACTTGTTGTATCAAGAATTCGCAAATGCATCTGGCATCCAAAAAGCACCTGAACAGAATACATAATCTCAAACAACGTATATATATATACATATATATAATATATATATATACATATATACATATATATAATATACGTAATAATAACACACTTACATTTTTCGACGCATATTCCAGTACTACCGTCATGCACTGGAATACTATATTGATCCTCGTTTCCTAAAACCGATACATACGTTATAATCCGAATACAAGAAGACACAGGCACAACAATTTCTCGAAATACCTTCAGTATTTAACAATTATAGACGAAGAAAATTAGTCTATAATATTCCAAGCACTCTAAAGAATATAGTTAATTAAAAAAAAAACTCAAACAAGCTCTAAAATCATAAATATTTTCTTAACTCAAAGGCCTTTTTGTAATAAACTAAAACTTTATCTGAAATTCTTAAATGGAATTTCTGTTTCACTTCCAAATATTAAAAGTATGTGAAATAAAGACAAGTTTCTTTTTAAAAAATGCAATAAAATGAACTAAATTATTTTTTTCCATATATTATGGCTTTATTAGTAAGAACAAACATTCCCATTAATTAAGTGGCTACCTCGGCTGGCTTCGCAGTAGCGCATTCTTTCACCCCCATTTTCCTTATTGATGGTTTCGGGCTGAAGTTCATGGAATGCGAAAAAATTCCAAATTTATCAAATCGCAGCTCTGCGGCCAATTGACATCGAAAAGACGGCTGACAACACGATTTGGGAATTTGGTGCGCAAAAGATCGATTGTGGCATGGGCTTTGTGGCATGGCGTGCCATTATGCATGAACCAGAGGTCGTCCAAATCCATGTCTTCAATTCCAGTAAAAAAAAAGTCGGTTAAAATGGCCCACCGTTGACCGAAATGTTATTCTCAGCCTCATTTTCGAAGAAAAATGGTCCTAGGATGCCACCACTCAACAATCCGTACCAAACTTTCACTCTCTGTGGATGATTGGCTTCTCGACAGGTTTTTCGAGATGCGGCAATTTTGTTTGTTAACGTAGGCGCCGAGGTGAAAATGCGCCTCGTCAGAAAATATGATTTTTCGCCCAAAAACGTTGTACAATTCAAGCTGCTCTACGGCCCAAACTGCGAACGATAACGAAGCGAATAGCCGCGCACCTTCCATTGCTGGGTCAATTGGACCTTGTAAGCGAATAATCCGAGATCTTTGTGCAGAATTCTCCTTAAGCTAGTGCGTGAAATGTTGAGCTGTTGAGATCGATGGCGAGTTGATGTTCGTGAATTGAGTCCCACGATCTCGGCCACAGCAGCCACAACCTCATCTGTGCGCACCATACGACGACAGGGACCATGAGTGTTGTCCACTAGCATACCAGTCTCACGAATTTCTTGCACAAACTTTCGTACAGCAGTCGCGGTGGGTGCTTCATTTCGGCCAAAACTTATTTTTAAAATACGAGATTTGATACTGACTTTCTGTCAAGATCCCGAGAGGAAAACAGCTGTCAGTGTCAAAATAACCTATGATCTAAAAAAAAACACGAGATGGTCTGCCCTTTACAATCATCTGCAGAAAAGCCTTAAGCTTCGCAGGTAAAATTGAAAGAGCTTGACTGAGAAGTTTTGATGCAACTGCCATATAGCCCATATGTTGCACATCAGAAGGCAATGTGAAAGTGAGTTGTCTCAATTCTTATGCAAGAAATCCTTAATGTTCTACACTCACTAGGAGAAAGAGCCATAAACAGCATGTTATCACATATTCATTTTAACGGTCGATATATGTAGAGTGTTATTACCAAACAACATAACGACATCGATCTTGTCCCTAAAGTTCACACCGATTCCCCTTTTAGGCGGTTTTGTGCGAAAGGACACTTGGACGCATTAGGATTTTCATAACAAATTGCGGGATCAAAGAATCATACAGGTCAAAGTATGTTCAAAGAATAACAGAATTGATTTGTTCTGAGCGCCTAAGGTAGCAATATACCCTTCGGATCAACAACATCTATAGTTTGGTCTTATTTGGTATATTTTTGTATATCTATCTCAACCCATCTCAAGGATAAATGGAACCCACTACAAGCTGTGTTTATCGGCTTTCTAAGAGTTGTAAAATCAAGAATTTTGAATTAACAGTACCGAAACTAAAGTAAGTGATAGAAAATGTGCACAGCCTAAATTGTATGTATCGGGTATGCCTGTCTGCCTAAGACCTTTGGTTTAATCGAAAGATTGAGATCCCTTGTTTAGTTATTGACAGTGTGTGTAAATGTAGACTATGTTGTAGCAGAAAAGTTGTTTTTAATCTAAATGTAATTCAAATAGTTCCCCTCAGTCTTTTGCTTTCAAATTCTATACTAATTTTTGGTTTTCATCAGTGAAGAATTGCATAGAGTCAATTTTTCTATTTTTCTGGTTCTGGAGTATCCACTACTTGAGTTGCATTCCATATTTTCTCCTCTTATTGTATTGGGCAGAATGAATTACGTTTAATTACATCAAAACCAGTTTTTTCTTTATTACAGGTTTTACGAAACAAAAAGACGACAAATAAAGAAAAGTATCATTCCCATCCATTAAGGACTTTAGGTGTATTGAAAATGGTGAGTGGAAAAAAAAGCCCAGAAATAGTGAGTCGGAAAGACGTTGTATTACGAGTACATAAGACAAGGAGTGGCTTCATCATATTACATAGACCTTGTGCCTTTATATTTTAACTTACGAGTATTCCAACCACAACAAAATTTGTCTAAATGAAAAAAAAACTTGAACTCTTTGGTGCAAATAGAAAACCGTATAAAAAAGTTTTTCGCCGAAAAATTTGGGAGCTTTTGAAAGACCTAATAAGGGATACGATTTTCGAATTGAATTTGGAGCCAAGTGGGAAATCGGCATGAATTCTCACGCAGCCCAATATTTTACAAAAACCAAATACAAATGCAAATTGAGAAGAAAACATGGCAATTAAATAGACTTCTCGCCCTGAAAATGTAAGTAAGCAAGGTAACAAGATGATTAATAGGATCATACCAAACATACAAATATGAATGCCTTAACCAACGGAGTTTAATATGACACACAAACTACTTACTAAATTACGCCTTCAATAACGAAAAGTGGACGTAGCCTAAGAAAAATGGTGAAAAAGCCACAACGCCCGCAACTCGTTTCGCTAGGATCTTTACAAATGACAAGGACAACAACTTTATTGCCTGGATTTTGAAAACAGTAGAGAGATCATGTACAAGCTGACCACGTAAGACATGGAAGTAAAAGCGAATAAAACTCGGATATGTCAAAATAACTTCTAATATAACTGACATGTATATTAGAAGTATAATCAATGCCATATGTGGACTAAAATAATTTCCCAAACATATGGAAAATTAACGAGATATCTGCTACACAAGTGTTTATTAAAATCGTCTCATAACCAAGCAACTGTTTACTTTCTGTCTTGTCCACTACTAGGAAAGATACTTTATACAATTAACCAAAGCTTATGACAAAACCTGGCATATTCGACTGCTCTAAAATCTAAAAAGAATATACTTTCTAGACTTCTACTTGTTTCTTAGTAGTAGCAATTGTAGGTCAAAGCTGAACACTGTATGTGTTGCTGAAGCAGAAAAAAAAATCTCAAAGACAAATTTCGAAAACTCTACCTTATTGAGAAAAAAATTCGAAACTTATCTTGTCTGATAATAAAATATTAATTTATAATATCGCAACAAAACCAATCTAGCCATAAAGAGAAAATGAAAAAACACAAACCTCCAAATAATGTAATGACCATAAAACAAGATACTTCGCTCCGATGCACCGCTCGTATTCAAAATGGTAAAACTCATAAAAAACCTGATTTTTGACTTTGGTCACTTTATTATTTTTTTGTTTTATAGGTTCGCAGAGATTTAAGTCTACCTAAAACACAAGTGAAATTAAAATAACTTTAGAAGGAAAAATCCAAAAGTCGGGCAAACGGCAATGGTTTGGTCTATCAAAGCTTAAATATTTTTTATTATGTGGTCGAGTTTTTATTGCTCTTAATGATCGCATCAAGCCGCATTTGGAATACTTTCATTAATTTTTTTTTACTAAAAAGCTGGTTCAATTCTTCTTCGTTCTTTCATTATCGTGGTCTCTCGAGTTCTCGAGTCCCTCTTAAGTTTTGTTCATAAATTATTGAAGCAGGGTGGCTAATGAAAGGCACTACCAAAAAAATTTAAAAACTTTTGCTAAGTAACGAATACCTAATATTTTTTTGTAATCTGTGGTTTGGGATGATCAAACATGTGTTCGGATTGTACGCCGCTGCCACGTACTGAAGTCGGCTGTTTTCTGTCAAAGGAAGCTTCGGGAACCCCACAGTCCGGACACAGGAAACAATCATTGCTGTAGCTGCTGCCATACAAGTCACTCCAGACTTGTTGACAAAGAACTTTTTTGCTCAAATGGGCATCAGTAGACAATTCTACACGAAGATTTGAATTTGTTTCCTTACTATAAGCAAATAAGCCCCGCATCATTGCCAGAGGATATAAATTAACCAATTCTAAATTTAAAGATTTTAAAAAAAAAATTATTTTATTGTATTTTCGATGGGCAGCACTTCCCCTTACACAACACTTAATCTTCTGATCATATTTTTCCTTACAACTACCTTAAATACTATTTCGTTCTGCCTGCTGCGAAGTTGGCGTTCGGGATCAGGTGTCGGCAATGGTGGATTTTGCCAGACGACGGAAATGCGCGGATCAGGTACCCGCGTGGGTCCACACTCGGACGAGATGTTCTGGGCTTAGGTGTGCAGCTCAGGTGTGGCGTGTGCAATCTTTGATGGATGGATGGTGCGCAAAATGCTGACCTGGCGGATTCCGTCACGTAGCATGTTGTTTGTTGCTGATCATGGGACGAAAATCTATTTCTATACGAGTACATCGATTGGAGGAAGAGGTCGAAACCATGCTCAACTCAATTTTTATGTTAGAAGAAACATATTTCGACCGTAATGGCAATAATGAAACTTTCTTAAAGAAAACGCCCGCACTTTAACGGTCACTGATTGTTATTTAAAAATGTTGAGGGATTTTTTCTTTTCAGAACTGCGTCGAAAGGTGACGTTGATTATTTTCTAGTAGGGTTATTGCAAACAGGAAGCTTACAAAATGAAGCCCTCAAATTTTAATGATTTGAAACAATCAATTTGATCAATAATTGGGGCAATTCTTGAAATTTAAGGCAGTGATGAACATTCACTCAGCCCATTTATATAGAGCTTCTTCATTAGTCACCCAGCTATGATATCCGGTAATTGCGCAGGTATGGCAAGAACTTTAGGTCAAGCAAAGACGTCTTTGCAACCTACCTGACATAAACGTTTACCATTGATCCCGAATTGTTTCACCTGAATATTGGCTATTGTATATGGTACACATATGGTTAAAAAGTGGAGTCAAAGGAGATCTCTATGACTGCGGAAATTACAGAGGGATAAGTCTCCTGAACATTGCGTACAAGATCCTCTCTGCCGTACTGTGTAAGCGCCTGAAACCGTTTGTGGAAAATCTGGTATATTTCTACCATTGTGGTTTCAGGCCAGGAAAATGTTTAATGTTTACCTACGGCAGATCTTGGAGAAGACCCATGAGTTTCAGATCGAAACGCACCACCTCGACGACTTTAAAGCTGCATATGATAGCGTTTACAGATAGAGCTATACAGAGCCATGTCATGTTTTAACATCCCTGCTAAACTCATCAGACTGTGTAGAATGACTATGGAGAATTCTCGCTGCTCCAATAAGGTCGGATGTGAACTAACCGAGACCTTCGATGTTAAAAAAGGATTTAGACAGGGTGACGCATTGTCATGGGATGTGAAGTAGTCAAGCAGTTCGTCTACCCTGGCTCGATAGTGACAAGCAGCAACGACACCAGCGCTGAGATAAAACGCAGAATAACTCTTGCCAACCGCTGCTTCTTTGGGCTCAAAAGGTAATTAAGTAGTAGAGCCCTCTCTCGAAAAACTAAGGTATCCCTCTCTCCCGGTCCTCCTCTATGGCGGTTAAGCTTGGACTTTGTCAAAGGCGGATGAAGACGCTCTTGGGCGTTTCGTGAGGAAAATTGTTCGTGCAATCTTTGGTCCCGTTTGTGTAAACAAAGAGTGGAGGACAAGATTCAACCAAGAACTGTACGGTCTGTACAGCGACATCGGCCTAGTTAGACGTCTACGGATCCAACGTCTAAGATGGCTGGGCCATGTAGAGCGAATGGACATCACCGTTCCGGCCCGACCGCATCTATTGTGGCGCGCACAGATGGAAAGGGACCTCAACCAATTGGGCGTGCGGCACTGGAAGCAGCTTGCCAAAGATCGTGCCGGCAAGACCAATGAGTTTAGTCAATAGCCTGGTCTCTGCCCTTGTAACTTATTTGATACTATTAAATGATGTGTTTTAATAGTTGTATCCTCTTACAAGCTTTCCTCTGTTTTGATAGAAAAGTTCTGATCCAGGGCAGATTGGTAGTGTCATTAATCTTCCATATATCCCTCAAGTCCGGCGACTTTTCTGGGAACACGAAGTCTTGTTCTATGAGCTGGATCACTCCAAATAGGGGAGACTGGTATTCGACATGATATATGTTTTTGGTGGTTGCAGGAATCGAAAGTGGAAGATAACCATAAGCAATCTCCATGATATTTTCGAGCATTTCGGTCGAAATTTCTACGATTTCCGCACGAATGCTTCTTTTAAACTGTTCTATTGTCTTCGGGGGGCCGTTAGCATACACCTTGCTTTCCAAATATCCCCAAAGAAAAAAGTCTGGAGGAGTCAAATCCGGCGATCTCGGGGGCTAGTCAATATCGCCCTTTTTTGACACCAATCTTCCAGGGAACTTCTTACGCAAAAGGTTCATTGTTTTGTCCGCAGTATGACATGTCGCGTCGTCTTGTTGAAACCAAAAGTGAAATAAGCCTTTTTTACGTATTTCTGGGACCACATAATGGGCCAACATCGACCGATATCGATCGCCATTCACTGTATCGCCAATTTTGAAGAAATACGGTCCAATGATGGTTTTACCGCATTCACCGGCCCAAACAGTAACTTTTTGATCATATAGCGGCTCTTTGTGAATAATGTCAGATAGCGTAAAATGTGAGCATCAAAATTTGCTGCCAGAACTCCGGCTCAGCATTGAAGCGCCGTGGCTCATCTTGTGGCAAATTTCTTTGAGTTATCTGCACTTTGTATGGAAATAAGTGAAGATCATCCTTTAAAATTCTCCGTAAAGTGGTCCCACTGATGCCTAACTGCTGCGAACGGCAAACTTGGGTCTTCTTGAACACTGGCCTTCACAGACTGAATAGTGGCCTAAGTTGCTCACCAGGGCTTGCCACAGAACCAAATTGAAAAAAAATCGAGGCCCAACGACGAATTGTATCACGATCACGATATTTTGCACGATACGCACGTTGCACAATCGAGCGTTAATTTTTAATGAACATTGAAACTGTTTCCACGCATTCTTTTGGTATGAAGCGATTCATGGTTAAAATTGTACTGACTGACGTTGTATTGACGTTTCCAAAATGCTATGACATATGAAAATCTGTAGAAAATTGTTGAAGATATTCGAGGTTTACATCGACCCATATGGGATGGCGCACCCTGTATTATGTCTCCATACTTGCTGATCAGTTTCTTCGGGGAAATAGCCTTCCGCTTCTCCATTGAGATCGTAACCGTGTGTGGTATAGCACCGTTTTGCTAAAATAGCGTTCTGCTTTTGTGCCCGGGGAACAGCTGCAGTTGCGGCAAGAGAAAATCGTCAATTAGTCGGCAATACACTTTGGCAGTGACTGTCTTTTATTGGTTAAAAAAATAAGGGCCAATTATCCCTCGGGCAGAAAAGGCACACCGTACCGTCGTTTTGGGGCAATAACTCATAAACGTTTTTGATGGAGTTCTCTTTGCCAAGCATTCCTGGTGTTTGAAAACGTTCGAGCATCTTGCGAAGGTTTTCCGCAAAGTATAGTCACTTTCCCTTGGTTGGGTGGGACATCAATTTTTTTTTTGTTGATTTCTTCATTCCCGTAGATCTTTCCGCAATCTTTCTTACGGATTTACGCGGATTTCGCCTAATTTTGTTGGAATTTGAGCGACATGTTCCGGTGTCGCTGCTCATGTTGATTGTCCCGGAGGTGTTTTTTTCACCATAGTTCCTGTTTGTTTAAAACTTTGACCCACGACCTGATAAGTTGTATGCTCGGAAATTGAAGTGACTACAAAAATTGCGACGCACACGAATCAACGATTCATCTGTTTACAAATATTGCTCAACCGCCAATGCGCGGTGTGCTCCCAACCAATGACTCATCGCGATTAATAAATCCGCGAAAAATGCGCATTGAACGATGCCTCCCCCAATTCCCTTACCCCAATGGCTTTCGAATATCGAAATTTAAAGTTGAAAATTTCCCGCTGGACACCCTTTAAAATAAAACAATGATTTTGCGAAGAGTTATTTAGGAATTTTTGGTAATTTTTTTATTGAATATTTTTTTAATTTAAAATTAATTTTATTCAATGGCATATTGGCGATTATTATCTATGACCTTCTACCAACATGTTGTTCTATAATTTCATCAATGTAGAACTCCTGGAATTTCTGACGATAGAACTAGGATAACTCATTGTCACGGTCTTACAGTCCTTTTTTGATGTGAATTTCTTCTCATGAAGGACGTTCTTCAGAGATCGAAACAAATGACAATCTGTAGGTGCAAGCTCTGGGCTATGTGGTGACATTTAAGAAGTGTGTGGTTTGTCATTATCATGATGGGAATCAATGCCCTTTATATTGGTCAATTTTTTAATTGCTTGGTTAATTGCTGACAATAGAGATTAAAATCAATTGTTTGAACCGACTCTAGCATCTACATGGTGTCCCACGAGCAGTGTGCCAAAAGGCTATAGCGTGTAGGTCTGCTCAAGATAAGAAAAAAATCGTATGGGAGGGGGGGATCTATTCCCCCCCGTTTAGCCGGGAGGGGCAATTTTCTAAAAAAACTGACTTAATTTGGAAAAAAATATTAAAAATCAACAGTTACATCCACAATGCCGTGATATACTTTTTTGTAAAGCCAGAAACCTCTTCTTTCATCCTGTTTTTAAACAAAGCTGTTTTAAGGAATAGTTTTTGAGAAATTAATTTTCAAACTCAAAATTTTGAAAAAAAAATTAAAAAAAAAAATTTCGAACTATTTTTTTTTCGAAATTGTATGTAATTAAGTACTAATTTTTTTTCAAAAATTCAATTCTCTTATTAGTTTTTAGTTAAAAACAGAAAACCGGATGCAAAAATGTATTGTAGTTTTTGAGAAATTAAAAAAAACCCAAACCATTTTTTTCTAAGAAAAACCTTTTTTTTTTGGTTTTAACGCGGCTAGATTTGTAAGCAAATTAATCTATGAAACATTGACCTCTTTTTTATTATCTTTAAAAAAATCGGAGTTTTATTATAATAAATTTTCAATATGATCCCCATTTTTTAGAAGGCAAAGATTATATCTCCTTCTTCTCCTAATGGCTGCACATATCTATGCTTGACAAATTTTCCTGCAATTTGACTCCAGCGACTTCAATCCGTAAGCTCTAGTTTCTAACCCGTAAGCTCTAGTGTGCTGGTGCTCCATCTTGCTGGTAGATTAAATTATCTGCTATTGCCAAAGGAACGTTGTCTATCAAATCGGGCAAAAGGTCTCGTAGGAATTGCAGGTATGATTCTCCATTAATAACGGCATTCAAAAACCGGGGTCCGATTACAGTTTGTCCAACAATACCAAGCCAAACATTACAGCTAAAGCGGTGTTGTGATTTATTTTGTTTCTTGTTGTGTGGATTGGTGCTATTCCAATGATGCAAATTGTGGAAGTTAGTAACCCCATCTCTGGTAAACTGTGCTTCATCCGTACAGAATATCCTTGCAAAATAGTTTCGTTCAGTTTCATCTCGAAGCAGTAATGATCGACAAAATTCTGCTCTCAAAAACTTGTCGTTTGAGGTGAGTCCCTGAACTGGCCTAAAATGGTACGGGTGTAAGTTTTCGGTATGAAGCACTCTCCTTACTCTAGATTTGGGCACTCCAAGCATAATAGCCATCCTCCTTGTACTAAGGGAGGGATTGCGTCGGACCAAATCCAAAATTCGGGTAGAACCCATCGGCGGCGGGCGGACCCAGACGAAATTCGCAGGTCAGTTTTCAGGCGTTATCAATGAAAAAAAAGAATTAATCCAGGGTTATTCCAATACTGTATCACTTTATTGTATCCTGATAAAACTCCGAATTTTTTAAAAATAATAAAAAAAGAGGTCAATGTTTCATAGATTAATTTGTTTACAAGCCCAGCCGCGTTAACACCAAAAAAAAGGTTTTTCTTAGAAAAAAATGGTTCGGGTTTTTTTTTAATTTCTCAAAAACTACAAGACATTTTTGCATCCGGTTTTCTGCTTTTAACTAAAAACTAATGAGAGCATTGAATTTTTGATAAAAAATTACTACTTAATTACATACAATTTTGAAAACAAATAGTTCGAAATTTTTTTTTTTTCAATTTTTTTTCAAAATTTTGAGTTTGAAAATTAATTTCTCAAAAACTACTCCTTAAAACAGCTTCATTTAAAATCAGTATGAAAGAAGAGGTTTCTGGCTTTACAAAAAGGTATATCGTGGCATTGTGGATGTAACTGTTGATTTTTAATAATTTTTTTTCCAAATTAAGTCATTTTTTTAGAAAATTGCCCCTCCCGGCTAAACGGGGGGAAATAGACCCCCCCCTCCCATACGATTTTTTTCTTGTCTTGACTAGAGCTACACGCTATAGCCTTTTGGCACACTGCTCGTGGGACACCCTGTATATGTGATTATCTTTCAAGCCCACCATGCACACTGGCTCCGAAATCTTTTATGTTGGTTCACCTTGCTTTTTCCAACATCTTTTACAACGACATTTTCGTGCTTTTCATCACCCGTTATTACATTCTTAATAAATTGGTCGTTTTCGCTATATTTCAATATACTGACTCGGTTAATCAAATTTATACAGTCACGGCTAGTTTTTAATCTAATTAATCCAATTTAATCGAATATCAAATTTAATATGGAGGTCGATCGATAAGACGAAGTTAAGCTGGGAGTACTGAAGTGGAAATCGAGAAGGTGAATATTTGATTTAATATTGAATTGTCATCTCATAGGATGCGAGACGGGTACGGGGTAGTTTTTCTTAGATAATGAGAGTTTATGAAGGGTCATGCAGACAATGTTACCTGAAAGATAATCTCGATGAATAAAGAGGATATCGGATATTTCTTTTTGTTCTTCCATTGTATTCAAGTAGATTAGTTCAAGGCGGTTTTGACATTATAGGGGTAGAGAAATAGGATAGTTCCACGACAGACCGAAGAACAAATCGTAAGAAACGGCGTTGAGTGCTTTCGATTCTGGAAACATGAATATATTGGTAAAAATACCACATTTGAGCGTTTTCAGTATTGAGTATTTTCAAATACCATCTTGAAGAACTTGGTGGTGAAATATTTAACAACTATTTTTGTATCGTAAATAGTACGATTAAAAAGAAATGAACATATGTCTCTTGGGATACCAGAAGGAAAGGCAGATCCGAAACGAATATTGCAATAGCCAAGACCAAACAGTTTGAAGAGTATTATGCTATGAAAAATAGTAAGGAATGTCTTACTGAAAAAGGTTGAAAATGTACTGAGTTAAGAGGGTAAAAGACACAAATTCGACGAGGCTTGTTGTTGAAGACCTTCATTTTCCATATTGTCTAGGGTTGATTAGGTATTTGCAGTGAAGAGTTTTGTTAGATGTTTAGCAATGGTACAAAGATTGTTAACATCGATCATATTGAAAGGAATCTTCTAATGAAAGGGATAAACTGAACATTTTTAGGAAAAATAGAGAGAGTGTGGAGAAACTTTTTTGGAAATATGCCAGGGAGGAATCGTTGATTCTTTACTGAAATGTAGGGCTTGTGCCAGTAACCCTACCATTGATGTTATTTTTCGGTTTCTGTTGATAAAAATCCATGTTAGTTCTGCCGCTAACATTGGAACACTGGCCTCAAGAATCGTCTTGGTTTTTCTAACAGTAAGTCATTTATCTTATTCTGATTTTTTTGTTTTTTATGTTACTCTGCCAGCATTAGAGTTTATATTTTATTGCAATACTGAAGGACTTTCCTGTGGTATTCAAATTTAAAATGATTTTTCTAATAGAAAGATCGGTTGCTTCCTTTTATTTTCATTGTTTAAAATTCCTTTAAGACCGTTAAACAAACTCGATCTTGGAATCTATGTTGCCAACAACTGTCAGCTCTAATAACTGTAAATAATTAACTGCTCAGACGCGCGAAGCTTTTCAACAGGATATGTGCTCCATTTTATATGATGCATACGATTAAACTTTTTTATTTAATATTTTAATATTATTAATATTATAATATTATATTTAATTTTAAAAATAAGAAATAAATAAAAATAGAAGCGAATTTCAAATTTTCAAAATATGTGTTTTACCATGACTAGTCAAATTGGTTTTCGAAATATAGCTCTTTCTGTAACAAATGTTTCATAGTGACAATTGATCTCGTTGGGTTCAGAAAGTTCAGACATCATCGTCGTACCATTCTGATCCGGGATAACTCACGGCCCATTTAGCAAGTTAGATTAAGGGAGATTTCAGATTTCAGAACCGCCGAAGTGCGATATACCCCTAAACCGCTGCCGGAACGAATTTAACCCAAAAAATTATTCATTTCATTCAAGATGTTATAATAAAAATATGGAAAGGAAAAAAAATCAATTTATCAATATTTTTTAATATTTTGATTAATGAAACGCTAGAGTCCCGGCGGCGTGTGCTCAGCTGTTGTTTTTTTCTTCGTCTTTTGTTTTAGTGAGCGATTGTGAGCGTTGATGTTAAGTATTCAGGGAATGTTGTGCATTGTGTGGAATAATAACGTATTTCCAAGTAGTGCTTGCTTTCGAGCGACCAATGTATAGTAGTGTGTGGCTGCAGTTGACATATATCGGCACAAGTTTATACGGACAATTCAGTCAGAAGAGGAATGTGTTCAAATATTTAGAGCGGGGATCAATCGGTCTAGGGTTTTCATTAAGCGCCAACCTGGTGAGAAATGAGCAATGGCATAATCCTTTCAATCCATTTATTTTCAATATTCTCAAATCAAATATGGATTCCCAATTTATAACTGAGGAATACTCTTGTGCTGCCTATGTAGTGGAATATATTAACCTTCCTTCGGTCCTCGGGTCATTTTTGACCCATTTTGGGAAAGAAATATTTTTTTCTCTACGACTACGTTTTTTTAAGGACTTGATGTTTCTTGAATTTTTCTAAAGTACTGAACTGAATATAATTAGCATAAAATTTTAAATATTTAAATTATTAAACTACAAACCTCGCAGCAAAAAAATATCAAATATCTAAAATAAACCATGAAAATAGAACACTGGGTCAAATTTAACAAGAAGCCCGTCCGCGTCAGTAAATTTGAGGACCGTAGGAAGGTTAATAAAACCAAGTCAGTCACCTGCAGCGCAAAATGTTAGAATTAATCGAAGAACATCTTGATTTTAATATCGTAGAGGTAACGAGGAAAAGGAGCGGAGATATGTATGCTCAATACGGCAGAGATGTCCAGTCAAGAGGCTGCTTGGTTCTTACTAAGGGAGCCAATGTCGAAGAGTAACGTCATGATTATGTACATTCCAACAGTTTGGCAGAAAAACGCTCGGAATCCCTCGATGATGTTACACTCACGCAATTTACTTCTAAATACTATAAAAACACGGTTACAGAGAGCAGAGCCACGAATTAGCTAAAGATTGCGATTAGTATAGAAGAGAAATGGTTTTACTGCATATTCCATTTAGGAATGAAGAAGAGGACATTTTGTCCAATATGAAATTTATCGAATTGTACTCAGACAAAGAAGCACCAAAGAATTCGAGTCTAACCTGGACATAGAAAAGACTATTGAAATATGTCGGTAGTTGTCCAGGAATGAAGGGGAGGGAGGTGAAGATAATAACGACGATGCAAATAGGCGATTTCCTCAAGAAAGTCAATTCCTCTCTACGCAAATCCACGATGATTTGAGACTTGCAACTTAAATAAATTCGGGGCAATCGCAAGAAAAAGAGAATATGTTATGCCCCACAAAGATTTCTGTGATCTTATTTTAGAATCAAACAAAGCGCAAAAGGAGTTGCTTATGCATGTGGTCCACAATTTACTGACGCCACATTCGAAACCGTTGCAAATTTTCTTCACCGGGCCGACTGGGGCGGGAAAGACCTTTGTCATTAAACTTATGATGGAAATCTATAATCGGTTTACCGACACTGCAATGCTTATATAACATGTACGTCAACCGGCAAGGCAGCAGTCCCTATTGATGGGACAACTATACATACAGCTCTGAAAATAACGCTCTAAAACGAATACCCCTGTCGCATGAAACATGTCTACAATATCGAACTCTATTCAAATTCGTCAAAGATCAGAGGTTGAAACAGTTAACAGGCAATTTCGAGGTAAATTTTGGAGGGATTGACATTATATTAATTGGAGATTTGAGACAATTGCCACCAGTTAGAGCGACACCAATATACAGACAACGAAAACAGCGGTTGGAGAACCATTTCTGTTTCTGTGGCGAGACTTGAAGTTCTTTGAGTTGACTGAGGTGATGCGTCAATACAATACAGCTTTTTCAAACATCCTCACAAAATTGGAAAACGGACAAATTTTGGATCCCGATCAGTTACAGCTGCTTGAGCCTGGATTTTATTCACGGGAAGAGGCTCACAGGCTATGTCCGTATGGGGTGCAATTATTCTTAACCAGGCATTCGGTTTCCCAATATAACATGTCTGCATTGGATGGTGCTGAAGAAAAAGTAGCATCCGAGCCTGTCGACATATTTAGAGGTTGTTCAAATGCTCAAGAAGAAGCAACATTCCGACAAAAATTGCACAAACTGTCTGTTATCGATACTGGCCGTACGAGATTACATTCGTTTTAAATAAACCCTATACTATATGATCACCACAAATATTGATGTCTCTGATGGGCTGGCTAATGGTGCACTTGGCCACTTAGTTTTCGTTGAGAAAGATAATGAAGGTAAAGTAACTCGAGCGTGGTTAGACTTTCCGGATTCGCAAAAAAACAGGGAGGAAAATCAGGACCAAAGTGGCAGGATTTATGAGAGATAATGGAATTAAGATAACAGCTGTACCGATTTCTCGAAGAAATACGAACATTACAATGAACACAAATAAAAGTGTTCACGCTCTTAGAAACCAATTACCATTAGCCGCAGCATGTGCAATGACTATACACAAGTCGCACATTTGATAATGTTCCTTATGAATATGAAAATTCACATTCCCTATCATTGTTATACTTTGCTTTGTCTCGAGTAATTTCAATTGAAGGCTCTTCATTGTACCAAAAAACAGTAATGATCGAAAGTTTTATCATGGACATCACACATCAGCTGGCACGAAAGATGTACAAAGAGAATTTAGAAGATTAGCTCTAAATCGGTTAGAAACGATGACACAAGTTTTAAGCGAGTTCATCGGAAAACGAAAGGGTTTCTCGCTTTTCTCTTTAAATTGTCAAAGCTTACGAGCACATGCAGGAGATTTCAATGATTCGGTTGCTCAAAATTCAAATATTCTCCTATTATCTGAAACATGGATGAATAACCGAGAGCCATTGGATATTCACAATTTTAATTATTGGGTATATAACTTAATTCGTGCGGTTTTTTTTTTCAAAATTTGAACGTTTATTTAAGAAAAACATGTACAATAGTATTATTCAAAGTATTGCCCATCTGAAGCTATGACTTTTTCCCATCTTTCTGGCAATTTGTGGATCCCATCCCAAAAGAACTGCGCCGGCTTGGCAGCCAAGAATGAATCAAGCCAATTTTTGATATTCTGCTTTGATGTGAACCGTATTTCAGTGAGGGCGTTCTGCATCGTCCGGAACAAATGGTAGTCAGAAGGGGCAAGGTCTGGGCTATATGGCGGGTGGGGTAAAACTTCCCATCCACTGTTTTCCAAATAGTTCTTAACCGGAATAGCAACTTGGGGCCGAGCGTTGTTATAATGGAAAATTATTGCCTCGTGTCTGGTCGCATATTCCGGGCGTTTTTCGGCTACTGCTCTCTTCAAACGGATTAATTGTGTTCGGTAGCGTTGTCCATTGATGGTTTCACTCGGTTTTAGCAGCTCATAATACAGCACACCCTTCTGATCCCACCAAATACAGAGCATTACCTTCACGCCATGGATATTCGGCTTTGCCGTTGATTTGGCTGGTTGATCGGGTTTCACATATGATTTTTTGCGCTTGGGGTTGTCGTAATGGATCCTTTTTTCATCACCAGTAACAATCCGATGCAAAAATGACTTCCTTTTGTGGCGTTCCAACAGCATTTCGGACATGCAAAACCGCCTTTCGACGTCTCTCGGCTTGGGTTCATGTGGAACCCAATTTCCTTGCTTTTGAATATATCCAGCTGCTTTTAAACGTTTTGAAATGGCTGCTTGAGTGACAGCCAAAGATTCTGTGAGCTCTTCTTGTGTTTGGCAACAATCTTCATAGAGTAATACTTCCAGTTCTTCATCTTCAAACTTTTTTGGCTGCCCAGGACGTTCATCGTCTTCCAAGCCAAAATCACCACTTTTAAATCGTGCAAACCACTTTTGGCACGTTCGCTCAGCTAGTGCATATTCACCATAAACTTCCACCAAAATACGATGACTTTCGGCAGCAGTTTTCTTCATATTAAAGTAATGAAGAAGAACTCCCCGCAAAAACACTTTTTCAGGCACTAAGTTCGACATATTTGAGTGAAAAAAAATTATTGTTGTTTACGCTTCAAATGAATGACATACTGAAATGACGTACAATGACAGTAGCTTTCCAACGCATGTTCCAATGGAATAATACAAGTTACGCCATCTCCTAGCAAACCGCACGAATTAAGTTATAGACTTTAGTTACATTGTTCATTTAAAGCTGAAAATAGTCGAGCAGGATATATTAGAATTGTACTGCGAACGTTTTTATAAACAACTTGGACATAACATTAGGTAATTTGAACACTGTTACGGTCTCATATATGGAGCAGTAGGCGATATATGTGCAGCTCAATGCAGACTAGAGAATGGACAAGAATTAGTGTTAAGAGTAGTCTACATTCCATCTCACTCTATAGTGCCGGGCATCATAGATTTTATACATCAGTCATTGCTAGCCTATACTCCGATGGGTTCAGCTGTGTTAGGGAAAAAATTAAACGTACTCTAAATGCTTTTGAGTGGAGATTTTAATGTTAACTTTGCTTCGGACGAGTCAAGAGTGTTAGTAGATTTTTTTAAAGGAAAACTATTGTTCGATTTAAGCAACAACCCACGAGAACCTGCAACTCGACATGGGGCAACACTCGATGGCGTTTTTGCAAGATTTATAAAAAGATTGGAATCTTAGGTTTTTATATCATATTTTAGTTACCATAAGCCATTTGATTATAACGCAGATGAGCCGAATAAAGATTGATGACGAAAGATGTGCATTTGTTAATGTTCCTTTGTATGTGTATAATTTTAAAGTAGACTATGGATGTTTTTTTTTGGTTCCGGATTGAACTCAGTTTTTCTGTTTGATAAAATAAAATATGTTTAAATAAAAAATGCATTCATTAAAAGGTACCTAACCTAACCAAATCATAATTTTTAGTAAACCTGTGAAAAAAACACGGAATGTGTTCAGATTGTTAATGTACATATTTGTCTAATTTGAAAACCTGTCCGTAAAACTTCAAATAAAAATTTTGTTGCGATTCGTTTTCCACTTGTCCGTTGAAGTTTTACTTCAACTATGTGTCCCAGCACACATTCCGTGTTTTTTTTTCATATATGACACTTTAGAGATGACTTATTATTTACACATTTTGACTTCACTTGATATCTTGTGCGTTTTTCCGGTTTCTGATGGATATCTTCTGGAATTTCAACAGAAGTACTTTTCTTTCCACTTGTCATATATTTCTTTCCTAATTTCTCGCTCAATTGCAATAGAAAATCTCTGTTGTAATCTTACTGTTATTAAGAATTGTATATAATATCTATGAATTTATGCCGACTAAATCTAATATATTGTAAAATGTATGAACTGTCTTTAGTGTACGGCTCATTTATCAACAACATCTACTCCATATTTCGAGTCATTATAAGATAAAGCTGTCTCAGGCGTCTTTTTTGAACCAGCTTCTATTACCACGTTCGGGTGCAGAGTACCTAGCATTAGGACGTTCTTATTAGGCTAAGAGTTAATGCTATCGTGGATTAACGGAAAAAAAAAATAAAACAGTTTTTATTTTCTTTAGTTTCAACCTTTCTTTAATGAATCTTCCTTAAGACTGATTTTACATTTCTAATTTTCTTACGATCTAACCTATGAACAAGCTTCATTTCTTGACCCAGGTGCACAAACGGGCGCAAGCAATTCCGCGAATCATATGGGTCAGTGGATATTCATTCCAAGAATTAATAGGTTGCGACACTATCTTTAGTGTGCAACATTGTTTCTGATTCGTGGAACTCCCACCCAGTTGGAACACCTGTGCCAGTGTTTCTAAATAATGTTTGCCTTTACCGTGGGAAGGTTATGAATTGTAACTCCCCCTCCGTTAGCTTGAGGCTCCGACGAAACAAAAAACTTGGCTTTATTTCTAAATCTTCGGCAAGTAACAAAAATAACAATAGCAATTATAATTGATAAAATATTTATAAATAACAGAGATATGTCAAATGAATTGCTTTTTCTCGACATCTGTTTTATTAATTCCCTATTATTAATATGTTGAACGTATAGTTCGTCAAGTTTAATATTAGGGATTACATTTGTTTCGTTTACTTGTGTGACAAAATTTGGTAGTATAATATTGTCGTACACTTTCTTGACCAAGTTTTCGTAGGTTTTATTATTGATTGTTAGTTGGCAACCTTTAAATGTTATAACATAGCTACCCTTTACTAAAATGTTATTTCTATTGCAGTTATGTTTTATTAATGTTTCTTTTACATTTTTTAGGATAATAATTCCTTTTGCTACCTCTAGTGTTTCTGTTTCACCTGTTACTATTTTAGTACAATATGCTGTCTTAGAATGCATGATATTTTGAATGCAGGTATCTTCAATTGCAACAAGGTTACGTTTAAAATTATCTTTAACGGGAAATTCATATATGCAGTTGTCTTGATCAGTTAGAATTTCTTTACCTCTGATAAGGAGTGATTTATTATTACTATCGGGAATGGGTTCTATGAGGACTTTTGTGTAAATATTGTCAGAGAAATGTGGTATCGAAAGGGTTATAATTATTTGCTCTTTATAAATTGACACTGCGATTTTAATTTCATTAAAACTCATCAAATCATCGACAATGGATAGTTCTTGCTCGCCTAGAATATTTCTGGTAAGCACTCCGAGCTTACTAGAAAAGAGTATTTGTTCTATCTCATCTATGTGATTTCTAAGCAACAGTATATCCTGATTGATTTGGTATATACACTGCATGGTCCTGACTTCCTCTTCTAAAGTTTCTACTCTCCCTGCTAAATTCTGACTGTTCAAATATTTTTCAACAAGAAGTTGTTGTTTTCTAACATGGGCTGTAATATTCTGTATTTGCTCTATGATTTGTTGGTTAATTACTACTTGCTTGTTGTTTCCTTCAGTAAGTTTTTGTTCCTGGTCAAAGAGTTGGTCTAATTTATTTTGTATGTAAATTTGGTCTTCGTGGTCCATTGTTCCTGCTATTAGTTTCATTCCTGTCCCTAGTATGTCAATTAACGCTCTTTTTGTTCTGGAGTGGGGTTTAAGGTTTCTTAGCTTAGCTTCCAACAGTATCAAATTTTGGTTGACTGTGTGGTACATGGGTTCAATTAGGTTCGATCTATTTTCAAAGATGAGGAGGTTCTCTTTTATCTGGTTTTTACTTGTTTCTAGGGATGTTACATTTATGATGTGTAGGACTTTTGTATAGCTTTTAATAATCCGAATTCTGTCTAGATTAAGCGTTACATATCCGTTGTTGTTATTAAGGTCATGAAGAAGTATTTCTTGTGTCCCTACGAATGGTATAAGTAGTCTCGTCATTGTCAATAATATTGGTATGGTGACCAACATCGTCATGTCTGTCGTTGGTTCCTGAAAGAAAAGGGTTTTTTTTATTGTCTTGTCTTCAGTGGTTTATCTTTTGACTTGATTGTGGGATTATTAACATTTTGGAATTTCTTAATTTCTTTAACGTGATCTTTGTAATATTTATTTCCGTTTTTTACATCTACTAGGTGGTCTTCGTCTAATTTTTGTGTCTCTAGCTTCCTAAATTTTGAATGATTCTTACCCCCTCTGGTTTCCTTAATAAAATTCTGTCCTTCAGTTAATGAATAATCCCTACGGTTTTTGTTAAGTCTGTCAATTGTCTTCCGTTTCTTTTCTAGGATAAGTTCGTGAATCTTGTCATATTCGTTTTCGTTAATTTTCCCTGTTACGAAGTCTACAGGTTTTTGTTTGGTCGTCGAATGTATTGTTTGGTTGTAGAACATTATTATTTTTGAAAGCTTGTCCTCTACCGTACTTTCATTGTTTGAGTCGTCATGTTTTAGAAGGCGTATATGTTCGTTAAGAGTATTGTGTAGTCTTTCAATGTCCGAGAAAATGCTTTGAGCGAGAGGGTCATATTGGGTCATGAGGGGATGAATTTTGTCGACTAAATCGACGAAATTCTGTAGCTCCCTGAAATCACCATAAAATTCCGGCAATTTCGAAAGATATTTCACAGGATCGATATTTAGGGATAACATTGTTGGTGGTGAAGATTCGTTATGGGTATAGAAATTTCTAACTATGTCTGACAACTGTCTCGATTGTTCCCTAACGATTTCTATCTGATCTTCCAATGTTGGCATATGGGTTTGCTTTTGCAGCAAGAACAAAAAAAAACTATTATATTCAAAAGCACACACAGAACGAAAAAGAAAAAAAAGTTAAAAAAGGGAAGAAAAAAAAAAATTGGTAAACAGCAACACTAGAGAACTATTGTAATAAAAAAAAATATTTGTACATGTGGTTTGACATACGTATTGGTAATATAAATCTTCTTGTTCTTTACGATTTTCTCTTCTCGTTTCTGAAGTTTGTTGTCGGGTTCTGCTGACGTTCAACTGGTGTCCGGATCTTCTGTGTTTTCTGGATATTTTATGCTGTCTTCAAGTTATGGTTTTTAGTTCTTTCTTGTCTCTAGTTTTCGTTTCACGATCTATTGTTTCACTACGCGAACTCACGCGTCTTTTCTTTATATGTAAATATATATAAATTTTATCTTATTTTATTTAAATTTTATTACTATCTTTTATTTTTATTTATTTTTTTTTTGTTGACTGTTTCACTACGCGAACTCACGCGTTGTCACTTTATTTCTTTTTGGAGTGTGTCACTTCGCGATCTTACGCGTCGTGTATTTTTAGGTTGCGTTACTTCGCGATCTTACGCGTCGTGTATTTTTAGGTTGCGTTACTTCGCGATCTTACGCGATTGTTTTAATACGTATACGGATTGTGTCCAATTGTTTTAAAAAACACGTATATTTGACACAATCCTACCGACTGCGCCAGTTAATGCTATCGTGGATTAACGGAAAAAAAAAATAAAACAGTTTTTATTTTCTTTAGTTTCAACCTTTCTTTAATGAATCTTCCTTAAGACTGATTTTACATTTCTAATTTTCTTACGATCTAACCTATGAACAAGCTTCATTTCTTGACCCAGGTGCACAAACGGGCGCAAGCAATTCCGCGAATCATATGGGTCAGTGGATATTCATTCCAAGAATTAATAGGTTGCGACACTATCTTTAGTGTGCAACATTGTTTCTGATTCGTGGAACTCCCACCCAGTTGGAACACCTGTGCCAGTGTTTCTAAATAATGTTTGCCTTTACCGTGGGAAGGTTATGAATTGTAACTGCCTGATAAATATTTAACGTTGGGGCATATTTCTTTAATACAAATGTATTATATAATTCTTCTTTTACAGTCTCTACGCACACTGGTACGAGTATTTCTCTGCAAGCCCTTTTTGATTGTACCAACGATACTAATATTGTTCAATTTTGAATATTCAGAAAATTGTAGTGAAGTGAAAAAGTTGTCACACGTAACTTTCCTACCTTTATTTTTGTTTTCACTTCCCAGTCACCCAGACGCTCATCTAGAGGTTTAACATCACCTTTTCCAAGGTAAGGAAATGGATTCACCGCATATTTTAGCCACTGCCATCCAAGCTGTTGTTATTGAGGGAATCGACAGTTGTTGATCAATCCTTGTATAATATATGGTCCAGGCATATACATAGCTGCTTTGCACATAAGTAATTTAATCATACCATACAAGTATATCAGAAATCTTGGCAAACTTATCTTCTCATTCTTTGTCGTCTTCTTGACTGGTAATCAAATCGTAAATATAATAAAGGGTCCGCCATTTAAGGTTTTTTTTTTTCAAGTAGTGCTTGTTTCGTGAATGGTAACACTTAGCTCATGTCTGATTTGACAGATAATTAGTTTTATCCTTCCGCTGAACGAATATGGTTGTGTATACGCTTGAACAACGCTTCGCTAAGTGGGCCTGCGATCGAATTACAGAAGATGCCGATTTTGCCAAAAAAATCATCTTTTCAGATGAAGCTCATTTTGATCTTGGCGGGTATGTAAACAAGCAAAATTGTCGCATTTGGGGCACAGAAAACCCGCACGCATACATTGAAAAGCCGGTGCACCCAAAACGAGCCACTGTTTGGTGCGGATTTTGGTCCAGAGGCATAATTGGGCCATTTTTCTTCGAAAATGAGCAAGGAGTGGCCGTTACAGTCAATGGCGATCGTTATCGGGCCATGTTGAACGAATTTTTGTTCACAAAAATTGAAGAGGAGGATATTGGCAACATTTGGTTTCAACAGGAAGGCGCTACGTGCCACACAGCCGAAGCTACACTCGATGTTTTGCGCCCTGTTTTTGAAGATCGCATTATCAGCCGCAGAGCTGATGTCGTTTGGCCACCTCGGAGCTGCGATTTGACACCGTTGGACTATTATTTGTGGGGTGCCGTCAAAGATAAGTGTTACGCCGACAAGCCAGAGACAATTGACGCTTTAAAGGACAATATTCGTGAAGTCATTGGTGAAATACAGCTGCACACAATCGATAATGTGCTTAAAAATTGGACCGATCGTGTAGGCTACTGCATGGCCAGCCGAGGCAGCCATTTGAATGAAATTATTTTCCATTATTAACCGGAAGGATTGTACTTTCAAATAAAAAAAGAAATTTGAGAAAATATTCAGTAGTTTTTTTTATAGCATTTTCAAAAAAAAAAAAAGTTATTTGGCGGACCCTATACTTCATTACCTCACGGAAACGATTACGATTCATTGTTGCTTTTATAATAGGATTTCCTCATTTCATGGACCACAATGAATCCAGCTCTAAATTTTGGGCTCCAATTGCATCACGTATGTACATACTTATACATATATACGAGGGTGGTCCGATAAGTACCTAGCCTCACCGCCAGATGGCGCCAGTATCGCAAGACCAACTTACTATCGTGTAGTACATTCTAGTAGGCGGCTACTGTCGAATTTCAGCCGGATCGGACTAGTAGTTTTGTTTTGACCGCGTGTGGGAGCGGGAGTGTCCGCGGATTTTAGAAAAATGGAAAAAGAGCAATATCGGTCGGTGATTCGATTCTTGTTTTTGGAAGGGAAATTGCGCAGCGAAATCAAAAAGCGACCATCAAAAATTGGTTAGGAGACTATATTGAAAAATAAATCACCATTTTTGTTTTTTGTAGGCTAAGTACTTATCGGACCACCCTCGTAGTATACCGATGAATACTTCCAGTTCTTCAGTCGTTAGAGAACAATCGTTGTTTTGTAATTCCTGTCGTGCTTTGTCTGTAGTACAATCCATAATATTATATGATAAATTATGTTTTTTTAGAAATCATTAAATACCAAGCACTTAGATATTTTTCATCAACATTGCGTTTTGCATGTGGAGTTGGTCTTTCGCGGTCTTTAAAAATATTTTGGCATCCAAACTTACCAGCAGTTTCACCAATCTCTATCATTGTCCAGACTGTATAATCGGGAGCAACAAATGGATTAGTTATATCAGATGACTGCTTCATTTTCTCTCAATTTAGAAGGCTCATTAGTACTATCTTCGTTAGTACTAGGGTTTGTTGATTTTATTGGCAATCGCATATTTCTCCAGATGACTCAGATTTTTAATTTTTTATTAGATAATATGAAGACGTGCATATATGTATTTCTGACAAACGTCTACTTCCTAGAAATCTACCACGAGCTACACGTAGCTGTCCACGTCTTTGACCTTGCTCTTGTCCTAGTCTTACATTTACGTAGCCTCGTACCTCGTAGATTCTAAAATAATATGATTCTCGTAATAAAAAATATTAAAAAAAAAGGAAAAAAAAAACAGTGAATTTAAGTGTATACATTGAAATTTTGAAGTGATATAAATAATCATTTCACTTTGTATGAGATTCGACGTGGGCAACTTTATTAAATTTGAAGTAGATCTTCAAATTCTTCACATGCTTGTGACAATACATCATCATCGTCTAAGTCTCCTAAAGGTTCACCATCCGATTCAAATTCTTCAATGTCAGTCAAAGAATCAATCAAAGGTTTCAATATGTGTAAGCTACCGTACTGAGAAATAAAAATGTGAATACACTCCTTAGTAATAGCAAAAAAAAAACTCACAACCTCTAGTGTAGGCTCTAATGTGGAGTCGGCTTATACACAATATATTTTTTTAAATTTGTAGTGATATTATGGTCATTTAATTTAAAAATGGAAGCATACAGCTCACATGTCAAATATCATAGAACCTAAACTCATAATACCCAAGGCCGATTGGACTAAATTCAAGGAATATGCTAAGGTTATTAAAGCATAGTTGCAGTTAATAAGATCAACAGATTAGCTGCAATTTATCTAAAATGCATAAACTTGAATGTAGGTTCCCTTACTTCATCAGACGAAATAAGTGACTATTTCGCTCACACATGAGCAAATTGTTCTAGAGACGAAAACGTTCACAATAATTTTGTTTCGAACAAAACTGTAACACTCACAAGTAACCCACAGCTAATGACCGACAAAACAAAGATTCCACAAAGTTTGAAAACGGCAATAATTATCCCGGTACCATAACCGGATGATGGATATAGGCCAATTTTCCCATCGTCCTGTATATAAAAAATTCCAGAAAATGTTACAGCCAAACGGCATTTCTGGCTTACTGAATCTAAAAAAACTAATTAGTTGTAATCAAGCAGCATGGTGTATTTTCGGCAAAAACCACGTATCTATCCTCTCGCTACATTTTGAAAAAGCTTTTGGTATAATTGACGAACACAGACTTGAAAGAACAACAGCTGTTAACGTCATCAAATCACTTCGTGAAAAAACGCCAAAATAAAATCCCCTTGGCCTTATCTTGCATATGGAATTGTTCGCAAAAGTTCGATGCTGCACAAAAAATACTTAATATACGATTACCACATCTCCCACCATGATTGGTTCGTCAAGTGTTTGAACTTTCACTTTCGAACTCAAAAGATAATACAGCTCCTTAATTACCACAGATTTTCAGGACGTAAGACCGAGGACTATTTTTTCTTTAATTTTTTTTATCAACATTTGGAGCCTTATTTTGCAGAGATTGTTACATATTTATTTGGGAAAAAATTGCCAATCGCTAGCTATAACCCTTCCTCAACTTACTAATAGCATATGAATTCCAACTAGGAAAAAGGTGCTAATTTTAAGGCGATCTACGAATCGGTGTAATTTTTGTCTCTCGGTGAATATTGCGGATGGGGAAGGAAGGAGGAAATTTCAGTATTTCCCAAGTAGGCCTTAACGATCTGAGCGACATGAAATCACTTTGTTGTTTCGTCGTTCGTATTGTGGCCATTTTTCCTTCAATGTTCCTTTGAAATTCATTAGCTGTGTTCTGTAGCAAGCTCCGGTGATAGCATCATCCTGTTGCTACAACTCATAACATACAACGCCAAATTGGTTACAGCGACTACATATTATGAGTTTCGCTTTGTTTGATGTTTGGCGATTGATGTTGATGCATGGCCGCTGAATGACATCGATGAAAAGGCAAGAGATCTGTGGATTTTGTGATACAGCAAAGGATAAGGTGGTTTATCGACGTACACTGTGCGAGTGGGTGTCATCTGCCAAGCGAACTCTGCAACAGCTCATATCTGGGGATTTTCGAGGATTTCAGACAATTTTAATGTAAAATTAAATAATAAAATATTTAAAATTAAATAATAAAATTTAAAAAAAAATTAAAATGTGAAATTAAATTAAATAATAAAAAATAAAAATTAAATAATAATTTTTCCCCACCATGGGCAATCGACTCTGCCGATCTTGGGATAATTAATATGCTTCCGAAAATTGGTAAATTGGGTAAAGGAGAGAAAATAATGCCGGACAACCAGTGTAATTTGGGGTGTCAAAAAAAATGTTGGCATAGAAAGTCTGATCAATTTGAAAAAGGCTTCGACACGGTATGCAAACACACCTGCTGATTTCATTCATACATAATTAATGTAATGATTATGAGAAATAAGTTTCTAAATATTGCAAAGTTATTTTGCCTTTTTGTTTTTATACATTGAAACCGGCTTACAACAAAGAGCGGTCAATTCTTCGATACTATTTTCGTATAGATTCTGTTGGTCACTCAACGATATGAATATTGGAATTACTGAGACGACCGAAAGTTCGATTTTAACTAAAGTTAGAAGCGATTTTAGTAGTAGTATTTATTGTAAAGGGTGTTTTATTAAAGGTATACAAATTCAAAATGAAATAAAATACTTAAAGCTAATGTAGATGTCTATGAAATTACCTTTATATAATAGACTATTTTAGTGTTTAAATATGAATAAATATGCGCATATCCGTGTCACGGCTAGCTCGAATGAAGTGCAATCGTGAATTTCAATTTTCGACAACTTTAACGAGCAAATTCCAAATCGTCCGACGTCTCTGGTATATCGACATAGACTAGTGACCTCACATACCCCCCAAAGAAAGTAATCTAAAGGCGTGAGAACACAGGTTTTCGGAGGCCAGTTCACATCGGAGAACAAAATTTGGCACTGAAAATGAGGAAGTTATATTTCGGCCCATTCACTGAATCTACGACGTGTATAATGGTCATGCGGTTTCAACCCTTGCACAAGCTGGATCTTTTAAGTCAAGATCCCTTCCCTTAAAATCGACCACATGGAATTTTTATTTTTTGTTGGAGGCTGCTGCTATCTGTTGGAGCACTCAGATACAAATACTGGTCCATTGTACTGCCAGACAGACACCTTAGATGGCATTACAGCTCATGGAGAGCCAGAGCCAACCTTCTTTTTATCCACTTATGTTGTGTGCGATTTATTTTTTCACACAAGTGAACGGAAAAAGAAGCTTTCTCAAGGTAACTATACAACGGGGGTTTTTGCCAGTACTCCGCCGAGGAGAGAAGCCGCGAGATAATCATTCGATGGCCTTGGTGTTATCGGGATCTGAACTCGCTCATCTTGCGTCAGCGGCCGACACACTACCCACTGTGCCACGCCCACATGCATGGGCATAGCTCCAATTGCTGTGCACTATGGCGAATTAACTCATTCGGATTCTACTCAACACTGATGAGTCCACAACGGCAATAACTTCTTCCTTCGCACTCTTTGTCGTTTTTGCGGATACTTATTATCCACTAGAGTGTACAGGGTGCAAAAACGATTCATAGGGTTTCGAATAACATGCTCAGATCGACGATTACGTCGACCATAAAATGTACGTAGCGCGCAAAAAATTTTGGCGAATGAAACCATGTTTTCCAAAATAAGTTTGTACAATTTGTATGCATTGTTCTGGCGTTAATCTAATTATCGCAAAATGGCAAAATCTTCCCACCACAAATCATTTTTCAACTGTCAAATCAATAATCTGTAAAAACAATATTGCCAGTTTACAAACTAAACCTCTACAAAAAAAAAACACCTTTCACATGGCTTAAAGAGGCACAAGAGGCTCAATCTTGGAAAATCTCTGTCCTTTCATGGGTCTTTTCAGTTTTAGGAACAGAAAAAAGTGACCGGGCGTCCTTCAATAGCTCATGAGTGATTTCAAAACTAATTTTGCGGACACACGTTTCATGCCCAATATATCACGGCATGAGCCAATCGATATGCCAATATCCTTAACTACCTCTCTGATAAAGATTTGACGATTTTCCATAAAAATTTTCTTATTCTCTTGCTTCAACGTTGACATGCTGAGGCGTCCAGGGCAGGCTTCGTCATTAATTTCTTCTCGGCTTCTGTGAAGAGCTTGTAGACTTGCCAAATGCCACAGTCAACATTTCAAATACGTCATTTGATCCAATAGTAAAAATTGTCAAGCACACTAAAACACGTCTAACCTTTATATGTATGAAAAAAAACTAAACATCCAAAATTGCTGACCACATCAACATAATTAGGGAACATGTGTCCCCACATAATAAAAAAATCGAAAATAGAATGTACCTACTTATGTTAGGTTGCGCAGTTCAAAAAGTCTCCTTATTTTTCCAACAAACCTTGTACTTAGTGAACTATGTAAATATTGTAAGATTTATTATCGGTTATGGTTATTGTTTTTATCTGAACCGCCCTTTTGTTAAAGAAAAAGTCCAATGCTTAAGAATCAGTGCCTTAATGTACAGAATGTGAGATGCCCAGTATATAGTATAAAATCCACAATTAAAACAATTCTAAAGAGCATTACAAAGGCTGTGGCTAATGATAACTTGATATTCTGGCTTACTGCCGCAACTACAGATACAACGAAAATGCGCTCGACTCCCCTTAGTCGACGTGAGACAGAGAAGTTTACGTCGAAAGGCAATACAAATCTTAAAATATAGTTAACTATAAAGTGCTCGCACGGAGCCAGTGAAATACGTAAGTAATTAAGTTGTTTCTAATTAAGTTTTAAATGCTTTTGTTTTGAAAGCAAGAATACCATAAGATTAATACGAATGACTTATGACTTTCAATTGAGGAGCAAATTATCAGAACTTCAAGCAGATATACTCGTATCTTCGGCTGCAACCAAGACAACTAAGCATCGCTATGTTTACGCGTATAATAGTCATCAACTTTGTCTTTGTTACTTAATTTAGTTAAATGAGCAGGTAGTTCAGAAGAGAAGATGAAAATGTATTAAAGTTGTGAATTTATTTAGCGCTAAGAAAACTTAAAAAAAAACTTTAATCAGTTGGACTCCTTAATAGTATTACTATTTATTTAGAAAACATTCTACTAGTCCTCCATTACGTAAATTAGTCCCAATTAATGAGGCGAGATGATTATATCTCAATCAAATATTACTCTGCAAGAGGTGTCATTTTAATTTCTGTTGCGACGACAATAATCAAGCCATAGCCAGTAGCTACTTAATACGTATCGATATAGACTCATCAAAAAGAGAAAATATAGCGGGAAGAACAGAGCCTCGTTGATAACCCATCCTCAAGCCTCTCAGTAATGTTCTGCTGTTCTGTTCCATGTCGTCTAGGTCATCTACAAATGTATGGTCCATGGTTTCAACTCATTATTCTTTCGGCTGTTCGTCCACTGTCCATTCGTTCCATGTCCCCTAACATCTTAGTCTTCGCGGGCTGAATAAAGTTCCTCGACTTCTTGATTGTGTAGATTTTCGTTCTGTTTTCCACTATAATTCTGCCTAAGATATTGTTTTCAAAGATTCGAAGTGTTTTTTAATCCTTTTTAGTCAGAGACCAAATTTCACATTCGTAGGGCCTTACTGGCATTATTATTATTTTGTAAATTTTGGTTTTGGTATTGTGGGATAAAAAAGAGTTTATTTGAATCCTTCCTTCATTGTGAAGATGTTGATTTTTTTAAAATTTCTGAAACGTGTCTAAAGGTTGTGGGTACCGGTGCCGCCACAAACGAAAGTATTCCCGTTCTTAATAATTGTGTCATTTAAAAGTCTCACTTCTTGAACAGCTATGATATCCATGCTATACTTAGTTATTCCGTTGAATACTGTATGAGGTACAGCTTGAATAACTTCGTATCTTCCACGAACCTTAAGTTTTGTATATTTTCTTTCATGGATTATTTCCCTTGGGCAGTTCCCACCCTAAGATCCGTTGGGGAAATTAGCTTTACCCCGGGATATTTTACCCAAGGGAAACTAGCCATATTTACCATCAAGGTGTGTCAACGATTTTTGATGCTCTATCGATTGTGGTGTTGTACGAGGGTGGTCCGATAAGTACTTAGCCTACAAGAGAAAAAATTTTTTTTTGGAGAAATGGCGATTTATTTTTCAATATAGTCTCCTTTTAGCTCGATACACTTGACCCAGCGATGCTCCAACTTCTTTAACCCGTCTGAAAAATACGTTTTCTCGAGGTCTGCAAAGTAGGCCTCCGTGGCGGCGATGACCTCCTCATTCGACTGAAATTTCTGCCGGGTGAGTGACTTTTTTAAGTTAAGAAACAGAAAGAAGTCGCAGGGGGCCAAATCTGGAGAATACGGTGGATGGGGCAGCAGTTCGTAGCCCGATTCGACCAATTTGGCCGTGGCGAGGGCGAAGGTGTGAGCCAGTGCGTTATCATGGTGGAAGAGCACTTTTTTCTTCGCCAAGTGGGGCCGTTTTTTTTTCAATTCGGCATCGAATCGGCCCAATAATTCGGTATAGTACAGCCCTGTGACCGTTTTGCCCTTCTCCAGGTAGTCGATGTGGATCACACCTTGTGAATCCCAGAAAACGGTGGCCATCACCTTTCCGGCCGATGGGACAGTCTTCGCCTTCTTCGGAGCACGTTCGCCGGGTGAAGTCCACTGTTTCGACTGTTCCTTGGTCTCTGGTGTGTACCAGTGGATCCATGTTTCGTCGACTGTCACGAAACGAGAAACTCCTTCGGATAGCGCTTAAACAGCGTCAAACACTGCTCTGAAGTGGTCTCACGGTTGCGCTTGTTGTCCGGAGTGAGCAAACGCGACACCCATCGCGCCGACAGCTTTCTCATGCCCAGAATTTCATGCAGAATATGATCCACGCGATCTTTTGAAATGCCTACTGTCTCAGCTATCTCGCGCACCTTCAATCGGCGGTCTGCCAATACGAGATCGTGGATTTTTGTCACGTTATCCTCCGTGGTAGCCGTTTTCGGGGCACCTGGACGTGGCTCATCAAAAACCGACGTGCGACCACGTTTAAAAATTGTTAAACCAATTTTTGATGATCGCCATCGAAGGAGAAGAGTCACCGTAGCCAGCATCCAAACGCTCTTTGATTTCCCTGCGCGATTTCCCTTCCAAAAACAAGAATCGAATCACCGACCGATATTGCTCTTTTTCCATTTTTCTAAAATCCGCGGACACTCCCGCTTCCACACGCGGTCAAAACAAAACTACGATCTACTACTAGTCCGATCCGGCTGAAATTTCGACAGTAGCCGCCTACTAGAATGTACTACACGAAGTTGCTATTGCGATACTGGCGCCATCTGGCGGTGAGGTGAGGTGAGGACCACCCTCGTAATGGTGTAGTCATGTGGCTTTTTACGACTGCCATCCCGAGCCGAGGCATTCCGTATAATCTAAACTCTATCACGCAGGGGGACACTAAAAAGATACCAATCTAAACATTCCCAAACCATTCAGTATCGATCCTAATTTATATGCTTTATGACTCACATCTTCAAAAAGTCCGTGGAAAATTTGAGAGTCACATGTTCATGTCTACAAGTGCGGTCAAAATGGTTATATCCAGTTACAGTTTTAAAATTACCAAAAAGATTGGGATTGTATGCAGTAAGTATGTCGAATGCGAGGAGAAAATTTGAAAAAAGTTAATTTTAACAAGAAATACATTTTCTCTAAACCTTATGCATGGGGTAGATTTTCGTGCTTCGATCAAGGTGAATTAGTATTTTGCATCGGATTTCTGAACGGCGACAGCTAAATCAATGTCATAAGGAATTATAAAGCAGATTCCACAGGTGCCCTGTTTCCAGTCACTATTGACATTTTCTAACATGATTCATTAAAAACGATTGAAAGTTAGATATAAAATGGTGTAATTTATCCATAGTTTTGTATGGTGTGGCGAATTATTTTGTGGCAAGCATCGGCCTAAAAACACCAGACTGGCTTCAAAACAGCCCCGATTTAATTTGATCAAAAATTGTTGGCCTCCTTTAAAGGTTAAGTAGTATCCAGGAATCCTAAGAGCGAAAAGGGGTTTAGGAAGACTGGAAACATTAAATAACAGGGAATGCTGTCACAATCGAAGAACTTCTAAACCACAGAGAATTCAAACTGTGATCAAAGTACTCGTATTAATCACTTCGTAACCCTCCAATTTCGTAATTCTAACTTAAAATCTTAAGTGAAAATAAGTTGTTTTGTCGAATTTCTTCAAATTTATTTAGAAGTTCACTTTTAGTCTTCTGTCTTGCAAAACTTAGGCAGGAAAGACTTACGCAAAGGCTTTCCTGTCTATCTGTACGGAAATATCATATATCTCTAAGCTTGCGCGAAGTGAATGTGAATTATAAACTGTGAATGAAATATAAATTATAAAATCAAATATTGTACATAAAAAGGTAATAAGACCAATTCACCAACCGCCTATTTTTATTACATGATTCATTATACATATAAGTACTCGTAATTCACATTCATTTCAGACAGACAGATTGACAGACAGGAGGGCTTTTGCATAAGTTTGCAAAATTCAAGGTAGAAGACCTGGAATTGTAGTTTAGCTCCTAGCGGGCTGATCCCATGTTGTTTGTATTACACTAACAAGATATTGTGTTACTAAAAATAAAACAGCAAAAGCTCTCCAAATTAAAACAATTTAATGACAAGATCAGTCTTCAACGATTATTGAAAGCATTTACTGACCGTTTTATTCTCTATAGATTTTAAAACATAGATGTTGAGATACTTTCCTTAAACTCGGACGTGGCTTGTCCATTGTGGAAAAACGTATCGTGAATTCAATCGATAAATTTGAACGCCTCGGACAGTTTAGTGATGTGAAGATCTGTGAAGATCTGGCCTACATGCTTATAAGTTTCAGTTAACATACAATTTGAAGTAAACAGATCACGCATAATGCCATCAATTCGCTTCTTGTGTGCTGGAAATGAGTAAATATGTTAAGACCATGAGCTTTTACACAAAGTTACTCTGAGTATGTAAACAAATCCAAGAGAAATATTGGAATAAAAAACACAAAACAAATAACTGAACAACTTCTCCGTCCCCAACGAATGAATGGCGTATTTTACCGATCGGTGTTGACTGACTTCACTTGCCTAAAAATGGTGCTACGGACAGCACCACATGCCACACAGCAGGTGAAACAATGACTCTGTTGTGTGAAAAATTTCGTTGATGTATAATTTCTCAAAGTGGAGATTACGGGATCGCGGGATCGTGCGATTAAGCATCATTGGACTTTATATTCTATCAACGACTCATGTACTAAAAGGAAATATCGGAGCTATTCTTCGCCAAAAACCGTCGCAACGAACACATGATGAAAAAAGTTTTCCAAGGTTTCTGGTAGACAGATATGAGTCGTCACTTGACAGGTAATGTATCTATCCTTAGAGCTTATATTGCACCTTAGATTAAAATGAAAATATTAGTCATTTTCATTGATACTTCTTGTTAGATGACCCTGAATAATTAATTTCAATAAAGGTAAATGTCGCATAGCAAGAAATTATCGACGCAATATCCGAAAGAGCATTTGATTCCGTCTTAGATCAAAGTTCTTTTTATGTTCACGCCTCGTTAGGTTATAGGTCTTTTCTATACCTTACCCTTCACAATTTTTGATTATATTCCTGGATGGCGAGCAAACACAATGTAGAAGATTTCTAGTTTTATTATAAGTACTTGATGAATCGGAGAAGCTGCACTTCTCAAGACCGTGGAATACTCGTGACTATTTTTTATGTAATAATTAAATAATGATTTTAGCGCAACCTAAATTCCAGCACATATTTTCCGACCGTCCTACGCCAACTATTCAAACAGGCATTTAGCAGTTTGCTTCGAAGAGACTTGGACGACACGCAACAGAAGAGGTGCAGGCAGGCCAGGAACTGATCGTTTCGGCAAGAGTATCGCCGCTGTTGCTGACGATATTCCGGATAAGCCGTCAACGTGGACCAGACGAGGCGCTACAGGTTCCTCTCTGAAGCCTTGTTCGAAGACTTAAAGATATTTTCTTTATTTATTTGACGCCACAAGATTTTTTATATTTTATTTAGTTTTGTAAAGTTAAAACAAAATTTAAAATAGTTTTGGATACAGTGGTTCTGAATTTATTGAATTTACCCTTAAAATGCACGCTCTGATTCGATTATGATAAAATAAGAATAATTTCCTGAGAATTGTGGCTGATGATGTAAGGGTAAGTAATTCCTGTGGTAGGTAGGTAAGACCGCATTTCTAAAGTGTGTTCGAAACGTAGTTTTTTTTTTAAATTTAGTCCTGAGGCAAGAAGTAGCAATGTATGTACAATATTATATTTAGTTTTAGCCCTAGCAGGGACCTATTTACATGGGACACACTACTATACCTTGGGATATAATGAATAAATTGTATACAGTCATTAAAAGCTACCTTCATTTAATGGCTGCCATAAAAGTCGAGATAAGTGCAAAAGGCCCTTAACAAAATAATATTTGGTTCTTAGGCTATCGACTACCCCCGACCTGAAACCCGTGATACCATGGCGAATGTGCGGAAAATGTGGCAACGGAAAAAGAGAGCAGCGCGGGAAGAGCGCAGAGCCAGAAGAAGGCCAAGAGGCCAAGAAAGAAAAGAGCCTTCGCAGCCTCCCAGCTCAGAACATCGAACAGGCCCGAGGTTGACAGAAGGTTAGAGTCAAAGCCCTTGCATCCGGCTTTAGAACTGGCGCGTATGCTCTTTGGAATTGTGAACATAATCTTGTCACCAACTCGCAGGAAATAGTGAGTGTGTTTAAGCAGCACTTTCAACAACTGCTTAGCGAGCATGGCCAAGAGGGGGTGTTAGGGTCAGAAGAAAACCCAGCGCCAGTTGAAGAATTAATTCCCCGATCCAGTTTAGAAGAAGTCAGCTCAGCTATACTTCTTAAGCTAAAATTCAAATCTTCAGGTTAAGCTTTTTAAAACTGGCGGTGATGTTGGTGATCTCTGGTAAGGATCATGTACGAGATCATCTGTCAAATTTGGGAGGATGAAAGCATGCCCGACAACTGGCATACTAGCTCTATCTGCCCCATATTCAAGGGAGACGATCCTATGTCTTGTGCCTCATACCGAGGAATAACCCTGCTCAATGTCGCATACAAGATCCTGTCCAGTATACTATGTGAACGTCTTAAGCCATTTAGCACTATACTAATAGACATGTAACAGTGTGGATTCCTGAGTATCAAATCGGCTATAGACCAGACCTTTATATTACGCTAGGTTCTGGAAAAAAAACAACGAGTTCCGAATCGATACTCACCATCTTTTAATGGACTTTAAAGCCGCATTCAACAGCATTCATCCTCAAGACTTCTACAGGACGATGGCCGATTTGGGAATCCCGAGAAAATTGATTCGGATATGTCGTGCCACGCTGGAAAACTAGTGATGCACTGCGCAGTTTAGACCCCATACCTCCGAATCTTTCCAAACATTCACCGGATTTCGGCTGGGAGACGCGTTGTCGCATGATTTCTTCAATTTAGTCCTTGATGGAAGGATAGTGAGGCAGGCTGGTGTAAACACGGAAACCACTATCTTCTTCAAGAGTGTCCAACTGCTGGGATACGCGGACAACATTGACATTATTGTGAGCTCCCAGTGTGCCATAGTATAGGCATTGACGGCAATTGAAGAAAAGGCAGGCCTCATTGGTTTAAATGTAAATGAGGATGAAACAAAATATATGCATTCGACTTAGGTAGAACATAACCATCGACAGATGTTAGCTCCATAAATGACAGCTTAGAAGAGATCCGACGAAGAATCAGGCTGTGCAACCGGTGCTACTTTGGTTTGTGAAAACAGCTGGCGTCAAAACTCCTAACAAGGAAGTCCGAAATTACTCGGCCACGTAGAGCGCATGGACAACCGCGCTTCAGCAAAGAGGGTCTTCACCTCCTGGCTCCAGAAGGTACCCTGGCTCCAGAAGGTGCCCGGAACCGATATAAGAGGGAGAGGCTTTCGTTCAGGTTCAGACCCTTTAAGAGTCGCTAGCCTGATAGGTAAGTAAGTAAGTAGCGACTACTAAGATGATCTCAGCCAGCGCAAGCCAGAATAAATCCATCTCAAGCTATCCAAGACGGCATCACACCAGAGTATGGTGCTCTTGATTTAATATTCCAGATACTGGACTCTGTTGACTTATTGAATAATGTGATTGCTTAGAATAAGGGCGAAATAATCCGAGGATTCAATTTTCCGCCATCAAATCATTTGGTGGTCTTTAAAGATTAAGTCTCAGCTAGTTAGAATAAGACCAACGATGTACAATTACGAGGTCCTCATTAGTACGGGCTACACAGTCAAACCAGACTGACACAGATAGATGAGGACATCGATTGCGTGCCATGTGGACGTAAGAATTTCTAATTGAGTCTGGAAGATCAGTTGTGATCATAAAAAATAGTAAGGGGCCCAGAGAAGATTCTTGCGGTACACCGGAGCTAACAGAAATACAATCTGGACACGATTACGTTGATATTATGCCAGAAGTCTGAGTGATGCAGTGTAAAACTAAAATATTTTTTTTTCATTTTTCAGCAAACTTGAATGGTCAATACAGTCAGAGGCATTTAAATAGTCTGGAAGAACCAATGTTAAACGAAAATCTGTAGTTACGTTGATAACTGCATATTCGCAGCAATGTTTATGAAATCCCAATTACCATTTGAATCGGCGCGGCGTCTGCACTTCCATCATATTTTCGAGAACTTAAGCTGCAAAATAAAGTAAACTGATTGGCCTGAAATCTGACGGAATTGGGTTGGGAGCTTATTTTCGGAATTGGGACAATTGTAGCTTTTTTCACTTCCGGGGAAACCGGCTCCTACAAATTCAAAAATTATAGATATGTTATAAGTACATATTAGGGGCAAAATCAACTTTAAAAACTTATGTAGGTGTATTACACCTACGTAATACTACGAATCACATCTTGAACATAAATTGAATGGACATATTCAAAACTTAAGCCTACATTTGAGTCCTCTAAGCTTATCGGTAGTATAGTTAGGGTTGTAGAAAGTGGCGGAAAAGCGGAGCTCATTGTATTTGGACTAAAAGAACATTCGATAATAATTCTTAGGGCTGTGTTTAAGATCAAGTTTTTTCAAGATGCTTGTTTGTAGAACCATATCGTAGCAACTGTTTTGCCCGGGCAATGGTGGTGTACTGGCGCCAATTGTAGCCAATAAAGTTTAATAATGGCCGGATGTTATACGATTCATTTTATAAATTATTGAAAAGACATATTTTTAACTAGGCCAGGTAAAAAATCCTCATCCTGCAGCATTTTAGATGTAAGAACTTTCCGAGGGGCCAACATCTATTCGGATCACTACCTCGAGCAGGACTAAGGAAATTGGATGTCGTAAAGCTATAGTGGGAGGAGAGCTCTAGACCCTTTGTCGATCGATTTTCCCTCAATCTCTCACAATATCCGATAACACCAGCACAATCCATAAAACAACAGTTGGAGCTAGCGTCTGATGTTTTGGTTTTCCGACCGCCGCCAATTAGAAACCTGTGGTTTGATAAGCAATGCGAGGAAACAAATGTAGACGGCCTGTCTGCTGAGATATTTAAAGCGGCTGGGGATGAGCCAGCTCATTTGTAAAATATGGTCGGAGGAAAGCATGCCCAACGAATGGAATCTCAGTGTCATTTGTCCGATCTATAAGAAAGGAGACCCCTATAGAGGAATAAGTCTCCTTACCATCGCGTACAAGATCTCTGCTGTACTGTGTGAACGTGTTGAAGCCTTTGTGGATAATTTGATAGGTTCCTATTAGTGTGGTTTTAGGCCAGGTAAATCCACAATAAACGAATTATTCACATTGCGGCAGATTTTGGAAAAGACCCAAGAATTCCGAATCGACACACATCATCTCTTTATCGATTTTAAAGTTGTATATGACAGTGTGCTATGTCTAGTTTTAACATCCCTGCCAAACTCGTCAGATTATGCAAAATGACAATGAAGAATTCTCGCTGCTCCCTTAAGATCGATAGCGAATTAACCAAGACCTTTGATGTTAAAATAGGATTTAGGCAAGGTGATGAACTGTCATGTCACTTTTAACATCGTGCTTGGAAAGATCATACGAGATTCACTGGCCAACACAAGAGTTACGATTTATTTCAAATCTGCGCAATTGCTTGCGTACGCGGATGATGAGACGTCAATGAAGCAGAAGCGGTTAAAATGGATCTTTCGTTAAACGAGGGTAAAACCAAATATATTCTGTCACCCAGAAAAAGATCACTTCAGTTTGTTGATGATACTTGAGCAAATCGATAGTATATAATATGATTTTTTTTTATCAGACACAAATCTATCCTTGTTATGTCAGATTAAATGTCTGCATTTTCAAAAAATTTCCTGGTTGTATTTCCGTCATAAGAATTTCTAAATCCGGGCTTTGGTTTATCGACTATCAAACCCAATCGGTCTCGAAACTGCCGTTGAATTACATGCTTTGTTTCAGCCACAACTTTCCTCCATATATACCCCAGCTTGCCACTGTTTTATTTATTAACTTATAAGAGAAATGATAAGTTTGATGAAGAAGACATTAAAAAAAAAACGGATCCATCCTTGCAACACGGATAAACCAAATTCCAAATTTTCAGTTTTAATTGGTCTTTGTAACATGTCTTCAATCGAATTAAATTTTTTTGATTTGGCATCAGAAATGTAACATTTTTGTGTGGAAGAGTTTTCTGTTATGGCACTACAAACCTTCCCATCAATCATGGTAAAGATCAAATTGTGTTAAATGGAAATGGTTTTTTCACTTACTAGACTGGAAGTCCTTAATTTGATTATCTACTCTTTGTTTTTCGGCCAAGCATACTTCGGAAGATTCTTTGATAAATTAAATTTTAAGAGATCTACAATATCTAGTTGAGCTTGGACGAGGATTCTGCCAAATTATTTTTGGACCGGAAGTTAAACGAAGAGGAACAAGACATGTGATAAACATAGCAGAATGATCGCATCCAATTTGTGATAAGCTTGCTTATACGAACTGTGACCGGAGGTGAAATCAAAGCTCCATTTTTTACTTCTTCGGAGCTTAGAAAAATTTAACTTTCAAGTTAAGCAAACTTTTCCAGGTTCTGGATAGCAATGTTTTTTACGATCCTGATTTTATATGAAGGAAAACTTTAGAAGCTTTTGATCGTATGATTTCATACTGAAAGCGGGACAAATTGACTTCAATAATCATTGCCAACGCTTCTTCTCCAGTCATTGAAGTTGATTCAAAGGACTCACTTCAAATTCTTTTATATTTTTCAGCATGCCTTGGATTGGTAGTAACTTCACAAACTATTTTGCAGACCCCATTGCCCAGAATCTCTCAAATTCATTTCAGTTGCATGTGTCAACTTGGAAATGGCGTGGATTTTCTCAGCCATTTTTTTCTCGGATGACCACGCTTAAGGTTTGCAGAGCATGTAAAGAGAATAGGTGTTTTCAACCAAGTACTATTGGTTTTTAACAAGTGCCTCTCTTCGAAAAGCTTTTTTCCCAGCGGGATATAAATTTTGATTTAAAATCGCTAATTTTTTTATTAATGTCATGTTCAAAACTTTCATTACCCCTAACCCGTCTTTCAACTTCTTGTCTTAAAAAATCTATTTGACTATCGAATCCTGGAAAATTTGAACTCTTCATTATCTTGCAAATGTTTTGCCTTGAAATAGGTAACGTTTTGAAAGTTATTCGGCATGTATACTGCACGAAAGGGAGCAAATATAAATTACATATTCTAAAAATAGACAAAACGATGAATACAACGGCATATTCATATAACTTTGCAACTAGCTGCTAACACAACTTAAAGCTTAAGGATTTCAGATAAATGCAAAAATGACACATCTTTCTACATTGTTTTTATTTTCAACAGCAAACTAAGACGAGAAGAAGATGTTCTTTTTGTCAACTAAAAACTTAAAAATAACTTGAGTTTACTGATGCCATGACACAAAAAATTACATACAAATGACTAAAACGCTTCAAGTACAAAAAAACACGTCCGCGCTGAATGTAAAAGCTGAACGCATTGCTCAGTTGAGACGATCTGCTGAAGATCACATGACTCAAATGGAAACTCCCTTTCTCATTTGAAATACTCTGTCATATTAGAAAGTGAAACAAATCGTTAGTTTAATACAAAAGTAAACTTCAAAATTTCATTTTCTGCCAGCTAAATGGCCATTCTGCCCCACTGTGCGACGTTTTGGCCAGTACGGCACAATTGACGTTATAAGATTCGAGGTAGTCAAAGACATTGGCTCACTAACGACCAGCGACAACAACACCAGCGCTGAGATCAAACGCAGAATTACTCTTGCCAACCGCTGCTTTTGAGTCTCAACAGACAATTGAGAAGTAGAGTTCCCTCTCGAAAAACCAAGGTAGCACTGCACTGCCTGCACCTTAAAGAAAACGGATAAGGACGTCCTTGGTCGCTTCAAGACTTCAAGAGGAAAATTCTGCGTTCAATTTATGGTCCGGTTATTACGACCGAAGTGTGGAGGAGAAGATGCAACGACGAAATGTACGGACTGTTCAATAACATCGGCATACCACGACGTCTTCGGATCCAACGTCTAAGATGGCTAGGCCATGTAGAGCGAATGAACAACACAGCTCCGGCCCGAAGAGTCTTCGATTCCAAACCCGAGGGACGACGCAGTAGAGTACGACCGAATCTAAGGTGGTGCACACAGGTGGAAGGGGACCTTGACCAACTGGGAGTGCGGTACTGGAAACAACTGGCGAACTATTGGTTGAGGCCCAGATTCACACCGGACTGTAGCACCACCTAAGTAGGTGTAAAATAAATCGAGTCTCACATTTGTATGTATAAGATTCCCAGTTTCTTTGTACGTAAGTAAGACTAAAATCCTGATAGTTATCATTATGTCATTACGTGGGACAGTCTAATTATATTTATATTTTTAACAGAAAAAAAAAAATCTTTAATGGAGTCAGATGCAAGTTTAAAGTAATCGTTTCCCAATATAGTGTGCTGGAACTCGTCGAGAACATGTAGATCAGAGATGGATTGCTAATATACTGGAAACATGTGGGTCAACGACAATTGAGAAATAAAGACTAGTTTTATCATAGAAGAATTTAAACAGTTTAGTAGTGCTATTAGTGACAAGATAGTTAACATTGCTTTGGGTAACATGGTTATTGGGACTAGGAAAGCGTTGCAGAACCTTGATGAGTGAGTTTTTATTGCTTTTATTTCTAAATTGGGACTGATTCAGACAATAGACAATTTGAAGGATTCATTACCGGGTCGATTAATGTCTCATTTTGACGATTTCCACTGGGCGGCAAGATCGCCGGATTTGACCGGCCCGACTCCTTTTTGGGTTTGAAGTCATGGGGATATCAGAACAAGCTACAGGGAGGATGTTTCAAAGAGAATAGAGTGCGGGAAATAATTGCCATAAGGTCTTGCAGAAACGATTGAAAATGGTCATCAACAATGGCGGCGCCTAGGTGTCTGATTTCATCTTTACAGTGATGAAAAAAAAATTAAGGTCCTAATAAACACTTAAAAAAAGTTAATAAAATTTGGCCTCTATTTTAAAGATACGGCATTTGGACCACCCTGTTTGAGGAGTTATATTACCGGTAATGAACTCTAATTAAACCCGTGGAATTCATATTATCCAAACTTAATATCAGAAGCAGTCCATAAAATTCGATTTTTCGACTTTGAAAACAGTTGAAGCAACATGGTAACTCTGGTGCCAATCTAAAATTTAATTTTTCAATTTTATTTCATTATGTCCGACGACTTGTGACCGAGCAGCATGATTTTCCCATTTACGGAACCGAATCACTTTTCATTGTCTCTCAACGCATATGCAGAGATGAGCAAGCGACTGAACTACAAATAATAACAACAAAAACGAACGCAAGAAAGAGGAACTCAAGAGATGTTCGAGAGGGACTAGACATACATTTTCATATTCGATATTTTCCTCTCTAGTCTCCTACTCAGCTTCGCATTCTCGAAAGCCAAAGAGCAAACTCGATTCATAGATCTTTCAGTTCCCAGCTACGAGTACCTCAAATAAAAGTCGATGATTTTCTGTTTTTTTGTTTGCCTTTTTCGACTTTTACGTTTTCGTTGCAACTAAGCCGTCGTTACGATCCATCTTTGGCAGGAGTTTCTACATATATTCCCACACGAAACACGCCAACCAACACTTGTGCAAGAGATCGATCTGAAGACCGGTTTTCCTGGTGCAAAGTTGATTTTGCTGTTTTCGACTTCTTCGCATGTTTTTTATTCGGATTCTAGAATATGAATGCTTGGACACAAAAATTGCTTCTTCTTCACATAAAGGAGTCTTTGTTTGAGGTTTAGGTTGTGTTGTTTCTTTCGTTTTTCTTCTGTGCGATGGATTTTCGTTTTTTAGGTACGAATACCCGGCCATTGGTATACCGTGAAGTGTACCGTGAAAAGTCGGAAGGGTATTGACTTGTGGCATTGTGCGAGCCGGAGTTTATGAATTCTTCTCTGGTTGTTTGCTTTTGGATGTCGATAAGCTGATTCTGAAGGCGGAATCGTATGGCGATTTAAATACGCAGATTGAGTTGGTTTTATGAACTATTCTGGGTTTTGAATTGCTCATCGGTGACTATGAAATGAACTCGGATGACACGTTTTGTCGTTCACATCATCAATAGGCTATATGTACATACGATCAATAAGAATGGAATTAGCTTAAGAGCATGGTTTTATGAGCTCAGTATCTTGGTTAGGATCGTTGTTTAGCAATTGAAACACCCATTTTAGGCAGTTTGCTTTCAGTTATGAGGAACACTTTAATTTCTTCAGATGTGAATTGTATTTTTAGAAACTTTGAGCATGTTAGTCGGATACCTTTAAAATGCAACAGAAGTCCCTGATTATGTTACTTTCCGTTGCTTAATTGCCTAAACGAATTTAGACCGAATGAAGTTATTCTAGGTCTCAATTTACAAATTACATTGAGTAATAGTCTAGCTGAGTTCCCTTTTGGCCTATGTATGCAAGTAATTTCAATCGTTTTCTCCTGGATCGAAAATCACTTTTATATGCCTGATGTTGGTCTTATGCGAAAAAGTTCTCGTAAGGACTGAATTGCCACCGAACCAAAGAAGCAGCGATTTGTCAATCGTATTTTTGCATTTCTTCTCTTTGCTAGTGTCATTATGAGCTCGAAGTGAGACAGTTATGCTGTTGTCAACATTTAAGCTATTGCATAGGAAGTTTAGCGACAGACAAAACTCGGAGATCAGGACGGATCGGTTTATATTGGAAAAACATAAGTCGTGTTGTAAATGCAGAGCCCCCAAACCACTAAAACCTGTTACGAGCAGTCAGCATTGAACAGGAGAGGGTTGTCTTGGATGACAATTTCTTCGTGATCAAGGATCTTTAGGAGAATGTGGTGACAGCGGGAGTTTTCTTCCAGGAAGTGTATAAGGTGAATGACAGCATTTGCCCAAGCCGCGTCCTGGAAAGCTGAGCTCTAATTCATCACCGCTATTTTCGAAATGATATCGATCATGGGCGATCAGAGAACTCTGGTTTTACCAGACTCAATGACGATTCGAAATGATATCGATCATTGGCGATCAGAGAACTCTAATTTTACCAGACTCAATGACGATTTCATGGCAAATAACACCGTCGCCAGTGAAGAGAAAAACACGTTGAAAATCAACTTCCGGAAATCAGAAAATTGGCGAGTCCTCGATTTTAAGATCAGACAGGCGAAATAAAGTGTAGTCAGATACCTTGAGATTATAATTGTCGCGGGTAGATTTTGGCGGCCATCTTGTTTTGGTGACATCTGTCGCATTTATTGTTTATTATTCAGTTACTGATGTTAAATTGCCATGACAAGTGACATGATGATTGACAAGCACATCTAAATGATAAAATTTGAGTTAATTCGTTAGTTCAAATGATGCGCGCCTTTCATAGTCGACTCTTCAACATTTAATGGCCAAAATTAAAACCACCGGTTCGGTAATCAACCAGTCAACATTCCTACGTCCAAGAAACGCAATATCGGCCGAGAACTTCGCCGCGGTCCGTGAAATTGTACAGCAGAACACGTCGTCGATTCCCCGCTGTGCACAAGAAGTCGACCTTTCGCAGATCTTTTGGGCCTTTGGCGAATTTTGCGTTGAGACTTGGGTCTACACCCGTACAAGATCCATCAGACCCAGGAGCTCAAAGTTCATGACGGTAGACAACGCCATTTTTGCGCTGACTGGGCTTCGGAGCGTTTGGAAGAGAACCCCAATTTTGACCGAAAAAATCATCTTTAGTGACGAGACGCCATTGGATGAATGGCTGTGTTAATAAGCAAAACTGCTTTATATGAGAAGACACCCATCCATACGAGGTTCACCAAGTGACAATGCATCCTCAAAAAGTTGCCGTTTGGTGTGGATTTTGGGCCGGTGCACGCTGGTCGATTTAGTACAACACTAGCTGGTCATAAGTAAAAAAAAAAAATGTTGCAACTGTAAAAAAAAAATCCGCTAGACTTAAAGCCAAACACCCAAATAACAGGAAAGAATCAACAAATGAAATAAAGTTCCGTTACTTTATCAGTGAGAAGCATCTCAATGCAATGTATAGAGCTTTGCTCACTCTCAACTTGGCCTTTCGTGCGTTTACAAGTGTTTATAAAGTGTTCTAGTGAAAAATAGTGAGATAATTATTTGTAGCAAATATGTCAGTATATGCTGTTGATAAGTATTTTTAAATTCAGACTATTTCTATCAAAAAAAAAAATGGCCCTGGCATTATGAGCAAAATTAAGGAGTACATTTTTTATTGTGACGGGCTAACTTTTCTTTCATATATCGGTCTTCTTCTTCTTTTCCTTTTTCCGGCGTTGTTATGGTCAGAAGTGTAGGACCATAACCTTCCCACTTAACTGCATTCCTACTGGTCCGCTTGTGGGGTCCGCCGGTTTGACCTCAGAAAGTAGCGGCAAGCTTCCCGGTTTGGGATTACTTCATCGCTGAGGCCAATCAAATGCTGGTGTTTTTGCATTGCCTGCCCTTTTTTTTTTCTTTTTTTTGTTTTTTTTTTTTTTTTTTTTGTGACACGGGCATGCTCCAGATTTTTTTGTTTGATCTTACTCTTACAACACCGGTGATCTCCAGTCGTGTCAACCCACTGATTCACTGATTTGCATGCATGTACACTTGTGGGGCAGTTTAATGGTGGTATATGTGTCCCTAGGCTCACCTTGGTGTTTTCTAAATTGCGTAGATGTGATTTTTGTTTACCTTTGTTTTAGTCGCCTTTTACGACAAGCGAGAGGTATCGCTGCAGGGATATTCTTAACCCGTCCCCTTTCATATATCGGTCAATACAAAAAAAGTGCGATACAGTGACATCGTGATTTTTTTTTCATTTAAAGATCTTATCAACACCTTTAAAATAATGCTTAATGAAAGTGCCGAAAATCAGCGCAACATTCTTTTTTCTTCTCCTACAGGTATCAACCCGCCCTTTTCAGGGTGACAATTCCCTTTGCGTAAAGAAGTTTTCTTCTTTATTCAAAGTGAACATCTTTTTAAATCATCGGTAACGGTTTGTGCAAGCACTGTTTTGCAGTACGTTATGACAGCAAAGTCAATAACTGTTCTTGATGAAACTGATGAAAGAAAATGTCTGGAATACTGTAAAACATTTACATCTCATCTTTTTAATAAATATAAGGAAAAAAAATGTCACCAGAACGATTTTTAAAATCGGTAGAGCTTTGGCTGCTAAAAAAATTCCTGATTCCGTTGCCTGAAATTCATGTGCCACAACTTCCAGGCAAGGAAGACTAGGAAAGGAATTTCATGATTGTGGCAACAGGGCGAAAAAAATAAAAATTCAAAACATTATGGAAAGATCGACCGAGGAATTATCTTTTGCTGTTGAGTCGAAACTCAGAATGGAAGGAAATCGGTCTAAAGCCGAAGTCGTTAAAAAGATTGTCGAGTGTTCTCCCAAAACTCTAAAAAAGATGAAGAAACCTGAAACTCAGAATTCACTCAAACCTTATACATCTCAAGAAGCTCTAGCTCTTATAACCGATTTAAAACTTACAAGACACCAATATCAGCAACTTCAAAAAAGTGCAAAAGCAAGAAATGCTAACGTTTACCCAACCTACGATTCTATTTTAGAAATAAAGCAAGAGTGTTATCCAACAAGTAATTTTTTGACTATATCCGAAACCTCATGTGAAATTAAACTACAGCCGTTGTTTGACTTGACACTTCAACATTTGTCTACTGCACACTTTTAAAGTTTTGAAAACCAGTTACAAAACGGTGATGGCTTAGTATGTTCTTGGAAATGGGGATAGTGGAGGTCACTCGCGTTATAAGCAAAACTTTTTGATAAATCCTGAAGCGAGTGATTCTGATATTGTGCTTACTTGCATAGTACCTCTAGAAATAAAAAAGACTGGTTCTGGAACTGAAAGTATTTGGATTAATTCAAAAACATCTTCTCAAAGATACTGCCGTCCAGTTCGTTTCGAATTCACAAAGGAGAATATTGGGACAATAACAAGAGAGTTTAACCATATGGAAGCCGAAAAAAATTATCTAGAAGCCACAAGAGTAACTTTTAACAATAAAACGGTTTTATTCAATCATACTTTTTGTTAAAACGATGGTCGATGGCAAAACATGTAATGCTGTAATGGAGAACAGGGCAAGCTCAGTTTGCTATATATGCGAAGCATCTCCTAAGGATATCAATAATACTGAACTTTGCTTACGAAAACCTCCTGACACCACTGCCTATTCATTAGGCTTACAAAGTCTTCATGCACACATAAGATTTATGGAAGCACTCTTACATGTTTCTTATAAAATTGAAAATGAAAGCTGGCAAGCAAGAGGAGCTGAAGAGAAATGATCAGTTAAGAAAAGAAAAGAATTCCTACAATTTTTTTTTAAGATCTGAGTTGGGAATCTTAGTAGATTTTCCAAAACAAGGTGGAGGAAATACTAATGACGGCAATACGGCCCGATAGTTCTTTAAGAATCCAGCAAAAACCGCTGATATATTAGGCTTAGACCCAAATCTGGTAGAACGATTTGCAATTGTTTTAAAGACATTAACATCAGGTCTGAAAATAGATACAAACAAATTCCGCACTTACTGTTAGGACACAGCTAAATTATTTTTTTCCAAATATAATTGGTACAAAATGCCTGTTAGCGTCCACAAAATGCTGATACATGGTGCTGACATCATTGACAGTTTTCCAATTCTTATCGGACAGCTTTCGGAAGATGTTTTAGAAGCCCGTCAAAAAGATTATAAAATCTTTTGAAGCAGGTTTTCAAGAAAGATGTCCCGAATCGCAACAAATACCGATGTACTCCATTCGATGTTGATATCTTCTGATCCACAAATAAGTGAATTGCGACATCTTCCAACCAGAAAACACCAACTACCAATCCCTGAAGTCATGGAAATGATTTTAAATTAATTATTAAACACAATGCTAATACATAGTACCAAAAAAAAAAAAAATCCGAATTAAGTCCAGCTAGCAACTATAAATCGACCAATGTGCGGTGGCGTCAATGGTCCGTACTTTTTCGAAAACGACGTAGGTGAGGTGTTCACAATCAACGGCGAGCGCTACATTCATATGTCGACGAAATGTAGTTCCAGCAGTACGGTGCCACAATTGACGATCTGAGGGCAGGATTATCTCTCACAGAGGTGACTTGAATTGGCCACCAATTCTAACCCTGCTAGACCATTTCTTGTACAGTTTCCTAAAGTTGTAGGTCTATGTGAATAAACCACAAGCGAATTTAGCCGGATATATGCGGATTAAAAATTGAACTACTTTGACGAATTATGCCCTACATGGGTCCTTCAAATAAATTTTTTTTTAATACCTTACACACAACTTGTTTTATTCCATTTCAACATCTACCCATCTTTATTGAAAACTCCTTTATTTAATTTTCTTTAATACAGGATTTGGGGAATATAGGATTTACGTTGTCTGGTTAAGTTTAGATCTATTTAATGCATGTAAGACGGTGTAAATGAGGTGAATCGAAGGTAAATGAAGGGCAGATGAGAGTTCAAGGCAAGTTCTTGCGGTTAAGCCTGTCTTCGGTTTACCTTTCTGTATACAGAAGTCTATGAGGTCAAGTTTCTCATTTATGTCTGGGGGCCAGTACGTTGGTCCCTTGTGCTGCGAAAATGTATATTTAGTGAATGAAGTGCACCTAGAAGGCTGTTTCCATTTCTGTTTCTATTCTAGTGAGTGTCACCTCTTTCCCTAGCGTGTTAATGTAATTTTTGTGTTGTCCTGTGTACAATAATATGTCACAGTAATTTATTGTCCGATCAAGTTCAATATATTGGCAACGACTTTCGTCAACATTTTTTTCATATTAAAGTAATGGCGTAGACCTACCGCATAAACGGTTTGTTCGGAACGAAGCTCGAAATAGACACGCTCCAACCAAATCAAATACATATGCAGTGAGCTGTTTTACGACCAGTAAGCTGTTTAACGGAAAATATCTGACATAGGTCATATAAATTATTTGACACAAAATGTTTATTCTTAGTTTTAGTTTAATTTAGTTTTAATTTAATTTTATTGTTCTTATTCTAAACTTAATTACTATACAAGAACATTTAAATCTAACTTAAAAATATCTTAATGTGTCTTATTGGCCCTCTTCGGGCACTCTGAGCCTAACTATCGGGTTGTTCAATAAGTTTTGTCGTAAGCGCCATCTCTTCATCGTTTTATTTTTCCAAAAGTGGTACTACTGTCAACTCTTTCATATATTCGCAGCCATTCGAAGTTGACGTGTCACAATGTGAAGGTATAACATAAAAACAAGTTAAATAGCGATTATTAAAAGTATATAAGAGCTAAACACCATTGACTCGAACCATAAAAATATGGGCTGTTGCATTCAAAAATGGTCCTACAACTCTTGAAGAAGATTTAGATGAAGACCGTCCAAAAGGTAACACTAGAAAATACAGCGAAGATGCAGGAAGTTATTATGAAAGATCGTCAGCTTAGCAAGAGAGTCTAGTATCAGCTCTAGACATCTCTTTAGGCAATGAGAGCAATATTTTGGATAAAGTTTTGAGTTACAGAAAGAGTTGTGTAAAATTCATGCCGCATTCGTACGCGAATTTCTCAACAACATTTGGAGCGTTTTAGAAAAGATAAATAGAGTTTAGTGCGTTGTTTTATCACTATAGATGAGACTTGGGTCTATGGTGGTAGACCTTGATCTTCAATCAAAACAAAAGGGGTGGTCTAAGGGTTCAGTCTTTTGGAATAAAAAAGGAATTTCATGAGTGGATTATTTCCAAATTGCCAAAACAATAAACATAGACTATTACTGTAACTTTTTGGACCAACTGAATGCAAAAATCAATATCAAATATGTTCATCAATATAACGCACCCTCTCACACAGCAAATATTTGGGGAAATGAGTGCATTAAAGTATGAACTGTTGCGAACAATGGTCAGAGGAATAGCAACCAACTTGATTTCAGAGCTAAGCTACATGGCCTTAATTAATCCCATAATTGCCTATGGGTTCAGGAAAAAAGTTTTAAGAGAAAATATATCAGAACTTGTCTCGGATAACATAGAACACCCCCATCCCGCCAATCAATATCTAAAATAATGGTCAAGTCACCAATCCCAAATACGTTCAATCCAATCCAAGGAAATGATTAAACGACTAATTACCCGAATGACTAATATGATGAACATTATCTATCCACTAGAAACAAAATAAATTGGGCAGGAATATTAATAATAATAATCTTAAAATCGCCATATGGAATGCTAATGGACTTTAGCTATACTGATCACTGAAACCCACCTTACAGACGAAAGTTTTCTGCGTTTTTCAGGCTCAACGTTTTCAATATTATTCACCCTGACCAAACAGCACATCGGGGTAGTGCGAAAATTATCAGAAAGCAAATTAAATGCTTTGAACTCAAAGCTCACCACCTGCAATCGAGGTAAATCCAGCTAGAGGACAAATATGGAAAATTGACAATCTCTACCCTATACTGTCCTCCAAAACCAAAAATTACAACTCAACAATATGAGCACTACATAAAAACATTGGGACACAGATTAATAACAGCAGATGACTTCAATGCAAAACATTGAATAACAAAAAACATCAACCACGTCCTTATCAAAATCAAATCCATCTTCGATCTTTCTTCTGACCACTCCCCAATATTGCTCGAATATGCAACTCATTCTATCAATACGAGTATACCAAAAACTCCTAAACTGTAAAATAGCAAGACGTACTGGAATGCGTTTCGCCAATTCATCAGCGTAAGTCTGCTCACTAATATTTCTCCCAAATCCGACCAGGACATCAAAAAACGACAAGATAACTGTAGGAGCCTTCAAATCAACACCAATAATGTTATCAACATCTCAAGACATCTTCACACCATCAAAAGAAGAAAAAAGAAAAAAAAAAAACGGAAAAAATGGCAAGAAACCAGGTCAAGTCTAGATAAAGCCAAGCTTTGTTAATAATTCTATTAAAACCCTAAAAAATCTCTGAAAACCTTGCAGAACAACAACTTGACTAATTACCTAAAAAACTTGACTCTAACCTAGGAACCCAACTACCAAATCGCTCAAAACTAACTAAACGTCATCCACATTAAAAAAAAAAATAGATCGTACCTACCTACTGCTTTAGTAAATTACTTTAAGGAAACATTTTCGAACAATGTTCAGTTAAGAAATCTCCCCCCTCATAGGACCAGCGATACTCAAAAGTGAAGGTGATGACCTTCTTAGAAGAAAATTGCTTAAAGAACTACCTCATGTAGCAGTCCTATGTCTGCGCTCTAATAAGACTAAAATTCTTTCCGAAAGAGTGGAAAGTGGCGGAAATAATTGCTGCACCAAAACCAGGAAAGGACGCAACAAACACATTTACATACGTACAGACCGATTAGTCTGCTTCCAATTCTTTCCAAGTATTTGAGAAGCTTTTACATGCCCGCATAGAACCCATTCTGGTGAGCTCAAAGAAGACACCTGATCATAATTTCGGATCCGGAAACTGAAGCCGGAGTACCACAAGGCAGCGTCTTACGATCACTACTGCTTATCCTCTTTACAGTTGACATTCCTCCTGCTAATAGAGCAGTCGATTGGGTACTTGAACATCAGTTTTGGATGGCCAATTTTCACAAAATATATTTCCTTTCGCGAGGAGGTGCATTTTCAAACGGTAAAAATTGTCACATTTGAGAAAGTAAAAAACGTGAAATCGTCAGTGTCAATTTCCATCGCTCTAGCGAAATGTTAACAAATTTTATTTTGACGATTTCTGGGAGAATATTTCTTTAAGAATTAACGGATCTATCCGAAAAGGAGATCAACAAATATTCATTAACACTCAAAATGATTCCAAGAATAGAGATGACCAAACCGACTCGAGCCTGGCCTAAATTATCCCACTGCTTTACGAACAGAAACCACATAACCTAACCTATCGTAACCCGGACTAAGAGGGCTTTAGCCCCTACAAAGAAACTGTTTTCCAACAGTCGCCTGAATATAAAGGTGAAGGTTATCTGCGATACGGTTTCTGCTGTGGTTGCCTATGGCTTCCAGGAGTGATTCAACGTGGAAGTTGGGTAGAAAATGTTCGTTTATTTCAGAGGTCTTGTCTCAGGCCTTGTTTGAGTTTCTATAGAAGTCCCAACACGGGACATACAATTCTATAGCAATGAAGTTTAACACAATATGGCTTATTTAAAAAGAGTGGGTAATTTTCTGCTGAAGTCGATTCGCGGCTACATTCCAAGAGCAGTGATTTTGAAAAACCGTTTAATTCTTGATGCCTCTTCAATATCACGAGAACGCACGTCTTAACGGCTCAATCCCCCCAGGTGCATTCATATATCTCGACCGAATCGGCCTGATCCAAGATAGGTGTGCCATTCCGCTAATTTACCACGTCTACCACTCCTCTAGTGACAGGCGACTAAATTATATTCAAGACATCACACAAACTCGAAGCATCGAAGTGTAGTAGATCTGCGGTGTAGTAGAACAGTAACTACTCGCGATATTTCAGATCCGTGACGACGTGAGTCCGTTGTCGCACCTTTTTAACGCGGTATAACACGTGGGCAATTAAGTCTTAAGTTTTTTTAAGGCTATAGGTATATTGTTCCTTAGTATGCATAAGGTAAAGTCAGTTAACAATAAATGGCAATAGTAGTCGAAAGACACATAAAGTTGATAGCGGTTAAGTGCAACTTAGAGTACATGTCCAACAGGTGAGCTAGATCGCATACTTTAATGAGGTTAGTTTTTAATCGATTTTATCTAGCTAATAGTGTAATTGAAAATAATAAAAAAACACTTTGAAAAATAAGAGAAAGACTAACGTTGGATAAGACCTTGCGGTTCAGTTAACTTTAGTCTGTTAACATTAGAATGGCACAAAATGATACAAAATTTCATCGAAAAATCCTTCCGACACCATTTGGGACTAAGGACTAAAATAATTGACCAGAAGCCTCTCTAATACAAATTACTCGTTTGGTACAATAGGATTTTAAGGTAGATGGCATCCCTGGCCAGTATTTTTTCGAGGAAGAAGCGGGTGCGGCTGCTACCATGGATGGTTTCTTGTTCAGTCTCTTTAAGCATTTCATGTCTTCTCAGGCATTAGAGTTACAATTAAAAATTCGTCTTTCAACCAAGTTGCATGCATGTACATACGTACAATTGATAGCCACATGCAACTAATTTTCCGGAACGCTCTGTGATTTCTTAATCCCAAACACTCGATAAAGCACGAACACTCTTTTCAAATGATGTAAGTCCTACTTGATCGAAGTACTGACGTACATCAAGTCGATTAGATATACATATTATTCCCAAAAATAGGTTTCAAATACACTACCCAAACGCATTCGAAAACGAGTGGGAATATAAACTTCAAATAAGATATGAATATGTATGGAAGCAGCAACTCTTATCTCTGTCTTCATGCTTTATACGCCCCTTTATCTGCATTTTTTTTCGTTATTAATTGAACTTCCAATTTTCTGATTTCTCTAATTGAATTTATTCTCCAGCGTAAACAACCTATCTCTGGGGCCATGGGAGAGAGTCATCGTTTACTCGTCGCATTTCAAATATATTTCCGCTCTAAATACGAAATCATATCTGACTGTGACGTGCTGGAGAATGCCCAGCTCGAGACTGCCTGCCTGGAGTATGTATCGTTCGAATTAAGTTCGAGTTTTTTTTATTTACTTTTATTCTGGTCGTAAAACTAAAGGAATATGCCAAACTACAATATAATAGCGACGACTTTATGTATTGTATCTATTAAGGTAAGTATGGTGTTAAGTAATGGAATTCAATATCTTGTTGATCGGATCTTGTTTTCCACTGTCTCTCGGTTAAAATCTGACCATATGCCAGGTACTCTACTAACAAGTCGAGTATTCTAAGAGTAACTGCTCTCCAAAATGTGTTTCTGGTTTCTCGGACTGAACATAGTTTGCATTTAAGTCATAAGAAAAGCTTTCGAATTTTTCTTCATCCGTAGATATATGTAGATATTTATGAGCTTTGTCGTGATTGTTCTAGTGTATTAGTAGCTCATATACGAGCGGACGTAAGCCCCATTTATGAACACACATTGGAGTTCGCAACGAAACTCAATTTCCATTCTCAGATAGTTGCCAATTATAGTTCTAGTTACTGTCGTTCCAGCCAAAAGAAATCACCAAATCACTAAATTGTTGAATCCAGTTTGTTCGCGTCATTCGAAAACACTTTATCTCGTTTGAGCTATAAACGACGTGGGGCACTCATACCATGACATAAGCCCAAAACTTGCGTCCCCTGTCCTCCGGCCATCAGAGGCTAGAATAGAAGAACCAAGAGGCAAACGAAAATAATCGTTTTCGAGGTCTTTTTCACTTGTTTTTTCGTCGTAATTTTTTTTTCTCGGTTTTCTTTTTGTATCTTTTTTCCCGTAGTTTCATTATCGTAGGTATTCGAAAAATCAAGCACACAGTTGGGGATTTTGAACGTTTTTCAGCGCAGACTCTGAAAACTGGTAATCGACTTGGAGCTGTAGCAACGGCAGAGAATAATTGCCAGCTATTTGTGTGTTGAAATGTATCTTTCGAATAATGTGCTCGTACAACGAATACCTACACACAAGGTTACTACAGAGAAATATCTATAATTTCGTTTTTTAAGCTCATTATCTTTTATGAAATGGTTTTTCTGTGTTCTTTGCTCTTATTTCATTCCGAGCATTTAAACAGGGTTTACAGCTACATAGTTGTGTTATTTTCTGGTATTTAGACTTCCAATGGCAGTTTAATGTTTTTTCTTTGTGGTTAAGAAAACAATTCTGTTTTTACGGCTAATGGGATTGAGGTGAAACTAAGTCTTGCTAAGCATTTTCTCACTAGCTAAACTAATAGTGGTCTGAATGGGCACCGACTGTGAAATACGTGCTCCTTTATCTTGATGAGCAGAGATCAAATATAATATTTTTGCCCAGTTTTAATCGTATTTTACGACTTCTGAGTACTGAGGACACCAGACCAGATATGGGAGTTGAACACAAGCTTAAGTTGAGCAATAAGTAGCTGACATTTCATAATTCGAAGTGCTATTGAAAGACTTTCAGCTGCTACTAAGAATGACAAGCGCGTCAAATTGTTTTTTTTTTTTTCGCATAAACTGGTTTAGTCGCTTTAATCCAAGGCTGTAATTTGCGCGGACCCATTATTATTATTATTACGTACAAGCCATTTGGAATTCGAAAGTTCAGAGGCTCGTTGACACCCCTTTGCCAAGCCACTCTGCCATGAATTTGATCTTTGCATGTTTCGCTGTGCTGCTCCATCTGGTTTAGGCACATTCTTACAATATCCTCTAATCCATGTGCTTTGTTTATTTTTACTTGTATTACCAACTCTATCGAGACATGACTCAGTATTACGAGGACATGATTTACTTTCGATCGGTTAATAGAGTCATACGCTTACGTCAACGAATAGTTTGTGTACCGTTTCATGGAATTTTCTTTTCTTTTCTAGAAGTTGTCGTTTAGTGAAGATCTGGTCATTCATTGGGGAGTTCCTCCTGAAGCCATAGTGGTAGTCACTGATTATTTTCCCAGTGTATGACCGCACCATCTAACAACTTCATATTGTACCAGTGATATTCCGCGGAAATTGTTGCATTGTTTTCGGTCACCCTTTTTAAATACGTAAATGCGGAGAAAGTTTCATTGTTTCATATAGTTGTGATGAGACTATATAACTTCTCTATTAATTCCTCTCCGGCATATTTTAAATATTAAATCCGATGGTATTAGGTCGACTCCTACGTCTTGTTCTTAAGCCTCAATGGTTGACAGTTCCACCTGAACCTCTGCCGTGTGAATTATGCCATTTTGCATTGTTGCTGGATCTCCATGTATAATACTATCAGCAGTTTATCGAAATGTCTTCTTAACTCTTCACTGTCCATTATTGTTGTGCTTTAAACCTGATCTGGCCTGGTATCCTTTTCGTACACCGCTCAACACTAGGTTATACAGCGTGCGCCATCTCATATGGGTCGATGGAAATTTCGAATAACTTCAACAATTCTCAACCGATTTTGGAAATTCAAAAACTTTTATTCAACTTAGACCTTTACAATTTATTTTGATTAATTTTTGAAAATAATATCAATTAAATGACCATTTCGGTCGAAATTTCTGTGATTTCCGCACGAATGTTTCTTTTGAGCTGTTCTATTGTCTTCGGACCATTAGCATACACCTTGCTTTCCAAGTATCCCAAAGAAAACGATTATTTCAAAGCAGTCTACTTGACGCTAGGGTAAAAGTCAGATGCTACACGGCTCTCATAAGGCCAATTGTCGCCTATGGCTGTCCTGTGTGGTTCAATGTGGCTCCATTTGATATGGAAAAGCTTCGCTTATACGAAAGGCAATGTCTTCGATGTTGCCTGGGCTTATATCGAACACCAGAGTCACAGTATGTGAAATACTATCCTAACAAGGTTCTGTTCGATAAGGCTGGGTTGACTAGAATTGATAACTACCTTATTAAATTGACTCGGGGTCATATTGCAAGAAGAATTATGAGCGATAACAGCCTGATCTTTGAGACTTATTCCCCCAACCAGTTATACCACGAGAAGACAAAACTGTCTGGCTTTATTCCACCCGAAGCATTTATATATTTAGATACTAAGGGCTACATACAGGATGATAATGGTATCCCTCTGATATAACACTTCCGACGCCATGCGATGGACAGACGACTCTTATACGACCCGGATGTCGTCGCTCGGTCTGAGTTCTTTCGGTACAGCACCCCGGCTTAAATTCGGGATAAAGAAGACGCGATCAGACAAAAAAGTTTGTTCTGGTGGTTGCATTCACAATCCACTCTTGGAAGTGAAATCAATCCATAGGCGCCAACAACGACTTACCTTACCTTAAAAGGGTGCAATTAAAGGGATGAACACATGTCCGGTGCGACTTACACACTGGACATATGTTCATCTCATTAATTATAGTTTAAGAATATTTTAGGCTTAGGTTAAGTTTATTTATTTAACTAGTTAAGGTAGGTTAAGTTTAAAGTTAAGAAATGAATTATAGTATCTAACTTTTTTACTAATACTTTCTTAGAAATAAGCCATATGTAAGCTAGACGGCAATAAATGAAAATGAAGTCGAAAGACGTTAAAATTAAGATTCAGATAAGCTTAGAGTGCTCGTTAGGAGCCAGTAAGAAAATGAAGTATGTATAATGTTAAATTAGATTTAAGCATTTTGTCTAGTAAGTGAGATTATGAATAATGGAATAAAATGCGATTAGAAAGAAAGAAAGAAAGTTGTTGATGTTTACCGTTCATTGTACTTGTAATTGTTTTTGTTTCTATCAACACGCGATCCTTGCAGATAATTAACTTCGCTTTCTTGATGAAGATTAGCGCGCGCCAAAACTCTTGCTTCCACCATAGGAGCCTTTTTTAGTGCACTCGCCGGCGAAATATCTTCTTCCTTTTCCCAGCACCGCTCCAAAATTTGTCCGTCGGAGCCATTCACGAACTTGCAACTCATTGCTAATTTTTTTTAGCCGGGCGTACCACGTGGAAACTGTTTCACCTTCTGCTTTTTTAGCTTCGATAAATTGTTGAAAAATTATCACTAGGGGTTATTAATGTTGTTCTAATCTAATAATCTAATAAGAGGGCTCCGAGGCGCAGTGGGTAGTGTGTCGGCCTCTGACGCACGATGAGCGAGTTCGGATCCCGATAACACCGACGCCATCGAATGTTCATTACGCGGCTTCTCTCCTCGGCGGGGTATTGGCAAAACCTCCCGTAGAGTACACTTGCCTTAAAAAAGCTTCTCGGCGCCCGCCGTTCGGAATCGGCATTAAACTGTAGGTCCCGTTGACTTGTGTGAAAAACAAATCGCGCACAACATAAGTGAATGAGAGAAGCTTGGCTCCGGCTTGATTTCAATAAAACCTTCTATTTAACCCGATCGTCCTCAGAAGATAATTTGACAAAACGTGAGTCTAGCATTTCTTGCCAATTACCCCATTTATCTAGAACTCCGGTAGCCATTGAAACAGAAGATAAAACGCTCTCGTTCTGAGCCATTGATGATCGCGTTCCTTTTTTTGACATATGTATGTATTTATTTATTTGCTCTTCGTCCTCTCCACTATAGTACTATAGTCAAAACATTATTGAACTCAGCTTGTAATTATTAAATATATTTTCTTTTGCTTTTATAAATAAGTATTTAAATGTGTATTTACTATGCGATAAAAATGTTGTTTTTGTTTCTAGTTTATTTTTGTAAATTTTATCCCACATACACAAGATACAAAAAACTTATAAATGACCGATCATTCGCCTCTAGTCACGCAAGTGCTACAGACTGATACCTATTTCTTAAAAAAAATAAATAAAGTACAGAAAGTCCATTAGCCACTGTCATCATCGGTGACATCGCGCCTTATTTCTTTCAATTTTGAAGAATGCGCTTTCGGGTTACCTCTTGTCTAGATTTAGCGATTTGTACTGGTTTTCAAGATCGTCCGATTTGTTATTTATTTATTTCGGAAGACAAAGCTTATGGTGTTGTTTGCGATGGAGAGCAGCAGACCGAATGACCGAGTTCCATGATACCATGGTATAGCTGCTCAGCGCTGGTGTTTTGCGTTGAATATATGGCAAATATGGTTGAAGAGGTCCATTTAGTTTTCGTCAGAAATATCAGAAATGTATATTATCTCAGATACGAGGTTCTCGGTGACTTGAAGAACTTAAGCAGCCAAGCGGCTGTGTGTTGATGTTGCAAGAGCGGTACTCTTTTGTTAAGACGTATTCGATCTTTTTTTATTTCTTTGAAAACAATTCGACACGCTGCTAGGACTTTAATTTCTTTAATTTAGATCGGGAATAAAATTATCTGAAATTATATTTTGCCCATTTTTGAGCCAAAATTGAGAATAATTTGGTCAACAGCTAAGCGATTTTTTCCAGGAAGTATACAAGATGAATGATAGTATTCGCCCGAACCAAGACCTGGAGAACAGAGTCCTGCTTCATCACTCCTACCTTAGAAATGAATGAATCATTGGCGATCAGAGGACCTTGGTTTTACCAGGTTCAATGACGATTTTATGGCGAATAATGCCGTCACCAATGAAGGGGCGAATACCCTGTTTATTTCGACGGGGGATCTCCAGATGATCTTCGAGTCACTGAAGAGAAAAAAATCCGCGGGAATCGACGGAATATCTAATGTTGTGCTCAGACATCTTCCACCACTGGCTGTAGAGATGTACACCATACTGTTCAATAATGCACTGAATAATGCACCACAGCGGTGGTGCAACCAATTCCCAAGAGCGGTAAAGATACTTCTAACCCATCAAATCTTCGGTCGATAAGTCTCCTTCCAAGTGTTAGCAAGGTCTTCGAGAAGGTGGTCCATAGAGCCCTGTCTAAATTTGTTGAGGACAATAAAATCATTCCGGAGAACCAGTTCGGTTTCAGAGCGGGGCATAACACTATTCATGCCGCGTCGAAACTCGTGTCGGATATCCAGTGGAACAAATGCAAGAACCAATGCACGGGTGCCTGTCTGATTGATTTGGAGAAAGCTTTCGACACCGTATGGTTAGAAGGTCTTTATTACAAGCTCAGTCGGCTGGGCATAAGTAAACCACTGCTATATATGATTTTTGACATGTTAACAGGTAGAAAGTTCGTAGTGAAAATTGCCAACGTGACTTCTACCCAAACATTTGATATTAACAACGGACTGCAACAGGGTACGGTGAACTCGCCGATCCTGTTCAACATTTACTTCAGTGATTTGATAGCTTCTCTTCACCATTCAATAGCGTATGCGGTACGATTTAATCGCGTACAGATCAGGTCCAACGATCGACGTCATTGTCACTTTCTTGCAGCGTCACTTCGAAAAAATTCAGCAGTATTGTGATGACTGGAAGTTGAAAATCAACTGCCAGAAATCAGAAACCATTTTGTTCAGAACGCCTTTGTCTAGGGCCTCTCGAGACACTAGGAAAAATTGGCGCGGGTTCTCAATTCTTGGACCGGACGGGCGCCCACTGGCGAAACAAAATGTAGTCAAATACCTTGGGATCTTGCTAGACCAGTATCTATATTTTGACAAACAGATAGATGCTGCTCTGGCGAGGGCCCGGGGCGATTGTGCTCTTTCAAGATGACTGTTTCATAGCAACCAACTTGATTCGCGAGTGAAGGTAATTTGCTACATGGCCTTAATCAGGCCCATGATTGCCTATGGATGTCCCGTGTGGTTCAATGTGAGAGCTAGCTTAATGGAAAGGATTCGGGTGTTTGAGAGACAACGTCTAAGAAGTTGTCTTGGGTTGTATAGCACACCCGAATCTGAGTACACGAAATTTTACCCGAACGAGGTCCTATACAATAGGGCCGGGATTGTACGGGTGGATAATTTTCTAATAAAACTGATCCGGGGTCACGTTGCGAGGACAATGACTTCGGTCAATAACTTGATCTCCGGGGCTTACTTCCCTAATTACATGTACCACGAGAAAGTTCGCCTTAGCGGCTTTGTCTCCCCAGAGGCATTCCTCTATTTAGATCAATGTGGACTGATCCAGGATGAATTGGCTGTTCCGCTAATCTTCCACGTGGCCCGTAAGTCTGTGGAGCGGCGGCTCCTCTACGAACGTGATGTTGCGCTCCGCCAGCCCGAGCGCCTCAGGTTTAGTAGATCAGTTTCGCACCAAGATCGGGGAGACGTCGTCCGACAGCATCAACGCTTTTGGTGATCGATCGATATTTCACACCCAAATTAATTGGAATTACCACAAGAAATTTAAAGGTAAGCCCACACAGTGTCACAACTGTCAATTATTTGGTCACGGGGAACGTAATTGCCACGTTAAAACATATTGCGCTGTATGCGCTGGTCCGCATAAGACTGCTGATTGCAGTAATGCTGACTCGCCGAAGTGTGCCAACTGCAGAGGCTGTCACAAATCGACTGATCCCTCATGCGTAAGCAGAATTAAGTACTTGGAATTGAAGGAACAGTCAAGAAAGCTTAAAAGCTCTTCCCAGGCGAAAGCTCAATATTCGCCTCGTAGTTCTGCAGAGCCAAGTCATGCACAAGTAACTTTTTCGTCTCTGACTGATTTCCCAGCATTACCTCAACGCCGCAACCGAATTCCCATTAGGAATGAACTTCGGACCGATGTACGAGCACCGTATTCTTCTGAGAGCTATGCAGATGCGCTCAACGGCTGTACTAGCAACATCTCCGACAACATTCTAGGCGATCTTCCAAACAACAAACCTGTCAACATCGCCAGCGACAATCATAATAAACTGTTTACGCCTGAGGAAATTAATTCCTTGTGTATGGAAATGATAACCAAATTATCTCTTTGTAAAACAAGAATTGAACAATTTAACGCTATCGCGCATTTAGCAATTAAGTTTGTATATTCTAATGTCAAGTAATATGGTAGATAGAAATCTAAAAATTATAACTTGGAATGCTAGGGGGGTACGTAGCAAAATTATAGAGTTCATCTATTTCCTAAATAGTAATCATGTTGACATTGCTTTAGTGACTGAAACTATGCTGCACAATGATGCGAAATTATCCACTCCTAATTACAAATGCTATCGATGTGATAGAGCTGACAGGCGCGGCGGTGGAGTTGCTATTCTAATAAAGCGATCAATTCAGCATTCATTTTTACCTGTGATAAGAACGAGATATGTCGAAAACATAGGTATTGAACTAATATTAAGAAATCGCCAGACGATTAAGGTGTTTTGTGTATATTTCCCTGGCGGGCATGTCTCCAACGAAAAAAGGATTGCTGTAAAAAATGATTTTCGCAGAATATTCAGCGTGAACGGAGATGTGCTTGTTGGGGGGGATTTTAATTGTAGACATAGAGATTGGGGTTGCGTGAGAGCTAATTCTTGGGGCAATATACTTTCAAGTCTTTGTACAAGTTTGCCAATATGTGTAATGTTTCCACCCAGTCCTACCTATTTTCCTCCTAGTGCTCGTGGTCAACCATCTGTCCTCGATTTGTTCGTTACTAATGCTATTGGCCTTATAACCCAACCAGAAGTTGTAAATGACCTTAATTCTGATCACATGCCTGTTCTATGTAAACTTCGCTGGTCAGGAGAAAAACAACAGCATTACGTTCAAGATTTGAACAGGGCAAATTGGCCTCGTTTCCGGTCAGAAGTTAATTCTATGTTGCAAAATTCTGCAGTAGAAGTAGAAAGTATATCCAGTAAAGAAAATATCGATACCATATTAAATCATTTCTCGTCAACCATATTGAACGCAGCCGAAAGCAGCATTCCAAAGAAAATTGGAAGAGTCGCTTCCATTAAAATTCATCCTCATATTTTGGAACTCATAAAGATAAGAAACCTTTATAGGAAAAGGTGGCAGCGATATCGAGATCCCTTTTATAAATATGAGGTATCAAAATTAAATAAACTTATTTCGCAAAATATATGGCTTAATCGCAATAAAGAGTGGAATAAGAAATTAAGCAACCTCCAAAAGAACGCAAAACCATTTTGGAATATTGTGAAGGTAGTTAATAATAGGAAACGACAGTTGCCATATTTAAAGGATTCTGCAAACACCTATTTTTCAGATGTTGATAAAGCAAATGTACTGGCCATGAATTTTGCAAGCAGCCACAATGTTGCACGAAATTTAGGTGATAGGGAAACAGAAAATATTATTAACACAACAGTAGATACATATTTTTCGAATAGAGCTCAGCAAAGACCTCGAGCAAATCTAGTCACTGACAGGGATATACAGTACATCGTTGACGATTTAAGAATTAGAAAAGCAAATGGTTTTGATTGCATTCGAAACATATATATAAAGCAATTACCAAAGCTTGGAATAAAATATCTCACATATATTGTCAATGCCTGCCTAAAAATAGGGTATTTTCCTGATGCTTGGAAGTTAGCCAAAATTGTACCGGTTTTTAAAATTGGTAAGCCACCTGATAGCCCTGAAAGTTATAGGCCAATAAGTTTGCTCAGTGGCCTCAGTAAAATATTAGAGAAAGTCCTTAAGGAACAAATGCTTAGACATATCTGCGATAACAACATCTATCCCAATGAACAATTTGGCTTTAGACAATACCACAATACATCTCATCAGTTACTGAGAATATGCAACCATGTAAAAGCAAATCGCTCTGTAGGAAAATCAACAGGAATGGTGCTATTGGACATCGAAAAGGCCTTCGATACTGTTTGGCATAACGGTCTTATATACAAAATGATTAACTTTAATTTCCCGTTCCATATCTGTGAAATAGTTAGAAGCTTTTTATCCAATCGTCGTTTTAAAGTTTATGTTAATTGTGGTGTTTCCAACATAATAACGTACAATAGTGGTGTCCCCCAAGGTTCTGTAATTGGTCCAACCTTATATAATATTTATACTTCGGATTTCCCTGTATTACCCAACTGTGATGCAGCTATTTTTGCGGATGATACTGCAATATTTTCATCGCATACGTTCGCTTCAAACATTGAGAGCGATCTTAAGAATGCGATGCAAGTATTAAAGACATATTATTCAAAGTGGAAGATAAAACTAAACGAAAACAAAATGCAAGCTATCTTTTTCACAAGAAAAAGAAAACCTTGCTTTCTACCTTCCGCTCAATTACAATTTAATGAAGTAAGCATCCCTTGGGAGTCCTGTGTTAAATATTTAGGAATCTTTCTTGACACAAAACTGAATTTTAATGACCACATAAATAGAACGATTAAGAAAATAGGACTTGCCATAAAAATGTTGTATCCTTTTATTTGTAGAAAATCCTCACTATCAATAGATAACAAAATAATAATTTACAAAGTGATTTTTCAAGCGATTCTTCTATATGGTTGCCAAGTCTGGGGTGATTGTGCAAAGTGCCATATAAAGAAATTGCAAGTAAGTCAAAATAAGGTTTTAAAAATGATGCTTAATTTGCCATGGCATCACTCTACCCTAGATCTGCACAAAAAAGTGAATGTTGAACTGATCCATGAAAGGATTGAAAAACTTAAAACTAGATTTGTAGAACGATGTAGTTTTGCTGACAACCCCCTAGTAAAAGAAATATGTGATAATTAAATTGTTTTACTTCCGCTGTTATTTATTTATTTATATTCATGCTTGTTTACTTTGTTAAGTTTATTTATATTTTTGTTACTTTTCGTTTAATTAGTTTATTTATTTATTTAGTTAAGTACCTATTTATTTATTTAAACTTATATCATTATTATTTATTTATTTTCATTTATTTTATTTATTTATTTATTTATTTATTTATTTATTTATTTATTTATTTATTTATTTATTCATTTATTTATATATTTATTTATTTATTTATTTATTTATTTATTTATTTATTTATTTATTTATTTACTTATTTATTTATTTATTTTTTTTTTATTTTTTTGTTTTTTTTTTTTTTTTTTGTTGTATAGAAGGTTTTTGTCGTATTTTACTTCTAAAGCATATTGTTATTTTGTCTTTTGGTTTTTTTTCCTTTATTCAAAATATCAAAAATTTTCAGTGGAAAGATATAAAATAATTATCAAATCCCTGTGTTGTAAAATGTGCGGTAGCAAACCATTGTAAATTTTACATACGAAATAAATATCTATCTATCTAAAACAATTACGAAAACCAAAAAAAAAAATGTATATATATATTTTAGTTAAGGTAGATTTAAGTTATTCTTAGTTATAAGTTTTTTTGTTAAAAAAAATGATTTGATTCCAAGTTTTTTTTTAAATATCACTTTTCTTGGCCTAAGTTGTTTATTTATTTTAATTATTACAAGTAAATCGTAAGGCCGAAAGGCATAGTCTTAAGTTGTTCTATTTGCTTTAGAGTGTCCGTATAGGGCCAGTAAGGTATTTTATGTCAGTTGATATTTAAGCTAGTTTTAAGCACCTTTGGTAGTATAAGTGAGTTCTAAAAATTATAAAAACAAAAATGAATTTAAAAAAAAAAAAAAAAAAAAAGCTAAGCGATGTTTTATTGTGTCTTACGTCGATTTGGGATCCCGGAAAATGAGACTTCCGGTATGCTGACCAGAAATGGGGTCAAAGGACAGTTTCTCGTAATTTGGAGTTCACTCTTAGTAGGCCTGAATTAGTTTATAACTAGGGCCGTCAGGCACATAATCATAAGCAAAGAAGTATTGTATCATGTTCACTTCAACTGGCTGGTTTCTGCGAGACGAGCAACTGTGCGATGAAAAGGACAACACGGCGCATAGTGGTAACAACGGCCAATCTAGGAGGGCATTCGTACAAAAAAATCACATTAACAGGCGGAGGTATCGGCCTTATCATGTTGGGATGATCACGAATCGCGAATGGTTGACGAGATAGAAATTGCACTGAGAATGTTATTTGATCAAAGTTGTCTTTTTACCAACGCAATAGCTGGTTATATGTTCTGAACAGAATTCATGCTATGTTCAATAAAATATTCTTCTGTCGGCATGTAAAAGTACCGATATCCAATTATTCTTTCTGCGTGTAGAGATACAGCATATTCACACAGCAAAGTGATTCTGCCTTTATTCGCCTGGCGTGGTTGCTGTCGATATCCATTCGCTTTCTTGTGGATCTAGTAACAAAAAAGTGCGTACTAGAAACCCCTTCGGACATTTTGGGGAAAACAAAAAAGGGAAAAACTCAACATTTGTTAAAAATTGAAAGGCTTCTGGATAGTGAGATGGCTTCTTGGTAAAAGAAATTACTCAAAGAAATTGCTCACGAATTGGAGATAAAATGCGACGTTGCCCAACCCACGAGTCAATAATGCCCTCAGAAATATCAGTACAAGTAACTTTGCAGACGTTCTGAAGAGACGTTTATATTGATTTAACATTGTATTGCAAATAAGATTGCGATGGAAGATCTGTCATTCTAACTACAAGCTGCAATATGTAGAAAATGCACCAATATTGTTTAGGTATAATCAGGCTTTGAAGAAGACGGCGAAGATGGTTCTCTGTTCCATTTTTTCTATATTAATCCTTACATCGTCTTCCCATCTATTGCGTGACTTTCCGAGAAGTCTTTTTCCCTCAAATTTTCACTCATTTTTCTTTTGACTGTCTGTCCACTGTCCATTCTACATTTCCCGCCCATCCATATCTTCGCTGTTTTATTAGTCGAACAATGTTTGGGCCGAATAAAAGCTTTCGGTAAAACACTTCGGTTTGTGATAGTTTATTTAAAATTGTCTCTGAATAAGAGAAATGTCAGCCATTGAATAAATGGAGGACATACAGCCCCCAGTGATATGTATATACAGATGGGAATAACTCAATACTTTTAAATGACCATGGTCGACGGCAAAACCATAACTTGCAGCATATGCGGTACTATCCTGAAGTAAAAGTATGATCTTCCAGCTATATTTAATCGCTGAAAGATATAACACAATAAAACTTCGGACTTCATTTCACGACAACATTTTTGTAGACGGTACCCCATGCCAGCGAGTGTGCAGAGGCTTGAACATCAATAAATTTAATTGTGTTCAATAGCATTTGTGATGTTTTCGAACGAAATAAGAAATTAAGAAGATTCAGAAGAGAGAACACATGAAGAATCGAAGAATCTGCGTAAAAGTACGATGACAGACTTGCTCATCTAGCACATACATTTTAACTTTTGCAATAGAGGACGGTGATGCTTCGTGTATTCTACTCATAAAAATCATCATCTTTTATTTTATTTTTAAATATATTTGGATAATTTTTTTTTTGTAAATGAATGCTCTATTAAAGCGGGTCGTAAAAAAACATGTCACTCAGAGTATTGTTCGACGCTAACTATTACTATTTCTCTGGCTACATCAAATTCATGTGGGAATCAACTCGTCTTAGCATCTTCATAAGAATGGAGGAATAGTACAATGGATGATGTGTAGTGGCTGTATGAACTTCCCATTAATGTTTCAACGATTTTGTAGGAGACGAACGTTGTCAAGAAGCAGAAACACTTTCTCGTGTCTCTGGTCGCATAGGGGCCGTTTTTCCTCCAATGCCGGGCACAAAGGTATTGCAATCGATAGCCATCTTCCATGATGGTTTGGGCAGCTCTAATAAAATCTCCGAACAATAGATATTTGCTTTTGCCGACAATATTGATGCTTAGGTGGGCTTACGCTTAGGGTTATCCTACAGTATCCGGACTTCATCACACAGTCACAATACGATGGAAAATACCGAACATTCTTTGCCCTTGGCGCCCAATGTCATTGTGCTTTTAAAAGTTTCAAAACTATTATGTCATCTATCGTCTGTCATAATGGGTACTGATGCCTAGGTTTGGGCTGTTTAGATTACAATTCCTTACCTGATCGAGCCACGAGCTCAAGAATTTGCAGCAATATACTTGATGATCTAAAAACCATCTGATATATGTGGTAAAGTCTTGACCACGTGGTTCGAATAATATTTTAAAACAGTTTAACGATTAATAATGCTTTAGATATTTGATCGACTTAGATGTGTAATTTGTGATGTCTCGGTGTATGGTTTACCTTGATTAAGATGCAAATTAACTCTTTCAACCACCTCTAATTCCCTTCCACTCAAATTTTCTTTTAAATGCATGATAACCTTTAACTCACAAGGTTTACAAAACGAATAAAAAGACTTGGGAACAAGACATTTAAGCATTATATTTACCTTCCAAAAAGGACCGTTGTCCAACTGTAATTTGTAATTTTTTCTTTATTTAATAAGTAAATATAATATATTGGGGGTTGAAATTGAGAGAAAAAAGGACGTGGGCAGCTACAAAATTTCGCAAAAGCGTTGATTTGTGTAATGCATCTTCCTGCAAAAGATTTTTTGAATTGTGAGAACTTTTTATTGAGTACAAAAAATATTGAAAATTTATTAAAATTCAAGGATCTATATAATATTTTCCCTTTTCCCACTTTCAATACTAACCCTTTCCTTAAGACAGTCAGTAAAAATGTATGCTGCGCCTACATGTGTCTGTGGAGTGTGCTTCCATTCCCGGCGAACCGCTAACTTACGGCGAGCGTTTCCGTTGTTTGGTATTTTTTGGTGGCAAAGTTGACCTTTAAAATACTCAACAGAGAAAATTCTAATGGAGTCGCATGGGCAAAATTCGATAGCCATTTTGTCGAAAAACTGAAGTGCGGAAGATTTTGTCGCTGCTATTCTTGATTTGCTTGGGCTTTATGGAAAATCCAGTCTTGTTGGAACGTCCAGGGTCTATGGCTTCACAAGACAATTTTCATCAGTTCCTCCACATCTTTCTTAGATCCATTACTCTTCCAACATACCAAACACCTAGCCGACAAAGAGAGAGACAAAGGAATTTATGAAAGCGTGCGTCTCTATCTTGCCTACATTCACAACGAAAAGGGCCTCATCTGCATTGAAGGTAAAACCAAAACTAACGTCATGGCATCCCCAACTGACCTTCACGAACTGAGGCTTTATCGGGTTTCATGAGAACCTACCAATAATGTTACTAACGATCTCTAACTTCGAGCGGATCTTAAACCTGGAAAAAAAAAGTATTCTAACTTCAATCCTAACCTGAGCATCGTTATATCCCTCCACCAATTGGACAGTTCGCCAATAACATCTCCTTTTATTACTAGAATGTCAGAGGGCTGCTTACAGGAACTTCCACAGTACTTCTTAATTCCTAAAAACTGCCTTACGAGTGCTTAAGTGAAACTAATCTGTGCGCGATTATCAGAGAGAGTGAGTTAGTCATATCAGATCTTACACTGTTATGACCACGACAATGCTGCCGATCCTGAGGGTCGCAGGAGCTGCGATTTCTTACCTTTAAAACTGTCCAACTTCGCTGATTTCAATTCTACAAGCGCCTTATTAACTATCCTGAAACGGAAGCTCTAGCTTGCTTGCTGTTGCATTCAACCCATTTTTTATTATTAACTTGAGATCGACTCCGTAGAATCTATATTTGATTTCACTTGTCTCAATAATATTATCATTATGGTGATTTCAACCTTCCGTTCTTAAAATAGGTTAAATCCGATGACTCTCGTGTAGCGACTAACACCTCGTTTGCTAAGGAAATTCCCTCTACATGTCGTCTCTCTGACTCTGGTCTTCCCCAACTTGACTTGATTTTCCCCTCTGACGTTGAAAACTACGTTATTACCGTAAATACCTACCTCCTCTATTTTCTGAATCCGCCTCATGCATCCTTATCGGGAGCACTTTAACTCGACATTCCCTTCACCATCCTCCACTCTGAAAATACGTATTGTTTAATTTCCGAAAAGTAGACTTCACAAAACGAAGTAACTAGTTCATCAATATTAGCTTTAATGTATTTCTAAACCTTAATAGTCACATGCCTTTACATGATACTCTACCCTTTCTACGCCAAAGTCCCAACTCCAAAAAAGAGCCGCACCTCATCTCCACACTGGTACAAGCTAACACCCAGTTTTCACCAACACCAGCATTTTCACCTCACGTGTCACAACAAGTGCAGCATCTAGAACTAGCAGCAAGTGCAATATCCAGTTCGTGAAGGAATTCGCAAACATTTCATATGCAGGACAGTAACACAATGTATTGAAGAGTCAGCATCGGACACCCGGAAACCGACGCCACCGTTGGTCACCCAACCATTGGAGCCATCATGGGATGCGAACGAACGATGCCCATCAACTGCGAAAGCAATTGGCACAACTTGTGCCATATTATTAAAGCTAGAAACAATTTGAACCTTAAATCAGTCGTGTATGGGGAAGCTCTGCCCAACAGAGTTTAAAATAAAAATTAATATTTCGAACTTAATTTTTCCTACCGCAAAATTTAATTTATACCAAAGTACTACGCTTCCTGCGCAACGAAATAAACAAACGGTGACGGGCCTACCTTTAATCTCGCTATGCTTCAGATATTTCTACTTACCTGAAATCTTATACGGAATTCATAACACTATGTGAATCTCTTCATTCTCAACATATGGGCCAGAAGCAATTTTCTATAATTACCGATCCCAAAAGTCCGTACCACTTTACAAATGCAAAAGAAAAAGCTAGGTTACCAGCTCTCTCTAGTACTTTTTATGATCCTTTTTCTAATGATCCAAAAATAGTTGCCAACTTTTATGCCTGTTTCTTCAGCCAGCCGTTCACCGAACAGGACCTTCAACCGGATCATGGCTACTGTTAAAAATTGCCCTCAGATGCTTCTAGCGCCAGTGAACATAACTCCTGCATTAGTCATCGATAAAATACATAATTTAAAGGACGATTATTATTTTGGTCCTGACTACCTCCCCGCCACAGTTTCAAAAAATATGCCGAACATCTGCTTCTGTCCCTAGTGGCTTTATTTCAAAGTTTCATTTCACAGGGACTCTTTCTTCAGTTTTGGAAACATTATCCCAATTCACAAAAAAAAGACGAAAGAGAAATCAACATGAGTTCCTACAAGTTTGATCGACAACCACTACGCCAATCGATTTTGTCTCACAATCCTGCTGTGCGCTAGAGTTGTTCTTGCCACAGACCTTATCTCGCATTAAATAATACATCATAAATTCACTGCTCTTGATCCTGTGGATCAAATCCTACCTCTAAAACCGTCACTGCAATGTTATTTTCGTAACTTCTACTTCAAATCCATTTCGGCCCACTGATATCAAACTTCTTTTCTTGCTGATTCATGTTCCCTCCAATCCGAGCTAGACAAGTTCACTATTTGGTGCCAAAAAAAAAAAACACATTTCGTACTCAATGTCAGCAAATGTCAAGCTATCACTTACTACCCTAAGCGCTACCATTCACGTCCCAAAACCTACGGTATCTGTTATGAAGTTGTTCCTCTTGTCAACTTCTTGGTTTACTTAGGTGTTACCTACGAGCCAGAATTTAACTTTCGCCTTCACATCGACAACATTATCAAAGGTGTTGATTCTGCCCTGTTTTGTAAAACGGAAATAAAAAAAATTCCCCTTTATACCAATCTCCGAAACCTTCGGTTCATGCCCATCGTCCGCATCAGTTCTCATCGAACGAACTACGGCTACCGTGAAGCAATGTCTAGAATGTCTCACCAAACCCTGTCTTAGAAATGCTCTTTACCGCAACCATTTACCCTCTTCTTAATCTCTTTTTTTCTTTCCGCCCTAATAAGATATTAAGTTTATGTTAAGCTTGGATTGCTATTCTTTGATTGAAATTGTCGCATGACCTCTCTGGCAAGTTTGTTTATTGACATCAGAGAAAACGATGTTTGTCAGGACAAATGCTTGCAAGCTTGGTGGCAGCGGTGGGATCCACGGAAAAGGATTCCGCTACCAACATATACGTGTTCAAAACTCGATGCGTTTCTGGGGCTATACACCAGAAAGTTTAAAGTGAAAAGTGAAAAGTGATAAAAGTGCAAAGACCCAAGAAAATAAGACCTGGCGAATTCCTAAGAGGACGCCGGAGGCAAAGTTTGGGCAGTGGAAAAAGACCAGGGGTAACAACCATCTTTAGGGCGTGAAGCCTACCTGGCAATAACAACAACAGCAGCAGAAAAAATATCAACGACAACAGCAGCAGAAAAATATCAACAACAACAGCAGCAGAAAAAATATCAGCGACAACAAGCAGCAGAAATAATAATAATAATAAACGTAAATATTATCCTTTAGTTTTATATACATACATAGTTTATATTGTTTTTGTTATTTTTTGACTCTTACACTCTTAATATCTTATTGTTACTTTTGACTCTTCACCGTCTGCGCAAACATTTTTAAACATTTTTACCCGACGCAACGCCCAAACTTTAGAGCTATTCAAAGCCCTACCTTTCTTTCTCCAATACACTGACCCCATAACACTTTCCAAAGCATCCACCATGGAAACCAAAATTTCTCTGACTGACGTCAATAGCTTCATTCCTGCTTTTGATGGCAAGCCCGCAGAACTATCAAAATTCATTGAGTGCGGTAACACCCTATTCTCCTATATAAAAGAGGAAATGCAGCACAAGTTGTTCCTCAGCATTGTTAGGACTCGGCTCCAAGGCCCCGCCTTTGAGCTGATAAGGCACAAAGAATTGGCAACATGGAAGGATCTGGTAACTGAACTGCAATCCCAGTTTAAGGAACACAGATCCCGCACTTCGGCGCAGAACCAGCTTCTGGCAGCCAAGCAAAACACCAGAGAAACGATAAAAGAATATGGTGACAGACTTTCTTTGTTACTTCTCGCGCTTGACTCAGCCACATATGACAGTTCCAATGAAAAGGCCGTCCAAGACTTCCTTATCCAAGAAAACCACAGGCTTGCTTTGCAAACATTTGAAGATGGAATTACGAATCCTAGTTTAAAATTGCTAGTAAAAGCCCACAATGCGAATCAATTAAAAGAGGCTATATCTTACGCCATCGATCAATCTCTTCGCATAAGTCACGACAACCCTCTTCCCACATCCTCAGCAAGAAATACTCACACACCTCGACTCATGTGTCGGACCTGCAATAAAACAGGCCACACTTCGGCAACTTGTTATCGGAACACCGATTTGCCAAACTTCATTCCCCGTTCTATTAAGCATGAAGCGCAGTGCAACCTGCAAATAATTCGATGTAGCTATTGCAACAAACCCCATCACACAGAAAACGAGTGCCGGCTCAAGATGTCTCACTCAAGACAGAACCACCAGGTCTCCTGGTACCCTAATAACCACCAACCTCACTTTCGAAACCGCAGTAACCAATATCCCGATTACATTAATCGACAGGTTAACCTACATCATGTACAACAACATCCCAATCCACAAAACAATAATATGGGAAACGACCTCCGTCGGGAGGAGGGAAACGGCAACTCTCCCCGACTAACAATCCAAGCCGATGTACACCCCCAACTACCTTCTCAATAAAAATTCCCCTCGTCCCTAATAATAATTTATCAATGATACGAGTCCCTTTCGAGGATGGAAAATACAGGGATCTAATAATAGACACTGGAGCTGAAATCAGTATCATGCGGGGCCCCACCAATTCCCCTTTACTAAATAGAGATATGATAATATCCACTATGAGCGGCGAAAAGGTGATAAGTTCCAACATGACCACTGAAACCTTGCTTTTCCAAATGAAAGGAGATTCAATTAAAATATCGCACCCCTTCCACATCTTGGACCATCAGGCCCAACAAAACTTCGATGGTATAATTGGAAACGACTTTCTAATAAAATACGAATGCTCCATCAACTACTGCGAACATCTCTTAAAAATGAATCCCTTTGTACCAAATTCCACTGCCATTATTTCTGGACTAGGAAAGGTATTCAATGAATATCCACCCCCTCAAAATATCAGAAGGCAACTTATAACCTCTAAGTCATATGACAAAGTTAACCTTTTAGAAAAACGTCAAGAAGCCATACCTTCCGAGGTAGTACCTACGGGTAATGCTGGAAAATATGATATTAGTACTAAACGGTGCGACCTAAGGCGACCGAGCACTAATTCATTTACCGGCAAACTCCAGCTTACAACTGACGGGTCCAACCTAACAGATTTTTGTTCCTCTACAATCAACACAGTGTACCATAACGGCACTGGAGGAGAAACAAAATCAAAGTGGGAACCGACATCTGACTCCGCAACTCAAAACGGACCAGTAATCGAACAAAGGTACCCTGAACAAACAAGGAGTAAGCCAATTTTCAGTAAGCTTCAAAATTTGACGGATAACCTAGACGGTATAACTCTCGTATCACCTGAGGAAACTATATTAGAAAGCCCAGCGAAGCGTAAGACTAAGTCAAGCAAAAGCTTAGCGGAAAATAAGACTGAGGTTACACAAAATCCGGCAGACTACGAGACTAAGGCAAAAGAAACCTTAGCAGAGCATAAGACCGAGATCAATAATAACAAACAAAGGAAAATAAATAAATCTTTCATTCTTTTAAAACAAAGGAGCCAACAGGTAGTCGAAATTCCATTTAACCAATTAACCCCGTCTGAAATAATAACAAAGAAACAACAAATAATTCCAGGAGTTTACCTAGGCGAGACATTAACCAAACCCAATAACGAAAAAATTAAGGTACTTCTTATGAACACATTAGAAACGGATCAAAGAATCAATATTAACACAATCAATTTAGATTGGGACGATCTTAATGATTTCGAGATAATCAGAGACGAAAAACAAGAAAACTCCGTAAAAACCCGATTAAGTAAACTAGAGTCCCTAATTGAATTAGACCACTGCAACGCTGAAGAAAAAAAATCGACCCTTAAAATCTGTCGTGGCATTGGATAAACATAATCTGCACCACTACTCGTTGATCTATACGATAGTAGCATTAACACTAGTCCTATTTTGCATTAAACGCTATCAAATCTACACTGTCAACAAAAACAAAACCCACAAAGTCACGAACAACACTGATCAGACCTTGCAAGTAGACAAAAAACCTGCAACTCCCGAATTTACGTTGAGTATTTCAACAGACGGTTAGGAGTACAAAAGATATGCATACACCTAAAAATAAGAAATAAAAGTAAATTGTTTATTTTAAATATTTTGTGACAATAAATATATTCTTATACAACCTATATACAACTAATATATTCTTATACAACCTATATAATATAATAATGTGAAATCTTACCAATAAAAAAAAAAAAAAAAGCTAAACAATTAAACATATGTACGCATATAAATCGCTAATTATTCAAATATTTCCTATATACATACATATACATATATGTATATATAAAAAAAAAAAACAGCTACAATAAAAAAAAAAAGAAGAAGGAAATTATAATAATAATAATATGTATAACTTTTTATGTTCTCTAATATAATACTTTTATAACTTCAATATGTTTAAAGTAACCTATATGTATCTATCTATAGTTAAATCTCAGTTAAAATTTTGTAAACTTCTCCCTTCAATCCTCCCCCCCTTTTGTCGGAAATTCAACCTCTTCAAGGCATAATTTCCTCCCTTTAAGGAGAGCGGGATGTAGTGAATACACTACATGCACCTATTATATCACGTACCAACACCACGATTAGCCATTCCATAACCACGATCAAGCCAAATGTCTATGCTCAGCATTACGCTCAGTGCCTCACCACTTGGATCGAGCTTGACCTACATTACTCATCGCTTTGCTTAGCAGTGACACCCTAAATCACGTGCACTTAAAAGCAAAACAAATGCGATGTAAACAAACGGTGAAAACCAAATGTAAACAAACCGAGTCAGTCGAATAGGTACAATGCCGATGATGCGCTTGTGCCTTTGACCGGTTGCCCAATGCATTGTGCGCTTGTACCTTTGACCGATTGCACAACGCATTGGACTAAATATTCAAAATAGCTGATCTATGGTTATGTGAATTTCGCAATGCATGTACGTGATAGAGGGGATAATATTCCTGCGACAAATTGTATAAAAGGAAAGGATTGAAAGGAAGGAGCAGCAGTACAAAATACGGCAGAGTAAGAGTGTTACTCAAATAAAACGTAATAAGTACCATAAAACCGTATTTTTACTCGCTCCGTTAGATACTCTTCTCCCAATAAAAGGAAAAGCACGGTATCTGACGCACAACATTTGGTGGTAATAGTGTTTTGGACCAGGCGTGAGATCATGTAATTTTTGGAATTTTAAGGATTGAGTTTGAGCTTATTTCCAAAGTGTGCTGCATTCGTTCTCTGGGTGTGTTTTACTCAGAAGAAATTTTTCTTCAGCTACGTCGAGGATTCCGTTCGATTCTGGCCTTACACTGCGAATTACTTTTGAAGGTGTTTGCTGTCTTTTGCGGACCTTTGAGTTTTGAAATGCTCAGGGTTTCATTGTAAAGACCTTGTTGTTGTAATAGAGGCAAAAGGCCAACCTTCGTAACAAGAAATAGCCAGGAAGTTTTAGATATGACCTTGGTATCCTATTCTTTCAATCCTCGGTTGCGAACTGGTCAGTATCGGAAAAGAATGCCTTCTCTGGTTATCGTTTATCATTCATCGTTATATTTGCTTGAGAACCCCCCTTGAAAATCCTTTAGGAACCCTAAACGGATCAACTGGCATCAATATGAGGCTACGCTTAAAGGCGCCCTTGACCCCGGTCAATTAAGTAATCTCAAGTCACATGCAAACATTGAACATCTGGCGACTAAAGTTACAGGAACAATGAACCAGAAAAGGGAACTAAACCCCCATGGTAGTCCGCAGATCTTGGCACCCTCAGAAAGGTAAGCAGACAGCTTTTCAACAAAGCTAATGAACAAAACCGAACAGAGAACTGGATCCGCTACAAGAAAATCCTCAGAATAAATAAAAGTGAGATATGATCCATATATGATATGATATGGATGAGAATATTGAGGCCTATAGAGTGAGGAAGATACTGTCAAAGGCTTCCAGTATACCCGCCCTAATTAACAAACCAGATGGAGCCGGTGACTAGCGAAAAGTCACTTGATCTCTTGTTCAGTACACACCTTCCCAACAACGCAGTCCTCCGTTTATTTCAAAGGAAGTAGTAAGCAAAAGGAAACTCCAACGGGCAGTAAATAGCTTCCTCCCATACAAATCTGCAGGTCCGGATGGAATCTACCTGGTAGAGATGAACGTGCTTACGGCATTCTCCAACCACGGCTTTTGATACTATTTTCATCCACCCTAGAATGGGGCTACTACACTATACTGGAGGGAAGTAAATGTTACATTTATACTAAAAGCAGGAAAAGCCTCAAACACAAGTGCAAAATACTACATACCTATCAGTCTCTCCTCCTTTCTTCTTAAGACGCTAGAAAGACTAGTGGACTTGTACATTCGCAAAAACCTACAAAAAAATTATGCTTCCGAAATCGCAACATGCTTACTGTAAGAGAAAATCAGTAGACACAGCTCTACACACGATGGTTGGAACCGTTGAAAAATCACTTGCCAACAACATAAAACCACTAGCCATCACCAATGCAAAGGTTAATAGTAATATAATACTTTGGATCAGACAAATTCAAGCAGGCTGATTCATTCGAAATTCGGCTGCTACCAGACAAAAAGGATAATAAAACGTGGCACAATTGTGGATACTAGTCTTAAACGAAATACTTCTATCCCTGGAGGCCCTGGCACTCTGGAGCGGGTGCAAAGTCATTGCGTTTGTAGACGATATTGTACTAGCAAATAGCGGAAAACATGTCCCAAAAATCAGAGATTTGATGGAAAGGCCTAGGCAAACTGACCGAATGGGTAGAGAACTGCGGGCTTGGAAGAAATTCGTCTAAAACGGAGCTATATTAATAGGTTCTTTTAATGCAGTCAAAAGACCGAAAAAAAATTATTTTTTTTACTTTTTTTAGTTTATTTTTGTGTCCAGTTACTTAAATTTTTTTATTTTGGTTTTATTTTATTCTTTTTAAATTACCCGCGGGCCCTAGTTGCAGTAGGAATCTACTTAACTTACATTTTTCTTAAGTATTGTATTATGCAACAACGCATAGAGCTTCTTTTATGTATTGTACAAGGTGGCGCAAGATTTATCATCCAATTTTGTTTTTGAATAACTTTTTTATTAAATAAAAAAGATGACTTTGAGTGATGGAAATCTTTATTTGGACCTTTACAATTTTTTTCTGTTATATGGAAGAGATAATATCCGTCCAGTGGCTAACGCCAGTGTTGATACACATTCGTACTCGTTTTATTGCATTTTCCATGACTTTACGCAAGATTTCCGGTGATAAATGTTCGTATTTCTGTCGAATATTCTCCTTGAGGGCTGAGAGTAAATAAAAGTCAATAAAAATTAATGAAAAATGAAAAAAAAAGAAAGAGAAAGAAAGAGAAGTCTGGGATGGTTAAGTCTGGTCCTGTTCAACAATGCACTGAATAATGCATCCAGCGCACTGGAAGACAGCGGTGGTGCAACCAATCCCCAAGAGGGGTAAGAACACCTCTAACCCGGCAAATCTCCGGTCGATAAGTCTCCTTCCGAGTATCAGCAAGGTCTTCGAGAGGGTGGTCCATGGGGCCCTGTCTAAATGGGTTGAGGGCAATAAAATCATCTCGGATAACCAATTCGGTTTCAGAGTCGGATGTCCAATGGAATAAATGCAAGAACCAGTGCACGGGTGCCTGTCTGATTGACTTGGAAAAAGCCTTTGACACCGTATGGCTAGAAGGTCTTTATTACAAGCTCAGTCGGCTGGGCATAAGTAAACCACTGCTATATATGATTTTTGACATGTTAACAGGTAGAAAGTTCGTTGTGAAAATTGCCAACGTGACTTCTACCCAAACATTTGATATTAACAACGGACTACAACAGAGTACGGTGAACTCGCCGATACTTTCCAGCATTTATTTCAGTGATCTGATAGCTTCTCTTCACCATTCAAAAGCGTATACGGACGATTTAATCGCGTACAGATCAGGTCCAACGATCGACGTCATTGTCACTCTCTTGCAGCGTGACTTCAAAAAATTCAGCAGTATTGTGATGACTGGAAGTTGAAAATCAACTGCCAGAAATCAGAAACTATTTTGTTCAGAACGCCTTTGTCTAGGGCCTCTCGAGATACTAGGAGAAACTGGCGCAAGTTCTTAATTTTAGGACCGGACGGGCGTCCACTGGCGAAACAAAGTTTGGTCAGATATCTTGGGATCGTGCTGGATCAGTATCTATATTTTGACAAACATGTAGATGCTGCTCTGTCAAGGGCCCGGGGCGCTTTCGCTCTGACAAGATGGCTGTTTCATAGCAGCCAACTTGATTCTAGGGTGAAGATAATCTGCTACATGGCCTTAATCAGGCCCATGGTTGCCTATGGATGTCCCGTCTGGTTCAATGTAAGAGCCAGCTTAATGGAAAGGATTCGGGTGTTTGAGAGACAATGTCTCAGGACTTGTCTCGGGTTACATAGGACACCCGAATCTGATTCCACGAAATTTTACCCGAACGAGGTCCTATACAATAGGGCCAGGATTGTACGAGTGGATAACTTCCTGATCAAACTGATTCGAAGCCACGTTGCGAGAGCAATGGCTTCGGTCAATAGCCTAATCTTCGGGGCTTACTACCCCAATGATTTATATCACGAGAGAGTGCGCCTTAAAGGCTTTGTCCCGCCAGAAGCATTATTCTATTTAGATAGATGTGGGCTAATCCAGGATAGATTGGCGGTTCCGCTAATCTTCCACGTGGGTCGCAATTCCGTGGAACGGCTATTCCTCTACGAACCCGATGTCGCGCTCAGTGAGCCCGAGCGCCTCAGGTTCTGTAGATCGGTCTCACGGCGGGATCGAGGAGACGTAGTCCGCCAACATCAACGCTTTTGGTGGCTGGGGGGAGCTGCGTCAGTGGACACTTCAACAGCTTCAGCCTCTTCAAGCCAGGGCTTGCCTAACACCAATGGCAGGCTTACATAGGCTAGGGTAGGGTAGGGTAGGTTAGGGTAGGATAAAACAAAAAAAGAATAAAAACCAAAAAAAAGTATAAACATATGTATAAAAATTAAAAAAAAAATAAATATATATACATACATATATATATATAAAGTACATATATATCTATATATTTAAAAAATTGTTGCAAGTTTTGGTGTGACTTTTTAACTCACGAACGGTCAAACCGAATTTGATCAAATTTTCAGGGTTTGTTTATATGTATGGTCGTGTAGATGGTTTATGTAAAGTTTGAACGAAATCGGTCTACGATTTCGTTATGACTTTTTATATCAACATCTGATTTTGACGTGGAAATCAACAGTTGTTCGGCGGTGCATTAATACATATTAGCATCTGATGATTTTCGGCCAACGTTGCCCATCATTCCCAGATCAACCCCAGCTTTGGTGGAATGTTGGATAAATGTACAGAAGTTATCGCTTGACATAAATTGTGTGTGCGTCTTCAAAATGATCCATCAGCAAATCAAAAATCCATTAAAATCATGTTTGGTTAAGAGAACGCGGAATTTTAGCACCAAAAAATGCAAATGTTAATGACATCAATTTTCAAATTCATCAGAAATTGCAAGGTGACTTGGTATAGTACAAATCCATTTATACCGCTACGAATAAGGAAGACGCGGTAAATTATCCGATTGAATTTTTGAAATCTTTCGATCGATCATACTTCGAAGTCTCAATTCACCAAAACTTTGCAATGGAACGAGACCTTCCGTGAAAAAATTAATGCCCAATTTGATCGAAGCAACAGTTCTCACCGGGAAAGCAAAAGGAAAAATTTTACTGATGCCGCGGATCACATTAATACCAACAGACATGCCATTTCAATTCAAACGTCTTCATTTCCCGTGCATTAATCCTTTGCTATGACCGTTAATAAAACTCAAGGACAAACGTTTCAAGTATGGAGTGAATTCGGAGAAACCGTGCTTTTCTCACGGACAACTATACATAGCATGTTCCAGAGTGGGAGCACCCAAAAATTTATTAATGCACCACACAATCAAGCAAAAAACGTTGTATACACTATTGTATTGAACTGATTAATTTTTTTTTTCGTTTTTTCCAAATAAAAAAAATAAAAGAAACCACTGAATTTGATTCAATGTTAATATTCATGTTTAGCGAAGCACGCCGGGACCCGTTAGAAAGGTATATGATTTTGATTTTTAACTATTATTGAACTTATTTCATTTTCAGTACTATGTATTAGTAAAAAACTTAATTGATTCTGAGGCGGTACGAAGTTCGCCAGGGCAGCTGGTTTATACATATACATATATGTATATTGTATATATACATATTACTTAAGTTAAAATAAAATAAGATATGTTTAGTTAGGTTTAGGTAGGTTTAAGTCTTATATAAATATATATAAAAAATTATCATATGCTAAGTTTTTGAAAAACAAATTTTTCTTAGCTTAAGTTAATCATAATAATGTTCATTGTAAGTTATTTATATGGTAGTCGAAAGGCATAGGTTAAAATTATACAGTTTGGTTTAGGTGTCCGCCTAGGGCCAGTAAGATTCCTAAATTTGGAAGGATAGTTAAGCTAGTTTGAAGCATTTTTGTCTAGGATAAGATAGATCTAAGAAACTATAAATAAAAATGAACTAAAAAAAAAAAAAAAAAAAAAAAAAATGGTTAAGTCTGGTGATCTTGCTGGTCATGCCAAAACGGGAGATTACGCGATCCAGAAACGCTTCCTTCACAATATCCATTGTGGCTCGTGTTGTGTGGTTGCACCGACTTGTTGAAACCAAATTTTCACCAAGCCCCGCTCATTCGGATTCCGGCAGTATTGTCGATGGCGTCCTCAAAAAAATACGCCCCAATCACTCCTCCCGCGAGAACGCCGCACCACACAGTGGCTTTAAGTGGATGAAATGGCTCTTCGTGCATCACACACGGAAACGAAGATTTTGGTTATTGACATATCTACAAGTGGAAATGCGCCTCGTCGCTCATGATGATTTTCGACAAAAAATCGTCCTCTTCGAGGCATCTTAAGGATGCCTTGACAGTAATTCACACGCGACTGACAGTCACCAGGCATTACTTGTGCACTGTTTGTACTTTGTACGGCAACATCTGTAAGTTTTTCACTAATATAAGCTGTAGGGTCCGTCTGGTTATGCCCAATTGCGTGACCCGTCGTCTGGTTGATGTTTCTTCGTTCTCAGCGACATCGGTAGCCACAGCCGCGATATTCTCGGCCGATCGACTATTCCGGTGGTGGCCATGTCCTGCATCGTATCCTATGGTTCTAGTCTGTTCAAGTCGAGTCGCTAAGCGGAATGTTTGCCCAGTTGGCGCGACACGAATAGGAAATCGATGTCGAAATTCACGAAATTCCACCGACCGATTAATGGTCAAAAAAACCGACACAATTATTCCACGCTCTTGCAAATTATAGCGCTCCATTGCTTATTTGTTTGTATACTGCAGCTGTCTAGTTTACTAATGTCAAACATGATTGAGGTACGACGCTATGTGCAAAAATTGTAACATTTTCAGATAGGGTGATTCATTTTGCGCCACCTAAAAACGCCTGAACAGATCTCCACAAATTGTAGCGAGGAACCATTTCGATCACAGGAGAAACAGGCAAACAAACACTACAAATTTATAGCACCCCTCTTTTTGCGTCGGGGGGTAAAAAAACACTAAACTGGAAATATGTATATGCAGATGGGTTCAGGACAGGCCATGGTTTTGGTGCCGGTGTCTATGCGCCGACCCTAAAAATCAGCCGATCTTTCTATTTTAAGTTAAACTAACGGTAATTTGTGAGGCCGCTGACTGGCTGTCTGTGAGATCGATGAAAAATAGGGACAAGTTCATCTACACAGGTAGCCAAGCGGCAATAAAAGCATTCGAATAACCAATAATAAGATCAAAATTAGTCAGGCACTGCCGCACGTCTCTCAATGAGATATCGAGCAGATGCGCTGTAACATTGTGCTGGGTATCTGGGCATAGTGATATACCAGGTAACTGTGAAGCAGACGCACTAACCAAAATAGGCACCGCAGTGAAGGTCTCGACTTCGAAATGGGAATGTACCCATCAATGGAAACGCAAAAATTATAATATCCCGAAACAAGCACTGCAGCAGGCAAATGAGAGATGACGTGTCCTTGAAACATGCAACTACGCGAGACAAACCTGGCCAGGTATAGTCGAAGTAAAACCAAAAGCCTGCTAAAAATACACGTATATAAGCAGCCTTTAGGAAAACATGCCTCTAGATTAGGACTGCCATATAACGACAATTACAGTAGGTGTCATGATGTCATGCTCATCTCCTAAGCAATTACCATACCCTAGCCTTCTCAAGACGGTGATTCCTTGGAGAATATTCATTTAATGAACTAACTGATCTATCTGAAACGGAAATCAACACATTATCGAATTTTATCTAACACTCACTGGTTCCAAGAGTAGCGGTGACCAAGCCGATTCGAGTGGTAGCACAACGGACCGATCTTGGTCTAAGTGGTCCCCACCGCTTGATAGAAAGAAGCCACTTAAAATAACCTAACCTAACCCTATGTTGTAAAGTGACATGGTGTGATGCACAAACAATTGGTTCATTTTAAAATGCCAAGAAAACGTTCTTATGTTTGAGTCTCGATCTCAGATCATACCAACCGCCCTCCGGTGGCTAGGGATGGAGAATACTTTGAATAATACTGTGTTTTTAATTCAATTGTGTTTAATTCAAGACGTCGCCCTGCCTTATTTTTATACAAGAATGTTAAATTGGATGAGGTAGAAAGAAGTAGAAAAAAATTTAGAAATTAAGTAAAAATGTAACTTTAAGCAAATATATCTATGAAAATGAATCAATATTTTGTTGGTCAATAATTTCAATCTGAAGTTACGATAATTTAACTATGAAAAAATATTTTTTTAAAATGTTTTTTTATTAACGACTTGAAAGTTAGCATTTTGTCTATTGGAGTGCTTCTTTTGTTCTGTTGTCTGGCGCAAAAAGAAATAATTGTGATGATTTTCCGACACGAGAACAGGCGACGTATAATTGACCATGTGAAAAGCGTGAACTTTCCAGATTAATGCCGCAGACACTCAACGACTGCCCTTGTGATTTGTTTATCGACATTGCGAATGCAAGCTGCACTGGAAATTGCAACCGTTTGAAGGTAAATGGCATGTCGGTTGAGTCGGTTGAAATCATCGGAATGCGTGGGATTAAGACATCTCCTCCTTTGTATTGCCCTTTAAGAGTTGTAACTTCGATGACGTTGTTCATTCGTTTTTTCATCACAAACCGAGTACCATTACGAAGACGTGGGCAATTCCAGTGAGTTTAAAAATTCCTTTAGAGAGTGAACGACATCATCTTGGCTGGTAACGGAACCAATTGATTTATTTGATTTGATCAGTTCGTCAGGAATTTAATTTTAAATATGGAAATTTATTTCGTTGACATCAACGTTTTTTGCAGCCAATATAGCACGTTCGCTCAACCAAACACAATTTTTGTAGTTTTGAGCTATATTCTCTTCTATGTTCATCTTCTCGATGATCCTAGTTTTGGATTTGACGAAGTGACAAAAATCGAAAGAGAATATTATGCATCCACACGAAAGGTCAACAGGAATTTTGCGGTTGCCAATGCCCAGCAATTGTTTTGAAAAAATCTCTCTAGGTTGGTCGTTCTGCAATTCAACACGCATATTCAAAGTTAATTTGATATACTTCAATAAAACAGACGACTTTAAACGTTTATTAAGTTCATCGGATGCGTTGATTGTGGACTCAGAGGGAAATCACCTGCTGACAGAATCACCGCACCACCAAACCGGTTTTGATTGTTTCGTAAATCTTGAATCGTTCGGTCTAATGCCTCAACGATTTTTTATGAGCCATTGTACATTCATCCCAGACTATCAATTTGCATTGCTGTAACACTTTGGCCATTGCAGAGTTCTTCGAAATGCTGGAAGTTGGAGTTTCATTTATTTGCATGTTCAATGGCAATTTGAGTGCCGAATGAGCTGTCTGACCGACTTCCAAGAGTGTAGCTGCAATTCCTGAAGAAGCACTTGCTCTGTTCTATTTTGCGATCGAATCGTTGCCAAAATCAATGAAACTAAAAATGTTTTTCTGGTTTCTCCGGAAGCATCCAAGAAAACAATTCCATCGTTCACCACTTTTATGAGTGTATCGTACGCATATTTTTATTGCTGATTCAATAGAGAAACATATCTTTGAACTGTTTCTCTCAATGTCATCAAATTGTATTCTGTTTCGCGCTTCAATTATTCATTAAATGCGTCCTGCAATCCCCCAATATTAGGTGCTGTCATTCCTAATGGAGTTAATATCCTGTTGGTGAGCATGATGCACAGGTCCTCAATTACAATCAATGCTCAATTGTGCGCACTCGGTGTAAGGTTGAGCAGCAACCAGTTAACTTTTTTAAACTGTTGCGAACATTAAAAAAGGAAATTGTCAAATCGGTTCAACCATTTTCAAGTTATGGAGTCACCAAGGAAATATAGATAAGCTTTAATATACATATATAGATAAAACGTTACGAAACTAATTGTAACCCCGACAGCAGCGCTAGAAGTCATCACGGACCTACCACCCGTACGCCTCCAACTTAAACAAGAAGCAATGATATTCGCCCATAGACTTATCGCGGAGGATGACTCTAATTCTAGGCTTTTTTCATCCTGACATTCTTAATCCTAAAAATACCCCAGATAGATAATTCTCTTCCAGGGTATAACTTCAGCCAAAACTTTAAGGTCACAATTCCCTCCCGACACACCTGGGAGCAAGAAAATAACGGTGGAGATCAAAGACATTGATGAGGTTAACACAAGGAGCGACATCTGCAGGGCGATTAACTCCCAATTCGGCATGGAAGTTAATGAGGCCGATGTACTTAGCCTAAGAAAGCCTACGGAGGCACCCAAGCTGCAACCTTAAACCTTCCAGTAGGTAGGTAGGTAGGAGTGGCCGCCTGATATCAAGATGCCAACCCCAATTAGCGCTTATGCGCCGTTTTGATGCCACCACTCAGTGAGCTAGTGTGCTATTATTGGAGTTTCATATCCATCCTGTGGAATTAAGGAATTTGATGATATTACAGAATCCTATTTCCCTGAATTCTGATAGGTCTTCGAAGGAGATTTTGCCGAGTAGGCGCTGACTGGTTCTAGCTAGAGCCGGACATTCACAGAGGAAATGGGTGAGAGTTTCCTTTTCCAGTGGGTTCTTGCAACTTCGGCAGTAGGTGTTGAATGGGATGCCTAACATAGCAGCGTGGGTACCGACAGGCCAGTGGCCAGTACAGATGGCTACAATTCTGACAATCTCTTGTCGGGGTCTGTTAGTTAGGTCGAGGGTTCTTTTCCTGTTATAGGAGGGCCATGTTTTCCTTGATATGACGCAGTTGCTAAGACTGCACCATCTGGAGTTCGCCCTCGAGAGAAAGTGTTGTAGAAGGTTTGCCTTGACCAGTCTGATGGGGGGAGTACTGCCTCCGCCAAAGAACAGTCGAGGGAAGAGCCGTGCCTTGCTAAAGCGTCAGCCTTTTCGTTTCCCTCTATTTTGCTGTGGCCAGGAACCCAAATGAGAGTAATGTTGAAATAGTCTCCTGCACAGCTGATTTCATCCTTACACTGTGCAACTAATTTGGATTTTATGGAGTGAGAGTCGATTGGATAGCTGATTGGCTATTAATATATATATTGACATCTCTCTTGGTAATAGGATAGCGCGTGAGTAACTTGCAAGCTTCCTTAATCGCTAGTATTTCCGCTTGGAACACGTGGCCGAGTCTGGAAGTCGCAACGATTTGGAGATATTCAGTTGCGCTGAGAAGATACCCGAGCCAACCCCACACTCCATTTTCGAACCGTCGGTGAAAAAAGCTACCTGATGGTTCTCAGAGTGCAGTCCCTGTTTCCATGCCATCCTGGATGGGAAGTGGACATGGGCGGCTTTATTTGGGTTGTGTATGGGTGTCGTGAAATCGGTTGCAGTCGTGGCCAGGTCACAGGCTGCATTATATCTGATGAAGAGGTCCAGAGGGAGGAGGTTTAGGAGTACGTTAAGTGCCTCGGTCGGAGTAGACCGAAGGGCACCGGTTACCCCGATACTGGCCGATCTCTGTACTCGGCTTAGTTTTTTGATGTTGTATGCCTTACTTAGGGCAGGCCACCATACGAGCGCTCCGTAGGTGAGGATGGGGCGGATGACAGCCGTGTAGGTTCTGCTACAGGCATAGAAAGCGACACATGCTTTCCGTATCCGATGTTCAATGTTTATCTTCCAACTGAGCTTGGGGTCTAGGATAATTCCTAGGTATCTAGCCTCGGAAGACAAGGAGAGTGACTGGTTGTTGAGTCGAGGGAGATTAAAGGCCGGTATCTTATATTTGGTGGTAAACAGCATCAGTTCTGTTTTACTCGGATTGACGCTAGGACGCATCTTGAGGCCCAGGCGCTTAGCTTAGTCAGAGCTCTCTCTGAGATTTCGCTAATTACCGAGGGAAACATTCCCGATACTAGGATGACCGCCTTTATTCCGATTCTCTCGAATTCTTTCAAAATTTTATCGATAACCAAGAGCCATAGTAGAGGCGATATTACCTAACCTTGGGGTGTGCCTCTATCTACGGTCTTAACTATAGTGGTGTTGCCCATCTGGGCCTGAATGATCCTAGTTCTGAGCATGGATATGATCCATCTGCTAACAAGTCCCTCTACCCCTGCCGTGGTGAGGGCTTCTTGGATCGATTCAGTGTGAACGTTGTTGAAAGCACCTTCTATATCTATGAAGGCAGCTAAGGTAAATTGTTTATGGTGGATGGATTTTTCGATTGTCTGCAGGACTTCATGCAGGGCGGTCTCAGTGGACTTGCCTTTAATGTAGGCTTGTTGGGACTTCGAAAACTTTGTGTTTCCTAGGGAGTCGCGGATGTGCCTGTCCAAGATGCGTTCGAGGGTCTTCAGGACGAAGGATGTGAGGCTGATAGGTCTGAAATACTTTGCGGATTCTTCTCCAGGCTAGGGGGATGTAGTTGAGTGTCAGCGAACTTCGATAAATCACCGTTAGCCAGGGTATAACCTTGCCCAAATTCTTTTGTAGCATTATAGGAAATATCCCGTCAAGTCCCGGTGACTGCTGCTGATGGCCCAAGATATATTATCGGGGTTGATGATCAAATTAGCATCGTCCGTGGTGTGTGCTGCGTGTGATGAGGGACCTGCGTAGTAGTCCCGTAGTCTTTACATCCGGGGAAGTGGGTGTACAAGAGAAGTTCCAGGGACTCTTCTGTGGAAACTGCCCAAACACCGTCGTTACGTCTAATGTAGGATGGATTCTGGTGTTGTTTGGATAGGATTTTGCCCAGCCTGGCAGCATCCTTTAGTGTTTCGATTGACTGGCAGTACTCTGACCACGCCTGAGCTTTGGCTTTGCTAATGGCCTTTTTGTAGAGTTTAAGGCAGTCTTTGTAGGGTTTCCAGTATTTGTGTCTGTGGCAGATGTTGAAGAGGTCTCTTGTCATTTTCCTTAAAACGGAGAGATCCTCATTCCACCACGGTGGGAAGGTTTTTTTGCTGTGCTTAACTGGGCACGAAACTTTGAAGGCCGTGACCATGGCCTTCCAGTAGAGAGTGGAAACAAAATCCTGCAATCGGGTAAGGTGAAGATTGGCTGGGTGGTTTGCCCCATATGCATGCGCAGGACTCTGACCAGATGCTTCAGATGCCTCGAGTTGGGACACACAGCTCGTCTGTATACGTGCGAATAGGACCGCTAAAAAAAATGTAGAAAATGCGGAGAAGAACGCCACATTGCTAACATATGTATGTGTTAAACAAGCTACATACATATGTGCTTTTGGTGCAAAGTTACCAGACCCGAAAACGCAGATCATATAGCCGGCAGCAGCAAGTATCCGGTATTCCGTAAAGCACTGTCACAAAAACCATAATGTAAGTAATTCAAATAAATCTAAATCACTGCGCAGCCGCACAAGACCTGCTGGCACAGACGATACACGAGAGAAAAGTAGATGTAGCGGTTATAAGTGAACCGTACAAATTCTTGGACTGTAGCAGCTGGACAAACGACAACACAAAGACAGCTGCAATCTGGGCCTGTGGAAGGCATTCAATGCAGGAAATAGGTCAACCGATAAATTACTTCGTAACCGCCAGGATAAATGGAATTCACTTTTATAGCTGTTATGCTCCTCCGAGGCTATCATTGGAAGAATTTGATCGCTTGTTAGACAATATCACAACGGACGCAAGTGGTACATAGGTTGCCTTTTATATTTCGGGATTTGGCAACCCCGGTGTTGCAATCTGTCAACTGACAGCTCTATTGTAAAGTTGGACATTTTTGAGGTTATACTTACTCAGAACGTTTTGACATACGAGCGATATTTGTGTTTTTTACAGTACATTATGTTAAAGATCCCAAGAAAAACGCGTCCGTTTGGTTTCTGATCTTTATTAGGACTAAACAATATAATAAAAGGATGCATAGAAGAAATGAATGAGAAAAGAGTGTAAGAGCAAATACATGTCTTCATTAAGGGAGGAGAATATTTATGAATTCTCTTTAACACTTCCACTTTCATTAATATTCGACTGTTACGTTATTGATGGTTAAATTATTATACGAGTACTAGTTTAATCTTTTACATCAAAATTCTAACATTTCAAATTTTCTTAAAAAATACTTCTTTTAAAATTCAATCAAAAAAATATTCATAATACATAAAGAAGTTATGTCATCGGTAGAACACCAATCATTTTCCGCATTATTTGAAAACGTTCCTTAGGTAGAGCTTTGGTAAAGATGTCGGCTTTCTGCAACTGGGATGAAACATGCTCGATTTCAAAAGCATTTTCAGCATACTTGTCCCGGATGAAGTGGTATCTAACATCAACATGTTTTGTTCTCTTGTGGAACTCTGGGTTCTTTACCAGTTTGATAGCGCTTTCGTTGTCCAGGTAAAGTTTTATGTGCTGGCAATGAACATGGAGATCTTCAAATAGAAGCTTTAACCAAGAGATCTCTTTCACCGCTTCAGCAGCCGCGATGTATTCGGACTCTGTCGTCGAAAGCGCTACACAGCGCTGTTGCTGAGAGCCCCAGGAAATAGGACCATCACCGAGGAAACAAATATATCCACTTGTAGATCGCCTGGTTTTATGATCCCCTGCATAATCTGCGTCACTGTAAGAGTCAAAACTAAATTGAGATATTGAACTAAAACCGATACCATAGTGTTGCGTTCCCTTTACGTATCGTATAATACGTTTTAAGGCCTTGACATGAACTTCTGCTGGATTTTCCATGTATCTGCTGACTACGCCTAGGGCAAAAGATATGTCGGGTCTGGTACCAATAGCTAGATACATAAGGCTACCAACTGCTGCTCTGTACGGAAAGTTGCTGTCCCTTGGGCCGTCGTCATCAACATTTTCAAAGCTCGTCGTAACCGCAGGTGTTGAAACAGCGTTCGCGTTCGCCATGCCGAATTTTGAAACTATTTTATCCGCAAAGCTCGCCTGATTGATGAATATGGTACCATCAGCTTTTCGGTTAATCTCTAATCCAAGAAAGTATTTCGCCTCGTAGACCTTAACTGCGAAATCCTTCATCAGAAAGTTAATCACCTCCGTAATTCTGTCTTCATCAACTGCAGTGATTATACCGTCGTCAATGTAGATCGCCAGAACAATGTCATTTCCATAGAAGACACATGGATCAGCTTTTGACATTTCCAGTTGGAAAGATCGAAGAAATGATGAAAATTGTTCGTTCCAGACTCGTGATGCCTGTTTAAGTCCATAGAGGCTCTTAAGAAGTTTACAAACACGCCCTGTTCCGTCATCGAAACCTTTTGGCTGCTTCATAAAAATATTTTCTTTGAGGTGACCATTTAAGAACGCTGTTGTGATTTCGAACAGTTTGATTTTGTATCCTTTCGAAGCTGCCAAACGAAGAACTGTTCGAATCGATGAAAATCTAGCTACTGGACTGAATGTTTCTTCATAGTCGATGCCTTTCACCTGAGAGAAACCTCTAATCACTAGCCTGGCTTTGAAACGGGCTGGCTCATTTGTACTGGAGCTTTTGATTTTATATACCCATTTGTTATCGATAATCTTTCGGTCGTTTGGTGGTTGTACTAGTTCCCAAGTCTTATTTTCTTTAAGAGCTCCCATTTCTGCCTTCATCGCTTCCTTCCACTTGATCGAATCCTTGGACTGCAATGCTTCTTCAAAAGTTGTGGGCTCCACGGATTCGGCTATAAAGGCACAGCCTGCTAATATGACCGAAGCAAGATCATGTCTAGACTTTGCTGAGCTTCTCAAACGATCCTTAAGCGGAACTTCACGGACATTATTCACATCTTGGTCTTCAGATGAATAAAATGAGCTTTCATCACCGTCTGCACCGCAGTCTACATCACCACCTGTATCGCCAACTGCGTCGCAACCTGCATTACCACCTGTGTCATTGAGAAAATCGGAAACGGCAAAGTTTTCTTTATGCTCCACAGCACCATCAAGAAAACCAGGATTAATTACAGCACCAACCGAAACTGGAGCAGTTTTGGGAAAAATTACGTCACGACTAACCTTTATTTTATTTGTACCTGGGATCCATATTCTGTATCCTTTAATACCTTCAACGTATCCAACAAATATACCTTTCTCGGACTTCACATCCCATTTTCGCCTTTTTTGTTCAGGAATGTGAATGTAACATACCTCTCCGAAAACTTTCCAATCAAGGCAATTCGAAAAGCGTTTACCAGTCCATAGCTCAAAAGGTGACTTTCCATTATTATTCAAAGATGCCCGGTTTATAATAAAAGCAGCAGTGCTGACTGCCTCAGCCCAGAGTTTGAGTGGCAATCTCTTCGCATGTATCATTGTTCTGCCAGCTCCCACTAGGGTTCTCATTTCTCGTTCTGCCTTACCATTTTGTTGCGGGCAATAGGGCACCGATGTTTGATGTGCAATGTTGTATTTTTGTAGTAGGTTCTTGAAGTCCCGGTTTAAAAATTCAGTTCCATTATCACTTCTTAATGTTTTTAAATTGTAGCCTGTTTCCGTTTTTAATTTCTTTATATATTCCTCAAAGTAGAGATAGACCTCATTTTTACTTTTTAGAAAATATACCGCGCGATAATTAGAAAAGTCGTCCTTGAGAAGTAGGAAATACCGAGAATATGATAGCGATGGATGTTGCATGGGCCCGCACAAATCAGCGTGAACGAGTTCACCTGGTACACTTGCTATATTTTCGCTTCTGTAAAATTTTAATTTTGATTGTTTTCCAAAAACACACGCTTCACAGAAGAAATTATCTGAACCAACAACAGGTATATCTACGTTGATTAAAAAGTTCGATATCACTCTCGCGTTCTGGTGGGCTAATCGTTCATGCCAAATTTTTAAACTTTCTGCTTTGGTTGCAGCCACATTAGCACACGAATATTTAATTTTGAAAATCATTCGAAACAAAAATCTCTCGCGCACTCCCATTGCCACAATGTTGTTGCCATCCAACAGTTTACATTTCTCGCGATTGGACACTAAACGAAGTCCCTTATCCAAAGCAGAATTAGATGAAAATAAATTTACTTGTATGTCCGGCACAAACAACACATCTTTTAAGTATTTTTCCAGCCAAGTTGAACCGTTGAACGAAAAGATATGCACATCGCCACGTCCGAATGCTTTTATTAATTCCCCATTACCAACGCGTACATTCTGGGGTTGATCAAACTCACAGTACGTTGAAAATAGTTCTTTGTTATATGTCATATGATCCGTTGCCCCTGAATCTAAAAACCAACTTTGAGTATCATCATCCCTTTTACCCAATAGTGTGGATATGAACGCATCGTTTGTCTTATTCGCATGCTTTCTCTTTGGGCAGTCTCTCTTCCAGTGTCCTGGTCTCTTACAGAGAAAACATTTACCACCACCATTGCCACTTCTGTTATTTCTCATGGCGTGGGGTAAGTTTTGTGTGAACCTTTTTCCTTTCTCTGCCATGAATGCGTTTTGTTGATGTGTTGATGGATGAAGCGACAAACGGGTCTCCTCTATAATGAGGCGGCTTGTTAAATTTAACAATGTACGATCAGAAATAACCGTTGACTCCCATGCTGTATGGAAATGTATGTATTTGTCCGGTAGCGTCATCAGAATTTTCGTGATCAACATGCTTTCCGATACCGTTTCACCCAAGTCGCACAACTGTTGAGCGATAAACTCCAATTTTGAGATATGTGTCGCAATATCATCCATCTCATCTTTTGTGAAGGCATAAAATTTCTGCTGGAGCATATGTATGTTGGTTTGGGATTTTTGTTCATAGACAGATTCTAATTTAATCCACATCTCCCGTGCGGATTTACAGTTCACTATATGTGTGAGTGGCTGCTGACCAACGGCGGTCACGATAACCTTTTGTGCCTTTACATCCGCTTTTAAAAAATCTTTGAAATCTTCATTAGTTTCATCTGTTGGCTTTTTTAATACACCACTTACAACACTATAAAGATCACTGGCTTGCAAAATTATTCTTATTTGGAATTTCCAAGTAACCCACTGCTCCGCCGTTTGCAGCTTCTCAATTCTATATTCAGAGTCCATTTTTAATACGCAAAAAAAAACGATTACTACCCTAAGACGCGTTTACACCACCTTTTTTGATCTGAAATGTTAATTTCCGCGGTTTCTTCGCAATTAATTATTTCCAAAAAAACTGTTCGGTGCACCGTGTGCCTGGGCCCATAACCTGTTAAAGATCCCAAGAAAAACGCGTCCGTTTGGTTTCTGATCTTTATTAGGACTAAACAATATAATAAAAGGATGCATAGAAGAAATGAATGAGAAAAGAGTGTAAGAGCAAATACATGTCTTCATTAAGGGAGGAGAATATTTATGAATTCTCTTTAACACATTAAAAGATTTATCTCGGCCCAAAAATGGAATTAAATCGTGAACATTTTCGTTTATTTTTTACAACTTTCGACGTGGATTAACTCAGCAACAGTGCATGGATGAACTTAATTTAATTTTTGGCGATGAAGCTCCATCAAGGACCAGTGTTTACGATGGTATGGTGAATTCAATCGTGGTCGTAGTTCACTCCAAGACGAATTTCGTGAAGGTCGTCCAAAATGTCATGTGACCTATCGTGAGATTGAGACAACCTTAGGCATTAGTGGGACCAACATACATTCAATATTGCATGAACATTTGATTGTCAAAAAATTTGTTCGCGTTGGATCCCACACAATTTGTCAATCGCTCAAAAAAAGGCTCGTGTCGATTGGTCGAAAGAAATGCTTAAAAAATACGATCGCGGTGCTTCGAAACACGTCTATGACATCGTGACAGGTGATGAATCGTGGATTTACGCGTATGAGCCCGTAAACACCCAATTGTAATTGCTGGAGACTTCAATGCTTGGTCCACAGAGTGGGATAGCAGACACACGAACCAACGGGGAAGAGTCCTTTTGGAAACGTTTGCGCGTCTAGGTGTAAATCTGGTTAATACAGGTGTTTCAAGCAGTTTCCCCAAAGCCGGTAGGTCGTCAGTAGTCGATATAACCTTTTACGAAAAAAACAACATGGAGAGTGAGCGAGGACTATACCCACAGCGTTGGTGGTCGCTCAGTCAGCGTCCAAACCAAACAGGACCCAAGTGGTAGGACTTCCCCTTTGATAACGATGTCTTTGAAGAGATCCTAAGAGGCGTGACCGTGGATAACGGCGCATCCGCGCTGGCGATCTCCAAGCAGTTGAAGCAGGCGCTAACTGTAGCATGTGATGCAGAGATGACCAGGAGAAAATCCAGCAAAAGGGGCTGTCCATGCTACTAGTGGAACGAGGATATCCAAAGGCTAAGAGCAATTTGTCTCAGAGCGCGAAGGAAATCCCAACGATCCAGAAACAGGCCAGATTTCCAAGAGCGCCTTCTCCAATTTAAGTAAGCGAGATGTGAGCTGGCGAAAGCTATAAAAGAAAGCATGGCAAAGTGCTTCAAAAAATTCAGTGAGGAGGCCGATATAAATCCGTGGGATAAGGCATATAGAGTGGTTACCAAAAGGGTGAGAAATAATAGGGGTCCGCCGATAACAAACTCGGAAATGCTCACCCAAATAACACCTCTTTCCAGGGGGTCAATCGCTCACTAGTAGCAGCATGGCAAGGGTCGGCACAGAGGAGATCCCTCTAATTACTCTAGAAAAGCTATACAAAGCTGTCTCTAAGGTGAAAAACAGCAAAACACCCGGGCCTATGGCATTCCAAATAAGGCCCTCAAAATGGCCAGGCCAGACACTTTCCAACACATTCTGGGGAAATGCCTACAAGGGGGAGTCTTTCCCACACAGTGGAAACTGCAGCACTTGGTACTACTGCCTAAAAGTAAAAAGCCACCTGGAGAACCGTCTTCGTATCGCCCAATTTGTCTATTAGACACACTAGGTAAGATACTGGAACGAATTATATATGGTATGTTACTGACGGTAGCGTAAGCTAATAGTGTACTGTCAAACAACCAGTTCGGCTTCAGAAAAGGACGATCAACGGTCGACGCAATAGAATTCGTGGTAAACCTGGCCGCAGATGCCCAACAAGGAAAGAGGTGGAGAGGAGGAGAAAAGAAATATTGTGCAGTAGTTACGCTGGACGTTAAAAATGCTTTTAACTCAGCGAACTTGATGCACATACAAATGTCCCTAATTGCCATGGGTACCCCTCCCTGTCCTTGGACCCCTAATGTGGAACATTATGTATGATGGCGTTCTACGACTAGCACTCTCTGTACAAATTACCGGCTTTGCTGACGACATTGCCATTGTCACAGTGGCCAAACATATAGAGGAAGTGGAGATTACCACGAACATAGCCATCTCTAAGGTGAAAGATTGGCTGGTAAGTGCCGGCCTAGACGGGGGGACAGGGGCTGTGCTCATAACCAGCCGCAAGAAGGTGGAACATGATTAGGCTTAAGAAATCGGTGAAGTAAGTAGTGGTTATGCTTGATAACAGGCTCTCCTTTAGGGAACACATAAGGAATGGCAGCGTTCAGTTCTACTATACACTGCTCCGATATGGGCTGGTGCACTCGCAGGCAGATAACTGAAACGAATGATGACGTCAGTTTATAGACTTTGCGCGATAAGAACAATCAGCGGATTCAGCCCAATTATTTACACGATCTAGAGCGTACTGTAGTTTGACATTTCAAGCGTTTTACCCGTTGCCAGAATGGCAGTATCACTTGCAAACGTTGCTAGCACAGTGCCTTCTGTCTGTGGTATGTCATGAGTGTAAAGTAAGTATAACAGCGGGCCTAAAACACTACCCTGCGGTACACCGGCCGTTTACGTTTTTGGCTCGGAATATTCATTTCCGTGCTTAACACGGAAGAGTCTGTGTGATAAGTAGGATCTTAGAATATTATATAGCTGTCCTGGTAGAACAGGTCGTAGTTTGTACTCCAAGCCTTATAAAAGGCTTGTGAGATGTCATGTTGAACAAATTAACTTTTGTTCTAGCGCTTTTTCAATTACATCAGTTATTCGATGTACTTGATCTATGGTGGAATGCTTGCTTCTGAAACCAAACTGATGATCCGGTAAGAGACCTTCAATAATTGGCTTAAGTCGATTAAATAGAATTCTCTCGAATACTTTGGAGATGATCGGTAGAAGAGAAATAGGTCTATACGACGTTACTTCAGTCGGTGGTTTCCCGGGTTTCGGAACCATGATTACTTCTGCGACTTTCTATTGGCTTGGAACATGTTCTAATCTACGTGCCGCATTTACGAGAAAGAGAATGGCAATGCTTTAAGAATTTCTTCCGTGATTAAGTCGTAACCAGAAGCATTCGACTTAAACGATTTTACTACTTTTTTAACTTCCGAGAGCACTGCAGCCTGTACTCGGTAGTCCGTTTCTGTATTCAAGCGATTGTCGTTATCCTGCACCGGTTGGCCCTGGATGGGTTTAAAAGTATCTTCAAGGTAACTGGCGAAAATGTTTTTTTTTTCCTTATCTCCCTTTGCCCATTCGCTTTCCTTTTCTTCCAAAGCGAGTAATATGATTCTTTCTCTGAAGTCAAGTTTTGTAGGTAAATGCCGATACGCTCATTCTTGTAGTCTTTAATTGCCTTTTTGAGCGAAATATACAAATGGTTTAATCGGGTTTTATCCAGCGGCGCGCGAGCTTGTTCCCATCTTTTCCGCACTTTCCGATTTTCGTTCACCATTCGTCGTATTTCCGGCGGATACGATAAATTTAGACTGACCGGAATTTGATCTTTGTGTGGAGTACTGTTCGATGCCGCGTATTGCTTGGCCAAAACGATCAACTTCGACTTCTATCGGCCAATCCATGCATATAGGCTCTGCTAGTGATACATATAAACAAAATCTCATCTAACTAGTATAATGACAACAAGAGCGCTATAGAAAACCAAAAGTCCAGAAAAACTTATGATGGAAAACCTATATAGTAACACTGACATCGATTTTAGGGTAATGAATAGTTTTACCGGTATAGATGCAGAGTTTGTAAAAAATATGAATTTTTGTTGTGTGTGTTTTAATATTAGATCAATAAGAAAGAATTGGAATATTTTTCGAGCAGAAATTGAATGTTTTTTGAAACATATGTATATGTAGATATCATTGTTCTAAGTGAAATTAACGAAAAAGAAGATGAAAATGAATTTTATTATATTAATGGATTTAATACTGAATTCTATAATAGAAAAAAAAGAAAAGGTGGAGGAATTGCAGTATATACCTTAGGGTGTCCCAAAAAAGTCGACTTTGAAAATCTACAGGTCTTACCCCCTAATATTGTACCTAGTACTCTAAAAGTTACATAAAATCCAAAACCAGCTCGATCAGACATTGCTTACCCGTGCCGACTTGTGGCCACTTACCGCTCCCGCCCTGACTTCGCTTCTCACGCTTCTCACTCAGTCACCACCGAGTTATTGTCAGTGAATGTTGTATTGTGTCATTATTTTTGTGATGTCTTACGGATTACGCAGTGGAGATAATAACATTTTTTTAGTGGGCAGAACTAGCCATCAAATATATATGTATAGAGGAATTTAAAAATAACTTATATAATCTTGTTGATATTGCTCATTCTGATGCACTAAGCATGATGAAATTAGAAGAAGATAAAGATTTTCTTTTGCGTCAAAGAGAACCAGGACGAAAAGGCTGCCTTTTGGGGGTTTATAAAAAGATGAGTGCCAAAGAAAAAATACAGGAACAGAAAGACAAAAAGGCAATTTAAATTTGGCATCTACTTCTACTGATCTATGCTCTATATTTTCGTCTGACAACGAAGAATGTGATAGTTCTTCAAGTGATTTTAAGACTGAGACCACCAATGGCTTACTGACGGGAGATAAAATTAAGAAAAATAAATCAGACTTTATGACGGAAAAATTGCTTGCTACGCTAGGCAGATGCCAGATGAGTGTTCGTGACTCTGTGTATGTCATTCAAGCTGTAATTGAGGCTTTAGGATATAAACAAATTATCTTACAATTAGTCGGTCTACGATTCAGAGAGCTCGAGAGAAGTTTAGAAAAGAACGAGCTGACGCAATCAAATCTGCGTTTAAAACAAATTTTCCTAAATTTTTATCATTGCATTGGGACGGTAAGTTAATGTCGGCTATGAATGTCCGAGACCCAAAGGAAGAGCGATTACCGATAGTTATCACCTACGAAGAAAAGGAGTAACTAATCGGGATTCCAAAACTAATAAACTCATCTGGAAAAGAGCAGGCACTGGCAATTTGGGAATCTATTAAAGATTGGCAATTGGAGGACAAAATACAAGTCATATGCTGTGACACGACTGCATCAAAAACTGGCCGAATTAACGGAGCAGCAGTGTTGATAGAGCAAAAGTTAGAAAGGGGCCTAATGTTTTTTCCTTGTCGTTATCATATATGTATATGAATTATTTTTATGTTGTGCACTTGAAGCTAAAATTCCCCAACCAAAAACTAGTCCCGAGAGCCCTTTATTCAAAAGATTTAGGGAATCCTGGAATAGCATTAATAGTAAAAACGTACTGAACGGCCAAGAGTGTATTAATTCTTGGTTTATTAGGGAAGAACTAGATTCACTATTATTAGCATTAAAAGCCTATTGGCAAAATAAAAAAAAGCGAGGTGATTCACTAGAGTTAATAGAATTAGCAATACTTTTCCTGGGTGAAAATTTAGAGAAAAATATTAAAATTCGACCACCAGGTGCAATGCATCATGCCCGATGGATGGCTCGAGCAATATACATATGCTCCTAAGATATATCTTTTAAGAGCGGAATTCGGCTTAATGGCAGAATATCGTACTTCTTCTTGATTTGATGATTCTGATGATTTGTGTTTTTATTGTGAAAGTTTACATAATGCCCTGGCTGTCCTGCGATTCAGCAGTAAAAGCTCCAAACCAAGATTTAAATTTTCTTAAATCAATCAAAGATTTTGAACGTATATATCAAAACATCTCAAAAGCAGTTTTAAAGAAATTTATGAATCACTAGTGGTACCTAAAGGAAGAAGTGGCAATTCTATCCTTATTTTATGACACTGTTGAAGTTGAAACGAAAAGAAAAATGGTTAATAATTTAGACAATGAAGAGCTTGGTATCGATAGAAGATACATACTACCTCTTGATGCAGTTGGTGACAAATTTTTCTGTAAGTAATTGGTTAATTTTTTTAATATTATGAACATAAGTATGGAATTTTCTTTCTAATTTAAATGAATTATGAAAGGTAAAACAATAGGCGGACCCCACAAGCGGACCAGTAGGAATGCAGTTAAGTGGGAAGGTTATGGTCCTACATTTCTGACCATAACGACGCCGGGATAAAAAGGAAAAGAAGAAGAAGAAGAAGAAGAAGAGAATAATAGATGAGTTTATATCCAAGAAGAGTAAGAACCTTTTCTCCTGTTTTGAGCTTGATCCTGAATTTTTACATCATTGTCCTTCTTCATGGGAGTCAAATAATTCATTTTTAAGGTGTAAAAAAATTGCCGATTCATTGAAAGCAGTCAATGATACAGCTGAAAGAGCGGTAAAGCTCATGGAAGATTTTCATGGCCTATTAACTGTGAAAGAGGACCAAAAAGAATATGTATTGCAGTGTGTCCAAGAGCATCGGCAGTTCTATCCTGACTGTAACAAACTTACCTTAAAACGAAAATTTATTGAATAATGTACATTCTTAATCTCTTATTAATTAAAATGTTTGAAATCATTTAAGAAATAAATTAAAGTGATTGTTTGTAATGTCTGTTTTATTTTGAATGCTCCTAATTATTTATTTTGTATGCGTCATTACTGGTGCCTTCCTCAATAGCGATCTGTCGGCCAATCGACATCCCCCTTATCTGCTTAATTGAATCAATGATTTTATTAAAGATACGGGAACAATTAATTTGGACTACAAATAAGCAGTTTATATTTAATTTCCTTAAAACCAAAAGCACATTCTGTAACATAGTGTATTTGCAATCTAGTGATTTTAAGTGGTATTGCAACAGTAGTTATCAACTCTCTAAATGTTCAACTTCCAGTCGGCACGTGTTAACGATGTTCAATTGCCATGAAATTTATGTGAGGTATTCAGGATATTAATAGGTACAATACAAGAGGGTAAGACCTCAAAAAATAAGAACTTTTTTTTTCTCCCTTAAATTTGGGACACCCTAATATACATATTAAAAATAATATTCGGTATGCAAGAATTAATGATGATACTAAATTCTATGAAAATATAAAAATAAAAATAAGTGGTAAAAATGGAAAATATATATTCACGCAATCTATAGGCCAGGCCACCTAAGCTAAGTGTCGCTGAATTTGTGGAAGAATTAGATAATCATGTTCACAATGAAAGACAAATAATCGTCTTAGGTGACGCAAATATCAACTTAAACAAAATTAACGACCCGCAAGTTAACAAGTATCTGGAAGTAATGGCATCAAAGGGTTTAGCGAACGTAGTAAAACAACCTACACGGGTTAATATTGCTGAAAATACTTCAACAATGATCGACCACATATTTGTAAGTATTACAAAAGAGGACATTGTTTCGGCCGTTATCAAAACCGACATATCTGATCATTACGCCACAATGTATGCTACGAGAAACTACGACGAGCGACAAACTACGGAAGAAATGCCTATCAGAATAAGTCAACAAAAAGTTAATCAGCTGATTGAGGAAACAGACTGGCAACGTTGTGTGAGGAACCTGACGTTGAGCACCTGTACGATCTTTTTGTGAACAAAATGAACGACATACGAAATCCACCAAAGTAACAAACCCAAAAAAATGCAAACATAAGACATGGATGACTCCTGATGTAGTTAGCATGTGCAAGAGGAGAGACACGCTCTATAGGAAGTGGAAAAACAACCCACTGAACGAAGGCTATGAAAATGAGTATAAACATTATCGAAATGTTGTAAACAGAAATATTCTTATAGCTAAGAACAATTTCTACAAAGAAAGATTTTCGATGCCAAAGCGATCCTAGAAAAACATGGAGTGTGTTAAACGAGCTCTTGGGGCGAAAAAAAGTATAACGTGATAAAATGATTATAAACAATTTCCCGGTGGAAACGAATCTAACAAATTTATTAGAGAACTTTGCGGAGCAATTCGCTAATCAAGCAAGCAAAACTGTTCATAGATGCTCTCATAAAACTAGTAACCATGAAAACGTACATCTCGCACAATCAATATACCTATGTATATAGAGCAAGCCACCGAAGAAGAAGTATACAGAATGTTATGTTGCCTAGAAACCGACAAGGGAGTAGGAGCGGATGGTATTAGGACAATCGGTCTTAAGATAAACGCTTTAACTTTGGCTAAAATAATTAAAACGACCATCAACCAAAGTATAAACCAATCTTGTATTCCTAAATTATTAAAAACATCGATAATACGACCTATATATAAAGGAGGAGTAAAAAGTCAGATGAGAACTATAGACCAATCGCAATTCTACCCATCGTAGAAAAATGTCTGGAAGAAATAATAATACGAAGGCTAACAAATATCATTGATAAACATAAACTTCTGCAACCAAACCAATACGGTTTCCAAAAAAATAAGAGTACTGGGTTATTATTGGAGATCTAGCGAATGTGATAAACTCTGGTTTAGATAAGAATCACCACGTCCTTGTACTGTTCATAGACTTCAGCAAGGCATTTGACACATTGAGCTATGATAAGAAAATCATCGAAAGCCTCAACCGAATTGGGATAAGGGGAATCTTGGAAAAGTGGATGAAGAATTACATATCCGGAAGAAAAATAAGGGTAAAAATAAAAAACAGACTGAGTCAAGAAAAGGAGAGTTTGTATGGCGTACCACAAGGTTCAAAGGTGGGACCAATCATCTTCATCTTGTATACTATCGAACTCCTCCGAGTGTTCAACAGAAGTACAGCTTTTGCATACGCTGATGACATAGCAATAATTGTCAAGCACAAGTGCATTAATACTGCGATTTCGATAATGCAAGAGGAGTTTAATAGTGTTTCGAGATGGTTTCACGACCAAGGACTAGTGATAAATGCTGCAAAAACGAAACTGATGCACATACGGATGCCACACCAACCTGAAGTTCCAATCAGCATATATCACCAGAACAAAGACTGCCCAACAACAAAGAGAAGTGATGCTATTGAAATAGTTAAGAATATCAAGTATTTGGGAGTTATAATTCATGATCACTTCTTATGGCATGAACCTGGGAATAAAATACGGAGGCAACTAAAGAGTGCTGTTTTTGCAATGGTGTACCTTAAAAGATACACAAGCGCTGAGGTGCAGAAGCAGGTGTACCTTTCACTAGCAGAATCCCGTCTAAGATACGGGATATTAGCTTGGGGAAATGCGTCGAAAACGCACATCGATAAGATATTACATCTCCAGCATCGACTACTTAAAACTATAAATGCTAATAATTATACTTTAAAGGTCTTAGATGTTAACGGCATATATAAAATGACACTGCTGTTGCGCTATTATGATGATCAACGCTACCAACAACAAATACGCCATAATCAGAATACAAGAAGACGAGCTCAGGGACTGCTGGAAATTCTAGAAATATTCAACAACTATGGGAGAAGACATCCAAGATACGCCATACCACAAATGCTGAATGACCTACCATCAAGTGTGTAATATATAGTGAATTATAAAAAACGGAAAAAAGTCTTAAAACAATACTTCCTCAACTTGAACTGTGTCACATGAAATTCCAAATGCAAACAATATGTAATACATAATTTTTCCAAAACTTTTAAAAGTCAAGTTAATTATTGTAATTAATATAATTAAACTATTAGAATTATTTGCATAAATGCTACAACCGTCAAACTTTTAAAATTAAGATACAGGACTCAATCACCTGCAGATAAGCAATATGCTTCGCGGGTAACTTAGACTAGGCAGATCAGTATGCGCGGGCTTAACTCCGCTACTGAAAATTTTTGATCGAGCGAGCAAATTTGTTGTTTTATCAACCTTGCTCTCGCTCCGCATGGCACTTTTCTAAACTTTACTTCGTTATTTCTCACTATTTTTCAATCAAACAATTTCATTTGATAATTTATGGCTCATCTACAGACCTAGATCTATCGAATGACATGCTGCACACATGTGTGGTTATAGCCGATATCTACATTTAGTGCGTACAAGATTAGTCCGAAATCTTTTTCGGACCACTATATTCCCCGTACATGCACGCGCTAGGCCAAAAAGTGGGTGATTAAATTAAATATTGTAAAGGTTTTTTTGAGAAATAAAGAAATAAAGAAATAATTCATAGGGTGTTCTTAGCGGTACTCTCAGTTCAGTGCTATCCTCAATGTAGATTCTGAATCTTTCCCAGGTAGTTCTCCTACTAGTTAATCTAGGTGGTCTTTGCCTTTTAATTAGAGCTGCGCTCATCGATAGCATAACTGGAGATTAGTCTGAGGAAAGGTCAAAATTCTCTTCGACTTTTAGGTAGTTTGCACTGATTCCCTTCGTGATAAAGAAGTCCATTAGATTGGGAGTTTTTGCGATATTTGATAGCTAGTACGTCGGCTTTCCCGTTGAATGAAACTCGCAGCCATTTTCCATACCAGCTTGGTAAAGTGCTCTACCTTTTTGCGAGACATATCGTGAGCCCCAAAAGGTATGTTTAGCGTTAAAGTCACCACTAATAATAAAGATGGACCCAAGAGAGTTAAACAAACTTAAAAATTCGCTTTTATCCAAACTGAAACGCGGTTGGCAATGGATTGATGAAATATTGAAGGAATAATTTCTATTTCTAACGCGTACCGAACACATTTGCATCGTTTCAAGTCCTTTATTGATTTCGGTGGAGTGATCAACATTCTCTTTTATAAACAAGGTTGCTCTACCCCTTGCCCTTCCTGATGGGTGAAACGCGTGGTAGGCACAATAGCCTTTTAGTTTTATACGCGAGTGGGTTTCAGAAATCAAGTATATGTCAATATTTTTTTTGCGAACGAAAATGTCTAGTTCATTTATTTTGTTTGTAAGTCCATTAAGTAGTCGCTCGAAAATAAGTCGATTCGTTTGGCTTTGTTCTTCGAGCCTCGCAAGAATAATCGAAAAAAACGTTTGCCACGGGGTCTGACTTTTCGACACATATTGTACGTGAGGGCGAAAAAACGGAATCGCCATCATCCTTGCGGCAGAGCTACTTGGCAACGTCTTAACCATTTCAAAGTCCAGTGACCGTTTTATGGCTCTCAAATTGGTGATGCATGGTGAGGTGTGGAACATCGTAAGCGCATATGCCCCTCAAGTAGGATGCGAACAAAAAGAAAAAGATGCATTCTGGCTAGATTTCCACAACCTTGAGATTTAAACGGACATGTCGGGAAGACAAGCGAAGACTATGAAGACTACCACGGAGGGCTGGGATACGGCACCAGGAACTCTTCAGGTGAAGATATCCTAAACATGTGCAAGTCGTACGGTCTTATAGTGCTAAATACCATGTTCGTCAAACAAAGCCGGCACCTGACCACTTATAGCAGCGGCGGAAATGAAACTCAAATAGACTATCATTTGGTATCCAGTTTCATGAAGCCACGAGTTAAAGATTGCAAAGTGATCCTGGGAGACGCGATCGCCCCTCAACACCGTCTCCTCCTGACTGAATTTTTTATGGAGGCGAGTAAGAAGTCAAAGCAGCAAACGAAGGTGTCTGAGAGAATCAAGTGGTATAAGCTGGTTAAAGAAAAGGCGAAGCTTTTATTACCAACATGAAAAACTACGTCTTTTCCATTATCGATGAGGTCGGTAATGAGGAGTGCAGAGCGCAAGACATGTGGGATTCCCTACAACAATCTGGCCTGGAGAAAGCCAAATCACTGCTCGGAACATCTAAAGGCCCCTGCCAACACGCAAAAGAAACCTGGTGGTGGACAGACGAAGCCAAAGCAGTGATACACGAAAAGAAAATGGCTTTCCAAGCTTGGTCAAAGTGCTCTTCTACTAATAGAGAGGAAAAAGCTCGCCGTGAAAAGGTATATAGATGTTGCAAAGGTATCGCGAAGAAAAAATGCGCCAAATTCAAAGTGAAAAGCATGGAAGGAGTTGAAAGAAATATCGTCTTCCGCGTCTAACAGGAACCAGGCTACCCAGGAGCTTCGACAAAGCAATTTGAACAAAAGAGCAAATATCTTTAAGATAACCGCCTAGAGAAGAAGAAATGCTCAGGAGATTCGTTTCCCAAAGTTTATTAACAATGCTGAAGGCCAACTCCTTGTGGAAGACGAAAAAACTCTTCACAGATGGCGACAGTATTGCGAGGAACTTCTGAACGAACAGTTTCCCCGAGTGTACTTTCCAAGAGCCGCCCCGAATCATGCCGAAATATCCGACATCACAGTCGACGAAGTTCGGTACGCGGTTAAAAACTCCAAGAAAATAAAAGCTGTTGGGCCGGACGGGATACCCTCTGAGTGCTGGAAAAAGATGGGAGACATCGGGTCTAGATGGCTCATGGTTCTTATCTCCAAACTTATGAGAGGCGACAATATGCCTGATCAATGGAGGGAAAGCTATCTTCTTCCTTTGCACAAAGGAAAGGGTGATACGCGAAATTGTGATAACTACCGTTCTGTCAAGCTGATGTCGCACACCATGAAGATCGTTGAACGGGTATTAGATAGCCGACTGCGGAAAATAATACGACTATCTGATGACCAGTGCGGGTTTGTCTCGGGTAAATCAACAACAGATGCAATCCAAAGTATAAGGGTCATGATGGAAAAGCATCGTGATTCGTCAAAGGGCTTGCATATGGTGTTGTTTGATTTCGAGAAGGCCTTTGACCGGCAACCGAGAGATCTTTTATGGGTAGCGCTAAGACAAAAAGGAGTTCCAGAAACCTACGTGCGAGTGATCATGGACATGTACAAGAGAGCAACGACAAGAGTAAGATGCACCGCAGGAGTCACCGAAGACTTCGCAACCAAAGTCGATGTACACCAAGGGAGCGTCCTCAGCCCACTGCTCTTTATAGCAGTCCTTGTTTGCTTACTTGGAGGAAAAGTGACGGACCCCAATGTGCACCAGCTATTCTTTGCTGACGATGGAGCCATTATAAGTGATGATCAGGCGTCCCTACAACGAGCACTTGATGTGTGGGTGGACAATTTTGAGGGACACGGGTATCGTATTAGTTCAAAGAAGACAGAGTATCTGTGCTGCCCGTTCTCTGACCCTCATCAGCCTATTCCAGACATTTACTTGAATGGAAAAGTGCTTGCCAAGTGTGAAAAGTTTAAATATCTGGGATCTATGATTAATAAAGAAGCAAAGATGACGACATCAAACATCGCGTAAGCGTAGGGTGGATGAAGTGGCGAGAAAACTCCGACATCTTCTGTGATCGAAAAATGCCCCCTAAGCTGAAAGGAAGGCTCTACACTTCAGTTGTACGTCCGGCGCTCACATACGGTTCACAATGCTGGACAATGCACAAAAAGTATGAGAGCAAATTAACGGCAGCTGAGATGAAGATGCTTCGCACGACAGCGGGAGTAACAAAGCGTGACAGAATTAGAAGTTCATAGATTCGAGGAAGCCTCCACGTAAAAGAAACCATCACAAGAAAGATGGAGCGCGACCGACTCAGTTGGTATTGCCATGTTCAAAGGAGAGATCCTTTGAACCCCGTCCAAAAGGCGATATCAATCAACACGCAAAAAAGGCAGGCCGAAAAACAATTGGTGCAAACAAATGCAAAAACACCAGCATTTGATTGGCCTCAGCGATGAAGTAATCCCAAACCGGGAAGCCTGCCGATACTTTCTGAGGTCAAACCGGCGGACCAGTAGGAATGCAGTTAAGTGGGAATGGTCCTACACTTCTGACCATAACGACGCCGGAAAAGAAGAAGATGGTAGGTGAGGGCGCCGTAGTTTGGGTATAAGTTTTTGAACCTATATGACGGTTTTTCCTTTGTCAATGTTTTCTGACTGGTTCTCGATACAGCCAATTGAGCTTTATTTTCCGTCTTCTGGCGAATCGGATTCGAAACCGCAGCTTTTTTGTCATCTATTTCCCGACTATTTGCAGTCGCCAGATCAGGAGTTTTTGTGTTCGCGGTTTGTGACTTATCCCGCCGTCTCTGTAGTTCTTTCGTTACTTCACATCCCCGATAATTGGCCGCGTGCCTTCCCTTACAGTTGATGCACATTGCAGGGGATTGCCTCGAAACGGTACACTCTTGGGTCAAATGTTGACCGGCACCCTTTACGCAACGTGGATCTCTCTTGCAATAGGTTTGCGTATGGTTAAATAGGGCGGAGGAATTAACGCCCTATTCTGTCGAGGTGGTTCGATTTTAACTATAATATTTAACATCGTTTTGATGCCGTACATTTTCTCTCGATCTTCGGTTTTGTCGAACGTTGAATAAGGGAAGCCCGCGTTTGACTACGGATTCTTCTCCGTTGATATGGTGCTTTTCACGCGCGAGAATGTTTACCGCATCTGATATTTTGAATCCTTTGGTTTTCAGGTCCGCGATAATGTCTTCCGTTGTGCAAGAGGGGTGCAAACCCCTAGCTACTACACGAATAGGTCGGTCAAGCTTACTTTCGTACGTGTACCATTGCACTTTCCCTGCATTAAGCTTTTGAGAAACGAGGCGATAGCTATCCGGCTCGTTGACTTTAATAGTCCACGTGTCATTATTCGCGACATTATTCGATAATTACTCGATGGTAGTGATTGCAAAATTGAGCGCAATTTATAATAATCCGCGATTCCGAACATATTTATCGATTGCGGCGAGGGTTGCTTATATTTTATTTGCTTGGGAATTTGATCGCTGCACGTACCAGACGATAACTCAGGTTGTACTTCGCCGTTCGACACTGCTATTGAATTGCTTTCTTCCGTTCGTATAACTCCGGGCGATGACTCGTTACCAAAACTAACGATGAACGCCTCTTACGTCAGGCATGCCTTTCCTCGGGTATATTCTAACTCCTACCCGAAGGGGCAGGATTTTTGAGTGAACTCTAAATGGGGGACATCACAATAGGTCCATCAGGTGATTAGGTGACATTGTCCCTCGACATTATTCGCCCCACTTTAATCTAAATCTACAATAGTTGTTTTTTTTTTATTTTTCTTGCTGATGCATTTTAGGTTAAAGAGTCAATTCCAAAGAATTGCTTCTTGTACGTAGAGTTTTGTGGAACACTGTAGATAATAATTTAGACTAATAGTGAACGGATGGCTTCCTAAGCTCTTCTAGTTCAGTATTTTCGTGAATTCTTACTCACCTATCATATGATTCAAAGCGCGATATGAGTACTACCAGTTCAGCACGTTTTTATGGCCTTTGTATAGGTAGATTCGTCAAATCTCAAGAATGTCGTTCCACGACAAGAATAACGAATGAGAAAGGAAATGATTGCAAATTACAGTTCGCGCCCCCAGTGTGGTAAGCGGGTAAGCGCATAAACTAGTTTGCAATTTCTTAGTCGTACGAGTATATGGGGAATGGGAAGTAGCATTTCTAATAGCAACGGAAGTTAGTTTCAAACAATTATTATGTTCATTCATCTCATTCTCAATCAGTCATCAATGAAAATATGACTAATATGTGATACGTGACCACCACCTCTGCTTATAATCAACTTTAATTAGGCAATTTAAATATTCTCAATCCAAAATCTTGTAGGCACAATCATTTTCTAATGCGGATAGGATCCAACACTGTGCATTAAATGCTGTTGTTCACGTTGATGCAAAACTACTCGAGTCTAATGCACCCGTTGGCCGTCGTTATTTGACCCTACCCCAAGGCCATTTTTGCTGTTAACCATTCTTCCTTATTTCAAGTTCGCCTCTAGCAATTGGTTTTAAATCAAGCATTTGACCTTTTTACGTTTATTTTTCGTCAAGCATTTGAAGTTTATTTATGTTAAGTAAAAAGCTTTAATTTAAGCGAATCTTAGAACCGAATAACGTTTTCCAAAGCCTCAAACCAGCTAAGGAGGTTGCTACCTATACTTCTAGCGTTATGTGAGCAGCTTTTGTAAGTTCTTTTAGCTTGTATTGAAACGAACGTTACGTTACATTATGGAGGAATTTGAAAAATAATCAATCTGATATGACCGTTGGAGTCTTGTTTTGTAGCAATTTTTATTTAAAAATACAAGGTGTCTCCCGACAAAGTTAAGATTTTCAAATTAAATATAAAAAAAATACAATTAAGGAAAAATGTAGTGTGAAGCGTGATGATTAGGTGGCTCACGTTCTGCCACTAGTTTTGACCCTTTGGGCAGTAAGGTGCGGTGGTAGGGTTAGTTTCCTTGCGTTCAGTTTCATCATTCAGTTTTTACTTCCGATGTGTTAGACTATGCCCAGAAAAAAATTGAGAAAAATCGGAGTTGGATACTTTTCGGAACTTCAGCCCAATATTCTTTCCCCATTTCCAAGAGCGACCTCCTTGGCTTCAGATGCATGTTGATTGCTGTTTCAATGGCATTAATCACAAAGACCATAGTGGTGGTTTGGTACTACTCCTCTTCTCTTCTGGTGCTCCACAATGGTTTTCAGCTTTATCGGTCATGGAGATCTGCAGGCTTTTAGTATTGGCTCTACCTCTCCTCTACCCCTTGTATTTTAGAGTTGTTGAGATAAGGGTCGGGTATAAGACCAAGAACACTGTTTTTTAGGGATTGGAATAACTTGGGATTTTGGCGGGTTAATTAGTAATGGATTAGTGGCTGATCCAGAGAAGATGCGTTTCAAATCGTCGTCAAGTTTATTAAGATTAGGAAACAGTTTTGGAAGTAGGTGATTGTGCATCGTCAATATATAGATGTACTGAGGAATGTATGCAGAATGATGAAAGATCTATGACGAACATGACGTAAAGAATCGCTCTATTGAGCCCCGCAGAACACCTTGTTTTCCTTTCATGAGGGATGTATAACGTTCTCTCACCAATTGGATCCTTTTACTGAAATCTATTTGTTCTTCAGCTTTCAATATACATATGTAGGATATCGTGATTTAATTTATCAAAAGCTTTCGAGATATCTAGTAAGCAGGGAAGAGAAACGCAGTCCCTGTCAACAAATTATCGTGTATCCTCGAGTAGGTTAACCATGGGTAAAGCATAGTTTTGATAAGCTCTAAAACCAGATTACTGAGCATATACCTATATTTATAGTAGAATATTGAGGGACAGATGTTGTGTAATTTGTTTAGCAATAATTTTGACGATGGCTTTAGATAAGTATCATTCTACGATTATTGGTCGGCAGCAGTCACTGAGCTAGATTTCTTTACAATAGGTAATTCTCTAGCGATTTCCTTGGATTGTGGGAAATTCGGGGTCACTGTAGTATACTTTCATATACTCACATGCTACAGCTATGTATACAAGTACCAATCACTTATGTATGTATATATATACTCGTACTGTAATCATATATCTCTTAATAAAGAGTCAGTCATCAACTCACTCTCCTCCTTACATGACAGTCACCAAACACCAATTTGTAATATGGATAAGATGAGAGACGAATAATGGTAAGACTGTCGGACCCAATAGAAATTGAATTGATAGTTGCTACGTTTTGGATAATTTCGTTTTCTGTAACTACTGTTCAGTCTTTGGAAGCGATTTTACAGGATCTAAGGTCTCATTAAGATCGAAATCATTTGAGCAAGAATTCTCGCCGATTTTATCTTCATGTCGCTTTGTACAAAAACCAGTTGGCATCTGAAGGGCTGCTTACATTTGCTGAAATATTTGTTTCTTCTTTAGATTGAGTTAACAACACGTTTTAAATCAGGGATATACGCATTTTTGAATTTTGTTTTTTTTTTTATACGGAAGACATTCATAGCTGAGTTGTAACAAGCTATCTCTTTATTACTTTAGGCTAAGAGTGTGGTGCTCTGAAGAGTGTTTTCATTATTAGCATTTCCAGACAAGTTAACATTATAAGTGCAAATAGATGATCGTGATCACAAACGTCAAACGACAATAATTTATTAAACAACAAAACAAGTGGCCAAGTGGATACGACGATTAAATCTTAGTATAATAACAAAAATAAGTAAATAAAAAATAAAATATAGGGAAAAGACATGTATATACTTATATATTAAAGAATGTAAAGCAAAAATGTATGTAAATGAGTTTTGTTTTAAGTTAATTTTTAGATTGTGGTACTGTTTTCAGAGAGATCTTTAAAGTTTTCCGTGTCGAAGACGATTATAGGAGAATCGCTGACACATAAAAGGAGTGTTCACCAACACAATGCGTGAAACGTGGAATGATTAACTTTAAGCCACGAGCTGAGTGTGCAAAAATCAACATATCATATAGATAATCGGGGCATTTACGATGAATAATGTTATGTAATTTTAAAACGTTACGATAGATAAAAAACAGATCTAAATTTAAGCCCAGAACACCACTTTTGAGGTAAGACACACTACGAAAACGAGGAACATTGTATATAAAACGTATACAGTCATTAAATGCTTCATTTATTCTTCTTGTGCACTCGCTGTCAAGATGAGGATGCACGGAGTTGTTATACATGAAATAGGGCATAATAAGTGACTTATAAGGTATCTCAATGCAGTATATATTTTTCTAATAGTCTCACTAATTGAATCACAGCACGAAAGAGAACTGTTTATTTGAAAATCTAAATATTTTACACACTTTTTGAATGGAATGACAATATTATTTAGCACAACAGGATGGAGTTCTGAAAAGTCAACAGATCCAAATAAGACACGATGATTTGGAGGGATTAAGCTTAAGCTTATTTAGCAATGCCCACTTCTCAATATTACCAAGGTCCCCATATAACTTTGCTATACCATTTTCTCTTAAACCGTTTGGACACGCGGTGTAGATTAGAACGTCATCTGCATACATGTGCAGTTTCAGAAACTAACAACTAGGGGAAGGTCATTTATGTATAGGGAGAACAGGAGAGGTCCTAAAACAGATCCTTGTGGTACACCTGTATTCACCGCATAAGGCTCTGACGCTCCTACTTCCGTTACCACGGTCTGAATCCTATTGTTCAGGTAACCCTGAAGCAATCTTATAGAGAAAGGGGAGAAGTAAAATTGGTCTCTCAGTTTTAAAAGTAAGGTTGAGTGGTCAATGCAGTCGAATGCCTTAGAAAAGTCAAGAAGGACTAAGATCCCCATATCACCAGTGTCTACCGCCGATCTTAGGACGCTTGTAACTTTCAGAACCGCCGTTTCACAACTGTGGTTTGTACGGAAACCAGACTGCCAACTTGATAGCAGCTTGTTAGTGCTAAGATATTGCTGAATCTGGTTGACCAGCATTTTTTAAAAAAATGTTTGCTAAGAAACATAGCATGCTGATGGGACGAAAATCTGCGGGGGTTTGAGGGCAGCTTTTTTTGGGAATTGGAACAATAGTTCCTGCTTTCCATTTGACAGGGAATTGACAGCTGTATACACAAAAATTAAATATATGTGTTATATAGGGAAGTAGGTGAGGAAGAAGTATTTTTACGAATTTCGGGTTAATTCCACCTGATCCTGAAGCGCTTGACTTAATAGACTGGAATGCTTTAATGACGTCACATTCATTAACGCATTCAAACGAGAAACGGCTAGTGGCACCGGACACTATAGAATTAAAAGCAGGCTCAAAGCTCGGTAAATAATTAATATCAGGCTTAAAAAAGGAGCTAACAAGATTTGGACAGAGAGTGCAGTTGCGCGATTTTTTATCCGTTGTGACCCCCAGGCCTTTCAAATTCTTCCACAACTCCCTCGAACTCATTTTTGGGTCAAGCTTGCTGGCATAATATTCTCGCTTAGAGCATCGAATGAGTTTGTTTACCCTGTTACGAGGCACACAGTATTGTCTTCTATTAATCTGCGTCGGGTTTCTTTTATAACGCTTGTAAAATAACTCTCTTTCTTGAATGAGAATTTTAATTTGATTAGAATACCAGGGACAGTGCGAAGGTTTAATTTGTTTCGATTTGGGTGGAACGAATGAATCGAACAAGAGCTTGACATTGCTGTTTAAAATCTCCGACCAACTTTATTATAGAAATTTTCAACAATTTCGCAGATGTTTAAATTATTAAACGATCTATAACGAAAACTGGAAACGCAGTTGAAACGGATAATATTAAAATGTACGGAACAAAACAAGAAGTCATGTATAAATTCGCTAGTTGGTGTCAGTTGGTCTATACATATACTGTTAGATAATGTGTTAGTTAAGAAAAAGTCAATTAGCGAAGGATTAGTAAGGGACTGAAAACATGTGGAATAACGAGTATTTAGTACTGAAAGTCCATTTTTATCACAGATGTAACGAAAAAGACTAGGTATATTATTGCATTTGAAATAATTTACATTAGAGTCGTCTCCAATTAAGACTTTGTCATATTTCGCGCTCAAATTTGTTAACACCTCGTCAAGTTCTGTTATGGTTTCGCCATTAAAACACTTAGGTGGAGAATAAACAACTACAAGGAGTAGTTTTTCCGTACCATTACACACTTCCACACAGATAAATTGTATTTCAGGATTACTAGACCTACATACATATACCTTTAGCTTTAAACCTATTCGAAATGTACGTATGTACATACTCCACCACCAGTTCTATCCATACGGTCATTTCTAAACAAATCGAAGCCGGGCAATTGAACACTTTGCGAAGATCTAATACTACACGTAAGTCATGATTCAGGCACCATCAAAACATCAATATTTGACATGCTGAAGATTTGATAAAGGATAGTATATTTGGATGGAAATGCTGTAGTATGTGTAATGTGGCATACCTTGAACCCTGAATTCGCTCACACATCGCATTGAGAACACACCTTATTTTGTCAGGGTGATTTAGATTGATGATAAATGATTTTTTTTATAGGCCAACACGCTGAAAACCACGATCAAAAAATGAAACAGCACCATAACTAAAAAACGAATTACATTTATTTTTTTTTTTTTTGAAGAAGAAGAAGAATTGCGTTCTTCTCGGCAAGAGCCGGAAGGCACCGATTCCTGGATATACAATATCCATTCATTCGGCTCTGTGGCTATTCCCTATCTTGCTGCAAGAAGACTACAATATTCATTATATTAGCACTTAAAGTACTTTACAAAAAAACTTAGTATTAAATTTATAATAACTTAGTAAGTTAGCCGAAAAACAAACTCAATCTATTTCATTTTCAGACTTTATGTGGAAAGGCAGTGAATTATATAGTTCAAGACCTTTATACAGTATAGTGTTTTGTGCAGCTGTTGTGCCTCTAAATGGTATTCTAAAGTCATCTGTATTTCTTAGTGCATATGGTTGTGATTCACCAACACTTATTGTTCCTTCCCTCAAATATGCTGGTGCAAGTCCATGCTTTATTTTGAACACTATCTTTAGTGTGTTAAACTCCCATCGTTGTTTTATGTTCAGCCACTTTAGGCTAGCTAACATCCATCCTACTGCGGTGTATCTATTGCATCTGAGAATAGACCTCATTGCTTTGTTTTGCAGCTTTTGCAATCTAGCTATGTGACCAGCATTGCAGCACGAGTATAAAAGCGTAGAACAATACTCAAAATGCGGCTTAACAATCTTGTTGTAGACATTTATTGCTGTTAGCGTGCTCAAACTCTTTCTGATACGTTTGAAAAAACCGATTTTTTTACATATGTAATCGATGTGGGGATTGAGATTAAGTTTCTTGTCAATTATAACGCCTAGATATTTTATCTCGTCAACTTTTTCAATTGCACAGTTATTTATTTTTATTGTGAAATTATTTTCCATATAAATGTCCATATATTTGGTTTTTTGTTCATTTAGTTTAAGTTTGTTCATCTGTAACCACTTAGTCAGTCGTTCAATATCCTCCGATAATTTTTCTCTACATTCTATTCCATTCTTGCCCTCAGCATAAATTAGTGTGTCATCAGCATATAGAGCAATCTTGCATTTCTTCACTATTTTTGGCATATCGTTTATGTATATGACAAATAATAGGGCTCCCAGTATTGATCCTTGTGGGACTCCATGCCTTATTTCAAGCTCACTTGAGACTTCACCATTCACTTTGGTTTTCTGAAACCTCTCTGTTAAGAAGGATTGGAACCATCGCAATTCGATACCCCTGATTCCATACTCAAACATTTTTTTGAAAAGTATGCTTCTGTCAATTGTTTCGAATGCTCTTTTGAAGTCCAAGAATAGAGCGGTTATCTGGTTACTGGATCCGTTTGCTTTCCACTTGTCGACAATGTGATTTATTGCTGTCTCACATGAATAGCCTTTCCTAAAGCCAGATTATTGTTGTTATGAGATATTATGTTGTTTTCTTCAAGGAATTTCACTAGTTGCTGTTTTACAACTATCTCCATAACTTTATCGAGGGTTTGTATTGTATTTATTGGTCGGTAATCTTCACACTTAATTGAGCCATTCACTTTCTCTACAGGGCATTTCATTTCACCGAGCATTTCCATACTTGCGGAAATTCACCGGTTTCTATTGAGGTGTTTATTATTTTTGTTATACAATGACCGACTGTTGACCAGTTGTCTAAAATAATTTTTGGACTAACTTTGTTAACATCGCGTTTGTTTTTCATTTTACTAATAAGTATTTTTAACTCCTGTTCAGTTAATTTCTTCATTTTAAATCTACATTCGGCACTCGGGATAATGTTCTCGTATTGGATATGTGGGATAGAATCTCTTATTTCGTTAATGCTGGTGATGAAATACTTATTAAATTTTTGTGCGATATCCTTGCTGCAGTTATAGGTTTCGCCATAAAACTCAACTGTATTAATTTCCTGCTTTTGTTGGTTCAAAACTAGCACTTTAATTTCGTTCCACATAGCCTTTTGATCATTTGCATTACTGATCTTTTGGTTAATGTAATTATTTTTTGCTTCTTTAAGTTTAGCTTTGTATTGGTTTCGAATAATTTTATATTCTCGCCAAATGTTAGTATCGTTTGTCATCTTCGCTTGCATGTACTTCTGGATCTTTTCGTTTTTCAGTGTTCTGAGGCTATTGCTGAACCAACTATTTGCATCACGTTTTTTATTTTTGATCTTTTTTACCGTATATTTTTGGTTAAGCTGCCCAAAGATGTTGCCAATTTTTTTAGCATTGTAGTGTAAATTGTGTGTATTATCGTACCTAACATCCATTTCTCTCATATCATCCTGTATCTTTGTTTATTATACTTAAAAATCTCGATTTTCTTTATGTCTTTGATTAAACTATTGTTATGTACTTTGATCTCAATGCATTCGTGGTCAGATACGTTCCATTCACTTCTAATTTTTGTACATAGGCCATATATATTGGTAACAATGTAGTCTATTATTGTCCTAGATGTTGCCGTTGTCCTTGTATAGTCGCTAATTTTTTGTGAAAGAAAGTTATCATTAATAACTCTTTCCAGGTCCTTTTTGTAGACCTCATTTTTCGACCAATCTATATTGAAGTCACCAGCTATTATAATATTGTTTGAACTTTCCGTGACTTCTTCAATATATTCTTCGAAAAACGTACAGAAATCTCTTTCAGAACTACTTGGAGACCTGTACACAGCTGCTATAGTCAAGTTAATGTTTTTGTAGCTGACTTTACATTCCAGTAACCATCTTTGGTAATCGACTGCTGTCTGCCACGTATTGGTAATACTCCACTGATTTTGTATGTACAGTGTCGTACCACCAGTTCTCGGTGAGTTTGAGAGGCATGATATGCACTTGAAACCTTCCAGTTGTATTTCACTTTGCTCAATATTCTCTGTTAAATGCGTTTCCGATAAAATTATGAAATCATAGTTATTATTGCTTATTATTGTTTCAAGTTCATCGAAATTATTAATAATACCTTGAATGTTGAAATATAATGCTCTTATTTTGGGCTTTGGTTGCTAATATCCCATCTTTTTCTTCTTTTCTTCAAGTCTCTTCAAATATGAGGGACATTGTTTACTCATCGTACTGTGATTTTCATCAAGTCCTAGTTTCAATTTTTCATTTATTCTACTGCAATTTATGCACCTTGGTGTATCTTCTTTCTCGCAACTTTTTGTCTCGTGTTTTCCATGACACCTCAGACATATTTCATCTTTCTTACAGTTCGCTGCCTTATGATTAAACCCTCTGCATTTAAAACATATAATTACGTCTGCACCATCAAAAACTTTACACCTCTCCCATCCTATATTTACTTTTCCTATTTCCAGTACTTTTGTAAATGTATCATCATCAATTTCTAGAATAGCGCTATAGTTTTTTTTACTGTTTTTAATATTTTCATTGTATTTTTTTACATTAGGAAATTACATTAGGAAATAAATATTGAAGTGTATACTCAAAATGATGAGCAAACTTGGGCATTTTGAAAATAAGAAAGCTCGCAAAGCTTCGCAAAAATTCAATAAATTAAAATAAATAATTAAAACTAAGAAGAATTAAAAGAGAAGTGCATTAAGATGGATTAAACTTTAAACATATAATAGGTGAATAAATCAAAGTGGCAACACTGATTTTGACAAAAAAGAAAAAACTGCCGGTGATTGATGGAGAGGTAACAGCTAAACATTAATCGGAGACAGCATCTTCAGCGGCGGTAAAATCAGGAGAGATGATCCGGGAAGTATTTTCAAATTGAATGCGTCGATGATAGCTGTGGGTTCTTCCGTGTTTGTTTAACAAACACTCTCCCGTTTCTCGTAAACACTGAGTGGAGCATTTTTCTTTGGCGAAGTGTATTCGCTTTCCGGAAAAGGGTATGATTTTGCTGTGTGAGACTTTCATACACACGTACAAGCTTGGCACTATCAAAGCCGAGAGCACTAAGGCTAACCAATTTCGCATTTTGTTTACAGTAGGCGGCTGTCGACCTTAGAACCTTGATTTTTATGTGATAATTATAACACTGTTTGCTAAACTGCCCACCGGTTTCGTACGAAAAATAAAGTTTGGTCTTGGCACATCTACGTTGATTGCTTCGCAGTACTTGCCAAAAATAGCATACAAATCTTCATTTTTCGTATACGGAACCCCATGCAGAATTAGGTCACCAGTAATAAGTTTTCGGGCAAGAGAATCAATTTGCTGTTTTAGTTGCGTGTTGTCGTTATTTAGTGACTGTATTTTTATAGCGGAGAGCATCAACGCGGCAAAGATTACTTTCTATTGTCTCAATTCTGTTTTTGCATGTAAAAACGGAATGATTTATAGAACTGAGTCTTTCATTTAACTCTCTTTCTAGCGCAGCTGATTTAGATTCAATTGCTGAAAGACGATCTAATAGACTCTGGTGCATGAGGTTAATTTCTGCTCTTAGTTGTGAGATAGACTCGTTGAGTTTTGTGTGCAGTGCCTCTAACCGAGCGTCAACCTTTTCCCATAGTTTAATGGTGCTTGAAACGGCAGGAGAGGAGGAACCGAGAACGTTGGCAGATTTTTCCGTTGATCATTTGACATGATTTTTTTTTCTTTTATATCACCCACAAAAAACTGACGCTTTCCAAAGTTCACTATCTCTTTACAAAGTCTCAGCACGCTAATTATAGTAGTAATAATTATTATTACAATTTTATTTTCACGAATTCTATTTTCTTTTTAATTAAATTTTTGCGGAGCTATTACAAGCACACTACTGACTCTGCATACACACGACTTGTAGGGCCAGGATTGTACACATTTTTCACACATATGGGTTCACATTGCAAGATCATGTATGTATGTATATGTTTGTCGAAATACAGATCCTAGGGTATCTTCTGGTGTCGTCCGGTTCAAAAATTAAAAAACTGCATCAATTGTTTCTTGTGCCCCGAAAGGCCCTAGGTAGTGGCGTTCTGAATAAAGTTGATTCTCAACATCCAGTCATCAGAATACTGCAGAATTTTTTCAAAGTCACGCTGCAAGAGAATGAAAATAAGATCGATCGTTGGACTTGATCTGTACGCGATTAAGTCGTCCGCGTACCCTCATGAATGGTGAGGAGAAGCTGTCAGATTATTGAGGTAAATGTTAAAAAGGATAGACGACTTCACTGTACTCTGTCCATTATTAATTTCAAATACTTGGGGTGAATTCACGTTGGCTATTTTCATAATGAACTTTCTAGAGGTTAACAGTTTTATCTTTTGTTTAGCGGATTTCGAAAAAAAAAAGATCTTTCGGATTTTTTATTAGACTTCCTTACACTGTTGAATCTTCCTTAAGACTGAATTTCATTACAATATTTTCTTAATGTCAAAGAAGCATAAGGTAGCTACTTACAGTTCTTTATCTTTCTGCTGATTCAGGTGCACAAGCGAGCACAGATAATTCCACGAATCGCCATGATCTGCGGATTTTCACTAGACGCAACGTTAGCATTTGTTTGGGTATTGCAACGCTCGTTTTTGTGTAACCCTATATCTATATTCGCTCGTGGAATAACCAGTACGTCGTGTGACTGGAATCAGAAACTAAATTATATTGTTTTTAGGTGTGGGGGAATTTGGAATTGTCCTTTATGATTCTGTATTTTCCTAACTTAAATGTCATGTACCCATTGTTGTTGTTCATGTCGTGTTGAATTATTTCTTGCGTCATGGTCATTCTAAAAATCGTTGTAAGAGCGGCAATGCATATTCTCATCTGTAAATAAAATACGCGAGTGTATTACTATTTTTTATTTTTATTTTTATTTATTTATTTAAGGCATAAGCTACCACATAAGATGTATAATCTTTTAATTTGTGAAGCAAACAGTGTAATTAAAAAGAAACAAAACAAAACTAAACTAAGTAGATTTATAACTAGTAAGAAAGAAGAAAAGAAAACAAGTACCTAGACCAGCCAGCTCTAGATGACCCTGAAAAAAAATAGAAAAAATAAAAAAGTACATATATAACATATATCCTAAGGCGATGTGCTAAAGTGTTGCCTAAGTTGCCTTTTGAAGATGCCGATGCTATGAGATCTTCTTATGTTAACTGGAAGCGAATTCCATAGTCTTACAGCGTAAATTAAAAACTGTTTTTCTGTGACTCAGTAATTAAAATTGGGTAATATCAATGTTCCACTTCTCTCAGATGAAGCAACCCGAAGACTCTGATAAAGATATGACGGTGCTTTGCTCTGCATGAGTTTGAAAAGGAAAGTTAATATCCTAAACTTAAGGAAGCTTTGAAAGTCCATGCCAAGCAGGGTTTTAACGAATGACGAGATGTGGTCCCGCCGCCGTAATCTGTATATGAAACGCACTGTGCTGTTAAGCGCAACGGTTAACTTGCGTGAGCTGTAACTATCGAGATCGCAGAAGACCGGGAGTGCATAGGTTAAAATAGGGATCAGTAGCGTCTTGACAAGCATTGATTTAATGCTAATTGGGAGACAATTTCCAGCATAGCATAGTATATGCAAGACACCGTAGACTCGACCTGTTACGTTGGTGATGTGATCCCCCCACGTAAGCTGTTGATTAAAGATGACTCCAAGGTTTTTAACAGCCTTTACATAGTCGATGTTGCTTCCGCTGGCTTGGATTGGTGCAAAGTTACTTGAGTCTTGGATAATACGACCTATGACGATGGCTTGGCTCTTGGTGGAGTTGAGCATAAGTTTGTTTTTATGTGACCATCGTGTGAGGGCATGGAGATCCTCATTTAGCCGCGCAGTAGCGTCTCAACTATTGTGATAGTAATGGTAGTCTGATATTTGTTTTTTTCTTTTATGTGTGTTCTGTAATATGTACATGTTTTAATTTTTGATGTCTTTCAAATGGTCTTCGTCAATTTTTCCTGTTTGGATTTTTCTGTATTTGGAATAATTTTTTCCTCCTCTTACTTCTTTTACAAAATTCTTTCCGCCTTCTAAGGGGACGTCTTGTCTATTCCGGTTAATTTTATTGATCACCTTTTGTTTTTTCTCGAAGATAAGGCTGAACCCACACCAAGGCCGACAAAACGTTTTTTCTTGTCGTATACGACAAGAATACATTGCATCTTATCAGTCAGCCCACACCAAATGGGACGCAACACGACAAAACGTTTTGTTCGGCCGCGCTCGTTGCTCCGACGTCCATTTTATACAGCATTGCATACAACAAACCCACACCGATCGTAACAAAGTGTTGCGAACACGTATCGTTGCCGAAAATTACACACTTCCTTAGCAGCCAACCCACACCGGACGAAACAAACAGAGCACGACACGACAAAACAAAAAAACATGTCGAAATCTGTTCGGTGGTATTTTGTTTATCTGCGACAAAATCGATACATTGCGAATTTGTAAAGCGAAGATGGAAGTTGACGCGGAGAAGCTATTATTTTTAATTGAGCAAAGGAGCGCTATTTATAATTATACTTGTAAAGACCATGCAAATAAAAGTTTAGTGGATAAGCTGTGGAAAGAAATGTTGGAACTTATCGTTATACTTTTTTAATTCTAATAATTATAATAAAAATAATTCTAATCGATTGTAAGGATGAGCCCACCATGACCTTTTCTTTTCATCACGCTCACTTCTTCTTCTTATTTTCCTTTTTTCCGGCGTCATTATGGTCAGAATTGTAGGACCATAACCTTCCCACTTAACTGCATTCCTACTGGTCCGCTTGTGGGGTCCGCCGGTTTGACCCCAGAAAGTAGCGGCAGGCTTTCCGGTTTGGGATTACTTCATCGCTGAGGCCAATCAAATGCAGGTGTATTGCACCAATTGTTTTTCGGCCTGCCTTTTTTGCGTGTTGAAATTGGAACGTTGATTGACATCGCCTTTTGGACGGGGTTCAAAGGATCTCTCCTTTGAACATGGCAATACCAACTGAGTCGGTCGCGCTCTATCTTTCTTGTGATGGTTTCTTTTACGTGGAGGCTTCCTCGGATCTTTGAACTTCTAATTCTCCCGCTGTCATGCGAAGCATCTTCATCTCAGCTGCCGTTAATTTGCTCTCATACTGTTTGTGCATTGTCCAGCATTGTGAACCGTATGTGAGCGCCGGACGTACAACTGAAGTGTAGAGCCTTCCTTTCAGCTTAGGGGGCATTTTTCGATCGTAGAAGATGGCGGAGTTTTCCCGCCACTTCATCCACCTTACGCTTACGCGATGGTTGATGTCGTCATCACAAGTTGCTTCTTTATTAATCATAGATCCCAGATATTTAAACTTTTCACACTTGGGAAGCACTCTTCCATTAAAGTAAATGTCTGGAATAAGCTGATGAGGGTCAGAGAACGGGCAGCACAGATACTCTGTCTTCTTTGAACTAATACGATACCCGTGTCCCTCAAAAATGTCCACCCACACATCAAGTGCTCGTTGTAGGGACGCCTGATCATCACTTATAACGGCTCCATCGTCAGCTGGTGCACATTGGGGTCCGTCACTTTTCCTTCAGCAAGCAATCAAGGACTGCTATAAAGAGCAGTGGGCTGAGGACGCTCCCTTGGTGTACACCGACTTTGATTGTGAAGTCTTCGGTGACTCCTGCGCTACATCTTACTCTTGTCGTTGCTCTCTTGTACATGTTCATGATCACTCGCCCGTAGGTTTCTGGAACTTCTTTTTGTCTTAGCGCTACCCATAAAAGATCTCTTGGTTGCCGGTCAAAGGCCTTCTCGAAATCAACCAACACCATATGCAAGTCCTTTGAAGAATCACGATGCTTTTTCATCATGACCCGAGATTTGATTTACCCGAGACAAACCCGCACTGGTCATCAGATAATCGTATTATTTTCCGCAGTCGGCTATCTATCATGGTGTGCGACATCAGCTTGACAGAATGGTAGTTATCACAATTTCGCGTATCACCCTTTCCTTTGTGCAAAGAAAGAAGATGGCCTTCCCTCCATTGATTAGGCATAGTGTCGCCTCTCATAAGTTTGGAGATAAGAACCATGAGCCATCTAGACCCGATGTCTCCCATCTTTTTCCAGAACTCAGAGGGTATCCCGTCCGGCCCAACAGCTTTTCTTTTCTTGGAATTTTTAACCGCGTACCGAACTTTTTCGACTGTGATGTCGGATATTTCGGCATGATTCGGGGCGGCTCTTGGTACACTCGGGGAAACTGTTCGTTCAGAAGTTCCTCGCAATACTGTCGCCATCTGTGGAGAATTTTTTCGTCTTCCACACGGAGTTGGCCTTCAGCATTGTTAATAAACTCTGGGAAACGAATTTCCTGAGCATTTCTTCTTCTCTGGGCGGCTATCTTAAAGATATTTGCACCTTTGTTCAAATTGCTTTGTCGAAGCTCCTGGGTAGCCTGGTTCCTGTCAGACGCGGAAGACGATATTTCTTCCAACTCCTTCCATGCTTTTCACTTTGAATTCGGCGCATTTTTTCTTCGCGATACCTTTGCAACATCTATATATGCACCTTTTCACGGCGAGCTTTTTCCTCTCTATTAGTAGAAGAGCACTTTGACCAAGCTTGGAAAGCCATTTTCTTTTCGTGTATCACTGCTTTGGCTTCGTCTGTCCACCACCAGGTTTCTTTTGCGTGTTGGCAGGGCCTTTAGATGTTCCGAGCAGTGGTTTGGCTTTCTCCAGGCCAGATTGTTGTAGGGAATCCCACATGTCTTGTGCTCTGCACTCCTCATTACCGACCTCATCGATAATGGAAGAGAGGTAGTTTTTCATGTTGGTAATAAAAGCTTCGCCTTTTCCTTTATCCAGCTTATACCACTGATTCTCTCAGACACCGTCGTTTGCTACTTTGACTTCTTACTCGCCTCCATAAAAAAATCAGTCAGGAGGAGACGGTGTTGAGGGGCGATCGCGTCTCCCAGGATCACTTTGCAATCTTTAACTCGTGGCTTCATGAAACTGGTTACCAAATGATAGTCTATTTGAGTTTTATTTCCGCCGCTGCTATAAGTGATCAGGTGCCGGCTTTGTTTGACGAACATGGTATTTAGCACTATAAGACCGTACGAGTCGCACATGTTTAGGATATCTTCACCTGAAGAGTTCCTGGTGCCGTATCCCAGCCCTCCGTGGTAGTCTTCGCTTCTAAATCTAAATCCTGGCGGGAGTTCTGCGAATCAATAGAGGATCTCAACGAAGCCACAAGGCTCAGGAAGATCCTATCCAAGGACCCCTGCGTTCCGGGATTCATCCTAAAACCAGATGGTTCTTGGACAGAATCCAGTCGGGAATCTTTAGAACTGCTGACTGAAACCCACTTCCCAGGCTGTAAAACCCCTGAAACCACAGTCTCCTTCGAGACGACGGTTCCTACGGTTCACACAACCGAAGAAGTGATAAACAAGATTATCACAGCGGACAAAGTATCATGGGCAATGAATTCGTTCAAACCCTTTAAATCTCCGGGCCCGGACGATATCTTGCCAGCGATGCTTCAAAAAACACAGATCCACACTGTACTCCATCTCGTAAGCATTTTTTCCAATTGCCTGCGAACGGGGTACATCCCTACACAGTGGAGAGAAATTAAGAGAATTTCATACCTAAGGCAGGTAAACCATCACATACTGCCGCAAAGGACTATAGGCCAATTAGTCCCTCGTCATTTCTATTAAAAACCTTGGAGAGACTCCTTGACCTATACATCAGAGGACTCACAAATTAACGAAACCTATGCAACACTCAACACGCCTACCTCAAAGGTAGATCAGTGGAGAGTGGATAGTGTTGTCCGTGAGATTGAGGGCTCGCTGTACTTAAAAGAGTTTACAATGGCAGCCTTCCTCGACATGTAAACACAATGTAAGCACAGATGCCATAACAACAGCTCTTGAGGACAAAAAAGTAGACAAATCCATTGTAATCTGGATTGAGAATATGTTGAAGAACAGAATCATCAATGCAGACATTGGACACAGTTCTATAAGGAAGGTGACAATTAGAAGCACACCACAAGGAGGAGTTCTCTCCCCCCTACTGTGGCTTCTTACAGTCAACAAGATCCTCAAATTCTTTATGGAAAAAGACACAAAGATCATAGCGTACGCGGATGACCTGGTTATTTTGATAAAAGGTAAATTTCTACCAACTATCAGTGAACTAATGGAATCTGCGCTTAGTGAACTCTCCTCGTAGGCAAGAGAGAACGGTCTGAGAATAAACCCCCAGAAAACCGAGCTGGTCTTGTTCACCAGGAAAAGGAAAATTCCGATATTTGCTCCCCCAAAGTTAGAGGGTACTCCACGTAAACTCAAAGCGGAAACAAAATATCTAGGCATCATTCTTGACTCCAAACTCTCCTGGAAAAGGAACCTGGAGGAAAGGATGAAAAAAGGATTGAACGCTTTTTGTGCATGCAAAAAGACCTTCGGAAAAAGATGGGGCTTGCAACCGTACATCATTCATTGGATGTACACAGCAATCATCAGACCCATTTTAACTTATGGGGCTCTAGTCTGGTGGACTGGTAGCAGCACAAAAAGCTATATGAACATGCTCAACAAAGTACAAAGGTTAGCAGCTGTTTGTACAACGGGAGCCATGAGAAGCACGCCGCATGCAGGGTTGGACATGATTTTTCATCGCCTCCCCCTGGATCTTTTCATAAAAGGCTACGCTGCAAAGAGCGCTCTCAGACTAAGAGAGTCCTCTCTGTGGAAGCAAGCCAACTATGGACATGCGGCCTTACTTAAGATAATAGACGACCTGGGAAGGAAACATGGTTTTAGTAGCCTCGCAGCTACGACCGACTATATTCTTTTTTTCCCCCCCAAAATGACTTCTCTCTCAGTATACCTATCCTTTTCCCCGACAGAGAAGAGTGGCTATCAAACGCCGTAATCGACGACCATGAGATTACCCTCTTCACCGACGGATCGAAAATGGACATAGGCACTGGGGCCGGGTTTTACTCTGATACCCTACACAAACAGGAATCATTCAGACTTCCTGATCTGTGTAGCGTGTTCCAAGCATAAATCCTGGCAATAGAGAAAGCAGCTAAACACATACAGGTAGCCGATATCCCACCATCTGATATCACCATCTTCGTAGACAGCCAGGCTGCACTGAAGTCAATAGAATCCTGTATAACGAGATCAAAGGCTGTCAAGAAATGTCGCGACTCACTGAAGTCGATCAGACACCATAAAGTTAAACTCCGCTGGGTCCCGGGCCACAGTTCAATCGCAGAGAACGAAAGAGCGACGAATTGGCCAGGCAAGGTTCTGAAATGGACATCAGCGAAGCGGACACGTCATTGCAACCACCGATCAGCGCATTATACCGGATCATAAACGACACAATTATCAAAGAGGGCAACTCGTCGTGGCTTACAAGAAACGACAGCTACACGACAAGATCATCGTGGCGAGAGCTCAACGTCGGAAAAACAAAGAAGCTCCTGGCGCTGGACCGTAATTCGATACGTATGCTCGTCGGAGTGATCACAGGACACTGTCCCATCGGAACAATGCTCCCGAAATGGGACTCGGGATCCAGCGATCTCTGCCGGAGCTGCGGCGATGAGGTAGAAACCGAGACGATCCAACATCTACTCTGCCCCTGTCCAGCTCTCCAGAATCGACGCCTAGTATCGCAAGGCCAAAGATTCTTTACAGAGATTGCGGACGTGGCTAATGCAGATATATCGGATCTTCTAAGATTCATCAAGAGCACGGGGTGGTTTCAGCCACCACGTGATCGAACAGGTTAATTTTATGTGTACCCACACAAACGAAGGGAATCACAATGGGCCTCTTGGCCTCCGACTGGAAGTGATGTCCAACCATCACACTCCCCTTCTCTAACCTAACCCAACCCAACCTAGTCTTCGCTTATCTTCCCGACATGTCCGTTTAAATCTCCCCCAACAAACAAAAGCTCTTCCTTTGGGATGATTTTGACAAGGTTGTGGAAATCTAGCCAGAATGCATCTTTTTTTTTTGTTCGCATCCTACTTGAGGGACATATGCGCTCACACCTCACCATGCATCACCAATTTGAGAGCCATCAAACGGTCACTGGACTTTGAAATGGTTAAGACGTTGCCAAGTAGCTCTGCCGCAAGGATGATGGCGATTCCGTTTTTTCCTTGTTCCAATCCATAGTAAAACATCTTGTAGGCTTTTGTTTTAACGTCCAAGAAACGTGCCCGATTACCGGTGTTTCGCCATTTCGTCTCTTGTATGCACAGGATGTCTACTCGCCTTCTAACCATAATTTCTTCAAGCTCATAGCTGCGACCACTCATGCTTCCAACGTTCCAATTCGCGACTCTTAAGTGTGGCTTACGCCGTTGCATTACTTTGCTATCCCCCGGAAATCCTATAGCTCTGACCCGAGCATTACTGCTCGTCCCAGGATCACGACCATTAGTAGTATCTGGCGGGGTAGTGCTTTTTCTTTTAGCGTTCTTTTCTAAAATGCTATATTTTGGCCGTTTTCTTTCTTCCCCTCCTTTTTTTGACACTGGCATGCTCCAATTTTTTTTTTTTTTTTGTTTGATCTTACTCTTACAACACCGGTGATCTCCAGTCGTGTCAACCCACTGATTTGCATGCACACTTGTGGGGCAGTTTAATGGTGGTATACATATGTGTCCCTAGGCTCACCTTGGTGTTTTCTAAATTGCCTAGATGTGATTTTTGTTTACCTTTGTTTTAGTCGCCTTTTACGACAAGCGAGAGGTATCGCTGCAGGGATATTCTTAACCCGTCCCTGCACAGGTACTTTTCATCAGGCTCACAAGCTTTAATAAAAGTAAATAAAAAAGAAATAGCTTCTTCGTCCAAATTTGACGACATTTCAAGAGACAATGCTTGAATTTGTTTTTTCAACCCACACCAAGCGCAACAAATTGTTGGAAACATTTTGCTTGTCGGTACGTCTTGGGTTGGTGGGTTAGGATGAAAAACATTTTTTGTCATGCGACAAAAAAACGTTTTGTCGGCCTTGGTGTGGGTTCAGCCTAAGATTTTGGATGTCTTTATATTCGCTTTCGTGAATTTTCCCGTTTACGAAATCTATCGGTCGTTTGTTGGTAGTTGAATATATGGTATTATTATAGAAAGTTATTATTTCTAGTAATTTGGTGTTTGAGAAGCCTGATGTGCTCGTTTATCGTGTCGTTTATGGACATCGCTGTTTGATGTATGGTTATTATTAGAGGTGAAGTTAAGTTCTATATTTTGTTGGGATAGGAATTCTCTTAAATGTAGAGCTTTAAAACCTAATCATTATCAACTACTATCTTTTTGACTCGTCCAAATTGGCTAAAATAGAAGGAAAGGACTCGCTTGAATTTAGTCCAAATTCTTCCTATTACCCTCACAGCGAAACCATGTTTTGAAAATTTATCGATTATAGTGACAAAAAGGGATTTTTCTAGACTATAGAATACGTCAACGTGAATTATTTCGAAGAGCCTGTCTGGTGTTTCCGTTAATTTAAGTAGAGGTTTGTAGGGATTCCTAACATACTTTTCGCAATTACAGATACATATAACAGTTGTTGATGAATTGTGTGATTCTCTCTCATATCTTTGGATGGTAGTTGCTTAGAGTTATTTCCCTGAATACCTCCTCTATTTCTCGATGGTTGTTTCTTAAATGTTCTGATTCTATCATACTAGCTAGTTTTTCTTCACTTGTTATATCCTCTAAAAATGTCAGGCATCTAGTAATTTTGAGCTTACCTCTTTGTTTGAAATATTTAATAAAGGTTTCCTTAATTATATTTAAAAAGGCTTCATCTTCTATAAATATGGCGTTAATGGTTCTTTAATAGAGTTAATGCAGTTTCTTCGTCTAACGATTTTGTGTAAACTAAATATTTTAGTCTTGCCAGAATGGAATTTTTTAATAACAATTTGAGTTTTAAAAACATTAAGAGAGTATTTACTAACTAGGAAAGATTCATTTTCGATAAAGTTAACTTCAAAAGGGGTTATACGGGAAAGAGCATCTGCATTCATGTTCTTTGTGCCTTTCTTATACTTTATGTCGTAGTCATACTCGGAAAGCTTTAATCGCCATCTTACTAGTTTTGAATTTGGATCTTTTACAGAGAAGAGCCAAGTCAGTGGTTTATGGTCTGTTTCAATCAGAAATTTCCTGCCAAAAAGATAAGGCCCATATAATGGCTAGAAGTTCTTTTTCTATGGTGCTGTAATTCACCTCGTGTTCTTTTAACGTACGGCTTACGTAACATATTGGATGGTTGTCCTGTGAAAGGACAGCTCCCAGGGCTTACTGGCTAGCATCTGTTGTCAACACAAATTCCTTGTTGAAGTCAGGGTATGTGAGAATGGGGTCATTTATTAAGAGGGTTTTTAAAGTATTGAAAGCTTGTACATATTCCGGGTCTGTTATATCTATCTTTGCGTCTTTTTTGAGGTATTTGGTTATTGGTTTTGCTATTTTGGAATAGTCCCAAATGAATTTCCGGTAATATCCCGTCAGGCCTAAGAACTGTTTTATTTGTTTATTCGTTTTTGGGATTTGGTAATTCTTTACGCACTCAATCTTTCTCGGGTTTGGTTTTATTGCCGTCGGGTGTGATTATGTGACCTAGAAATTCAGTTTCTTTCTTAAGAAACTCCGACTTATCCAATTGGATCTTTAAGTTGACTTCCTTAAGCCTTTTAAAGATCTTTGCTAATGAGACAAGGTGTTCTTGCAATGATGGTAGAAAAACAATAATATCATCCATGTACACCAGACAGATGATGTTAATGTACTCCTTTAGTACCTCATTCATAAGACGTTGGAACGTCGCTGGTGCTGTCTTCAGCCCAAACGGCATACGGAGGAATTCATAGTGCCCGTTTTCGACACTGAATGCCGTCTTATGAATGTCTGCCTCCTCTATCTCTATTCGATAAAATCCCTTGGCAAGGTCGAGTGTCGTAAAATACTGACATCTCCCGAACTTGTCAAGAATTTCATCTATACATGGAATCGGATACTTGTCATCTATGGTTACCTCGTTAAACTTACGGTAATCCACTACAAGTCTCCATTTTGGCTTGCCAGTTACATCGGCCTTTTTAGGGACGATCTAGATAGGTGCCGAATAAGGTGAACTACTGTGTCTTATTATTTTGTTCTTTAGCATCTCTTTGATTTGAGACTCTATTTCGGCTTTGTGTATGTATGGGTATGGATAACTCTTCGTTTGAATCGGGGTATCGTTAGTAGTTCTTATTTGATGTTTTATCGCGTTAGTAAAAGTAAGATTTGTATCTTCCTGGTGAAATACATGTTTGTAATTTCTAAGGACTCTTATTAATTCCAATCTCTCTTCGCTGTTTAAGTGATCGAGTCTTAATTGTTCTAGTAGTAATGGTTTTTCAGAGGCTTGAATAATGTTAAAGTTTTGACTATCCACGGGTTGTGTGGGGTTTGAGCTCAACTAGTTTATTATTAATATTATCATGATTGAAAGTTACTGGGGCCAATATTTTATAGTTCTCTGCCTCATAAACTCCCTCTTCAACTACCGCATTTCCATATATTAAGTCTTGCTCTGGCAAGTAGATGAGTCCTTCTTGTTGAAGCACAGATAGGGTAACTTCGCATTTTTTCGATTCTTTTGTTTGTGTAATAAAGGGTCCGCCAAATATTTTTTTTTTTTTTGAAAATGCTATAAAAAAACTACTGAATATTTTCTCAAATTTCTTTTTTTATTTGAAAGTACAATCCTTCCGGTTAATAATGGAAAATAATTTCATTCAAATGGCTGCCTCGGCTGGCCATGCAGTAGCCTACACGATCGGTCCAATTTTTAAGCACATTATCGATTGTGTGCAGCTGTATTTCACCAATGGCTTTACGAATATTGTCCTTTAAAGCGTCAATTGTCTCTGGCTTGTCGGCGTAACACTTATCTTTGATGGCACCCCACAAATAATAGTCCAACGGTGTCAAATCGCAGCTCCGAGGTGGCCAAACGACATCAGCTCTGCGGCTGATAATGCGATCTTCAAAAACAGGGCGCCAAACATCGAGTGTAGCTTCGGCTGTGTGGCACGTAGCGCCTTCCTGTTGAAACCGAATGTTGCCAATATCCTCCTCTTCAATTTTTGTGAACAAAAATTCGTTCAACATGGCCCGATAACGATCGCCATTGACTGTAACGGCCACTCCTTGCTCATTTTCGAAGAAAAATGGCCCAATTATGCCTCTGGACCAAAATCCGCACCAAACAGTGGCTCGTTTTGGGTACACCGGCTTTTCAATGTATGCGTGCGGGTTTTCTGTGCCCCAAATGCGACAATTTTGCTTGTTTACATACCCGCCAAGATCAAAATGAGCTTCATCTGAAAAGATGATTTTTTTGGCAAAATCGGCATCTTCTGTAAGTCGATCGCAGGCCCACTTAGCGAAGCGAAAACGCATTGGATGGTCAGTTGGCTTCAACTCCTGAACCAATAGGACTTTGTACGGCGTCATACCAAGGTCTTTATGCAAAATTCGTCTCAATGATGTCTCCGAAATGTTCAATTGTTGAGAATGACGGTGAATTGATGTTGATGGCGCTTCACGTACACTTTCTGCCGCAGCAGCAATATTCTCGGGTGTACGCACTGTTTTTGGCTTTTCACGCTTTGGTTTATCGATGAGGATGCCAGTTTCTTTCACTTTTTTCACAAGATAACGAACATACGTACGCAATTTTCGCACACATTCTGCAACATTACCATGATTTTCAAAGTAATGTCGCAATATTTCCCAGCGTTGTTCAAGCGTATAAACAACCATATTCGTTCAGCGGAAGGATAAAACTAATTAAATGTCAAATCAGTCATGAGCTAAGTGTTACCATTCACGAATTTAGCACTACTTGAAAAAAAAGCGTTAGATGGCGGACCCTTTAGTTTCTTTAAAATGTAGCTTTACTACTTTGTCTCGTAAGGATAAAATGTTCTCACCTAAATCTATTTTTGCCTTTAATGGTGCTAAAATATTATTGCCTATAAGTCCATCGAACTGGTCGTGTAATGGGAAAATATACATTTCAACTCTTTCTTTTGGATTTCCTAATTCTTTAAATAAGGGGATTATTGCTTTATGGGTGATTTCTACACTTGCGCTAAGTGTTCTTACTTTAACTGACTCTTGGATTAGTTGTATTTTGTCTGGGGAACACAATCCGGGATTTATGATAGAATGTGTTGCACCAGTATCTGTTATAAATCTAAGTTGTCTAATTTTACCTTCAATGACTATATATGGTAGTTTCGCTCCGAGGCATCTGAATGAAAATTTTCTTCGTTATTCGTTTCGTTGCCTGCAACCCTATTACTCTTTGCCGTTCGATTTTCTTGACACCGTCGAGCATTCTGGTTTCTTTGATGTGCGTTATGATAAGATTGATAGAATTGCCTACTTTCATGTGCGTTATGATGAGATTGAGAGAATGGCCTACCTTGAGGTGCGTTACGATGGGGTTGAGAGAATTGTCTATTTTGGTTGCGTTGCACTCTTTGATTATAGTTTGTGAGATTTCTTTCTCGCTGAGCTATTCCTATTTCCATAGTTCTGGAGGTTGAGAATTGTGGTTACTATTATGCATTTGATTATATTGGTACGAAGGTTGACTATTTAAGTGGGTGTAGTTTCTTCCCGTGTAATTAGATGGCGGTTTAATGTATACCTGGTTTTGGGGTTGATGGGGTAGTTAGTGTAATTATTGTTTTTTGTATTTAAGAGGGAATTATTGTTTGGTTTTCCATGTGGTTTATAGTAGGTGTAGTTCCATTCGTGAAGAATGTTTATTGCCTGTTCAAGGTTGAGAGGTTTCTTGTAATGAAGCAGTGACCTCATTGGTTCTGGAACCTTATTTTTAAAGATCGCCAAAGCAGCTGTTTTATTTTGTGTTATCACGGCTTCTATATGTTGTTGGTTATCTCCCGTTGTTTGCATGGCTTTGATATTAAGCCTTATAAGTATGTTTTTGATTTCATTATACAGGGTGTCCCACGAGCAGTGTGCCAAAAAGCTAAAGCGTGTAGGTCTGGTCAAGACAAGAAAATAATCGTATGGAAGGGGGGGGGGGTCTATTCCCCTCGTTTAGCCGGGAGGGGCAATTTTCTAAAAAAATGACTTAATTTGGAAAAAAAAATTATTAAAAATTAACAGTTACATCAACAATGCCGTGATATACTTTTTTGTAAAGACAGAAACCTCTTCTTTCATCTTGTTTTTAAACGAAGCTGTTTCAAGAAATAGGTTTTGAGAAATTAATTTTCAAACTCAAAATTTTGAAAAAAAAAAAGGAAAAAAAAAATTTCGAACTATTTTTTTTCAAAATTGTATGTAATTAAGTACTAATTTTTTTTCAAAAATTCAATTCTCTTATTAGTTTTTAGTTAAAACAGAAAACCGGATGCAAAAATGTCTTGTAGTTTTTGAGAAATTAAAAAAAAACCAGAACCATTTTTTTTTAAGAAAAACCTTTTTTTTGGTTTTAACGCGGCTGGACCTGTAGGCAAATTAATGTATGAAACGTTAACCTCTTTTTTATTATTTTCAAAAAAAAAAAATTCGGAGAATTATGAGGATACAATAAAGTGACACAGTATTGGAATAACCCTGGATTAATCATTGATTTTTCATTGATAACGCCTGAAAACTGATCTGCCAATTTCGTCTGGGTCCGCCCACCGCCGATGGGTTCTACCCGCTAGGACTTTAAGACAATAAAACCGCAATTTTTCTTTAAAAATATTTGCAACCCAAATGTAAATAAAAGGCATCGCATTTTTAATAAAAAATCATTTTCAAATTGGATGTTAACTCATCAACACATTACGATGTCAAACTCATATTCTCGAGAAGAATTAACGGACAAGCACTTCTGCTACGGTTTAGCTAATGGTCGAGATCGTGAAGCCGAAAGACTCTACGCTGAAAGATATCCCAATCGGAGGTGTTCCAGTCGTAGCATGTTTTCAAGAATCCACGACATCGAAGAATCGAAAGATCAGTTACAGATGGATCAGGAATCTTAGATGAACGAATTTTGGATTTGGTCCGACGTAGTCCCTCCCTTAGTACAAGGAGGATAGCTATTATGCTTGGAATGCCCAAATCTAGAGTATGGAGAGTGCTTCATTCCGAAAACTTACACCCGTACCATTTTAGGCCAGTTCTGGAACTCATCTCAAACGACAAATTTTTGAGAGCAGAATTTTGTCGATTATTACTGCTTCGAGATGAAACTGAACGAAACTATTTTGCAAGGATATTCTGCACGGATGAAGCACAGTTTACCAGAGATGGGGTTACTAACTTCCACAATTTGCATCATTGGAGTAGCACCAATCCACACAACAAAAAACAAAATAAATCACAACACCGCTTTAGCTGTAATGTTTGATTGGTATTGTTGGACAAACTGTAATGGGCCAGCGGTTTTTGAATGCCGTTATTAATGGAGAATCATACCTGCAGTTCCTACGAGACCTTTTGCCCGATTTTATGGACAACGTTCCTTTGGCCATAGCAGAAAATTTAATCTACCGGCAAGATGGAGCACCAGCACACTACAGCTTACGGGTTAGAAACTGGCTGGATGATCATTTTAGTGACCGTTGGATCGGAAGAAGGGGCCCCACGGAATGGTCACCTAGATCACCAGATTTAACTCCTCTAGATTTTTATGTGTGGGGATCCATGAAGAATTATGTTTACGAAGTGGAAATAATATCTTTGGAACAACTGGAAGAACGGATTGAAGTCGCTGGAGTCAAAATGCAGGAAAATTTGTTAAGCATAGACTTATGTGCAGCCATTAGAAGGAGATATAATCTTTGCCTTCTGGAAAATGGGGATCATATTGAAAATTTATTATAATAAAACTCTGATTTTTTTAAAGATAATAAAAAAGAGGTTAACGTTTCATACATTAATTTGCCTACAAGTCCAGCCGCGTCGAAACCAAAAAAAAAGGTTTTTCTTAGAAAAAAAGTGGTTCGGGTTTTTTTTTTAATTTCTCAAAAACTGCAAGACATATTTGCATCCGGTTTTCTGTTTTTAACTAAAAACTAATAAGAGAATTGAATTTTTGAAAAAAAAATTAGTACTTAATTACATACAATTTAAAAAAAAAATACATAGGTCGAAATTTTTTTTTTCCTTTTTTTTTTAAATGTTGATTTTGACAATTAATTTCTCAAAACATATTCCTTAAAACAGCTTCGTTTAAAAACAAGATGAAAGAAGAGGTTTCTGGCTTTACAAAAGAGTATATCACGGCATTGTGGATGTAACCGTTGATTTTAAATATTTTTTTTCCAAATTATGTAATTTTTTTTAGAAAATCGCCCCTCCCGGTTAAACGGGGAGGAATTGAACCCCCCCTCCCATACGATTTTTTTCTTGTCTTGACCAGACCTACATGCTCTAGCTTTTTGGCACACTGCTCGTAGGACACCCTGTAGAAATCTACAGAATGTGTCTTAAACCTTATTCCTCTTGATTCGTCAAAGAGTTCCTCGGGAGTACAGCGATCTCCGAAGTTGTTGAAGAGGATTTCTCTTATTTCCGACCAAGTTGTTATATGGTTACTTATCTTTACTATCTCTCGGGCTCGTCCCTTTAACTTGGATTTTATGGTGTCTGAGAAAATACTTTGGGCGAGACTATCGTACTTAACAAGAATCGGATGTACCTTATCTATTAAATCTACAAAATTCTGGAGTTCTTTAAAATCTCCTGTGAACTCGGGTAGTTTGGATAGGTATTTTAACGGTTCTATACTGAGGGTAAACATCGTCAAGTGGTCGTTATGTGAATTGTCGTTAGAAAAGAAACTATTCACGATATCAGAGAGCTGTCTTGATTGCTCTTGTACTATTTGAATCTGGTCTGCGATAGAAGTCATAAGAATTATTCCTGTATGCTTATACCGTTTTCTAATTTTGACATGTATAATATATGCATTTAATGTGGCTTATCCAAGCCGAAACCGAATAATTTTTTTTTAAAGATATAAATTTACAATTTTAAATTTATAATACTAAAAATTCAATACGTAAATATGCACTAGGATTGAAAGAAAAAATAAAATTAAAAATGAGTTGATCCTGACCTTAGCTTTTTCTTTCATCCTTTTTTGTCTTTTCTCAGTGAGCTGGCTTCGCTGTTGTTTTGCGTCTGTTGGGTTGATTTTGCTCCTTTTTTTTGTTTTTTTTTTTTTGTTTTCACTTCTTCTTGATGCACTTTATTTTCAGTTCTTTGTTTTTTAGTTGCTGTCCTTGATCGAGACGATTCTCTCGCACGGAAATAAGTTTTGGAAAATTGTTTCACGAAAAATTGTCCTCGGTCGCGACGGTTCTCTCGTACGCGAATAAGTTCTGGAAAATTGATTCGTCTTTTTGGTAGTTTATTTATTTATTTAATATTCATTCACGACGATTCTTAATAACATTGTATTGTTTTTGGATGTGGGGGAATTTGGAATTGTAACTGTTAACATGTCAAAAATCATATTTAGCAGTGGCTTATGTATACTCAGTTGGCTGAGCTTGTAATAAAGGCCTTGTGACCATACGGCGTAGAAAGCTTTTCCAAGTCAATCAGACAAGCACCAGGTATTCGTATTTGTTCCATTGGATATTTGACGCAAGCTTCGACGCAACATGAATTGTATCATGCCCCGCTCTGAAACCGAATTTATTTTAGAGTTGTCGCTATTGTAGTATTTTTGTATCAACAACAACAAATTCAATACCATCGGGCCCTGCTTTTACTCTGCTTGAAAGCTCTAGGTACAAATCTAGATCCTTCTGTAATGCTGCACCCACATTGAATTGTTGTCTTTTGTACTGAGCCTGTAGAATCGTGCTTTTCCTAGGGTTTTATTTACGCCCAGGTGTCTCCCGGATACCTCACCATGTATTTCCTTTAGTATTTCTTATACTTTTTAACGTGGCACTAGGATGATTTTATATTAGAAGTCTCCTATTGCATGCTCAAGATGCCACATTGAATGTAAATAGAGCTCCATCGCGTCCAATAAGTATGGCATGGCTTTTATCGAAAACATCTCGACCATCAACTTTCTCTATGCTTTCTGTCTAAGCTAGTAACGGTTCGAATTCCTCTATTATTTGTCAAAATGGCTCAGTTTTCTACTTCTGCTGGGACTTAATTGATTTAAAAAACGATTTCCTTAACGGTACGGATTCTTGGTTTACCCCGCAAAAAATTAAGAGGGGTTTTAACCACGAACTCCAACCTTTTAACTTAGTTTCTTGTTAAAAAGAGTAGAAATATCAAAGGTGTTGCCAGTGGTTGGAAGCACCTTACGTCATTCCGGAAAATGTATTTTGATATTGGTAAGGTCACTTAGGTCCAACTAGGCTTCTTTTATTGTACCCTTGTTATTCTTTAGGGTTGGACGCCAATTAATGAATAATGATAATCGAAAACCTTCAACTTTAAGAAACTCGAAAAGGAACTGACAAAAAACATCTGTTCGACACTCCCTTACAAAATGAATTTAAGAGTCTAAGATGTTTATTAAATGGAAATAGCCGTTCATCATCAGACAATAAGTGAAGTGGCAATAAACGGATTGCAATTTCACAGGAAACTGAAATACTAACCTGCAAATATCATATTTTACTCACTGGCATCTAAAGGGTGTGCTGTTAGCAGCTCTCAAGTTTACGATCCTTTCTCTTTTGTAATGTGGAATCTCAAGTGCTTTCACTTTCCTTCGTGTGTTTTTTCATTCGATTATATTTGAAATCTACAATATCATAAGTTCATGACGCACAATGAGCAGTTCCACTGTGTAGTGCATTGATACTTGTTGAGATTTACAATTCGTAAAGTTCCCAAGCATACGCCGGTTTTTTAAAGCCACAGTGAATTACCGCTTGGGATTGGAATATTTCAAATCCACTCCTCAACCAAAGCCCTAAAGCCATCATATAAAAAGGCAAAGAAGGAAACCAAGAATAGGCTGCACCTCTATCCAGGTGCATTGTAAATTAATTGATAGCTTTGATTACTTCGATTGGTCAACAAAGCCATAAACCGATCAATAGAGATTGTTATTGTGGCCCGATTGCAGTCCGACTGACCATAAAAGTATTTTTTAGCGATATGCAGTGATTCGGGCAGTGTGCCGATTTATCGTTTGCTTTTCAAATCTGCTGAATTAAGCGTCGACTTTGCTCGCGCCTTTTGGATTTTCTCAATCTTATCGGGTACAAATTGATTTCGAGTGGCCATTGATATCTGATTGCGGACGAGGTAGTAATCTTTAGATCTCTGTTAGCGATTAACTTTCGCAGAAGTTCTAATCAGTTTGATTGGCACACGGTAGACAATGGCGTTGATGACGGGTGTTTGGAAAACTGACATGCAGTTGGCGGGTGATAAACTTGGGTGTCGTTGTCGAAGCCACATGGGCGGATTACTAAAAAGTGTGCGTGAATGTAATCTCGCGACAAGTCATTCTACTGTCTATTCCTTATCCAAGAAGAGTCACGAGTAACTTATAAAGGTTTTGCTTTTTTATTGTACTCTAGATAAAAACGCTCAAGGCTGCGTCAGATGACTTAATTTTTCAAAAATAATTTACTAACTCTATATGTGCCTTTCAAGTTAGAGAGGTTCTTATATGTGTGTATGATTCTCTATTTCGAGGGTATTTTTCAGAAATTCAAAATTGTTGATAATATTTACATCATTCAAGGCTACTTGCCCAGCTGAACCTGAGACGACTCGACTTATAGATCACCAATATTGAGTAAAAAAAGGGGGGCAAATTCCTAGTAAGTGTTATAACGTCCTCAAAAGGGACTGTTGATTTTCTGATCGATCAACCATTAATCGGATTGATATATCCAGTTCAATATGCTGAGAATTCAAATAGTAAATATTCACTATGATGCTGCCGAGATAAGAATGTAGATATATATCACGGTCAGAAGGAAATTAAATATACGTAAGCTTGTCAAAAATCGAAGAGGACAAAAAGTTGCAATCGCAAGATACTGCAGATCGTGTCTTTCTTAAGTTCTACCAAAATCACGCAAGTTATGAAATAAAAACACAACCGTAGTGTTTTGGTTCGGTCTTAAGACTGTCTTTATTTTATTATTATTTGACAATGAAATTTCTTATGACCTAATTAAAAATACTTAGTAACTAGCTCAGCACAGAAGGTTCATTACTTCGATTACGAAATTTGGACAACGGAAATTACGGCCGAAAGAGAATGAAAATATGCCAAAGCGCATCGAACTTAATTTTGTCGATCAAGCAATAAACCTTTTGTGCGGAAGTAGCGAGCTCCGGGGTTCGGTCAATGCCTTTGAATGCATTGTAGGCATTGACGTAACACTTCCCCCCTAGCTGTGAGATACTCCTGGATCTCACTATATACTTACATATTAGTTATTATTTTCTTATGTTTTAAAAAAAAATATTTTTTTTGTTCTTATATTCTATTTTATTCCATAGCTTACTTTAATCTTATTGATAGAACAAATATGTACGTCGTTAAGAATGATTTCATTTTCCTTAATCTCATTAATACTAGTATTTAACTGTAATTTTAATCTAGTTTGATTTTGGCGTATTATTTTTATTACTACAATAATGACAATCAATATAAGAATGGTTACACTTACGAAGCTATAATTTAAACTTTTGTGGAACTTTAATTCATCGATGGCTTTAATATTACTTTCTTGTTTCAGAACTATGTCGTTAAATGTCAGTATTTTTTCAATAGGGAGCGCTTGGTTTTTATTTGGAATAAAAAAACTATCTTTATATTCGAATACAGTATTGGAAAATTGTATATTATTAAATGAGATTGTGCAATTGTTAAAGGAAAACAAATAATTTCCATTGAGTGCAAAATTTCTTTCGTCACAATTGCTTTGAAACCGGTTGTTTTTCATGTTTTTTAAAATTAATGTTGTGCTATCGATTTCTATTATTTGCTCTAAAGCATTTGTATTAAGGGGACAATTTTGTTGAAAAATGCAGTTTTTACTCTTTTTTAATTCCTTTAAGGATTTATTTTCCTCGAATGTATAGGCTATTCCTTCTATTTCAACTATAATTTCGAAATCAGAAACTATCTCAATGTTGTTCTTGTTCGGCATGGGCATAAAAATTTTTTTATTAGTGATCGTAAAATTGGCTGGTAGCTTAATGGCAAAAATTATTTTATTATTATTGAAAGTAGCGACGCGAGTTTCCTAAAATCAATATTGTGGGTTACGATTTCTTCATAACTTAGCAGGTTAGGATGTAGAACACCTAATCTTGCTGAAGCTATATTTTGTTGTAGGTAGGTAGGTAGGAGTGGCCGCCTGATATCGAGATGCCAGGCCCAATTAGCGCTTATGCGCCGTTTTGATGCCATAACTCAGTGACCTAGTGTGCTGTTATTGGAGTTTCATATCCATCCTGTGGAATTAAGGAATTTGATGATATTACAGAATCCTATTTCCCTGAATTCTGATAGATCGTCGAAGGAGATTTTGCCGAGTAGGCGCTGTCTAGTTCTAGCTAGAGCCGGACATTCACACAGGAAATGGGTGAGAGTTTCCTTTTCCAGTGGGTTCTTGCAACTACGGCAGTAGGTGTTGAATGGGATGCCTAACTTAGCAGCGTGGGTACCGACAGGCCAGTGGCCAGTACAGATGGCTACAATTCTGGCAATCTCTTGTCGGGGTCTGTTAGTTAGGTCGAGGGTTCTTTTCCTGTTATAGGAGGGCCATGTTTTCCTAGATATGACGCAGTTGCTAAAACTGCACCATCTGGAGTTCGCCCTCGAGAGAAAGTGTTGTAGAAGGTTTGCCTTGACCAGTCTGATGGGGGGGAGTACTGCCTCCGCCAAAGAATAGTCGAGGGAAGAGCCGTGCCTTGCTAAAGCGTCAGCCTTTTCGTTTCCCTCTATTTTGCTGTGGCCAGGAACCCAAATGAGAGTAATGTTGAAATAGTCTCCTGCACAGCTGATTTCATCCTTACACTGTGCAACTAATTTGGATTTTATGGAGTGAGAATCGAGAGCTTTGATTGCTCATTGGCTATCAATATATATATTTATATCTCTCTTGGTAATAGGATAGCGCGTGAGTAACTTGCAAGTTTCCTTAATCGCCAGTATTTCCGCTTGGAACACGCTGGCCGAGTCTGGAAGTCGCAACGATTTGGTGATATTCAGTTCCGCTGAGAAGATACCCGAGCCAACCCCACACGCCATTTTCGAACCGTCGGTGAAAAAAGCTACCTGATGGTTCTCAGAGTGCAGTCCCTGTTTCCATGCCATCCTGGATGGGAAGTGGACATGGGCGGCTATATTTGGGTTGTGTATGGTTGTCGTGAAATCGGTTGCAGTCATGGCCAGGTCACTAGGTAATAGGTCCAGCACTTTGCTATGACCGTAGGGTTTAGATGACCAGAACCCAGATTCTCTGAGTCTAATGGCGCTACAGGCTGCGTTATATCTGATGAAGGGGTCCAGAGGGAGGAGGTTTAGGAGTACGTTGAGTGCCTCGGTCGGGGTAGACCGAAGGGCACCGGTTACCCCGATACTGGCCGATCTCTGTACGCGGCTTAGTTTTTTGATGTTGTATGCCTTACTTAGGGCAGGCCACCATACGAGCGCTCCGTAGGTGAGGATGGGGCGGATGACAGCCGTGTACATCCACAGCACCATTTTGGGTCGGAGTCCCCAGCTTTTGCCGAAGGTTCTGCTACAGGCATAAGCGACACATGCTTTCCGTACCCGATGTTCAATGTTTATCTTCCAACTGAGCTTGGGGTCTAGGATAATTCCTAGGTATCTAGCCTCGGAAGACAAGGAGAGTGGCTGGTTGTTGAGTCGAGGGAGATTAAAGGACGGTATCTTATATTTGGTGGTAAACAGCATCAGTTCTGTTTTACTCGGATTGACGCTTAGGCCGCATCCTGAGGCCCAGGCGCTTAACTTATTCAGAACTCTCTCTGAGATTTCGCTAATTACCGAGGGAAACATTCCCGATACTAGGATGACCACGTCGTCAGCATAAGCAACCGCCTTTATTCCGATTCTCTCGAATTCTTTTAGAATTTTATTGATACCCAAGAGCCATAGTAGAGGCGATATTACCCCACCTTGGGGTGTGCCTCTATCTACGGTCTTAACTATAGTGGTGTTGCCCATCTGGGCCTGAATGATCCTAGTTCTGAGCATGGATATGATCCATCTGCTAACAAGTCCCTCTACCCCTGCCGTGGTGAGGGCTTCTTGGATCGATTCAGTGTGAATGTTGTTGAAAGCACCTTCTATATCTATGAAGGTAGCTAAGGTAAATTGTTTATGGTGGATGGATTTTTCGATTGTCTGCACGACTTCATGCAGGGCGGTCTCAGTGGACTTGCCTTTAATGTAAGCGTGTTGGGACTTCGAAAACTTTGTGTTTCCTAGGGAGTCGCGGATGTGCCTGTCCAAGATGCGTTCGAGGGTCTTCAGGACGAAGGATGTGAGGCTGATAGGTCTGAAATCCTTTGCGGATTCATGACCGCGCTTGCCAGCCTTCGGGATGAAGATACATCGAACTCTTCTCCAGGCTAGGGGGATGTAGTTGAGTTTCAGCGAACTTCGATAAATCACCGTTAGCCAGGGTATAACCTTGCCCAAATTCTTTTGTAGCATTATAGGAAATATCCCGTCAAGTCTCGGTGACTTGTATGGAGGGAAGCTGCTAATGGCCCAAGATATATTATCGGGGTTGATGATCAAATTAGCATCGCCCCGTGGTGTGTGCTGCGTATGATGAGGGACCTGCGAAGTAGTCCCGTAGTCTTTACATCCGGGGAAGTGGGTGTTCAAGAGAAGTTCCAGGGACTTTTTTGTGGAATCTGCCCAAACACCGTCGTTACGTCTAATGTAGGATGGATTCTGGTGTTGTTTGGATAGGATTTTGTCCAGCCTGGCAGCATCCTTTAGTGTTTCGATTGACTGGCAGTACTCTGACCACGCCTGAGCTTTGGCTTTGCTAATGGCCTTTTTGTAGAGTTTAAGGCAGTCTTTGTAGGGTTTCCAGTATTTGTGTCTGTGGCAGATGTTGAAGAGGTCTCTTGTCATTTTCCTTAAAACGGAGAGATCCTCATTCCACCACGGTGGGAAGGTTTTTTTGCTGTGCTTAACTGGGCACGAAACTTTGAAGGCCGTGACCATGGCCTTTTCAAATGTCCTAACTTTCGTGTCCAGTTGTTCTACAGATTCCATGTCTGGATCGGGAAGGTTATTGAGTTTGGAGTTAATGATCCTGCTGAATTTTTTGTAGTCAGTACGTTTAGGATTTCTGAAGGGGATGGAGGGGTCGGCACTGAAATTCACATTGAAGAGTATCCATTTGTGGTCTGCAAACGATTTTAGATTGGATACTCTCCAGCTGTCGACCCTATAATTGGTATAATTGGAAATTAGGGTTATATCAAGTACTTCCTCCCAGCCAGGATGTGCTTCCGAACTCGGAAATACAAAGGTTGGGGAGCTACCTACATTACATATATTGAGCTTGGAGGTAATTAAGAAATCAAACAGAGACTCACCCCTTTCGTTGATTTCCGAACTGCCCCATAGAGAGTGTCTGGCGTTGGCGTCGTATCCGAGAAGAAGGGTATCCTTACCCTTTTGAAGTTGCTTAACCAGTAGTTGCACTTCAATCGGTGGAGATGGCATATCGTGCGGCATGTAGCTTGATGCTATAATGAGGTTCGGCTGGCCAGAATCTTCCAGATTAACGACTGTTAAATCTTCGGAGCTAAGGTGGGGACATAAAAAGGCTTTAATATGTTTCTTAGCTAGTATACAGGTTCTGGGTTTACCGGTTTGTTTTTTGTAAAAAATGTTGTAGTTGGTGTCGTTGAGCCCTCGGATAATAGAACCGTTTACCCAGGGCTCCTGCAATATGCCAATGTCAATGTTTTCCTCCCGCAGGAAAACTAGCAGATTCTCCGACGCACATTTCGAGTGCTGGAGATTAAACTGTATGACATTAAGCATATTGTAGTTACTGTTGTTGCTTTTGTTGTTGCTCTTGTTGTAGTTGAGGTTGGTCTTCCGTTTCGATCGATAGGCCCTCCAGCAATTTGTCAGTTGCATCGATCTCAACTAGATCGTCACCAGGGCCTGTCGGGCGAAAGATTTTGAGTTTGGCTTGCCTGACGCCAAACTTCATTTTGTAGTTTGTCTCCTTCAGTACTTCCAAGCACTTTTCATTGATGGAGAGCAAGTAAGTTTGGGAGTTGTTCTGTGGTTCTTCGACCTTTATGATGGCCCAGTCCTCCGTGGGGATGTTGGGGTTTTGCAACTTGAGACATTGGAGAACCTTTCCGCTGTCTATAGTCGTCCGGGTTAGCCGGACGTAAGATTTCAACCTTTTCCTTGAGAGGCCCAAGCTTAAACATTTGTTCGATGAAAAAGGTTTCAGCGTGAAGCCTTGCAGAGAGACCTTCGATTTGGTTAAACTTTTCTAAAATTCTTTGTCTATCTGTTTCGATTGTCTGTTTCAATTTTGAAATGCTCTCGTTATAATTTTCATTTATTTTAATCTGTTGGTTTACGGTTCTTATGATCTCATGGTTATTTTCATCTGTAACCGAAAAATGTTTTTCTATATTTTGTTTATCCTCATCGTCGAGTGTTCCAAAAAGCCATTTGAAGACGCTGCCTACGAAATTAAAGGGACTCCTCTTATACCTATGTATGTGGGATTATGGTTAAAACTTTACCCTTAATATTTTCTACTTCTCCTACTAACAAGTTTTTTCGGTCCTTGTCTATGTCAATATGGTCTAGAATTTGTGTGAATTGTTTGAGTGTATCTAGTATTTCGTCAGGGTCTATTATATGTAAAATTATGTCATAGTTACAAACTATTTCTACTTTACCAATATTTATCTCTGAGTATCCGAGGTGCGAATCGATTTTTTCAATTTGCAAGATTTGGAGTGACATGGGTATCAGAGCCAGTAGTAACAGATGAGGAAGTACCACCTGTAAATTTAAAGGGACGTTTAATATTTGACTCGTGAACGTGAAGCTCAAAGGGTATTTTCTAAACTTCGGTTGTTCCTTATGTCTAACACTTGTATAATTCTTTATGAACCCTTCTTGGCGAACTTCATTATATTCTTCTCGAGACCTGTTCCTAGTGGTAATGACCTTTCTTTTGTAATTATTTAACCTATCGCTTATTATATTCTTATCAATTCTATTATTTTGAACTTCAAGGGGTGTGGTCTGGATAGAAGAGTGAAAAGAACGGTTGTAAAGTTCTACGGCTTTAAACATTTGTTTTTTAATTGGTATCTTATTCTCTAAATTCAAAACACGTATTCGCTCCGTTAGTGTGTTATTAAGTCGTTCGACGTCGCCGTTTCCGGTGTGGCTGTTTGGTTTTACAAAATGAACCTCTATGTTTTCTTCTTTAAAGAAGTTCTTCAAATTGACATTGTTGAACTCGTTATCGCAAACTACTATGTATTGTCATTTTTCCTTTGATGGAAATGTATTGGCGTATTTTTTCAATTTAGGTCCTACTGTTTCTATCTTCAAGGTAAAAGCTGACCGCATGTTTTGAAAACTTATCTATGAAATTTAGGAATGAATGCTTAGAATTAACATAAGTATCTATATGAATTATTTGGTTAAGATCAGTAGGTGTTTCGCTTAACTGGAATTTCTTTTTAATAGGGTTTCTGTCGTATTTTGCAGCTGTACAAATGTCACAATTATTTATTACTTTGTTGATTAAAATCTTAAGTTTTGGATAAAAGATTTTGTGCTTCATACCTTCATAGTTAGCGATTATACCAGAATGTCGAGATTCTACTTTGTGGTAGAGAGAAATTTGTTTAATAGCTTCATCCTCATTAGTTAGATCTTTTGCGAAGTGGCAACATTTAACGAATCTTATACCAGAATTAGCTGGGAATATCTCTAGCAATTTTCGCTGTGCTTGATTGAACATAAAACTATTTAATTGTGAATAAATTCCAACTTTTCCCTTACTGACATGCCTTCGGACGATATCAGCAATATTGTTTGGTATGTCATTCTTTTCAATAAATATCCTTTTGTTGTTGAATAGATTTGTAGATTCTCTTTTCTTTGTTTCACATAGTATCAATTGTGTTTTGAACCGATTCACTATTGTGTCTAGTATAGGGATCTGGTCGTATGTATTTGTTTCCAACAGGTTAATTTCGTTAGTACTCGCATCAATTCTGCTAAGAAAATCAGCCAATTTATTTTCTTTGCCTCTTACATAATCGATTTTAGCTTCGTATTCTCCTAACTGTACAAGCCAACGTTGGAGTCGTGGATTTAAATCTCTTCCTATATTCTTTGTATGTAACCAGCGTATTGGTTGATGGTCAGTACACAAATCGAATTCTTTCCCAAAGAGATATGGCCTGAAGTATTTAACAGCCCAAACTATTGCAAGCAGTTCCTTTTCGATCGTGGAATAATGCTTTTCGTGATCGTTAAGAATACGAGAAGCAAACGAAACTGGGTGTCCATCTTGCATTAAGTCGGCACCCAATGCAAAATTGCTTGCATCAGTTACTAATTTGAAGCGTTTTTTAAAATCGGGATATTTTAATATTGGGTAGTCAGTAATAACGTCTTTTAGTTTCTCAAATGCGGAAATATAATTGGGATCATTAACGTTTACTTTAGAATTTTACCATTGGGTATGCGATTTTGGCATAATCTTTGATGAATTTCCTATAGTAACCAGTTAACCGAGAAAAGATTTAATTTGATTTTGGGTTTTTGGAAGCTTAAGGTTTCGGATGACGACAATTTTGTCAGGGTTAGGCTTTACCCCTTCTGAAGTAAGTATGTGCCCCAAATATTCCGTTTCTGTAGCCAAGAAATTGCATTTGTTAATCTGAATTTTGAGTCCCGCTTTCTTAAGTGTTTCAAAAAAATTTTCTAATATTAGTTAAGTGTTCTTGGAGTGATGTGCTAAAAATGAGTATATCATCTAAATACACAACACAAATCCGGTTAATAAACTCTCTAAGAATAGAATTCATTAAACTTTGAAACGTTGAGGGTGCATTTTTTAAGCCGAATGGCATCCTCACGTATTCAAAATGGCCAAATGGTGTCGAAAATGCAGTCTTCTTTCTGTCCTCAGGCCTGACTAAAATTTGGTGAAAGCCTTTTGCTAAGTCAAGAGTAGAAAAATAATGCGATTTACCCAATCTGTCCAATATCGCGTCAATATTAGGTACTGGGAATTTGTCGCTTACTTCAAATTCAAATGTAACTTCATTTAACTTCCTATAGTCGATAACAATCCTCCATTTTTTATTTCTATTTTTGTCAGTCTTCTTTGGGACAACCCATAGTGGACTATTGTAGGGAGAGTTGCTTTCCGTTATAATGCCCTGCTGTAGCATCTCGTTTATTTGGTGCTGTATTTCTGTTTCGTGTACTCTTGGATACCGATATATTTTAGAATATATTGGATTACTTGTTGTAGTAATAATCTCATGAGTAATTTCGTGAGTGAATGTTAAGTTATCGCATTCTTTATAAAAGAGATTATTATATTCGCTAAGTAGTTTCGTAATTCCAATCTTTTCTTCTCCATTAAGGTGATCGACATTAACGTGATCTAACAAAGGATCTATAGGTTCTAGAGAGCAAACACTATTGGGGTCAATGGGATAATTATTTGTAATAAATTCGAATTGTTTTCCTTTAATTTCAACACATTTCTGATTCAAATAAATATTGACTTGATATGGGACAAGAATGTTTAGACCTAAAATTGCGTCATACTCCTTACTATTTATATTGAAAACGTTCCAATTTATAGTACCCGAACTTCCAAATTCGGAAGGGGCAGGAGTTTTAATTCTTGCGGTAATTACAGTTCGACCATTAAGAGTTAAATAGTGCTTAGGTTTGGGTAATGTTTCCTGCTTATAGTTACGTAATATATTTGGCTTTATTATGCTAGTTGTTGATCCTGTGTCAATTAAACATTTTATGGTTTGGTTTCCTAATGTTACCCTGACTATCGGTAGGTCTTGTTTTGAGGCGGTATTTGGAAATTTTCATTGGATTCCCTTGGTTTGTTAGTACTATGGGGTGGTTGATCTAAGTTAAAATAGTTGCATTGGTTTGCATTTGAAAATTGATTTCGAACAGGCTCCCGAAAATCTTTGGTTGGGGTTTCCATAGTGAGTGCGAGAGTTATCTTGTAGTGAATGTCGTTGTTCACCTTCATTTGACATGTTCTTACTAGGAATATTATTACCTGATCGAGTTGAATTATAATTCCAATTACAAGGAAAAGTTTTATTTTGCTGTATTATATTTCTACTGTTAATTTTTTTTTGCCTTATATCTATTGTTCTCTCGTCTTTAATTTTGAGTATTTATTATAAATATCTATCATACTATGATCTATTTCAATATGTAATCTAATAATGCCATCTATTTTCTCTAAGAGAATCTCTTTGAGATCTCTTTCTATACGACTAGGATTATATAAAGCTGGCTTTAGTTCATCATAGTCGTAAATTTCGTTTAACTCAAGATTGGCATTATTAAATATATTAAAAAGTTCTCTTAAATTACTAACCTTAACATATCGCAAATAATTGAAGACTTCCGAGTAGGTCCTCGTTGGTCGGAAATGTTATCGCAATTGGTCCTTCACCGCTGTCCATGTAGCATGATGTCCCAGTAGTCGAATGCACACTGCAGCTTTTCCTGATATTTTCTCAGTTGTAACTATATTTACAGCATAATTGTAGAGTTCCTCATTATTGCCACATAACTGTAGTGTTGCCTCCACAGATTTGAAGAAGGATGCAAGACTGTAATCATCCATTCCATTGTAGGGCTTAAGTTGCCGGAACTAATTCAGGACTTTATCTGGGCTCATCCCGAACTGGCAGTGGTAACTTGCTGGACGGGGGTCTGACTGCTGCATCCTTTCTTCCTGTGCCTGGATTATCGCCGTGATATCTGCGCCCTCAGTGCTTCCTCTGTTGTCGGTGTTGAGCTGGTTGCCATTGTTTAAATCTTCTTTGTTTTTTTTTTTTTTTTTTTTTTTTTTTTTTTTTTTTTTTTTTTATAAGCGCTTATGATTCGTTTTTCACTTTTCAGTCACTTCACTTCTAGCCAACTTATTTTTGTTATATATTTTTCGTGATTCGAACTAAGATATCTTTTGATAACAAGTTAACCGACTGCGCCAGTTATGAAATAAAAACACAACCGTAGTGTTTTGGTTCGGTCTTAAGACTGTCTTTATTTTATTATTATTTGACAATGAAATTTCTTATGACCTAATTAAAAATACTTAGTAACTAGCTCAGCACAGAAGGTTCATTACTTCGATTACGAAATTTGGACAACGGAAATTACGGCCGAAAGAGAATGAAAATATGCCAAAGCGCATCGAACTTAATTTTGTCGATCAAGCAATAAACCTTTTGTGCGGAAGTAGCGAGCTCCGGGGTTCGGTCAATGCCTTTGAATGCATTGTAGGCATTGACGTAACACGCACGGCTTGCCATTGACCAAAAATGGATAAACTGTCAACATGCCGTCATATCTGCGGTATCTGTTGAGCTGAGTGTCAATCAATTGCCTTTAACAAAACCTTGGTGGTTAGATAACTAATCTAGGCAAGTCATTTAGGAGGAGCAGGTTCCTAGAAAGAAATAAAGGGTGGTTCAACGAAAACGCACGATGATAATTTTAAATAAAACAAATAGTTTTCAGAGAATTATTTTAATATTTTTTATTATGATAGAAGGATCTATGGCAATTATGTGTGAAACAAAATATCGGCCAAATGCTCGCCACGGCTTCAGTGGCATATCTCTATCCGATGATCCATATTTTCAATGACTCTGAGACATAATTGAGGTTCAATGTCGTTAATGTGCCGAATTATCTCATCCTTTAGCTCTTGAATTGTTCTAGACTTATTGACGTACACTTTTCCTTTTAAATATTCCCAAAGAAAGAAATCCAACGGTGTCAAATCACATGATCGTGGCGGCCAATTAACATCGCCACGACGTGAGATAACACGGCCATTGAATTTCTCGTGCAAAAGAGCATTGTTTCGTTGGCTGTGTGGCAAGTGGCACCATCCTGTTGGAAGCACATATCGTCCATGTCCATATCCTCAATTTCTGGCCACAAGAAGTCCGTTATCATCTCGCGATAGCGAACACCATTCACGGTAACTGCTTGGCCGACCTCATTTTCGAAGAAGTATGGCCCGATGACGCCGCCAGCCAATAAACCGCACCAAACAGTCACTCTTTGTGGATACATCGGCTTTTGAACAATCACTCGTGGATTCTCATTTGCCCAAATGCGGCAATTCTGCTTGTTAACGAATCTACTGAGGTGAAAGTGTGCCTCGTCGCTGAAGATGATTTTCTTTGTAAAGTCACCATTTACTTCTGTCTGTTCAACCAACCATTCTGCGTATTGACGATACTTGAAATGGTCAGTAGGCTTCAGCTCTTGGGTCAATTGAACCTTGTAGGCGTGTAAATTCAAGTCTTTATTCAAAATTCGCATCCGTGATGTTCGTGAGATGTTCAATTGTTGGGCACGACGACGAGTCGAGGTTGACGGCTCTTCTGCCACACTATCGCGAACAACAGCAATGTTTTCCGCAGAACAAACTGGGCGAGCATGCACAGGTGTTTTCACATTTCCTACAGACCCGGTGTGCTGAAATTTACGCTCAATTCTACCGATTGTGGACACATTTGGTCGATTATGCTGACCAAAAAAAATCACAAAGTGCACGAAATGCATTATGATTTGAACGCCTATTCGGCAAAAAAACTTGACGTTAAGGTGTGACTCACAATTAACATCGTGCATTATGGTTGGACCACTATCAGCTAGACTGAAAGCTTGCAAACACTATCCGATATTAAACTTGCAAATGTGCAAATGCTGTTGGGATTACAGAGGGACTTAGTCTGCCGATTCAATATTGTCATTTCTCCGCTCATAAGCAGGACGAACTATTCATTTAAGCTAAAGATAAAGATAGTTCGTCAGCACTTCTCAATAAGAGATGGAAGAGTGTTCGACTTCAACCTTCAGGGGCTATGTAGCAGAGGACAACTTTTTTCAATGAGTGTGGTGGTTTTCAGTACCGCTGGCAGGTATCATTGGAAAGTCTTGCCGGTAAAAGTACAGCTTCACCTCACACTGTAGCGCCAAATAAAAAGAAGAAACCTATGGGACATAAAAAAAAACAAAGTTTTTTTATAATATGTTGGGTAATTGTATTCAATTGACTTCAAAGCTTTACATTTAAATAATTTTTAAAAGGCTATTCAACAAGAGGTGTCATTTTAAATCGGTACTTTAGCACGATAAAAAAAGATAAAATTTAATGGTATTACGAATGGTAAACATTCTCAGTGGCCAATTGAAGTCTCCACTTCGAAAAATTCGTCACGTAAAATATGTACAATAATTTTACTAGCTGTGTGTCATATGGCGCCGTCCTCCTGAGATAAACGTCGTCTATTATGGCCATATCACAATGTGGCGTTCGGGCGTTCGGGCTTTTGAGAGTCGTTGTATCGACTTACGATAAACGTATGTCAAACGCGCGACCGACGAATTTTTATAACGAAATATGGCTTCAGGCGCTCGGCGGCTCAAAGATCGGGAATATGACAGAGTGCAAGCAATGTTTCCTCAAACAACCCATACACACATCAGTGCACCTATACAAGCATTGTCAGCTGCCAAAACGCACGACCCAGTATCCAGTAGCTCTACTCTGGCGTTGAGCTCGAGCTTGCGATATTTATGATATTAGCCGAGACAACGCCTGAGGTTACTCCATGTGAATTTATTGTACCTAGTCAGCTGTCGCACATTGTGATACGACCATTACTGTCGCACCAATTCCGTGATAGATATTGTAATTAAGTTCACAGTGAATTTGGTCGTGGTGCAATGGTAATCATCACCCGCTGTTGAGCGGAAGGTTTGTAGTTCAAGTTTATCCATAGCCGAGAACAATTCCTATACGGAAAAAGTGTGCAACGACATCAATTGAAAATAAGAGATGATGAAAAAAATGCTTACGAAGGCATAACACTCGCAGTATAAGATCATTTCAAAATATATATTCTGTGTGAGATGGAAACAAAAGAAAAGTTACTGTGAACTACAACCAACGCCACGAATTCAATCAAATCTCTCGAATCCTATCTAGGACAACCACCCCCGGAGGTTAGTGGACAAACGTCTTTGACACAAACTATCTGCACCCCGTTCAGGTTGTGTGACACACACCATAAGAGCGAACCTCCTAAACCTACGTGAACCCTATAAAAAAAAAGAACTGTAATTGTTCGAGAAGGCGCTAAAAGTAGTTTAAGAACCGTATTAACTCTATAAAAGTTTGTCCATCAATTTTACTAGTGAATTTTCATCGTTTTAAGTACAATATATTATTCATGTTTAATAATTCTTAAGTTTTTCTTGTACCAAAAGTTATCACAATAATAGTTGAATGTTAGCAATAGCATAGCATGAACATTTTAAATGCCACCTCTTGCTGGATGACCACGTAGTTTAATCTTATCATAATTTCGAATTGATTCATAGCACTTTTTATCAGAAAATTGTTTATTTAAAATGGGATTAATAGACTGTATTATTTTTCTAGTCCAACCAAATATAGAGCATGAGCTTCCAACCATAGATATTTGGCTTCAGCATGGATGATGATGGCTGGTGGAGTTTAACTTATAACTTTGCGCTTGGAATTGTCATTGTGGACCACTTTCTTCATATCAAAGTAACTCTCCTAAAAATTATTTATCTAGAAGGGCTCTTGGGAGCTTAAGGCCTTCCCGACCACCTTGCTTATAAAGGGTGTTTTTTATAGAGGTATAGAACTTTGAAATGGAATAAAGTAAAGATGATTTTTCTAAATTGACATGAAATTGACTTTATTCGAAAGATAATCTTCTAGCATTATAAATTGAATACAATTTCTAGCATATGACAGCCTAAAACAAGATTGCCGTTGATCCCAATTTTCGTAAGCAAATTTTGTTCAGCGATGAAGCTCACTTTTGGTGTATTTGGAGTGATGATAATCCTCAAGTGTATGTTGAGACACCGTTTACATCCACAAAAACTGACTGTTTGGTGTGCTTTATGGGTTGGTCCGTACTTCTTTAAAAACGATGCTGGCCAGAACGTTACAGTCAATGGTGACCGCTATAGAGCCATGATTACTGACTTTTTCGTTCATCAATTGAACAACCATGATGTGCAGGAGCTGTGGTTTCAACAAGATGGCGCAACATGTCACACAGCTCGTGCCACAATTGATTTATTGAAGGAAACGTTTGGTAACCGCATAATTTCACGTTACGGACCCGTGAATTGGCCTCCAAGATCGTGCGATTTAACGCCGCTTGAGTATTTTCTGTGGGGATATATGAAGTCGGTAGTCTACGCCGATAAACCCGAAACGATTGAGCACTTGGAGGACAACATTCGCCGTGTTATTGCCGATATACGGCCACAAATGTTGGAAAAAATCATCGAAAATCGGACCTCCAGATTAGACTACGTCCGAGCCAGCCTTGGCGGTCATATGCCAGAAATTATATTTAAATTATAATGCTAGAGGATTATCTTTCGAATAAAGTCAATTTCATGTCAATTTAGAAAAATTATCTTTGTTTTATTCCATTTCAAAGTTCTATACCTCTATAAAAAACACCCTTTACCACTAGTCAGCCTAAATTTTATAGTCTTACCAATGGCAAGGTATGACATTTATAAGACACGAAATAAGTCCAGTGATCCGATCAACGAAACGATTTTTTTCACATCGAATCTGAACGAGGAGTGACTTTTGGGAAAAGTTCAATGGTGCCCTCAATCCCAATGCTGTTAATGATCACATTCTGGCCAACACGCCAAACCCATAATTTTTTTTTGTATTTTACGTTTTAACGGAGTTCTTTGACTTCTAAGTGCTGACAGAGAGTGATTTGGTCTGTTCAAGTGTTTAAATCTAACGCCTTTGGTGTTGATGGCATATCCCTAGGTAGGTAGGTAGGAGAGGCCGCCTGATATCAAGATGCCAGGCCCAATTAGCGCTTATGCACCGTTTTGATGCCACCACTCAGTGACCTAATGTACTATTATTAGAGTTTCATATCCATCCTGTGGAATTAAGGAATTTGATGATATTGCAGAATCCTATTTCCCTGAATTCTGATAGGTCGTCGAAGGAGATTTTGCCGAGTAGGCGCTGTCTGGTTCTAGCTAGAGCCGGACATTCACACAGGAAATGGGTGAGAGTTTCCTTTTCCAGTGGGTTCTTGCAACTTCGGCAGTAGGTGTTGAATGGGATGCCTAACTTAGTAGCGTGGGTACCGACAGGCCAGTGGCCAGTACAGATGGCTACAATTCTGGCAATCTCTTGTCGGGGTCTGTTAGTTAGGTCGAGGGTTCTTTTCCTGTTATACGAGGGCCATGTTTTCCTTGATATGACGCAGTTGCTAAGACTGCACCATCTGGAGTTCGCCCTCGAGAGAAAGTGTTGTAGAAGGTTTGCCTTGACCAGTCTAATGGGGGGGAGTACTGCCTCCGCCAAAGAACAGTCGAGGGAAGAGCCGCGCCTTACTAGAGCGTCAGCCTTTTCGTTTCCCTCTATTTTGCTGTGGCCAGGAACCCAAATGAGAGTAATGTTGAAATAGTCTCCTGCACAGCTGATTTCATCCTTACACTGTGCAACTAATTTGGATTTTATGGAGTGAGAGTCGATTAGATAGCTGATTGGCTATCAATATATATATTGACATCTCTCTTGGTGATAGGATTGCGCGTGAGTAACTTGCAAACTTCCTTAATCGCTAGTACTTCCGCTTGGAACACGCTGGCCGAGTCTGGAAGTCGCAGCGATTTGGAGATATTCAGTTCCGCTGAGAAGATACCCGAGCCAACCCCACACTCCATTTTCGAACCGTCGCGTTGGTGAAAAAAGCTACCTGATGGTTCTCAGAGTGCAGTCCCTGTTTCCATGCCATCCTGGATGGGAAGTGGACATGGGCGGCTTTACTTGGGTTGTGTGTGGGTGTCGTGAAATCGGTTGCAGTCGTGGCCAGGTCACTAGGTAATAGGTCCAGCACCATGCTATGACCGTAGGATTTAGATGACCAGAGTCCAGATACTCTGAGTCTAATGGCGCTACAGGCTGCATTATATCTGGTGAAGAGGTCCAGAGGGAGGAGGTTTAGGAGTACGTTAAGTGCCTCGGTCGGAGTAGACCGAAGGGCACCGGTTACCCCGATACTGGCCGATCTCTGTACTCGGCTTAGTTTTTTGATGTTGTATGCCTTACTTAGGGCAGGCCACCATACGAGCGCTCCGTAGGTGAGGATGGGGCGGATGACAGCCGTGTACATCCACAACACCATTTTGGGTCGGAGTCCCCAGCTTTTGCCGAAGGTTCTGCTACAGGCATAGAAAGCGACACATGCTTTCCGTACCCGATGTTCAATGTTCATCTTCCAACTGAGCTTGGGGTCTAGGATAATTCCTAGGTATCTAGCCTCGGAAGACAAGGAGAGTGACTGGTTGTTGAGTCGAGGGAGATTAAAGGCCGGTATCTTATATTTGGTGGTAAACAGCATCATTTCTGTTTTACTCGGATTAGGCCGCATCCTGAGGCCCAGGCGCTTAGCTTAGTCAGAGCTCTCTTTGAGATTTCGCTAATTACCGAGGGAAACATTCCCGATACTAGGATGACCACGTCGTCAGCATAAGCAGTCGCCTTTATTCCGCTTCTCTCGAATTCTTTCAAAATGTTATCGATAACCAAGAGCCATAGTAGAGGCGATATTACCCCACCTTGGGGTGTGCCTCTATATACGGTCTTAACTATAGTGGTGTTGCCCATCTGGGCCTGAATGATCCTTGTTCTGAGCATGGATATGATCCATCTGCTAACAAGTCCCTCTACCCCTGCCGTGGTGAGGGCTTCTTGGATCGATTCAGTGTGAACGTTGTTGAAAGCACCTTCTATATCTATGAAGGTAGCTTAGGTAAATTGTTTACGGTGGATGGATTTTTCGATTGTCTGCACGACTTCATGCAGGGCGGTCTCAGTGGACTTATCTCTAGTATCTATAAAAATAATTCTTCCTTCCCTGTTGAGTTCAATTACCATTCCTCAACCATTTTATTCTTATCGAAACAAAGCAGAATTAATTCTTCTCCTTAGATGGAGACACCGTCTCTGCTGTGTGCAGAATTACTGCTGTTGCAAAACAATTGACTCCTCACTTCTTAGTGACTTCCCCACAATAAGCATACTGTTATGCCTGTCTAATGGCCTGGATGAAAATGACCTTCTGTCTAAAAACAATCTTTCTTTAAAAATAACTATAGATGCCCCACTGCGATGGTAAAGCTGCTCGGCGATACAATTGTCAGTTATGTAGCCCTAAGGAAACTCTGGGTGTCAGGCGATTTTGTTTCTATTGAAATAAGGCTTAGTTTAGTTAAAACATTACTCTTTCTTTTAATTACATATTCGTAAGTTGTGTTGGATTCTATTTCTGAGATCAAACTGCTTGTGGCGTCCAACGAAGTGATTCGATATGTATCTGGCTTGCGGAGATATGACCATACTATATTGCAAATACATGTTTCACAAGTTTTAGTTGTCTTCTTGCTGTGTTAGCCCTTATTGGGATCATAAACATCGCCGTTTGTAGATTCCCTTGCTTCAGTAGTGTTATTGAAGAGTCTACGATTTAGAAGTATACTACATAAAAGCCACTTTTTGATAATTATTTTTCACACAGCCCGGCAATTTAAGTATGTTGCAAATCTCAGCAAAAGATCATAAGATTTAACAATCAGTCACTATTTCACATTTCTCCGTTCATATTTAAGAGCCTGCGTGTCTAAGAAACCATTACGTGACATATTGTTGGCAACGTGAAACAGCTTAACGGGTGTCAATAATTTTTTTTCAATTAATTTAAATCAGCTCCCATTCACGTGGATTTAAATTTCTGCAAGTTTGAAGTCATATGACCGGCAACCAAAGTCCGGGAGGACGCCGTAATCTCTCAAATGATTCGGGGTGACGATTTATAACAGCTCATGGTCGTGAGTAAAGAATGCTATCGATGGTCACGCGAGATATGTTAGGGATCCCGGCGGAGCTTAAAAAAAAGCAACTTATCGGTTTGACAATCGTATATTAACTGAATTACATAGTCTTTTTCTTAAACATCTAACCTACGCTTTGCACAAGTGATATCATAGCTTGCAGTTTTGAATTTGGATCGGAAATTGTCCAGACGCCGATACTGCAAGTTTACGGTTTCACCTGTACAATTACAATTGAGTTTGCTAAGGTCCCACGATCGTTGCGTCGTCGTTGCATGGGGTCGTCGGCCTGAGGGTGTTGAGGTCAAGTGTCTTCTGGTGGTCATCGATGTAGCGGGGGTGATGGGGAATACGGCGTGTGCAATGTTGATTGAGGTGAGGGGCGGTGAGGTGGTTGGCAGATACTGCAGGTCAGCATTTTGATGGGTTGGTTAGGGGGCGATGCGGTGTGGGTAGACGTCAGGCGGACGTCGTAACTCCTCCCCCCTTAGTGTAGAGCGAGGGCCACAATGACGTCATTGGGGCTGGAGCGAAAGATCGTAGGGATGGTGGTTCTTCCTTGTTGGTCGTTCTTCTGAAGAGTAGAATGATGATGATGATGATGACTACCAGGATGCATGCTGCTGTTGATGCATTCGCGATCGAATGGATAGTTGTTGTTGTGACCTGGAGATTCTTGACTTTCTCATTTGTTTGGAATGTGAAGTCCCTCAATTTTTGCAGGTTTAGGACTTCGATGGTTGAATTGGCGTAGATGTTGCTGGTTGGAGGTGGAAGGATGTGAACTTCATCCCAAAAGGTATCTGTGTCATCTTGGTAAGTAATGCCATTTGCAGAGACGTCACAGTTCTTGAAGTGTACTAGTGCTGTGTTCTTGATCGTAAACGTTCTTGTGCTGCAACTAGAGTTTATTATTATTTCTGGGGAATTAATAAATAAAATAAAATTTGGCTCTGGTTGGAAAATTGTTTCCATCCTTCCCACGTCGCTCAGAGGACAGTTAGCTGCTTCGTTTTTCATCAAGTTTTCGATGCATTTCAAACTCTTGGTTTCTTCTTGTGTAGTTGGCTGATTACAGTAATATGTTCCTTCAATCTTTGGGCAGGGTGCTTTTAGATGTTGTAAGTTATTTTCGTTTGAGATTATATATGGTTCTGTTATAATTGTTTTTGTATGGTTTATAGGTAAAGGTATAATATGATATAAGTAATATTTTTCTTTGTTTACATTAGGTATTTGTATATTGAATATGATATCTGAATTGTTGTAATAGGCTTGTAGGCCTAGTAGTTCATATATATGTTCAATAGATTCTATTTTTATGTTTTGTTCATTAAATTTGTTTTCAATTAGTTTTAGTTCAATAGGATTAAGTAATAATTTGGGGATGATGTTTAGTTTGGAAAGAATCACTGCTTCAGCTATGTCAGAGATGTGGTTTGTTAGTAGGTCTATATTGAAGTTAATTTGATTAAGATACTGAATTTCTAAAATAATGTCTTCTTCCCGTTTAATTTTATTTGATGTTTTGACTAGAAATGATTTTATTGTTTCCTGTTCTCTGTTAATGTGGGATGTTATATTGTTAAATCTTTCTATCATCTGAAAGTTGATTGTGTGTTGGGAATTAATTGTGTTAGTAAGGTTTTGAATGTTATTGTATATGTGTTCTATGTGACTGTTAATATTTTGAGCATCTTGAGCATCTAAATTACCGGTGATAAACTTGATGGTGGACCCTAGTCCATCAATCAAGCCTCTTCTTTGTCTACGAGAGGGATAAAGCGTAAATAATTTTCTTTTAAGCTCATTAAGTTTAAGTTTAGTTATGCGTATGGAATTAGTAGTGGCAGCATGTTTTTCAAATAGTGTTAGTATATTGTCGAGATTATCGATGTTAATTTTGTAGTGTTCGAGTTTAATGATGTGTATAAGGTTATGAAAGTTAGTAATTTTCCTTGCAGGTCCTAGACGTAATGGTAAGATACTTCGGTCTTCGGGGATATTATGAATTTCGATTATTTGGGTAGAGATTAGTGGGATCCTAAAAGGTAGAGTTAGAGTTTGGTTGAATGCAGTGTTCTCGTAGGGGTTAAAGAATATAGATCAGAAAGGGAGGAAAGGATTAAGCTTACAACTAATTTTTTTTTTTTTTTTTTTTTTTTTTTTTTTTTTTATTTCTTATTTAGTCGTCTTAATCTACTTTTGTGTATTTTCTTTTTTTCTTTTGTGAGTATTGTAATTTTATTATTTTTATGTACAACGTGTTTGGAAAATCTTGGCGTTAATTTATTTCGTTTAGCCTCTTTTCTAAAGACAACCTGATTTTCTTCGATGTCCCCAGGAGTTTCTCTCGACATGTTCGATTTTTCAATTCTCGATCTTGTTGTATTTTCAACATTTTCTTTAATTTTGGGATAAAGGTCATTAAGGAAGGTGTTTAGTTTAGATAAATATTCATGTTCACTTGAAAATGTAAGGGTCTTGTTAAATTTGTACGGTCTGCCGAAGAAGAGTTCATAGGGCGTGTGTTTAGTTGCCGAGTGTATGGCATTATTATATGTTATGAATGTTTCGTATAATATTTCTTCGTGCTCGGTTGTTAATTTATTTTCTTTTCTCTTAGATAAAATTAGTCTGTAAATTTCAGTGAGTGTTGAATGTAGTCTCTCAACTGGAGAGTTACTACTTGTTTGCTGAAACGAGGTATAGTGTAGCTTTATGTCGAATTGCTTACAAAAATCTTGGAAAATATTCGACATGAATTCCGAACCCTGGTCGCAGACAATATTTTTGGGAATGCCGTATAGGCTGATATAATTTTTCAAAAATTTTAGGACTGTTATGCTACTTCTACAATTGAGAGTGTAGCCGCAAGCAAATTTAGAAAATTTATCGATGAGTGTTAGCATTTGATTGTTATTTATACTATATAAATCTATATGAAGGATTTCAAGTGGTTTCGCGGGTGTTTCTGGAATTTCGAATTGTAATTTAGGTGGGTTCCTGTCATATTTGAGTAATTTGCACTTGTGGCAATTGTTAATTGTTTTGGTAATTTTGTCTTTCATATTTGGGAAATAAACTTCTCTTTTGAGATGTAATAAGGTTTCGTTTATTCCTCTATGATTTGAGCGTTCATGATAATCTCGAATTAATTCTTCTTGATTATCTTCGTTTCTAATATCTTTAAGGATTTCAGTACACCTTACTAAACGGAAAGTTTTGCTATAGGAAAAATACTTAGAGAAGGTTGATTGTACAATCCGGAAAACATCGTTGCTAGAATAAATGGCTGATAATTTGTTTGGAGGAAAATAGCTTTTAAAAATATCGGCCATGATTTCTTCATTAAAACTTTCTCTGCGGATGATTCTCCTTTGTTTATTTTTAAAAACTGTTTCCATAGTCATCGGAGATCCTCTAGGTGTTGCTTCGAGAATGATCTGGATGTTGAATTCATTTAATGGTTTTTCCGATATTGGGATACCGTCACCTAGGTTTTCGCTGGCACTATGTGCTGTGCTGGTGAAGAGTTCTTGGGAGCCATTTTCAGGAGGTTTGTTTATTTTAATGCGGCTAAGAGCGTCCGCATTTGTATTAGATTTCCCTTTTTTGTAGACTATCTCGTAGTCGTACTCTTCTAACCTAAGCCTCCACCTTACTAGTTTAGAATTTGGTTCTTTAAGATTCATGATCCAAGTAAGGGGTCTATGATCCGTAACTATTTTGAATTTTCTTCCAAACAGATACGGTCGGAAGTATTTTATGGCCCATACTATTGCGAGTAATTCTTTCTCTATTGTGGAGTAATTACATTCGCTTTCAGAAAGGGTACGGCTTGCGAAACAAATAGGTTTGTCACTGCCTATAGTTCCTTGTGAAAGTACAGCTCCAAGTGCGAAATTGCTCGCGTCGGTTGTTAGGACAAAGGGTTTGGTGAAATCGGGATGTTGGAGGATGGGATCGTTCATTAGTAAGTTTTTACAAGTTTCGAAAGCTTCGACATAATTTTCGTCTATTTTAATTGGAGCATTTTTCTTCAGACAGTTGGTGAGAGGTTTAGTCAATTTAGCCAAATCTCGAATGAATTTTCGGTAATATCCAACTAGCCCCAGAAATGCTTTGATTTCTGTGCGTGTTTTAGGAAGAGGGAATTTTTGTATGGCTTGAATTTTCGATGGGTTGGGCTTTATTCCTTCGGAGTTTATAACGTGCCCCAAAAAAGCTATCTCCTTCTTCAAAAATTCACATTTATCCATCTGTATTTTGAAGTGTGCTTCCCTCCACTTTTCAAAGACCTGAGTTATGCTCTCTAGATGTTCCTGCAGAGAAGTGGAGTAAATAATGATGTCGTCAAGATACACTAAACATATCTTGCCGACCAATTCCCCCAAGACATTGTCCATCACTCTTTGAAAAGTTGATGGAGCATTCTTTAAACCAAATGGCATTCTTACATACTCGAAGTGCCCGCCTTCGACTGTGAATGCCGTTTTTTGTATGTGTTTCGGATCCATCTCAATTTGATGGAATCCGCTAGCCAAGTCGAGTGTTGTGAAGTAGATACATCTACCCAGTTTGTCTAATATCTCATTGATGTTAGGAATTGGGTATCGGTCGGAGACGGTTTTGTCGTTAATTTTCCTATAATCAATGACTAATCTCCATTTTTTACGACCGCTAGCATCCTCCTTTTTGGGGACTATCCACACTGGTGAACTCCAGGGTGAATAGCTATGCCTTATGATGCCTTGTTCTAACATTTTGCTTATTTGTGTTTGAACTTCTTCCTTATGTACGTATGGATATCGGTAAGATTTGGTGTAGATGGGAATGTCATCAGTGGTGTTAATTTGGTGTTTTATTTTGTTAGTAAAAGACAGTCTCTCGCCTTCAATGTAGATGATATCGCGATATTTCTTGCATAGTTTCAGAAGTTCTTTGCGCTCTTCCGCATTAAGATGGTCGGTTCTCAGCAAATTGGTTATATTAGATGACGGGGGGTCATCGTCGGCGTTTTGGAGAGTGGGGTGAACATCGTTTATGTTGTTAATTTCGATGAAGGCACTGATATCGTATGTATCTGCTTCTAGTGGGGTTTCGATAAGAAGTTTTTGATCTTTGTGGGAGTGGTTAGATAGTTCGACGGTGCTGTACCAATGTTCCACGTTATATAGACCCTGGTTGACGAATAGTAATGGCTTGAGTTCGATGGGGTTTATACAAACACATCCGTGTTCTTTGTTTATAGGTAGTTTTGCTAGAACTTTTGCATGGGCTGGGACAGTGATAATGCCAGAAGAATAGTTCGGTTTGATGTTTATGTTGTTTACAGCATTTTGGGTGGTAAGTGTTTTATTCTCGAGGTTAATTTTAGCGTTGAGCAAAAGAAGGGCATCCAGGCCTAAAAGGCCATCAAAGTAGCTATGAAATTTAAAAATTAGAAATCGTAAGGAGCCTTCTTGATTGAATTCGGAAAATATTGGTAAAATTGCTTGTTTGTCTAGTTGATAACTTTTAAGTACCGTAGTGATGGTGATTGGCTTGCAGCTAATTTGTTTATTGAATGGGACGTATTCAGGGTTAATGAAAGATGCCGAAGCACCGGTATCTAAGAGGAACCTAAGTGATCTGCCGAAAGGGGATGAAATTTCTATGTAGGGTAGTGTTAGGGAGTGTTTGGTTGTGTCTACGTAGCCGGTTGGGTTTTCGAGGCTAACATGGAAAAATTTGTATTGTCGTCGATGTTTGTGGAGTCGTTTTGTAGGTATTGATCTAACTGTTGGTAATTGCCAGAGTTGTTAATTATCTCCTGAAAATTGAAATTGGGGTTTCTGCGAAATTTAGTCTGTTGGGTGCGGTTAATTCCGTTATGTGTCATAGACGTGTTGGCTGAAGTGTGCATTGTGGACTCGGGTTTATGGAACCGCGAGTTCCCGTTTTGAATGTTAGAAGGTGTTCTAGTGAAATTACTGGATCGAATGGGATTCGGGTACCGTGGTTGAATTTCTTCTCTTCTAGGGTTAGATCTGGGGTAAGGAGGATTTGTATGTTGTTGCCAGGGATTTGGGTTCCTGACAAAGGTGGACTTGTTTTGGGGTTGATTATTATAGGGATGATAGGGTCTGTAGTGCGAGTTACTCAGGTTTCTATGCATAGGATTAGGCGAATATTTCTGATAGAATATATTCTGTTCCTTAATACAATATGTCAGTGCTACAGCCAAGGAGTTGGGCTGCATTGTTCTTACTCGTGAGCCCAAGGGTTCATTCAGAGCACTGAGAAATGAGTTCAGGCACATTTCTGAGTACAAATCTTTCTTTGCTTTAATAACATTCAAATCTCGTTCATGAATTTGGATGTTATTACATAGTGCTGATTGGATTTCTATAATTTCACCGTAGAGGGATTCTACGGTCTTATTGTATTGTATTATTGTATGGAGATCCCTTATAAGCGACGTTTCTGTACGCTTATCCGAGTAGTGGAGTATGAGGTTCTTTTTAATATCGTCCCAGATGAGGGGCGTTCCGTACATATTGAGGACCTCGTTTGCCTGGCCCTCGACTTTGTTACGGATAGCTCTGAGCAATATTTGCCCATACGGGGTGTTGTCCGTTCCTCTAATGTAGAGGAGTATCTCCTCAACATTATTCAGGAACTCGTACAATAGCCTTGGATTTCCATCAAATTTTGGTAAATCCTTTATGGCATCTGGTATTCTTAGGGAGTTGAAAATGTCAACTTGATCGGTTGAATGATTTGTTATGGGTCGTGTCGAAGAATCTTGTGCCATGTTTGTGGAATTTGCACTCGAGGTAGAACTATCGAGATCGGCTTCAGAAATGGAGGAGAGGCTTTTAGAAATGCGCCTAAGATTATATGGCATAAACCTTGATTTAGGTTTATGTGTTTTGGACATTCGTAATTAGGGATAATAGAGGTTGTATAGGGGTATATAGCGTTCTATGTGCTGATGTATAATATATAATATAGTTAATAACTTTATTTTTTTATAAAATTACTATTAATATGGAATTAATATACATATGTATGTATTTGTATGTATATATATGTAATATACTTTTCGTTAATATTTTTGTATTCAGATTTGTACGAGTATATAAAAAAAATATTGTTTTTATTCTATTGCTTTTTATTTTTTATTTATTTGTTTTTTTTTTTTTTTTTTTTTTGTGTATATTATTTTATTTTTTTATTTTATACTGGAGTGCCCAGCGATTGGGATCGCAGTATTGGTTATATGGTTTAACTGGTTATACTGGAGTGCCCAGCGATTGGGATCGCAGTTACTGGAGTGCTCCGCGATGGAGGTCTCAGTTATTTTGTTATATATATAATAACTACAACAGCACTCACATGTACCCAAAGATGAATGCGATGATCAGCATCAGGATGTTGTGGATGGTGTCTGCTCCGTTCCGATGTTAGTTGGTGTTGGATTAAGTTGAGTTAGGTAGGTTTCACAGTGACAAAGGGTAAAAACCCAACGGTACTTAGTTTAATCGGTCAATATTCGAGCGTTGCGCTGCGCCACTAATACCGTGCGATACGATATTGAGATGTGCTTTTTGCTCAAGTTCACTCGCGACACAGTGGGTCAAGGATACAATGTTTTTAACCGTGTTTGATTCAATGGGGTTTGAACGCACTGTTGTGTCACTAATACCGTGCGACCGTGTTTGATTCAATGGGACTTTAACGCACTGTTGTGTCACTAATACCGTGCGATACGGTATATGTATGGTAACGAGATGATAACTTAAGCTTTGCTACACTCACGACACAAACAACTAACGAACGAATATTTGACTTTTCACCAAGTTAACCGTTCACTGGACTACCGACTGCGCCAGATATGTTAGGGATCCCGGCGGAGCTTAAAAAAAAGCAACTTATCGGTTTGACAATCGTATATTAACTGAATTACATAGTCTTTTTCTTAAACATCTAACCTACGCTTTGCACAAGTGATATCATAGCTTGCAGTTTTGAATTTGGATCGGAAACTGTCCAGACGCCGATACTGCAAGTTTACGGTTTCACCTGTACAATTACAATTGAGTTTGCTAAGGTCCCACGATCGTTGCGTCGTCGTTGCATGGGGTCGTCGGCCTGAGGGTGTTGAGGTCAAGTGTCTTCTGGTGGTCATCGATGTAGCGGGGGTGATGGGGAATACGGCGTGTGCAATGTTGATTGAGGTGAGGGGCGGTGAGGTGGTTGGCAGATACTGCAGGTCAGCATTTTGATGGGTTGGTTAGGGGGCGATGCGGTGTGGGTAGACGTCAGGCGGACGTCGTAACTCGCGCGTTTAACTTTCCGACAGTTTCAAATCTTTCACGCGAAATACGAGTATGTGCCATAAACTCTATCACAGGAGTGTTTGGTTTATATCAGTTGAGCTAATTTATACTATTGTTTACTACTATTTGGTGAATTAAAAACAAGATTGGATTAACCAAGAATGAGACTTACTGCGCTCTTTAGAACAAATTCTTTTGATCAGAAGATATCCCTAAAACCCGAGCTACGATATAACTTCACATTTGTTGCATTAAGTACTCAATAGATATGGAAAATATGGCCAGTGGCTTTTCAGTCTTAATGAATTCCTGTCGTATCGCCTATAGTATCAAATAATTACAAAGATTAGAGCCGTAAGGCTTTATTTTTTAACGTCTGGTGCGCCATATCAAATTTGACGTGAATTTGTTTGTCTGTATTAGTGAAATGGTATTCAGCTTACTAAAGCGGCTTATTGGAAGCTTCTCGTCTTGTCTGTAACCAAAGGGAATGCAGACATACAAATCTCTTATACTCATAATGATCTTGTAGCTTTACCAAACAACTGATCGGGTGAAGTTTCAGGGGACCTTCGTGCCTTCACTATCTGTTTGTGTCGAATAGAAAGACATTGTAGGACTTTGATCATTTCGAGTTCGGAATTGCGATAATGGCATTAAGAGCCGCGAACATACTTACTATAAAAACTACATTTTCAATTGGTGTAGAAACGATAAACAACGTCATTAAAAGTGGCAAATATTGTTGTATTTTTTTATCACGTTTTTGCTGAAAAAGTCAAATATCTTGACATCGGGCTGGGCCAATATCAATATTTTAATAAAGATGTAGACGCTACTTTATGCTCGGGGCACTTTCTCTCTGACGAGATAACTATCCCGTGTCACACGATTTTACTCCAGAATGAAGGTAATTGGTAGACTCATGATTAATGCGAGTTCCAGCGTAATAGAAAGCATTCGGGTAATTGAGAGTTGACAATATTTCGAACACTAATATTTTTAGATAAAACAAGCTAGAAACAAGGTTCCAGATGTAGGTAGATTTAATTCAATAATATAAAATGGGATAGCAGTAACTAATTACGAATACCAGAGTATATGCTTTAAATATGGCAAATTTTTGTAATATGGCCAAGAAAAGGCGCAAACATGCCACTAAGCATTCGTTTTATAAATTTTCGAAATATGACCCACCATAGGTGTTTCTATTATGTGTCAGTGGATCATATTTATCACTATTATGCATGGACCTTAATATGATAGTTTTATTTTCTTTAAGGTAATAATGGCTTCGAGAGTTACAAAATTGCTAAAAAACGCCAGATGTGGAGTCAATAGTTTAAGGTGCCTAAAACCATTTGAAGCATTTGGCTGCACAGACACAAATCAGTGGAAGATGTGTCAATATTGTGTGCAACAAGAGCTGAAGGTAGGGCTCGGCTTCGGCTATCCCTTAAACGTCATTTATCATTTTCATTCGGTCAGCCGACTAGAACGTCTATAGCTCGAACCAAAGGATTTTCTAAGGAAGACGTCATTATGTTCTTTGACCTTCATGAACTAAAAGTGAAAACGTATAACTTTTCTCCAAACATAATCGACAATAGCAAGCTTGCCAGAAGTCTTAGCTATCGAAGGTCGAAAGCAGGTAGGAGCCCTTACTTTAGTTGAAAGATGCACTCGTATGAGCGCAGGAAGACCGTTTTTCCCGATATTATCTTCTTCTATTTTTCGTATGAATAGTGCAACAAATGAATCAGTTCAAGCCAATCACTCCTCTGGATGGCCTCAAACTAGTTTGTTTCCAAATGGGTTAAAGCACTTTCAAGTAACGGCGAAACCTACTGCCTCCAGTATTGCTCATAATGGGCGGACCTGCCAGCCATACAAGGAACATCGAACACATAGACCTAGCTAGAAATAATCATGTTCGTATTCTATTCATTTTCCCACACTCTAGTCATAAGATTGAACCTTTCAACAAAAGGTTTCTTAGACTATTAAAAAAAATATTTTGCAGAGGAAATCAGGCGATTCTACTTTAACAACATAAGAGCCTTCAACCATTTTGACATAATTAAACTACAATATTTAGCGAAATATATTTAAAAACTCTGACCTACTAGAATTTAAGAAAAGAAATAGAGGAAGCAATCCATGTTCACTAGATGCAATTACTACTCCAAATGATGAGCCTACGTCAGTGCAACCAAATTTAGTTGAACCTGAATTGTGCTTACCAGAACCTTGCACTTTAGCTGATACAAACATAATATTTGAGACAGTCCACGTAGAAGCGAACTCATATGAAACAGAAGCTCATCTTTCAGAACCTTCTATTTCTACTGGTATAAGATCAACACGAGTACATTTCCTTATGAAATTAGTCCTGTTCCTAACCGAATTAAAAAGATTTTAATTCGAAGAAGACTACTAGGAAAAGCAGAACTTATCATTAACATACAAACAGGTATGAGACAAGAATCATAGATAAACACGAACGAGAATTGAAAAAGCAAGCGACTGGACATGGACATAAGAAAGCAGTCAACCAAGTAGAAAAAAAGGTAAAAAAACAATTTTAGAAAGGTTTTAAAATATAAAAGCTTTATACTTTCTTATAGAAGATCGTACATTTTGGGGACGTAAAGCGAAGCAACATTCTCCTCGGAAAGAAAAACCAACGTTCAGACGAGCCTACTTCCTCAGAAAGCAAAAACGATTTTATTCCGCACGATTTGTCTGATCGAAGCCCTGATCGAACTTACCAAGTTGATGTTAAATATTGCTCTAGTTAGTTTTCTAAATACATGGGAGGAGAAAAATTGGCTAAATGAGTAAATACTACAATATTTAAATAGTACTTTATGATAAAGTGTTCCATTAGTTTTGTGCTTATTTATTTCTTGATATATGTATATTTTTTTAATTCATTTTAATTTATATTTCTTAGAACAAACTTAGCCTAGACAAAGATGCTTAAGACAAGCTTAAATAACAACTAACATAAAATACCTTACTGGCCCTATTCAGATGCTCTAAGGCAAAAAGAACTAGTTAAATCTTGTGTCTTTAGGTCTTACGGATAACTTATAATACAATAATACAGTCAAATTAGAGTAATTAAACAACCAAAGTTAAAAAAATGTATATTTTAACAAACTTAGCATCAGAACTTTTTTTTTTATCTTGGTAAGTTGTTTTTTTTGTTTTATGCTTGTGAAAATTAAAAATATAATAAAGTGAATTAACGTAACAATCCGTTTTATTAAAAAAAAAATTATAACGGTAGGCCATATTTGGAAGACTTCATATTGCAAAAGAAGAGTTTTAATTACTTCGAGTTTTTGCTTCTTCTGAAATCAGTGGAAAGGAAATTCCATAGGCAGGTGACAGAAAAATAGTTTTTCGGGCGCAAGGCACGCGTAACAGAGTTCTATAAAGATGCGGGTTCGGTAAGAGAGAACAAAATTAAGTTACCTGAATGGGTAAATAAGTTGTTAAGTCAGCTGGATCTCATAAAAGTAGTATTTATGAGTATTTAAACATGTTGTCAAGTGAGCAGCCGAAAATAGATTTGATGCACGCGCCTGGAGATATTAAAAATAAATCGAGCAATATCATTGAAGATCACATTAAGCCTTCTTTTTGATCTGCAATTAATTTTGTAGACAATTTCGCAACCATAGAATTAGGTTGGGAGCAGTAGGTCATATGACTCGGAGGATACCATATACCTTTCCTATACTGGCATTGACGTTGTCGTCCCACGTTATATGTACATAGGTTGACCTTAGGAGTAATACTATTTACCTTTACCTTGTTTATTTTGTTTTTTGTTAGAGGCTTTTACTATCTGTTGGAGCACTCAGACACAAACACCGGTCCATTGTACTACCAGGCAGACACCTTGTCTTTATTGTATTTTACTCCGTTGTTAGGAGAAAAGTGAGGAGGGGTTTCAGCGATGTAGAGCTAAGAGATTCGGCACCCAGGGTGCGCCACCGTGCGCGAGCGAAGGCGGGACAGTCGCAGGGAAAGTGTTCTGCTCTATGATCCTCCTCGCAACATGCAGCACAGGTAGGCGTCTCACTGATGCCAAGCACGTAGAGATGCTTGGCAAAAGTGTAATGGCCCGTGATGACGCCTGTTAGCCTTCTGCAATCATTTCTCCTTAAGGATAAGAAAAATGTTGCGGACTGTTTGCAGACATCAGGGCGTACGCGCTTAGTCATCCTGCATCCTGGATATTCCCTCCATCTACGACTGTGTACGTTAAAGACCCAGTCATTGATGTCAGATTTGACCGTGGAAGCAGGTAGACCTAAGGTCAGGTTCAGGTCCTGAGAAACTCTCCTCTGAGCCTCTTCTAGCGAGTTCATCGCAATGCTGTAGGTTAATCTGAGTGAAAATCACAGATTTGTGTGAAGTGCCCGCCTCCGACGAGCAGTCTTTGTACCTCCCCGTCTTCAGATTTTTGCTTTGATCTTTGTTAGTCGCCGCATCAACCTTCGGACTCCGATTTCCCGCCGCTACGTCATAGGAGGAGACATCACGTTCTCTCTCCCCAGCAAGGTTGTCCCCGGCGGCCGTCTTTCGTTTGCGGGCGCTCTTACCTTTTTCGGTTCGAGCTCCTGCTCCTTTCCGACGCCGGTTTGGAACAGCCAGCTTGAGGTTTGTTGTGTTCCGAGACCGGTTTGCCTTCTGTGATCAGAGTCTGTCTGAAAGTATCATCGCCTTTTTAGGCGGTAGCGACGGCCATAACAGGACCCTGAACACCTCCAGCTCCGTCAGTTTTGGAACCTGGCACGCTCTTATTGGGTATTTGACCGTCACCAATAAGAGGAGGGGTGTTTGAGGCGCATGCCGAAAGTGCTGGCATGCTTGCGCCTTCTGCAGCAGCCTTTACTAGACGCCGACACTTAGCAGTGCAACCTACAGTACGACCCAATTCTGGGGCTCGTTCAACCTTAGCGGTTTCCCGTGCCGCGCCATCGTCGGTGTCGCCTCCGTTGGTTGCACCACTCATGCTCAGTCCAACCAGGTGGTCGGACAGTGAGCCGCAGGAGTCGGTGTCGTTCCGGGCTGCCGGAGAGTTTTGAATGAGTGGTGGGGCCTCCAGAATCCTTGCCCCGGGAGCGATCAGGGAGATCGCGGGTGGATTTCCGCTATTGCGGGTGCCACCTGGAGTAATACCATCCATTAGGTTGTCCATTCATCCATAATAAACTCGGTTCTCCGGGTCTTAGTTCTAGGTCATTGACCTCTTAAGCCCCTCCGCCCCGGCAAGGCGCCCGAAGAGTGAAGGGGACTATTTACCTTAGCGACATCTTAGAATTTCATTTCATTTTTTATTATTATTATATTATTTACCTTACTTGAGCAAAAAGAAAACACGCAGAGAAAAATCAATAAAGTTGAGTGAAAAACTGTGCAAACATCACAGTTTTGTATACGTGTACGCTCTCATGAACAAAGAGAAATTAAATATGTATAACCAAAACTTAATAGTCTTAATAAATAAATAATATTTAAATAATAGAAATAATAAAAAAAATTAGACAAGAAACTAAATAGATGAATAAATAAGTTAATAAATACGAGTAGTGAAAATCAACACATATTTAATATTGAGAGATATTAAACAGAGACTTATTAAATTAATTATCATAGACTTACATTAAAAGCTTATAGCTACATTCGAAACAAGGAGGTTATCTTATGTATTACATAAGGCGATAAAATGATCATAAAACTGGATATTTTAATTCGGTTTTAGCTGCTTCACAGCGTTCAAAAGTTGAAATATGTCGTGGTAGTCTTAGAATCATTTTTGATTCGTTAGCCAAAGGTTAGTCTTAAGTTCAGTGTGGCTCCCAAATATTTAGCATGTGGTTCCGATGCTCAGTTACCTCACATTAACTATTTTTTTTTAAAGGGCTAGTACTAATGTATAGCATGGGACACTGCAACCAAGGTCTATTGAGCTTGCCAACCAATCGGACGAGGGGTTCCTCTATCTACTTAATAAAGTTGAGGATATCCTTCGTAGGAGCCGAGCTGAGCCATTATTTCTCTGATACGCTTCCTAAGGTTGAATAGGGCAGCACACTCGCATAGTATGTGCTCTGCAGTTTCCTCGTCCTCTAGGACGTCCTCGGTTTCAGATTAATTTTGTTTAGATGATATCTCAGACTATAGTGAAGGGTAGCTGACCAGTCTTCTCATATCGACTCTATTATACTTGAGAATATTAATAAGGTGTTTGTTAAGGGCCCGTATGTATCTCTTCGATTGTCGGAGTGGTTAAAAGCTGTTTCAAAAGTGCAGGTGTTGCGATTTTTCCCACTTGTCTAAGAGACAATTAATCTTCGGCTTGGGGATTCCGCAAAAAGTTTCGGCACATACATATGTACCTTTCGTTGGAAATTTTTCCTAGCGAGTTGGTCGGCGATTTCGTTGCCTTTTTCCCCCTACGCCCTGGCACCCACCAGAGTTTGACCTTATTTCTCTTCTTGCAGGACATCGTGGCATTCCTTGACGGATTTTGAGTTCGTACTATACGAACCCAGCACTTTGAGCACCACCTGACTGTTTGAGAGTGTATTGATGGTTATACCTCTTATGCCACTCTCTATGTTTAGGTAGACGCACTTTACGATGGCGTATACTTCGGCTCGGAAGACGCTAGGACTAGTTCCCAGGGCCTTCGATATCTTCCGATTTGGTCCAAAGATACCAGTGCCAACATCGGAATACACCTTGGAGTCATCTGTGTACTACCTGAGGCCTTTGACATTTAGCAAGGGAGCGCCGCTTTCCCAAGCTTTGCGGTTTGGGATCAGTATCTCTAATCTTTTGTCAAAAGTGAACGTGTATGGTAATGCGTCCGAAGCTATGGTAATCATATCCAGCTAGAAAGGTGTTGTAGGAATGACATACATGGCTGATGTGTTTCCGAGCGGAGGAGTCTGATTGCACTACGAATAGCAACCTTTTTAATAAAAATATGCAATGGAGCAATTCTAATCAGTGCCCCTTCGGCTGCCATTGGGGAAGTTGGCAATGCCGAGACATTCTAGTGTCTGAAGGCGTTATTGTAGTTCTCTGTTCAATTTTTGTCCACCATACGGAAGACGCATAATTGATTATTATAGGTCTTACTATCGCGGTATATAACCAGTAGATTACCTTAGGTTTCAATCCCCATATTTTGCCGAAAGTGCGTTGACAGGCCCACAGTGCTTCAGAGGCTTTTGTCAGTTTGTTTTAAATGTTGGAGTTCCATGGCTTTAAAGTTTAACTTGAAGGTGCCGTCAAATGTTGAGTTGTCACATTTGACTGATCATGCAAGATGGAGTTAAATGTTGAATGTCCGATGATCGCGTTGCTAGACATTTTATCATTGAGGTCGTTCGGTTCTGCCAGGGCTTCACAATCAATAAGCTTGTTCCGGCGCTCTAAGCGAGCCATTTCAAGTCAGTTTCTTGTCATCGTTCTTTGATATTACCAATAATTCATAATACAGTATTGTGTAGCGCGACCGCTAATCCTCCAACGATCTCTTTCGTGCACAATGAGCACTTAGTTTAGGTTTGGCTGTCTTGCGCATACCTGCGCAAAATGTTGTGTCTAAAGGTAGTATGCTATCTAATTTTAATTTGTAAATGCAAGCGCATCAAGAACGTCATTTAACCAGCTATTGATGCAGTTTTTCCTTTGCATGGTAATCGATGAATTAAATACCGTTCGCATCCCGAAATCTTAAAAGCTGATATTTATGTTCTTAACTAGTTGGTTCGCGGCTAGTTGGAGTTTTCAGTCCATTCCATGTTTCATCAATTAATCACAATTGCGTAACGATTGTTTCATGTTTCATCAGTTGCCACATGCTATCCTATCTAAGCCTACCCCACGTAAACCTTGGTCCTTGAGTAGGCTGTACGATGTCCTCTTGATCTCGTCGGGAACATAACCCATTCAAACTGTCAAACTGAGGCGCTCCTTCTCGCGTGCGCGACATATTTTTTTAGATTTGGTTTTAAATCCATTTTTATTCATTATTTCTAAGATCTATCTTATCCTAGATAAAAATGCTTAAAACTAGCTTAACTATCTTTACAAATTTAAAATCTTACTGACCCTAGGCGGACACTCTAAAACAAACAGTATAACTTAAACATATGTCTTTGATATATTTATATTACATATATATATATATAAATATATATTTTATATTTATTTTATATATATATCTTTTTTTTTTAATTTTAATATATTTATACATTTTTTTTTGTTTTTGGTTTTTATTCTTTTTTTTCAAATTTTTGATTTTATAAATTTTTTTAGCTGATTTTTGCTTTTTTTTTCTTTTTTGTGTTTTGTCCTACCCTACCTTACCTTACCCTTCTCTAACCTATGTAAGCCTACCAATAGTTTTAGGCAGGCTTCGCCTCGAAGAGGCTGCACCCATTGAAGTGTCTGTTGACGAATCCTCTCCGGCCACTAGTTCCACGGAACTGCGACCCACGTGGAAGTTTAGCTGTATTGTCAACTTATCCTGGATCGGCTTACATTTATCTAGATAGAGGAATGCTTCTAGCGGAACAAAGCCGTTAAAGTCACTCTCTTGTGATATAAATAATTTGGATTGTAATCCCCGGAGATCATGCTATTGACCGAAGTCATTGGTCTTGCAATTTGGCTTCAAATCAGTTTGATCAGTTAGTTATCCACCAGTACAATCCCTGGCCCTGTTGTGTAGGACCTCCTTCGGGTAAAATCTTGTGTACTTAAACTCGGGTGTTCTATATAACCCGAGACAAGTCGTGTCAAGTCCTGTCTCTCAAACACCCAAATCTTGTCCATTAAGCTGGCTCTCACATTGAACCAGATGGGATTAAGACCATGTAGCAGATTTCCTTCACTATGGAATCAAGTTGGTTGTTATGAAACAGCCATCTTGTCAGAGCGAAAGCGCCCCGGGCCCTTGTCAGAGCAGTATCTGCATGTTTGTCAAAATATAGATACTGACCCAGCACGATCCCAAGGTATCTGACTACACTTTGTCTCGCCAGTGGACGTCTGTCCGGTCAGTTAGGAACCTGCGCCAATTTTTTCTAGTGCCCCGACAGGCCTTGGTAAAATGCGTTTTGAATAAAATAAATTTTGATTTTTGGAAGTTGATTTTCAGTTGAAAATCTATGGGCCGGATCTGTACGCGATTAAATCGTTAGCACACTGAGATAAATAAGTGAAAGGTTCTGCGGGTTCACAGTAACCTGTTTTAGTCCATTATTAATATAAAATGTTTGGGAGAAGTCACCTTAGCAATTTTCACAACGAAGGTTCTGACGGTTAACATGTCAAGTCATAAGTAGTCTACTTATGCCAGGCGACTTAGCTTGTAGTAAAGTCTTCTAACCCTACGGTATCGAAAGTTGTTTCCCAGTCAATCAAACGGGCACCGTGCATTGGTTCTTGCATTTTTTTCATTGGATATCCGAAACGAGTTTCGACGAATGAAGTGTCGGCATGAAGTGTCAAGTCCCACTCTGAAAACGGATTGATTATCTGGCTCTTAGACAGGGCCTTATTGATACCTCTCGAAAACCTTGTTGATATGTGGAATGAGATTTGTTGACGGGTTGGAGGTAAATAATCCCACCCCTCTTGCGGATAGGTTGCACAACCGCTCTATTCCAATTAACCCAATTAACTAGATAATGTGCATTACTCAGTCCACTGTTGATCAGAATGATGTATGTATGATGTATGGATATATAGTCGGTTCCTTCGTGTCAGCTTGTCCCAGTCAAGAGTCAAGTCGTATGAGATCCAGGAAAGATTTGTTCCTAGGATACGATCGACTTTCCGTTGCGAGATAAACTGGTAATACGAACTTTAGCTAACCTGGAGTTCATAGGGGCTTTCAGACTACGGTAGTCTGGAGCTCATATTTTACATTTATTCATCGACGTTAAGCCTGCATATGCGGAGGATAATTGAACAAAGCTTAACTTATCTGACAATGTTGGTTCCTCATTCAACTATGTGCGACAGAAAACATCTCAACGAAATTCGGATATTATTTAAGGTGGCATGCAACTTTTAAAACCTGAACGATAAATGTTGATGACATTCAAATCATTTCATAAAGCTTTCAAAGCTATTAAAGCGGAGGTGGCTGAGACATCAAATATTGTAGAGTGGATTTTGTTTACTGCGTCTTCGCTTATGTAGCTATAAATTATGGCGAGGGCATAGGTGTGAGCCGGTGCGTTATCATGGTGGAAGAGCACTTTTTTCTTCGCCAAGTGGGGCCGTTTTTTCTTCAATTCGGCGTCGAATCGGCATAGTATAGCCCTGTGATCGTTTTACCCTTCTCCAGGTAGTCGATGTGGATCACACCTTGTGAATCCCAGAAAACGGTGGCCATCATCTTTCCGGCCGATGGGACAGTCTTCGCCTTCTTCGGAGCACGTTCGCCGGGTGAAGCCCACTGTTTCGACTGTTCTTGGTCTCCGGTGTGTACCAGTGGATCCATGTTTCGTCGACTGTCACGAAACGACGCAGAAACTCCTTCGGATTGCGCTTAAACAGCGTCAAACACTGCTCTGAAGTGGTCTCACGGTTGCGCTTGTTGTCCGGAGTGAGCAAACGCGGCACGTTATCCTCCGTGGTAACCGTTTTCGGGGCACCTGGACGTGGCTCATCAAAAACCGACGTGCGACCAGGTTGATACTTGTTAAACCAATTTTTGATGGACGCCATCGAAGGAGAAGAGTCACCGTACACAGCATCCAAACGCTCTTTGATTTCGCTTCCAAAAGCAAGAATCGAATCACCGATCATTTTTCTAAAATCAGCGGACACTCCCGCTTCCACACGCGGTCAAAACAAAACTACGAGTCCGATCCGGCTGAAATCGACAGTAGCCGTCTACTAGAATGTACTACTAGATAGTAAGTTGCTCTTGCGTTACTGGCGCCATCTGGCGGTGAGGCTATGTGCTTATCGGACCACCCTCGGCAGTCAAGACTACGATGATAATAATGATGATCCGGGGAAAAGCTGTCAAAGCTGCTTAATATAATTAAAACTATCTATCCGTGTGCGCGTTGTCCGGTTACTACGACATAATACCATAAAAAACCTTGGTCATGGCTATATCCGGATTATACCATATTAAGTATTTTTTGGAAGATCATTTAGTATTCGTACATGAAGAAAAACTTCTGAGGAGAAATCGGTTGATTGTTACCTTATGTGAGACTATATAGGTATAAGATGGACTCTAGTTGGGATAAATACAACACAATACAATCGCGGAAAGCGCCAGAAGCATTGATTGTATATAGAGCAGAGAACGTTATTCTCCGATCTACGTTTTTCAGCTTCAAATGTCGATTGTCTTTATGCGGGATTGAACATTTATCATAAAGCTTAAAACCAACGTCAATATAAGGCTAATCATTGATATATTGTTTTTCAATAGTTGCATCATCACTCAAAGATATAAGAGTAGTAAGTTTTACCTACATACTTCAAGTCATGATAACTAATTTCGTCGTGACGAACTACTGAACTGTCGGAGTAAAAGTTCTGTCGTAAATTATATTCACTTTTTAAGAATCATTTGCGGCTAATGACTTCGTGAACGAATATTTTTGAAGCGATAATGTTTTTGAATAAAGATATGGCTGGTCGTGATGTCGTGATAGATGTTTCGGATACGCAAAATGTCGTTTATCTATTAAGATCTGAAGATTCCTTATATCGACTAGTCTTGAATGGGCTGCTCAATTCGCTTCAAATTAAAGTGTTGGCATTTAAAATATTTCTCAATCAGCTTTTCCCTATAATGCTATCTTGATATTACTCATGGAGTTTGCGGATGTATATTACGATATAATCGTCTCAAACAGGATTAAATGAATATTATTTGTTATCTAAATTTTGTCAAGAATAATATTTCTTTGAATGTTGGCCATTTGCACAATTGTTTCGTTATTTTACTTTTTATGATTCATTAATCAATGACGATTGATTTGGATGTTTTTTTTTTTTGGTCACGACAGCAGACGATGGACTGAATGCCATTTCGACCTTAGTGCTTATCTCTGTCTGGAGTTGATTATCAAATATCCGCCATTTGGTATTATTTCCGAATCCAAAAAGTAATTAATTATTATATTTTTTAATGGACAATATACTTTTATGTATTGAAGTTATAAAAAGATAATATCCATAGAAAATTATTTCTATACTTATAATAAACAAAATGAGCGATTGTATGCTGGGACACCAAAAAAAGTTTCAAATTCCATGCGTCGAAAGAGATCACCACCTGCAAGTGTGATAGTGGGGTGGAGAGTGAGCTACGATAGCAAAACCAACCTCCATTTTTGTGAAAAATAGTCAAGACTATGACGAGAGTTTACCAAATAAATATTTTGGAGGATGCTGTTAGTCTTCTAATCCAAACAATGTTCGCAAACAAGCATTAGACATTCCACCAAGATTTTGCTCTAGCTCACATCGAGGAAGGCACTCACGAGTGGCTAAAAATAAATTACCCGGCTTCATACAAGTACCACCGGACGATTACCCAGTTAATAGCTACAAGTTGGGTTCCGTTTAAGAGGGAATGGTTTAAAAGGGGTGCGATGGTAATCATCACCGATTGTTGAGCGACCAAAGCCAAGAACAATTCCTATACGTAAAAACTGTGCAACAACATCAGTTGTGAACGAGAGTGTTAGACCAGAGCAAAAACACGTCCGACTTTCTTGACTTGAAAAATGGAATGAATATTTATTTCAGTAAAACATAAGGCATAGCTAACTATAACAAGTGACGAGAAAAGATAACAACTAGTGTAGAGTGTTTTGATAATATTCAAAACAAAATAAACTAACTATTTAACACTCCCACTTTTATGAATGTTTTAAATAAAATTAATAATTCAGTAACTTAACATTTGTTTTTTGTTTTTTTAATGATTTCAGAGTTAATTCAAAATTAATTCAAACTCCCATCATGAAACGGAATCGTTGAAATTTATCTCTTGGTAACGCCTTAGTCAAGGTATCGCCAACTTGGTTTTGTGTTGGCACATACTCCAACTCAAAAAGTTCATCTTCGAACTTTTCACGGATGAAGTTAAAACGGATATCTATATGTTTTGTCCTCTTATGGAACTCAGGGTTCTTTATCAACCTGATTGCTCCTTGATTGTCCACGTATAGAACTGGTTTCATCACATGATTCAGCAGATCATTTAAGAGTTGTTGTATCCACACTAGTTCTTTGACTGCTTGACATGCAGCTACAAATTCAGCTTCTGTAGTAGATAGTGCCACGCATTTTTGATGTTGTGAGGCCCAAGTGATGCAGCTTGACCCCAATAGGAAAACATATCCACTGGTCGAACGTCTTGTTACTACGTCACCAGTCTGCATCACTGAAACAAGAGAGTTTAAATTGAGTAGTTTTGAAAAATATACCATGATCAGCTGCCCCTTAAGGTAGCGAATTATTCTCTTGACCATTGTAACATGGTGCAGACTAGGTTTATCTAGATAGCGACTCACACACCCAACTGCATATGCTATATCTGGATGTGTACCCACCATGAGATACATAAGACTGCCCACCGCTTGGCGAAAGGGGAAGTGTATTTTCTCTGCTGTCGCTTCCGCACAGCTTGCAGCTGTTGATGCTTCTACTGGAGTTGATATAGCTGCTGCATCCAGCATATTAAATTTTGATATCCATCGGTTTACGATTGATTAATATGAATCGAACCATCCTGAAATCTCCTTATCTCCAATCCCAGAAAATGTCTCGCCGGAAACACTTTTATTTCAAAATTATGTTTTAGATGTTCACAAAACTCCGCAATTTTACAACTGTCTGTTGACGCAATCAATCCATCGTCTATATAAATCGCCAAAATAACCTTCTTTTTATTTTCATCACTTATGAAAACACAAGGATCAGCAGCGCACGGTCGGAAGAAAAACGTTTCCAGAATTTTGTTAAAGGTTTTGTTCCAGCACCTAGATGCTTGTTTGAGTCCATATAAACTCTTCTGAAGTTTGCATACTCGATTGCTTCCATCCTCATATCCTCTAGGCTGCTGAACATAGATTTCTTCCTTAATCTCACCATTTAAAAAGGCCGTTTTCACATCAAATTGCTTAATATGAAGTTTTTCTGATGCTGCTATACTCAAGATTGTCCGAATCGACGTGAACTTTGCCACCGGGCTGAAAGTTTCAAAGTAATCCACTCCAAATTGTTGAGTGAAACCCCGAGCCACTAATCTGGCCTTGTACCTTACCCCCTCATTGTCATTCGAATTCTTGATTTGGTACACCCATTTAGTATCAATCAACTTACGGTTTTCAGGCAATTCTATCAAAGTCCAGGTCTCATTTCTATTCAATGAAGCAATCTCCTCATAGGAGATAGCACTTTTCCATTTATCCGCATCATCACACTGGATGGCCTCTTCAAAGTAAGCTGGTGTGTAAGACTCCGTTAAAAACGCAAAACTCTCTTGGATACAACAGTTGACTTCACATTGACCATTCTTGTTTCTGCTTCTCAATCGGTCTTTGATCGTACTGGCCTCCTGGTTCTTTGCAATATTTATACTATCATTAATAGCTTCATCAAAAATGTCATTCCGATAACCCTCAGCATCAACGTCAGTACTACGACTTTCATTCAAATTTAAGACCTCCTGTTTGTTTCCACACTTTTCTTCCATGGGCGATTCATTTCGAAGTTCCTCATCATCTAATACAGCAAACAACTTGTCATGTTCACTTACCACCACCTTTTCATCAAAAAAAATCAACATCACGGCAGATTTCAACCTTATTATTTTCAGCAAAAAAAATATACGATAACCTTTGATACTGTCACCATAACCCCGAAAATGCCCTTTTGGACTTCGGATCCCATTTTCGTCTTTTCTGTTGGGGTATATGAATAAAAGTTTCGGTTCCAAAAATTTGGAAATTGCTGATGTCAGCTAGTTTTCTGTACCACAGCTCATATTATGGTGATTTTCCTTTTGTTGGACTGGTACCAGTTCGGTTAAGAATGTAAACAGCGGTGTTGACTGCCTCAGCCCAAAGTTTCACATCCAAATTTCTTTCGTGAATCAGTGTCCGAGTTGCCTCTACGATTGTGCGCATTTCACGTTCTGCACGTCCATTTTGTTCTGGCGTGTAAGGAACTGTTCGCTGATGCACGACGCAATTTTCCATTAAAATCTTTCTAACTTCTTGATTTGTGTACTCTGAACCATTGTCAGAGCGAAGAACCTTTACAATTTAAGGTACTTTGCAATTACAGTATGCACCTCCGTTTTCTCTTTTAGAAAGAAAACTGTTCTGTAGTGCGAAAAATCATCTTTAAGAAGCAAGAAATACTTGGATCCACCAATTGAAGTACACTGCATTGGGCCGCACACATCAGAATGGACAAGCTCCCCTATGCAACTCGCTTTATTTTCACTTGGATGAAAAACTGCACGATGTTGTTTACCGTACAAGCAAGCCTCACAAAAGAAGTCGTTTTCATCTTCAAAAGAAATATTTCTAGCTTTCAATACGCTTCTTACTTGGGTAATATTTTGATGCCCAAGTTTCTCATGCCATTTGCGTAGTGTCCCATCTTCTTTCTTAATCAAATTGGCACAAGCTCCAACATCCACTGATTCGCTTCTGACTTTCAAAAGTAGTTTAAATAATTTGGACTCACGTACTCCCACTAAAAGGACAGACTTTCCTTTAAAAAGTTTACATTTTAAATTATCTGACGACAATTTAAAACCTTTGTCCAGCGCACAGTTCAGTGAAAAAAGATTTAGCCGAATATCGGGATCTATGTTCCCGATCATCAGCTAAATGGTTTTCCTCCCAACTGACATTGTTGAAAGACATCACATTTATATCACCTTTGCCATATGCGTTAATGGTGTTTCCATTCCCTAATTTGACGATTACTGGTTTATTAAACTCCTTATAATTAATCATCCACTCTCTCCTGCTAGTCATGTGATCACTAGCTACAGAATCCAGAAACCATTCATCGGTACTAGCACCATCCAACAGCGCTTCACACACAAATACATTACCTTTCTTTCCATTCGGTTGTGTCCAATCCATTTGTCTCTCCTTCTTTGGACATTCATTCTTCCAATGCCCAGTACCTTTACAGAAGAAACATCTTCCCGGCTTTGAAGGCTGCTTATTCTTGTTAAACGACCTTTTCGGTGTAAATTTCTTGTTTGCTTTGGGAATTAATTCGTGCCTCTTCCAGAAGTAATCTGCCAGTAAGATTCTCCAATGTCTGCTTGTCAACCGCCGTCGACTCACATGCAGTATGAAAATGACTAAATGATGCTGGCAAAGTCATCAGGATTTTTGTAATGACCATCTATTCCGAAACCTTTTCCCCTACATCATCAAGCTGCTGCACAATGGTCTGCAACTTTGAAATATGCAACGCAATATCATCCTGCGGGTCCTTATTAAAATTGTAAAATCGTTGTTGAAGCATGTGGATACTCGCCTTTGATTTAACCTCGTAAACATTATGTAGTTTATCCCACATTTCCTTCGAGGATTTGCAGTTCATAATATGCAAAAGTGGTTGTGGACCGAAGTGACAATACCCCTTTGTGCCTTATCGTCAAAGCGACTCCACAGCAACATTTTTTCAGGATCCGTCGGCCGTACATTTAAATAGATCAGATGCATTCAAAATGATTTTTATTTGAAATTTCCAAATGTTCCATTGATTTCCATTTATTAGTTTCTCAATTTTAAATTCAAAATTATCAGCAGACATGGTTTAATACTACTTGAGCACACAGTTTCCAGTTAAGTCAAGAAATTTAATATTCCACAGCAAATTCACCCAAATACCAATCGTCGGCAACCAAAACTGCTTCTCGGTATTTCTTTGATTGTCTTCCTTGAAAATTTGCAGACTGTATTTTTCCTTATTGAGAAAAACGTATTTCAGAAAAATATCCACAGCACTGGGACCATAACCTGTTAGACCAGAGCAAAAACACGTCCGACTTTCTTGACTTGAAAAATGGAATGAATATTTATTTCAGTGAAACAAAAGGCATAGCTAACTATAACAAGTGACGAGAAAAGATAACAACTAGTGTAGAGTGTTTTAATATTATTCAAAACAAAATAAACTAACTATTTAACAGAGAGATGATCATAAAATGCTGACGAAGGCATCGCAGCATAAGAACACTTCAAAATTCATACTCTGTGTGTGCACTTCCAATATAACACCTTAGTGGCATGAAAACAAAACAGTTACTGGGAACTACAACCAACGCGACAAATTCAGCCGAATCTCTCATCCTATCTAGGACAACCACCCCCGGAGAGTAGTAAACGAACATCTTCGACACAAACCATCTGCATCCCGTCTAGGTTGTGTGACAAACACCATAAGAGCGTACACTCTTGAACCTGCATGAAACCTATAAAAAAAAAAACAAAAGACGAAGTCTTACCCGTACTGTCGACAACCATCTCATGAGTGAGGTCCGTTAAGCTGATGATTGACCAGTACGTCTCGGGTTGTGCTTCAAAGCAAATGGCGGTTATTTCGAATAAAGTCTTCGAACTTGTAGCTACAGATTTGAAAAATAAAATAAATATGTAAATTTGCTTTTAAAAAAATCAGCGCCTTTTAATTTGGCATATGTTTTTATAGTTATTTTATTTTAAAAAAAAGTGGTAGTTGGAAAGGATAGCAGGTGAAGTAGAACGACCTATTTCAGTGCTTAAAGATAGATTCTAACAACCAGAACGATATATGACTGTTGGTTCACTAACTGTCATTGCTCTTGTTGTGGCTGTTTTTTTCAATGCTTGGGTATAGAGTAGCATTTGGTAGCGAGCTCTTGTGGTGGTTTCACCGGGTTGTAATACCGACCGAAGCGATCCTTCTCGAAAATAGCGGTAATTCCGTTAGTGCGCTTCCACGTTAATTGATATCGCCCCATTCGACCTGATGAAGAAGGCGCATATATGTAAATAACATAGGGAGATAATGAAAACAACCACTGAAACGTTAATTTCTTGATCTCAGGACTAAGCTATGGCAGTAATGGGAGTCGAAAATCGTTACTATGAGTGTGTACTTTCACAGAATATGATCGATTTCTACGCGAACAACGGGCTTTGCAACTTTTGAATTTGACTACTGAAAATCTAATATGATATCGGGACCAATTAAGGGCGAAATAGCTTGCACCAAACGGGAACCTATCAAATTCTTCAAAGTTCGCACCATTTATGTATTCTTTTTCTTTTTACCCCACGACAAAAAAGAGGGATGTGTTATAAGTTTGACGTTGCTGTGGGTCTGTGTGGCATCGTAGCTCCCGAACGAGCCGACCGATTTTTATGCTTTTTTTGTTCGAAAGCTATCGTGATAGAGAAGGTTCTCAGCTACAATTTATGAAAATATGTTGAGGCGTTTCAAGGTCATCAGCTCTTGTAGGTCGCAAAATTAATCACCCTATCGAAAGATGTTCTAATTTTTGCAAATGGAGTCGTACCTGAATCATATTTGACATTAGTGAACAAGATAGCGGCAGTATATAAACAAATAAGCAATGGAACGCTATACTCTGCAGAAGCGTGGAATAATTGTGACAATTTTTTTGACCAATAATCGGTCCGTGGTGTTGGCGCAGCGTGAATTTCGACGTCGATTTCCTAATCGTATCGCGCCAACTGGGCAAACATTCTGGTGCTAAGCTACTCGACTCGAACAGACTGGAACTACAGGAGACCATTTAGTGCATGGCCGCCACCGGAATGTTCGTTCGGCTGAGAATATCGCTGAGAATGGCCGCCGATGTCGCTTAATTAAGCGAATTAATTTCTGTCAAGCCACCCTTAATCTCAACAACGAAGAGGACGATTTTGTGTCGAAAATCATCATGCGGTTACGTCGATAAGCAAAATCTTCGTTTCTGGGGTGCTGAAAATCCGTGTGTGATGCACGAAGAGCCATTACATCGACTCAAAGCCACTGTATGGTGCGGCATTCACGCGGAAGGAGTGATTGAGCCGTATTTTTTTGAGGACGCCATCAGCAATACGGTCGCTGTTACTGGCGAATGCTACAGGGCCGTGATAAACAACTGCTTACTGCCGGAATTGGAAAAGCGGGCCTTGGTGAATATGTAGTTTCAACAAGGCGGTGCAACCGACACACAGAACAAGCCACAATGGATATTGTGAAGGAAGCGTTTCCTGGTCGCGTAATCTTCCGTTTTGGGGATTTGGCATGGCCGGCAAAATCGCCCGATTCAACCATCCCAGACTTCTTTTTTTGGGGCTACTTGAAGTCGCAGGCTTATGCCTACAGGCCTCAGGCGGTCGCAGACTTTAAGGAGAATATTTGACAGGAATGCGAACAGTTATCACCGGAAGTCTTGCGGAAAGTCATGGAGTTCATCTTTTCCACTTAACAGAAAAACTTGTGATGGTACAAATAAAGATTTTCATCACTCACAATAATTTTTTTTATTTGTTAAAAAAGTAATTCAAAAATCCAATTTTAGGTGATTAATTTTGCGCCACCTTGTGTATACAACAAATCCTATAAAAATGCTGCATAATATTTATGTTGCATATAATACTCTATGTTTCATAATACTTAAGAAAAAATTAATTTAAGTAGTTAGCAATCTGAATTAGAATCTGTGAGTAATTTAAAAAGAATGAAAGAAAAATAAGATTAACATTTTAAGTAACCCCCAAACAAAACCTACAAAACCTTTATCATCCCGGGACTCCTCCTTATCAAAAGCGGATGAAGAGGCTCTTGGGCGTTTCGAGAGGAAAATTCTGTGCGCAATCTTTGGTCTCATTTGTGTAAACGGGGAGTGGAGAAGAAGATTCAACCAAGAACTGTACGGTTTGTTCAGCGCATCGGCCTGATTAGACGTTTATGGACCCAACGTCTAAGATGGCTGGGCCATGTAGAGCGAACACCGCTCCGACCCGAAGAGTCTTCGACTCCAATCCTGAGGGACGACGCAGCAGAGGACGACCGCATCTGAGGCGGTGCGTACAGGTGGAAAAGGATCTTGACCAACTGGGTATGCGGCACTGGAAGCAGCTGGCTAAAGATCATGCCTGCTGGAGAGGCTTATTGGTTGGGGCCTTGGTTCACCCCGAAGTGTAGCGCCATCTAAGTAAAGTAAGAAAGTCTGGAAAGCCACCAAACGAAGTGACATCATATAGGCCAATCTAAATACTACCGATTATATCTAAACTATTCGAAAAATATTTATCAAACGACTTAATAGTATTATTGAACGGAAAAATCTGATTCCAAATCCAGTTCGGATTCACTCGACAAATGACCAAGTTCACACAATAGTCAACATTATAGAAGGCATTTGATAAAGTTTGGCATGAAGGACTTAACCACAAGCTAAGATGTGTCCTACCAAAACAATACGCTACAATCTTAGAAAGCGGGAGATGTTTAGAATAAAATAGAAAGACTCGAATTCAGAATTAAAGGAAATTAAGGCAGGAGCACGTTAAAAAGAAAAAAGAGGAATTAGAAATAAAATGCAGAAAAATGTATTGGCTTATAGGAAAGGACTCCTCACTATCAGTCTATAATAAGCTTTTATTATACAAGCAATCACTGAAGCCAATATGGACGTATGTAGGCAACTATGGGGTTGTACCAAAAAGAGCAATATGGACTTCGTACAGAGATTGTAAAACAAAGTGCTAAGGAAAATTGTAGGTGCACCATGGTACATAAGATAAGGGCCTCCACAGGGAGTTGGGAGTGGAATTAGTCATGGATGAGGTCCAAAAAATGCACGAAGGCACGAATCAAGACTTCAAGGACACAAAAGCACAGAGGCAGTGCAACTTTTAGACAACACAAATATAGTGAGAGGACTCAAAAGGACAAAGCCATTTGAACTGGTCTAAATAAAAGGGACCACTCACATTAAAAAAATTACATACATAGGTTAGGTTAGGTTAAAGAAGGGGAGTGTGATGGTTGAGCATCACTTAAACTCGGAGGCCAAAGGGCCCATTGTGATTCCCTTCATTTGTGGAGTACACATACAATTAACCTGTCCTATCACGTGATGGCTGAAACCACCCCGTGGTGAAGAAGATCCAATATATCTGCATTTGCTACGTCCCCAATCTCTGTAAACAATCTTTGGCCCAGCGACGCTAGGCGCCGATTCTGGAGAGCTCGGCAGTGGCAAAGCAGATGTTGGATCGTCTCGGTTTCTTCCTCATCGCCGCAGCTCCGGCAGAGATCGCTGGATCCCGAGTCCCATTTCCGGAGCATTGTTCCGATGGGACAGTGTCCTGTGATCACTCCGACGAGCATACGTATCGAGTTTCGGTCCAGCGTCAAGAGCTTCTTTGCTTTTCCGATATTGAGCTTTGGCCACGATGATCTTGTCGTGTGGCGGTCGTTTCTTGTAAGCCGGGACGAGTTGGCTTCTTTTATAATTATGCCATTTATGATCCGGTATAATGCGCTGATCGTTGACTACAATGACGTGTCCGCTTCCCTGATGTCCATTTCAGACCCTTGCCTGGCCAATTCGTTCGCTCTTTGACTTTGTGGTGTCTGATGGACTTCAGTCAGTCGCGACATTTCATGACAGCCTTTGATCTCGTTGTACAGGATCCTATTGACTTGCAGCCTGGCTGTCTACAAAGATAGTGATATCCGATGGTGGGATATCGGTTACTTGTAGGTGTTTGGCTGCTTTCTCTATTGCTAGGATTTCTACTTGAAAGACGCTGCACAAATCAGGGAGTCTAAATGATTCCTGTTTGTGAAGGGTATCAGAGTAGAACCCGGCCCCAGTGATTGTGTCCATTTTCGATCCGTCGGTGAAGAAGGCAATCTCGTGGTCGTTGATCACGGCGCTTGATAGGTACTCTTCTGTCGGGCAAAAGGATTGATATTCTGAGAGAGAAGAAATTTTGGGGGGAAATATAGTCGGTCGTAGCTGCGAGGCTACTACAAACAATGTTTCTTTTCCTGGTCATCTATTATTCTGAGTATGGCCGCATGTCCATAGTTGGCTTATTTCCACAAAGAGGACTCGCTTAGTCTAAGAGCGCTTTTTGCAGCGCAGCCTTTTATGAATAAATCCAGAGGAAGGAGATGAAGTATCATGTCCAACCCTGCTTGCGGCGTGCTTCTCATAGCTCCCGTTGTACAAACACCGGCTGACTTTTGTACTCTGTTGAGCATGCTCATATAGCTTTTCGGGCTGCTGGCAGTCCACCAGACTAGGGCCCTATTGGTTATAATGGGTGTGATGATTGAATGATGTATGGTTGCAAGCCCCATTTTTTGCCATACCTACATAAAAAGCATTCAATCCTTTTTTCATCCTTTCCTCCAAGTTCCTTTTCCAGGAAAGTTTGTATGATGCCTAGATACTTGGGTTCCGTTTTGAGTTTGAGTGGAGTTCCCTCTAACCTTGGGCGAGCAAATATCGGGATTTTGCTTTTCCTGGTGAACAAAATCAGCTTGGTTTTCTGGGGGTTTATTCTCAGACCGTTCTGTCCTGCCCACGAGGAGAGTTCCTTCAACGCAGATTCCATTTGTTCACTGATAGTTGGTCGAAATTTACATTTTATTAAGACAACTAGGTCATCCGCGTATGCTATGGCCCTTGTGCCTTTCTCCATGAAGATTTAAAGGATTTTGTTAACTGTAAGAAGCCACAGTAGGGGGGAGAGAACTCCCCCCCTGTGGTGTGCCTCTAGTTGTCACTTTTCTTATAGACCTGAGTCCAATGTCTGCATTGATAATTCTGTTATTTAACATATTTTCAATCCAGATTAAAATGAGTTATGGCCTTTATGTTTACGTTGTTGAAGGCTCACTCTATATCGAGGAAGGCTGCCATTGTAAATTCTTTTATATTCAACGAGCACTCAATTTCACGAACAACACTATGCAGAGCACTCTCCACCGATCTGCCTTTAAGGCTTTAAGGTAGACGTGTTGAGGGTTGCATTAGTTGTGTGAGTTGATAAGTTCTCTTATATATAGGTCAAGGAGTCTTTCCAAGGTTTTTAATAGAAACGACGAGGGACTAATTGGCCTATAGTCCTTTGCGGCAGTATGGACTGGTTTACCTGCCTTAGGTATGAAAACTACCTTTATTTCATTCCAATGTGTTGGGATGAGGTGGGGTACAGTGTGGGTCTGTGCTTTTTGAAGCATCGCTGGCAAGATATCGTCAGGCCCCAGAGATTTAAAAGGTTTGAACGAATTTATTGCCCATGATACTTTATCCATTGTGAAAATTTCGTTTATTACTTCTTCGGTTGTGTGAACCGTAGGAAGGAGACTGTGATTTCAGGGGTTTTACAACCTGGGAAGTGGGTTTCAGTCAGCAGTTGACTTAATTCTGTCCAAGAACCATCTGGTTTAAGGATGAATCCCGGGACGCAGGGGTCCTTGGCTAGGATCTTTCTGAGACTTGCGGCTTCGTTGAGATCCTCTATTGATTAGCAGAACTCCCGCCAGGATTTAAACTTTGCTGTTTGCTCTTGCATTCATTGAAGCTGGATTTGTAGTTATTCCGGTAGTTATTCTTTCACTGATCTTTGCTCTATTGAATAGAGTTCGGGTCCTGGTCGTGAGTTGCTTTAGCTCTATGGTCCACCAGACTGCGCTGGTCTTCTTGCGAGCACGTTGCAAAGGGCAGCATTTGTTTTTCAGAATTTTCACAAGGTTTTCGACTGAATTCTTAATATAAGTTGGAACGATGTTAGTGATGGCTTGTGGTGATACTAACCTTTTGGCAACTAGGTTTGCGAACAGATTCAGGTCTGTTTTCTGAGGGTTTCTGAAAGGTTTTGGTTTTTCTTTATTGACATTAAGGTTGAAGAGTATTCGGCTGTGGTCCGAAATGGAACACCTAGTGGACACTCTCCAATTCTCTGCTCGAATAGAGCTAGACTCACTAATCAGAGTAAGATCAATTACCTCTTCCCTAACCCGGTTACCAAACGTTGGTGTATTACCCTTGTTGCATATGTTGAGTTTGGTGGAGACTATGAAATCGAAAATGGACTCACCCCTTTTATTAATGTCGCTGCTTCCCCATTGAATGTGGTGGCCATTGGCATCGCAGCCTATCAATAGACACAATCCGCGTGACTTGGCATGTCGCACAAGTGTTCGAACTGGGTCTGGAGCTGGGTCCTCTTCATCGTATGGCAAGTACGAGTATGGACGATAGGAGCAAAATTGATTTGTCCTGTTGTTTGTATGTTACTAAGTGAAGTCTCCATTGCTGTATGTACCTAGGAAAAAAATATTGAGGTATTTTTTGGCGACTATACAGGTTCGTAGCTTACCTTCAGTGTGTGGATAGTATAAATTGTATACCTTAGACCTTAATCCCTGAATTTTGTTCCTAAGGAGCCAAGGTTCTTGGATTAAGGCTATATCCACATCTTCCTGCAGCATGTATGTGCATCATCCAGTCGTCGGTGGCTGCTTTGCAGTGGTGTGAATTAATTTGAACCACTAGCAGCCCTCTTTGCCGCGTTCATTGGGGAGCCTTACCTTCAAGGTTTCCCAGCCCGAACTTGATGCTGCCAGATCTGCTGCGGATGTGGTCGAGTGACTTTTAGTCAATTTATTTATTTTGCTTGTCAATTAGCCTCAATATGGACTCGTCCTTTTCGGGAACCGGTGGAGGAATGCATATTGGTTGAAGCTGGCTGATGTTTTCGCCTTTTTCGCTTCCATTAGAGTTTCTTCCCCGGAGTGCACTCTCTTGACATTCTGCTTCTATCCTGAGACAGTGCGTCCTTTGGAGGTGCTTGGTTGCTGTGCGCTCTCTACGACAGTGGCCGGTTGTGTTGGATGCTGTCGAATCAATTTTGGGACATTGGGTAATAGGGGCCGTGCTCGATGGCTTCTTCTCTCGCCCTGTTTCCGTTTTAGCAGCGTGAGTGGAGGTGGGAGCTAATTTCTTCACGAATTTGGCTATCTCTTTCTTGTGCTTTTTTATCAAGAATTTTCCGCGCACTCGGTGAGCGTTGAGGGGTCTCTAGCACTCATCGTCTTGATATATTGCATCGACCTCTTTTGCCCTAATCGTTCCTTCAGGGTTGCCTGTGGTCTTAGGGTCGATCTTTTTCGCAGAAAAGGACCGTGTCATTTTAATAATCAACTTTATGTGGGCGGGAAATTAATGCAGTATTAGTAGCCTTCAACTTTTGAGAGTACGTATATCTATCGTTACCATTTAGTTGACTTTTACCCTATACAGGGTGTCCCACGAGCAGTGTGCCAAAAAGCTGGAGCGTGTAGGTCTGGTCAAGACAAAAAAAAAATCGTATAGGAGGGGGGGTCTATTCCCCCCGTTTAGCCGGGAGGGCCAATTTTTCTAAAAAATTGACTTAATTTGGAAAAAAAATTATTAAAAATCAACAGTTACATCCACAATGCCGTGATACACTTTTTTGTAAAGCCAGAAACCTCTTCTTTCATCTTGTTTTTAAACGAAGCTGTTTTAAGGAATAGTTTTTGAGAAATTAATTTTCAAACTCAAAATTTAAAAAAAAAAATTTGAACTATTTTTTTTCAAAATTGTATGTAATTAAGTACTAATTTTTTTTCAAAAATTCAATTCTCTTATTAGTTTTTAGTTAAAAACAGAAAACCGGATGCAAAAATGTCTTGTAGTTTTTGAGAAATTAAAAAAAAAACCGTTTTGACGCGGCTAGACTTATAGGCAAATTAATGTATGAAACATTGACCTCTTTTTTATTATCTTTAAAAAAATCGGAGTTTTATTATAATAAATTTTCAATATGATCCCCATTTTCCAGAAGGCAAAGATTATATCTCCTTCTAATGGCTGCACATAAGTCTATGCTTAACAAATTTTCCTGCATTTTGACTCCAGCGACTTCAATCCGTTCTTCCAGTTGTTCCAAAGATATTATTTCCACTTCGTAAACATAATTCTTCATGGATCCCCACACATAAAAATCTAGAGGAGTTAAATCTGGTGATCTAGGTGACCATTCCGTGGGGCCCCTTCTTCCGATCCAATGGTCACTAAAATGATCATCCAGCCAGTTTCTAACCCGTAAGCTGTAGTGTGCTGGTGCTCCATCTTGCTGGGAGATTGAATTATCTGCTATGGCCAAAGGAACGTTGTCCATCAAATCGAGCAAAAGGTCTCGTAGGAACTGCAGGTATAATTCTCCATTAATAACGGCATTCAAAAACCGGGGCCCGATTACAGTTTGTCCAACATCAAATACCAAACCAAACATTACAGCTAAAGCGGTGTGTAATGGAGGGGGAGTCGTCGGGGTACGCTTAGCCCTTGTAACACAACCCCTCTGGTACAACGCAGCTTTGCTTACTCTCCGCCGCGAGTTGTGCTGTCCGAAGACCGCAGCAGCCGCTGAACGAGCAGTCAAGCAAATGAAAAAATAGGTCCTAAAGGACGGAGTGGAGCCGAAAGAAATGAAACAATTTGGCTTTGTAAATAATATTAATCAATTTTAATTTTATTAAATCAAGAGGAATCAATTAACATTGAAAAAGAAATGGATTAGACCTAATCAAAATTAGGCGCTCTTACTCAAGCGTGTTAAGGTATTCTATTGGCGGTGGAGAACCCGACCGTCGAATGGAATAACTAAACTCACTCGAATAACCAAAAAAGCTTTCGCTTATGCCCAAGTGTAGCACTTTTCTAGACAGTGGAATTGACCCGACTGATCGTTGCGAAGTGCTAAACCTGAGTGATTCTACACTGGCATAAGCTCGGCTTTTATACAGTCCTGTGGTGTTTACATTTGCGAGTGCATCCCGTTGCTTTTAATTTTTAGGGTTGCCAGGTTACATTTTCCAGAAATAAATTTTATAATATTAAAAGAAATAAATTTGTAAAAGAATAAAGTACATAATGGAATTACAATTCAATATCAATAATTATCAATATCAATAAATAAATATAAATTCACAAATATAAAACATGATTTCAGGATAATGAAAATACATAGTGTTACAGGTGTTTATTTTGTTTTTTGTTGTGTGGATTGGTGCTACTCCAATGATGCAAATTGTGGAAGTTAGTAACCCCATCTCTGGTAAACTGTGCTTCATCCGTCCAGAATATCCTTGCAAAATAGTTTCGTTCAGTTTCATCTCGAATGATCAACAAAATTCTGCTCTCAAAAATTTGTCGTTTGAGGTGAGTTCCTGAACTGGCCTAAAATGGTACGGGTGTACGTTTTCGGTATGAAGCATTCTCCATACTCTAGATTTGGGCACTCCAAGCATGGTTCGGGTTTTTTTTTAATTTCTCTAAAACTACAAGACATTTTTGCATCCGGTTTTCTGTTTTTAACTAAAAACTAATAAGAGAATTGAATTTTTGAAAAAAAATTAGTACTTAATTACATACAATTTTGAAAAAAAATAGTTCAAATTTTTTTTTTAATTTTTTTTTTAATTTTGAGTTTGAAAATTAATTTCTCAAAAACTTTTCCTTAAAACAGCTTCGTTTAAAAACAAGATGAAAGAAGAGGTTTCTGGCTTTACAAAAAAGTATATCACGGCATTGTGGATGTAACTGTTGATTTTTAATATTTTTTTTTCCAAATTCAGTCAATTTTTAGACTCCCATACGATTTTTTTCTTGTCTTGACCAGACCTACACGCTTTAGCTTTTTGGCACACTGTTCGTGGGACACCCTGTTATGAGCTTCTAGACTTTATCTGCACGGGTGGGTCACAAAAACTCACGTTAACTAGAGTGAAGAATGATGCTGTGAATTCACTTATCCATTCGATCCATCCTTTTGTATCATATGAGTAACAAGTGCAATTGTGCTTCTATCTCCTTCTCTTCCCTTTCTGTCTGACCACCCTTACTTTCTTCTTTGTTTTAAACAGAGATGCGGATGATACACCTTATTAAGACGTAGGTTTTCGACTTTAGGCGAAGGGACCTTACCTCCGTACTTTACTGAAAAGCTCCACCACGCCCTAAATATATGTCTGCCTTCTTCGTTACCTAACTGTAATAAGTCCCATACCCCTCCAGAACCATCACTTTGTCACTTTCAGTTCGTCACTCGCAGTAAGATTATTTATAGACAAAATGTATTCTCTTCTTCGTGCCCCCAAATACATATTTTAATTTTTTTTTTCCGTCAAACACATTCCCTTGAATTCTAGCCATCATTTCCTGGCTATAAATGAAAGTACCGAACCATCATATCAAGTGCTCCGCATAGTCACGTGCATCACTGCCATCAACCTGCCATACGAAACCATCTATATCTTCCTCATGAAAGACTATCTCAAACACATGCATCTCACACGCACGGTATGTACACCTTAATTCAACATATTGTCCTGTTGCAGCACACCGGGTGCTCTGCGGCTGCGTCTCCATCTATCATCTGTCCATCCACCCACGTCCCATCCACTTGTTGTATCTTCGAACAGAATCCACAAACACCGAGAGTATCTCAAACGTAAACACAACACGTTCGGCATCAATACCATCCACAAATACCGGTCGTGCATACAAGTGACTCAAAAACACCGCCAAATCACCAGCACCGCATCACACACACCAGCTTCACCACTGCTGTTCGTTACATCCACGCTCGTTGGTAGTATACACGACGACGACACGACTCTCGCATGAAATCCAACGCCAACCGACCGACTGGAGCAACTAAACTTTTTTTTTCCATCTGCCTTTTTTGTTTTATGAATAAAATCAAAACATTCAACTCTGCTGGGATTTAATAATGTGACAACCGTCGTCCGAGCCGCATGTCGAGTCCGTTTTCCGTTTCGCTCGTCGTTCGTCGAATTCGCATCTTTTCGATTTTCCTCCGATAGTTTCACGTTTACTTTCGACATTTCGACAACATTCGCTGAATGAAGAGTTAAGTGTTTTTTTTTTTTTTTTGGTGCGAAAAAATAAAGTTGTGTTCCACCGTGGGTAATTGTACGAAATGGAGAAGTATCTTTTACCACACCACGTGTTGTGTGAGAATTGTTGAGGTTTGTTGTCAAGGGCCCACGACATCCTGTCGCATCCCTATTAGTCAGTGCGGGAAGGTGTTTTACCACTTCGGAATACCAATTGGTTTCGTGCCAGTTGAACGTCAGAATATCGCAAAGATACTATCCAATTAACGAGGTAATAGATACCAGAATAAGTATAGGGATCGCGCGATATACTCGTATTTGTATCGCTAGGCTGTGCGTTTCATTATTTTATCTACTAAGCGTGCGTGTGTACGGGGAGTGCGTTGCGTGCATAGTGCGTTTTGCTATTTCTTTGTTAGAAAATATTTTTGAAGTCGCGTACAATTCGTTAAATTCGCGTATAAAGTGAATGCTTCGAGTAAGCTTGAATTGTGAAAATAGTTTTGTGGGTGAATTTCTAATCGCTCGACGTTTCGTTGAGTTTTTTTATGTGCAGATCAAAAAAAATTTATCAAAATTGCTATTATATTTGAATTGGATACGTTTCAACGCCCTACGGTAAATTGGTCATTACAAGTACAATACCGGACGAGAGCCACGATACTAAGTGGCAACGAGGGACGTGCCCGACTTTGAGTTTTTTCGTATATAAAGGTAAATTTTGTTTTTAATTTTGTTTAATATTGACTATTATGTTTGTGTCTATTTATATTCTGGGTCTTTTGTTTGAACAAGTGCTCGTAGATCTATTCGATTTCAAATTGATAAGTCGGTTAATCTCATTCTCTCATTCTCACTCACTCTTTTCTGCAACAGTTTGTCGTTTACTCTCTGAATTTCTTGATTTTCGTTTTTGTGGTTTCCTGTTTTGTTTTTTGTTTATTTTTATTCAGATTTTCAACTCACTCACCAAAGTGAGTGGTTGGGTTTTTTTTTTTTGCTCTGTTTGGAATTTGTTATCTTTTCTCAAGTGGCTACCGAATGGATTTATTTTTAACGGTCATTTGTTCAAATAACACTCTCGCTTGGGTGACCTACAGTGTGTGTGACAGCTCAAATAGGCGTTCTTTTCGAAGGGTATCCCCACATAATGTGGTTTGCTTTGATTTGAATTTAGGTCAGGCACCATGGTAATTTACAAAAAAATGTATTTTACTGCGAAAGACGTGATCCATAGTCAGGTGACCTTATGAATTGACTTGGATTGTAAGACATACAAATTCATTTATAAATCATGGAGACGGTTTCTTGTTACCAATAGAAACGACACAATCTCAATGATGATTCACCACAAGGTCGACACTAGTGCGCCAAAAGCACTAGTGTGCTTTGGTATAAAGTTGCAAAAATTAGACCTACGAACAGACATCTTTTAAAAACCACAAGCCTGTAAAAAAAGAAATTTCAACATATTTGACTAGAAAACCGTAATTGAAATTAGTATTTGGGATATATTGCTCATTCAGTCTGCAAATTTCATTGTGTTAACATCATTGTAGGCATATTTAACTGAATTTTGAAATAAATGTATCGAAAGAGCATATTCGGCATATTTAATTGTTTTTACTCCGGGAAAAAACCAGAATGAGAACCCAATCGATTTTGTATGGCTTGCAACGAGTCGTCGTTGGCTTGCAAAGCTTAGAAACGGCGACTTTTACCTAAAGAATAAACCCCGTTCGGGTCGACCAGAAGAGTTGGACCAGTTGGTCCTAAAGTCCAGCAGCGAAGTCCCACTGTTACGGTAAGGGACCTCTCAAGCGAACTCAACGTAAGCCATCTAACCCACACCTTTCAAAAGTGGGAACAACCATACCATCGCACAATAATCTTCAGCAAATAATCGAAGCTTGCACTGTGCTTCTGCCACGTCTCACTCAAGAACCATTTTTAAGTCTTACGATTTCCACAAATATATATCTCAATAGCTCCTCCTTTAGTTTTGACAGCCTTACAATAAATTACAACATATCCATTTTCTACAAAGAAATTATTAATTCTACTTCTCTGTACGTTCCTCTTTCCTTATGCAAACATTTATCTACCTCCCCTCCTTGGTATCAACGCAGGCTCCGTTCTCTAGGAAAGAAAAGAAATAAACTTTGGTAATCTTCCTACGTACTCAAACCCCTCAATGACTAAATTCATTGAGTCAACTATATTGGTACTTATCTGCAATTTATCGAGCTTCATAACTCTCTCTAGGAACGCCATTTGATCGAAACGCAAGGCAATCTTATAAACGATCCTAAAACCCTCTTTCAGTTTGTCAACTACAAAAGGAAATCTGACGGCTACCCAACCTCACTCTCCTTCAATGGCGAAACCTCGAATGATCCCGAAACTATCGCCAACTTTTTTTGCAACTTTTTAAAACAATCCTTCGGCGATGACTCATTTGTACCGAACACTACTTACTTCGATTACTTACCAAATTTCTCCCATGGACCATCTCCTCCACGTACTCTTGACCTCCATATCATAGAAAATAAATTTAATAAACTTAATGATGAATTCACTCTTGGGCCCGATGGTCTCTCTGCCATATTACTAAGAAAAATGTTCCTCCATTCTTTCTGTCCCACTCATCCCTGTACCTTGGAGAATTTCCCCAGATATGGAAAGCTTCTATTATAACTCCTATCCACAAAAAAGTCCGAAGAGTGATGTTAACAACTGCCGCCCTATCGCCCCTTGACACTCTAAGTTTCCATTGCAAATCTAATCTCCTCTTAACAACATGGCTTCCTCAAATGCAGATCTACAACCACAAACCTTGTCGAATTTGTATCCTTCACACTCTCAGCTTCAGACAATGGATGTGAGGTCGAAGTTATTTCAATTGATTTCAGTAAAGCCTTCGACAAAGTCTCCCACAAACTAATAATCTTCAAAATGTCTTCCCTTGGCTTTGAACCCACTGCGTTGAAGTGGATACTTTCTTATTTAAAAAACCGTTACTACAGTGTTCGTTTTAGATCTGCCTTTTCCAACCCCTTCTTAGCTACTTCCGGCGTTCCCCAAGGCAGCCACCAAGGTCCACTTCTTTTTATTCTTACCATCAATGACAATGGGGAGGGGGGGGGGGGGGGTAATGGAGTGCCAACAATTTAACATTAAACATTTGCTAACAGGTGGGCAGAATGTGTTGTTCAATGACGGAAACTACACTGTCGACTAAATACAACCTCATATTGTGTTTCTTACGACTAGCGTATGCTAGAATAGATTACTGGCCCTGTGGCCCTGTATGGACATTCTTAAGTAAACAAAAGAACCTAAGACTATGCCTTAAGCCCTTATGATTAACTTATAATAACCAAAATAAATGGACAGTTAAGGCTTAAAAAAACCTTTGTTTGTTATTTCTAATGTTTTTCTTTTTTGTTGTCTTGGTTATTCTTTTTTGTATATTTGTTTCTTTTTTTAAACTAAATCTACCCGCCACATAAGTCTGCCCTAACCTGCCCTAATCTACGCTAACTTATCCTAGCCAACTATGTACGCCAATTATCGCCGTATATGTATATAGCTTGGAGAGGATATGGGAATAAAGGTACCTGTCAAGGTGCCAACACTGATGCTGTTGGACGACTCCTAGATTTTGGCGTGAAACCAAGATCTTAAGGAGAATCTATGGTGGCAAATAGGACGAAGAAACCGGCCAATCACTTGATTATCACGCGTGAAACCGATCTACTGCACCTTAGGCCCTCGTGCATTCGGAGCACGACACATGTTCGTAGCGGAGCCGGCACTTCACGGATTTGCGGATTACATGTAATATTAGTGTTAGTGTTAGTCTATCCTGAATCAGCCTACATTGATCTAAATAGAGGAAAGTCCCCTGTGGCATAAAGCCCTTAAGGCGCTTCCCCTCATTTACAAGTATTTGGGTTGGTTAGCCTCGCAGATCAGGTTATTGACAGAAGTCGTTGCAGTTGCAACATGTTTAATCAGAATTTAATCAGAAAATTGTGCACCCACCCATTCTAGCCTTATTGTGCAGGATCTCAATTAGATTAGGGTGTTCTATGTTATCCGAGACAATTCTTGAGATATTTTCTTTCAATCCAAACCCCAATCCGTTCCCTCACTTTCACATTGAACCAGCGGGAAAATTCATAGGCAATCATCGACCTGATTAAGATCATGTACCAGATTAAGAAACAACCATCTTCTCAGAGCGAAAAAGTTCCGGACCTTCGCTAGAGCAGCATTTATATGTATGCTTTAAGGTATCTGTATATACTTTGAATCGTCAGTGGACGCCGTCAGGTCCAAAAATTGAGGGCCTGCGACAATTGTTTTTGTCTCCCGAGAGGCCCTAGACAAAGGTGTGCTGAATGATATACTCGCAGATAACTGATTTCTGGAAGTTGATTTTCACAAAACTGCTGTTTTCGTTTTTTTTTAAACTCGCGCAGCAAAATAATGACAATGACGTCGGCGGAGGAAGTAATTTCCCTCACATATAATTCAATTGCGCCAGTGCTTTTTTCAGTCGTTGAAGGTGTCCCAATACCCCCCTTTTGGTATAGCTTTGACCTCCTCTAGCGATGCGGTCTTTATATCCATCCTTTACATCTTTTCAGTTTCGGAAAGAGAAAAAATTGACAGGGGGGCCAAGTCCAGCGAATACGGTAACTGAAGTATTTGTTCGGCTAAAAATTTACACAGAAGCAGCAATAAACGCGCACGCACATGATCGTGATGCAACAGTGATATTTTTACCGACGTTTTCCTTGTATTGTTGCAAGTAAATGGCGCAAAACTTCAAGGTAATATTCTTTATGGACCCTTTAACCTTCTAGTAACAACTTATGATGAACCGCATCAATGTAATCGAAGAAAATAGTCAGCAAAACTACTCTATTCGACCAAACTTGGCGTACTTTTTTTCCGGTTTTGACCCTTCTGGCCACTTGTTTTCGATGTCATAATTATACACCCATATTCATCACCGGTTATGACCCTTCTCAGAAAATATGGATAGTCATTCACGCCATTAGAGTTCCCGAGCCATGTTCAATCGACTTGTTCTGATCGAAATTACATTCCCAAAATATCTGCAAAAAAACATGGCATGACCCAACCGAAAAGACAATATCCTCAGCTACTTCTCTGATAATGGCTGGATGATTCTCCGTAATAATTTGCTCTTGCGCCCTGGACGCATCGTCATTCACATCTTATCGGTCTTCTGCGATGGGCTTTTACAAGTTATAAATATTATTTTTGTTCAGTGTAGACTCGCCAAATGTAAGTACTTGAAATGTTGAGCATAAGAATAACGGCCCTTTGAAGGTCTGAACCTGAACGAGAGCCTGTTTCCACTCATATCGGTCCCAGGCATGCTGCTTCCAATTGGAGAGTCCAAGTTTCCTGATGACCGCGACCACTTGGTCTCTGAACCGGAGGTTCGGTCTCCCTTGCCTTCTCAAACCAGGTGGCTGGGATTCGAAAATCCTCTTTACTGGAGCGCGGTCGTCCATGCGCTCCACGTGACCGAGCCAATGTAGTCGAAGGAGGGATGGAGAATAAATTTGCTGACTACTCTTAGCCTGGCAAGATGCCAGCAACGATCCTTGCCACTGTTCATGTCAAGTTGACATACAGCCCCCTCGCGATGCCCTATGGATAACTTCTCCAACAGCCGTTGGGAAGTAAACTTGCATACATTACCGACCAGGCTAGCGGTTGTACGGGGGACTAACAACCCACCCACGTAAGAAACCTAGTGTTCTCAAAGAAAAACTGGCCTCAGATATTCTGTGTTTTATTTAAATATAAGATTGTTATACCCTTATTGAAAAATCTTGAATTGTAGATATATCAATGTACATATAACTGCAGTGTAATTTCCGAAGTTTTCTAAGCGTTCTTTGGTCTTTGTGAGGGAATCATATGGTAGGTATCAAAGGTGTTTTTAATTTATAATTTTATTGTTACTCCATTGGCCCGACTATCCAACCATTTGACATATCAATCATTATCCATCTCACATACCTTGAGTACGAATGGAGCTATTGACTTACGGATATTAACTACCAATTTAACTCGACACGTAAACATAACTACATTCACTATAACATCTAAATTTGTTATATGGTATTCATAACCAAAAAAAAACTGGCATATCTGGTTATTGCTATTACGAGCTGTAAATTGATTGTAAATGGGTGGACTCTGGCATGTATGAGGTTAGTTCAAGTAATAATGAGACAGTTTGAATTCAACGAGCTAAGCACATTCGATTTTTGATTTTTTATGCTATGATGCATCTTCCCTAACCACATGTTAGGATATTTAGGGGGTAGTCGTGGTGCAATGGTAATCATCACCGACTGTTCAGCCGAAGGTCTGTAGTTCGTCCATAGTCAAGACCAATTGCTATACGGAAAAATTGTTCAACCACATCAGTTGTAAATGAGAGATGATTTAAAAGTGCTGACGAAGGCATAACACTCGCAGCATAAGATCATTTCAAAATTCATACTCTGTGTGAAAATTTCCAATATAACACCTTAATGACACGGAAACAATAATAACATTTACTGTGAACTACAAACGCAAATTCAGTCGAATCTGTCAAATCCTATCTAGGACAACCACCCTCGGAGAGTAGTGAACGATCATCTTCGACACAAACCATCTGCACCCCGTCCAGGTTGTGTGACAAACACCATAAGAGCGTACACTCTTGAACCTGCACGAATTATTAAAAAAAAATAATAATAATGCTATTTCGCGAAGCCAAGCAACATTACGAAACGAGCGTAGTGAGCAGAATATCGATCGTTACAGGGTTTGAGTGGAGAATTCACCAATTTTTATTCACAATTCACAATTAGTATATCCTTTTCAGCTATTGCTCTCCGTATGCCTTTAAATTGATAACATCGCTCCTCCAAACATTTGAAGAAACAGACACACATTGAGTATACATTGGTTTTCTAAGACTAAGTTGAGGGTTTTTGAGCCACAGATTTAGTAGTTTTGCCGAAAATGTGCCTACACAGGGAATCGATCACGAAGCGGGTGGTCAGTTTGCTTTAATGCTAAGTTAATTTTGCCTTACATAATAAATCGAGGTCTTATGCATAAAACTTAGCATGACTAATGTTCAGTTTTCGGGACCCATGCCAAGTCGATGTACTCTTGCCTAGATCCACACTTTTACAAAAAGTAGTATAGTATTGACTTTTAAATTAAAAACAACATATTTTATTTGTGAAGGTCGATAGAGTACCTTAAGACCTTAATACGCATACTCGTAAAACCGCTGTCTTAGTTTTTTCATCTATCTTACCCTTCTACTCTTCTGGTTTCTTTCTGAGGAGATAGAAAAGAGCATTTTCTAGCCTATCCTTAAAAAGACGAATCTTCCTTTCCCTTTAATTATTAACCTACTGCATCAACCTTATAAAATAAATTATTTGAAATTACGGAAATTCCTCGATGATTTGCAGTATGGTTTTTGTAGCAAAACGTCCAATTGTAATTTTCTCTCTGCAAATTAAAGAAAGATAATTGCACTAGATATTGAGATCGCATTTAACAGCGTTTGGCATCAATCTCCTTTGTCTAAAAGGCACTCTTTCTGTCTCCGACACTCTTTTAAATATTATAAATGATCACACATCTGCGCCTTCTAATCCAATATTTGTCCTGATCTTTGGTGGTGGAAATAAAGCAACCCCATATGTTGAATTCCGATCGTGACAGTACACAATGGCGAATTTTGATGCTAACACTAATACTCAGTGTTATCTTTCATCAAACAGTCATTATCCATGAATGGCACTTGGCAATTGAAGGACTTTCCATTCTCGATTTGTATATTAGCGAATAAATGAAAGTAAAATTAATACAAACTCCGAGCTAAAACTCATGTGCGATAAAAATATTTTAGAGTCAACGTCTCTCGCCTTTCTCTATTTTATAGTTTTTTAGTTTTTAATAAGCAGTGCTCCAGGGAAATAGCAAGTAGCATTCTTCTCATTCAACACACTTAAGACAAAAATACTGAAATGAAAAACGTATTGTTCAGAGGGTATATTGTCCCCTAAAGCTTCAATCCGTGATTTATTCCTTAGAAGTGTTAAAAATGTTTTTGTAGAAAATAATCGTTAAATCGGAAGACCCCGCTTTCTAGTTTATAGGTCCTGGTCAGGAAGTCACTTTCTTGTTTATTTTTATTTTTAATAAATCGATTGAGCCATTTGGCGCCCCAAAACTAAAAACAAATATTCGTTCATCATTTGTCTATATTAGTCATACGAGTACTTACATATTTGTAACTACTCTGGTATTTATCAGGCCTTTTCTCTTGATAATAAATTTGCCACAATATTTGCTTGAGCTTACGATATATGTATGAGACAATTCAACTGACTTTCGTTTCACTCTTGGAACCCATTCTATAATATGATTTAATCTATTATACTGAAAACTGACAATGTGTTTACGGGGTAAATCTATTCATAAAAAAATTGTTACAGCGAACAGCCTCTTTCATTTAGAAAGTTAGTAAAAATGTACTTTTTTAAGCAAAATAGATTACATCTGTAACAGAGTCTATAAAAGAGATTATCCAACAAGAGGTGTCATTTTAAATTTCGCAATATTTTTGGAACTGTTTTTTCAAATATCACTGTCATGACTTATGTTAATACATGATAATGTTAATTAGAATTTAGTGCGTACTGTAATGGTTAAGTTTGTACTGCTTCAAGCGCCCTTTCACTTAGTGTTGCGATCACCTCAATGCAAGTTTATCCGCCAAGAAGCTGGAAATACCATATCACTGACATTGTTGAGAGTGTCCCTGAAAACCAAACAGACGAACAGACGAAACGTTTAAAGGAATTACATAATTTGAATTGCCTTTTGCATAAAGTTCTTGGCTCAGAGGTTTATAAGGTCCAATCGTCGCAAGAATTTAGGTAAGTAACCATGACACACTTTTATTGGTTCGGTGATTAAAAAAAAATTGAACCAAAAAAAAATGCGGTGCGGTTATTAGTCAGCGATTTGAGCCGATAGCCTCTAAACCAAATTTTGGAATGGATTGCGTTATCTATCAACATCAACATCATTTGTGACCTTATTTGCCTAAAATTGGTACTATTGATGTTTACAACGTTTATTTTCGGCAGGACGGTGCCGCAGCTGATGAAGAATTGATTATTTGAAATGGATCATGTGATTTGACATCAATACATTTCTCCGCATGGGCTACATTGAAGATAAAGCTTACGACAATAGTGAATCATGTTTCAAGCATTAAAAGAAGATGTCAGAGTAGTTATTCGGTGTGCCTGTTAGCAGAGTTGATGCGGACATTTGGCAGATATTGTACTTCAGTACTAAATTTGGACAAACGCAGCGTATTTCATTGATTTAAAATGATACCTCTCATTGGATGACCCTACATACATATCTTTGACAAAAAAATGTGAGATGTCGAGCCCAAATTGATGACCCTATAAAAACAGGATTGCCTACAAAATGCTAATGGCCTGATGAATGGCTCCAAGATGGAATAAGGTGTCACCGGTGGTATTTTTAGGCCTAACTACAAAGTTTGGTAAGCATTAGGAATTTTCCTGGGCTGTATGCCCTTGCATGCGCCAACCCTAGTGCAAGATTAGCATCAAAGCTATAACAACCAACTTACCATCGTTATGGCTATCGGTAACCAACAACTTAATCACTGAATGCCCACAGTAGGTATTTTCTCAAAACCTGTCGAAGACTGCCGTGACACTCTGTATGATCCAGCCAAACAAATGAAATGAGTACTGATAGGAAAGAGTAATCAGCGGTAACGAAAAACGCTGACCGTAAATAAAAATTATAAACTCCATAAAAGTTAGGAACTCTGTCGCTTGCCCGACACATGTAAAATGCATTTTAATTTTCTTTGTCACTCCATCGTCATCGATATACCGGCGTTGGTTGTATCACTGGACAATTGCAACTGCGTGAACATGGTTGTGATATGCACTGTTGCGCTTAATAAAAGAAAACCATTCGACCCTGAGTAAACGCTGTAAAAATAGTAAAATTTAATACCGACGTTATCAGGGGACTTTCCGATTTGAGATATACACTTTTCAAACTGAGGTGCTTAGGTGCTGAGGGTCGCGGAATCATTAAAACAATTCAAAGCTGCTACGATCTCTTAACCTTCAAATCAACTTTACAAGCGCCTTAATAACTTTTCCGAAACAAAAGCTCTACCTTGTCTGTTGTAAAATTCGCTACCCACTTCATAGAAATTTATTCAGCCAGTCGTCCACAGGATAGGCTCTTGGACCCGATCATGACTGCTTTTGTTTTACAATATCAAAAATTGCCCTCATACGTCTCGAGCGCCAGTGAATATAATTCAGGCCTTGATCATCGAGAAAATACCTAACTTAAAGGATGACTCTGGTCCTGAAGTTCTTTGAAAAATTGTTTACATTGTCCCAATCCATAAGAATAAGGTGTCCATATTTGGCTGTTTGTTTACCAAACAATATTTTTCCATTGCAGAGCCGTCTTCTTCCCAAATCAACATAGGTTCCTAAAAGGTCGATCAACAATCATTAACCTAATTGAGTTTGTCTGAATATTCTTTTGTACACTTGAAATCGCAAAGAAGTAGACGTTGTTGTCACACACTTTAGTAAGCCCTTCGACAAATAATCTTCCTAAATTCATTGCTCTTGGTTTCCTCCGTTGTTTTATCCTACGGGTCAAATCCTTCCCCGAAGACTGCCCTTACAAAGTTATCGTCAGATTTTGTATCTCTAATATATGATATATTCCAATTAATACCACTTCCGGAGTCCTCCATGGCATCCACCTTGGGCCACTGATATTTATCCTAACCATCAATGATGTTAACCGTATTATCAAGAACTTTTCATATACGCTGATGATATGAAAACCTCCAAACATACATATATCTTCCCTTGATGATTTCTGCTCCTTCCAATCTGGCTTAAACAGGTTCACTGTTTGGTGTCAAAAAAACCATCGATGTTGGCAAATGTCAAGTTCTCAATTACTTCCGTTCGCTTCCCTTCACCGCTCAGAACCTACTTTATTCGTCATGAAGTGACAACTTTTGGTTGTCTAAGGCTCTAGCTCTAGAACTTAACGTATGTCTTCACATCGACAACATTATCAAATGTGCCAATTCTGCTCTCGGTTTTGTATAACGTTAGTTAAAGGAATTTCGAATCTTCGAACCTTCGTGAGGTCCCTTCTTGTATATGGTAGCCAAGTCCGGTACACCTCTTACAGAATCCACACTCCGCCTTTTGATACCTACTCGTATAATCCTCCACATTGTAAGGATGGCTTAAAACTAATCAATCTACAACCCCTATAACAATTTACTTACCGGGTATATTGACTGGCCCACATTGCTTCGAAGGACTCCCCTTAACACTAACCACCGAAATCTTCCATAGATGCCCCTGCTCCGCATCAACTTACATCGAACAAACTACGGCTACGATATGCCAATGTCTAGAATGTTGCACGAAGTGAACTCTTCTTTTTTTTCGATCCATATCTCACAAAACGCTGTCTTAGAAATGTCTGCTGCCGCCGCTTTTCACCCCCTTCCATATCTTTTCCGTCATAATTAAACTCATTTTAGGATTAGATTGTTTAAATTATTTTTCTCTGGACTTGTATCAACCCAATGAAGTGCCCCTAAGGTGATTCGAATTATAAAAGTTTTTTTTTTAAAAGTCTGCTCATTCCTCAACTTTATTGGATTGGGGTTCCACTAGTGGATTTATTTGGCACAGTGGACCTTTTTTGGTCGCAGTGAGTTAATTTCACTCAATGAAAGTAAGAAATTAATTCCGCAAAAGGCACTTTTTAGAAGTCAATTTCTTACTATTATTATAGCGGGCGTTACACCCCCTGGAGGATTACAGTGCGAAGCTTCTTTTAATCAAATACCATGTGAGGGTGATTCATTTCTTCCCATAGGTGAAGGAGACCCTCAATTTATTGCCAACTCAATGCGGCTTTTTTTGAGAAGCTTTTCCCAGACTCGTATATTGCGGGAGTTTTATCAGAATCCCATTTGCGGAGAAATTGCATGAAATACGATTTCGATTATTTGCTTTTTGCGGGGCTCATAGTTCGTCCCAGCTGGCTCAGAAGCCGACACCCTAGGGGAACACATAATAAAAGTGCGGATTCGGAACCCTTCTTTATTCCTATATTCTTCATCGCTAAATGAACGCGGTCATTTTCCAGGTTTTGGCCTCTTCTATAAAGAACCATTGTCATTTGCCTGAAATCGATTCTCCCTTCCCCTGACTGCCAGGATAAACGGGTTATTGCTAATATCCCATCCACAAAACAAGAACCATGTGAAGGTTTATTGATCAAACGGAGTTGGGAGCCGAACTCTAAGTCAATTTTCCGGATAGTCTTAAGGGCAGTCGAGAAAGTCATTACAATAAGTCTCCGCCGGACAGCTGCATTATTGTTATTGCAATAATATGCTAAAATGGTTTCAACATCTATTTTTGCCTTAACCTATTGTTTTAAGCATTATTATGCATTTGTCCTCCACATGTAGAGCAATGTGTTAGTCCTAGCTAATACTTACCAAGGAGGGGAGCAAAAACCGTATCAAATATCGAGAACTGCGTTATTTCCAACCTTGAACGAAATGGTGTTGCAACTACCACCATTGACGTCATTGGGTTAAGACACTTGTTCGCTATTCTCCACTCAAGCTTTAGTTCTAGTGTGCTACTTCTACGTGTCAAACTCGAAGTACGTTTCCAAACTTAAACCACTGATATGAGACTTTCAAGAAAATGTGAGTAATCATTTCTAACGTTTCACTTTGAAAAACACGTGATTGGTTCAGTCGGATACTTATGACGTGATTTATCTCATTTATTCATGGCAATATTCAAATATCAAATCAAACTAAAGAAAACACTCACGTCTTACTAGATTTGGGCGCGTGTTTTTATAGAAATAACGATATTCTCGGATGTTTATTGCACTCTTGATACGACTCATTGGCTGATTTTATTTTTATTTAGATTTAAGGTAGCTCTGTTCCAATATTTTTTTTCTCGAAAGCCATAAACGCATATGTGCGGATGAGTCTCTAAGTTTAAGTGGCACATGAAATCGCTTCTGACGTACATATTTCTATTTGTGTATACGCCTTTCGGATGCAGTTTGGATCACAGTGCGATGCAGTTGCTTTATGAAAATATTTCAATGACGTTTTGATATTACTTGCATCCATTAGGGTGTGTCATAACTACTTGCGAAGCAAATAATGGAGACATTTGCGTAACAGGTATGAGGAAAAGCCGGAAGACGCCCTCAGAGAGATTTCTAATCGCATTAATGTTAATCGTCTGAATGACTGTCCTTGATTAGTTGTTAAGTCTGTTAAGTCGAGTGTTGATGGAGAGTAATTCATTGAAGATTTGTTATTAAAATCAGTACTGCCAATGGAGATCAGTTTAGAGAAAATGAACACTCCAGTGAATATGTGATTAAATGTGTTTGCTAAATCGTGTACGTTTCCGCGTTACTTAGGTCGGAACGTTGATACGTGTCTTTTGTAAGTACGCGTTCATAACGTGTTGTGTTATTACTATTGATGTCTTTTTTTTTTGTTGGAGGCTTCTGCTATCTTTTGGAGCAGTCAGACGCAAATACTGGTACATTGTACTGACAGACACCTTAGATGGCGTTATAACTCATAAAGAGCCAGCGCCGAGTTTCTCTCATTTACTTATGTTGTGTGCGGTCTGTTTTTCACACAAAAGAACGAGACTTGCAGTTTAATGTCGATTGCGAACGGCAGGAGCCGGGAAGCTTTTCGAAGGCAAGTGTACTGCGGAGGATTTTGCCACTACCTCACCGAGGAGAGAAGCCGCGAAATAAATATTCGATGGCGCTGGTGTTATCGGGATCCGAACTTGCTTATCGCGCGTCAGCGGTCGACATACTATCCACTGCGTCATGGCGCTCTCTGGTTTTAGTTTTAATAATGGTACAAAATTGACAGGTTGATGTGGAAAACATGTGGTAATAATGATCCCTAAATATGACACATCCGATCTGAAACCAATTTTTTTACTAAAAACGCTTATTAAAAAGGTTGCAAGCGTTTTCATAGCTTTAAGTCAGTACAAGTACAGTACGAAATTCTATTAAGAGACATTGGCAACTTAATAGGCTACCATTCTTAGGTTATACCTTAAATATTACAATAAGCTTACTAAGCAACGAAATATTAATTGGAGCTTAAAGCTATCTTCTCTAGACAAAAGTTCCAAGCCCTTCTGGAATATTATGAAAGTTGTTAAAAATAAGAACAGAAGAATTCCAACACTTCAAGATTCCGCAAATGTGCATTTTACGGACGATGATAAGGCTAATTTATTCGCCTCTCCTTTTTTGAAAAATAATTTTGTTTCCCAACATTTAGGCGGCTCTATTACCAACCAAATTGTCAAATGATCCAATACCTCCCAAAAGCTTGGAAAATTGCTAAGTTGATACCTATTCCTAAACCAGGGAAGCCACCTAACACACCAAATAGTTTCAGACCGATTAGTCTGTTAAGTAGTATTAGTAAAGTGTTCGAGAAAATCATGAATGCAAAATTAACCACAATTATTGAAGAAAATAATATACTACTAAATGAGTAATTTGGTTTTAGAAGGAATCATAGTACAATACATCCCATCAAGTACTTAGAGTGTGCCAACATAATAAAATGAACCGCTCCCTGGGTAAATCAACTAGTCTTGTTTTGCTGGATATTGAGAAAGCATTCGATTGTGTATGCCATTTGGGCTTTATTATTGATACTCCTTTTTCCCCCATATCTCACCAGACTTGTGCTAAGCTTTCTTTCCGATCGTACTTTCAGAGTTTTTGTTAACCTCTTCAGTCCCCCGGTATCATATATGATACCTTCGGTTTTTAAATTTTTACTCCTTACTTGATACAGATAACGTAAAGTGAATAAAAGTATCATATTTGCTACATAATGAAGATTCACAGAAAATGTTGATTTGGCACCATCGCACGGTATATACTTTATTGTTATATGTCAAAATCAGTAGTCTCTACAAGTTTCAATATGGATCGCCGACCATCACGTAAGTTATCAATATACTTTTAAAGGGTCTTTAAAATCTTGACAATTATATAGTTAAATGTGTGTATTTAATATATGTAAAAGAAATGGTTCCTATAAAATTACAAAAAAATTATGGAAAAAAAAAAACACTTTTTCAAGAAGTATCAAATATGATACTTAAGGCCTCGAAGCCATTTTTTTGGTTTTAAGTTAGATTTTTTTCTAAATGTGGTTTTTGTTCATTTTATTATTTTAGGAGTATTAAATGAGGCAGATATCGAGCAATTTTTAGAAAATTTTGATTTTGATGATTCCGATGTTGATATAGACGATCCATTAGACGATAACGAGGATTTTTTTGCGAGGCCAGTGAGTCCGGTGCTTTCCGAAGATAACTTATCAATTCTTGAAGAATCGGAAGATGAAGAAAGTAATATTTTCTTAGGACAGCTGCAAAGGAGAAGTCCAAAATGGTTCCACAAAAATAATTTTGAACGTCCTTTCCTAAGAGAAAAAGAAAGCAATATTCCCGGTGAGCTAGGAATAATGGATGCACTCTTCACACTTACTGTAAAGAAACCCTTTGAATATTTTTCTGATTACCTGGATGACACATTTTTTGAGGAATACGCCAGGACCTCAAACACAAGCTACCTTTCTTCTTTTGGAAAGACCTTGAATACCGATTCCGAAGAGGTCAAAAAGTTTTGGGGTATAAGCATTGTTGCTGCATTTCTGGGTTTCCCGAGGCTAAGAATGGCATGGGAAGCAAGAACCAGATACCCTTTGATTGCCGACAACCTAACAAGAGATAGGTTTTATCACCTCAGGAACCACTTGAAGGTTGTGGATGAGAATGAAGTTACTGCGGAATCCAAGGCTAGTGATAGATTTTGGAAAATTAGGCCTATTTGCCAAAAAATCAGAAACCAATGTCTCAGTTATGAGAGACCATAAGAGGTTAGCATCGACGAACAAATGATTCCTTTTGAAGGCCACGTACTCATGAGGCAGTATATAAAGGGTAAGCCCAACCCTGTAGGCATAAAAAATTTCGTTATGACGACGACCTATGGTTTGCCGTTGGATTTTATGCTCTATGAAGGAAAGGGAAGAAGTATAGTTTCTGTACGTGCTCCGCTTCTTGATAGGCTTGATGTGGGTGGCAAAGTAGTGCTTGCTCTTGCCTACTCTCTGCCAGAAAATACTGTTGTTTTCATGGATCGATATTTTACGTCCATCAATCTAATAGACACTCTCTTTATTCTTCGTCGCATTTTTGCTTCAGGTACATTAATGGCAAGTAGAGTACTTAAAAAAGTTTTATTCAAAACAGACCGTCAAATGCGAAAATCGCGGGGCTCATATGACCAAGTCGTAAGGAATGACGATAATGTTTGTATGATAAAATGGTTTGATAATAAACCCATTCTTTTTGCATCCAGTATTCATGGAGTCGAGCCTATGGACACTTGCCGCCGCTGGTCCAGAGTAGATAAGGCTCACATACACATCAGTCGTCCAAATGCAATAAAAAAATATAATGAATGCATGGGAGGTGTTGACTTATTAGACAGGGATTTGGGAAAATATGCAATGCGCAGCCGGACAAGAAAGTGGACAGTGAGATCTTTACACCATTTTATGGACTTTGTTATAGCTGCATCTTGGATTCAATACCGTTATGAAGCAAATCGGTGTGGTTGGCTAAAAAAAGATATTTTGACTTACTATAACTTTCGGCTAGATATTGCTGAAAATTTAATTTTTAATTCATCAAACCGAAATCTTGGAAACAGAAACAGAAACATGCGATTCTGACTTCGTGGTAGATGAAACCAGTACTGGAAAGCGACGAAGAAAATCACAACCATTGCTTCCTGTTCCCGCAAAGACATCAATTCACATGCCAGAAATGACGAATTCCGAGTGTTTGCACCGCTCAAAATGTAGGGGACCAGGATGTAAGAACCTAACGTACGTAAAGTGCAGCACATGCAATGTGCACTTATGCTTCTCTACAACAGAAACTGTTTTAAAACCTTTCACGAATAAAATATAATTGAAATGTGAGCTTGTGTTTTTTTACTTCGCCAAGACCCAAAGTATCACTGGTGATACCTCCTCCAAGTCCTTAAATCCTTTTTAAAATAAATCTTTAACTCCAAACACAGTTTCTTTAAGGCCCAAATATTATGTTTCGACAAAAAAAATTAAATTTGCAGTATCCTTCTCTCAGGACTGAAGAGGTTAATTATTGTTATTCTGTTTGTTGCTGGTGTGCGTCAAGGATCCGTTTTGGGACCAATTCTCTATAACATCTTTGTGTCTGATATCCCAAGACTTCCTTATTGTGAAGTAGCTATCTTTGCAAATGACACGGCAATATATTCTTCGCATGAGTTTAGCCTCAACGTGGAGACAAACTTACAACATGCGATTCAGTTATTGCAAAGGTATTTCAATTCCTGGAAAATTAAACTAAATACTGAGAAGATGCAGGCTATCTTTTTCAGCAGGAAAAAGCCTGCTTTCTTCCAAGCAACCAGTTAATTGTCAATAATACCGGTCTCAACTGGGTTCCATCTGTAAGATATTTGGGCATTCAACTTGATACAAAACTCACATTTAAAGAATATATTACAAAAACTATACATAAAATAAATATTGCGATAAACATGCTGAACCCTTTTATAAACAGGGAATCTGAACAATGCTAAGAATGCCATCTTAAAAATTACAAGTTTCCCAAAATAAAATCACTCAACGGCTGATCTTCACAGCAAAACAAAGATTGAATTAGTTCTTGATAGAATTTTAAAACTAACCACAAAGTTTCTCCACAATTGTGAACTCTCCGAGAACCGCCTTATGAACCAGTTAAATGTTTAATCATGTTTCCTTATGCTCTTTTGTTAAAACCCACATCTATTCGGAAATACACTATTCATTTCTTACCTTGTTATTTATTATTTATTGTTGATTGCTTATAATTAATTATATAAGTTTTATTTATTGTTTATTTATTTATTATTATTATTATTATTATTTTTTTTTTTTTTATATACACATACACATGTATTCGAGGTTTTTGTCGTAGTTTTCCTTCAAAGGTCATTATCATTGTCAAGCATGTGCTATCATAAATCTATATACATATTTGCAAGTTGCAATTGTTGTAAGTTTTGGTGTGACTTTATAACTCACGAACGGTCCCACCGAATTTGATCAAATTTTCAGGGTTTGTTGGTATGGTCATGTAGATGGTTTATGTAAAGTTTGAACGAAATTAGTTCAATTCGTGAGTTATGACTTTTTATATCAACATCTGATTTTGCCCATATAAAAAAAACAAAAAAAAAAAACCGATACGTAGGCGCCTATGAGCGTGTACTGTGTGTATACTGTCGCAATAATAACATCAACATGTTATCCATCAAACCCACTTGAATTGTGAAATAAATATAAAGATTTCATGGCTAAAGACATTTTGACTCGACTTCGCCATCGTTCGGTGGATCCTGATTTGGTACTTACATTAGAAATGTATAATGAGGCTTTAATATTGATTGAAGATATTTGCCTTATAATTGCAAATAAAACATTAGGACAATTAGGCATGATCGCACCAAATCGTCCAATGAATGATTTATTTCAGCGAGAATTGCAACGTGAACAGCAATTCGAACGTGATGAATTGTGTGCGTTTGTGCAAACACACATTCCACAATTGAATTTTCAGCAAAAGAATGCATATGATAGAATCATGCAAGCTGTCATTAGCAACACTGAAAAACAACAAATAAAAATTGCATTGGCACTTGCTTCTTCTGGTATTGCAGCTACATTATTGGATGGTGGCCGAAATGCACATTCCGCTTTAATATTGCCATTAAACGTGTAAACGGTTTAAACTCTAACATGTAATATTTTAAGAAATTCTGGAATGGCCGAAGTTTTGCAATAAGCAGCAATTATTCTGTGGGACGACTGTCCGACGGAAGCATTGAATTGAACATTACAGGATCTACGTGGAAATCAACAGTTGTTCGGCGGTACATCAATATTGCTATCTGGTGATTTTCGGTAAATGTTGCCCATCATTCCCAGATCAACCCCAACTGATGAGATTAATTCATGTTTGAAAAGTTCGTTTCTTCGTTATCGCTTGACATAAATATGCGTGTGCGTCTTCAAATTGATTCATCAGCACGTGAGTTTTCAAAGCAATTGCTGCATATTGGCGTTGGCAAAATTGCAAGTGATTTAAATGGCTTTATCACATTTCAAATAACTTTTGCACAATTTTAACGTCAAAAAAAGTACTAATTGATCGAATTTTTTCAAACATTGTTCAAAACTATAAAAATCATGTTTGGTTAAGAGAACGCTGAATTTTAGCACAAAAAAATGCAAATGTTAATGATCTCAATTCTCAGATGCAATAGAAATTTCCAGGTGACTTGGTATCATACAAATCCATTGATACCGCAATGAATAAAGAACACAGGTAAATTATCCAATTGATTTTTTGAATTCTTTGGCATCATCCGATATGCCACAGTATTGCTTGAATTTGAAAGTTGGTTCATCGATCATACTTCTTCGAAATCTCAATTCACCAAAATTTTGCAACGGAACGAGGAAGAAGTTGTACTGATACCGCGGATCCCATTAATACCAACAGATATGCCATTTCAATTCAAACGTCTTCAATCTCCCGTGCGTTTATCCTTTGCTATGACCGTTAATAAAGCTCGAAGACAAACGTTTCAAGTGTGTGGAGTGAATTTGGAGGAACCGTGCTTCTCTCACAGATAATTTATTAAATTTTATTTTTTATTTTATTTTACATTTTTACATTAGCTACCGTGGCGCAGTGGGTAGTGTTTCGGCCTCTGACGCACGATGAGCGAGTTCGGATCCCGATAACACCAACGCTATTGAATTATCATTACGCGGCTTCTCTCATCGGCGGCAAAACCTCCCGTAGTACACTTGCCTTGAAAAAGCTTCTCGGCGCTCGCCGTTCGGAATCGGCATTAAACTGTAGGTCCCGTTCACTTTTGTGGAAAACAAATCGCACACAACATAAGTGAATGAGAGAAGCTTGGCTCTGGCTCTCCGTGAGCTGTAACGCCATCTAAGAAGAAGAAGAAGAATTATCTTATATGGAAATCATAAATAATTAAACAGAATTCTGAGTTTAAAAACGTAATATTAATAGTACACTTTGTGGTAAGATACAACCAGTGGTAAGTGTATGATTATAATTAATATTCAGTATTTAAAATAAACTATTAAAGCCGAAAGAGGAAAATTGAGAAGAATCCCACATAATCTCTATCAAGCAAAGCAAAATAAAAACAGAAAAAAATAACAAATAAGTGAAAATAAAAAATGAAAAATGAAAGCTCAATAAAAATTAGACGAAAGTATAATAATTGCACATTGTTACAATGTAAAATTACTTTAAGATATTACATGAAGAAGGGACTCCACTTCAGATCTTGAGAGCAGCCATGTTCTAAGTTTTTTTAAAAACTGATAGCTATGTGGCAGGAGATTTGATATATCAGATGGCAGTTTGTTAAAAATGTAAGGAGCTATAGTTGTTATGAAGCGTCTATTGTGCTCTTTATTAGCCCTAGGAACATAAACCGTAGACACAGTTCTAAAAGAATATACCCTATTTCTATAGTTAATATTTCCACTTCTAATGAAAAATATTTTGAGGGCTTTTTCGCTGCCCCATGTTCCAGAGTGAGAGCACCCAAAAATTTATTTAATCATGCACCACACAATTAAACAAGAAATTTTGTATACGCTATTGTATTGAACTAATTAACTATTTGTTTTTTCATTTTTTCCAAATAAAAAAAAATAAAAGAAACCAATGAATTTAATTCAATGTTAATATTCATGCGTAGCGAAACACGCCGGGATCCGCTAGAAGAGTATATGATTTTAATTTTTAACTACTCGTATAATTGAACTTATTTAATTTTCAGTACTCTTAGTGAAAAACTGAATTGATTCTAAGGCGGTACCAGGTTCGCCAGATACGGTGGTAATTAATTGTATAAAATAATTGTTCAGTAGAAAGATATAATCGAAATATGTAAACTATGATACGAAAATAAAATACGAGTAAATTAAAAAAAAAAGTACAAGTTAAATTCTCAACTAAACTAAAGTGATGAAAGCGAGAGCGTATGGGACTTTGCGTTCCTCGTGTTACACTGTCAAGTGAAATAATTGACAATAAATGACATACGAGGGGCGATCAAAAAGTAATAATAATCAATGTATAATACAACATTTATTCTTTCAAATTAAATTTACTTTTCTACATAATCTCCTAATAAGTTTATACATTGAGTCCATCTCTTCTCTCTCTAAAGCTTGTAAAAAAAAAAAAATTAAAAAAAAATCTTTATCTTGCTCCTCGAAAAACGCTTGTACGGCAGCCATCACTTTATTATCATCGGTAAATTTCTGGCCTCTGAGGTGTTTCTTGAGGCGAGGAAAGATATACATAGAAGTCGCTGGAAGCTAGGTCTGAAGAATAGGGAGGGTGCTCAACCAATTCGAAGCCCGCTTCCCGTATGGCATCCAACGCAACTTGAGCTTTGTGAGAGGGTGCGTTGTCTTCGTGAAACAACACCCTCGCACACAGTTTGCCCCGCCTTTTTTCCTTAATGGCTTCCCGCAACTTTCTCATTTGTTCTGCATAGTACGAGCCTGTAATACTAGCTCCCTTCTCCAAAAAATCAATCATGGTAATTCCCTCGGCATCCCAAAAAACGGACGCCATAATCTTGCCTACCGAGCTTGAAAATCATCTGTCAGGATACTTTGAATGCTTCCAAATGAGAGTCCTGTGATCTTAACTAAATGTTGGATGGTCACTCGTCGGTCATCTAGCACAATGTCTTCGATTTTTTTGATATTATCCTCGGTGCGGGATGTGGATGGACGCCCGGAGCGATGTTCGTCTTCAGTCGAGGTTCTGCCCAGTTTGAACTCCTTACTCCACCTTGCAACTGTGGAATATGAAGGAGCAGAGTCCCTCAATGTTTCCACTAAGTCAGCGTGAATTTCTTTCGTATACATTTTTTTCAGGCAGAGGTATTGAATGACGGCTCTTACTTCATTTTTCTTCATTTTGATGTGATCTCTTCGACTGCTCGTGTTTGAATGAATGTATCTTCCAGAAAAGGTGAACTATTTATATGATTTTTTTGCTCGCTACTAGTGAGGGTATACGTGAGTGAAAAATATAGATTTCACGCAATTAGGCCCTGCAATAATACCCGTTTATCGTTACTATTTGATCGACCCTCGTAATTTAAATCTGATTGGGCTATCAGCAAAATTGTAACAGAAATTCGAAGAGGCTCTCTCTGTCACAGAAGTTTTGAGGCCTATTCATCATCGAAATGCGTGCTCTGTAGAAAATATGATTGCCGTTAGGGAGAGTGGTGTAGATGATCCAGCTCGATTTCACAGCGAGCACAGCGTGTGGAAAAATTTCAACCGATTTTTGTCACCCCCCATGGAATCAATATTTATATGGAAGACATGTGGTTTCAGAAAATGATCTCACTTCTCACACAACACAACCCGTTTTTGGTTTGATGGCAAGAAAAATGTCCGAGACGAGCTACATATTTTGTGTTTTCATTTTGTAATCTGGCCAACATGATGCACACAATTCGCAAACTCTTGACCTTTTGAAAACTAATAATAATCGAGTTACGGCGGGGTTATTGCCCGATATTTGTCGAAAAGTCATCAAAACTAATTTGTCAAAATCGAGTACTGCAAGAACTCCGTGGAAGATATTTGGGTGATATTATAATGTATTCATAATGGCGAGGTCTATACAATATATTGAAATAACAATTTGGTCGAGATCTAAATCGATAATTAAATTCTGTTTAAATTTACTTTCGGAACCACAGATTGGATAAAATATAAAGAACCCCTTCAGATTTATAAAATGCTAATTCTGCTAATAAAAAGCTATTCGGAAGTTCAACCATTTCTCAACTACATATTATCATTAGTAAATGGGGCTAAATATCGACCTTTATCCAGGGAATATCGGAACATTAATTATTCTTACGACATGTCTTATTCTAACTTCAGCACTTAAGCATTAATTCCATTCATAAGCGATATGGGAGCTAGTGGTGCGGTAAAGCTGTCCTATTATTTATTTATTTATTTTTCTTTTTTTGTTGGAGGCTTCTACTATCTATTGGAACACTCAGACACAAATACTGGTTCTTTTTACTACTAGATCGACACATTGTCTTTATTGTATTTTCTCCGTTGTCCGGAGAAAAGTGAGGAGGGGCTTCAGTGATGTAGAGCTAAGAGATTCGGCACCCACCACGTCGGCCCCAAGGGTGCGCCACCGTGCGCGAGCGAAGGCGGGATATACGCAGTTCTGCTGTGTCATCCTCCTCGCAACATGCAGCACAGGTAGGCGTCTCAGTGATGCCAAGCGCGTAGAGATGCTTGGCAAAAGTGTAATGGCCCGTAATGACGCCTTCTGCAATCAATTCTCCTTAAGGATAAGAAAAAATTTGCGGACTTCTTGCAGACATCAGGGCGTACGCGCTTAGTCATCCTGCATCCTGGGTATTCCTTCCATTTACGACTGTATATATTAAAGACCCAGTCGTTGATGTCAAATTTGACCGTTCAACCCGCCTTAGGCCTGGTTGAGGTACTGAGAAACTCTGTTCTGAGCGCCTTCTAGCGAGTTCATCGGAGATCTCGTTTTCTGGGATCCCAGAGTGACCTGGGACCCATACAAGCCTGAGTGAATTTAGTCTTCCCACTTTGTTCAAAAAGGTCTAATTTCATGTACTAATTTGGAGTTGGATAGAGGGTTGGACACAGCTTTGAGTGCAGCTTGGCTGTCACAGCAGACGCATATGCTTTTTCCCCTCCACCTGTGTTTCACAACATAGTGCATGGCCATTAGGATTGCGTAAATCTCTGAATGAAAGACAGACGCATATTTTCCTAACGAGAAGTGCAGTCGACTGTTTTCGCGCTCAAAGAAAACTCCAGCGCCGGATCCTGCGAAGACATTCCATTCCAGGTTTAGTGTCTGGCCAAAGCCAGTCTTGACGCCATGGAAATGTGAATGTGAAATTACAGCGCAGTAGGATAACAGGTGTCATTGCGTCAGAAGTTGTATCCATGAGACAGGGGTCGTAAGATATTTCTCGCGCAAGTACACTGTCACTCCAGTGTGAGTTCTGACAGAAACCATTACTCTTAAGGCGAGACATGGCTTTCAGTGCGCACCCTCTGATATATATGTCAAGGGGTGAAAGATTCATCATAGCATCTAGAACAGCTGCCGGGGGGCTGGGGAAAGCCCCCGTGCAGCTGAGACAGACCGTTCTTTGGAGTTTGGTGAAAGAGGCCACAACGAGCTTGCGTGTTAGCCTGTTCCACCAAACAACCGATGCATATGAGATTATCGGTCTTATCATTGCCGTGTAGATTCAAAGGACCTTTTTCGGCGATAAGCGAAAGGTCTGACAAAGGTCTGTCGGCCAAAAAGCTGACAGCGCTTTGGTGGTTTTGGACTCAACATGCTTTGCCCAAAGAATCTTGCTATCTAAGATGACTTCCAGGTACTTACCTTCCTTGGATATCGGGATGGGAATGACTTTAAACACCAGCTGAGTAATGTATTTTTCCTCCTTCTGGTAAAGAAAATGACATCAGTCTTAATAGGATTAACCGACAGCCCATTACTCGTGCACCAGTCCTCGATTACATCTAACGCAGTCTGCGCTTGTAGACAGACAGTCGCTAAACATGAGCCGACAGAGAGAACAGCTGCATCATCCGCATAGGCATGGGCATCGATTCCAGAGGCATTGAGAGCATCGAGCAGAGAGTCGACCACCATGCACCATAACAACGGAGACAAGACGCCGCCTTGCGGGCAGCCCCTGTTTACTCCAGACTTGAAACATTGTTCGAAGCCTGCATAACCGATCAATGTTCTGTGCACAATCAGAGCTTTGATCCAGTGCTTCATCTACAACATGCTGTCTAGCAGCGTTATACATGCTGTCGGAAGTAGCGTTATCAAAAGCTCTCTCAATGTCGACGAAAATGCCTAGTACGTACTCTTTCCTTTTGCATTCAATTCTCCCAACTAGATTTTGAAGCGCAGTCTCGCAGGATTTTCCGCGCTGATAAGCATGTTGTATGAGAGGATCCATTCGAAGGGCAACTTTGCGCACGTGCAACTCTACTAATCTCTCCATCCTTTTCAGCAAGAATCAATCAGGATATTAGTTTCCGAGTTCCAAATGACCGCCAATAATAAAAGTTTTAATGTTGGCACTTCTTAAAAATCTATGAACTTGTTGTCTGCAGCGTACTGAATTAACCGTTTTGTCAGGTTGTGTCATCTCGAAATACATCACACTCTTCCAATCAAACTAAACATAGAGCATCGATTTCCCTCTAAGCGACTTGGTCTTGCATTCAGAATCGATTCTCAAAATATATCCACCTCACCAGCAAAATTCGACGGACGTCCTTTTTTAATAGCATTTTACAAGTGCAATTTTCCATCTCCTGAATGGCTTTCAAAGGTATGGCGTTCGCTTCTTATGTCAGTTTTAATTGAATCGTTTGAGCCTCATCCTTATACGAAAATGCTTATAATTCACGGTCTTCAAACTCTTTTCGATGATCTTCCACCTTCCACGTTCTTAGTTTCTCGAGTAAAAATCGCTACTTTTGATTTTTTTTTTCAAATACTCAAAGCACATTGATTTACGAAGGGCATTGTCTCAGTAAATTTCGACAATCAATCGATGCGATTCTAAAGCAAATAGTAACAAGATCTCAACGCCGCCCATCCGAAAATCATAGCTTCCACGTACAAAATTCGATATATTCCACGCTATCACAAACTATGCGGTTGTATGAAACTTGTGTTGTTACGAGTTATAAGTCTTTGTCAGATTTCAGCAATTTTAGTTGACGCCAATGTCGTGGTTTGACATTTACTACATTGAAAGCTAGGGCCAGCTATGGAAAAATCCCAATTCTATTTACACGCCTGTACATGTGTTTTCTTTAAGTTATTGTCCATCGCTAGCTACAATTTTTACCCATCCTTTAATAATAATTGATCCAATGGAGGTAGATTATGTGTCGTCGACCGAAACAGATGGTAATCGAGAGAGGTGATGTCTGTAGAATACAGCAGGGGGAGTGGGATATACCATTTTATTATTTCCAGATAGGTTTTAACGGCTTAAGCAACATGTCGCCGAGCGTTGTCGTGCTGCAAGACCACTTTAGCGTGTCGTTGGTCAATTGTGGTTATTTTTCTCTCAACGCTTGGTCGAAACTCATTAGTTGAGTTCGGTGGCCATTGTTTCACCTGATTGCAAAAACACATATTGTACCACGCCGAGCTCGCCCCACCGAATACAGGTCATGAGCGGCGATCCATGGATGTTTGGCTTGTCAGTCAATGTTGATGCATGGCCGCGTTGTCCCCAATATTTCTTTTCGTTTTGGATTATAGTTACAGATCTACTTTATATTGCTAAATTTTTCCTTCACGCCGTTGGAGCAGCAGTAGGAAATGGTTTGTTGAATTATGGCTTGAATATGCAAGTTCTTGCAGCGTTTGACAGTACACCAATTCGGGATGCTCCTTATCTTTCATGTCAAAATCATCACTAATATAAGCTCACTGTACATTCTTATAAGCACTTTACGTGCCTCAGCTGCAAACTGAAGTAAAACTTCCCACAAATCACGTTAATATGGCGTAAAAGTTGACGTTTTCACAAACAAACATTGTAAATCTCATCATATTCTGTAGGACTTAAACTTAAAGATCTGACTTGTTTGGCGCCTTATTGATGTCACGAGATCTGATGAATTGATTTGCATTCTTCTTCTTCAGATCGTGGCCTTCGTTCCATTTTTGAGCAGGGTTCTGTGATTGGTCCCGATAGTGCCCAGGAGCTTCTTCCAAGATAATCTTGATGTAAGCTATGCGATGAGATGATGGTGCTGATACATATTCGTAGTATTGTCCTTCTTTATATTTGCCTGTTCGCAGCCAGGAGATTTGTATCCAATCGACTATTGAACATAAAATTGATCTTTGATCTACGATCACCAGCCAATTAGGAGAGATATCAAACTGCACTCATTTTGCTCATCTATTCCGCAATTTTTTTACAAATCAATTCATTAGAACGTTGCGCATCCATTCTGAATAATTGCACTTCAACGATCTCGGAGTATTTCTCTCTGTCCGATCATAAATAACTTAATCAATTCATGTTACATACTTATTGTTCTGCTTTTTCTATCTGGTCCGCACTTCGCTCGAGCTTCATTCCATTTTTAACACCAATGACCCCCTGTCACCGTTCGATGCTTGATTCGAATATGGTGATTCGAATCGATTGCAATTATTCCACTCCGATCACTTTATACTCGTAGATACGGGTATGAATGCTCGCACCCGTACAATGCCATTGTTGAGTACCGGCTACTTGTTATTCGTTCGGGATAATGTCATTTCACTGATTAGCTTCTGTCAAGCTGTTGAGCACTCAACTTGGGTGACAGAAGTATCGTTGAAATCAAACGTGTTTTTCGATTCCCGTCATACTATCTTATAACAAGGCTACAAAAGCTTAAAAAAACGATCTCGACTGCGTATTTTTGCCGATTTGTATGCGTCTCTTTAGCGGCGATTAGATACTGTTTTTTGGCACATGTCGCATGACATCTACTGCCGGCTCTTGACATCTCACTCGGCCGTCTAGCGTCAAGCGATCAAGCAAGCAAATAATGAAAACAAACTAAATACAATAACATATCGAAACGCGGTATCGAGTTTTGGGCGGTACTTTGAGATTTGAAGTGCTCGTACCGAGATACCGTCGGTGGTTTGGGCGAGAAAAATCCGGATCTGATTTTGAGTTGGAAGCGTCATAGGCGTTTATACTCTACTTTTGGATGTTTGAGTCATGAAGTTCATATAGGGAGCTGTATCATTGAGGCTGACTGCTAGTGTATACGTTTGGGATTCCCGTTATTAGGCTAGGTCGGGGTTGCGATAGCAGACCGTGGTAGTGATGAAGCTGTTGAGTCATAGAATAAGGAAATCGTTTTTGTTGGGTAATTTCAAGTCAGTATGTTCTAAAGTAGCCTTTAAAAATGTGATAAGTACTCGAGCTTGTTGGAAGGGGTTGTGCACGCGACCGCATACAAATATTATTTCCCGCGGTTTTTCATTTTAAATTTTATTTTTGAATGTGGTTTGGTCAAGGTCTAGGTTGCGTGCTCTGATAAGGACGTGGAATACTTCTTACTGTGTATCATAAAGATTAAGTTTTATTATTTCTAAAATTTTTAGCTCTATTAATTGTTTTTTTTTTATGATAAGAGTAAGGGGTTTGTCCCCGAAGTCAGTTTAAAAACTGGATTAAGATCCAGGACAAAAGCGCATTCCATTTAAAAATCCGTAATCTTATTTCCTTTTGGAAAAGTCATAAGCTTTGATGATCATAGTGGTCAAAAGCCGACCTCCATTGCGCCGAAACGATAAACAGCTGGTTCGTGGTTTTATTGAAATACCTATCTACATATATTTAAAGGTTAGAATCTATGTTTAAAAGTTACTATCTTGGACAGTTATATGACCTTATGGAGAAATGTCTGCTTAGATGTTTGCCATGGCTGGCTCATTTAGATGGTGATACCTATACATTTCTGGGTGGACCTGAGCCTCAATCAACAAGTCATTCAAACCAGCATGATCTTCAGCAAATCGCTTGGAGTGCCTCGTGCACGGTTAGTGGAGATTTCTTTTCTAAAAATTGTGCTCTTCCTTAGGTACAATTGTTTCTTTGCTAATTTCATCGACGCTAACTAATACTATTTGATTTATTATTATTACAATACAGTCACAGTGCGTGATTGAATGATCTCCCCCACTCTCAAGCAAGAGAAATGGGACCAAAGATTACACATTGAATTTTCCTCTCTAAACTACTAAGAGTTTCCCGCTGGATCATAAAGGTGGACCGGAATGATTAAGGTTTTATAAAGTTGATGCGTTGGTATGTATGGGTATCTGTCTTATGTACAATAAGCTGAAGCACCGATTTGATGCTCTAACTTACCTGACCAAGATGTGAATAAATATTGCCGATGGAAAGATATTTTTTTTAGGAAAACAATACGGCGAAATATCATTCAAGGATCCGAATCTTAAGTGTCAGTAGCCAACGCTTTAACTATAGAGCTATGGTGCTCCTCTGATTTTTTAGGTTTTTTTGGTTTGCCGAGAAGTGGCTCAGTTTCAAAAGCCTCTTGGGAATAAGGAAAAAAATTACATGACTTCATCGCAATTTTTCGATGTCATTATTAAACGTATTTCTTTAATAATACACGTTCCTGATAGCATTATTGGCGTGCCGCCGTGTTCATTCAATCACCTCGTCATCATCGTAATTTTAGTAAGGTCTGTGCTGTATTTTTAAAGAGAATGATAGTTAATATATCGACATACAAGGTTTGTTCAAAAAATAAGGAGACTTTCATCTCCTCGAAACAGATCAATATCTATTTTTTTCCACTCATACTCATAGAAATCCACCTTAGATATAGTGTACTTGGGTCAGCGCCTTTTCCAACCCTCTTGGCACTTCTGAAATGCAATTTTTGGTATTGCCTTGGAATATAACAACGATGCGGTCTTTATCTCCTCAATTTTAGTTTTAGGAAGAGAAAAAAGTCGAAGGGGGACAAGCTCGCTGAATAAAGTGGCTGGGGACTACAGTATTGCTGTCGGCCGAAAAATACGCACGAGCAATTGCGCGTGAGCAGCTGTATTATCGTGACGCACTAGTCATAAAATTTTTTCTCACAAATCTGGACATTTTCTTCGTACTGCTTCATGCAAAAGGTGCATAGCTTCAAGGCGATATGCGTTATTGACCGTGCGATCTTCTGGTAGGAGCTCATGATGAACCACACCATTGTAATCGGAGAAAACAGTGGGCAAAACTTTCACATTTGACCGAACTTGGCGTGCTCTTTTCAGTGTTGGATCTTCTAGTCCCCTTCATTGGGTAGATTGGGCTTTTGTTCGTTGTAACCATACGCTCGTCACCAGTAATGATAATCATTTAATAGCACCTGAGCGATGCTCGTGCGATAGTCAAAATTTAGCAATTTCGGAACGGACTTCACTGCCATATGTTTCATGTCCAAAATATATAATTTCATGGCACATGCCAATATCGTCACTCCTTCATCATCTTTTTTTTTATCTTCTCGGCCTTTTGTGAAGAGCTTGTATCTCACATCAATCACTTATCATTTTTTGTCAACTCAGAGTAGACTCTCCAAATGCTACAGTCAACATTTCAATTAGGTTGAACACTTAATTTTAAATTGCACACAACATTTAATACAAATTCTTTGATCCATTGTTTTTCAACAGCAAAACACGTCTAACTTTCATATCTGTGAAAGACAAAATAAATAGCTAAAAAGGCGGACAGAATTAAAATATTTTAAGGGGCATGTGTACCAACATAACGATAAAAAAATCGAATGTACTTAGCTCACGAAATTCAAAAAGTCACTTTATTTTCGTTATTTTTTAAACTAACCTCGTATATAGCATGGCCAGTTTGGCATGGATGGCAAGGATAACTCTACAGCTGATCTCTATTGACTCCACAGATATGGTTAAAGTCAGGTGATGTGTGTTGACCTAAAAGGCATGAGTCTTTTCGAAGGTCTAAGCCGGTGTGACTATCGTGTATTTACTTGGCCTAGGCAGGGAAGTTCTGGCGCACGATTTTATACAGACTCATTTTTCAATTGTTGGTGCGGTCATAGGAATCCCCTTTCTTAAAGACCGGACAAACGATGCTGATGGTTCAACTATCTATATTATAATCTCGTCTTAATCGGGGGTAGGAAATCCTCTCCCATCTTCGTCCAGTGTGAATGATTGCCCTTTTCTGACTTTGACTATTATGGTCGTTATACAGTATGTACAAACGGTCCTTCCATGTTCTCATTAACTGCGACTCTACTACAAAGGGTCCTTGTTCATCCTTGCAGGGCTTCCATTCTGGTTTTATAGACGGAGTTCGGTCATCCAAGTGACTGAAGGAGTATGTAGAGTAGATCTCAATGTAATCAATATGGTTGATGGTTGTTTGCCATGTTGTGGTTGTTGTGATTAGGGAATGATATGTTCGCTACTTTTGCTCTCTTACTTATCAGGCCTTCTATTAAGGCTTCCTTTAAGACGACCCAGTCTTTTCAATCCAGATGTAAGACTGAAACTCAATTTTCAATCGTTCGTGAGAATAAGTAGTATTTAATCAGGAAGAATTCTAGGCTGTAATCGTTTTTCGAAATTTTACCTCTAATCGGTCCAAGAAGTGATCTCCAACATTTAGGGTGAACATCCAATTATCAAACTTATTCGTTCTGTAGATTTAATTTTTTTTGTTCATTGCAGATAGCCTTTGTCGTCCTCCTGATGAAAGAAGAGCCGCTCTTGTGTAATCAGTTTCGCCCCGCCTTGGACAGCCCGATATTTCACTATATAGAGATAAGTGTAGGAGAACGAGTGCAATATGATAATTTGGTTTGATTCCTAGAAACGGTTTTTGAAGCTAAAATTTGCACTCCCGTGGAGGTTTATTTATAAGCACTGAATCCGTAACACATTTTTGTCTATAGATAGATAGATAACCAGTATCAATGGCTTAGCAGTGGATTTAGCTTAATCAGTACATAATGGATTATAGAGTCCATCCATTGACGTCAGAATCATTAAATAATCTTTAAAATATTCCTGAATGTAAGAATGTGGATGTTTAAATAAAACATAAATATAGATCGCATTAATTTTTTTTATTTAATTCCATAAATAACGTTGTAGATGATACCAAACTACAAGGTTTTTTGAAAAGGTGTATCTACACACAAGTCTCGATTTCAAATTCATACCCTCAGGCAATAACTTGTTGCTTAAGCTGAGTAAACTCAATTACTTTAGCTGTGCGACTGGTAAAAAGATTGTTGGTTTCATTAATTACTTTGTTTGTGTCAAAGAAAACTGACGAGAAAGATCGTTAAAGTCACGGGTTAAAAAGTATTTACTATTTATAAGCATAGCTATTATTATATACTCGTATGAGATATAAATATACCTGTATCAGGTAAGATATTCTTAATCCAACAACATTTAATTCAATAACTTGTTATTGAAGTAGTTGCAGTTGCAGCTTATTATACTAACTTCTTAAGTAGGGAAACTTCAGGAAAACCCAGTTCATCAGCCATTTTATTTAATTTCATGTAAAGCAAAAAACACATAAGACGCTGATAAATTGTGCCTGGCAACTTGACTTATATTCTTTTTTACAGTCAGTAGATAACATTTGGATAGCCTCATATACGAGCACTTTTTTTCGAACAATGAACTGTTCACCTAGTACTCTTCCGATTCCATCATTCATCTGAAAAGTGAAGCTGGATTCGGTAGAGAATTTTGCCATTCCATTATGCGTCTACAGTCGAAGATAGTGTACCTCACGTCCCCTTCATCATGTGTATACAAGAGGCGTTGCCATGGCCAAATTGGTATAAATATTTTCGATAACCCCCGGGAGAGGAAGTGAGAAGAATTCTTAGACGTAGGAACATCATTTTGTGGCTGGGTCCACCCATGTTTAGCAATATGCTCGAGAATACCGTTTGTAGAAATGACGCTTTTTTGCTCCGATATTGATATTTATATTCCATTTTCTACTCGTTAAAAAGGCCTTTATTTTGAGGTCAAGCCTTTGCTCTGATCTGGGCTATTGTTGCATTTGTAGCTGACTTGATGGCTGGAATGTGCTTTTCAACGGTCACCACAGCTATGCCATCGGCAATGATGTTGTATCCCTGCGAATGTCTTAATCACAGGACGCGTCATACGTAAGGTTCAATAGGAGCGGTCCCAGTACAGAACCTTGAGGTACCCTCGCGAAGAAGTATCTAAGTAATATTTAGCTCCTTCTTCTGTGTTATGTCTTAAACTTCCGGTAATACTTTCAGGATTATTGCTTTTCAATATTTCATGCCCCCCAGAGCTGTCTTCATTTCCCTGAGGTTCACAGCTTTGTACAAATGCTTTCATTCTGGTATATCTTTAAAAATAAGTGGAACTGAAGCCCCTTCTTCGATGTTGGAGTGTGAATTATTTACCCTTGTATAATATGTATTAATGAATGGTTTGGTCTCGAAGTTTCTTGCGATTCCGAAAATTATTGTTGATATCGGCTTTTGCTATAAGCTTCGTCAGCTGTTGAAGTTCTAATAGATTGGCGGTGGCTTAAAGTAATTTCTTGCGTCCGTGAATTCAGTCGGATCGTCCAGGCCAAGAACTTCTACAGAATCTTCTAATTGTTCTATTTAGCACAAAGTTGGAGCAGAGTCCTCAGTATCTTTAAAATTGCAATTTTAGCCTGATCAAACGTAGACCCTTTTGAAATGGTTGGTCAAGAACTTGTTTTTTCAACTCAAGTATGCTTTCTTTCTTCTTACATAATCTCTGCTTTTCTTCGTGTTCGCTCGCTCTCCAGAAAGCCTTACAAACTGTGGCATAGATTCCCAAACACGTAGTAGACGTAGACCCCTACGTTAGCTTCGTGTAGTTTTCATCCGAGGAATCTCGCACCGCTTACTGAACTTTATTTAAGAGTTACCAGAATCAGATTTTGGGAGCGCCATGGCGCAGTGGTTAGGGTGTCGGCCGCTGACGCCTGATGAGCGAATTGGGATCCCGAAAACACCAACGCCGTCAAATGTTTATTTCACGGCTTCTCTCCTCGGCGGAGTACTGGCAATAAACCCCGTTCAAAATCGGCATTAAATTATAGGTTCCGTTTACTTGTGTGAAAAACAAATCGCACACAACATAAGTGAATGAGAAAAGTTTGGCTCCTCATGAGCTGTAACGCCACACGTTAAGTAAGTAAGTAAGAACCAGATTTAGCAGTTAAATCTGCTTTTCTGACATTAGATTCGACTTTCAACACTCGTAAAATATTTTTGATTCTTGACATTGTGGCAGGCTAATTTTTCTTAATTCGAACATACGCTATATAGACTCCTAATGTGCAATTAATTTAGCGGTAGATGTTTCGACTATCATATACGCTGAATATTTGTAGTCTTCTAGCTTGCATAGCTGTGGTAGGGAAGACTTATGCAAAGGCTAGGGAGCGCCGTGGCGCAGTGGGTAGTGTGTCGGCCGCTGACGCAAGATGAGCGAGATCGGATCCCGATAACACCAACGCCATCGAATGATTATTTCGCGGCTTCCCTCCTCGGCGGGGTACTGGCAAAACCCCCCCGTTGTACACTTGCCATGAAAAAGCTTCTCGGTTCTCGCCGTTCGGAATCGGCATTTAAGCTTTAGGTTCCGTTCACTTGTGTGAAAAACAAATCGCACACAACATAAGTGAATAAAAAAAGAAGCTTGGCTAACGCCATCTAAGGTGTCTGTCTGGCAGTACAATGGACCAGTGTTTGTGTCTGAGTGCTCCAACAGATAGCAGAAGCCTACACAAAAAAAAAAAAAAAAAAAAAAAAAAAAAAAATGCAAAGGCTTTCCGTCTGTCCGTCTGGATTGCTCCAGGTAAAATCTTGCAAAATTTAAGGTAGAAGACCAGGAATTGTAGCTTGGCTCCCGGCGAGCCATACCATCTTATTTGAGAACTGTAGAGCAACACAAGAGTATTTAAAAAAGTATGTGTCTTGGTTTAATTTCTTGTGTACCGTAGTATGATCAGTCTCTCTATGAACTCTATCTCTCATTTATTACATTGAGAATTCACTGTTCTCCAATAAGTGGCGCTATAGGAATATACTGAAAGTATATGGAATAACACTGTGGACCTTCGACCCCAATAAGCGTCTATTGCGAGAAGTTTTTCTTGATTATAAAAATGTATGGTGAGGTTTCTATAAGTGAAAGAACAAGTCACGAGTACTTTCAGGTTACAAAAGTGGTGGTTCCCGCATAAAAGGCAATGAGCGTCCTGGACCGGTGTAAAAGTCTATGAAGACCCATGCTTAAAAAGCCATTTTCGAGCGTGTGACTACTTTGGGAGTAGTCTAAAAGTAAGGAAATCCGATGTCATACGAGTACCTATAGCTTGTAGGATACCCTGTTGGACGGTGGTAATATAATACCATCCCTATAAGCGCAACAGTTTTAGAGATATTTACATTTAATCACATCCCTGGCATTCTCTACCCTGAAGCTAAGGACGTTGAACCATGTCTTTTTATCAGCTAATTGCTGCTCCAACCAAAAACCGTGGATCAAAGCTTTTGCTTTGCATTTGGTAGAACTAGCTTGGCGTGCTAAATTTTGACTTTTTACAACTGGGTGAAAGAGCATCCAATTTGACTGAGCATTGAAGAAAAAATGGCCATATTAAGTACAAGGCTAAGAACTTATGAGCAAACACCCGACTATAATGCATGTTTCACAGAGCGCTAAAACCTACACTGAAATGGGCCATTCTTCTCCATCTGCCATTCTCCGGGCATCACCTCTTCCGACTACCACTTGCTCCGATAGACGACGCCTGGTCTAGCTGAGCAACACTTCCGGTATTTCGAAGACGCTAAAGATTGGTTCGTCTCAAAAGACATTCATTTTTCTAACGCAGAATTCGTATGCTGCTGGAAAGGTGGGCAAAAGTTGTAGCTAGCGATGGACAGTACTTTCAATAACAAATGTACATTATGTCGTAATAATTTTCGTGAATCATTTAAAGACACACCAAACACTGAAATATGAGCTTTTACAATGTATAAGGCAATAATGACTTGATCAAGTCCAGATGCAGTGGCATCAATAACTTAGCATCAGACTTACCATTCAAGCCTCTATAACTTAGCATCAGACTTACCATTCAAGCCTCCAGTCGGCTAAAGAGTTAATACTGGACCAATTGTTTCGTCTTTTTAGGCCAAAATTGTTGGCCTTATACCTAGTCAAAAATTAGTCAATGTTTTAAGGATGGGTTCTGGGGAGCATCCGTTATCCATTAATTTCCTCCTTCAATAGCCAGGCAAAGAAGATGAATACCGGCATGAACGCCTTTTTCCATGTGTCACTGGAGTAAAATATTTAATGCTGATGTATCCATTGTTGACTCCTTCCTAACTAACGACATCCATTGATCCGCCAACTGCACTGCACTTGCTCCTTAATTTACTTTAAGCTCCACTGACCCAGCAGCCTAGAAAACGAACCATCCAGTTAGCCTTGATATCGATGGCCAACAACACTACACCGTGGTTCCTCGTTGTACGTCCATTCAGGCAATTAGCAGAATACCAGCATCAGCAACCATATGAGCATAAATCTGTGCTAAGGTTGATGGGCGGTTGACTGGACTGGCTCCACTCCCAACCTCACAATTTCTTCGACAGGTTATGGGTAGACTGTCTGGCGTTGCGTAACTTGTGCGCTCGCACCTTCATCGGTTCGCAATTATCCGTGAACGATTAATTTCTTGTCATTGGAATGTAATCAATTATTTCTCGGGGTATGAAGGCATTACAAGTCGCAATGAGTTTGTAGGGACGAGCTGGCGCCATTAATTCATCACAGTCGACTTAATTGGATACTTAGTAACAATTGTCATGACACAGGGGATGCAGGGCGGTATCAGTGACACAAGGGAGTAATCAATAACATATGTCCTCCCTCCCATGCACCCATGGAGTTGAGCCTTTCTTATTTTTAGATCTTGTACATACATAGCTCCGTATGGAGTAGTTTACTTACATAAGTGGACGTTGTAGTCAGATAAGACCGGTGCTGATAGGTTGGATGGATTGACAAGTTTGTGTCTCGATGCGGACGTTGTGTAGAGGTCAGCAGTTCATGACATCAGGGTGATTTAGTTTGCTTGTTTTCTCTCATGAGTGATATCGCACATTTTTCGGTATTGTCATGTGTCAATAAGGATACTTGCCCAACAGTGATAAGCCTCCAAGATGAACAAACACACATGCATATGATGCTTCGCGCGAGGGAGTTGCAAACAATACGTCGGTTAAGGTTATGATGTCAAAAAACTGTCATGAAGAGAGTAATCCAGTATTACATCTTTCTTGCTATGATGCAACATTCATTTGCATGCTGCGGAACGGGGTTGAACACGGCAGCAAGGTAACGAAAGTGACAAGCAATAGAGTAGCTGAAAGTGAAATTACATCGTTAATTACCCAGAGCTGGTCTTAAGATCAAGATATATGAGTGTAGCCGGTGTAGCAAGTTTAGTGTATTATAAAGCTTTAGTTATGGCATCAGAGATAGGTATAATCAGATTTCAGATATCTGCTGTGTAGATGTCTGAAGTGCTTGTGATGATACAATCACCTTTTTTCGAGGAAAAACTCTGTTTTGGTCGTGATTGTTTTGATATAGCCGAACTTGTAGGTGATTGAATATTTAAAAATAACGCCACACGTCGAGGTTCTATGTTGTGGCAGCCGGCTCCTGTCAGAAGCCTTATCGCTGATACGCATATATTGTGAATTGTGATATATGTTTGTATAGAGCTTTGTTTTTTGGGTGATTGTGACGTTAGAATCTCGGGTGTTGATGCGATTCAATTAACTGATATTTGTTCTACAGCCGTAGCCTCTTCTCCTAATGTTGTGACGTAACAAAAACTAATAGAAAACTTCTGTCTCAATGTTTTTGTTTTCGTAATTTTTGAGGTAAACTTTCTATTGAAAATTATTTCATTCATATGCGAACGGTAAACCCCAAAAGCTATCGTTTTAACCTTGTTTTTATGCGCGATTTATTGTACGTGTTTTTAGATACCGACATTGAATGTCAGATATTTAAAAAAAAAAAAAAAGTGATCAAGCCGGATTAGCAAAATTATTATTTTTCCATATTTGCAAATCAGGAAGATTGGCCACAATGAATCCATTGTTACATGCGATGTATGTATGTATATAAAATGTGATCCAATAAGAGGCCTCATTTTAGACTTTGGTTTTGCCTGAAATTGGGCTTACTTAATACGTCGGAATTTAGATTTAAATTGGCCGCGGAGATTGTAAATGAAAGCATCATCACCATACTGAAGTTGGTCTGTTTGGCTTTGTAGCTGATTTTTTTTATAGGGTTCGCGCATATACAATAGTTACGCTTTTATGGTGCTTGTCGCACAAGGTTTGTGCCGAAGATGTTCTTTCACTATTCCCGGGGGTGGTTGTCCTAGATAGGATTCGATAGATAATACTGAATTTGTCGCGTTGGTTGTAGTTCACAGTAACTTTTTTTGTTTCCATGTCATTAAGTTGTTATATTAGAAATGCACATACAGAGTATGGATTACACGCTTACTGCGTGTGCTATGCCTACGTCAGCATTTTTTTGATCATATCTCATTCACAACTGACTTGAACTACAGACCTTCCGCTCAACAGTCGATGGAGATTACCATTGCGCGACAACCCCCCTCTGATGACGCGGGATTCTATTCACAAGCCAAGTCATTGGAATTATATTGGGAGTAGAAATAAGTTCGGTTCGTTTTCAACTTTGTCTGTTATAAATGTGTTGTAGTGGCAGCTGATCTTGTCGTTTCAGAGAGGTTGGACGTCTGTTAATAACATTTTTATTGTATTGAATATATCAATTGTTTTGTTAACTAAACAATATTTGCGAGAGGTTTTAACTTTTTGCTTTAAGTGCAGCTGAAGCGCATCGAATGCTTGTGGAAGTTTAAGGTGAAAATGCTCCAACTGATAAATCCTGTAGGGAATGGTTTTAACGACTCAAGAATGGTGATTTCAGTGCTGACGAAACATTTTTTTGAGATGGAATTTGAAAATTGCCTTGAAAGGTGGAAAAAAAAGCAATCAGCGATGGGCTATTTTCTGAGTAATCTGTTCATTCGGTTTGTTTTGAAATTAATTAAGTTTTAACAACAAAGAAACAGATCGAATTGATTTCTGCTCCCAAAAGGCATATAACTGAGGTCAGGGGTCTCATATGGCAGCGGTCAAAGAATCCTTGCTTACGAATTACATATAATTTAATTTAATTTTAATTTTTTTAATTTTTATGGGACAAACACCTCCATTTATTGATCTTAATTCAAGCTAACTTAATCTTACTTAGTCTTACTTAATCTACTTTATACTACTAGGTTAAGTTAGGTTAAAGAAGGGGAGTGTGATGGTTTAGCATCACTTCCACTCGTAGGCCAAAGGGCCCATTGTGATTCCCTTCATTTGTGGAGTACACATATAATTATCCTGTCCGATATATCTGCATTTGCTACTTCCGCAATCCCTGTAAAGAATCTTTGGCCCAGCGAAGCTAGGCGTCGGTTCTGGAGAGCTGGGCAGTGGCAAAACAGATGTTGGATCGTCTCGGTTTCTTCCTCATCGCCGCAGATCCGGCAGAGATCGCTGGATCCCGAGTTCAATTTCCGGAGCATTGCTCCAATGGAACAGTGTCCTGTGATCACTCCGACGAGCATACGGATCGAGTTTCGGTCCAGCGCCAAGAGCTTCTTTGTTTTTTCGATATTGATCTCTGGCCACGATGATCTTGTCGTGTGGCGGTCGTTTCTTGTAAGCCAGGACGAGTTGGCTTCTTTTATAATTGTGCCATTTATGATCCGGTATAATGCGCTGATCGTTGACTGCAATGACGTGTCCGCTCCCTGATGTCCATTTCAGACCCTTGCCTGGTCAATTCGTCCGCTTTTTGACTTTGTGGTGTCTGATGGACTTCAGTCAGTCGCGACATTTCATGACAGCCTTTGATCTCTTTGTACAGGATCCTATTGACTTGCAGCCTGGCTATCTACAAAGATAGTGATATCCGATGGTGGGATATCGGTTACTTGTAGGTGTTTGTCTGCTTTCTTTATTGCTAGGATTTCTACTTGAAAGACGCTGCACAAATCAGGGAGTCTAAATGATTCCTGTTTGTGTAGAGTAGAACCCGGCCCCAGTGATTGTGTCCATTTTCGATCCGTCGGTGAAGAAGGCAATCTCGTGGTCGTTGATCACATGATAGGCACTCTTCTGTCGGGCAAAAGGATTGATATTCTGAGAGGGAAGTAATTTTGGGGGGAAATATAGTCGGTCGTAGCTGCGAGGCTACTACAACCATGTTTCTTTCCCTGGTCATCTATTATTCTGAGTATGGTCGCATTTCCATAGTTGCCTTGTTTCCACAAAGAGGACTCCCTTAGTCTGAGAGCGCTTTTTGCAGCGTAGTTTTTTATGAATAGTTTCAGAGGAAGGAAATGAAGTATCATGTCCAACCCTGCTTGCGACGTGCTTCTCATAGCTCCCGTTGTACAAACAGCGGCTGACTTTTGTACTTTGTTGAGCATGCTAATATAGTTTTTCGTGCTGCTAGCAGTACACCGGACTAGGGCCCCATAAGTAATAATGGGTCTGATGATTGCTGTGTACATCCAATGAATGATGTACGGTTGCAAGCCCCATCTTTTGCCGAAGGTCGAAGTAGTAATACTACTAAGAAGAACGGAAGAGAGTACTGAGGTTGAAATCGAAGTAAGGATTCGAATTAACACTTCCCAGCATACGAGAAATGGGTTCATTGGAGCCATAGGCGGTGCGGAGGGTAATAGAAAAGACGGGGATTTCGTACATTGCGAAGGTTAGTGTTGATGGCGACAGAATTCTAAAGGTTCTGCAGCCAATGGCGCCTGAAAGGAAACGATGGATGAAAAGAATGTCAGAAACACATCTTCTTTCCTCCAACTTGTTTATGTTGATTAGTTTAAGAAGGGATCGATAGGGTGGTAAGAGCAAAGGATTGTTCCAGGGGAGACCTTGAAGTGCTGAACGTAGGAACCGGCGTTGAATGCTCTCGATTCTAGAAATGTTGGTAAGGGGACTACACTTGAGAGGCTCATTCAAGAAGGGGCCGGACCAAGGTTATGTAGAGGTTGGAGATAACGTTGGAGTTGGAGAACTCTTTAGACCATCGCTTCATGAAACCGAGTGCTGAATTAGCTTTAAGGAGTGTCTCGTCAATATGTGCGCGAAAATTTAGCTCCTGGTCACATAAAATGCCAAGATCGCGGATAGCCTTAACGGTGGAGATGGGTTGATAATTGAGTAAGTAGAGACGAGGAGGAGGTTTTATTGGTTTACGTGAAAAAGCGATTGATTGGCATTTGGAAATGTTAAGCTCCAAGCAATTTTTGGAATACCAGATGGAAAAACTCTTAAGATCTGTTTTAATAATGGAAGAATCTGGCTGGAGGAAATGGTCTTGAAGAACTTGCTGTTGTCGGCATATAGTGAGATGTGGGAATGTTTAATCACCATTTCAATATCGTTTGTGGTAAGAACGAAAAGTTGTAGACCTAAGTGGCTGCCTTGGGGGACGCCGGAGGAAGCCAAAAATGGGTTAGAGAAGGCAGATCTAAAACGAACACTCTAATAGCGATTTGCCAGGTAGGAAGATATCCCCTTCAGAGAGAATTGGGGTCGAAGCCAAGACAAGACAATTTGAAGAGTATCAGTCTGTGGGAGATTTTATCAAAGGCTTTACTGAAATCGGTTGAAATAACGATGATTTTTTTGGCATTTTCTAACGCTGACAGGGTAAAGAACACAAATACAACAAGGTTTGTGGAAGATCTGCATTTAAAGAAACCGTGTTGTCTAGCGGAGATTACAGACTTGCAGCGAAAGCTTAGAATTTCGTACAAAATACTCTCGAAGAGTTTGGATATATGTGACAATTTATCAATAGCGCGATAGTTTTAATATCATTCTTTTTTGTGTCTAGGGGTTATAAATTAGGTTTCCCATAACCGGCGGAAAGGTGTCTGCGCGTAGGGTACCGAGAATATTAACCGACGAATAAAAGGAAAAACGAGATTCGAAAAACGAAAAAAAAGGAAAGTCGAGATTCGAGGGTGAATCTTGAGGTTTCAGGCAGGTCACGGAATATTTTTGTTAAGTTTCGTGACCATGGACGAACCTGTTTAGGATGATGTTTACAAATACGATATAAATAATGAGAAAATATTCATAGGAATTAGGTCCTGCCTAGTGTTAAGGAAGTTAAACCGAAAACGGGGTGAAAGATAGGCGGTGCTCTATACCAGAAGGTTTTTTAGGTCAATGAAATTGATGTATATGTCGATGTAAGTAGAAGCATAGAATCAGAGATAACACATCATGCTTTGATACTCCCGGAATTTAATGCCTGGTTCAGGTATATTTCAAATTCATTGAGATCTTTATTTACTGATTCTTGAGTCTTTGACTTCAAAAATGAATTCCATATGTGTCGGCATAAATAAGCTCCATTCTATCATTATCTTGCTACTTAATCGCCTACTACGGCCTTCACTAACGAGCCGCTGAATACGCATTCCCAGTGATCAATTTCAGAGCACAGTCAAACAGCAATTATTGCTTTCAAGTTTTTACTTCTTATGTGTACACCGCCATCTTAAATATACATTTTCATACAAAGGAACACCAAAACAATTTGTATCTAACATCTTCGATAAACAATGAAAACATCACTCCCCAGTTGATTGCAATTGATCACCATCAAATGGAAATAAACACCTTTTAAGCTCCAATCGGCCTTAGTCATCTAGTATTGTTCGCAGCTAACAAATTGGCATGATGCCAGTTGTGGGATAGGTTGTGATCCAATGTTTCCAAATTTCGGATTCACAAAAAAAAAAAACAAATCCATCCAAGGACATGCATTTAAAAAAAGCAACCACCCCTTGGGGGTGCTGATAAAAATCACATCAATTTCGTGATCTTCACGTGATGTATCCCGCACAATACGACTTGTGTTCATGTCACAACCATCATCGTCGTCATGTTTCATTGTCAATCAGGTTTCGAAATTCCGCTCGCGAAAGTGAGGAATTATGATATCTAGGGACAGGAAATCAGCAATGTATTTTGCGCGGGTGCTCCCACCCCTTAACTAGCAGCGCAACAATATGTCTCGGCGGGAAACATCAAGCACTTAGTCTCTGTCGGAATGGGATGTACATATTCAATTCAATGCGGGGATGACGTCAGCTGGAGAGCTGGTCGTGCGAGAATATGATATTGAATTGCTTTTAATTAATTATTTAATTGAGTGGAGATGGGGGGATATGGGATTTCGAAGAACTACTGGCCTTTGGACCTTTATTACCTGATGTGCAGACAGGTAATCACTAGAAACGTGAATTACTCATATGAGTTGAGGTAAAAGAAATAACCGGAATTGTTTGTTTTTCAAACGAATATTATTTATTCGTTTGGACTAGTGTTATTGCCTTTAAAATAGCCCACATGAGATTATATATTTTTTCCGGTTTTGAGATATCATTTAGATCCCCTACCGATGTCTGGGAAACATCGGCTCTTTAAGATTCCGTTTGTTTTTAGGGAAAATTATCGTGTTCTTTCTTTACCAAAAAATTTCCGAACAATAATGATTTAACTCGATTGACTGGTCCTAAATAAGGTGCTCGCCTGCAAGGATGAAAGCGCCTTACTATTTGTTTAATAAGAAAGAAAGTCAAGATATATTCGTAACAGAGAAGAAGGAGGTATCTCAAGGGTCTGTGCTGGGTCCCCTTCTTAGCAATACTTGGAACGACGGCGACCTGTGATTAAGAGGAGTTAGCATCCGATGACATTGCTAACCACATTCAAGTCGCCGAGTTAGCCATAAATGCGGCAATTGCCCAGTTCAAGCAGTAGCTTGGATCTGCAAGTCTAAAACTGTGCGACCACAAAACCGAGGCCTTTTTATCACGAGGAGAAGACCTATGGAATATATCATTATCCGGGTCTTCTTCTTAGATGGCGTTACAGCTCAGCCAGAGCCAAGCTTCTCTCATTTACCTACATTTGTTGTGTGCGAGTTGTTTTTCACACAAGTTACCGGGACCTATAGCCACGGTGCTCTCTTTATCCCGGTCGGCAACCATAATATCCGATTCAAGGAAGTGATAGAATACCTAGGTGCTCGTTAACGAACTGTTTCCTATTAAAGCAAGAGAGCGCCAAATGGCACTTTAAACGTGTATGGACCCGGGTAGATAAAGAAGATCTTACATTCTAGAGTGGTCAGCTCTTTTCTCCTATACACTGCACCCATCTGGGTAGCAGCCCTTAGCAGACAAGAAACCTATCGAAAATGGTTAGCCGCATATTGGCCATGTGCGCTAAGGGCAATAAGAGGTTGCCAGATGACATGGAGTCATGCCGCGGGGATGATTGCCGTCAACAGCTTCACAGACGAGATGGGGATAATTTATTGCAGGAGATCGTCCATGTGAACTGAAGTTGACACAGTTAGAAGAAAATAGGACCCGATCAATGCTTCCATTGCAAATTCGGTGGAACAATACCGCTAAGGGCAGATGGACTCACACTCTGATTCCATAAATTGATGTGTAAGTAAACCGAAAGCAAGGAAACCGCAACTACCAGCTAAAGCAGTTCCTCTTAGGCCATAGATGTAATTGCTCAAAGTGTCCAAACCAGAAAAGGGGCGAGAGGCGCGCAATCTTCGACTGTAAACGTTTCTTGGAGTGACAAAATACTCTGGCGAATACAACTTAATTAATTAGAGGAATGATTGAATCATATAGGCGCACTAGTAAGAAAGTTGGGCACTGAACTACGAAGAGCTGTGACGGCTGACACCGGAGTAGCATGAGTTGCATGTCAGAACACGGGTGATTGGTATTAATAGATTTCACATCCAGTTGGCGCATTAAGCAAAAAAAAATTAATGGTGGATGGAAGTCCAAGGGTTTTTTTGTGGAATTGTTTCACGAAATGTATAACAGATCCACGTGTACAACGTTTTTCAATAGGGACATAACAATTTTGTATTATAATTCAAAAACATTCTTAAACTTTTCTTATGCCCTGTTAAGAACAAAACACTACATTTTCATCATGGTGAAGTTCGCAAAAGAATAAAGTCCTCGTAATCATCCCACCCATTCGTGGAGATAAATTCGAATCGACATATTCATTATTGAATATTGTTGTGCCAATAAGACAACGTGCAGATCGAAGTACCGAAAATATATTCTTTTTTTTAATTATTAGGTATTATTAGTATAAGCATACTTTAATTATAAATACATAAATTATACATTTTAAAATTTACTAACATTTTACATTTGTCTTCTTTTTATAATTTCAATACATTTCTTTTTATAAATTCTACGGTTTGTTTCTAATTTAACATCGTCAGGCATGCCATTGAACAATCGTACCTTTTATCATTATAGTGCTTTCCGCTACAATACCTCTCGCCTGTCGTAAAAGGCGACTAAAACAAAGGTAAACAAAAATCACATCTAGGCAGTTTAGAAAACACCAAGGTGAGCCTAGGGACACATATACCACTATTAAACTGCCCCACAAGTGTACATGCAAATCAGTGGGTTGACACGACTGGAGATCATCGGTGTTGTAAGAGTAAGATCAAACAAAAAAATCTGGAGCATGCCCGTGTCACAAAAAAAAAAAAAAGGCAGGCCGAAAAACAATTGGTGCAAACAAATGCAAAAACACCAGCATTTGGTTGACATCAGCGATGAAGTAATCCCAAACCGGGAAGCCTGCCGCTACTTTCTGAGGTCAAACCGGCGGACCCCACAAGCGGACCAGTAGGAATGCAGTTAAGTGGGAAGGTTATGGTCCTACACTTCTGACCATAACAACGCCGGAAAAAGGAAAAGAAGAAGAAGTGCTTTCCGCTGCTGATGATCTTGCCCTTTTCACTCTTTAGTCATTGGCGTTTCTTAGTCTATATGGCTGAACCTCCGCCACCCTTACTACGTTACTTGTCAAATAGGTTGGGGCATTTCCATTTTTGATGTTGAAAATAACTAGTAATGTGTTTAGTTGCAGTCGTTGTTCAATGTTTAACCATTTCAAACTTCTCTAGCACTTGCCTTATGGGTGTCATCCTCTTGCAATTTAATATAATCCTCATTCCTTGTTGTGTAATTTTTGCAGTAAATAGACTGTCCTTGATTATAGCTTAAGTACAATATTGTCGCACAGTACTCAAAATGGGCTTTGATTATGGAATTATATATAGTTACTGGCCTCATCATATCCATTTTGTTTCGAATTCTTCTAAAAAAACTTCTTGGTTATCTTCTTGCATATATGTATAATCCATGTGTTTTGTAAATTTCAAATCATTGTCAATAATAACTCCTAGATATTTGATGTGGTTCACTTTTTTGATATCTTCTCCATTTATTTGTAGGTTATCATCAGAATTAAGTTAATTTCCATCTATTTTGTTTTTTGTTCATTTAGTTTTAGTCTGTTCATTTTTAAGTAGTTATTTACCTCTTTTAAGTCGTCTATTAACATTTTTCTGCATTTCATTGGATCGGTTTCTTCTGCGTAAATAAGCGTGTCATCTGCATATAATATAATTTGGCAATGTTCTAGAACGTTTGGTAAGTCATTAATATACAAAATAAATAGTATCGCACCCAATATTAAACATTGTGGAACGCCCATGTTTATATCCTTGATATTAGATAAGTTATTATTCGCTTTTGTCCGTTGTTTTCTGTTTGTCAGGTACGTTCTAAACCAGTTTAATCAACATCTTTTAATGCCATAATTTTTTAGTTTTTCTAACATGATTCGATATGTTCGATAGTTTCAAACGCTCGTACTGATTCTTTCCACATTTCCGGGAAGACCCCTGATTCCAATGAATCCAAAATGCTCCAGTTATCCAACAATAGTTTGGCTGTTATTTTTCCCGCATCTGGTTTATTTTTTAGTGCGGCACCTGTCTTATATATGTACATAAGTCATTATCTGCCACTAGTCTAAATTTAAAAGTGTTCTCCATTGGTGTGATGTGATTTACATAAGCAATATGTCCAATGGAATCTTGTATGTCTTTTATACTTGTCACAAAATATTCGTTAAGATTTTGAGCAATATCCTTATTCTTATCATACCGCTGCCGCTACTTTCTGAGGTCAAACCGGCGGACCCCACAAGCGGACCAGTAGGAATGCAGTTAAGTGGGAAGGTTATGGTCCTACACTTCTGACCATAACGACGCCGGGTTAAAAAGGAAAAGAAGATCCTTATTCTTATCATATTCCACATTGTTGAATATAACTTTTAATTATTTACCTAGGTAATTTTTTTATTTCTTTCCACATTTGTTTCTGTCCATTTGCTTGGGTTATCTGTCTTATAAAATGATTTTTTACATAATTAATTTTGGTGTTGTATTCATTCCTTATTCCTATGTACCTTGTCCAGTTCTGGTTGTTTTCCGACATCTTTGCTCTTTGGTAATATATAATTTTTTTAGTTTTTAGTTGCCTTAGTTCGTTATTCTAGCATTTGTTTGTATTGTTGCCAAACTTTCCCCTTCCCTTATTTATAAATTTGTTGACTATGTCATTTAATACACTGTCAAGTCTTTCTACATTATCATGTACGTTTCTTGTTTCATCGTAACCTGGATTTCTCATAACCATTTTTTGTTCAAATAAGTCCCTCCTGTATTTAAATATTTCTATCTTTTGATTATCCTTCTGCCTTTTGTTCTGGTTGATTGTTATTTCTATGGTCTCATGGTCAGATATCTTTTCGGGTTCTCTGGGTTTAACCATTATGTTTATCATGTTTTTTATTACGTAGTCGACTTAGGTTTTCGTATTATGTGTTATTCTTGAATATCTTTCTACAATTTGTTTTAAGCAGTTGTCTTGAAATATCCTCTGTAACTCCTTTTTGCATTTGTCGTTTTTATTCCAATCCATATTAAAATCTCCGGCTATAATCACATTTTTACTGTTTTCTAATATATTTTCTAAATTATCATTTATAAAAATGGTTAAATCTTCCCTATAGCTTTGTGATCTATGTATATACTCCCACAATTTTCATTTCCATTTCGTCATATTTAATATTGCATGCTATTATCCAGCTTTCCCAGTATATTGATTTTTTAACTATTTTGTCTATTTTCCACTTATTTTTTATGTAAATAGTTATTCCTCCTGTTCTTATTTGAATTAGATAAACACGAAATATTACTATATCCGGTTAATGTTATTTCTGATTCATCTATATTGTCAGTAAGGTGCGTTTCCGATAGTATCATGAAGTCCGGATTAATTTTGTCTGCTAAGATTTGTAGATGTTCAAAATTATGTATGAGGGCTCGGATATTTGCATAATACCGGTAACATTGCCTCAACATATACTTGAGGATTACCATCACTCCAAATACGGCAGTTTTGTTTATTGACGTATCCATTCAACCAAAAGTGAGCTTCATCGCTAAACAAAATTCGCTTATGTAAATTAGGATCAACGGCAATCTTGTTTTGGGCGGTCATATGCCAGAAATTATATTTAAATTACAATGTCAGAAGATTACCTTTCGAATAAAATCAATTTCATGTCAATTTAAAAAAATCATATTTGTTTTATTCCATTTCAAAGTTCTATACCTCTATAAAAAAAAAACCCTTTATATACCGGGTATTGTCTGTACAAGTTTTCGTGGTTTTCATCTGACATTATGACAGAGTTGTGATATTTTTATTGTATTGTAAAGAAGACATGTTCCGATTAAGTGTGGAATAAAATATCCGGCAAATGACCCACACGGCTCCGATGACAGGCCATTACTCTTTTCATGAAATTTTCGATGACTTTTGCACAGAGATGTGGCGGTATCTCACCGATGACGCGTTGGATTTCCGATTTGAGCTCAAGAATTGTTTCGGGTTTATTCGCATAAACCCGAGATTTCACAAAACCCCAAAGAAAAAAATCGCACGGCGTTAAATCACACGATCTTGGTGGCCAGTTGACATCAGAATTTCGTAAGATAATGTGTTCTGGAAATCGTTGCTGCAATAAGTCGATTGTTTCATGCGCGGTGTGGCAGGTTGCGCCGTCCTGCTGAAACCACATGTTGTCCAGATTCATGCCGTCCAGTTGAGGCCACAAGAAGTCCGTTATCATATTCCTGTAACGAATGCCGTTCACAGTCACTGCAATTTCGGCCTCATTTTCAAGAAAGTAAGGTCCAATCACGCCGCCTGACCAAAATCCGCACCAGACAGTTACTCGTTGTGGGTGCATTTGTTTCTCATGGATTGCATGAGGATTTTCTGAGTCCCAAATTCGACAATTTTGTGTATTCACGAAGCCATCGGAGAAAATGACTTTTTTTTCGAAAAATTGGCATCGACTTCACTTTGCTCCATTACCCATTGAACGAATTTCCGGCACTTTCCGTGGTCTGCTGGTTTGAGCTCCTGAGTTAACTGAATCTTGTACGTATGAAGGTGGAAGTCTTTAGTCAAAATACGCTGCGTAGAGCTTCGTGAAATTTGCAGTTGTTGAGAACGATGTCGAATTGATGTTTTCGGGTTTTCGGCTACACTCTCGTTTACAGCAGCAATATTTTCAAGAGACCGACCGATACGTTGACGCAAAGGATTCTTATTATCCATAACTGACCCAGTTTCTCCAAATTTTTTGACCACTTTTCGAATGGTTGACACATTAGATGCACTTTCTCGGCTGAAAATTTGGCGAAGTTTGCGAGCGGTTTCAGCATAACTTTCCCCATTTTTGTAATGAGTTTTCACAATTATAACGCGTTGTTCTTTCGAAAAGCCGTCCATTTTTAACAATCGGAATAAACAGAGGTGACAGCTGTCAAATTTCAGAGTTGCCACTTGCATGAAAAAAAAAATATTCCAATTTTAAAAAGTGCACTCTTACTGAGACACCCTTTATTACTCCCAACCAATATTTAATTTTTGTTTTATTTCATTTATGAAATATCATCATCATCATCAACTTCTAAAATAGCATTGTATCTTTTTGTACCATTTTTAGTTCGTTCATATATTTTTACTATTTTCAGATCATTGTTTTTCATTGTTACATTTTGCTTTTTTAATTTGTCAATAATATCCTCTTCACTTTTGTACATTTTTATTCCCACTATGGAGATTCGAGGTCTAATTTTAACTGGTACGCGTATGAACTTCGTAATTTTTTCCTATTCCCTGTTCTATTGCATTTTTATCTTGGTTTTTTCTTCTTCATTTGTTGTCTTTGTTCCATTATGTTTATTTTCTATATTTGAAAAATTCAAATATTTTGAATCTAGTCCTTTATCTAGTTCAAATTTTTTGGATCTAGTCCTTTATCTAGTCCTAAAAAAAAAAAATAAAAAATCCATATTATTAAGCTTGGCACTTAGATTGTATTTTCCTCTAAATATTGACTTTCGATTTTTTGGCGCTTAGACCCTTTAGACTTCACAACAACAACTTACTTTAGACTTCACAACAACCCTTCAATTATTATTGGCAACTCTTTTTTTAGTTTTGGCAGCAGTTTTTCTTTGTTTATGTTTTTGACAGTCTCAGCATATGACATTTTAGTTTCAGTTTTATTTTGCTAACCGTTTGCCATATTTTTAATTTCACTTAAAATAGTGTTATTACTGGACTTTATTTCGGTACGCAGTTTACCACTATTTTTGATGTTTCCAGAATGCTTTTTTCACATATTTCCTGTGCGATTTTCATCTCATCCAATCTTTTCCCATACCGGGTCTCGATTGCTTGTAAGAGAGTCTTAATTTCATTTTCACTTCTGCTAAATGACTTCTGGACTTCTTCCTTATATAGACTCAAGAAACTGGTGTTCCTGTTGACGCATTCCTGCATGTCCCTTACTACCAAGTCCAGGTTCCTGATGTACATCATGCAGTCATCGCATATAAAGTTGATATAGTTCGCACTTCTTATTGTAGCGCTAATGCTTTCGTCGATGCCTGAACATTTTGTTTGGGAGTGGTACACCTTATTACACACTCCTTCATATCTGATGCTTGTTTCTCCACGTATTGTAGCCTTGCACTTAGTGCATTTACCCATTTCATTAAATGAACAAACCTAGTGTTATTTTCGATCTACATGAGCCAAATCAGTTATTCCATTTCGTTCACAGGAATTGAGAATATCTTTCCATATTATGGCGAATTTTGTCTAAAGGTGTTGATCTATACCCTAACAAGACCAAATTTACTCAAGAGCTGAAGCCTCATTATTTGAAGCCCCGAAACTTCTCTGTTTGGAATTTTTTAAAAAATCCTTAATTTAATGGAAAAATCTGGATGTCAGTGTTGGGAGGAACAGTAGGATATATTCGTCCACCTCAGTTCTGTAGTCCGCTGCGGCACTCCCATGGCCCAGTTGAAATAGAAAGAAAAACGTTCTTGCCCGTCAAAGATTTATAGTAGCCTTTGATTATTGTTTTTTGTTCGTTTAACTTATTACATACATAATAAGTTACCATTATCGACTTAAGAAATAAATAACTCGAAGCTATAGTGGGAAAACTAGGGCAGGAAAGTACCACAAGATCACCATCAAACTTGATGATTTCGAAAATGGAGCTTGAAACAACCCTTCAGAAGTACATAATTAAACCATTAGAAGGGCTTAATTGCTCCACTAAGCAGAGCGCCCCATATTCCGAAACCACACTCGAGCTCCGCATCACAATTCGACTGGTCTACAATAGTAAAACCATCGTCAAAGCGAACTCTTCCATCTCATGATATAATTTGTACAATGAATGGATAAATCTGCGTTCCTTCCTGTAATAGATATGTGGCATTCCTTTCGAACCATTCATATCTAGAAATAAGCAACAACATTTCGCAACACAATTCGTATTATCGCATTTGTCTGCGCTCTAAATTACTACTTCCGTTGACGTATTTATCCCGCAGTTGGAGACCGCACGGTATTCTTGGGGTTTTTTCAATTGTTGCATTAGTGCAGCAGGAGTTAGAGAGACTTTCACAGCACGTTTCTGCGGAATAAATAAAAGTTAGTTGAAAACAACCGAATGAGATGAGTGACCGATTAGCCTAGAAACACGGCCCCGCAAATCTCTTTCACCTGACTCATGTGTCATGTCAAACGACGTGATGTGGTCTATGCGTTTCCGGCAGGTTGGTATGTTTGAATTGTTTATTTACAGATACGTGAAAACAATACGAATCAGACAATTGTTTGTTTTATTGCCTGTTGCGTATATACAAAAGAAAATTGTGCGTAGGGGAGGGTTTTTGGGTTGGTCTCCTCAGGATGTGATTTGGACTTCGATGCTTTTGGCTTTTGTCCGTCATAGGCCCAACGAAACTCGAAAAATTAAAAATATATGAGTATTTTGGGTGTACTTTGGTTGGAGTGTATTGTATTTAATTATACATCCGATTAAGTGCAGCTTATTCCGCATAAATAATTTTTGGGAAGTTAAGCGTCATTACTTTAATATGAAAAAAAAGTTCTGCCGACATCCATCGTATTTCAGCGGAAGTTTTTGGTGACCATGCTCTAGCGATTTGGAAGACAAATAACGAGCTGGGCAGTCGCAAAACTTCGAAGACGAACAATTGGAGGAACTGCTCGATAAGAAGCCATCTTAAACCCTTCACGGTTAACCATTGAAATCGACAACGAAGTAAAATATTAATTGAATCAATGTCATGGTCTGTAAACTATCACTGCACGTAAGCAGCTATCTTGCTTGATCCGAGTATCGAAGGCAAAACGTTCGCTATACGAGCTATAATACGAACTGATTTTGCTACATGACAAAGTTCGGCCATATGTCACAAAACCGGTCAAAACATACTTGGAAACACTCGCATGTGAAGTCCTACTCTATTTGCGGTATATTCGGACACTGCTCCCTGTGATTGTCACTAAACCCGATCGGTGATCGAGCAGGAGCTTGTTTTCTACGAGGATTGAACGACATTGTTCCATTCGCGGACGAAGCGTTCTTCTTTTCATTTCCAAAAAAAAAAAAAAATTGTTCAAAAAATTGTTTTGTTTCAGCGTCATAACCACATACCATTGCTAATCCTACTGGGAAACGTCTCTCCCTTGCTCTATTGAAGCTGAGGTATTCGTAGAACGCGATATCGCGTTTCTTAACAAGTCGCCATTCCATGGACGTGTAGTATATACGGGAGATTAGGGGAAATTAGTGGCATCGTTAATATGTACATCCCGCATCCCCTCGTGGGGATTGTGGTAGGGAGCCAGTCAAGACACAGCACGGGCCGAAGACATAGAGGGAGAGAGGGAAGCGAGGTATCGGTGCACATTTTTTTTTTTTTGTTGGAGGCTTCTACTATCTGTTTTGGAGCACTCAGACACTTTGTCTTTATTGTATTTTCCCCGTTGTCCGGAGAAAAGTGAGGAGGGGCTTCATTAATGTAGAGCTAAGAGATTCGGCACCCACCACGTCGGCCCCAAGGGTGCGCCACCTCGTTTCCTGGGATCCCAGAGTGACCTGGGATCCATGTAAGCCTAAGTGAATTTAGGTCTTGAGTTCATGCACTAATTTGGAGTTGGATACAGAGGTGGATACAGCTTTGAGTGCAGTTTGGCTGCCACTGCAGACGCATATGCTTTTTCCCTTCCACCTGTGTTTCAGAACATAGTACTTGGCCATTAGGATTGCGTAAGTCTCCGATTGAAAGACAGACGCATATTTTCCTAACAAGAAGTGCAGTCGAATGCTTTCGCGCTAAAACGAAACTCCAGCGCCGGATCCCTGCCAAGTCCTGGAGCCATGGAAATGTGACTGTGAAATTACAGCGCAGTAGGATGGCAGGCGACATTGCGTCAGAAGGCATATCCATGAGACAGGGGTCGTAGGATATTCTCGCGCAAGTACACTTTCACTCCAATGCGAGTTGTACCAAAGACCATTTCTCTTTAGGCGAGAAATGGCTTTCAGTGCGCACCCTCTGATATATATGTCAAGAGGTGGAAGATTCATCATAGCATCTAGAACAGCTCCCGGTGTGCTGGGGAAAGCCCCCATGCGGCTGAGACAGACCGTTCTTTGGAGTTTGTTCAGTTCCACCAAACAACCGATGCATATGAGATTATCGGTCTTATCATTGCCGTGTAGATCCAAAGAACCTTTTTCGGCGATAAGCCCCATGTTTTGCCTTTACATTGCCAAAAAGCTGACAGCGCTTTGGTGGTTTTGGACTTAGCATGCTTTGACCAAAGAAGCTTGCTATCTAGGATGACTCCCAGGTATATAGATTCCTTGGATATCGGGATTGGAATTGGGAGCATCGAGTAGATAGTTGACGACCATGCACCATAACAGAGGAGACAGGACGCCACCTTGCGGGCAGCCCCTGTTTACTCCAGACTTGACACATTGATCGAGACCTGCATCAGCGATCAATGTCCTGTGCGCAAGGATTGCTTTGATCCACAAAACCAGTGGCTCATATACGCCATGCTGTCTAGCAGCGTTACACAGGCTGCCGAAAGTAGCATTATCAAAACTCCCTCAATGTCGACCAAAATGCCTAGTGCGTACTCTCAACTTTCGAGAGCGCATTCAGTTCACCCAACTAGGTTTTGAAGCGCAGTCTCGCAGAATTTTCCGCGCCGATAAGCATGTTACATGTCCGAGAGAGGATGCATTCGAAGGGCAACTTTGGGTACGTGCAACTCTACTAATCTCTCCATGCTTATCAACAAGAAGGATTTTAGACTAATTAGTCTAAGACTCTTGGCGAGTAATCATCTCTCCCTATTTTGGGAATAAAGACTACTTTCACCGCGCGCCAAGGAATAGGTATGTAAGAAAGTGCCAGGCTAGCAGTGAAAATCCTTTTCAGAGTAGGAAGCAGCTGTCTTATACCTTTTTGCAGCATAACAGGGTACATCCCATCAGTGCCCGGCTACTTGAAGCCATCGAAAGATGCAACAGCAATTTCAATGGCCTCAGTAGTTGCCACGCGTGACGCAACATACAAGCGACGCCGAGTTGTTTTCATCGTTTCAGTCGCAGTTTCCAATGAGGGAGTGTCCAACGAGCCAATGACAGTCTGATTTCCCGGGAAATGGGTCTGCACCAGTAAACTAAGAGGTTTTGTTTTAGACTCGGTGAAGGTACCATCAGACTTTCTGAGTACAGCCAGCTTTGTCGATTTTCCTCGTTTGAGAACGTTAACCAACTTGCTGGTCGCGCAAGAAGGACTTATAGGAATAATTCACAGTTGGTGAGGGCGCTGCTCAGGATATGACGGCATCCTCCACCAATTGCTTTGTTTTGAGTTTAGAGTTGCTTTAAGCTCCTCTCTGAATCGCACCCAGTCCGTCCGTCCGGTGCACATTGGTTTTAAATGTTTGTGGATTGTAATGAGTGGGAAAAGTTGAATTGGGAAGACCATTCCACATTCGTGTGGTTCGGCAAAAAAACGAGTCTATAAATTTGACTGCGTCCGAAGACAGGCTTGAGGGTGAACTGATGAGCATTCCGGGCGAGACGTGTAATGCGGTTAAATTCTTGAAGGCAAGGAATGCAATTGGCTAACTCACTTGAGCATTATTTGTTAAGATATTGATTAAGACGTCGATGTTCGAGTGAGTCGATCGGCTCGACTTATCGATATACATAGTTGTCTCCCATTAGTTTTATAGCTAGCTTTTGTATTTTATCTACCAGGGGCAGAGGGGTCTTGAGACCACAAGACTAGATGTGAGCGTTGTATATAAGCCTGGGCGGACGTAGGCCTTCACCTTCACCCCATAGGGGGTGAAATATTTCTTGCATCGTTTGAGGAAACCTAAATATTTCGCAGCGTTCTTAACCACCTCGAATGGATCCCAACTAATCTTCCGGTTTCATTGACACAACCGCAATTGAAGGATAATTGCTGATTATTGAGGGTTAGCTTGAGTGACAGTAGACAGACAGAGTGACACACAGACAAACAGATGAGGTAAATGATTGAAGTCAGTGGTATTACAACCTGACACTGAGTCAGTTTTATTAGACAAATATCCATCTGTCAAATTTTAGCCCTATTGTATAGGACTTCGTTAGAGTACAATCTTGTGTACTCATATTCGGCTGTTTTATGTAATCCGAGTCAAGAACTGAAACACTGTCTCTCAAACACCCGAATCCTTTCCATTAAGCTGACACTCACTTTGAAGCACACATAGCATTCATGGGCAATGATGGGCCATATAGCAAGTTACCTTCAATCTGGAATTGAGTCGGCTTGTCAGAGCTGTTTAAGAACCGGACCAGGCAGATCCCAAGATATCTCACTACACTCTGTTTTTCCAGTGCATGCCCGTATGGTCTAAAAATTCGGTATTTGTAAATATTTTTCATTGTTAGGTGTTTTCGACAATAGATACATAAACCATCTAGACATGGGGGCACAATGTTTGGAAAATTTTTGTTTCTTGTTATTGTTTTGGTTACAATCGAATGTCCCATAAAAATTAAATATTTTCACAGAAAAGTGAATTCGAATTGGGCTGACTAATCGAGAATATCCGATATGTATCGATATTCGTCCGAATATATTGTATGGTAAAAAAACAAGATACTATCTCCAGGAAGAAAGTGACGCGCAATCTGTTTTCTATTAACATTTACGATCCGTTTTTTGTTGATCAAATAAAAGAACATTTTAGTCACTATTTGAATATAATTTTACCGGTGTATGGTGTGCGCCACCTATGTATACACCAAAATGTACCACGCGTCCACGAAATTTGTCGCCCTCGCGAGCCTTTGTTTCTTCAGCTGTGTGAAATGTAGCGTCGTCTTACTAAAAATAAAAGTTGTTCACGTATATAAGTAGCACCAAATTTAGTCGAAAACGTTTACACCAGCATCATTTTCGAAAAAAATATGGCCCAGTGACGCCGCCAGCCAAAAATCGTACCAAACTGTCTCCCATTGTAAATTGCGTTTTCCAAGCCCCATATGCGGTATTTATGTTTGTTTACCTACCCAAATAATTGGAAATAAGCCAAGAATAAGAAGAATTTCGTCTCAAAAATCATGACCTTGCTCCTTCATTTCCAGAACTGACCTGTGTGGCGGAAGAAATTTGCTCTGAGAACGCAGAAAGATGAACTTGAATTCAAGACCTTCCAAAAACTGCTCGATTTCACACTCGCCGAAAAGAGGTACTCTTTATAGTGGCAAATTATTTGTAATTGAGCAACATGTCAATAATCAAATTGGTGTAGTTTACTTGCCAGATCTTACAGGATCCTATGACAATTTCAACCAAAGAGCCGCAGTAATTGCAGATGGTCCGTGTGGACCGTAGCGTAAACATAAAAAGTGATCATATACCGTGGAAGTGTTTGGAAAGCCTTGTTAAACCGGGGACACGCAAACATCACGGCCAAAGACCCTGGACAGTCCACGAGGACTTTGTACTTTCCCAAAAAAACGCAAGAATTGCTGCAATAAAATGTTGCGGACTTCACTTCCTCGATACAATTGTTAACGAATTCTCTTGATGCGTATCCGTATTCGACTTTTCCGTACGGATCATCTTAAAGGCATTAAAAAATATACTTTAATGGCACTACAAAAAAATACTAAACAGCGAGCGCGTTAAAGTTAGCACTTCGACGAGATTGGAAGCGCATTCCACAGACTACTTGTGCGCAGCGTGTGATCAATTGATGAACGGTCTCAAGGAAATCGTTCGTGCTGATGGTAGCCACATCGAAAATATTAATTAGATCCTAGAATTTGAATGAATTTTCAATATTCACAATTAAAGAAAAAATACGGCTATTTTAATTACTAATCGTTTAGGTCAGCCACCCTGTAAAATTTGAAATAATCCTTCTGAAAACATTTCCTATAAATAAAGAATGTTTTTTTAGAGGTATACAAATTGAATATGAAATATTATAAAATATTTAAAGCTAATGCTAATGTCCATAATCTTAGTTTTAATTAATAGACAATTTTATGCCATTAGTGTTTAATTATGATTACGGGCATATGCGGGCCACGGCTAGCTCGAATGAAGCGCAACCGTGCGGAGTCCAATTTTCGACAACTTTATCGAAAAACTGGGGCCGTATGTTAGCAATAACACGGCGACTGTTGACTTCCAAATCGTCCAAAATCTATGGTTTATCGGCATAGAATAGTGACTTCACATCTAAAGATGTAGATCACAGGATTGGGGAGACCAGTTCACAGGTCATGAATATTACGCGAAACAGTGAGTTTTAATGGTTGTAAGGACGTCTTGACAAAGGCTTCTGTGTTTCCTCCACTCCTAATTCGGCAATTTTGCTTGTTTACATATCCATTTAACCGAAAATGGGGATCAAGCAGAATTATGTTTTCGGCCAATTCAACGACCCTACGACGTGGTCACGCGGTTTCAACTCTTGCACAAGCAAGATCTTATAAGCTTTTAAGCCAAGATCTTTCCGTGAAATCTTCCATAAAGTGGATGGGCATAGCTCTAATTGCTGTGCACGATGGCGAATTTGGATTCTCCTCAATACTGCCCTGCACAACGGCAAAAACTTCTTCTCTCCGCAATGTCATCTTAGGGATGCGTATTATCCACTATAGTGTACGTGGTGATAAAGCGATTTATCGTGTTCCGAATAACTTGCTCAGATGGACGATTATATCGACCATACCATGGATGACTACATATATCGACCACAAAATGGACATAGCGCACGATATATTTGGCGAGCCGAACTATGGTTTTCAAAATAAATTGGCACAATTTACATGCGCTGGTTTGGCGTTAATCTATTCGTCGTACTAACTAGAAATCGACTTTCAACTCGACAATCCATAAAACAGTGTTGCAAGTTTAAAAGCCAAACCTCTAAAAAAAACACTATGTCCTAAGTGTATTCTATACACTATGATGACAGTGTTTTATCAAAGAAAACTTTAAATGACAGTAATCAAATAAAAAAGGCGATTGGAATGAGTGACTGAAAAGCAGAAGGAGACGTCCTTCAACCTCAAAAATAGACAAAAATGTACATAAAGTGGCGGAAATGATTCATGGTTATCCGAATCGTTATGCGAATTCGCTGTGCAAAACTTTTTAAATGAAACTTTTAATTTTAAATTGATACAAGTCATTTACTTTGTTCATAATAAAATTATCCTTCATATTTACGGATCACACTAATATCACCTTAAATTTTTTTCAGCCTCATCTTCAGTTCTATAAAATGCATATTTGATGTTAGTGGAGCAAATGAACCTTCTTACTCTCAAAACTATCTCTTTATCTCTCTAGACATAACGGTATGAGATAGTCAGTAATTCGAATCCCATTTCCCTCTAATAACAAGAAGGAAATAACGAATATTTCTAAACTTATATCCTGGGCAATGTCCTGATAATGATTTTGTTTCCCATTTTTTATTAACATTCTTAGAAATTGAAAACTGAACTTATCCTCAAATCATTAGTTGATTCCTTTCCTCCATAGTCCTGCTGTGAGAGGATACTACTTTTAAAAACTGACTCCAACCCACCATCTACCTTAATTTAATGCTTATCATCAAGTTCATAGAACCTCAATATTGAAATCTGTACACTGGTCTTTGACTCTGCTGACTGGCTATGCCCTTTAATCATTTGACATTCAAAGTTCATTCCTTAAGCAATGATTTTTCGTTTTTTCTTCATCCATTTAATATAAGGGTAACTACCTCCCGACCTTTTCCGAGAATTGCGGCTTTATTAATATCTTTAACATCTTAAGTCAAACTGATTTTTTTCTTATCTATTGATATTAAGGAAAAAAGATTTTAATGAAATTGGGGCGGAATATAAGTATGTAGAACGAATTGTGCATGAGGCTAAATTCGAAACAACTGGTTTAATATATTCAAATGCGAGTGCTCGAAGCTCGTTGACAAAGGTGAACGAATTTAGGGAAATGCCAAGAATTCTAAGTAAACATCGTACTTTTATCTGCAACAAAAGCATTAAGCGACGTTGTATTTATTTCCGTCTTGTGAAGTCAATAAACGTTCAAACCAGACTTTTGCTTTAACGATTTAATCTAAAGGAGTAAGAGGAGAAATAACAAGATGAAATTAAATGAGAGATAAAATTTCATTGAGAGTGAAATATTTTTAAGAATATAGGGTTAGAGTTCGGATACCGTGGAAGTGAAAATAAAACCGACTTATGTATGTGATAATCGTTAAAAATGTTGTGATGGTAAATTAATCCACACTCGTCAACTACATTTTTTTTGTGATTTGAAATGTGATCAGAGGACAAGCATTTATAGTTTAATTTACTAGGCACCCAGGACCGACCACGTGAAGTAAAGAAGGATAGGGAACACTAGTATTTCCACATACATACGATATTCGCATTATCTATTTAGTGTCGCCCTGAGTGGTCCGCACAAAACCTGCTTAATGAATGGAATGTCAGCGTTGTATACCCACTCTTTAAGAAATTAGGTTCATATAATTGCGCCAAGTAAAATGAATACGAAAACCTTTGGTGTAATGTATAGACGCCTGAATCCTTTGGTGAACCATTAGATCATTCATTCCATCAGTATTTCAGGCGAGGAATATCCATATTCGACCAGACACTCCCCTACATCTGCTGCTAAAGATAGCTCATGAATTGGCAGTCGACACACCATATATTTGTCGAGTGCATAGGGACGAGCTATTCATAATCATCCTCAATTTTGACATGCCTTGGGTAACTTGTCACATTGTGCAGCATGATGGCTGCTATTGGCAACGAGTTAATTGAGACTTTTGATGTTAAAAACCATTTAGACAGGGCGATGCATTTTCATTAACATCAACGTTTATCAAATCTGCACAATCGTTTGCGTATGCAGAAAACGTGATTGGATAAACACAGCCAGCGAGACGTCTGTGAAGTTTTTGGATCACTGAAGCAGAAGTGACTTGCAGTTTTAGGAAAAAAGAGGATAAAGCCAAATGTCTGTTGTCACCAAAAAGGAGGTACATCACCGGCGTCTTGATAACTTATTTAAAACAAAATGATTGTACTTTGGTTCTCTGGTAACAAGTACTAGCAACAGCGATTTACCTGCAAACTTCATCTTCTTGCTGTTAAGGAAGTTTTTTTTCCAAGAAAACTAAGGTAAAATATTAGCCACTTTGTGGTGCAAATGTCTGGACTTGGAATCAAAAGCGGTTGAAGAAGCCTGTTGTCGTTTCGAGAGCAACATTTTGCATGGAATGTATAGCCCTCATTGATTTGACTAGGGTTTGTTCAAGCATCTCTGAAAATATGGTCTATCTATACATTCGTTCGGATGTGCCCCGAGTAAGGATTTAATACTCTTCAGGACGGAATTTCATGTCCGATTGCCTCAGAGGCTAGCTCCCACAATAGTTTTAGTTTATCAATCGAAACACCTAGCCTCAGAAGGTAATACGAGGTTTGTTAAAACCCTGTCTCCATTGGCGATAAATTCATCGCAGGATCAAAAGCAGATAGCAGACAGCAGACGAGAATGTTCAGTATAGTGGAGAATGGCAACGAATGGGTACACTAAAGCCATCATTGGACTGAAGGCGCTAAATCAGCTGGAAGGAATAAAAACAAAGAAGAAGAGATGCCGATTTTGGGTGAATCGTTTTTGGAAAGGAGAACTCTTTACGACATGGAAGGCCATTTGCTAAAAGATTTATTGTAGGAAGAGGGAACAGATTTTTCAAATTTCTGTAGAATGACAATACATCAATTTGAAGATATCCTTAAGCTTGTAAGTATGTACAAAAATAATGCAAACATAAGAAAAAGTAATACTAATTAAAGAGAAAGATTGAACAGAAAATCAAGAAAGTCGATACACAAATGAGATTTGCCATTGCGCCCAGAGTTCGTTTGGAAATCACTTTAAGGTTTATTGCTTCCGGCGATTCTTACAGATCGCTAGAATTTTTGTCACATGTTTCACCCAAATAAATGAGCAATTTTTTTCCGGAAGTTTTGAATAGTATTGTTCACGCTTTGGAAGGGTACTACATAAAGGTTACCTATATAATTGTGAATTATTTTATATTTATTTGAATTAAGAATTATTTTGTTAGACACCAAGCTCTGTAAGTGAATGGAAGGAAATATCGGGTGATTTTGAAAATGTTTGGCAATTTCCGCATACCCTTGGATCAGTTGATGGGAGCACATTCGCATAAAAGCACCACCGCGTTCGGGATCCGATTTTTATAACTATAAGGGATAATCTGGATAGTCACTCGAGTCATTTATCAGCTCATGAGCGATGATCATGCGAGTTTTTTTGAATATTTAGCAATTCTAGAACAAACTTTGCTGACACACGTTTCACGCCCAAAAATATCTGAGAAAATTTTCATGGCATAAGCCAATCGTTATGCCAATGTCGTCAGCAACTTCTATGTTAGTGATTCGGCGCTTCTCCATAACAATCTTGTTCACAGCTGCAACGTTTTCTTCCGGTGCGGTCGTTCGGGGTGACCAGGGGGCGACGTCATCAACATCTTCTTGGCCTTCCAGGAAGAGCTCAGAGTAGACTCGCCAAATACCAATGTCAACATTTCCAGCAAATTCGTTTAGCACAAAAATGACGAGCACATTAAAACACGTCTTACATTTATGGCTGATAATGTCAACTTATGTTAAGGGACTAACATAACAAACAAAGAAATTCCAACATCGATTGTACATACTTAGTCCGCAAAAATCACAAAGTCACCCTATTTTTTGAACACACTCTATTATACTCATATGTATGCATATATAGATACGATTTAAGGCAGTTCTTCCAGAGAACTCAACGCTATCCGAAAGATCGAGTTCTAGAGATCAAGAAGTTTTTTTTGGAAATCCGAAAGAGCCCTAGCATAAATTAATGATACCCATGGAGAGCATTTCCATAGAGACAATATCAAACGAATAAATAAAATGATTATTAAAAACTTAAAATATCCGTCATGTTGCATACATGATTAGCGCATTTGTTGCATGCATGAAGGTTGCTGGCAGAATCCTAGGGACTAATTAATTAGTACACAATCTTCAAGGGCAAGAGTGGAGCTATCACTTTGGAAAAAAAGAAGAACTACATCGTTAAGAATGGATCTACCTGATAAAAATGGAATAACACCAAAAATATCTAGTCGGTCGTAAGAATAATGTCATCATCAAAGTAATCACAAAATTCGTTGGACCCTGATAGCTTACGTCGTATACTTGGTTGTTTAGCTTCACGCTGTGAGATTGAAAAGCCGGATTATTTCTTTAATTCTAAACTTCTTGGATGGCAATTTTTTTTTTTTATAATTCGAGCAGGTTCAAGGATGTACGCTCTTATGGTGTTTGTCACACAACCTGGACGGGGTGCAGATGGTTTGTGTCGAAGATATTTGTTTACTACGGAGGTGGTTATCCTAGATATGATTTGAGAGATTCGACTGAATTTGCGTTGGTTGTAGTTCACAGTAACTCTTTTGTTTCCATGTCATTAAAGTGTTATATTGGAAATGCACATACAGTATGAATTTTGCAGTGATGAAGCAATGTAACAACAAAGTAACATAGCATGAGCTCAAAAAATAAGCTGCCCAACTAAACAGTCTTTCTCGTTTCCCCTTTTAGACTTGCTCGTACATACTCCACATCACGTGTCGACATTGAAACAGTCGGCTGCTTCTGCGATTCCAGTTTATTGCTTCTATACATAATTCTGATGAAATTTAATGCGTCGAATACACAATCGCTCTGTCTCACGTTTTGAACTGTCATCGAAACTAAATACTTTTCATGCTTCAATGACTCCATCCGAAATGGGCCTACTACATCAGAGTGCACAATTTTTAATATTTCTGAACAAGGTGTTTGCCATTTATGAGAAGGTGGAACATTCATTTTGCTTCTGAACACCTTCCTTCGCAACACAGTAACTGATCTTCACCCAGCTGAAGAAATGTTTCTAATTAAATGAGTTAATTCTTCATTCGCTTCGGCTCTTCACTCGACCAGAAATCTTAATTTGTTTTCACTTTCATTATGTCTTGTTTAAGACTGTCATCAAAAAACCTTGTTATACTCAAGAACGTTGCCTTCATCACTGGTCTCATTGAAGCATAAATTGACTCCAGCTTAGTTCATACAATTTACACATCTTCGAGGAACTTGATATCTCGGGCGAAAACGACCTGATACTCATTGACGTACAAGTTCGTTATCCCTTTTTATTTTCGGGATAACCATCTCGTGAGCGATAAACATTTGCGCAAACGTACACATCTCTGTTAAGATTTTTACCTAAAACAAGGTAACTAATTTTTCCACTTGTTTCCACTGTTTACTTCTCGCAGAAAATCTTGACGCTTAAAATAATTTTGAGATAGCAATTACGAATATGACAAATATGAGCCATAGCTTTTCACTAAAACGATACTACGATAGTAAACACCTGCAACAGATTTTTTTTTATATCGAGAATTGCTACGATTTTAAATTTACGGGAAGGGAAGAAAATGAGGATGACGAAAACTCCGAGGCCCTTGACTACAATTTGAATTCTCCTTTGCGCATAAGTTGTTATATTTTGACAGTAGTCCCTTGTAATGTTATAAGTCCAGTCTTCTTGACTTGCTGTTTTGAATTTTTCTTTGCTTTTTGGGTTCCTGGATTATAATTTTAGTAAAGGGTCAGTCAAAGGATCAGATTCCATTCCGGGTGTTTTAGATTGATGATATCATGAAGTGATAATCAGAAGAAGTAACGCGTGGAGACTACGGCGTGTGGGGTAGGAATTTCTAAGTATATTTTGACACACTTTTCTGATCCCACCAAAAATATGTGATTTCTTAATTACTTGGTTTTTAATTATCATAAGAAACACACACACACAAACTTAAAAAAGGGTTTACAATTTATTTCAAAAAAACAAATCAATACTTGTTGAATTATTTCCTGTAAATGTTGAACAAAACTACGTTTCGAATGGTCCATACGGAGAGTTTAATTTTAAGTCATATTTCGAGCATATTAGCTGATATTTTACCGATAATATGTGTGTTATATCGTCTCCGAAGGCTGCAATTGAGGCTGGCTTATCGGCACAGATGTTTAATTTGACGTATAAAAAATAGTCGAAAGGCGTCAAATTGCACGCTCAAGCCGACTAATTCACCGGTCCAAAACGAAGGATAAATTGCTCATCGAAGTCATCTCTTAATTGGTCAATCGATTCGTGTGCTGTGTAGCATGTTGCACTCTTTTGCTGGACCCACATATTGACTCGGCTCACGAACTTGGACAAAAAAAAAGTCCAGAATTTTGTTTTGAATTTCAAAATTAGGCGCCATTCCCTTGGATCTTTTTGGTAAGGAAAAGGCAAAGAATACAGCGCTGTGACTTAAGAAATTACCTCATTGAAAGTTCTTCGAAATAAGGCACGCTAGTATTTACGCCAAAGCAATGATCTAAATGGAGTCGCGTACTTCTTAACCCCGACCCTAGATTTCAAGGTTTTTTATAAAACAACAATTCTCAACCGACGACAATGAGAGGGGTATGAATTTCCAAGCAAAGGCATTACATTGGAAATATACACAGACGGGTAATGGGATGTATGCCGGTGTCTATGCTCTGTCCCTAAAAATTAGCCAATCCTTCAGACTACCGAACCACTGTAGTATATTCCAAGCTAAACTAACAGCAATTTATGAGGCCGCCGATTGGCTGTCTGTGATATCGATGAATAATAAAGACGTCGTCATCTACACCGATAGCCAAGCAGCATACCCTGAGTGATCTATGTACTTGTTTCTTTTCACCACTCAACAGCGTACGCAGACGATCTAATCGCGTACAGATCAGGTCCAACGATCGACGTCATTGTTACTCTTCTGCAACGCGATTTCGAAAAAAATCAGCAGTATTGTGATGACTGGAAGTTGAAAATCAACTTCCAGAACTCAGAATCTACGAGTATATTGTTCAGAACGCCTGTGTCTAGGGCCTCTCGGGACACCACTAAAAATTGGCGCAGGTTCTCTATCTTTGGGCCGGACGGGCGTCCACTGGCGAGAAAAAGTGTAGTCAGATACCTTGGGATCGTCATAGATTAGTATCTGTATTTTGACAAATACATATGTAGGTGCTGCTCCGGAGCGCTTTCGCTCTGACAAGATGGCTGTTTCATAGCAGTCAACTTGATTCCAAAGTGTAGGTAATCTGCTACATGGCCTTTATCAGGCCTATGGTTGCCTATGTATGTCCCGTCTGGTTCAATGTGAGAGCCAGCTTAATGGAAAGGATTAGGGTGTTTGAGAGACAATGTCTCAAGACTCGTCTCGGGCTACATAGGACACCCGAATCTGAGTACACGAAATTTTACCCGAACGAGGTCCTATACAATAGGGCTAGGATTGTACGGGTGGATAACTTTCTGATCAAACTGATTCGGAGCCACGTTGCAAGAGCAATGACTTCGGTCAATAATCTGATCTCCGGGGCAATGAGATCAGATCCCAATGAATTATGCCAGGAGAGAGTGCGTCTTAACGGCTTTGTCCCGCCAGAAGCATTCCTATACTTAGATAGATGTGGGCTGATCCAGGGTAGATTGGCGGTACCGCGATTCCTCTACGGACCCGATGTCGCACTCTGTGAGCTCCAGCGCCTCAGGTTCTGTAGATCGGTCTCACGCCGGGATCGAAGAGACGTAGTCCGCCAGCATCAACGCTTTTGGTGGCTGGAGAGAACCCCGGCAACAGACACCTTGATAGGGGCAGTCTCTTCAAGGAAAGGCCTGCCTAACACCAATGGCAGGCTTACATAGGCTAGGCTAGAGTAAGGTAGGGTAGGGTAGGTTAGGGTAGGTTAGGGTAGGATAGGGCAAAAACAAAAACATTTTTCTTAGCTTAAGTTAGCTATAATAATATTAATGTTAAAAGTTAATTTTCGAAAGACAAATGTTTTAATTGTGCTGTTTGTTTTAGAGTGTCCGCCTAGGGCCAGTAAGATAGTTACATTTGTTAAGATAGTTAAGCCGGTTTTAAGCATTTTTGACTAGGGTAAGGTAGATATAAGATAATATGAAATAAAAATGAATTTAAAACTAAAAAAAAAAAAAATTGCCAAGCTCAATCAACAATAATAAGATCAAAACTGGTCAGGCACTGCCACATATCTCTAAATTAGATAGGCAGGTTAGATACACCAGGTAACTGTGAAGTAGACGAACTAACCAAAATAGGCAACACACTGGAGCTCCCGACTGTTAAAGAGGAAATCTACCCACCAAAAATTGAGGCAGAAAGTGCTACAATGTCCCAAGGGTAGCAAAAACTTTTGATCGTTCGTGGAAAACGTAAAGAATTCAGCCTCGTCTTCAATTCCCACACTCATTTACAATGACATTCCAGCTGTCAGCTCTTTAGACAAGGCCAATCTGCTTGCTGCGCTTTTCGCGTATAGCTCAACGCTGCCAGAATCCGCCTGTACTTGAGAGCGTTGATTTCACCAGGGGACAAATCCATTTTCGCACGTGTTCTTCTACGCTGGCAAAACCTCTGCGTAAGCTTTTCCATCTGTCCTACTCTTCGGGTCTCTTTCCGAGTAGATGGAAAACAGCACTTGTCCAGCCCGTCCCTAAAAAGGGCAAATCTTCGTCCCCCTCCTCCTACCGACCCATAGCACTAACGTCCAAGGTCATGGAAACGCTGATAAACCGTCAGCTTATGAAATATCTTGAATCGCGGAAGTTTCTTAATGACCGGCAATACGGTTTTCGCAGCAACAGGTTCACTGGTGATTTGATGGTATATCTCACCGAAAAGTGGAACCAATCTTTGCACAATTTAGGTGAAAGCAAGATCGTTGCGCTTAATATTTCAAAAGCATTTGACAGAGTTTGGCATCAGGCTCTTTTGTCGAAAATGCGTGCTTATGGCATCGATAAATCTCTGTTTCTCTGGATTAGAAATTACCTTTCAAACCGTTCAATTCAAGTTGTTTTGATTGGGTTCAAGTCTGATATTCACCAAATAAATGCTGGTGTCTCCCAAGGCTCTGTTTTGTCTCCGACTCTCTTTCTCATTTTTATAACTGATCTCTTGTCTGTTACTTCTAATCCAATCCACTCCTTCGCTGCTGACAGTACTCTCAGCTTTTCATATTCGTTCCAGGACTCACGTCCCTGCTCTTCGGCCATAGAACTGGAACGGCAGCGTATGTTAAGCACATTTAATTCCGATCTTGACAGCATAATCTTCTTCTTCTTCTTCTTCTTTTCCTTTTTCCGGCGTTGTTATGGTCAGAAGTGTAGGACCATAACCTTCCCACTTAACTGCATTCCTACTGGTCCGCTTGTGGGGTCCGCCGGTTTGACCTCAGAAAGTAGCAGCAGGCTTCCCGGTTTGGGATTACTTCATCGCTGAGGCCAATCAAATGCTGCCGTTTTTTTTTTTTTTTTTTTGTGACACGGGCATGCTCCAGATTTTTTTGTTTGATCTTACTCTTACAACACCGGTGATCTCCAGTCGTGTCAGCCCACTGATTTGCATGTATACTTGTGGGGCAGTTTAATGGTGGTATATGTGTCCCTAGGCTCACCTTGGTGTTTTCAAAATTGCCTAGATGTGATTTTTGTTTACCTTTGTTTTAGTCGCCTTTTACGACAAGCGAGAGGTATCGCTGCAGGGATATTCTTAACCCGTCCCTGCACGGAACCTTGACAGCATAATCGATTGGGGTAAAAATAATAGAGTGGAATTCAATGCTTCTTAAACTCAATGCTGTCTACTGTCGTTAAAGCAAACCCGTAATAATCAGCCATTATCCATGAACGGTGCTTGTGTCGACGAAACCGAAAAACTTTCCATCCTCGGCATGTGTATCAATACCAAACTTAATTGGAATGATCACAAATTTGAAGTCGCCAAAAACACCGCAAAATGTCTAGATTTCCTTAAACGATGCAAGAAATATTTCACCCCCTCCGATTTGGCTTCAATTTATAAGGCGTACATCTGCCGCAAGCTTGAGTATAACGCTCATATCTGGTCTAGTGCCCCTAAGACCTCACTGCACCTACTAGATAGAATACAACAGCGAGCGATAAAACTTATAGGAGACAGTAATATCGTAGTAATAATATCAGTAATAATATATGTATATAAAAAAGCAAAGTCAATTGACTCGCTCGAACACCGACGTAATGTGTCTTCCTTGTCACTGTTTTATCGCTATTTTAACAACCGTTGCTCAAATGAGTTAGCTAATTGCATTCCTCACCTCCATTCATTTACCCGCAATACTCGTCTTGCCAGTAATGCTCATCAATTCACCCTTAAGCTTGCCTTCGGACGTACAGGTAAGTTCAGAGATTCGTTTTTCAGCTGAACAACACGATTATGGAATGCTCTTCCCAGCCCAATATTTCCTACTCACTACAATCCACAGACATCTAGGACCAATGTGCACAATGTACCTCCTCTACGTTTCTCCCTCTATATCTTCGGCCCGTGCTCTGTCTTGATTCCGGGCACTTAAAGGTAGTCATAACCCCTTTAGCGCGCGCAAATTATAAAAAAACAAGAAAATGAAAATGCAAAATAAAAAGTTCCGACACAAGCACTGCAACAGATAAATGACAGATGGCGTGACCTAGAAACATGCAACTGTGCGAGACAAACCTGGTCCAGGTATTGTCAACGCAAAACCGCAAACTTGCTAAAAGTACGCAGGTAGTATACATATAAGCAGATTAATCGGAATCCTAACAGAACATTGCGCTACGGGAAAACATGCCGCAAGATTAGGACTGCCATATAACGACTATTGCAGTAGGTGTCATGATGAGGAAGAGGAAGAATCTCCATCTCATCTCCTATGCAGTTGCTCCGCCCCAACCTTCGCAAGAAGACGATTTCTGAGAGAATTCTCTTTTAATGAAGAAACAGATCTATCCGAAACGGAGATCAACAAACTATTGAATTTTATTCAACACTCAAAATGGTTCCAAGAGTAGTGATGACCAAGCCAACTCCTAACAATTCGGTAAATGTTTGAAGTGTTTGACATGAATCTCTATCGGGCATTCTTTATCTTCAAACTCTTGTGGCTATCCAAGAATGTACCATCTACGCTCTCTCTTGTAAAACGATATGAATTAATTTCATACCATGACTATAGTAATTATTTCCATTGCAAATCAAAGTAGGTATTTTTCATATAGGTCAATTGGAATTAAACAACTTAAAGGTGCTTTAATACCTCACTCAAGGAGTGAAAACATATCCCACTAAAACATCTCTATAGAGACTCGTATCGTATCTAATCTTTATTAAAGATTTCCCAAGTCTTAATGAATCAACATGAGTAATCTATTTTCCAGCGCATATCGCGCTCCCTAAAGTACCCCAAACAAGCTAACTAATCAATTGTAGCCATTATTCTAGCTTCTATGGTACTTCTGATTTTTAACAAATTAGTGATCAAATTAATGATTACTTTAAACAATTTCCAGAAACAAAACCACTAAAGTGCTTATCTAAGCACCTTGTCGTTAAGCCACTCCATGTGACTGAAGATTTTATCACAATTATCTACGCGCCAATTAAAGATAAATAGAATGAAAATAATCATTTAACTCACACCGACATCAGACAGGTTATCCGGGATAGAAAGGTGGGAGGCACACTTCTTTGTGACAATGGAGGCGGGAAAGCACTATGAACGATTAGAGATTCCAAAACACGTGTGAAACGTCGAACGCGTGATAAACGTGAATTTAATCGCTCTAATTGGGTGCTAATTGATATACGGGATGATTGTGTTGTTAGGAGGGACACTAAGGCTTTTGGTTTTTAGAAAATTGAAACTCAAGTGTGCTTAAGTGCTCCCTGCCTGGTGGCTTATTAGTTATTGTTTATTTGTGTAAATGGCATATTGTAAGAATTTAGATACGGAATGTGGTATGCAGGAATTCCTCTGAACGCCTTGAACGTGATAAGGTAAGTGTACTTTACCTATGCAAATATGTGAGTCCACGGGCTTACCTAGTAAAGTGGATGAGCAACAATTCCAAATTTGATGTTAAAGATGTCGTACTGATGGCTAAATATAATATAATACATAACTCACAACTGGGGCTCTGGTTTATTTTGGTAAAGTAAGCAAGCAAGGGGCAACCAAAGGACGAGAAAAGCAATTTAGGGATAGTAGGGTTTTCATCCCGTCTATTGATCAATAATTTCGTTCGCATTAAAAAAACAACAGAAACCCAAAAAGATTTAAACGAAGTCATACAAAACCGATGTTGTTTCGGAAAGAAGCAAAGGTCACTGAACAGACGATTTCGCAGGCTTTTGATGAGCATGTTATAGCGATATTGTCTAAATTAACAAACGCTAATTTTTAGGGAGAGCTATTTTTTCAGATAAAAAACATTAATCGATCCCCACAATGGCTTCAACAAGTAAAAATAAAAATCATTTTAACTATTGGATTCCCCTTCAATGTCTTCTTGATAGCGGAGGTGATGATATTATGTTGCCAAAGAAGACAACACAATCTTGTAGTGTGTCAAATTACTCCTAAAACTAGTCTCAATTAGCAAAAAATCATGTGCGAGAGCATAAACTCTTATAAATTAGTATTGAATTATCAGAGATCCGAAAATTATCGATATTTCACCCATGCCATGAGAAGTGAAGAAGCTCTCAAAGTTGTATTGTTTGACAAGGTGAATGAAATACCACCTCATTCAAAAAACGAACCATCTAGAGTCGGAGTTAAGAAGAAAGACATTAAATTAATAACAAAATCTTATGGAAAATATTGGGGAATGGTTTTAAAATGATCATCATTCCGTCTTTCATATACAAATTAACTCGAGCCTTCATCGTGAACAAGAGAATGACGATGTCGTAACTCTTAAACAGAAATGCGCGTTCTGTCATGGGAGTAATATGTTGACTGACGTTTCGTGTTATTATTGACATTCTCTACATCGTAGAGTGCTGGTCAACAATATCAACAACAATATGAAAACTGTCAACATTTTTTCCGTTGACTATGAGCGAATCCAGGTCACATGTGGTAATGAGACTATAAGGTATCGCATTTAGAACTTTGAATTTCGGAGCCTCGTTCACAATTCCTCGTCAAACCCGCCTGCCATGAGTGTGTTTCTTCCATATTTCGCTGTACTGTTCCATATCTTCTAGGCCCATCCTTATGTTGTCCTTCCATCTACTTCACGGCTTTCCTGGCGTTCCTCTTCCCTCGGGTTTCCCAGTCTTATTCTTTTGGTTATTCGTTCACATTCGTTCTATGTGTCCTGCCCAGTTTAGGCTTCGCAACTTTACTACTATGACCGCGAAGAAGCATGCGTTGTCTACCTATATATGCAGCCTTTTATTTCGACCTTTATGTCGTTTTTTGGTAGTCAATACGGTACTCAGATATTTGAACGCCAACTTCCTCAAAGCTCCTATTAAGTACAATTTTGTGCGAGATTTCGATCGATCCTAGCCGGTCAGTGAACATTTTGTGTGACTTTTAGCTAACTCTTCACTATCTCCCAGCAGATCCAATACGTCAGTGTAGGCTAGAGCGGATGTTATTGTATTTCATTAAAACTTATTAAGTAAGTTAGTGGACCGTTTCGTAAAATTTACATTTATTTTCTAGAAGCCGTTGCATACTGAAAATCCGGTCACACGTCGAGCAGTTCCTAGTGGAGCCATTATCAGTAGTGTTCGATAACTTCTTTGGCGTGTTATGTTAGTCTTTTAAAGAGACTATCCGACGACAGCTTGTAACAACTTTATAGCAGAGATATTGCTCTGTAATATAATGTAAGTGATCGGTCACGCTTTTTGCATACTTGAATACGGGAAAGGAGCGGAGTTTTTCATTCGTTGGGAATAACTTCATTGTTCCATGCAGTTGTGATGAGTCCATGTAACTTCTCTATTAGTACCTCTCCTGCAAATTTTATTAATTCCGGTGATATGAATTGCTTCCTTTATTTCCCCACACCGTTATTCCCGTTGTTTGGATATACGAAAAAAAAAAACGTCTTATTATCTCAAGGGGTTTTTTGTTTAAACAGACTACTCGAAGGTCACATTTCATTTTATAACCTTTTGCTATGTACAGCACTTTTAATATTTTGTGTGTATAACGATGTAAATGATTATCCAATAAGAGGTGTTATTTAAAATGTTGCGTATTTCTTGAACTGTCAATATTGAACAACATTACATTGAGTTTTGATAAAGTAAAAACTAGGAAGTTATGAAATATTAACAGATACGCACTTGAACGATTGACCGAAAAAAATACTATTATACAATACCGGTGGAGCATACACATATTCGTCTATGATACTGGTGTAACCGTTTCAGTAAGTGAATTGTGTTACCAAACAAAATTGGCTGACTATGTTTGCTGGTGATCGAATGACTCTATTGCGATTTCTTGAAACACAATTTAATCCATATATTAAATCATAAAAAAACCTATTTTTTTTGGCTCTTTTTAAAGATATGCCACTGTTCCACCAATGGATTTTGCACTAAATTTGTTATTATAGCTCCTGAGGAACTAGGGGCGAAGCTTCTCTTAATTATTCATGTTGTGTGTGTTTCCTTATGTAACGAAGATGAAAAGGACCTACTTCTTCTTCTTTTCCTTTTTCCGGCGTTGTTATGGTCAGAAGTGTAGGACCATAACCTTCCCACTTAACTGCATTCCTACTGGTCCGCTTGTGGGGTCCGCCGGTTTTTACCCAGATATTTTACTAAATTCTGAAATTATACGTTAGCATCATTCACCCAAAAACTGGAAGAGTGACTAAGATCGCCCATATATTGTGGAGAATTTCCAAAATCCTGATAATTCTGGAAAATCTCAATTTACAGATTGTCAGAACGGAACCCTGTGGTGCTCCTGAATCACTTCACTTAACTAGTGAAACCACTATTTATAGGTACTTCAAAATTTGTATCAGACTGAAAACTAAGGACTATATTGCATAGATAAATAGGAGTTGTAGGTTGATCATTTTGGTGTCGGTCGATTTTTCTATTAATGGGCTCCTTTTCACATGGTTACAATTTATGAGTGCTATGAAAACGTCTGAACTTAAATTGTACATCTGGAAGGGTTAATCAATAAATTTCATGACTTTTTCCTTAATAATTGCTTCATAGATTTAAGTTAAGTAGTGTAGCCGACATATTGGTCGGTCTAATTGGTTAAAACAAATATACTACGAGGATTTTGTACCTCGATGTGCCATTGGCATCAGAACTAATGTCTGGAAGAAGTTTTTAGTTACAATTGTACCCCCATGTATAGGTCACCTTTTTTTTCATAGGTATAGGTGAAAATTGTGTTTTTTTATTAACACGAAGGGAAGCGCAGATCTCGCTTTCTATCCTAACGTCTGAGACATTATCGTCCTCGCTAATCGGTTTGTCCCTTAACTGCTTAGAAGTATTTTTTAGACTGACGAAAGCGTTAGTTTCATTATTATCTCCTTCGTTTAGGGGTCTATAATCAAGGCATTTAATTATCATAAAGATGAAAACTCTACAGTCGACAATGTAGATGGTTGTTATTTCTTTCATTCACCTCCAAAGTCCAAGTAACCTGAAAATAGTATACATTTGGATTCTGATAATATGGAAGGAGTGCGGGCGTTTGTAACTGTGATGATTGAAATTTCTAGACGCAAATTCTTTCGCGATGCCTTTCAGTGAGACCTCCTCGTGTTATGTTGCATTCATAAAAAAAGGGGCGAAAAGAAGGGTGTTCGACTGATAGGCATGGTGCGTTTCCTTTAAGCAAGCTTCTGGCGACTGACCAGGCGATACCCTGCAGCGGGTGGAGATTAATCTGAAAAACATCAGAGCACCTGGGAAAATAAATAAGACGTTAGACACAGGTTTATCTTCTTCTTCTTAGATGGCGCTGTGGTCTGTTGTGAACTTGGGCCTCAACTAACAAGCGTCTCCAGCTGGCATGATATGATATTTAGCCAATTGTTTCCAGTGCCACACTCCCAGTTGGTTATGGTCCACTTCCACATGTGTGCGCCACCTTAGATTCGGTCGTTCTCTGCTGCACTCGGGCCGGATCTGTGTTGTCTATTTGCCATACATGGCCTAGCCGTCTTAGATACGTCGCACTAGGCTGATGTGCTGTACGGCCCGTACAGTTCGTTGTACCTCTCCTCCACTTTACATTTGAACAAACGGGACCATAGATTGAACGCAGAATTTTCATTTCGAAGCGGCCAAGGGCATCCTCATCCGTGTACGTTAAAGTCCAGCCCTCTTCGCCGTAAAGGAGGACCGAGATGATCAGTGGTTTATATAGCATGGTGCTACCTGGTTTTCGAGAGCTTGCTCTATTTCTCAATTGCCTCTTAAGCCCAAAGAAGCCAATGATCGATGGAAAAGTGGTTCAAGTCCTAACTGAAACGACTTCAAGTGCCGCATGTACTGTGTGTGGAGCAAAACCAAAGGAAATGAATGACTTAATGAAAGTGAAATCTAAACCCGAAAATGAAACTGCATACCAATACGGCCTTTCTACCTTACACGCTTGGATTAGGTGCATATATGTTCAAGAACGTTTTTGAGCTGAGCTAGGTTTACATGTGGATAAACCTCGACAAGGCACTGGCAAGAGTAGATGAAGAACTTTATGTTATTCTGCAAACGCTTTCATCCGGAATGTGTGTCAGTGCCCAACAATTTGGCGAATATGGCTTTAATACTGCTCAACTTTATGTAGAAAAATATAGCTGGTACTTTATGCCATCTTCGGTACATAAAATATTAATGCATGGTGAATCCATCATTAACCATTTCATGGCATTGCCTATTGGTCAGCTATCAGAAGTTGCCCAGGAGGCGCGTAATAAAGATTACAAAAAAAATGAGATAGACGCATTCCAGAAACTGTTCAAGAGTAGCAACAAACGAGGATGTATTTCATCGCCTATTATTGACATCAGATCTCCTTATGTCAAGCTGACGAAGCAAGAAAAATCTGCATCCAAATAGCTTTGTGAAGAAGCTATACAACTTCTGGAAAACCAATAATTCCATTTTTTTTTCATTTTTGTTTTTTGTAACTTACAAAAGCAGATTTTTTATAGTGCGGCGGTTGGCAAGAGTACGTCCGCGTTTGATCTCATCGCTGGTCACTAGTGCACCAAGGTAAACGCAGTTCTTGATCACTTCGAATTTGTAGCCGGTAATTGTGACGTTCTTTTTTGGATGACAGCAAATATTTGGTTTTACCCTCGGCTACCGAATGACCCATTTTGGCTTGCTGCAATCTACTTCAATGGTTTTGAACGCTTCATTGACATTTCGCTGTGTTTGCCCAATTGTGCAGATTGTGCAAATTGTGCAAACTTGAAATAGATCGTACCTCTTGTGTTGTGAGGAGTCTCGTATGATCTTTCCAAGCACGATGTTGAAAAAAAAAGTTTAATGACAGTGCGTCACCTTGTCTAAATCCTTTTTTTAACATCAAAGGTCTCGGTTAATTAACATCCGACCTTAATGGAGTAGCGAGAATTGTCCACTGTCATTTTGCATAATCCGATGAGTTTGGCAGGGATGCTAAAACTAGACATGGCTCGGTATAGCTCGTCCCTGTGCACACTATGATATGCGGCTTTAAAATCGACAAAAAGATGATGTGTGTCGATTTGGAATTCTTGAGTTTTTTACGAAATCTACCCCATTGTGACAATTTGGTCTATTGTAGATTTATCTAGCCTCACTGACCAGTTGATCAGATTATCCACAAAGGCTTACAGTCGTTCACATACTACCGCATAGATCATCTTGTATGCGATGTTAAGGAGACTTATTCCTTTATATTGTAGTTGGCGCAGATATATGGGTCCCCTTTCTTATGGCAAATGATCTTGAGATTCCATTCGTCGGGCATGCCTTCCTCCGACCATATTTTACAGATGAGCTGGTGCATGCAGCTTACCAACTTATCTCTACCTGCTTTAAGTAGCTCAGTAGTCTGCGCCCGCGTTGCTAGTTTTAAGCTTCGAAATAACAAGCTTTATTTCATCTAGGTCAGATAGACGGAATTCTCTTGCGTCTTCGTCAGTTGCGAATGGATCATTCTGCTTGACAGGAGTATCAGATCTATCATCGCCGTCATACAGTCCACACAAGTAATTCTCAGCATCGCATGTGACTTTATGGCCCTGGCATGTACGGTTTACTTTTTCGTGAAACTTGCGAGCGTTATTCCTGTGGTAGCATCTCTCCATCACCTCCATCTCACGCTTTTAGTGCTCTCTTTTTTCTCGTGTGTTCCTCTCTCCTTTTCTGCTCGTGGAGCTCACGAGCAGCTCTCGTCTGTCTATGTAGTATGGCTTTGTAAGCGGTTTGTTTTGCTACATGGGGTTGTTTGCATTGCTCATTAAACCAGAGGTTTCTAGCTGGCGGCGGCTTGAAACCCACCACATCAGAGGCAACATCTCTGATGTTCTGCGGATTATGACGGTGCCATCAGACTTTGCGAGAGATTGAGGGAAACTCGATCGGCGAAGATCCTAGCGGTCTCCTGCGATTCTAGCTTTCCGACGTCAAACTCTTGTTGTCTTGTTCGACTGGCTACAACAAGGTAGTGATCCCAGACGATGTTGGCTCCTTGGAAGGTTCGTACATCTGGGATGTTGGAGGAGTATCTGGAGTCGACCGTAACGTGATCAATCTGCTTGATGGTCGACTGATCTGACGATCGCCAGGTTCCTTTTTGGATGTTGAGATGTGGGAATCGTGTGCGTGCTACAAGGAGGTTACGTCCTGCTAGGAAGACAATTAGTCTGAGTCCGTTGTCGGATATGGTGTTATGTAGGCCATATTGTCATATGATTGGGCGTACGTTCGGTCCAGGAGATCATAGAAGTCATTTTAGAGTCGATCTTCTTTTTCTTCCTTAGGGACATGAAGGCATATAAGACTTATATTCCCGAGGTTGCCTTTGATGAGGATTGTTGTAAGTCACTCGCTTACATGTCGGAAGCTTAAGACTTTTTGTCGGAATCTTCCTCAAATAACAAATCCGCACCCGAATAGGCGTTGTTTATTTTCCTTGCACCAGAGTTTTTCCCAGTTGGTTTCCTGCACCTGGCGTGTTAAGGGACCGCACATTCCATGTGCAGACTCACAATTTGTGTTTTCGTTTATATGGGTCATTAACATTGTATCTGTCCGTACCCGAGGCTTGTTGTTGCTTCGTAACACACAGGCTTATAGGTTCAGGATTATTCTGTAGAAAATAACTTTGAATTTTATCAGGACGCGGCTAAATATAATTTTTATATGGCTGTGAGTTCCTTTTTCAGAACTTTGCTTGATGAGATCAAAAGCTTGTGGGGTATAAGATGTTTGATTTTAAGAAATTATCAGAGAAGTATGAGGTTTCTAGGAACTGTATTATCTTAGCGGATACATTTTCCCACGATGGATATGTCGACGTACAACATGCAAAACAAATCCAGGCAACCGCGCAAATACGAGAGTTGATATTTCCTTTTTTGTTAAACATCCATTACTTTCTCATACCCAAAATTGTTATTTTTGAATATCAAAGCCAACCGTGCGGAAATCTTTGACGTATTGGATACGGGGGTCAATGCCTCCACCAGGACTTCCAGAATCATATCAGACCTAGGATACATTTTAAAAAGCTATTACAAAGATGAGAACGTGGGCTCAGTCGTTTATAGATCAAACAATGTCTTTCTATAAACTAGAAAACAGTCCATCATTTGCTTATCTAAAGGACTTCAATGATGTATCATGATTCGGATGTTATTCCGCTTCTTAACAACGTGCGGCCAAGTTTACTTCTTCTATTCACACTCCAGACTATGTACTATACTCTCGTGTAACCTTGAACCCAAAACTGCTATTTTATTTATCCTTCATTGCATGGAAATACATTTCTCAGAATCCGATTACAATTGGCGACAATTGGATGCTTATGCTGTGGTTGAACGGCGCCTCCTCTTTCATCTTCGTACATATTCCATCAACAGGGAATTATTAATTTGATCACTTAAGAGTAACTTGTTACGGTTACAATGATACTACATTCCTCGACCGGTTGATGGTTAAATAATACCATATAGGTGTTGAAATATACGAGTAGGCGAGTCTGGTGGATGTTTTTTTCTGAAGATAACGAATGATGATGAGAAAATGCTTTTGAATGGCTTCCTCAATGATACAATGACCCTATGTAATGACTAGGGTGGTTTAAGCTTCAATTAGCGAGAAGGTCGTTGCAAGTACTTAAGGGCTTTTTGCCGTTGATACAATTGCTTTGACGTTTTCAAAATGTAATTAGGGAACCATATTCTCTAATTAAACAATTTATCACGTTTGATGATCGATTTGAGTGAGCGAAGTCCTTTCACAGCACATATCAAAGAGGCTTTTTATCTTGAGGCGGCTCCCAAACTATATTTTGATTGTTACCAACCAAGAATGACAGCTGATTACACCTAACCTGAGTCACAGTCATAATTCACTCACCATGATTGTGTTGAGTAAGATACTTGTCAGGTAATAAGCATAGTTGTAACGAATTGTCCACGTCTAGTGTCTTTTCCAAGCGCATGAATTGTTGTTCACTAAATCTGCAAATATCACAATCCTTCGGACAACTGTGCATAATATGTATATACCAAAAATCTGCAACTCCATAGCCGGACATCAACCGTCATCGAGCCATTTGAATGATATATGCCCTGTTATCGTACTATAACTTTTTGGTAAACTCTAAGGTATGGCGATAAACAAGTCCACACTCGTGTCTCTTTTTTTTTGTCAAACTTCCGCATAAAAATGTTGTTTTTATTGTTTTGTTTTTGCCATGCTACTTTGATCAAACGTGCGAAGAGCTTTTTTGGAAATGATTCTGATTCATTGACCCGATGTATCCGGTTGGTAGCTGATTTTGGTCGTGGATTTTATGGAGGTGAGGGAGTACGACTTTGGGACATGGGTACAATCAGCAATGAATTTTTCATTATAGTCGATGGGCGCCTATATTTGTTGGCGACTTGGGACTCTTGACTGTTGTAGCAGTCTTTTGTTGATATTTAAGGTTCACCCTATAATTCTGTTATATCAGAGAACGCTTAGTCGTCTGAAATAAATCAATATAAAGGCTTCAAAATATAAATAAAGGGTCAGTCTCATTTTACTCAGCAGTCTTTGATCGTGATTGACGTACATGCTATAACAACATCACAAAATTCCAGACATTTGGTTCTAAAACTTCAGTTCTGTGCCCCAAACTTATGAAACTGCTAATAAAAAAAATCGTTCCTCATGTTTCCTCATATTGGGTTTTTTTTTTTTTTTTTGGAGGCTTCTACTATCTGTTGGAGCACTCAGACACAAACACCGTTCCATTGTACTACCAGGCAGACACCTTGTCTTTATTGTATTTTTCCCGTTATCCGGAGAAAAGTGAGAAGGGGCTTCAGTGATGTAGAGCTAAGAGATTCGGCACCCACCACGTCGGCCCCAAGGGTGCGCCACCGTGCGCGAGCGAGGGCGGGACAGTCGCAGAGAGAGTGTTCTGCTGTGTCATCCTCCTCGCAACATGCAGCACAGGTAGGCGTCTCACTGATGCCAAGCACGTAGAGATGCTTGGCAAAAGTGTAATGGCCCGTAATGACGTCCCGTAAGCCTTCTGCAATCATTTGTCCTTAAGGACAAGAAAAATGTTGCGGACTTCTTGCAGACATCAGGGCGTACGCGCTTAATCATCCTGCATCTTGGATATTCCCTCCATCTACGGCTGTGTGCATTAAAGACCCAGTCGTTGATGTCAGATTTGACCGTTGAAGCAGGTAGACCTAAGGCGGGTTCAGGTCCTGAGAAACTGTCCTCTGAGCCCTTTCTAGCGAGTTCATCGGAGATCTCGTTTCCTGCGATTCCAGAGTGACCTGTAACCCATACAAGCCTAAGTGAATTTAGGTCTTGAGTTCATGCACTAATTTGGAATTGGATAGAGGGTTGGACACAGCTTTGCGTGCAGCTTGGCTGTCACTGCAGACGCATATGCTTTTCCCCCTCCACCTGTGCTTCACAACATAGTACATAGCCATTAGGATTGCGTAATTCTCCGATTGAAAGACAGACGCATATTTTCCTAACCAGAAGTGCAGTCGAATGTTTCGCGTTCAAAGAAAACTCCAGCGCCGGATCCCTGCCTAGTCCTGGAGCCATGCAAATGTGACTGTGAAATTACAGCGCAGTAGAATGGCAGGTGTCATTGCGTTAGAAGGCATATCCATGAGACAGGGGTCGTAGGATATTTCCCCCTTTACGCACTAAACATTCACTCCAATGCGAGTTGTACCAAAGACCATTTCTCTTTAAGTAAGAAATGGGTTTCAATGCACACCCTCTGATATATATGTCAAGGGGTGGAAGATTCATCATAGCATCTTGGGCAGCTGCCGGTGTGCTGGCGAAAGCCCCCGTGCAGCTGAGACAGACCGCTCTTTGGAGTTTGGTGAGTGAAGCCATAGCGTGTTGTTACGATGAGATTATCTGTCTTATCATTGCCGTGACCTTTTCGGCGATAGGCCCCATGTTTTGCCAAAGGCACCTTTGCAAAGCTGACAGCGCTTTGATGGTTTTGGACTCAACATACTTTGACCAAAGAAGTTTGCTATCTAGGATGACTCCCAGGTACTTAGCTTCCTTAGATATCGGGATGGGAATGCCTTTTAGCACCAGCTGAGTAATGCCAGTATTTTTCCTACTTCTCGTCAAGAGAACGACATTATTCTTAAGACGATTAACCGACAGACCATTACTCGTGCACCAGTCTTCGATCATATCTAGCGCCGACTGCGCTTTGAGACAGACATTCGCTAAACATGAGCCGACAGAGAGAACAGCAACATCATCCGCATAGGCCTGGGCATAGATTCCAGAGGCATTGAGAGCATCAAGCAGAGAGTCGACCACCATGCACCATAACAGCGGAGACAAGACGCAACCTTGCGGGCAGCTCCTATTTACTCCAGACTTGGCACTTTGTTCGAAGCCGAACAATGGGCCGTAAGTAAGCAAGATTGTTGCATTTGGGGTGCGGATATTCCATATGAGGTTATCGAAACCCATCTATCGATATATCTAGAAAACTAAACAGTTTAGCTTTTGAAAGTTTCTTTCAAAAGCGAGGCTAATCAACGTATTTCGGTCCAAGGTATTCACTATACTCGTAGAGCCATGAATAATGACTTTTCCCTTCCGTGATTAATAGCATGAATTTGGAAGAGAGGTGGTTCCATCATGATGGCGGTACGCGGTATTTAGCAAAAGAAACAATGCAATAGGTGGCATAATTTAACCTAAAAGGTAGATGGCTACTTGGAAATAGATCGAGGCCAGAAGGAAACTGAAAGGTCAACCGCACCAACTCGGCTCACAAGAAGATAATAGTTCCAAGCTGCATATAACGACGCCGAGAAATCGGTCAAGCGCATGGCGCGAGAGGACAAACTGAACTTCTTCAAGGACCTGGCAAGCGTAGCATGAAAGGTGTTTATGCTGCCACGAGGGAGCTCTCAAGAGGTGGGATGGCTTCCGCTCCTGAGAGACAAAGACGGAAACACGCTCATATCAGATCAGCAACCACTTGATCTCTGGAGGGAATTCTTCGCAGTGTCACTTACAATTAATTGTAAGGCTTACATCCTATTCTCCCCTTCTGTGTGCAGAAATCTGCGAAGAACGATCCAGACGACGCCTCCAATGGTTCCTGAAATGAACTATTTAGAGCAGCTGCGTTACAAATGGCTCTGATCCTGCATACCATCATCGTAGAGGCTTGGGTTACTCGTCGTATCTCCGAGAGTTGGAAGGAGGGCGTCATCATTACCATCCAGAAGAAAGGCAACATGAGTGAGTCTAAAAATTGGAGAGGCATTACTCTTCTTAACCATTCAGAAACTGCATGAGGGTGGCATCATTGTTTCGAGGATCGCGCCAACCATCGAGGAACCCCTTCGATGTGAGTAGGCTGGATTTAGGCTTAATCGGTCTAGTGTTGACCACACAAGCACAATGAGAATGATTATTGAACAATCTGTTGAGTGGAACAGCCCGATCTTCCTTCTGTTCGTCGACTTCGAGAGAGCCTTCGACATGGTTTGCAGAGATGCCTTGGAAAACATTGGGATCCCAAACACTGTCATTTACCTATTATGCCAATTGTACCGTGAGGCGCCGCGCACGGTGCGTTTCAAGGGCAAAGAGAGCACAGCCTATATCAACACCAGAGAAGTGAAACAAGGGTGCGTTATATCTAACTTGCTTTTAATCGCTGACCCCGATTTTGTCCTTCAAACGGAAAGTGGTCTCTGACTGCGAAATTCCATGACTTAGATCTCTTAGATCTGTAAATTCGCCCCAAAGCCTTCTGCTTTGGCACCTGCTGACAAACTAACGACAAACGACAGATTGGAAGCCAATATTATTCGTATTATTGAGGTCGTACAAATGCTAGAAAAAGTGGTCGAAAACTGTGTCTCTCGGATAATATTCATCAAACCTAGGCATGGTGGGCATATGCCCGAAGTTGTTTTTGCAAATTAATTGCGGAATATATTCTCTCGATTGAACATAAACAAATGGCTATTTAAGAAAATTTGATGTGTTTTGCTCAAGGTCAAAATTACTGGCTTAAAAAAAACACACTTTGTCAAGTTTTTTCAACAATAGGTGTCATAAATAATTTTGGACTATTGATGAATTGTCGACATTCAGATGTAATTGCGCTAACTTTTTATAGGGCGTTAATTAATTTTAATGACTCGGAGTAGTTAGTGACCAACGGTCATTCGTCCAGTAAGGTCAATTGAAAATATTGACGTCGTCGCGTTGGTGAGAATGTGATTAAAAATCCGGTATATCAACTTCGAGACGACCGCAGTTATTTGATTAACATAAAATCAAACCAGGAAATGAGATGGCTTCTTACAAATTCTGAGTGAAGAGGCTTATTTTCATTTGGTTGAGTACGTAAACAAATAAGACTGTCCGAAAATCCTGGAAAAATAGTGAGAAAGCCGCACAATCGAACAGTGGTGCCATTGGGTCATATTTTTTTAGAAATGTGTGCCGAAAATTATTTTGACTAGGATTTTTGCTTGAAATTGCTTCTATGGACGCGGACGAAATTTAGTATTGCCACGAATCTTGTGACAATTTTCCAGGACGTGTAATTTCTCTAATTTTATAGAGTTTTTCTTTTTGAGCAATGTTGAAGGAAGTCCATGCTAAATTTACCAACGATTTGTGCAGTGAAAACAACTAACCAAATAATTGTTCGAAAGAATAATTATTGTTAGGCATAGTGGACGCAGATATTGTATTCCTTTGCCTGCGATCCTTACTTTAGATTAAAATATTTCTATTAAATTTAAATAAAAATCTTTGTTAATCGAAAATTACGCTTCTTGTTTGTGTTTGAAAGATTTTTATTTGATCAAATGCTTTATCTAAAGTAAGTCGCAAAAAATATGTCACTCAAAATATTGTCCATCGCTAGTCACTACTTTTACCGTTCTTTCTGTCAGTAAATGAATTATACGTCGGAAAAACATATTTTGAAGTTACTAGCATCTATTGTAAAATTCGTATAGCGACAGTTTTTTCGGGGCTCAAAGGTAGCAATTGCGGGATATACCTATTCCCCGTAAAGGTTACTTTCGGCTTGAGCAGAATGTTCGAATTATGAATATTTAGTTATATTTCATCGGCAGCAGTTGAAGCAGCAGTTCACAATTGAAAAAACGCCTTTTAACGTCCCTCGGCTTCAAACCGCACGCTACCCAGTGTCCTTCCCTAATGCTTTATCAATCCTAATTCTTTTAAAGGTTGCGAAATTTTTGTGTCATCTTGCAAGTTTAGGTAGCATGTGACATGAGTAAGAGACAGAAGTAATGCCTCCAATTCTTCTTCTTCAAACTTTTTTGGTTAGCCAGAGTTTATCTTCAACATGAAAATCATTGTTTCTGAAGCGTCAAAACCAATGTCAGCTTGACATTAGTTTTAAATTGCTTTTAGTTTTAAATTCAATTTCACTACATATTTCTTAGAACTATCCTACCCTAGATACGGGCAGTCTAAAGTAAACAGAGCAAATTAAGACATTAAAAGTGAATGAAGAATTAAGGCTAAGAAAAACGGGGTTTGACGTTATTTCATTCCTTAACGGATTTCAAGGTCGTGCTAAATGTGCACAACTGATATAATACGGCTCTCAAGTATCACTCTAACCCAGTGGTTTGGTGGTCTACTCGTATAACTCTGCGGGACATTGCAATGGTGATTTGTAACCAGTATTATCAAAAGCTCCCTTTTTTTTTTTTTTTTTTTTTTCTATTCTCAAACCACTTTACATTTATTATATTATATATTTTACATTTGTACATTTGGTTGTAATTGCACAATTTACACAGAGTTGTGACTTAAGTCTTACATCTGAATAATGATATATTATGGATCTCAAGAGTTATGATGAAGCGAAATCTTTTACCGAGAGGAAAATGGTTAGAAAAACCTCTCATCTGCCAAAAAAAAAAAATATATATATATATATATATAATATATATATATATATATATATGTATATTTGTTGACAATTATTTAGAAACAATTATTAAGAAATAATAACAAAAAAGAATAATAATATTTATACAGACATACGAATAAGTAAATAATAACTAAAAAATAATAAAAAATAAAAAACGTGTAATAATCAAATAATACTAAATAATAAATAAGGAAAATAAATAAGTAGGTAATAAATAAATAAATATAAAACAATTAAGTGTATAAAATATGTGTAATAAATAAAATAAATAATAAATAAATAAATAAATAGATAAATAAATAAATAAATAAAATAATAAAAAGCTCCCTTAATATCGAGGAAAGCGCAAATTGTGATCTCCTTGCGTCTCCAATACGTTCTCAGTAGATCGATCTTTGCGGCATGCGTATTGATTTGGATGTAGTGGAATTCGATTCGCTATATATACCTCTAATATTAAGCTCTATCAGTTTTTCCAATATATTCAGTAGGGCGATTTAGGTTTTCCAATCTTGTGGATGAAGACGTAGTTGACATCTTCCATAGTTGAAGGATGTATCTTTAGTTAAAACAAGAACCAAAGAGAGCTATCAGTGGTGCTAGGCTGATGACTAGGCCATTCTGGAGAATAGCAAGAAACACACCATCTTTATCTGGAGATTTGTAGGGTTTAAATTATCGGAGCCGAAGAGTCTGCCAAAGAGTCTACCTGTTCTACTATCGATGTAATTTGTGACGATCATTGAAGCTTCAAGAAGTATTTGCTAGAAAATGTACCTTAAGCACGGTCTCTAGGGTTTCTCTGCGATTGACAGTGAAAGTAGTGTCTGATTTGCGAAGCAGCCCGAATCCATTTGTATGCTCCCTATTCAATAAGCATAGGATCAGAGTCGGGCCACAAAGATCTCAGCTGTTTCCTCAGAGTTTCAAGCTGTGCCTTCCACTAAGGTTCAGAGCTGTTTTTGAAAGAGGAAATGTTGCTTCATTTAGTTGATAAGCCGCTTGTTCAATGTCATCGATAGATGCAATGGATTTAAGAAGCACGTCTTCTGTGGCGGCATTGAGTGGGCTTGATTAAAGTCTTGTAGTAGATTATTTTATCTCTGAAATAAGATGACTGACATGAAACCACCTTTCAGACCGAAAACGAAATGGGTCTTGGCCAGAGCCAATTTTTTTTATTTTGTTTGTCAAAATATTGATATAGGTCTAACTAGATCCTCTAGATCCTCTTACACTTTGCTTCGCCAGGGGATGCCCGTCCGGTCCAAAAACTGAGAACCTGCGGTAATTTTTTTGAGTGTCATAGAGGTCCTAGACAAAGGAGTTTTGAATAAAATAGATTTTGGTTTGTGGAAACTGTCACGCTGCAAAATAGTAACAAGTCAATCGTTGATCCTGAACTGCATGCAATTAAATCGTCCGTGTACGTTATAGTGTCGGGAAAAGAAACTATCAGATTGCTGCTAGGTAAATGCTGAAAAGGATCGGCGAGTTCACCGTGCCCTGGTGCAGTCCATTTTCTATTTAAATGCAGGATTTGTTGCTAAGTTTTTCATAAAAAAAAAATCTTAGCTTTAATTGTTTGATTTTCCTTTAATCAATATAAGTTAATCATATGGCCGAAAGGCATAGTTTAAGTCGTTTTGTATACTTTATTGTCCGAGGTATTTCTAGTTAGTTAAGTTATTTTAAAAACTTTTTCTAGGACAAGATAGCTCTATGAAATAAAATTAAATTAAAAAAGTAAAACAAAAAAATGTTGGGGTAGAAGTCGCGTTGGCAATTTTCCCAACGAACTTTCTACCGGTTAACATATCGAAAAATCATATTGATTATCCGGAATGATATTATTATCTTCAAGCCATGACTTTATGAACCACCTCAGAGATATTGCTGATAATTGGAATAAGACTTATTGACAGGATTTTGCTGACTTGGAGAAGTCATTACCATTCTTGGGGATATTGTAGTATGCATTGTTCAGGTCCGCATGTCGTTTCTGATAGAGCATGCTTACAGCAAATATTTACAAAAATAATTTCGTGTGCTTCAGCTGTAGATTTCTTCATTTCTTCTTCTTTCTATTTCACAAATGCTCTTTCCCTAGCACGAAACTCAACGTTTAAAACTATGTAAAGAAAAAACGTTGTTCGGCAAGGTGAAGCTTGGCTAAGTGTCTTCTTGTAGATGCGTCACAATCTTGAATTACATGCATATAGTTTTCGCAATGTCAACCGTTGGAAAACAGTAAGAAATTATTTAAGGTCCCAATATAGCTTCGTATAATTTCCACAACAGTTGGAAAGCCCAATTTCTGGTATAACATTTTTTATTTTAGAAGTCGTAACTCTTATAGCGTCACAGTGTTAAAAGTTGAAACGTTTAATCAAATGAAGATTGATATATGAGTAATATATTAGGCGTCAGAGAGTTTGGTACTCATAGTATATACTGTGGATACTTACATATGTATGTATGTGCCGCTCAGAACGGAAGAGTTAAGCCCTGAAGCGAACTAAATGACACCGAAGCTTATCTTTCAATTTGCAATTTACCAATATTGTTTTATGACTTTATGTTACTCGTTTTTTTCATGTTTCACGGCTAATGATAGTGACCGACTTATTTTTTTTGCACACGATAAAAGCTTCACTCCTGAGCAGTCATATCAAACTAATCCGAATAATAAATATTAGCAATATCACGTGCGTCAGTGCTCAGAAATTTTAAGACAAAATTTATTATCTATAGACTGAAGTCCGTCAACCAAATGTCTGTGAGTTTTGAAAAGAAAATCCCATTTGTCCATCCCATCAATAACTTTGGACCTTCGGGCGATACAAAAGATTTCGGCCTGAAGCTCTTTTTTTCCATTACTTGAGGTGAAATTAATACATAGATACCAACGTGCAACGTGTGCCTCTAAAAATAGGAAATTGTCGTTGCTCCTCGATGGCTTCTTGTTTTTATGTCTATCGATAAAGGTTAATACTCTCTCTGGTGAATTAACATACACATGTCGGCTACGAAAATCTTCACGTGAGCAATCGTTCTTAACGGTAGTGTTCCTCCTTCTACATGTTTTATTTGAATATGCTTCAGACATGTATGGATTATAAATGGTTTTTCGTATTCTGCCTTAAACAGACAAATAGGCATGTTACGACCATCTAAGTCCATGTCTGGCTTTCAAAGCAAACGCACTCGTGCATCAAGAGTGTCATTATTTTAGTTCTGCCAACGAATTTCTCATAATTCCTTATGATCTACACCCGGTCTTTACAATTTTAAAAAGACATACCCTTATCATTTTTTTTTTTAAATAAAAATTTAAAATATGTTCCTTAATTAGCATACGAGCTCGTCATAGAGAGGGAAAGTTCCTAGATCATTGCGCCGTCTCTATTGACGCAACCATCAGAAACTAGTCTATCTGAAGTCTGCATATGAATCGAATGGAACAAGTATTCCGTACAGTCCATAACACTCACAACCAGTTTATATCGCGCGATGGCGGTGATATCTAAACATCTGACTCACATCACCAAAACCGCCATTGTGAGTTCATTCATAGATTTTCATTCCTGGCCCATTCGCATAATTTCCAAATCAATTTGTAACCCGCTGTCGTGAAACGGAAAGGCTCACACAGTATACGGCGAACATTACATTTTATAGCTTTTGTTGTCGTTTTCGCTTATTTTCTAGTTTTTAAACAGCAATCATAATTTTCGGGGTCATTTACTCCGACAACAAATCGCTTCCGAACTATCTGTCGACGCGACAGACATGCACGTAACATACCATATATGGGAGTGTTGATGTTTAGCGAATTAACAATTTCAAAATTTACACGACGTTATCTGTTTTCGTGCTAAAACGAAAGGTAAAGAGGCGTGTATGAGTGATTTCTACAGTGGGCTGAATCATCGGTCTGGTGGTAACAACAGAGATTTAAAGAACCGTGATATGCCATGAAATATGACATGCTCGCACAATGCTATGATCAAAAGAGCAGAAATTTGATGTTTCCTATCTCGTATTCGCCAGGAGACTTGTTGCTCGAAAACCTGTATCACGACTGGAATCGCATTTTCAGTCATCACTGGAAATAAGATCCACTTCACTAAGCAACGTCATTGCCACTTAACTAAGATCACATCTAGTCGGATTTCAGCTGATTCGATTTTTAGAAATATTTCTGATGTGAATTCCAGATAAAATTTAAATAGAGAGTAGGAGGTTACATATTCACAAAATTAATTTAGCACAATAAAAGTAGCAATTAACCGTCATGTGGCCTGTGCTCCTAATCACTTAGGAGTTGGAATTTATGTTTATATAATATGTGGCTACATGGCAATCCTAAGGAGTACTAATTAAAATACTACGAACATCATCAAGACCTTGGTCACTGAGTTCAATGCCGACAACTTGGCAAATAATGTTATCCCCAACCAAACAGTATACTGCCGCCGTTTATTTCGAGCTCCTATCGATCTTCAAATCATTGACGAAGAAAAAATCTGTTGGAACCCATTGAAGCCGTGGAGATTTACACCTCTCTATTTAAGAGTTTCCTGAATAATGCATATTATCCGGATCATTGGCAAATAGGGGTGGTGCAACTGCAAATATAATTCCTGATAATTAATCGGTTTTAGAGCGGGGCACGATACCACTTATGCTGCGTCTAAGCTCGTTTCCAATATCCAAAGGAATAAAACCAAAAATCAATGCATGGCCGCTTATTTTATTGATTGGAAAAAAACCCTTGACACCATAAAGGTATGGCTGCCTGGTAAAGGGTTCATTGCTAAAATCTGCAATGTAACTTCTTCCCAGGTATTTGACATTAAACTGGCTTCTAACAGCCAGTTATTCACTATATTCAAAAGTAATCTAGTAGATAGTGTGTAGTGGTGCAATGGTAATCATCATCGACTGTTGAGCGGAAGGTCTGTAGTTCAAGTCTAACCATAGCCATGAACAATTCCTATACGGGAAAAAAAAACTGCGCAACAAAACTACAAACAACAAATAAAACTACAAGCAACGCGACAAATTCAGTTGAATCTCTCGAATCCCAAGGCAATCACCCCCGGGGAGTAGTGAACGAACATCTTCGACACAAACCCTCTGCACCCCGTCCAGGGTGTGACAAACATCATTAGGACGTAACTCTTGAACCTGCACGAATTATAAAAAAAAAAATGCTCTCTTCGCTCGAAACCATTGCAAGTAAATTGCAGAGTAACTTCGACCCGATTTAGCGGTGTTGCCGCGACTGGAAATTACAAATAATTTTTTTTTTCAGATTGGAAACCATTGCGTTTTGAGCGCCCTTCTCTAGGGTCTCTAGGGACATTAGAAAAATCTGGAGAAAATTCCAAGTTATTGGATTGCACGAATAACCACTAGTATGCAAAAGTGTAGTTTGATATTTGTTCATCTGGTTGAATCAGTCTCCATATTTTAATAAAAATGTGGATGCCACTTTAACCCCGGCTAAAACCGCTTTTGCTCTTACGAAGAAGCTATTTTACAACAGTCTGCTCGGTGTAAGGGTGCATGCGATCTTCTATATGGCACTCATACGAGCTATGCTTACCTATGGTTGCCCAACGTAGTTCAACGTGGGAGCAAGCTAGATGGAAAGGATTTTTATGTTTGAGTGGTCTTTCTTCAGGGGATGTCTAAGTTTGTATCGAACCTCCAAATCGGGATGCAATAAGGTTTTATATATGTAGGTACACTATGACTTATTTAAAGAGAGTGGACGATTTGCTGCTGAAGTTAATTCAGGGCTACATTGAGACAGTGACTTCGTAAAAAAAGGTTAATTGCTGGTGTCCAATACTCCAATTCTCAGTACCATGAGAACGCACGCATTAACGGTTTCATCCCTCCGGTGGCATTCCTACATCTCGGTCGAATGAGTCTGATCCAAGGTGTGCAATTCCGCTAGCGACAGGCGACTAAATTGCAACGAAAACATCGCACAAACTCAAAGCATGGCGTAACGAACGTCAGTCTGTCATCGTACTCTTTTCACCCGAGATAACCAGTGGCCGGTAGTTCATTTCAAGGAAGATTAATGTATCCTCGAATTTTTTTGGATGGTTTCTTTTTATTCGCACCCAATGTAGCCGCAAAGTTGGTCTATCGTCATAATCCGATACGATTTATTTATACGGCTATTGTTAATGAAACTATTATCGCAACAAAGTAATATTTTCTAAATTATCAAACCTACCACAATTTCACTTTAAACGCCGCGCCGGGAAAAATGATTGAAAACTTGTTAAAAGAGGATTGTGGTTGATTCGAGCTCATCAGATTATTTGTAAATCTGATGTTAAACCAATTTACTGTTATTATCATAATTGTACAAGCTTAATGCAATTTCAGGGTCTATAATGCTCCCAGCCCTAGGTAGAAGAAATTTTCCTTTTGGATTTTCCCGCTACTCTTTTAAAGTTCCATTTAAGGTCTATGCTCCATTTTATGAACTTAAGGTTCAGGAATTGGAAATCCCCATCCGAAATCTGCCATTTGTCTAAGATTATCAAATTCTTCTAGATCAGTGCCACACATCGAACGAGCAGGTGATTCGTTATACTAGAATCCGCAAGATCCTTCGCTTATAATAACCCCTTTTATTAAGTTTTAGGCTTGCAATGCCCGTTGAGAAATATTGTGAGTGTGCGAATCTTATTTTTATCATGTTTTGTTTGCCCAAAAGAATTTCGGTCATTGGTATCTTGGCAGACCTTGATTGATGGTGTGATTCCCCATGCTACAGAATGGCTCATATCAAATGAAATATTTTTCCTACCTCTTCCTTAGCAGTTTTATTTCCCTCTAGACCAATATTTCCCGGTACCCAGTAACAGATGTGTTTGTTATTGGGTTGTTAATTATTAAGCTTTCAGTGGAAGTGACATACAAGCCTGATATCTTTCTATTACTTTTTCCTCTTCAAAGTTGCAGCGATTTCAGCTTATCCGGCTACCGGGATAGAAACTCCTGGTCCTGTTGACAATCGAGCATATCTCAGTCCTCATTTTAGTTTATAAACACAGTAGTCGCTGAGCTTATTGCCTGAAAGGCCCTGGCAATCGAAATTGGCATTAGAAAACATGATATGAATTTTGATATGAATTTCGAGTTGCTATACCTTTTATGAAGGAAAATGTATCACATTTGTAAGATTTTGTCAAATGTTTTCTTAGCCATACTTAGATGGTATTCCTAACCTGAACCCCAGGATTTTCACTTTTTATATAATTTTTTTCTGTTAAAATGTTTATTTTGAGCTTTAAGATTTTTTCATTAGTCTCATAAGATGATATCGGTAAAGTATTGAAGACTTTTGGGGCTTTTTCTTTAGCATATTCTGAATCGTTTCGGCCAGAACTTTGGTCGATAAGTTCTCGCACGTTTGCCGTTTATTTTCTGTGCGAGCTTTCGTTGCCTGCAGCTTATTCCGGTGGAACCGGTACTTAAGAAAAGAGAGAATCCTTAGCCGGCCAAATCAGGCGACCCTGTTGACCAGCATTAATTACTAGAACGAGTCATAAGGCGAGCCGGAAAAACTAACTTCAAAATCACTATTCGCTTGCTAGCTGTATATGCGGTTCTGATGTCTCGTTGGAACCGTTGGAACGTTGGGTTGGAGGTTGATTAATTTAAGGCGATCTGTATAAGGTGGTAAATTAAGGGGGAAGTCTCATGTGACCACTTCGAATAATTAATTTTTTTTCATATTTTGATAATAAAACCTATCGTAAATATGCTGTGAAAAATTCAGACGGAAAATCCTAATTTTAAATAAGTTACAACTCATAGATATGTGAAGTAGTGTATTTATAAATTTATGTCGTGAATATATAATCCTAGAAAAAATTTAGCAGTACACTTTTGATGCTCTGTGTGTCAACATCAAACACGATCGAAAAGGCTCAAGAAGCTTCACAAGATATCCAGGGCAAAAAGAAAGGAAAAAGAGTTTTCGAGGGAATCAATATACTGCTGAAAGCGATAGCGAGTTTGTGAGCACCTCAGCTGAAAAATTAAAAGACAAGAGTCATTTTGATGTACCGATTGACGAAGGATTCAGCTACAGCATTCTGTGTTTCTCGCTAGTGTTTACAGCTTTGCAATCAATTTTAAAGTGCAAGCTGTGCGATAGTGACGTTAATTTTTTGAAAAAATCACCGCGAGGAGAAGGATTCAAGGTGTGTGTAAAGTGTTCGTGCCAAGAATTTGACATCAATTCTTCTCCTATGGTCAAAAATGCTTACAAAATCAATAGACGTTTTGTGTTTATTATGCGACTACTCGAAGTCGAAATTTATTTTGTTCGCTAATGGACTTGTGTGATGGAATTAGTAAAAATGGATATTATGGTATGCTCGCCCAAATTTATATTGCTGTGATACTGTTTTAAAAAAAAGCCGTTTCAGAAGAAAAAAAATTAAATGTTGAAAACGGTTATGCTGAAGATAAAATCACGGTTTCTGGTGATGGATCATGGGCCAAGCGTGGTTTTACCTCACTGCTGGGTGTTGTTTCTTTGATAGAGAAATATTTTAATAAAATTAAAAAAAGAAGAAATTGAGAAAGAAATTGTCAAATCTAAAGTGTAAAAATGGGTTGGCAGGGAAGAGTCAGACGAGGTTTTGGAGTGGTATGAAAATCACATTGAGCATTGTGAGGCAAATCATGAAGGAAGTTCCGGTAAAATGTTTCAGCGGTCTGTCGTAAAGTAAAATATAGTTAATAAATTGGAAATGGTGACAGCAAAACATTTAAAAATTTACTGGATGCTGATCCTTACAATGGCAATCCTGTGGTAGAGAAAAAAGTGCGTCTTGCACGTCAAAAAAAGAATGTATAGACGAGTAAAAGAAGCTAAAAAAACACATAACCAGTAATTAAAAGCTAAAAAAGGCTTGAAAGAAGCTGAAAAAAAAGAAGGCCAAAAATAATCAAAAAGATGAAGCGGTAAAGTTGCTGTCACAAAATGTACATCGAAAAAAAAATATCATCCATCAGTGCTGTAACAAAGAAGTCGACTCTTGCATTGACCAATGCCATGATGGTTAAGGTAAGTACATACTATGGTTTGGCTATTTTGAGAAATCCAGATTCTCAAAAAGAAATGAAGAAAGCAGTGTGGGCTATATACTATCATTACATTTCAACCGATGGAAACCCCAAGCACTCGTACTGTTTAATTGCATGGTGCAAGTATTTACAACATACGTCAGAAAATACAGAGGAAATTTACACACATCCTCCAGCATTTGATGAAGAAACAGCAAGTTTTTTGAAGCCAATTTATGAAGAATTATCATCTGATGATCTGATACAAAGGTGCTTGGGAAAAAGCACTCAGAACAACAACGAGTCGTGTAATAGTTGCATCTGGAACTTGGTGCAAAACATCATTTTGTTGGAAAAAAGACTTTCATCATCCTTAAAATAATGGAGATTTTTGGTACGCAAATTGGCCGAAACGACTACTCGTATGCTGAGGAGTACGGTGAACGACGTCCGTGGCATCCAAAAAGGCAAGGGCTTCCCTCATGTCACAAAAACTGGCAGAAAATGATGCGTATGAAGCCACCGAAGGGTAATTGTATGGTCCATGAATAGCAGATTAGTGTAAGTATAAATTTTCCACGAAAATTCTGCTCTTGAAACTTTAAACGTATTTTTCTCGAAACAAAAACTATTCAACCGATTGCTTTGTAATTTATATATGTTCTTCTACTCATTAGCGTGGTTTGGTATTTTTGGTAAAAAATATTTTCTTATTTTTTTAAAACGATTTTTAACAAAAAAAAACAAGATTTTTTTCTACAGTCCGCCATTTTTTTTTTCAATGAAATTGATTATCCATTCGATTTTTTTATTTCAGACAACATGAACTGCCGCTATTACCATGACCAGTGACCTGCTTTTTTTTTGGTGTCTAATTTAATAAAAAAAAAAAAAAAATATAAAATATGTAAAATAAAAAATTAAAAATGTATACAGTTTAAAATACAAATAAGAACATATACAAAAATTAAAATGATTGAATTTTATTGTCTTATAAAAAAAAATTCGCTAAAAAGAGGTAAAATTTATGCGTTCACATGAGACTACCCCCCTAAGGAGGTCAGTCCAGGGAAGGCCACGAAGTAATTCTGGTCTCCATCACTATACACAATGTCCTGTTCATTATACATATATTAAATCCCTGTCAGGTGGATCTGCCCATTGTTCAAGGTGAACTGGAAACGTAATTAGTATAACCTCTCATATGTATCATATTATTAGCAGCTTTTCCAAAATTTTCAGTAGCAAAGGTGATCTGTTATTGATTGAATGAACAAGGACTTTTCTCTGTCTCTCTCACTCCACGCCCCCGGAAAATTAACCGATGTAATAGCATTATGTGATTTAAATTGCTGGGAAGAACCGAATGCCCATTTAAGTCCGTCTGTAAGGTATGTGCTTGCAAATGTTAGCTACAATTGTCGAGACACTGGGCCTGAAGCATCACATACTCGTATTATGTGCACCATGTTAGGATGAACTTTCAGAGCTTTACTTGGGCTCATTCCCTGAAATTTTATACCATGAAAAAACAATGGGCGTTTGGTGAACATTTAGCTGTTGTTCTTAGTTTTTATTTTTCTAAATTTCTGTTGATTATTTTTTAATTCTAGATAGTATCACCAGCCTTCATCGTGCACTTATCATTGTTCATAGGTAGTCGCCTGAGTAAACAACAAAAACGAAATTCGACTTTAAATGTCATTTTCTTTACTGGTAATGAGAGGATGTTTAAGGGCCTGATGAGTCAGGAGAAGTCCCTTTAATGAATCCAGTATTTAGGTCAAGCATTTTCACATATTCCTTCCTATTTCGATAATAATGATCCCATACCAAATTTGATTAAATACTATTTTAGTATCAGTTATACGCATATACCAGAATGAAGGCAACGAACCGTCTGGAAGGCTTATTTCCAGATATAAATAAAAAATCTGTTTCTTCGTTACTCATTATTTGTTCGAACTTCGATCATAACATATCTATTTTGATGTTTCTGCGAAAAGTATTTACATCCGAAGCGGAAATAACAATAAATTCACCCAAATCGCCTCCTACAACTCATTTTCCGATGAAATCAAATTGCAACAAATTGTTAGGCTTGCATGTACTCATTACAGACATGAATAACCTCCTTTTAATAATTGGTCACGTTCGTTTGTTACTAGTCATCGAAGCAGCCCCGACCAACAGGTGGAACATGTTATCTGCAAACGGTTTATCACTCAAATTCATTAAGCCTACTCTGTCCCAATTGAGTTGGTACTTCACCTCGACATCGCGTTTATTGAATCACAGAATACGATTTTCGCTGCAAGGTCCATTTGTGAATGTGAACATTCAAAGTTGGTGTCGCGTCGTGTTCGCGAGTGGATATATGAATGCTGTATCATAGCCAAAGCACGAAGCATTCCTACGTAGGAAGGAGGCGAGTGTTTATCTGGAAACTCTCGTTTGCATCTATACTTACATATTTTCTGTTTACAATGCCAACCGTAAAATTTGCATTTTTATGTTAACTTTTTCTTGTTAGCACTTTTAGTTTTTTGTTTTCCATTTGGATTTTGCAATTTATTTAACTTTTGGTTGTTTGTTTCTCTTTCAGTGAAACGGGTTCTCAGTATTGCAGATCCTATCCCAATGGTAAGCATATATAACCGTTAAGTACATGGTGGTTAATTGAATTGAAGAGAGAGTAATCGTTTGCGTTCGTCACTGGCTATATGATCAAATGACGACCGACTCTGATTATATTTTGGACATTTCTCTATGGAAAGCCAGAGCTTTTGAAGTAAAGGCAGTTTTAACGATTGAAGAAAGGTGGGTTTAAGGTTTAAAAATAGCTATTTTTTTCTGGAGCATGGTGATCGGAAACAACAAGTATCAGCGCTAAAATTGGTTCGAAGTGGTAGAACAAAACGAAATCATAGACGGAGTGGCAAAAAAAAATGTTTGCTGAGCTGCAACGAATAGAGCTCAACAGATGAGCTCAAAACAAAGCCCTAAATGTTTCTAAAAGAACAAAATCGTGGGTATGCTGAAAAAAGTGAAGTTGGGTAAAGCAAAAAGGTGTTGCCCTAAAACGACTGTAACCAACTGCCGAATATCATGTTCTCTGATGAGAAAAATTTCCCAATAGAATAATTGGAGAACATATAAAACAAATTATTCAGCGGATAGATCGTACAACCTTAAAACCACCAGAAGCACTTTGCATTGGTTAGGGCGGTTGTTATGGCCGATGAACGTTCGCGGTTTGGTTTTTTTGGACCGCTGCACCAGGATGTAGCCATTTTGAAGGTAATTCCATTATGTCTCTCGCATAGAAGTCCCCCTTATTGGCAAAAACTGGGACAATCGTTTTTGACAAGCCTCTTTTAAAGCGAGAGTAATCACTTAGTGCCAGCTCCGGACTATAAGGTGGATGCATACGAACGTCAAAACTAAAACTCTCGCAGCTCCTGGCGAGTCGCTATCGGTGCGTGTGATCTGGCGTTGTTCTGGCCAAAGGTGGCCACTCCTTTAGATGGACCGTGATATTATTAATAGTACTGTTCTAAATTAACAGTTCTTCCGTAGGGTAGCAGATCATAATAGGTGTTTCCCTGACAATTCCACCAAATACACAGCCAATCCTAACTGACCGTCAATCCTGGGTCGGCCATCATTTACGCCGACTCTGACTGTGTACGTTAAAGACCCAGTCATTGATGTCAGATTTGACCGTGGAAGCAGGTAGACCTAAGGCGGGTTCAGGTCCTGAGAAACTGTCCTCTGAGCCTCTTCTAGCGAGTTCATCGGAGATCTCGTTTCCTTGGATTCCAGAGTGACCTGGGACCCATACAAGCCTAAGTGAATTTAGTCTTCCGACTTTGTTCAAAAAGATCTTGTGTTCATGCACTAACTTGGAGTTGGATAGAGGGTTGGACACAGCTTTGAGTGCAGCTTGGCTGTCACTGCAGACGCATATGCTTTTTCCCCTCCACCTGTGTTTCACAACATAGTGCATGGCCATTAGCATTGCGCTTGAAAGACAGACGCAAATTTTCCTAACGAGAAGTGCAGTCGAATGTTTTCGCGCTCAAAGAAAACTCCAGCGCTGGATCCCTGCCCAGTCCTGGAGCAATCTGTGAAATGCGAAGACATTCCATTCCTGTCTGGCCAAAGCCAGTCCTGACGCCTTGGAAATGTGACGGTGAAGTTACAGCGCAGTAGGATGGCAGGTGTCATTGCGTCAGTCAGAAGGTATATCCATGAGACAAGGGTCGTAGGATATTTCTCCCGCAAGTACACTTTCACTCCAATGCGAGTTGTACCAAAGACCATTTCTCTTTAGGCGAGAAATGGCTTCCAATGCACACCCTCTGATATATACATATGTCAAGGGGTGGAAGATTTATCATAGCATCTAGAGCAGCTCCCGGTGTGCTGGGGAAACCTCCCTGCAGCTGACATAGACCGCTCTTTGGAGTTTGGTGAGTGAAGCCACAGCGTGTTTGCGTGTTAGCCTGCTCCACCAAACAACCGATGCATATGAGACATCGGTCTTATCATTGCCGTGTAGATCTAAAGGACCTTTTTCGGCGACAAGCCCCATGTTTTGCCAAAGGCACCTTTGCATTGCCAAAAAGCTGACAGCGCTTTAGTGGTTTTGGACTCAACATGTTTTGACCAAAGAAGCTTGCTATCTAGGATGACTCCCAGATACTTAGCTTCTTTGGATATCGGGATGGGAATGCCTTTTAGCACCAGTAATGCCAGTATTTTTCCTCCTTCTTGAAGAGAACGACATCAGTCTTAAGAGGATTAACCGACAGCCCATTTCTCGTGCACCAGTCTTCGATCACATCTAGCGCCGCCTGCGCTTTAAGACAGACATTCGCTAAACATGAGCCGACAGAGAGAACAGTAACTCATCCGCATAGGCCTGGGCATAGGTTCCAGAGGCATTGAGAGCATCGAGCAGAGAGTCGACCACCATGCACCATATAAACATATACATAATTCAATTGGTTTCTGAGCAATGTTAAACAGTATTTGCAGGACCATCAGACTCGATGATTCTCATAGTTTTATCCCCATTTTCGACAGTTGGTCTACCAAATCATGGGACTTTTTGACATCGTAATGACCGGAATTGATTCGGCGAAACCAAAAGTACATGTGATAGATTGTTACAATATGTTACCGTGACATTTTAAGCCGCCTGGCTTACGTTTTCACCTATCGAAGGATTTTTTCTTTGCTCATGTCCATATTTGATGCGCCCTCCAACAAAATTGAGTCAATTAATCACAAAACTGTCAGAGAAGACTTTTTTTTTTAGTTCAAAACGCTATCTAGCGTTCGTCCGATATAACTTCCTTTTACGGCAACTACTATCACATTTGTAGCGGATGCGTTGGGAGTTTTCGCGAATCATTTGTAGAACGACCTAAGGCCATATTCGTGGAAAATGTGGTCACGTTGACAATTAAAAGTAAAAGAAAAGCCATGCTTTTCAGAAACAATCCTTGTTCTTCAATAAAATTCGGTTTCAAATAAAAATAATAGTATTTTGAAGAGCTGCAGTTCAATTGGTTCATCTTCTTCAAGAAACAGTGGAACAAACTTGTCATCAATAAAGTCAAGATTATGCAAAAAAATGACGAAAAGAATTATCAAGATACATCTATCTACTGATTTAAAATGATTTGGCTTACCTAACTAATCTGAAAATACCAAGCTTTTACCTGAAACTTTTAAATCAAGCTGAGTTTAGCCATCAAGCTATAACTGTTATTTCCGCCAAGTTCTAAAAACACGTTTTTTAAACTATCAATGGAACTCGACAAAGTATCATGCCATTTTGCAATATAAACCTCGCGAAAATCTTTTGAGTCCCATGAAATGCGACCCACACTAAAACCACATTTTCTCACATTATGGGAGTGGTGATGGGCAAATGACAAAGTGAGAAACTATGTTTATCAGTTAGAGGCGAGTGGACTGGGACGTACGTACGTACGTATTCCGTGCTTTTTTATTGAGTTGAACATGTGTTGCTTCCACATCAATAAGAAGGTATCGAAATGTATGCTTAGCTCCATTTAGATTGTATATCCTGTTTGAAAAATTGTTTATTGAATCTCAGGAGATAACATAATAAGACGCCTTACTCATGTCATTCAACTTTTCCACGAAAGGTTCAGATAAACAAGTGAATTCAAATGGGACTCTTGCTTGTTGGTAGTAATATGACGTTTATTAATATCTATTTTTCCTATAAGCTGATGATCATTTTATAAATAAGCGTATTTCCCTCATTTCAGAATATTGACAGAATCCAACCTCCATTCCTGGAATTATTCAGTTGGTTTCGTTAAATTGAATACGGGAACGTGATTATTACATGTTTCTTGTTTTGACGTAGGCCTTGATTTACTTGCAGTTATTTGCCGAGCAACTGAATTTCACTTAATCGCTCATTTGACCAACTTAATGAAATTGTCTTCCGCCTGACAACAAACTGATCAGTTCAAACGCCGCTTTCTTCTTTGAAACCAACTTCTCTAGATCCTGGATACGTCTGGTAGTGCCCACTTTTTACATGTTACACTCTGTTCGACATGTAAATGACTGAAGCGAATATACAGTCTGTCACATAATTGTTTGCAAAAGGAAAAATTGTTTGCAATTTCATCTGAAATGTTAAAATTTATGGAAACCCATTGCTTTGGCATTTTTTTCTCTTCATAACTTTATTAATAATCTTATTCTCAATGACTACAACAAAAAAAAAATACCAAAGTTCAAACAAGAATGCACGAAAATAGCAAAAATAAAAACATCTTCATATTTTAATCTGTCAAATAATTGTTTGCAAAATGCAAACATAACATAAAAGAGAACGAAAAAATAAAAATTGTCCTAATATTTAGTGTGCCCACCATTGGCATCAATAACGGCTTGTTGCCTTCTTGGCATTGATCCAATTAGGTGTTCCATATCGTAACAGTCCGGTAGCTTTTTCCACTTTTTCTGGATTATTTTAACTAGTTCGCCTTGTGATGTGGAAGCCCGCTTTGCAACCCTCTTTTTGAAAAATGCCCATAAATTTTCAATAGGGTTTATATCGGGACTTTGCGCGGGTGTATCGAGCACTTTGCTGCAGTTGTAAAGTCACCAGGTCCTGCACAAGAGTGACTTGGGCTTCGAGTCATTTTCCTGGTATAACTTTATTGCAGCTATTGAAGGTTTTGGGGATTAACAAACCCGAAACTTGCAGCACTTTTGGACAGTTCATTTTGGAGTATGTCCAAGTAATACCCCTTGGTCATGATATTAATGAAAATCGTCGCCAATAGCCCGCAAGAAACCGTTACTCTCCGAGACAATTGTGACTGAAAGTCTGGCTTTTGCACTGCATTACATTGCACAGCCCCCAGAGTACTGGAATGATGTAATTTTTTGTGATGAAACAAAAATTATGTTGCATTACAACGAGGGATCTCAAACTGTATGGCGGAAACCAAATACAGCTTTGAAAAACAAAAATACTATCCCCACAATAAAGTTTGGCAAACTATCCGTCATAATGTGGGGATGCATTTCATCCAAGGGCTCGGAGAAGTGAGGTTTTTCACCAATACAATGACCAACGAGTATTACTTGGACAACCTCCAAAATGAACTGTCCAAAAGTGCTGCAAGTTTCGGGTTTGTTAATCCCCAAAACCTTCAATAGCTGCAATAAAGTTATACCAGGAAAATGACTCGAAGCCCAAGTCACTCTTGTGCAGGACCTGGTGACTTTACAACTGCAGCAAAGTGCTCGATACACCCGCGCAAAGTCCCGATATAAACCCTATTGAAAATTTATGGGCATTTTTCAAAAAGAGGGTTGCAAAGCGGGCTTCCACATCACAAGGCGAACTAGTTAAAATAATCCAGAAAAAGTGGAAAAAGCTACCGGACTGTTACGATATGGAACACCTAATTGGATCAATGGGACATGTAAATTACTGAAGCGAATATGTACATATATGTATATATTTTTTCAAAACCTTTTTTAAAAACGCTTTTAATCTGCTTGATGTTTTGAACAATACAGAGCTGATTTTTCATTTTATGAGTTCTGTATGTTGAAAGAGGTTTGACTTGAAGCTCACCTGATTCTGGAATACTGCCATATATAATTTAGTACACCGGTGTCAAAGACCAATACAGTACAGACTGAGGTACGATGCCGTTGGAAAATGAACAGCATTGTAAATCCAGGTTTTCGAAGTGTGATTGTGATTTAGTAGTGCAACTAATTTCATGGTTACCTTATTATTTCAGTGACAACCGCAAAGTAAAGTAAAAGTTCCTAGCTCAGATTGAATTTAAAACATTTGACATTTTTTGCATCATGCAACAGCTCTGAGTTTGTGTCTCAACGGCAACCTAAAAGCACTGCGACTTAAGTTCTCAAAAGTGTCTCAAAGCTGGTAAACAGAAGTTGTTTTGGAAATTCCATTGCCATCCTATTGCGCTATAATTTCACAGCAAATTTCCATGGCGTTGGAACTGGCTCTGGCCTGATACTGAACCTGGAATGGATTGTCTTTGCATTTTTTCAGATGGCTTAAGGACTGGGCAGGAGTCCGGCGCTGGAGTTTTCTTTGAGCGCGAAAACATTCCACTACACTTCTCGTTAGGAAAATATGCGTCTGTCTTTCAATCGGAGATTTACGCAATCCTGGCCATGCACTATGTTGTGAAGCACGAATGGAAGGGAAAAAAGCTGTGTCCAACCCTCTATCCAGATTTAAATTAGTGTATGAACTCAAGACCTTTTTGAACAAAATCGGAAGACTACATTCACCAAGGCCAGTATGGGTCGCAAGTCACTCTGAGATCCCAGGAAATGAGATCTCTGATGAACTCGCTAGAATGGGCTCAGAGGAAAGTTTCTCAGGACCTGAACCCGCCTTAGGTCTACCTGCTTCCACGGTCAAATCCGACATCAACGATTGCGTCTTCTTGGCATCAGTGAGACGCCTACCCGTGCTGCATGTTGCAACAAGTATGACACAGCAGAACACTTTCTCTTCGACTGTTCCGTCTTGCCTCGTGTATGGTGTATTGCATTGTATTGTTTTGTTTTGTATCGGTTTGTGGTGTGTGCCAAATCTCTTAGCTCTAGATCACTGAGGCTCCTCCTCACTTTTCTCCGGACAACGGGGGGAAAACAAATAAGGTGTCTGCCTAGTAGTACAATGGACCAGTATTTGCGCCTGAGTGCTCCAAGAGATAAAAAATAAAAATAAAACTGGTGTTTCCACTAAGGAATTAATTTTATCTTTGTAAGACTCTTGGGTACTTGAGTAACCACAGGTTGATTCACCATGGGTACCCATCATATTTTGACCTTAGTTATTTTTCTTAGCTTGGCTTGGAACTTATGAGTATATGGCAATCCTAGAGAGATTCTCGATTCATGCTGTATGAGCTCAGGGCTTTGCTGACCGCCGTTTGGCTGTCGGTATATACGTTTATGGTTATTCCTTTAATGCCAGTCGCAAGAATTTAGTTGACGCTTTTCCAGAGGCTTGGAAGACACTACAAACATTCCTAGTGCCTCACCAGTGCCGTACTCTAGTTTCATCTTTGAAACATTTGTGACCCACATAAGCCATTTATTATAGCATTTTGCAGAGGGTCATTAGTCTGCGAACAGGTGAATTTCCCATATTTTTTGTCAAAGACATGCGTATGTGGTAAAATATCAGATATCAAGATTACCATTTCGAGCTCAGGATGTTCGTGAAAGATGAACATGTGGCCTGACGGCCTAGGCTTCTGTGAGGTTGGATTGCATAGCGTTTTTGGGGACGATACACACTAATCTGTGGAGATGCTGAAGTTTGGTGCCGGCACGGCGTCCAAAACCAATAGAGCTTCAGTCGGTTGTTTAATTTAGAATCAGTGATAAAGCATCAATCTTATAAATCATTCTAAAAAGACTTAAAATTGAGACCAATGATTAGCATATGCAATATGTAATAAAAAAAAAAAGGAGCGGCAATGAATGAACTATAGCAAGTAAAATTTGAAAATATTAAAACAAAAGATGAAATGGACTACTATATAAATGACAGTTACAAGATATCGTGTCTTTCCTTAAATATATGATCTCTAAGGAAAAATTGTGACGCTTTAATGATTTACGTCGAAAACAATATAAAGGTATATAAAATTGACGTACTTATACTCTGTGAAACTAATATATATGACTATGAAAATAGTTTTTATAAAATAAAAGGATTTAACAGCGAATTCTTTAACAGAAATAAAAGAAAAGGTGGTGGCATTGCCATGTACCTCAAAGAAAATATAGTATATGAAATGCACAGAGAAAGGACAGATACATACGAAAATTTGTCAGTCAATATTAATATAAACAATTACAAAATATCACTTATTGCAAATACAGACCACCTCAAGAAAATGTTCATAACTTTATCGATGAACTAAGCAAACACATTGACCATTTCCATAGACGCAAAAATATGATAGTCGTAGGAGATATAAATTATAAACGTTGAGCTTAATGAGCAATATGTAAACAAATACTCAAATATGATAGCATCTAAAGGGCTCTTAAATGTAATTTCATCTTACACAAGAGTCGATGTTGCTCGAGACATAAAATCACAAATCGATCATTGCTTAATACGAGTTACCGACGAGAACATAAGCAGTAATAGAAATGAACATCTCGGATCACTATGCGATGTATTGTGGAATTAAACAAAAAAAAATGTGAGGAAAATATTGAAAATAACATTAGCCAAGAGTATGTTTCTAGTAGACAACTTATGAACAATATAGCAATCTATAACTGGGATGAGCTTAATAAATATATTACCGTGAACGAATTTTACGAAGGATTTAATAATGCACTCCCGGATATCATACAGTCTTCCACTCTGATTCGACGACATAAGCGGAGAAACAATGAACACAGGTGGATGACAAATTAATTAAGAAGTGCATGCAAGGAGCGAGATAGACTATACAGGCAGTATAAAAACAATAAAGCAAATGAAGAATACGCGAGGGCATATAAAATCTTTCATAGTATCCTTAACAAAAATAATTCGTCAGGCGAAGCTTCGATATTTTAAACTTCAGTTTGAAAGGTCCAGAAGTAACCCCAAAGAAGCTTGGAAACTAGTGAATGAAATCCTAGGGAGAGAGTCGCGTAATCTTGATGAAACCTTGAAAGCAAATTTTGCAAATGAAGAAAAGATAAGTTCTTTAGTCAATAAATTTGCTTATGTACTATCATCTGAAATCAAGGAGATTGTCCATGATTGCGACATAAAAATTTTTGATCGAGGATCAAGCCAAGTGGGAAGATCTAAGTATCTTGAAGAAGTGACTGAAATGTCCTTAGAGCACTAAATGAGATTACGAACTACAGACCGATTTCATTACTCTCAGTGGTGGATAAGGTACTGGAGGAGACGATGGCTAAAAGGCTATATAATTATGTAGAAACATTTAGCATTCTACACCCAAAACCATTTGGATTTCGCAAAAACAAAAGCACAAGTCGATTGCTTGGTGATTTTGCAAACCAAAAAATGTCTTGTTCATCGATTTTAAAAAAGATTTTGACATTGTGCCATGCAAGGATTATAGAAAAATTACAAAATCTAGGTGTCCGAGGACATATACGAACTGCCCGCTGCGCTGAACTGATGGCGATCCTATATCTCTCGGTCATCTTGGCCAGCCTCGATGAAGTCCTCTTCGAGATGGCTGTCTTGAAATAATGGATACGGCTTCATGTCATCGGCAGCCGTACTCGTGGTGTTAGGTCCCTCGTGGTTTCCGATCTTTTTCACCAGATACTTGTCCCTCCGTAGAACAGATACAATCTTATAAGTCCCACGATATTTACCACACAGCTTAAGTCCAGTGCCAAACTGGGTACGCCTAATGGTTAGTAACCCCCCAACTCGGTACCTTGTTGACATCCTGCGACCTCGATTGTAACTTCTCTGGTTTTCTTCCTGAACTTTGGTAATTTGCTCCGCTGCTAATTTTCTCAATTCGGCTGGATCATGGACGTAACTGGATCTAAATTCTTCTTCTACGAGTGCTCGAAGCTCCAAATAGTCCTTAAGTTGCAATTTCTTTCCTATCAGCAACTCGAATGGGGTCGTTCCCACACTGCGGCAATAGGAAGCGTTTACATACTGCTGGACCTGGGGAACAAATTTGTACCAACTATCTGGTCTGGGTGCTGCCAATTTGATCAGAACGGAAATAACCACTCGGTTAACCCGTTCAACCTGACCATTGCCTTGCGGTACTCCTGTGGTAATCATATGTTGTTCGATACCTTCTTCTTTGCAATATCCTTGAAAGACTCCCGAGCGAAAGGCTGAGCCTCGGTCGGAAATTATTCTTCGGGGATTTGCGAAGACAACGGCCTGATTTCGCAGTCGAGTCAATACTTCGTCAGCTGTCGTTGACTTAGTGGGGTAGAGCCAAATGAATTTTGTTAATGAATCCACCACTACAAAGATATGGTTGTAACTCTTCTTAGTCGCCGTCATCGGATCCAGGTGATCAACGTGGTAGGTATCTAGAGGTTGCACTCCTTTCTCGATGGGGTTGAGATAGCCTTCCGCTTTACCGCTCTTCCTTTCCGCAAGTATGCAAGTAACGCAGTTGCCAATGAACGTGTCGATCTTGGTCCTCAACTGCGGAAACCAAAACTATTGAGTGATGAGGTATTCAGTCTTCCTCGTGCCAAAATGTCCCTGATCATGTGCTTGACGAATGACATCATACTGCATAGCCTTGGGAACGACTAACAATGTCTTGCCCTCATGGATTCGGTAGAGCACCCCTCCTTTTAATTCAAAGTCGGTTGACTTGCTCCCGTTGACATCTTCGATTATCTCTCTCACCTTGGCGTCGTCTTTTTGTGCTCTTTTGATGCGAGATAAAATTGCATAAACTTCTCTATCGATAAAGCACATAGTCAGTGGATATCTACTGAGGGCATCAACGTGTCTCATCGCCTTCCCTGGTCGGTGTTCGATGGTATAGTTGAACTCTTCCAGCGAAAGTGCCCAACGTGCGACGCGCAAACTTATATCAGCTTTGGCCATCGTCAAAGCAAAAGCTTGACAATCCGTCACGATGGTGAAATGTATACCAAACAAGTACACACGGAACTTCTTCAACGCCTTAACGACCGCTAAAATCTCCAGCTCGTATGACGTATATTTCTCTTCCGCCAAAGATGTCGTCCAGCTGGCGTAATATACGGGACGGTAAGCGACTTCAGCTGAATCCATTTTGGAGCAAGATAGCTCCCAAACCTTGTTTTACTGCATCCGTATGTAGTTGGGTTGTCGCGTCCGGCCGATATATCTGAAGAACTTGTTGCATATTGCTACTAGCAAATGTAGACGTGGCGTGAATAGGTATTGCCTGGCCACTGCGGTCGTTGGTGGGTTGCCTTGGTTTTGCTCTGGGCTTCATTGCCTCGTAATGCACGAACTTTTCCGCAACTCTTTTACCGACTCGGCGCCATAGAGTATCGCTTTACTGCCGCCATTGTCGTCCATCACGCCGTCAATGATGTATTGAATCTTACTTGGAAGATCGATGTCCGCATGACTAGCCAACTCCAGTACTCTGTAAATGTATTCTTGACCAGACTCGTCCGGCTTCTTCCTAACGTTGCTTAGCTCTTTATGGACGTCTTTTCTGCTCCTTGCCTCTCCGAATTCAGAGATCAATGATGATCGTATTTTAACCCAGGAACGAATATCCCGACATTCGAAGGTAATGGACAACTTGGCAGCTCCCTTCAATAGTTTACATCCGTAAACAACCTTTTGGGCGTCCGACCAACCACAGATGTCGGCCGTATCTTCAAAATTGCGATGCCATTGGTGTACATTTTGGCTACTCTCGCCGCTGAAAACCTCTAACGCGTCCTCCACGTCCTTAAAGCTTAAAATTGAACGCTGAGCTTCGTTTGCCGCTACCGTGTGCTTAATCCTTGCCAAATTAGAAGCAGATACAGGCTTATCGTCGCCATCGTGCCTGCCGTCGTCGCCGTCGTCGTCGTCGTCTTCATCAGCTTCGGATCTTCCTGCATCTAGTGTCATCGTTAGTCTATTCCCCAGCTCCGCTTTGTTTCCAGTTGTAGTAAATCCCAGATCGCGTAACTTTTTTCTTAGCTGTGCTACTGTTAAGGAAAGCACGTCGGCTATTTCTTCGCTCTCACTACGACTCCCGTCTTTGGACATACTGATTTTTTTTTTCCTACACACACAATTTAACTGAATTTACAATACTTCCTCGAACTTTAAATCACAACTACGGAAATTCAGATTCAAATAACCGAGAGTATCCCTTCTTCGTTTTCCGCAGCCATCTGGTGTTGCAATCGTCTCCGTCTTATCCTGTCGTCGTATGTGCTGTGTATTTTTCACAGGAACCGTCGTCTTATTCTGCTTTTGAATTTTGTGTGTATATACGTCGCGGCAATCGTCGCGTCGTCTTCCTTGTCGTCGTCGTTATTTACTTCTTCTCTATTGCTGCCGTCGTTTGAGTTCTCCGTTAGGAGAGTGTGGTTATCCCATTTCTGACACCAATTGTAGGATCCGAGGATATACGAAACTAAACAATGTGCATATTTATTTAAAACAAAATGAGATAAGGGTTGGAAATACACGTCTTAACTTGGTGAATGCCGAGAACGAACTGCCCGCTGCGCTGAACTGATGGCGATCCTATAGAGCATATCATGCTCTCAGTGCTCGAAAGAAGTACGGGATATGCATACGCTGATGATACTGTTATAGTTGTAAGTCACAAACATGCTGATCAAGCTGTGAAAATAATGCAACAAGAGCTTAACGCAATAATTGCGTGGTGCCACGATAATGGTCTTATTATAAACTCAAAAAAGACCAAACCTATGCATATACGTGCTTCACATATTCCAAAAGCAAATATATCACTGACATGATCGAAGGTGCCTCCATATGTCAGGTAACTACCTGAAATTACAGGACAATGTCAATTGCGACAAAATAGAAAGTGTATCAGTTTACAAATACCTTGGTGTTGGGGTGGACTACAATTTTAAGTGGAGCTATCAAATAGAACAGTTAACCAAGAAGTTACGCCAATCCGCATATGATCTCTACCACCAGAAAGTTTTCAGTTTAATTAACATAGTTGTTAAAACTGATTTCGTCATCCTATCTATACTGACTACCTATACAGCTTGCTGTAATATCCTGAATAAGATCTTGGTGTTCCGATTGACAGTTGAACCACACAGAATTCCTTTAGAGACTAGATGAAGCCATAAATTAAGATCGTCTCATATCGCCTCATATAAATTCACTCGATTTGGATCCCCTTCACCAATATCAGAAACAAAAGTTATATTTTCTGCAAAGCTTACATTTCGATAATGAATGCACTCTAAGACTTCTATAACGGAACCGGTCTATTCGTATTTTTTTGGCAGTTTTCCCTATAGTAAGCTCAGATGGATGACTATGTTGGCCATAACATGTTGGTATTGCGCTAAACGTGCCTACTACAGAGTAACTTATTTTGTAAAACATTTTCACAATTTTAACACGTCCAGCAATTGTTAAGCGATCTATATTGTGAAATAATAAACCTTAAATTAAGCATCAGTCACAATCTCGGATGACAGTTCGGTTTTAAGTATGTGATTGAAAAAGAGGTTTCAGATTCTACGAATCGGATTACATAGTTTGTAGTAGACACTGATCCCATCAAGTACAGAGCATAAGCTATGTTCATTGAATATTCGACTTACACGTTCATGTTGATCGCTGGCCAGGAGCTTGATTTTTGGCACTTGCGGTTGTCGTAAGTCAGTGTAATTGGATGCAAAAATCTCTTTTTATTCTACCGTTAAAGCAGCTGTTCACAGGTTAAAAAACGCCTTTAGGCGTCCCTTACTTTCAATTCGTGTGGGTCCCAGTTTCCTTACTTTTGGATCATTCTCATTGCTTTTCCTATCGTTAACAAGTTTCAGATAATACTTAAAGTGTTTGACAAAGATCTTTATAGAGCATTATTCATCGTCGAAATAACAACTTTTAAAATGTGCAATTCACATCCGATACACTTAGAGCATGGTCATCATAAACTTCCACCAAAATACGATGACTTTCGTCGATGACTATTTTCCATATCAAGGCTATAAAGTGGAACTCCCCACGAAAACAATTTACTCGGAACAAATCTAGACATTTTGGACAAAGTACGAGAATTGCCATTCACATTCCAACTAAATGAGATAGATAAACAGAAACTGTCGCCTTATGACAGCTGTTTTAGAGAAAATATTAGACATAGAATGTACTGTCTAAAGTATAAGCCTTATAACCATGCGATATTTTATTCCATTTCTATTGGTATTGAATAGAGGGAGAAAGAATTTGGAACCACTTGTCATCATTTTTGAGGTGATCTCAACCAATGTGAGGTATGAGCAAATATTTTGTCACCTGGATGGCCTCGTTGCTTGAAGTCATCATCTAAGTAGCAGTAAGACAGTAAGTACCTGAAATTCTGTAGAATAATTAAGAATTAAGGTCATCAATAATGTATTGACATACGAATAGATACTAGGCAGATCAGTATGCGCGGGCTTAACTCTGCTACTGAACATTTTTGATCGAGCGAGCAAATTTGTTGTTTTATCAACCTTGCTCTCGCTCCGCATGGCACTTTTCTAAACTTTAATTCTTATTTCTCACTATTTTTCAATCAAACAATTTCATTTGATAATTTATGGCTCATCTACAGACCTAGATCTATCGAATGACATGCTGCACACATGTGTGGTTATAGCCGATATCTACATTTAGTGCGTACAAGATTAGTCCGAAATCGTTTTCGGACCACTATATTCCCCGTACATGCACGCGCTAGGCCAAAAAGTGGTTGATGGGACAATAAAAATCAAGAGTAACTCTCAATTGCAATTCCTAAATTGATTTGATGTAATTCGATACTCATTGTCTTGCAAACAATTAAACGCAAAGTGGCAAATCATTTGTATTCAAGCTCTGTAGTATTAGAGGTTAAATGCCATCGACTCAATGTGGAGACATACATATCTACATTACGAGTATGTACCATGCAAATATGAATAACGTATAGACTTACTCAGCTTTTGAATATCATTTGTAGGTGGTGTCAAATGTCATGAGTGGAGTGCACACTCATTTTCTATGGTTCTTTGTTTCTCTATTTTTCAACAATTCATTGTAAGTAGACCAAAGCTCGTTGCAATGATCGGGTTACATATCACGATCGGCCCGTAACCTCAGTAATGATCGTGATAAATGCACATACGCATCAGCAGGAAATCCTGAATCAAAATATTATTGTGTTTGCCCAATCCATGCAAAGCTTATCAAACCAACGCTCGACACTGTATTTTGCTGATTAGTCCCAAACCCCTCTCCATTTCGAAGAAACACATTCGAGGTTAGTTGGCTAACCAAGCACATCGCTGATTAGATGATGTGTGATTTGACAGTGACAATAGATAATGTCAGTTGCCACTTGAGTAAACTCAATTGGTGTCAGGTGGTAAGTGTTATATGATTACTGCTCACCGGAACATATCCGGCGATAGCTATATTTACACTCAACAGTCACAAGTACTTGCCACATGATACCATGTTGATGAGGTGCAATCAAGTAACGATAGCAGTTGTACTATCTTATGTCATCTTAATAACGAGGCAGTAAATATCTTTCAATGTCGGTTAGTTAGCAGGCGCCGTTGGTATAATACGCATTTCGATGAATTTATGGGCAAATTGTGAGTTTTTATTGCTGCGTTGGAACTGGTTGAGAAGAGACCTCATGGCCCATATAGCAACAGAAAATCTGCACCACCGTGGTGTAATAATGGTACTTGTAAATCTGTATAAAAAAAGCTAACCACGGCAAATACAAATGTCAGTATTTTAATCTTTAGAGAGGAACCTGCGAAGACGAAGCTTAAAAAGGGGCTAACAGAGATTAAAAGGCCCCTAAGCTGCATACCTATAAAGGGATTTTAATGGGCTAGTAATGACCATGTGTATGGAATTATGGAAATACTTTGTAACATATTAAAGAGACATGCTCTTCTTCAACTGTGAAACTCAAGCCATTCATACTCTAAATTGGACTAAGATAGAAAAAAGTGGTGACAGGTCTTATTTTTCGTCTGTGTAAATGATTCCTTCAAAAAACGATTATTTTAATCTGTAACCCGATAAGACTATCCAAATTTTGACTGATAAGCTCATTAGGCCATTTAATGTGTGATTCATTGAATTTACTGAACGGCGAATTTCGAGAAATTAAGAAGTTTGGTCAATAACCTCATTATTCTTGTGACTGTTCGTCAACTGTCCATTCATTCTACTGACCGGGCAATGCTTGGTACTGAATAAGGTTCCTCGAGTTCTTGATTGCGTAGTTTTCTCCTGTTTCGTCCTGTTTTTCGCCCCTGAAGACCTTGTTGTCAAAGATCCGAAATGTATGTTCCTTCTTCTTAGTCAGAGACCAAGTTTCACATCCGTAAAGTGACCCTGGCGTTATTATATTGTAGTTTAAGAAATATGGGTTTTGGTATTGTAGGACAAAAGAGTTGTTTTGTTTAGTTCCTTCATCGCGAAGAAGCACGCGTTATCCATCTTTATTTCATTTTCGGCAGTCCATACGAATCCCAAATTTGGAACTTGTGCCAAGTCGGTCATTGGCCATATATTTGGTTTTCTTTTCATTTACTTCTAGACCTGCTTCCTTTCCTGTCTGTATTATACTTTCCTTGTTTCACTTAACTGTTTCTTCACTATCTCCCAGAAGGTTCTGATCGTCAGCTAGAGCGGGTGTTATTCCTCTATAATTTTCCTGAAGGGATCTTATTACATATTCAATGACCAAATTAAAAAGAAGTGGTGACAAGGCGACTCATTGATTTAATCCCTCATGTGTCTCGAATGTTTTAGATAGACTTCCGTATTCTAAGTCGTTTAACGCATACTTTATCAGTTTTACGCCTTTTTAAGATCTACGAATAGTTGGTGGACCTTTTGACGACCTTTTCTCTTCTAAAAGCTTTCGTATGGTATATGTACAAGGTGGCGCAAAATTAATCACCCTATCGAGAGATGTCATAATTTTTGCAAACGGCGCCGTGCGTTAATCATATTTGACATTAGTGAACTAAAGAGCTGCAGTATACAAACAGATAAGCAATGGAGCGCTATACTTCACAAGAGCGTGGAATAATTGTGTCGAATTTTGTGACCAATAATCGGTCGGTGGTGTTAGCGCAGCGTGAATTTCGACGTCGATTTTCTAATCGTGCCGCGCCAACTGGGCAAACATTCTGGCACTAAGCTAAGCGACTCGAATATATTGGAATCACGGGAGACCATGCAAGGCGTGGCCGCCACCGGACTGGTTGTTCGGCCGAGAATATCGCGGCTGTCGCTGCTGATCTCGCTAAGAACGAAGAATCATCAACCAGACGATGGGCCACGCTATTGGGCATCACAGCGAATTTTAGTGAAAGATTTACACATGTTCCCGTACAAAGTGCAAACGGTGCATCAGTTAATGCCTGCTGACCTTCAGTCGCGTGTGAATTACTTTCAAGCCATCCTTAAATTCAACGAAGAGGACGATTTTGTGCCGAAAATCATCATGAGCGACGAGGCGCATTTCCACTTAAGCGGTTACGTTAAAAAGCAAAATCTTCGTTTGGAAGAACTATTACATCCACGCAAAGCCACTATTTTTTGAGGACGCCATCGGCAATACGGTCACTGTTACTGACGAACGCTACAGGACCATGATAAACGACTTCTTACTGCCGGAATTGGATGAGCGAGGCTTGCTGAATATGTGGTTTAAACAAAACGATGCAATTGCACACACAGCACAGCAATGTATATTGTGAAGGAAGCGTTTCCTGGTCGTGTAATCTCCCGTTTTGGCCAACAAGCCTCAGACAATCGCAGCCCTTAAGGAGCATATTCGACAGGAATGCAAACAGTTACGAGTATTACCCGAAATCTTGCGGAAAGTCATGGATAATGCGATAAAACGGGTATAAATGTGTATCAACACTGGCGGCAGCCACTTGACGGACATCATCTTTTCCACCTAACAGAAAAAATTGTAAATAAACTCGAAATAAAGATTTCCATAACTCAAAATTATTTTTGTTATTTATTAAAAAAGTAATTCAAAAACAAAATTGGATGAGTAATTGTGCGCCAACTTGTATAAATTACAACTTCAAAATCAAAGCTCATTAATCCCAGCGGAAGTGATCACAAGAATCAAGACCGAAAAAGAACTCCAAGTTCGGTCAAATGTGAAAGTTTTCTGCTATTGCAATGGCGCCGTTCATTATGAGTTTTTGTCGGACGATCGTAAGGACAATAAGGAATACTACTTTGAAGTTATGAGCCATTTACGTGAAGGAATACGAAAAAACCTACGGATTTATAGTAAATAAAATATGACTGTGAGTCACTCCTCACTGATCGTTGTTTTTGGCCGAAGACAATATCTTATTCATACCTCAGCCACCGTATTAATTGAACTTGGCACCCTACGACTTTGTTCTCTTCCCAAAACTGAATAGACTCATGAGGGGATATAGATTTGACACGATTGAGAAGATAAGGACCGCATTCCTGGAAGAACTCAAGGTTATACCAAAAAGGGTGTATTAGAAGTGCTTCTGTTGAAAAAAGCTCTGGCGTAAGTGTATTATATCTGAGGGGGACTATTTTGAAGGGGATAAAATAGGCATTGCTGATTATTTTTCGAGAAAATTAAAAAGTCACCTTACTTCTTGAACAATAGGGCGTCAAGCGATACCAGAAAGAGTTGGAAGAAATTCGCGATCATTGGTAAATATGGTCAACCTTTAGCGGTAAAAAACGCGGCTTGATATCTTGGTACCTCTCTTGACCAGTATCGATATTTCAATATACATATACACCCTCGTTTTGCAGGAGCTAAGAAAGCTTTTGGTAAGACAGGGAATCTGTTTCACAGCAGGCAACTTAAGCGCAGGGTAAAAAGCGCGTATGATTGTCCGGAGTGGTTTAATGTATATTTGCGTATTCGAGAGAGAGTCAGTGCCTTAAGATCAGTCTTAAAATGTATAGAACGCTAGAGTCGTAGTTCATTAAGTATTACCCTAATAAGATCCTATGCGACGGCGCCTAAAAGAATCGACCATTTTCTTGTTAAAAAGACTCGAAAGTACATCGCTAAGCTATGACTAACGACAATAGCCTAATTTCTGAGACTTACTACCGTAATTATATATACGACGAGAGCACACTCCGATCGGGCTTTATTCCCCTATGGGCAATTCGTTTTAGTACCGTAGTGGCGGACTGGGATTGATCCGAAATTTGGCAACTGCTGGGTGAAAATGCTCCCCGGGACGGTGTGTGGCTATGATAATCTACTCCTTAGTCCCTAGTTCATAAGTTAGATTAGGATTAACTGGGTGATCTTTTGAAGAATGGAAACGTTATCATGCTTAGATGAACCTGAGAACTGACTGAGTTCTGTTAGTATTGGTGAGGCCTCATGCGAAGAGTGTAGAGTGTTCGAGAGGGCGTAGCCCAGTCTCTTAATTACGTGATCAGGAGGTTGACCATTCGGAGCGAAACACTCGAATGGTAACCAACCTGATTATATTTAGGACTCGAATTATGCAGCTTAGAGTAGGTTAAGCTTTGAATAAGAAGTTAGAATCTAATGTTTTTAATAACGTGTTTCAGAAAAGCTACATTTTAAAACGCAATTAGACAAGAAGAAAAAAAACAAAAAAGGTATCCTATAGGGAAAGTCTTGTCAGTCCTCGAACAGTTGCGACTGAAGCACTAAAGCTACACTGGTAGTCTCCTATTATTTGCCTCGTGTATGATATCAGTCTTTTAAGAGACAACTTGATGGCAGTGATATTCCTCTGTAATTGTTGCATTGTGATGCATTTGTGATTTCTATATAACTTCTCTGTTCGCCTCATATTTTATCAATTCTGATGACAGTAGGCTCGCTCCTGTGGCCTTTACTTTCTCGACAGTTGGCAGTTCTGCCTGAATTTCGGCTGTGAAGGAAATATCGTTTTCCTATACTACTTGCTCCCATTTACATTGAGAAGTTTATTAAAATACGAGTAGCTCCTCCACTGGCCTGCAACTCTTTCGTTGTCCGAAACGGATTCTCCCTTATCATTGCATATAAATCCTGATCTAGCCTGGTATCCTTTTCATACAGTGTTTTTCCATGCATTGGTTGCTCATGTGTATTTCTTCTTAAATTTTAACAAACTCAAGTAGGCTCTTCTATATTGTACACATGACTTCTTCCCTGGGCTTAAAGTCTGAGACCATTGATTTAAATCAATACCACATGAAATAATGTATCTGTTGCGCAAATTTTTTGCAATCTGATCAAATGAAAATCGCGACTTTTACACATTCAGCATTTAGGAGAGCCTAACTTCTCATGAATCCAATACCGTCATTCGGTCTTATATTGCCACACCAATATGGATAACGATGAGGATCGATATCAAGTAGAACACCATCGCTCAAATAAGTCGCTCAAATGAAAACTAAAATTGTAAGCGACTACTTACTATCATCTTTGCCAAATGCGTCTCTATTGACTCCATTCTTAGTCGGGCATGTTAACAAGCAGAACGGATCTAATCGGCTTAAAGGTAGATTATGGCAATTTTTTTTGTTGTTTTATAGGATTCGTGCAGGTTCAAGAGTTGCGCTCTTATGATGTTTGTTACACAACCTGGACGGAGTGCAGATGGTTTTATGTCGAAGATGTTCGTTTACTACTCTCCAGGGGTGGTTGTCCTAGATAGGATGAGAGATTCGACTGAATTTGTCGCATTGGTTGTAGTTCACAGAAACTATTTTGTTTCCATGCCATTAAGGTGTTATATTGGAAATGCACACACAGAGTATGAATTTTGAAGTGATTTTATGTTGCGAGTGTTATGCCTTCGTCAGCATTTTTTGATCATCTCTCCTTCACAACTGATGCATGGTTTTCCGTATAGGAATTGGCTATAGGCAGACTTGAACTATAGACCTTCCGCTCAACAGTCGGTGATGGTCGCACCCTGACCACCCCCAATGGCCAATGTTTACACTTTTCGACCGATTATTATCAGATCGGGTGCTATCTAACGTCATATGCCGACTAAGAAAGTACAAAATACCAACCTAAAACAAAATTCAAAAAAACCAAAACTCGATGATACATATGATATGACTCGAAACATTTTGCATATATATTTCCGCTCCCTCCAACATGACGCTACTGCTACGTGTATGTACATATCTATCAAATTATTTTTTTGTTACATGCCAGTCCACTCTTTCGCTCGTTAGAATTTAAATTTTGCAACATTAAACACGTCCGCTCATCCCTCGCTGTAACTCGAAAAGAGTAACCATACCCGGAACTTTTCAATTCATTAATTTTTTTATACCTCTTAACCTAGTGTACACGACCTTAATTTGTATCTTTCATACCGACTTCCAGTCAAAATTCCGAACAAGAAACAAGAATCAAACGAAAGAAACTTGAATCAGGAGGGACGTTTCTGTGGCGTACGTGCAGCTTTGTTTGTAAGACGAAGAGAAACAACAAACTTTCTGACCCAATTCACTTGATTTTGAATAATTAAATCAAAAACGGTATTTTTAGACTGAAATTACACTCCCACCCTGAGGGGGTGTTGGCTGGTTAAACATCATCGCCATTTGATTAATTTCCCTTTGTTTTTCCAACTTGCGGAAAATGAGTTCACGTGGCCTGGATTCAAAAAAGTGTAAAGAATTTAGACACGTTGTGATTTTATCCTGAATTGAATGTACCTGCCGCCCTAAATGTGTCGGATAATAAGTCGTCAAGAGTTGTTTTCCTGAGCTCATTCGATCGTCAAAATTGGCTTAAAATGTTGCTATGACGCTTGCCAACGGCAAGTGAAACGATTTATGGCACTTGATGTCAAATGGTTGTTTTAGCATGGAACGTGCCTATCGATTCGCCTAATTTGGTATATTGTGAAGGGGATTTTGGGTATCGGTAAAAAACATCGAGTACACTTTGATTACCTCATTAAGTTGACAAAAATCACAATATTTAACTAGTAAACGGGCCTTTTGATTCAATTTTTTAAGCGGATTATAATGACGGGATCAGAATGACATGTCCATGATAAGGTATTCTCTGGTAGCAGCGTGCTCAGGAGTTGCTTTATGTGTAGTGATTTTGGTTCGTCGAATATCGGATTAAGATTCACGAAATGTGAAAAAACCCAGTCACAAATTGACCGTTCCAAATCAATATGGACAAGTTTCACGGATGTTTACTCTTTATAGTCTACTCTTGTGTACATCAAGGACCGACAATAATTGAAAAAAAAAAACAAAATCGTCAACTCTTTCTGAAGAATTTCTTGAATGTGGTTTGGGCGGTATGACGTGAAATTTATTGAAAGAATAAGAATTTTTTGTTGTCAAGTGTGAAAAGCAAGAGCAAAAAGAATGCAGTTTTTACGAATTTTTCAAAATCAATAGTGGAAAAAAGATTTTAAAATGTGTGGGATTGGTTGGAAAAAATACATAGGTTGCTATTTATATTTTGAGCCTTGGTTTTGGCAGTATTTAATAACACCAACTAACGTTTCCAATTGAAAGTTTGACCTTTTTAACAATAACTTTCTTCGGGAAAATTTATTATTTCAGCACAATTTGTGTTGTTTACAGTGATTTGCAAATTTTGTCTCAGCGAAAAAATGGAATTAACTCGTGAACATTTTCGTGCGATGATTTTTTACGACTTTCAAGGTGGACTATGAAGACAGGAGTGCGACTTCTGGAGATGAAGCCCCATAGTTGGCCACTGTGAAACGCTGATATAATGAATTTACTCGGGATCGCAGTTCACTCAGGGATGAAAGCCGTGAAGGTCGTCCAAAATCAATTGTTGTGCCAGAAAACATTGATGCTGTGCGTGTTATTGCAAGATCGTCATGTGACTTATCATGAGATTGAGGCATCCTAAATCATTAGTATGACGAACATCAATAAGATATTGCATGAACATTTAGCTGTGAAAAAGATTTGTTCGCGTTGGATCCCGCATAATTTGAGAAAAGCTCAAAAAGAGGCTCGTGTTAATTGGTGCAAAGAAATGCTCAAGAAATACAATCGCGGCGCATCAAAAGCTGTGTATAACATGTACACAGGTGGCGAATCTTGGATCTATGCGTATGAGCCCGAAACAAAATAGCAATCCACTTTATGGGTCTTCCAAAAGGAGCCAAATGCGGCAAAAGTGATTCGTGCGCGAAGCACGATCGCCTGTTTCTTCAGAATAACTGGACATGTGGCAACCGTGCTGTTATAGCAACATAGAACGGTGAATTCTGAATGGTACACAACCATTTGTTTGTCAGAAGTGCTTGGTGAAATACGAAGCGCCAACGAAGGATCATCCTTCATCACGACATAGCAAGCTCTCACACATCGACTGAAACAACCACCTATTCGACTGGCCAAAACGTCGAATTGATGGGTCATCCCCCATATAGCCCTGATTTGGCGCCAAATGACTTTTTATTTTTTTTTTTTCCCGAATATCAAGAATAAATTTCGTGGCCAACGTTTTTCAGCGCCTGAAGAAGCCATGATGCATTTTAAAAACCATGTTTTGGAGGTACCTCAATCGGAGTGGAAAAAGTGTCACGAAAATTGATTCGAACGCTGATACATAGAAACCGACCAGCGAATGACCCCTTGCCTGTGTCAGCGTCTGACGCTCCGTCTGCCGTTGCACTGGCGAAGCAACGAAGAATAAAATTAGATCAGTCAGTCAATAAAGAGCATTCAATAAAGTAACTTGTTTCTTTTGACTCAACAGAGCAACTTTTTAAAAAGACAAACCGCTCAACCCGCGATTTAACTCGCATGCAAAAGTGCATTGACCATCACGGAGAATACGAATACTTCGAGAAACAATAAAACCATTTTTGATAATAATTTACTGTCTTTCTCGTATGAAGAAAAATTAAGAAAGCCCAGTCGCTTTCTATGCGACAAGTAGAAGCGAATATGTCGTCGCTTTCTCTGGGTAGTTTTCCAAGTCCATATTGGATTAAAACATCTCAGAGGGAAAAAGTTTCCGACCTCAAGGTATGAGAAATGTGGTTTATTAAGTATTGATGGGGGAAGAAAACACTCCGCTGATACAAATGCCTGGCAACTGAATTTAGATACTACTACAAATGTGAAGAATGATCTTTCCGACTGAATAAATACTGACGAAATGACGAAACACTGATTTGCACAACTGACAGACACATATGGCAGCAACTATTATGCAGACGAAATCCGATACAGCTGGGACAATGGTATTTCAAGGGTATGTCCACACTTCGTTTTAGTAGTTATCACTAGTTTATGGAATCCAAACCATCTGTGAATAAGTTCTAAATCAAAGTCCACTTCAGTGTACGGATTAAGGGGGCTAATTGATGAGTACGACTAGAGCTACGACTTCGCTTTAAGCGGATTGCGGAGTATATGAAAGCCCCATATCATGAAACTTGGGGAAATATATTTCTTGTTAAAACGCACTATTTTTTTGTGATTTTCTCCACCCCTCCGCCTTAAGCACTAGATATGGTCAGATGAATTGAGATTAAAATTGCTCTCATCAGCAAAAATAATATCTTTCCAATCATACACAGTTTCGATGAATGTCAGCAAATTGCAACATTGAAATCTTAATTTTTGAAGTAAAGAAAAACTTTTCTCTTGGTCCTCTGTCAAACAATCCGAATGAATCTAGCCTACTGTTCACAGTACGGCAGCTATTTTCCTTACGAATTTTCTTAAAAACTCCGAAAACACTTGTTTTGCTAATTTTCTTCTATTAGGGAAAGAAATTCCGTTTCAAATTCATTCTTTCCGTCATCTTCAGTGGTCTTCAAAGCCTAACCAATGCCAATTTTCTTGGCAGCACTTTCATGCAATAAATTTTTTTAGTAATTTTGAAACTATTTTAAGATTGTTTTAAAATCTCTTTTAAATAGCCCTTATTTATTTAAAAACTCAGTTGAACCTTTTGGTTCACTGGAAATTTGTTTATCCATTTTGACTGCCCCGCACTAAATACGAAATTAAACTGTATTGAATTGTCTATAGAAATGTATGTGGATGAGGATCATAATATCGTTACTAAATGGTTTTGACTGACTTTTTTTTTACCTAAATTTGGTACTAAGAACGTGGATGATAGCTGTTTAGCAGGACGACGCCAGACTTCTGTTTGACTAATAGCACTATTGCGTGACGCGTGATGGTGCAATCTAACACCAATAGACTTTTTTCTCCAAGCCCTTTTCTAGATAAAGTCGAAGCTTGCGTTTAAACAATTCATGCACTAAAAAATAATATCAGAGCTGTGATTCTTGATTTATGCAATTGATGGTGGATAAACAATTTTATCAAATGAAAGGCTATTTGTAGACAGGGTAGAGGTGGCAATTGGTAGGCGTTGAATTATATTACTAGCCTAAGAGTTTGCCCTTTAAACTGAAATAAAAAAACAATATCAATATACTAGCTAACGAATTATTTCCGGCGTATAAACCGATCCTGATTTCGTAAGCTGACCAAAAACTAATTGTCCTACAAGTAGGTTCCTAACGCTCTATATATTGCCTCGAAGAATTGAGAGGTGAGGCAGCCAAGAAAAAATAGAAAAATATTTGAAATTTTTTCATCGATGTTTGATAAGTATAAACCATGATATGATAACAGAACCACTAGTAATTATGAACCCCACCTGTTCAAAGGCTCTAAAGCTGAGCTGTTTGTTCGAGTTTGTAAAAGGAAAATAATTCAAAGGGGCTAGATTTGAAATAGGCGAGTGAAGCTACAATTTAATATTTTCAAACGCAGCGTCAACAAACATCAAACTGAAGACTTATAAGATACTTTAGACTAATGATTTTAAGTAACTATCATTAACCGGAGACACTCGCAAAACTGCTTTCGTATTTTTATATTGTTTCCAAAAGAGAATGCCGCGGCTCAGCTGGCAGTATGTTGGATTCGGATGCCAATGATTTTGCTTTTTTTTTATAGGGTTCACCATCGAATAGATGGTTTGTGTCGAAGATGCTCGTTCACTAGATTCTCTTTGGGTCGTTGTCCTAGATAGGATTCAAGAGATTCGACTGAATTTGTTTCATTGGTTGCAGTTTACAGTAACTTATTTTGTTTCCATGTCATTAAGATATTATATTGGAAATGCACACGCAGAGTATGAATTTTGAGGTGACCTTATACTGCGAGTGTTATGCCTTCGTCAGCATACTTTGATCATCTCTCATTCACTACTGATAATGTTGCAGAGTTTGTCCTCTGCCAGTAGATAAGCCCAAAAGCTATCGATCGAATTTTACACGACTTTGGAATTCGTTAAATTACTATAGTGCTAGATAATATCCAAAAATCGAGTCACGCGAACTATTCCAAAAAATTTACACAATTGCCAAATACTCGTACATGTTTATAATTCATGAATGTAGAAATAGCATTCTGAGTGCCTTGCATAACACTCGTACAAATAGGTCAAGTACTTGACGTCGAAATGGCTATCTTGGCTTACAAAGCCCGTTCACGTGATAGGCATATTAGTAGATATGCATGGAAGAAGAAGTTGGCAAAACATCATTACTTTTTACTTCTGGCGAACACTAATTCGCACTATCCGCCACAAAACATAAAATAACAATCAACCGCCCGCATGGTGCTAAGATAACCAGTTACACCTTTTGTACCTTTTTCTATGTGTACAGCCGGTGTGACAAGTAAGCTACGGTCGTAAATAAGATTGCGAGTATATGTATGACACAATCAGTGGCAGTTGGAAAACATAAAGGATTGTAAAGGATTGTACATAAAGATGCAATACGTCTCGCCTCTTTGAGACGAAGACAGTTCTCGGTATTTTTATCTTTCGCCTCAGTTTCAGTGTATGTTTGCAGAAAAGATAGATTCTACGTTTATTGAGGTTCTGTCACATTATTTTATGTGACTTGCTTCTGCGATATTTAAACTTCTATCTTTCGCTAGCATTTTAGTTGAGAATAAAGCGCAAACAGTATTGCATCTCATACTACTTGCTGATACAAACCGCTAAGTGTAAGAAGATGTTGTGAACGACGGTTTTCAAGTAAATTAATATTTTTTGGTGAGCTCTTATATTATTGTCGGATATGTACCAAACGAAAACAATTCGTAGCTAAGTTATGTGAACGGTGCATGTATTTAAATTAGCCAGGAAGAACCTTGATAAAATAAGCTATTTTGCTATTCGAAGTGTTGTTAATGGCAAAGCATTGAACAACTTGAGACGATGATTTCATGGTCGTAGGGGAGAGCTGACGCTATTTTTTGTTATTATACTTTACTTGCTATTGTTAGTAGTGTTAAGTTTAGAATACGAGCATATACATTAACGTGCAGTGCCAGTTAAATATTTATGAAGGAAAAAAATTATGTGAGTGCACATGAAATACGTGAATCGGTCTACGGGTTAAAGATTTTTCAAACTGGCCAAATATCCGGTCGATAAGTGTCATTCCGAATATCAGCACCGTCTTCGAGGAGGTGGTTCGTAGAGTGCTGCCTAAATGGGTTGAGGACAAAAAAAAACCCCACTAAATAACCAATTTTGATTCAAAGCGGGGTATGACACTATCCATGCCGCACCGAAACTATAGGTAGTATTGGATATCTAGTGGAACTGTGGATGACTGTCTGATTGACTTTGAAAAGCTTTTCACCACATATGGTTAGAGGATCTTTATTTGAACTCAGTCGGCCTGGCATAGTAATACGCCGCTATATATGATTTTTGTATGTTAACAGATAGAAAGTTGTTTGTGTACATTGTAAGCAAAATTGGCGCAGATTTTTAATTTTTATATCCCACGGACGTCCAATAGCGAAAGTAAAGTAGAGTCACATACCTTGGGATCTGGTTAGACCAGTATCTATATTTTGACAATCATTAGTGCAGCTCTGGCAAAAATCCGCGAGTTTTCGCTTTGGCATCATGGATATGTCACAGTCGCTAACTTGATTCCAAAATGCAGGTTATTGCAACATGGCTTTAATCAGCCTCGTGTTTGTCTATGGATGTCTGACAATGACTCTAGGATAATGATTTAAATTAATAACCTGTTCTTACGGCGCTTACCACTTATACCACGAGAGAGTGGGCCCTTACGATTAAGGTGAGCTTGTGTGACCTACCATTTCAGCTAGTTTTATTCTTAACAAAAACAAAATGGATCAATAAAGAAAAACTAAAAAAAGGCAAAAAACACACAGAATAAAACTATTGCGAGAACTTCTCAATGCTTCATGTTGAGCTTACGATTTTCCGGCACGTACCCATGATGAACCACGCCACTGAATTCCAAGAAGAAAGTTTCACATTGGACCGAACTTGGTATACTTTTTTCGATATGGGCTTTTTAAGTCGCCACCATCGTGATGATTAGGTCTTGGTTTCTAAGTCATAACTATATAGTCGTGTTTCGTCGTTCAATAGCTTCTGAGCAATGCTTATGCGAGAGTTCTCTTGGCCAAAATTTAGCAATTTCAGAACAAATTTCGCTGATACACGTTTCACACCTAAAATATCTAGAAAAATTTTATGGCGTGAGCCAACCCATACGCCAATATCTTTAGTATCTTTTCCCCATAACAATTTTCTTCACTGCTTGAACGCTTTTATCCGTAGTTATGGTGCTTGGGCATAGTTGCTAACATTTTCTGAGTCATCTGTTAAGAGGTTGTAGACTTGTCAAGCACTTCATTTTATTTAGCACACAACATTTAATACAAATTCTTTGATCCATTTTTTTCAGTAGCAAAAAAATCGCTAAGTACCCCAAAACAAGTCTAATCTTTGTATCTGTGAAAAACAAATTAAATATCCGAAATCTGTGATAATATCAACATACACTAGATGCGTACCAACATAACAACGGGCAAATTCGAGAATCGAATGCACTCGAATCTCGAGAAATTCAAAAAGTCACCTGTTCTTTTTTCTTCATTCTTCCATTATTCTCTCACAAAAATACAAAAAATACTTATCCAGATTAATTATTACACAATTCTTGAGCAGTACATCAGAGAATTGTTAGCGACATTCCATATTAAACAATATAAATAGATGTAAATATCACTTCGAGATTAAGTTATTCATTGTGGGGTGGGACAGTGATTCATTTAAATATACTTAAATAGAGAATACTGACGAAAAAAGAAAGAAATGAAAAAAAGAGCATATGAAATGATTTAAAAAACTCAAGCAATATAGGACAGCAAAACTTCGATATCATTATAATTAAAATTAAGTAGCCATAATTTTAATTTTTTTAGAAAAGTGTTAAGTGTTAAGTAATGCATGGTATGGTATAGGGAGTCTATTAAACAGTTTGCAAGATACAACACAAAAAAAGTTTCTTAAATTAGTGGTATGAAAGGAAGGTATTTCGACAGTGCAAAGGGAATTACTTCTTGAATTGTGTCTGTCACAGATTGGGCTTTGCATATAACCACCTCTTATAAAAAATACTTTTAAAAACTTAAAATAACTAGGCTGATCAGTATGCGCGGGCTTAACTCCGCTACTGAAAATTTTTGATCGAGCGAGCAAATTTGTTGTTTTATCAACCTTGCTCTCGCTCCGCATGGCACTTTTCTTTTTCGTTATTTCTCACTATTTTTCAATCAAACAATTTCATTTGATAATTTATGGCTCATCTACAGACCTAGATCTATCGAATGACATGCTGCACACATGTGTGGTTATAGCCGATATCTACATTTAGTGCGCACAAGATTAGTCCGAAATCGTTTTCGGACCACTATATTGCCAAAAAGTGGGTGATTGCTCTCGCTCCGCTACGCTCCGCTCGATCAATAAAAATGTCTAACTGGGAAGGACCTGAACAGCATCATCGAGCTGGAAGAGCGGTGAGCCTTACATATTATTCTGACGTTTCTGTAACACAACAAGTGGGAATGGAATGCTGGCTACGGTGATCTCTCGGATCTGGTGTTTTAGTTCAGGGGAGTGAAGGGAAGTTTATATATGACCATATGCCTTCTGACGCAATGACACCTGCCATCCTACTCCGCTGTAATTTCACGGTCACATTTCCATGGCGTCAGGACTGGCTTTGGCCAGACCCTGAACCCGGAATGGAAAGTCTTCGCATTTTCACAGATGGCTCCAGGGCTGGGCAGCGATCCCGTGTGAAGTTTTCCTTGAGCGCGAAAATATTCGACTTCACTTCTCGTTAGGAAAATATGCGTCTGTCTTTCAATCGGAGATTAACGCAATCCTAATAGCCATGCACTATGTTGAGAAACACAGGTGGAGGGGATATACGTCTATATGCGCATATGCGTCTGCAGTGACAGCCAAGCTGCACTCAAAGCTGTGTCCAACCCTCTATCTAGATTTAAATTAGTGTATGAACTCAAGACCTTTTTGAACCAAGTCGGAAGACTAAATTCAGTTAGGCTTGTATGGGTCCCAGGTCGCTCTGGAATCCCAGGAAATGAGATCTCCGATGAACTCGCTAGAAGGCGCTCAGAGGAGAGTTTCTCAGAACCTGAACCCGCCTTAGGTCTACCTGCTTCCACGGTCAAATCTGACATCAATGACTGGGTCTTTAATAGAGGGAATATCCAGGATGCAGGACGACTAAGTGCGTACGCCCTGATGTCTACAAGAAATCCGCAACATTTTTCTTATCCTTAAGGAGAAATGATTGCAGAAGGCTTACGGGCGTCATTACGGGCCATTACACTTTTGCCAAGCATCTCTACGCGCTTGGCATCAGTGAGACGCCTATTTGTTGCGAGGAGGATGACACAGCAGAACACTTTCTCTGCGACTGTGCCGCCTTCGCTCGCGCACGATGGCGCACCCTTGGGGCCGGCGTGGTGGGTGTCGAATCTCTAAGCTCTACATCACTGAAGCCCCTCCTCACGTTCCTCCGGACAACGGAGAAAAGACAAGGTGGAAGTACAATGGACCAGTATTTGTGTCTGAGTGCACAAAAAAAAATCAAAAAGATAGCTGTTTTGCGCAAAATACTTGAAATCTGAATATTTCTAAATTCTGTGCGAGTGAATATGAATCCGTCTAGCAGGGACATTTTGCATAAATTTGCCTAGGATTTAAATTCATCAGCAGTCTTCATTGGATTGAGTTTTCCACAGAAATTGTTATTATTCAATAATATGTATTGTAGTTATATGCCTTGGAAGTTTACTTGAGATCATTTGCCCAACAAAACTTAACCACTGATTAGGTAGACGCTCTCCTCGTATACTGGGATTCCTCATAATTGGTAGTGTGAATAGAAAAAAAACTTTCGCTTAAACTGATGGGACAGTTATCAAATTCGACAGTTAATCAATAATTACAAAGTAAGGAGAAGTAAAAAATCAATAAAAAAGGTCATAAAGACATAAAAATAGGACTAAATACCAGCGCAACTTTCTTGCTCCTATCTACAAGCATTTAATGACCCCTTAAGCTGCGATGAATACCCTGAAATTCGCGTCCCATGGGACGCAATCAAATAATGACTTGGGAATTTAATTCCCTTTTAAAAGAGAAGAAGTCAAACCTTTTCGTTGCCTCTTCCACGATTACAGCCCCCTTCCACCCATTGATTGATATTCTTTCCAATTTCACGTTTTCCACTCTCCTCTACAGCTCCTTGTTCTTCCTTTTAAGCTCTACGTTCATGCTCCTTTTAGCATAAAGACTACGTCTCCTTCTTGGAAACTCAAGTGCACTTTAAAATTCTGTATATGTAGTGCACACAAATTTCCATATCACGAGGATAAATTCCATGCCCAGCCCGTTGCCTCCGCCATGTACGCGTGATTCGACATTCATTAGTCACTTTCTCCACACATCGAAGGGACGAATTCCACCCCATCGCTCAAACATACACACAAAGAATTTCCCACTCGATAACTTAGATTTTCCAGACAACAAAATGCGGAAATATTCGCATGTCGTTTCAGGAGCATGGGACGCGTGACTGTCGGCCAGTATACCGGTGTGGAAAAATTATTTGCAATGAAAAATTCAACACAAGCGCCAAATTATCCTAAAGGATTCAAGCACTATCATGGATTACTCACTTAGTCACTTGTAAAAGGCACATCCCGTCCCTACTGCGCTCTCGACCTGAAAGAATATTTATTACTCAGACATGTGGGGAACGTCACGAGAGGACATGGAGAATCAGTTTTTATTTTCATTCGAGAGAATAATCCACAAACGTATCCACTTCAACGCATAGGAACACAAAGAGAGAAAACACGCTTAACCTGGATGGAGGAGTGGAGCAACCGGTTATATATTCTTGCAAATATAACTACCTACATCCGCCCCAGTTCAGTGGGGCTAGAAGAGGTGCGTGAGCTCACTTGGGATTCTGCATAATCGGCTTTTTAGCGCCAAGAAAAAAAAAAAAATGAACAGATGCCGACGTTGTCGTCAAGGGATCTTTTCAATTCAGTTTTGTACCTTTTTTTTAATCCGAGAAAGAGGTTTACTATGGTCAGGTAGAATTTGTTTTTTGGAATAGATACATAGTAAATGCTTTTTATGGCTTATGTTTAATAAAGTATGAGCCAACAAATGTTGTGGATGTTGGCTGTTAATTCTTATTATTTACTTAAGATGTATGATCTTTTTGACAGATGTCAAGAGTAGTCTCTGGCGATTTGAGCAATGGAGACATCTATCACGCAACAGCTGCTATTATAACTAATTAAGAAAATGGGTGATCTGTAAAGTTACATTTCGTAAAACTCGTCAACATAATTGCCATAGTTAGTCCAGAATTCTTGCAATGACAAAGCCTTTTGAATAAACTACATATGTAGTTCGATATCAAATCAAACCCCACATGAACATGCTTGGACAGCACGTATAGGCTTTGATCGAAAAGTGTTATATAAAGTTATAATCTCACTTCGTCCCCGAATTCAGAGATGTCAATCCAGCCAGCGATGCTAATGGGAATTATAAAGTTTATTTTAATTAGCACGTTCGTAAAATTTAAATTACCCAAGAACTGAGGAGTTTAGACCATCTACGACACCGCCGCTTCGGTCCCAAGGAAGTCCCCGTATGAGAGGAATTATGTGTTGTCGACATCATTATCCCGAACTTATTCGAAGATCATGCAGGTACAGTGGACGGATAGAGACGTTGGCCGATTATTTTTTTCCCAAAATGGAACTAAGTGGGTTTAGATGATCTCTGGTTTCAATTGGACCGCTCACACAGGCCTTTAAACAATCAATTTATTACAAAAGAAATTTGAAAATCACACAATATCGGTTTTTTTTTTTTTTTTTTTTTTTTGAGGCTTCTGCTATCTGTTGGAGCACTCAGACACAAATACTGGTCCATTGTACTGCCAGACAGACACCTTAGATGGCGTTACAGCTCATGAAGAGCCAGAGCCAAGCTTCTTTTATTCACTTATGTTGTGTGCGATTTGTTTTCCACACAAGTGAACGGAACCTATTGCTTAATGCCGATTCCGAACGGCGAGAGTCGAGAGGCTTTTTACAACGGGGAGTTTTGCCAGTACTCCGCCGAGGAGAGAGGCCCAGAAATAATCATTTGATGGCGTTGGTGTTATCGGGATCCGAACTCGCTCATCATGCGTCAGCGGCCGACACACTACCCACTGCGCCAAGGCATCCTCTTTTAATATCGGTTAGAAGAGAAGTTAATTGGCTTCCGAGGTCATTGGATTTGTCAATTTTAGGCTTCCTTCTGTGGGGTTAATATCCCCGCGACAGTTACGAGGTTGAACTTGAATAACTGAAATTAGAGCATTAACCCTTTTATTCATCAAGTCGTAGGTAATTTTGACCTTCGGATGATCGCCTGAAGCGAAGACCTAGTGTCAAATCTATACCAGCTACTGTCGGCTCTTCCTATAGAATAGCATGCTCCTCATATTAGAGATGTTTTACGACGTATCTCGATAACATTTAGTTTTGTTCGTTCCCTTCAAAGTATGTAATATAATTGACTTGCTCCAGCGCTTTTTCCAATCCTCTGATATCTGCTTTTTTGGTATAGCTTTGAGCTTGTCCAACGATGCGTTCTTCATACCCTCAATTGTTACAATTCTCCATCTATTCATAGAAAATTGTGGGTTTGGGGAAAAGAAAAAAGCAGTAGAGGGCCAAACCCGATGAATAAGATGGCTGAGTCATGATGCTAGCATTGTTTTTGGCCAAATATCTATGCACAAGCAACACTGAGTGAGCAGGTGCATTATCGTGATTTTCCCTCAAATCCGGGCTTCACGCGAACGGCACTTAACTTCAAGGTTATATTCCTTATTGGCGTTCCGATAAGAATTTATGATGAATCACGTCATTGTAATCGCAGAAATATATTTTTTGAATTTTTGACTTCGGTCTTAACTCTTCTTGTCGCTTCCATTGGGATGATTGGGCTTTCGTTTTGTCATCATCATAAGTGATGACTCTTTTCAGTAAATCTTGAGCATCAGTCAACATCTCCTGACCGATACTTGTGCGATGTTTCGTTTGGCCAAAATTTTGCCATTTCAGTACAAACTTCGCTGACACACGTTTCATGCCCAAAATTTCAAGGCATGAGCCAATCGTTGTAACAATTTCCTCAGCAACTTCTCTGGTACTGATTCCACGATTCTCCATAACAAATTTTTTCAATGCCTCAACCTTTTCGTCCATTTTTGACGCGCTGGGCCGTCCAGAGCGATCATCATTGACATATTCTCGGCCTTCTATAAAGCGTTTGTACCGTTTATAATATTTTTTTTTATTTAGAATAGACTCGTCAAATGCCACAGTTAACATTTAAAGTTTTAAAAAACCTTTTATAAAACCTATATTCGTTATTCAAGAGTTTAACCTTCCCTAAGCTACTTGATTCCATTCTTAAATATAACCAAGTTGCCTAGCACTCGTGTGTATCATGCCGCGTTGTCATCCTCCGAAATGGCTTCACTGCCCGAGACCTCACCGAGGCTGAAAGGTCTCAGTCAGTTCCCAGGTTCCTCTACGCATAATGAAACGTCCAGCCTTCAATAGATCCTCTAATCTTACTTCCGAACTAAGGAGTGAAGAGGTTCTTGCTGGAGTCACGCATCGTTCTGGAAGCGTTTTTACCCGAATACTAAAAAGTTCAGTATTTACGGTGTTTAGGATACCATTCCCCCAATGCGGTACTTAAGCCGATGAGCTCATGACAACTATTAACGTCTTCGCCAAGGATGAAAATAAATGACCGCGATATCATCTCTATTGTGCACCCACCATTCGGTCAATATAAAGAAATAAAACTCGATATGGGTGTGCTCTTGTGGTATCTACAAAAGCGGAAGCCCTGAATATCAGATTATTGCCATTGGTCATAGCCTTCACATTGGCTTTCAAGTCATTTAAGAAAATTGTCGACTCTGTTTGGGCCTCCTCCGACGTACAAGGCCCTATTAAAGAAATATTTAATGATCTGGGACTCTGGGCGTTTGTGCATTCTGAGACAGGTTCTAAGGAACTGCTTTTAGAACACACGAATCTTTTCCCAGATCGAGCAATATTAAATGGGGCTTACTAGGACAAGGTTTAACATGAGTTCTACTCTGCTGTCAAGCTGTGATATAAGGTTCTTTTCATACCAAAGGCACCAAGGTGCGTCCCAAAATGATTGAGCCATCGAAAAACTTTTAAGTACAGACAATAAATCAAAAGTATGAATAAAAATAAAAAATAAAAATAATGTCCCTATGAGCTGAATAAGAACTTACTTCTTTTCCAAAATTCTTTACAAATTTAATAGTGTACAGTATTTAAAAAAAAATAATCAAATTAGATGTCCCAAAATGATTGGTTGTATCTACATTTTTCACCCAGTTAACGTCCGATGACTCTTTTTCTTTTTTTTAATTGTGTCGTAGACCCTGATTGGCATTGAGTTTACTTTTTTTGGATTGTTTCTTTTTTAATTTTTTGCCAACTGTGCATAATTGAGCTTTTAAGCTCAAGAACGTTGTTAAATTGCCGTTCCCCAGCATACACCAGTCTTGCTAATATGCCCCATAAGTTTTCGATTGGGTTCATAATTGGAATATCTCTGTCGGAAAACCTCCGTTCTTATGGGAGGTGGCCCATAGCCGACGGATGTATGAACTTCAACGGACAAAGTAGAGCTACTTTCTGCTTTTTGATCCGTTGACAGCTCATACATTCACATATTGGAGCTTACACATTTACATTCTGAGGTTCACGCATGCACGAATTGAGAGTAAGCACGTTCATTGGTGGATGCATTGAGAGAATGCTCAGGAACTCTCTCGTACTGAGAGAAACTTCAAATTCGGTTGACATTCAAAGTACGATTCGGTTGGTGAGGGTCGTTTAGTGTGCGAAAAGTGAACATTATTCTCGGAAAAAAATGTTATAAAATGTTCGAGGAAGAACTGATTGAGGCGATCAAAGGCCATCCGTGCCATCCATTTTATAACCCAGATGACGCACTCCATCAAATAATAAATGTCATCGACAATTGTCAACGGATTGACGGATTCTATGGGCCGATGCTTGCCTGCTCTATCCGCCAACGGAGTGACGGATCGACGGATTCTATGTTTCGTTCCGAGTGGTAATCCTCGGAACTGCGTCTTTCGTCGACTGGGCTTCACATCCTCGCTCTGCATGCCCGAGTCTTAAAGGTCTCAATCAGTTCCAAGGTTCTTCTACGCATAATGACACGCAAAGCCTTCAATATATCGCCTAATCTAACGAGTGAAGCGGTTCTGGAGGCGTTTTCACCCGAATACCAAAAAGTACAATATTTTCGGTGTTTAGGAACCCAGTCCACCATTACGGTAATTATGAGCAGTGTTAACGTATCCGCAAAGGATGAACATAAATCTGTTATAGCACCTACTATTCTGAGTCAATATAAAGAAGTGGAATTAAAGCCAGATGGGAGTGTTCTATTTAAAATTGGAGCCGAAGCCTTGAATATCAGATTTTTGTCGTTGGTCATAACCTTCGCTTTGTGCTTTCGAGTCATTTTAATAAGAAAATTGCCGACTCTGTTTGGGCCAATTGCATTGTAATTAATGAACTGGGAATCTGTCGTTCTCTACATTCTAAGACATACTAAGATAACTTTTTTCCGTGTAAGATGGGACTACATTAAAACTAACGTGGTGATGGGCCTTGTTTGGAGAAGGTAACATATGTGTTTTATCCTGCAGTCAAGCTGTGAAATAAAGTCCTTCTTATACCAAAGGCAATCTAAGCTCCGGCAAGACGAGCGTCTGCATATCACGGTAATGGTTTTCCATTTATTATTCTGTCAAATATTTGTTCTACTTGTCTCAACCATCTCAGTCTTCGCGATTTTATTATTCGGTCAATGCTTGGGACTGAAAAGAGTTTCATGAGTTCTTGATTGTGTAATTTCCATTCGTCTTTTTGTTTGTACTGTTTTTTACCAAAGATCCTCCTTAAGGTCTTGTTTTCAAAGAACCGAAATCTATTTCTCTCCTTCGTAGTTAGAGATCAAGTTTCACATTCATAAAGTGTCGCCGGCATTGTTATAGTTTTATAAAGACCGATCTTGACTTGCGGCACAAGGGTTGTTTTGAATAGTTACTAAATCGCGATGAAGCCCATAATGCCCATATGCTGCTTTTGTTTATTTTGATCTTTACGTCGTTCTTGGCAGTCATTACGGTTGGTTTTCTTTGCATCTACTTCTAAACATATATCCGTTTCTTACCATTATTAGACTTTCCACGTTTCTCTTAACTATTTATTTACTAGCTCCAAGAATTTTTTAGATCGTCAGCGTAAACGAGAACATGATTCCATTATGGAATCCCAATAGCACCAAATTAAAGAGAAGGCGTCTCCTTGATTTAACCCTTGACGTATCTCGAATCTCTTAGATAAGGCGTTTCGTATTTTAACTCGTCCCAGCCTTACAAGGACATGATACGTTTGCGGACGGTTTATAGAGTCGTACACAGTTTCCAAATCTACAAAAAAATATAAATACAAAAGTTACTAAGCAATGAGTGATCATTTTTGGAAATTTTCCTCGGAAGACATTGTATAATAGAGAAAGCCATGGTTTTGGCTTTAACGATAGAGGAAAATTACTGCCAGAAAGTACCAAAACAAAAAAAAAACTGATTGAAAATGCTTTTCAACGAAGCCAAAAAACAACTATGTCAACTAAGAAAAACACAGGCTTGCGAAAATCGCAATATTGGTAGAACTGCTGAAATTTGTAGTCTTAAAAAGACATTTGGGCAGAGTTTTAGTCAAGCATTTCTGCAAAGACATCGGTCTTGTTGAATCGGAGAAGGCTTGTTGAAGGTAATCTGCCCGGAAGAATGGCAAGGAGGGTTCAGCCAAGAACCGTGTGAAATTAATCAATTAGATTGAATCAAATATTAAGAAGAACAATGCTACCATATGCAGGGAAAAATATTCCTCTTAAATGGATTTTACAGCAAGGTAACGAAATATACTCTGAAGGTAGCAAACCTATGGGGGGATTTTTAAAAAGGCAATACCCATGGAAATTATTATGTTTTTAGTGAGTACTAAATTTTTAACCTGCTTGAAAAAAAAATTATACTTAGTAGTTTTAAGCATGAATAACCAAGTCAAAGCAAAAGCTTATGCTGTCTTTATTTTAATGTCCATATATCAGACATTATTGGAAGGGCCTTACATAGGTGACAGGATATATGTATGAAAAAATCACTTTTAAGTTCCAGAGACGCACCAAACAGTCACTTTGTGTAAATTCTCTTTACGAGAGCCTCTCTTGAAGAGAGCCTCCCCTTATTTATTTGAGATTTTTTTTTCCAGTGTAAGAGTTATAATTTTGGTTTTCAATCGAGTCAGCGAACCTGAAAATTGTCTCATTTTACATGATTATGGACTGTATACGCGAACCTTCAATCTTATTGGCCTTGGATACTTATTAATGCTTAAGTATGCTTTATAATTCATAATTAAATGCAATTAACATGTTGTTGGTTTGATCAATCAAATATGAGAAATGTTCATTTCTGGAGCTCGACATTTGGGATAGGGTTCAGCTCGTTTAGTCTAGTCTATGCCTCTGGAACGACATCCTTGAAGATTTTTTGATTTTTAGGAACAGGCAAAAATCATTAAGACCACGGATATGTAGCTACTTGGAAGCTTTGGGACTTCATGGAGATTCTTATTATTATCCTATTTTACTTAAAGCGACTCAACAAAAACAGGATTTAATATTTTCCACGTTTTTTACCTTGCTATTCATTATTTTATTGCTACAGACAAATTGTACTTGTACACAATAAAAAAATCCGACCAAAACATACGAAACCTTTATGACAACTGAGAGCCAGTTGGCAATACTCGTATATTTACCAACCAATAATGAGAAAATCGCCCGATTTGTTAAAGCGAAACTACTCTAGCAACCCTCTGCTGTATGTCCTCAAGGCACTTTTCCTAAACAAGTATACCAAGAGCGTGGGTCAGAATCCCATTGAGAAAAAAAATTGATGGCAGCTCTTGCCGGAATGCGATATCCGAGTCATTGGCATTAGAAGCTTCCCATTTACAGATATTGTTCTTGAAAACAACATTTCTAAAGAGAATGACATCGTGATGTTATCGTTGCTCCACTTGTAGTGAAATTTTGGAGAGAAATTCTTTTATTCCCCTCGAAATCGAGGACGAATAACAATTAAGGTGGCATAACAATACATATCCCCAATGCATTCCACACCAACCTATTTCTTCTATTTCTGTACTCCGGTTAATTTCCCCATTGGCCATTATCCCGACATCTTAACCCGATCTACTTTCTCCACAATCGTCATCCTTCTGAAATGAAACAGACACCCGACTGTGTCATCGAGCTTGCACTTTACAACCCTCGACAAGCATTCTGGAGGATTACTCCTTCGCAGTGTCTACACTTTTTCTGGAGCGTTCCGCCACCAGACGTGCTGCGTTGTTAAATCCCAAGACAAACACCTCTCCACCAGTTCCCATTCCATAGAAACAAACAAACGAATCCTTATCGCACTGCAACTCCTCGCATTCTGTTGGAGTTCGTTTCAAAATGGGCGAAACTAGAGTTTCATTCGCCAAGCACTAAACAGAGCCATAAATAAAGAGCTATTTTTAGCTCCTTCGACAGGAGCATGGCAAAACGTCATCCACTGCATTGTGCCCATTTCTTCGAACTAGGCTGGCGAGTCATTGACCTGAAACACGCCACCTCTAACGCGATTCCCTATTGCTTTACCTGCACTGAGTATCTGACTTCGAATGACTCACTAGTTGTTTGCGCTCCTACACCGACGTGGACATTATAATTGATGAGTATCTACACACGTTCCATGCTGCCCTTCTGCACAATTGCACTAGTTGCATGCGTGGCGAAACACTACTCCTCCGAGGTAATTAATTTGTCCATTCTCCTTGGTCTTGTTTCCTTATGAAAATTTTCATTTGAATCACGCGAATGACCTGGCCAGAAATAGCCAGAGGTGCATTGGTGTACGTCGAATTGGTCCGCCAAACACCCAAAGGTGCAACGTCAATCAAAGTCCTGGAATCGGGTTAAAGTCATACACAACATGCCACGCCCTGAGTCCATTCACTTTTATTTACTCCGTTGTATCCGAGGAGTTTATAAGCAATAACAAGGGATTTGCGTCTAAAAATATCCCCGGCAACGACACCAAGTCCGGCGGTCAGGCTGTTAGGCTAGCTTGCAACCGGCATGGCGAGAACTTGTTGTTTACGATCTGCTTGCAACTTGTTTTCGCGCGTAAATCATAATTGACATGCTATAGTCGCCGCATTTGCCTGCGTTGGAGGCAGAGCAGATTCTACGTAATGGGGAGTTGCAACTTGCGGGACCGATTGTGTAGCTTGGGGCATGCTAAGTATGTGTGACGCTTAATCAATTTCTGTCGACAATAGGTCTTTAACCTCCATGTGGAACGAGGAGATAAGAAACGTGTTTGATTCGGTTCGATTGACATAGTTTGGTCTGGTGGCGTGGCGAATATTGAGTATGGTCGTTGCTTTCGGCGACTTTTTTTTCCAAAAGACGTAAAGTTTTCCATCTCTAGGGTTCAATTGACTTTAATTGGGGAATTCTGATGTAATTGAGAAACAAATACGAGTTTGCAAAATGTGCGGAAAACTTTGGATGGAATCCTAGAATAGATAACCCTGTTGTATGTTTTTGTATTTGATTAAGGGACACTTAAACAAAAGCACGTGGGAGTTGTGGAGAAAATTATTTTTAGAACTTGTTGGTAGAATGGATTTTTATGCGGGAAATTCCCAGTTCATCTTTGGGGCCAGAGGGATAATCCATTTGTGCTAACTGCAGGGGTTTCCTTGAAGGAAGTGTGGAATAATGTTTCTTTGGAATACATTAAATCCCACATCAAATTGGATTTCAACTTCTGTCTTACCTTCGTTTTCCTAAAGGTAATGTTATTGGGTGCATAAAGTTTGCAAAGGTTATTCACCTAGGAGTGCTATTTTTGATTCTTGTATGGTCAACAACGGATGTGTAAAATGAGGAGGAAAACCTAACGTTTTAAGAGAGATATTTGTGTGTGTATCTTCTTGAACCCTTCCTGAACATCAGTAAATGAGCGATGTTGACTGACTTTCTTACCTGAAATTGGTGTTATTGACGTCGACACAGCTGATAATACAATGGCTTTAGTGCGTGTCAACTTGACCATTTGAGATTTTCAGTTGGTTCTATGATATGTTAAAAATAAAGTTCATGCCAATTAGGAGAAATTATTGTTACTATTATATAATGAAGCAGACATTTGGCAGATAATGTATGCTGTTGCTAAGCGTTTGTTTGTTTCAGATTGATATAGAAATATAAACATTTATTTGACTGTTCAAAAAATTAGGTGTTTGTTGAATATGGCGAACTTAATTTGGATATATTAGATATTATTAGATCTTCGATTTGTTATCTTTTTATGTTGGTACACATGTTCTCTAACAAATAGCGACATTGTCAGCCACTTTGCATATTTATTTTCTTTTGCACAGATATAAAGGTTAGACCTGATGGCTATTTAAACAAATGTATCAAAGAATTTGTATTAAATTTTGTGTAAAAAAAATAATACTAGCTGCAACGTACTTGAAATGTTAGCTGCGGTATTTGGTGGGTCTGCTCTGAACTAAAAGGCTGTTACATAAAACAGTGTACCACCTAAGGTACAAGCTCTTCATAGAAGACCGAGAAGTTGTTAGTGATCATACCTGCCCCGGACGCTACAACACGTTAACAATGGATGAAAACATTGAAGCAGTGAAGAAATACCTTATGGAAAATCGTCGAATCACTATCAGAGAATTTGCTGAGAATATCGACAAATTTTTCATATATTTTGGGCATGAAACGTGTGTCAGCGAAGTTTGTTCCATGCTAAATTTTGACCAAAGGAACCGTGAGCTGCATGAGCATTTTTTTTTTTTTTTTTTTTAGTTTTAAATTCATTTTTATTTTTTTTCATTTTTATTTCGTATTATCTTATATCTATCTTACCCTAGTCAAAAATGCTTAAAACTAGCTTAACTATCTTAACAAATGTAACTATCTTACTGGCCCTAGACGGACACTCTAAAACAAACAGAACAATTGAAACATATGTCCTTCGACGTCTACATGAATTTACTATTACCATTATTATAAGTAACTTAAGCTAAGAAAAACGGTTTTTTTTTTTATTAAAAAACTTAGCATATGATCATTTTTTTTTAGTATTTTATATAAAACTTAATCCTACCTTAAACTAATTAAACCTAACTAAACCTATCTTATTCTAACTTAACTAAAATATATATACACAAATATATACCTTATATATATTTTATATATATATCTTTTTTTCTACACATTTTATTTTTATATTTTTTTTTTTTGTTTTTAGTTAATCCTTTTTTTGTGATTTTTAAATTTTTTTTTTTTTTTTTTTTTTTTTTTTTTGTTTTTGCCCTATCCTACCCTAACCTACCCTACCCTACCTTACCCTACCCTAGCCTGCCTGCTGCATGAGCATCTTTCAAGAGCTATTGACTGATTTGATTTGCTAAAACGGTCAGTATGGCAACATATGCTTATATAGTTATCTCGTCGAAACCCAATAATTACAATTAAAGCTACCAGAATTTTTTTTTTTCAATGCTTTTTTTCTTTTATAATCCGTGCAGGTTCAAGGGTGTACGCTCTTATGGTGTTTGTCACACAATCTGGTCGGAGTGCAGATAGTTGGTGTCGAAGATGTTAGTTCACTTCTCTCCGGGGGTGGTTGTCCTAGATAAGATTTGAGAGATTCGACTGAATTTGCATTGGCTGTAGTTCACAGTATCTCTTTGTTTCCATGTCATTAAGGTGTAATATTGGAAATGCACACACAAAGTATGAATTTTGAGGTGGTGTTATGCTGTGAGTGTTATGCCTTCGTCGTAACTTTTTTGATCATCTCTTATTCACAACTGATATTGTTGTACAGTTCTTCCATATAGGAATTGTTCTTGGCTATAAACGAACTTGAACTACAGACCTTCGGCTCAACAGTCGGTGATGATTACCATTGCACCACGACCACCCCCATGCTGAGAAATAGCATGGGGCCCTGCGACCAGTGTAGGCATATTGTGCCTGCTAGCCAATTAGACAAGGAGGTCCTCTATCTTCTCAATAACGTTCAGAATGTCCCTCGTAGGAGCTGAGCTCATCCCCTCAAGAGTCATGGTTTCTCTGAGGAGGATACACTTTCTAAGATGGCAGAGTGCAGCGCACTCGCATAGTATGTATGTACTCTGCAGTTTCATCAACCTCTAGACAGAATCGACACTCGGTTTCAGATGAGAGGTTAATTTAATTAGGATAATTGCTCAGACTACAATGTCCCAACAAGTAGCTGACCAGTCTTCTGATATCGACTCTATTCTATTTGAGGATATAAATAAAGTTTTTGTTCAGGGGCCATATGAATCTCTTCGATTGTCGGAGTCCTTGAACTCTGTTCAATAAGTGCAGGTGTTGCGATTTTTTAATTTAATTTTTAAAATTAATTTTTTACTCGGGGATTTCGCAGAAATCGTTCGGCTCCTATGTGCCTTTCGCTGAAGCCTTTCTTGGCGAGCTAGTCGGCGATTTCGTTGCTCTTTATGCCCCTGTGCCCTGGCGCCCACCAAAGTTTGACCTTATTTCTTTTCCCTAGGTCTTGCGTCGTGGCATTCCTTGGCAGATTTTGAGTTCGAACTATACGAGCCCAACACCTTGAGCTCTGCCTGACTGTCTGAGGGTATATTGATGGTTATACCTCTTATGCCAGTCTCTAAGTGTAGGCTGACGCACGTTAGGATGACGTATAATTCGGCTTAGAAGATACTAGGACTAGTTCCCAGGGCCTTCGATATTTTCCAATTTGGTCCATTTGGTACAACCTGAGGCCTTTGACATTTAGCAAGGGTCGCCGCTTTCCAAAGCTGTGCGATTCGGGATAAGTATCTCAAATCTTTTGTCAAAGGTTTTCGTGTGTGGTAATGCATCCGAAACTGTGGTAATCATATCCAGCTTAGGAAGGCGTTCCTAGAATGTTAGTTGAATGGTTAAAGTTGATTACACCTGAAATAAAGTGTTTGTTTTTTAAGTTAAAAATGTTCAACCCATTTTTTGTATTGTTTTTTTAGACATATGTAAGTTAACGGGAAACAGATAAACTTTCTGAATTGCACCCGCAATTCATTCATCCGACCCAATTTCTGTTCAATTCACCTGGCAGGCAAAATACATGGAAACGTTTACGACCAAACACCTGACTAAGCAATTGAATCGTATGCCGGCTTCAATCATAATTACTAATAAATGCAAGTGGAGTATCGAGCATGTTTCAGTCTTAAGTTTACAAGCGATAATAAAGGTCAGGGCAATCTGCCTGAATAAAATATTTTTTTTTTAAAAACGGCAACATTTTCATTAACTTCTATATTCTGCGAAAATTGTCTCAAAGTCTAATGCCGTCAATAATTTTATGGAACAAATTCGAATTAGAAAGTAGAGAAAAATTATTTATTTCTTGCTGGGATAAGCAATTTATTCGTATGTAAAATGAGTCTTCCTTCTTTTGAAAAATCGAAAAAAAGAAAAAAGAAGAAATAATTCTCAACCTTTACCTAAAAGCTTTTAGATTTATGTACTTTTATTATGCCCTTAAAAACGATATACATGTACGATATACGTGTACCTGTGAGTCCTGATAATTTACTATGTAGGTTCGTAATTTTTGGAAGACAAGGGGATTTCCAACAGGCTTGGGTTGATCCAATTGTCTTATCGTTTTGATTTATGACAGGGTTCAGTCACAGATTGAAACCGCGCTGAGCGAGCTCGGCGATGGGGGTTCGACTTTCAAAATGACATCCCCCCCGGCTCGGTAAAAGTTCAAAATGCAGTGAACAGGAGATATAAGGCATAATTCACCAAGTTTCCAAGGATGAAAGCATATAATAAACTGCTCTTTATAAGTGCGCAAGAGAATATGAAGGACAAACTTCCCATCGAGTCAAGTGCTGAATTCAGACTGTTATTTAAATGTTCGCCATGAAATTCTAAGAAGACTAAAGAGAAGGGTCAACTTCATGAGGTTAGTCTTAGTTGGAAATTGGAAATTCCTTTTTTTGCCGCATCTGCAGCAAGGTGACCGACAACCTAACCCAAAAAGGTGCACCGCCGATTCCTTAACCCCCTTGCAGTCTTGATTTGTCAGACTTTTTTCTGTTCCCCTGAGTGATATCTTCCCTCAACAACACAAACAAAGATTGGCCCGGTACCCTTAAAGACCTTTAGGAATCCGTTTACCAGACAGCTTATGATTCGTGTCAAAGCGGGTGGCAAATGCGTGTCGACCTTCAAGGGGTATACTTCAAAGAATTCTTACATTTTGTGCAATTTGTGAAATAAATTTATTTTTCTCAAATTCTTTCCGAAACCTTTTATACAAAGCCCAGCAGCGAAAGAGAGTCTAGTCCTTTGCTTATAAAATGCATTTAAACATGGTCATGTATTCACTAAAATTAAACATCATTCCGGAAATCCAGAATTTCAGAATTAATGAGAATTAGCGGTGACCATAAAGCGGTTTTGACTCCCGACACGACTCATAGGCTGACTGGCACATGGAATCATCACCGGTTGAACAGAAAAAAGGTAAAAAAAAATACTTTTGTGCTGTTTCGATTATAGAAACTGTGAAGCTAATGAATATTTACAAAATCCACTGCATATGCTGGGCGTTGTCCCATCTGACTCTTTCCAAACCTGCCAAAATGGCTTGACGAGCAAAGATTGTCATAGTACGGCAAGACCGTTGCCCAAACAGATTTTGACGACTCTTAGATATTTGGCTTTGTGGATAGCTTAAAGAGCTTAGAGCAATGTTTGCATAAAAAACAGTCTTTTGAGGACCATAATCAAAGCTACTCTCAATCACTTATGTTGTGTGTGACTTATGTATTTCTTCCCATTGGTGAAACGGTCTTTCTGTTTATTGCTGATTCCGAGTGGTACTGTGGAGAACCTACGCGAAATAAGATTTCAATGACTTTATTGTTACGAAATTCAAGCTTCGTGTTATCGGCGTCAAAATCCAATATGGCTTCAAACTACGGTGCCTATTAGATATTCCTATAAAATTTATAACAAAACTAATAAACGAACTTGCATTGTTAAGACAAGAACATTAAAAATGGTAAATAAGAAAGTTGACAATGGCACTTTAGAGAAAACAGGGGTTTAAAAGTACCTCATCAGCTTAGTCGAGGTCGTTAACGACGGTACTTAACTTTGTATGTTAGAGTCAAACTTCCAATTCATCATCTGTTGCGATGCTAATGCTCAAAACACTGCTTGGGGCAGCAGCGAATGCAACCGGAGAGGAGACCATCTTTTAAACCTCACTCTTTCGTCTGATCTTATCATCAAAAATGTTGGCCCTCACCAACCTTTGTGACGGCAAGACAACAAGAAATGATTGACCTAACCCTATCTAATAGGCATGTGAAGTGTGGGATCTCCCCCCGCAGCCCAAACGGAATCCAAGAAAGACGGACTGGGTACGACTCAGAGAGGAGTTTGAGAAATCCATTCAAGCGCTGCTAACCTGAGCAGCGCCATCACCAACTGTTTCGAACTCGCATGTCCTGTCAAAAAACCTCCCAGCAGGAAGTCGGTTCTCTGATGGAACGCTGAGCTCCAATGACTTCGTAGGGAAGCCAGAAGTCTCCTCAATAGAACGCTTAAATCGAACTCGGAAGATGACAGCGATCGAAGCAGAAGGAATATAAGAAGCTTATTCGTAAATCGAAAAATGATTCCTATACTCGTAAGTCCGTCTGCGAAGAGATCAAATACCTGGGCGGGATCAGCAAGTTGGTAAATGTTCTCAAGCGAGGAAAATTGACAAACTTGGATGTACTCAGAAAGTCTGATGGTACCGTCACGGAGTGTAAAGCAGAAACTCTTAGTTTACTGTTTCAGACCTATTTCCCAGGAAATCAGACTATTATCGGCTCGTTGCATACTCCCTCATTGGAAATTGCGACTGAAACGATGAAAACAACTCGGCGTAGCTGGTATATTGCGTCACGCGTGGCAACTACTGAGGCCATTGAATTTTCTGTGGCATCTTACGATGGCTTCAAGTCGCCGGGCACTGATGGGATATACCGTGTTATGATGCTTCCTATCCCAGGATCCCAGGAAACAAGATCTCCGATGAACTCGCTAGAAGGGGCTCAGAGGAGAGTTATCGAGATATCGAACCTGATATCAACGACTGGGTCTTTAATGCACACAGTCATAGATGGAGGAAATATCCAGGACGAAGGATGACTAAGCGCGTACGCCCTGACGTCTGCAAGAAGTCCGCAACATTTTTCTTATCCTTAAGGAAAAATGATTGCAGAAGTCTTACGGGCGTCATTACGGGCCATTACACTTTTGCCAAGCATCTCTACGTGCTTGGCATCAGTGAGACGCCTACGTCCCGCCTTCGCTCGCGCACGGTATCGCACCCATGGGGCCGACGTGATGTGTGCCGAATCTCTTAGCTCTACATCACTGAAGCCTCTCCTCACTTTTCTCCGGACAACGGGGAAAATACAATAAAGACAAGGTGTCTGTCTGGTAGTACAATGGACCAGTATTTGTGTCTGAGTGCTCCAACAGATAGAAAAAGCCTCCAACAAAAAAAAACAAATAAAAAGCCTCCAACCAGTGAGAAATATGTCAATACTATTTATTATTCCATAAAATCTTTCAGCATCCTATTGTATTGTACCTCCAGCCACCAACCATTCTACCAACGTCATTGCTCTCATCGACCTGATTTCTCCTCAAGGCCCAAGCTACCATTAAGAAGTATCAACTTTCAGCTTGCTGTAATCGAGAATAGTTTGAAAATTAAATCGCCCTTACATGTAAGGTTGCAATGGCTTTCAATGACTTAAAATTAACATGTAATTTACGTTAGCAAATTGGTAGGCCTTCTACTTCTATAGCTCATGGCCATTGGGGAAATGCACTCATGAAACGGACGTCACGAATGTATAGACTTTGTTGTTGTTCGAAGTTGTACGAAACTTTGAACTAAATAAAGGAAGGTTCTAAACTACGTCAAATCCTTTAAAAGGAATATCGCAATTAATTCGTTGCTTGCATGAGTTGACTTAAGTGTCACGTACCACAGTAATTTTAATGGATTGGCATATCATGAAGTGTTCATGTCATCAGTAACTAGATTGTTGTTGCTAAGTAGTAGATGATGGTGCCTCACCCTACGCCACAATTTACTTACTTACTTACTTACTTAGATAGTAGTGGACACCTTCCCCTTCTTTCGATCATGCTAGACAGTTTTCTCCCATTTCACACAGATACGATAAGACACCTCACGTGTGTGTCAAGTTGACGACCATAAATATACTAAGGTGCCACTAGATATTCCATACATATCTCTCTTATAAATCAGAAATAAAAAACAATAATTTAAAGTCAAACGCCACAAGACCAGCCAAACGATTCCATATGCAATCGGCTCTGACCCTCTGGAATCACAAAAAAATAAGACAAATGACAAGTCGTAAATAAAATTTGAATTCTCAATTGCAATGCCAAACCCCTTTGCAGATATCGCGCTCACAGATACTTAGACTGTCGGATAGATATTCGCACTGTCAAAGTGATTCACAAATCACAAACAAATCTTCAATGAAAGGTGGCAATCCCATGACGCGCGACACTTTGACTTTTACGAGCTCGTTATCGGCCGGCGAGACCCAGAATAAAAGCATAGACTTTCGATTGCTGGCTTTCAAGTCTATTCTCAAACGTCTTCGTGCTCGGTAGGATACTAAAGCGCTTGCGCCTTACCTCCGAGCTCGTCTGATGTACTTGTGTCTAATTTGTGTTTTATTAAATTCTTTTCAGAAGCATCGAGGATTCTCAAAACGCCAAGTGATTTAAAAGTAAATACGAAAGAGATTCAGAGGAAGTTGAAGAACAAAAATTACAAAGGAAAGATTGTGGGGTAGAAGCGCTTGAAAGGTATGATTGTGGATAAGACAGAAAATGTTGGTGAGCACGCTTGGACCAAGCTGCTAGGCGAGAAAGATACAAATGGTGCTGTGATTGTTAAGCTAGCAAACGAAACCGATAGTACTCCCAAAGAGAGTCCATTATCAATGGACCCGCCGCCTCAAACAAATCGCAAAGAATCAATATTAGGAACATTCCATAGGCATTTAAGGATGTCACTCAAGGCTGTTAGTGAATCACCCGGGCCCATAACGAGGTAAGTTCAATTAATTGATTAGCTTTGTCAGTGATCTAGATTTAGGGAAGTGCTACAGAATACTTGCACTTTAAAGTGAAGGTTGTGAGATGACTTTAACAACACTTCCCAATCGATTATAAATTACACTTGAATCCATGTGCCTATGGTATAATTTGCACATTCTCGTAGTTGCGACAAAGGCCACATTAATAAAACACTGTGAGTTAGTGTGACAAATACATGATGTTAAGTAGTCACATTTTAGTCGGGGCTTTTATTTCCTGTGGAGTAAAACGTGTTACTTCTGCTTCAGCTATCCGGTATAAAGTCAGGTTTACCCTGGCTTCTAGTCTTGTGCATAGTTTGAACTGAATTTAAAATCTTATGTGATTCTCGCGGGAATACCATATGACGTCCTCTTTGTTTGGGCATCATTTGTTTGTCAAAAGTGGATTATCGAAATATAGAATTGGAGTAGGACGTGATGCAGGCTTATGTTTATTGTTGTAGGCAGAAGTTTTAAATTAGCTGTTATATTAAATGTACCATTACGAATCCGTCGGGTTTTTTTCTTTCTTTCTTTAAAATTTGAAAATTTATTATGAAAAATCTTGTCTTGACAGCATTGTCCATCACTAGCTAGCGTCTTTCTAGCAGCATATCAATTTGGCGTCAGAAAAACTATACGCCTTTTGGGGCTATCCCCGAATCGACCCAATTTTTTGCCTTCTTTTGAAGCCTTCTTTTGCAACAGGTGGTAGTCAAAAAAGAAGATATCTGGACAATACGTAGGGTGGGAATGAATGTCCCATTTCAGTGTTTCCAGATAGCTTGGTAAATTATTTTATCGTGTTGCAACACTCTGCCGTGTCGTTGCTCATATCTTAGGCGTTTTCCCTTCAGTGCTCGCCTGAAAAACTTTATTTCTGAATGATGAGCTCTTGTGATGGCTTCACTATTATATTATATATCACGCTGAGTTGGCCCCACCAAATAACAACACAAGCTTCAATCCATTGAATGATCGACTTTGCCGCCGATATCGTTGTATGGCCCCAAATTGGCGCCTCCACGGAAACCCTTTCTTTCTTGCAGCTGGAGTAGCATTTCGTTGGTGAAAAAGCTTCATTAAACGTCTTTCGGCTTTAATTCGTATGACACCAAATCTCCTTTTTAATTCGTCAATGATTTTTAACCAGTCCTAGGACCATGGGAAATGGTTTCTTAAGCTATGTATAGCTAATTAATCTTCATCTTGATAATGTATTTTAACTTTTTCACCGGTCCGACCAACTCCTTTTCTTTTACACCAGAATCACCACTTTTGTAGGTTTGGAATCACTCCCAATTTTTTTTTCAGTCTTCTTCTGAGTAGTGAGCGAAGCTCGTCGTTTGAATGAACTAACAGTTCAATGTGATATCTTCTGCCTGTGATTATTGCTTCGTCCTTTATTGTTCGCATTTGAAGGCCTCGATGGATGTCGTAGTTGAAAATATACCAGTCCGCATTGGTATTACATCCTATTAGTTTAGATTGCTGCCTTTGAATAATTGCGGTGTTTATTTTCTTCGACGTCCCCCAGAGTTGGATTCTGTACGTCCAGATTGGTTCTATGATGGTCTTATATTTATGTATAACAACAATTTGTTGTTTGTAGATAGTTTAGAGTTGCTCTAAAGGAGTCATGAAAGTTGTCAAAATTTTTCTTTTATTTGGTTCCTCTTCGTTTATATGTGGTATTTCCAGGTAAGTTTGTTGTCTAAGTGTATATCCAAGTATTTGGCTGATTTGTCAATTGGTATAGTTTTCTCCTTTATCTTAAGTGGTATTGGAGTGCAGTTCAGTATTGTTGTGAATACTTGTTCAGAAACTTGTTGGGTTTTTTCCTCGTTGATTTTAATACTCCATTTGTCAAACCACTTTATTGTGTTATCCAAGATGTGTTGAGCTTGAGCTGTTGCTATTTTTTTTTCCACCTGCGCAAAAAAATGCATTTACGCATACCCGGAACTGAAGATGTAAGCGTTTACGGGTTATGTGGGACTCAGCCGTCCCGGTTGACTCCTTTCAGCCACTACCCACTAAAACAACCGCATTGCACCACTTCGCCCAGGGAGGCGAGTGTCGGCCTAATTGCTTGCTGCCATGTAGGATGTTAGGGCTCAAGTTACCCTTGAGGTTCTCGTTCAAAGTCATCAGGATAGTGTCATCAGCAAAAGTAGCAATATGGAGAACATATAACAGTGGTACCAGTACAGATCCTTATGGTACTCCTTCTCTCGATCAATATATGTTTGAAGTTTGGTCTTTAAACTTTACGTAGAAATGGTGGTCTGATAAGTAGCTTTTCATTAAAAGGTAGTAGTCTGGTGGGAGGGTCTGAAGTTTGTGTAATAGTCCGTTATGCCAATGTAACTTGTGACACGTCTGATCTGACATTCCTGACCAGCACATATTGCTTGCATCATCTATTGGAAAAGAGTGGATTCTTCAACAGCTATGTTGGTCTGGAAATGTGCGCCTCTCTCAAACCCGAATGTAAACTTCTCCTATTTGTCGCCGTTCAATTCTTCTTCTTCTTTTCCTTTTTCCGGCGTTGTTATGGTCAGAAGTGTAGGACCATAACCTTCTCACTTAACTGCATTCCTACTGGTCCGCTTGTGGGGTCCGCCGGTTTGACCTCAGAAAGTAGCGGCAGGCTTCCCGGTTTGGGATTACTTCATCGCTGAGGCCAATCAAATGCTGGTGTTTTTGCATTTGTTTGCACCAATTGTTTTTCGGCCTGCCTTGTTTTTTTTTTTTTTGTGACACGGGCATGCTCCAGATTTTTTAGTTTGATCTTACTCTTACAACACCGGTGATCTCCAGTCGTGTCAACCCACTGATTTGCATGTACACTTGTGGGGCAGTTTAATGGTGGTATAAGTGTCCCTAGGCTCACCTTGGTGTTTTCTAAATTGCTTAGATGATATTTTTTTTTAACTTTGTTTTAGTCGCCTTTTACGACAAGCGAGAGGTATCAATAACCGACAAAAATGTTGTAGGTCTGTCCAGGTTTCTACTATATTTTCACGCATAATCTTGATATGGTTCTCTTGTCTGGTAATGATACTGTCCACTTATTAGTCTTTAAAAGCGGTTCGAAGCGAAGCAGTAAAATTTCCTTCTTCTCTTTTCTCAATAAAAACCCCCAGCTGAAAAAAACTAATTTATGTTTTCCCCGTTACTCACTTAGATGGCCCTACAATTGTTGTCCGCATGAGGTCACTCTGAACAAGTTGCCTATATGCAAACTTCAACCGGGTTAATATTTCCCGTCAATTAGCGGTCAGCCCCTTTTTATTGGTCTGAGCCTAAGTTTTCCATTAAGTAGTTATTCTTACTAGAACCATAAAAGTAGCCGATGTCTCCATCTTAGGAATTTGTACACATCCGTTTTGAAGAAAGTGGAGCAGCAGCTCAGACACAATCTACAGTTGAGGAAGCCACCATGTTAGTATGAGTGTTAGACGGAAGTATTAATTTGAATACTAGTGTATTATACTCGTGTAGTACATGCTTTCCACATTCTACCTTTTTGAGACAGCTTGTCAATTTTTGCATTCCTACGAGGCGGTCTAACGCAATTTGTAGGGTCGCTCTAAATGCGAGGGCCAAAACCATTAGCCGTCTTTTAAGACTGCAGCTCACTCTACCTCATGTTATTGAAATTCAAGGCAAATTTGGGAAAAATCAATTTGTCTACAACCCTAAGTAGATAACTCTAGATATTCCTATTCACGACTCTATGTTATTCAAGATTCAATATGTAAAACGAGTCAGTACTGAAGCTTTGTCAAAGGTTGGGACTTCTCTACCTTGATCCATTTTACATTATATTCAAACGAAGTTCTTTTCACTGAGGTTGGTGAAGGAGCTTGTTACATGTGATTTTAACTGCAAGAAAATTTAATTCAGGGTTGTTAAAACCGTTATTTCACGGCTTTCTGATTTGAAGAAACCCAATAAAGTTTACTGCCTTAATTGACGAGTTCTGTATGATCTACATAGACCTTGCGTTCATTGTCTACTCCGAACAACGTACCTCCTAGTCGATCTTTTTTATGCATATCTTGAACAAGTATCTTGCCTGATACTCTTTTCTGGGATATGTACTATTTATCAAGAATAAAGTTGTGTTTTTTACTTTATTAACTCTATTTCGCTAACAGCTCTTACAATTGCAAAGGTTTTTGGCAATTTCCTCCATTGGAAGCCTTTACTATATTTTTTTCTTACCAAGTTCATCGGGAAGTTGTAGCGCAGTCACGTGAATGTCTATCATGACTAAGAAATTGAAGATATATTCATTCTTCCGTCATAGGTATTACTCAGCATCTTAATAAATTTCTGATTTCGCAACCGAGTCGTTTTCACGTCTGTTCTTACTGTTTACTATGGATAGATATGAGTACATGCGTCACATCCCTGATCGAAGGAGATACATGCGTATGAAATATTATTGCTTTCGTACGGAGTGGCGTTCCTGTTTAATCGAATGTGTTAACAATAGATCCATTTGTTCGATACTAGACAACAAATATGTTCTAGGAAAAAAAAAAATTGGCGAAAACGACAAAGTACATTCAATTTTTTCAAATTTTTTTTTTCAATTCTTATTTCCTTGATAAAAATATTTAAATCGACTGGCTTTATGTGGGAACTCTAAGTCTACTCATATTTCTTTATTACCTTTCATCTTAAGCTTATACTCGGTGTTCCATAATTCACGCAAAATCTGAATTTTGCGCCATTTAATACTACAGTGATGCCAACGGAAGAAAAGATAACAATGTGACAACTGACATTTTGGGGTTAGTAAAAATGAAGCGCTATACGAAAGAGCAATGTATTTTCATTATTAAGCAATATTTTAAAAATAATAAAACCTCGTCAGTTTCAGTCCGTAATTTTCGTACAAAATATGGCCGTCATAGTGATTTGAAACCGTCAACTGTGAAGAGAATAATTGAAAAATTCAGGGAGACTGGATCAATTAGAGATCTTAAACACCCTGGGTGTCCTGTCACAAATCGTTCAGCAAAAAACATCAAAGCAGCTCGCGAGAGTTTTGCCAGTCCAGGAACCTCAATTCGGCTCCGTAGTCAAGAATTGAACATTTCGAGAGGCTCTATTCAAGAATTCTCACGAAAGACTTGAAACTTCATGCTTATTAAGTATAATTGACTCAAGAACTGAAGACTACTGACCACGTAGCGCAAAGAGAGTTCGTTGAATGGATTTTGGAACCCAAGTGGATTCTAATTTTTCGAACAAAATCATGTTCAGTGATGAAGCTCATTTTCATCTTGATGACTTCGTTAATCGTAAATTGTCGCATTTGGGGTTCAGAAAACTCAACAGAAACAAATGTGTCCACAACGCGTGACTCTTTGGTGCGGATTTTGGGCTGGAGGCATTATCGGACCACTCTTCTTCGAAAATGCGGCTGGTCAGGCAGTAACAATTAATGGTGTTCGTTATCGTGGCATGATAACCCACTTTTAAGTGATTAGATTACAAGATATGGATGTGACCAACATGTGGTTTCAATAAGACGGCGCCACATACAGCCAGAGAAACAATTCAATAACTACATAAGTCATTTTCTAATCGTATAATCGACCGTTTTTGCGATCAGCATTGGCCATCCGGATCTTGCGATTTAATGCCATTGGACTTTTTGGGGTTTTTTGAAGTCAAGGTTCTATGCAAACAAGCCCACAACCACCAACGCCTTGAAAGAGGAAATTGGGATGAGTATTAATGAAATTCAGCCCCATTTATGCGAAATGATCATAGAAAATTTCAATGAAAGAGTACGTACTTGCCCGCAAAGCCATGGCGGCCACCTATCCGATATGCTATGTCATACATAACCCCAATCTGTATAATCTATGAATCAATAAAAAAATTAAGCTTTCTAATTAAAAATCTGTATTTATTCAAATTATGAACCACCAACTTCTATAACCTTCTTCCACCGTGATTCAAGGTCCATTATTCCTTTTTTATGGAAGACTTGATTTTCTGCTAAAAAGTTTTCAAAGGCTTCTATGACTTCTTCTCGGTTTCGGAACACCTTTTGCCGACAAAATGACGGCAGACTGCTGGTGATGATCCATTGGAAAAATATCAGGAGAGTACGGTGGATGTGGAAAAGTTTCGAACCCCAACTGTAGCAGTTTTTGCACCGTTATGTATGAGGTATGATGTCTAGCACTGTCATGCAACAGTATCGGATGACATCAATTGACCAATGCGGCTTACTTTTCCTCATTATTTCCTCACAATATTTGACTGCATTTAATGTTTCCCCTGATTGAAGAAATGAAAAGTGGATTGGTGTTTTCGATGTCCACCAGATTGTCACCATAACCTTTTCTGGGTGGAGACCAAGTTTGGGGGTGTGCTTTTGGTTTTCGTCTACATCTGACCACTGCCCAGATATTTTAAGGTTGTCACACAAAATCCACTTTTCATCACATGTGATTATGCGGTGCAAGAAGGGTACATTTCGGTGCCCTAGACTCAGCGATGCACAGGTTTCGAAACGGCGTAGTTTTTGGGCCTCTTCCAATTCATGGATCCCACTTGTCGAGTTTTTTTCACTCGACAGCTTTTAATTGAGGACTAAGTGAAAAATCGGACATTTCATGTGGTACAACCTAATATTTAAATTTAAAATTAAGTTTTATAGGAACATTTTAGCAAAAAAAATTTATCAATTTTTTTTCTTATGGTTAACTTACCCTAAGGTACTTAGCCAGATACCACCGCTAATTTTTATCGATGTTGCCTAATGATCGCCAATGTACTCAAGTTTTTTTCTGATATCGCATGAGGCCCTATCATTTTCCGAATTTTTGAAGTTAAATTAGTTTCTTTAAGAACTGTAGCGGAGAGGCATCTAGTATGAAGTTAAGAATAATTTGCCTCTTCAGCCTTAAACATTGCTGTGTATCCACAAGTTATATTTGGGGCAATGGCAATATTAAAGGCAATAAATTGCTTTACATATTACTTGAAAAGAACCTGAGTAATATTTGGGTGGTCTATGCAGATGGGGAGATAATGTCTTTCAAGTCATTATCGTATCATTCGCTGCCAGTTGAATAATCTTTTTTATAGCCCCTAGAAAGCTACTGAACTTACCTTTGTATGCTACAAAGTGTCAGTTCGATCTCAACGTCAGTACTTCATGTCCTCTAAAACCCCGACCATAGTTTTAAATGAGATTAAGAACTAGCTTCCATAAAAGCAAATAATTAATATTAGCAATGCACAAAGTCAATCTTTTCTGGAATCCTTTAATAAGCCTGATATAATAATATGTGTTATAAGCCATTAGATTAAAAAAATCGTATAACACATATAACACTTGAGAATAGCAAAGTAACACAACCTCACCTCACTTGAGATCTGTAGCAAGACATAAACAATTATATTAACAATATTGGGCTTGATATTTGAAATAAAACTTAATAGATCAATAAGAACGGTGATCTCAACAGGCGTGTATCTAAACGTGTCTCATAAAGTCTTTCAATTAGCTCTGTTCACAGTATAGGCGTAACCTGTATTGAAGAGGGGAAGAGAGTTTCGATTACAATCTGACTGAAGCCCATGAATTAGAGAATCAGTAGATACCATGGCGAAGGTTTAATAATATAAGGTATGACAAATTAAGGTATAAACTAAAAAGGTGTTATTTAGAATCAATGAAAAAACGCAGAATTATGACGAAAATTGCTAATATTTTTATTTTAATCTAAGCTACAATATGTGAGGTTAGCAACAGAGTATCCGCTAAATGTTTGTCTGGACTCTGCCTACAAGCATGATCTTATCTTGTTAATGTAATGCAATCATTTTCTATAAAATATGGTCTAATGGTGCCAGGCCAAAAACCGTACCAAGCTGTCACTCGTTGCAGATAACGACTACTTCTATTGGATTTTTGGATCTATACGGGGCCCCTCTGAATAATTTTGAGTTAAAAATCATTAATTTCCAGGGCTCAAACAGCAAAAGCACGTCGTTTAATGTGCTCCGCTGGTCAAAAATCTTATGTCACTTAGACCTGGAAGGCTAGCAGGTCAAAATGTTTATGATAACGCCTAGTAAAATGGTTGCATATATTTCCAATTCCTGTGATTTTCCCAAATCTCACACTCTCAACAATGTCATCCATATTTTCAGCTTAGCCCCCATATCATAAACCTGTCCATAATTTGACTATAGCTGTTCGAGTAGGCACAGGAATAAAGCAAAATGAACCAAGTTTCTGCCATGTTTTTTACTGTTTTGTAAGAAATTATCTCTGTGTTGATTCAGATTTAATGACCTCTTATTTTTTCTTTTTCAAAAGTCATTGCAATGATAGCTCAACGTTTGCACACAATTTAAAATGACACCTCTTATTGGACGGCCCTTTATTTCTTTAATGGTTTAATACTTTTGTTTAATGAAAGAACTGGGAACTAAGTTCACACCTTATTTTAATATTAATATTTTGTGTACAACAAGATTTGTTAGTGTAGGCATTCGTATGCATCTTTCAACAGCTACTGAATTAAGCATCTTAAAGGTGTTTGTCATGAGCGCTATCTTCAAAACAGCTCTCTCCAAAACATGATATGAAATAAACATTGCCACAAATCCGTTCTGCTTTCTGTTTTGACTTTTGATGTAAAACAGTTTAGCTAAGGTTGATTTTACAATAAATTGCTTCCAAATAGGCTAATTGCTGGTAGCACCGAGAGAATGCCTTAAAAATAAACGTGTGAATATAGATTTAACAATTATTCAAATCTAGATATCTCCATCAAACTATTTGCTACACTGTATTCCCAGATATTCGCATGCCCTCGAACTTGTCTATCTCATCTGTAGATTCAAGTAAGAATTCAAGCACTTTATTCCGCCTCGGAATTCCCTATAAACCTTATCAGTTCAACGGTCAATAAAAATTTAATTACCAGCAATAAAATAAAAAGTTGTTAGTGCCGACTATCACAGCTAACAATTAATAGCTGATTACCGAAATTCACTTAGGCGTGACAAGCCATCGACAAGCCCTCTTAAGGGAGCATTCCACGCATCCATCTGCGCGTACCGAACGACTGAAAAGTATTTTTCGCCACAAACCTCACCAAACCGGCTTGAGTGCTTCGATAAAAGAAATCTTAGTCAGCTTAAGTAAACATTTATAAATGAATCCTAATTGCCACGACCATAGGATGTCTGAGATTAAAAACAAGAACTGTACGTTAACGCTTGATAATGGTGTAGATATGGGCAATACATTTTCATGGGAAGTATGCTTGATTGCGAGCTGGTTCGACTTTGATTTTATTCAAAACCAAAAAGTATGCGCAATAACAGCTTTGATTATTATTGCACAGATTTTGCTATGAATGTATGTCGCGTTTATTTAGCTAACGCCACCGTGGCGATACATGGCGTAAATGTTTGTAAAAATGTGTCAACAGACACGAATGTCCGACAAGAAAATTTTGAAGCTGCCAAGAGATTATTTTCGAAATTCAACGTCACTGTTACATGACTTGTGTATATGCCTACAAGAGAGGGCTATGCTCTGGGTCCGTCGCCAATTTTTTTTCTAAAAAGTTCAATGCAAAGTGTGATGTAAATTGGCAACAGCCGCAGGCGGCTGATGCACTTGCTTAGAATCTGATAGGAGACTACAAGTCTTTCGTGAAAATGAATAAATTTGAAAATGCACCACGAAAATCTATATAAAGGGATTTATGATAGATGACAACAAGTGGCGACTCTAAAAGGCAGCAAACAGCGCGATTTACGTGTTGTATAACAACGTGTCTGCCAAAATAAGGATGCTTCGATAGGATTGTGGACGTCAATGATTTTCAGAGACTAATTGCGCTGTCTACTTGTTCCATTCGGTGTAAACATTTTGCTGACAGTTTTCTTACTTTATTGCCTATATTCGAACATTTTTAAAATTCCGTGCAGGGACGGGTTAAGAATATCCCTGCAGCGATACCTCGCGCTTGTCGTAAAAGGCGACTAAAACAAAGGTAAACAAAAATCAAATCTAGGCAATTTAGAAAACACCAAGGTGAGCCTAGGGACACATATACCACCATTAAACTGCCCCACAAGTGTACATGCAAATCAGTGGGTTGACACGACTGGAGATCACCGGTGTTGTAAGAGTAAGATCAAACAAAAAAAAATCTGGAGCATGCCCGTGTCACAAAAAAAAAAAAAAAAAAATAAAGGCAGGCCGAAAAAACAATTAGTGCAAACAAATGCAAAAACACCAGCATTTGATTGGCCTCAGCGATGAAGTAATCCCAAACCGGGAAGCCTGCCGCTACTTTCTGAGGTCAAACCGGTGGACCCCACAAGCGGACCAGTAGGAATGCAGTTAAGTGAGAAGGTTATGGTCCTACACTTCTGACCATAACAACGCCGGAAAAAGGAAAAGAAGAAGAAGAAGAAGATTCGAACATTTTTAAAATAACAGTTTATAGAAGCCCACTTCGAGGCACGTTCAACATCTCCACAAAGTGTGTGAGAAAAAAAATAAAAAAAATATTAAATATCGGCTAATTACCTACATACTCATATGTTGCTTATTTTTTTCAATATTTTCTAATTTATGGTCTGATAAACCAGATCCATAGAGCACGATTTCGGGAAAGAATGGCTCCCAGAGTTTGGGCTTCCAAGTTTCTTTTCACATTTTACGATGCTTTTCCTCAATGGGGTACTAAGTACACCCTCAGTCGTAAATAAAGACCCAGACGTAACATAGGAAGAGCAATAACTGAACCAAAAGACAAGGATGAAGTCTTCCTTAAATAGCAGAATGCTTTTTACCACCTCTGTTGCTTTGTAATCAAATTTTGGTTTTAGTCCTGCAATTAATTGGTGAACTTGTCCTTCAAATGGTCTTAAATAAAATGTCCCAGAATATAAAATCACTCAAAGTTTCTAGCCTACTTTGATATCATAACTATTTCGTAGAATAGATCGCCATGCAAATTAGTCTCGCAATGGTTTCACTACTTCTGTGGTAGGCCATCAAAATTCATTGACCAACGTTTTATAGCTCAACCCATTAACGATTTTTTAATGCCCAATGATGACACATGTCCAAATCCGAACCAGATATACTAGTACTATACTATACTCTACGTAATGCTAGATTTCTAACCATTCGGAAAGTGTCGGAAGTGACTAACGTCCAAAAGAGTATTTCAGAGAAATTTTGATCTAATCCTATAGATTTGAAGCATTCATAAAAATATGTCAACAATTGATGAATGGCAGGATTAAGTTGAATTATGTTCTTATGATCAACGAAAAGCTTTATATAGAATATGGTCTTTAAATAGAATGGGGTGAAGTGGGTTTCCCCAGAGGTCGGCAAGCAGACACACTTCCAGTTGTAGTTTTAGTATTTTCAATTGTTTTTGAGTACATGACGGACACGATTTATAAAGTGCTTTACATTGCCGTGTGTTGCATAAATTGTCATATAAATTTTGAATGACTGGACTGTGTATTGTTTATTAAAAACATAGAACTTCAGGTAACGTAGATCTAATAGTGAAACTGTCACAAATTCATCACCGCCACATATACGTTCTCGTACAATCCTCTGTGAAGAAAACTTGAAAGCTCGGTGTGCAGCTTACAAATACATATTTGCTAATAAAAGGACGCGCCAAAGAACAGCTGTCTTGGTGTAAAACGTAAAATCCGAAATTGAGGTTGCTTTTGATTTTCGGGAGTGGTTAATCAAGATGCATACTTCTATTTTTTTAAATTGATATACTCATACCTCTAAGAGGATCCATATTTCAGTAACAATGTACGTCCCCACACAGCTGGAAGAACTATAAAATTTGAGAATGAAAATAATGTTGATGTTCTCCGTTGGCCTGCATGCAGCCCTGACTGTTTGGAAGATGTGGGGAGATAGGGTATTAGTTATAAATGTTTTGAGTTCTTTGTACGTTAATCTAAATTGCTTCCTCACTATCGCCAAGCGTAAGTTCATCCTGAAGGGACCTCATTACATATTCCATCACCAAATTAAAGAGAAGTTGTGACAAGGCGTCTTCTTGGGCCACCCTTCACATACCTCGAATGTTTCAGGTATACGTAACTCGTTTAGTATAACTCATCCTACTTGCAACCGTTTCACCAACTCTTTCGGGATTCTCAACTTTACATGGATATTTTAGATCGGTTTATAGAGTCATACACCTCTTTAATATCTACGCATAGTTGGTGGGTAGTTTTGTGGAATTCCCATTACTTTTCTTAAAGCAATCTTATAGCGAAAATCTTTCCATTCCTACTGAAGCCAAATTAGAGTCTCCGCGCCAGTCTCTTCAAGAGAATATTTGACAGTATCTCGTAACAACTTGGTTGACTCTTTTAAAATATGGGAATTGTGACCGGCTTTTTATTTCTCGGGGATAGTTTCATTCATAGGAATCGATAGCGTACCACACTGCTTTCCTGATTACTTTAGGACGAATTTAGTTTTTCAAATAGTTAATTCTAGAATCCTAATTCCACTGTGAGACATTGTTCATTACTTAAATCCAAAGAAAATATTTTTTTTTTAAGATTAAAAACCATATTTTTTTCCCCTGTAATATTTTCCACATTTTTTGGGAATCCTTCCCTATTTTACTAATAATAATAAGCCGTTGAAAATTATTTGAGAGCTCTTACATTAATTGTTTATAGTCATCGAACCTATTTCATCGCACTTTTCCTTGCAGTGACTAAATTTCTTGACGCTCTGATAAAAGAGTAGACATCGGCATGTGCTCATTCTTTCAGCTTCGAGCCGAATATTCTTGGTATATCCTAGAAGCTTCTACTAGAAAGTAAACCTAAGAGGTCGTCTTTTTAAACATCCTAAATGTCACTACCTTCTGTGAGCAGATAAGATATGTTGCTCCTAAACAGCAGAGATTTACATGTGTTGTATACTCGTACGTCTATATTCGACATTATTTTGGGTACTGTTGCAGCGAAGTGGCATAATGTGGGTCTTTCGTCCAAAAATTTGAAGTTTATACACAAAATTAGGTTGGAACGAAAGTAGGTGGTCTGAGATCAATCATCAATACTTAACTTTCTCTTCTCTATTATTTAAATTCTTATTTTCCCGTCGAAATGGAAAAAAGGCTAACTGAAAACCAATTGTAGTGAATGTGACTTATCAAACCTGTTTTTGTCAAAGTTCTGTTCTCAAACACAGAGTATCCGCTACATATTGCTGGAAAACTAACTTGCTCTATGTCGATCAACGTAAATCTGTTTGGTATTATTAATATGTGATGAATAGTGCCCGCGCTTAGTAGTCAAGTGCATTTATTTATACCTAGTTGACAGATTTCATAGTAAAGCATGACAGGTGATAAGATGTCCATCCTACTTCCATTGAATATAGAGTTGGCATAAGGTTCTAGTCTCGGTCCCATTCTTTTTCTCTTTTGTAACGCATGATCGCATTCTCATCTACCTCAGCAGATATCTTCATATCAATGCCAGAAACGACAAATCGCTAATCAAAAAACTGGTAATTTTCTACTCGTACATACCACAACTTTTTCAGAAATTAAGCTTAGACAGTGTAGCACTGTCTAGATTGTGAGAATCTTGAGAATAGCTTCTAACGGAATGTTTGATTATCTGGCGCGTATGAATATTGTGATTTTTTCTTCCCATAAGTGAAAGGAAGTTATCATTTATGGCCGACTCCTTGGAATTCTAGATGAATTGCTTGAATATTCTCCTAGAAAACTATACTAAAGGGTCCGCCATCTAACGTTTTTTTTTTTTCAAGTAGTGCTTATTTCGTGAATGGTAACACTTAGCTCATGTCTGATTTGACAGATAATTAGTTTTATCCTTCCGCTGAACGAACATGGTTGTGTATACGCTTGAACAACGCTTCGCTAAGTGGGCCTGCGATCGACTTACAGAAGATGCCGATTTTGCCAAAAAAAATCATCTTTTCAGATGAAGCTCATTTTGATCTTGGCGGGTATGTAAACAAGCAAAATTGTCGCATTTGGGGCACAGAAAACCCGCACGCATACATTGAAAAACCGGTGCACCCAAAACGAGCCACTGTTTGGTGCGGATTTTTGTCCAGAAGCATAATTGGGACATTTTTCTTCGAAAATGAGCAAGGAGTGGCCGTTACAGTCAATGGCGATCGTTATCGGGCCATGTTGAACGAATTTTTGTTCACAAAAATTGAAGAGGAGGATATTGGCAACATATGGTTTCAACAGGACGGCGCTACGTGCCACACAGCCGAAGCTACACTCGATGTTTTGCGCCCTGTTTTTGAAGATCGCATTATCAGCCGCAGAGCTGATGTCGTTTGGCCACCTCGGAGCTGCGATTTGACACCGTTGAACTATTATTTGTGGGGTGCCGTCAAAGATAAGTGTTACGCCGACAAGCCAGAGACAATTGACGCTTTAAAGGACAATATTCGTGAAGCCATTGGTGAAATACAGCTGCACACAATCGATAATGTGCTTAAAAATTGGACCGATCGTGTAGGCTACTGCATGGCCAGCCGAGGCAGCCATTTGAATGAAATTATTTTCCATTATTAACCGGTAGGATTGTACTTTCAAATAAAAAAAGAAATTTGAGAAAATATTCAGTAGTTTTTTTTATAGCATTTTCAAAAAAAAAAAAGTTATTTGGCGGACCCTATTATGCGAATGGAGGGAAAGAACGTTTCAATATAATTTCGATGAGACATATGCCTGTCGCCGGGATTTAATCCCCGTGAAACCCTAAATTAATAAGGGGGCTTAATGTCAATAGCGTATCATACGTCGCTGGGCTTCTATAGTAAAAAGGAATCAAGTAAACGCAGATTTTTGAATTCTAAATGTCCATTTATTTTTTTTTTTCGACAGCTTTTGCTATCGACTGCAGCATCTCGAAGCCAAGTTGACACCTAATTTTATAACGACTTCTTCGTTTCCCAGGGAAAGGAGCGGGGAGGTTCCAGTGACGTAAGGCTACGGTATTCAGCACCTATGGCATTGGCACCGAAAATACGCCATCTGGTACAAGCAAAGATCTTGCACAGTAAGGTGATCAGAGTTAGACATGCTATGGAAGGTCCCCGTGAACGAGACAACCCGTCTATTGAGATTCGCGATAGCCTGTTCAACAAAATATAAGTGTTGCCAAAAAAAATCAAAATCTTGCTCAAAAACAAACAATGCTTTAAACGATTTTGCCTCGACATATTTTAACCAATGTAGCTTGATATTTAGGGTGAGAATTCTCTCCATTGGAAAACGGGATGGTGACGTCTTTTAGCACGAGCAAAAAATCGTAAAAAGAACAGCTTCTATTTTAATATTAACTGAGGGACCATTTCTCGTGCGTCTCTCCTCGATTAGCGCTGGCGACACACAGTTGGCAAACATGAACCAACATTGTTCACAAGTTAATACCCGTAAGCTTCGGAAACGTTTAAACCGAGCACTCTATACCATAACAGAGAGGACTTATCAATACCTTGGAAGCAGCTTTTGTTTACCCCACACATGATACCCTGGTCAAGATATTCGTCCGTAACAAAAGTCCTTAATTGCTTGGATCCACAACACAAGTTTGATTTCCATAATGTTACCTAGTTACATTCTTAATGGCTCCCCTATATCGGCGAAAACTATCAACGTGTAATCTTTCCTGTCAAGTCACGTGTTAATTCTCCCAAAAGAAGTTTTGAAGCCCTGTTTCGCTGGCTTTTCTTAGGTGATAAGCATGCTATCTAAGTTCATCTTTGCACACGCGCATTTCTACTGGTCTTTTCATTGTTTTCAGCTGAAAGGAGATTAGACTGGTAGATCTGAACCTCTTTGCGAGGGAGTACAACTCTTTATCGATCTTGAAAATAATGACAACACGTCATAGGCGATCACGACTGGCAGTGAAAATGTTTGCCAATGCAGAAAACAGCAGCTAACTTGTGGCATAGAAGGATATATTCCGTCAGTAAAGCCGGTTTTGTTGGTATACCCAATTTGAGGTCTTTAATCCACTTGCAAGCAGAACTCAGTGATCAAGATGTCTACGAGTAATTCGAAGGACGTTCCACCAATAGCATTTGATGCTTAATTGCGATCACCCTTTCTTATTACGATCGAACTTTTCCAGTGAATTCGACTTATACTAGCTGCCCAAGCTACCTTTTTAAGATTTGATAAAAAAAAAAATATTGTTCGTGTTAAAGAACTTATTTCGTAGCCTTTTTGATCAATATATTATCTTTATTACCGTAATTTACAAAACGCATAGTTCCAAACGCAAATCGTACAAATAAACACAAATTCAATATTTTCAAAATAATTGCTTAAAGTTCTCCTTGCAAATCTGTCCATAAACTACGAAAATGAATTCAAAAGCTTCACCATCTGGCACGTAGCCAGTGGGATTTCCTTCTAATGTCTGCCAACATTCTTTCCTCCATTCTATGCATACACGTTAATATACATTTACGCCATGATCTTCTCCACGCGTACCGTCCACTTTTCGTCCACTTGCCAATTGTGGATGGTCGCGGCGGGCTTGCTTTAATGAAAATCCGATTAGCTTAGCCGTCACGGTATGTATTCGAATAAGTCCAGACAGATTCATTCACTCATTTTGGAAAGGCAAATCGCAAATGCAAAGCGAAAAGGTGCAATATTTGATTTGATTGATTTTTTAAAAGTGATGCGTCGGCGACAGATAAATATTTCATCGCGCGGAATAAAGGAATAAGGTCAATGTTTACGTCAAAAATTGTCGAATACCTGCCAAAGTGATTTCTTATATTGGGCGTAACGTAATTTAGTATACACTTGGTAATAACACATTTAGATATACATATGAGTGAATATGATTAATGGAGATAAATGAACAATTGAGTGGTATTGCAAGTGCGAATCGAGTCCGAGACGGGTACGAGGTTCATGGGAATTATTTAAGCGTTTTTTAACGACCAATTCGCTGTGAGGTGAGGCGCTAAAATTGAATTTGAATGACTTGGTTGTTTATTTGAATAGCGATGCTTTATGGGTGCATACACATGGCGTGAAATATTTTCATTTTGGTGGACTTTGGCCATAAATTCGTGAAACTTGTTCCTAAAATAACTAACATGTGTATGTTCGGTGTACCTATCTTTTATATGTTGCCCTGGCGGAACTTGCACTACATCTTTGGATAGGCTCATTCTACCAATAAATTGGCAGATGTCGAGCAGATGTTTTTTTCAATAAAACTAAATCTAAGCACTAGAACTAGATGGCCTCGACAGTGGAGGTTAAAGTAGTATCAGGTTTAATATCAGGGAATACGCCGTTTTTCAATCATTAGGGCTAAGGAAATAAACTAGACAGAAATGTCTGATCGTAAATGTTGCATAAAAAGCTTGGGCATCTGTCATTTGTGAATTTTAACGGCTCACATAGTATCTATTTTGTGTTCGAAAATGTTGACCTTCGAGCCAAATGAGAGTCGTTTTGTTGCCCATAGCCTTGAAGTCGAAAAAAGAATTCCAGAAATGACAGAACGAATCGTAAATAGTTTCGGAGCCTCAAAATCTGACCTGGCTGAGCAGTACTTCTGTTCTTTCGAATAAGTTGAAAAATGTCTTCATTTGGTAATCGCCACGAAAGACGTGCAATTTTTCCAAATCAAATTTCGAAAGCTGCCAAAAAGATGGGTAAAAGTTATAGTCACATTTCCGAAATACAGCAATATAATTTTATTTTCTTCAGAGCTATGATCTTCATATATAATACAATGGCGTCAGTGCTGTTTCCAAGCCTGGAAACACTTGTGATATGCGCTCTTTGTATAGCCTTGAGCTCTTCCAGCGATTCGGGCTTTATCTATTCAATCTAGACAAATTTCTGTCCTTTTATGGGTCTTCAATTTTGGGAAAATAAAAACAATCTCACTTTAATTGAAAAAAACAGTGAGCAGAATTTTGACCAATCTTGGAGTGCTGACACAAGTTAAACGCCCATAATACCTGAAAAAACTTCATGGCGGGAAACAACCGATATGCCAATATCCTAGGCAACTTTTCTGATATCGATTCAACGATTCTCCGCAACAATTTTCTTCACTGCTTCAACGTTTCCATCCGTTGTTGATGTGATGGACGGACATGGTCATTAACATTTACCTAGCCTTCTATGAAAGCTTGTGCCAGTTATAAACACACATCGTTAAAAAAAAAACCTTGAGCAGGGTCGTTATACATACGACCTGACTATTCGAATTCTGATGTTCATTTCGAATCAATCTTAAAATGAAGGAAAATTGTCGTGTTTTTTACGGTAATGGGCTGGAAAGCTATTGTCTGGAAACGGTCTCGACCGAAAAAGAGTGCTGAAGCTCGAAAGATAGTTAGAATAAAATTGATAGAAAGGAAGTCTTGCCCGGTTTACTTGATCGCCTATCTCCTTGTTATGTACTGCCAGCAATTCAGCTTTTTTTTTTATAATTCACGCAGGTTCAAGAGTTTACACTCTTATAGTATTTGTCACATAACCTGGACGGAGTGCAGATGGTTTGTGTCGAAGCTCTTCGTTTATTACTCCAGGGGGTGGTTGTCCTAGATATGATTTGAGAGATTCGACTGAATTTGTGTTGGTTGTAGTTCACAGTAACACTGTTTTGTTTTCCATGTCATTAAGGTGTTATATCTGTGCACACACAGAGTATGAATTTTGAAGTGATCTTATGCTCTGAGTGTTAGACCTTCGTCAGCACTTTTTGATCATCTCTCATTCACAACTGATGTTGTTGCACAGTTTTTCCATATAGGAATTGTTCTTGACTATGGACAGACTTGAACTACAGACTTTCGGCTCAACCATTGCACCACGACCGACCACCACCCAGAATGAATATAACAGGGAGACTAATTCACATTACGACCACACACATCTATTTGATCAGAGAAAAATGAAACATTTGAACTTATTTTAGTATATATTCAAACGTACCTAGTATATTGTTGCGTGTTAGTTTATGGAAGCCAGAACCTGCAGTTTTTGTACCTGGTACCTGGTATCCTATGTTGTGTGTGATTTGTTGCTGAACATATGTGATTTTTTAACCCAAGACTATGAAATTTCGATAAAAAGCTATTACAAGAGAGAGAAACAATTGTATATTGTAGAAACCTTATCATAGCTCTAATAACTGTGTCTAGTTTCATTGAGCACTCAAGCCCCGTTTTAATAAGGCACCTTCCTTCATCTAGATTTTAAACGGATATTAATGAATTTTGTTGCGACGTTCTGAGGATAAGAACAATATCGATAGCTGTTGCACTTGTCATCAGCGTGAGAAGTCAACATTTTAAAAACTGAGCCACGGTGCTCCTACTGCATGCTCTTCTTCCAATCGTTTTCATTTCGACGCCATCTACCCAGTAACTGCTATCTTTAAGGCTTTAATTCCGTTTTTCATTGCAAGCTAATCCCTTTCAATGCTAAGGCTTCTGTCGCCGTGATTAAGCTTCTGTCGGTGATTGATCTTATTCCACAAGAGCCATCTTGCCAACTTTTGATTTTGCACCACATTAACAGGGCAGATATTTTTAAAATCTAACTTGAGTCTGTGCCTTTACCCTGTCTATCTATTGCAGATAAAATGTGGCAAGCTTGTGCCCCGTGACGTTTGTTTGTCTGCTCTTATCTTATCTTACTACGTGACCATCCGAGCATTGTACTCCACAGGTTGGTTACAGTATTGTTCTTAGCCTTGCCTCATTTTTACAGGAGTTTTATTTCAATATTTTTCCTAGGTTTTTATATTTCGAACCGAACGATATTCTTTCGAGGTCCTGTAGAAGACTTTGTCTATGAGGAAGTTGCTGAACATATTTAACAATTAGTTAGGAATATCCTTGTCATTTTTGTTAATCCATGAGGGCGGTAGTCTTTTTATTGTTTATTGAGGGCGCTATTAGGTTTAAGCCTTGAAGAAGAAGCAGACCTTCTATAAACGGAAGAAATCTGTCAATCATTTGAAGGGAGCTTACCTACTCACCTATTTAAATGGCACTATAGTTCGAGTCGAACCTCGCCCCCAACCAACAGTGCTCTCTAACATGTATGGCATACATGGCATGATCTTCAGCTAGCCGCTTCTTATGCCGCATGTCTTTTCCAATTTTTATTTATTCCTTTAAATCTATTTCGCCCCCAACAGAGTAATCCTTCTGCGACAAAATTCACTTTTATAACGTTTTTTTTGTTTAACTTGCCTTCAGTTTACTCAGCGGATTATGGATTCTAAACGGCGTTCTCCGAATGAGTAGTTCTTTTAATTCATTAAGTCGGAAGTCACATAAAGCTCAATTTAAGACTCACCCCGATTATGATGCGCTGCCACCCTCTTCAAAGAAATTGAGTGTTTCTAGAACCAAATGAGATGGACGCATTTGGGCCCACGTGGTCCTTAAAAATCATTTGAACAAGTCTATAACAGTCAATCGACGATTTTTGAGTACCAAATATCAGATTTTCTTGGCGTGATGTAAAGCAAGTTGTTGTTTTTGGCCGATAGAAAACAATTTTTTTTTTCAAAACTTTTTCTACATTTCTGGATTCTTTTGTCTCTCTTGTTAAAACTAGTTTTTCAATAAAATACGGTATTACTAATGAATAACAAAATATTTTTCCCGAATATACATATCCGTAAAATTTGATTTACAAAGTTTCATTTTATGTTAATGGCAGTAGTAGGGTGGAAGACTTGGAAGATGGAAGACTCGAGTTGGAGCAGTGTTGTCCATTTTCTCTCGATTTTCTGGCCATTTTGGACGTTGGATTAGATTATTCGCAGACTTTCTCTGCCAAGTCCACAATTTTCCATAATGTCCCAGCCAGTGAAAGAGGACTAAGATGATTAAGATAAGGCTGTACTTCACTTTTCCTGTTGAATTATTCAGCGTCTGATCTCAGCCTCAGTGTCGTTGTCGCTTGCCTCTAATAGAGCAAGTTAGACTATACGAGTATATATTTGGCAATATATTAGCGTTATGCTTTTTTGTTTGGTGACAACATGTATTTGGTTTTTCCCACTTTAATCTCCAGACTTACCTTAGCCGCTTTGCCTCAATATTTCCAAACGTTTACATAGCTGATCGCTGTGCTCGTCTAGGCATTTCAATATCATCTACTCATGAAACCAATTGTGCACACAAAATTATTTTGAAGGAATTTCGCGCCGCACTAGCTAAATGCCTTTTAATCGTCGAAAGTCTCGATCGGTTCCTTATTGACATTAATGAAGCCGCAAAATTGGAGTTTAGGATATATTTTTCATATATTTATTACCTTTTGATGCCTGACTGTGCTCTTGTGAATTACCTCAATGAAATTTGATTACTTTACTACTTATATTAGCTTAATTTATTATTTTTTTTTATTAGAGAGCCAAGTCTAGAGTCCGTACCGATGCACTGCAGCACTATAAGTTTGGTGGCTTCCTTCTTCAGAGCTTCTGCTTTGCCTCATACCGTTCATTATTATGTTCGTTTGTGTATCATGACGACCCTCCAGTTTTAGAACTCTCTGGCTTTGCCTACAGGTTAATGTGTTATCAATATTCGTCGACAGTTATTATCTGACTATTACATTTACACCCCGGTAGCTTGATATTTCTTCCATTCCTCCAACAGACTGTACAATACTAATTTAAAAGATCAGTCGTTCCTAAAATTGTCATTGAATCAGATGATCATAAGAAGTCTATCGTGACAAATTCAAAGGCTGGGAAATAATCTCCGAATCGCGATAACTCCAATGGTTAGATAAAGTCTTATTTTGATTCGAATGAAAGATGTGACAGCGAAGGAAATGAGTCATTGCCAAACAAATAGTACTCTTCTCTAGCTGTCGAATTCCCCAAACACGCTTTATTGAAAAAACAAAATCTAAACATCATCTATTCAACATGAAGTCATATACAATAACAGTCAGTCAACTGTGACCGGTGACGGATTAGTTTATTGCTCAATTAACTAATTTTATTTCGTCTAGCATGTTTTATGGATGCCTTGTATATTTAACTTAATCATTACCATTCCTACGGTAGCTTTTGTAGTTCGATATTTCCGTGAGTGGAATCGTGATTCGTATGGTGTCAATGACGGAGGCACAACTGCACGTTTCATAAGCTTTTGCTCCGGTGTTATTGTTCTAAAAATAAAGCATTGTTTAGATACCCTCAATCGTTGGGTCTAATAAATTCATTTATACATTGAATATATATTCCGCGTGTCATTAGTGAGGTAGCCTTTCAAAGACAAACTTTTGTCCACAAATTTTCTCAGCTCGAGAAGTGAGTATCGCATTTCTGCACATTACCAGCTTCGACCCACTTCCTTTGTTGGTATCATGCGCCACTAATCGTCACGCCGTCCGCTTACCTAATTACACTCATCCGTGTGTATATGAATAAAAAAAAAAAAAATTCCCCGCCTCCATTGGTTCCAGTGGTTCGTCATACGACGACCTCTAACCAGGTCATCAACAACAGTTGTCATTATTTCATTATCAAATTAAACCCCTTAGCCCCTAAGCCCTCTCAGCCGTCCCATCGGCATCGCGGAAATCACGACCAACTTTGCGTCTGCCACTCAAGCTTTGTTGGACCATATCAGACACTCGTATATCCATACAATATCTTCCAGACGCCAATTTCTCACTCGCGTGCTTGTGCCTCTGGATCGCGGTAATTATTACAAACATTCGTGCAATATTGTGTGATAGTTGTCCATATGTATGAGGACAAAAGCACAAAAGATACAATATCTTTTCCGACATGATCAATTGACGATCACACACGCCCGTGTTATGATCTTGAATTACGATCAGTAGCAGTAAGTTGGTGTCCCGTCATCCACAGATGTGTACAATCCACATTCATACAACGGTACAACGGTAATCCATTGATCTTAATTCCACTTGTGTGGCTATCGTCTCGCTGCGGGGGATGGCAATTAGAACAGATTTCCTTTAATCACATTAAGTGTATTCAATGGAGCACCACAACTGCGGGATTCTAAGAGCAATGAATTCATCTTTTGTCGACAAATACGACATAAGCACTCGTACTCGTATCGTATTCTATTGTGAGGTCAGTTTGACCTGTGTATGACAACAGATACGAGATACACGTTTCTGAAAGCATGTTGTTGTGTGACTTCGATTAATTCGTTTCACAAAGTATGCTTGTTCGGGGGAATCTTTCGATTCGCTTGTTTCCTGGCCAGAGTAAACACAAAAAAAGGTTTACCCATAAACACAGCAGTGCTTTTAGCGAGGGACATGTACTTTTTCGTGGTAATGAGGTTGTTTGACAGGTTTGTATGGAGAGTGGAGTAAGGGCCACTTTACAAATTGCGATATGAGTTGCGTACTCGAAGAAAATTTGCATATGTCCTTTGAAAGGGGTTTATCCCCTTTAAAGCCAGATTCAGTGGAAAGTTTTACAGATGACAACGTTGTGTTGTGGCACACACTTGAGTAAATGTGATGGCTCAGAGTAACGGGGTAAAAATAAATTCCATAACATTACATATTGAAGTGGTTTTTGGAAGAGGTTGTTGTTTTCGAGGTGACGTCATTGTGTTTTTACTTCCTGAGTAACGATGTTTCAGGGAAGAGAGCCATTGTGTGTGCAGCTGATACGCGAATTTGTGCAATAATAACATGATAAACAACTCAAAGGTAGCATTGAAGATTATTGGATGAAATCATGGTTTTTAAGTCAACTGAAAAACAACTTTCAAGCATACTGGGAACACCATCAATCAGTGTGCACTGAGGTATTTTTGTGTTCAATCGGACGATGAGAGGATCGAATTAATTATTGTTTTTGTTCATTGTCCAAGTAGTTCGTGCAAAAATCATTCATCGCTTTTAATTAACAACTACTTTGATCGAAATTCGTCTTTGGGAGAGTCAGAAATGCCACCATCAACATACCCAGGGTTAGAGGACGATATAGGTTTTCAAAAGCATTTAAGCGTTAAGCAATATCCAAAGATTTGAATTATTTACAACTTAAAACTGAAACCTTTGAAGACCTTTACTAACTACCTTTTTATAAGCTATTGTAATAGCTAATAAAAGACCCGTTTCCAGGTCTTTGGTGCTTTGTGGCTTGTTTTTACGTTTGGCTGTTCACATGTTGATGATTTTTCTTCGCCTCGCCTATCTCAGGTTCAAATATTGATATCAACTTAAAACTGATTTCGTTCGACGTTAAATAACATTATGAATTTCCGATAAATTTTACAAAAAATTGAGTTTATTTCTATAATGAATATAATGAAATATGCTGTTTCTCATTCGGCAATACACTCGCAGCATACGATCACTTCAAAAATTCATACTCTGTGCATTTCCAATATATGTAATACCTTAATGACGTGGAAAAGAAAAGAGTTACTGTGAACTACAACAAACGAATCTCTGAAATCCTATCTAGGACAACCACCCCCGGAGAGTAGTGAACGAACATCTTCGACACAAACCATCTGCAACCCGTCCAAGTTGTGTGACAGACACCATAACTATACTACACTACACTAGAAATACCATAAGTACCTACACTCTTAAGCCAGTTATCTCTGGTTTGGGCAATTTTTTTAATTTTTTTTACATTTTATTTGTAGGGTCCTTATGTAAACAGGACTAAAAATTGTGCAACAGGCCTCTGGTCTCATCAAGTGGATCTAGTTATGTTATTAGGCGCTCTAGACTTATCTTGGCAAAAGAACACACGAACGGATTAAGGTGGGGCTCTACTTCTAATTCCCTTTGAACCTAAAGAACCAGTGGTTGGCAAGAGTTATTCAACGTCTGATCTCAGTCTTGGCGTCGCTGCCGCTTGTTTCTTGACTGCTCAATATTATACTTCGCAAAAGTAACACTTTTGCCAATACATGGGTGTTGCACAATTTTTCGGTGTTAATAGCATATATTTAGTTTTGCCCTCTCCTATCTTCATACTTACCTTAGCCTCTTTGATGATTTTGAAGGAATTTAAAGAACAATGCGTCAGCCTATCAAAATCCTTTTTTAACATCGAAGGCCTTGGAAACCAGATTGGAGTTAAGAATATATTGTCCTTATATGGTAATAAATCCATTTCTAAGGTAAATTCTAGTAGACGAGCTTCTTTGGGTACTTAATAATAATGACCTCACAGCCATCGGATGATTAAACCAACCATATTTTATGGTGCTGCAGTATGGTGGAAAAAATGTGAACAAAGAAGTGCCATGAATAAATTCAATAAAATACAGACCAGCATGTATCTGCAGAGCTGGAGTAATAAGAACCACAATGAAATGGGATGTAAGCAATATTGAACATCCCACAAGTATACAGTGCCATACAGGCTGAAGCTGTGAAATAAGCCTTAACTTTACAGAGAACCTACAAATACAAAAAAGGAGACCGTGTTTGACATCTAGAAATTCTTAAAAGAGTGGATAACATTTGGGAGCTAACCCGAGTGAGTGATCTGCTGTTCCCTGAATAGAGAGACTGGAACAACAACCCGCCTTGGATGAATGATGGAGCCCAGAAATTGTATACAGAGGAGTCAAAATCTGGAAACAAGGTAGGGGTTGGTGTGATAGGATCAAGATGCAGTCTACACATTCCCCTCTGCAATGAGTCAACAATACTTTAGGCTGAGCTACTTACAATCAATGAAGCTAACACTAGGATAACTAGATAAACTCAAACAGCCAAGCGGTACCTAAAGCGCTTAAGAGATACACTTTCAACTCTAAGACTCTCTGGGAATGTCACAAAACACTTAACAAACTTGCTGTAAATAACAGATTAAAGCTGATCTGGTCATGAAAACCATGAAGGCAATGAAAAAGCTGATATACATGCCAAGAAGGGTGCTCAGACACCCCCTTTTATTGCTCCGACAATTAGGGCTTAAACCTACAAAAAAAACAATTCTGGAACAGAGAGGAAGGTATTAAACACTCGTGAACGTTCATGGAATAGAATCACAATCCCAAATGTGCCAAAGAAGTTCTAGAAATGAATAAAGGCGACCTAAGAGTGCTGTGTGAAGCACTAACAGGATACGAGCATGCAACTACCACCTTAATAAAATGGGTCTTAACTGTAGGCAATGTGGGCAGACCGGGTAAACTATGGAATATACTGACCGTCTGCCCAAGCCTTGCCGAGAAAGATTCAAAACAACCATAACAGGAAAAGACTTTTCTCTCGTGAATTTCCCTAATAAAATTTGATTCCTCTGTTATATTTTCTTATCGATTATGGACTCTAGAGTTGTCTGTACCCAATGAAGTTTCTTGACCTGGGCAATTATATATGTACAACAAGGTGTATCAGGCCCATCGTGCCTTAGACCTTATTAGTTTTAGTTTTAGAACTCTTCTCTACTCCTTTACAGGTAAAACGTATGGTAGCAATTGTTCTTTGATTGGCACATTTTTACACTGGAAGCTTCATATTTTTTCTATTTCTGCTCTTAGGCAGATAGTGCAATACTAATTTAAAAGATTAGCCATTCCTAAAATTGCGATTGAATCAGATGATCGTAAGATGTGTATCATGACAGATTAATTGCTTTGAGGGTGGGCAATAATGTCTAAATCGCGATACCTTCAATAATCAGATAAGCTCTTGTTTTGGTTATAAAGAAAGATGCGACAGCGAAAAACATGAGTCATTGTCAAAAAAAGATTGCAGTCTCTTCTGGCTGTCGCAATCACTACAACAATCTTAATATCATCCATTGGGTCTTCTACAAACTTCTACACCTTAAATGTTGAAAACACTTCTTATGGAGTGGACTTTGCGTTAAAAGTCGTAACAATGTCTTGCTGAAGGGTTTTTGGACTTTGGACTGTCTTCTAGGAATATTTGGTGAACTTTAGTTCGTATTTTTACTATCTTTTACAATGTTTAATGTCTGGTCCTCTACTTTGGTAGAGGAAATGAGGATCTAAGCAAAAACTGCTGACGTACTTATTTCGATCTATAGAATTAGTCGATAAAGTCAATTTAATTTTCTTTAATTTTCGAAAAGTGGTTTATGTAAATAATGGAATTAATGAAATATGAGTAGTTGTCCTCTTCGTATGGGTTTACCATTTTAATAACTAATAATTTCATAAGAATGGAAATTCTGCTCAACCGGGCATGTGCCATCGAACGTAACAAGTGATCGGAAGGGGCAATATCTGGTGAATATGGCGGTTGGGTTCCATTTATGCGTTTGTAAGCAAGATTTTCACCGATTTTAAAACATGTAGTCGGACGTTGTCATGAAGTAAGCTCACCTTGTTCTATCTCGCATAGCGACCGCTTTCCCTTCGATTTTCGCAATAATTACAGTCAATAGCGGTCGCCCATAATGGTTTCGTTCGGCTTGAGCAGTTAAAAAAAAAACTCATTGAAGCACCAATCACGTATAAATTGAAACGTATTTTGCATGCCTGTGACTGATAGCCGTGATCGGTAAGCATGTAGAGTAGAGTATCAATGATCATTAACCATAAAAGTGATTTAAGAAAGAAAAGTCTTAATGCAAAGAAAGCTCTGCTTTCAATAAAATTGTTAAAATTTTAAAAATCTGTTTATTTTGTGAACATGACTGAGAAGCTTTGCCTCGTGGACGTTATTCACTTTGTTTATCAACACTTGTTTCGCTCATTGCGAAACTTATAAAATTATGGTAATAATTCTTTGTTAATGAGCAAGCTATTAAAGAGCATTTGCAAAACACAAAGCTTCCATAAGTGTGTGATATGATATGATATCTCCTGTTTATTTGTTTAAGGCATACCATTCACCGTATATGACGAGTTACTCGTAATATGTGCAGTCTGAAAATCATGTCATACTAAATTCAAGAAAGAATCCTGTGGCTCTGTGATTCATCGGCAAAATTAATCTTTATTAGTCTTTAGGAGTCTTTTCCTAAAGGCCGAAGATGCTGAAAATCTGGGTGTCATGTATAAATTTGTTAATGATTAATGGCTTTATGTGTTTGCAAGAAAGGGTAAAAGATGGTCCGTTGATAACAAACAATGGCACTCGAGGACATATTGAATCCGGAAAAGGTGTCTGATTGAGCGTTTATGGATCAGTCAAGTTGACTATTGATATTCCTAAAATATGGAATGCAAACCCTAAAGGCTGACATTGCGTTTGGAGCGATATGTCTCTCTTTCGTAAAAAAATAAATAAAACAATAAAAAATAAATTTTCAGACATTTTTTATCGGCAAATTCGCAACGACCGAGAAAAATTCCAGATCTACTAAGAATCAATTCAACATTCGCTTTTCTATGAACAGCAATCGTACGTAGCATGATTACCCTATCATCAAAATTTGGCACATTATGAAAATCATAAATATCGCACAAAGTCAGAAACAAACACTCTCAGACATATTACTGTTGATTTTAAAACAACTATTTGGTAGGAAACTACGGAATATTTTACAAATATAGATCGAAAAATTGTAGGCAATCATTTTTTGAACAGGGCCATCATGCTACACATCACGCTTATTGGTCTGTAGCCTTCCAAGTTTTCAGCCGACCCCGCGGCTTTTGGTGTGGACACATTTTTTGGCGATTTTCTATGCCTTTGTAAAGTACAATATGTCATTTTGAGATATTTAACACCGGCTTTTGGTAATTTTATGGTAAGAGTTCTTGATCAAATCTTCTTGTATCGTATAAAAGTAGTGACTGACTACAACTTGTGAATTAAACCACCATAACCGTCATAAAGCGTTGACGTGTATCCTTTCAAAGTACTTCCCAACAATCGTAGGTCATCCGTTTATATGTTTATAGTGAGTGATGCTTATTCTTCCTCTGAAAATCAAATTTGCCGATGCAACTTTGAGGGCATTTTAAACAAAATGTTCTAAGGCAAACGGCGAACTTTCAATAGAAAATATGTTTGCAGGAAAGGGAAAATTTCTTGCCTGACACAGAGATGACTCTGCCTTGGTGCATGTGCCATTAGTTCGTATGACAAGTATCAATTTGGTCTGTCAAGTAGTTTGTTAACATGAATTTTTGCAGTAGATGTCTTGCGTGTTTCTCGTTAAAATAAATAAACTAAAATTTCGTGCAGTCATACAATTTTTCTTTTTGTATGGATTAACTCCTGGATTAAGGTTACACTGATTCTGCTTTTTCGATCTCAACTGTTAAACAATATGGGATCAGCTCGCCGGGAGTCAAGCTACAATTCCAGGTATTTTACCTTGAATCTTACAAACTTTTACCTGAATCTCAGGAACCACAGTAGCTAGGGTTCAGTCGCTATGAGCTCAGAATCAAGTACTCCATAACACAGCCAAGTTTCAGATTCATGGCTACTCACAAGTTTGGTTTTATATATACGTACTGATAGAAGGGCAGACAGGAAAGCCTTTGCGTAAGTCTTCCCTACCCCTAGAAGATTAAAAGTGAGCAGCTGAATTTAAACGTGGCCACACAACCTCAAAGATGACCCATAAGTTCAGGATATCGTGTTGGCCGATAGGCGAGTGAAGGTGGGTAAGATAGCTGAGGCTCTGATAATAACGACAAGAAGGGTGCGAAATATCTTGCTCCAAGAATTAGGGATGCGAAAGCTCTGCGCAAGATGGGTGCCACATTTGCCGAATCCCTATCAAAAGGAATTGCGCAAACGATTTTCGCAGTACTTTGTGGACCGATGTTGTTGAGCGGTATATCTCCATGGATGAGACATGGGTCCACCACTATTCGCCAAAAATGGAACAACAAACCAAGCAGTGGGTGGAAGCTGGTGGTTCAGTGCCAAAGAAAACGAAGTCAATCGCATCTTTCACAAAGATCATGAGCAACGTGTCTGGGGATGCGAAATGGATGCTAATTTGCAAGAGGCAGAAAAATCACAGGCAAATATTTCTCCACCTTCGTGATTAGCTTGATGCCAACTTCGAGAAAAGAGGCCAGACTTGAAGAAAAAAAACTAATTTTTAACTAGGACAAGGCACCTGTACATAAGGCTGCATTGGTGATAGGAAAAATGCAGTATTTGCGGTAAGATTTTCTCAGCTATCCACTCAGTCTCTTTCAGATCTCCATCACCACCTTCAGACTTTCATCTGTCTTCAAACTTGGAGAAATATATTTCTCTAAAGCGCTTCGTATCCATTGAAAAAGTTGGGAGGGCCTTAGATAAATATTTTCACAGCGTTCAACATTCTTACTTCCGGGAAGGAATACTGAAGTTGGAGAAACGCTGGACCAAAGCTATTGAAGTTAAAAAAATTGCAGTTTTTCGTTGTCAGACCGGGAACTTTTCACTTTACTCTCGTAAGCATGTATATGTATAATGTAGTATTGCTTTCAGTAGCTTTGATAGTCAAGGCTCACTCAGATGTCGATTTCAATGTAATTCTTACCAGCAATCTTGAAGTTCACTACAATTACAGCTATTGAATAAGAATGAAATTATTTCTACGATATTTGAGGGAAAGTGTTTGGTGATCTTCGTATACCGTGCCTGCTAAATGGATAAACATCGAATGCACTCGTATTACTTCACAATACTCATGGTTTTACTGTGCCGAACATACCAGAATATACTTAATATTTGAAAGCACCGTCTAAGCCCTTAACCCACTACCAACTTTGTATGTTATCAAGACCCACATTTGCTACGTTTTCACGTGTATAGTATATTTCCACCACCTCCGTTATTACTCACTCTACCCCTAGTAATCCACGGATTCAGATACGAGTGTGAAATTGAAAAAAAATTGACGCTGTCACTAAGCCATAAACATTGCTTCGACGTTATACGTTAACACCTTCTATTTATATTCATTACACGCTGCTACCTTATTTCGTACTCAAACAGAACAGTATCTAGGGAGAGGGTAGTGGAAAAAAAATATCAGTCGTTCAAATTATCGTGAATCAATTACGATCTATCACGAGCTTTAGATTTCGTTTTCCGTGATAATTCCGCTCTGTGACAGTATGGTATGGTAGGTTCGTTCGAACATTTGATTTTATTCGTCAACACCCGAAACCAACATATCAGTCGTAAATTTCACCTCAACACGACAACGTATCTACGCAGTTGTTCGTCAAATCCGCCGAACGCAGACGGTTGCTATTTCAATTCTCAAATCGCTGCACTCAATTGCAATTAAGTTCTTAGATATAAATTTAGTATATCGGTGACAGATACACGGTACTCAACAAATCGCCCGGTACTCATATCGACCACGACAAACAAGTGCGACATACTTTCAATGGTATTGTAATTATATTAAAAATATCTCGATTCACAAGAACTTTATTGTACTTGGGTACTACAATATCTAGAGAGAACAAAAGTTTGTTTCATTGACAATTGCTCGTAATTACCTTTCGACGCATTCGCGATCGGTTGCTTCAATCTCGGTCCGTCTTCGAATCGTCTCATCCTGTCGTCACCTATGATAAGATTATTTATTTACCTTTTTGGAAAGATAAAAAAATTGTTTAAATAAAATAAACATGAATCAATTAAGTGATTTACAAAAGTGCTATTCAGTGTTGAAGAAGTTACATAAGACGGTGGTTATTCACAGAGGGTTCTCGAGTTAACGCGATCCCGTGTTGTGTGATATATTTTTTTTTAAATTCGAATAATTTTTTGTGTGTGTTGTTTTCTTGTGATTGTTGTATTTTTACATATTTTAATTTAATTAAAAATAATTGTGATATTTAGTTCGATATAATGGGAGAAATAAAACGTTGCCTCAGTCAGCTGTCGATGATAGTTTTTCGCGCGACACATTCGAGCGAGCAATCTTGGCGCGAAGAGTTACTAAAGTAAGTGCAATCGATCTATGTATCTCTTTGATAATCTTCGAACAATGTGATTTCTGCTGCATGAAAGTAAATCGAGGTGGTCGCTTCAAGTGCGGAACAGTGTCGGCTAGCCTTCCTCTCTCATGTAGTAAGATCGCGATTTTCACACTCAACTTTTGTTTTGATTTTCTATCGCTTTTTTTATGTTTTCACCAGAAAACGTGCTTCGATGAAGTGATCATAAAAAAGATATTAAAATTCAGTTCTTTGCGGGTGGATCTGAATGAGGAAGTGATCGACTTTCGAATTTTTTGATTAATTGCAATGGTGCTGAGTTCTTTTAATTATTATTGGTGGGTGTTATTCGAATTTCGATTGATGAGTAATTGGTGTGTTAGATAGCCAAATTGTTGTTTGATTCATGGATGTGTAGTTGCCGGGTTCGGTGGCAATGACCTTATCAAAGAATACTGTTTTAAGTGTGCGATAGCGGATGAGGAAGGAATAAGAGGTCATTGATATGTCGAGTCCTTGAAAGTATTAAGGTTACCTGATTTAAAATATTTTAAGCACATGAAATACCTTTATGCTTTTGAACGGTTTCAGAAAGCTCCCTTACATATGTACGTTCAAACGCTCACAAGAACTTAATTCTAAATAAAAAAAATGTTTTTTGTTTGTTTATTCTTTTGTGTTATATATGCATTGATAGAACTGATGTAATTAATTAAAATAGATTTGAACATAGAAAACCGTCTTAAAATAGAAAACTGATGTCGGACTTTTCCTCTCTCGTGGCACTTTGGCACTGAAAACAATTTCTCAGGCTAGGATCACCTTTTGAGTAATGTAGTATGCAACCTTTGACAAACCAGCTCTCACCAATCTCATGATAGTGGATAGCGACTATTGTTGGAAGATTCGAAAAATTAACTCATTTTTGACGCCAAATTTATTATTGGCCTAAAGAATGAAGTAAATTTGGGGAAGTAACATCATAATAATTATTTTTCTGAGTTGCCTTTGGAGCTGCACGCGGAATGTTCATGGAAGACTCAGTATTGTCCGTATCGATTATTATTATTTTTATTACCGGCCACATCGGACTATGTTGAGGATAAACGGTTTTTGCGGAAGCTGTACTTTATTTTCAAACAAAATATTTTATCCTAGGTGATGTTTAAGCAGATAATGTTCTAGCTTCGATTTGGAATACGAGGAACAACCTAGATAACCGTAAGATAAGGACCCATGTCAAACACTTCTCAAGTGAGATTTCAGTGGAAAACGCAAGAAAACTAGGTCCAATGCGAATTGAAACAATTTGATGTCCAAAAGCGTTTTTTCACCTGTGAATATGCGCTTCAATTGTAGAATAGGAAGAGGTTCTTTCATCGAAAATCATGGGCTAAGGCCGAGCAACAATTAACATCAACCGTGAAGCCAGATATCCATTGATCCAAACTCGTTTTCTGTATTTGATGGGATCAGAGGATATGGCTGCTCAAATCGAATGAAACCATCGCTGTAGATCACTACCGCCTATGATTATGCACTTGAGTCATCCATTGAAGGAAAAAGGTTCGGAATACTCCGAAAGGCACATTGCTTCTCCTGATTATCGCCGGTTCGATTGATCAATCATGCCCTGTCCGAGTAGAAGTTTGCTTCTTTTGACATGGTATTCGTATCTGCCCGGCAGATGGGAAGAGTGGCTAGTGGCTAGCGATAGACACTACTTTGAGTAATACAAAATGCATTTTTCTATTTATTTTTGACCAAAAAGAATTCTATAGAAAAGACGCTACGAATTATTGTAATTCCAACGAAAAACATGAGGATGATCCCAGAAGTAGCTGACCTCTAAAGAACACACAACAAATTGGAGAAAAATCTTTTTAAATAATCTCAATCTCCTTTAGGTCTAATACTCCAACAGTTTTCCATATCGGTGCTATGCTTTTGACAGCAAATGTATAGCGAGAAGTCACGGGCTACACGTCCGTTAGCCGTTGACTTCACATTTTCATTGCTTGTAAATCTTTTGCCATCGAATCATCAATTAGATGGGTGAGGGATCATGTAGGTTTTATGTTGTACTGGTGCATTGTATTACTGAAGCAATAGATTCTTTGTCGCCATATGTGTGCAGGTTTTCCTTGAATTCATCATTCAAATTATGCAATAAGTTCACATAAAATCGTCGTCAATTATTTTTGATTTTAGAAGACATTCAGTGCAAATTATCTCACGAGCATCTCTAAAAACTGACGTCAACACCCTGTGGATGGAACGGCATCAGTCGTAGAATCTTTTCTTTTATTTCATTATTTTGACTGTTGCGAAGGGATGAACCCATTTAGTAACCATGGCTTTGGGTCGACGTAAAATCTTGGGCTTATTGTCGTGAAACATGGTCAATAATGAGCCTCCATCTACCTATTGTAGTAACTTATGGTTCCTGCTTACTTCAAGAATATAGGGTTGGCGTATATTAAAACCTAACCAAAGTATGCCTTATGTTGCTTTGGCTCGAATCTAGGATGGTGTTCTGGGATTTCTTTCGCCGCCGTTTAAAAACTGTACTTCGATGTCGATCTTCGATATTGATCCAGAACTGCGGCCCTAGGCATTCAGTAGCTGCAGTCTAGTTTGAACCTGCGCCTCAACCAACAAACGTCTCCAGCTGGCACGATCTTTTGCCAGTTGTTTTCAGTGCCGCACTCCCAGTTGGTTAAAGTCCAAGATTGGTTTTGCCTCTTTCGGCTCAACAAACAATTGAGAAAGAGAGAACAGTGGAAAACCAAAGTACTATGGCTTAGTACCTTAAACCTTATCCACAACAGATAAAAAGCACTTGAAGTTTTCGAGCGGAAAATTTTTAACGGAATATTGACTGGATGGAAGATTAAAACAGTGTCTTAATAAATCGTCTACGAATCTATTATGTCTTAGCCACGTAAAGAGAATAAACATCGTAGGTCCATTCGGGGTGACGATGCCATAGAGGACGACCACATCTAAGGTGGGCCATGTTTTAAATTCAGTAATTCAGTCTCGAACATCCGGTTCCTAAAATCATACTCAGGATATATCAAAAATGATAATTGTCTAGCTTTCCGGGACTTCTTTCTTAAAATAAGGAATGAGCCTATGGAACAAGAAGTCTTTAATGGCGTTTATCAAAGTCTTGCCTTATTGAATTCGTCAATAATTTTCTTGTGACTTGCTGAATAGCTTTTCTTTCACTTTTCCCTTGCATAAGTTTTTTGCCAAGATTTTTAGCCAACAGCAGTTTAAAAGTATTCTTGCTTTCTTTATTATTAATTTTTACTAATGTAGAGCATAAGTGAAGTGAAGAGGTAACTTGAGGGCCATCTCTTATACTTATGGTGGACTATGGTTTTTTTTTTCTCATTCTGTTTATTACTTACAGTAAACCTTTTAGTACTGTTGTGGTTGTACGCTCCTTACAACATTCTGCAAGAGTCTGGGCTTACAGCTGGCACACACTCAAAAGATTCAGACAGTAACAATTTTTTTTTGTCCGTAAAAATATATAATTTATCACCATCTCCCACCTTAAAAAGATGCCCATTAGGCTGCTACGATAGTATGATGTATTTTAGAGAGTATTTTTCAAGGCTGTGCTCAGAATTTATTTAAATTTTCATTTAGTTTTAAATTATCGTCTTGATCTTCCAATTCCTTTCGTCATTCGTTCGTCCGAAATTACATGCGTTCTAAAATATGATTATATGATTATATGATTATAAATGGACCACAAGTTCCACGCTGGGCGGGTGTGTCGATAAACATCAAAATCCGGGCCTCTTTATAATATAAGAAAAAAAAAATTGCTTGAAACCTTTTAAGGAAGAGGAGAGGAAATTGAAGAGGAAAAATGAAAAGGCCGGATTCATTTCGTGATTGTGTAATGGGTTACCCATTTGTACTTTACGGAAGATATTAACAATCTTTCATGGAACGTCTTTAGTATCTTTGGCATTCAGGTTCCTTTTATGCAATGCAATTCCCTTTGAAATATGGACTTTATCTTCCAAAAAAAAAAAAATTTAAATAATCCCCATTCAGAAGAAGAGGATTAAAGACGAAGAATTACAGTTGAAATACGGTTAATATTTGAGTGAACAGGAGTACCATCATAAACATCATTGCAACTGCGGGATTTAATAACGTTGACAATTTTTTGGAACGCAACAGGTGGATTAATTTATGAGAGGTTTTACTTCATAATTTGGGTTGAAATACGAAGAGCATTGCGAGGGCTTAAATGTCTTGCTTATCTGACACTTCCACGCCCGAATAAGCTGCTTGGCTACCATAATGCAATACATATGATTGCAAAAAACTTAAGTTTATTGTCCAGTGAATGCTCCCTCTTATGCCTCGAGCGTATGTAAAAACGAAAAATACATTCCTTTGGCTTTACCCATGTTGCTGTGGCTACTTAAAGCCTGCAAATCTCATGTTTGCCACATCGTCTTCTTAATACTTAATAAGCTTCTTATTTAATTCTAAAAGTGAAATGAATAAATTTGTCAGTAAGACTACATTTGTGTTGTGGAAAACAAAATAAATAAACTGTGGAAGTGTGGTACTCCATATTTTGAACCATTTGTTTTGCAAAAATTAAACAAATTTGTACAATCTGCTTTCGTGGATGAAAATATGGTAAATATTGTTTCACTTATATTGTTTCGGGTCCCGAAGTATGGTCTCGTATAAGAGACAGCAATTATTTACTTATCCCGGAATAGCTCACATTTACATTAACTACTAGTCTAATACTAGCTATAAATGCAGTACTTTTCTTAAAATAATTTCTGTCGTCAGGGAATTTAAGGTTTTAATTAAATATTTACCTGTATCATGAGAATTTAAAATCAATAAAATATGGTTTAAAAATAGATATTGTCTATGTAGATATACCGTGAGCCAACAGTCTTGATCTTAATATTACTATGTAAATGTGCCCATTTACCGGTCAAAAATAGAATGTATACAATCCATAGTTATAAAGTTTACTCTACAAAAAAAAAAAAAAAAAAACAAACACGAATTAGATAAAATTCTCTTCCTTTTATCCATTTTTTTACACGAAAAACTACGTCCTTCTACTGTTTATTAGCAACTAGTGACTAAGTAAAAGAAGACCAAGCTAGTTTTAAAAATGCCTATCATATCCTACATTTTTAATTTTTTTTTTGCTCTCTGGTTTTTTAATGCTCTATTTTTGTTAGCTCACGTGTAACATTCGTATCATATGTAAGTCTAAGTCAGACATGCTCAATTGGCTTTGCCATTTTATCTTGGAAAGATTTACTTTGGGAAAATGCTTACAAATTATAGAATGTTTATTTATAAAATTCGTGTTCTGTGAAAAATATTTTTCAACGTAATTAGCAGCCAATTCAAGCCATAGTGACTAATTTCACGATATTGGACATCATCACCTACCCGTATGCGTGGAGTGTCTACAGAGGAATATATTACTTCTGTATCAACCAGTGTTAATAAAGATCGTAATTTGCACATTCGTTGCCATTCGCAGCAATTCCGATTATGTGGAAAATTTTAGGCAAGTATATTGGTCCTATAAAATAAAGCTTATGCAGAACTGAAGCCGAAATAATTTTTAAAAAGTAAATGGCAAGCATTGAATTGATGAATTTCTACACGCTCAATTTTCTGTTTCTTTTTTTTTTGACAATTAAAGCTCAAACCATACCCAATCTGTCCTTAAGGTATCAGGTGAACAAATGGGAATCCGAAAATTTAGGGCTTTGTTTACAGCACTGTCCATCGCTAGCAACAACTTTTGCTCATCTTTCTGACAGCATACGAATAATTCCGCGTTGGAAAAATGGCTGATTGACGACCTACACAACATGTGGGCAAGCGTTGTCGTGGTGTAAAATCACTGGTCGCACGGCATCACCCGATTGCATTGGATGCATAGAGACAGTGCAGCCACGATTAATATTTTTTTACTTTTAATTATCGTAATAAAACCATTATTCATGGCCGTCACAATACGGTGCAGAAAACCCCATTCTTTCTTGAGGCTGGAGCAGCAGTTCCCTCGTGAAAAGACTACGTTCGGCACCCCTCAGCTTCAACTCGTATGCCACAGAATTTCTTCAAGCTTTTTTACCGGTCGCTGGAAGCGTTCTCCCCTTCTCGTCTACGTTAAAACGACGACGAAACTAATATATGTAGTAGAAGCCTTACTATACATTTCTGTGATTCATTCAACTCGCCCTAGTTTTTTTCGGATTGAAGGCGAAAAGAGCTTATTGTAGGAATCATATTTCAACATTTTTTAGAAAGTCTTGTTTTCAAAATATTTGTTCCACAAACTTTGAAAAAAAAAAATTCAATGAAAATCGCGGAGTGCCGCCTTAGCTTTTTCCATTCAAATTGAATTGGTTGATAATAATAAATACGAATCTGCACTTGTATTTGAGGTATTACATTAATTCCTTTGAAGAACCCTTGTCAACATATACAGTGTGCCTTACAAGCTTGGCGCAAAGCTTTATTCTCTGTATTGTAATGACAGAGTTCAAAGAGAAGACTTTCAGGGAGCCTTGTACTCTAATATATTAGTTGACAAAAAAGATAGGGTCTACGCCGTACGGGTAATTAATCTTTTTTAAGAGTTTTTGGCGGTGTACTTTATACATACATATGTGCAAAAGATTTTCCTAATCACACATGACCGCTACATTGCCTGTCTGTTATTGGCACTAATCTTGCTTTGTTTTCCACACGTACACTGTGCAAATATTTTAACGCATTACCCTGAATTACTCTAGCAAATCTGTCACTAAAACGTCGAGCCATACACATTTTTTTTGTGCGATAGCATGAGTACACACTCCCACATAGGCAAAATAGCGAATGGCGAACGTCTCATCATCCAGCACACTCAAACGTTCGCACTTGATTTACCACTCACGTATCCAAAACAAAAAAAAACAATAATAAACAACTCAACATATTTGTGTAAGCATGAGGTTGATGTTTATACCAAGTAGCGCCCTAAATCAGTAGAAAAATACGTTTATCCTTTTTCAAGTTCGCGTCACACGCCACACCTCTCGGATTAATATATCCAACATCGCCAAGGTGAGTAAGAACTGCCACAGTCTAGTTCAATGGCACAAACTTGTCTTTTACACTGTGCAGTTGAAACCGCATCAACAATGTAAATACACCTTCCAAGCAACTCCCTTCTGTGGCAACGCATAAATATAGACTCGGCATGTAAAGCAACACACGTTCCATTGAACGCATGACGCTCTTGCTATGCGTCCCCTTTCCCAATATGCTCGGTTGCTGGTTGTTGATGTGTGGCCTTTGTGCTTAGTGAGACCTGTTGGCTACTTAGCCGGTACAATAGTTGGTTATTGCTGGTTTTATCTAGAACGCATTTTGAAGCTATTTTCGAGCAGAGGAAATTTGGTGACGTCGAGCATTTTGTGGATAAAATGTTTTCTTAGCAGTGTGAATGTGGCTGTCGTCAGCCACTGAAGGTGCTGCAGGTGCTCTGCGCGAAGTTAAATTCAAAGTCGGATCCTTTTTTGGTTTTTATTGTTGTGATTTTTATTATAAGTGAAAATGGATGAACCGTTCTGTAAGCAACGGCCGGCGGTGAGGTTCCTACCGGAGGAGAATGAAACTAAGATGCGCATTCCATTGTGTTTGCGAGCGAATGATAGTGTGACGAGCATGGATGTGGAATTCGTGAATAACTGCACGCCAAGAGGAAGTGAAAACAGTTTGTGCGTAACAGGTCGTTTGTAGTAGTTTTTTTTATTTACTCAATTAAGAGCTGTAGTATTACCTTATTTTTTTAATTGTGAAAATAGCAGGATTTCGTAGCGGCGATTTTGTAATTTTATATAATTTTATCTGGCGGATACGAATCATATTAATAGTGTTTTTGTTTTTAAACAAAAACGTTGTCTGGCAGGTATTTGTGGCATTTTAAGACCAATGAATGTGTGAATATTTTTGTAGTCATTATGCTAAGTAACAAGATCTGCATGTGCTCAGACGAAAGAGTTAGGTAATAGTGAGACTTCAAATATCATTGAAGTGGAAAATATTGTCAAACAGTTAGTTGGCTTGTTATAATGTTAGTGTTTATTGTTAATAGCTCACTCATAATTGAATGGTGATATGCTAAAAGGTTCCATCACGCATTTTCGCATTTTGGTAACAAGAAATAAATGTCCTCAGCTGCTTATGATTATGATGTGTACAAATGGGAAATGGGCTTTTTTTTTTAATTAAGATGATCAGAAATGTCAGATCAAAAACTTGATATGGTAAGCTAAGACATCTGTCTATGACTCCTCATTATTACATTTTCGAATTTTAATCGGCGTCATATGTTAAACTGTTGTCTTTTGAGCCAAATAAGGGTCCGGCGCGTGGAGTTGTGCCTTTCGCCTGAAGCTTCAGTTCTATACAAATATAGAGCATCTACCGTAACTCAATGAGCCATTTTCTATCGTTTGAAAATCTTCAGAATGGTCTAAAAAGACAGCAATTAACGACGACAGACGTGGAAAGTGTTTACTCACGGGCAAATTTCGGCTTAAATAGTAGAAAAGGAAATGTTTTCTGCATGGCATAATGATAGGCGATGCAGCAAGCAGTACTTTCCAATAATCGGAAACGAAAAAGTTTTTATCGATTATTACCAGGTTGTTCAATAAGTTTTGTCATTCAATAACAAAAACTCGATTTTATGGCTTCAGATATATTTCGTTATTAATTATAATTTCCTTGAAATTCAATACGCTTGTTTAAGTGATCTTCTAATTTATGGACTCCATCCCTGAAGTGAGAACCCGAAAGACTTTGAAACACATTTCTCCTGCGGATATTACCGCATGAGACCAGGCAAAAGTCTGACTTACAGGTTGGATGATGCAACAGTATTTACTTTAATTCACAAATTTTTGAGATGGTTTATTTGCGCTGTGTGTGAGGTCCAAGAGATTACAATAACTAATAATCTGCGTCTATTGTTTTACCAGTTTGGAGATAATCGACAAACAAAATTCCTTTTGCATCGCAAAAAATGATGCTAAAAACTTCTTGGCCGATTTCTGGAGGCTAACTGGCTTTTTAGTACCGCGCTTACATTACTCCTTAGCCTCCTTCTTTCATTCAGGATCATGGTGGCAGACACAAGTGATAAAACGATGCGCAAAATTCTTTTTACCTTTTTTAAAATGTTCCAAATGTTGTTGGAAAAATCGCATGCGAGTGTGTTTTGGATCCATTGCTAGCGAATGTAACACTCATTTTGCACACATCTTTCTGAAACCCAAAACTTAGGGCTTGTACTAAATCTCCTTTGGTTAATCGACGATCTTTCATAATCATATCCTATATTTTGCTGTGTTTTCTGGTGTTGATACTCTCTTTGAAGGTCTTCCACGTGGACCAATTTCAGGATTTGTACGACCACTTTTGATTGCAGCCCATTTTTCTACTATTCGAAACCAAAGTGAATAGTCCTTTATGAATTCTTACAATTTTCCATAAATCCGTTTTGATGCCACACATTTCAAAAATTAAAATGTCGTTACTGCACAATACTCAAGTTTTTCTATTTTAGAAAGCTACTGTCACACGTCAACTTCGAATGGCAAATATACGAATGAGTTAAAAGATCTACATAAAACTCCGCATGTGTTCATAAAAAGGAGTATCATTTTTGGAAAAAGAAAACAACGCGCCATCTCGTATTGAACCACAAGACTTATTGAACAACCTAATGTATTGAAATTATATCGAATCCTTGATCATCTCAAAAGACCTTCAGTTTTTCAGGCTCGAAATTTTTATTCTTTCAGAAAAATGGCCTCAAGTTGTAGCTAGCGATAAACAATACCTTAAAGAATAAATATGAATCCATTCCTTCAAAATTAAGTCCCGAATTTAGGTAAACAAAATTCGGCGGATCGCCATTTGTACGGCTGATATCTATTAACACATCACAGAATAAATTCGTAGGATGACCAATAAAGCATGAACATTTAAGCATAATATGGCTGTATTCATCAACATAGTCTCCTTTCAGTGATACATTCTTTCAAACTCTTTTTTAATGCCCTTTCTGAAAAGCGATTTATTGATGTCGTGAAAATAGCTCTTAGTTTTGGGAATAACTTCTTCATTAGAATCAAATCTGTTTCCCTGGATCATTCTAGGTCTTCAAACAGGTAATAATCGTTGGGAGCTCTATTCGGAGAATATGTCTGATAGGAAAGCAATTTTGTCACGACTTCTGGCATAGTGCATGGGGTAATTTTTTTTCGCGATTTCCTGCTCTAAATGCATCAATAACATCCATTTCCTATTGATGGTTCTTTCTTTCGATGAATAAAATACCAAGTATTTCAATGCGGGTATTTACTAGTTAATATTTGCATTTTTGGTCGCTTTGGACGGCTTTCAACCTTTACTGCCTACTCAGGTTACTGCCGATTTGACTCCGGGGTGTAGTGATAGATTCATTCAGCACACGATTTTTTTTTGGTTTTTTTTTTATGTACAGAAATAGATCCAAACTACGTGTTATGAGGTTAAGTGTTAGATCGACTGTGCGCAAACACGTTAACCGTTTCGAAAAAATGGCTAAGTTGAATGCACTGCCTTTTGATATCAATATGTGCCCATGATGACATATAGATGGTACCACAAATGGTAAATCCATAATTAAGAATTACTGTGACAGGCAGTTACGATTGAGCGGCTATAAAGCTTGTCCATTTGGCGTGATTTAACTTGAATAAAAATAGTTGTATATGAGATATGACAGAAACTTTTAATGCGGATTAAATACATTAAATTTTAATGTTATATTTAATAATGACGTTATTCAATTGGTTTTCACGACTTCGTTTACGGGATTCCTTCCGAGAGGCTCAATTTTGTATGACTTTGTTTCATATCTCACCAATGGTTTGGAAGATATTGTTTTCCGGTTGATCTATTGTTGTTGGATTATTGCTATAAACTATTCAGAGAAAAATGTCTAAGACCTTAAAATTACTCGACCTTGGCGACCATTCTACAACGTTTCTCTTGGAAATAAAGAATTATGGAAACTTCTCTTGCAACAATTCAATTCAAATGTATTGCACGTTGCGCCGTCTCGTTGGATCCAAAGTTCCATGTGTTCCTATTGAGACCACAATAAGTCAGTGTGACAGTCTGAAGTTTAGTTACAAGTTCTAGTGACGTGTACTTTTCAAATTAATGGAAAATTTGAATTTCGTGCTTTGATGGGACATTGTCACTTAATCGAAAAAGTACTGTTCAACCAAAACAATGATTTGACAAGTGTTTGGACTCTGCTCCATCCAATCAAATGATAGGCAAGTTGCTGATTTTAAACGCCGCCGTACAAACACTGATAATGCTGAACGTTATGATCGCCGAAATTGGCACAAAATATTAAAAAAGTTAAACTGATACACAATTCTTACATACTTTTCACACAATTGGATTTTGTATTCTCTAAGATACCATATCTATATTAAATGATATCACGACAGGCTCATCATGATTTTGAGAATTTTTGTCTTGTGCAACCCGAAGCTTTATAACATGAATTATAATACCTTTCCCCTTTACTGGACAACCATTTAACAATAAGGCTTGAAAGAAGGTTCTAAACATGTTTATCGAGTTATTTACGAACATTCAACTGTAAAAGAGGCCCAAACAGCTAGCAAAGCTATCTTCTTCTCGCATATATTGTGATACAACAAATGTGGGTATTTTTTGTTTTATTCGATATTCAACAGTTTTGAAACAAATATGCTTATTTGCTACTACTCGTTTCATGCCCGAAACCTGTAAGAACATTTCATGACATTTAGTAAAAACAACATGGCTCGGTGAAGTTTCTTTGATAGTACTCATAGCAGACACAATAACTCTAAATAAAATACCAATCCCGCAGTAAAAAAAAAATGGTTATGTGTATATTACTGCCGTTCAGAATAATTTGCTATCTTTAATGTAGAAATGTATAGCCGGTTTAACGGTATTTCTTGTAATTTTCTGATAACCTCAATGGAGATTAAGTCTGCGGTCAAATATGTATATATTAGTATGTGACTTCTATCGTGCCACTCTTAATTTTTTTTAACGCAAAAATTAATTTGAATCAGATATGCCTTCAAACAGCTATGGGTTGAAAAGATCTAACAACTGCCCGCTTTGTTTCAGGATCAGATTTTATAATTGATTTGGGCAAAAAATAATAATTCCGGATAATTCAGATTAGATATTTAATTTTATACGGAGATATGTCGGCAAATATTTAAATTATTTCTAAGCATGTTATAATACCTAATGTAGAAGTCCTACAGGGAACATAGACTTACTACTTCCAATTACGGATCATTGTTTGTATTTTTAATTATCTGTCGACAAAGCTAATTTTTTTCTATAAGTTCGCAAACAAAGTAGTGGTCTAATAAATCTGACCTGGAGCTTCTTGTACTCTACAACACAGCCAAGTTTCAGATTCATAGCTACTCGTTAAATCTGATTTGATATTTGCGTACGGACAGACAGGTAAACGGATAATAATTCGGTTTAAGGTATTTGATTGAGACAGGAATGTCAAATCCGTACCAAGAGTTGAATTACCCTGTAGTTGCTTCATATATGCTTCATAAGAAATAACGTCAGTGCATTTTAATTCTCAGATAATTAAGCCAGTTCGCTTTATCGATCTTTATAACGTTAAATCTATTTTTTCTTTTCTTCTCTTTGGGAAGTAACTTTAAAAAATAACGCTTAAGCCCTGTCTTATATTCCTCCTCTAACACTATTCCTACCACGACCGGTCAAATGATCGTTTTTAAAATGTCGATTAGAATTTAATATATACAACGTAATTGAACGTAATTGAACGGCGAGAATGAGGAAGATGTAATCGTAACTGCTGTAGTCGGAACTGTTTGGCAAGAAGTAAAGGGTGTTTTTTATAGAGGTATAGAACTTTGAAGTGGAATAAAACAACAATAATTTTTTTAAATTGACATGAAATTGACTTTATTCGAAAGATAATCTTCTAACATTATAATTAAAATATATTTTCTGGCATATGACTGCCACGGCTGGCTCGGACGTAATCTAATCTGGAGATCCAATTTTCGATGATTTTTTCCAACATTTGTGGTCGTATATCGGCAATAACGCGGCGAATGTTGTCCTCCAAGTGGTCAATCGTTTCGAGTTTATCGGTGTAGACTAGCGACTTTACATATCTCCACAGAAAATAGTCAAGCGGCGTTAAATCGCACGATCTTGGAGGCCAATTCACGGGTCCGTAACATGAAATTATGCGGTTACCAAATGTTTCCTGCAATAAATCAATTGTGGCACGAGCTGTGTGACATGTTGCGCCGTCTTGTTGAAACCACAACTCCTGCACATCATGGTTGTTCAATTGATGAACGAAAAAGTCAGTAATCATGGCTCTATAGCGGTCACCATTGACTGTAGCGTTCTGGCCAGCATCGTTTTTAAAGAAGTACGGACCAACCCATAAAGCACACCAAACAGTCAGTTTTTGTGGATGTAACATACACTTGAGGATTATCATCACTCCAAATACAGCAGTTTTGTTTATTGACGTATCCATTCAACCAGAAGTGAGCTTAATCGATAAACAAAATTCGCTTATGAAAATTGGGATCAACGGCAATCTTGTTTTGGGCGGTCATATGCCAGAAATTATATTTCGAATAAAGTCAATTTAAAAAAATCCTCTTTGTTTTATTCCATTTTAAAGTTCTATAGCTCTATAAAAAACACCCTTTAGAAGAATGGTCTAATCCTGGAAGAGCACCTATTCATAATATTTTTAGGGGCACATCAGGCCCAACAGGGTATAGTAAACGAAATATTATGAAAGGTAAAGTTATGACGGCATTTTCTCTTATTATTGACAACATATAAGAAAGTGCACAAAAACAGGAGCGTTTCGAGTGTTGCGATCTAAATGGGATTTATCTACTGCAAAATTACTTGCATTTGTTGCACTTCTGTATGCACGTGGCGCATATGATATTGCAAATTTAGATATAGCACTTATGTGGAACAGAAAATTGGGCCCGGCATTTTTCTCAAATATTATGTGCAGAAATAACTTCACGGAGATTATGAGGTTTATTCGATTTAACGACAGAAATCAACGAAGCCAACACTTACAAACCGATAAATTTGCTTTGATTTCTGAAGTGTGGTATAAATTCATTAAGAATAGTCAAAATTGTTATAAACCAGGACCGTATATTACTGTCGGTGAATAACTGTTTCCAACGACAGCTAGGTGTAGGTTCACTCAGTACATGCCCAATAAAGCGGACAAATTTGGTATCAAATTCTGGTTAGTGTCCGATGTAAGTACTAAATATATGTATAATAAACGCTGTTCCATATTTGGGAAAAGATGAAAGCAGAGAACCTTCAATTCCGCTTGGAGAGTTTGTTACTTTGAAACTAGTAGAACCATATAAAGGATTTGGACTAAATATAACCACAGACATTATTTTAACATGTCTCTAGTAACAAAATTTTAAGCTAAGAATACTACGGTTGTTGGAATAGTGTGAGCAAACAGAAGAGAGTTAACAAAATTGGCGAAACAGAAAAAGGACAATATAGCAATTTTCACAACAAAATTATACCGTTCAAATAATTGTACTCTGACAATTTATAAAGCTAAGCCAAACAGAAAAGTACTGGTTCTTAGATCAATGCATAACGCCGTATAAATTAAAATAAAAATGATACCCCTGATGGTGTAGATGTGACCGACCAAATGGCCAGAAATTTCACGGTGAAATCTAAATATAGGAGACGGCCTTTAAAGGTATTTTTCAATATCTTAGATCTAGCCAGGATAAATGCATGGGTTTTATATAAAGAAACCACCGGAGAAAAAAATTCAAGGCAAGCATAAGAAGAAGAACTTATCATCGAAGCGCCCGTCACAAATTCACGTGAAAGGAAAACATGCCAAATAAGATATTGCAAAGACTATGAAAGTGACTATACGTGAAATGTCGGTAGGAATAGTGTTAATGTCAACGTAAGGTAGCTTGCTTAAAACTGCCCCATTATAGCGCAATTTACGTATAAACTTTAACAGCCTTGACCTAGAAACGATAATGTAAGGCATTGGAATAAACATAAAAAAATAAAGCAAATTGTTTCACAAGGGATTGTAAATGCATCAATCACCCATAATGTGTTTACTTTGTAAGTATAGACTCCCTGGCGCTAGTGATATACTATAAATCTATCTAGAAAGCCTGTTTTAGCCACGCGCTATGAACAATGCGATAAGCTTTTTTTCTTTTGAAGAGTGATCTTGAGTCTCATCTCAGACAAATGCTGTTTGTTTTGGTCTCCTTATCAGCCGCTGGACATTTGCTTGTCAAGTGAAATTGATAAGAAAAATTTCAGATTTTTCCTTAGGAAAGCTGTCCAGCTCAACCTGGGTGTCTGACTCGGATCAGTTTTAATTCGCGATTTGTGAAGCTTGATCACATTGAAGAGGCAGTCGTTGAATTTGTCTAAGGACAGTTCCTTTGCATTAGCAGGAAGGTTTTTCTAGTGTTCGTGTCGTGTTCAGGCTACGGTCTGAGAGCCGATTAATATGGAAAATTTGACGATACCTTTGACGCTGATGGTTATCTTTTACGTTTTGATGATTTGGTAAAATATATCATTTTACGTATCTTCAACTTTCCATCCGCGTTGAGTCTTGTTTTCTCTCGGTTGTTTCATCGTAATCGATGCAAATTGGCTTTTGATGTTTGTTTTTTTTTTTTTTCACCAACATGGTCCTTGGGTGATGTGATCACCGTGACGATAAACTCACTCCATTAACACAGAAATGACGATTTTTGCGATTCTTAGAAATGTTTTGCCAAATTTTGCACTTTTTTGTACACATTCTCTGTTCTGCTGGCCCACGGGTATTGTGTGTCTCTGCCTAGGAAAACCCCCTGATGAGGTATGATGATTGATGGATGTTTTAATAAAGGTGGGAATTTTTTGGTTAGCTAGTGGAGATAGACATAACAAGGTTCCTATTGTTTTTGTGTTCATTTCATTGTTATGACTGGCTTTACTCGTTCATGAATTATAGTCTGATTGGTGTTTTATTGTTAAAAATTAAGCTTCCAATGGAATGAAGGCGGAGTGATTGGTGTTCGAATTAAATCTTTTGGCAGAAATAAGTTTGCATGGAATGGTCGTTATCTCTTTAGTACCCGGATAGAACAAAGGTCGCTTCTTTGATAAGACAGTTAACGCCGTATCAAGTGAAATATTGAAGTCTATCTAAATTAATTTATGCGGCGTCAAAATTCAAGGTTTTGTTAATGAAATCTTTTGTGAGTAAACGCTTTATAGTTCTAGTTTTGAAGGTGTTAGAACTCATAAATCTAAACGCACTTACGAGAATGTAATTCATTCAGGTTACCTGGTAATAAAACTCATCATGATGTGTTTTGAAAAATATTTGGTTTCTAATTCACATCTGCTTTATGGGATTGTGTTATGGCTATGCCAGTAGACTGCGGATATTCGCAAATTACAACGAGTTTTATGTTTTTATTAGGTTTTGTCTAAAGTAATGCTATCAGGGCTTAAGTTTATTAGTAACAATTTCTAGACAGACTAATGTTTTGGTATTACGATAAAGTCTGGTTGTATGCCATGCGTCTGATTTGCTCCACGTTCTCATGAACTTGAGGTTCAGTCGATAAGTTTGAATTCGCTGATCATTTTCTGTGTTCCAAACAGCATAAGGAGTGGCTTCAAGGAAAAGTGCTAAGACTAAGCTAATCATTATCCAGCTCAATAGATTAATACATTTCAAAACATTTAAAGTACTTACCTAGCTACAATAAATGTGTACAAAACTGACTTTTAGTCCTTGCAAGGATGGGGTAGGAAAAATATTTATTTATTCTTCAATCTGTTCGGTTCCCTTCAGGATAATCCCTCTCAGATATAAAATGTTTGCGCCAGCACTTTTTCCAATCCTCGAAGCAATTCTGATATTCGCTTTTTGGTGCAACCATGTCCTCTTCCAACGATGCGGTCCTTGTCTCCTCAATCGTGGCGAATCTCCGTAATTTCAAGCGTCTTTTCAGTTTTTGGGGAGGCAAAAAAGTGACAGAGGCCCAAGTCCGGATGAATACGGTGGCTGAGGCATGATTTTGGTATTATTTTAGGCCAGAATATTTCCTGCAAGCAACGATGCAGGAATGCCAGGGGCATTATTGCGTCCAGCCATGATTTTTTTTTTCTATAAATAAGAACATTTCTTCGTATGGCGCATAATTTCACGGTAATATTCCTCATTGACTGTACGACTTTCCTGAAGTGATGAACCACGCCATTGTAATTGAAGGAAACATTGAGGAAAACATTCACATTTGGCGGAACTTGGGGTGCTTTCTTCGGTCGCATCCATTGGGATGATTGGGCTCTGATTCTGATGACATGACCATATACGCATGTTTCCCCACCAGTAGTAACCCTTTCCAGTAAATCTGGATATTTATTCACTTGACTCAACAGCTCTTGAACGATGCTTATGCGTCAGTTCTTTTGGTCAAAAATATACCAATTTCGGAACAAGTTTTGCTGACCCACGTTTCATGCCCAAAATATATATCAAAAAAAAAAAATTCATTGCATGAGCCAATCGATATGTCGATATGCTAAGCAACTTCTCTAGTAGTGATTCGACTATTTTTCATAATTTTTTTTTACTGTTTCAACGTTTTCATCCGTAGTTAACGTGCTGGCGCGTACAAGGCGGGCGTTCAATTAAAATCTTCTCGGCCTTCTGTGAAGAGCTTGGACCATTTATAGATATCCTTTTTTGCTCAGAGTAGACTCGTCAAATCCCACAGTCAAACTCTCAAGTACGTTGGAGCATTTAATTTAATTTTTTGCACAAATTTTATACAGATTCTTTGTAAAATTTTTTCAATAGACCAATAGAGAAAATACATATCCAAAATGGCTCACAGTATCAACATACGAGTATGTTAGAGAAAATGTGTGCTAACATAACAAAACAAAAATTCGAAAATCGAATGTACTAAGCTCTCGATATTCAAAAAGTCACTTTATTTTTCGAACAAGCTTCCTCTATTGGCATTTGTTTAGCCGACGTTCCTTTTGCTACTCCATTCACTGCTCTTAAAGTGTGTAGAGCTATCTTTTTCTGGCTTCTTTGGTTAAAGATCAAGTAAGATCCTGGGATAGACTAGTCCTTTTTGGTTTTGCAGTCCCTAAATTTCTAGGTCCACTTCTTTTTATTCTGTACGTCTTATGTAATTTTAAAGATCTCGATGTCACAGTATGCAGCCCTTTCTTGCTTTATTTACCTTACCGTCCGGCATATGGAAATCGGGTCGATTTGAGTAAATTGTGATTACCCCAGAGTAAACTTCAGATGAGTGCTGCACGTTGTATTGCTTTTATTTAATTTCGCATCTATCTAACATTGTCTATGAATCTTCTATCAATGAGCTGTTGCTTGAACTTTTTTTTCCTATTAGTACGCTGATGGAAAAGTGGACTATCTAAAGAACAATTTGTGTAAGGTTTTTCATGCCGACCGAATTTTAATATCGTGCTGCTATCATATTCCTATCGGAATGTCAGTAGAGCGTGAAGGTTATATTAATAATTAATAAAAAAAGAAACATATAAGATTAATTATCTTTTTAGGAGCACGTCATTATTCAGTCATTAATTGGTCAGAATTTTTTTGATTAGTTAATTCAAATGATTTATTACTTCACTTGCAAATGAAGCCTTGATAAGGTGCATATTCTGGGCTCTTATCTGGAATTCAACTTTATTATTTCGTAAATACCTATGGTATTGATGCAACTCGTGGTTTGAAGGCAATGCAGCTTAAAATATAAAAAGGAGATGTACAGTGTGGTTATAATTCGATCTTAATAAGCTTTGCCGACACTAGTTTCAGTTGAGCTAAATAGCCGTAAAATTCATATATCGTTTACTCGCCATATGCTATTTTGAAACCTACTCCTTGACCACCCTTAGTCAATAACTCTCCATTTGTGAATTTAATTTTATTTACTTAATTCAAGCAGTTCATGTTTCTCGATTTCAGGTACCGCCAGACACGATTCTCCTCCCGCCGCGTACGAAAACGTGTAATTTTCAAACATGGAGACTGTAATGTCGTTCAAGGGAATGTTGCAAAACGAAGGCGAAGATATCTACAGGTGAGTTAACAGATCCCTAACCCCACGGCTAGTCATTATCCGTTTCTTTCCTCCTCCCGCGACCACGCACCTCCATCCAACTGTGTTTCGTGTTTAAATCATAATCCCTTCCTTCCTTCCGAAGTCGAAGTAATACGTCTTGGATGTAGGTGAAAGTGAAGAAACCAAATTTTCATTCAGAATCTCTTGTTTCTTATACAGGATATCTTCACAACCCTTGTGGACGCACAATGGCGCTGGACCCTTCTAGTCTTCGCTCTCAGTTTCGTACTATCCTGGACTGGGTTCGGTTTTATATGGTGGACGATAGCATATGCGCATGGCGATCTCGACTACATACGAATCCGCCAATCGAATCCCGAACTAGCACACAACATGAGCTTCACCATGTGCGTCACCGAGATCAGAAGTCTTACATCGGCATTCCTATATTCCATCGAAACCCAACACACAATCGGTTATGGCAATCGTTTTGTGACGGAGGAATGCCCAGAGGCTATATTCACAATGTGCTTCCAGTGCATCATGGGAGTCTTTATTCAAGCATTTATGGTCGGTATTGTTTTCGCGAAGCTTTCACGACCGAAGAAACGTGCCCAGACGTTGCTGTTCTCAAGGAATGCGGTCATCTGTCATAGGGACGGTGTGCCGTGCCTGATGTTCCGTGTGGGTGATATGAGGAAAAGCCACATTATTGAGGCTCACGTGCGGGCGCAGATCATTCGAAAAAAGGTAAGTTCTCGACAGTGCCACGGACTTTCAAATATAATGAACGTTGAACTCTTTTAGGTCACAAAAGAGGGAGAAGTGCTGCCGTTCTATCAGCAGGAGCTGACAGTTGGCGCCGATGGTGGCGAAGATAGGCTTATGTTCATCTGGCCGACGACGATTGTCCACAAAATCGATCGCAAGAGTCCACTATATACATTGTCCGCATCGGATATGCTCAAGGAACGATTCGAAGTTGTCGTCATGTTAGGTAACCGTCTAGATTGCTAATTTATTTACTGGTCTTATAAATTGATTTTTTAGAGGGTGTCATTGAGTCCACTGGCATGACAACGCAGGCGCGTTCCAGTTACCTTCCGTCGGAAATTCTGTGGGGACACCGATTCGTGAACGTGGTGTCATTCCGCAAGGAAACCGGCGAGTACGAGGTCGATTATACGCTTTTCAACAACACGTATGATGTGGATACGCCTCTGTGCAGTGCACGACAACTAGACGAAGTTAAGGCGGAGTTTACGAAAAACAGCAAAGTCGGATTGGGTAAGTTTTAGACAGTACGAAGCTTATCGGATGTAGTCAGTTTAAGACTTTTAATGAGGTCTTATCAAGAAGTTTCCCATTTATGATGAGCTTTCACGTTTTTTTCCCTGTGTTCTTATTTTGCGCGGCATCTTAATATCATAGATTTTTTCATTAGCTTTTGGTTCATGTGACGGTACCTACCAACTTTCTAGTTGGCTTAGTAATTGATATAGGACTAGTGATCCAAGTTAACATAGGCTTTAAGTGATTAGTCAGCGCCGTCTCTTACCGAATTCTAATGTAGGAAGTGATGTAAATCATTGAGCTGGTTTTCGGGCTTATAATTGAAGACTCTTCATGCTAAAAATGCAAGGCTAACCTGCTCACAACTGCTCACATTACGGAGTCTATGAAAACGCAGCAAGACTCTTGTTTTAAGCATGTTCGTTTAATGCTTGAATTGTATTAACTTTAACAGTGCCAATCTTTAAACCAAACCATCAAAGCATTTTCCGAGCCTTGAACAAACAATTCGCTGTAAAGCTTTGAAAGAAAATGTTGGGCTTACCAGCAGTGCTTCTTGGCAAGCAGGCGGCAAAGGTACAATATTTTGCTAGGTGTCTAAAAGCCCATTCGGGTAAGAAGGGATTTTTGAATTTTGAGACTATTTGCGAATAATATCATTTAGATTAAAGGTGCTAGACCTAAGCTTTGTCAGAGATGAATTTTATATCTTCCTAAAATTCAATGTGTCAGAGGCACTTGCCCCCGCATTTTATCTTTTGACCGAACTATGTCACAGCTACAAGCTAGCTCGCGGTAGGTATATCGGTTTTCCAATTTTATAATTGGGGACTTCGTCATATACCATTAAGCCACAAATTTTCTCTGCGTGCTTATATATCTTTGTATCAAACATTTCGCCTTTATTTCTGTAAACTTCTATAGTCACCCAAAGCACTATTATATTTCAATGGTTTATAAATCATATAGTCTTGTACACATTTCACCAACAGCAGGTTAAATTCAATTTTAAGAGTTCGATGAAAAAAAGCCTCCGGCGAACGTCAGTGAATGAATTAAAAGGTATATTCTGCACACTGATTTGCCTCTATTCTAAACTTGATTTATGCCTCTCTTCATATTGAAGTGAACAAACAAACGGTTTCTGTGTCATGACCTATTACCATATGTTAAGTATGTACATTCGCGGCTTGAGTATTGTGTTTCGATCTGATATACTATAAGAAAAAATGTTCTTATGGCACTCTTATGAATCCACTCAATACTAATAGCCTTTTGTTGACTCTATACGTATACAAAGGTTTTTCATTAAGTTCTAATCGGGTATTTACAAACGGAGGCTGGAATAAACTGCTTGAAGCCTGATAGTACAGAGAGACAGTGGTTGAGTGTGTTATCATTTGACAGCTTTTTGACGCAATGCTTTGATTTTGATTTTTTTTTTTTGTGATCTAAGATAGTGAAGCAATGTCATAGCGATCTTTAACTTTAGATTCACTGCATGGATTAAAAAACAAAAACATGTACTTGTGTACAATACGCTACTGTTTTGAATCACTTTACTCTCATTACTACTCTCTACCTTGAATGGGCTACTAGTAGTAGAGCCGCATAAAAATAGTTCCCTCCCAGCCATATCTAATTAATTACAGTATTTTACTTGTTCTAAAAATACAACAGTAGGTGACGATTCAAGTGGTTTACAAGGATTTTGTGATTGATTTTATCTCCTGCTGTAAAGGTTTTAGTTGAGTTAACGACCCAACTGTTTTTCATGCGTCTGGTGATGATGGCGTGGATACATTTTCTGACAATCTTATGGAATTAAGCTTGAAAGGAAATCTAAGAAAGTGTTGGAGAAATCATGCTAAAGCTACTAACTCGTTGCTTACGAGTCTGTCCATAGAGCTCACTAATCACTAATTGAGTCATTACTCAAGGTACACTTTTTTAGTTCTTCCCCCTTTCACCATAAGTTCAATACTAAGGCAAACTCCACGTAACTTCTTAATGATGACCTATCAGCACGCTTTTCGAATGAATTATCCGTCCTTTATTGAAAAAGGATTGGACATCATCTTTTCATTTCTGATAACCGTATTTAGATCCATGTCAACATTTCGTAGATCCCTCTAATTTAGAGGGTATTCAATCTGGGTTTCAAAATAACTGGCAAGTTCAATGAGCTGCCTAAATCCTAGTACTCAATTAATTAGACTTCGTCCTTCTGAAATTGATGAAAAAAACTACTCAAACTTCATATCGGAGGCGTATATCTTCTAATTGGGCACATTCAAATTCAAAGGCGATCGCCATTTCTTGATATCGAGGTAGGATTCGATCATTTTGGCTACAACTTGATCACTAAAGCTCTGTTTCAGTCTTCGTCGTCGATTGTACCACTAACCATATGATTATTGCAACTCTCGTAAGCCATATTATCTCAATCATCTCAATAATCTCTATCAAGAGAATGAAGTCCTTTCAAGATTTCTGTGATATTTAGTATGTCATGACCAACATCCTGGCTACAAAGTCATCGGACATGCAAACGATCTTGTGGTTAGAAGAACACATACAAGCTCCGCTCCAATTCATCTCTGATTGATGCGCCAGAGAGGGTTTATCAACATAGCTAACACTATCTTAGGACCCTTCACTAAGAAGAGAATTGTCAAATGAATATTACTGCCCTGTCACCTCAGTTACGGTAAAGCCTTGGGTTAGGTACCCTGACACAGACCTATCATCATCTACATATATCCCTGTAGTGTGGTGGAAAACGGCCGAGCAGGAAACAATAATATGCAAAGCACCTTTTCGGGCACTTCATTTTACGAGATGGTAACTTATACATATAAAAACAAGCAAAATGGGATCAGCTCGCCGGTAACCAAACTACAATTCCAGGTCTTCTACCTTGAAGTTTGAAAATTTTTACATGGATCTCAGGAACTACAGTAGCAAGTACTCAGAATCATGTACTCTATAACACAGACAAGTTTCAGACTCATAGCTACTCGGCAAGTTTTGTTTTGATATATGCATACGGACATAGGTCTTCCCTACCTCGGCTTTGCAAGGTAGAAGACTAAAAATAAAACCCTTCGTTCGGAAAACACTTTGACATACTATAGAGTATGTCTTCTATTCTTCCCAAACTTGCTGACCACAAAATCGGAGAGCCTACTATAATTATTTGTCTTGGACAAAAAATTTGAGATATTGTTGCCTGAACGCAATGGAGATCTGTTATATGGGCAGGTGGCCCGAAGATAGAATTAGGCGCTGATACTTTTGTTCCAAACTAGCTTTTCTAAGAGAATGAGACTGTTCCCCAGTGACTTCCAAGTCAAGCTGTACGCCAACCACTTATGTCAATATAACTATCGAGTCTTGATTCAGAGGTATAATTATTATTATATAATCATATAAACATACTTGCCAATAGTCTAGCAACACTAAATGGGCTGAGCTTATATATTGCCATGATGCTCTGCAAGAACTAACAACGAAAAACAAAATCAAACTGTAATTGGTTCCTGGACACAGGCATTGGCGGCAATTAAATTGCTGACATTTTAGCCAGAAAGGGCTTCTCTGATAAGTATAATACAGGTCAAACTTAAATTCGACTCAATTTTAGAAACAGAGTTCGGACAAAATACAACATATTCATGCTCTACTTGAATAGGGGTTCTTCTTCTTTTCCTTTTTTCCGGCGTCGTTATGGTCAGAAGTGTAGGACCATAACCTTCCCACTTAACTGCATTCCTACTGGTCCGCTTGTGAGGTCCGCCGGATTGACCTCAGAAAGTAGCGGCAGGCTTCCCGGTTTGGGATTACTTCATCGCTGAGGCCAATCAAATGCTCGTGTTTTTGCATTTGTTTGCACCAATTGTTTTTCGGCCTGCCTTTTTTGCGTGTTGAAATTGGAACGTTGATTGATATCGCCTTTTGGACGGGGTTCAAAGGATCTCTTCTTTGAACATGGCAATACCAACTGAGTCGGTCGCGCTCCATCTTTCTTGTGATGGTTTCTTTTACGTGGAGGCTTCCTCGAATCTATGAACTTCTAATTCTGTCACGCTTTGTTACTCCCGCTGTCGTGCGAAGCATCTTCATCTCAGCTGCCGTTAATTTGCTCTCATACTTTTTGTGCATTGTCCAGCATTGTGAACCGTATGTGAGCGCCGGACGTACAACTGAAGTGTAGAGCCTTCCTTTCAGCTTAGGGGGCATTTTTCGATCACAGAAAATGGCGGAGTTTTCCCGCCACTTCATCCACCCTACGCTTACGCGATGTTTGATGTCGTCATCACAAGTTGCTTCTTTATTAATCATAGATCCCAGATATTTTAACTTTTCACACTTGGGAAGCACTATTCCATTCAAGTAAATGTCTGGAATAGGCTGATGAGGGTCAGAGAACGGGCAGCACAGATACTCTGTCTTCTTTGAACTAATACGATACCCGCGTCCCTCAAAAATGTCCACCCACACATCAAGTGCTCGTTGTAGGGACGCCTGATCATCCCTTATAATGGCTCCATCGTCAGCAAAGAATAGCTGGTGCACATTGGGGTTCGTCACTATTCCTTCAAGCAAGCAATCAAGGACTGCTATAAAGAGCAGTGGGCTGAGGACGCTCCCTTGGTGTACACCGACTTTGATTGCGAACTCTTCGGTGACTCCTGCGGTGCATCTTACTCTTGTCGTTGCAAGAGAGCAACATATCCATGATCACTCGCACGTAGGTTTCTGGAACTCCTTTTTGTCTTAGGCCCATAAAAGATCTCTTGGTTGCCGGTCAAAGACCTTCTCGAAATCAACCAACACCATGTGCAAGTCCTTTGACGAATCACGATGCTTTTCCATCATGACCCTTATACTTTGGATTGCATCTGTCGTTGATTTACCCGAGACAAACCCGCACTGGTCATCAGATAATCGTATTATTTTCCGCAGTCGGCTATCTAATACCCGTTCAACGATCTTCATGGTGTGCGACATCAGCTTGACAGAACGGTAGTTATCACAATTTCGCGTATCACCCTTTCCTTTGTGCAAAGGAAGAAGATAGCTTTCCCTCCATTGATTAGGCATAGTGTCGCCTCTCATAAGTTTGGAGATAAGAACCATGAGCCATCTAGACCCGATGTCTCCCATCTTTTTCCAGAACTCAGAGGGTATCCCGTCCGGCCCAACAGCTTTTCTTTTCTTGGAGTTTTTAACCGCGTACCGAACTTCTTCGACTGTGATGTCGGATATTTCGGCATGATTCGGGGCGGCTCTTGGAAAGTACACTCAGGGAAACTGTTCGTTGAGAAGTTCCTCGCAATACTGTCGCCATCTGTGGAAAATTTTTTCATCTTCCACAAGGAGTTGGCCTTCAGCATTGTTAATAAACTTTGGGAAACGAATCTCCCGAGCATTTCTTCTTCTCTGGGCGGCTATCTTACAGATATTTGCTCCTTTGTTCAAATTGCTTTGTCGAAGCTCCTGGGTAGCCTGGTTCCTGTCAGACGCGGAAGACGATATTTCTTCCAACTCCTGATAGAGGCCTTCCATGCTTTTCGCTTTGAATTCGGCGCATTTTTTCTTCGCGATACCTTTGCAATATCTATATACCTTTTCACGGCGAGCTTTTTCCTCTCTAGGGAAGAGCACTTTGACCAAGCTTGGAAAGCCATTTTCTTTTCGTGTATCACTACTTTGGCTTCGTCTGTCCACCACCAGGTTTCTTTTGCGTGTTGGCAGGGGCCTTTAGATGTTCCGAGCAGTGATTTGGCTTTCTCCAGGCCAGATTGTTGTATGGAATCCACATGTCTCATTACCGACCTCATCGATAATGGAAGCGAGGTAGTTTTTCATGTTGATAATAAAAGTCTCGCCTTTTCCTTTATCCAGCTTATGCCACTGGATTCTATCAGACACCTTCGTTTGCTGCTTTGACTTCTTACTCGCCTCCATAAAAAATTCGGTCAGGAGGAGACGGTGTTGAGGGGCGATCGCCTCTCCCAGGATCACTTTGCAATCTTTAACTCGTGGCTTCATGAAACTGGATACCAAATGATAGTTTATTTGAGTTTCATTTCCGCCGCTGCTATAAGTGATCAGGTGCCGGCTTTGTTTGACGAACATGGTATTTAGCACTATAAGACCGTACGACTTGCACATGTTTAGGATATCTTCACCTGAAGAGTTCCTGGTGCCGTATCCCAGCCCTCCGTGGTAGTCTTCATAGTCTTCGCTTGTCTTCCCGATATGTCCGTTTAAATCTCCCCCAACAAACAAAAGCTCTTCCTTTGGGATGATTTTGACAAGGTTGTGGAAATCTAGCCAGAATGCATCTTTTTCTTTTTGTTCGCATCCTACTTGAGGGGCATATGCGCTTACGATGTTCCACACCTCACCATGCATCACCAATTTGAGAGCCATCAAACGGTCACTGGATTTTGAAATGGTTAAGACGTTGCCAAGTAGCTCTGCCGCAAGGATGATGGCGAATCCGTTTTTTCCTTCTTCCAATCCATAGTAAAACATCTTGTAGGCTTTTGTTTTAACGTCCAAGAAACGTGCCCGATTACCGGTGTTTCGCCATTTCGTCTCTTGAACGCACAGGATGTCTACTCGCCTTCTAACCATAATTTCTTCAAGCTCATAGCTGCGACCACTCATGCTTCCAACGTTCCAACTCGCAAATCTTAAGCGTGGCTTACGCCGTTGCATTACTTTACTATCCCCCGGAAATCCTATAGCTCTGACCCGAGCATTGCTGCTCGTCCCAGGATCACGACCATTAGTAGTGCCTGGCGGGGTAGTGCTTTTCTTTTTAGCGTTCGTTTCCATAATGCTACGGTTTGACCATTTTCTTCCCCTCCTTTTTTTGACACGGGCATGCTCCAGATTTTTATTTTTTTTGTTTGATCTTACTCTTACAACACCGGTGATCTCCAGTCGTGTCAACCCACTGATTTGCATGCACACTTGTGGGGCAGTTTAAAGGTGGTATATGTGTCCCTAGGCTCACCTTGGTGTTTTCTAAATTGCTTAGATGTGATTTTTGATTACCTTTGTTTTAGTCACCTTTTACGACAAGCGAGAGGTATCGCTGCTCTTGAATAGGGGTTAAGGTACGTTAATCCAAGAAAAGCTTTCGACCGTTGAACAAAATCCTTAAAACTTCCTCAAACCTGTCAGGTACCTGTAGGGACACTGCATTTTGACATATCACGTTAATATCTCTCTCACGAGGCAAAGTTCAGACTCGAAGACAATGAAACTGCAGAACACGTACTATGTGAGCGTATCTTCCTCTAATCCTCTTGCGTACTAAATATAATAACTGGGGTCATCAGAACGCCTACTACCATTTTCCTATTTCGTCAAGGGAGGTCATGAGGTGTAGTAGCTAAAATATTTGACTCCTAAAGCCGACGACAACGTTCTCTAGCTTCTGACGACATCCATTTACAATATACGTCTGCGCAAATAGTTTGAAGAACAAGCTTAGATCTCATGATTGGTAGTCAGTCTGCATAGTGAAGATATTCCTAAAGTTGTTTACCTTCTGGTGTTTCAAGTTAATATTTTAGAATTGTTTTTAAAACAAAAAGTTAATGACAGCCAGCATCCGCCCCGTATTAAAATTCAGTTGTCTTCTGCATGAGTTCACTAACAATGGATTGTCCTTGTTCCTAGTCAAAGACATTTTTTTATCAAAGTCAATAAGGTATCAATGGTTGGAGCGATTTTTGTGGCGAAACCCTGTTATTTTCAGCTTCTTAGATTCATTGCCTTAGCTTTTTGAAACCTCTCTGGTTTTGAGCTAAAATTACAAAATACATCTGCAAGCGGATGTTACAGAGTCCCCTTTGGATTTAGGTACTCTACAAACGGCTGACAATCTCTTAATTCTAAAATTGCTTTTAAATTTCCTTCATGCGATTAATAGGTGTATTTATTTTATTTCCAGAACGTGCACTGTCCGCTGGCCTGTTACCCCGGATCTCAACAGCTGTAACAATAGACCATGCCAGTGATGAGTCGCTCGACTCCGGTGGACTGCATATGCGCTGCAGTTCAATTCCAAACGGTATCTTGCCATCCGAAGACACCGACGGTAATTCCAATTCCAACTGTAATATTGACTCAAACTCAAGCAATGCATTGTTACCGCCATCCGGAACAACGATAAATAGTATTAGTGAAAAATCAAAAATCAAAACAGCGGCGTCACCGCGAAGATTGTCAATTAAGCAAAACCAATTACCACTCGATTCCATTTGCTGATACATGTTTTTCTCAAAACTAGGAAAAATGCAAACCGTAAATAGAAAACAAAAACGTTCGCCATAATTTATTTTGATTTTTCTCCAACATGTGAAAGCAACAAAAATCAGATCCTTATATAAATAATTTAATATTTAATTTTTAAGTTTAAGTTAATTTAAGTGTTTCGTTTTTAAAATGTAAACAATACCACTCTTCCGCAATTTTTTTCCTTCAATCTTTTACACTATTGGATCTAAAGCCACTATAATTCAAAATAAATTTGATTAAAATTTTTCTAAAAAGAAAATGTAAAACTATTATTTATTCGATCGAGTGGATGATCACAAGATTAAAAAAAAAATGCTTAATGCAAATTTTTGTATTGTATCAAGTGTTTTGTTAACGAATTTATATATTTTTTTATTATTATTATTTGCATTGCGGGGAATTAAGCGAAAAAATACAAAAAACTAAATAAGTATTTAAGCAAATTATTTGTAAAGAAAAAAACCAAAATGAAAATTCTTTATTGCCTAAATTAGGATTAAAAAATTATCTCAAAGTTGTAATTTTACAAAAATAAAATTTAAAAATTATCGGAAACGGAATTTGTGAAGCATCGAAGCAAGAAACCAAATGAATTTTTAAGGACACGCAGGATAGGCAAATGAAATGACATAAGTGAGTGAGTGTAAAAAAATATTTGTAATTATTTGTACAGAAAAAAAAAATGAGAAGATAGATAATAGGCACAGAAAGTGATATTGATTTATAAAAAAATAAAAGGATTGTGAAATGGTGTCTGATGATGAGAACGGAAATAATGATGAAGGATGATGTGGACAATAAAATTGAAAACAAAAAAATTATATTTTTAATTGGAAACGACAGTTGTTATTTTTTTTTGTGGTACAAATAAATGGTTCCTATCCAGTTTTCCAGGGGTTGATGCCGATGCACATAATGAATCAACTCGCATTTTTCTTAAAGGATTAGTGTTATTCAACAAGAGGTGTCATTTTAAATTTCCTGCGTTGCTGAATTAATATTTTAGGTAACACTAGTAAAATGTGTTAAAATAACGAAAATTCATCGCAAAATTGGTGATATCGACCAAACACATGTAAAGTGGTACTGTCCTTGACCATCATCAAGCGCCTTCTCGCATAGTTATAATGTAACTAATCAATTTATTTGAACTACCCGGACAGATTAATGAGGTGATGATTCCAACATGTGTTCATTTGGCAGGGTAAGCTGAAAATTGCATGGCCATAGCATAGATTGTCACTGAAAATCCAGATGTGACAATTTCGAGGCGATTACATGAATTGGGTCTATTCCAGTTGCCCGTATTTTAAATACGATATGCGCTTACATACTTATACGTACAGGTCATGTTAGCACAAGAATTGAAGACAGCAGATCAGACATAACGCCATGTTTTCGCTGTTTGTATTCTGGAAATGAACATGAAATTGTTCTGAATGAAGAAGTTTCCATTTCCATTTGTTCTGTTACGCAAACGTCGCAAATGTCGCATTTAGAGCTCGAATAACCAACAATAAAATAGTGGAACCTCTCTAATCACAGCGAGAGACAGTTGGATGTGATTTTTGGGTATGACGGCGTCATTGGGCCATATTTTTGTAGAAAAAAATTTGGTCAATGAATAAATAGCGGTTCTGAATGATATTAACTGAATAATATTATTTTATGTAAAATTTGTGCTGTGGACGTGGACGATGTTTATTTTAGTGCCATATATTATACAGGTGATTAAACAATGTCTCTATTGCGTGTAAAAATTGTGTGGACGTATGTTTTCCCGAAATGAAGATTTACCTTATGAAAAGCTAGATTACAGGATTGACTATTTGGAGGCAAAGTCGAGGCAGAAAGGTACTTTTTCCCTCCAAAATGTTGCCTATTTCTCCTTATTAACATCTTTTGTTGGATGACCTTTTATATGGTCAAGGACAGCTCGTGCATGATTCGTAACATCAAACAGACTAAGTACGATTTGCCATTTCATCATATACGGATATCTCAGAACAACGCTTACATGGTTATTGAATTTTGGCATTTCTGGTTGAATGGGTATATAAAAAAACGAAACTGTCATATTTTGTTCGATGAGCAACCTCAGGCAATATGGTACAAGAGCTGAAATGCTGAGGCTGCACAACTCAGGTGTCAAGGTCAAATGTGACGTAGACATGATTCCCACATTCAGGGTCCGTAGGCCAATGTCTGGCCGACATATCGAGTGTGATTTGTAAACTCGATGGCAGAGGTTCGTTTCTACATTAAATTAATAAATTTGGTGACTTAAACATAACGACACTGTCAAATTCGGGAGGCATTTCCTTCTGAATTGAAACACCCCAATTTCAAGAAAGACTACTACGAAACAAGTGAGGCAAGTGAGTTAATGGCAATTGGCGAAGCCAAGCGGCAGGCTGCTCTTTCAAAGCAGAAACAGGCATTACCAACCACGAACCCGCTTCCCACACAGCAATCTACACAGGGTCTAATGAATCATAGCGATAGGTTCCAATTGCTGATGAACATCCTATAAAGGTTATTGGATAAGTGTGTAGTGGAGGCGGCGGAGGTGCGTACAGAGCCTTTCTGCCGAGTAAAAACAAAAACAATTCAACAGAACTCGGATGGGATAACGTTTCTATTAAGCTTGTTTGAAGGTGCGCCTCCAGCACATCGTCCACAGCAAACGGACTCAGTAGTTAATCCCACGATGAGATTACCAAAAATAGAACTTCCAAAGATTAACGGCGGTTATCTTAACTGGCGCCAATTTTATGACTTGTTCAAGTAATTAAGTCATGACCAGCCATACTACCCGCTCAAAGCTAAACTTTCTGAGAGCCAATGTTACTGGATAGGCGCACAACGTTATCCAGCACTTCCAAGCTGCCAGTTCTTAAAATTCGTAGAGTTCAGATTCCAAGCCCTAGAGGCTATCAGTAGACCAGGCGAGGGTAGGAAGATGTACAATTTAGGTAAGCACAGGATTTTCAGTTCCTTAAGTTTCCTAATGTCTCAGATGAAGAACGTGAAAGGGCTGTGCGACGACTGTAGCTATGCAGAAACTGCCTGAAGCCGGATCACTTCTCCAATCATGTCAGTCCTGAGGATGCCAGATTTGTAGCAAGAAACATAACACACTTCTTCATCAAAGGCAGCATCACCAGAGAACAAAATCCAACCGACAGCAAGATCCAGACCAGAAGCGGCAGCATCAACTGAACAAAGGAAATTATCAAAAGAGACATCAGCTTGGCAGGCTTTGTGCGGAGAATGTTATGCAAATCAACCGTCGAGCTCTTCTGCAAACGCAGCAATAGATCCCAAGACTAGAAACCGTCAAGTTTATCTCGCCACAGCCATCGTCAATGTGATTTCGTCGTATGGCACGCGAGTTCCGTGCCACGTTCTCCTATTTTGGCTTGCAGCTACATTTTGTCGTCACATCGATTGCTTAAGCCCTGGGAACCAAGAAGCGTCAAATTGATGTGCCCATTAGCGGAATCGGTGTTCAGGAATGCAATGCATCGTTTGCATCTCAACGCATCGAAATGTTTATAGGAGCGGGAATCTTTTTCGATTTGCTGTTACCTGACGATTGACGTTATGCCATCTTATGATTTGCCAGTTTTACACGAAATTGGGTTGGATTGTGACTGGAAGTGCCCAACCAACAAATACACTCAGTGCCACCTAGTGATAAAGCCTTCATTCACGTCACTCGACAGATTAGTACGCAAGTTTTGGGAGACGGAGTCACATGACAACCCAACTAATAACCTAACTGAAAAGTAACACCAATGCGAGGGGTATTTCAAAACGCATACGAAAATCGGACCAGTAAGTTTTACGGAGGAGTACGAATCCTTGTGATATTTGAGCCCAGTATCTGCAGACGAAATTCCGAAAACACATTACTTCCTTCCTCATCATTGTTTTGTCAAAATTAGCGAATGATAATGAGAAAGGTTATCCCAAAGCGGCACTGGCTCTATTGAACAATGTTTATGTCGATGACTGCCTCGCAGGGGCGGAAACTGTTAAGAAGGCACGCGATTTATTGGATGAGATAATTCGCCTATTGAAGACAGGTAAATTCGAACTTACTAAATTTTGTGCTAATGATCTAGCAACGCTTAAGAACATCCCCGAAGAACAACGTAAAAAGTTAGTCACCCTTTATCTGTCAGAAGTAGTAAAAACTCCGGGGTTGATATGGGACCCGTCAGTAAAACTACACACGCAAACATGTAAGCATCAAAACGAACTGTTCTCGCTGATTTAGAAATAATGTTTGATCATTTGGAATTTCTTGGACCGGTAATAATCCTTGGAAAATGATTTATGCAGGAGCTGTGGAAAATGAATATATCTTTAAATGAATAAACTCGTATAATGAAAAATGATTAAACATACATACGAGGGTGGTCTGCTAAGTACTACAAAAGAAGCCTCCAAAAGAAAAACAAAAATTTTGGAGAAATGTCGATTTATTTTTCGATATAGTCTCCTTTAACCCGTCTGAAAAAATACGTTTTCTCGAGGTCTGCAAAGTAGGTCTCCGTGACGGCGATGATCTCCTCATTCGACTGAAATTTCTGCCCGCCGAGTGACTTTTTCAAGTTTGGAAATAAAAAGAAGTCGCACGGGGCCAAATCTGGAGAATACTGTGGATGGGGCAGTAGTTCGTAACCCAATTCGACCAATTCGGCCGTGGCGAGGGCGGAGGTGTGAGCCGGTGCGTTATCATGGTGGAAGAGCACTTTTTTCTTCGCCAAGTGGGGCCGTTTTTTCTTCAATTCGGCGTCGTCGAATCGGCCCAATAATTTGGCATAGTACAGAATCCCAGAAAACGGTGGCCACCACCTTTCCGGCCGATGGGACAGTCTTCGCCTTTTTCGGTGGCAGGTTCGCCGGGTGATGTCCACTGTTTCGATTCTTCCTCGGTCTCTGGTGTGTACCAGTGGATCCATGTTTCGTCGACTGTCACGAAACGACACAGAAACTCCTTCGTATTGCGCTTAAACAGCATCAAAGACTGCTCTGAAGTGGTCTCACGGTTGCGCTTGTTGTCTGGAGTGAACAAACGCGGCACCCATCGCGCCGATGGCTTTCTCATATCCAAAATTTCATGCAGGATATGACCCACGCGATCTTTTGAAATGCCTACTGTCTCAGCTATCTCGCGCACCTTCAATCGGCGGTCTGCCAATACAAGATCATAAATTTTTGTCACGTTATCCTCCGCGGTAGCCGTTTTCGGGGCACCTGGACGTGGCTCATCAAAAACCGACGTGCGACCACGTTGAAACTCGTTAAACCAATTTTTGATGGTCGCCATCGAAGGAGAAGAGCCACCGTAGCCAGCATCCAAACGCTCTTTGATTTCGCTGCGTGATTTCCCTTCCAAAAACAAGTATCGACTGACCAACCGATATTGCTCTTTTTCCATTTTTCTAAAATCCACGGACACTCCCGCTTCCACACGCGGTCAAAACAAAACTAGCGTCCGATACGGCTGAAATTTCCACAGTAGCCGTCTACTAGAATGTACTACACGATAGTAAGTTGCTCTTGCGATACTGGCGCCATCTGGCGGCGAGGCTTAGTACTTATCGGACCACCCTCGTATATATACAAAGTCTTACAAGCTGCTTTCGACTTATCTAAGAATTTTAATTTTCGTGGGGGCAAACACCCCCATTTATTGAGCTGAATTGAAGCTAAATTTAATCTAACTTAATAACTGATGAGAACGGATGAGGAGGCGCGATCCGTTGAAACCAAGACTGGAAGGAGGGAAATTTATTGAAAAGACGGAGTTTTAGGCATGGAGTGCTGAGGTTGAAGTCGAAGTTAATATCCGAATTAACACTTGCCAGCATACGAGAAATGGGTTTATTGGAGCCGTATGAGGTGCGGGGGGTGGATGGATAGAAGAGACGAGGATTGCGTGTATTACGGGGGTCAGTGTTAAGAGATGTGGAGTTATAAAGGAAAGGCGCAGTCAATGGTACCTGTAAGAAGTCTATGAATGAAGATGGGGTCGGATACTCTTCTGCTTTCCTCCAAGGTACTCAAGTTGATCAGTTTAAGACGGTCTTGATAGGGCGGTAAGAACAAGGGATTGTTTAAGGGTAGACCTTGAAGAGCGAAACGTAGGGGCTGACGTTGGATGCTTTCGATTCTAGATATGTGGGTTTGTTGATAAGGAGACCACACTTGAGATGCGTATTCGAGAAGGGGGCGAACAAAGGTATTCTTTAGACCAACGTTTCACAAAACTGAGTGCAGATTTGGCTTTATGAATTATATCGTCGATATGTGCGCGAAAATTGAGCTCTTGGTCACATAATATCCCTAGATCGCGGATAACCTGAACGGTGGAGATGGGCTGATTATTGAGGAAGTAGAGACGGAGGTTTGATTCGTTTCCGTGAGAAGGTAATTGATTGGTATTTGGAAATGTTAAGTTCCAAATAATTTTTGGAGCCCCAAACGAAAAAGCTGTTGAGATCCGATTGAATAAGAGAAGAATCTTGTGGCGAGGAAATGGTCTTGAAGAACTTGGTGTCGTCAGTGTACAGTGAGAGATGGGAATGTTTGATGACAAACTCAATGTCGTTTATGGTAAGAATAAAAAGAAGTAGACCTAGGTGGCTGCCTTGGGGAACGCCGGAAGAAGTTAAGAAGGGGTTAGAAAAGGCAGATCTGAAACGAACACTGTAGTAACGATTTTTTAAATAAGAAGATATCCACTTCAACGCAGTGGGTTCAAAGCCAAGGGAAGACATTTTGAAGATTATTAGTTTGTCCGTGCAGGGACGGGTTAAGAATATCCCTGCAGCGATACCTCTCGCTTGTCGTAAAAGGCGACTAAAACAAAGGTAAACAAAAATCACATCTAGGCAATTTAGAAAACACCAAGGTGAGCCTAGGGACACATATACCACCATTAAACTGCCCCACAAGTGTACATGCAAATTAGTGGGTTGACACGACTGGAGATCACCGGTGTTGTAAGAGTAAGATCAAACAAAAAAATCTGGAGCATGCCCGTGTCACAAAAAAAAAAAAAAGGCAGGCTGAAAAACAATGCAAAAACACCAGCATTTGATTGGCCTCAGCGATGAAGTAATCCCAAACCGGGAAGCCTGCCGCTACTTTCTGAGGTCAAACCGGCGGACCCCACAAGCGGACCAGTAGGAATGCAGTTAAGTGGGAAGGTTATGGTCCTACACTTCTGACCATAACAACGCCGGAAAAAAGGAAAAGAAGAAGAAGAAGATTAGTTTGTGGGAGACTTTGTCGAAGGCTTTACTGAAATCAATTGAAATGACTTCGACCTCACTTCCATTGTCTGAAGCTGAGAGTGTGAAGGACACAAATTCGAAAAGGTTTGTGGTTGTACCTATAGACTAGCATTTGAGGAAGCCATGTTGTTAAGAGGAGATTAGAGCTTTGCAATGGAAACTTAGAGTGTCAAGAGGCGATAGGGCGACAGTTGTTAACATTACTCTTCGGCCTTTTTTGTGGATAGGAGTTATAATAGAAGTTCTCCATATCTGGGGAAATTCTCCAAGGGACAGAGATGAGTGGGACAGAAAAACTGGAGGAAATGGAGGAACATTTTTCTTAGTAATATGGCAGGTAGACATCGGGCCTAGGAGTAAATTCATCATGCAGTTGATTCAATTTATTTTCAATGATATGGGGGTCAATAGTACGTGGGAAAAAATTGTCCAAGGGAGAAATTTGGTAAGTAATCGAAGTAAGTAATATCCGGTACAAAGGAGTCATCGGCGAAAGATTGTTTGAAAAAGTTGGCAAAAAAGTTGCCGATAGTTTTGGGATCATTCGAGGTTTCGCCATTGAAGGAGAGTGAAGCTGGGTAGCCATCAGATTTCCTTTTGTAGTCGGCAAACTGAAACAAGGACTTAGGAACGTTAATAAGATTGGCTTGCGTTTCGATTAAATGGCGTTCATAGAGCGACTTATGCAGCTCGGTGATTTTCTGATAAATACCAATGTAGTTAGAAAAGTCATTGGGGGCATGAGGACGAAGAAAGATTGCCCACAGTTTGTTTCTTGTGTTTCTTAAGGCCTAACCATAATAGGCAGGAGCAAGCAGAAGTAAGCAGAGAGGAATGTCTTCTTTCATGCAAAGCATATGATATGCCCACAATGGGAAGATACGACGTTTCGTTAAATGTTAGTTAACTGATGCGAGCAGACGGAAGGCCTTCTTGAAAGAAGACATTCCGGAGGGAATTTTTGACAAGTGACATTTGAGGTTAGGAAAGAGTAAAAAGATAAAAATAAATATGGAATACGAGTTTGTTAACAAGTTGATTTCACTTGTGCAGAACAATAAGTGCCTCTATTATAAAGCAGATGGCTTTTATTTCTTTTAAGTTATTCCAAAACGAAAGGATCACATCAGCGGTTACAAGTGGACTGACTTATTTATTATTATATATTACAATATATATATATTATAAAGCTTTGTACATAGTGTGTATGATTTCCTTAGTATGAGAAATTGTGTATGAGTAATATGAGTTGTATGAGTAATATTGTGAGTGATTTTTGAAAATACAATCCAACAATTTCAACAAAAAGGAAAAAGCCAAGGTGTGGGAAAACAACTTGACAGTTCCTTTCCTTCTGCTTGCATCTGTTCATTCGTTGAAACAGAGGGGAGAATTTCGTTCGGTTCTGACATAAGCTTCTGCTTGCTTCTGCCTATTATGGTTAGCCCTTTAGTGAACGGAGCCTGCGATTATACCAAGGAGGGAAGGTAGATAAACAATTGGATAGGGGAACTAGGGGAACGTAAAGAGAAATAGAATTGAATATTTCTCTGTAGAAAATAGATATGGCGTCGTTTATTGTATGGCTGTCAAAATTGAAGGGGGCGTTACTGAGATATTCATTGATTAGGTTGAAATTTGCTTTGTGGAAGTCATAGGACTTAAGCGGAGGGGAAGTATTCTGTGGTGGAGAGTCGTGAAAAAATGAAAGAAGAAGGGGAGGATGGTAGTTGTCAATGGTAGATAAGGAAAGGGGACAAAGTGAAACAGTGGAACTAAGGGGGTCTGTTGTAAAGATCAGGTCAAGCTGCCTACCCATGTAATTTGATGCCACTAACCTGGCGAAGATTTGAATCAGCTAAGCGATCTAAGAAAAGACATTCTTTGGCAGCAGAGAGATTAGTGGCAATGTAAAATGATCGATCGTCTGATGGAGCCCATTTAAGAGAAGGTAGATTGAAATATTGTTTGAAAAAGCGAAAAAGTTGGCGATAGTGTTGACAAACTCATCGATGTAACTGATTAAATTGAGTTGATAAAAGGAGTTGTAAAGCTCGGTAAAGTACAGATAAACGCTAAAATAGTGAGAAAACTAGGGAAATGAGTATGAAGAAAAATTGCCCGTGTTTCTTTGGTTTCTAAGAGAACGGTGTATTCTATGCTACCAAGGTGGTGAGGTGGACCATGTTTGGTGGCGAGAAAAGGGAACGTAAGAAGAGATAGAATTAAATATTTTCTTGTAGACTGCGAATAAGATCGTTATCTCAGCAAAGGTTTGGCTCAGCTAGTGTATTTGAGAAGAGACATTCGTTACCAACAGTTTACAATTTGTTTAGTCAGTGCGAAACTTTCTTAATGAAAAGGAATTTACATCAAAAAGCGGCATTGAAAATTATGAAATGAAATGTAAAAATGACATTCAGTCATTAGTCACAGTCATAAACCACAATGGCCAAATGGTATTTGTTTAAAATAAATTTTGAGTAAAAGAAACAATTAATCCGAAAATGTAAATAGATCTCAATACTTTTCCCCAAATTAATATGATGAAAATTATTCCAATGAAGATGATTTATAAAACGATAACTTAACGAAATGGCACGGCAACCCTAAATCTAGAAATGCACATTCTCTTAGCATATTTTTTAGCGGATAATTAAATTCATTTCCTATTTCCCTCTACCCAGTAAGGGAATTATTTCAAGTGAGAATTCTTGCATACTTTTAGTCCGAACTACAATTCGAACATACTATATAGTCAAGCTAGGCAAAACGCAAAACCACTTCCGACGGTGGGGTTATCAGAAGTGCAAGCCAAAACTGTTTTCAACGCACGGAAGCAAACTCGGTTTAGATTAATTCATCATTACGCCATAACGATACACTTGGTAATGGTACTAAATGCTAAACGTTCATCCACACCAACACTTCGACGGTGGCTAGACGATCCAAATAATTGAGAATTGCAATTTGTTAGGGGATTCCGCATCTCATTTTGTCTTGTCCAAGACTCTTCCGGCAGACGAGATTGTGCTGCAGGGCTGCAGTGTCAATTTATTTCGTGTTCATTTGTGTTGTGGTAGTCAGAAAGAGGTTGGAATTGGTGTGTGCACTTATTGTGGTGTGCTGCCCAATGTCGTCGGGTGTCAAATATTCACACATGACGAGACTACGATCGCTGCGGTCGCAGTCGTTGGATAATTGAATAACAAGCATGGGGTGGATGGGACGTTGTCATGGGGCGATGTCAGTCGATTGATGGTGTGATGATGATGGAAGATTGAGCTAATTTTCGACACATTGGATTGGAATTTGGCGGTATGATGGATTATAGTGTCAAGAAAATTGATCGATTTATGGAGGAAATCATGTTGTTTTAACAAATTTAAGTTAAAGTCGGTCGATGTGGGAAATGAGCGCTTTTAATTAAAATTCTGCTCAAGAAAGGGGGAATCACGAAAAATTGGCGAACAACAAGAGATATATAAAAATGTTCTTCATTGGGCATAATAGGATATTAAAGGACAATAACAACTGACTTAAGCATCGAATGAGACAATTTTCATAAAATGTTCGGTTCTCCGTCGTTTGAAGAGCTGTTCCCATAGTCCAAGCAAAAACTTCATGTAGACGATGACGTTAGATATGGGTCCCCATGACCGTACACTTTTGGGATATCGTATCGATCATAATACTACATCTTGACTTTTTCATATGGACCCCATAACTTCGGATATGACATAGCTAAAGTCCACCTCCAAGTTGTGGTAGTTCTTTGGCGATTTCCCCTTGCTGTCTTAGACTTGTGGTTTCTCTCTTTAAGTAAGGTGATTTGACCTCTAGCTTTTTCATGACGTAATATAAAAACCTGTTTTTCAAGAAGTTGTCATTTAGCGCGATTTGTATTGTATCTATCTAGCTCCTCATTGGTTTTAAATGGAGTGTTCTTAATACTACCGCTAATAGAAAAATTTAGAATCAACTTAAAAAGGACTATTCAGTTGATGCGCTCTACTTGCTTCCCAAAATCTTCATACTGTCTATCCCGCAGTGATTTCATTACCTCCTGCGCCCTCTTAGGGCTTGTAACATTATATCCTCAATTTTGAAAACTGCTGAAAATCGGCTCAGTGAAACATCATGAAGTATCGAGGTCACTGATCGATGCAGGACGATCCGATCGATATCTTTCAGCATCATTCTACAATAAGACTCCAAGATGGCATCATACCTGTATTGAATAAATTCAATACATTTTGGCTCTTTATGTGTTAAGTCTGACAAAGGCCTTGCAAGATCCGCATATTTGGTTGCAAACTTCTGAAAGAAGTTAATCCTAAAAAACTTTGCACCTCTCTGATATAGTAAGCTTTAGAAATCGCTTTATCGCTTCAATCTTCTCCGCATATGGTTTTATTTTTGATTATGTTCTCCAAAATTTCAAACTTCGACAACTTGATCTTATCTTCTCATCTAATGCCGATAGCTGCGTTATTACCGCAAATACCCACCTCCCATCTGGGATCCGCTCCGTCTACCATTATCGGAAACACTTTCACTCAACTTCACTAGTGCCTCAATAAGTCTCCCTAAACGGAAACTTTACCTTGCTGTTACTTAAGACCCTAACAGCCTACACATTGCTATCAACTCGTCGTTGATCTCGTCGACTCCATATTTGATATCGCCGAACCCAATGACATCATATTCATCTGTGGCGATTTCAATCTCCTACACCTGAAATGGGTTCAATCCGATGATGAGACCCATTATATCGCCGCTAACCCCTCCTCAGGTAAAGAAATCCTTTTCACGGATTATTTCTCTGACCCCGGCCTTCTGCAACTCAGTAACATCACCAATAACATGGGCAGACAACTCGACCTGATTTTCCCATCTGATGCCGTAAAACGTGTTGTTACTCTGAGCAACCATTTTCTCTCTACGTTAGACCCCCTTCATCCACCTCTATCGGCAACTCTTTCACTCGAGACCCAATTCACTATTCTTTCCTCCGAAAATACGTACTGTTTCAATTTCCGGAAAGCTGACTTCGCGAAACTAAATAATCTGCTCAACAATGTTATTTTTAACTTCCTCCTTAACCCTTACTCACACATATTCTTAAACGAAGCCCTTGCGCTATTTTACACCAAAATTCTCAGTTGTTTCATTCTCTCAGTCCCATACTCACCAAAAACGACCTACACTTCATCTCCGCCCTGGTATACCAAGGAACTAAGCTCTTTGCGCAATAAAAGAAATAAAAATTGGCACGCCTATCTTAGATCCTCCTCTGCATCTGACCTTTCTAATTACATGCAGTCCTACACTAAATTTGCACAGCTATGTGAATCAATCTACCTCCAAACTTTTGAACAGAATGCAATCCTCCCTTATCGCTGACCCCAAGTGTTTCTTCCACTTCATTAATACAAAAAGAAAAACCGATAGCTACCCGGCTACATTTAATTTTCTCAATAACTCTTCCAACCAACTCGAATCGCCAACTTCTTTGCTCATTTCTTCAGCCATTCATTCACCGACCAGGATCTTCAACCCGATCACGATTATTTTCGATATTTGAAAGATTGCCCCCAGAAGTCTCTTGTTTCACTGAACATAATCCCGACCTAATCGCCGAAAAAATACGCAACTTAAAGGGCGACTAATCTCCCGGTCTCGACTGTCTGCCTGCCATAGTTTTAAAAAAGTGCGCGAACCATCTTTTTTTACCCCTTACCGCTCTATTTCATAGCTCTATCTCTCAAGGACTCTTTCCTAAGCTTTGGAGATATGCTTATATCATTCCAGTCCCCAAAAAAGGCCTGAAAACTGATGAGTCCAACTATCGTCCTATTCCCAAGCTCTTATGCATACCCAAACTTTTCGAGAGCATCGTTTATGATGCACTATTCTTTCACTGCAAACCCATATTTTCTCCTAACCAACATGGGTTCCTAAAAGGTCGATCGACAACCACTAATCTAGTCGAGTTTGTTTTACAATGTTTGTGTGCACTCGAAGCTGCCAAAGAAGTAGACGTTGCCGCCACTGACTTCCGCAAAGCCTTTGACAAAATGTCTCACCAAATTATTCTCCTCAAGCTCACTGCCCTCGGTTTCTCTCCCGGTGTTATCTCATGCTCATGTTATCTCATCTCAAATCTTATCTGGAAGACCGTCAATATAACGTTATCTTCAGATCTTCTATCTCTGATCCAATTAATGCTACCTCCGGTGTCCCACGAGGTAGTCATCTCGGCCCATTGATATTTATTCTAACCATTAATGATGTTGACAGCGTTATTCTGAACTCTCAACTCTTCATAATGCTGATAATATGCAAATATTTAAACACATATCTTCCCCTGTCGACTCCTGCTCTCTCCAATTGGACCTTAACAGGTTCACTATTTAAAACCATCTCGAGCTCAATGTCAGTAAATGCCAAACCATCACTTACTCTTCCTCACCAGAATCTACATTATTCGTAATGAAACCGTTCCCCCTTCAACTGTCAACTTCTTGGTTGATCTAGGGGTTATTTGTGATCGTGAACTCAATTTTCGCCTCCATATCGACAATAACTTGTCTAACTTTGCCCCCGGTTTCGTGAAACGTTGGTCCAAAGAATTCTCGAATCCTTACGTTACGAAATCATTATACGAGGGTGGTCCGATAAGTACTTAGCCTCACCGCCAGATATCGCCAGTATCGCAAGAGCAACTAAGAGCAAAGTAATGCAACGGCGTAAGCCACATTTAAGAGTCGCGAGTTGGAACGTTGGAAGCATGAGTGGGCGCAGCTATGAGCTTGAAGAAATGATGGTTAGAAGGCGAGTAGACATCCTGTGCGTTCAAGAGACGAAATGGCGAAACACCGGTAATCGGGCACGTTTCTTGGACGTTAAAACAAAAGCCTACAAGATGTTTTACTATGGATTGGAACAAGGAAAAAACGGAATCGCCATCATCCTTGCGGCAGAGCTACTTGGCAACGTCTTAACCATTTCAAAATCCAGTGACCGTTTGATGGCTCTCAAATTGGTGATGCATGGTGAGGTGTGGAACATCGTAAGCGCATATGCCCCCCAAGTAGGATGCGAACAAAAAGAAAAAGATGCATTCTGACTAGATTTCCACAACCTTGTCAAAATCATCCCAAAGGAAGAGCTTTTGTTTGTTGGGGGAGATTTAAACGGACATGTCGGGAAGACAAGCGAAGACTATGAAGACTACCACCGAGGGCTGGGATACGGCACCAGGAACTCTTCAGGTGAAGATATCCTAAACATGTGCAAGTCGTACGGTCTTATAGTGTTAAATACCAAACAAAGCCGGCACCTGATCACTTATAGCAGCGGCGGAAATGAAATTCAAATAGACTATCATTTGGTATCCAGTTTCATGAAGCCACGAGTTAAAGATTGCAAAGTGATCCTGGGAGACGCGATCGCCCCTCAACACCGTCTCCTCCTGACTGAATTTTTTATGGAGGCGAGTAAGAAGTCAAAGCAGCAAACGAAGGTGTCTGAGAGAATCAAGTGGTTTAAGCTGGATAAAGGAAAAGGCGAAGCTTTTATTACCAACATGAAAAACTACCTCTCTTCCATTATCGATGAGGTCGGTAATGAGGAGTGCAGAGCACAAGACATTTGGGATTCCCTACAACAATCTGGCCTGGAGAAAGCCAAATCACTGCTCGGAACATCTAAAGGCCCCTGCCAACACGCAAAAGAAACCTGGTGGTGGACAGACGAAGCCAAAGCAGTGATACACGAAAAGAAAATGGCTTTCCAAGCTTGGTCAAAGTGCTCTTCTACTAATAGAGAGGAAAAAGCTCGCCGTGAAAAGGTATATAGATGTTGCAAAGGTATCGCGAAGAAAAAATGCGCCGAATTCAAAGCGAAAAGCATGGAAGGCCTCTATCAGGAGTTGGAAGAAATATCGTCTTCCGCGTCTGACAGGAACCAGGCTACCCAGGAGCTTCGACAAAACAATTTGAACAAAGGAGCAAATATCTTTAAGATAGCCGCCCAGAGAAGAAGAAATGCTCAGGAGATTCGTTTCCCAAAGTTTATTAACAATGCTGAAGGCCAACTCCTTGTGGAAGACGAAAAAATTCTCCACAGATGGCGACAGTATTGCGAGGTACTTCTGAACGAACAGTTTCCCCGAGTGTACTTTCCAAGAGCCGCCCCGAATCATGCCGAAATATCCGACATCACAGTCGAAGAAGTTCGGTACGCGGTTAAAAACTCCAAGAAAAGAAAAGCTGTTGGGCCGGACGGGATACCCTCTGAGTTCTGGAAAAAGATGGGAGACATCGGGTCTAGATGGCTCATGGTTCTTATCTCCAAACTTATGAGAGGCGACACTATGCCTAATCAATGGAGGGAAAGCTATCTTCTTCCTTTGCACAAAGGAAAGGGTGATACGCGAAATTGTGATAACTACCGTTCTGTCAAGCTGATGTAGCACACCATGAAGATCGTTGAACGGGTATTAGATAGCCGACTGCGGAAAATAATACGACTATCTGATGACCAGTGCGGGTTTGTCGCGGGTAAATCAACGACAGATGCAATCCAAAGTATAAGGGTCATGATGGAAAAGCATCGTGATTCTTCAAAGGATTTCGCGAAGGCCTTTGACCGGCAACCAAGAGATCTTTTATGGGTAGCGCTAAGACAAAAAGGAGTTCCAGAAACCTACGTGCGAGTGATCATGGACATGTACAAGAGAGCAACGACAAGAGTAAGATGCACCGCAGGAGTCACCGAAGAGTTCGCAATCAAAGTCGGTGTACACCAGGGCAGCGTCCTCAGCCCACTGCTCTTTATAGCAGTCCTTGATTGCTTGCTTGAAGGAAAAGTGACGGACCCCAATGTGCACCAGCTATTCTTTGCTGACGATGGGGCCATTATAAGTGATGATCAGGCGTCCCTACAACGAGCACTTGATGTGTGGGTGGACATTTTTGAGGGACACGGGTATCGTATTAGTTCAAAGAAGACAGAGTATCTGTGCTGCCCGTTCTCTGACCCTCATCAGCCTATTCCAGACATTTACTTGAATGGAAGAGTGCTTCCCAAGTGTGAAAAGTTTAAATATCTGGGATCTATGATTAATAGAGAAGCAACTTGTGATGACGACATCAAACATCGCGTAAGCGTAGGGTGGATGAAGTGGCGGGAAAACTCCGCCATCTTCTGTGATCGAAAAATGCCCCCTAAGCTGAAAGGAAGGCTCTACACTTCAGTTGTACGTCCGGCGCTCACATACGGTTCACAATGCTGGACAATGCACAAAAAGTATGAGAGCAAATTAACGGCAACTGAGATGAAGATGCTTCGCATGACAGCGGGAGTAACAAAGCGTGACAGAATTAGAAGTTCAAAGATCCGAGGAAGCCTCCACGTAAAAGAAACCATCACAAGAAAGATAGAGCGCGACCGACTCAGTTGGTATTGCCATGTTCAAAGAAGAGATCCTTTGAACCCCGTCCAAAAGGCGATATCAATCAACGTTCCAATTTCAACACGCAAAAGAGGCAGGCCGAAAAACAATTGGTGCAAACAAATGCAAAAACACCAGCATTTGATTGGCCTCAGCGATGAAGTAATCCCAAACCGGGAAGCCTGCCGCTACTTTCTGAGGTCAAACCGGCGGACCCCACAAGCGGACCAGTAGGAATGCAGTTAAGTGGGAAGGTTATGGTCCTACACTTCTGACCATAACGACGCCGGGATAAAAAGGAAAAGAAGAAGATCGCAAGAGCAACTTATTATCGTGTAGTACATTCTATAGGGTCCGCCAAATAACTTTTTTTTTTTTGAAAATGCTATAAAAAAAACTACTGAATATTTTCTCAAATTTCTTTTTTTATTTGAAAGTACAATCCTTCCGGTTAATAATGGAAAATAATTTCATTCAAATGGCTGCCTCGGCTGGCCATGCAGTAGCCTACACGATCGGTCCAATTTTTAAGCACATTATCGATTGTGTGCAGCTGTATTTCACCAATGGCTTCACGAATATTGTCCTTTAAAGCGTCAATTGTCTCTGGCTTGTCGGTGTCAAATCGCAGCTCCGAGGTGGCCAAACGACATCAGCTCTGCGGCTGATAATGCGATCTTCAAAAACAGGGCGCAAAACATCGAGTGTAGCTTCGGCTGTGTGGCACGTAGCGCCTTCCTGTTGAAACCAAATGTTGCCAATATCCTCTTCTTCAATTTTTGTGAACAAACATTTGTTCAACATGGCCCGATAACGATCGCCATTGACTGTAACGGCCACTCGTTGCTCATTTTCGAAGAAAAATGGCCCAATTATGCCTCTGGACCAAAATCCGCACCAAACACTGGCTCGTTTTGGGTGCACCGGCTTTTCAATGTATGCGTGCGGGTTTTCTGTGCCCCAAATGCGACAATTTTGCTTGTTTACATACCCGCCAAGATCAAAATGAGCTTCATCTGAAAAGATGATTTTTTTGGCAAAATCGGCATCTTCTGTAAGTCGATCGCAGGCCCACTTAGCGCAGCGTTGTTCAAGCGTATACACAACCATATTCGTTCAGCGGAAGGATAAAACTAATTATCTATCAAATCAGACATGAGCTAAGTGTTACCATTCACGAAATAAGCACTACTTGAAAAAAAAAAACGTTAGATGGCGGACCCTTTAGTTATCCTAGTGTTAGTGGCTCTCCTGTCGCTGATGCTGTGTGCTGCTTCGGTTGCAGGCTTACGTTAAATATCACTCTTCTTCCGACCTTTTTACTTATCTTCAGTCTTACATGGAATTCGAGTAACTATTCGAATCCAATAGTTATCTCTCTATTTTTGTCAATACTTCCTCCAGGGATCCGAAAATAGTTGCCAACTTCCTTCGGCCGGCCATTCACCAAACTGTTCCTTCAACACGATCATGACCACCTTCGTTATATGTATATAAGACTGCCCTCATACGTCTATAGCCCCAGTGAGTATGACTAAATATATAACATAGTGATCGAGAAAATACGTAACTTAACGGACATCTACTCCCACGTTCCGTTATAAAATATGCCCCAGTAATTTGAAAAAAAATATCAAAAAAATAAAATTCCTACCCCTCATACCCCAAGCACGAAAGAATGAGGTGTTCCATTATCGCTCTATTGCTAAACTGTCTTGCATTTCCATACTCCAGAGAGTATCGTTGGCGTTACAACATTCTTTCACTACAACCTCATATTTTCTTCAATTCAACAGTGGTTCCTAAAAGATCGGTGGACAACCACTATGCACTTGAAAATGGCAAAGAACTAGACGTTGATGCTGCAGACTTCAGTAAGGCCGTCGATAAAATCTCAAATCAAATATATTATACCTACTTCACTACAATCTTATTTTCAGATCTTTTATTTCTGGTCTTATTAACGTCGCCTCCGGCATATCACAAAACAAGGCTCCAGATATTTATCCTAACAATTTAAGATGTTATCTGTTATCATTCACTCTCATGTTTCCGTATACGCTAAAATATCAAATAAAATATCTCCAAACATATATCTTCACCTGCTGATTCGTACACCCTCCAATCCGATTTAAACTGGTTCACCTCGTGCTCAATCTTAGCAAATGTTAAGTTATCAGTATCTACCTTAACCTCTTAGAACCTATGTTATCTGTCATGAAGTTGTTCCTCCTGTCAACTTTTTGGTTGACTTAGGTGTTATCGGTGACCGAGAACTTGACTTTCACCTTCATATCGGCAACATTATCAAACGTGTCAATTCTGCCCTCATTTCGTTATTCGTTGGTTTAAGGGGTTAGGTGGGTTTGAAAATTTCAAAAAATCGATTTTATTTTTGTCTTATTAAATAGTACAATATGATTAAAATATTCTCCTAAAATTTCAAATCGATCCGAGTAAAATTCTAAGAGATAGACCCTTCGGAAGTTCTCCCATCAGGCCACGTCAGTGCAGCGCTTCGCAGGTATACGGAAGCAGTTGCGTTTCTATTGTTTTAAGTCGGTGGACATGATTTCTCGAAAAGTTATGAAGCGATTTTCTTCAAATTCTGCACACATCTTTGAAATAACATTATCTAGTAACTGAACGAAGGATTTTTTTGTTTTATTACTACTAATTTTTTCGAGCCAATACATGGCGAAAATTTTACCAAAAAATGTGTTTTTTTGTTCAAAGTCTGTCAAAAATTCAAATTTTATTTATTTTTTTTTCCTTCGACAAATAACGAGATTTATCCATGTACTAAAAAAATATTTTTGGTTTTTTGATTTTAAATGAACCAATAATGAGTTATGCTGTCCACGGCGAGAGCATTTTTTTTTTGAGACGTCAAGGGGGATGAGGTACCAACGGCTGAGTTTTCGGAATTTTTAAATAAAAATTTCACAAAATACTGTTTAAATATGTATCTTTGATATGCTGAATTGCTTAAATAAGATATATGATTGTATATATTAAAAAAAAAAAGTAAAAATACCCTTATTTTGAACCTCTGAAACCCACCTAACCCCTTAAGGTATTTTCGAATCTTCGAACCTTTATTAGGCCCCTTCTTGAATATGCTATTCACACTCTGCGCATTGAGGCCGTTCAACGAAGGTTTATTCGTGTTGCCCTTTGTTGTCATTTAAAGCCCGAAACCTTCAGTCCATGTCCCTCTTCGAATTAACTCCCATCGCACGAACTGCGACGCGAAACGAACTCCTCTCTTTCTGACTTAAATTTTACTAATGTCCTCAATCGCCGCCATTCATCCTCTTCTTAATCTCTTCGTAATATCCATTAAACTTCTTTTAGGTTTATATTGTTTTTTGTTTTTTTGTTAAGAGGGCGTCAAATTAGAAAAAAAAAGAACTAGACAAAAGATCAATGAACCTAGTTAAAAAAGCTTACTTATACCAACCAGTAATTAAACCATTATTCTTGGCTACTGTCAACTGCTAATTTTTCCATATTATCCTGTTCTCTCCTCGCAGGGAAAACGACATTGTGTAGTTAAAGAAGTGAATATTTTCCTTGAATCAGGCCATGGAAAACCGTGTTCACGAATCACCGAAAGGGATATTTTCAAATTCTGTTTTTAAGTTTTATTCTATTGCTAAGAATTCTTAATAGTTTCTTGTTTTCTTTTATAAATTATAAATTGAGTTATTTAAGCTCGCTTTAAGTATTTTTGTAAGAAATAAGATAATTCTCATCAAACGATAATGGTCTTAGGAAAATAAGTTTCGCCAGCTCAAAAATATAATCGAGAAACCAACAACATTTAAACACAAGGCTACATAGATCACACCGGATGGAGTAATGCGTAACCAAATTGATAATTTTCTGATAGAACGACGTACTAGACGTTTAAACATACAGAGGAGCGGATTGCGACTCAGATCCTTATTATCACCAACATTAAAACCGAATCCAAGTTCACAGAAGCGAATCACAGCAATGTGTAAAAAAATTCAACGTTGCTAAAAGTTAAAAGACCCTCTTGTGCGGGATCAATACCAGGATTAACCGGTTCGCCTTACTAGCTGGCATAGAAACTAACGACGAAACAGGACAGGTAAAAGCAGTATGGTCAACAATAAGTGTTGTAAAGAAGGCAGCGGAAAGCAAACTTTCGCAAACACTGAATTGGATCGATCCAAACGAAGAATGCGAGGAAAAAGTAAAGGCCCGCAATATTCGAACACTTCAAGCCCTGGAAAATAGTGAAGAGATCAACCCTACGAAAGGAAATCAGCCATCTTCTTCGGGATAAAAAATGACGATAGCAAAGGAAAAAGTTTGCAAAAATTAAAAAAGAACTTACGGCTAAAAACACGAGGCAATGCATGCAGGGCTTAACGTTGTACAAGATCAGGTCGTTTTCGCGAAGATAATGGGGAGCTCGTTTCGGAAAACGAAAGAGTTGCAGCCCAAGGGAGGAAATATTTCGATAAACCGCTTAACGTACCAGCAGCAATGGAAAACGGTGTTATACACACAGCAGGGGTTTCGGTAGAACTGCCAACCATTGAGGAAGTAATAGAAGCTTAAGAGGAGGAATCGATCTTATATCCACAGAATTAATAAAATACTCTGCTGACAACCTGGACCTGCTTGGAGATAGAAAAAAATCAACATAAAAGTTTCATGGGCTAATCATGGGTCCCGACTCACACAATGCAACAATTACAGAGGAATATCTTTGCTATCAAGTTGTTACAAGGCGCTGTCAAATATTTTCTTAAAGAGACTGACATCATATGTTAGCTACAGAATAAAAGAGTGGCCAACGTTCCACTACAAGAATACGGCATTTTTTAGAAAAGAAATGAAAATTTCACAACGAACATTTTTAAACGGAGTCCCCTTCAAAAAAAAATTAGAGAGGGTTATTCCTACCTATGTATAGACATATGTTCTAGCTTATGCTGACAACCTGGACCTGCTTGGAGATAGAAAAAAACAAATAAAAGGTCACTGACTGAATTGGATCGATCCAAACCTCGGACCTGACGATACTTTGAGAAAGTGGACGAGTTTGAATATCTGGGTACCATATTGACTGTTAAAAAAAAAAAAGATCGAAATAAATAAAATGAAGTAAACACGGGAGGAAGTTGATTAACGAGGAAGTTGAACTTCCATGCTCCAAATGGTCGTAATAATAGTAATTTTGAAAGTAGGAAGGATTTTAAAACAGCAAGACTTGATACCTAAAGATTCTCTTATTTCTCTTTTATTTCGGCTATTGAACTTATATGATTACTTTTTATGATAACATATTATTTTAGTTAGAATAAGAAAATAATTTTAGCATTTTTTGATACTAGTAATTTATGGCCGGGTAAAATTTTATTCATTAAAAACCAGAAAACTCTAAGTTATGTTTTGTTCAGAAAAAGACTACAAAAATATTTAAAATAATGAAAAACCAAATTAAACTAAGCTAAAACAAGTTCCAAGGAAAAACAACAATAGACTTAAGTGGGCTTAAACTTCTGTTAAAATCAGACAAAACCGCACGTAAGTTTCAATGAAAAGTAATGAACCTGAGCGAATTTCGCGAATTTTACATTCTGTGCAAATTTTAATAAATATGTTTGTGATAGTTTCGTGAATTTGAGAGTAGCTTTTGGAAATGTATAAGGAAAGTAAAAATATAAAAAAGGCAACCAAATGATTTATTTTCTTCTATTAAATTTGAAATCACAAGGTGTTTTAATTATATTACGAAACTGATTGCAATGTCATTGTTTTAATTGTGTGCGATATTTTTTGATGTTCAATCACCATTACGGCCGTTGAAATGCTTTATGATGCGTGACATTTTTTATTTTGTTGTGTAGTGCGCCAATAAATAAAATTCATGGTTGCCTTAAATAAGTGAGGCTTATGGTATGGTGACTAAATAGTGACCATGTGAGTTATGGTCGCGAAGTTATATAAAAATCCCATGTAGAAGCCTTATACATACTAACACAAAGGCTTAAAATAAATATTAGCCACATTGGTCCATTCGTTTGCAAGTTATGCGCTTACCAATGAGCAACATTTACAAGGGGGGTGATCAAAAAGTAATGATAATGCAAATAAAACATGTTGATTACAGCTAAAAAAATTATTTATTTTTCTGTATAGTCTCCAAACAAGTCCAACTCTTTTCTAAGCTCAGGATTCATTAAGAAAATATAATCTATGTCTTAACCCTCGCAGAATGCCGAATAGGACCGGTGTTGGAATCTCACTACTTGAATGGCGACTGTCGCAACTGCGGCTTTGTGAGATAGTGGTAATAAAAATACTTTCTGATCTGCTTGAAGCTTTTTTTCAGTTCAATTCAATTCAATAGTTTATTTTATTCAATACAATTCATAATAATTACAATTTAAACAATACATATGTATGTACATATGTATGTATATAATTTAAAAAGCAAAAACAAAAAAAAACAAAAAAAATTGTCATTTTAACTCCATTGTTTTTCATTTTATATTGAATAAAATTTAGGTACCTTCTCGATTAAAAGAAAGAGCATTGGTACTACAACGTATATCCAGCGGTAGTGAATTAAAAAGTCTAGGCGCAACTGATGTATAGACATTTAATAAGTGGTGGGTGTTATGTGGTGCAATAATCGCCAGGACTCTTTCGTTGCTTCGAAGCCCGTAAATAGTGGGATTACGATTTAACGAATAACCACTTTTTAGGCAAAATATTTTAAGCACTTTATAAAAATATAGATGTTTAAGAGCAAGTATTAAGGACTTATGAAAAAGCAAAAAACTATGTTCAAATCGTTTTTTTCTCCAAATAATTCTTAGAATATGATTTTACACGACTAGCAAAGGTTGGATTTTATTGCTATATGTGCCTCCCCAACAAACAAGTCCATATTGCTGTTTTGATTGCACTAGGCAGTGATATATTGTTTCTAAGAGTTTACGTGAGCAAAACAATCTTAGATGAAACATTATACTAGCAGTTCTTAGCAGGAGCTTTCTAAGTATGAAAGTATGCGCACTTCAATTTAATTTACTATCAAACTCGAGGCCCAGGTACTTAAAAGTAGGTACTCTTTCAATTCTAAAACAGTTTGATGAGCAGCTCAAATCTGAGTTAAATGTTTTTTCAGTACTAATTTTGCCACAAATATTTGAACTAACTAGCACACGTTGGCAATTAGTACTGTGATAAATTACTTCAGGGAGTTCAGTTATATTAGATGATAGGCTAAACATCATAATTTTGGTTTTATCACTTATGACAAGCTTGTGACTGCTGAACCAATGTCTTCATTTTTCTAAGTCATGACTTACATCTGCAAATAAATCCAAAGTGGACGCATTGGAATAAGAACAAGCAATGTCATCTGCGAACCGTTCCGTGCAGGGACGGGTTAAGAATATCCCTGCAGCGATACCTCTCGCTTGTCGTAAAAGGCGACTAAAACAAAGGTAAACAAAAATCAAATCTAGGCAATTTAGAAAACACCAAGGTGAGCCTAGGGACACATATACCACCATTAAACTGCCCCACAAGTGTACATGCAAATCAGTGGGTTAACACGACTGGAGATCACCGGTGTTGTAAGAGTAAGATCAAACAAAAAAAAATCTGGAACATGTCCGTGTCACAAAAAAAAAAAAAAAAAAAAGGCAGGCCGAAAAACAATTGGTGCAAACAAATGCAAAAACACCAGCATTTGATTGGCCTCAGCGATGAAGTAATCCCAAACCGGGAAGCCTGCCGCTACTTTCTGAGGTCAAACCGGCGGACCCCACAAGCGGACCAGTAGGAATGCAGTTAAGTGGGAAGGTTATGGTCCTACACTTCTGACCATAACAACGCCGGAAAAAAGGAAAAGAAGAAGAAGAAGAAGAATGTCATCTGCGAACCCGGTATGTAGCCCTTTCAATCGTTGATTGAAGATTGAGTTGATATAGACTAGAAATAGAACAGGGCAAAACACCGATCCCTGCGGAACACCTTTTTCAATAATCAGGCTATTACTCAGCCTACCATCTAACTTTACCACATGCTTTCTACTCTTAGGGTACGAGGCAAACCAATTTAGCATAAAATCTCTAAAACCAGCTTTTTCCAGTTTTTCTAGTAATAACTAGTGTCCACAGTATCAAATGGCTTGCATATATCTATAAAAAGGGCAGCTGTATTTTTTTTGGAATTCAGGCTTTCACAGTTATAGTTGAAAAACTTTAAGAGTGCATCCTCTGTTGATCTACCATCTGAACCCATACTGATTTGGACTAAAAAAAGAGTAACGCTCCAAAAAGCGTTACTGCTTTTAATCACCTTCTCAAATTTTTTTGAAAAAATGGAGAGAAGTGAGATAGGCCTGTAATTATTTAAGTTTTTCCTTTCGCCCTTTTTAAAGATCGGTACTACCTCAGCAATTTTTAAACAATCTGGAAAATTACCACAGTAAATACTTTTATTATAGATATGAGCTAACACATCGACAATATAGAGTGAACTTCTCTTAATAAGTCCATTCGAATAACTACAACTCTGTGACGAACGAGAATTGTTTAATGAGTTAATGTTTCTAACAGTTCAAAAGACGATATTGGATCAAAAACAAAAGTATGCCCTTGAGTTGTTTCCCCGCTAAAGCAACAGGACGGAAAGTTATCATCAGATGAATCAAAACCTGCATCAGAAAGTGTATTAACGGCCACTGTTGTTCAGTAGTAGGTTCAGAGATGACCCTACCATTGACGTTTATGCGAGTTTTTTTGTTGAGCAATTCCTTCACAATTGTCCATTCTTTCTTTATATTATATTTGGCTAATTGAATTTTATTAATGTAATAGTTTATAACTTTTCGAGATTCACCCTCGAAATGTCGACTCGTTTCCTCTTTTGCTGAGCAGTTAATATTCTCGGTACAGAACGCGCAGACATATTTTTCATTAGAAATTCGTTCGCAAAGATTATTTAAACGCAGGGACCCCCAACGTTTAATGTCTTTGATGTTTATCTTTAGTACTGCTTTTTCAAGCAGAGGTACTTGATAGAAGCTCTAATTTCGTTTTTCTAAATTTTTATGTTATCCGTTCGACAGTTCGTATTTAAATGAATGTACATACCGCTTGGGAATTCCGGTCTACCTATTTATGTCATTTTTTACTTTTAACTGGATCACCCTTCATAGTTTTCATTTATATAGATGAACATGCTCTCGGTTTTAGATTCCCCTATAAAAAAAGGAATAAATAGATAGATATTTGTATAAAACATTGCAGTAGATTGCACAATTTACAGGATTCATGGTACATATTGTAGATGTCATATACAATAGTATATCTTACAAGTGGATTCATTTTTATATAAATATGTTAATTTCTTAATATTAATTAAGGTATGTAGTAGGACATTCTTGAGGAAAGAAATCAATAAACGTATTAAATTGTAAGATACAAGATAAATAAAATAAAAAATATGGTATCGACATCAGTTAAAACAATTATCAGGTAAACAAACAAATAAATTAATATTCGAAATCACGAATAAATAGACAAATTAATAAATAAGTGAATAACTAAACCAGATAAAACGGAACTGATTTTGCGCCAAATTTCATGTTTCTCATAGTTGGATACACTTTTCACCAACATTTTATCCGTTACCGAAAGGATTGAAATGGATCTGCAGCTACTGATATCATATTTTGCATCCTATTTACAAATTGGTCTGATAAAATACAATATATGTATTACACGTATAGCTTATCCTGTACGGCTGGTTATACGAGACTCATGTTAACAATGTTAGTATAGTATAGTTAGAATTGGAACCATAACTTTTACATTATTTCTTAAGCCATTTTTTCGTATAAAGAGGTTTTCAATTGGAGCGAGTACATTTTGGCGGACTGTGGCGGCCATATTGTTTTGACGACATCTATCAAATCTGTTATTTATTATTCAGTTATTGATGCCAAATCACCTTGGCACCAATGGTGGACAATAGTGTTAGTCGTTTTCGTACGTTTTCTTAGCTTAGTTACGAGTAGTTATAATGTTAATATGTAGTAAATTTATGTAGTCGTCGAAAGACATATGTTTTAATTGTACTGTTTATTTTAGAGTGTCCGCCTAGGGCCAGTAAGATAGTTACATTTGTTAAGATAGTTAAGCAAGTTTTAAGCATTTTTGACTTTTGACTAGGGTAAGATAGATATAAGATAATATGAAATAAAAATGAATTTAAAACTAAAAAAAAAAAACTGTTAGTCCAAATGATAACATTTTTTTTTTCAGTTAATCATAGACCGGCGTGGTAGAAGGTAGTGTTTCGGCTAATAAAAAGTGTAAACAAACTTTAAGCAGTATAAGTGCGCGTTTAGACGAAGTACCCGCGGAACCAGAGTCAGCAAGGAGGTAGAGCGCCGGACCGAACCGGTCAGGAACCGAAGATCGGGTGTTCGAATCTCCGTTCCGGGGTAAGTTGTTTTTCCAGTTTTGTTTTTCTGTGTCCTTTTTGCTGCTTCTAAAGTAAACTAGAAGTAGCAGGAAGAGATGTCGGGAGACACCCGTACGTCCTAGTAGAGGGTCAAACCGAGGCCCAATTTATTTAAGCGCCCCTCCCTCATTACTTCGACTGAAAAACCTGCAGGTCGAAGCGAGGAAAGGGGCGCCATCATCATCACCATCGACGTCCGAAGCAGCCGGACAAAAACAACAACAACAATCGGTGAAAATGATCCCCGTGGAAGCGGAGGTCGAATATCTATCTCTCCGATGGTAGATAAGGCCGCTACATGAGGGACAACAACCCCTTCGCGGCTCTTTTAAGTTCAGCTACGGAGGAGGAGCGTGCCGAACTTGAGGAGCAAGAACGCTTCCTACGTGTCCAGCTGCAGGCCGCAGTCGATAAGCTAAAGGAGATTAAGAAGAGGGAGACAGAGCAGACAGCAGCCACCCCCCAGCAAAAGCATCAACAACAAGAGCAGCCGCAGAAGAAACATCAGCAATAACAACAGCTGCAGCAACAGAAGCAGCAGCAACCACAACAACTGCAGCAGCAGAAACAGAAAAAGCAGAGGCAGCAGCAACACCAACAGCCGCAGCAGAAACAGCAACAACAACAGCAGCCGCAGATGAAGCAGCAACAGCGCACTAAAAAGTAGAAGGTGCCACTCATCTATACATATACAATACATACCACAGATCTGCGAGAGACCAGAAATGATTTCAAACCACGAGATTGACAGGTATCTCTCACAAAGGGACGATATCATTAAACAGACAATGAACAGTACGATACCACAAACGTATACCAAAACGCGACAATCGACGCACTGCACAGACAAAAAAGTAGACTCCTGACAAGGCTCAAACTCTTGTACAGGCGGTTTACCGACAGACAAAACTCGGAGGTCAGGACACTGAAGTCACTGATTAAAAATCTTCAACAGTTGATCAAGGAAAATTACAGAATATCTGTAAGTTTGCATTGGAACAACAAAATTCGTGCTGCAAATTCCAACAGCGCGAGTATGTTCTCGCAAATAAATAAAATATTTCGGAGAAACAATCAGAATGACATTCAGAATCTGAAGCTTTCGACAATGTCAGCGACGAACGTCTTTTGCGAACAGTCAGCATTGATCCGGAGAGCGCCGTCCTGGATGATAATTTCTTCGTGATCGGGGATCCTCAGGAGAAGGTGACGACACTGGGAGCTGTCTTTCAGGAAGTGTATAATGATAGTATTCGCCCAAACCACGACCTGGAGAAAAGAGCCCTACTTCATCACTTCTACCTTAGAAATGATTTCGATCATTGGCGATCCGAGAATCTTAGTTTTACCAGGTTCAATGAAGATTTCATGGCAAACAATGAAATCGCCAGTGAGGGGGCTAATACCCTGTTCATTTCGACAGAAGATCTCCAGATGATCTTTCAGTCATTGAAAAGGAAAAAATTCGGTATCGACGGTATATCCAGTGTTGTGTCCGCCAGTGGCTGTAGAGAGGTACACCATCCTGTTCAACAATGCACTGAATAATGCATATTATCCATTGCATTGGAAAACAGCGGTGGTACAAAAAATCCCCAAGAAGGGTAAGGACACCTCTAACCCGGAAAATCTTCGGTCGATAAGTCTTCTTCCGAGTATCAGCAAGGTCTTCGAGAAGGTGGTCCATAGGTCCATGGGTTGAGATCATGGGTTGAAAATCAACTTCCAGAAATCAGAATCTATATTGTTCAGAACGCATTTGTCTAGGGTCTCTCGGGACACTAGAAAAAATTGCCGCAGGGTCTCTGTCTTAGGTCTGGATGGGCGCCTACTGGCGAGACAAAGTGTAGTCAGATACCTTGGGATCGTGCTGGATCAGTATCTATATTTTGACAAACATGTAGATGTTGCTCTGGCAAAGGCCCGGGGCGCTTTCTCTCTGACAAGATGGCTGTTTCATAACAGCCAACTTGATTCTAGGGTGAAGGTAATCTGCTACATGGCCTTAATCAGGCCCATGGTTGCCTATGGATGCCCCGTCTGGTTCAATGTGAGAGCCAGCATATTGGAAAGGATTCGGGTGTTTGAGAGACAATGTCTTATGACTTGTCTCGGGCTACATAAGACTCCTGAATCTGAGTACACCAAATTTTACCCGAATGAGGTCCTATACAATAGGGCCAGGATTGTACGGATAGATAATTTTCTGATCAAACTGATTCGAAGCCACGTTGCAAGAGCAATGACTTCGGTTCTATAACCTGATCTCCGGGGCTTACTACCCCAATGAATTATACCATGAGAGAGTGAGTCTTAACGGCTTTGTCCCGCCAGAAGCATTCCTCTATTTAGATAGATGTCGCAGTTCCTTGGAACGGCGATTCCTCTACGGACCCGATGTCGCGCTCCATGAGCCCGAGCGCCTCAGGTTCTGTAGATGGGTCTTGTTAAGGAAAGTGTAAGCAGAGACTAAAGGTAGTAGCTTCTCCCTAGTCGGCCATAGATGGAGCCACTGCACTCCTACTTGACGGAACCCCGAATTTCCGCCTTGGTCTTTCGTGATAGATAATTGGCAAGCGTGGACCATCCACGTTGAATTTGACTTTGAAGTTAGCTACAGGAATAACCATTTAGAGGATCAGTATTTCGTAAGACTACGTGAGTTCTTGTACAATTTATATGAAATATTAACTAACTAATATATAATAAAGGATTTGTAACTCCAACAAAAAAAGGAATTATTGTTTCCATTGGGGTTGACAAATGAGTCTTGGTTGCAGCCCAATTTGCCGCAACAATTTACAAATCGTACTATCCGAATCACAGTGGAAGTAACCATCTACAACTAAGTTCAAAGGATGCCGCCAAAAAGGACGAAAACTCCACAACCCTTCACATCATCCAGCAAAGTAGTCCGTTCACCAACCAACAAAGGCCTGCAAGAAGAGTACAACTGCTGCTCCTGTGATGCACCAGATTCCGCGGGAAACATGGTTCAGTGCGACCAGTGCAACGCCTGGAACCACTACGCTTGTGCCGGAGTGGATAGCTACATACGAGAAGAAGCTTACATGTGTAAAACGTGTACAGGTAAGAGTATCTGTTTATCTAGCCTTTCAGAAGCGGTATTCGCATCTGCGCCGAGCGAAGCCAAGACTGCTGCACAAGCCATCCAGCCTAGCACTGCAAATGGTGCAACTATGACATATTCCGCACCTACGCCTTCTTTGCACTCTGTGACATCCCCGCCTATTAACACCAACTCGTGTAAACCACCATCAGCGCCGCCTAGCTCTTCGTTGATTCGAAGTATTTCCTCGATTTCCGCACAGAATGCGGTCGTCATTGCCGCTCTGCGTGGAAATCGACAAGCTGCTGCCGTTCCTGATGAAAACTCAACTTTGTCCTCCGCTGCGCTCGCACTCCCCATCGATGCACCAGATCCCGCGCAAAAATCCACTGACCACACCGCTCCGATTTTCGTTAGTTCGGAACAACAAAGATCCAACAGCCCTTCCGCCTCTAGTTCATCTAAAGCATACACAACTAAACGACTCCAGCTGGAGCTGCAAAAAATAGAGGAGGAGAAAAAACTAAGGGAAACGCGGGAACAAGAGGAACTCGAATTGAAAAGAAAAAGGGACGCCGAATATTTAAAAAAAAAGTACGACGTTCTGAGTCAGATTGTGGAGTCAGAATCCGGAGATGAGGATGCCGAGGAAGAAGGAGCTAAAACCGCATCGAGATCCGGAGAGGATAACTGGATGCCATCGCTGAACCATTTGCAATCCACAACAAATGCCACTGCACGTCTCTCGACCTTCATGCCACCGCTCTCCCAACGTCAACAATTCGAATCATGGATGGGGGTCACGGTGCCACAATCGAATCTGCGACAACACTCGTTCGCGCCACCCACGAGCGCTCTACCCTCCTCAGTAAATTTTCAAATGCCATCACAGGCTGCTCAGCCGCATCCTAATTTACCGACCTCACAATCTTTACCTTTCTACACTAGCCATCAAGAACCTTCGGTTAATAATTTAACCAAAAATCATATAGCAGCACGTTACTTAATATCTCGAGACTTGCAATCGTTTGGAGGAGATCCGGCGGAATGGCCACTCTTTATCTCCAATTTCAACAGGAGTACGGAGCTATGTGGGTTTACTGATGAAGAAAACCTAATGCGTTTACATAAGGCTCTTAAGGGTGACGCGCTTGCAGCGGTAAGAAGCCTCTTGATACAACCCAATTGCATCCGCCGCGTTATCGAAACCCTAAGAATGTTGTACGGGAGACCCGAGCTAGTTATCAACACCCTTCTGCATGCGATTCACTCAACGCCTCCACCAAAGGCCGACAAGCTCGAAACTATTGTCACCTTCGCGATAGCAGTGCAGAATCTATGCGCTACGATCGAGGCTTCTGGACTCGTGGACCATCTTAATAATCCCATGCTTATGCAAGAGCTCGTGAACAAGCTTCCTCCCACCTTGCGTCTTAACTGGGCGATTCACAGAAAAACGCTACCTATATGTACGCTCGCGCATCTAAGTACGTGGTTGTACACGATGGCTGAAGCTGCTAATGGAGTTATCGTTGCGATTCCGTCTTCATCGGTTGAGGAGAAAAGAAATAAAACCTGGAGAGCGAGAGGGATCGTAAATGCCCACCAAGAAAGACCACGATATGATGAAGAACGAAACAAGTGTTATATTTGCGGGGGCAGCTGTAATTCGGTAGCAGACTGTAAACAATTTCAGCAACTCGACCGTACCTCAAAGTGGGCTGAAGTGAGGAAGCATCAATTATGTCGACGGTGCCTCAAAAGACACAGGAACTATAGGTGTAATGCCGAGTCCGTTTGCGGCATAAATAACTGCATTTTAAAACACCACAAGCTTCTTCACAAAAATCAGAGCGCCACCGGACAACCATCAAATGGTGGACTCATTGCAGTGCACTCGAAAAGCAAACCCGATACTCGGAACTTCGATACATCACCTCTACTGTTTCGAGTCATACCCGTGTTCCTATATGGGCAAGGAGTCAAAATAAAAGCACATGCATTTCTAGATGACGGTTCGTCTCTCACGCTCATAGACGAAGAAGTAGCGAGGCAGTTAAAAACAAGAGGAACACCACGACCCCTGTGTTTGAAGTGGACCGGAAATACTTCGCGATACGAGAGTCATTCCGAGTTGATTCACCTGCAGATATCGAGCACGGAACCAAATGCGAAAAGATTTCCTCTTACGGACGTTCACACGGTCAAAGCTCTCTGTTTGCCGGTTCAGACGCTTAATACGGATCACCTACAAAAGAAGTTCGTCCACCTGCAGGGAATCGCCATCGAGTCCTACAATAAAGCAGTTCCGCGGTTGCTGATAGGCGTTAACAACTCTCATCTGGGGTTCCCGTTAAGGTCTAAAGAGGGGAGTCTGCAGGAACCTGTGGCGACTAAAACTCGTCTCGGATGGGTGGTTCATGGCAATAGCGTTGGGGAAAGAGACGTCCACGGCGGCACCGGTAAAAACTACAGTTTTCACCTCTGTGAGTGTAGCGACCTACATCGCCTAACGAAGGAGTTTATATCTGATGACAACTTCGGAGCCTCGAAAACTGAAAGGGTCATAATGTCTGGTGAAGATGTTCGAGCCTTAGATTTACTAACCAACCGCACCGTCTATAACAATGGGAGATATGAAACGACACTCCTCTGGAAGTTTGATGAAATCAGACTACCGGATAGTTTCCCTATGGCCAAGAGACGGCTGATATGTCTACAAAAACGTATGGAACGTGACCTATCTCTAGCCGACAAGGTAAATCGGAAAATCCAAGAGTATCTTGAGAAGGGCTACGCCCGTAAGCTCTTACCCAAAGAAGTACTCGAAGGTCGTGAACGTTCGTGGTACCTGCCGATCTTTCCTGTAGAAAACTGTAATAAACCAGGAAAAATCAGAATCGTCTGGGACGCCGCTGCGAGAGTCAAGGGAATTTCATTAAACTCCGTTCTTCTTAAAGGTCCCGACCAACTGACACCCTTAACATCCGTCATCTACAAGTTTAGACAACACAAGGTGGCAATCTGCGGAGACATAATGGAAATGTTTCACCAGGTCGGCATCAGAAAAGAAGACCAGGACTATCAGCGATTCTTGTGGGGTAGTGATACGGAAGGAAAACCCGAGACATACGTCATGACGGTGATGACCTTTGGTGCCACATGTTCTCCGTGTACGGCACAATTTGTTAAAAATACAAATGCTGAGCGCTTCGTTGGTGAACTCCCAAGGGCCGTACGTTCGATCAAGGAAAACCACTACGTAGACGACTTGATGGACAGTGTAACATCGGATGAAGAGGCCATTAAAGTAGCACGGGAGATTCGTCACATTCATAAGCAGGGCGGATTTCATATAAGAAATTGGGTTTCCAACTCTGCTGCGGTTATTAGAGCACTTGAGTCAGAGCCCACAGACGAAGTAAACATGAACGTCAACGTTGAACTACGAACGGAAAAGGTGCTTGGGATGTGGTGGTGCACCTCCTCAGACTGCCTTACATTTAAACTTAATGTGAGGCCCAAACAGGCGGAAATTCTTCTTGGGTCAAAGCGCCCGACAATACGCGAAGTCTTGCGGGTTTTGATGACTATATTCGATCCATTAGGACTGATTGCTTGCCTCCTCATGTACATTAAAATTCTGTTACAGGAGATTTGGCGTTCCGGGATTAACTGGGATGATGAGATCAAAGACGAAGAATATAGAAAATGGCAAGTATGGATACGACAATTGAACAAGATTGAGGCCGTTAAAATTCCAAGGTGTTACGTGAGCTCCGAATGGGGCTCAGAAACACAGCTCCACGTATTCGTCGATGCTAGCGAGAATGGTTTCGCTGCTGTAGCCTATGTGCGAACCTCCAACGGTGAATTTGTGGAGAGTAGCCTGATAGGTGGAAGAACACGAGTTGCGCCACTTAAATCGCTATCCATTCCTCGCCTAGAACTGCAGGCAGCGCTCCTGGGTGCCCGGTTTGCAAAATGTATTGCAGAGTCGCACGGTATCGAGTTTACTCATCGATACTTTTGGTCGGACTCCAAAACTGTTCTGTGCTGGCTGCGCTCTGATCACCGAAGATATCGACAATACGTGGCCGTCCGCGTCAGTGAAATATTAGAGCTCACTGAAACCACGAACTGGCGATGGGTTCCCAGTGCAATGAATGTCGCCGATGAAGCTACAAAATGGCGACAGCCCCCGGAACTTGCTCCAGAGAGCAGATGGTTTAATGGACCGCCCTTTTTGAAATCCTCTCCGGATAGCTGGCCACAAGAAACGGTCCTGGACTCTACGATTGAGGAGTTAAAATCGCAGTTCGTGTGCAGTCATACTTCAGGAAGAGAGAATACCCTCCGGTTTAATGAAATATCCAGCTGGACAAAATTGGTGAGGAGCACAGCATACCTGTTTCGATTTGTGCACAACTCGAGTACCAAAAGGACTAAAGAGCCTAAGATAAGTGGAACCTTGTCTTGTGAAGAACTTCAACGCGCCGAGAAAGCATTATTTAAAGAAGCACAAGTTAGCGTATACCCAGAAGAAGTAGCAGACCTAAGCGCCAGCCGTTACGTCGAAAAAAGCAGTCCTCTCTTCAGTTTATGCCCATTTCTAGACAAAGATGGTATTGTCCGAGCATATGGCAGGCTCCGCCATGCGAAAGAAGTCACCGAGGACTTAAGGCTACCCATAATTCTTCCCAGGTCACATCCGGTTACGTCGCACATAATCAAGGACCTCCACCGTCGATACAAACATCGAAACGACGAAGCAGTGATAAATGAACTTCGGCAGAGATTCTATATAATCAGAATGCGATCCGCCCTCAAAGCCGAAAAGAGAGCTTGCCAAGAATGTAAGATTGCTAAGGCCCAGCCGAGGCCGCCAATCATGGCCCAACTTCCCCCGGCACGACTGGCCTCATTCTGTCGCCCATTTTCTTATGTTGGAGTCGACTACTTTGGGCCAATGACAGTCAACATGGGACGAAGAGTAGAAAAGAGATGGGGAGTTCTTCTAACTTGTCTTACTACAAGGGCGGTTCACATAGAAATTGCTCATTCTTTGACGGCCGACTCCTGTATTCTTTGCCTTCGCAACTTTATGGCGAGACGTGGGACTCCCCTTGAGTTTCATTGTGACAACGGAACGAACTTTCATGGGGCTGAGCGAGAGTTAAAAGAGGCTTTCAAATTGATTCAGAAGGACAGAATAGCGGAAGCTCTCACAACAACCACTACGAACTGGAGATTCATACCACCTGGCTCACCCCATATGGGGGGCAGCTGGGAACGCTTGGTACGTTCCATAAAGACTGTTCTCTACTCAATAAGACCGACTCGAATTCCGAATGATGAATTACTGCGGAGTATGCTTATGGAAGCAGAAAATATTCTGAACTCGCGACCATTGACTTATATTCCAATTGACGTTGATAACCAAGAAGCTCTAACACCTAACCATTTTCTATTGGGCTCAGCGGGTGGCTTGAAGCCCGTAGCAGAGTTCGACGATAATGCCGGAGTGCTAAGAAGAAATTGGCTCGTCTCGCAGCAATTTGCGAGCCGCTTCTGGAGGCGCTGGGTGACAGAATATTTGCCCATGCTTACTAGACGTGCAAAGTGGTTCAAACCCGTGAAGCCCGTTGCGGTTGGCGACATCGTGCTGGTTATCGACCCTAATAGTCCACGAAACTGCTGGGCTAAGGGACGGGTGGTTCAGGTAAGAACATCGAAGGATGGTCAAGTACGAAGCGCCTTCGTACAAACGCAGAGTGGCATTTACGAAAGACCCGTCGTCAAACTCGCGATCCTTGACGTCGAAGCCCCGAAGGACACGGGCCTAGTGGAGAAACTACCGAGGGGGAGTGTTAAGGAAAGTGTAAGCAGAGACTAAAGGTAGTAGCTTCTCCCTAGTCGGCCATAGATGGAGCCACTGCACTCCTACTTGACGGAACCCCGAATTTCCGCCTTGGTCTTTCGTGATAGATAATTGGCAAGCGTGGACCATCCACGTTGAATTTGACTTTGAAGTTAGCTACAGGAATAACCATTTAGAGGATCAGTATTTCGTAAGACTACGTGAGTTCTTGTACAATTTATATGAAATATTAACTAACTAATATATAATAAAGGATTTGTAACTCCAACAAAAAAAGGAATTATTGTTTCCATTGGGGTTGACAAATGAGTCTTGGTTGCAGCCCAATTTGCCGCAACAGGTCTCACGCCGGGATATAAAAAAAAACATTTTTCTTAGCTTAAGTTAGTTATAATAATGTTAATCGTAAGTTAATATAGCAGTCGAAAGACATAGATTTAAATTGTTACGTTTATTTTAGAGTGTCCGTTTAGGGCCAGTAAGATATCTAGATTGTTAAGCTAGTTTTTAAGATTTTTTGTCTAGGGTAAGATAGTCTAAGAAACTATAAACGCTGGAGCAGTGAAGAAAATTATCACGGAAAATTGTCGAATCACTATCAGAGAAGTTGCTGACAAAATTCACATATCGATTGGCTCATGTCATGGATTTTTTTCAGATATTTCGGGCATGAAATGAGTGTCAGTGAAGTTCATTCCAAAGTTGTTGAATTTCGGACAAAAGAACTGTCCCATGAGAATCGCTTAGGAACTGTTGTATGTTATGAATGACGACCCTTATTTGGTGTGATATATGGTATTGGAAAAATGGGTATTTAGTTATAACGCCGAAACCAAAACCCCTTCATCCCAATTTCAATTCTTTTCTTTCAATTTCAAATACATTTCCATTAACCCTTTATTCCCGGAGGTGTCAATAAAAATCACTTCAAATGACACGAACAATCAAACTAATCCATAAAAATTCACTTACTACGCACTGAAAATTACCCGAACAAAGTTTGTTAACGTTATAAAATGAATAACAGTTCGTAGAAATACACTCGATCAACAGGTCATTCGATCAACAAGTAATATAACCTTGAAGTTATGTGCCGTTTGAGTGATCGAATATGAAACATAAACGTCCGGATACGTGCACTTGGTCACTCATCTAAACTTTTGCTAAGTATTTTGGCCAAGAACAGTACCGTAATCATTTCTTAGCCCCCGAATTCACCAGAGTTGGCTCTCTGCGACTTTTTTTCTTTACCAAAACTGGAAAAATCTATGAAATGACAGGCATTTGCCACAGCTGAGGAGATAAAGACCGCATCGCAGGTAAAGCTCAGGGTGGTCTAGCCCATATCAGAAGTGCTTCGAGGATTTGAAAAGTGTAGTGCAAGTGTATCATATCTGAGGAGATTACTTTGAAGGAGACAACCTAAATATGTATTGGTGAATAAATTAATATTTTTTGAGTAAAATAAAATAGTCACCTTTTTTTTGAACAAATTCCGTATTTGGTAGGACCTGCTCGTCGTGGCACATTATGAGGTCTTGTAACCGGGCAAAACCATAATGGAGCGTGAAAGTAAGAACCTCTACGACACGACAAAGTGGATTTGGACCACAACAATGCTTTGGCACATGTTGCTTAGATCGTTAAAACTTACTTGTTAAGAAGGAAATAGGAAATCCCTTCCCCCGCGGCCTATTATTAAATTATTAACCCTTCCGACTACCACCTGTTTTCGATGAATCGAAGTTGCTACACAATTGCTAGGTTCAATTGGCTCAATTCAGGCATGCTGGTTCGCTCTGAGGTTGGTTCGTTGATTTCTGATACCCATGAAACGGGATCGAATCCCATATTTTGCGGTATTTCTTTGAGCTGGGCACTGACAAAATACCCTGTAGTGCATTTGTCTGTAAAAGAATCTCGAAAGTCGAGTTTCCGAGTCAACATTAAGCATTAGGTTGAGCGAAGCTTTAGCCCTGGTCCTCCACAAGCTGCAACCAATACAAAAGAATCACACTAGCTAAAAAGAGTCAAATTCTTACATAAGCATGTCCAGCGAATCATATTTTGTCAGACTCACACATGCCATCTCAATGACAAACGAATCCGATATTTAAGTTCAACCTTTCCTGTTGAGAGCCATTGCTTCCCAAGCCGTATGTTAACTTCCGTTCAGTACATCACATCTGTCACCACTCGTCCACATAGAAGTCAAGCCAGAGACAATAAAAAAACACAAAAGACAAAAATTATGACCGTAATTAAGATAGCGTCTGCTGTGTTCATTTCCCTGCTACACCCACACTCGCACTTCAATCCAAGGGAACAGCGTTTCCCGGTCAATCCTAGAACAACGTTTTTGAACTTGACTTTGATCTTTCGCGCACTGACTGCGCTATCCAACGTGGCGACCTCGGCAGAGACTCGCGCAACTTGACGATTCGGTGCGAGAAATTACCCTCGCCGCTTATTGTTCGTTCATGTTCATACGAATATGTGTGAATCAAGCCGTAGTCAAGTGTCCGCTCATCCGCGAGTAGCTTGTGGTGGATTCATGAAAAGTTATGATCAGCTATTGAGAAAAGGCCCATTAATGTCAGCACACCTATTGGATGCGGATGCGTCGAGAGAGTGACATGTCATTACCAAAGCAGTCGTTTCGTGCAAAATTTACGACCCCCCAAGGGAATCCATACGAATATCTGATATTTGTGACATAACTTGAGTTGCTATTGCAAAATTGCGTCACTGCCCGCACAGAACCCTGTTCCGCTTTAATCGCGCCTTTGTCTTGTACTGCACTCACTAAACCTCGGATGAGCTTTCGCAGTGCAAAGCTCCGAGCCACCCTACGGTATCCATCACCGTCGCCACAAAGTCAACACCACACAGCAGATCAAGTGACTGTGTTACGCGACGGTTTCCTACGCCAGAACAACACTAGTATCGCACTTAATACTCGTATCTTGGATGTCGCCAAATCTTTTGTACGTCGATTAGTTGGTGTTTGACTTGTACCCCGGCCAGAAGACAACGCATAGCTCTGTCCGTAGTATCTGTTGTGTCGTAGTCTGTCGCTCAATTGCCTTGCGGTTGAAAATCAACTTGCGGATACTTGTGAAAAGTGTTTTTCCTTTCTCAATCCCCTAGATACAATCATCGACAGCGTGAGCAGTGAACCTGTGTGTGGTAGAAGAGGTGCTAATGTGAATTGTAAATATTATTGTGTCGGAAATTCGACGTTTGTAATTCTATTTATCACAGTTAAGTGGTCGTGAAGTGATCTCTTTAAGACGCGATTAATTTGGGGAAACGGTGCGGCTTCAGTGGTCGCAGTGTTTAACAAAAGGCTAATCGTTCCGTTTCGGGACTTAAAATATGTGCTAATTGTTTATAATTCCGTTGTTAAATAACGACGTGAATCGTGTTATTTGTACTCAGAGCGCTTGGGTATCCAAGGGGCTGTGTCTGCGACCTTTAGGTGCATAAATAAGATTTGGGCTTTGGAAGGTAAGCCAGGGCGATTTGCAAATCCCACTTTTATAAATGTTCATGATCCTGGATAAAAGCTAGAAAGCGGTCGCGAAATATTCATATTTTACGTTTAATATTTTTTAATTTATTCTCTGATCGCATGCTCTTCTGGGGTTGTTGATTTACGCTTTATGCATTTTCTAATAAGGCATAGCTTGATTCGTTAAATATTTATTGAAAGCGCTGAACTTGCGATTTTTGTATAGTTTCATAATGGAATGTAGATTAGCAGTGTTTGTTCATATTGTTAGTGATAGAATAGCCTACTATACGGCTCTGAGCAGGCAATTAGAATTCTCATAATACATAAAGACTTTCTTTCAGAAAGTGTGGGAATGCTTCATTAAGAAATTAATCTTGGTATAAGCCACATGTGGGAGTGTGTTTATACATACATATTTCGAATTCGATTCATTAATCGGCTGAAGCATTAAGCAATACTTCAAAGAACTCGTTGCTAACTTTTTTCGTTAATAATCCATTATACATCACCTGAATTAATAGTCACTGATGACTTGCAACGAACATTCATGACTGAAGCTGTCACACTGAAGTTGTAGTTGAATTGATGTGCTTGTGCTTTTTAGTCCTGCTTGGTGTTATCTTCAACCGATCCTCCGGGAAAGGTGACTTCTTGGAAGATTGTAAAAGTTCCTTTATATACTCGGGGATCTTTCTAAAAGAATGATATTCTCTTTAAAACGCGATTTTATGGGTAGACGAACTACTATTACTGTTTTAGATTTTGAACAGATTTTTCAATGTGATATTGCTTAAAATAACCCTAAAAAAATATTTGATAGAACCGATCATTCAATCTCACTTGCCACACTTCAAACAAATAGAATTTCACACCAATTTATTAAAATGGTTTCAACTGTACTTTACATTCGAATCAACAATGTATTTTCGGATTTCGTTGAAGTGATTTCGTTCGCTGAACAAGGCAGTCCTATATTTTATTTTTATGACGTTCAGAGACTTAACTTATCAATTTAATGGAACCACAATGATATATGTGATTTCTAATTCTTACTTTAACACTTGGTCGAGAGGCGTTTTCCGGTCTCCACGTATCAAAATTTGATATTAGGTGTTCCCTCATAGGAGTCCTCGTCCCTAGAAACTGAAACAGTCATTTTTCGTAAGCCACTTTTAGGGTGGATTTTACTCCAGAAAAATCGTTCGTCATGGACAAGAGCTTGTGATAATCACTTGGTGACGGGTCCAGATTATACATAAAGTGAATGCATAAGAACCTCAAAATGATTGCTTTCTTCAGACGGTCCGATTGTTGGCAGTACAGGTCCGAATTAAAAGTTTGGCCGGGCTGCAGCCCACCAAACATACTATACATAAATCTTTCTGGCCGTCAATCTTGGCTTGGCCACCATTTGCGCCGGCTAACCCCGATTCGACTACGACCGTTTTCGTTTGAAGTCCAGCCACAATCCGCTACAGAAATCGGTCGATTTACTTTACATTCAGAAGCGATTTGATGAAATTTGTTTAATGAGATTTTCTTGCATTTACATCGAGTTCCTTTTTGTATCCAGCCTTATTCAAATGGATCCTAACGGTCTTGTGTGGAATGTTTAGCTCCTGGGCAATGGAAATAGTGCCTACATGGTGGTCAGATCCGACGATTTTCATGATTTTATCAACATTTTCGACAATTGACTGAGTCAACGAATCACAAAACTGTCAGAAAAGTTTTGTTTTAGTACGAAACATTATCTCTCTAACGACATCTATTGTACGTTCGATCCCTTAGTTATCCGCAAATTTCGAGCAACTGAAAAAGAGTTTGTCTGTAATTTCATTACCCGACTATAAGCTTGGTTTTAAATCCTGTCACGTTTAGATCACTTTATTTCTGTTACATAAAATATATTGGTTTGGGGAAGAACAATTGAGAACGATTTTTTAAGTTATTAGTTAAATGCTTCTTTTATTCGAAATTAATTTTCTGATCTCGTGGGCAGCTAATTAATCAATGTAGAGACTGAGACTGATACAACTAATTTTCAGTCTTTTTTTGGTGTGAAATTAAATTTTTAAGTTTTACATAAATGCTAACCTTTCATTTCTTACTCTAAATTAAGAAAGGCAAATAGAAAATGAATCTTAAAGAGATGTTGTATATCTTAGAGTGCGCATAGGGGGCCAGAAAGTTTATTTAGGTTAGTAAAGATATTTAAGGTAGTTTTAAGAATTTTTGTCTAGCCTGAGGTATTTATAATTTAAGACCAAAAGAAGGGAAGTTTTGGAGAGATTGAAAAATAATAGGTGTAGGTGGGCCATACAGTGGATATATCAAAATCTTCTAGCCAATCTCTCTCAATTTTTTCTGCGTTATTAAAAATATGTCTGGTCTGGCATTGTCATAATAGGATACATTGCCTTTTCTTTCAATTTTAGACCGTTTTTTGAATTGAGTTTCTTCAAGTTTCTTTTCTAGGGTTCTTAAATAGTAAAATAAACCGTTTTTTTTAATCAGAAAATTCAACTTTTTCACTCTAATATACTCGTATTTTCTGACACTATTCGCGAAATACTAAACCGTCAAAATGAAAATTGAAATATCAGTGCTACGCAATCTGATCTAATTTTTTTAATATACTCGTATGTATGACACCAAGCACTATCCAGTGATAGATATGTATCTTTCAACACTTATTTCCAAACCGAATTTTAGAATACTGGTTTCATGATGAGTATTTGGAATTCAGTTGATGCAGTTTATTCGATGAAAATTGAAAGAATACAGAAACTATTTACAAGGATAGCTATATGGCCTCTACGTTGGAATATGCCACGATATGGCATCTTAGCTTTCGGAATTTGACCTAAACATTTTGATGTAATAATTGTGAGCAATATCATTTATTACAAAAGGAGCTTCTTAACAGGTAGTCTCAGACAATATGTAGTCTATTTGTTTTAAATATGGTCCTAAGTAAAATATTGTTACGAATTTTACTAATGTCAATGAGAGACTTTGACACTATACTTGATGGAATATGTACGAGTTTCGGTAAGACCGTGATTTAATATGCAAATATATGGGGTTAAATGGTTATATTCCTATAATAATGATACCTATAGGCTGTAGAGGACTGCAACAATTTCGGCTTCTTACTGGTATTTACTGCTAATAGTGGTTTACATTCGTATTTTATAATCTTAACGTATATAATAACAAGTTTATCGAAGATATAATATTATCACACTTTGATTGAATTAAGCTTTATTCCCTAAATTGTGTGTATGGTGGAAGTAAGCTAAGCCACGCATTTTTTTCTCAATAAAGGAATAAAAATATCGCATCACATCATTTTAGCTGTGTTCCTGTGTATGGCTAAGTTTATTTATAGTCTAAGCCTTAGCGATGCTCTCCAATCACTGGAATATTATTACATTTACTTTTCATTACATTCACTTGACATTAACGCATACTTCAACATTTGAAAAGATGTGGCTTGTCTCCTCCATACTCGTATTCGGAGTTAACAGATACGAAAACTGTTTTTTTTTTAACAGAGTTAATAATTAACCATTTGACTATTCTGAAGTCTCTCATAGTGCTTGGTGATGCACTGCCAATTTTTAAATATGTACTTCTAACACGCTTCCCATAATCTTAAATGGTTCCGATAGATATACATAACACTTTGATACATTTCATCACCAGCTGAAAAGTTTTAGAAAAAGTTTATTGCGTCTCAACAACGTATAGCTAATATCAACTCTACATTCGCAAGTGGTTATCTAGAAGTAGCTCAGTCTAGTAACTAGCTCAGTCTAGGCACACACTTAATCTTGGCATAAGTTAAGTTTAGCCATTGAAACGCCCTTGTACGACCTCACGTTATTTGATCTGGTGTGATGTTGTGAGGATCCAACCTGTGGAGTTGAATAAATTGATTATGTTGGCAAGGCTGACATTCGCGGTGTCAGACAGATCGCGCATATATTGTAGATTTTCCTCCGCCTAAATGTCCTGGCATCTGGGCTAAAGCTCCATGCCAAGTCTGGTAGCATGTACTGATTCTGGTGATATCGGAATGGCAGTAGTTTACAAAACATGTTCTTGTTTTTCACATAGGCTGGCTAGAATTTAATTGAAGTCCTGAACCTCTCTGATTTATTGCGGTTGGCTGGCTCATGGGTCCTCTCATTTTCAGTGATTTGGATTCAATGCTATTTGCTATCGAAAATGGTATGAATTTGTTTCCCGTATTCGGCTTTTTTCTTGTTGGAAGATCAGGCTCTTAATAAGCTTAGAAAAGAGTATGAATCTTCTAAATATTCTAAAATAAAGGTCAGCCAAATATTACTGTCGGAAATCAGGTTATTGAGTTAATTGGATGCATTTCTACTTTTTTAGACGACTTACAGAAGGCTAGGTGGTTAAAATATTGGGTTCTGACGTTCGGGATACCGAACGTTTCGGAAACCCATAATAGCCAAGTCAACTGAATTATATCCTGCGGTTTTTCTTAGTGTTAGTTTTTTTTTAGTTTTTAATTCATTTTTATTCATAGTTTTTTTGATCTATCTTATCCTAGAAAAAATGTTTAAAACTAGCTTAACTATCCTCACAATCTTACTGGCCCTAGACGGACACTCTAAAACAAACAGTATAACTTTAACACTACAGTATAACTTCGACTACTCTATAATAAACTTGTAATTAACATTATTATAATTAACTGAAGCTAGGAAATTTTGTTTTTTCAAAAAAATTAGCATATGATAATTTTTTATATGTACATATTTACATAAACCTTAAGCCTATCTAAACCTGTCTTATTCTAACTTAACTAATATATATATATATATACTTTATGTATATTTTATATATACATATATACATATGTACATATATATATTTTTTAATTTTTATATGTTTATAGATTTTTTGTTTCTGGTTTGTATTCTTATTTTTGTCCTATCCTACCCGAACCCAACCAAACGATCCCGGCCTGAGACCGATCTACAGAACCTGAGGCGCTGGGGCTCACTGAGCGCGACATCGGGTCCGTAGAGGAATCGCCGTTTGACGGAACTGCGACCCACGTGGAAGATTGGCGGTACCGATACTCTATCCTGGATTAGCCCACATTTATCTAAATAGAGAAATGCTTCTGGCGGAACAAAAAGGCGCACTCTCTCGTGATATAGATCATTGGGGTAGTAAGCCCCGCAGATCGGGCTACTGACCGAAGTCATTGCTCTCGCAACGTGACTTCGAATCAGTTTGCTCAGGTTGCGGTGTTTCCTCCTCAGAGTATCATTCACAGCTCAGGTCAAACGAGATGTAGTACCAAGCTAGGTAGTGACCTTTCCTACCTGCCTGTATACTGACCATAGAATAACAAATATTATATGTAAGATCGGTTTAATTTATAGAAAAAGTTACGTTCTAAAGAGTCTTGAGCAAACTCATTATAGTTTACACTCATTTGGTGCGTCTCTTCAAATTCGGACCCTCCAACCATTTTTGAGCAGTATTCGTTCGAGTTTTATCTTTCAAATGTTGATCATTCCTGTCCTAAGTTTCTCAGCTGCATTTAGAAAAAGATTTTTTTTTTTATATACTGTCATTATCATTTACATCCAAACTTATGAGGTCCGTTTAGAAAGCCTCAACAAGTACCACTTTTGATGTATAATTTCCTTTATTGCCAAATTGGTAAGGTAGTTAAATTTCTTGTATCAGATAAATACGAGGGTGGTCCGATAAGTTCTTAGCCTACAAAAGAAAAACAAAAATTTTGGGGATATGGCGATTTATTATTCAATATAGTCTCCTTTTAGTTCGATACTCTTGAAACAGCGATGCTCCATCTCCTTTAACCCGTCTGAAAAATACGTTTTCTCGAGGTCTGCAAAGTAGGCCTCCGTGGCGGCGATGACCTCCTCATTCGCCTGAAATTTCTGGCCGGCGATTGACTTTTTCAAGTTTGGAAACAAAAAGAAGTCGCACGGGGCCAAATCTGGAGAATAAGGTGGATAGGGCAGCAGTTCGTAGCCCAATTCGACAAATTTGGTCGCCGTGGCGAGGGCGGAGGTGTGAGCCGGTGCGTTATCATGGTGGAAGAGCACTTTTTTCTTTGCTAAGTGCGGCCGTTTTTTCTTCAATTCGACGTCGAATCGGCCCAATAATTTGGCATAGTACAGCCCTGTGACCGTCCTGGCCTTCTTCAGATGGTTGATGTGGATCACACCTTGTGAATCCCAGAAACGGTTTGCCATCTCCTTTCCGACCGATGGGAGAGTCTTCGCCTTCTTCGGAGCACGTTCGCCGGGTGAAGTCCACTGTTTCGACTGTTTCTTGGTCTCTGGTGTGTACCAGTGGATCCATGTTTCGTCAACTGTCACGAAATGACGCAGAAACTCCTTCGGATTGCGCTTAAACAGCGTCAAACACTGCTCTGAAGTGGTCTCACGGTTGCGCTTGTTGTCCGGAGTGAGCAAACGCGGCACCCATCGCGCCGACAGCTTTCTCATGCCCAAAATTTCATACAGGACATGACCCACGCGATCTTTTGAAATGCCTACTGTCTCAGCTATCTCGCGCACCTTCACTCGGCGGTCTGCGAATACAAGATCGTGGATTTTTGTCACGTTATCCTCCGTGGTGGGACCACGTTGAAACTCGTTAAACCAATTTTTGATGGTCGCCATCGAAGGAGAAGAGTCAACGTACCCAGCATCCAAACGCTCTTTGAAAACCGCGGACACTCCTGCTTCCACACGCGGTCAAAACAAAACTACGAGACCGACAGTAGCCGTCTACTAGAATGTAGTACACGATAGTAAGTTGCCCTTGCGATATGCGCCATCTGGCGGTGAGGCCAGGTACTTATCGGACCACCCTCGTAGAACAGGTAGTAATTTCAATTATCTCTGTAAGAACCATCCAATAATTTAAATAAATTAGCTTTTAACTTACGTTTGAGGTTTAATTTTAAAACTTGAGGAGGTTTTTTTCGAGATACACGCCGACCGTAAAGATCGAGTACCACCATGTAGTGAAAGCCATTTTAAATTTGTATATGTTATTATTATGACGATCCAGTTGGGAGAGAGGCCAAACCTTTCTTAAATGCTAAGGCTAATGTGACCACGACGTTCAATACGAAACTCTTGTCCTCGTCGCATCTTATCGCGGCGATTGTTCGACACTTGATGGCTAAATTTACCGTTAACCGGTATGATAAACAGGTAGTTGGAGCGTACGGAAAAGCTCTGGCAGTCAATTTCCATCACAAGAATTTGGGCTTTGTAATACCTCTATACCTGTATTTCTTCCGTCAACGGGGAAGTTTTAGCTTAAGCAACTCTTGGTGACCTAAATGGGATGATTCTGATGACATAGTGCTCCAACAGAACGAGATATATGTATAAGACAAAGCGCACGCCACGATCTGACAACATGTTTATTTTCTTTGCACTTATTCCTTTAGAGCAGGTGTATACAAATTAATTCAAACAACTGTTGGACTCATAGTCAACGAACGCCATCCAGCAAATTCAGCCAAATGTATGTACATATATGTTCTTTCGAAAAAAAAATTAAAATTTAATGAACACAGCTTATTTTTTACATTTAACAATCAAACGCTTTATTTCTAGTACGGTAAAAATGCTGCTATTCTGTCATCTTCAATACCGACTTGTTCTCTTATGTTCAAAAACAATTCAAGGAAGTCCATTTTTCGTACTACCAATTGTAACTCATTAATTTAAAGCGTAAAGCTTATCCTACGCCCGAACTTTTCAAAGGAAAAATAATTACAAATAATAAAAATTATATCATTGCTGTCTCGTAACAATCTCATTTGTCTTAAAAGGTCTTAATTGCAAATTGAAATAGTACCCTAAGCCCCTAATCATCAACGGCAGAATAAATTTTTGCACATCGGCTTGAAATTCTATTTACGGTGCAGTAAAACCTAAAGCCGGATAAATAAAATCTAAAACAAATTCCGCCCAACCGCTCTCACCCAATTACCAGCTGATAATACAATTTGAATACATCTATCTTCGTATCTACCCGGCTGTTTGCTGTGCATTACAGTAATTACTTACTTTAATATGATACGAGTTTAACGGTAATTGATTGCGCACTGGAAATATTTATCTTTCTACTGAAAAGTTTGTTACAATTTCATAGCAAACTAAGGACCAAATTACGTCAATCTGAATGACATTATTATCATTTCGAAAATCACTATTTGATCGCTCAACAGGTTGTCAATACATGCTTGAGTCTTCGATGTGCACGAAGGTCTGACGGATTGATGTGTTAAGTGAAGGTGGTCGAAATTGATGAAGAGCGACTGTCTAGGTTGATATATCGATCGTTCGATGTCATCTTATCAGTCAAAGTGGCTTCTTTAGAGATACACACTGGTAAGCTAGGTACTCGTATGTTACGCGTTATCGGCGCCTTGCGAGTAATACGTGTCACCTGCGAGTTGGATAATTGGCAAATATTAATTGCATCACATGAAGTGTTCTGCTGCATCAGGTGGATGGATCATTCGTGGGAAATTATGAGATTGGAGACACTCGTAAACAGAGCAAAGTCATGTTTTTGTTTTGTCTCTTAGATTGATAACTATATTTGTCCACTTGGCGAGGTGCGCTTTAGATAAAATTAATCTCTATGTGTCAAGTTCATACTGTCTCGAAATTATTTTTCGAAAACAAAACTTAATATTTACGCAGAAATCGTATTGAGATACATTCCTGTGCTGAAGGAATGTTGATGTTTTATCGGCACAGGCTTATAGCTTGAAAAATCGTGAAGACCTATAATCGCTTATTATAATCTAATCCATTTGATAGAGAAAATATAATGTCAGCTCACCTCTTTACGTTGAACAACGTCCTTATAGTTTCAGGAAAGGTTAAAGTAAATTTGGGTCTGTGGAAGCCATGGCCATTTCTGTTGAATAACCAATGGCGAAGAGGGGTATTACAAGAAGATGCCATATCTAAGTGGCATCCTCTTTGGATTAAGCGCCAGTTACAATTCGTATACGGCTCTTTGCCTTTGTATAATACCTCAACAATGCATCAACCGATTCTTCGCCGAACTGCCAGGATTAGCAATAACTGGTAACCTCCAGCTCCATTCCCGAAATTTTTGCTCACTTAGGTTTCCATATTCATGTGGAGGAACCTATGTTTAAAAATAGTAGACCGTTCCCTATCTCTTCTCAAGCCGCTTATGGAGTTTATATTAGGATTTTCGGGGATCATGTCGGCCTTTAATCAAGTTGTTTAGGACTAAGCCACATTGGCGTTCAGCTATAAAAGCAAGACTAATAATATTGACCTTGTCAAAGGATCAAGGGCACTTAATGCCAATTTTAAAGGCAGAGTCTTAGATATTATTTGACTTGTCCGAGCAATCGGTAAACCCCCTTCGAATACTAAGTCGCGGATATATTTCGGGGACTATCATTTTTGTTTTGACATTAGAATTTATGCAAGTGTCAAGTTTTTAGTATTTAGCTTTTCTACACGTTAGGCGTTGTAATTAGCTTCTACACATATAGGCGTTGTAAGTCCTCCCGTTAACATTCCTAGCTTTATGCCAGTCTTCGTGATGAAGACTGGTACTGGCTGAAGGTATAATAACTGCTGCCACTTGCTTGTTAAATCCCGCCACTTACAGCCCCCTTATATGGGTGCTTTGAGCACGATATTGAGGTTTTTAATGTGTACTCTTGTCTAGAATTTTGTATTGTAGGACCAGCTAAATGGATTATCAATCTTATCATTCTGAACTGATATTTGTTTCGACTAAATTGAATCTCCAATAGTATGACAAAGAATCCTCCCAGCTTTTCCTTAATATTTCCTCAATAGTTCCAAGATCATAGGAGAGTTTCAATAGGCCATTGTATATTATAACAGCTTTTTTGACGTACTGAAATTAATAAATAAACGGTAGCTTATCTGCTCCAAAATTATTGCTGAAATGTATTTATTTGTCGTATGCGGTTATTACAGCCGAATTGAGTGTGTAACACAAAGTCCCATAATCGCTTAATGTTTTATATTGTCAAATGTCAGAGTGGGCTTTCATCTAGATACTAAAAGAGCCCAGCTTACCTGCATGCAAGGTATTTAACAGTCCATAGTTAATGAAACTTAATTAATAAAAATACTACATATGCTTTCTATAAATGAAAGACTTTGAAGTGAAAAAATTGGAAGCAGTTATTTTCCTGTAAGGCCTAGGAGCTTTATACTAATATCACATCACACCGATGAACACCTCTTAATGCGAGCGTTTATGAGTCGTTGATTCTGTTGTGCATAGAACACTGTTATATATCTATTTACCAATAGTAAGCTCCTATTTTCAAAAATTAAGTTCTTTTTTGGAAATAGGGGTTTTAAGACTTTGTTCATATCGTTAGTTATGTCATAAGAAATCATCAGCAAAAATCGATAGAGCTCCGTGGTTGAGTGCATTAACTACTGGCGCTCATAACATTGAGATCGAATAATCAATTTTTTAAAATAATATTTTTCCGGAAAAGGGCAATGATAGAACTCTCTGAAAGTTATATAGTATAGTTACATAGTTAGAAAGTACATAAATAAGCTTTTGCTGTCCTAATAGAAAAAAATAACTTCAGTGATGCAGAACGAAGGCTAGCGGAACAGAATATATCAGTTCCAAAAGCAAGTACATTGTAAATTAATTTTTGTAATTTTGATTAGCGTGACTTCGAGTCCGCGCCCTATTTAGAGGTGGTAATGGGGTTAAACACAGCTTTGAACGTAGTCTAATTCCTTCCTTTGTGTTCGCAAGGGCCACAGCACCAGACCCCTGTTCGGATTTGGAGTGGTCCGTGATGATACGAAAATATTTTTTTCTGAGTTCAGTGCTAGGCTAAACCCTGTTCTAAGGCCGTAGCTGGCCGCAAACTTACAATATTCTAAACAAGCATATAAGAGCAAAAATAACACAGCTGCAAAGCAAATGGGCATTGCTAAAGCTTTGAGTAAATACTTTGTGTCTGCTGCCACTGAATCAAAGACTGATTGTGACCTACTTCCAGATTTATCTTGAGATATCTCTCGGTGTAAGAGTCTTGCCTTCCCAATTGTTTCTTCCACCAAATCTATAAATGTATCACATCTCTTGATAACAAGCATGGTATTGTCTTCTTAACCACAGTGCATTTCATATTACAGATACATTATCTGATGTATTTAATATGAACGTGAATTATGCTGTTTTTTCCCAACTCACTAAAATTCCTTTGTTTAAAAAAGCAATCGTAAAAAAGCGATAAACAAGTATAAACCGATTTTCTTACTCCCTATCTTCTACAAACCGTTTGAAAAGTCAATAAAATTTCGGCTTAGGTCATTATTGGAAACACAGTGTTTCTAAGTATAGAATAATTTGAATTTACTAGAAGGTATGCCAATTAAAAATGCCGTTTTGAATTTATGTAAATTCAATATTGAAACCAACTTTTGAATTTTAATTTTATTTAAAAGCATAAGTTAACACATGAGATGTATGTAAAAGGTGTTTTATTTAGAGGTATACAAATTCAATATGAAATAAAATATTCGAATCTAAAGTTAATGTCTATAATACAAGGGTTGTCTTTTAAGTTTTTACAAAAAGTGAAACAGAAATGAACAGTGTTTTATTGCTTTTCGAAATATTCGCCCTAAAGGTCTATACATTTTTGCATACGCTCAAACCAATTCCGGAAACAAATTTTCCACTCTGAAGCTGATATCGTAGATACATGGTTTTGAAAGTCTTCAACAGCTTCTTGAGGTGACGAAAATCGCTGTCCGCGCATCTTTTGTTTGACTTTCAGAATCATACGAATATATCCAAGTTTCGTCTCCTGCAACAATGTTGTATACGGATTTTGAACGTCCTCGGTCGAATTTTTTCAACATTTCCGGACACCAATCAACACGACCCTTTTCATATCATATCCTTTTTTTTTTTAAATTCATTTTTGTTTTTATATTTTTGGAACTCACTTATACTAGACAAAAATGCTTAAAACTAGCTTAAATATCAACTGTCATAAAATACCTTACTGGCCCTATACGGACACTCTAAAGCAAATAGAACAACTTAAGACTATGCCTTTCGGCCTTACGATTTACTTGTAATAATTAAAATAAAAAAACACCTTCGACCAAGAAAAGTGATATTTAAAAAAAACTTGGAATCAGATCTTTTTTTTTAACAAAGAAACTTATAACTAAGAATAACTTAACCCTACCTTAACTAAAATATATATGTACATACATTTTTTTTTGTTTTCGTAATTGTTTTGTATTTTTCTTTTTTAAAAATTAAAGCTAAAACTAAACTAAATCTACCTGCCACCCTAGCCAGCCTTAGCCTGCCCTTACCTACTCTAACCTAACCTACCTTAGTCTATGTAAGCCTGCCATTGGCATGTGGCAAGCTTTGCCTTAAAGAGGCTGACCTATCAAAGTTAACCACTACGCAGTCCGCTCCAGCGGTCATGTCTTTCTCACACCTAAATGTTCATGCAAAATCGATTGTATTGCAGTCTGCAATATCCTAAGAGACGCCTCTATCTGTCTATAAGTCACATGCCGATCTTCTTTAATCATGTTGCGCACAGCATCGATGTTTCTGGCCGACCTTCTCGACATTCATCACTGACGGACGCACGACCATGACGAAATTCTGCAAACCATTTGTAAACAGTCTTCCCTGATGGTGCTTCATTACCAAAAGTTGCACGAAGCGATTCTATGCATTGTTGTTGAGTAAGGCCTTTTTTTAAATCATAAAAATTCATCCGGCGTAAGCCTTCACGGGTGATTTCCATTTTTACACAAACTTGCTTCTTTTAAACGTTCACTATCAACAATTTACTCAGTCAATTTCTAAATTGCCACTGGCTTCGCAATAACAAACGTCAATGTTCACAAATACAGTGGTGCCACAATTCACTAACGCCACCTAATGTTCGATTGTAAAAACATAAAAGGCAACCCTCGTATTATCTTTATTTAATAGAGAATTTCAGTGTTTAAATATAATTTTGAGCATATGCGCGCCACGGCAATCTCGAACGAAGCGCAATCATGAAGTCCAATTTTCGACAAATTTATCGAGCAACTAGGGTCGTATGTCAGCAATAACATGCTGAATTTTGACTTCCAAATCGTCCAACGTCTCTGGTTTTTCGGCATTTCACATGCCACCAATGATAGTAATCTAAGATCAGAGGATCGTGTAGGCCAGTTCATACGTCCATTATCCGTAATTAGGCTCTCAGTGTCGCGCGCCGTGTGGCATGTTGCGCGATCTTGTTGAAACCAAAGCTCTGTCACCTTATTGTCATTCAACTGAGGAAGAAACCAGAAATCATGTCCCTATGGCTCTCTCCATTGATGGTAACATTCTGGCCGGCATCGTCCTTAAAGAAATATGGCCCGATGATTCCACCTATCCATAAAGTACACCAAACAGTGTGTTTTATTGGTTGTAAGGGCGAGATGTAATGTCATCGCCAAAGTCTGTATACTCGTATGAAGCGCACTTTGCCGTTATACGCAATTGTTAGCTTGTGTGAGATCGGCGGAGACTGGGAATGCGTACGTTAAAATAGGGATCAGTAGCGTATTGACGAGCATTGGTTTAATGCCAACTGGAAGGCGATTTCCAAAGTATAAAGCACGCGAGATGCCGTAAATCTTTCTGTTAAGTGATTAATGTGATCCCCCATGTAAACTGTTGATTAAAAATTACTCCAGGATTTTTAGTAGTCTTTACATACGTGTAACGGCCTTAAGATTCTTATTTAACCGGTAGCTGATATAAATAATTTAACGTCGTCTGTGTACATATGTACATTACAGTGTTGGAGAATGTCAGGAATGTCGCTTTTAATTAGTGAAAAAAGTAAGGGTTCCAGGATAGTTCATTGAAGGACTCCCGTTTTGTTTTTGAGAAAGGTTTGAAAGTTGCATTAGCATATAGATATGTATGTACAGCGCTGAGGAATGGAAACTGAATTAACAATATCACAGCGATAGTCTGCACAAATCTCAAGTAGCGCAGAGGTGCAGCTGTATTGTGACTTGAAAGAGCTTATGCCGGTTTAAGAACGAGTACCCAGAAGCTTCTCGAAAACAGCATATGTGTAGAATTCTGACGATATACCTTATTATGATTATTTTCATGTCAAGGGGCAGGTATGATTTTATAAACCTTCCAGGATCTAGGGCAGACAGAGGTGTTATTAAATACGAGTACATATAGAGGTGTTAAGACGGCGTGGATTTGATAGGAAGGGTAGATATAAGATATCCTTTTCATGGACTTTAGAAAAACCAAAGCTCTTGGTCAAGTTGGATTAATCCCTAGTACAATTGATGTCAATGACCTTATCAGTGTCATTGTCGGGGAGACGAATTCAAGACGAATTTCCTATTTATCTTTTCGTCATTAAGTCTTAGACTCACTTATGCGTCTGCCGCATGATGAACAAAAGTTAAACAAAAAAATTCAACGCCTACAGAGACCAGCATGTGTCGGTATTACAGGCGCTATGCCTACGAGTATCTGCCTAACGGCAGCGCAAGAAGCATTGATTGTATTCACTCCACTACACTTTTTATTAAAGAGGTTGTAATATGCAGTGCAATCAGAGTCATTCGCTCAGAAACAAACCATCCATGTGGACCATTGGGTCACATGTCCCTCCTACAACACCTTCCTCAGCTGGATATGATTACCACAGTTTCGGATACATAACCACACACGTTCACTTTTGATACGAGATTTGAGAAAGTGATCCCAACCGCACAGATTGGGAAAACGGCTATCCCTTGCTAAATGTCTAAGGCCTCAGGTGGTACATAGATGGCTCCAAGATGGAAAATCGGAAAAAGCTCCAAATCGAAAAATCTTGAAGGCTCTGAAAACGAGTCAGTATATTCCAACGTCATCTTGATGTGCGTCAATCTAAATTTAGAGACTGGCATAAGAGGTATAACCATTAAGGTACTCTCAGACAGTCAAGATGCGCTTAAAATATTGAGCTCGTATAATAGGAACTCAAAATCTGTTAAGGGATAGCACGATGCCCTGCGGGACCTTGCCAAAAGATGCAAGGTCAAACTCGGGTGAGTGCGAGGGCACAAGGACATTGAGGGCAACGAAATCGAAGACTATCTCGATAGAAAATATTTCAGCGAAAGGTACATACGAGTAGGTAGGTGCCGAACTTTTCTGCAGAATTCCCAAGTAGAAGATTAATTTTCTCTTAGACAAGTGGGAAAAAATCCTGCACTTCACTTTTGGAACAGCGTTCAAAGACTCCGACAATCGAAACGATTCTCACTCAGATCAGATTAATGTCCAAATGTCTGAACTCTATTAATGTCCATGTCAATGTTATATTTAACAGAGTCAATATCAGAAGACTGGTCAGTTACCTTTCGGGACACTGTAGTCTGATATATCATCTCAACCGAGTATCGACTCCGTCTTGAGGACAAGGAAACTGCAGAGCACATACTACGTAAATGTGCTGCCCTCTGTCACCTTAGGAAACGTATCCCCCTCAGAGAAATGATGTCTCCTGAGGGAATCATCTCAGCTCCTAGTGGAGAAATTCTAAACGAAAGCACAATTGATCTACATTGGTCGCAGTGACTTTAACTATGTGTTAGCACTAGCCCCCTATTAAAAAAAAATATGTTGTATTCCAGAGACTACCGGGCATCCAAGACAGACAGGTCTTTAGAGTTTGTTGAAAGAGGTTACGCAATAGCCTGTTTCACCAGGCAACTGATGCGATGAGATTTTAGTATTTATCACAACCGACTACCCTGAAGACCCAGAGGACCTTTCTGGGCGAAAGGTCATATTAGGCCGCCTCATATTACAAGAGCCCGACAAAACATCAGTCGTGTTTGACCCAATTTGTTTTGATCAGCATACTTATCCTCTGGAGTGACGGCTAGATATTTTGGCTTCTTTAGTAATTGCTTTTTAACCCTATACGCTTCACTTCTGTTATCTTGAAAAGAGATCAACTTCTGTTCCAGGGGAATTAATTGAGAGAAAGTTCATCGTCCATCATTACCAAGCCCAGCCTTATGGAATTCAGTCGCCAGACAGAAAGAGCGACATTATCCGCATTGGCCTGGTGGTGGGATTCCACAAATTATTATCATTATTATACCACCGGCTATTTGGAACTTGAAAGCTCAGAGCCTCGGTGATGACCATTCGGCAAGCCTACGTGCCATGAGAATATTTCATCTTTTTTTAGTCCATTGTTACATTTTCCTCAAATCTACGGCACGACCTTCCTGGCGGTCGGGTTACTCGGGTTTTCCCTTATTATTCTTTTGACTAGTTGTCCCTTGTCCATTCGTTTTAGAGGTTCTACCCATCTTAGTCTTCACGATTATTGTATATTAGTCGGACAATGCTTGGGGCTGAATACGAGTAGAATTTAATATTTAGTCTGATCTAAAAATAAATGACAAAAATAGTGCAAAGTCTTTTTACGCTTTCCAAGAGATACATTTGAAGTTTACATGTGAAGTGAATGACACAAAGCATGTTCATTCAATAAGTCCAGCCACTCAGTTATAGTGTCACAGACTGTTCGCAAATTGAGTGATACGGAAACAAGTACGACATAAAATCATACTATATCTTAGAAAACCGGTATAATAAAGCAGAGGTTTTAAATATAAAAGTCCTCTAAACACTTCGACCCTAACGATAGTATTACATATATAGTATTAATTTTATTATCTTTTTTGTAAAGTGTAGTACAGTATGGCGTCAAGTTAACTGAATTTCTTGTAAATATTATACTTACTTTTAGCATGTAGGACAATATTGCACAATACTTTAACTAAATATTTTCAATTTCAGATATTTTTTCACAATGAAGTTCAACTTTTTCGCAAATCCAAATACCAAAGACGTTTCTTCTGTTACGAACAAAACAAGTGAATCTGACACGAGGCCTTTACGTCGTCAGGTTACAATTGAAGAGGAACCGGACTCCTTGGACAGCGTGATAAGTAACCCTGATTCGTATCCAATAACAATTGTACCTAGTCGGCCAAATAGCTTGTACAGATGTTCACAATATAGCAATGGAAAAGCTTTTAATCGCCAAAGTAGCCGGAGGTAAGTCAATATTATTCGGATATAACCACTTGCAAGCATACATTGCACCTTTGTGGTATTATCGACCGTAATAACTTAGCAGATGTTTGATAACTTTTTCGCAAATAACTCTAATGGCTATTCATAGATGATAACATGTTTTTGAATGCGCCAATAATGATTCTCTCGAAGCGTTACTCTAAGGTTTTATTCAATTAGCACTTTGGGCTGATGGATACAAATGATCCGTAGTTGATGTTAAAGTGGGTAATTTGGTCGTACGATCAGTTGTAGTTGGGGTTTGCTTGGATTAAGATATTAAATTCGGTGAAGCAGGATAGTACTTAAGTGCCTTAAGTTAGTTTTATATAATGCAAGGACTGACGAACGTGTGTACGAATCAGGAGACTGAAAAGGACGAAACATCGCAATGGAGAGCACAGTACATGCGTGGCATATCAGTGACTCCGTCCCAAACGGGGGATGTTTATTACGAGCCGCTGAAAGGGTCCCACACATCGCTATTCAGAAGGTGCTTATTTATTTCACTATTCTAGGAAAATTTCTCTTATACATATGTGCTTTTATTTAATCTAAATATTAATCCTATTTAAAACGGTTTAACCAGGCTTTTTACAATCGACATATCGAGTGGTATAAAGGATAAGATTAGTTTTTGATAATTTCCGATCGTGACACGAGTAGACTACTCCTGGCATATCTAGCATAAAGTGACGAGAAAATGAGTAATTTTCTTATCACGGGGCATCAACTGATCCGAATATTTGATGAATCAGTTCATTATTACCCTCAAAACAAAAATAGATAGCAGATCTTGCAATTTTATCTCTTTCCTTTTTTTTGGGAAGATATCGACACACCTATTCGGTGGATTGTGAGATGTTTGGAGAGGTCCTTTCAATTTTTAAGAGTGGTATTGACTGTGGCGATTCCTATCAATGGGTTGTACGAGTATAGTGTTATTAAAAATTATTTTCAATGTGCTTTTGTGGGCGTGCCAAAATCTTAACTCCTTCAAGCTGATGATTATTTTGGGAATATCTATAGTGTATTTCTGAATCCTGTCGAGAAGAGTTGTGAGGGAGTGGAATGTAAATCGCAACTGATGGGGTATTGAATTTCACTCTATCTGCTAAGCAACAAATACAGAGTGTTTTCCAATATGGAAAAAGTCTACGTTTCGTCGAGATTTCAGTGTAATTTCAAACAGTGTTATTTACGCCTGCCTCAGGTACACTGGGCGAAACAATGATAAAACCAACGAGCAATCTTCCTTTTTTAAAAGTTTGGTTGGGGTAATAGTAAAACTTATGTTATATCAAATACTTGATGTATGGATTCTTTATCAACGTAAACGAACTTAGAAAACAAAATAATTTTATGGAAAATTTAAGATTTCTGAATAAATCTTGGACTAACCATTTTTTAATCTCAAATTTTGCTTTTATGTTGATGTTTAGGTCGATGGAAACCATTCACCACTCTAAGCGTAGTATTTTTCTTATTAAGATTATCATCGAATATCCATTTCTCACCCCCACTCACAATCCGATGTAACGAAAACATTTCTTTTTTGCGTTTGAATTAGTTACTCCCAAGTTAAAAATCGCCTTTCGATTTCTTTCGGTTTCATTTCTTGAGAAACCCAATTGCCTTGCTTTTGAAAGACTTATATGTATCTGCTATAAATTTTAATCGTACGGAAACCGCCTGCTGAGTTGCTCCCAATGAATCTGGAAGCTCCATTTGCATTTGACTTGGACCTTCATCGAGTAATACCTCAGATTCTTTGTCTTTAATTTTTTCTGGTTGTCCAAAATGAGTCTTGTCTTCAACGCTGAAAGCCTGATTCTTAAAACATCGAACCCATTACATGATTTACCAATTGGAGCATTGTCACCATAAACTTCAACAAGCAGGATGAATATTATTGACGGATGTCTAACCTCTCTGAAACCACCGAGATCAGGTGTTCCGATTAAATATTTATAACTGCCAAACCCATCTTTTGAAAACGGCCGGAACTAATTTGTACTCCCAATAAAATTTGTTCATTCTGTTGAATGCAATGATGGAGGTAATAAGCAGACGGATAGAGAATATTGCTTAGAAAATAAAATAAAGATAACGAAAAGAAAGCAAAAGAGGTCGAAAAAAAATCGAAGACTTCTTTGGGAGAGCGAAAGCTTATTTAAAAGTTAGCGATTTTATGTATGCCCCTAAAAAAATAGTCTAACGGCGTCAAACGGTGTCATCAAGCAGGCCCATTCACTGGTCCAAAACTAGAGACAAATTGCTTAGCAATATTATTTCATATTTGGTCTATTGTTTGGCATGCTGTGTGGCGTGTAGCGCCGTCTCGTGCATTTTGGACAAACAGTGCCAGCTCTTACATATATTACCTGAAGTTGCTCATCGGACCAAATACAACTGTTTCGTTTATTAACACACCCATTCATTAAGAAACGAGCTTCGTCGCTGAAGACAGTTTATTGAAAAAAAGAGGATCTTCCTCGAGCCTGTTTTACGTCCATTGCCGTGAATGATGACGATTGAAAACATACGGGTAGCTTGGAATTGGTAGGAATCGATGCGAAAGTTCGTTTCGATGATTTAAATTACTTGATCGATTTTAATGGCCATAAAATTGGCGAAGTGGACGGAAAACGTTTTTTCACGGACCACGACATTTGATAATAAAATTCAGTGTAAAATTGTGTAAAATTCATTTGTTTGAGTGTAAGTGCTTCTGGTCTATTCTTTGACGGTACGTTTCTTACAACGAAGAATTTGAGCAAAAACCCTATAATTCGCTGATTTATGGCAAATGCTGACAGAGATTAACGTCTTCACAACACTTACCCATCCGAGTCATTATAATAAGATAGATAAGAACATCAATACATAAAGTCAGCGTATACCCCTGACATTACTCGGTCAGCTCGGTAATAATAACATTGACTATTTTCATTCAATAATGGGTAGACTGTTTTTACCATGTAACTAGAAGATTGACTGTAAGCGTAATTCTAAGCCGCACCTAGTTATAAAATCTCGTTCACATCGAACTGTATCTTGTTTCGGAATAAAAGCACATAATTTGACTGTAATGATTTTATTGATTTTTTATGTATTTTATTTTTTTTTATTTTCGTATCATAATTTACATTTGGTGAGCCACCGCAGAGTTTACATACAGACATACGAGGGTGGTCCGATAAGTTCTTAGCCTACAATAGAAAAATAAACATTTTGGAGAAATGGCGATTTATTTTTCAATATAGTCTCCTTTTAGCTCGATACACATGACCCAGCGATGCTCCAACTTCTTAAACCCGTCTGAAAAATATGTCTTCTCGAGGTCTGCAAAGTAGGTCTCCGCAACGGCGATGATCTCCTCATTCGACTGAAATTTCTGCCCGGCGAGGGACTGTTTCAAGTTTGGAAACAAAAAGAAGTCGCACGGGGTCAAATCTGGAAAATACGGTGGATGGGGCAGCAGTTCGTAGCTCAATTCGACCAATTTGGCCGTGGCGAGGGCGGAGGTGTGAGCCGGTGTGTTATCATGGTGGAAGAGCACTTTTTTCTTCGCCAATTGGGGCCGTTTTTTCTTCAATTCGGCGTCGAATCAGCCCAATAATTTGGCATAGTACAGCCCTGTGACCGTTTTGCCTTTCTCCAGGTAGTCGATGTGGATCACACCTTGTGAATCCCAGAAAACGTGGCCATCACCTTTCCGGCCGATGGGACAGTCTTCGAATTCTTCGGAGCACGTTCGCCGAGTTAAGTCCACTGTTTCGACTGTTCCTTGGTCTCTGGTGTGTACCAGTGGATCCATGTTCTGTCGACTGTCACGAAACTACACAGAAACTCCTTCGGATTGCGCTTAAACAGCGTCAAACACTTCTCTGAAGTGGTCTCACGGTTGCGCTTGTTGTCCGGAGTGAGCAAACGCGGCACCCATCGCGCCGACAGCTTTCTCATGCCCAAAATTTCATACAGGATATGACCCACGCGATCTTTTGCCAACCGTCTCAGCTATCTCGCCCACCTTCAATCGGCGGTCTGCCAATACGAGATCGTGGATTTTTGTCACGTTATCCTCCGTGGTAGCCGTTTTCGGGGCACCTGGACGTGGCTCATCAAAAACCGACGTGCGACCACGTTGAAACTCGTTCAACCAATTTTTGATGGTCGCCATCGAAGGAGAAGAGTCACCGTACCCAGCACCCAAACGCTCTTTGATTTCGCTGCGTGATTTCCCTTCCAAAAACAAGTATCGAATCACCGACCGATATTGCTCTTTTTCCATTTTTCTAAAATTCGCGGACACTCCCGCTTCCACACGCGGTCAAAACAAAACGGCTGAAATTTCGACAGTAGCCGTCTACTAGAATGTACTACACGTCAGTTGCTCTTGTGATACTGGCGCCATCTGGCGGCGAGGCTAAGTACTTATCGGACCACCCTCGTATGATATTTCGATTATATCTTTTTACTAAACAATTATTTTATACAATTATTTATGATACCATATGCTTGACAATGATAATAACTTTTGAAGGAAAACTACGACGAAAACCTTCATTCCAAAAATCAAAAAAACAAAAAAAAAAAATAATAATAATAAATCAATAAATAAATAAACAATAAATAATATTTATATAAATAATAATAAGCAATCAACAATAAGTAACAAATAACAAGGTAAGAAATGAATAGTGTATTTTCGAATAGATGTGGGTTTTAACAAAAGAGTATAAGGAAACATAATTAAACATTTAACTGGGTTCATATTTATGGAGAAACTTTGTGCTTAGTTTTAAAATTCTATCACGAATTAATTCAATCTTTGTTCTGCTGGGAAGATCAGCCGTTGCGTGATAAGGAGAAAGATTTAGCATTATTTTAAGAATTTTATTTTGGGAAACTTGTAATTTTTTTAAGATGGCATATTGCTGAATTTCCCCAAACTTGGCAACCATATAGAAGGATTGATTAAAAAATTTGCCTTAAAAATTAAAATTTTATTGGCATTGTTTAGTGTAGACTTCCTGTTTATAAAAGGTTACAGCATGTTTATCGCAATATTTATTTTATGTATAGTTTTTGTAATATGTTCTTTAAATGTGAGTTTTGTATCAAGTTGAATGCCCAAATATCTTACAGATGGAACCCAGTTGACACCGGTATTATTGATAATTAACTGGTTGCTTGGAAGAAAGCAGGCTTTAGGTTTCCTGCTGAACAAGATGGCCTGCATCTTCTCAGTATTTAGTTTAATTTTCCAGGAATTGAAATACCTTAGCAGCTTTATTTCTTATTTATTTCATTAAATTTAAACTTAAAATAGCCAGTGGCATTCGTATATAAAAAATTATATTAATGCTGAATACCATATCACAAGATACATACATATGTTTCATATGAAATAAGTAACAGTTAAATACAAGAAAAAAAATGAGTTTACAGAAATTGGTGATGGTCGCAGATCTGGCAATATATGAGCCTCCACTTCAAATGGTGGAAAAAACAAAGAAATAATGCAAACCAGGAAGAGAACAGGACCCAGGGCAGACCCGTGGGGTACATCTAGATTCTTCTTAGACGACGCTACAGTCCGGTGTGAACCTGGGCCTCAACTAACAAGTGTCTCCAGCTGGCACGATCTTTTGCTAGTTGCTTTCAGTGCCGCACTCCCAGTTGGTTAAGGTCCCCTGTGTGTGCGCCACCTTCGATTCGGTCGCCCTTTGCTGCGTCGTCCCTCAGGGTTGGATTGGAAGATTCGGGCCGGAGTTATGTTTTCGATTCGCTCTACATGGCCTAGCCATCTTAGATGTTGGATCCGGAGATGCCGTACTAGACCGATGTCGCTGTACAGCCCGTATAGTTTGTCGTTGTATCTTCTCCTACACTCTCCGTTTATATAAACGGGACCATGGATTGAACGTAGGATTTTCCTCACATCCTCATGCGTTTTTGTTAAGGTCCAGAAATCTGCGTCGTAAAGGAGGATCGGAATGATCAATGATTTATATAGTTTTACCTTGATTTTTCGAGAGAGGGCTCTACTTCTCAATTGCCTCTTGAGCACAAAGAAGCAGCGGCTGGCAAAATTAATTATGCGTTTGATATCAGCGTTGGTGTTGTTGTCACTGGTCACTAGTGAGCCAAGGTAGACGAGGTCCTTGACCACTTCAAATTCAAATTTGAAGTTGTCAATTGTCACATTCTGGCCAAGATGTTGGTGTTGTGGTTCTTTTCTGAATGACAGCATATATTTGGTTTTACCCTCGTTCACTGAAAAATCCATTTTAGCCGTTTCTGCTTCAGTGTTCTAGAAGGCTTCGCAAGCAATTGCACAGATTTAGATCGTACCCTTGTGTTGGCCAGTGAGTCTCGTATGATCTTCTCAAGCACGATGTTGAAGAAGTTACATGATAGTGCGTCACCTTGGCTAAAGCCTTCTTTAACATCGAAAGTCTCGGTTAATTCGCTACCTTAATAGAGAGCGAGATTTCTTCATTGTCATCCTGCACAATCGGACGAGTTTGGCAGGGATGTTTAAACTAGACATGGCTCGGTAAAGCTCGTCCCTACGCACACTGTCATATGCGGCTTTAAAATCGACAAGTGTAAAATAAATAAATAAATAATAAAATCGATGGTGTGTATCAATTTGGAATTCTTGGGTCTTTTCCAAAATCTGCCGCAGTGTGAATATTCCGTCTATTGTGGATTTACCTGTTTTGAGACCACACTAATATGAACCTATCCGATTATCCACAAAGGCTTTCAGACGTTCACACAGAATGGCAGAGAAGAGATATTACTCTGTAGTTGGCGCAGTTATAGGGGTCTCTTTTCTTATGGACTGAGCAAACGATGCTGAGATTCCATTCGTCGGGCATGCTTTCCTCCGACCGATTTTACAGATGAGCTGCGCCCTACGACCCAGCCGTCTGCGCCCGCGGCTTTGTTAGTTTTAAGCTTCGAAATAACAAGCTTAATTAGGTCAAGTGGACGGAATTCTCTGGTATCTTCATCCGTTGAGAGGTATTAGATTTATCGCCGGTATACAGTCTACCGAAGTGGTTTTTCCATATTCTCAGCATCGACTGTGACTCTATTACTAGTTGTCCGTCTTCATCCCTACAGGCTTCTGCTCTGGCTTTATAGCCCTGGCATGTACGTTTTACTTTTTCGTAAAACTTGCGAGCGTTATTCCTGTGGTAGCATCTCTCGATCTCCTCGATCTCACACTTTTTTGCTCCCTTTTTTTCTTCCTTAAAAGCGTGTATTCCTCTCTCCTTTTCTGTTAATAGAGCTCATGAGCGGCTCTCGTCCGTCTGTGTAGCATGGCCTGGTAAGCGGTTTGCTTTGCTACATGGGCTTGTTTGCATTGCTCATCAAACCAGGGATTTTTAGCTGGTAGCCGTTTGAAACCCAGCACGTCAGAGGCAGCATCGAGAGGAGGGTCGATGTCACCAGACTTTGTGAGAGGTTGAGAAAAACTCGATCGGCGAAGATCCTAGCGGCCTTCTGCGATTGTAGCTTTCCGATGTCAAACTATTGTTGTCTTACTCCGTAGCATCCTTGATATCCTCATTCGTGCCTTGGCTACAACAAGGTAGTGATCCGAGTAGATATTGGCAGCTCGGAAGTTTCGTACATCTAGGATGATGAAGGAGTGTCTGGCGTCGATCGCAACGTGATCAATCTGATTGATGGTTGACTTATCAGGTAACCGTCGTTCCTTTATGGCTGTTGAGATGCCGGAGTCTTGTGCCGTTGTCGGAAGTGGTGTTATGTAGGCTATGTTTTCCTATGGCCGATTCAAATATGTCCTCTTTGCCTAGTTTTGCGTTAGAATCCCTTAGTACAATTTTGGTGACATAGCTGGGGTATTGGGTGTACTTTCGCTCTAGGAGATCATAGAAGTCATCCTTGAGGTTGTCTTTGATGCTGATTGTTATGAGGAGTTTGCTTACATGCCGAAAGCTTGAGACTTTTTGTCGGGGTCTTCCTCGAATAACAAATCCGCACCATAATACATATCACAGCTCTTTATCCTTTTCTTTACCTGGTCCATCCCATCGCACTTCTTAGAGTGCGGTTAAATCTGCTTTGTAGCAGTCGAGGGTTTTTTTCCAGTTAGTTGTCTGCACCTGGTCTGTTAAGGGACCGCACGTTCCTAGTGCAGACTCGCAAATCTTTTCGTTAATATGGGTCATTAATATTGTATCCTAGATTTATAATACCAAAAGTCCCCACTTTTGTATGCTGCCATTTGCATATTTTAACCTGTTGGTAAACGAGCCAGTGGATATGCTTAAAATAAAATAAGAAACAAGTATATCGACTATATTTAAGGAGATGTGCTTTAAAAGACTGTTGGACAAACCGTCAGAACCGCAGGGGGACGTATTTTTAAGAGAGTTAATTAAAATTGCTTCAAAGAAGAAACTGTCTCTGCAGACAGTACCATCCACCAAATTTTCTACGCCGAACTGTCGGATTGTGCTCACAGCTAGAGGCCGAAACTTCGCCAACTGATGCAAAAAATCAAAAGCCATTAGCTACCAGTTTAAGATCGATTCCGAATTTTGAAAAAAAATAGTGTCTATCTCGATATAATGTAATCAGTTTAATTTAAAAATTGCTAATGTTAAATATATGGATAAAATTTTCTTAGCAATAAAGTCCGAGACAAATACCAAAACACAGTGCTTCTCAATCCATATTTCCTTTAATTATATGGAGCTCTTTTGAGTAAATACTTTATTACAAAACTTAATCCGCATTCGGTCAAAAAATTATTCCCTAACCCCGGTGGAATCCACTTGCCAATCTTAGCTTAGCTTAGTGATGTCCAACCATCACACTCCCCTTCTTTAACCTATAGTCTTTCGAAGTAACTCAGCCTTTTTTGTTTTAATGCATGACACAAGCACATTCAATGACATATGTGCATACATAGTCGTTAGCGATCTGCATTGACAGTTTTCTTAGGTTTGAGCAGCTCATAATATACAACACCCCTCTGATGCAAATACAGAGCATGACCTAGGATTCATGGCTCCATTCCGCCAATGCTGATATTTCACCGAATTTAATCCATAACCTCCCGCGCATGGGCTAGTTGCATTGGAACCACTTTCTATCGCCAATGATAATTCAATGCAAAAATTCCTTCTTTCTTATTGAAGCAGCAGCTACTCACAGGTAAATAAAAGCCTTTTGATGTCACTTGGTTTCAATGCGTATCGGACACAGTTTGCCTAGCTTGCTAATGGATAGTTCTCAAGGCTTCAAGGCTTTTTTCTAGCATTGAAAATTAATTTCCAAAGATTCAGACAATTTTTTGAAGTCATTGAAATCTTTGCACTTTTTGTCAGTCCTTGTCCTCCAAATCAAAATCACCACTCTTAAAAAGGCAAATAAAATCCAACACATCTGCTCAGCTAGAGCACGATCACCTACATATTAGGTAGTATCACATGAAATGTCTGATTTTTTTTGTAAAAAATTAAAAGTCGATATTTTTTTTTATAAAATTTTATGAAGTCTATGACCTCTTCCACCATGATTCAAGGTCCATTATTCCTTTTTTATAGAAGGCTTGATTTTTTTACGGTAAAAAGTTTTCAAAGGCTTCTATGACCTCTGCTCGGTTTCGGAACACTTTTGCTGACAAAATAATGCGGGAAAAGGAGATAATCCATTGGAGAAATATCAGGAGAGTACGGAGGATGCGGAAGAATTTCGAATCCCAACTGTAGCAGCTTTTGCACGGTTACGTGTAAGGTATGGGGTCTAGCATTGTCATGTATCAGACCATGCCTATTGATCAATGCAGGTTGCTTTTCAGTCAATTTCCTCACAATATTTCCCCTGGTTGGAGAAATGAAAAGTGGATTGGTCCTTTCAATATCCACCAGATTGTCACCATAACCTTTTGTGGGTGAAGACCAAGTTTGGGGGTATTCTGTGGGTTTTCATCTGCATCCAACCACTGCCAAGATCTTTTACGGTTGTCATACAAAATCCACTTTTCATCACAAGAGATTATACGATGCAAAACCGGCGCATTTCGATGCCTTAGACTTAGCGATGCACAGGTTTTTAAACGGCGTAGTTTTTAGGCCTCGTTGAATTCATGGGGTAACCACTTGCCGAGTTTTTTTACTTTTCCTATTTAAGATAGGCGTCGACTTATTATCCTGGGGGATGCTCCCATGTTATGTGCAATGCACCGCACCGTTTTTGTTGGGTCTGCATCCACCGTTTCTCGTATAATGGCGTCGTGAATTACCGTTTCCGGTTTCCCACGCGGTTCGTTTTCGAGGCTAAGATCTCCCGAACGGAACTTATCAAACCAACGCCGAATGGTGCATTCGTTCACCGCTATATTCGCAAAGGCTTCATTTATGTTTTTGGTTGCCAGAGACGCATTATGTTCCAGTTTGAACTCGTAAAGGAGAAGAGTTCGAATTTGAACCGTAGACAGCGTTATATAAAAATTCCTAGAAAAAAAATCTGTACTTGCAACGGACCCTAAAAGTCGCACACATCAAACACACAGTGTAGATATTCACTCGAGAGCTTCTAATTGAGGACGTGAAAAATCGGACATTTCATGTGGTACTACCTAATACTTCCACCATAATAAGACAACTTTCGCCTACACATGACGTTAGTTCGATATGCTCGATAAGTGCTTTTACTCAGGCTCGAGCCAAATGATTACCATATACTTAAACTAATGCCTAATGGCAGCTATTTTATGGAAAATATTTGGCGTAGGTAATAAATAAAAAAGTGTACTACCTACGCCATGTCTGGTAAAGCGCCACGAATTAATTCCAACGTAATCTTGTTGTTTAATTGCTCTTATTCGTTTGCCTTCCATTCAATTTAGCAACGTTTTTACTCTATTTAAATGAAGAATGATGCTATACCATCTACACAAGTAGTTCTTATCCACGAACTAATTCTCACGCCTACACTTTCCCAGCGGGTCGTCTTCTATTAGCCGAACATAAAAACCAGGCGTCAGTTAGCCACCAACCTCCCACTGATTAACCGCACTTTAACACGCGCTAGTGCCCCCTAACTTAAGACCTAGAATTAGTTGCATTTGTCGTCGCTTACAATTGAATTACTCATACGCCACATATGGTGTACAATGATGCACTTGAATTTGCTTTGTCCACACGTAGTTCATCTCGTATTTTGCCGAGAAAAATTAAACATTTCCCTACCCATTATCCAGTCAATCGAATTGATCAAGTGATCAAGCGATCACCCACCTACTTGGAGCTCTAGGTTCAACTACGGATAACATGATAATGAGCTGTAGTTGAAGCGTTTACGATCGAAAGTTACAGAATCACGTCTGTAAATCAACCATAAGCTGTATTGCTATTCAAATTAGTTTGGATTGCACAACTATAAGAACGATGACAGCGACGAATGACAACGGTCCCAGGCAAATACGAATATTTATGATCTAGTGGAGGCGTTAGGGAACTTTGCAATTACAATTTGAGGATTAGTTTCGTTGTGCTTAGCCAGTCCAGCTAGGCATAATATTGGTCGAATATTATCTAATGGGCATATAAATATTTATGGCACAAGTGCTCGGAGTTGTGCGATTCAAATTAGTTGCATCAAATGTGGGCAATGCGGTAGTGGGACTATGCACTTAGGGGGTAACATGGAAGGCGGAATGCAAACAAGACGTGAGCGGGATCGGATTATCGTTCAACTTGTTTGCTCGGTGTTGTAAGTATGTTTTTGGAAATATTGCATTAATATAGCAGAGACCTTGACTGTTCTTTGCTTTCGTCATGATTGTCCGGTTCATGTAAGTTAATTTAATCGATTTTCATACTATTCTCAAAGATTATTCTCATTCCTGCTGCCCCTAAGTTACTCGAAAAATATTCCACGTATCGATGATTGTACAAGTTTTCTTTTTAATTAGATCAACATTTTAGTAAAGTGTCTTCTTCCTTCAAAGGCCGGATGGAATAGATTAACATAACTTCCGTTCAAGCTTCTAGCTTGTATAGCTTAGTTTCATGTTGGTCTGAAAGTAGTTTTTAATTTTTACCTTATTGTGGTAGAAAAACGGAGACAGACGGGTGATGGGACTTATATTTTATCCACTCAGCTCGTCTCGAGTTGACAGCAGGCAATTCTACAACAAAATTGTAGGCGGCAGCCCTTGGTATCTGTCGCAAATATTCAGGGACCGAGTGAGTAATTTTTGGCCACTCTCATTCTCAAGCATACAACCATAATTACAACTATTGAATGTTATTATCAAAATTGGTGTTCTGTGAAAAATGTCGCGCACTCCGACTATTTTACGGACGCATAATCGACATACTGAGGATGCAATTCAAGCCACAGTGATCAAATTTCGCACTAGTTCCATGCTAGTGGAAATCAAGTAATCTACCCGTATACGGAGCGTTGCTGCTCTATCCGTCCGTGTTGATGATTTGTCCATTCGTTACCGTTCGTAGCAATTAGGGTTGTGTTCTTCCACTACATGGAAGATTTTACACAAGGATCTTGATCTTAAACCTTACAAAATACAGCTCGTTCAAAACTAAAACTGGACGACCTGCAACAGGGTCGATTTTTCGATGAGAGGATTTTAGAAAATCTGGAGGAAGATTCTCTTTTTTTTACAAATTGTCTTCAGTGACGAAGCTCATTTCTGGTTGACTGGGTATGTTAATGAATATTTGCCGTATTTGATCTTTGCTCATCGGATAGGAAAATACATACCAAAAAATGCATTATTTGATTATTGCATTTGGCGGGATTATTGGTTCGTATTTTTTCAAATATGACCGGGAGAACAACGTTACAGTTAATAACGCCAGCTATCGTTCAATGATTTCGGACTTTTTTGTCCAAAATTAACTTCTTTTTTTTTTGTTGGAGGCTGCTGCTATCTGTTGGAGCACTCAGACACAAATACTGTATCCATTGTACTGCCAGACAGACACCTTAGATGGCGTTAGAGCTCATAAAGAGCCAGAGCCAAGATGCTTTCTATTCACTTATGTTGTGTGTGATTTGTTTTTCACACAAGTGAACGGAACCTAAAGCTTAATGCTGTTCCGAACGGCGAGAGCCAAAAAGCTTTTTCAAGGCAAGTGTACAAGGCGTGGTTTTGCCAGTACCACGCCGAGGAGGGACGTCGCGAAATAATTATTCGCTGGCGTTGGTTTTATCGGGATCCGAACTCGCTCATCTTGCGTCACACTACCGACTGCGCCACGGTGCTCCCTAACCAAAATGAACTTGATCGACATATGGTTATAGCAAAATGGTACCATTCAGCACGTTAATCTATTGACTAATTGTGTAATTTATGTATATCTCGTACAGGACCAGTTAATTGCCCGGGTAGATCGGGTAATTTGACACCTTTGGACTATTTTTTATAAGGATCAAATCACTCGTCTATGCCAATAAGTCAGCATCAATTGCAGCCTCGGAGCGCGACATTACACATATTATTAGTGATTTATCAACCAATATTCTTGAAAAGGTGACTCAAAATGTTTCTCTACATATGGACCACTTAGAACGTAGTCATGGTCAACATTTAAACAAAACTACCTCTAAAAAATAAATGGCAAATATTGGCAAAAAATTGACAATGGCAAGCATGTGCTCTTGTAACTTTATTTGTCCTTTATTTGACAATTAAAAACCAAGCGCTTAAGAATTGTCAGTGTATCGGGGGTGGTCGTGGTGCAATGGTAATTATTATCGACTGTTGAGCCGAAGGTCTGTAGTTCAAGCCCGTCCATAGTTAAGAATAATTCCTATACGGAAAACTGTGCACTAACATCAGTTGGGGATGAGAGATGATCAAATGTGCTGATGAAGGCATAAAACTCGCAGTATAAGATCACTTCAAAATCCATATTCTGTATGTGCATTTCCAATACAACACCTTAATGACATGGAAACAAAAGAGTTACTGTGAACTACAACCAACGCAAATACAGTCGAATCTCTCAAATCCTATCTAGGACAACCACCCCCGGAGAGTAGTAAACGAAAATCTTCGACACAAACCATCTGCACCCGTCCAGGTTGTGTGACAAACATCATAAGAGCGTAAGCTCTTGAACCTGCACGAATTATAAAAAAAAATAAGAAAAAAACATAAAAAACGCGGCCTGCATACCATTGCGTCTGAAAACCGACTCATGCTTCAGGACTTTATAGCGAGACGTCATCTGTCAAACGCCAGCCGCCGATCTTAATATTTAGAAACATAGGCAGCAATGGTAGACTAATGGTGAATACCGCCCTTAATCATTCCAATCGGAATACGAAGTGATTCTCCCAGAGGATTACTCCAGGCTAATCTTTTTTTAGCTCGTCCACTTTTTTATTACCTTCAAAGTAACTGCATCCAGATATCCAATTTCACCAGTCAGGTTTGCACACTAACCAACTTAATAGTCTTAACTGTTGATATAAACATATGTATATCGTTATGGGAGCTTGATGGCTGTTGCTGGATAGCATGTCAGCTTCTCGTTTCAAACATTCGAAAACCATCATATTTTGGTAGGGGAATGGACTTGAAAACTTGTAATTTACCCGAGAACTTCGCAGTCCATCTTTCAGCATAGTTCCCTGTCACTTCCTTATTCCTTAGCTAGAACTTTAACCGAGAAGCGGCATTCAAAGTTGAGGCTATCCTGGTTATAGTCGGTCAGACGTAATAAAGTTCTATGGTATACGAGGCTGGATCAGCAACTAGATTCTCTAGGCTTGACCACAACTGAAATATAAATATAAATCTGTTGGTAAGCTTAAGAGGGAGCATATGTTGAATGACTGTTAAAGCGTCTAGTGGGCAGGATTTCATCGCTTCAGTAGTTTCTATGCACGCTGCTCTCCCGACTTTCTTCTTTCTTGTATATTTTGCTTAGTCCACAATAGGACAGCTCGGTAGGTGAAAATGTGACGTATAACGGCAGTGTACTCGTAAGTCTATTTCATTTTAGCATTTTAAGTTTTAGACCCCATTTCCTGCCGAAAGTTTTATTATTTTGCATAGAAAACAATGCTCAAACTTAGCTCAGGATATAGGCGTACAAAGTGAGAGAGTTAGCCATTTGGCTTGATAGGGATATAGTCGGTCTGTCACTGGTCACCTCTAGAAAACAGTTCATGGGCCAGCAATGAGCTCTGCCCAAAAAGCTTTCCATGATTTAGCTTATCTCATCACCGTGAGAAAATTTTTCAGATACTTTCTTATCTTACCAGAATGTCGTTAGGAAGACATAATAACTTCAGCTTCAATTTTGGCATAGATGGTAGATCCCCTGTGTATGACATACCCCCTATCATATCCTATATTACAAAGCATATAACACTGATATAGTCAACAGCATAGTGAAACAGGGTGTTGATAAAGGGTTTTTTAATTAGTGTATTTTGGCGGCCTGTGGCAGCCATGTTGTTTTGGTGACATCAGATCTGTTAAATCTGTTAATTATTCAGTTACTGATGCCCAATCACCATGGCAAGTTACACGATTGAGCAGCCCGGCCAAATGATAAAACTTTGTTATCAAAATAAGTGTTCGTTAGTACTAATGTTGGCCGCGTTGCGCCCATTTTATGGTAGACGTGGTGGACCTTTACAGTCGACTTCTTAACGTTTGGTAACCAGATTTGAGACGACCGGTTCGGTAATCAATCATCCAACATTCGTACGTCAATGGAACGCAAGACCGTTGAGCAGAACAAGAACCTTGCCTTTCGCATACTTCAACTTGGCGGGGTCTTGGGCCTACATCCGTATAAGATCCAACTGACCCAGGAGCTCAAACTTCATGACAATAGACAACGCTGTTTGTTCGCTGACTGGATTTCGGGGCGAAGAGGACCCCAAGAGAGACCCCGACGAGACCCATTTTTGGATGAATAGCTGTGTTAACAAGCAAAATTGAGGGTGAGGCTTCTCTCGCAGAGATGACGTGAGTCGGCTAACAAGGTCATGCGATTTGATCCCACTAGGCTTTTTCTTGTGGTGTTTCCTGAATTCGCAGGTCTATGCGAATAAACTACAATCGACCGATGCCCCTAAGGTGAACATAATACAGGCCATCGTTCAAATTCAGCCAGATCTATGCGGAAGAATCATTGAAAATTGGACCACTCGATCCGTGCCACCGTAACAAGTTGAGGCGGGTATTTGAACGGCGCCCTTATACCTTATACACAGCTTGTTTTATTTCATTTCAACACCTAGCCGCCCTTATAGAAAACCCTGTAGAAAGCTCTCGCTGCTCCATTAAAACACCGGTAACAGGGTTCGAGTCCCGGCAAGACTCAATATAACTCTCACGTGTTTTTTTTCCTCTCAGTTAAGTAGTAACTAAACAAAACATGGAACGCTAGATCCGTCTAGTACTTCTCAGCGAACTTTAACGATCGAAGATAACTTTGTAATCTTATCATTACTTCATATTTATGCTCCTTAGTTGACATCGTTTGTGCTTGTATACAGGAGCTAGTCAGTCGCACCATCGTTTTTCAAAAATGCCTTAGCTACTATTAGACTTCACGTTTGTTTAATTGTTAAAAAAGCAAATATTGACCGTAGAGTGTTCATTTACTTTTTCTCACACCATTCAAACATTTCATTCAAACGGTTCTGGTTCAATCCATAAACCTGGCACCATTTTATGTGGGATTTACTCTAATCTGCTGCTGATATCACCTTCCCAACTAAGCAATTTTCTTTCAGAAATCAAGAAGTCTTCCTCGAAGATCTAACTCCAATGTGACTCGCCAATGGAAACACCCTCGAAATCTTCGGCTTATTACCGTTCATAAATTACTCACCAAAGCGTCTTTAAGAAATGCAAACACTGTCAGCTTGAGTTAATCAAATTAATTGCGGCACATGTGACAAACGAGATCACAAGACTACTGCGAGTAAGGCGACTAAAGACAATATGGGCGAGATACATAAAATGTATAATTTGCCATCACTTGCGGGTGTTTTGAATTTGCACAATTTACTCCCTCGCGTTGAGTAGATTATTTATTTGACCTTTGCAATGCAGAAGTTCAAGATTGTTGCCTCTATCGATGGGGTGCGATTAGTCTGTACACTAGACGCCTCTGAGGTAGGCAGTAAGTTTGAAAAAAGTGTTGCATATGCTTCGGCTCGACAAATGAATTACGATATAAGGAAAGATTACGATATAATCGCGATTACGAATAGATCAGTGAAAGGCTAGTGATCTTGAATATTTTTGCGAATTATGGATATGGGAATTATGGATTAGGTTACGGATTAGGAGTTATGGATGTGGGAGTTAGTTCCCTAAGCATGGCGTGTTGTTTTATGGGAACGACGGAAGTCATATGCTCGTGTCTAGTGAAGTAGTCTGGAAGACCGTCTGATAAGAGAGTAGTTATAGAGTTATAGAGAAACGAGAGGTGGTAGCTTCACAGTGGCAATGGTAATTTGGATATTTACACCGTGGAAACTCTGTGTTTTATGACCCAGCTTGGATTTTATGATCATTAGGGGCAAATGCTGCCATCAAGAAGCTACTGCGAGACATCGCAGTCTGTTGTAGGCGTAGGTAACGACATAGATATTAAATAAAAAGCCACACACTAGATAGGCGATAGAAGAAAAAAAAACGTGTAACTCTGGGCCTCAATGGGCTGATACGTCGTCAATATAGGTATACATACATACAGGAATCATAATTATATCTATTTTATTTAAATTTACTTTTAATATCACAAATTGGATAACCCTATACTTGTAATGTGCTTTACACTTGAGTTGTTAGCAAGAATCGATCCACGTTGATCAATCGAAATAAAAAGTAAAGTAAAGTAACGTAAAGTCATCACTAAATATAAGAAAGAATCATCGGTGTGCGTTTTATGACAGCTTCTGGTTCACAGGTATACCTCTGGTTAAACCATTTCCAATATTATAGTAAAATTGCAGACGCAATTCTAGCCATAGCCCAGGGCTTTTTCGCTCTGACAAAATGACTGTATCTTGGGCGCCAATATATGTAGCAGCAAAGGTAGTGTGAGTGTTACTTTAATTGAAAGGACTCAGATTGTATTCCAACGAGAATATACCGGTTGAACATTTTCTAAGAAAACTAATTCGAGGTCATGTTACACGAACAATGAATTACTGATAGTAGGTTATTTTAATGAAGTCAAAAGGCCGAGAAAAAAAATTAATTTTTTTACTTTTTAAAGTTTTTTTTTTTTTTTGTTACGGGGGTTACTTAAAATTTTTTGTTTTATTTTCATTTTATTTTTTTTAAATTACTCGTATAACCTAATTGCGATAGGTAACTAGTTAAACTATATTTTTCTTAAGTATTATGCAACAACGCATAGGACTTCTTGAGGTGGCGGACGATTTGTCATCCAATTTTGTTTTTGAATGATTTTTTTACTAAATAAAAAAATGACTTTGAGTGATGGAAATCTTTATTCGGACCTCTATCATTTTTCCTGTTACGTGGAAAAGATGATATCCGTCCAGTGGCTACCGCTAGTGTTGATGCACAATTGTACCCGTTTTATCGCATTTTCCATGATTTTCCGCAAGATTTCCGGTGATAACTGTCTTATTTTTCTGTCTAATATTCTCCTTAAGAAGTCTGGGATGGTTAAATGTGGCGATCTTGCTGGCCATGACAGATCACCAACAAGACATTACGCGACCAGGAAACGCTTATTTTACAATATCCATTTTCGACACAAAATCATCCTCTTCGTTGTTGGCTTGACAGTACTTCACACGCGACTGATGGTCAGCAGGCACTAACTGATGAACTGTTTATACTTTGTACGGGAACGTGTACGTTTTTCAGTAAAGTTCGCTGTAGGTCCGTCTAGTGACACCTAATTGCTTGGCACGTCGTCTGGTTGATGTTAATTCTTTCTCAGCGACATCAGTAGCCGCGATATTCTCGGCCGAACGACCAGTCCGGTGGCGGCCACGTCCTGCATGTTCTCCTATGGTTTCTACATGTTCAAGTCGAGTAGCTAAGCGGAATAACACGAATAGGAAACCGACTTCGAAATTCACGAAATTCCACCGACCGATTATTGGTCAAAAAAATCGACACAATTATTCCACGCTCTTGCGAAGTATAGCGTTCCATTGCTTATTTGTTTGTATAATGCAGTTGTTCATTTATGTCAAATATGGTTGAGGTACGACGCCAATTGTAAAAATTATAACATCTTCCGATAGGGTGATTCATTTTGCGCCGCTTTAAAGAGCTGATGGCCTTCAAACGCCTAAACAGATCTTCATAAAATGTAAATAAGAATCATCTCGATCACGTTAGCTTTCAAACAAAAAAAATTAATCAAAGTCGGTCCATTCGTTCAGGAGCTACGATGCCATAGCCAGACACACATACACACCGGAAAACAGACAAGTCAAACTTATAACACTCTTTTTGCGTTGGGGGTTAATAAATTAACGCCAGAATAACGCAAGCAAATTGAACACACTTATTTTGAAAACCATGGTTAGGTTCGCCAAACTTATCGTGCGATACGTCCATATTACGATCGACATAATAGTCCATCTGGGAAAGTTATCCGGAACACGATGAATCGTTTTCGCACCACGTATACTCTAATGGATAATACATATCCTCAAAGACGACAAACAGTGCTAAGAGAAGAAGTAATTGCCGTTATAGAGCGCAGTGCTCAGGAGAATCTGAATGACTCGATTTGCGATCGTGCACAGCAATTGGAGCTATGCCCATCCACTTTGTGGAAGATTTTAAGAAAAGATCTTGGCTTAGACGCTTATAAGATCCAGCTTGTGCAAAAGTTGTAGCCGCATTGTTGTATTGTCAGGTTAAAAGAAACACGTGTGTCTTCTTCAAGAGCGCTTTATTGACTGACTGTTCTATTCGACTGTGTTAAAATGACAGACAATGCACAGCAGTTATACTTTTCAATACCACACGCGTGACCATTATACGCGTCGTAGGTTCGGTTAATGGGCCGAACTATTTCAGCTTGATCCTAATTTTCAACGCAAAATTTTGTTCTCCGAGGTGGACCATTTTTTGGCATCTATTAAATGGACGTATAAACAAACAAAATTACAGAATTTGGAGTGGAGAAAACCCAAAAGCCTTTGTCGACCATAAAAACTCACTGTTTGGTGTACTTATTGGACTGGTGGAATCATCGGGCCATATTTCTTTAAGGACGATGCCGGCCAGAATGTCTCCGTCAATGGAGAACGCTGTAGAAACATGATTTCTGACTTCTTCGTTCTTCAGTTAATTGGCATTGACGTGACAGAGCCTGATGGTGCAACATGCCGCACGGCGCGCCACACCATCAATATATTTCGGAAACCATTTGCTGAGCGCATAATTTCGTATAATGGACCTGTGAACTGGCATCCACGATCCTGTGATCTCACATCTTTAGATTACTTTCTTTTGGAGTATGTGAAGTCGCTAGCCTATGCCAGGCACGTTGAGCAATTTGGAAGTCAACATTCTCCGTGTTATTGTTGATATACGGCCCCAGTTGCTCGATAAAGTTATCGGGAATTGGACTTCACAACTGGGCTTCATGCGAGACAGCCGGGGCGCATATATGCCCGAATTCATATTTAAGCACTAGTGGCATAAAATTATCGTTTAAATAAAGCTAATGTTATATACATTAACATTAGTTTCAAGTGTTTTATTTCATATTGAATGTGTACACCCCTAAAATAAACACCCTTTATAACTTCCAGAATTTCTCAGGCTGTTACATACTGACTTTTGAGCTCTCGGTTTCCAGGAAAATACGAAATATTAAACGGCTGAAACCAGCCATTACCATCCAAATTAGATAAAGATATTAGATTATAATTCTTATGACCATTTGCTCCCGAATAACTTAGCTCAACATTAATCTATACAACTCAGAAGAACTTTATGCCATGCTCTTTGGTAACATATATCATATGATCTATGGTGTTGTTTAAAGCTTCTTGAATATTTACGACTCCACCTATCGAAAATTCTTTTGTCACCTTCATTATTATTATTATTATTATTACTGACCATTGGGAACTCGGATATTCAGAGCCTCGTTGAGAACCCTCGAAACCTCCCTTTCATGAGTGCGTTCCTTCCACGTTTCGCTATCCTGCTCCATCCTTATGTTGTCCTCAGAAACTGTCAGAAGACAGACTTGAAACTTTTCTTAAACCTAGTTGCCAACAGCGTAGTATCACCACTACTAACCCCGGTCCAACTTATATTGAGAAAACCTTGTGAGAATTCTAAAAGCGGCTTTCAACAAATCCTGTCCTCTGCACGAGCACGTTCGTAAGAAGACCAGCGCAATCTGGTGGACCACAGAGCTAAAGCAACTCAGGACCAGGACCCGAACCCTATTCAATAGAGCAAAGATCAGTAAAAGATCCGAAGACTGGAATAACTACAAATCCAGCTTCAATGAAAACAAGAGCAAAACAAGAGCAGCAAAGTCTAAATCCTGGCGGGAGTTCTGTAAATCAATAGCGGATCTCAACGAAGCCGCAAGGCTCAGAAACATCAGAAACAAGGAGCCCTGCGTCCCGGTATTCAATCTTAAACCAGATGGCTCTTGGACAGAACCCAGTCAGGAATCCCTAGAACTGCTGACTGAAACCCACTTCTCAGGTTGTAAAACCCCTGAAATCACAGTCCTCTTCGGGACGGCGGTTCCTACAGTTCACACAACCGAAGAAGTAATAAACGAAATTATTACAATGGATAAAGTATCATGGGCAGTAAATTCGTTCAAACCTTTTAAATCCCCGGGGCCGGACGATATCTTGCCAGCGATGCTTCAAAAAGTACTAACCCACACTGTACCCCACCTCGTAAGTATTTTTTTTGCAATTGCTTGCGCGCGGGGTACATCCCAACACAGTGGAAAGATATAAAGGTAGTTTCCATACCTAAAGCAGGTAAACCAATCCATACTGCCGCAAAGGACTATAGGCCAATTATTCTTTCGTCGTTTCTGTTAAAAACCTTGGAAAGACTCCTTGACCTATACATCAGAGAACTCACACAACTTATGCAACGCTTAACACGCCTACCTTAAAGATCAGTGGAAAGTGCACTGCATAGTGTTGTTCGTGAACGTGAAATTGAGAGCTCATTGAAGTTAAAAGAATTTACAATGGCAGCCTTCCTCGATACAGAGGGGCCTTCAACAACGTAAACACAGAGGCCATAATAACAGCTCTAGAGGACATAAAAGTAGACAAATCCATTGTAATCTGGATTGAAAATATGTTGAAGAACAGAATTATCAATGCAGACATTGGACACATCTCTATAAGGAAAGTTACAACTAGAAGCACACCAAAGGGCGGAGTTCCCTCCCCCTACTGTGGCTTCTTACAGTTAACAAAATCCTTAAAATCCTCTTGGAGAAAGGCGCAAAGACCTAGTTATCTTGACAAAAGGTAAATTTCTACCAACTATCAGCGAACTAATGGAATCTGCATTGAAGGAACTCTCCTCGTGGGCAAGACAGAACGGTCTGAGAATAAAACCAGAAAACCGAGCTGGTTTTGTTCACCAGGAAAAGGGAAATCCCGATATTTGCCCCGCCAAAGTTAGAGGGTACTTCACTCAAACTCAAAACGGAAGCCAAGTATCTAGGCATTATTCTTGACTCCAAACTTTCCTGGAATAGGAACTTGGAGGAAAGGATGGAAAAAGGATTGAATGCTTTTTATTCATGCAAAAAGACCTTCGGCAAAAGATGGGGCTTGCAACCGTACATCATTCATTGGATGTACACAGCAATCATCAGACCCATTATAACTTATTAGGCCCTAGTCTGGTGAACTGCTAGCACCACGAAAAGCTATATGAGCATGCTCAACATAACTATCTTTGTAGACAGCCAGGCTACACTAAAGTCAATAGGATCTTGTACTACGAGATCAAAAGCTGTCTTGAAATGTCGCGACTCACTGAAGTCCATCAGACACCACAATGTCAAACTCTGCTGGGTCCCGGGCCACAGCTCAATCGTAGGGAACGACATCAACGACGGACACGTCATTGCAACCACCGATCAGCGCATTATACCGGATCATAAATGACACAATTATAACAGAATCCAACTCGTCTTGGCCTACGAGAAACGACAAGATCATCGTGGCCAGAGCTCAATATCGGAAAAACAAAGTATGCTGGTCGGAGTGATCACAGGACACTGTCCCATCGGAGCAATGCTCCAGAAATAGAACTCGGGATCCAGCGATCTCTGCGGGAGCTGCGGCGATAAGGAAGAAACCGAGACGATTCAACATCTTCTTTGCCACTGCCCAGTCCTCCAGAATCGGCGCCTAGCTTAGCTGGGCCAAAGATTCTTTATAGAGATCCTCCTCCTCACCTTAAACCTAACCTAACCTATATTGTCCTCAAATTTAAGGACCCGCGGTCTTTTTCCTACGCGTTTTCAACCCATTATTCGTTTGACTATTAGTCCACTGTCCATTCGTTCTACTTTTGCAGTTCCTTTTAAGGATAACTTTCAAGAAGGCAGAAACACGAAACTTGTTTCGATTTTGTTAGAGTCCTTAATACAAAAATTAAGATTTTATGCCGATTGCCTTGAGACTTGACTTATATTCGAAGAGTGTCTATAGTTAGTAAAAGTAAAAGCCATTACGAATCCAATCTCCTAAAATTCTATTCGGGATTTATGGATGAAGTTTTTTTAAAGTTCTTTGTTTGACACTTTGTTTTCCTCTATTATCAGGAGTCGCAACTACCGGCCGGGAAGCATGCGCAAGATTCGCCGACGAGCAGTTTTGAAGAACGGCGATTGTAACGTGCTCCAAAAAAATCTAGCCAGACGACGGCTTCGCTTCCTGCAGGATATATTTACTACACTAGTCGACAGTCAATGGCGATGGACATTGCTTGCCTTCGCACTTAGCTTTATCCTATCCTGGTTGTTGTTTGCAGTCATCTGGTGGCTCATTATGTTCACTCATGGGGATTTAGAAGAGCTCCATCTACCCGCAAATCAAGGTAAGGCTTCATGTAAATTTTATGCATTTTATAATTCAAATTTGTTTCCACAGAGGAAAATGGTTGGAAACCATGTGTATCGGCAATAAACAGCTTCACGTCGTGCTTCTTGTTCTCGATTGAAACCCAACACACTATTGGCTACGGTGTCCGAACCACATCTGAAGAATGTCCCGAAGCAATATTCATGATGTGCTTCCAGTCCATCTATGGTGTAATGAGTCAGGCGTTCATGGCTGGTATTGTCTTTGCCAAGATGACACGATCCAAGCAACGCACCCAGACACTTCTTTTCTCAAAGAACGCTGTGATTTGCCAAAGAGACGGCATGCTCTCTTTGATGTTCCGAGTCGGTGACATGCGAAAGAGTCATATCATCGGGGCAAACGTCCGAGCTCAATTGATCAGAACTCGTACCACCAAGGAGGGGGAAGTCATGACCCAACACTTTACTGAGCTCGAAATCGGAACTGATGAATGTGGTTCGGATATATTCTTTATTTGGCCTATTGTGATCGTTCATAAGATCAATGAAGACTCTCCCCTGTACAACATGTCTGCCACTGACCTGATTCAGGATAAGTTCGAAATTGTTGTCATCCTTGAGGGTACAGTGGAATCAACTGGACAAACGACGCAAGCTAGATCGAGTTATGTGAATACAGAGATTCTTTGGGGACATCGTTTTGATCCTGTTGTAGTGTACAACAGGGACCGCCAGGCATATGAGATTGACTATCAGCGTTTCAATGAAACAACGCAGGTAGACACGCCTCTATGCAGCTCACGGGAACTGAACGAGTATTACAAGATCCAAGATGGATTCAAGACTCCAGGTAAGGATTTGTCTTGTGTTTATGTGTTGTCCCACATGTAATGTTTATTTGTCCTGCCAGAGGAGACTACATTCACCATGCGTCAGTTGTCATTGAACCCATCTGAACATGCTGCACCAGCTTAAACCTACTTTTTAGTACCTTGTTCTGTTAAATAGTCTTAAGATTCCTTTAGCACTTGTTAGTTATGTCCTTGTGCTTGTACAGCCTATTGTTCAATGTTGTAAGTAAGTCCTTAAATATATGTTCATGTAATACAGAGGATTGTACGTGCATCGTTTAATTTTTAGGATCTTGGAAGGAGTTCATCGACAAGCATCCATTCTGGCAAAAACCTAAATCCGCGGACGACGCGTCTAGGAAACCATTCAGTTGGCGAACGAATATAGCGATGATGCATCAAAAGGATTTGTATATAAGCGGATTTCGACCAAAATTGTAGAATTAGATTTAAGTTTGTAGATACCTAGAACGATCTGAAAATGTTTATTTTTAGAAATACTGTATGAAAAAAAATTCGAAATTCGAATAAAATGAATTTAAGCCGATGGTGATTGTTTCTAATTAGGAATTGAAACCCGATTCTGCCATACATATATTGCGATTTGAAACTTATTACTCGGAGTCTATTTTTCAAAACTAAATGACTTTATTTTAACTATTTTCAAAAAAATTTCCCCAAATGTCTCATAACATTTTTAGAGTGTCCGATATCAAATTATTATACGAAATAACATAAGTCTGAGAGGGTAATTCATGAAGATAACATTTTACCTGCCTGATTCGGAATACAATATAATTAAGTTAATGAATAAAAATAAATCATAGCAATTCACAGGCGCTGCGTGACTTAAAAACTTTCCTGAAATAAAAGCTCTACTTCGCTTGCTGTTGCATTCGTCCCTCATAACCCACTTCTAATCATCAACTTGCCATCGACTTTAGAGATTCCAGATTTGAAAGCGCTGACTCCAATGACATTATCATCGTCTGTGGCCATTTAATTTACATGAAATGCGCTAAGTCCGACGATTAGGCTCACTTTGTCGCGACTAACACCTCGCCTGGTAAGGAAAATCTTTTCAAAGATCGTTTCCCCGATTCTGTTCTCCTACCCGGTAACATCACCAGCACCAAAAATCGTCAACTTAACCTCGTGATCTCATTTAATGCCGCAAACTGCGTTATAACCGCACGTTACTACTTCTCTCTACCTTGGCTCCGCTCCGTCCACCATTATCGGGAACCCGTTCACTCGACAATAACTTCATCATGCTTCGTATTGCTTCAATTTCCGAGAAGCAAACGCAAAACTAAATAACTTGCTCAACAACATTAACTTTAATTTTTTCCTAAGCCCTAATATGCATATGTCCTTAGTGATACGTTGCCTTATTCTACTCCAAAGTTAGCAGTTGCTTTATACTGTCCGCCCCAGACTACTAAAAAAAAATGCTTCTCATCTGCGCAGCGAAAGAAACAAACGGTGGCAGGCCTACCTTAAATCCTGCTCTGCTTCCGACTAGTCTGCTTACTTGTAATTTTAAACGTGACGCGAATCTGTCTACCACAGATACCTGGACCGAATGCAAGCCTCTCTTATCATCGATCGCCCTCAGACGTCTCTAGCGTCAATCAATATAACTCCTACCTTAGTCATCGAGAAAATGCGTAACTTAAAGGACGACTACAAGTCCAGTTCTGACTGTCTCTCCGCTTTAAGAAAAATGAGTCTATTATCTGCGTCAACCTTTCACGGCTCTATTTGAAAATACTATTTCCTTCCCCAGCCCTGGAAAACTGTCAATCCACAAAAAAGAACGAATTTTCAAATATCGCCCCATTGCTAAGTTCTCTTGCTATCCCAAAATCTTTGAGAGTATCGTCGACGATACAATCATTTTTCACTGCAATCCTTACCTCACCCCAATTAAACATAGGTTCCTAAAAGTTTGATCAACTACAAATTACAAATTCAATTACAAATTATACTTCTTAAATTCACCCTTCTTGGTTAAAAAAAAAAAAAGAAATTGTCTTTCGACGTTATTTAGTTCAATAAATTATGAAATGAATTAAACTTAATGCAATTAATGATTGAATTTTTTCAAGATGTTTAATTATTATTTCGCTTTACACGGAGAACAAGTGGTGGGGGTGGTCGTGGTGCAATGGTAATCATCACCGACTGTTGAGCCGAAGGTCTGTAGTTCAAGTCCGTTCATAGTCAAGAACAATTCCTATGCGGAAAAACTGTGCAACAACATCAGTTGTGAATGAGAGATGATCAAAATGATGAAGGCATAACACTCGCAACATAAGATCATTTCAAAATTCATACTCTGTGTGTGCATTTCCAATATAACATCTTAATGAAGTGGAAACAAAAGAGTTACTGTGAATTACAACCAACGCAAATTCAGTCGAATCTCTCAAATCCTATCTAGGACAACCACCCCCGGAGAGTAGTGAACGAATTATACATATATAAAAAAACAAAAAAAAAAGTGGAAATCATAAGCAAGTTCAACTGATTTTATTTTACAGTCGATAAAAAGATCGAATTCTGTCGAGTACACAATCAAGAACTGAAGGGACTCTATTCAGAAAAATTGCGAAGACTAAGGTAAGCACGATATGAAGAACAAATGAACGGTGGGCGAACAGTCAAATCAATAATAATAATACCCATAGGAAAAATACCGCCAGGTTGGCCAAATCGTAAATTCTTTTTTTTTCAACTAAGGGCTAGTGCTAACAGATAGCATAGAGTAATGCGTAGGTCTATTGTGCCGGCAAGACAATTAGACGAGGAAACCCTCTAATCTCTTAATAAAGCTGAGGACGTCCCTAGTAGGAGCTGATCAGCTCAGCTCAGCCTCAGCCACAGGGGTCATGACTTCTCTCAGGACGATACACTTCCTAAGATGGTAGCTCACTCGCATAGTATGTGCTCTGCAGTTCCCTAGTCCTCTAGACAGAGTTGACACTCGGTTTCAGATGAAAGGTTAATTTTGTTAAGATGATATTTCATACTACAGTGTCTCGAAAGGTAGTTGACCAGTCTTCTGATATCGACTCTATTATTGTATATTTGAGAATATTTATAGATTGTTTGTTAAGGGCCCGTATGAATCTCTTCGATTGTTGGAGTCCTTGAATGCTGTTCCAAAAGCGCAGGTGCTGCGATTTTTCCCACTTGTCTAAGAAAAAATTAATCTTTGACTTGAGGATTCCGCAGAATGGTTCGGCACCTATGTAGCTTTCGCTGGAACCTTTCTTAATGGCATTCCTTGACGGATTTTGAATTCCTACTATTTGTACTATACGCGCCCAACGCTTTGACAGATGCCTGGCTATCTGAGAGTATATTGGTGGTTATACCTGTTATGCCAGTCTCTAAGTTTAGGTTAACGCACGTAAGGATGGCGTACAGTTCGGCTTGGAAGACACTAGGACTAGATCCCAGGACCTTCGATATCTTCCGATTTGGTACAAAGATGCCAGCGCGAAGGCCGGAATTTACTTTTGAGCAATCTGTGTACCACCTCAGGCCTTTGACATTTAGCAAGGTATCACCGCTTTCCCAAGGTTTAGGATCAATATCCCAAATCTTTTCTCAAAGGTGATAGTGTGTGGTAATGCGTCCGAAACTATGTAATCATATCTAAATCAGGGTGTTGCAGTATGGACATGTGTCCTCGGTCCGTTTCCGGAGGAGTCTGAACAAGGTGCAGTGGAGTAATTCCGACCAATGGCTCTTGGGCAGCTGTCGGGCAAGTTGGCATGTCGCCTGTACATGCTAGCCTCTGAAGTAATTGAAGTTAAACTATTGTAGTTTTCTGTTCAACTTTTGTTCACCATACAGCAGACGCATAAGTGATGATAGATCTTACTATCGCGGCATATAATCTGTGGATTACTTCAGGTTTCAATCCCCAGGTTTTATCGTAGGTGCACGACAAGCCCAGTGTGCCTTAGTCGCCTTTGCAAGTTTGCTTTTGATGTTGGAATTCCATTTACGTTTTCGATCAAGGTCAATATCTAGATATTTGACTTCTTCTGAAAATTCAATGTTTGTACCGTTTAGGGAGACGAGGCAAGGTTGTATTTTCCTCCTTTTTGTAAACGGGACTAATGTTGTCTTATTTGGGTGTATCGATAACCCCCTCTGTCACACCAGTCTGAGATAAATTGAGGGCAAGTTGCATGCATTTACAGATAGAAATTTCGCTTTTACCTGTAACAATAACCACAAGGTCATCGGCGTATCCGATGACTTCATAACCGGGGTTGGTTCACTTGTAGAGTAGGTTGTCGATGACTATCGACCAGATAAGTTGTGAAAGGACTCTACCTTGTGGACACCCTTTAGCTGCCGATACTGTCACAGAGACCTCTCCGGATGTAGCTGATATAATACGGCTCTCAAGCATTGCTCTAAACCGGTGGTTAGTGGGGTGGTTTACACCTCCGTGGGATAGAGCAATGGTGATTGAGTTGTAGCCAGCATTATGCCCCCCCAAATCTGGGGAGGGCGCAAATTGTGTTTCGCGTTTTGTTTAATTGATAAGCCTCTTTTTCAATGTCATCCATCCAGTTAATTGATTTAAGAAACATGTCTTCCTTGGCGGTAAGTTGAGCCTGGAAGAGAACCCAGTTGGGCTGATATCTATGGCCAGCTTCTTAGCCTCACAAGTGATGTTCAGTCTTATATGTTGGTGATCAGATAGTGAAGCCTCATTGGATACATGCCTGTCACAAATTATATTTGAGACAAAAGGGCTAGAGATTGTAAGGTCAAGCATCTTTCCTCTAATAGATTTTATGAATGTGGGCTTGTTGCCCCTATTGGCAACAGTGATGTTATTAATAAATAAATATTCAATAAGTGACTCACCTCTTTTATTTGTATTGTTGCTTCTCCATTCCACATGGTACGCATTGGCATCGCATCTGATGATCAGATATCGTTTGCGCCGGTGACAATAATCTACCAGTTCTTGCACCATAGAAGGTGGGATTTGGTCTCGGTCTCCTGGGGAGTAAGAGGAGGCGTACACGATTTCCCTTAGTCCAATTTCTATGGGAACTTCCACGATGACTGCTGCCAAGTCTCTTGTTATAAATTCTGGAATGGGTAAAAAATTCAAATTAGAACCGACCACACATGTGGTCCCAGGGGGAGATTCTTCAGAAGATCTATTTTGTAGGCCCATAATCTTCTTGTACGAGTCCGAAATAAATTTTGTGGAGGTAGATACGCAGGCTAAATGTGTCCGAGGCACCTTTGGCATGGTGCAGGTTACCCTGCAGTACACGCAGCGTAATCAACGACTTGCGGATGTGAGCCACCGATCTGTTTCCTAGAGTTTCATAAATTTCCCGAGTTTCATAAAGTCTTATAATGATTTAGCATCATTAAAACTATGATGCATTTTAGTTCTAGCAGCTGGTCCATGGGCCTGTCGCTGATTGCTAGAATCAGATGCAGAAGGTCTTTTTTTTCTGGCTTTGCATGACTCTCCAGTGCATACAGGCCTTTGTTTTGTGAGTCCAGCGTCACCCAAACCTTAGTTATGGGTAGACCGATATTCTGTCGGAAGTAGCCCCGTACGATGTGAGGTTTCGGGAAGGCGTCTTCTTCCATTTGAAATCAAGTCCGCTTTTTTCTTTTATAGCCGTGAAGTTGGACCTCATCATCCAATCGGCTGTGTTTGCGGCGGCACTCACAAAGTAGAGCCAACCCGACGACGCCGAGTCTTGTTTTTCCAGCTACACTGCTCTAGCTTTCTTTTTCGGATTGCGAATTCTCCTGCGTTCTCGTGTTGTCAGAAAGAAACCGTTTCGGTTCCAGACCTTTAGTGGCAGAGGCAGATTTTGCGTATACTAGAGCTTTATCTTTAGTTTTTTCCTACTTAATGGCGGCAGGTGGTAGAAACTTTTTCTCCATAACAGTAGTTTCGTTTCCTTCCGCGTTTGAGATTTCATCTGTGAGCATACTCACAGAATGTTTAGAGAGCGTGGAACCGGCGTCGGGGAGTGAAGACACATCTTCTGCTTTCCGTCCGGCGGCAATATCAGCAAAGGATATCGACGTAGCTGATTTTTGTTCTGCCGCTGAGGGCTCACAGGCCCTAGCGGGCGATGACAATTGAGAGGCATCGCTCTCTTTACTAATTCTTGATTGAGAAATTTTATTCCCACGAGTACACGGGAAACAACGGTCGCCTACAGCGATGCCCGAGACGTTGCAGGAAGGCTGGAATGAAATCGAGTTAGGAGAGTGTGGGGATGATGGGTACGGGGGAAAAGGAAATTTGATTTGATTTCTGATTTTGACCAAAGAAAGGTCAGTAATTGCTTCTTGGCTTCGTGTAATTGCTTCCAGAGATCGTTCTCGAGAGTCATTACCTGTACTAAGTTTCCGCACCGCGGTAAGGTGAACAATTTTCGCGAAGATGGGCCGTAGATGAGAGGACAATATGACAATAAGGTTTGGTGAAGGGTTGTCAACGAGATTCTGAACTTCCGAGTACCAAATAACCGGTAATAATTAAAGAAATGAAAACTTGATACAACTTGTTATGAACACGTGTGAAGTTTCTTGTAGATCTGTTAGTTCGCTCGAATATTTTAAGCCGTTCATATCATAGTATCATGCAGTGGCATACAATAGATAAATTTGAATATCATGCAATAATTAAATTATTATTTTTGGAAGGCGTAGCATCAAAACAGACTCATGAACATTCATTATTAATAAGGGATAGGGACTCTTTACCTTCAACTTGAACAGTAGAAAGATGGGTTGCTGCATTTAAATTTGGACATACAAGACTTGAAGATGATCCATCTGAAGTAGAAGCCCTGGGCATCTTATTAGGCTTTTAGCACATTTTGGCTGAAGTTTTAGGTTTTAGGTTATAGAACACAGTCTTTAGGATGCAAAAGGAATTATGTTTGTATATGTCCACCTAAACTGGTAATGCCAAAAAGTCAGTCCAATAAGGAACTGCTAACAGCGGGGAAAGCATCGTGTTTCATTTATAATTGCTCCCCCCATCTGTATGAACTGTTATAACATTCCCCTATTCGCCAGACTCATGTCCCTCAGATTTCTGGCTATTTCCAAATCTTAAAAAATATGTACATACATGCTTGGAAAACGATTTCCATCAAACGAAGAGGTAATAGCCGCGGTGAAACCGTCTTCCGGAGATTCACTTTAGGGATGGAATGGATAAATTAGAAAATCACTGGAATGCATTTTCATCTTGGCGTTATAGAATTTTTGAATTTGGGGCACAGACACAGGGTGACTTATACGAGTAGTCTCGTCAATGTCAACCTGTCATTATTATCAACCCAAGAACTTATTTGAGTTTGAAAATTGTTTTTTTAACGTAAGATGCAGAATCAACGGAAAGTCTGGACATTATTTCTGTGAATGGGGCAGGCAAGACCCAGACCTCAATTAACTAGAAAATATTTGGCATAAATAACAGATAATATAATATGTATATCATACGGAAAAAAAAGTTAAGAACATTGATTGTTTAAAAACAATGATAAAAAAAGTTTGATTTGAAGACGATGGAATATCTACATATGTAAGTACTTCATTTGCTCGATGTCCAATACGGTCAAATGTCTTATTAAAGCAGGGTGTTGGACTACAAGGCATTGGCTGTTTGCCGACAGATGACGACATCTAGTTTAAGATGGGAACGACATGCAAAGATTGTTTTCGATGCTTCAAAAACAATGATTTTGAAGTTCAAGATAAAGAACATTCTGGCGCGCTTGAAGACCTATGGTAAACTTTCATAAGAAGCTTACAATCCGAATGCAAATGCCTAAAAATGGGTCGGTTCTTGAAGCCTCAAACGAACTGTTGTTTTTTCCTACGTGGAATTCACGTGCTGCCAGAAAGGAGGAAAAATCATAGCTAACGATTTTTTTTACGACGTAGGTACTTTAAATAAAGCATTCATTTTTACAAAAAAAAAAACAATGTCATTTATTCAAGGTCCCAATATCAAAGGATCCCAACAAGATCAAAAAAAGCATTTAAAAAAAAATATGAAAATATTCGGTTTCATTTTAAAGATATGGTAGTATTTTTACAAGTCGTACTGTAGATACCATGGTATGCTTATTAATGGTCTAAAGGCTTTTAATAGCGAAATTAGCAGTACGAAGTTAAATTGAGTTTGCGTCAGGTTTTTTTTTTTTTTAATTTGTGTTCTTTTGTCTTGAAGTATGAGAAGTCAAAAAATAAAAATCAATTATTGTTTTATGACTTGAGTGTAAATACGAGTATATTTATATGTATACATATTACCGAAAAATCTGGCGTGGATAAGGTCGTGGGTAAAAGTTAACTTCATATAAAATGCTTTCGAGTACAAAAGGCTTCGAATAATAAAATCTGATATTTGTGTGTCCTCGCTAATTTATGTATAAGTAAAAGCTTTAAAAGTTTAAGTCACAGTTTGAGGCGGGCTGGGTATGTATAACTAATTTCATTCTCGGACATATCACAGATGCAGCACTTATTTTGTTGATTATTAATTATGTGTTATTTACTATGATATGTATGTTAACTAGGTTTTATAAATATTACAGAAACTGCCTGCTCTATGATCGTATTTTACAAAAAAAAAAAAACCAAAATAATTTCAAATTATTCTGAAACTACCATCTAAAAACCGTAGTTTCATATAAAGGATGCCTCAGTAAGAGTGAACTTTTTCATTTTAAAATAAAAACATGACAGTTGTGATATTTTTATTGTATTGTAAAGAAGACATGTGCCGATTAAGTATGGAATAAAATATCCGGCAAATGACCACCACTGCTCCGATGACAGGCCATTACTCTTTTCATGAAATTTTCGATGACTTTTGCACAGAGATGTGGCTGTATCTCACCGATGACGCGTTGGATTTCCGATTTGAACTCAGGAATTGTTTCGGGTTTATTCGCATAAACCCGAGATTTCACAAAACCCCAAGGAAAAAAATCGCACGGCGTTAAATCGCACGATCTTGGTGGCCAGTTGACATCAGAATTTCGTCGATTGTTTCATGCGCGGTGTGTCAGGTTGCGCCGTCCTGCTGAAACCACATGTTGTCCAGATTCATGCCGTCCAGTTGAGGCCACAAGAAGTCCGTTATCATATTCCTGTAACGATTGCCGTTCACAGTCACTGCAATTTCGGCCTCATTTTCAAGAAAGTAAGGTCCAATCACGCCGCCTGACCAAAATCCGCACCAGACAGTTACTCGTTGTGGGTGCATTTGTTTCTCATGGATTGCATGAGGATTTTCTGAGTCCCAAATTCGACAATTTTGAGTATTCACGAAGCCATTCATATGGAAATGCGCTTCATCGGAGAAAATTACTTTTTTCGAAAAATTGGCATCGACTTCACTTTGCTTCACCAATTGAACGAATTGCCGGCGCTTTCCGTGGTCTCCTGGTTTGAGCTCCTGAGTTAACTGAATCTTGTACGCATGAAGGTGGAGGTCTTTAGTCAAAATTCGCTGCGTAGTGCTTCGTGAAATTTGCAGTTATTGAGAACGATGTCGAATTGATGTTTTCGGGTTTTCGGCGACACTCTCGTTTACAGCAGCAATGTTTTCAAGAGACCGACCGGTACGTTGACGCAAAGGATTCTTATTATCCATAATTGACCCAGTTTCTTTAAATTTTTTGACCACTCTTCGAATGGTTGACACATTAGGTGCACTTTCTCGGCTGAAAATTTGGCGAAGTTTGCGAGCGGTTTCAGCGTAACTTTCCCCATTTTTGTAATGAGTTTTCACAATTATAACGCGTTGTTCTTTCGAAAAGCGCACCATTTTTAATAATCGGAATAAACAGAGGTGACAGCTGTCAAATTTCAGAGTTGCTACTTGCATGAAAAAAAAAATATTCCAATTTTAAGAAGTGCACTCTTACTGAGACACCCTTTACAAAACTTCCAAACAGTACATAAAAACAACTCACGGCTCTTAAATTATATACCTTCCGCAGTACAGATTCCGATTTCCAGGAGATACCCACTAATTTAGGTCTGCTCGCATTAATCAATTCAATAAATCTTGATTATGATTACTGCGTTTCCAAAATTACAAAATCCAAGATATTCCTATAGATCAAGTTCTCGTTATTGGCAAAGCGTTAAGTGGATGGTTCCAGGAGAAGTACATAGTTTTCAACAGTCTAAAAAGCCGCTGCGAGTAAAGTCTCTGTTTCTCGTGCACTACGATCCATTTCACGTTATTCACCATACGAATATAAACATATTTTGTATCAAGTTTGATTCGAAACTCCAAGTATCACTCAAAATCGTTTGCGAATAGAAAAATGTAAAAGTATTTCTCTTTAAAATATTTGAAGTACAGGCTTCAACTGTCTGGATTGTCTGGATTTTCTTTTCGCCCAAAACATATAGAAATAAGCAAAAATTCACTACTCCTAAATAAATTATTCAAAAAATATCAAAAAAAAAAGTTGTACTTGTTATCTATAACTTAGTACAAAATATTACATTTTATTAAATCCAAGTTAGCATAAAATAAGATGACTGGAATAACTCTCTATCGAAACAGAAGGAATATAAGAAACTTATGAATCTTATAAGACTTTCCGCGAAGATACCAAATCCCTGAGCGCGACCCACAAGTTGGTTAAAGTCTTCAAGCAAGGAAAACCGACAAAGCAAAAAATCTGATGGTATCTTGATTGAGTCTAAAGGCTTAAATTTTTTATTTTTTTTTTATTTTTTATTTATTTATTTGTTCAGAAAAAAAATATTACAAAAATAAGACTTAAGTATTGACCTACGAAGCCAATTGGCTTATCTGCTGGAGATTATGTATTAAATATTATTGTATTTTTAAAACCCATCATCTAGGTGAGAATATATGATATGATAATAATAATCTTAATAATTCAAATCTAGTTTCCACTATGTTCAATCAATGATTCATTCATTTTACTTTATATTTACTTTAATTTAAGTTCTTTAAAAATCTGCAATTGTTTATTTCGAATTTCAATATTTGCTTATAATTTTAGTTGTAGATTCTAAGAAAAATTGTTTTAGGCGTTGTTTTCGTGCATTTATTTGGTTGATGTTCCTCAAGCGTTGAGGAAGATTATTTAATACTTTAGGCATAGTGTACATCAGGCTTCTTCTGCCGTACTCGTTTATGATTGAAGGGAGTTGATACAATCCTTCGGCTTGACTTCTTGTTTATTTGATGATTAATTGGTTTGCGGAAACTTTCTTCGTTGTAATACTCCAGTGCTATGTATACTCATGTTAAATATCTGCCTTACTTTCAGAACCTTTACATTAGAGGTGTTTCTCCTTGACAACAATTTGACTGCACTGTTTTGGATATTCTGTATTTTTTCTATATGTGTTTGAGCTGCACCTCCCCACGCTATAATGCCATGACGTAGTCTCGATTCTATAAGTGCGTGGTACACTTGTTTTTGTACACCCAGTGGGGCTTTGTATTGCAGACAAGCTAGCGCAAACAGGGACCCTCTCAGTTTGTTTCGTAGATGATTTATGTGAGGCTCCCAGAGAAAATGGCTGTCAATGATGATACCTAGATACTTATAAGTACATATCTACGACCTCAATTTGCTCGCAATTATACGCGTTGATACATTTGAATGTTTTCAAAACAATTGGAGACGCTGGATACGTCGGACTTCTAATGTGGATCAGTTTCGTTTTTCACCCATTTATAACTATCCCGTTATCATGGCACCATTTAGCTATTTCGTCGAACTCCTCCTGCATCACTTTTGTCGCATCTTCCAGTGTCTTACGACATACAACAACTGCGGTGTCATCAGCATATGCGAAAGGTACGCTATTTTTTAAGCATTTCAGCATTTCATTGCTATACAAAATGAACAGGGGAGGGCCAAGCTTTGAACCTTGCGGTACCCCATATTGAACCTTGTATTCATCACTACAAAAATTCTTGATTCTTACGCGAAGGGTTCTTTCTGCAAGGTAATCAGTTAACCAATCGGATAGCCTGCCTCTAATTCCTACTTCCTGTAAAGCGTTGATTAGTTTGTTATGGTCAAGCGTGTCGAATGCTTTACTAAAGTCTAAAAACAGGACGAGGGCATGATAACGCTTGCTGAGTGCTGTATTGATGACATTTGCGAAGCCTCCAAGAAGTGTATTGATGCTCTTTCCTTTTTCTTTTTGAAAGCCGTACTGATTCTTGGAGATTAAATTATAATTTGCTCCATAATTTTGTCGATGGTAGGTAGGATTGCAATCGGCCTGTAGTTAGTGGTTTGGTTTTTGATACCTCCTTTATAAATTGGACGCACGATTGCCTCTTTTAGTTTTTTTTGGGATTATTAGCTCATCGAAGCTTAGATTAATTAATCTGGTTATGATGGGAACAAAGATGTTTGTGTTCGCTTTAATATCAATAATCCTGATACCGTCGGCCCCAGGTGCCTTTCGGCTGTTTAAGCTCATTGCATACTCCTTCAACGGTAATTGCGACTGAAATAGTAACCAAACGATGAAAACAACTCGGTATATTGCACCACGCGTGGCAACGACTGAGGCCATTGAATTAGCTGTGGCATCTTTTGATTGCCTTAAGTCGCCAGGAAATGATGGGATATACGGTGTTATGCTAAAAAAAGGTTTGATACAGTTGCTTCCTACTTTGAAAATAATTTTCACTGCCATCTTGTCACTTGCCTATTGCCTATTACTATTTCCTGGCGTGCGGTGAAAGTGGTCTTTGTTCCCAAAATTAGGAAAGAGGATTAGTCACTCGCCAAGAGTTATAGACCAATCAGTCTAACATCCTTCTTGCTGAAAAGCATGGAGAGACTAGTAGAGTCGTATATCCGCAAAGTTGCCCTTCGAATGCATCCTCTCTCGGAGATGCAACATGCTCATCAGCGCGAAAAATCCTGCGAGACTGCTTTTCAAAACATAGTTGGGAGATCAAAAGGAAAGAATACGTGCTGTGCATTTTCGTTGACATTGAGGGAGATGTTGGTACGTTTTATTATGCTACGAACTGTTGAATAGCTTTTATTTACAATACGCGATATTTCTCGAATAGATTTTCCATCCTGCGAGTGCTTAACAATTAATTCCCGGTTGTCTAGAGAAATTTGTCCATTTTGTGGTAAATAAGGTAATAATAATGTTGAAAAAGGTTAGTTTGAGAACTGTAAATGCTGTTAGTTGGTAAAATATGAAGCTAGTCGCGTTTGAGGCAAAGTGAGCGAGTTTCGCTTGGAGCCACTGTATTTCCATCCATTTGATAACATCGTTCGTTTTTAGATTTAAAAAAAAAATCGATTAAATAAACAGGCGTTGTCATACATTTCATCTGAAATTGAAACTAAAATAAAGCCTTCTGTTTGCAGTACATCGATTCCGAATATTATAAAACTTGCTACGGTTCATACCAGATTTGTGTGGTAAACGAATTTAACATTGGCCTAGCTCAGTCCACCGTATCCGTGGTTCTTAAGGAAATGTTCAATGTCCTTCAAAACCATATATGCCCCATGTTGGTAAAGAATGAGTACTCCAGTGAATATAAAAGGCGAGCAAAGATGTACTTCTTCGAACGAAGTGGAATCCCGAATGTAATTGGATGTGTGGATGCCAGGCACATAAAAATAGCGTCACCGACAAAACATCTATAGCATTTATATTACAATAGAAAGGGGTTTTATAGTTCAAATGCCTTAATTGTAAGTCTATTTTGTACGACTATTATCTGAATTTTCAATCATTTCATTTTAAGGTTTGTGACCACAAAATGGTTATAAGTTATTTTAATGCAAAAATCCCGGATCAACACGTGATGCAAATGTTTTTAATATGTCGAAATTAAGATCTAAATTAGAAGAGGAATACAAGAGGGGCAACTAGGGCACACTAGGCGCAACCTTAATATATTTAATAAGTTAAAGATTCAGGAATTCATTTTTTGTGTTCTTAGGTGATGGTGGATATTCACTCAAGCCTTATTTAATGACGCCTTTCCGAAACCCAGAATATGGTTCTTTGGAAAGTGTATTTAATAAAAAACACACTAAAGCAAGAAACATTGTGGAGCGTACAGTTGGCGTTTTAAAAAATAGATCTAGGTGCATATTAAGAGCACGTGAACTGCATTATACTCCAGAAAAAAACACGAAAATTTTAATGTGCCTGATTCAGAATTCTTCGATGAAGACCAAGAAGTTGATGCTGAAGGCGCAACTAAAACTGGGGACAGTCAATTTTCAGATAGCAATGAAGCAAGCAATATAAGAAATCAAATTCTTTGATCATTTAATTGAGTCCACTATTCTAAATAAACAAATTTAATATAAAAGTAAAGCAATTTCATTTAATTCATTTACAATGTGCATTTTACGGACGATGATAAGGCTCATTTATTCGCCTCTATTTTTCTGAAAAATAATTTTGTTTCCTAACATTTAGGCGACTCTGCTACCAACCAAATTGTTAATGTAATTACTAACAACTTTATCGCACAACCTATCGAAACACCTCGAGATGAACTTATATCTCAGCAGAGTGTTGAAGACATTCTGTGGTCTTTATCACCAAAAAAAAAAACCGGTGGTATAGATAGTGTCAGAAACATGTGTTTAAAACAACTTCCCAAATCGGCTATTGGATACTTAACTCTTAGTTTTAATGCCTGTATTAAGATCCAATACTTTCCAAAAGCTTGGAAAACAGCTAAGGTGATACCTATTCCTAAACCAGGAAAGCCACCTAACAAACCAAAAGTTACGGACCGATTAGTCTGTTAAGTAGTATTAGTAAAGTGTTCGCAAAAATCATGAACGCAAAATTAACCACAATTATTTAAGAAAATAATATACTACTAAATGAGCAATTTGGTTTTAGAAGAAATCATAATACATCCCATCACACTTAGAGTGTGCCAACATATTAAAATGAACCGCTCCTTGGTAAATCAACTGGTCTTGTTTTGCGGATATTGAGAAAGATTTCGATTGTGTATGGCATTGGGGCCTATAAATTATTGATACTCCGTTTTCCCCCATATCTCACCAGACTTGTGACAAGCTTTCTTTCCGATCGTACTTTCAGAGTTTTTGTTAATTATTGTTATTCTGCTTGTAACACTATTGTTGCTGGTGTGCCTCAAGGATCCGTTTTGGGACCAATTCTCTATAATATCTTTGTGTCTGATACCCCAAGACTTCCTTATTGTAAACTAGCTATCTTTGCAGATCATACGGCAATATATTATTCGCATGAGGTTAGCCTCAACGTGGAGACAAATTTACAACATGCGATTCAGTTATTGCTAAGGTATTTCAATTCCTGGAAAATTAAACTAAATACTGAGAAGATGCAGGCCATCTTTATCAGCAGGAAACGAAAGGCCTGCTTTCTTCCAAGCAACCAGTTAATTGTCAACAATACTGGGTCAACTGGGTTCCATCTGTAAGATATTTGGGCATTCAACGTGGTACAAAACTCACATTTAAAGAACATATTACAAAAACTATACATAAAACTAGGCAGATCAGTATGCGCGGGCTTAACTCCGCTACTGAAAATTTTTAATCGAGCGAGCAAATTTGTTGTTTTATCAACCTTGCTCTCGCTCCGCATGGCACTTTTCTAAACTTTACTTCGTTGTTTCTCACTATTTTTCAATCAAACAATTTCATTTGATAATTTATGGCTCATCTACAGACCTAGATCTATCGAATGACATGCTGCACACATGTGTGGTTATAGCCGATATCTACATTTAGTGCGTACAAGATTAGTCCGAAATCGTTTTCGGACCACTATATTCCCCGTACATGCACGCGCTAGGCCAAAAAGTGGGTGATTGCTCTCGCTCCGCTACGCTCCGCTCGATCAATAAATATTGCGATAAACATGCTGTACCCTTTTATAAACAGGGAGTCTACACTGAACAATGCTAAGAATGCCATCTTAAAAATTACAAGTTTCCCAAAATAAAATCACTGAACGGCTGATCTTCACAGCAAAACAAAGATTGAATTATTTCGTGATAGAATTTTAAAACTAACCACAAAGTTTCTCCACAATTGTGAACTCTCCGAGAACCGCCTTATGAACCAGTTAAATGATTAATCATGTTTCCTTATGCTCTTTTGTTAAAACCCACATCTATTCGAAAATACACTATTCACTTCTTATCTTGTTATTTATTATTTATTGTTGATTGCTTATTATTAATTATATAAGTTTTATTTATTTTTTTTTGATATATGTATTGGAGGTTTTTGTCGTAGTTTTCCTTCAAATGTCATTATCATTGTCAAGCATTTGGTCTTTTTCTTTTCCTTTTTTTCCGGCGTCCTTATGGTCAGAAATGTAGGACCATAACCTTCCCACTTAACTGCCAGTAGGAAGGTCCGCTTGTGGGGTCCGCCGGATTGACCTCAGAAAGTAGCGGCAGGCTTCCCGGTTTGGGATTACTTCATCGCTGAGGCCAATCAAATGCTGGTGTTTTTGCATTTGCTTGCACCAATTGTTTTTCGGCCTGCCTTTTTTGCGTGTTGAAATTGGAACTTTGATTGATAACACCTTTTGGATGGGGTTCAAAGGATCTCTCTTTTGAACATGGCAATACCAACTGAGTCGGTCGCGCTCTATCTTTCTTGTGATGGTTTCTTTTACGTGGAGGCTTCCTCGGATCTTTGAACTTCTAATTCTGTCACGCTAATTCTGTACCCCCACTGTCATGCGAAGCATCTTCATCTCTGCTGCCGTTAATTTGCTCTCATACTTTTTGTGCATTGTCCAGCATTGTGAACCGTATGTGAGCGCCGGACATACAACTAAAGTGTAGAGCCTTCCTTTCAGCTTAGGAGGCATTTTTTGATCACAGAAGATGGCGGAGTTTTCCCGCCACTTCATCCACCCTACGCTTACGCGATGGTTGATGTCGTCATCACACATTGCTTCTTTATTAATCATAGATCCCAGATATTTAAACTTTTCACACTTGGGCACTCTTGAAGCACTCTTCCATTCAAGTAAATGGCGGGCAGCACAGATACTCTGTCTTCTTTGAACTAATACGATACCCGTGTCCCTCAAAAATGTCCACCCACACATCAAGTGCTCGTTGTAGGGACGCCTGATCATCACTTATAATGGCTCCATCGTCAGCAAAGAAAAGCTGGTGCACATTGGCGTCCGTCACTTTTCCTTCAAGCAAGCAATCAAGGACTGCTGTAAAGAGTAGTGGGCTGAGGACGCTCCCTTGGCGTACACCGACTTTGATTGCGAACTCTTCGGTGACTCCTGTGGTGCATCTTACTCTTGTCGTTGCAAGAGAGCAACATATCCATGATCACTCGCACGTAGGTTTCTGGAACTCCTTTTTGTCTTAGGCCCATAAAAGATCTCTTGGTTGCCGGTCAAAGACCTTCTCGAAATCAACCAACACCATGTGCAAGTCCTTTGACGAATCACGATGCTTTTCCATCATGACCCTTATACTTTGGATTGCATCTGTCGTTGATTTACCCGAGACAAACCCGCACTGGTCATCAGATAATCGTATTATTTTCCGCAGTCGGCTATCTAATACCCGTTCAACGATCTTCATGGTGTGCGACATCAGCTTGACAGAACGGTAGTTATCACAATTTCGCGTATCACCCTTTCCTTTGTGCAAAGGAAGAAGATAGCTTTCCCTCCATTGATTAGGCATAGTGTCGCCTCTCATAAGTTTGGAGATAAGAACCATGAGCCATCTAGACCCGATGTCTCCCATCTTTTTCCAGAACTCAGAGGGTATCCCGTCCGGCCCAACAGCTTTTCTTTTCTTGGAGTTTTTAACCGCGTACCGAACTTCTTCGACTGTGATGTCGGATATTTCGGCATGATTCGGGGCGGCTCTTGGAAAGTACACTCAGGGAAACTGTTCGTTGAGAAGTTCCTCGCAATACTGTCGCCATCTGTGGAAAATTTTTTCATCTTCCACAAGGAGTTGGCCTTCAGCATTGTTAATAAACTTTGGGAAACGAATCTCCCGAGCATTTCTTCTTCTCTGGGCGGCTATCTTACAGATATTTGCTCCTTTGTTCAAATTGCTTTGTCGAAGCTCCTGGGTAGCCTGGTTCCTGTCAGACGCGGAAGACGATATTTCTTCCAACTCCTGATAGAGGCCTTTCATGCTTTTCGCTTTGAATTCGGCGCATTTTTTCTTCGCGATACCTTTGCAATATCTATATACCTTTTCACGGCGAGCTTTTTTCCTCTCTAGGGAAGAGCACTTTGACAAAGCTTGGAAAGCCATTTTCTTTTCGTGTATCACTACTTTGGCTTCGTCTGTCCACCACCAGGTTTCTTTTGCGTGTTGGCAGGGGCCTTTAGATGTTCCGAGCAGTGATTTGGCTTTCTCCAGGCCAGATTGTTGTATGGAATCCACATGTCTCATTACCGACCTCATCGATAATGGAAGAGAGGTAGTTTTTCATGTTGATAATAAAAGTCTCGCCTTTTCCTTTATCCAGCTTATGCCACTGGATTCTATCAGACACCTTCGTTTGCTGCTTTGACTTCTTACTCGCCTCCATAAAAAATTCGGTCAGGAGGAGACGGTGTTGAGGGGCGATCGCCTCTCCCAGGATCACTTTGCAATCTTTAACTCGTGGCTTCATGAAACTGGATACCAAATGATAGTTTATTTGAGTTTCATTTCCGCCGCTGCTATAAGTGATCAGGTGCCGGCTTTGTTTGACGAACATGGTATTTAGCACTATAAGACCGTACGACTTGCACATGTTTAGGATATCTTCACCTGAAGAGTTCCTGGTGCCGTATCCCAGCCCTCCGTGGTAGTCTTCATAGTCTTCGCTTGTCTTCCCGATATGTCCGTTTAAATCTCCCCCAACAAACAAAAGCTCTTCCTTTGGGATGATTTTGACAAGGTTGTGGAAATCTAGCCAGAATGCATCTTTTCCTTTTTGTTCGCATCCTACTTGAGGGGCATATGCGCTTACGATGTTCCACACCTCACCATGCATCACCAATTTGGGAGCCATCAAACGGTCACTGGATTTTGAAATGGTTAAGACGTTGCCAAGTAGCTCTGCCGCAAAGATGATGGCGATTCCGTTTTTTCCTTGTTCCAATCCATAGTAAAACATCTTGTAGGCTTTTGTTTTAACGTCCAAGAAACGTGCCCGATTACCGGTGTTTCGCCATTTCGTCTCTTGAACGCACAGGATGTCTACTCGCCTTCTAACCATAATTTCTTCAAACTCATAGCTGCGACCACTCATGCTTCCAACGTTCCAACTCGCGACTCTTAAGTGTGGCTTACGTCGTTGCATTACTTTGCTATCCCCCGGAAATCCTATAGCTCTGACCCGAGCATTGCTGCTCGTCCCAGGATCACGACCATTAGTAGTGCCTGGCGGGGTAGTTCTTTTCCTTTTAGCGTTCTTTTCCATAATGCTACGATTTGGCCGTTTTCTTTCTTCCCCTCCTTTTTTTGACACGTGCATGCTCCAGATTTTTATTTTTTTTGTTTGATCTTACTCTTACAATACCGGTGATCTCCAGTCGTGTCAACCCACTGATTTGCATGTACACTTGTGGGGCAGTTTAATGGTGGTATATGTGTCCCTAGACTCACCTTGGTGTTTTCTAAATTGCCTAGATGTGATTTTTGTTTACCTTTGTTTAGTCGCCTTTTACGACAAGCGAGAGGTATCCATAGACAATAACCGTCCCTGCACAGGTTATTGTCAAGCATTTGGTATCATAAATAATTGTATAAAATAATTGTTCAGTAGAAAGATATGATCAAAATATCATATATCTGCATGTAAACTGTGCGGTGGCTCACCAAATGTAAATTATGATACGAAAAAAATTTCCAGCTGAAATAACTTATAATATGTCTCTAATCAAAATAGTTAAATATTCATCATATTTTGTTTCTGTATTTTTATCCCAAGTACTTAATTCGATTTTTAGCTGCAATTTTGCTCTTCTGTCCATTCTTTGTTTTTCTTTTAGACTTTAAATTTTTTTTTTAAACTAATTAGATCATCTTTCTGTTGTACGCTCTTCTTAATATAATGCTCTACATTTCCCTTTCTTCGTTTTACATCACTCATCAGATCTAACATCTTACTGTAAAACTCCTTTTGTGCAGAGGTTTGTTCCTCAAGATGTTTTCTCTCCTCCAGTAAACAATTTCGAGTCGATTTTACAGGATGTTTTTGAGTCGAAGGCATAACAAAATTACTTTTATCTTCTTCAAGCATTTGAATGACTGCTTTCTCCGTGTCATTGAAATGGTGTAGATAGTTGGGACCACCTCCAGTTGCAGACATTTCCATTTTTTTCTCGGTTTTTTTTTGGTTTTACACTTCAAGTCCATAGATATGTATATAAAAAAAAAATTTGTTCCCAGTCAAAATGTATCAACCGTAAATTGACAATTGACGTTCATAATACCGACTATCAATTTTTGTGATAAATGTCGTTTATCTTTTTTTTTTTGACACTCGTGATAGGAGCCTGTGAAAAAATGATATTTGAAGTCTCCTGGCTCCTTCAGCTCGTATGGCACCAGTTTCCTTATCTTTGGACCATTTCCAAGACTATTAAATTATGGAAAATAGGTTGTTGAGTTACAGCCAATGAATCTCCAATTTAATCCAGTAATTCTTCAAATTCTATGTCTTCCACAGGTTTGGGACACTTCGTGTCTTCTACGAAGCGATCAATCTCTTATACATATATCGTTTTATCCGCGCCACGTTTGTTCACTAATAGAAGCTCTGCCGTTCATTTTTTTTTCAATTATTAGATGCACCTCTGATTTTTTTTCGATTTTCGAATTTGGCTCAAAAAGTAAAACTTTCCGCAAATGACGATTATTTAGTTCGAAAGAAACATATTCACACACAAAAAATATATGCACCGATTGGGCCAGCACACACGGGAGTAATTCTACCGACTGAAAACTGATTTTATGGGAGAGGGAGCTGAAGTATGGAGTATGAAACGGAGTAAAATGTTCAACCGCGTATCGAGTGGTTGAAGAGAGCAAAAAGCTAATACATTTACAACTCTTTACTTTTCGAGTCGGCACGTTTTTTTGTCTGGTGTTGCGTCTCAATCGTAATTCGCCCTTGAAGCACTGAACACTGTATAAATCAAATGGACATTTTACGTGTGTGGACAAAAGAGAAGTCTTTTGCGAAATATCTCTGTCAAATTAAATGTCATGAAGACGAACACACTTTTCAGCTGGACTAATTCATCGTGTGCCCTTAGAGCAGAGCATTACACCAGTTTTCCTCCTGGTAGAAATACCCTCATGTGCCTATACAGATTCGCAAATAATCAGGAGTTGATGACAGATGCCCAAGCTTACTATGTCACCTTCATATCTGACATTTCTGTACAGCACGCACAGCTAGCGCCCAACAACGGGCTTAGATGCGTACACCTTTGATTTGATTTAAGTAAAGTATTGTTTCTTTATTTATACTCAGTCTTGAATACGTCAGATTACTTTTTAAATATATGTAAGTTATGACTGGGTAGCTAAACGTGGCTACCTAACTGTCAAGTTACAATTGGGGCTAAATTGTTGTTATGGTATGTTTAGATCCAGCCTTTGAAGTTGACAAAATTGGTTATATTGGCCAAGCCGCGTCTAACGACCTCAACCTCAAACAGGTAATTGAAAAAATGTTTGTTGTAAATGTAAGTAATGACGAGGAAGAAGCTTAGGCTTTCTTGGATGTTGAGGCTGGAGATGAAGGAAATTTGGCTATGGTTGCAGATGGCAGGTTGTTCTGGGATTTTATTTTACGACCCCCTCTACTTGAAGAATGCTTGCGTTATCAGGGTAAGAGTGCGAACTGAAAATATTTAATTAATCTAAAGAAGACGCCGATCTTACGCCGTCCTATGCCATCAATATAAATCAGAAGTTGATAGATTGAGGTTTTCCATTCCTTTCCAAATGGAAAACGTCATTGCGTGATTGAGTAATACCGAAATATAGGCTATGAGAACCGAAGTCAGAGAAGCAGGCTAGAGTAGCCGGGCTCCATAGCTAATTTTCTTCAATTAATTAATGCCACAAAGTCACTTTGTATTTGATTTTATGGGTCATGGAGAGGATGTGCGGAGATATGTCTCTGTGTGGTCTTGCTCTCGTGATCACCGCGACTCCGACTCACGTCGATTTTTAAATCTTGTTAAGCTTATAAATATTGTAAACTTAAATCATTTGACGTACATCCAAAGGGTTAGTTCATATTTAAGTCTCACTTTTTACTGAAAGCTTTACTGTAATCAAAGAAAGTCAAACAAGAATGACATTTACATACCGAACAGGGAAATATAGAGTTAGGAACAGATTTATTCATTTGCTATCCACCTCAACTAAAATTATATTGATGACTAAAAGCCATAAAAACTGATTTGGTGAGGAGACTGTTACTGAACTATTTCCATGAATTTAATAGGAAAATTGAAAGGACTATCGGTGTTTAACGAGACCGCTGGAGTGTATTGGTTGAAATGGATGAATCTTTCAACGTCATACATGGCATATCATTTAATAAAGATAGGTGTCCGTAGGGCAGAATTTTACTCCTTTCCCCTGTATCTTTAAGGTTGTCAACGGGTTGAGAATATTCTATCTAGGATTGAGTTTCGACCTCTCTGATAGTCTTTTTGTACATTTTGAGAACTTATTGTAGAAACACAATGTGGCGTTAGCGCGGTCGCGCGTTAGACAGGCTTTGCACTGACTTCAATAATATCTGTCAAAACGCACGACCTCACAATTTGCAACACATAATGTGGCTTCAAGTTGGTCGCGCGCTGAGAGTTCAGGAATAAGACATAGTTATGTTCTATTTCCTGTAAATTCTTGAATATGATTTCATTACCGGAAGAAGAGTAGAAATGTGTTCTTCTAGTTCATATGATTCAATTAGGAAACATAAATATTATAAATATATGTGCAAATGAATGTTCACAAAATCGGCCCCATTACAAAAACTTCCCACTGGGAAGTTAAAAATAATATGGATCTGTACGATTTGGAAGAAATGGAGAATTTTTTTGATTTTGACTAGTTGCTCTTCTGGGGTATGCTGGGCAAAAAGCAATAAAACAAAATAAAAACATCGTGCTGAAAGGCAACGATGGGTGACAGAATTGAATTTGGCAAGGGATGTAGAAGGGTTCTATGCGCTAAATTACGTTCAGATGCAGGAACGAGATCCTCGTGGAGAAAACCGATATCTTCCAGTTGTCGTTTGTTTGTTGTTCTATGGTAAGTATATTAAATATACATTTATATCTTTAAAGGTATTTATTTCAAGCAGTTCCAAAGTAAGTGTTGGCGTGGATCTTTAAAATGGGCTACTCCACATTTTCACAAATTATTTATAAAACGTGTAACATTTTGTGGCCAATATTAATGCCATAATATTTATATCCACCGTTTGAAGCAAATTGGAAACAATTTTCGGCCATAGACGCGAATCATATCAACATCAACTGTCCCCCAAACACTGGTTTCGAATACTACAACTATAAAGACCACAACGCAATTGTCCTTCTCGCTGCATGTGACGCCAACTACACTTTCACTGCAGTGGATTTTCAGTGCGTATGGCAGCCAAAGCGATGGCGGAATATTCGCCGAACCATCATTTGGAGCAAAACTGTTAAATGGCGAATTAAACTTACTACCTCCAGAAGTGTTCCGGACTCCGACATCATGTTCGATAACTATTTGGTTGGTGATTCGGCGTTTCCGCTAAAGCAATATTTGATGCGACCTTATCTAGGAAGACTTTTAGATGCCGAAAAGTCCAACTTCAACAATATTGATGGCATAGGACGCGCTAGACGTGTGATTGAAAACGCTTTTGGTATTCTTGTGGCAAGATGGCGCAGACAACTCTATTTGCTAAAACTTTTGTACAATGTTTATTGTTTGTAACAAGTGTCAAGTGGAATGCTTCCATTCATTCGGTCATTTCATGTTTAAGAAAGCGAAGATGGAAGGGCATCGATATCATCTGCATAGCATACCTCTGATGCCAACCTCTGCTTCTGTAAGGGCTGAGGGACGTTCCACGTTTATAGAGAGTAGTATGAAAGTGCTATATTTCTGCGGTTTCTTCGTTACAATGATAGGCCGCTAATCCATTAGAGCTTTGAAGTATCTCGACAAGATTTCTGGCTTCAATTTTCCACTTTGCAAATACGAACTCTGTGCCGCGGGGATATCCTTGGAAAAAGAGAACTTTAAGCATAATCCCTTTCAGACTTCAGCGACGGAAGGGTTAAGGAAATTCTGAGGGGACTAATCCAGGCACTTTATTGCCTTCTAATCTAGGGATTCAGTTTTGGAAAGGCTTTTTCCGAAGGCATTTTTTCTTCTATCAGATCTGTAGGTGGTCTCTCACTCTTACATTTTTGTTTTGGCGGTTTGAGTCGAATCCTTTGGAACATATTATAATTCCTCTTGGTTGCCTTTTAAGGTCCTTATCGTATTCCTACACGATAGGTTGTTTAGTGGTTTTCTGACCAGGATTGCTTTGACTGGCACAGTGCAAAATCGACGGGAAGAAAACTGACTATTATTTGAGTTAATAAAATCTTGCTATAATAAATTCGATACTACCATACTGCCATGTCGTTATTAACAACTAACTTCTGTCGTCCTTTTTCTTACCCTCTTAAAACCCCTATAACTTTGTAATCCACATAGCTTAAGTAACGTGTTTGAAAATGTGTGTCCCGATTTAAAAAAAGAATTCGACTTAATGACATCGGAATCCAGAGTCCGCTAAATGGTTATAAGTAACAAACTAAGCCTATATCCTACAGTTTCTTAAAGTTTACGTTACCAATTCGAGATGATATAGTCTAGGTATAATAATCAAAAATTCAAGTTGGCAGTACGACATTACTAGGCTGCCTTAAATCCTTTCACAAAATTGCTTTAACCTCAACCATCCATCATGGGCATGTGTCAAAAACTAAGCCCCCAAGCATATATTTTTCAGAGTGTGGCAACTCCCATTAAGTCGGGAGACACTTATCATTATCTCAAAGTACATGTCCATACACCCCATTAGAATATTTCCGATAAACCTTGCATGCACTTGGTGCCCGCTGTCTGCCGAATATGGATAATTAAAAACAGATCATTAATGGATCTGACCGTCATGCCAGGCACTATTAGCCTGCCACCCGTTGCGTTCGTTTGACAAACGCCTGGCTACTATGATTGTTCCGTGCACGACTTTGGACGATATTTGCGAATTCCTCGACCACCATTTGCCACATGACGGAAATGACCATTCAACCAAATCTGAAACTGCTCATTGCTTTGTTGTTTTCTTGTACTATTGTACGTACCGTCGTATATGTACATATATGCAGCATGCGATATAACCCAATTTCGTAGCTCCACATATGCCTCTGGGCGGGTAGATAGCCACTGGACTAATCGAGTTATTCACCTCAATCGACACTGGTCCATATTTTATGGCAATGAAAACCATAATTTGTTTTTGTTTGGTTTTCGGTTTCGTTTTGAATTAAGAATAACTTTTCGGAGACTCCATCGACAATTTGTGAAATGGTTACGGTTCGCCTCCTATGGCGTTTCCCAACGTATCCATTTAAGAGCGAGAACGAATGTGTGTGTATGCTAAGCGTATCCGTCGCTTATCAAGCTCATAACATCAAAACTGTTCCAGCAGCTAATTAATATCGCTGTAGCTGCTGCTGTTGCTATTGTGGATAAACAAAACGAATACAAAAGCAAAAAAAAAAATGAAAACGGATCCGCGAGAGGTCTTATGGAAGCGGGTAAATTCGTGCAAACTTGAGGCGGGATATAATCAGTCGTCAGTCGTCGAACACAAATGGAACTCGCAGTGTCTCAAGACCGCCAACCACCGCCTAAGTATGATTTCAACATTTTGACAACCGAATTCGAGACGGAGCTAGCCCTGGAGGTGTTTATTAAATTAAATTGAAAAATGGGTGGCAGAGCAGAGGATAAATTTGAATCCGTTTATTGGTTTGGTGCAGTCAGGCTCGCACGAGGTTAAGGTGGGACATGGATACTAACGAATGAATTTGTCTTGTAATCTATTTGTTTTGCTTTTTCTTTTTCACTGGATTTGGGCTAGTCATAGATTGGTAAATTGCAAGTGGTCAATGAGGATTAACACAGTTGTTGGTGGTGGCATTTTTGAATTAACTTAGCCCATAGACGTATAATTTGTGTGTTCCATTAAAGGGAGTTGTAATCGCCTCCAGGACAAATGTGCATATTTAAATTCGAATTAAAGGTAAAAGGGCGAAGAACATAATTTAATTGCCAACGTGTCCTGATTGGAGCTTTACAAAGAGACGAGGTTTCTGAGGTCAAATAATTCACTTACATTGATCGGACCTTCCATTACCTTTAGATCTTAATGAATGGATAGGTTTTTAGATTATTTTATTTTTCCTTCCTATTCCGATGCTGTGATGTCAATTTTTTCCAAACCAATGTCGGCTTTTTATTAATGAATTTTGAAATGAACCTTAATGGCGATGTTATTCCTACCTCCAATCTTTAGTATAATAACTGCGAGAAAGTATTTGCATCAAACTCATTTTGTAAGAACAAACTTTTTTTCGTTCATCAGAATATTCGAAGCTTACCTGTGCAGGGACGGGTTAAGAATATCCCTGCAGCAATACCTCTCGCTTGTAGGAAAAGGCGACTAAACAAAGGTAAACAAAAATCACATCTAGGCAATTTAGAAAACACCAAAGTGAGCCTAGGGACACATATACCACCATTAAACTGCCCCACAACTGTGCATGCAAGCCAGTGGGTTGACACGACTGGAGATCACCGGTGTTGTAAGAGTAAGATCAAACAAAAAAAAATAAAAATCTGGAGCATGCCCGTGTCAAAAAAGGAGGGGAAGAAAGAAAACGGTCAAACCGTAGCATTATGGAAAAGAATGGTAAAAGGAAAAGCACTACCCCGCCAGGCACTACTAATGGTCGTGATCCTGGGACGAGCAGCAATGTTCGGATCAGAGTTATAGGATTTCCGGGGGATAGCAAAGTAATGAAGAAATTATGGTTAGAAGGCGAGTAGACACAGGATGTACAAGAGACGAAATGGCGAAACACCGGTAATCGGGCACGTTTCTTGGACGTTAAAACAAAAGCCTAGAAGATGTTTTACTATGGATTGGAACAAGAAAAAAACGGAATCGCCATCATCCTTGCGGCAGAGCTACTTGGCAACTTAAAGACTACCACGGAGGGCTGGGATACGGCACCAGGAACTCTCTGGTGAACATATCCTAAACATGTGCAAGTCGTATGGTCTTATAGTGCTAAATACCATGTGCGTCAAACAAAGCCGGCATCTGATCACTTATAGCAGCGGCGGAAATTAAACTCAAATAGACTATCATTTGGTATCCAGTTTCATGAAGCCACGAGGTAAAGATTGCAAAGTGATCCCGGGAGACGCGATCGGCCCTCAACACCGTCTCCTCCTGACTTTCCAAGCTTGGTCAAAGTGCTCTTCTACTAATTGAGAGGAAAAAGCCGAAATATCCGACATCACAGTCGAAGAAGTTCGGTACGCGGTTAAAAACTCCAAGAAAAGAAAAGCTGTTGGTCCAGACGGGATACCGTATGAGTTCTGGAAAAAGATGGGAGACATCGGGTCTAGATGGCTTATGGTTCTTATCTCCAAACTTATGAGAGGCGACACTATGCCTAATCAATGGAGGGAAAGCTATCTTCTTCCTTTGCACAAAGCAAAGGGTGATACGCCAAATTGTGATAACTACCGTTCTGTCAAGCTGATGTCGCACACCATGAACAACGTTGAACGGGTATTAGATAGCCGACTGCGGAAAATAATACGACTATCTGATAACCAGTGCGGGTTTGTCTCGGGTAAATCAACGACAGATGCAATCCAAAGTATAAGGATCATGATGGAAAAGCAGTGTGATTCTTCAAAGGACTTGCATATGGTGTTGGTTGATTTCGAGAAGGCCTTTGACCGGCAACCAAGAGATCTTTTATGGGTAGCGCTAAGACAAAAAGGAGTTCCAGAAACCTACGTGCGAGTGATCATGGACATGTACAAGAGAGCAACGACAAGAGTAAGATGCACCGCAGGAGTCACCGAAGTTTTCGCAATCAAAGTCGGTGTACACCAAGGGAGCGTCCTCAGCCCACTGCTCTTTATAGCAGTCCTTGATTGCTTGCTTGAAGGAAAAGTGACGGACCCCAATGTGCACCAGCTATTCTTTGCTGACGATGGAGCCATTATAAGTGATGATCAGGCGTCCCTACAACGAGCACTTAATGTGTGGGTGGACATTTTTGAGGGACATCGTATTAGTTCAAAGAAGACAGAGTATCTGTGCTGCCCGTTCTCTGACCCTCATCAGCCTATTCCAGACATTTACTTGAATGGAAGAGTGCTTCCCAAGTGTGAAAAGAAACCATCGCGTAAGCGTAGGGTGGATGAAGTGGCGGGAAAACTCCGCCATCTTCTGTGATCGAAAAATGCCCCCTAAGCTGAAAGGAAGGCTCTACACTTCAGTTGTACGTCCGGCCCTCACATACAGTTCACAATGCTGGTTAATGCACAAAAAGGAAGAGAGCAAATTAACGGCAGCTGAGATGAAGATGCTTCGCATGACAGCGGGAGTAACAAAGCGTGACAGAATTAGAAGTTCAAAGATCCGAGGAAGCCTCCACGTAAAAGAAACCATCACAAGAAAGATAGAGCGCGACCGACTCAGTTCCCAGTTGCCATGTTCAAAGGAGAGATCCTTTGAACCCCGTCCAAAAGGCGATATCCATCAACGTTCCAATTTCAACACGCAAAAAAGGCAGGCCGAAAAACAATTGGTGCAAACAAATGCAAAAACATCAGCATTTGATTGGCCTCAGCGATGAAGTAATTCCAAACCGGGAAGCCTGCCGCTACTTTCTGAGGTCAAACCGGCGGACCCCACAAGCGGACTAGTTAAGTGGGAAGGTTATGCTCCTACACTTCTGACCCTAGCGACGCCGGAAAAAAAGGAAAAGAAGAAGAAGAATATTCGAAGCCTAAGAGAAAAATGTTCATCCCTTGTATCTCATTTGAACTCTTTTGAGTGTATTGCCGATTTTATTTTTATTTCCGAAACAAGGATTTACAATTTTGAGATCAATGATTTTAGTTTACCGGGATTTAATTTTTTTGCTAAAACAAATAAAAGTTATATAGCAGGAGGTGTAGGTTGCTTTGCAAAGGAAGAATTTAATTGTATTACTTCAAACTTAGATTTCTTGAGTGTCGATATTTTGAAACTGACATTTAAGTGTAATAGTGATGCTTATGTTTTATTATGTGTCTATCGACTTCACAAATACAGGGCTTCGTTATTTCTGGAAAAAAATTCAAATTTGTTAGGTAATGGAAAATCTAAGAACTTAATTATAATTGGTGATTTCAACCTAGATATTTTAGAAACTAGTGACACAATTTCAACCTATCTATCTTTGTTGGCTTTCCATGGTTTGGCCTCTTTGATAAACGAATCAACTAGATTGAGTTCGGGTAAATGTCTGGACCATATCTATGCTCGTTTTTATAATGCCTCATTAGATTCATGTGAAAAATATGTCTTCGACTTACAAATTACTGAACATGACTGGTTTATTAGTTAATACTACTAATCCGTTAATTAGAACAGATTTAACTATGATAAAATCATCTCTATGTTTTGAGGCATGGCAGGAAGTATATTTAGAAAGCAATGCTTCTGTAGGTTATAACATATTCCCTGAATCTCTTTCCAAACATCTCAATAATTGCAGTTACCATAGAAGCTATAAAAAACCTTTAAAAAGGCTTAACCCGTGGATTACTAGTTCCCTACTAAAAAAAATAATCAAAAATAACAAGATCAGAGTTAATGTGCTTTATATCCACAAAATCATTCCCTAAAAGTTTGGTATAAGAAATTATGTCCATTTTAAAAGGAAATTCCATTATGCCGTGACAGTTTTTATGGTAACCAGTTTCGCCAAGCTAGGGGAAATCTTGAGAGTGAGTGGAAGGTTGTAAATAGCATGCTTAATAAATCTTCACCTAATAGGAATAGGAATATTTTTTTGTATAGATAATTTCATAGTCACCGATAAAAATGTCATAGCATACCTTTTCAACAATTATTCTGCTACGATATCGGCATCCCTTAAGCTATATTCTAATTTATCAATTTGTAGAAGGCATTGTTATCTATATAATGTCGCTGAATCTTGTCAAGAAAGTTATTTTTTCTTTGAACCTATAACTGCTTTTGAGCTCTTAAAAATTATCGGTACTTTGAAGAATTCAAACTCTCGAGGTTTTGATGGCATATCAAATCGAGTGCTAAAGAATATTACTTGTTTTATTGTGGATGTTCTAGCACATATCTTCAAGAAAAGCATTTATTCTGGAGTTTTTCCAGAAACTCTCAAGTGCGCGGGTATTTTGCCACTTTTAAAAAAAGGAATACCTGATGAGATAAACAATTGCAAGCCCATTTCGCTTCTTCCATCTATTAGCAAAATTTTTCAAAAAGCCGTGAAGAATAGAATTGTTCGTCTTCTAAACAGCACTACATTTTTCAGTTCAGCCCAATTTGGTTTTCGTAAAGGTAAATCAACAGAAGAGGCCCTCTTAAACTTCAGCTCTCAAATATTTGTTAACCTTGACAATAAAAGGCATACCGCTGGATTATTTATCGATATTACGAAAACTTTTGATATGGTTAACCATGCAATTTTGCTGAGAAAGCTTGTGGAAGCTGGTTTTCACGGGTTCATGTTCAATTGGTTCAGTTCTTACTTGTATAATAGGTCTCAAAAAGTCAGAATTGATACGATTAGGAGTGAGACAAAGTACATTAATATTGGTGTACCTTAAGGTTCCGTTCTGGGACCCATACTATTTTTAATATACATAAATTCAAGTTTTAGAGGTGTTCTCTGTGGGATGCGCTTATGCTTCAGATAGTAGTTTAAATCTATTTTCTGTTATAATTTTGGACCTAAATCTACTAAGAATCTGGTTTGTAGAGCATAATTTAATCATAAGCTCAAAAACCAAAATTATGTTCTTTAATTTGTCATCATAAAATAGCATCGAAACGAATTTTGTCCACCATGCACCTGAGTGCCAGAGGTTCAAACCGTCGAGCTGCTCTTGTAATTACAGTTCGCCCCCTATTACGATATTACAATAACTGTATCGATAAATGCTTCGACATCGAGATAGTCAATGATTTCAAATATTTGGGAATTACCATTGACTCAAAAATGTCCCATTCGAAACATACTGATGCTCTGAGATAATATTTTCGTGCCACTCTCAGAAACTTTTTTTATTTGCATAATGTATGCTCTACTAATCTTTTGAAAACAATTTATTATGCTATTTTTGACTCCAAATTATATGGTAATATGGAATCAGTTGCTGGGGAGGGACGTATTTCAATAAAATTTAGCCATTGTTTTTGTTACAGAAACATATGATTAGGAAAATTTGCAGAAAACATTGCATGCATCCTGGTTATCCATTGTTTTAAAATTTGGAAATTTTACCAGTCAGGCATTCTTATTGCTTTAAGGTTCTGCGCATATTTTTCTTAAGATCAGGAAACATAAATTTCAGAGTGTTTGATAGCCATAATTTACGTGGTAACTTTAAGAATCTTGTTCCTGTGCCCAACTTTCGCACTACAGCTTTAAGAAATTCGTTTACTGTGGCTGCATCTCGCTTGTTTAATAAACTTCCTAAGTCAATCAGGACCCTTATGTACTGGCTCTCACACGTATATTCACAAAATTTGGAATCTGTTCTTAGAGTGTAAATATAATTAATTCTTTTAGTCTGATTGAATGATATTTAGTTTGTTTTTTTTTCCTTGCTCTTTTCGATTTCTGTTTTTTTCTTTTTTTAAACTTAAATCTTTTTTTAAACTTAAATCTAAATTTTCGAAATGAAAGATTTATTCTGAGGGTCACCCCACCCATATTTTTAATGCTATCTATACAGATGTGGCATTTAACACTATTTTTTTTTATATCAAAATACCAAATGTCACTAATTTTTTCTCACTTCATGTTACTTCTTTTTAATTGTAATTTTAGTAATAATATAATTGTATTATTTGAAGAAAAGCAAATATTATCTAAAAAATACATTTCGGGTATTTGAAAACAAGATCTTAAGCAGAATCGATGGCGAAAAACAGGACAAAGAAACAGACGAATGTGAAACTACACACGCAAGAACTGGAGAAACTTTATTTAGCCCCTGAACTTGTGCGAGTAATAAATTATCCACTAGTCAGAAATTCGCCGCATTGTGAGTTGTGCGGTTGTGGTATCAAACGATAAAAGAATTAAGCTCCGCAACACAAATGAAAAAGGAGATAATTAAAGTAATAATTTTCTAGGGAGAAATCCCAAGGCGCCTTAAATAAAAGGTAGGGTTAGATCTGTTGGCACCACAAATTAGTTTGATCCGTTTTCAAAAGATGTTGAAGATGGCTCCGGATATTATAAAAGCTTAAGTGACAGCTGATCTCTGGGGTTTCAGAGAAATTAGACATTAGTTAAAAATATTCACTTTATACCACTTTGAACTTCATATAAACCTTGTTTTCTTGTTGAATTTACCAGATTTTGTTTTAATTTTGTGCCATAATTGGAATAAAAGTGGAGCTAAAGTGCATTGAACACTTGTGAAAGTTCATGATGACAATGCTCTAACTGATAAAACATGTTGCTTTCAGCGTTGAAATTTTGGACAACCAGAAAAAAATTAAAGGCAAAGAATTGGAGGTATTACTCGATGAAGATCCGAGTCAAAATTTGAGTTCGACGAATCTGGTGGGGCCAAAAGGGTATTGTGTACTATGATCTGCTACAACCTGCCGAACCATTACAGGCGATCGCTATAGGTTACAGCTGATTCGTTTGACTCGTGCATTACGATAAAAATAGCCGGAATACGAAGAAAGGCAAGAAAAAAACAAAAAAATAGACCGAAACAATTTTGACTCCTAATATCTACAGCCAGGTATTGACCCATCAACAATAAGAATCGGAGACTGTCTTTGAAGCTGCAGGCCAGCCAAAAAATCATTTATTTCGAAGAAAAATTTTAAAACTCCTATAGATTTTGCCTAGAACTCATTTGATTGTTATGTTGTTAATTAATCAATTATCAATTAATAAATCAAAATTCGATATGCGTGGATCAGACGGAGAGTTTGAATCCGAAATTCTCTAAAAGAATTGTCAAATACGGCTACTTGTCTTCGCAAGGCTGGACCAATGCCTTCACCATATCGAATTTATTATTAAGCCCAAAGATTACAGAAACATTATATAAAAAGTCATGGTCCCTTTTATTAAAATGGGAAACTCAACATGATATGAATTCAAACACACCTCGAAGCTGTTCAAAATTGGAAAGCAGAAAAACATATTAACATTTTGCAAGGACAGGTTTAAAAAAAAAACAAACTCTTCGCAGAAGTTGAAAGGCATTCCCAGAAAATTTGTTGATAAATATTTTTTTTGCTGCCCGTTTTTTCAGTGTTCTAATTTTAAAAGCTCACGCGTGGTTTCTGGCAAGTCAAACATATTCAGTAAGCATTGCTATTTCATCACGGAACTTATATTCAACAGCAGCCCCATCCTCGAACTTTTGATGAGTGATTCCCAGAAAAGCTAGAAGATATCTTGTTTTTTTATCGAAAAATTCCCTTCAGCGACCGAGCTCGTGCCTGGTCAAATAGGTATGTTAATACACAAAGCTGTCATATTTGATCCGATGATCAACTTCAGGCAGTAGAAGAGTTGCCGATGCACCATGAAAATTGCACTGTGTTGTGCGGTTTATGGCCCAGTGAAATCATCGCTCTATATTTTTTCACACATAACCATGTGAATAATGTTTACCGTCAATGGCTTCCGCTATCGTTAAATGATTTCGAAAAACACCAAAATGCATGAGCTGAATCTGATCGACATGTGGTTCCAGCAAGATGGCGCTACATGTGCACATCGCATGGATCGATAAACCAATTGGAAAATGAGCAATTTATTAGCCGGCTAGATTGAGCGATTTGCCGCTTTTAGATTAATTCTTATAGAAGAATGTACAATCAATTATCTATGCCGATAAGCCAATTTGAATTGAAGTCTTGGCAAACAACATTGCACGTGTTATTAACGAGATACCAGCCAATATGTTCGAAAGACATAATAACTCAAAATTGGATTTGCAGTGTGGACCGCGTACAACGTAGTTGTGATTTTCTTTAGAAAGTAAATGGCATTAATGTTGAATATAAATAAAAGTTGAATATATTTACAATTTTCCTGTAATTTTTTTATTTTCGACAATTAAAAATCAAACACTTGAATAATCACATATCAATTTAATTGTTCGTTTTAGTTATTTTTGAAATGTTGGGCGCAATTCACTTAAACGACTATATAATGCCAACACAAGATGCACGATTTCTTCCTAGTCCAAAAAATTATATCGCTTACAAAAGATATTAATTTTTAGTTTTAAATTCATTTTTATTTCCACACTTTTGCATATGAGAAAAATGCTTAAATGACTTATTTAACTTAAAATAAAAATTTATTGGCATTGCTAAAGTCTTAAAACTATGCCTTTCGTCCTTTCATTATACTTATAATCATCAGAACATACGAGTACTTCTTCATATAAAACATATAACCAACTAAGGCTCATCTTTTCTGTATTCATTTCTGTTTTATAATTTTTTTTGTTTTGGTCTTTTATTTTGTTTCTTCTAGATTTTGCATATACAGTGGATGCTCGGTACAGTGAACTAATAAAAACCAGGCCTGTTCACTGGAACGTGATTGTTCATTGTAACGAGCGTATTGTACAATTTATAAAAAATGGAATATAATTATAATTTTTCTTTTCAACTACTGAAAAATAAGCTAATATATGTGTATATATAAAATAATACATATTTTATTTTTAACAAAAAAAAACTAATCCGTAAAAAATCGTAAAATTCAACAAAAATAATCCATTCCATGTACTTAAAAAACAAAGATACAACAAACTTAAGTTGTGTTAAAATATTTAGTAATCTTCGTTTGCTATTTCTTTGATTTTATGTCAATTAATATCGCCTTCTCTTGTAATCTTTAAAGGACCAGAATATCCGTGTAATCCACTTTATTGCTAGTTGCCCATTGAAGTGCTTTCTCAGATAATTGAGCAGCATCTCTGGAAGACATTGAACAAATCAGTTGATCTACATCTGGTTCTTGTTCTTTTTCGGCTTCGTTTCCGTCTCCTTCAATATCTGAAGATACTTGATCTTCGTTCCAATTATTCAAGTCGGCATCCGTATGTGCTAGTCCTGTTATGAGCATTAGACGCTAAATTGTTGCGAAGAATACTGAGAGGTATTTCATCTTCATCATCAAAATCGTCTTCCGGGTCTTCTTCAATTGAAAGGGCGTTTTTTCAGCATTTCGCAATGACTGAAGCTCCATATATGTCCCATGTTGCTGCCAAGTTAAAAACAGCATCTTTTGTTGACACTCCCTTAACGGCTTCAGAAATGTCTGAAAAAAAACCTAATTTTCTCTAAAATTCAGAATTTTTTTTTAATATTTGTGATAAGCACCTACCCTTTTCAGAAGCAGCAATTGATAGCAGCAAATTTTTTCTATAACAAAGTTTGTTTAGCCGGATAGGATTTTGATTCATAGGCTGAATCAGTGGTGTTACATTGGGAGGCATGTACATTACTGAAATGCTTCCATCTGGAGTTTGAAGCTCAATTAACAAGGCCTTAACTGGTAACCCGTTTTGGCGAAGAAAATGTTTTACTTCTGGAACAAATAGATTATGGAACGAGTCTTTAAAAATTGCTGAAGTCATCCAGGCCGATTTGGAGTTCCCGTAATGCACAGGCAAGCACACATTTTTAAATGAACGAGGTTTTTGAGCTTTTCCTATGACAAGTGGTTTCAATTTATGGTTCCCTGTGGCATTATTACATCATTACACATCAAATGTGATTCGCTAAAAATGTGATTCTTTGTTTTTCCTTTTTTTGCCCTATAGCAGTTTTGTCGCTGGATGCTACATACATATGTATGTATGTCTTTTTCGGGAGAAGCTTCCAGTATAGCCCTAGTTGTTCCGTTGTTAGCTGCAGCTCCAACATTTTTTCGAGTTTCTTCTTAAAAGGGCAAACCAGTTCTGATTGTGATAACAATTTTTCGCCTGATATCTTAAGGTATCGAACACCATACCTCTTCTTAAACTTCTGCTGCCATCCATCACTGGCGACGAAACCAGATTCATTTTTATTAATTTCTGTGATAATAGCAATGGCGTTTTGCTTTAGCGCTAGTCCACACACTGGTACGTGTTTTTTGCGTTGCTCCGAAAACCACTTATATAACTTATTTTCCATATTAGGAAGTTCGGATGACCTTAACGTCTTTCTTTTGCTAGTTCCATAGCAGGTGTCGTTCAGCTTTGCAGTAATTTCTTTTCCTTCTATAGTTTTTTCAGCTAATGCACAATCTGTCCTTTGGCTAGATATCGAATTGTCATCTTTACACATAGCGAAAGCGAAATCGAATGACCTTGTGCACATACATATGTACGAGTATATGCTCTATAGCGGAAGAAGGAAATAAATACGCCGCACATACTATAGCAAACGGCTGTGTGGAACATTATCCTGCTCCCATTTTCTCTATTGTGCTACCACACTGTGAAGAAGCAGACAACCAGATAGGGAAGCAGTCACTGTTCAGTAGACTGCTCAGCCAACTTCTCTGCATCCTGCTCTTAACACTGCCCTGTACAACGCACTGCACACTGCTCCGCTAACTGCTCCGTAAACTGCTCAGCAATCACAGTTGCTCACTGCTCTAAGTAAAGAACATAGTTCCGAATAGCAGCGATAGCAATAGCAGTCTCACCTCTAATGGATAGTGCCGACTGCATAGATAGCACTAATGAGTTTTAGACGTGAAAGGTTCAACAAAATAAAAAAAAACATAGGTTCAGTGTAGCGAGATTTTTTTTTGTTCACTATTTAGAATATAATTAATTAATGTGTGTTCACTATATTGGATTGTTCACTATATCGCGCGTTCACTGTATTTTGTATTTTTTTTTTTTTCAATTCAATTATAATGTTAACTAAACTAAGTTAAGCCTAATCGCCGCCCTGGCCTATGTAAACTTGTCATTGGCGTTTGGCAGGCTTTGCTGTGAACAGGATGAAATCAAACACCCGAATCCTTTCCAAAAAGCTGTCTCTCACATTGAACCACACGGTTATCATATAACAGATTACCTAAACTCTGAGTTTAAGTTAGCCACTATAAAATAGCCACCTTGTCAAAGCGATAGCGGCTCGGCCCGAAGCTGATTTTCGGTCACCACATTATTCCTGTTTGTTACGCTCCAATACTATTGAATGGTGGAGAAAAGCTATCAAATCACTTAGGTAAATGCTAAAAAGCATTAGTGAGTTCGCCGAACCCTGTTGCATTCTGTTTTCCTGAAATGTCAAAAATCATGTATAGCTGTGGTATTATACGAGTATGTAGCAGTGGTTTACTTATGTCCAGTCGGCTGAACTTTTAATAAACACCTTCTAACCATACTGTGAAAGCTTTTTCTAAGCTTATCAAACAAGCGCCCCTGCATTGGTTGTTGCATTCGTTCCATTGTATATCCGACACAAGTTTCGACACGGCCTATCGACCGGAAATTTGTTAGGTTGGAGGTGTCTTTACCCCTCTTGGGGATTGGTTGCACCACTGCTGTCTTCCAATACTTTAGAGGTCTCTACCAAAGACATACACAGCGAATTGGTGAAAACATTTGGGGGACTCCGCTCCCCCATGTTCGACAGTAGCTCGCCGGGCAGAACAGCCACTAAAGATGAACATCGCGAGGAACGCCAATTTTTGTTCTTCACTGAAGATAACGTGAAAAAATTCGAAAATGTTGTATTGACAGATGGAAGAGTAACCATCAGGCGTTTAGCCGAGGTCATGGGGATCTCATAGGGCAGCCTTTAAAGAATCCTTGCGAACGAATTGCATATGAAAAAATGTATCTGTGCGTCGGGTACCGAGAATATTAACCGACGAGCGAAAGAGAAAAAATGAGTCGACACTTAGAAGGTGAATCTCAAGAAGTTCCAAGCAGATCAGGAAATATCTTTGTTACGTTTCGTGACCATGGACTAGACTTGGATTCATCATTTTGATCCTGAAACCAAACAACAATCGATGATTTGGGTGGTCGTGATGCAATGGTAATCATCGCCGACTGTTGTGCCGAAGGTCTGTAGTTCAAGTCCATCCATAGTCAAGAACAATTCCTATACGGAAAAACTGTGCAACAGCATCAGTTATGAATGAGAGATGGTCATAAAGTGCTGATGAAGGCATAACACTCGCAGCTTAAGATCATTTCAGAATTCATACTCTGTGTGTGCATTTCCAATATAACACCTTAATGACATGAAACAAAAGAATAACTGTGAACTACAACCAACGCAAATTCAGTCGAATCTCTCAAATCCTATCTATGACATCCACCCCGGATAGTAGACACCAACCACCTGCACCCCGTCCAGGTTGTGTGACAAGGCACCATAAGAGCGTACACTCTTGAACCTGCACGAATTATAAAAAAAAAAAATTATGGTGGAATATAAGATTGTCGGAGGTGACTAAAGAAAAAAGACACGACAAATTGCCAACTGGAGTGCGGTTTCACTAAGACAACACACCGGCTCACAAGCCGCAGTTGCGATGCTTGCCATTCAATAAACGAGATTGGAACTGCTCGAACATTCATCCTATTTGCCAGGTCCCACTGTTGCCACCTTCTCCTGAAGATTTTCACCTGGTAATGTGCTCTCTCGATCGATGCTGACTGTTCGTAGCAAGTGTCCAGCGCCTTACGTTTTCGGCACCTTGAAATTCTGACTGTCATTCTGACCATTTTTTGTAAATATTTTATTTATTTGTGGGAATATATTCGCGCCGTTGGAATTTACAGTACAAATTCTGTTATTCCAATGCAAACTTACAGATATTCTTAATATTTTCTTTGATTAATAGTTGAAGATTTTTAATTAGTGACTTCAGTGTTCTGATCTACGGGTTTTTTATGTCGGTAAAGTGCCTGTACAAGAGTTTGTCGCGATTGTCGCGTTTCGGTACACGTTTGTGGTATCGTGATGCCGTTGTCATAGTATCGTACTGTCCATCGTCTGTGTAATTAAATAGTCCATTTGTATAAGGTACCTGCCAGTCTCTTCATTCCTATTGCAGTAAAGGAGGAAAGTGTAAGAGGTGAGCGTTCTCGTCAGGAAACTGGCGAAGCGTGGTCAACGTTGGGGTGTTTGCACATACTCTAGCACCTCCGCTTCGTCTGGTTCTGTGAGTACGACACTAAGTTGGGAGTAAATTGACTTTGTAATCTATGCCCTGCCCAATCCACCATTGGCCTAGTAGGCTATCCCTAGTGTCCCTATCGTCGATTAGAATGTAGAAGTTTTTACCGAGTTTAAGGGCGGAGATCGAAAAATTGTCTTGAACTCTGCGATGAAAATATTAAATGAATGTGCTTCATATGACATGGGCTGTCATAATGTACATTCTTTTTTCACTTTGGAATGCGCACAATGCAGGTCCACCTCGGTCTCTCGAAACAGGCACTGGGGCTTTGGGGAGAGGCATGGTAGACTTTTGTACTGTAGGCCAGACCTACCGTCATCTGAGGTTTGTTATCGACCTGAGGGATATTTCTCCTCAGACTCTTGTTTTTGAGCAATATATTTTTATGTCTTGGACATCGCCTAACGACACTATTGCCAGCTAGATCACTGGAGAAGTCAAGAAAAAGATAAAACCACACAGCCACTTTGTCATGCGTTTGCGGATTTAAGGTCTAAATCGGTACACACACCTAAAAAAGGTGTCAACTAATCGTCCCGGCAGAGGAGGTTCAAATTAACCGAAGATTGTGGCTCCATCTAAGTGAGTAAGTATAGGTTTGCCATTCTATGGGCTACAATATCACTTATGCATATCAGAGGTAAAGAATGTCTAATTGTGATAAACAAGTGTAATCCTTATCTCGGGGCGCCATTCCTTCCTTATATTCAGATTCCGATCCAATAATTGAGTTATCAAACTCTTCGATGATATTGAGTTCTTCTGTACCCTTATATCTTCATAATCACTGAACAGAGGGTTGTTGGGGGAAGATGTGCGTATACTCCAATCGCGTTGGGAACTGATGGAGAAGGAGAAGAACGATCAAAAACTGAAAATGATTAATTGGAACTTCTTCATCAACTCCCGGAATGAATTATGGTTCTGTCATGTTCTTGATTCTCACCGGATGAGACGTTAATACGCGACAACATGCATTGCCAAGAGCCTTTCCTCTTACTCGTCTTTTATTTTCAAAAACCCGATCGTAGTCTACACAATAAAAAATAAAAATAAAACATAATATTCGCCTTTAAATTGCCGTGGTTAAGTAGGAAATTATATGGTGGGCTTGAGCGAGATGGTGTTTGAGTGGATGGTAATAATAATCGGTAACGTAGCAAAGCAAATATCTTTTTAATAGGACTGAATTGGAAAATGATCTTATTTGGTATTTGGTTCCGGATTGGGCGTGTGGAGTAATTATGTTGTTGGCCGGGATAGAAAGAGCTGATTGGTCTAATCAGTGATGATTTAACCACGATCGCCGACCGCGGGGACTATGCGTGTTATGTAATTGAAGAGTTTTCCACTTGTTGAGAGAGTTAGTCCATATTTTGGTTAATTAAAAGAGATGTGGATTTCTTGTGTCAACAGATTGCTACCTATAAAATAATATTTTGATTGGCAGTTAATAATACGAATGGTTTCATCTTAATGGGTATATAAAGAAGAATTCCATCGTAACTTAGATTTGAAAACTATTTATTAAGTAAGCCCTACAGCTCTTTAACTTCATTATACTTGCAACCCGAAGAAAAGATGTTCCGTCTACACCATTGCTTAGAATGCTTGATTGATCTCGAAATCAATTGCTCATTTTATTGATCTGCGAAGATTTCTCGCAGTAATTGCGATAATGCACGTCCTGAAATAAATGAATTGATAACATCGACCAGGAATGCTACAGCGTACAAAAAAGCTAACCGTCTACGCCCAATTCCCTGTAAGCCACACACTCCCAAGCATAACTTATTATTTCATCAGTTAACACTGGTACTGACCGATCTGGCAGCCCATAAATAATGCAAAATGTGCTGCTAAAGCGTGCAGCAAATCGCCTCGGGTTAAGTTAAACATTTTTTGTTCTTTGTTCCCATGGATTCTTTTGTATGTCCAACAACCAGCAACATGCTCGGGAACAAAATTACTTTTTATATCTCACTTTAGAGCGGTGAGGTCTTATCGCAGATGAAATATTACCAAAGCGCACGTTCAACTGTAAATTCGGCAAAAGAACGAGATGAACATGAAATGGAATGCTGCCGCTAAATGGCGGGACAGAATGATGCATCAACAAACCGAAGAAGAGAGTGTTTTTCCTGTTTTTTCCCTTTTTTTTTTGGCTCATTTAAGGAACAAGCACGATAACAGCATATACTGACCAAAAAGTAGCTACCTGGTGAGAGAGCAACTTACGGGCCTAGTGATTAATTACAATAATACTTTGAGAAATTACATTACCATTGATAACGCAGAGAGGTGGTCAACAATTATCGTCAGGCTAATGGGAGCAAATGAGCAAAATGGAGTTTGCTGCGAATTTCATTGCAAAAGGACTTGAATTTTTTGCCGCCTGAAAGATCATGAAATTTCCATGTTTAATGCATTGCACTTTAAACTGCTTTAAGTCGTCTTAAAGACAGAAGAATGGAAGGTGATCAATGGTTTGGACCGGCAATGAGGTACCTGGCTCCTACTGAAGTTTTAATCGATTTTCTGGATAAAACAACTGAATTGGTCGTCTCAACTGCTTTCCTTAGACTCTGCTCCATAATGGCCATTTTCTTATTGACCCGCGAAATCGAATGTAATGACACATCACCTATTTCCAGCTGAACCGAGGGTCAAGGTGAAAAAAACGCAACAGTTGTAGGTACTCTGAATATCATCCCTTCTCAAACCCATTGTACGAGACTCGATCAAAAACTTGACGGTGGCAACGGCGACAAATCCAGTGAGGCTGTTGCTTTTAATTTCGTCCCAATATGTCAGTAAAGTCCTTGGCTATTCAAAATTAAGTTTAGACTTACCAAATGACACCTTTAAGAGATTTTTTATAGTATGGAAGATTCTATCCCAAAAGCCGCCTCACCATGGATTTTCGCTGCGACAGAAACCCTTGGATAACTTCTTCATCCTAAAAGCAGGCAGGGCTTTTCGATTTCATAGCGGATCTTCGGAAAGTATAAGCGTTATGGAATTGATCAATAATGGAACACTTCTACTTGTGAAACATTTTTTTTTTTTGACCTGCGGAAAAAATGCTGTTATGCTTACCCGGAGCTGAAGATATTGGTGCCCGGGTTATATTCGACTCAGCTGTTGGGATCTCTCCCTTCAGCTCATACCGACCAAAACAGCAGCAGTTTTGCTATTTCGCCTGGGGAGGCTTGCTGCCATTTGTGGTGGCAATGCCAAACCTGGGCCAAGCCGATGTTGAATAGTGGTCGTTCGGTTCCACCTGGATAAACTGATGTGGCTGCCTTGGAGAACTCTTAGTGTGATAAATCTCAAGAGCCTCCATGACAGCCAATTTTGAGGCCCAGATTCCTCTCCAAGAGAGAGTATAACGGGTCCGCCATCTAACTTTTTTTTTTCAAGTAGTGCTTATTTCGTGAATGGTAACTCTTAGCTCATGTCTGATTTGACAGATAATTAGTTTTATCCGTCCGCTGAACGAATATGGTTGTGTATACGCTTGAACAATGCTGGGAAATATTGCGACATTACTTTGAAAATCATAGTAATGTTGCAGAATGTGTGCGAAAATTGCGTACGGATTTTGGAAGAAGAGAAACACCGTCAGCTCCGTATGTTCGTTATCTTGTGAAAAAAGTGAAAGAAACTGGCATCCTCATCGATAAACCAAAGCGTGAAAAGCCAAAAACAGTGCGTACACCCGAGAATATTGCTGCTGCGGCAGAAAGTGTGCGTGAAGCGCCATCAACATCAATTCACCGTCGTTCTCAACAATTGAACATTTCGGAGACATCATTGAGACGAATTTTGCATAAAGACCTTGGTATGACGCCATACAAAGTCCAATTGGTTCAGGAGTTGAAGCCAACTGACCATCCAATGCGTTTTCGCTTCGCTAAGTGGGCCTGCGATCGACTTACAGAAGATGCCGATTTTGCCAAAAAAATCATCTTTTCAGATGAAGCTCATTTTGATCTTGGCGGGTATGTAAACAAGCAAAATTGTCGCATTTGGGGCACAGAAAACCCGCACACATGTTGAACGAATTTTTGCTCACAAAAATTGAAGAGGAGGATATTGGCAACATTTGGTTTCAACAGGACGGCGCTACGTGCCACACAGCCGAAGCTACACTCGATGTTTTGCGCCCTGTTTTTGAAGATCGCATTATCAGCCGCAGAGCTGATGTCGTTTGGCCACCTCGGAGCTGCGATTTGACACCGTTGGACTATTATTTGTGGGGTGCCGTCAAAGATAAGTGTTACGCCGACAAGCCAGAGACAATTGACGCTTTAAAGGACAATATTCGTGAAGCCATTGGTGAAATACAGCTGCACACAATCGATAATGTGCTTAAAAATTGGACCGATCGTGTAGGCTACTGCATGGCCAGCCGAGGCAGCCATTTGAATGAAATTATTTTCCATTATTAACCGGAAGGATTGTACTTTCAAATAAAAAAAGAAATTTGAGAAAATATTCAGTATTTTTTTTTATAGCATTTTCAAAAAAAAAAAAAAATTATTTGGCGGACCCTTTAGTTGGAGAAGTTGACGTTGTATTTTTGCGCAATACTTGATGTGATGTCAGTGTTATCGGCATAATATTTCTTTTTCCTCTCATGGGCCTCGTTTAAAGATGTTGCTCCGCTGACTATCTGGCTGTCAATGACACTGACTTTGCCATCTCGAGCCACACCGAGGTCGTGTTTACGAATACCTTGATTCGTTAGAAATTGTGGCTCATGCTCCACTAACCATCCCTTATCACGCAGGCCTGATGAGAGCACTTTACAAACTGCATTGTGTCTCAAAATACGCCTGCCGTGCGTCCTAAAGCAGTTTTGGATTATGTGCGCGGCTGCCTCGGTGACTTGGCAGCCGGCGCGACATACTGTTGAGCTACGTCTGTAGGTGTTGGTGAGATAGCTGTCTAAGCCTGTTGAAAGACCTCTCCTTCCCAACATGGCGCTGATTGCCCTATGGTTGATGCTGTCATATGCCTTCGCGCAGTCGATTGGGACAACGCGAAGTTCTCTCGTCCTGCGTTTGGTATCGTCTAACAAGTAGGCTAGGTCAGCAATATTTTCCGCGCACCAATCGTCTAAACATCTCTGGTGGATGTCGATTAGGCCAAAGGCATGAAGGCGTGAAGCCAGGATTTTGTGTAGGTGGTGGACTACAACCGAGGGAATGCTGATAGGTCTGAAGTCAGGTGGTGTACGACTTGAGCCTTTATTGGGAATGAAGACGGTTCTTGCGCTCAACATCTCCTCAGGGACGCATCCTGTTTTCATAGTCAGATTGAAGAATAGTGCTTGAATCGCCTGAGGGACCTTTCTCCATCGTCCAAATGATAGTCCGTCAATACCGGTAGCTGCATTAACTGGTAATTGGATAAAGAGATTTCGGGAAGGATGATAGAGTGCAGAGCTGTTCGTGTTCGAGGATAAAGGATCGACTTTCCGAGATCAAGTTATATAGGTATGGTTGAGATTCGTCCCCAATAGTTGACCATATGGTGAAGGCCTGGGATTCTCGACTTGTTTCAGCCAATGGAGCCTTGGAACAGGTTCCGCTATCTGGCATACTCTCTTCTTCTCAATTTCCAGTAAGGAATATTGATGGTAGGCTGCACCGATTGCTGTTGAAGTTTGCCCTAAACCATGTTGCGAGAGAGGCAGATACATCTATCAAATTTTCAGGAACAGGTTCGGGAGGAATAGCTTGGATAGGAGGAGACTCGGGTGATTCGGAGCATGAATGTTGGTGCGTCGCCTCGAGGTAATGTTGGGGGTCACTACGTCGAAGTTCGACGACCATTTGTGTAACCAGGTTTTTATAAGGTTGGTTCTATCGGGCCTTCTTGATTGCCTCAAGAGTTCGATCATCGCCAACCTTAGTAAGAGGGTACTGGTTAATAAACATAACCCCTTCTATTTGACCTTCACCTTCGAGTTTGGCCAGTATTCTGAGTTCCTTCTGAGACCAGCGCTTTTTAACCCTCTCGACATCGACTTCGGCATGCACTTCATCGGGGTGTCGTTGTTAGCGGTGCACGCCTAAGCCGCGTTTTATCCTAAAAGCGCGATCGCAATTAGGACAAGGGAATGGTTCAGCGTCAGTCAGTTCTACAACTGGAGGTGGCGATGGGGGCGAGGACGCCTGAGGGATTGTGAGACCGGCAGTCCGAGGCCTCTGCCGGAGATTGCACACATTTCTTCGTGTTTTCATTGCGAGCTCACAAGTAGTAACGCAGGGTTGCAAGCCCCACGTTACTATAATCGCTTCCTCCTGATAAAGATTCGTCATCACCCTCAGACGAAGATAAGTGTCATTAAGCCCATTAGAAAATTGTCCCTCGAAAGGCTCGGCACCAGTTCCAAACACATGCAGCAGCTTCTCGCTTTTCTCTGTAACAAAAGAGGGAGCCAACAAAATATATCTCAACGTTGTCGAACAGCCGAGACAAAACCATTCTTTCTTTAGGCAGTCCCGCTTCAAAGTTTCCTACATACAATATAACGCATCCCTCAGTTAGACAATATTGACATCCGCATGAAGAACACGTCGATAACGGTCAATAATCAATAATTAAATTGAGGATATGCCAGTCTGGATGAGGTATAATGGGGCGTTTGGCACCCAATGGCTCATCAAGTACTTTTCCTATTTTTCCTATGCTTTTATAGCTTTTCCGTTGTGCAAAATACTACATTACTAAAGGTGTGTCTTTGTACGTACCGCAACCAATAGTTTTCGGCGGATCGAATCTTTGATGCTGAAAGAGGTACAATGAATAATTATTCTTTGTCGAAGGAAGGTCATTTTTTTTCTTGAGTGAAACCTTAAATGAATGCCGTTGCTCTAAGCAAGCGACTCCAGTTACCGTATTCCCTGAGAATGGAGAATCTGCCAGAGCGAAGTTGCTAACGCTGATCGGCCTCCCAAATGTCACCGATGCCTTAGGCTACTGTGATCCATAGGCCCCTAAGGTAGGCTTTCAGGTAACATCACCGCAGCAGTATCATAGTAATCTGGATTACCGTTTCATTAGGACGACTCTGCTCTTGGAAAAGTCATATGTTTTAGCTTTCGAACGCTTTTTATACAATTTTCCGGTCAATTAGTAAGTCTCCAACAAATATTTGATACCAAGGGCTATTTTTTCCATAAGATGTGGAAAATAATTTATAGGTGGAATCAAGAATACATAGAAGCTGGCAAAATATTGCGTTTGGTTCGTCTTGTCAGAAAACTCATCATTATTAGTGAACCAAGTAGGGAAATAATGTTGAGAATCTTTTGTACTACCGGCAAGAATTTATCACCTAAGACTTGACTGCTGTTGGAATTTCATTTATGTGAATTCATAAATGCCCTTTTAAAAATACTAGTAGCTCCAACAACAGGCCTACAGCGTTTCGATTTTGGTGTTGTCGTTGATGGCTAAGTCGTCCATATATTTAGAAGTTTTTTAATAAACTGGAACCCAAATAAAATTAGTGAATTCGGTTTTCCAACTTTGCTTAGTAAGTTGATATGGGTAACGACAGTTTTGAGCGTAGCGTAGCAGTAGCTCATCGTCTGTTGCTTCATAGCCTTTCTGGCTGATATTGCCAAAAGTGTATTTGCATTGCCAGAAAACTTATAATAGTTTTATTGTATTTGACTCAACGTGTAACTAGGTAAGATTATTTCAAGATATTTAGCTTTCTTTGTAAATCGAGATAACTTTTAACACCAACTGAGCTATGCCGGTTCTTTTACTTCTTCTCGTATACAGACCAACCCGATCCTGAGAGGATTATCCGAGATAAAATTTGCTGTACACCAATCATCAATCAAACTTAGCATTGCCTGAGATTTTAGGTAGATAGTCAGAAATCAGGAACATCTTCTGCGTAACCCGGGGGACAATAGTACATAGTCACCATGCCCCATAGCAACAGAAAAAAAAATTCACACTGGTCAAGGCATGCATCAGCGACCAAATCCCTGTGCACCAGCATTGCTTCGGAAAATAAATGTCCACATTTATGGCCAAGATCATCGAGAGGCGTGGCACCGTCTTGTTGGAACCAAATGTTACTGATGTTAAGTTTATTCAATTCTGGATAAACATAGTGTTGCTCACTGGCGCGATAGTAAACTCCATTGAGCGTAGTATAGAGGCAAAAAAATACGGTTCAACTACACCTGCGGCATGAAATCTGAACCCTTTGGTCCAATTTTTGCGTTGAAGTCTCTTAAAGCGTACATACTCGTATGTGATTTTTTTGCTGCCCAATTATGAATATTTTGCTTATTGATAAAACCATTACAAAAATGAGCTTCATCGTTGAGGATGATTTTTTGATGAAATTCAGGATTTTTTCTAACTATAAAGAGCCCGATCGGAAAAGTTTCGTCGTATCAAATGATCAAGAAGCTTCAGTTTTTGAGTTATTTTAGTCTTGTAAGGGTGTAGAGCCTTGAGATTCCTTATTCCTGTAAGCCATGTCACACAGACTGATTTTGTACATTTTGAAATGAAGCATTTACGGCTTCGATACTTTCGGTACTTCGACCGACGCGTTACCTCACTGGCACAGTGATATAGAATATCATATGTTGACTCCAACTTATCCATTGCATCCACTTGTATCCATTGTAGCACGTCTGGTGGGACGATCATTACGACTAGAAATTGGCGACCATCGACTCAGAATTTTGGTAGCAATTTTTAATAATAATTTTATACAAAAAAAAATTAATAAAAAGGACGATGTTGCATTTCATAAAAGCGGCGATGGACAACAATGTTAATTCTGAAACATCGAACTGACTTTTTCTAAATTTTATGTCAACTTTCCTACAAGAAGGTGTATCCAAGACTTTAAGGATTCTGCTTAACAATTATTATTATTAATATTATGTTTATTAACAACTCAATGTTGAGAAAGACTTAAGTACAACAACCATTTGGATATCGGGTTTTCAAAGTTCGTCCAATCTTGCGCTATTCTGCCTGTCTCTTTCAGATTGATTCTTTTTCTCTCGGATTTTCCACTCACTATATATTTGGCTATCGTCCGCTGTTAACTCTTAACATCTGATTGTGATTTTGTGATTTCATCTAAAAGTTATAATTAATTAAAATTAGATTAACCTGCCTTAACTTCATTACTCACAGCATACATACATTTATACATGATACATTAGTTGTATTTTTTTCTAGATTTATGTTTTGTGTATATTTCCCTGGCGGGCATGTCTCCAACGAAAAAAGGATTGTTGTAAAAAATGATTTTCGCAGAATATTCAGCGTGAACGGGGATGTGCTTGTTGGGGGGGATTTTAATTGTAGACATAGAGATTGGGGTTGCGTGAGAGCTAATTCTTGGGGCAATATACTTTCAAGTCTTTGTACAAGTTTGCCAATATGTGTAATGTTTCCACCCACTCCTACCTATTTTCCTCCTAGTGCTCGTGGTCAACCATCTGTCCTCGATTTGTTCGTTACTAATGCTATTGGCCTTATAACCCAACCAGAAGTTGTAAATGACTTTAATTCTGATCACATGCCTGTTCTATGTAAACTTCGCTGGTCAGGAGAAAAACAACAGCATTACGTTCAAGATTGGAACAGGGCAAATTGGCCTCGTTTCCGGTCGGAAGTTAATTCTATGTTGCAATATTCTGCAGTAGAAGTAGAAAGTATATCCAGTAAAGAAAATATCGATACTATATTGAATCATTTCTCGTCAACCATATTGAACGCAGCCGAAAGCAGCATTCCAAAGAAAATTGGAAGAGTCGCTTCCATTAAAATTCCTCCTCATATTTTGGAACTCATAAAGATAAGAAACCTTTATAGGAAAAGGTGGCAGCGATATCGAGATCCCTTTTATAAATATGAGGTATCAAAATTAAATAAACTTATTTCGCAAAATATATGGGTTTATCGCAATAAAGAGTGGAATAAGAAGTTAAGCAACCTCCAAAAGAACGCAAAACCATTTTGGAATATTGTGAAGGTAGTTAATAATAGGAAACGACAGTTGCCATATTTAAAGGATTCTGCAAACACCTATTTTTCAGATGTTGATAAAGCAAATGTACTGGTCATGAATTTTGCAAGCAGCCACAATGTTGCACGAAATTTAGGTGATAGGGAAACAGAAAATATTATTAACACAACAGTAGAAACATATTTTTTGAATGTGTAAAGAAATTGCAAGTATTTCAAAATAAGGTTTTAAAAATGATGCTTAATTTGCCATGGCATCACTCTACCCTAAATCTGCACAAAAAAGTGAATGTTGAACTGATCCATGAAAGGATTGAAAAACTTAAAACTAGATTTGTAGAACGATGTAGTTTTGCTGACAACCCCCTAGTAAAAGAAATATGTGATAATTAAATTGTTTTACTTCCGCTGTTATTTATTTATTTATATTCTTGCTTGTTTACTTTGTTAAGTTTATTTATATTTTTGTTACTTTTCGTTTAATTAGTTTATTTATTTAGTTAAGTACCTATTTATTTATTTAAACTTATATTATTATTTATTTATTTAATTAATTATTTTCATTTATTTTATTTATTTATTATCGCGAAGAAAAAATGCGCAGAATTCAAAGCGAAAAGCATGGAAGGCCTCTATCAGGAGTTGGAAGAAATATCGTCTTCCGCGTCTGACAGGAACCAGGCTACCCAGGAGCTTCGACAAAACAATTTGAACAAAGGAGCAAATATCTTTAAGATAGCCGCCCAGAGAAGAAGAAATGCTCAGGAGATTCGTTTCCCAAAGTTTATTAACAATGCTGAAGGCCAACTCCTTGTGGAAGACGAAAAAATTCTCCACAGATGGCGACAGTATTGCGAGGAACTTCTGAACGAACAGTTTCCCCGAGTGTACTTTCCAAGAGCCGCCCCGAATCATGCCGAAATATCCGACATCACAGTCGAAGAAGTTCGGTACGCGGTTTAAAACTCCAAGAAAAAAAAAGCTGTTGGGTCGGACGGGATACCCTCTGAGTTCTGGAAAAAGATGGGATACATCGGGTCTAGATGGTTCATGGTTCTTATCTCCAAACTTATGAGAGGCGACACTATGCCTAATCAATGGAGGGAAAGCTATCTTCTTCCATTGCACAAAGGAAAGGGTGATACGCGAAATTGTGATAACTACCGTTCTGTCAAGCTGATGTCGCACACCATGAAGATCGTTGAACGGGTATTAGATAGCCGACTGCGGAAAATAATACGACTATCTGATGACCAGTGCGGGTTTGTCTCGGGTAAATCAACAACAGATGCAATCCAAAGTATAAGGATCATGATGGAAAAGCATCGTGATTCTTCAAAGGACTTGCATATGGTGTTGGTTGATTTCGAGAAGACCTTTGACAGGCAACCAAGAGATCTTTTATGGGTAGCGCTAAGACAAAAAGGAGTTCCAGAAACCTACGTGCGAGTGATTATGGACATGTACGAGAGAGCAACGACAAGAGTAAGATGCACCGCAGGAGTCACCGAAGAGTTCGCAATCAAAGTCGGTGTACACCAAGGGAGCGTCCTCAGCCCACTGCTTTTTATAGCAGTCCTTGATGGCTTGCTTGAAGGAAAAGTGACGGACCCCAATGTGCACCAGCTATTCTTTGCTGACGATGGGGCCATTATAAGTGATGATCAGGCGTCCCTACAACGAGCACTTGATGTGTGGGTGGACATTTTTGAGGGACACGGGTATCGTATTAGTTCGAAGAAGACAGAGTATCTGTGCTGCCCGTTCTCTGACCCTCATCAGCCTATTCCAGACATTTACTTGAATGGAAGAGTGCTTCCCAAGTGTGAAAAGTTTAAATATCTGGGATCTATGATTAATAGAGAAGCAACTTGTGATGACGACATCAAACATCGCGTAAGCGTAGGGTGGATGAAGTGGCGGGAAAACTCCGCCATCTTCTGTGATCGAAAAATGCCCCCTAAGCTGAAAGGAAGGCTCTACACTTCAGTTGTACGTCCGGCGCTCACATACGGTTCACAATGCTGGACAATGCGCAAAAAGTATGAGAGCAAATTAACGGCAACGGTAACGGCAACAAAGCGTGACAGAATTAGAAGTTCAAAGATCCGAGGAAGCCTCCACTTAAAAGAAACCATCACAAGAAATATAGAGCGCGACCGACTCAGTTGGTATTGCCATGCTCAAAGGAGAGATCCTTTGAACCCCGTTCAAAAGGCGTTATCAATCAACATTCCAATTTCAACACGCAAAAAAGGCAGGCCGAAAAACAATTGGTGCAAACAAATGCAAAAACACCAGCATTTGATTGGCCTCAGCGATGAAGTAATCCCAAACCGGGAAGCCTGCCGCTACTTTCTGAGGTCAAACCGGCGGACCCCACAAGCGGACCAGTAGGAATGCAGTTAAGTGGGAAGGTTATGGTCCTACACTTCTGACCATAACGACCGACGCCGGGATAAAAAGGAAAAGAAGAAGAAGATTTATTTATTTATTTATTTTTTTTTTTTTTTTTTTGGTTGTATAGAAGGTTTTTGTCGTATTTTACTTCTAAAGCATATTGTTATTTTGTCTTTTGGTTTTTTTTCTTTATTCAAAATATCAAAAATTTTCAGTGGAAAGATATAACCTAATTATCAAATCCCTGCGTTGTAAAATGTGCGGTAGCAAACCATTGTAAATTTTACATACGAAATAAATATCTATCTGTCTATCTATCTACATATGTTTTATTATTTTTTTGTTTATTTTGTAATATAATTTTTGTGTATTTGTTTGTTTAACTTGATTTTGACTAAGCGTAAAAACGACACCACCACCCTTATACTTATCTAAACCTAAACATATGTACGCCAACCACTAAAAGCGTTGATGCTGTCGGGCATTATGCTTCTATCTCGGCAAGACACTCTTCTACTGAGCCTATGCCATGCCGCTCCGACTCACAAAAGTCTTTGCTCCACAAAATTGCGAGATACGTGGAAAATTAGCGACACCGCTAATTCATCCTGAATCAACCCACATTTATCTAAGAGGAGTGCCTCTGCGGGGACAAAGTTATTGAGGCGCACCTTTTTGTGATACGAATTATTGGGATATTGAGCCCAGGAGATCAGGTTATTGAATGAAGTCATTGGACTTGCTTCGAATAAACTTTATCAGAAAATTATCCACTCATAGAATCCTAGCCCTGTTGTATAGGACCTCATTAGGGTAAAATTGCGTATACGTAGATTTGGGTCAAGAAAAGTCTTGTGATATTATGTCTCAAACACTCGACCACCGAACCACACGGAACATCCATAGACTCTCATGGCCCTGATTAAGATCATGTAGCAGATTACCTTCAACTTGGAATCAAGTTGAATGCTATGTAAAAGCCATCTTGTTAGACCGAATGCGCCCTTAGCTCTTGCCAGAGCAACATCTACAATACTTTTTGTCAAAATGGCCAAACTGGTCTAGCCAGATCCCAGGATGCCTGACTACATTTTATTTCGGCCTTTGGTTCGAAAATTGAAAATCTGCGTAATTTTTTTTTTTTTTTTTAAATGATGAACAGAGGCGTTATGAATAAAATAAATTCTGATTTCCAGAAATTGACTTTTCAATGATTGTCCTGAACTCCAAGTTTTGCCTCTCAGTAAACTGCAGAGTTTGAATCTTTATATGAGTCCACTTCTCTGTCTATGTAGTGCGTCGATTGTGGTGTGGTATCGTTCTATACATTGACTTTTTGCCCATGTTTTTAAGGTACCTATTAATCTCGGTGTTTAACAAGTTCCTATTGAACGGGTGGGAAGGAGGCGTTCGAAACCAGCGCTCACGTCCGGAGTTTGGTAAAGCGTGGTTGCATTTGGGCGTACTCTCTAAATTCCACCTATTTGTCTGGCACAACACGGCACTAAGTCCGTAATGGTCACTGTCGTATTTTAAGGTCCATAGATAGTTAGTTGGCAATAAGTTCGTGTCAGTCGGCGTCAGTCAAGAGACAAGAAGCATAAGATCCAGACACGAGCCGCTCATAGGATACTACGGACTATCCTTTGCGAGGAACTTAACTTTGTACTCTATGTTGTGAATGGCTCACATATGGCTTAGCAGGCTTACTCTAGGGTTGGATATGTTATTTTCCTAATCGCTATCTTTGGCATCTAAATCTCCACCCAAAATATAGAAGTTTACATCGGAGTGCAGTCGTAAAAATCGAGTGTGTATTTCGAGCCCTGCTATAAGAACATGGGATTAAGGGGCTACGATTGCATTAGCCGCAACAATGTACATTTTCTTACCATTTCTGCATACAACGCAGAACTGTAGCACCTAGAACCTCCGCTCTTCACCGCTGCATATGATTTTATGTTTTAGATTTTTTTTAATTTTTTTTTGTGTAGCACTGGGTCGGTCTCTTCGAACTACTTTTAATGAAGTGTGCCGAGTATTGTGCTTCTGGTTTAGCTTTGTTTCGCCAACGAAAAGCACATCGGGGCTTTTGTCCTGCCGCAAGTTAAGAAGCATAGCTCTCCGTTCGATCCTTAGTGAATTAATATTCACCGACAAGATTTGTAAGTGTCTCTCAGCCAGCGCATCCATTACGATTCAAGGTGTGATAGGCCCGGCAGAAGGGAGCAAATTCGATACACTCGGGTACTCTGCTCATGGGTCTACTGTTGAAGCTGCCCGATCCTCCCTATATTCCACAGGTCCATTTCGGTGCCTTTAAAGCAGTCACTAAAGTTTTAAGTCCGACCATGGAATTTTATACCGTCTGGCCCAGACATGGTGGTAGGCCATCTAGGCAGTAAGGGCTGGTGTTTGTATACGTCCCGAAAGACGTTTCTCCACATGCTTTTTCTTACGGTCAAGATTTAATGATTTAATTAACTTATTTCTTGGAACTCAAGACATCCACGATAATCTGCAGGGTTTTCTTTTGTTTGTTGGAGGCTTCTACTATCTGTTGGAGCACTCAGACACAAATATTGGTCCATTGTACTACCAGACAGACAGCTTGTCTTAATTATATTTTCGCCGTTGTCCCTGAAAAGTGAGGAGGGGCTTCAGTGATGTACAGCTAAGAGATTCCCACCACGTCGGCACGGTGGGTGGCCCCCGTGCGCGAGCGAAGTCGGGACAGTCGCAGAGAAAATGTTCCACTGTGTCATCCTCCTCGCAACATGCAGCACAGGTAGGCGTCTCACTGATGCCAAGCACTTAGAGATGCTTGGCAAAAGTGTAATGGGCCGTAATGACGCCTGTAAGCCTTCTGCAATCATTTCTCCTTAAGGATAAAAGAAATGTTTAGCGAGTTCATCGGAGATCTCGTTTCCTGGGATTCCAGAGTGACCTGGGACCCATACAAGTGTATGTGAATTTAGTCTTCCCACTTTGTTCAAAAAGGTCTTGAATTCATGCACTAATTTGGAGTTGGATATAGGGATATAGGGGACACAGGTTTAAGTGCAGCTTGGCTGTCACTGCAGACGCATATGCTTTTTCCCTTCCGCATATTTCCTAACGAGAAGTGCAGTCGAGTGTTTTCGCACTCAAAGAAAACTCCAGCGCCGGATCCGGATCAAAGAAAACTCCAGCCTGGCCCATTCCTGGAGCCATCTGTGAAAATGCGATGACATTCCATTCCAGGTTCAGTGTCTGGCCAAAGCCAGTCCTGATGCCATGGAAATGTGACTGTGAAATTACATCGCAATAGGATGGTAGGTGTCATTGTGTCAGAAGGCATATCCAGGGGTCGTAGGATACTTATCGCGCAAGTACACTTTCACTCCAATGCAAGTTGTACCAAAGTGCGCACCCTCTGATATATATGTCAAGGGGTGGAGGATTCATCATAGCATCTAGAGCAGCTCCCGGTGTGCTAGGGAAAGTCCCCGTGCAGCTGGGACAGACCGCTCTTTGGAGTTTGGTGAAAGAGGCCACAACGTGTTTGCGTGTTAGCCTGTTCTACCAAACAACCGATGTATATGAGATTATCAGTCTCATCATTGCCGTGTAGATCCAAAGGGCATTTTTCGGCGAGTCCCATGTTTTGTCAAAGGTTTTGTCGCATTGCCAAAAATCTGACACCGCTTTGGTGGTTTTGGACTCAACATGCTTTGACCAAAGAAGCTTGCTATCTAGGATCACTCCCAGGTACTTAGCTTCTTGGATATGGGGATGGGAATACCTTTTAGCACCAGTTGAGTAATGCCAGTATTTTTCCTCCTTCTCGTGAAGATTAACCGACAGCCCATTACTCGTGCACCAGTTTTCGATCACATCCAGCGCCGCCAACGCTTTGACACAGACAGTCGCTAAATATGAGCCGACAGAGAGAACAGCAACATCATCCGCATAGACAACAACAGCAACATCATTTGCAGGGTGCTCTTGTTTCCTACAATTAACGTATCGAGGATGAATCCCGCAGTTCGACGCGGCGTGTATCCGACAACGGATACATTGTAAAATGTTTCCGTGTCACCTTATTTTTTCCCGTTTTACAAAAAGATTGCATATGACATTGATGGTTTTTAGGCTATCAAGTTTGCTATTGAGTGTGAGCTGTATCAGGAGAAGGCTAATTCACCTCTTGGGCCCTAACCGTGAATTTCCCAATCTGTGAACATTTGGAGCTGTACCTAAGGGTCGCAGTCGATAGCCGAATATACGCCTTTGAGGAGCATTGTCTGTAACCTCTTGGCTTATGGAGTGTATAAAAAAACTCGGTCTTTGACATCTTGAGTAGTTCTTTGCCCTGCTTATGCTGTTCCATTGTCCAGATCATCATCCACTGTTATTCGTTCTCAGTGCCCGATTATATTACTCGGGTGTTTGTGGCTGAATAGAGTTCCGCAAGTTCTTGAGTCACTACATATTTACTTAAGATCCATTCTTTGAGAGCATCGTGGCGCAGTGAGTAGTGTGTCGGCCGCTGACGCGCGATGGGCAAGTTATGATCCCAATAACACCAACGCCATAGAAGGCTTGTTTTGAATAGTTCCTTCATCGCGAAGAAGCAAATGTTCCCTGAAAGGAATTCTCTTGGCAGACAATTCGGTTTCTAACTATTTGAACTCTTTCTCAAAACGTGTATCGTATGTATCAGCTTCAAAGCTTGGATCGATACAAGTCGACTAGTGACCATATATTTAATTTTTTTCTTCATTTACTTCTAAACCAACTTTTCTTTCTGACATTATTAGACTCTCATCGTTTCTCTTAAATATTACTCCATTGTCTCCCAGACCTCCAAGTCCAGATTCTTAGCGTCGACAAGAGCGGATGTGAATCCATTAAGGGTTATCCCTTTTCATTTTATTGAAGGGATCTCAGCACGTGGTGCATGGCGCTATATTTAAGATTTCATTTCTTTTCCAATAGTTGTCGTATAGCAGTATTCTATTTAGTCATCTAGCAGTTCCTCGTGAAGCCACATAAATGGTCTCCGATTATTTCCTTAGCGTATGAGTCTAGTCTTTTGAGATAGCACTAATATTTCCCGGTTAGCGTTGCGTTGTGTTCAGCCACCCTTTTTAAATACGGGATTGATGGCCGAGTTTTTTTATTTCTCAATGATAGTTTCATAGTTCCATATAGTTGAGATGAGCCCATGCAACTTCTCCAGCATATTTTATCGATTCTTAGGCACACTTCTACTTTCCCACACAAACAATATCATTTTGAATTTGTTGCATTGGCAGCACTACGAGTAAATTGTATAACAATTGTATAACAATTACTTTATGATTGGACTGTCAAAGTTAATAAAAGAACATTCTGGAGCTAAACGTTGAACATGGTGGCAGCGGACACACTGAGAAGGAGGAATATATACATAGTGGCTGAAATATAAGATAATTAAGTTATTATTAAAAAATAAAAATAACAATAAATAAAAAACCGAAGGTAAAATACTTCAAATATAAACTACTAAAGTGCAAGTTTGTAAAATTACCTAAATAAATTAAAAATCCTATCGAGCATTATACCCATATCGGCGAAAAGCACGGTCATGCCGCCTAAAGAAGACGATAAGGAGCAGCAAGGGAATTCGACATCATTTTTGAAGGCTAGTTCTAGCAGACAGATGACACTAAGTCCTCCAGAAGAATTTTCATTTATACCTGCGGACTGGGAGAGATGGATTAAGCGCTTTGAAAGGTACCGCATGGGAAATGGATTACACGAGACAGATGATCAATCTCAGGTAAATATTCTTATATATTGCATGGGAGGAAAAGCGGAAGAAATTTTTACTTCATTCACCCCACCCCCAATAACTTATGGGGATACTAAAAGAAAATTTGAGGAACATTTTATTCCAAAGAGGAATGTTATTTATGAGCGCGCAAGGTTTCTTAAAAGAAAGCAAGGCGAGGAGACAGGCGAAGAATTCATCACCGCACTCTCTAATAGTATCCCTAAGTATGCGCTCTCTAAACATTGCGAATGGGGAGCATTGCACGATGATATGATTTTATTGACTCTCATAGTAGGAATGAAAGATGAGGGCCTGAGCGATAGGCTACAATTAGATTCCAGCCTCACCCTAGAGAAGGCTATAACATCATTCAGACAGTTAGAGGAGCTAAATCGGCAGAAAAAAGATCTTTCATCCATTTCGCCTGTGGCAGTGAATAGAGTTAGAAGTTTCGAGCATAAACATAAAAAACAGCAGCAAAATTATTTAGTGTAAACCAGGCCATTGATGTTATAGGGAAGTCCACTGTGAATTTACAATATGGAGAAAAAGCAATTAAGGAAATAATATACGTAACTGCGGATAAAATAACGCCTCTGTTAGGAACATCTGGAATAGAAAAATTAGGTCTAGTAAAAAAATTATTTGCTGTTACTAAACGGAATTGGTTTGAGGAATTTAAGGACGTGTTTGGAGGGTTGGGTAAATTTAAAGAAGAATACGAAATCGAACTAAAAGACAAGGTCACACCATTTGCTATTTCTACCCCTAGAGTTGTACCAATCCATCTGAGGGTAAAAGTTCAGGAAGAACTTAAAAAGATGGAAAAAGATGGAATAATCAAAACAAAACAGCTACAGACTGGTGTTCACCTATGGTCGTGGTTCCAAAAAAGGACGGGATTAGAATCTGCGTTGATTTAACGGAATTGAATAAGTGTGTCAGAAGACAGGTGCATCCTATACATGGAATTGATTACTGGTTGTCGCAGTTAGCCGGAGGCAAAGTTTTCGCAAAACTCGATGCGAATAGCGGATTCTGGCAGGTGCCGTTATCGAAAAAATCGCAAGAGTTAACAACATTTATTACTCCATTTGGAAGGTTTCAGTTTTCGAGGTTACCTTTCGGAATTACGTCTGCTCCTGAGTATTTCCAAAAAACCATGTCTAAGTTGCTGTCAGGAGTTAAAAATTGTATAGTCCATGTTGACGATATCCTCATTTGGGCTGAAAATATGCAGGAACTTGACGAGTTGGTAGAAGTAGTGCTTGTAAAATTAAGAGAAGGGGGTGTTACGCTTAGCAGACAAAAATCGGAGTTTGGTAAAACGGAAATCCATTTCTTAGGACACATTATTTCGGAAGGGTCTATAAAAGTCGATAAGGGAAAAACAATAGCTATTCAGGAAATGTCAGCACCAACCAATGTTAAAGATGTCCAAAGATTTCTTGGTATGGTTAACTTCATTGGAAAATACATCCCCAACAAATCATCGATTGTAGAACCAATTTCAAGTTTACTTTGTAAGAGAAATGCTTTCGTTTGGGGAAGCGCACAGGAAAAAGCTTTCAAGGAAATAAAAGAAAAGTTGATTTCCCCTCCCTGTCTGAAAATATATGATCCGGGAAAAGAGACAACTTTGTCTTGCGATGCTTCTTCACGAGGGTTAGGAGCTGTTCTTTTGCAAACGCATGGGAAAGATCAATTTCCTATCGCATATATATCAAGGACCTTATCTGGGGCAGAGAAAAATTATGCAAATATAGAAAGGGAAGCATTGGTAATTGCGTGGGCATGCGATAAACTTAAAACTTATTTGATTGGCAGACATTTTACAGTACAAACGGACCACAAACCCCTTCTACAAATTTTAAAAACTAAAAACTTGGATGATCTCACTCCAAGGTTACAACGCATTCGTATGCGAATGATGAGGTATGACTACTCCATAAATTACATCCCCGGTAAAAATCTAATTATACCTGATAGCCTTTCGAGAATGCCCATTGATGATATTTCTGGGCCAGAAGAATTGCAGGATGAAATAGAAGCTTATATAAACCAAATATCCTTACAGAATATCCATACAAAAGACGAGAATATTGTTCGAGTCATTCAATCACAAATGTTAGATGAGGAATGTCAGGAAATAAAAAAATATGTAAGGACTGAATGGCCAGAAAAGAATAAACTGATCTCCGACATTAGAGACTATTATTCTCTTAGAAACGAACTAAGCGTAATTGATGATCTACTACTAAGGGGTAACAGAATGATTATTCCAAAGACTTTAAGGCCCATAATGTTAAATAAATTACATGCAGGACATTTAGGCATAACTAAGACGAGGATTAGGGCTAGGAGAACTATGTGGTGGCCAGGAATTTCAAAAGACATTGAGCTTAAGGTGAAGAGTTGCCCAGCGTGTATCCAGAACTCAAGTAATAAACAAGCAATAAACAAGGCAAAAACTTGCTATGGATTTGTTTAAATTAGAAAATAAATGGTACATTGCCATAACTGATTGTTATTCCAGATACTTCGAAATCGAAGAATTGGTCCGCATGCGTATGAAAGATGTGATAAAAGTATGCAAAGCTACGTTCAGCCGACATGGAGTACCTCAAAGTATTTTCACTGATAGCGGGACACAGTTTCAAAATCTCGACACATCCGAGTTTCGACGCTTTGCTAAGGAATGGTCTTTCACTATTTTCTCGAGCAGCCCTCAATTCCATCAGGCGAATGGAGCCGCAGAGGCAGCCGTGAAGGTCGCTAAAAACATAATGAAGAAAAATCCAGGGAACGTCGAGCTATCATTACTAGCATACCGAAATACACCACTTTTTAACGGATTAAGCCCGGCAGAACTACTTTTTGGACGTAGACTACGTGACAACCTTCCAGACGTAAATCTAACAGAGAGACCGGATTTCCGGAACCTGAGGGAAAAGGAAGACATTTATAGAAATAAATATAAATTAAATTATGATAGACGACACAGAGCAAAAGAACTGCCAGAGTTAAAGGCAGGAGAGTTTGTTTGGGTAACCGATCTCAGGAGGCATGGGAAAATTATTAAAAAAGTACAGCATAGGTCTTATTTAGTCGAAACGGATAAGAGAGTTATTCGCAGAAATAGATTTCATTTGATCCAAGCTCCTTATTTAAAATCTTTACAGCCAAAACCCTCTGCTGAGGTATACTGGGGACTTGACGTCAATTCACCAACTTCTACATCGGAAGCAAAGGAGACACCTACGGATCCAAGAGAGGCTGTGAGGATTCCTGCTCGTCGATGTTCCGGTGATGCTCTAATAACCAGATCCGGGAGAAAAGTCTATGGCAATATTGGAAATGTAATAATTAAACATTTTAATTGATTTCTTTGTATTAACTTGATACGCATAGTTATTCATTTAAACAATTTAATAATCAGGTATTTATACTTAAACTTTACATGGATTCAAAACAAACAAAAAAAAAAAACAAACAGTATAAAATGTATTTAAACTTAATTCTAAAGCGAAACAAAATCTAGATTTAATTATTCAATGAAATATTAAACTTTAACTTTATATAAAATTTTAATATCTAAAGGGAGATGTTGCATTGGCAGCACTACGAGTAAATTGTATAACAATTGTATAACAATTACTTTAGATTGGACTGTCAAAGTTAATAAAAGAACATTCTGGAGCTAAACGTTGAACAGAATTTTTTATTCTTATTTTATAATTCGTGCAGGTTCAAGAGTGTATGCTCTTATGGTGTTTGTCACACAATCTGGACGGGGTGCAGATGGTTTGTGTCGAAGGTGTTCGTTCACTACTCTCCGGGGGTGGGTGTCCTGGATAGGATTTGAGAGATTCAACTGAATTTGAGTTGGTTGTGGTTCACAGTAATTCTTTTGTTTCATGTCATTAAGTCGTTATATTCGAAATGCACACACAGAGTATGAATTTCGAAATGATCTTATATTGCGAGTGTTATGCCTTCGTCAGCACTTTTTTGATCATCTCTTATTCACAACTGATGTTGTTGCACAGTTTTTTCCTATAGGAATAGCCTGAAGTCAATTGATCCGATTGATGAACAAATTCTATGGAAAACATTATGCTTAGAGCCGCTATGACCTTACTTTAAGAACTGTGATCGATTGTAAAGAAGAGTGCAGTTTTAATAAAGCTCTGAAGTGAGACCTTGCCTCTTCTTTTGATCAATCGTCGTCAATCATCTATAGTTAATAACTCGTTAAACGAAGTCGTATTTACCTTTCATTCTCTTTTTCCATGGTCGTTTGTAGTTAACGTTTATCTCGCGTGGATTAGCATATATTACGTATCTTAATTGAGGGTATCAAGGTGTAAATCTGCAGTTCTGACTCACTTGTATTACGGCAATATTTTTATCTATAACAGATGACTGCGTAATATTGGTGACCTGGGTGGTTTCAATTTAATGGGGACCGAAAATACATTTTTCAAAATGTAACTCTTAAGACGGTGATGCTCCAATCTTCATATAACATCGGTTTCTTTGGTGCCATGGAATAACCACGTAACCGAAAAAGATGTACAATTAGTCACCTGTCCGTCGTTATCCACGTCTTCCATTATCGCCTCTCAGCCAGGATTCCAAAACACGTCACTGATAACAAGGACCTACATTTAAAATTATTAATGTCTCCTGAGTTGTCGAACAGATACCAAAAACTACGCATAAAATACGAAGATGCAAAAAGTTGTTATTAAGTTTCCAAAGTTCGCTTCAGCGCACCACGAAAGGACATTTTTCTTTAGCCATTCGGACGCGCTTAGATAGCGTAGCATGCACTTACAAACTCAAATCCGATTAATTACTTTGTCTTGTTGTTGTCGTTGTGAGTGGACCATTTTTTCGGGACACAATTTTTGGTACGCACATCCATAGCTAAAGGAAGGAAATCAGTTCGTTACATTTTACCTTATCGACTTCATAAATTTTCAGCAGGGATGCGGATAGTGCGATGGGAGGTGGATATGTCTGTGGGGCAAGGTGGCGTCGCCGAGACAAATTGCCCAACTTAAGCCGTACAGGTTGACTTAAATTAATTTAATTTATAAAACGTTATCTGTTTAAGCCGCAACATATAATATGCTCTAAAGGAGTGACTTAAACAAAGGCGAGCAGAAGAAGAGTATAAAAACTAAGTTATAATACAACATAAAGGGCAAGCAGTTGGGTACGGTTGAGGTAATGAAAAAGGTTTTCTTGTTTTCGCTGACGATAAATGCTCATTCAGGGCCTCGATGGAAAATAAATCAAGCGGAGACGAAATTGCGCTGACAAGATAAGAGTGGTTGTTGATTGGTGATGTCAAAATACCAAGGATTTTTTTTTCCTTGCCTGTGCGGGTATTAAGTTAATACTGTGCAGTGTGAGTAACGATGTCCGGGATCAGAGGTCACGATGAGCGTTTTTTGGATTCCAGTAATTGCCCCATTTGTTCGGGCTTCCGATGTATTGTGGAATATGTTTCTTGGACCTTGAGTGTACGCGTAAACATTTTGAATGACATCTGCCGCATGGAAAAGTAGCCTACGAATTAAACTGGGCAACGGTTAGGCTGTAGAACAAAAAGTAGCTGAAAGCATAACCGTATCATCAGGAATCATCGCTTTTGCAAATGGCGACACCTTTCAGTTCTGTTTTGATATTTGTGATGTAAACAGATGAACTACGTTCCTCAACACTGTGGAACAGTCGAGAGTACATATTTCTATTGCGGATAATTCGTCAGCGATTCCGGCGAAACATGAACTTTGGCGCAGATTTCCCGACCTTCACGCGCTAACTGGTGTTTGACCGCTCACCTCGAAGAGACGTTAACAATATTTGACAGAATTCCCCGTATTGTTTGTTCCTGTCATACGATGTCATACGATGTGCCATGTAATTGGCCATAACAAGCTCGTTTTCCCAGTGCATTTTGATGAAAAGCTTGAAGATGTACTCTGTAAAACTAGACACAGCCCATCAGCTGTCCTCATAGCGTCTAAACTATTAGGCTAGCCTAGGCCTCAGCCATGAAGTTGACGATATTCAGTTGAAATTTATCTCTTCCATTTGAATGGATACGAAAACAAATTAAATGTCAGTTTCTAAGGCACCAATATAGTAATGCACGTTGCGCTTATACAAACGGTACCATAGATTGAACGAAGAATTTTCCTCTCGAAGCGACCAAGGGCATCCTCATCCATTTTCTTTAAGGTCTAGGACTGTGCGCCGTAAAAGAGGACTGGGATGATCAGTGATTTATATGTATAGTTCAACCTTGTTTTTCGAGAGAGGGCTCTACTTCTCAATTGCATCTTAAGCCAAAGAAGAGAAGGTACTGTTGTCGTAGCCAAGGTAGACGAAATCTTTGACCATTTCGTATTTGTAGCTGGCAATTGAGAGGTTCTGGCCAAGACGTATTGTATTGTATTGTATTGTAAATCTCTGATTTACCGAAATATCTATTTCAGCTGCTTCTCCTTCAATGCTTTCGAACGCTTCATCGACATCTCGCTGTGTTCATCCAATTATGTCAATGTCATCCGTCTGCGCAAGCAATTGCGCGCACCTCTTGTGTTGGCCAATGAGTCTCGTATGATCTTTTCGAGCACGATGTTGATAAAGTGACATGACAGTACGTCTTCTTGTTTAAGATCATTGTGTTAAGATCAAAGGTCTCGGTTGATTCGTTATCGACCTTAATGGAGCAGCGAGAATTCTCTATTCTCATTCTACATCGGATGAATTTTGCAGGGATGTTAAAACTCGACATGGCTCGGTATACTTCCTGCCTATGCATACTGTCATATGCGGCTTTTAAAGTGACAAAGAGATGGGGTGTGTCGATTTTGAATTAATTAATCACTTGGCGACGTTATAGGGGTCTTCTTTCTTCCTCTCTTGACTGGGCAAACGATGCCGAGATTCGATTCAGCATACTTTCCTCCAACCATATTTTACAGATGAGTTGGTGCATGCGCCCTATCAACTCATCTCCAGCCACTTTAAATAGTTCAGTAGACAGGCCGTCTGCGCCTACGGCTTTGTTAGTTTTAAGCTTTGAAAGTACAAGCTTAATTTCATCTAGGTCGGGTGGACGGAATTGTTTTGCAGCTTCGTTCGTTGTGGATGGATCATTCTGCCTGACAGCGGTATCAGATCTATTCTATTTATACAGTCTACAGAAGTGTTCTTTCCATATTCTCCGTCTTCATCCCTATAGGCTTCTGTTCTGGCTTTATAGCCCTGGCATCTTCGTTTTACTTTTTCGTAAAATTTGCGAGCGTCATTCCTGTGGTGCCATCTCTCCATTTTCCCCCGCTCTCACCTTTGCGTGCTCTCTTTTTTTCTTCCTTAAAAGCAGCTGCTCATCTCTCTTTCTCTACTCGCAGAGCTCATGAGTGGCTCTCGTCCGTCTATGTAGCATAGCTTCGTAGGCAGTTTGCTTCGCTACATGGGTTTTCTCGCATTGTTCATCAAATCAGGGGTTTCTAGCTGGCGGTGGTCGGTAGCCCAACACATCTGAGGCAGTGTCTCTAATGGCGCGTTGGGAACGCGTAGTTCTGTGGATTGTGCTGGTGTCACTAAATCTTGTGAGAGATTCACGGAAACTTGATCAGCAAAGTTCTATTTAAATTAATAAAAAAATACTATTTTTGAACCGTAACTGGGACATTGGCCATAGGTTCTGTCAAGGAAATCGTAGAAGTCATTCTTGAGTCGATCGTCCCTTTCTTCTGTTGGGGCGTGAGCTGATATTCTTGAAATTGGCTTTGATGAGGATTGTTATGAGATGTTCGCCTACGTCGAAAGCTTAAGACTTTTTGTCGTAGTCTACCTCGAATAACGAATCCGCATCCGAATAGGCGTTGTTTGTTCTCCTTGAAGCAACTCCCGTAGTAGATGTCGCAGTTTTTTATCCGTGAGGGTTTGCTCAATTGGTTGCCTGCACCTGGTCTGTTAAGGGACCCTATGTCGTCAGGGTCGTCATCTTTGTATCCGTCCGTATCCGAGGCTTGCGGTTGTTTTGGAACGAATTGTTTTTCCGTGATAGGGATGTTACCCTATCAACCCCTAACCTGGAGGGCCAGGTTCCTTTTTCCCGAAGAAAAGGGCCGGCATACTCCCAATCGGCCTGAAATATAGATACAAATAAGTTTTTGTAGCCCGATTAAGGTGTTCCACCAAATAACTGACTATAGAGTTCCTCCGCCGCCTTCATGATAAAGGAATTGAGCGTTGGTTGCAACTCAAGGTTCCCCTTCCTCCCTCGCTCTCAACAACTCTAATTAAAACCATTTCACCGATTTGACACCTGGTCTCTGACTAAGAAAAAGGAGAAATAGATTTCGGGTCTACGAAAACAAGATCTTACGGAGATTCTGTGGTGGAAAACAGGACTGTTTAACAGTCACAATAATTGCACTGTGGTACTTTGGGCATTGTACTTGACATGTGGAGACAGACTTGTAGTAAACGTAGACAGGTACAGACGTGCATTTCTTTTTTTTTCTCTTTTTCGTGAACATATGTATATTTTAGTTATCAATAACATTTGATTAGGCAATTAGTTTGATAGTGAATAAGACTACGAGGGTGGTCCGATAAGTACTTAGCCTCACCGCCAGATGGCGCCAGTATCGCAAGAGCAACTTACTATCGTGTAGTACATTCTAGTGGACGGCTACTGTCTTCAGCCGGATCGGACTTGTAGTTTTGTTTTGACCGCGGGTGGAAGCGGGAGTGTCCGCGGATTTTAGAAAAATGGAAAAAGAGCAATATCGGCCGGTGATTCGATTCTTGTTTTTGGAAGGGAAATGGAGGATAACGTGACAAAAATCCACGATCTCGTATTGGCAGACCGCCGATAGAAGGTGCGCGAGATAGCTGAGACAGTAGGCATTTCAAAATATCGCGTGAGTCATATCCTGCATGCAATTTTGGGCATGAGAAAGCTATCGGCGCGATGTGTGCCGCGTTTGCTCACTCCGGACAACAAGCGCAACCGTGAGACCACTTCAGAGCAGTGTTTTACGCTGTTTAAGCGCAATCCGAAGGAGCTTCTGCGTCGTTTCGTGACAGTTGACGAAACATGGATCCACTGATACACACCAGAGACCAAGGAACAGTCGAAACAGTGGACTTCACTCGGCGAACGTGCTCCGAAAAAGGCGAAGACTCTCCCATCGGTCGGAAAGGAGATGGCCACCGTTTTTAGGATTCACAAGGTGTGATCCACATCGACTACCTGGAGAAGGGCAAAACGGTCACAGGGCTGTACTATGCCAAATTATTGGGCTGATTCGACTCCGAATTGAAGAAAAAACGGCCCCACTTGACGAAGAAAAAAGTGCTCTTCTACCATCATAACGCACCGGCTCACACCTCCGCCCTCGCCTCGGCCAAATTGAAAAAGTCACTCACCGGGCAGAAATTTCAGCCCTTTGAGGAGGTCATCGCCGCCACGGAGGCCTACTTTTCAGACATCGAGAAAACGTATTTTTCAGATGGGTTAAAGAAGTTGGAGCATCGCTGGGTCAAGTGTATCGAGCTAAAAGGAGACTATATTGAAAAATAAATCGCCATTTCTAAAATTACAATAAAATATTGATTTGGGCAGTGATGTTTTTTTTTGTTTTTTCTGTGTGTGCCCTGGAAAAGTGTTGAAAAAGGTGTCGGACTTCGAGCAGTACAGTATCAACCGGATTATTCCCAACGGGAACTATCAGCAGCTAATCCAACTTACCTAACGCGTATCGGGAACATTGGTCCGCTATCTGTCAATGGCATTTTAGTAGACAAAAAGAAAGCTTTATTTTGGAATTTTTTTCTTTTTATTTTTTTTTTAATCTTTTTCGATTCTTCATTGGTTCTAATTTAAGACATGGGTAAAATTGAAAATCATTTGCGAGACATTGTTGCGAGGGATTCCACCAATTTTAACAAGCGTAGTCCACAACAAGCGTACGCATAGACATTTATTATCAAATAGGGCGAATAAAGAAGCATCTACTGCGTTTGGCACCGTCCTGGAAACGTTCTTGGACCTGGGACAGAATCTGGGGTGAGTGAAGACAAATTATTTGTAAAACAGAATAGTTAGGACGTCCAAAAATAATTTTGGAATTTGGGGGAATTTTGAGGGAAATTATGAGGAGTGAAGGTAATTTTATGATTTATTCCTGTCAATCATATTAGGTTGTACCTAATGCACATGAAATATCCAATTTTTTTTATAAAAAAATTGAAAGTCAATATTTCTTTTTTTATAAAATTTTATTTAGTCAAAATATGAGCCATTGACATCTATAACCTCCTTCCACCGTAATTCAAGGTCCATTATTCCTTTTTATAGAAGGCTTGATTTTTTGACGAATTAAGACGAATCTCAATTATAGCAGCTTTTGCACCGTTACATGTGAGGTATGGGGTCTAGCATTGTCATGCAACGGAATCGGACCATGCTTATTGACCAATGCAGGCTGCGTTTCAGCAAATTTAGTATGCATTATGTCGATTTCCTCACAATATTTGACTGCATTTATCGTTTCCTTTGATTGAAGAAATAAAAGTGGATTGGTCATTTTGATGCCAGATGACCAGATTGTCACCATAATCTTTTAAGGATGGAGACCAAGTTTGGAGGTGTGCTTTGGGTTTTCGTCTGCATCCAACCACTGCCCAGATCTTTTACGGATATCATACAAAATCCACTTTTCATCACATGCGATTATACGGTGCAAAAACGGTGCATCTCGGTGCCTTAGACTCAGCGGTGCGGAGATTTCTAAACGGCGTTTTTGGGCCTCGTTCAATTCATGGGTTACCCACTTGTCGTGTTTTTTTTATTTTTTCTATTTGAGATAGGTGTCAACTTATTGTCATGGGGGATACTCCCATGATGTGTGCAATGGCCCGGACCGTTTTTATTGGGTCTGTATCCACCGTAAAATAAAATGGCCAATCATCGTTTCCGGTTTCGAACGCCGGATGGTTCGTTCATCACTATATTCTTAAATGCGTCATTTATATTTTTAGCTGCCAGAGACGCATTATGTCTCAGTTTGAACTCGTTGAGGAAAAGAGTACGAATTTGAACCGCCGACAGTATGATATAAAAATTTCTGGAAAAAAATAACTGTACTTGCAACGCACCCTACGCACACATCACACACAAAGGCCTCTTGTCCAGCCTATACCCAAAAATGGCGAATCTTCTTCTCCCTCGACTTCCGACCCACTGCACTAACGTCCCTTCTTTCCAAGGTATGGCAACGTTGATTTGTCGTCAGCTTATGAAATATCTTGAATCACGGAAACTCCTCAATGAGCGACAGTATGATTTCCGTAGCAACAGATCCACTGGTAATTTGATGGCATACCTCACCGAAAAGTGAAATCGCCCGCTTCACCAAACAGGTGAAAGCAAAATAGTTGCACTGGATATTTTGAAAATATTTGACAGGGTTTGTCGAAAATGTGTGCTTTCGGGATCAATGACTCTCTTCTTCAATGGATTAAAAACTATCTTTTGAATCGTTCAATTCAAGTTGTTTTGAATGGATCCAAGTCTGACATCCATTTCTTAGATGCTGGTGTTCCCCAGGGTTCCGTCTTGTCTCCGACACTCTTTCTTATTTTTATAAATGATCTATTGTCTTTCACTTTCAATCCAATCCACTCCTTCACCGACGACAGTGTAAACAGTGAGCGGCAGCATATGTTAAACTCACTAAATTTTGATATTGACAGCATAACTCATCTTAGATGGCGTTACAGTTCACGAAGAGCCAGAGCCAAGTTTCTCTAATTCACTAATATTGTGTGCGATTTGTTTTTCACACAAGTGAATGGGACCTACAGTTTAATGCCGATTTCGAACGCCGAGAGCCGGGAAAGCTTTTTCAAGGCAAGTGTCCTACGGGGTGATTCGCCAGTTCCCCCGCCAAGCCGCGAAATGGCCTCAGAGGTCGACACACTACCCACTGCGTCACGGCGCTCTCAACTCATAATTACATGGGGTAGAAAGAATGAGTGGAATTTAATGCCTACAAAACACGGTGATGTCTCCTGTCGTTAAAGCGTGTAATTACCCCGCAGCCATTATCAATGTCACTTACTCAGAAACCCAAAAGCTTCCATATATGTGTTACTAACAATCCTTATTGGAATGACCACATATTCAGTGTCGCCAAGATTGCTGCGAAATGCCTAGGCCTCTTATAAAGATGCAAGAAATATTTCTCACTCTTATATCTGGCTACAATCTATAAGGCGTTCATTCGCGCTAAGTTAGAGTTTAACGCTAATGTCTGGTCAGGTGCATCCAAGACCTCATTAAACCTACTAGACAGAATACAAATCAAGCGATAAAACTACAGGTAACTCCCGCATTACCAAAACATTAGATTCGCTGGAACAACGCAGGAATATTTCCAAAATGGATTCATATAAACAGTTCGATGAAAGCTGTGGAGGTACATGGCTTTTCTGATGCGTCGCAACGAGTGTATGTGGCAGCCATCTATATTCAAGTACTTGATTGCGAATATTGATTGAATAGAAGACACACATTTCATTTCACATTTCATTCACATTTCATTGCTGCTTTCCAAGACAAAAGTCACTCCATTGAAGGTATTTTACCATCAGCCTTGTTAGGTCTTTGGTGGAAAGGTCCAGATTTCCTTCACTTTCTTGTCCACAGCAGCCCTCAGTTTTGAAGAGCGATATGGAACAACGTACCATAAGGGTTCATAACGCAGACAAAACTATAGGTAGAAAATAATATCATCACTTTAATAAAATTCTAAGCTACGAGTATCTAAACTATTAAAAATAAATTCCTACTGTAGCAGATTTATAGCAAATTTACGGAAATCACCTGCAGCAAGGACTTAGAATCTTATCTCTCAAGAAGAAATCCAAGCGGCGTACTCAGCAATCAGAGCAGCACAAGCAAAACCATTTTCCATTGAGACATGAGGACTAAAGTCATTGCTTCCATTCCTGGATAAAGATGGAATAATGCGAGTTGGCGGCCGTCTATACAACTCTGACACTCTGACTTAACTTTGACCAGAAGCACCCCATAATTTTGCATCCAAAAGGTAATTTTGCCAAATTTATATAATTCAAGATGCGCACGACAAGACAGCACGGCGGAAGATACAGGCGAATGGAAAAAATTAGACAATCAAGAGCTCGAGAAACTTTAGTTAATAAGTAATAAATTTGCGAAAACTAAGATGGGCAGGACACGTAGAACGAATGGACAGTGGACGAACAGTCAAACGAATAAGGAGTGGAAATCCTTTAGGAAAAAGACCGCCTGGTAAGCCGTGCCGTAGATAGGAGCACAATATAAGAATGGATCTAGAAGAGATGGGACATAATAGTGAAATATGGAAGGAGCAAACACATGACAGGTTTGGCGATGGATAGTCAACGAGACTTTGAACTTCCGAGTTCCAAATCCCGGTAATAATAATAAAAGTCAAATGAGTTTGTTAATTCTTGTTTTAACATATAAGGGAATTCCTTTTGCTTGTTGGCGTTGAAAACATGTGATTAACTATGGGAATCACGATAACTCGAAAGAAAAATGTCTAATTTTGCATAATGAACTTCATCCAGGTTCATTGCAGCAAGTTCCATCAAACAATTATCAATCAACATGGTTTGGTAATGCAATCCATTCACTGAACTTACTGGCATCTTTTCCGAAATAAATAATGCGGAAGAAGGCTCTTGAATATGACCAATATGTATATTAATTTATGGCTCGAGGGACGGTTTCACAGCTTCAGAGACTGTACGAGTTCATAGACGTAAAAGTCAACCCCTTTTGCTAATAATTTATATGACAGACGTACGCTAACTTAGTGTTGAACAAGCAGGATTTGTTTTTTTTTTTCATTTAAAAGCTGCGCTTTCTAATTTCGTTCTAAATTTTATTTCACTTATATTATGTTATTAACTTACAGGAATATGATTGAGGTCAGTGGTGGCTAACGCTTCTTTAACACTTTAAAGGACGGGCGCTATAAAAAAAATGCCACCGGCCTTTGAAAAAAGAATAAATCATCCTAAAATAAACAGATCACGCTATCTGTTTGCGTCTCACCTAATGTTTAACAAGTGCTACATATCGGCAATACGAAGCATGCGAAACGATCATGCCTAACACATCTTACGCTGACAAGCATAACCTACGGGCAATACATAAATCTTCCCAAACATTACAGCGTGTAGCAGCCACCCAATAGGTGGCGGATAACTCTCCTGTCATTGTCGAAATGTCAAATTAAAATCTCATGCGCCTTGCCACCTGACATTTGTATGGCCACGGCAGTCTTTCCGTTTCACCACTCAGCCACACCACAAACGGAACCTCAGTTAATTCTCGCCCAAAGGATGTAGCATAAAAATATTACTTAAGAAAAAAAGAGCAGCATGCAGCCCACATAAAGGCACTGCAACGGCTTTCAGACTTTCCTATTGGGATGGATGACATTCCTATTAATGAAATTGTCATAAATTACAATCCTTAACGACAACTGGGTGTTTTGTGTTGCCACCATTTCTTATGTGCGGCAACGTGCCGGCCGCATTCGGCTGGTCTGGCGAAGAGTATGAAATGCTACCGAGACCGAAGGTTGCACCTCGTCTGGCTGCTAGTGTTGCAAGCGTCTTGTCGGAACACTGCTGCTCTTATTTGACTTGTATCTTTTGCCTTCCTTTTTTTGTGGGCAACGCTTTTGTTACCTGTTTGTAGTGTGGTGCAAGCTAATGTGACATAAAATGTCCTTTTGCATTATTTATGATTGCGGTTTGTTGGTTTACCTTTTTTTGGCTCAGATTTTTATGAATAGATTATCCCGCACTCATGCGCTAGGTGAATTATAAAAACGGAGAAATGTAAAATCATGTTGAGTTGCTGTTTTTATTTTCCAGAACGTGTTTAGCCGACTTCTTTGATTAGTGGCTGCTGGTCGAGCAGGAAGCGTCTGTTTAATCGAGCGCCAAGTGAAATTAATAGCCTTTCTTACGCAAGAAATTATTGACAAAGTAGTCCTTGACTATTTGATAACTAGGCGTTGAGCTCCAGCTTAAAGTATTATTTATAAGGATTTTGATAAATTGCAAAGGGTGTTTTTTAGAGGTTTAGTTTTTAAATTGGCGACATTGTTTCTACAGAATGTCAATTTGACAAGTGAAAGTTGATTTGTGATTAGTACGTTTTGCCATTTTAGATTAATGCCAGATCAAAGCATGCAAATTATGAAAATTTATTTTGAAAAAGATGGTTCGGTTCGCCAAACTTTTCATGTACTACGTCTATTTTCCTGTCGACAAAATTATCCATCTGAGCAAGTTATTCGGAACACGGTGAATCGTTTTCACACTATGGACACTCTAGTGGATAATACACATCCCCTAACATGAAAAACAGTGCGGAGAGAAGAAGTTATTGCCGTTGTGGAGCGCAGTGTTGAGGAGATTCCGAACGTGTCGATTCGCCATGGAGCTATGCCCATCCATTTTGTGGAAGATTCTACCGCAAGATCTTGGCTAAAAAGCTTATAAGATCTAGCTTGTGCGAGAGTTTTTGGTGAATGAGCCGAAAATATGATTCAGCTTGATCCTCATTTTTAATGCAAAATTCTGATCTCTGATTTTTATACGCATAATTTCGCGTAATGGACCTGTGAACCGGCCTCCACGATCCTGTGATCTCACATCCTTATATTATTTTCTTTGGGGGTATGTGAAGCCACTAGTCTATGCCGATAAACTAGAGATGGTGGACGATTTGGTAGTCAACATTCGCCGCGTTATTGCTGATTTACGAATTGGACCTCACGATTGCGCTTCATTCGAACTAGCCGTGACACGCATATGCTCAAAATCATATTTAACCCTTATGTGTGTGACGAGGTACCCGGGTACCTTTTCAATTTTCAAAAATCGATTTATATATTCGATTCGCTAGCTATGTGCACGTGAGCTTATGAGAGCTCCTAACTTTATGTTTTGCGAATATTTTTACTAACAATAAGTTTGTAGACCGAATAGGAAGATCTCTGTTTACCAAAAAACTGTAAACACCTTAATCCGTGTGAAAAGGTACCTGGGTACCTTCGTATATTAGGAACGTATTTACTGACCTATAGCAATGAATATCGCTTGAAAATCAAAAAGAAAAATGCAAATATAACTCTCTTTTTGTTTTTTTATTTTATAAGAAAAATTTTTTTTTTATTCAGTTCTTTGAAAACAGGTATTGCATGTTGCCTCGGTTACTGAATGTTCATCGCAAATAGGTCGAGAACAATTGTTACAGGCTTTTCTTGTTTTCCTCTGCTTTTGTTTCATGCTTTTACACATAAAGCAACTCCCAACGACAGCAATGCGACCACTTGCGTCTCGTTTGCGTGAGCTTGTAGCCCCAGCCAATGCAATGGAAAGCGTGTTTTGTCCGAGTATGTCCTGTATTGCTGAACGAATGTGTGGTTTTGATGTTACGAATCGATTTTTAGCTCGCTCTGTTATATTTTCTTGACAGAGCTGAAGGCTTAGCTCCTTCAAAAACTTCCTTCTCCTGTCAGTGGAGGAAAATATAGGGTTGTGGTCCATGTAAATAATATAAGAAGCTAATGCTGCTATATCAACTATATTATACAACAGAGCCAAAGGCCATCTGTTTGTCTTTCGTTTTGTGGTGTATTCTCCTAGCAACTTATCCATATTATCAACGCCACCTTTAGTTTTGTTATAGTAGGATATAATCTCGGGTTTCGCAGTTTCGGTATTTTGAACACTAGGAGAAGTATGCATTGTTGAAAGCATTACAACAGCTAGTCAGTACGTGAGCCAGTTGCATTGAAGTGAAAAAGTTGTCACATTCCTCCCAGAGTTTTTGTATTTGCCGACAAGGTCCAAAACTATTTTTTCTCCTACATTTGTCTGGCGTTCTTCTCCAACTAGTTTTCCCGTGTATATTTGCCCATTGAGTGGGTACGAGTTTGATGCATCACAAGCCCAAAATATTTTTATGCCATACTTTTCAGGCTTCGATGGCATATATTGCGTAAAACGAGTACGCCCCCGACATCCATAGAGTTGCTCATCGACCGTTATGTAATCATGTGGTTTATAATTCCTCTCCAAATTTGACAGCAACATTGTCCAAACGTCGCGAATTGCAGCCGCTTTGTCAGTTGATAAACGAGTTGGGCGAGTAACATCGTTATCAAATCGTATAAAGCGCAAAAACATTCTAAATCTGTCCGGCGACATTGATGCGCGAATCAATGGAAAATGGTCCGGTTTCCATAATTCTGTCAAGTGTTCTATATTTGACTTATAAACTCCACAACAAATCAAAATTCCAAGATAAGCATCGAATTCCTGCTCAGTAAATCTTTTGAATATTTTTTTTTAGGTACTTTATTTGAATTTACACACTTGTCTTCTTGTAACTTGTTATATGCTTCTGTTACTTTTAAGCCTTTTCTATTCGTTTCTCGCAAAATTATATCACAAATATCTTTAGATAAAATACCTTTGAAAATGTCCTTTGCAGTAAATAACTTGCTGAAGTTAGCTGCTCCACCCCGCTGGCGAACAATGTTGCGACGAAATGTTTGTGTTTCTGGGAAAGGATCTGCTTGCCAACGAGTTCCGTATTTTCCAATGAACCCAACCGTATGTTCCTCCACGCTCTCATCTGAATCGGACGTGTCTGCTTCATATTCAATATCAGGCTCTTGCTCAACGTCGGAAACTTCACCTTCTTCAGCTGGTGGAATATAATTTTCGTCATCAGATGCCTCAAATACACCTTCATCAGTTGCATTTTCGCAAAGCAATTCCCGAATATCTTTAGAATTATATCTTTGACTACGCACACGTATTGCCCCACTAAAACTTGCTTTGGTAATATCCATTTCGATCTTTAGTTTTCGATAAGTCAAATCACTATCACTAAATTATTATCAACGATAAAAAAAAAATCAATAAAGTTAAACTTTTTGTTTTCAATTTACGCACTTCCTGTGATTTACATATCAATTTTATCCAATGAGTTCTTATCTCTACTGAATTGACTTCTATGCGTAGAAACGACTGGCAAAATAAACTCAAATAACCAATAGCAGTTTTTTCAAAGCATACTACGTTATTTCGATTTTCAAATGATTTCCGTTACATTTTTCTCAGAAATAAAAATCTAGATGACTAGCCGTATATGTATGCATATCCCGTTTATATGCATAGCCTAAATTTCCATAACCTTGTTTATATGCTGAAATCCGATCCAACCGAGCTGAATGAGTGCAGTCGGGTCGATTTTAGTACATTTCAACCAACCCAGGCATATACATACATACGCGGTCGATGTTTGGCGGGACCTGGAATCGACAGTGCATATAAACGGAACTTAACCCTGGATGGTTAACCTTTCTGGAATCGATGAACAACTCTTTTATTTCTTTATGACTTATCCTCGATGTTCGTCGATTCGACGAAGGATAACCATCCAGGGTTAAAAAAAAATTCCCGAATAAAATAAAGATCATAAATATGTTGTATTTGAACGATTTTATATGTAATGTAACATGAAAATATCAAACCAAGCATTAGTATTTATATGAAGGTACCCGGGTACCTTGTCACACGGATTAAGGTGTTATTTTCTTCACACACATAATTGTTAAGCACTAATGACATAAAAAGATATATTAATTATAGCTAATGTCATAGACATTAACATTAGCTTTAAGTATTTTATTTCATATTGAATTTGTATAACTTTAAAGATAAAGAGCGAAAGATCACACTCATAACGGGAAAGCTTGGTGAAAGGTTGTCATCGAGGTTTTGAACTTCCGATTTCCAAATAATACTACTGATATAATAAGACGGAATAAGATAAAAATGCCTTAACAATAATATGAAAATAAAAGCAAAGCATCTTCTTTTGACTTAAGTCTCTTGGTAAAGCCAGGCTTCATTTCTTTAAGGAAATCCAATGCCCGAATTCCATATTCTTCTCCATGATGATAAGCTCTGAGCGCTTCAGTCACTATCAGTGAGCAAGAGACAGTCGTACAACAGAATAAACTCAATATAGCAATACCAGCCTCACTCCCCTACTTACAATTCAGATGAATATGACCCTTAATCACAGGACACAACGCTTTTACCACACTGCTCAATCCTGGGCCGAAAACGATTGTTTCCCCGAATGGTGTTACGTGTTATAAAGATGTATATTGGTTTACGCTCATATATAATAATCCAGAGGATTAAGGTCTGGGGAATTAGGAGCTCACAAGTTTTGGGTAATGTGGTCATGGATGGAAAGTGAAAGAGCAGAGTCCCGTTGAATATGTATGGTCTGTCCCCGCGTATGTTATCAATACTGGCTTTCACAACGTTTTCTAAGACCGCAAGGTAGGCGGCAGTATTAACCCGGAACCCTTGGGGAAAGAAATGAGGTGACATAATATGTTCTTCGTTGCTCACAACTCCTCAAACCACGACAGTATTTGAAAATTTCGTATGCATAACTCGGCGGATCTATGCAGCATCTGTGTTTGGTTTTTGGTCTTGAGCAACATTTTTTCGTCAGAGAATAGCTACAACATTTTAGGAACTTCAGCGTGCTTAGCTTGTTCAAAAGACGCTTTGTTGGCAATAGCTGTCATTGAGTTCGAAAAAATGTTGTCAATTTAAATAATAATAAATTGCGTAGCTCTAATAGTGTATGTAAGTTCCTAATGCTTTTATACGCTTTCATGTACAAACGATTTGGTCAATTCAGGAAATTGGATATTTCTAAAGCAGGTGCAACGATATCTTAAAAGCATCAGACCAAATATGAGCGTTGCACTCAAGTCTCGGGCGGACGAATATGTGATCATTCCAACTAAGCATTTTATTAATGCACATATTAGGAGGGAATTTTTTTCAGTTTCAAAATCATAAACGCCATTAAGAAATGATGGGATTATTCAGACTCTTAAGGGACAGAAGACAGCATTGAGAAGCCTCCAATTCCACACATTCCTTAAACCCTTGTTAATTATGCTGTCGAGGTCGGAATTCAATATGCTTAACATATGTTCTGTTGCAGTTATACGGACGAAGAGCGGGTACGTGAGTCTTTTAACGAATGTGAAAAGCTGAGAGTACTAACATCAGCATAGATACTGTGTCAGGGTGGATTGGTTTAAAGTAGCAAATAGGAGATTCTTTAAAAGAATATGAAAGAGCATCAGTGACAGAACAGAGACAGCATTTATTTGGTGAATGTCAGACTTAAAAGGTAATTTCTAATCCATATAATAAGAGATACATATATTGATATCAGAAGCATACGTTTTCGACAAAAGAGCCTGTTGCCAAATTCCGTCAAATACTTTGAAAATATCAAACGCAACGATCGCGGTTCTACCGGTGTTTATAAAGACCGTTTTTGGGGAAGATATACCATCAATCAGATATGCCATTATTCATGATATTTCATAAGCTGACGATTTATCAACGTTTCCATGACCTTAGAAACAGGGACAAATTCAGCACTCAAAATGGTTCCAAGAGTAACGGTGACCAAGCCGACTCAAGTGGTAGCACAATGGACCGTTCCTGGTCTAAGTGATCTCCACCGTTTTTACGGAGGGAAGCCACCTAACCTACCCTTACCTAACCTAACCTACCACCGATTCCTTTATTATTTTTATTTTTTTTGAGACCACGGCTTGAAACTCTTCATTCTATGTATAATTAATGAAGGACATCAGTAGCGGCATCTATGTCATTTCTGAAGAAGCACAGTAAATAGGCAAAATTACTAAAGAAGTTTAGCAATACCAATAGGACACTTGTCAGGATGAGAGGTAAGGACGTCCAAGGGGACAACCGAATGATCTGCAATGTCAACTGAAACTACACATACGGGTATATTATATGCAAGTGGCAGGAATAGTTGCTTTTGTCCTATTATCCATTTGAAACTGCATTCCTCAGGTAGGCATATACCTGTATGTTCTACCTATATGTTTCCATAAATGAAAGTCACGTTTCAACTACAATAAAGATTTAAATTTTCTCTGCCGCGACTCAAAGAGCAACTCCCAAGATCCTAGATCCTCCCCAGAGACTATGTAGGTCCCAAAATTAGCCAATGGTCACTTCAAAACGAACACCTTCGCCTTTTTTGAATGAATATAAATATATTTTCGAACGAAATATAAGGGACACAAGCCAAGGAAACTACCAACAGATATTTCATTCACACCACATGGCCGGTTTACACTAAGGCTCCTCGCCCGATTACTAAAGACGACGCCAGCCAGTCCATAATAAATCTCACACAATACCAGCCAAATTATACCATAAAATTTTATATTTATTTTCAATTTTTTTCCTTGGTCTTTCCTACCAACCGAGCTACTTGCTTTAGATTGTAACTCACTCGCACATCTCTCGTCCCTGCATCGAACGTCACAAAAAATAAAAGTAAAAGAATTATAAAAATGCCGTGCGGGGAAGTAAAAAGTCAGCGATCTCGTTATTTTGGACGCAGCGAGGCGAATCATTTAAGAAGTACAGAAAAAAACGACGGCGACAGTAACGCAAATCCCCACGCTTCACCTAAGGCTTTGTATTTTTTTCCCTTAATTTCACTTTTTTTTTGTTCGTACCTTGTGAAAGCCTTAACTGGTTTTCCCTTTTTGTCTTTCGTTTTCTCGACTTTTTGATTTAAGGAGTACTTCTTCGTATATGTATGTACTCGTGTGTTAGTGGTCACTTTGAATTGCACTGACATTGATCCGCCTTTTGTGTGAAGCTGATTTTGTGGACAAAATTTGGATATGTTGTTTACCTTCTAGAACAGAGGTCAGGACTTATTTAACGCGGTCTTACCGACGTACGCATTTTGATTGGATAAAGTTGTTAAAAATATCGGTAACGAGGTGAAGTTGATGGAATATCGATTAGTGGCGGTAACAGTTTCATGGTTTTTGGAGATAATCACGGATAATAATACGGATATATTGTAAATTATTTTGTTAAAACAAGTTTTTGCTCACGTAGTTTGTTTTTCAGACTTGTCCATATCCAAAGAAGGAAAGTTCTGTGGTTGTTAAAGGTTTTGTTATACCTACATCAGAGCTTTACTGTTTTGGGAACAGGGACATGTGTATTGGATTTAAATTAGCCTTTTCATTAGACCTGATTTTGTATTAATGGAATCATTATTTTTACTAATACTATAAGGATGAACCAAGATTTGTAAACTTTATGCGATGGTTTTGCAGTCCCATTTCGGTTCTATAAATGATGGGAGAGCACACGGATCTTTACATTAATTTTATTAGCATGAACCAATTTGTAATTATATGAATTCTTGATCGCGTTATTTAAGTTTACACATTGAGAGTTATACCCTAACAATCCAATAGCTTTATTTTCTAGAGATGTTCTACGACATGGAAACCTTGAACGACAAGAAAACATATTAAAAAACGGAATTAAAAGACGGAGCTTTAATCAGCAGTGTAACTTCGTCCTAAGGTTTTTTTTTTAATTTCAATTTCTGCAACTACCACAAGCAATTTATTATCTTTTTGATTTTACTAGATACACTTGCGGTCAGTAAAATGCAGAAACACGGTTCTCAGAAAATGAATTATTTCATGAAAATGGAAGGGTTTTTTTTTTTACCAGTTGTGGGCGGAATTTCTTTATTCAGTGCAAAAAAAAATCAGTTTGAATTGAGAAGTGATTGTGATGAGTATATTAAAATGAAAAGTCAGGTAAATATTATCAATTGACTCTTGACGAAAAAGTAAGAAAATGGACTTTGGTTTCTCTAAAATGACACCTTAATCACATGGAAACAAAAGAGTTACTGTGAACCAACGCAAATTCAGTCGAATCTCTCAAATCCTATCTACAACCACCCCCGGAGAGTAGGGAACGAACATCTTCGTGAATAAAAAGAATATCTGCAACATCGCGTCGTTCTTTAAAGAGGGTTGCTGGTTGATTAATTTTAGGCGATCCGTCGAAGGTGGTAAATTAAGATGGTCAGCCCAGGGAAGGCCACGAAGGGCAAAACGTATAAACCTACGATGAATGGCCACAATACGCTAAGTATGTGTTTTGTAAGAGAGGGACCAGACTTGGCTAACATATTCGAGAAGGGGCTTGACGAAAGAAATGTGTAATGATTTTGTAACGAAACCGAGGGCAGAGTTGGCACGTTTGATAATGTTGTCGATATGGCGCCTTTTAAGGTCAGATTGGAGAGAGCATGAGCCAACAATTTAATTTTCGTTGGGCAAGCACCCCATTTATTGAGCTTAATTCAAGCTAACTTAATCTAATCTTAATCTTATCTAACTTATTAGCCAAGAAGAACGGGAAAGGGGGGGAGGGTGACATGGAGTGCTGAGGTTGAAATCGAAGTAAGGATTCGAATTAACACTTCCCAGCACGTGAGACATGGGTTCATTGAAGCCATAGGCAGTACGGGGGATTGGTAGATAGAAGAGACGGGGATTTCGTACATTGCGGGGGTTAGTGTTGATAGAGAGAGAGTTGTAGAGGGTCGCGCAATCAATGGTACCTGAAAATAGTCGATGGATGAAAAGCATGTCACTTTCTTCAAGCGTGTTCATGTTGATTAGTTTACGGCGGTCTTGGTAGGGTGGTAAAATTAAAGGATTGCACCAGGGAAGACCTGGAAGACCAACACGTATGAACCGGCATTGTATTCCCTCGATTCTAGAAATGTGAGACCACACTTGAGAGGCGTATTCACGAAGGGGCCGGACAAAGGTTATGTTAAAAGATCAGGGAACGTAAGGGTTCGAGGATTCCTTAGACCATCGCTTCACGAAACATCTCATCGATGTGTGCGCAAGATCGTGCCAAGATTGCGAATGACCTAAACGGTAGAGATCGGTTGATTATTGAATAAGTAGAGAAGGAGGTTTGATTCGTTTACGTAAAAAGGCAATTGATTGGCATTTGGAAATGTTAAGCTCCAAGCAATTTTTGGAACACCAGATGGAAAAACTATTGAGATCAGATTGAATAAGGGAAGAGTCATGACTGGAGGCCAGTGTCTTGAAGAACTTGGTGTCGTCGGCATATAGTGAGATGTGGGAATGTTTGATCACCATTTCAATATCGTTTATGGTAAGAACGAAAAGAAGTGGAACTAAGTGGCAGGGGGACGCCGAAGAAAGCTAAAAGGGGGTTAGAGAAGGTAGATTTAAAACGAACATTGTAATCGCGATTTTCCAGGTAAGAAGATATCCACTTCAAAGAAATGGGGTCGAAGCCAAGGCAGGACAATTTGAAGAGAATCAGTCTGTGGGAGATTTTATCGAAAGCTTTACTGTAGTTAGTTGAAATAACGTCCACTTGTTTGCCGTTCTCTAAGGCTGATAGGGTAAAGGACACAATTCAACACGGTTAGTGGTTGTAGGTCTGCATTTGAGGAAACCGTGTTGTCTAGCGGAGATTAAAGACTTGCAGCGAAAACTTAGAGTTTCGTACAAAATACTCTCGAAGAGTTTGGGTATATGTGACAGTTTGACGATCGTTGTTAACAAGGTTCTGCGGACCTTTTTTGTATATAGGGGTGATAAATGAGGTTTTCCTTAAGTGGGGAATTCACCTAGGGATAGGGATAGACTGGATTTTTGAGAGAGGAGAGAGAGGGCATTTTTTTAGAAATATGCCAGGAACACCGTCAGGTCCAGGAGTGAATTCATCATTAAGAAGATTTAATTTGTTTTCGATGACATAAGAAGAGGAAGAAATGGTCCAAGGAAAATTTTCGGTAAATAATCGAAAGTCCGCGAAAGACTGTTTAAAAACGGTGGAGAAAAAGTTGGCGATAATATTGGGGTTATTCGGGGTTTGATCATGGAAGGAGAGAGAGGTAGGATAGCCATTAGATTTTTTTTTGTAGTGAACAAACTTAAAGAAGGGCTTAGAATCATTTATAAGATGGCTTGCGTTTGAGTTAAATAGCGTTGATAGAGGGGATTTTGAAGGGCGGTGAAGTGGAGATAACTGGCCAGGTATATAGAAAAGTCATTAGGGGACTTAGAATGAAGGAAGATTATCCACTGCTTATTTCTTTTGTTTCTTAGAGAACGGAGCCTACGATTGTATCAGGCAAGGGAAGATATGCGTTTAAATATTTTCATATCATGCATGCATGTAGAGAGCTGAGAGTTCAGATTAACGCTGCCAACATCATTAATGGTAAGAATAAATATCAATGGGCCGAGATGACTACCTTGTGGGACAGCGGAGTTAGCATTAATTGGATCAGAAATAAAAGATCCAAAAATAACGTTATATTGACGATATTCTAGAAAAGATTTTATCCATGAGATAAAACCGGAAGAGAAACCAAGGGCAGTGAGCATGAGGAGAATAATTTGGTCAGACACGTTGACAAAGACCTTGCTGAAGTCAGTGGCAATAACGTCTACTTCTTTGCCGGCTTCGATTACACACATGATTGTGAAACAAATTCGACTAAATTAGTGGTTGCTGAACGATTTTTCAGGAACCCATGTTGGTTAGGAGAAAATATGGGTTTGCAGTGAAGGAATAGTGCATCATAAACGCTACTCTCGAAAATTGACAATGCTTGGCTCTCGAGCTTGGCAATGGAGCGATAGTTGGACACATCATTTTTCAGTGCTTTGTTGTGTACTGGAATGATACAAGCGTATTTCCAAAGCTGAGGAAAAAGTCCTTGAGAGATAGAACTTTGGAATAAAGTAGAAGGGGTAAACTAAAATGGTTCGCGCACTTTTTTTAAGCTATGGGAGGCAGACAGTCGGGGCCGATAGAGTAGTCGTACTTTAGATTGCGTATTTTTTCGGTCGAGAGTAATGTTCAATCGGACAAGAGACGTCTGAGATAGACGGCAGTCTATCAAATATCAAAAATAGTCGTGATCGAGTTGAAGATCCTGGTCAGTGAATGATTGGCTGAAGAAATGAATAAAGAAGTTGACGATTATTTCGGGTTCGTTGGAAGAGTTATTATTATATTTAAATGTAGCGAGGCAGTTATCGGTTTTTCTTTTTGTATTAATGAAGTGGAAGAAACACTTGGGGTCAAAGAAAAGGGATAATTGCACTCGGGTCATGTACCGGAGGTAGAGCGATTCACTTAGCTGTGCAAATTAGTGTAGGACTGCATGTAATTAGAAAGATCAGATGCAGAGGAGGATCTAAGATAGTCGTGCCAATTTTTGTTTCTTTTATTGCGGAAAGAGGGTATTCCTTGGCATACAAGGGCGGAGATGAAGTGTAATTCTTTTTTAGTAACTATGGGTTATTTTACATGAATGGAATTACATACCACCAGTTCATTTAGTAAAACATGAAGTCCGTAAAGATATACCACAGGACAAGAGAGGCCTATCATGTGATCCTGATGAAGACAATAAAGAAATCTATCCACATAACATAGACGAGCCTTTCTGAGTCATTATGGTTGGAAACCTCTATCAATTTGTCTTATGGTCGTTACATGAAATGTCAGCTTCTTCTCATCAGTTCAAAAGTAAGTAAATAAATTTTACTGCGCTAATTTTTGGTCTTTAGGACACCGGGTACGGTGCTTTTCTGTCCTTTTATGTAAGGGTCTTACACTCTTAATCAACACATTGATAGGTTTAAGTGTAACATATTATATAATAGTTTCAGGGCAAACAAATCCGTCAGCGATTAACTATTTACACGAAAGGGATTTCAGAGAGGACTTTCGAAGCTTTTCTTCAAGGTTGGGAGCGACCACATCGGGGCTGTTGATCGTAACAAACTTTAGAAAGCGATTGCACACCATGTTTCTTGAAAATACCGTACAAAACCTATTAGTTTCAAGACATTGGTGTGATTTGATGAAAACGGTGGGAAGTTAACGGCGAGGCAGAATTTGACATGAAAAAAAAACCCTATTAGGTATTAACTGACACGAGTGTTATCTATCCCGGTACAGCAGTTGCATCATCGCGTACCCTAGCACTTATGATAATTATTGATGATTCGAGAAAAAAAAACAAGAAAAACACAAAAAAAATTCTTCGATCAAGCAGAATGGGGAGTGAATTTAATTCGACTCTACAGCAATATCGACCCAGTCAGATATTTTTACATTGAATTGACTGGAAACACATCTTAACTCTGACTTAGGTTTACCCGGGAGTGAAGAAGCTAACCTAGCAATACGAACTTTATCTGTAAGGTAGTGGTTAGGCCCCATTCGGCCTAGGAAGCTATACGGAAAGAAGTTTGAAATGGCAGTAGATTTTTAAAGAAATCAAGCCTTGTGTTAAATTAAGATTTTTGTATCCTCAGCATATTTTAAATTAATAAAAACGCTGGCCCTTTTTCACTACTTTGTTAATATGTTGGCTAATATTTTCCGTAATTTCTTGGGATTAGAAAAATATATGGTTTGCTTGCATAAGCCTTCTGTTTATAGAACAAAAAAAGCATGTAAGAATTGCTTATTACGATTTGCCAAACAAATAAAGGGTTTTTATAGCAATGTCCGAACTTTGACATTTTATTTATATGTGGCAAGGCTGTCGTCTGTGATTTGAGTTTTGGTGATTGCAAACATTGTTTTACTATATGAAGCTACACCATTCAATAAAGCGTCTAAATTGTAAAAATTTATTCTGACAAAATCGAGGTCCGTCTAAACTGTTCGCGAGCTACGAAATTTTTACGATCGAAATTATCGTCCATCTGAATGCCGACCCAATGTCTGAATTATTCTAAGTTATGATTAATAGATATCCGAAATCATATTTAGAGCAGTGGGATTAGAATAAAAACAAGTTATGTCGTCAGCAAAATCGCTGACTTTATCGTTTAGGTTGAGAATAAATATACTACATACTACTATATATACGGAACAAGGTTGTACCTAAGACGGATTTTTGGGGAAGTCAATATTAATATTTTTGACTTCACAAAAGTACTACATCTTCTTTTCCTTTTTATCCCGGCGTCGTTATGGTCAGAAGTGTAGGACCATAACCTTCCACTTAACTGCATTCCTACTGGTCCGCTTGTGGGGTCCGCCGGTGTGACCTCAGAAAGTAGCGGCAGGCTTCCCGGTTTGGGATTACTTCATCGCTGAGGCCAATCAAATGCTGGTGTTTTTGCATTTGTTTGCACCAATTGTTTTTCGGCCTGCCTTTTTTGCGTGTTGAAATTGGAATGTTGATTGATAACGCCTTTTGGACGGGGTTCAAAGGATCTCTCCTTTGAACATGGCAATACCAACTGAGTCGGTCGCGCTCTATATTTCTTGTGATGGTTTCTTTTACGTGGAGGCTTCCTCGGATCTTTGAACTTCTAATTCTGTCACGCTTTGTTACTCCCGCTGTCATGCGAAGCATCTTCATCTCAGTTGCCGTTAATTTGCTCTCATACTTTTTGTGCATTGTCCAGCATTGTGAACCGTATGTGAGCGCCGGACGTACAACTGAAGTGTAGAGCCTTCCTTTCAGCTTAGGGGGCATTTTTCGATCACAGAAGATTGCGGGGTTTTCCCGCCACTTCATCCACCCTACGCTTACGCTATGTTTGATGTCGTCATCGAAAGTTGCTTCTCTATTAATCATAGATCCCAGATATTTAAACTTTTCACACTTTGGAAGCACTCTTCCATTCAAGTAAATGTCTGGAATAGGCTGATGAGGGTCAGAGAACGGGCAGCACAGATACTCTGTCTTCTTTGAACTAATACGATACCCGTGTCCCTCAAAAATGTCCACCCACACATCAAGTGCTCGTTGTAGGGACGCCTGATCATCACTCCATCGTCAGCAAAGAATAGCTGGTGCACATTGGGGTCCGTCACTTTTCCTTCAAGCAAGCAATCAAGGACTGCTATAAAAAGCAGTGGGCTGAGGATGCTCCCTTGGTGTACACCGACTTTGATTGCGAACTCTTCGGTGACTCCTGCGGTGCATCTTACTCTTGTACATGTCCATAATCACTCGCACGTAGGTTTCTGGAACTCCCTTTTGTCTTAGCGCTACCCATAAAAGATCTCTTGGTTGCCGGTCAAAGGCCTTCTCGAAATCAACCAACACCATATGCAAGTCCTTTGAAGAATCACGATGCTTTTCCATCATGATCCTTATACTTTGGATTGCATCTGTTGTTGATTTACCCGAGACAAACCCGCACTGGTCATCAGATAGTCGTATTATTTTCCGCAGTCGGCTATCTAATACCCGTTCAACGATCTTCATGGTGTGCGACATCAGCTTGACAGAACGGTAGTTATCACAATTTCGCGTATCACCCTTTCCTTTGTGCAATGGAAGAAGATAGCTTTCTCTCCATTGATTAGGCATAGTGTCGCCTCTCATAAGTTTAGAGATAAGAACCATGAGCCATCTAGACCCGATGTCTCCCATCTTTTTCCAGAACTCAGAGGGTATCCCGTCCGGCCCAACAGCTTTTCTTTTCTTGGAGTTTTTAACCGCGTACTGAACTTCTTCGACTGTGATGTCGGATATTTCGGCATGATTCGGGGCGGCTCTTGGAAAGTACACTCGGGGAAACTGTTCGTTCAGAAGTTCCTCGCAATACTGTCGCCATCTGTGGAGAATTTTTTCGTCTTCCACAAGGAGTTGGCCTTCAGCATTGTTAATAAACTTTGGGAAATGAATCTCCTGAGCATTTCTTCTTCTCCGGGCGGCTATCTTAAAGATATTTGCTCCTTTGTTCAAATTGCTTTGTCGAAGCTCCTGGGTAGCCTGGTTCCTGTCAGACGCGGAAGACGATATTTCTTCCAACTCCTGATAGAGGCCTTCCATGCTTTTCGATTAGAATTCGGCGCACTCTTTCTTCGCGATACCTTTGCAATATCTATATACCTTTCCACGGCGAGCTTTTTCCTCTCTATTAGTAGAAGAGCTTCGCCTGTCCACCACCAGGTTTCTTTTGCGTGTTGGCAGGGGCCTTTAGATGTTCCGAGCAGTGATTTGGCTTTCTCCAGGCCAGATTGTTGTAGGGAATCCCACAAAAGTACTACATATTTTCACAAATTGTTTTCTGCTTTCTAGGCAGGAAGAAAACCAATTTAGTATAATGCCACTGAAACCAGCTTTTCTATGGTATACTGTACCGAAGGCTTTTTAATATCAATATAAAGAGCAGCTTTTTTTGGTCTGAACTTTTATTGTATATAAATCTATAGTGATCTAGTAGTGCATCTTCTGTAGATTTTGCAGCTCTAAGACCGTACTGTTTTGAATGCCTCATGTTAGTATATTACTCCATCTTTAACGACTTTTTCGAAGATTTTTGAAAATACCGGTACTAGAGAAATAGGTCTATTATTATTAACATATTTCCTGTCTCCTTTTTTTAAGAATGCGAATAACTTCAGCAATTTTTAAGCTTTGCGGGAAAACACAGTGAAAAATACTTTTGTTTAATAATATAGCTATGTTAAGGCAAATCTTTTTAATAAAATAATTTGAAAAACAATTAGATGTGGAAAAATAAAAATTATCTAAAAAGAAGTAATCGGCTCCAAAAAAAAAAGTGAATTATATGATTCAAAACTTTCTTTGAAACATCGTTCAAAACAATTGACAGTGGACTTATTATTGCCTGCATTGATGATTGTATTTACAGCTGTTTTAATAAAATAATCAGTAAAGATTTTAGCCATTTCGGAATAGTCAACAATGTTCTGGGAACCGAAAATGAGGTTAGAAGGTAAATTGGAAATTTTGTTTTTGTTGAATAATTCGGTGACTATGCCCGATTCTTTTCTTAAATCACCTTTTACTTTGTGGAACTCATTCATATAGGAATTTTTTTCGCAGATTGGAATTTCAAGCCTAATTTCCTTGCATAAACTATCATAGGTTTCACGGTATACAACGATATTTGGGTGTTTATTTATCCCTAATTTATAGTTAAAGTCAATTTTGTTTTTATTTACTTATTTTATTTATTTATTCGTTTACTTAATATGCTTAATACAGTAAGAATATGCTTATAACTCTGCGAAAGATAAACTGAATTCATAGAATTTGAATGACAAACAAACAATTTACAACAAAAATTAAAAGGATATAAGAATATAAAGGGCGGAAAATATGTTTGATAGACTACAGTGTTTGCTTGAAAAGTTGAAAAGGCAATATATGTGTGTAGTACAGTAAGTAAGAAGAGTCAAATTTAAATTTAAGTATAAGTTAAGTTGCTCTGGTTTGTGAGGAAAAGCTGTAACTCGCTCCTAAATTGACGTGTGCCATTTAGTTCTCTCAGTGTGCGCGGGAGTGAGATCCACAAGCGGACAGCTGCAATAAAAAATGGCCTCTTAGACAAGAAAAAATGCGTTAGAATTAAACAGACAGATCTGTTGGATGTTGGAAATTGTATTTTATTGAAGAGATACTCGTATGCCGTTTTTTTTTTGTATTTATAATATTAGAAAGATAACTGTGCAAGACCTTAGGTAGCTCCGAAAGGAGGTATTTAGTAAATTCTTAGCCAAATATGAGGTATGATCATATCTTCTTAGATTATATACATAACGTGTAGTACTATTGAATGCTACTTGCAGCTTACGTTTACTCTCAAAATCACAATTGCCATAAATCTCACATCTTGGCAAGAGTTAATCTTGTTCTGAGGGGTGTAAACTTTTGGCTAATCCATAATGATCGGAGGACACCATAAGCCGACGTCGATACACCTAACGGTACTTGAGATATTGACATTCAAACTATTCTCCACCGTACTCTTGTATATGCTTTTTCCTAAATTCTGTCAAATATCTCTCGAACATTTTGTTATCCTAAGTACTGCTATAGCAATATTTGAAGGCTATAAGATGTCCTTCAAGATGATGGTCTTACCAAGTCGACTTGGACACCATCTCCCGACTATCAAATTTACGTGGTTGTTCCACGTAAGATTACTATTGAATACTCTCCCCAAATTTTTTGAAGAGTCCATGAATTCAATTGTTGAATTACTGAATTAGTGATACATGATAAACCGACAAAATTACAGTACTAGCTTTGTTTTTGAAATGATTAAACGTTTACATTTCTTTGGATTAAGTGACAGGCTACGAGTATTTTCCACCGACCTGTTTGAGATTCTTAGGAGATCTTCATTTATATCATCGGCGCAGTTCTCAATAAGGCCCAGGGGACAGCTCCGATAAATCTGAACTTCATCAGCGTAAAGATGTTTTGAAGATGTTTTGAAGATTACCAAAGCTATGTATATCAGTTATATAAATTGGCAACAAAATGGGTACCAAAATCGACCCCTGCAGAACTCGTCGTGGTATTGGAAGAAACTCCGAGAAACTCTCATTCATGTGCACAGCTTGCTTTTTTTCATTTAAGTACGATGTGAGTAAATTCAGTAGGTGGGGATGGATTAAAGTAATGCGACAATTTTTTAATGAGGGTTGCGTGGTTAACCATGTCAAAAGCTTTGGAAAAACCCGGAGGCACCAAGAAAGTTACATAGCCACTGTCCAATTTTTCTCGTATGTCTTCAATAACATTCAGTAAAGCACTTATACAGCTGTGCCTAGTACGAAATCCAGATTGAAATGGAACCAGCAAGTTGTTACGTTGCAAGTAGTTATTTGTATAATTCGCTCACAGACTTTTGAAAGAAACGGCAGAATCGATATAGGCCTTAACTCATCACCTACTGAGTTCTCGGGGATTGGTATGATTTTAGAAATTCCATTGACGGGGGAAGATGCTAGTCATTAATATAGTTTAATTACGTGAGTGATATATGGAAACAGTAATGGCAAAATGATTTTAACAAAGACCGGATGAATTCCATCGACCACCACAGCATTTGATTTCACTGATAAAATACTATCGACAATATCTGTGTCATTAACTCTTGAAGAACTAAAACATGAATCTGACTGAGGCAAAACTGCATCAGGAGCATTATAGGAGCTTATTGGCAAAACTTTAGGAGGTGGAATGATAAGAACCTGCTTTTAAGTTCATTGCAGTCGATATTAGTCGTACAATCCAGTTTTGTTTAAATAATTAGAGATCAAGGACTTTGAATTTTATTAAATTGCACTTTTTACTCTAATAAGGATGGAACTATGCAAAGCATTTCAAAAAGAAAACAAAATTGTCGGAAGCAATGGGTATGTGCTAAAACAATCAAAATTTAGACAACATTTACATCTGTTGAAAACGATTTGTTAACATCTTCAAAAGATGAACTGCGATGCGCTGTTTCGCCTGCCTGCTTTCTGATAAAAACTATTCCATTATTAATCCAAAGAATTTTTTTTCATTTCTTATACATATAATACTTTTAAATTTCTGTTAAATTTTGTAAGTCTTCTTCTTCTTCTTTTCCTTTTTATCCCGGCGTCGTTATGGTCAGAAGTGTAGGACCATAACCTTCCCACTTAACTGCATTCCTACTGGTCCGCTTGTGGGGTCCGCCGGTTTGACCTCAGAAAGTAGCGGCAGGCTTCCCGGTTTGGGATTACTTCATCGCTGAGGCCAATCAAATGCTGGTGGTTTTGCATTTGTTTGCACCAATTGTTTTTCGGCCTGCCTTTTTTGCGTGTTGAAATTGGAATGTTGATTGATAACGCCTTTTGGACGGGGTTCAAAGGATCTCTCCTTTGAACATGGCAATACCAACTGAGTCGGTCGCGCTCTATCTTTCTTGTGATGGTTTCTTTTACGTGGAGGCTTCCTCGGATCTTTGAACTTCTAATTCTGTCACGCTTTGTTACTCCCGCTGTCATGCGAAGCATCTTCATCTCAGTTGCCGTTAATTTGCTCTCATACTTTTTGTGCATTGTCCAGCATTGTGAACCGTATGTGAGCGCCGGACGTACAACTGAAGTGTAGAGCCTTCCTTTCAGCTTAGGGGGCATTTTTCGATCACAGAAGATGGCGGAGTTTTCCCGCCACTTCATCCACCCTACGCTTACGCGATGTTTGATGTCGTCATCACAAGTTGCTTCTCTATTAATCATAGATCCCAGATATTTAAACTTTTCACACTTGGGAAGCACTCTTCCATTCAAGTAAATGTCTGGAATAGGCTGATGAGGGTCAGAGAACGGGCAGCACAGATACTCTGTCTTCTTTGAACTAATACGATACCCGTGTCCCTCAAAAATGTCCACCCACACATCAAGTGCTCGTTGTAGGGACGCCTGATCATCACTTATAATGGCCCCATCGTCAGCAAAGAATAGCTGGTGCACATTGGGGTCCGTCACTTTTCCTTCAAGCAAGCAATCAAGGACTGCTATAAAAAGCAGTGGGCTGAGGACGCTCCCTTGGTGTACACCGACTTTGATTGCGAACTCTTCGGTGACTCCTGCGGTGCATCTTACTCTTGTCGTTGCTCTCTCGTACATGTCCATAATCACTCGCACGTAGGTTTCTGGAACTCCTTTTTGTCTTAGCGCTACCCATAAAAGATCTCTTGGTTGCCGGTCAAATGCCTTCTCGAAATCAACCAACACCATATGCAAGTCCTTTGAAGAATCACGATGCTTTTCCATCATGATCCTTATACTTTGGATTGCATCTGTTGTTGATTTACCCGAGACAAACCCGCACTGGTCATCAGATAGTCGTATTATTTTCCGCAGTCGGCTATCTAATACCCGTTCAACGATCTTCATGGTGTGCGACATCAGCTTGACAGAACGGTAGTTATCACAATTTCGCGTATCACCCTTTCCTTTGTGCAATGGAAGAAGATAGCTTTCCCTCCATTGATTAGGCATAGTGTCGCCTCTCATAAGTTTGGAGATAAGAACCATGAGCCATCTAGACCCGATGTCTCCCATCTTTTTCCAGAACTCAGAGGGTATCCCGTCCGGCCCAACAGCTTTTCTTTTCTTGGAGTTTTTAACCGCGTACCGAACTTCTTCGACTGTGATGTCGGGTATTTCGGCATGATTCGGGGCGGCTCTTGGAAAGTACACTCGGGGAAACTGTTCGTTCAGAAGTTCCTCGCAATACTGTCGCCATCTGTGGAGAATTTTTTCGTCTTCCACAAGGAGTTGGCCTTCAGCATTGTTAATAAACTTTGGGAAACGAATCTCCTGAGCATTTCTTCTTCTCTGGGCGGCTATCTTAAAGATATTTGCTCCTTTGTTCAAATTGTTTTGTCGAAGCTCCTGGGTAGCCTGGTTCCTGTCAGACGCGGAAGACGATATTTCTTCCAACTCCTGATAGAGGCCTTCTGTTAAATTTTGTAAGTATTTTATTAAAATATAATATAAACTTGAATTTTTGATTAGAAATAATTTTTTGCTTACACTCAACTCTTTTGAATTTCTCACACACGATTTCCCTTTTTTTTTTTTTGTTGGAGGCTTCTACTATCTGCTGGAGCACTCAGAAAAAAGTACTGGTCCATTGTACTACCAGACAGACACCTTGTCTTTATTGTATTTTCCCCGTTGTCCGGAGAAAAGTGAGGAGGGGCTTCAGTGATGTTGAGCTAAGAGATTCGGCACCCACCACGTCGGCCCCAAGGGTGCGCCACCGTGCACGAGCGAAGGCGGGACAGTCGCAGAGAAAGTGTTCCGCTGTGTCGTCCTCCTCGCAACAAGCAGCACAGGTAGGCGTCTCACTGATGCCAAGCACGTAAAGATGCCTGGCAAAAGTGTAATGGCCCGTAATGACGCCCGTTAGCCTTCTGCAGTCATTTCTTCTTAAGGATAAGAAGAATGTTGCGGACTTTTTACAGACGTCAGGGTGTACGCGCTTAGTCATCCTGCATCCTGGATATTCCTTCCATCTGCGACTGTGTACGTTAAAGACCCAGTCATTGATGTCAGATTTAACCGTTGAAGCTGGTAGACCTAAGGCGGGTTCAGGCCCTGAGAAACTCTCCTCTGAGCCTTTTCTAGCGAGTTGATCGGAGATCTCGTTTCCTGGGATTCCAGAGTGACCTGGAACCCATACAAGCCTAAGTGAATTAAGTCTACCGACTTTGTTAAAGAAGGTCTTGAGTTCATGCACTAGTTTGGAGTTGGACAGAGGATTGGATACAGCTTTGAGTGCAGCTTGACTGTCACTGCAGACACATATGCTCTTTCCCCTCCATCTGTGTTTCACAACATAGTGCATGGCCATTAGGATTGCGTAAATCTCCGCCTGGAAGACAGACGCATATTTTCCTAACGAGAAGTGCAGTCGAATGTTTTCGCGCTCGAAGAAAACTCCGGCGCCGGATCCCTGATCAGTCCTGGAGCCATCTGTGAAGATGCGAAGACATTCTATTCCAGGTTCAGTGTCTGGCCAAAGCCAGTCCTGACGCCAAGAAAATGTGACTGTGAAGTTACAGCGCAGTAGGATGGCAGGTGTCATTGCGTCAGAGGGCATATCCATGAGACAGTGATCGTAGGATATTTCTCTCTCAAGTACACTTTCACTCCACTGCGAGTTGTACCAAAGACCATTCCTCTTTAGGCGAGAAATAGTTTTCAGTGCACACCCTCTGATATATATGTCAAGGGGTGGAAGGTTCATCATAGCATCCAAAGCAGCTCCCGGTGTGCTGGGGAAAGCCCCCGTGCAACTGAGGTAGACCGCTCTTTGGAGTTTGGTGAGTGAAGCCACAACGTGTTTTCGTGTCAGCCTGCTCCACCAAACAACCGATGCATATGAGATTATCGGTCTTACCATTGCCGTGTAGATCCAAAGGACCTTTTTCGGCGATAAGCCCCATGTTTTGCCAAAGGCACCTTTGCATTGCCAGAAAGCTGACAGCGCTTTGGTGATTTTGGACTCAACATGTTTGACCAGAGAAGCTTGTTATCTAGAATGACTCCCAGAGCATCTAACAGAGAGTCGACCACCATGCACCATAACAGCGGAGACAAGACGCCACCTTGCGGGCAGCCCCCTGTTTACTCCAGACTTGACACATTGTTCGAGGCCTGTATCAGCGATCAGTGTCCTGTGCACAAGCATTGCTTTGATCCACAAAACCAGTGCTTCATCTACGCCATGCCGCCTAGCAGCGTAACACATGCTGTCGAAGGTAGCGGTATCAAAAGCTCCCTCAATGTCGACGAAAATGCCTAGTACGTACTCTTTCCTTTCGAGAGCGCATTCAATTCTCCCAACTAGGTTTTGAAGCGCAGTCTCGCAGGATTTTCTGCGCTGATAAGCATGTTGCAACGATTTCCCTTGGTTTTGTTGTTGTTGATGAGGCGGCGATGATGTTGTTTTTTGCCGTTGTTTTACATTTTATTGTTTTAACATAATAATATTTAATTTCTTTAGCTGTGATACCTACATCGATGTTTTCTTTAGCTTTAGTGTCGAGGTCAATGCACTATCTTTGTTGACATTTGGTATACCTAAAATGTTAACACAATTACTGAAGGCAGTCTTTGATGGGGCTTTGCAGCAGCTGGAGATGGATAAACATTTATCAGCTTCAATGATGACGCACATATTTGGTCGAACGGCTTCGTGAATAAACAAAATTGCCGCATTGGTGGACAGAACAATCCACAGTCTGTAAAATCTTTTGGGGGATTTTGGGGTCTGTATCGAATGATATTGACCTCGGCTACATATGATTCAAACAATCCAACGTGCCCTACGTTGGCCGTTACTTTGCAGTTGCTATCAGAAAAGTTTCAAGATCGCACTATTTCCAGAAAAAGCGATTTAAATTATGGACAAGATCGTGCGACTTAATGAAATGAAACTTTTTTCTATGATTAAATCGCTAAGTCACTGGTTGGTGGCAACAAATCAGCAAAAATCTACCAACTGGAGAACACGGAAGCCTTTCGAATGATATTATTTTGGTATCTTTTTACCTTTAAAGCCTAAACCACGCACTACCGCCTTATTTCGATCGTGATGATGCAATAGCGATATCGTGAATTGTGTCTCATCTGACCTGATACGAAAGGATCGACCTTCAGACGATATTACCCTTTATGCAGTACAGAATAGTCTAAGCCCCGAAGGATTGGAAATGAAAAAGTTGCTAGAAATGGTATACTCCTTAGTTTAGGCTACGTGTTCTTGAGTTCTTTTCTCATTAAGGGAAGAATGCCATTTGACATGCTATTTGAAGTGAGAATGTCATGGGATAAAAATGACGTTAGAACATTCAATCAAATGGTACAAATGGTATAAATGGTTCAGCATACCCTTGCATTGGTCAGAGAAATTCGTAGAATTTAAAATTGTTCGTTTTGAAATCGATTGTGTTGAGCGTTCGCTTGTTACATAACGGCCCTTATCCAATTACACGCGTTGGCATGCCACGAAGTTCACTAAACCTCAGCTTTATCTCTTTTTTCCCGTATCGATTGCCTTCACAGACGCCCCCCATCCACCAACTAGCCGGACACAGTCTGCCCATTAAGGGCCGAAGAATTCGTTGCTCTCTGCCCTTGGTCATTGTTTGGTGCAAAGATGTTTTTGTGGTTTTCGGTTTCGGCCACAAGATAAACAAACACCAACACATACCACAACAAAGTTGTTCGATCCAGCCATGCAGCAAGGCCAGTGCCAAAGCCTGCATAGTCCTGTGATCTCCCAAACGTGCGGTTGCAATGCAAACAAAGTATAAACGTAAGCGCAGAAAAACAAGAGTCAAGACATGGATAAGATACAAAAAAAATCTGCCACATACGTGTTGGATTTCATTCCTCACGTTAACATGACACCACCGCAACGGCAACGACCAACAACCGAATTCCATGTTGACCTAGTTTCGACTGGGAATTTTCTGATTCCTTTGCTTCGATAATATTCGCTTTAAGTGAAATTTATAAATTGGTCTCGGACAGTCGGTCCTCGTTCGGCAGAGGATTCCTTCGCGCTTATTTTTGTGTCACATGTTGCGTATGTGTCCCTATCGGATTTGGTTTTGTTGTTTTTTGTTTTTCCTTCGTTTTTGGTATCTGATTTTTTGCCCCTTTATCTGATCAACCATCGCGATGGATACGTGTTTAAACCACGAGTTCATTAGCTGGCATATGATTGAAATTTCCCTGTCGGCAGAAGCCTTCGAGACAAAAGAGATAGGATGTGGACGCGTTTAACGACAAAATTAATTTTGAAAATTATTTCGTTTAACACAGAGCCGACGCCATCAGCATCGTCGTCCCTCCCTTCCAGAGTTATGGAGACAAATTTGGCTGCGGTAAATGCGGAATAATTTACGATATTGGTCTGTTGTTGATGATGTGCCACGGGGGAATACTTTAATGAAAACATAAATTATCCAGAAATACAGGTGGCCCAGGTAGTAAACAAGCGCATAATGGACACATTTCAGCGAACAGCGATAAAAACAATGTAAAACACATTCTGACTCGCAGTTATGGTTGTCATCTTCACGAAAAAGATACGGAAAGAGTGCTGGTTCATTAGCATGACATCATCTGCAGACTGTGATCTGTTGATTTGCAGTCGAATCCGCACGGCTGACCACTTCCTGACTTCACGGCAATCATCATAAAGCCACACCCTTCGGCAAACAGCATTCGATGCCAGGAGGACTTGAAACGTTCCACATTCGACCAGATTCATTTTGTTACATTTCCTGATCAGGTTGCAATGTGTTATCTAGTTTATTAGAACCTCGAACTGCGTGCTGGCACACCCTCTGCATTGTCATCTTTTATCAATAAATCCGAGCCAGAGTCAGACAAATCCAACGACGACATGGAAGAAGCCAAAGAAGAAGTACAGATCAAGCTCTAGAAACGGTACTTGTGTACTACAAGACTCCGTACCATCAATTCGATTTCGTGCAATTCAATTTTCATTCGCAATTACCAGCGCTGCAATCGAAGAGTTGTTGCGCTTGGATTCGAGACATAACCGTTACGGCACCGCACCCCATTCGCCACGATTAAATCAAATTAATTAAAGCACCTTAATTAACCAATTGTATTAAACTGTTTCTTCATTCATTTCTATTCCTGATTTCTTTCTTTCTTGCTTCAGTCTTTCTGTTCAGTTAGTTTGTTTTCCATTTCTCTTTCAGATACATTTTTTTTTTTTTTCGGTCGCGCTTAATGACCATAGTCAGAGGATATCTTGTACTGAAGCAAGTGGACGACGGCGAAGTTGGCAAGTCATCTCGTGCCCTTGATAAACAAAATGAAACGAAAACGTTCGTGGCCACGAAGCGTGGCGGGTTGCATTGTTACTGATCTCAGTCTATTACCAATTCGATGTGGATTCACTTGGATTTCTTCAATTTCCAATTGATAATGAACTTCGTGAACCTGTGCTTTTGCTTGTTCATTTAAATCGGGCTAGCCATTGGTGCTACTTACTACATCTCTGTCGAGAGCTCGTGTAACCGATGCTATTGCATTCGGTCAGTACTTTGGTGGAGATATGTTAGAGTGAAAGAGATTAATTGATTGCAGAGAAATGTGAAGTGAGGTCGCTCGATCGATCGATTAAATTATGGTGTGGAGCAATGCGCACGCGCACGCTCCCATTGCCCCTTGGGCGAATGATCGGTGGTCAATGCGATGCACAAGTGTCACTGTGTTCATCTATGCTGTACTTGGGGGGGGCAATCATTTGTATCACAGTCTGTTGGACGAAAATGGTGCACGATTTGATGAGATGTTTTTTTTTTACCTAACTTATGGAGTACCATAAAGGTTTTGGAGAGATGATTGCCCCAAATATCATTTCACTTCGTCTTAAATAACATTTATTCATCTGCCATGTTAAAAGGTACGAGTGATCGTCTTTTCCCTCCGACCATCAACAATTCTGGTGTTTTCTTGATTTTATAAATAGTAATGACTTTGGGCAACAAGCTCCCTATTCTTTTTATCTATTTCATGCTCTTTGGTTCAAGGCAAACTAGGAACACATAACCAGAGGATATTTTTTTCTGAATATTGGCAATCACAACTGGGCTAGTACTATTGTCCACTCAGAATTTTGATTGCAATGAAAAGGGAATATCGAAAGACCTTTTATAGGCTTGAAAGAATATGGTCTGAAAAAGATTGGGTGACGTACACAAATACTTCCCCTCCTAAGCTATTACTTGTTTTTTTCTAATTAAAAAAATTGTTATTTTTAAGGATTTCATTAGGTACCGTCGTTAAGAAACCCAGGGAAAAATATCATAAGTAACAATAAAGTGCCGAATGCTTTAATGGTCTGTTATGTGAAATTAAGTGCTTTTCGATGGTTTCAACTTTATTGTTTGTATTCTCCTGTCGTCCAAGTTATGGTTTTGGACGGGGTACCTCGAGTATTGTGTTTGGTATGTTTAGTTCCGACTAGATCATAAGGCTAGAACTTTTTGTGGACTAGGTTGTTTTCCCAATCTGTGCAACGCCTATAATAAAATATGGCTTCTATAAAAGGGATCAGGTTGCAGATACCACGACCTTTCATGGTACTGAATCGTCTGTTTTGTGATAGTACTGCTGATGCCGTTTTCCATTTCTTTCATCCTATTAACTTCGTATGCTTTTTGTAGATGGCTTAAGGCTATTGTAAATTTGATGTAATTTAAGATAAATAAGATTACCAACCATTTTTTTCTGGCTTCGCTCACTTTTTCTCACTTTGGAACCAACTAGCCCCGCCTATTTTATGGTATCCTTTTAGTCGCTATATTGCACATACGGTACAAATTAAAGTAAATTAAAATATCGCCCCAAGATAATTTAAGTTATCTTGAAATTGAGCTCCTAGATTCTAACACGGGGAAGGTGGAGTATCCCACGATCTTTCGGGGTGCGATTAAGAACGCATGGCGTAGATGTAGCACTGGTTTTGTGGATCAAAGCCATGGTTGTGCACAGGACGTTGATCGCTAATGCAGGCCTCGAATAATGTGTTAAATCTGGCGTAAAGAAGTGGCGTCCTGTCGCTGCTGGTCTGATGCATGGTGCTCGATGCTCTCAGTAAGTCTGGAATCTATGCCCACGCCTATGCAGATGATGTTGTGGTTCTCTCTCTGTCAGCATATGTTAAGCGTCTGTTTGTCACAACGCACAGGGGGCGCTAAAGGTCTATCGGTTAATCTTCTTAAGACTGATGTCATTCCCTTCACAAGAAGGAGGAAAAATACTGGCACGAAATTGGTGCTAAAGCACATTCTCATCCCGATATCCAGGTACCTGGTGTTAAGATAGCAAGCTTCTTTGGACAAAGCATATTGAGACAAAAACCACCAAAGCTATGTCGGCTTTTTGGCAATGCATAGGGTTTATCGCCGAAAATCGTCCTCTGGATCTACACGGCAATGATAAGACCGATAATCTCATATGCATCGGATATCTGGTGGAACATGCTAACACGCAAACACGTGGTGGCCTCTTTCCCGAAAATTCCAAAGAGCGGTTTGTCGCTGTACGGAGGCTTTCCCCACCGTGAGCTGCTCTAGATCCTATCATGAATTTTCTATGATTTGACATATTTATCAGAGGGTACGCACTGAAAGCCTTGTGTCGTCTCAAGAGAAATGTAGTGGCTTGCGCGAGAAACATCCTACGACCCCTGTCTCATGCATATGCCTTCCGACGCAGTGACAACAGCCATCCTATTGTGCTATAATTTCACAGTCGAATCTCTATGGCATCAGGACTGGCTCTGGCCAGATACTGAACCTGGAAAGACTGTCTTCGTATTTTTACAGATGCCTCTAGGTCTGGGGGATTCTTTGAACGCGAAAACATCCGACTGGACTTTTCGTTGGGAAAATATGTGCCTGTGTTTCATGCCATGCATTATGTAGCGCATGCCATGCATTATGTTGTGAAGCACAAGAGGAAAGGAAAAAGCATATGCGTCTGCAGTGACAGCCAAGCCGCACTCAAAGTTGTTTCCAAGCCTTTGATCAGCTCTAAATTAGTGCATGAACACAATACCTTTTCGAGCAAAGTCGGATGACTAAATTCACTAAAGCCTGTATGGGTCCCAGGTCACTCTGGGATCCTAGGAAAAGAGATATCTGATGAACTCAGACATCGGACTTGAACCCGCTTGAGGTCTATCTGCTTCCACGGTAAAATCCTACATCAACGATTGGGTCCGTAATGCACACAACCATAGACGGAGGGAATATCCAGGATACAGGACAACTAAGCGCGTTCAGCTTGATGTCTACAAGAAATCCGCGACATTCTTTTTATCCTTTAGGAAAATTGATTGCAAAAGACTTTCGGGCTCCATTACCGGCCATTACACTTTTGCTAAGAATATTTGCGTTGGCATCAATGAGACGCCTACTTGTACTGCATTTTGAGAGGAAGATGACACAGCAGAACACCTTCCCTGCGACTGTCCCGCATTCGCTCGATGTGTTGTGTGCCGAATCTCTTAGCTCCTTCCTACTTTTCTCACCGGGACAGGGGAAATACACTAAAGAAAGGTGTCTGCCTGGTAGTACAATGGACCAGTATTTGCGTCTGAGTGCTCCAATAGATAACAGAAGCTTATAATATAAAAAAAGCAACAGAACGTCTTCGTTTTTGATGGCATTTTTTAACGCGAAGTCCAAATTCATCCATACGTTCAGTCGACATGCATACATATTCTATACGCTTGCTCCACAATTCCCTTTCGAACTTACGACAAGCCTACCTCAGGTGTGAAACCACGGAAATGGCTTAACAATATACTACAGCAAGACTTGTGAACATGAAAGGTGCTTTTAATAATATTTTTTACTAAATCTATCCAGCAACTGCTAAATGCTTCGAATGTTCTCACCAAGATTGTAAACACAGGCAATACTTGGTGTGGGCTATCACCCGTTTTTTAAAGCACCACGTTCAAATATTGGGGTTGTTTCCCTCTTTGCTAAGTGAAATCATAGAGAAAGCTTTGGCTTTAGTATGTACCTAGGCCACAGACTGCGATCTAAGTGTAATCCTAAAGAAAATCAAACTGATGTCCTTAACAATCAAGGCAAAGAAATTCACATTCAAACTTTCATAGTTTAACAACTAGACTCTAGTTCTATTCCTTTAAGCTTAATTGATGTGGCTTTCTTTCCCAGAAGTAAAAGCTTCAATAAGAGCTGGTAGCTCCAGATCAGTTACTTCTGTGGATGAAGTGGTTGTCCATCGCATCCTCACTCCTGCACTAACCTAAGCTTACAACCTAGATAAACTTAACTAGGCAGATCAGTATGCGCGGGCTTAACTCCGCTACTGAAAATTTTTGATCGAGCGAGCAAATTTGTTGTTTTATCAACCTTGCTCTCGCTCCGCATGGCACTTTTCTAAACTTTACTTCGTTATTTCTCACTATTTTTCAATCAAACAATTTCATTTGATAATTTATGGCTCATCTACAGACCTAGATCTATCGAATGACATGCTGCACGCATGTGTGGTTATAGCCGATATCTACATTTAGTGCGTACAAGATTAGTCCGAAATCGTTTTCGGACCACTATATTCCCCGTACATGCACGCGCTAGGCCAAAAAGTGGGTGATTGCTCTCGCTCCGCTACGCTCCGCTCGATCAACAAGATTCGAAAATCGAGCATGATCTCATAGCTTCCGTGGTACAGATTTATGATCAGCCGAAGTTCTTAGCATATTTCGCATCCTTTCCTTGGAGAATCAAATATATGGTTACCAGGTTCTGTCATCAGATTTAATTAAGTAGGCTACTGGTCAACCAGGACCGTCAACTAGCTTTGATACTCTTGCCAGTGAATTTCACCCCGGCTCCAACAGACTACATAAGTCCTACTATAAACTTCTATAGCACGGCTCTGTTCAATCCAGAGAGGTATAGAAATCCTACAACCTACTCCAACAACACGGTTACAGATATCTGCAGTAACGATAATAGTAAAGATAATACAGAAATGCAAAGCCGCGATTCAAGCTCTGGCTCAGCTTTATAATAAAGACTCCATAAGACCATTCAATTAGCCAAGCGGAAAGACCGCATATCGTTTAATAGCCACTCCAGGCCTCACAACACCCATTTATAGAAAAGTCTGTACTTCTTTATAAGTGGTATACAATTTTCCAACAACCTGTGAGGTCATTTACTTCAGCCTGATCAATATGTTAAATTTTCTCAACCTCACAGGCTGTGTTTGAACACTCCAACAACTTCAACAGCTATATCATACGAGATGTGGCACCAAGATAGCACTTAAGATCAAATATTTGCAGACGGTTTTACGACCAAATACCGAATCCAATTCGGTTCTTAAATTCCGAAACAAACATGCACCCGCTACAAATGATCTTTTTCGGTATTAGAATATGTGCCATATCCAATGGTGAAACTTGCCACGCACAAATTTTCGATTACACTTAGCTTAGTCATGGTAACACTATTGATACGTGGAAGCAATGACAATTTGTAGAGCAATATTTTTTTTTTATCATTCCTAATCTTGGTTAATACGAAGTGAGTCAGCAGTTACTGGGTAAATTTTGGTCAATACGAAGGTTAAGTTTGTCAAGGACTTTTTAACAGTTTAGATTTTATGTCAAAAGTCCAAAAAGGTAGCTGGGTTAATAGCATAGATCTTACTTCTCAAACAACCTCACCAAAGAAGTCTGACTTTGGAGGACAAAATACTCCTGCCTCAATCGAAAGGATTATTATTATTATTATTACCGGCCATTTCGAACTCCGAAGTTCAAAGACTAGTTCACAGCCCTACCCCATTCCATCCTGTTATGGGTGCGTTTCATCCATGTTTAGATTTTTTGTTCCATCTTTTCTGGGTCCATCGTTATATTGAAAGGGTTAACGAAACTGATACAGGTAAGTTCAAAGAGGAACAACCATTCGAGATACGCGAAGGATTAAAGCGTGAAGACGCCTTGTCACCACTTCTCTTTAATTTAGTGCTATTATAGATTACGTTATGGGGGTAGTTGTGATGCGATGGTAATCATCACCGACTGTTGGAGCGGAAGGTGTTTCGTTCAAGTCTGACCATAGCCAAGAACAATTCCTATAGGGAAAAGCTGTGCAACAACATCAGTTGTGAACGAGTAATGATCAAAACACTCGTAGCATAAGATCACTATAAAATTCATACTCTCTGCCTGGATTTCCAATATTACACCTTAATGGCAGGGAAACAAAACAATTATTCTGAACTACAATCAACGCGACAAATTCAGTCGAATCTCTCATCATATCTAGAACAACCACCCCCGGAGAGTAGTGAACGAACATCTTCGACACAAGCCATCTGCACCCCGTCCAGGTTGTGTGACAAACACCATAAGAGCGTACACTCTTGAACCTGCACGAACTCTATAAAAAAAAAAAAAATCAACTTGGATCAATCCCAACTTCTTACCTGCCTGTACTTGATAATGGCTTTAAGAAATTGAAATAGTTAAAATATTTGGAACCGATTTGACGGCCGAAAACGACATAAAGATCGAAATATCGCTTGCTTCTTTGCGATGAAAGAACTATTCAGAATAACACATTTGTCCCATAAGCTCAATATCCAATATTTGGGCTCCCCCTAACAAAGTGGAAAATAGATCTTAAGGATCTCCAACCATTGTCCCAAGAAAACAGTGGACAAGTGGAAAACCCGTAGGAAAAAACAGATTTTTTTTTATTTATTAAAGTTTGGATTGTAATCCAGTTTGAAGACTATTTAGCAATATTGTTTTGACCTAAATTAATAAAGGAGTTTTAAAAGCAAGGTTTAATATTAATATATTAGACTTGACTTGGTCTTAGATTTACATAGTTAAATATTTTATACCAATTCAAAGGGCTTAGTCCTTTCCAGTTTTCTCACTAGCTTCAAGTGATCCAAGAGCGGGGCAATTTCACGATCGTTCTTGATATATTTTGGTGAGTCTTTGAATTTCGTTCTGTGTGTGTCCCACGCCGAGGTGTCTGTGGAGGTCATCATTCCTTATGAAGAAGGGTGCATTAACAATGTTCCTTAGACCATGTTCCATTATTTAGAGAGACCGAGTGACGTAGGGATTGGAAAACTCTTTAGACTATCGTTTCACGAAGCCGAGTGCGGAATTGGCCTTAAGAATTATATCGCTGATATGTGCAAGAAAATTGAGTTCCTGGTTGCATAATACACCAAGATCACGGATCACCTGAATGGTAGAAAGGGAGAAAGTAAAGGCGGGGAGGAGGTTTGTTACGTTTGCGGGAGAAAGTAATAGATTGACACATGGAAATGTCAAGGTCGAGGCAGTTCTTGGAGCACCAGGTGGAAAAGCTGTTGAGGTCCGATTGAATAAGGGAAGAGTCATGTTCTGAGGAAATGATCTTAAGGAACTTAGCATCGTCGGCATATAGAGAGATGTGAGAGTGTTTGATAACCATTTCAATATCGTTAATGGTAAGGATAAAAAGAAGCGGACCTAAATGACTGCCTTGCGGGACACCGGAGGAAGCAAAGAAGGGATTAGAGAGGGCAGATCTAAAGCGAACGCTGTAGTGGTGATTGTCCAGGTAAGAGGAAATACACTTTAATAAGATGGGTTCAAAGCCAAGGGAAGACAGTGAAATTCTATCAAAGGCCTTAATGAAGTCAGTTGAGATAAGATCGACTTTATTAAAGTTTATGCCTAAGCTCAATAGAATGGATGAGTGGTCTGAGCTTAGATTTTGACGTTTATCAACTTGCAAGGAGTTCCTTGCTATATTCAGATCAGAAATTTGTCCTAGGTCGGTTTGCCAATAGGTAGTCTTACCTGTTGATACAACTTCGCACCCTTTTTTAATTCAATCTTGAAGCAGTCTTGATCCCCAATATTATTTTCACCATTAAGATCTCCTCTGATTATAAACTTTCTGTCAATTGACCGAAGTTGAGAATATTCGTTTTTATTGATCGAATATGTTGGCGGGCAATAAATACTAGCAACAACTATTGATTGATTTGTTGTCATAACAGATACAGCTGTTAATTGTATTTTGTTAGTCTAGATTTTCAATTCTTCATAATGTTTAAGATTTTTCTTTATAATGACTGCGCTCCCTGCTCTACCAGAGTTATCCGGGTGAATTGTATGATCGAAATTTGATATATGACTTCTTGGTGAAATAAGTCTCCGAAATTAGGCAAATGTCTACTTGATTTATGTCTAGTACTGTCTATAACTGTGTTGATGTTGCAGAAGGTTAATTTGGATTCCATGCCGTTACTTTAAGTGACTTATTCATTTAAATACTTTGATTTTGACTCAGCAGCAACTGTATTAATGATGCTCTCAATTATAATAACCCTTTTATTAACATCGGAGATTGATTTTTCTACAGTAGGTATTTTCATAAGTATAGCCTGCAGAGTTTGCTTTAGATCATTATCATTGTCCTGTTGCTCTAGGGAAATGACTGCAGTACTAAAAGGGCGGGCAACAACAGCAAACGAGCAAATCGTTTCAATTTGTTCCCTTAACTCAGTTGCTTTTTCTTTTGGGTTGACATGGTTATTGGTTGTGATACGTTTTTCAATTGCTTTTTTTGAGTTGCTAGCTCTAAGCATCTGGATCTACTTAGCTGCTGTATATCTTCTGTAGCTTGCTGGATGGGCCTGCATTCAATGTATACACTTTGGTGGCTCATTTATTGGCTTTTTACAGTTTTTGGAGTGATGAGATCCAGCGTATTTAACACATCTCGGATCTTTACCGCAGAACCGTATGTCCGTAGGATTGATAATTTTTACACTGTGGGACCAGTTTGTTTTTCCTTAATTGAGGTTGCACAAACAACTTTTTTTTTTTGTGGCGCCTTGAAAATCTCGAATTTAGGGCAAAATAACCATTTACGAGCAGTTTTATGACTTTTTTTTTTAAAGAAAATCGATGCTGAAAGTAATTGACTGCCAGTGGAAGACTATGGTGAACATGTCCCCTCTTTAAGGATTTGTAGACGCTTGCTTGCTCATTTAAAATGATGGTAATTTTGGCGTCGATTGAGAGAGATGCAGAACTGAAGGCATTATTAGATGAAGCCTCGACTCAAACACAAGAACAACTCGCATAAGCTTTGAAAGTGAATCGGACAATTATTTCCAAGCGTTTAAAAGCCCAAGAAGAATGAAGGGGCCTAATAGAATAATAGAAGACATACGAAGACACGGAAAGAAGATTATGCCTTATATTTGGCGTGAAGAGATTAGAAGGAAATGTTGTCCTATGAACTACTAAAACCTGGTGAAATTATTACGAGGGGCAACTATGCTGGCTGCATAGTTTTGTGGACATTACCCTTGCAACCGAGGTACGACTGTACTTTTCGCAATCGAAATCAATATATTTGCGCGACTTCAGATACACCTCTGAAGTGATTAATTTACAACCTCTGATTTCAAAATGTGCATACCATTTGGGTATTAGTGAAGGCTTCAAGCAAAAGACATCGAAAGAGGCCAGAACATAATTGGCAGCACGCGACTAAAGGAATGTAGACTATGAAAGTTATATCCATCAAACAATGAAAAATTACGCGCACATACCACTGGCACCTAAATTGCAGGTAGCTGTATCCTTCTTTGTCGGCACCACTTTAAGCCATACACGTTTTCAAGTCTACCGCAGTGTTTTTCATTTTACTGGGAGTGGCCGCCCGTTGCGATGCTAGAAACCGAATATCGATCACCGATCATGTTGCCCTGCCCTGAAAGATGGTCAATCATGTCTTCTTCTTCCCCCATTCCCTCCGAGCCACTCCTGATTGAAGCTTAATTTCCTAAGCGCTTGACCTACAAAAGCGCTCATTCCAATCCGAACATTAGTTTGTGTATACAGCCACTACCACTATGTACACCTTTCAGTCACAGAAATCTTATTATTTTTGAATTGCGGGCCCAAACAACGATCACAGCAATTGAGTTTAACTTTAATTGAAACTTTAAACCTTCTCTTGATTTATTTAGATCGCTGCAGTCGCTTCCTGACGACGAACCATGCCTAGTCGCCTCTGTCGGCTACCGTACACCTGGTAAACATTTTGTTACATTACCACTTTGCATTCAATTTCCCACTCAGCCATTTGAGTGCGCGTCTATTTGACTTGCGATCTCCCATTGCGGTGCGTATGTTGGTTTTTTTTTTTTGCTTCCTCGGCATAAGTCGAGCAGCGTCCGTGGCGGCCGACCTCACTCTGAGTACAACTATGTTGTAATCGATTTTTAATGACCACTCTGTCGGTGGATCGATTTTCTTGCTCTCAAGTGAAATTCATTTAATCTGTGAGATCTTTTTTTTTTCTCGTGTCGCGAATGAATCTGGCCGCAGGGATATTGTGCCATCAACCGGATAGGCATCTATTTTAGAAAATTGTCAACGCAGAACATCTTGTTGACAGGCAGAGAAATAAATTTATAAGTTATGGGCAATTAATCGGAGGTAATAGTTGTTTTGATTATGGTTTTCCTAAATTGAAGTGGCTCTGTAGGCTGCCGCACACTCGTATATATGATATCGTTATTTACGACAGGTCGTAATTAAGAATTGCATGCGTTGGAGAAGTGGGTTAACGTATGTACCCGTTTTTGTAGGTCGTTCGCAAACAGATTGAAGGTGAGAAGATGGCGGGCTTATTGCGGGTGTTGCAAATAAGCTAATGATTATGAATTGAAAAATATTTTTATGTCTTTTCTTAACAAACTGTCCAATTTATATATTTCGATTTAGCCAATTCATAAGATTTTACTTGATTTCCGATGAAGAAACAACATGCAGTAGACTCCGAAAAATGATCTGCGACTGTTCAACATTTTTCCTGTGGCGAGCTTGCGAGCTCCTTCACTGCCAAAACTGTAACTCGAAGTTATTTTCCTGAGCTGGAAACCAGATGCTTGGCTCTTTAGAATGTCTCAATCGAGAGTTCATTCAATGAAACTTTGTCATCACCTTGTCATACGCCAAAGAAAGTATAATCTTCATACCAGTGAGCCCGGAGCTGGCATGCACGATTCTACTGGTTTCTTCCAGATATGTACCTGTGTTCTAAAACATATAGCGCTCTTCAGCGAGACTACCGGTAGATATAATATAGCGGGGCTGGCAAGTCATTTGTGGTATGGCAAAGGGTAGATTCCGCAAACGTTTTGGGGTTTTTATATTGGTATCTGTCCTCGGTACAGTACTGGAGTCTCATCTGATCATGGCCGTTTGTAGTAATGTAACTCGCGGTGGCGGTGATAGATTGGGGCTTTGTAAGGTTGTTGGGGGCAGCACACAAGAGAGGGGGGAGGCCTTATTGACTCCAAACTTTCCTGGAAAAGGAAGTTGGAGAAAAGGATGAAAAAAGGATTGAATGCTTTTTATGCCTGCAAAAAACCGTCGGCAAAATGTGGAGGTTGGAACCGTATATCATTCAGCAATCGTCAGACCCATTCTCACTTATGAAGCCTTAGTCTGGTGGACTGTTAACAGCATGAAAAGCTACATGAGCATGCTCAACAAAGTACAAAGGTCAGCCGCTGTTTCTACAACGTGAGAAGCACGCCGCTAGCAGGGTTGGGCATGATACTTCATCTCCTTCCTCTGGATTTATTCATAAAAGGCTGCAAAAAGCGCTCTTAGGCTAAGGAGCCAACTATGGACATGTAGCCATAATCAAAATAATAGATGATCTGGGAAAGAATCATGGTTCTAGTAGCCTCGTAGCTACGGCCGACTACCTCAACTCTCTCTCTCTCAAAATATCAATTCTGTTCCCCGACAGAGACGAGTGGCTATCGAACGCCTTGATCAACGACCACGTGATTATCCTCTTCACCGACGGATCGAAAATGGACATAAGCTTTGGGGCCGGGTTGTACTCTCATACCCTACGAAAACAGGAATCGTTTAGACAATCACTGACACATAAATGACACAATCATAAAAGAAGCCAACTGGTCTTGGCTTACAAGACCTTGCCATACGACAAGATCATCGTGGCCAGAGCTCAATATCGGAAAAACAAAGAAGCTCTTGGCGCTGACCGAAACTCGTTACGTATGCTTGTCGGAGTGATCACAGGATACTGTCCCATTGGAGCAATGCTCCGGAAATGGAACTCGAGATCCAGCGAGATCCAGCGAGATCCAGCGGAAATGCGGCGATGAGGAAGAAACCGAGACGATCGGACATTTGCTTTACCACTGCCCAGCTCTCCAGAATCGGCGCCTTGTTTCGCTGGGCCAAAGATTCTTTACAGATATTGTTTACTTTTACGTTTTCGTATCTTCTAAAATTCATAAAGACCACGGGTTGGTTTCAGCCACCACGTGATAGGACAGGTTAATTATATGTGTACTCCACAAATGAAGGAAATCACAATGTGCCCTCAGACCTCCGATTGGAAGTGATGCTCAACCATCACACTCCCCCTCTTTAAGCTAACCTAGCCTATGGGGGAGACTTGCGCACTTCATTTCTGAAGGAGAGCCGGGAAGATATTATCTTCTCCAGGAGATTTGAATGGGTCAAATGAGTTTATAGCCCATTTTATACTTCCCTCATGAAAAATTGCCCTTGATCTCTTCCAGTCCTCCCTGTTGGGTCTGGTGACCCTGATCTGTGGAGGTATTCTGGAGGGAGTCGATGGGATGATGTTAGAGTCCGGGAAGTGTGTGGAGGCCTTAAACTGTCCCCAAAGCTCGGCTCCTTTAACATGACGTCGACGGAAGAACTCCCAGGATGGAATCAGCGACTGTTTCTAGTTCGAGCTAGCAGAACTACTTGGTGTACACCATAATCGGGTTACAACAACTTATTTGTAGCTCAGACTGATTGGGAGCGACGCATGCCGGCCATTTTTCTTTGGGAAAGAGGAACCTCGTCTTCCAGGTTGGGGGTTGTGCTAAGGGGTAACATCCCTTTTGCGGAAAAACGATTTTTTCCGAAAAAACAACAAGCCTCGGATACGATTTGATTACCGCTGCATACTATTAAATGTGAGGCCGCTAAACAGATCAGGTGCACGCAATCAATTGGAACAAACTCCCAACTGCTATAAAGCAGATATAATCGCACTCCAAGGGGTGCGATGGGATGGACCCGCCAAAAGGCGGAAAACTGCGACATCTACTGCGGATATTGCTACAAGACTACTCGGATGCGGATTCATTACTCGAGAAAGATTACGACAAAAAGTCTTAAGCTTTCGACATGTAAGCGAACGCCTCATAATAATCCGCATCAAAGCTAATTTCGGTAATATCAGCTTACTATGCGTTACACCCCACCGTAGAAAAGGACGATCGACTCAAGAATGACTTATACGATCTCCTAGATAGAGCCTATGCCCAATATCTCAGCTAGGTAATAGGAGATTTTAATCCAAAACTGGACAAAGAGGACATATTTGAGTCGATCACGGGGAAGTATAGCCTACACGACACCACGCCTGAAAACGGACACCGGCTACTGACTTCGGAGAAAAGCATGCCCGACGAAGGGCATCCCAGCATCGCTTGGGCAGTCCAAAAGAAAGGAGACAAAAACAGTGTGCATAGGGACGCGTTCTAAATCACTGAAGCAGGAGTGGCTGAGACGGGTCTTTCGGTAAATGAAAGTAAGACAAAGTACATGCTGTCATCCACAAACGATGTATAACACCGACGTCTTGGCCAGCACGTTGCAGCTTGCAGCTACAAATTCGAAGTGGTCAAGGATTTCGTCTACCTTAGCTCACTAGTGACCAGCGACAACAACACCAGAGTTGAGATTAAATAGAGAATAACTCTTGCCAACCGCTGCTTCTTTGGGCTCAAGAGGCAATTGAGAAGTAGAGTCCTCTTTCGGGAAATCAGGTAGCCTTATATAAATCATTGATCATCCCCGTCCTCCTTTACGGCACAGAACCCTAGATCTTAACAAAAACGGATGAAGATGCCCTTGGTTGCGTCGAGAGGAAAATTCTTCGTTCAATCTATGGTACCGTTTGTATAAACGGAGATTGGAGGAGCAGATGCAACGAGGAACGGACTATACGATGTCTTCGGATCCAACGTCTAACATGATTAGGCCAAGTAGAGCGAATGGATACCACCGCTCCGGCCCGAAGAGTCTTCGACTGCAATCCTGAGGGACGACGCAGCAGAGGACGACCGTATCTAAAGTGGCGCATGCAGGTGGAAAGGGACCTTAGCCGACTGGAAGTGCGGCGCAAGAAGCAACTGGCGAAATATCATGCCAGTTGGAGACGTTTGTTGGTTGAGGCACAGGTTCACACCGGACTGTAGCGCCACCTAAGTAAGTAATGGCCTAAAAACACCCGTCAACAATGCCGAGAGCCAAAATCTATAGATGTCACTACCGTTGACAATCGCGTAAGCAGTATCAAGCCGTGCACATCGCCGTTCAACTTAGTGAGAAATTTGGCCAAAATAAATGTATGTGAGGGAACTGGATTCGGCAAATATACCCCGGTCCAAAGAGCTCGTTGGGAACCACGGGATATTGTTCAGTGAATCTGGAAGCATGTTTAGTAGGAATACTGATCCAGTGTGCATCCCTTTCTGTGTTTTACATTTTTTTTTTCCGGTCCGAGACTCTTCTTGTATTTTATCACTTTATATCACTTATAGAAGCATCACATCTAATCTTATAAACATTTTCTCAAAAAGGGAAAAAAGCTACGTTTTCATGCACAAAGAAATTTGCACAATAAATGCCCAAGCTTATCATGTGACGTTTCTAATCTCATATTTCTATTACACTATCTGTGGAAAAACGGCATATTTCCTTGTACGCTTGATATAAGAACTGTTATTAGGCAAAACCTTAATGAAAGCATAATTAAGCCTCACATTCTGATCCCAATATTTTTCTTCTGGCAAGAATGTCAAAATGTTCTATTGATTTAAAATGACACCTCTTGTTGAATTGTTTTGTGTATGCGGTTGCAATCATATTAATAAAATGTCAAAGAATATATTATATTAAATTGGGAGAAAATCTATATTCTATGAAATAGCGGTACATAATAGCCGTCTAAAATAAAATATTCGTTGTATTCTGAATGAATCTCTTGCTTGGTCATCCTAGTTAAGGCGACTACTTGTTATTCTGTCCATCACTTTTCTCCAATGCAATGATCCGGATTCCAAAAAATCGTTTCTACTCCATTTCGCGAGAATATCCAGTTGTGGTTTCTTCTTCGCATTCCTTTTGACAAATGCCCGCATTCATCACTGCAAGCTGCAAGGATGCGATTTTGTGCGTGTGAAAAGTTTTCTAACAGAAGCTAACCCGGCATTCAAATCGTGTTGCACGTACATCACAAGCAAGAAGAGCACAATAAAAGCAGGACAAGCGCCAAATTATTTATGGTTCCGGCCACAACAGTGCTCCGAAACCGTCATGTCATGCATGACTTAGCGGCGGGAATGAAACTTATTGCCGCTTCCAGAAACACCATGCTTCTCACTTGTAATTACTTTCCTCGTATTGCATCAGTAACTGTTTTGGTTTTTTTTCCGTATCCATGTGAGTGGGACAAAGAGACTACAGTTCCTCCATGAAGTGTATGCCGAGGAACGGATTCACGGATTTTGATGTTACCACCTAATTGGATCGTTTAGCTGAAATTTATGAGCTGATTCATGAACAGCGATACTGCCAGGTTTATGGGCAATTTGTGGCAGGGTTCTCGATGCATGCCTGTGTATTCGACATTGGGATGGCGTATTTGTTGTCTTGGCGGTTATTTATGAGTTCAAGAAATTGATATAAACAGACAATAGTGTGGTGAATTGATGGTGGGATTGCGCAATGGATGCATTTGCTTGTCGGATTGCATCTTTTGTGTTGATAGTTATTGGTAATTCCACAAATACGTTGAATGAGATGTGGTTATTGGATGAAGAAAAGTTGTAACTTTATTTATTGCCAGATGACATGATAACGCAAGAGGCAAGTACTTCGAATCATTGCTCAGCTACTAGATCTTGTGGTTGCTGTAAGGTAATTTAAAGAGATCTAAATTTGAAATACACACATATATTGCTCCAGGAGCGGCACATACTACTTAATTACTTAATTAATCACAATAACTAATTAGTAATTTTGAAGCCAACATGAACTGAAGTAAAATTTAAGTAACAGAGAGTGAGTCTAAATGTATTTTGACATCGCATTGGACGTCAAATTTGTGCTGCTGAAATTCTAAAACCCAACTTGCTATTCCCAAAGGACCCTCGATGAAGTTGAGCTATTTCAATGACAGATGGTCAGTGACCACAATGAACTGATACCTTTTGAGATATACCCAATACTTGTGTATTCCCCACACAATTGTTAGGAATTCCTTCTCCGTGGGGGGTATTTAGTTTGTCTCGGTTTTGTTGAGCCGTTGTTCGGGGTAGACATTCGACGCTGTCTAACTCTCCCTTTCAGGCCGTAATATCTGACATCCGTGTGGTGGATGAAACGTAGGTTGAAGTCCGGATAAGTTTAGATCAGGGCTTCTGTTAGCTTTCGTTTGATGACTTCGAATGCTTCGTGTAGGTCCTTTCTCTATTTCCAGTGCTTCTCTTTCTTCAAAAGATTCGTAAGAGGCATGGCTATTTCTGCGAAATCCTTTTCGAACCGTCGATACCAGGACGGTTTTCTGTCCGACCGCCTTATTTGCCACACATTCATTTGGAGTCCAGTTTTCTGATTCAGTTGATCACAGACCAGCTTGGTAAAAGGTAGTATTTCGGCTTGTTTATAATATTAGCAAAACAATTAAAAAGTAGAAGTGCGCGTTTGGGCAAAGTGGTAAAGTGCCAGACTCGTAATCTGAAGATCGGGAGACCGTATCTTCCCTAGCAAAGGGGCGCCATCACCAACACCATCGACGACCAAAGCAGCTGGACAAAAACGAAAACAAAAACCAAAACCAGTGATCCCCATACAAGCGGATATTGCCCACCTCTCCGATGGTACGAGAGGCGGCTACACAGGGAACAATAACCCCTTTGCCGCCCTTTCAAGTTCGGCTACGGAGGAGGAGCGCAGCGAATTTGAGGAGGAAGAGTGCATCATACGCGCCAAGCTGCGGGTGGTATTCGGGAAGCTCAAAGCGATGCAGCAGAAGGAGATAGAGAAGGCGACCAGCCGCCCAACAGCAAAAGTAGCAACAGCAACAGGAGCCTCAGAAGAGGCAACAACAACGTCCAAAAAAGGAGAAAGTGACACCCATCTTCACCTATACCACGGCCCTACGAGAGACCATCGAACTCTGTAAGTATGCTCTTGGTGTAGGTAACTTTCAGTTTAAATGTTTAGGCCAAAAACGCTATGCTGTTCAGTGCAAGACACTGGAGCAGCATATGTGGATTAAACCTTATTGAAGTAGTCCACAACGGAGTTTTTCTCCTTCACACCTAAGGCCGAGAGTTTGCAGACGATGCTCCTCAAAGGCGTGGAGTTGATCACTGCCCCGAGGAAATGCTCTCAGAGCTCAAAGAGTTCGAGAGCGATGATCTCAAATGAGCTCCCGACGGGAGAAGCAGATAATACCCTTCTTCCTGGTTCAGCTCATATCTAATAGCCAGCTGGAGAGGCTAAGTACTATCACTTCCTTAGCGTCCCAGACTATCACGTGGAAAAAATTAAAGAAGAGCGGAAACATTTTGCAATGTGTCGCCTGCCACAGGTTCGAGCACGCCGCGTCCAACTGCGAAACGCAGCCCACCACAAGAACAAGGAATGCGACCTCGACCGGAAAGTGGTGGACAGAGAGCAGTTCGACTGAGTTTTTAGTAGGAACCGAGGGCAACCTGCAAACTATCGGGGATGTCCTAAGTTCCAGGTTCGGGAAAGACGGTACCAAAGCTCATGGTTATTCCTAAAGCCCCAGTGCCTGCCTTTAAGACACCAAAGGCCGAGGTGAATGTCTCGTTGATCTTGATCGCAATCCAAGGGCAGATTGGGCAGCTCCAAAAACAAATCCTTGAGCAGCCGGCCTGAGTAGATATTATCTGCTCGCTTCTGCCGGGCCTAGCGCACCAAAGGTCGTGATGGGTACGCTGGTAGAGAGGCCCTTGAAGATCCTGTCGGTGAATGTAAATTCACTGATAAGGATCGAGCGACGAGCCATACTCTTTAATCTCTTGCAGGACGAAAGCCCTGATGTACTCTTGGTTAGCGAAACAAAGCTAAACTAGAAGCACAAAATCCGGCACAGTTCCTACAGAATAATAAGAAGAGACCGACCCAACGTTACTCAAGGCGGGTGCATTCCTCTCCGTAATGGACAGAAAATGTACAGTTTAGCGGCCTATGCACCTGAAGCACCTCAACCCAATATTTTTATCGCAGAGCTCGAGACACTCTTTCGATCTTTGCGCTTAAACTCGGCAGAAAACTTCTATATTCTGGCTGGTGATTTAAATGCCAAACATAGTGATTGGGGAAATAATTCCCAACACTAGGGGGGGCCTACTAAGTCATTGGAGGGTTCTTCGCAACGTTGAATATAGAGTCAAATTGCTCGCAACGGATAGTGCATTGTATCCTAGGAGAGACTTCTATCTGAATCTCAGGCTAACAGACTGAGACTGGCAGAAACGACCGAATGGTCTATTAACTGTCTACGGACCATTGCATACGACAGTGACCATACCGGACTAGGCGCTATGATCACAGTACCTGACGAGTTGGTGAAATAGGCAGAGTATGTCCAAACGCACCCTTACGATTATAGTAGGGCATGCTGGCCGCGCTTTGCTAATTCCCTGATAAGCGGGCTCCTTCCCACTGTCCAATAGAAAGCTGTCAAACTACGAGATTTACAGGTACCTCAAAGGGAACAATGAACAGTACGATACCACGCCACCGACACCACGATGTCACGAATGTATACCGAAACGCACTGCACAGACAAAAAAGTAGACTCCTGATAAGAATTAAACTCTTGTACAAGGTGTTTACCGACAGACTTTGAAGTCACTGATTAAAAATCTCCTACAGTTGATCAAAGAGAATTACAGATTATCTGTACGTTTGCATTGGAACAACAGAATTCGTGCTGTAAAATCCAACAGCGTCAGTATGTTCCCGCAAATAAAAAAAAAATATTTCGGAGAAACAATTAGAATGACATTGAGGATTTAAAGCTTCCGAGAACGTCAGACAAGAATGTTTGCTACGAACAGTTAGCATTGATCCAGAGAGCGCCATCCTGGATGGCGACTTCTTCGTGATCGAGGATATTCAGGAGAAGGTGACGACAGTGGGAGCTGTCTTCCAGAAAGTGGATAAGGTGAATGATGTGTTCGCCCAAACCAAGACCTGGAGAACAGAGCCCTGCTTCATCACTTCTATATTCGAAATGATATCGATCATTGGGGATAAGGTTCATTGGTTTTACCAGGTTCAGTGAAGATCTCTTGGCAAATAGTGCCGTCACCAACAAAGGGGCGAACACCCTGTTTATTTCGACGGGGGATCTTCAGATGATCTTCGATCCACTGAAGAGAAAAACATCGACGGAAATCGACGGAAATCGACGGAATATCTAATGTTGTGCTCAGACATCTCCCACCACTGGCTTTAGGGATGTACACCATCCTGTTCAACCATGGGTGTCCGTGTTTTTAGCGAATTTAATTAAAAAGGAAGTGTATTTCGGAAACTAACATTTTTTATGACTTTTCTGAACCCTTAAGCTTAAACTAGGTTTCCACATCGTTCAACATAGAGATATTTATATTTTCATGTAGTCCAATTAGTTGTGTAATTGATTGAAGAAAGATCGGCTGCCCATACTTGCGACTTTTTTTATTTTTGTTATTTTTTTTAAGAAATCATTTTTTGTCGGTTTTTTATAAATCTATTAAATATTCGCATTTTGCCTTAGGTTCGAACTCAAGTGATTTATTTTTGACTCGGATGGAGTTATTCGATATTATGAAAGACTCTTGATGGCAACATTGGAGGAGAAAATAGAATTCTTGAAATTGCACTTACAAAAACGCACTCATTGTCCTTCGGATAACATGGTCGAATTAAATCTCCCAGTTTGTTTGTACATTCAAAGAAAAATGGTTCAAATCGGAACGCAAAACATCTCGGTTTAAGAAAATGAATGAAAAGTGGTTGCCGACATCAATTGGTTTCAGGCAATACAATACAAGTTCAAATAAAAGAGGACGCCTAGAAACAGACTTTGATAAAGTTGTGATAGATCAAAACGATCATAAACGGCTGATATACAAAAAGATTTTCCATCTATGGAATTAGGGATGGCTGCGAAGGTTGCCTGAGAGCCACGGACCATGCATCGGCCTCTGAACTCATAGGGCACGTATTTCGTTCACCTGAAAGTGCAAGGAAAGAAAACAGTCAGTAAAGATGTCAGGAGAAAAAGCCCTTTCAACAGCCGTGGAAGCAAAATTAACGAGACATCAGTACAGTGTAATTAGAGAAATTAGTACAAATGTAATTAGTACAATGTAATTAGAAGCAAAGATGCTGAAAGATTTCATCCAAAATGCCAAAAATGACTGTTATCCAGAAGGTATAAAGCTATCTTCATTTTCCGCCGAAATTTCTCTTCAGGCGCTTATGAACCACACCACTGAACGCCTGATAAATAATATCTCAAAAAGGGTTAATCACTGAATCAATCAGAGTTGTTATTAAAGTAGGGTTGTTGATTTAATTATTGGTCCAGATGAAGCTGATTTAGTGGCATGTGATGATAAAATCGAAAGTGAAGACGATTATTCTTCAGATGAATCAATCTCTTAATTTCGCTAGAAGATATTGAATGCAATTGAAAAACAGCATTATCCGCTGTATTTTTTTTATACTACATTTTTATATACATATGAACAATACAAAAGTTAGAAGACAAACGTTTAATTAATATAAATAAAATCTTTTGCGTATATCTCTGATTGAAAGACAGACGCATACTTTCCTAATGAGAAGTGCAGTCGAATGTTTTCGCGTTCAAAGAAAACCCCAGCGCCGGGTCCCTGCCCAGATCTGGAGCCTTTTATCAAAAGCGAAGACAGTCTTTTCTAGGTTCAGTATCTGGCCAGAGCTAGTCCTGACGCCATAGGAATTTTACTGTGAAATTTTAGCGCAATAGGATGGCAGGTGTCATAGCACCGGAGGGCATATCCATGTGTACCAGAAACCATTTCTCTTGAGGTGAGATATGGCACATTCCCTGATAAATATGTCAAGGGGTGGAAGAATCATCATAGCATCTAGAGCAGCAACCCGTGTGCTGGGAAAAGCCCCCGTACAGCTGAGACAAACCGATTTTTGGAGTTTGATGAAGGAGGCCACGAAGTATTTGTGTGTTAACCTGTTCCATCAGACAACCGATGCATATGAGATTATCAGTCTTGTTACTGCCTTGTAGATCCAGAGGACATTTTTCGTCGATAAGCCTCATGTTTTACTAAACATGGTAAAACACCACCACCAACCTGGTAACACACCACCAACTGCCAAAAGCTGACTTTGGTGGTTTTTGACTCAGCCTTGACCAAAGAAGCTTGCTATCTAAAATGACTTCCAGGTACTTAGCGTTCTTGGATATTGGGATGGGACATTTTTTAAACACCAGCTGAGTCATTCCAGTATTTATCCACCTTCTCGCGAAAAGAACGACATCTTAAGAGGATTAACCGGCAGTCCATTACTCGTGCATCTATCATCGATTAAAATCAGAGCCGCTAAACATGACAGACGCTAAACAAACTCGTAAGCCGACAGAGAGAACGGCAACATCATACTGAAGACCGCGAGATTCGATCGTACGTGTCGAAATTTTATAATTTTTGATAAGCTAGAAAGTTTCCACTGACACAATTGTATCATAGTTTTAACGTCATATCCGTAAACATACAATATTTTCCATAACCTTTTATGACATGTTTCAGTTATTCTTCAACTGTATACGAGTATTGCAGCTTAAAAATTTCAATAATTTAGGAAAAAAATAAAATTAAAAATTTTAAGTAACCCTCGACAAAAAACAAAAAAACAACCAAAAAGTAAAAAAATATTTTTTTTCTCTCGGCCTTTTTTGACTTCATTAAAAGAACCTATTAATATTTTTACGATGACGTCGCCGCGTCGGGGGACCGCTAAGTGTCCTCTTAGGATTCCGATTAGGCTGCTTATAATCTGCCTGCGTATTTTAGCAGGCTTGTGGTTTTACCTTGACAGTACCTTGGCCAGATTTGTCTCGCATATTTGCATTTTTCAAGGTCACGCCATCTCTCATTTGTTTGTTGCAGTGCATTTTTCGATAGGGGCTCCGCTTACTTCTTAGGAGACGGCAATCAAGTCTTATCTACTGAGGTACAAGATCTAGTACCGTACTGTCACCGGCGCAAAAGGTATGTGACCATTGGATGCAATGTCAATTCGCACCACGTGGAATAGATCAGCCACAATACAAACCAGGTAAGCCACTCTTTGAATATCTATTTAGTGATAATCTCACCGTTGCAACAAACTCACGTTCATTAATTCAGTAAGAGAAGAGGTACTTGACGTTACAGTCTCTAGCTCTTTTGTTTTAAATATAATTTGTAACTGCCATGTGGCCTAACTATCTGGCCAAAGGTCTTGGAGAAAACACTGTGAAAACATAGATTCACTGCCAACTGCGGTCCGACTCTATAAAGTTTTATCCTAAGAGCATATAAACGGCTTCGAGCTGCCTTAGGTTGCTTTACTATCAATCTCAGGCAAACCCTGGACATCTTGCTTAAGATACATTTTCCTGGTACTACTACTCAACAAATACTTTTTGATGCTCTAACGAGCGTCACAAACTACATTGGTAGTAGAACCAATAGCCTCTCTGGCAGACTTTTAAGCTCTGATAGAGCTAAATGGGCAGTTGGTTCATTTAAACCCCACAAAGCTTTAGATAAAGATGGTTTTTTTCCTGCTATTCTCCGAAAAGGCTTAAACATTCCCCTTGGACCACTGACAGGTCTCTATAGGTCCGATTTTAACTAGGAATTCATCCTTTAAATCTGGAGAGAAGTCAATCTTGTCTTCATCCCCAAGATTGGAAAACCAAGTGAATAATCTCAATCCTATCGCCCTACCAGCTTAACATCTATCCTAACAAAAAAAGAGCAAGGAGCAGTTTGCGCTTTCCTCGATATTGGGAGGGCTTTTCATAATACTGGCTACAACTCAAGCACCACTGAACTGTCCCGCCGAGGTGTAGACCACTCCACTAACCACTGGGCTAGAGCGATGATTACATTAGTTACTTGCGGAGATGTCTCTGCGACATATTGTTCAGCTTGAGGTGAGCCCTAGCAGGCCCTAGCCCAAAGAAACAAGGTCAAACTCTAGTGGGTGCCAGGGCACAAGCATGGAAATCGCCGACCAACTTGCTAGAAAGATTCTAACGGAATCCACAACTCGTAGAAAAATGTTCTTTTAGACAAGTGGGAAAAATCGCAACACCTGCACTTTTGGACTCAAGAACTCCGATAATCGAACAGACTTATACGGACCCTGAACAAACACTCTATTAATATTCTTAAATATAATAGAGTCGATATCAGAAGACTGGTCAGCTACCTTTCGCGACACTGTATTCTGAGAAGTCATCTCAAACAAAATTAGCCTCTCGTCTGAAAGCGTGTGTCGGCTACATCTTGACGTCCAGGAAACTGCTGGCTATGTGAGTGTGTGTGAATTATCGTACTCTCTCCGAACAAAATAACGCCGTGATTTGTCGAATTTGCATAGTAATACTTCTTGCTACATTTTGAGTGTTCACAGCAGACTACTCAATTGAATTAAGCTATTGAATTTGGTTGAGTGATCCATTCACAAGAGACGATGATAAAAAAACAATTTCAATTTCCTGACCATATCGGAGCTTATCAGATGGGAATAGCCCTAGGCAACTCTCTTTGTCCTATCAATAACAAAGATCCTCGATATCAAAGCAAGACTCAGACAGGATGATACACGGTTGTGCGATTTTTTTTTTAAATCTGCCTTGAAAAAATTGAACAGAACTAGAAGTCCACAGAATAAGGCTGGAACGCGTGTTTGACTTGCGAGGTCTTCAAAAATGTTCTCAACAATTCCATTAAGGAATTCCTCATTTCTTGTGATAGAAAGTTTCATTCCCAACCTTCCAGTCTTCATATTGGAAAGCAACAATGGTAATTAAGGATCAGATTCCTAACCGAATCCGCAAACATAGGCACAGCCCAAGTAGGAGTTATCTGACCTTTTTGATATTTCATCGTCCGAATTCTAGGCGAGTTGGAAATTAAGTGAATAATAGTGATCCCATGTGCCGACGATGTGCTTTTCGTATCAGGCTTTTTTCAATCTGTGATAAGTGAAATCACGAACATAGTTTTGGCAATAGTATACAGACTACGGTCTAAGTGTAAAGCTAAAGCAAATCGAACTTATGTCCAGCCAAGATACCGACATTCAAACTTGAAATTGAACTGGAGTAAACAGTCGGTAAAAGTTGGATAGTCAAGTTGAGTTGGCTACATATGTAGATGGGAAGGGTGATTTTTATAAGGTTGTCTTTTAAGTATTTTATTTCTGACAGCTCACACATGGATGATTACATATTTTAAAATTAAGTATACTTAATCGTTACTGCCATTTTAACGCGGAAAGACTTACATCCAAAAAAACGCTTGCGAATTATTGAATTAATGACCATAGTGACCAAATATCACTCATGTTTTACACCCAAAATGCGTGCGCAGAGCCGGCCAGGGCAGATATTTTCGCCCCTATTGAATCCTATGAACTCGCCATTAATATGATTGATAGCATAAATGACTTACGGTATCCCCATGATGAAATCCTTCCCTTTGGTGATTTCAATCTTCCTTCTCTTAAATGGGCTCCATCACGCGATCAATCATTTTACATTGCCACTAATCCCTCTGCTGCCAAAGAATGTCTTTTCTTAGATCGGCTAGCTGTTTCAAACCTTTAACCAAGTTAGTAGCATCTCAAATTACATGGTTAGACAGCTAGATCTGATTGACACAACAGACCCCCTTAGATCCTCTGTTTCACTTTGTCCCATTTCCTTATCCAATACCTCAATAACGCCTTCTTCAATTTTGAAAGCTATACAATAAGCAACGCCATATCTATTTTATACAGAGAAATATTCAATTCTACTTCTCTATACGTTCCCCTTTCCCGATCCAACCACTTATCTACCTCCCCTCCTTGGTATAATTGTAGGCTCCGTTGACTAAGAAACACAAGAAAAAAACTGTGGGCAATTTTCCTTCGTACTCAATCGCCCTTGACTTTTCTAATTAAATTGGGACTTATCTGCAATTCACCGAGCTCCATAACTCGCTCTCTATGAACGCCATTTGATCGAAACGCAAGCCAATCTTATAAACGATCCTAAGCCCTTCTTTCAGTTTGTCATCTATAAATTTACTAGCTACCCAACCTCACTCTCGTTCAATGGCGAAACCTTTTCTTGCCAACTTTTTCAAACAATCTTTTGCCGATGACTCCTTTGTACCGGACACTTCTTACTTCGATTACTTACCAAATTTCTACCTTGGACTATTTCTCCCCCGTATCTACTCTTGACCCCCATTTCACCGAAAAAAAATTGGGCCCGATGGTCTCCCTGCCTTATTATGTTCCTCCATTATTTCTGTACCGCTCTCAAAAATATTCAACTTATCCCTGTCCCCTGGAGAATTTCCCCAGATATGGAGAACCGCTTAATAACTCCTGTTCACAAGAAAATTCCGAAGATTGATATTAACAACTACCGGCCCATCGCCAAACTGTCATACATACCCAAACTGTTCGAAAGTATCTTGTATGAAACTCTAAGTTTCCACTGCAAATCTCTTATCTCCTCTAAACAACATGGCTTCCACAAATGCAGGTTTACAACCACAAACCTTGTAGAATTTGTGTCCTTTAGTCTCTCAGCATTAGACAACGGGAATGAGGTCGTAGTCATTTCAATTGATTTCAGTAAGGCCTTCGACAAAATTTCCCCCAAACTAATACTCTCCAAACTCTCTTCCCTTGGCTTTGAATCCACTGCGTTGAAGTGGGTATCTTCATATTTAAAAACCGTTACTACAATGTTCGTTTTAGATCTGCCTTTTCCAACCCCTTCTTAGCTTCTTCCGGCGTTCCCCAAGGCAGCCACCTAAACCCACTTCTTTTTATTCTTACCATTAACGACATTTAGTTTGTCATCAAACATTCCCATCTCCCACTGTAGGCCGACGACACCAAGTTTCTCAAGACCATTTCCTCGCACCAACATTCTTTCCTTATTCCGGATATAACCGGATCTCAATAGCTTTTCCGTTTGGTGCTCCAAAAATTGTTTGGAACTTAACAATTCCAAATGCCAACCAATTACTTTTTCACGTAAACGAATAAAACCTACCCCTCGTCTCCACTTCGTCAATAATCAGCCCATCTCCACCGTTCAGGTTTTCCGCGTTCTTGGCATACTATGTGACCAAGAGCTCAACTTTCGCGTACATATCGACGATATAATTCTTAAAGCCACCTCTGCACTCGGGTTTGTCAAGCGTTGGTCTAAAAAATTCCCCATTCCCTTCGTGACTCGATGCCTCTATATTACCTTTGCTCGCCCCCTTCTCGAATGCGCATCTCAAGTGTGGTCCCCTTACCAACATACCCACATATCTAGACTCGACATTTTCGAGGTCTGCCCTGGGACAATCCTTTATTCTTAACGCCGTATCAAGACCGTCTTTAACTAATCAACTTGAGTACTTTGGAGGAAGGAGAAGGGTATTTGATATCATCTGCATTCATAGAATTCTTACAGGTGCCATTGACTCCGCCACCCTTTATAACTCCATATCTCTTGACACTAACCCTCGTAACACACGCAATCCTTGTCTCTTTTATCTATCCACCTCACCGCACCTCATGCGGCTCCAACGAACCCATTTCCCGTATGCTGGGAAGTGTAAATTCGAATATTAACTTCGATTTCAACCTCAGCACTCCATGCCTAAAACTCCCTCTTCTCAATAGCTCCCCTCCTTCCAGTCTTAGTCTCTAAGGATCGCACTACCTCACCCGTTCTCATTAGTTATTAAGCTTGAATTAAGCTCAATAAATGGGGATGTTTGCCCCCACGAAATTACGCAAGGATTTAGGCCAAAAACTTTACGAAATACAGCTCGTGCAGTAACAGAATCCGACCGAACTGTCCCAGCGTAGAATTTTCAGTGAGTGGGGCGTAGAAAAGCTGGAATGAGATCCGCTTTTTTATCGACGAAGCTAATTTCTGGTTGAATGGCTATGTTTTGATTGGCTAAATTTTGCGATTTGATGAGTTCAGACCATATTTTATGAGGATATACCAAATCACTCGAAAGAAAACATTACACCAGCCAATATGCTCGAACAAATTACTGAATACTAAGAATACTGGAACACGCGTGACGTCATGTGAGAACCACATATCTTCCAGTCTCAATTCATTAATTTGGGGCAATGAAAACTCGTTAGTCGTGGTTTTGTTTCCCTCACCAGTCATAGTAAGCTTGCTACCCACGACGTCCTTGAAGAAAAGAGGGCTGATGACATCTCCGGCGTAAATGGCGGACAATTCGAAGACCTTGAGTGGATGTAGTGTCCCAGAAACACAAATGTTGTTTTTTTTAACTCATCCGTCCAAATAGAAATGGGCCTTGACGTTCGTAGTGGTTTTCCACCAAAAATCGTCCACCTTGTCCTCGTTGCATTTTAGGAAAGCCTGAGCGCAGCTTAGACTCGATTAACAGTCGGCATGCAGTAGCTGATGGACCAGTCTCTTTGAAAAGGAACAACTCCAAAGGAAATAAAAAGTAACAAAATGAGTTGCAAACACGAACTTCTAATGGGCAGTGATGGCTTATTTGCAATATCCTTAGCCACAATGGGGATATTCTGTTCGGAACGAGCACTACGAGGCCTTTTGGCGGATTTTCTGTCACTCGTTGTTTCAGTTATTTCGAGGCGAGCGAGTCTTCTGTGATTTTGAGGTATAGCATTCTAGGGCTTGTCGATGTGTATTTGACTTCTGTTTACTTCACAGGTGTCAAAACAGAACTGACATACGCTGACGTTGATACAAGTGGGTCACTTTATAGCACGATAGTATAGCCTGCTCTAAGCAAAGCCCAAAACCTAGACTAATTTAACCAATTACAAGATCGGCAGGAACCGGTATCAGCGGCGCCATGAAAATATGGCCACCGAATCACCTTACCTCCCAACTGTGGAGGCATGTTTTGGAAGCCCAAGTTCGGCCCACATTGCAGTCAACCTAAGAAGAAGAGGAAGAAGATCAGCCCAATCTTAAGCTCATTGCAAGGCATCAATTAAAATTTCAAAGTAGAAAAATCGTGAAAAAAACCAAAACTGCGCCTTCCATCCCCACTGTAGGGAAAAACGATACTCAAGTAACCAGCACATTAACATCTAACGTCTTTCAATTTCTGTTTTCTCTGGAGTCCCCTCATTAAAGTTCATCAAAATAACGTCTTAAAATAACTTATTTATGGCTCACGGTAAGTTTAAGTTGTGCTTAAGTCAAAATATTGCCTGTTATGAAAAATAAAGTCGAACTACACCTCCCCTAAGCTAATTTACGAATGTTGCCCTTTGTTTCATATTTTCCAGACAACCTACATATTCAGAAACCCGCCGACAGATAATAGTGTAATAAACTTGAAATGCCCAGAGTATGTATTGTAGCTGTGGGAATATCCAGAAAAAGTTGGTCGTTTACCAAGTCAACCGGTTAATGGAAGTCCGTCCTGCAGGCACAAGGCTTACAGAGTTAATTCAACACTTACTTTGACGCTGAACATCATCAGCATTTACGAGTATGAGTACGTTAAAATATACCCTAAAATGTGCATTTGCTTTTTATTAGGACCTACAGACCTAGGTTGTCCGATTCTGATTCCTTTTGTAGCCTGCCGGGTAGGAATAAATATTTTTAGGTTGAATCTCCTTTGAGATATGCTATTCGATTGTCTGTATCTCCTTGTGCTAAATTCCAGAGTCGAGATTATAAAATTAAAAAATCTCTCTCTTCTCTGCTGATTTATCTAACTTAGTCATAACACATGATCTGAAGCGAAATAGAACTCAATAAATCATAAAACCATATCATCAATCCATATACTCGAATGAATATGTTTCGTCACATTTTCTTATTGATGGCGATTGGTCGCGTACATGCTGTTTTCAATGGAACATTTGCAACACCGCCACCTCTACCAATCATCATAAAAGGGAAATCGATGTCAGCAATGAGGCTCTCATACGGACTATGAACGACGACTACCAACCAAATGAGCAGTCCTGCTAAATGGCAAGGTGAATTTGGATTTTCTGTTTTTTTTTTTTGTGTTTTGGATTTTTTTTCTCAACAATGTTTTTTTTTTTGCTGATATATTACAGAATTCGACAAGCTTGAGTTGTGTTCGCCGTTTGTGTGAAACGTCATTGCGATGGATAAATAGATAAATAATCAGATCGCGGATTCGAAATGAATTTAATGGGTGTCTGTGCTTTGCATCGTGTATACCGTGGATTGCCCGCTTGTCTCGCGTCGTTCGATTTTACAACTGGCTATCAGTAGTTGAGACCCAGTGTCTGGACTGAGTGGCAGTTAGCGGATTGTAATGCAGATATGGTCGTGGTTGGTTTGGTAGTATTTAGGTTTTTTTTTTATTCAGGTCCCTTGATCGGCCTTCCCGGCCAATGCGGTAAATCATTGTCGGTTGACAATATGCTTGATTTTCGGATCGAATTTATGATAAATGATTGTGGGCCGAGAACGTTTTTTTGCAGATTACAAATGTCATCGGTAGATGTGATAGATAAAATGACAACGGCGGAAAGAAAAATAGATCGGTCGTGATCCGTCTAGATTCGGTGCTGATTAATTGTTGATTTATTTTGATGAATTGATCGAATCGCAATGGTAATGTTCGGAAGTTCATTCACCCAAGCTTCAAATGAATATCTGCTGTCCATTTATTGGAACTAATTTTCATAGCAATGAATACACGAAATTAACGAAGCAAAAGAAAACTTCCATATAAAAGAGTTAATACGCGAACTGCATTTTCAAACGTAGAAAATGTAGACAAAACACTCGAAATGATTAAAACGCATAAACACTTCGTGCAACAAGAGATTTCACTGCAATTACTTCAATTAAGTAATCACACCAAAATATATTAAGTTCAATTTTTTTGTATTTTTTCCGTCCGTAATGCAATAATGCGTGCAAAGCGTTACTCCACGCCTTTTTCCAAATTAGCCGGGGATTTGCCTTATTGCTGAACACATTGCCGGTTGCCTGTTCGATGAATGGTGCCGGTTGTATGTTGCATGCAATTCTTTTTCATATCATTACATAATTAATAATTTCATGCCTCTTTCTGACTTGAAAAAAAATGCATTCGTCGCGCCAACAAACATATATTCGTGTATCACTTACAATTTCATAATTTTTTATTTTCTACAGGAAGATGTGCAACTTCATTGCAATGAGAAACGTTTAATTGTTTTCCGATCTTGCCTTGGGGGGAGTGTACAAGATGACAAAACTGAGGTAGCTCGTGCGTCATTCGGCGATGTCCAATAACAATGATGACCTACTTTGTGGGGCGGTAACGATAATTGCATGCCGGAGTAAGATGTGTAAAGAATCCCCCGAAATTCGTGGAAGGTAAGGCAAGACAACCACCTATGGTCTGTAATTTGGAGCAATAAAACGTACGAATGTGAAGATTACTTTTGGTTATAATTCAAAACCAAAAAAAAATTCCAATGATATTTGCATTGTGGCGGGACTGATTAAAGACGACGCTAGCCCCAAGTTAAAAGAAGTCCGATATTTTGAGCACAGCGTTAATATATGAAAACCCATATCGTTATGGAAAAAAAGCAATCCTTTTAAAAAGAAGCACGTACCGATTTATCTACGTCGAGAAAAGATTATTTCAAATTAACTTGATTGCGGTTGTTGAAGCTTAAGGTCATCTCTCGTATCGATCAATATTTTCTCCACATAATATACAATTGATCTGTTGATATACCAAAAATCCTGAGGTTAAATTCGAATACCTACGGTTTAATGTCGGTAGACCCTAACCCATGCGTGCTTCACTATGCCGGACTTAACACAATATCATTCACTTATTTTGAAAAAGATTTAGTAAATTTGCGGGTTGTTTTAGTTCGACTTTTTTGTTGTGTTATTGTTTTTAGCTATCATATGCTCGTTTATAAAATACATGGGTGCTTCGTGGCTCAGTGACTATAGTTGGCTTCTGAAGCTAGTAGCCAGGGGAGCGAATTCTGCTGCAGCCAAGTCATCAGAATCATATTTTGCGATGTTTTTCTTCAGTGGGATTTTTGAATAAACTTCGTTTCGTGCCCATAATTTGAGGGCATGAGCTAACCGATATCTCATTGACCTCAACAACTTATCTGAGAGTAGACTCGCCAAATGCCATGCTCAATACTTGGAATATGTTGGCCCCCAGAAGATACAAACTATTTGGTTCACTAGGCGTATAAAAGAGTGGTTCCTACCCAACAATCTTAAGCTGTGGTTATGTCCTATGGATATAGACTGGGAAGACAAATGCAAATATCTCGGTCTGACTTTAGTCCAGAAACTAAATTTCCGTACTCACATTTCTACCACAATTTACAAAGTAAACAAATTAACAAAAATTCAGTACCCACTGATTTGCAGGAGCTGAAAGTTAAGTGTGGAAACCAAGTTACTAATTTACAAATCAATCTCTCAAGCCATTCTTATGTATGGTGCACCTGTATGGAGCTATTGTGCAAAAACCCAGAAGTTGAAACTGCAAAGATGTCAAAATAAGTTGGTAAAAATGTTGCTTAATCTGCCTTCACACTGAAGGCTTTATGAAAAAGCCAATGTTAGCCTCATAGATTTTCTCCTTTTTATTTTAATTGCATTGTATTCTATTATTCATATTCGTACTTACTAGACAAAATGCTTAAATCTAATTTAACATTATAATTCATATACTTATTGGCTCGTAACGAGCACTCTAAGCTAATCTTAATCTTAATTTTAACGTCTTTCGACTTCATTTTTATTGAGCGAAGAGAAGCGGAGCTCCCATCGGGTGACTTCAATTGCGGTCTAAGATAAATTGTTTCTCAGCCATTTCTTAACCGATCTTTATGATTTTTGGACCATCAGAAAGAAATTTAAAATATTTAGGTTATTGTCGAAACCCAATTTCGATTTTGGACCTAATTTAAATAATTTAATTGATGAAAAAAAATTAAATTGAAAGTGCAACATTTTCACACGCACAATTTTTTGTCTTTTTTGAAGATTATTTCTTTTCGAACGTTTTTAGCCAAAACATAATCCGTGTTTTAATAAAGAAATCACGTGTTCAAAATATTGAAGCTTTGTATATTGTTGTTCATTTCGGCCCTCTTTAACAGCAAAACCATATTATCGATTGCAAAATTAATTAAACTATTGTAGAACTAGTGGAACCCGTGCTGCCTACGGCAACATTGCTGAAAAGCGCAAACAATGGTCTAAATTAAAATTATGAATGAATTTTTTTTTATATTGTCTTGAAAGGTACTTGTAAAATATCATTGTCTATAAAAAAATAAAATTTTCTTTATCAATGTCATTTAACAACGTGAAAAAAGTTAAAAACGCTGTTAAAATTGAAAGATCAGCAGCGAATAAAATTTTATAAAGGTCTTTATAACTTTCATTAAAATTGTAAAAATTGCTAAATTTTAGCATTTTCAGTCTAGTGACACTATGTCTTAGAATGGAACAGGTAAATTTCAATTTTAAAAAAATATTATTTTGTTACAACTTTAAACAAATTTCTAATAAAAATCAAGGTAAAGATATGGTTGGGTTGGATTGTTATAGTAATGTTATCATGATCGTGGGATAACCGAGTTTATTATAATAGTTCACCGTTGATTATTTTAAAACCCTTTAAAATCCTAAAATTATACTTTGAGAATAACTTTATTTCAAATCCGTCACTGAGCAATTTGAATTATCCACACAGCAGCTGTATGGTTCCATTTTATTGCTACTCAAGAAAAATTTAGGCCCACTTGTGGTACCATTACATTAAACAGGTTAATATAACCTGTTATAACCGGTTATTTGTCATATAAGCCTTGATATGAAAGTGCTTTTGCAATCAGATTTTACCGAAAGTCGTAACACGCAACAAAACGTGAATCACGGAGTTGCATGGAAATAGCAAATATTGAGACAAAATTTATTCTAGCATAAAATTAACATATAAAAAAGAACATTGCTAATTTTTTCGCCCTAAAGTGAGTGAGATTTGGAGATTCTAGATCAGAAATCGGTGTGGTCTTACTCGTTTCGATTTCCTTGGCCAAAAGAGCTGCTTCTTTTGAAATCTCAATAAGTTTCAATATCTTTTTTCGAGCTATTAGGTCAAATTTTGAAAATTTAAGGATTTTCTCTGTTTCTCGGAAAAGTTAGGCAAATTCGTCTTTGTCCTGTATGCTGATCCATTATGTTTCTGAATATACTTTTCGTTTTCCTTCTCCATAGCTAATGCAATCTTGTGTCCTTTTGTTCACCGGCTTTCATCAAAGCCATGTATTCTTTTTCTGTTAGCAATACATTTGCAGGGCCTTCTCTTTTCCTTTGCTTTGCTTCTATGCGCCTCACAGGGTCAATGGGAGGCAAAGAAGCAACATTTTCGGCGACGGTCATCATTTTTGCAATGACAGTGTAAATAGAACATAAGCGACTGAATTTGGTGCCTTTTCGATACGCGGAAGAAGGATTCTTTTGCCTTTAGCTTCTCCTGAAACGACGCGAAGATCGAGAGAGTGTTCATGCATACGCACTACCACACATCTTGTGCCATTTACTAATCCAGCTTTCGGATCCATATTCCTTTCTAACATCACAACTGTATTTATCCTTAACCTTAATTTATGTGGTGGCAGTCCTCCTTGCTGATGCAGGAATTCAATTGGATAGTTGATATGATCATCTGGATTTGTTGGATTTGTACTCAAAACAGAATCAACGCTAAGATATGTAAGTCTTTTCTTCATATGAGAGTTTGTTTATAATCTTATTGTTAATGACATCACAGTCTTCATTTTTTGGACATAATGGCTCGTTCAGCCATTTCATCAATGTTTTCTGTCGCGATGCGTGGAGAAACTGGAACATAACCATTTGTTGAGATATTAAGATTTGTAGCGGAAGTTCTTCTTGCTATGTTCCTTTCTCTTTGTCGATGATGACCAAAAATCCGTTTTATATAGCTAAATTTTGTTTGGCCCACTAAATTACAACCGCTAAACTTTCCCTGATAATATTCTTAAACAGCACTACAGCTAAATGAGACAATTTTTTAGAGACCTCGATGACCAAAATCCGTTCACGATTAAAAAAGCCTTAGCATGTTCAAAAAAACAGACGCGCAATTATTTATATAGATAAAGTTTAGCAGTTATTCTTGAATAAAGAGAAATCCACATTTAAGTCGCAAATATAATAACAAAGATACAGTAAGTTGAATTTCTATCTGAATTCCTCTATTTGAAACTAATGGAACTCTTTCAACTCTTCATTCAGCTTCAGTTCGTTTATTTTATTCATAAGATATCAGTATTATGTCTGACCATATCGAGGAACCTCAGGTGCAAGTACCTAGACCGCGCGGATGACCGGCGAGACAACCTGGACTGTTACATAGGCCAGTTGCGAGAATTGGATGTCAAACAGCAGCATATAATGCAAACATTCGAAGCCGCGCACTTCACCCGAACGCTTGTTGAGCGAGCAGTTTTTAATCGTTCGTCTATGCGCATTAGTCTAAAATTTCAACACCTAAGGGCCGATTGATAAAAAACATTCAAAAAAGGCATTTGAAATCGGACAGATTTTGAAAAATATCAATATGACTCATGACAAATCAACACGTAGTATCAAAAGTTTATTGAAATATTTTAGCGCCAAAATGTGTTCATTTGATTTTATTTGTTTTCGTTAAATTGAGATCAACTCTACCTTTAAGTTTTACCTCACTTCGCTGAAACACATGCTGCTGAGAAGTGGTACGACAAGCGACTGCGGCCTCCTAGTGCATACATATGGCTTATTTCAAAGAAAATATTAATAAACAACTTAGACACTATATTTAATTTCTTAACTTTAAACCTACCTTAACTAGATAAATAAATAAACTTAACCTAAGCCTAAAGTATTCTTAATCTATAATTATTGAGATGAACACATATCTGGTGTTTAAGTCGCATCGGACATGTGTTCATCCCTTTAATTGCACCCTTTTAAGGTAAGGGTCGTTGCTGGCGCTATTTTATACCTGCCGCCTATGGATTGATTTCACTTTCTTGGGTGGATTGTGAATGCAACCACCCGAGCCACATTGAACCACACAGGACAGCCATAGGCGACAATTGGCCTTATGAGAGCCATGTAGCATATGACTTTTACCCTAGCGTCAAGTAGACTGCTTTGAAACAATCTTCTCGTAAGAGCAAAAGCCTTCTTGGGTTTGGCAAGAACAGCATCTATGTGTCTTCTTCTTCTTCTTAGATGGCGTTACAGCTCATGAAGAGCCAGAGCCTAGCTTCTCTCATTCACTTATGTTGTGTGCGATTTGTTTTTTTTTTCACACACGTGAACGGGACCTACAGTTTAATGCCGATTTCGAACGGCGAGAGTCGAGAAGCTTTTTCAAGGCAGGTGTATTACGGGGGGTTTTGCCAGTTTCCCGCCGAGGAGAGAAGCCGCGTAATGAACATTCGATGGCGTTGGTATTATCGGGATTCGAACTTGCTCATCGTGCGTCAGAGGCCGACACACTACCCATTGCGCCACGGCTCTCTCCATCTCTGTCTCTATTGAAATATAAATATTGATCAAACCAAATTCCAAGATATCTCACTATATTTCGTATCGCCAATGGCTGCCCTTGTTGTCTAATGATGGTCAATTTGCCCCAGTAGTCTCCCTAGAGGCCCTGTTCAATGGTGTTCTCAAAAGAATTGTATTGAAAATATATTGTATTGAATTGAAAATTGATTGATTTTTAATTTCCAATCATCACAGTATCTTTTAATTTTATCGAAGTCATATTGCAAGAGCGCATTGATGATTTCAATACTTTTACCCGATCTGTATGCCACTAGATCATCTGCATACTCCAAAGCGTGACTAAGGGAACCAGCTAGATCACTTGTACAATATAAATGTTAAAAAGCAGATGAAAATTTACTGCCACCTGTTGTAAACCGTTTTTAATATGGTAAGTACTGCTTGAAGTAACGTTGCTATATTTTACAACGAACTTCTTGTCGATTAACATGTCGTATATCATACATATATAACAGCGGTTTGTTCATATTCAGCCTGGGTAATTTTAAGAAAAGCCCCTCTAGCCACACGGTTTCGAAGGCCTTCGCAAAGTCTACCAGACAGCTTTTGTTCCATTGGATGTCGGACACCAGGTTCGACGCGGCGTGATTAGTGTCGGGTCCTGCCCTAAAACCAAACTTGTTTTCAGAACCTTATTATGCTCAACCCATTTCAGTTGCGCTTTCTTGATTACCTTCTCAAAAACCTTGCTAATATTCGGGAGTAAACTTATTGACCGAAGATTTGATGGGTTGCTCTTATCCTTCCCCTTTTTGAGAATAGGGTGGACTACCGCCATTTTCAATATACTTGATAATGTGCATTAGTCAGCATATTGTTAAAAAGCGTCAATAATATCTCGACTACTACCTCGGGCATATGCCGTAATATTATGCTAGGAATCCCATCAATGCCCGACGATTTTTTGTTTTTCATTGAATCAAGGATGCACATGAGATCATCGCTTTCCAGGAACAGGTGGATTGATCGTTCGCTGGCGATATTTCCATTTGCTGGGTTTTCATCACTGAATGTGGTGAAACCACTATTCTCAGATCGCCAGACACCAATTTCACTGAGAAGATGTACATGATTTAACCGTGCTTCATTTTCCAAATCGAATTTCGGATGAACGGAGTCATTCGCCATGTACAGTATTTGGAAGTATGAACCGATTATATCAGCTTTCTCTTGTGGATCCTTGATTACTAAAACGTCTTCGTCTGATTAAATTTCTTCTGGAGTTAACCTTGCACTGATTAGTGTCTGTCGTCCATGGTCTGTCTGAGGGATTCGCAAACAAGGAATATCGTTATGATATTTTTATTTGCGGGAACATATTCTGGCCACTGGGTTTTATAGCCCGAATTTTTTTGTTCCAATGCAAACCAATAGATGTTCTATAATTTTGAATGAGTGAACTGTCAAAGTGAAGTGAGCGGACGTGTTTTTTTTAAACTCTTTATTTGTAACTTAAAAACTATCGATTAAAGTAACATCAAACTGAAAATAACACAAGATTTATTCATTCAATGAAATGGGTAAGTGCACTAAGTGCAAGGCTTCGATACGTGGAGAAACAGGTATCAAATGTGAAGGAGTGTGTAATAAGGTGTACCACTCCCAAGCAAAATGTTCAGGCATCGACGAAAGCACTAGCGCTATAATAGGAAGTGCGAACTATATCCACTTTATATGCGATGACTGCATGATGTACATAAGGAACCTGGACTTGGTAGTAAGGGACATGCAGGAAAGCGTCAACAGGAACACCAGTTTCTTGAGTCTATATAAGGACGAATTCGAGAAGTCATTAAGCAGAAATGAAAATGAAATTAATACTCTCTTACAAGCAATCGAGACTCGGTATGGAAAAAGATTGGATGAGATGAAAATTGCTCAGGAAATATGTGAAAAAAGTATTCTGGAAATATCAAAAATATGTAATATGACCAAGCATTTCACCGACGAAAGTGGTAAACTGCGTACCGAAATAAAATCCAGCAATAAGACTATTTTGAGTGAAATTAAAAATATGACAAACGAGCAGCAAAATAAAGCTGAAAATAAAATGTCATATGCTGAGACTGTCAAAAACATAAACAAAGAAAAAGTGCTGCCAAAGCTAAAAAAGAGTTGCCAATAATTATAAAACCCAAAATAAAGCAAAATATATCCAAAACTAAAGAACATCTAGATAAAGGAGTAGATCCTAAAAATTTAAATTTCTCAAATATAGAAAATAAACATAATGGAACAATAATAGTGGAGACAACAGATGAAGAAAAAAGAAACAAGATAAAAAATGCAATAGAACAGGGAATAGGAAAAAATTACGAAGTACGCGTACCAATTAAAATTAGACCTCGAATCTCCATAGTGGGAATAAAGATGTACAAAAGTCAAGAAGATATTATTGACAAATTAAAAAAAGCAAAATGTAACAATGAAAAACAGTGACCTGAAAAGAGTAAAAATATATGAACGAATTAAAAATGGTACAATAAGATACAATGCTATTTTAGAAGTTGATGATGACATTTTCATAAATGCAATAAAACAAAACAAAGTAAATATTGGTTGGGAGCAATATAAGATATTTGATGGAATGGACGTCATGAGGTGCTTTAAGTGCAAAGGTTTTAACCATAGAGCAATTGACTGCAAAAAAGAAGAAATTTGTAAAAAGTGCCATGGAAACCACAAAACGAAGGACTGTCAACGACCCGAAGAAATAATTAAGTATATTAACTGCAAAAAGATGAATGAAAAATTAGAACTTGGATTAGATGATAACCACGAAACCTTGGACAGACAATGCCCGGTATATATAAAGAAACTGGAAATAAAACGGAATAAAGCTTGGTATTAGCAACCAAACAATGTTAAGGGGTATTATGCAAATATCCGAGGTCTCATACATAATTTTGAACATTTAGACATCTAAGCAGACAAAATTAATCCGGATTTCATGATACTATTGGAAACGCACCTTACTGACGATATAGAAGAATCAGAAATAACATTAAAGGGGTACAGTAATATTTCGTGTTTATCTAATTCAACATGAACAGGAGGAGTAACTACTTACATAAAAAATAAGTGGAAAATAGACAAAATAGTAAAAAAATCAATAGACTGTAGACTGGGAAAGCTGGATAATAGCATGCAATATTAAATATGACGAAATGGAAATGAGAATTATGGGAGTATATAGATCACCAAGCTATTACGAGGGAAGATTCAACCATTTCATAAATGGCAATTTAGAAAACATATTAGAAAACAGTAAAAATGTGATTATAGCCGGAGATTTTAATATAGATTGGAATAAAAACGACAAATGCAAAAAGGACTTGCAGAGGATTTTTGAAGACAACTGCTTGAAACAAATTGTAGAAGGATATTCAAGAATAACACATAATACGGAAACCTTAGTCGACTACGTAATAACAAACATGATAAACATAAAGGTTCAACCCAGAGAGGACGAAAAGATATCTGACCACGAAACCAGACAAAAGGCAGAAGGATAATCAAAAGATAGAAATATTTAAATACAGGAGGGACTTATTTGCACAAAAATTGGTTATGAGAAATCCAGGATACGATGAAACAAGAAACTTACATGACAATGTAGAAAGACTCGACAGTGTACTAAATGACATAATCAACGAATTTTTAGATAGGGGCAGGGGAAAGTTTGGCAACAATACAAGCAAATGGTACAATAACGAACTAATGCAACTAAAAACTAAAAAAAATTATATATTACCAAAGAGAAAAGATGTCAGAAAACAACCAGGACTAGACAAGGTACATAGAAATAAGGAATGAATACAACACCAAAATTAATTATACAAAAAATCAATTTATAAGACAAAAGATATCCCAAGCAACTGGACAGAAACAAATGTGGAAAGAAATAAAAAATCTAGTAATCGGACAACCTGCAAAAATAATTAAAAGTCGAATATGATAAGAATAAAGATATTGCTCAAAAGTTTAACGAATATTTTGTGACAAGTATAAAAGACATACAAGATTCCATTGAACATATTGCTTATGTAAATCACATCACACCAATGGAGAATACTTTTAAATTTAGACTAGTGACATTTAATGACTTATATAAGACATGTGCTGCACTAAAAAACAAACCAGACGCCGGAAAAATAACACCCAAACTATTGTTGGATAACTGGAACAATTTGGGACGTATATTATTAGAAATAGTAAATAACTCATTGGAATCAGGGGTCTTCCCGGAATCGTGGAAAGAATCAGTACTAATACCAGTAGAGAAGGTAATGAATACAAAAAAGTGTGAAGAATTCCGACCTATAAACACGTTAAAGACAATGGAAAAAATCTTAGAAGCAGTAGTTAAAGAACAAATTATAAAGTATATTGACAAATACAAAATTTTATCCAATTATCAATCCGGTTTTAGAAAAAAATACTCCTGTGAAACAACCGTCAACTACGTAATTTATGAATGGAAAAGAAATCAAAATAAGAAAACGGTTGCGTTATTCCTTGACTTTAAACGAGCTTTTGAAACTATCGACCATGAAATCTTGTTAGAAAAACTAAAAAATTATGGCATTAAAGGATGTGAATTAAACTGGTTTAGAACGTACCTCACAAACAGAAAACAACGGACAAAAGTGAATAATAACTTATCCAATAGTAAGGATATAAATATGGGCGTTCCACAAGGTTCAATATTGGGTCCGAAACTATTTATTTTATATATTAATGACTTGCCAAACGTTCTAAAACATTGCAAAATCATATTATATGCTGATGACACGCTTATTTACGCAGAAGAAAACCATCCATTGAAATGCAGAAAAATGTTAATAGACGATTTAAAAGAGGTAAATAACTGAGATCGACTAAAACTCAATGAACAAAAAACGAAATGGATGGAAATTAACTTTACTTCTGATCATAACCTACAAATAAATGGACAAGATATTGAAAAAGTGGTAGGGTCAGTAGTCGTACGGAGGTTGAGCTTTAGGAATGCTAAATGTTCGTTTGATGGCATTCTCCAATTGGTGTAGGTAGACGTCTATCTCTTCATTGGCCATGTTCCTGTTCGTTGGTCAATTTCTTGCCGAAGTATTTACGTAACCAGTATGCTCTTTAGAAATTAAACGTGTACATTTTCTCATTAACAGATCTAAAATATACTTCTATGGAAATTGTCCCTTGTCTGATAATGCCCCTATGATTCAACTTACATCGAATTAAAGTAATTACATTTAATGGAAAATCCTTGAAAGACCGAGAGGCGAATGCAATACTAAGTTAATACGAACAGATTGGAACCACAGGAGACCATGCAGGGCCACCACCGGACTGGCCGTTCAGCGAATATCGCGGCTGCGGCTGCCGATGTCGCTGAGAACGAAGAAACATCAACCAGACGACGGGCCACGCAATTGGACATCACCAGACGGACCCTACAGCGAATTTAAATAAATTGAAAGACCTACACATGTTCCGGTACAAAGTGCAAACAGTGCATCGGTTAATGCTTGCTGACCGTCAGTCGCGTGTGAATTCCAAGCCATTCTTAATCTCAAAAACGAAGAGGACGATTTTGTGTTGAAAATCATCATGAGCGATGAGGTGCATTTATACTTAAGCGGTTACGTCAATAACCAAAATCTGCGTTTCTGTGGCACTGAAAATCCGCGTGTGATGCACGAAGAGCCATTTCATCCACCCAAGGCCCCTGTGTAGTGCGGCGTTAACGAGGGAGGAGTGAGTGAGCGGTCTTTTTTGAGGACGCCATTAGCAATACTGTCACTGTTACTGGCGAACGCTATCTGGCTATGATAACGACTTCTTACTGCCGGAATTAGATGAGCGAGGTTTGGTGAACAAGTAGTTTCAACAAGACGATGCGACCGCACACACAAAATGAGCCACGATAGATATTGTGAAGGAAGGTTTCCTGGTAGCGTAATTTCCTGTATTGGCGATTTGGCATGGCCAGTAAGATCGTCGGATTTAACCAAACCAGACTTCTTTCTTTGGGGCTACTGGAAGTCGCGGGCTTATGCTAACAAGCCTGAGACATTTGCAGCCCTTAAGGAGAATACTCGACAGGAATGCGAACAATTATCACCGGAAATCTTGCGGAAAGTCATGGAAAATGCAATAAAACGGGTACAAATGTGAATCAACACTGGCGGCAGAAACTTGACGGATATCATCTTTTTCACTCCACAAAGAGATTATAGAGGTCCAATTAAAAATGTCCATTACTCAAAATCATTTGTTTTATTTAGTAAAAAAGTAATTCAAAAACAAAATTGGATGATTAATTTTGCGCCATCTTGTATAATCATAATTTATACTTTATTATTCATTGTATATAATCATATCATAGTTGTAAAGGACCCGTGTGTCCTAATTCACTAAAAAAAGTCTCAATATTGTTGTAAAATTTACAACTCAAGAAGTCGCCTTATTTCTTGAACATACATCTATTTGTGTGGACTTTTGCAATTGAAAGTCGGAAATAGATCGCTTCCATGTATGAGGAAAAATTAATTACACACAAAGAAGGCGATTTAGATAAACTTCTGCTCCGGTTCTGCCCGGGTTGTACTACAAACAATTATAAAAATAGATTACTACAATGCCGAATAAATGAAATCAGGTAGTAAGGTGGCTTACGTATTCGCCGTGTAAGCAAAGATTCAATCATTCTGAAAAAGAAATCCACGTTATTTCCAACACTTTAGTAATCTGTATCTCTCGGCGTATGTTCCATCGGCAGGATGGCTTTAGAAAGATGAGGTTTCGTACAAGTAAACTTCTCTGACAGATCTGAAAGCGGCTGAAAACCTGAAAAGTGCTTACATGACTGATATTGCAATAGCTAATTACACGCAGTTTTGGTTCCGATGATTCCATTCCGGTAATTTCGATGTCAAAGATGCAGCACGCTCTAGAAAGCCAACTATCGAAAATGGTAATAAAACCATGGACATGCCCCGGAGCTAAATATTGCAGGAAAAAAACATTTGGAACCAATCGAAAGAAACTCGATATATGGGCACCATAAAAATAACTTATTGGATCGAATTTCCAAAAAAAATATCTTAAGCGGATTATAATTGGTTATGAAAAGTGGACCACTTACGATACGATAACGTTCGTGGTCGAATCGGTGAGCCGGCGCAAATGGTGGCCAAGCTCAGGAAGGGATTTGCTGTGTTTTTGGTGGTATTGGCAGAGGATTATCTACTATGAGTTGCTTCCCAGCGGAAAAAAACTCTTGATTTGGACTCGCACTATCAACAATTGAACTGTCTAAGGAAAGCAATCGCTCAGAAGCGGCCAGCTTTGGCCAAGAGAAGAGTAATTGTATTCCATCATCATAATGTCAGACCACATGGATTTTTGGATCTTATGCATCGAATTTATAGTCCAGATCTGACACAAAGTGACTACGACCTTTTTCGGCCCATGGCGATCAATTTTGCTGGTGAAAAATTCGCCTTAAGAGAGACTTGTGCAAAACGACTGTCCTAATATTTTTACCTATAGGGACGACGACTTCTATGGGAGAGGCATAATGGAATTACCTTCAAGTTCCAAATGGCGAATATCATTCATGTTGGCGAAAAAATAATTAATTTTTTTCAAAAATCAAAAATATGTATTTTAGAAGAGGTCCGTAGTATGGCTAGTGAAACAGCCAACGGTTTTTTGAAATCATGCTGAAATCTGGTTTGGTAAAGCTTCCAACTCCTCTGCTACAGTAAGCAATCTGTAGAATATTATTCGATCTTGGATCTTTCCAATTGTGTCATATATGTCCGGGGCGAAGATGGCTCTTTGAATGGTTTATTTCCTTTTTCGTAGAAGTACTAGCTATTGGAGATTCCTCGGCTCTAGAATCACGCTTTCTTCTAGACGTTTTTGCAGCGTTGCAGTGAACATGTCTGGTTATTTTTGAACGTGTTTATGCCGTGACTACCTAACGGTGCTTTCTGCTTTCCCCCTCGGCTTTCCGTCATTATTAGCATTATCTTAGAATTTTATATAACATATTTCGTTTTCACATCGATCCTATCAAAGGCAGTATATGCTAACGATATTGCAATATCCATATACACAAACAAAAATTGCCTTTGTTTGGTTTCGAATATGAACTTTAATTAAGAAATATTATGCAGATTGTGTTTAATTAAGAGACTAACTTCAGCATCATATTAAAACTTAGCTCAATTTGCTTACATTATTGTTTCAGATTCCGACTACGATGTACTTCAAATTCTTCGATGGCGGGACATCAAACCGACTCAACTGCATGAAGAAAATCGAATGCGCTCTGCACATGCTCAGTGCTGCTTAACAGCCCCAAGGTCGTAGATCAACCACATAATAGATAAATTTCATTCCGAATTTCCAAGGAAATGTCTGTGAATGCAGACTCAACTACATCTTTTCTCTGATGGATCAATAACTGGAGAATTCGGCCACCACGATCACTCTCAACAAGAAACAGATTTACAAGCCACTTCCACATTTGTAACAACTTCCCCGACATCCGATTTTTCGTAAAGTGTATTAAGCTACTTCAGTCTAGTCATATAGAAAAAAATTGCTTCACGATTTACATCCCTTCCCAATACGAAAGGCTTTTCCGATGACCTCCCAATAACGAGATTAAGCTTAAGATTAGCCCGGTCTAAAAACCCGGTTTAAAAACCAACATCTACCTTCAATCCCACGATGGGACTCATTTGGTAAGGAAATCCTCTTTCTGATCAGGAGTTTTAATTTTATAATTATAATTAAGATAATTTTGACTAAACTTTACTATGAAAATAGTTGCCAACATTTTGTTCATTTTTTCAGCCAATTGTTCACTGACCACGTCCTACAACTCGATGATCATGACTTCTTTCGTTACATGAAAGGCTGCTCTCAAACTTCTGTCTTAGTCATCGAGAAAGTAAGTAACTTAAAGGACGACTACTCCTCTAGCCGTGAGAAGTTTTAAAAAATGCGTAAATGATCTGATCCTACCCCTCACGGCATCATTTCAAAGTCCCATTTTACAGGAACTCTTTCCCCAGCTTTGGAAAAACGCCTAAACTCTTCCAACCCCAAAGAGGACAATGGTATGAGGTGTCCAATTATGCGCCCATTGCTAAACTCTCTTCTCCCGAAATCAATGTGTATCATTAAAATGTCGATTGACACCTAACTTCATTGAGTTTGTTTCACAATCCTTACATGTGCTTAATATACTTCTTAAATTATGTACTCTTGGCCCACCCCTTGAATTAGGTCTTCACTGATTCCAGTGATTTTTGAAGTGATGGTTGGATTGACAAAGAATCTCCTGGATGTGTTGTCGTCATTACTTGTCCCCGTACCCTGTCTTACAACATCCACAATGATGCCCAGTTTTTCACGAAATTCCCTGCTGATTTTTTTTTCTTCTGAGCATCTCTAATTTGTCGGGTCTCATTGTTAGTTCTCCATGTTTTAAATGGCAAATTGTAGGGAACATGGAGGATACGCTCCATACATTTTATACGAGCGTGAAGAGGAGACATTCCAAATTTTAAAGCTTCTCTGTTTATAGGTTTGTTTTTTATTTGTGGTTATTCATTCCCGAAGTTGTAGTTCCACATATAAAACAGGAAGAAGCTGCAGGAGTTCCTGTTACAGTTTGGGCTGTCTTCCCGTCCAGCATTGTGAACATGAGTTCATGGTTGACTGTGAGCTGGCGACTGCCCATTTGAACTATCGCCTGAGATAAATTACTGATTTCGGTGTCAATTCGTTGTTTCTCATCTCGTATAATTTCTGCAGATTCTTTAAGAAAAGAAAATTGGATGGCTCTGCAGGATCTTGTAGAGGATGGTCGATCGTTATTCCACACAATAATATCTTTATTATCCCTCATAGTCATTTGAATTGGTACCAAAGATGTCATAAACATATTAGCGTCCGAAGTTTCTTCCTGGTCAAATTTTTGGCTGTACTGGGATTGTCCTGAGGAACCATCACATCCCCATTTAGTATAGAGTGTTAAAGACTCTCCTTCCATTGCGGTTATCTCTTCTGCTGTTTTTCTTTCTAATAACCTTGTTGCAGTGTGGTCTAACAAAATTTGCAGTTTCACACTTGCTGAGCTTTCCGTAATGTGTATATCTAAAGGATAGCACCTTTTCTTTGCCTCTAGCAATTTATCATAAGGTGGAAAAACATCATGCCCAACATCATCTTTAAGGGCAAGTCTTCATATTTGTGTTTCGACAATTCTGCTTGCATAAATAATGCAAGAGCCTTATCTGGATGAAAATGTGAAGAGGAAAAACTTTCTGATGTTGCTGCATAGTTTATCTCTTCTTGAGGAAATATATTCCTAATTTGGTCTCTTTTATACCTTTTAGCTCGATCACAGCATTCTTCAAAACTCTTTCGTGATCTTCCGTCATTAGTTAACCTTTTGGGCAGTACATTTTGGTTGAATTCTATTTCGAAAATTCCTTCGAGCCAATCCGTGTATTTTTTTTTTTCAAAATTGCTTTTGATTCTATGAACTGTGATCCACCGACTTGAAAATTGGGGGAAAAAAAAGTTTCTGTACTTCTGATATCACGATATCTATTTGCTCAGAAGTTAAGTTGGGGTACTCCATTTCGAAATATTGTCGTAGATTTTGTACATTACGACCATTAGTCCAAATTCCGCTACACAACACCGAATAAGGAATTGAGATTGAAATCATTTTGATGGGGAGATGTTATCGCTCCAACAACTCAGATTCAATTATTTACTGTCACTTCACTATCTGCTGTAATTATACTATCATAAAAACTATGAAAATTGAATTGAAAGTTGAAAAATTTGGCAGGAAGAAATAAATTCTTTCGCAAAATAACGAATTTCTCAGAACTGTGTCAATGTATTGATTTTAGTTTATTTTTAAAATAAAGGTACGCATTTTTTCTAAAAACAGAGAGCTTAACTTGTTCGTTCTGACAATTAGTACCAAAGAAATTATAACTTTTTGATATATGTATGTTTACCACCGCCAAGACCGAATTTTTTGAAATTCGATTCAGTGAGACAAATTTGATTATAACTTCGAAATATGCAGTTATCTGCATTTTATTTTTTTCGTGCTTTAACTTGAAAGTATGGAGCATACGTTAATATATGTCATCACGTGTAGGCAGGTGTAGCTAAATTTAAATCTCAAAAAGTTTTCATCAAAACCATTTTAATTGGGACCAATGTTTGAGACCACTTATAAAAGGCTTCTTTTATTAGTTTTATTTTTATTGTTTTAAAATTTAAGATACTCGAATATATACCAATAAAATTATATATAAAGTAACAGAATTTATATTAAGGAACTTCGGAAAAAGACATTTATAAATTTGTTGAAAATATGGTTCGTGGCTTGAATAATTTTTTTTTTCAACTTTGACGACTTGTAAATAAGAACATAAAATATATATATTAAAAAATGCTTTGAAATCATATGCTTGGGTTATTTAAGTGTACTTAGACATAAAACTTAAAATACTACATATGACTTTTTCCAAAGACTTTTTTTTTTCGCGCTCAGACCACTGTGCGCCGTGGCGCGGGCGGTAGTGTGTTGGTCGCTGACGTGCGATGAGCGAGTTCGGATTCCGATAACACCGACGCCATCGAATATTTATCTCGCGGCTTCTCTCCTCGGCGGGGTACTGGCAAAACCCTCCGTTGCCTTAAAAAAGCTTCTTGGCTCTCGCGATACGGAATACGAGTAAGTATTAAACTGTAGGTCACGTTCACTTGTGTAAAAAATAAATCGCGCACAATATATGTAAGTGAATGAGTGAAGCTTGGCTCTGTCTCTTCATGAGCTGTAACGCCATCTAATAATAACTACCGTCCAAGTAGTAAGGCAGTAACTATTAAATCCACGCAGATCTAAAAGCCATATATGTATATTATACCGGATTTTTTCAAATAGTAGTTTCATGACACCATAAGTTTCTTTCATATCAATACCGTGTGCCGAAGGAACAGAAGGAAGTACATAACCGTTATTGAGTAGAACTGATTTTAAACTCGTCTTGGATGAGTCGATAAACAAACGCCAAAATGTTCATAACTGAATTTATATCATTGCAATACTCCAAGTCCCCATCTTGAGAAAAAAAAAAAACATTTAAAATGTTCATCACGATTTCGAAAATGGCTTATTTTGGTTTCACGATGTAGCCAATTCCATCCTTTCAAACGAGACCCTAACGGTTCTTCCTGTTTTTTTGATGAAATCAAATCGCGAACCAGGTCATTTAGATCTCCTTGAGTTATCAGATGTGGCTTATCTTCAATTTCTTTAACCCATATCATCCCAAGTACATCTAGACTTGTCCGATATTAATGAAAAAAATATCATAGCACCATATTATGTATTTCATCATAAATAGATACTAAAATAAAAAGAATGTTTTTCATTTATTGAGTTTTGAAACCGATCGATTAATCGATCAGTAGGAATATACATACATGTGTTGTATTAATATAGGGGTTGATTATTGTGAAATAATAAGCTGTTTATTTATTATATTTTTTTATTTTTATAAAGAAAAATATTTTTGAAACTACTCCCAACTAATCAAAACATTATATAATCTTAGAAAACTATTTTGAATGAAAATTGACGGGACATTTCTACATTTCTAATGCAAAGCGACATTGCACTTTGAGCATTTCATAAATGTATTTTTGTGGCATAATCCACATCGGGTTGATTTATTTTGCTTGACAATGTGATGGGCCTTTCCATCTAACCTTATAGAGTCTGGAATTCGTTTTATAACAGCCAATGATGACTTAGGTACCAAGAGTTTAGCAACGGAGGAGGTGTCAGAGGCCTCTTTCATGAGAAAGTATGTCGTTACAATATACCTTGTAAATGATAAAAGATCATAACTATTTCCATGTTTTGACGCTGGGGAAATTTTATATAATTGAAAGGCATTGCTCACACAAGCGTTTAGAGGAAACATAAGTAATTGCCACTACCACCTCTTCAGTCTAATATTAACTCGATAGCATCCTACATTTTGATCTAAGCGATCGACGTCACCCATATATTTATTATAATTTATGAAACACCTGGGTTGGTCAACGTCCTACTTTTGTTTGTCACAAAAACGCTTCACCTTTCCTATTGTTTGTACTCCACACTGTGTAGACGCAACCGTTACAATATTGTTATCGTTGTACCGAACAAGTGTTGTATCAGACAACTAATCCGTATATTGGACAAATGATCCCCTTTGAGTCTTTTTCATCTCCTTTGTATCTTTCAATGGTGCATTTTCTACTCTATTGGCCCTAATAGTACCTGTAGCATCATGTCCCAATTTCTTCAGTTCATCCAGCAGAGGCAAAGAGGTGAAAAAAGTATCCATATAAAGATTATAGCTGCCAGATGGTAATTTTCTTATGAGGTCCAATGCAACAGATGCGCCAACGCCAAGCTCTGGATGAGTATTCCCAGTGCTAGCCCCCTGGTGCAGCTCGCCGTAAATTAGATAACCAAGACGAGTGCAAATAGACCAATTTTTGTACCCAAATCTGATAGGCTTGCCATGTATGTGCTGCTTCGTTCCATGTTTTCCGTAATAAGGAATCATGGATTCATCGATGCTCAAGTTTTTATCACCAGGATAATATTTCAGCCATCTATTGTTCAGTAGGTTCTGTAGCAATAAGTATCATAGTTAATGTACAGAGATAGATCCTGTCACTCTCTTATTTATACATTATACTTAAGGACTCATTATTCTCTCCCTCTCTTAACTTTAAGTTTGTATTGTATTCATACACATTGTATCGCCAAGTGTATTAGATACGACAAGAGAATCAGTTGAATAAAGATAGTGATACAAGGCGGACGCGTTTATTTCGACTACAATTTTTCAGAAGTGGGATCAACCAATTAACCAGAGTGTTTGCATTTATAATCAAAAAACATCTATTCATATTACCATGAATAATTCTATTGACGCGAGTGACTATACCGCCGCACAACTGCGTGATTGGCTCCAGCGACTTGGGTTATCGACTATCGGCACAAAAAACACTCTCGTCATGCGCCTTAACGAAGTCCCGTTCGACAGACGTGGTGAGATACCGAACCGACCGGAAATACAGCCCTCTACGGAAGAACAACGAGAACCGCAAGTAACGGATGCTGATGAAGAGGGTGGCGACAATAATGTAAAAATGTGCGAGGAGTTGGAAAGAAGGATAGAAGAACGAGAACACATCGAACGATCGTCGGCTGTTGATTCAAATATCGTGAAACAGTTGGAATGCTGCAAAAGAGAAATAGAATTGTTGAAGCGGGAAAAGGAGCTGGTGGAAAAGGAGAATGATTTGCTGCGAAAGATGACACGAATGAATTTAAAGCAGAACACAAAGGAGAACGAGGAAACAGTGGATAGTGGAACAAACGATAGGGTAGCAAATGATAGGAAGCAGGTAGACAAAGCAACGGGATCGACTGTGGCAGCAGAAGAAAAAGATGGTGGACGCCAGTTGAATGCATTGAAGGAGTTGTTGCCCGAGTACGATGGGACAACTGGTCTAGTCATTTGGCTGTCGCAACTAAAAAGTGTAGAACGAGTGTATAAGATAGAAGAGAGTGTGGTTCGAACACTGATCATTTCAAAACTAAGAGGAAAGGCACAAGAGTGGCTATTTTCTAAACCAAATTTTCTGGAGGAGAGTGTGGAAAGTTTGACTACGCAGCTAAAAGAAATGTTCGGGTCGAACGAAAATAAGCTGGCATTGCGGCGTAAGTTCGAGGCTCGCAAGTGGAAAATTGGTGAGACGTTCGCCGAATATTTCAACGACAAGATGATATTGTCAAGCGGGATACAGATGGACGAAGAGGAGCTAGTGGAGTACCTAGTGGAGGGAATCACCGATGTCAACATAAAATTGTACGTGAGCATTCAATGTTTCCCCACTGCAACTCACATGCTACAAGCGTGCAGGAGGTTGACACAGAGGAAGGAGAGTAACGATTCTTCTCAAAGAAGGTCGTTATCAAGTGCCGCCACGACCAGTCAACAGATAAGGTGCTTCAATTGCAATTCTTTGGGACACTTTGCAGCCGAATGCAGGAAACCGAAAAGGGAGTTTAGAGCGTGCTATGCTTGTGGACAGATGGGACACCAAGCGTCGCAGTGCCAGGAAAGAAAGAGAGCTGTCCAACTGGTTGAAGAGGAACCCAATGAGTATGTAAGGCATTTGTATATTTATATAGAGAGTGACAACGGCAGTTGTAATTTATTTTTAGATTGCCTCATAGATTCAGGGAGTCCGATTAGTTTTGTTCGTATATCATGCCTTCCCAAAACCATAAAATATACTAATTTAATCAAAAATGTAACGTACTATGGAGTTAATAAAAGTAAACTTATAATTTTTGGTAAAGTAGCGTGTTGTATAATTTGGAATAATTGCAAAATAAATATAGAACTATATGTAGTTGATGATATCTCCATGAGCTATGAGGTAATCTTAGGAAGAAATTTTTTGACAGCTGGTAGATTTAAGTTTATTTCCGAAATAGAGGTAGCTGATAATGCTTGCACAAGTAAACAAAATGATTGTAATACTTTTGAAAAGACGCTTATGCTAGTTAATTGTGAAGAAGATGATAAAAAAATAATAGATCTAGATGTTGGAAAGGAGGTAAACTACGCGAATAGAAAACATTTGCATGACTTGTTTGAAAATAACTACGCGATACCAGAACGCCCCACTGAACCGGTGATAAAAAGCAAAATGGTCTTAACGATAGATAATTTAAAACCCTTTCATTGCAACCCTCGACGATTATCGTACACAGAAAAGACAGAGTTGGCCAAATTGATAGAGGAATATTTGGAACAGGGATATATCAGGGCTAGTGAGTCGGAATACGTTTCACCTATCGTGTTAGTTAAAAAGAAAACAGGCGAACTGAGAATGTGTGTTGACTATCGTACTTTAAATAAAGCAACCGTAAAGGATAGTTATCCTATTCCGATAATAGATGACCTCCTGGACAGGTTAGCTAACAAAAAATTGTTCACGAAGCTAGACTTGAAAAACGGGTTCTTTCATGTTTACATGCATAATGACTCCATTAAGTACACATCATTTATAACTCCATTAGGACAGTATGAGTTCCTCAGAATGCCATTCGGCCTAAAGAATGCGCCCTCCACCTTCCAAAGACACGTAAATAAAATATTTGCAGACATGATTAGAAAAGACGAAGTGATAATTTATTTAGATGATATTATGATAGCAACTGAGGATTATGTAGAACATTTTCGAATCCTTGCAGAGGTGTTTAAGAGAATGGTGCAAAATAAACTGGAATTGAGAATTGACAAGTGCAAGTTTTTACAAACGAGTGTGAAATATTTGGGGTATACGATTACAGGAGAGGGCATACAGGCCGACGAGAAAGGTATCGAAGCAATAAAAAATTTTCCAGTACCACAAAAACCACATTTAGTCCAAAGTTTTCTAGGACTATGTTCCTATTTTCGTAGGTTCGTGAAAGATTTTTCTACTATTGCCAAGCCACTATACGATTTAACAAAAAAAGATAAAAAGTTTCAGTTTGGGTCGGCTGAGTTAAAGTCTTTTGAACTACTTAAACAAAAGCTTTTAGAAGCGCCAGTGCTAGCTCTATATGATCCGGGAGATGATATTGAATTACATTGTGATGCAAGTGCTTTAGGTTTAGGAGCAATACTATTACAGAGGAAAAAGGACGGTAAATTGCATCCTGTATTTTATTATTCAAAAAGAACTACTGATACAGAGGCAAAGTATCATAGTTTCGAGTTAGAGACGTTGGCAATAATAAGTGCTCTGCATCGTTTCCGGATCTATTTACAGGGCAAACGTTTTAAGATAGTTACTGATTGTAATTCGTTGACAATGACTTTGAATAAAAAAGAGCTCAATCCTAGAATAGCCAGGTGGGCGCTAGAATTACAAAATTACGATTATGTTTTAGAACATCGTTCGGGCACCCGAATGCAACACGTAGATGCTTTAAGTCGATCTACTAACATATTGGTGTTAGAAACTAATACGTTTGAGGAAAATTTAGTGATTGGTCAGGGAAAAGATAGCAAATTGGTCGAACTTCGAAAGAAATTAGAAAAGTCAGAACACCCTTTATATTAGATGCGAAATGGTATAGTCTATAGAAAGAAAAGTGATGGAACAATCGTGTTTTGCGTCCCAGAAATGATGGAAAGTCACATAATGTACAAATATCACGACGAGGTTGGGCATGTCGGCATAGATAAAGTAGTGGAGCTGATTTCAAAGAGCTATTGGATTCCAAAACTTAGAGAGAAAGTAGGAAATCACATTAGTAATTGTCTGAAATGCATTGTATACTCTTCTAAGCAAGGCAAAGAAGAAGGATTCCTCCATAATATACCTAAAGGCAATACCCCTTTCGAAGTAGTACATATAGATCATTACAGACCCATAGATCATTCGAAGATGGCAAAAAAACATATGCTGGTAGTAGTTGATGCTTGCACGAAATTTGTACGATTGTATCCAACCAAAACCACCAACACGAATGAGGTGATCCGTGCGCTGACAGATTACTTTAGATCTTACAGCCGTCCTAGGTGCATTGTATCAGATAGGGGAAGTTCATTCACATCCAATGATTTCAAGGATTTTATAATAAAGAATAATATACAACATATAAAGATAGCTACAGGTTCGCCACAAGCGAATAGCCAAGTCGAGAGGATAAATCGAAGTTTAGGACCAATGATAGCAAAGTTAGTGAAACCGGAAGAGGGAATACATTGGGATCAGGTAATGGAAACCATAGAGCACACGCTCAACAACACAGTACATCGAACGATAGGTGAGCACCCAAGTGTTATGTTGTTTGGTGTCGGTCAAAAAGGCAAAGTGATAGATGCTATGAGAGAATGTTTGGTAGGTAGGGAGCAAATTGAAAATCAAAAGAACCTTAAAGAGGTACGAGAAAAGGCACTAGAGAAACAAAATCAGTTACAAGTGTATAACAAACGGTATGTAGATGGTAGGCGACGGGAACCAACTAAATACAAAGAGGGCGACTATGCAATGGTGAAAAATTTCGACTCACACCCTGAGTAATAAAAGGGAGCCAAACAATCACCAAATTCTTTATTTAATCTTTATTCTCGTAAATCTCGAACAGAAGTGTGTCTTAAAACTAGCTTACCAATTTATATATCTTAACTTAAATGAGTAAAAAGGTATAAGAGGGAAAGAGAGAGGGGGAGAGATAACGCGCTGGCTTGTTTACATGCATGAACAATTTGGGGAGGTGACCAATCCTTTAGTAAAAGGCCTTCCCCTATTACGTGTGTTGTGACATCCGATGTGTGAGCTGATTTATAAAGCCGTTAGCTTGAAGCTTGGGTTTGGTAGTTTGGCTTGTTTGTTTCTGCTGTATACATGTCATACGATCTTGGTGGTTTGAAAAAAAACAGCGTGAGTATGGCCTGATTTATAATCATCTGATGGTATGACTTGGCTTGGCTTGGATTTTAGAGCATCGGTACAGTGTCTCTATAGTATGTTGCATGCATGTAACTCCTGGTGCATCTAAAAAATTAATCCCGAAGTTCAGGGGACCTTATCAGATAACGAAAATTTTACGAAATGATCGATATATAGTCCGAGATGTAGATAATTTTCAACAATCGCGAGTACCATACCAGGGAGTGTGGGCGGTCGGGAATATGCGACCTTGGATAAGATAAAACAAAGTACAATATACTAATGTAAAAAAAAAAAAAAAAAAAAAAAAAAAAAAAAAAAAAAATTTAAGATCAGGGGATCTTACTGGTCAGGATGGCCGAGTTGTAGCAATAAGTATCATAGTTAATGTACAGAGATAGATCCTGTCACTCTCTTATTTATACATTATACTTAAGGACTCATTATTCTCTCCCTCTCTTAACTTTAAGTTTGTATTGTATTCATACACATTGTATCGCCAAGTGTATTAGATACGACAAGAGAATCAGTTGAATAAAGATAGTGATACAAGGCGGACGCGTTTATTTCGACTACAGTTCCAAAGTGGACGAACTTTTCCAAATTTGTCGTTTGGTGGTAAGCTTTATTGTCCGCGACATGGAAGTAACGAAGCAGAACTTCAAATCTGTTTCTAGGCATAAGAGATGCAACTGCTTGAACATCTTCAAGGAAACTGGGTATTGTAGTCTCTTTTTCTGTTTTTCTGGTTTCTCTGGAATATCGATAACCCTCCAACGACGAGATATCGAAACGCCCTTTTTTTTCATCGGAGGTGGTTTTGCTGATGATGTACTAGGCACATGTTTGAGAGTTTGATCGTCTAAGAAATCATCTTCCACATCGACGCCAGTTTCGGAAGCAACGGTTGACCTTAGTTCACCTTCTGCTAATAGTTGATGCCTCGACAAATTATTTATGTGAGTAAATTCCTCGTCACCACTATCTTCGTCACTTCTATCGAAATTATCCGGTGGAGTAATATAAATATCACCCGACAAAACATTCGTGTCATCTTCCAGATATGAAATAATTTCATTTACTGACAAACTGTAACTAAATCAATAAAAATTTCTAAATAAAAGCACGATAAGAGTGCATAAGAGCACAGGGGCATATAATCCTACTGATCGAAAAATCGATCACTATATAAAATACTGTAATTTCTACCCACATTCAACTAATATTCATTCTAATAAATTACAATATAAAAATACACATTATGTTTAATATAAAATCACAGAAATAAATAAAATTATATAGTAATATAACAAAAATACTTACAATTCACGACGAGACATATTTTTGCAGGAAAATGTCCGTAAATACAGTTAAATTCCAAGAATATACGCGCGAACCGTAAAACTTAAAAAATACTACTTGACAGTTATTAGCGTCAGACTTAAGAACATTAAGAAAATAACAATGGATGCGTTCACAATATCTCATAAAAAAATAAATAGTCAACCGATCGAATAATCGATCACTAGGAAGATATGGGTTAAACTCGGAATCATCATTGTCGTCAGTACTCAATCGGCTTGAAGTGGAGTCTACTTTAAATGAGGTAGACGGAACAGGTCAGGTGAGGGACAGCATACAACGTGATCCTTTCTTCCAATCAGTTATATTTTTTTTACACATATTATGCACAAATACAAATGTGGGGCCCAAGCTTTGTCTTGATGAGCCACCGCAAAAATTAAAATACTTGCGAGAGCACTTCAAAATAAATTCAGAAAAATTTCGTCTCCGATTTTTGAAAGTCATTCCACCACAAATATAATAAAACAAAAAAAAAATAGGATCGTCAATACACTTACTTAGCATATTCCCAGAAGCACAGAAGCAAGACAAATTAACAACGAAAACAAATAAAGCACGCTTTTTACAGCCGTACATATGCGTTTATCATTACAATAGCGAAAATGAACTTGACTTCATCACAAGAGAACAAAATAAGTTCGTTTTCGTAATGAGGGCAGGTAGTCTAAACACGCAAACACCCATCGCAGTTGACCAGTGATTATCAAACGTTCCAATTCCGCCCTCGAAATGTTGCTCCAACGAACTCTCGAATCCTCACGTTTCGAAATTCCCATACACTACCTTCGTTAGGCCCCTTCTTAGACTAGTCAGGTTTGGTTATACTCTGATTTACTGCATGCAATGGGGCCGTTCAACTTACGAGGGTGGTCCTATAAGTACTTAGCCTACAAAAGAAAAACAAAAATTTTGGAGAAATGGCAATTTGTTTTTCAATATATGTAGTCTTCTTCTAGCTCGATACACTTGACCCAGCGATGCTCCAACTTCTTTAACCCGTCTGAAAAAATACGTTTTCTTGAGATCTGCAAAGTAGGCCTCCGTGGCGGCGATGACCTCCTCATTCGACTGAAATTTCTGCCCGGCGAGTGACTTTTTCAAGTTTGGAAACAAAAAAAAGTCGCACGGGGCCAAATCTGGAGAATCCGGTGGATGGGGCAGCAGTTCGTAGCCCAATTTGGGCGGAGGTGTGAGCCAGTGCGTTATCATGGTGGAAGAGCACTGTTTTCTTCGCTAAAGTGGGGCCGTTTTTTCTTCAATTTGGCTTCAAATCGGCCCAATAATTTGGCATAGTTCAGCCCTGTGACCGTTTTGCCCTACTCCAGGTAGTCGATGTGGATCACACCTTGTGAATCCTAGAAAACGGTGGCCATCACCTTTCCGGCCGATGGGGCAGTCTTCGCCTTCTTCGAAGCACATTCGACGGGTGAAGTCCACTGTTTCGATTGTTCCTTGGTTTCTGGTATGTACCAGTGGATCCATGTTTCGTCGACTGTTACGAAACGACGTAGAAACTCCTTCGGATTGCGCTTAAACAGCGTCAAACACTGCTCTGAAGTGGTTTCACGGTTGCGCTTGTTGTCCGGAGTGAGCAAACGCGGCACCCATCGCGCCGACAGCTTTCTCATGCCCAAAATTTTATGCAGGATATGACCCACGTGATCTTTTGAAATGCCTACTGTCTCAGCTATCTCGCGCACCTTCAATCGGCGGTCTGTCAATACGAGATCGTGGATTTTTGTCACGTTATCCTCCGTGGTAGCCGTTTTTGGGGCACCTGAACGTGGCTCATCAAAAACTGACGTGCGACCACGTTGAAACTCGTTAAACCATTTGTTGATGGTCGTCATCGAAGGAGAAGAGTCACCGTGCACAGCATCCAAACATCTTTGATTTCGCTGCGCGATTTCCCTTCCAAAAACGTTTTCTAAAATCCGCGGACACTCCCGCTTCCACACGCGGTCAAATAAAAACTATGAGTCCGATCCGGCTGAAATTTCGACAGTAGCCATACTATACGATAGTAAGTTGCTCTGGCGCCATCTGGCGGTGAGACTAAGTACTTATCGGACCACCCTCGTAGGTTTATTCGTTTTGATATTCTTGTCCTATTCTTAGCTTATACATATAGTAACATCGCTTCATAAGGATGATGGCGCGAAGGCAACGATATAAAGTATTTTTTATCCATAACCTACTTAGCGGTGTTATTGAGCCCTCCACACTGCTCCAAATTTTTACCCTTAACACCAATCACCGAAACCTTCTGACCATGCCATGATTGGTTCTCATATCAAATTAGATTTAACTTTCTCTCACCTTCACTTAAAACTTGGGGCGGTATTTCACGAATTCACGATAACGTTCAAAGTTATCGATTGAATTCGTTATTCGATTATAGCTGTGATGAAAGGCGCTCGATTATTGCAGAAAGTACGAACTTAATGAAACATTTCCGGATAATTTGAAGGAAGCGTCTCTCTATCAAAATATTGTGCGAGTATTCAATCCATTTGATCCTCTCGTTTTAACTTACCAAATAACATCGCAACGATGTGTGAATACTGGCAGTTCAACAAGTCGTGAAATTTGAAAGGACAAAGGGTCTGCTGACCCTTTATATCTAGTAATCTGCATCAGGTTGCGCTCTATAATAGTAAATCAAGTGTGAATCCCCCTTGTCCAGACGTACTAGTCACGTGTCTTTGGTTCCAGTATTAAAACGCCATCATTTCCTAAATATTATAAGGGCTAATGAAGGCAACGCTCAACACAGTAGCTTTTACCAATTTCGGTTTTGATTCGTAATAAGTTTTACCGCTTTCCAAACCTGAATTTCTCTTTACACTCCTTTTTTCTTTTGGAATATGCCAAGAAGCAGACAGGCAACACTTTATTAAAACAAATTGTTCTATATGGAGGTTACAGCTTTTGGTGACCCCAACAACCCAGTCTATCGGATTAGATAGCCAACTCAATTTCCGGAAGGCTTACACTCTTTGCTCACACCATAATCCATAAATAACTAATTCCACGACGGAAGTCACGCTATTCCACCAATGTGTCGCCATTCCAACAAAATATGCAAATCAAAACAACACCTTCCTCAAGATGGTCCAAGCGACGCCTCATTTCCAAATATGCTGCCAAGCAATTAACTGCTCCCCTTTTATACCATAACATTATGGAATCTACAATCTTAATTAAATCTCCAAGCGCATAACAACGAAGCTAGGCAACTCCACAATAGCCTAGTCCACTACCATTGAAGACGCATTCGGTTATGCCAGTCGCAGCGTGATGCCGCATCGTTAGTTCCCAGGAATTAGACTTATAAATACAATAATTAAAACCTAGTACACGTGAGTTAGTCTCTCTGCCATCTATCCTACCTGACAGCGGCAGCAGTAGCTGCAACATTTAGAAATTCATAATTTGTACCTCGTACTCGTGCTCGTGGTTCTTCAACATAAACGCTGACCAATCGATCCAATCGATCTACCGACAGCCAACAATTCGAAACTAGTTTAGACCGCGAAGCACAAGACAAGTGATGCCCAATGGTTATGACGATGCTGCTGCTGCTGCTGTGGCCGATACTTATGCGGCTGTAGCCACCACCGATGATGATAATAACCGACACGAAGATAGAAGAGTCGTACAGCGGTGGCGGCGCATGCGACAACGTATTTAAATCAATTACTTGAAGCAATTTTCGCTCTAGGAGGACATCGCGCACTGATGCATGAGGTTTTGCTGCCGATGCTTGCCGACATTTGTGCGCGCCATACCGTTCGTTCGCGCCATTCGCTGGCGGATTGATGGAGCCGGCTAAGACGTTTGTAATTGTATACTGGAATTAAAGATGTCGCTCTGAAGTTGTTTTCCTGTTGCGACCGTGTGGTGTGCGGCACGAAGTCTCGCTTTCGGTGTCGGTGCTGCATGAAGCTCGTTCGGTTCGGTTTGTCTAATGCTTGTCGGCTCGCATTGGTATTGATGTGCGTTCGCCTGGGATAGCGTTGTAATCTCTTCTCCAGTTTTTTTTCCCTGACTCGTCTAATCATTATAATTTAAATGATTTAGGATAGAGGAAATTACATTTCTCTCATCTTCGGTGGTAAGTGATGGTTTATGGATTTCTGTTGGAATTGTTGAAACCGGCTTCGGAGACTTATCGTGCTTCCTGTGAATGTGGAACAATAAACATATTTTAGAGGTAGGCCATGTTTCGTATATATTTGACATTATGGGGCCTGTGGGGTGAATAATTTCAGGTCTTTATCATGAAGGAAGCAGTAAGTCAGTAAGAAAATTGTTTCAGAGAAGGATTATTTATTCGAGAACGCAGTTATGAAACAGGGATAAAGACTGGCATGGAATGGTTTTTCGCCACATCTTATTTATAATTATTTCTCAAAGTTTCGCAAAGAGCGAACGGATGATCGAATGCATATAGTCGGATGTTTCTAAGGCACAGGAAGAACAATTGAACTCTACAAGAGTTAGAATCTGGCCGTTTATCAAAGATAGTTATAGAAAGAGATCATAAGTACGGTTCTAAAATACCCTTCGGCGGGAGGAACATCCCGTTTCAGTATATCCAGGTAGGTTCTGACGAGCGCATCTTGCTCATCGCATTTTATTTTCCTATTCATTATTTAACTTATTCTAAAAGTAATTAAATCTATCATTCATAATATCTGATTTTTTATAGTATTGGTCAATAATTATCCGGAAAAATGCATAGAAATTACCGTAGCTTATAACATTTGTACGTAAATTGATAAACGATTACTTGCCATTTATTTTATAACGATCATTTTGTAAATATCGACCACGATTCCGTTTTAAGTGGTGCATAACCATTCAAATTTTACGTATTTTTTTATTGAGTGGTTACTTGAATAATGTAAAGGGTCCGCCATCTAACGTTTTTTTTTTCAAGTAGTGCTTATTTCGTGAATGGTAACACTTAGCTCATGTCTGATTTGACAGATAATTAGTTTTATCCTTCCGCTGAACGAATATGGTTGTGTATACGCTTGAACAACGCTGGGAAATATTGCGACATTACTTTGAAAATCATGGTAATGTTGCAGAATGTGTGCGAAAATTGCGTACGGATTTTGGAAGAAGAGAAGCACCGTCAGCTCCGTATGTTCGTTATCTTGTGAAAAAAGTGAAAGAAACTGGCATCCTCATCGATAAACCAAAGCGTGAAAAGCCAAAAACAGTGCGTACACCCGAGAATATTGCTGCTGCGGCAGAAAGTGTGCGTGAAGCGCCATCAACATTAATTCACCGTCGTTCTCAACAATCGAACATTTCGGAGACATCATTTAGACGAATTTTGCATAAAGACCTTTGTATGACGCCATACAAAGTCCAATTGGTTCAGGAGTTGAAGCCAACTGACCATCCAATGCGTTTTCGCTTCGCTAAGTGGGCCTGCGATCGACTTACAGAAGATGCCGATTTTGCCAAAAAAATCATCTTTTCAGATGAAGCTCATTTTGATCTTGGCGGGTATGTAAACAAGCAAAATTGTCGCATTTGGGGCACAGAAAACCCGCACGCATACATTGAAAAGCCGGTGCACCCGAAACGAGCCACTTTTTGGTGCGGATTTTGGTCCAGAGGCATAATTGGGCCATTTTTCTTCGAAAATGAGCAAGGAGTGGCCGTTACAGTCAATGGCGATCGTTATCGGGCCATGTTGAACGAATTTTTGTTCACAAAAATTGAAGAGGAGGATATTGGCAACATTTGGTTTCAACAGGACGGCGCTACGTGCCACACAGCCGAAGCTACACTCGATGTTTTGCGCCCTGTTTTTGAAGATCGCATTATCAGCCGCAGAGCTGATGTCGTTTGGCCACCTCGGAGCTGCGATTTGACACTGTTGGACTATTCTTTGTGGGGTGCCGTCAAAGATAAGTGTTACGCCGACAAGCCAGAGACAATTGACGCTTTAAAGGACAATATTCGTGAAGCCATTGGTGAAATACAGCTGCACACAATGTCGATTTTCCTTCTTTCTTCCCACTATACACCACTTTATCACTCATTGTAAAAATAAATTAATAACTGCACAGGTGAAAAGGAATAAATTTCTCAGAACTCTCGATAAAAATAAGCGTGTGTCGACTAACGTCCTTCTCAAATGCTTGGCTGTGCCTAACTGAATGAAAAAGACGTTGGACAAGACAAAACTTGTCTACAATACTCGAGAATCAAATGATTTCAATAATATCTGCCGTATACCTGCTCCAATCCCCTAACGTCCCTTTTTTCGAGTAGTCTTGTTCGAGTAGGCCTTGTACTAAAATTCAAAAATCGTGTACTTAGAATTTTTTCCCGACTTTAATCTTTTGACACATCATTTTTAAGGTCTTAAGGGATAGTTTTAAAAAAAAAAAAAAACAAAGATTTTTCTAAAATTCTAGAGTGGCCTAACCCCTTAAAGGATAATATTCGTGAAGCCATTGGTGAAATACAGCTGCACAAAATCGATAATGTGCTTAAAAATTGGACCGATCGTGTAGGCTACTGCATGGCCAGCCGAGGCAGCCATTTGAATGAAATTATTTTCCATTATTAACCCGAAGGATTGTACTTTGAAATAAAAAAAGAAATTTGAGAAAATATTCAGCAGTTTTTTTTTTATAGCATTTTCAAAAAAAAAAAAGTTATTTGGCGGACCCTATATATGATAACGATGATAATAATCCAGGGCCTTCTTGAACAAATCGGCCTATTCCAGCGAGCAACAGAGATCTAATTTGGAAAAGTCAAAACTTTCATTTTGACAAGAACAAAATCAAGTTTGAGGACAATACTTCTTATTCTTCTGCTGTCACAAATCTTGAAACACCCTATCAATTCTTTTCCTACTTTTTTACAGATACATTTTTAGAAAACGTAGTTCAAGAAAGCAATAGATACAGTGTACCAACAAATTTAGTTCGACCAGAATCAATTACGACTACAGAATTGCGTCAGTATTTCGGGATCCTCATATTCATGCCTATATTTCGATACCCAAACATACGGCCTATTGGGGTACTAAATTTGCATTTTCCCCTATCTGAAACTATGCCACTGAACAATTCGAAAAGATTAGAAATTTCCTTCATTTTAATGATAATGACAAACATTTGCCAAACATGACTGACTCCATAAATTAAGACCTGTAATTGATCATGTCAATAGCAGATTTGGTTCATTGCGTTATGAGCAACGATTATCGGTGGACGAACAAATGTGTCACATAAATGGGGCTTCAAATTATTTGTCAAGTGCTGCTTACAGGGATATGCTTACCAGTTTGAAATATACTCTGGAAAAATGCAAAAATGCATTCAGGCTGAGCCAGAACTTGGTGCTGCTTTAGATACGGTTGTTAGATTAACACGTGGGGTGCCTAGACATCGGAATCATATTATTTACTTTGCCTTCAAAAACTGATGCAATGAAAAAGAACTTACCAAGAGGAGGGTATGATGAAAACGTAAGGGACAAAGATACCTGCAGTCAGCTGGAAAGACACCAAATAGGTGATCCTGTTGTCGACGTAAATTGGAGATGGACCAGTAGAAACAATCGACAGATATGATAAAAAAAAGAAAAGAAAGTCGCCTATTTCCTGTCCTAAAGTTATAAGAGAGTATAATTCTCATATGGGAGGCGTCGACCTAATGGACAGTTTTTTAGAACGATACCGCATCTATATGAAGACAAAAAAGTAGTATTTTAGAATTTTTTATTATCTTCTAGACATTACTGTTGTAAATGCTTGGGTCTTGTATCAGAAGGTCTACAAACAAAAGGGAGTAAACCCAAAAAGCTTTAAAGCCTTATCGGATTTTCGTCCTGACTTGGCTGAAACACTAACCAAGCATGGGACACATAGAGAAAATAAGAGGGGAAGACCAAGCTTAAGTCTTGAAGAAGCTATTCGTAACCAAAAACGTTCGCCTTGATAAAATTGGTTATGAACTCCTTAGAACAGAAACAAGAAGATGTTGTCAATTCCCTCAGTGTAAGTTTTTGAGTTTTATAAAATGCTCCAAATGTGACGTGTACCTTTGTTCCAAAAAAAAAATACTAACTGCTGTTCCTTATTTCATAACAATTAATACTTTTGTAATAAATAAATACATATTATATCGGTAAAACAAATAATCAAAATTGTATGCATAGTTTTAAGCTTGTAATGCGTAGCGTATCTTTTTTTGAACACTTCTTTTTTTTTTATTATAAAAATATTTAAAATATACTTATTGATTTTTTTAATATTTTTCCATGACTCTACCATCTAGCCTGAATATTATATATTTTTTTAGTCAAATAAAAAAAATGCATTTAAGGGTTAAATCGCACAACCTAGCCGGCCGTTTCAAAATGAAACAAAAATTGTTCATCCAATTCATTTCTCAATTGGTGCATCGATTCGCGCGGTGATATGTTGTGTCGTTTTACTGGTACCACCTGTTGATCAGTTACAAATCTTGCAATTTGGGCAAAAAAAAGTCAAATCTAAAACCATTGAGCGGGCATCCTTGACGGTAATCTTGATCTTACGGTCATCTTAGAACGGCGAAGAATGGTCAAATCAACTCTTCATTAACGATGGGAATACAGCAGAAATATTTTTCTTTGTTCGCACTTTACGCACACGGATAGTCTTGATATCGAATAGTGTTTTTATAAACTGGGGGCTAGTGCAACCAGATAGCATAGAACACTGCGACCAGAGTAGGTCTGTTGTGATTGCTATAATAAAGCTGAGGATATCCCTCGTAGGAGCTGAGCTGATTCCCGCATGCTCATGATTTCTCTGAAGAGGATACGCTTCCAAAGATGGCAGAGGGCAGCACACTCGCATAGTATGTGTGCTGCAGTTTCCTCGTCCTCAAGACAGAGTCGACACTCGGTTTCAGACAAGAAGCTAATTTTGTTTAGATGATGATTCAGATTACAGTGTCCAGTAACTGCCCAGTCTTCTGCTATCGACTCTGTTCATTTGAGAATTTCGACAGAGTGTTTGTTCAGGATCCGTATGAATCCCATTAATTGAGGGAGTCCTTGAACGCTTTTCCAAAAGCGCAGGTATTGAGATTTTTGCCACTTGTCGAAGAGAAGATTAATCTTTGACTTGGATTTTCCGTAGAATGAACCTTTTGCTGGAACCTTTCCTAGCGAGTTGGTCGGCTATTTCGTTGACTTTAATGCCTTTGTGACCTGGCACCCACCAGAAATTGATCTTATTTCTTTTCCCTAGGTCTTGCAGGGCATCATGGCATTCCTTGACGGATTTTGAGTTCGTAATATACGAGCCCAATGCTTTGAGCACTGCCTATGTATGTATATGTTTATTTAGTAATCGTGTACTATTCCAATAACACAGGTATAATAATTAAGATCTCATCTACACATTTTTTTTTTTTTTTTTTTTTTGTTTTTTTTTTTTTTGTTTTTCTAGTTACACTAATTTACTACATATTATGTTTACAATACATTATTTTTTATATAGGGAATAACTAGTCTTCTAAATCTTGGCATTGAACTTTCGGTTTTGATTTCATTAGGAAGTTCATTGAATAACTTTAACCCACGATAAAAAAGCATATTCTGAGTTCTGGAATCTCTGTATAGTTGTAGTCTAAAATCCAAGTTTGATCGTAGATTATATGGCTGTACTTCTCCCACATACGTTATATTTGATATCAAGTATTCCGGCAACATGTTGTGTTTAATTTTAAAGACGAACAATAAAACATTATAAGTTATGCGTTGGTTGATATTTAGCCATTTTAGGTAGGATAACATCCATCTACTTGGTGTAAAAATACTACATTTAATTATTGTTCTCATTGCTCTATTTTGTAGCACTTGAAGTCTGTTTATATGTTGATTATTACCCATAAACAAAATAGTCGAACAAAACTCAAAGTGAGGTTTAATTATTGTGTTATATATATTGACAGCACATAATACGGATATATTTTTCCTTATACGTTTTAGGAATGCTATTTTCTTCGATATTTTCTTGGTAGTGTATAACATATGATTATTGAAGTTCAATTTATTGTCCAATATGACACCTAGATATTTTATTTCTTCTACCTGTTCTATGATTTCATTGTTTATTTTTAAATTTATCCTATCGTCGCAGTTCAGGACCATGCACTTAGTTTTCTTGGTGTTAATTTTGAGCTTATTTAATTGAAGCCACTCACAGAGGTACTTTATGTCACATTCCATTTTTTCTCTAAGTTCATTTATGTTTTTTCCATTCACAAACATTAATGCATCATCAGCAAACAGGGAGATTTTACAATTTTTTACAACATTACACACATCATTTATATAAATTAAAAACAATAATGGACCAAGTATAGTTCCTTGTGGGACACCAAAACATGTCTTCATACTATTCGATGTTGCACCATTTACACTTGTTTTTTGTGTTCGATTACATAAATAAGATCTAAACCAATTAAGATCAGTACCCTTTACACCATGGTTATGTAATTTCTTCAGTAAAACTTCCCGATCAATTGTCTCGAAGGCTCTTTGAAAGTCTAAAAACAAAGCTATGGTTTTGCATCCATTATGACGTTGTTCTTTTAGCATCATTATTAACCAATTCAGAGATGACTCACATGAGTGGTTAGGACGAAATCCAGATTGATTTTCGATTAACAATTTATTAACACACACATATTTATAGAATTGATCATAAGCGCACTTTTCAACAATTTTTTCAAGAATTGGCATCATGTTCACTGGTCTAAATTTCTCGCAATCCGTCACTCTTGGTTCTTTGGGTATAGGGATCACTGTTGACTCTTTTAGGTTTTTCGGAAACTCTCCGTACTCTTTAAAATAATTGGACCAATTAAATCAAAGCAGTCAAGGATCATTTTGATATTAATGCTGAACGCACTTTTAGTGTTTATCTTCTTACATATTATTTTTAACGAGCTCATATTCAACCGTCTAAATTGGAAATTCGTCGCTGTTTCGGCAACAACATACCTATAGTTACACGATGTGCCTTGAATGCACGGAATTGAGCTACTTATTTCATTTATACTCTCGATGAAATATGAATTGAATTTATTGGCAATTATATGAATATCATTTTCTAGTATATTATTGAATCTAATTTCACTAATTTCGTACTTTGGTTCTTTAAGTACTAGGTTCTTAATTGTTTTCCACATACACTTTTGATTATACGAAGATTCAATTTTATTACAAATATAGTTTCTTTTTGCGTTTTGCAGGTATTGTTTGTATAAGTTCCTAATGTTTCTGTAAGCGATCCAATCGTCCGGTCTATTGAAAACACTAGCTTTCTGGAAAGTGAGAATTTTTTGCTGTTTCAATTGTTTAAGATTCTCCGTAAACCATTTGTTATCCGAGCCGTTGACCTTTATCTGTTTTGTTTGTTGGTTTACACAATAATTTAAACTCTCTTCCAGCATAATAGACAGGTTATTAAATTCGCTATCTAAATTTGTCTGGGAAACTCTTTCACTTAATAAAATTCTGAACTCATGTCTCTTGTATTTGAATCGATTAATTAGCTTTTGATTCTCAGGCCTAACTCTTTTCTTGGATACCCTCACTTCTACCAAAATCGATTCGTGGTCACTAATTTTTAAATCCTGTACTGTATCTGCCCAAACAATCTTTTCTGAGGGAGTTATAACTAAATCGATCAATGTCCTTGAGCTTTCTGTGATTCTTGTTGGCCTTTTGATTATTTGTTTGCAATTAGATTTCGCAAGTAGGTCATTAAATACTCTTGTGTAGGTATAATTTTCATCTAATAAATTTATATTAAAGTCACCAAAGATAACTAAGTTATAGTTATTGTGTAATATTCTTTCAATCCATTCTTCAAATAAATTACAAAACTCGCGCTCAGGACTACTCGGAGATCTATAACATATTGCAACCGTTTCGCTGAATGAGTTTGTAAAAATTTCAACACATAAGAACCACATTTTCATTTCAATTATTGCTTTGTCGATTATCCTGTATTGGATATTGTCTTTAACATACAAAATAACACCACCAGTATGACTGCTTGTTGAATCGCATCTTACTATAGAGTATTTGGGGAGATTTATTTCACTATCCAGTATGTCTTCTCTTAAATGGGTTTCAGAAAAAGCAAGCACTTCGAACATGTTTTTTTCCACTAATTCTTCTATCTCGTTAAAATTATTGATAAGACCTTGGACATTGGATACCCAGTAAGAAAGTTGGTTTAGTTGCTAATACTGAACTTTTTCTTTCTGAACCTGCAATTTCCGAAGAAACACGGGACAACATTTATCACCGGCTTCATGAGCACAGTCCATATTCAAACCCTGGGATTCGTTAATTCTTGAACAGTTTGGACACCTAATTTCGTCAGATTTGCACTCTTGTATCGGATGTTCACGCCCACATTTTCTGCATGATAATTTATTCCTACATACACTTGCTTTATGGTTAAAACCTTGACACTTATAACATCTCTTTAAGTCGAAATATTCTTTAGCTGGACATTTCACCCAGCCCACCTTAATACTTTCTAGCTTCATTATTTTATGATAACTTTCACTATCAACTTCTATGATTATGTTTAAATTTCTCCACTTGTTTTTATTTTTGTACGAGTGAACAAGTTTCATATTACATTCTTTTAATTCTGAATTTTGGTTTTTTATTTTATTTACAATTCCATCTTCTACTTCATCATTTTCTAAATTCATGATGCACACTTTAGGACTAAGCATTTTAGGTACTATCACTTCATATTCCTCTTTTAATTTACTATCAATTTCATTTTTAAGCTTTACTGAAGATGCTTTATCACCACATTTGATGGCAATGCCTCCCCTTTTTTTATTCACCACATTGTTTATGTTTATACTAGTTGGGTCGATCTTTGATTTTATTTGTTTTCTTGTTTCATTTGCTTCTTGTTTCTTTTTTGGATAGACAAGGACAGATGATTCACCTTTCTTTAAGACTTCTGAGAACAGTCTTGTGCTACTCGCTCCCTGTTTCTCCAGCCTAGTCTTATTGTCATTTAGACTTTTGATGTCCTCTTTTATCTCCTTCACACTTTTTATTACCATTTTATTGCTATCCGCTATTTTTTTGACGTCTCCAGAGATTTGGTCACTTTGTGTTATAAAACATTCGCTAAATTCACTCATTTTTTTAATTTCGTTTACGCTTCTCTCACAGGTCTCTTGAGCAATTTTCATTGCTCTCAATCTCGCTGTATACCGTTCTTCAATTGCCTCAAGTAATGACTTAATTTCACTTTCATTTTTTTTTAAGGGACTCATCAAATTCACGTTTGTATTCTCTAAGATAATTTCCATTCTTTTTAACAATCTCCTGAACATCTTTTAGCACTATGTCCACATTTTGAATATATGTAATGCAATCTTCACAAATAAACCTCAACATAGGACTCGTGTTCAAGGCCCCACAAGAGTATTGGTCAAGACCGCTGCATTTCATCGAAATATGGAAATTCTTGCCGCAAACGCCTGCACATTTTATCCCCGATTCACCACGTATACTACTTTTGAATTTTGCGCATTTAACGCACTCCATCACGCGGAACTTCACAGTAATTTGCTATATATCGTATGTATTTTACGCACTAAGTGAAAAACACGTCCGGTAATCTCTCTTCCTCAAAAAAGGCTCTGGCTGACTGTCTGAGAGTATATTGATGGTTATACCTCTTATGCCAGTCTTTAAGTTTAGGTTGACGCACGTTAGGATGGCGTATAGTTCAGCTTGGACTAGTTTCCAAGGCCTTCGATATTTTCCGAATTGGTTCAAATATGCCAGCCCCAACACCGAAATTCATCTTGGAGCCCATTGATATTTAGCAAAGGATCACCGCTTTCCCAAGCTGTGCGTATTGGGATTAATATCTCAAATCTTTTGTCAAAGGTGGACGTGTGTGGTAATGCGTCCGAATTTGTTGTAATTATATCCGGCGCAGGAAGGTGTCGTAGTATAGACATGTGACTCAATGGTGTCCGTTTCTGAGCGGAGGAGTCTGATTGCACTACGTAGAGCATCCTTTTTAATAAAAAGGTGCAGTGGTGTAATTCCGATCAGAGCCTCTTGGGCTGCTGTCGGGCAACTTAGCATGGCGCCTGTAATGCCGAGACAGTAGTCTCTGAGTCCGGCTGGAACCGTAACTTTAGATCCACAGTACCACGAGGGTAATCAGCAAGAAAACGAATGTTTGTGAGAAAGTCGCGCCACAGTCCAAAGTGCTCAGAAAATTAAAGCAATGCTAAACGGTAAGTAGAATGAAAGGGTGCTCCTCGATTGTATTGTAGCGTACCTGAATGTAGAAATAGATCGAAATGAAAGCTAACACAAGCACCAATCCGATCTTGACTAGATTCTTCGGAGTCAGAGAAATCCGAATTCATCACAGACAGCTGTTTGAACAGTCAGGAATAGGATCACCTGAAAGCAAAATTACAATTATCCATCACAAAATTTAATGATCAACTTACCGCCTCCACGAGGCACAAGGCACCAAAGAATAACAGGCACCACCGGTTCGCATAGGACAAGTCGTCTAACAGAAAAGCATAACCCATATAGATGAACTGCAATGAATGCTCCTTCTCTACGTGATAGTGCGATCCGCCAACGTGATCCTCAAAATGATCTCACACGATCCGTCTCGCAGTCGCTGCCAGTACGATTATCCCGAATCCACTCAGACAAACCATGAATGCCATCTTCATAATATCAGTCTTAAAATTGTTATGGCTAGCCAGGCTGATGACGCTTCCCCAGCCCGGCCGAAAGAATAACATCACAAGCGTAGCACCGACATGCGGATGAAGAAAGTGTAATTCGGGAATCTCGAACGGAAACCCGACTAAGGCATCTTTGAAGCCCGGCAGACAGAATAGTCTTAGGAAGCATGCCACGAATGCAGCGGTTAGTATCACAGTGGTAGCCCAAAAAAAATTCTAATCTTTAGAAAATAACAAGGGTCCTCGGTCGACATCTTGTCCCCGGATCTTCGAACTAAAAGAAAAGGTCATCACGACGATCGATATTGGTAGTATCTGGAGAACTTACTGAAAGAATTCTACGGTGGTATGAGGATTTACTGCATCATCCTGTAATAGATCATTGATATAATAATTTTTGATGACGGCAACAATGGCTGCTAGGCGACTTACCGCAAAATCAAAATCATTTCGTAGTGAACAATTCGCTGAGTACCAAGAGTTGTTGCAACTCATCCAGGGAAGCACTAGCCAAATAGATTCAGTAAAATAGTATAGTGGCACTGCTGCAAACAGGCTGTAGTATGTCAGGGATATGACGTTAAATATCATAATAAGGTAACCAAGACCTGTGGGAAAGAATCTGATTGTAAGGCATACTTGGAGATTACTAAGACTTACCCTTAAATAATGGCACAACACGAAATGATGATATAAGACCTGTGCTCGAAAACTGGCCTAAATATGACTGTATAAAGAAGATGGGAGTGCCTACGAACAACACCGAGAGCATGAATGAGATGAGGGAGAAACCTGGAAGAAAATAAAATAAAAAAAATGAATTTAAAAAGAAAAAAAATAAGAAAATGGAAGAAGTACGAAGTGAGGTTTTAGACTTTCGGGGTTATTGTTTCGCCTTTCATAAGTATTCATACTGTCATCTGTTACCACTCCCAATAGCAAGTCCTGCAAGGGATCAGCTGGTATAGTCTGGAACTTCGAAGATGGCCCAAAGCTCATTTGGTTAACCCGTTAAAATTTAACAAGTGTGTTTTGTTTTTACCATTTAGATAGACGGAGCAAGGTTGTATTTTCCTCTGTTTATAAACGGGGCTAAGGTTGTCTTATTTGGGTTTATCGATAAACCCTCTCTGCCGCACTAGTCATGCATGCATTCACAGACAGACATTTCGCTTTTACCTGTAACAATAACTAAAAGGTCATCGGCATTTCGAATGAATTCATAACCGGAGTTGATTTACTTGTAGAGTAGGCCCTCGATGACAAAGTAGTGAAAGAACTCCACCTTGTGGACACCCTTTAGCTGCCAATACTGTCATGTAGATCTCTCCGGATGTAGCTGATGTATTACGGCTGTCAAGAAACGCTCTAACCCAGTGGTTAGTGGGGTGGTCTACACCTCTGCGGGATAGTGCAGTGTTTATTGAGTTGTAGTCAGTATTATCAAAAGCACCCTCAATATCGAGGAAGGCGCAAACTGCGATTTCCTTGCGTGTGAAACTATTTTCCACATGCCCTGTATGTATCCCAAGTTGAAATAGGACCTTGATAGGACTTTATAGAGTCGGGCCGCGGTTAGTAGTGAATCTACACTACACATCAATAATAAGATACTTAAAAATCAAACAGCAACGGAATCACCCTTTATGTTTACTAATCTTTACTGGCCTTGTGTGGGCACAAGCGGAGAGCACTTTCTCAAAACTATTTTTTTAACTGAATTAAAAAAAATGAATACTCAACTATTTAATCGGATGTACGAGTAGATTTAGACGACTTAAGAAACATGTCGCTGAAAGTTAACTTACTGCCAAATCACTTTATAGACCTTTTGCTCACTTTGTGGCCATTTTACATTCAATGTTCATCTCAAATACATTAATGTGCCCGGTAGCGAGTTCCAATAGTTCCACCCGATTGCAACAACTCAAAATAATCCACCAAAAGCTGGTCCCATCAAATACAAGTTCTCAACCCATGGACCCACGGCTTATCGACGCATGGCGGCGGGGCGTCCATGATTTTTTTTGGTTTGAATTATCGTAGTTTGGATTATTATCGGTCATTATCATCCATAATACAATGCAGAAAACCTTTCCTTCTAATCGCTGGAGCAGCAGTTGGCTCGTAAAGATGTTCGATGGGAAATAACTTGCTGAGTAACGACAAATGGATGTGCCGATTTTGGTTTAGTTTCCCAAATAGCGCCCCCTATTCTGTGTTATTATACTAATGTAGGATCTTGTATATGACCCGCTTAGACGTGAGTAATAACATTTCTGAACGCCGTCTTTTTCGCGCCATCTTTGACATTAATAAAGTGGACAAATTACAAATTTTCAAAAGATAAAACTTGCCTAAGTTAAATGTTGGAAAAATATGGAGGTTCATTTTTAGGTATAAACTTTGTTAAATTTAGCGTTGTTAAGCTTAATATAAATCAGCCATTTCATATGGGACGCCCTAATAGGCTCTAATAGGCCAATATATACTTAGATAAGATGTTTATCTAATAAATGAAACATCTAATCAGAAAATGCCAAAAAAAAATCTGTAATCATTCGATTAGTATAAATCAGATTTCTTTGCGAAGAAAAGGAAAAAAATCTGCGAAAGGTTTATGAACGCCAGGATGCCCACCTACAGAGATTGACCCCTATGACGAGGATGCGCTAGAACAATGTAAGTTGTTTATAATCTCTTTCGATCCAATTATATATTTTTTGTTTTATTTCTCATTTTCTTTCATGCCGATATTGAAACGCATTTCGGTGGAACCTTATTCTTAACAGGCAGCTGTAAGTAGACTTTTCTAACGCTTTCTTAATTCGTTAACCTATTCTTCACACAATATACATGCATTTTCAATCATCATATCACATATCAATTTTGTATTTAAATGAAACACAGAATAATTGAGACATTGAAATCTATACCTGGTCTAGTACACATTTTAAAATTAAGTACGAAATTCGATTTCATTCAGATGATCAGCGCGAGCACGTTTCTTTGGAACCAGTTTTCCAAGACTCATCCATACATATCATGTCAGCCGGAAAGTGGGCAACTTTGTCCTATATATGTATACCCCATAAAAGGAAATTTAACGACATAAAATCGCATGAGCTAGTTGGCTATTCGGCCCCAAGATTTCCCGAGATTACACTATTATCCAACTTTCCCTATAGCTTGTATCATGTGGCATCATCTTGGTGAAACCACATATCACCAATACCATTTTGGCCATAACTGATTCGAATTTATCCACTATAGCACGAAGATCCTGTCTGGTGGTCGTAGTGATCGACCAAAAATTGGATCGCACTTAAAGTTGCGATCACCGAATTTTAGTAGTAATTTTTAACTATTTTCAAACGTCGAAGTTCACATACTTCATAATGATAAAAATGTAAGTCTCGACCGACGACGTTTAAGGTATAAACGCACCTTAAGTAATAACATAAAAAATTCTATGTTCCTATTAAAAAACACTTTTATACAAAATTAATCATCTAATTTTGTTTTTGAACTACTTTTTAATTAAATGAAAAAAATAATTTTGAGTAATAGGAATCTTTATTTGGAGCTTTATATTTTTTTTTTGTTTAGCGGAAAAGATGATATCCGTCAAGTGACGGCCGCCAGTGTTTATACACATTTGTACCCGTTTTATCGCATTTTCCATGACTTTTCGCAAGATTTCCAGTGATAACTGTTGGCATTCCTGCCGAATATTATCCTTAAGGGCTGCGATTATCTAAGGCTTATGGCATAAACCCACAACTTTAAATGGACTTGAAGAAAGAAGTCTGGGATGGTTAAATCGGGCGATCTTGCTGGCCATGAAGGAAACACTTTCTTCACAATATCCATGGTGGCTCGCGCTGTGTGTGCCGTTGCACTGTTTTGTTGAAACCACATGTTCACCAAGCCCGCTTATCCAATTCCAACAGCAAGAAGTCGTTTATCATGGCCCTGTAACCTTCGCCAGTGACCGTATTGCTAATGGCGTCCTCAAAAAATACGGCCTACTCACTCCTCCCACATGAACGCCGTACCACACAGTAGCTTTGAGTGGACGTAATGGCTATCACACGCTGATTTTCAGTGTTCCTGACTTTGCTCATTGACCTAACCGCTTAAATGGAAATACGCTTCGTCGCTCATGATGGTTTTCGACACAAAATCGTCCTTTTCGTTGTTGAGATTAAGGATGGCTTGACAGTAATTCACCGGCGACTGGCGGTCAGCAGGCATTAATTGATGCACTGTTTGCCCTTTGTAGGGAAACATGTGTAAGTCTTAAACTAAAATTCGCTGTAGGATCCGTCTAATGATGCCAAAATGCGTGGCCTGTCGAATGGTTGATGTTTCTTCGTTCTCAGCGACATCGGCAGCCACAGCCGCGATATTCTCGTCCGAACGACCAGTCCGGTGGCGGCCTTGGGTGATCTCCTGTAGTTCCAGTTTGTTCGAGTCGAGTAACTAGGCGTCGTAATGTTTGCCCAGTTGGAGCGACACGATTAGGAAATCGACGTCAAAATTCATGCTGTGCTAACACCACCGACTGATTATTAATAAAAAAAATCGACACAATTATTCCACATTCTTGGGCTCCATTGCTTGTCTGTTTGTATACTGCAGCTATCTTGTTCACAAATGTCAAATATGATTGACGTACGACGCCATTTGCAAATATTATAACATCTTCCTATAGGATAATTAATTTTACGTCGCCTTGTATAAAGAGAAATAAAATCGAACATAAAATCATAATTGAATAAAAAAGTTCTCCTTGACATGTCTCTTGTACTGAATGTTCCGAAGCCATGTTCTGGCAAATTATTTTTTTTAACAGCTCCGAGATCTATCAACTTGATGACCTCCAATTTAGCTATCTGCTAGAATATGGCACATTAAAGTTGTAGCACAGTTTATTTGCGTTGGTAAACCCAAGAGTAGGTAGTGGATTATAACATTAACTGGTGATCATAATCCTGTGGACAATAGAACAGCTGCGGAACAGCTATTATGAAACAAGTCCCTTGTTAGAGCGGATATGCTTTGGCAGAAGACTGTTTGTGAACCATTCCTTCTTTCGATCGGACTTTATATTCAGATAGGAGCTGCAACCAGATTTTATGGACTATGTAACTCTTGAGAGTACAGTAATACCTGGAATCTACACAATAGGTAACGCACTAGCGTAGTCGGGGTATAGATAGATAGATAAACATTTTTGTTTCATATAGATCATAACAATATGAATTAAATGAAAATCAAAAATTTACTGATGAGATAGATGCCCAAGCTTACCATGTAGCGTTTTTGTTGAGCATGTATTGCTTGCGCCATCTATAAGAAAACGACGGGTTCAGACTTATACAACTGTAACATTCTTTTTATAACTCAATAAAGACATCTTGTAAAAGATTCATTTTACTCTATCGCTAGCAGCTATGATGCTCAACTCTCGCATTGTATAATAATTGTTAATGGCATTTAACATAATCATTGCGACGACTTTGAATAAGTGAAAGTTATTTTTAAATGTGGATCGATACATACTCGTATAAGATCCAATGCATTTCCAGGATGTAACTGTCTGTTCCAGTTTTTAGAGGTTGGAGCATTTTCAAATCCATGTTGTTTCGAAAATGAAGGTACAAATAGCGTTGCGAACAACGTGATAGCCAGTTCCGTTTTTAGGGAAAATTGGTAAATAAGATCCGGGTGAACCATGGTTTGAGTAGGATGGCACAGTGTGCCACGCTAACCGTGTGACATATATCTTTGTGCAATCGAACGCATAACTAATACATACTCGTAGTCCATAAACGATTTCGGTAGTTCCTAAGCGGAACATAGGGCCTCAATAAAGAAGTTTTAATTTGATTTATTTATAGCTAGGAATTTAATCTGTCGCCATGAGCATACTGTTAGTATCGCTTTTGCTTCGATAATCGCTTCCACGTGTTGGATGGTCTACGGCGTCTGCGTATGCCTTGTGGGTTCCAATCTAGGTCTCCTCTTGTGATGTCATGGGGCTTGCAAAGGGGTATGGCCAATCCACTTCCAATTGCGGCGGTGAGATTCCAGGTGAGTACCTGCCTGTCGAGTCCCAGAGATTGGCATTTGTGATGGTGTTGGACCAGAAAACGTTCAGCGCTTGTGTTTCGCGCAGTGTCGTGTTCCACGTTGCGCATCCGTACAGAAGAACTGGGGGCAAATCGTCTCTTCCGTGAACGTATGACTCGTCACGTAAAAACACACATTTGGGATTATGTTGCCCGTGATCGTCTAACTCGTAACGTAACGTCGAATTATGTGTTCCGTGAACGAGCACTTTTGTTTACGTGAACGTACTCATTATTTCGAAACGACATTTGATAGTCAGTTTCATGACGGAATTACTTTAAGTCGGCAGCAAAATGGAGAGAATGTAAGTTTTATTCATATAATTTAAGGATTTTATTAATTTTGTTATTTTTAAGGACAAACATTTTTTTTTTTTTTGTTGGAGGTTTCTGCTATCTGTGGGAGCACTCAGACACAAATACTGGTCCATTGTACTGCCAGACAGACACCTTAGATGGCGTTGGAGCTCATGTGGAGCCAGAGCCAAGCTTCTTTTTACTCACTTATGTTGTGTGCGATTTGTTTTTTTCACATAAGTGAACGGAACCTAAAGCTTAATGCCGATTCCGAACGGCGAGAGCCGAGAAGCTTTTTCATGGCAAGTATACAACGGGGGGTTTTGCCAGTACCCCGCCGAGGAGGGACGCCGTGAAATAATCATTCGATGGCGTTGGTGTTATCGGGATCCGAACTCGCTCATCTTGCGTCAGCGGTCGACCCCACTGCGCCACGGCGCTCCCTCAGGTGGACAAACATTAATAAGATAAATGCTGCACAAAAAAGTATGATGGCTGATTTGATGCAGCAGCATCCCGATTTGGCTAAGAACATTCTGCCGAATAGTCAACAAGGCAAAATAAAAGCATTTAGGCTTTGGAAACAGTTGAAAAATAAATTGAATTCCCTTGGTCCACCGATATAAGACGCGAAATTGTGGAGAAAAGTATGTATATAAATATGGATAAAAAGATTTTTTATAAAATACATTTTTACAGGTTTACGCTGACCAGAAGTAACAAGCAAAAAAAAAACTATCGTTCAATAAACAAGCCAAACTAAAAACTGGGGGTGGACCACATGAGGAGACTTTCCTTAGCCAAGCGGAGGAACAAATAGTTGAAGCAAGTGGTCTAGAGGTGGCTGTGGAAGGCCTTCAGATTGACAGAACCTTTGGTCTAGCTACAACCAATAAAAATACAGATTTGCTCATCTGAGGACTCAATCGAAATGTAAGTAAAGAAAATGATAAGGAAAACTGCAACTATTCTGGTGATATACTAAGAGTAGTAGCAACGTGCAAAGCGAAAAAAAATAGCTTAAATATAAACGATTCCAAATATGCACTCTTTAAAGAAAATATGAATGCAGGCAGAATCGAATTCAAAAAAGAAATCAGCCAAAAATTGGATAAGCTAATTGCGATCGAGGAAAAATGCTTAACAATGAAAGAGGAAAAACATGCAATAATAATGGCAGTGAAAAAAGTAGAGCTAGAAATAAAGACATTGAAACTGGAGCTTTTAAAGTCTTCCAAAGATTTTTAAGCATCTTAGCTATTTATATTAGCTACATTTCCTTATGAACTTTATTTTCTTTTTTTGTGATAAAAGTGAAGCACCGAAGTATTTTTTTTTTAATATTTTTAAGTTAAAAGACTGAATTTTACTTTTTTAGTTGGAGAAAAATATATTGATTTATTTTTGTTCCCTTTATAAGAAATAAATAACAGTTTATAACGTTTATGAAAACGGTTTGTTTCGTGTGTCCCACGAGCAGTGTGCCAAAAAGCTAGAGCGTGTAGGTCTGGTCAAGACAAGAAAAAAATCGTATGGGAGGAGGGGTCTATTCCCCCCCGTTTAGCCGGGAGGAGCAATTTTCTAAAAAATTGACAAAAATATTAAAAATCAACAGTTACATCCACAATGCCGCGATATACTTTTTTGTAAAGCCAGAAACCTCTTCTTTCATCTCGTTTTTAAACGAAGCTGTTTTAAGTAATAGTTTTTGAGAAATTAATTTTCAAACTCAAAATTTTGAAAAAAAAATGAAAAAAAAAATTTCGAACTATTTTTTTTCAAAATTGTATGTAATTGAGTAATAATTTTTTTTCAAAAATTCAATTCTCTTTTTAGTTTTTAGTTAAAAGCAGAAAACAGGATGCAAGTGTTTTATAGTGCTTATTATCTTACTTTCGTTCGGGAATATGGTGGGTCTTGTTGCGGGGCATCCACCGTCACATTCTTGAATGGAGTGTGAAGATGTTGTTGCTAATAGCTTCTCGTAATATATCTCCTACCAGTGTCCCTGGAGGCTAGAGGACATTCTGCAGTCCTTCCCACTAGGCTGAAAAAGAAAACGAAATTTACCCCCCTTTGCTCGGTGGTGGCCATCTCTCGTAAGGGATCCTATTGAGGTATAGGGGGTGGTCGTGGTGCAATGGTAATCATCACCGACTGTTGAGCGGAAGGTCTGTAGAAGTCTGTAGTAAGTGTATCCATAGCCAAGATGCTATGCGACAGCATGTGTTGTGAATGAGATATGATTAAAAAAGGGTAACGAAGGCATTACACATACAGCATGAGATCACTTCAAAATTCATACTCTGTGCGTGCATTTTCCCATATAACACCTTAATGACATGGAAAGAAAAGATTTACCGTGAACTACAACCAACGCGACAAATTCAGTCGAATCTCTCAAAAAATCCTATCTAGGACAACTACTCCCGGAGAGAAGTGAACGAACATCTTCGACACAATCCATCTGCACCCCGTCCAGAATGTGTGACAAAAACATCATAAGAGCGTACACTCTTAAACCTGCACGACCCCTATATAAAAAAAATAAATGGTCGTCATTAAGGAAACGTTCCCCGGCTATTCTGCAGTTACGGTGGGTTTATGATCAATGGTCTCTTTTTTGAGCCATCGTTGCCTTCGCCGTTGGCGAAAGAAGAGACCAATTTTGAGTCACTTTTTCCAGAATATTAGCTGGTATCTCGCTACTAACACTAGTAATGTTGGATTACAAGGCTGTTTCTGACGCTGTCTTATTAGCATAGGCAAAATGTCTTGTAGTTTTTGAGAAATTAAAAAAAAAACCCGAACCATTTTTTTCTAAGAAAAACCGTTTTTTTGGTTTTAACGCGGCTGGACTTGTAGGCAAGTTAATGTATAAAACATTGACCTTATTTTATTATTTTTAAAAAATTCGGAGTTTTATGAGGATACAATAAAGTGACACAGTATTGGAATAACCCTGGATTAATCCTTTTTTTTTCATTGATAACGCCTGAAAACTGACCTGCCAATTTCGTCTGGGTCCGCCCGCCGCTGATGGGTTAAACCCGCTAGGACCTTAAGACAATAAAACCGCAATTTTTCTTTATTGAAAAACAAAATATTTGCAACCCAAATGTAAATAAAAGGCATCGCATTTTTAATAAAAAACCATTTCCAAATTGGATGTTAACTCATCAACACATTACGATGTCAAACTCATACTCTCGAGAAGAATTAACGGACATGCACTTCTGCTACGGTTTAGCTAATGGTCGAGATCATGAAGCCGAAAGACTCTACGCTGAAAGATATGCCAATCGGAGGTGTCCCATTCGTAGCATGTTTTCAAGAATCCACCGACGTCTGCGAGAGCACGGAGTGCTAGAGCATCGAAGAAGCGAAAGATCAGTTACAGATGGATCAGGAATCTTAGATGAAAGAGTTTTGGATTTGGTCCGACGTAATTCCTCCCTTAGTACAAGAAGGATAGCTATTATGCTTGGAGTGCCCAAATCTAGAGTATGGAGAGTGCTTCATACCGAAAACTTACATCCGTACCATTTTAGGCCAGTTCAGGAACTCACTTCAAACGACAAGTTTTTGAGAGCAGAATTTTGTCGATCATTACTGCTTCGAGATGAAACTGAACAAAACTATTTTGCAAGGATATTCTGGACGGATGGAGTACAGTTTACCAGAGATGGGGTTACTAACTTCCACAATTTGCATCATTGGAATAGCACCAATCCACACAACAAGAAACAAAATAAATCACAACACCGCTTTAGCTGTAATGTTTGGCTTGGTATTGTTGGACAAACTGTAATCGGGCCCCGGTTTTTGAATGCCGTTATTAATGGAGAATCATACCTGTAGTTCCTACGAGACCTTTTGCCCGATTTGATAGACAATGTTCCTTTGGCCATAGCAGATAATTTAATCTACCAGCAAGGTGGAGCACCAGCGCACTACAACTTACGGATTAGAAACTGGCTGGATGATCATTTTAGTGACCATTGGATCGGAAGAAGGGGCCCCACGGAATGGCCACCTAGACCACCAGATTTAACTCCTCTAGATTTTTATGTGTGGGGATTCATGAAGAATTATGTTTACGAAATGGAAATAGTATCTTTAGAACAACTGAAAGAACGGTTTGAAGTCGCTGGAGTCAAATTGCAGGAAAATTTGTCAAGCATACACTTATGTGCAGCCATTAGAAGGAGATATCATCTTTGCCTTCTAAAAAATGGGGATCGTATTGAAAATTTATTATAATAAAACTCCGAATTTTTTAAAAATAATAAAAAAGAGGTCAATGTTTCATACATTAATTTGCCTACAAGTCCAGCCGCGTTAAAACAAAAAAAAAGGGTTTTTCTCAAAACTACAAGACATTTTTGCATCCGGTTTTCTGCTTTTAACTAAAAACTAAAAACAGAATTGAATTTTTGAAAAAAAATTAGTACTTAATTACATACAATTTTGAAAAAAAATAGTTCGAAATTTTTTTTTTTAATTTTTTTTTTCAAAATTTTGAGTTTGAAAATTAATTTCTCAAAAACTGTTACTTAACACAGATTCGCTTAAAAACAGGATGAAAGAAGAGGTTTCTGGATTTACAAAAAAGTATATCACGGCATTGTGGATGTAACTGTTGATTTTTAATAATTTTTTTTCCAAATTAAGTCAATTTTTTAGAAAATTGCCCCTCCCGGCTAAACGTTGGGGAATAGACCCCCCTCCCATACGATTTTTTTCTTGTCTTGACCAGACCTAAACGCTCTAGCTTTTTGGCTTACTCTTCGTGGGACACCCTGTATATTAATTAAACAGCGATAGCTTAATGCTATTCCTCACTTGTTCTCCAATTCTGGTGAGATTTGTTGCCTGTTCAATTGAGACGTCTTCCGGGGTTGTATTGACCGGAGAAGCTTGGTACGAGAATGGGATTTCAAAATCGATACAGATGTTGGGCAAAACTGCACAAACATTTGCAAATGAAGCTACTTTCTCTGGGCTATACCGTCCTCTCTGATTGTATTGCAACATTTTCCATCGTTCTTTTAAAATCCCAAGCGTGCGCTCAATTACATTCCTTGCTTTGTATTTCATTAAACAAGCATTCATTTGAGCCTGCTACCGTATTCCTATATTGCGTCACACACCAGGACTCGATTGGATATCCAGAATCTCCTGCAAAGAGGTTAACTTTCAGTGCTATTATTTTATGGCAAATAAGGCTTGTAACATACCCAGGAGCCAGGAATTTTCACTGCCATAAGCTCGGAACTGCTCTTTCTTTGAAATTTCTTTCATTTGATTGTTTCCACACAAATGAATCGTAAGCTGCTCCTCCATATTTACAATTAGTTGCCAAGATCCGGTTCTTATGATCACAAATCTTTAATAGCAAAATACAAATGTTATTTATGTTTTCATTACACAACAATTAGCTTACAATCATGGCGTTCAGACTGTGAAAACCTTTCCGGTTAAAAAAAACATATGCTCATTCGCGCTAGGTCTCCGCATACCAATATGAGTTCCGTCAATACATCCAATTACTAGTTTAATGAAAATACATAAGTATAGTTTTATAAAAATGCGAAGATGTACCTCCTGGAATATTGTATTTGGCCATAAACCATTCTTTACAGTTGGCCAAATTTCTCGGATTGAATAGTATGTGCTGTGAGCACAACTTAGATTCCACTTCCTTCAACACGTTTGTGGTTACTTTAGAAACCATACTCTGGCACATTCCCATCCAATAGTCGTTCCTAACCGTGTCTTGGAATCCGCCACTTCCTAAAAGTATCAGTGTTGAAGCTAATTGAAGTACTGGCGGAACTGCAATTGACAAGTGGCACTCAAAATCCAAACTCGATAAAACAAAACTAAGAGCCTCCTTGTTTAATCGAAATCATTTAATAAATCTGCAAACGAAAGTTAAATGTATTTGAAATGCGGACAATTATTTTCAATTGCTTACGCTTTTTCGAATAGGGAAAGTGGATTACTGCCGTCCGCAACCGCCTTCTTCTCATTTTCTCAGTGGATTGCTCTTCATTTTCATTTAATAGCATGAATAACACCACCGAATCCATAATTTTCTTCTTATTCTTAGTTAACTAAAATCTTTTAACTTTTACACGATTCCAAGTCGAAATAAATGACACTTCGGATGAAATTGTAACAGATATTGTACCAGTTTTTGTAGTATAGATCTATTACATTACTTTCGGTGAGCAATCGAATGCCATGAATCAATATATTCGATACGATCGTTCGTGTCGTAATTAATTGTGATACGGATGACTGCTCGATCACGAAAGAGACGATTTGCCCCTTGATTTCACGTATGATTCGGACATTTTCAGCTTCGTGCCTTTGGATATGCCAGATGATCTTCATACTTTGTCCAGCTTTAAGCAATTCTAGATTTATGTTGTCTGGTCCGGGATTTTTGTTTGGTTTCAGTGTTTTTATAGCGCTTACTATCTTACTTTCGTTCGGGAATATGTTGGGTCTTGTTGCGTGGCGTCCACCGTCACATTCTTGAATGGAGTGTGAAGATGTTGTTGCTAACAGCTTCTCGTAATACATCTCCTACCAGTGTCCCTGGAGGCTAGAGGACATTCTGCAGTCCTTCCCACTAGGCTGGAAAAGAAAACGAAATTTACCCCCCTTTGCCCGGTGGTGGCCATCTCTCGTAGGGGATCCTATTGAGATATAGAGGTTGGTCGTGGTGCAATGGTAATCATCACCGACTGTTGAGCGGAAGGTCTGTAGAAGTCTGTAGTAAGTGTATCCATAGCCAAGATGCTATGCGACAGCATGTGTTTTGAATGAGATATGATCAAAAAAGGGTAATGAAGGCATAACACACGGAGCATGAGATCACTTCAAAATTCATACTCTGTGCGTGCATATAACACCTTAATGACATGGAAAGAAAAGGGTTACCGTGAAGTATAACCATCGCGACAAATTCAGTCGAATCTCTCATAAAATCCTATCTAGAACAACCACTCCCGGAGAGTAATGAACGAACATCATCGACACAAACCATATGCACCCCGTCCAGGATGTGTGACAAAAACATCATAAGAGCGTACACTCTTAAACCTGCACGACCCCTATACAAAAAAAAAATTGGTCGATGGTGGCGTCATTAAGGAAACATTCCCCGGCTAGTCTGCAGTTACGGTGGGTTTATGATCAATGGTTTCTTTTTTGGGCCATCGTTGCCTTCGCCGTCGGCGAAAGAAGAGACCAATTTTGAGCCACTTTTTCCAGAATATTAGCTGGTAGACTAACACTAGTAATGTTGGATTACAAGGCTGTTTTTGACGCTGTCTTATTAGCATAGGCAAGTAATTCGACGTATCTCCGTTAAAAAAAATATTTTTTGTTTTCTTTTCTTAAGCATTAGTTCGCTCTCACCAGCTCATCTTATGTAAAGGCTGGGCCATTACCCGACTTGGTGTGACTTACGTAAGTACTCTTAGTGTGATAGACCCTAAAAGTTTCCTTGTCAGACCCATGGCCAAAAGGATGTCGGAAGTAAGTTGCCGTCCTGAGCCGCAACAAGGTCGGGTTTTCGAAAACTCTGTCGCGTGAGAAATCGTGGTTAATGCTCCACTGTCCATCCTTTGTCACGAGGGCCGGATGAGTGTACTTTGCATACCGCATCGGGTCTCAAGATACGGCCACCGTGCGTTCGGAAACAGTTCTGTATTATGTGCTCCGCTGTCTCGTTGACCTGATATCCGGTTTTGATCGTCGGACGCCTCGAGATGTTCTGATTCGTGAGGGGAGGCAGTTGATGACATGGTGGTATTGGACATAGTCCCTTCAGGAAATATACATGCCACCGTATACTCAAGAGCGAGAGAAGTTAGCTTTTCCACTTTTACGCAGTTCGTGGCCATCTACGGAATTATACAGGGATTAAGCCCACCATTTTTCTGCTTCTTCATTGTTGTTGAGGGGGACACCCTCGGATTTGGTGAGAGCTCGGTCGACAAGCGGCTCTCAGTGCAGAAGAAGTGGAGTTTCCCAGTGCTTGGAGTCTGCCACGCATTAAGCAGGGGACGATGGTCTCGAAAGAAGAACGATCCAAACCTCCGATGTTGGTCGTCGTGTGGAAGTAAGCTCTTGGAGTATCTGTTTGAATTTGAAGCTCCAATACTCTGATTTTCCCTAAGGTTATACCGGTGAGGACGATCTTATGATTCAGGCGAGGCATCAGATAGCTTCTTGTAATTAGAAGCTTTTGTTGCCGTTTCAAAGAGGCTTTAGTTAGACTTTCTACTCTTTTCAACAGGAAGAGTACCACCAGCTTTCTTTGGTCCGATTGGCCTAAAGTCGACTTCAAAATATCTCTTTAATTTTACTTGTCTCTTCCTGACGGGACAATGGACAAAGCGGTACACTCTGTAGCGTTGAACAGAAGCCTAAGCTTCTGAGCCTCTACTTCTACACTTCGCAAAAGTTTCTTAATGCCTGGTTCAGTGCTGGAAATAAGGATGGCGTCATCTGCAAAAAGCAAGGCGTTTATCCGTGAACCATTTAATTCGTACTTTATATCATCGGTAGAAAGGGTGCGAGTGACTTCAGAACTATACAAAACAGAAAAGTGGACAGAGGGTCGCCCTAACGTGCTCTTGAGAGACTTTGATGGGGGTGATGTACCCCCATTAACTTCGAGCACAGTTAAGCTGCGACTGTAAGAGTTGGTGAGGTAGTGGAATAGGCCTGTTGGAAGACCCCTCTTTCCTAGTATGGTACTAATTGCACTATGGATGGTGCTGTCGTAGGTCTTCGCGCAGTCGATAGAGATAACATGAAGCCCCCTCGTCTAGCAAGGAGGTTAGAACAGCAATATTTTCTGCGTATCCCTCATCTAAACATCTTCGGCAGACGTCGAGCAGCCAGGATTTTATGAAAGTGGCGGACAACAACAGATGATAAGCTGATGGGCCTAAAATCCGCTGCTCTGACACTAGTGCCTTTTTTTGCTAATAAAGATGGTTCTTCCGCTCAACGTCTCCTCAGGAAAGCATCCTGTCTTCAAAGTTAAGTTGAAAAAAAGTGCTTGGATCGCCTGAGGGACTCTTCTCCATCGTCTGAAAGTCAAATCGTCAATACCAGGGGCAGTATTCAACGGTAATTGAATGGAAGAGGATTCCACGGTGGTAATAGGGTGCCAGAAATGTTCAAGCTCGAATCTAGGCCGATTCACTGTGGTCGTGTTATAAAGAGTGGTTTCGGACGAAAAGATCTGCGATTCATATTTACCGTCCAAAATTTCTTTGCGGCCCTGTCAACAATACGTTTGAACAAATTCTGCATTCTGGCGTATTCTCTCCTTCTCAGTTTTCAATCGGGTATATTGACGTTCGGTGGTACTCATTCACGTCTAGTTCGCTCGAAACCATGCTGCGAGTAGGGCGGACACATTATTGCCTTCGAGATGTTCCGGCGATCTCCGTCAGTCTCCAAATCGCTCACTTTCGAGAGCGAGGGTCAAATCTAGGCGGTATGTAGCATCCGCTTCCTGGGGTCACATGTCGACCAGTTTTAGCTCGTGCATTTTGGTAAAAAAAGTTCAAAATCATTGAGCAATAGTGGGTGCCGTTGACTTGTACGTTTTACTTATGGTCATCTTGGAAAATGACCGTGAATGACCAACTGTACATTATTCCATGTGCATTGTCAGCTTTTTCATTGCCTAAGATTGCTAAGTACCCATATCAATGTATCCATTCAACCAGAAAAGAGCTTCGTCGCTGAAAGCAATAAAGAAGCTGATTTCTCTCCGGCTTTTCTGAAGCCCATTCACCAAAAACTGGACTCTATGGCAGATCGTTCGGCTGCTGTTCTTGCACGCACTCTATGCAGACAAGTAAGTCGTGAATTTGGTGTGAAATTCGATCACTATTGATTGAATTGTTTGGTGAGTAGGTAGATTATGATGATATTGAAATTCGATCATAAAAACATTTTTCTTAGAGCATGAATTTCGATTCTTCTTCTTCTTAGATGGCGTTACAGCTCATGAAGAGCCAGAGCCTAGATTCTCTCATTCACTTATGTTGTGTGCGATTTGTTTTTTCAGCTGTTAAAAATACAAGACTAGAAAACCAAACAGGGAAGCAATCACCCTATAAGACCTCAAATCACTGAAATTGGGTAGACAGGATGCGCTAATATAAAACCAGCCAAGGCAGCTGTTTCTATTAAATTAAATTCCCCAATCAATCGGAATTTAGAAGAGAATACTTGAAGAGAAGATCGAAAGTCTCAAGCCTACCGTAGCCTACATCCCATCATTTGTAGGATGGCAAGTTGGGGCAGGAAGGATGAAATTGTAATATACATATAACCTTAGTGAAGTGGTCAAAGTCTGTCAGGTTTGGTTAAATACGAGTCTGCATATTTTTCAATATGTCATTTCATCAGTTAAAACGAGAACAACTGTTCCGCATCAAGTTTATATTTTTAAGGCGCTATCATCAGGGGTAACGGATTCAGATGTGCCGACAATACGTTATAATCAATTGCTAATCGATGTTATCCTTTCGGTATTCAAGCGAAAAATCCGATCTCGCCCGTGCATGCCTGTCATCTTAAATGAACATCAAACTAGTTCCAGGCTCCGCATGGCCCGCAGCTCAGAGCTTAAATGCAATTAGCAGTGCGATCAAAGGGGTGGAAAAAATCAGCGAGAAACCGAAAAACAATCTGAAAATGCATTGAAACGAAATCCAGTTTCATTGGCTACATTGTAATTTATGCAACAGTTACATGCGCCTTGAAATTGAGTTTTCAACAAGTATTGAGATGCAGGTACTGCCTCAATCAGCCTGTCGACGTTATATCGCTCGCTGGAGGAATACAAAACGAAAAACAGACAAAGGAAGTTGAAAACAGGTTGTTTCGAGACCCGGATTTTTCGCAAACACCATGCGGCCCGTAGTCGACCATCGCATTGGATGTTCTGTTAGACGAATTTGAACACTCATGTGTCTTAGCCTGCAATTAATGGCTCCTTGCTCCCTTAATGATCACTGGAAAGTAATTAAAATTAAAAATGACTGTCAGTAGAAATTAGTTCCAAAATAACATTTTTCCAAATCGTCCATCAGTGCGGGACGTGCTGTCAGAAGTTTGACGCGCAGAAAAGTAAATGGATTCCTTCCTTGTTCACCAGTCAGTCGCATGTACCAGCGTAGTATATGGAGTGGAGTGGAGTGTCATTTTGACACTTCGTGATGCATGTGCGGTGTTTGCATCTGTCGGAGGATATTATTTTCCGCTTTGGGTTGTAACACGAAGATCAAGTTTTGTGTACACGTTCGACTTTATCAGTTTGGCGGTTTACAGGGTGTGGTCGCGAATGATTGGTGTGGAGCAAGTTGGAGCAATAGGCGGTAATTTCCGTGAGGCATTTGCACTTGTCTGATGCTTACTGTATCATTAAGCATGAGGAAACGAGTGCTTAGTGTCTGCTGTTCTGTGGGAGATGTAATAAAATCATTTTAGTTATAAGGGCCCGAAACACACTCCGTATGGATTAGGTGAAATGGAAACACAAAACTTGTTCTTCAAAATGGCAATATAACCACGTAACAAGGCTTGATTGAGAGGTAACATTTTTAGCAGCCACAGTAAGTTATAAATTTCGAAATGGTTTGTGGTAGAGGTTTAACTTTGTAAAGAAGTAGGTATATTTCCCTGAAGCTGGTTTCCAAGTTACTGTCAGTTTAATCACTTAAGTGTATTTACAGCCAGTCTATGATCAATGTCTAAGACAATATTAGAGCCTCTCGAAAAGTGATTTGTCTGGTTTAATGGGCTCGTAAACTTTTCCCAAAAAGATAGTAAGCATGTCTGGCTTAATTATAAAAGGTTAAGTAGGAAAAATTCCCTGTGAATAGGAGTTGGGTAGTATCCCCGGTTGGAAGGTCGATAGACGACTAGATTGACAATAGACTCCTATCCCATTAACAATACTATGCCATAACAACACCCTTCTTAAAACAGCATCGAAGATCATTGACACACACACACCTTGATGTCAAATACCGCTGATCTTAATTTGTCTTAATCGGATATGCTCCGGAGGTAAACTAATTTCAAGATCGGATCTTCGAGTGGGAACTTGTTTTAAATGTTTTAAAAATAAAAATAAATGAAATAAAATCCAAAAACAGACTTTATCTAATTATTTCACGAGTTTTTGAATAAATCGAAAAAGAAAAATTAAATTCAGTACTGTATGGTTGTTGCTTGAATTCAATTCAATATTGATCTGTAACATGTGTCATCACAATGTTACAGAGTTAGCAAAACTGATCGAGCAGGTGTTTGTATAATTATCTTTGTGGGAAAATCAGTTCAACTTTCGTTTTTACCAATTATAGGAACACATATAGTGAAACTAGATAGTCGAAAAAAATAAAAGTTTCTGTGCCTAATTTCTTTCTTGGCGGCACAGTCTGAGAACCTAAAAAAAAAATAGCTTAAGAAAAAGCTTACGAAAACTTTTTTCTATGAATGGCGATTTCTTGATCGGTAGCGACAGGGATTGGGGTTACATGCGAGCTAATGCCTGGGGTAATCTGTTATTACGTTTGTCTGTTGTGTTACCGATTACTGAATTGTTTCGGGATAGTCCAACTTATTTACTTGCAAATTTGCGTGTTTGTTCATCAATACTTGTAATTTTTGTAACAACCATTCCGTACCAACTTAAGCTCAGTTCATTATCCTGCATCTTGTAAATTTTGTTTTTGTACAGAGTAGAACAGGTTCCATATACCGAAGAACTGAAAAAAAGATCATTGGGCGCATTATAGAACTAAGATAATCCAAAAGTAGACCGTGTCGCAGAATATGTTACAAAAGTAATTTTAAATTCGGCTAATGACTGCATACCAGAAGTTTAAATCTAGTTTCTGACATAAATTTTGACTTAAATCTACCACGAATCTGGTTTGCAGAGCATAATTTAATCATAAGTTCCGAAACCAAAATGATGTTCTTTAATTTGTCATCACAAAATAGTTTCGAAACGAACTTTGTCTACCAGGCACCTGAGCGCAAGAGGTTCAAACTGTCGACCTGCTCTTGTAATTATGGTTCTCCTTCGATCACCTATTGTAATGATATTAACTGTAGCGATAAATGCTTCAACGTTGAGATAGTTAATGATTTCAAATATTTGGGACTTACCATTGACTCAAAAATGTCCTTTTCGAAGCATACTGATTCTCTGAGACAATATTTTCGCTGCAGGTCGATGCGAGGAAAGGGGCTCCATCTCCATCTCCATCCACGTCCGAATCATCCGGACAACATTAAAACCAGTGATCCCCGTGAAAGCGGATATTAACTACCTCTATGATGGTAGGGAAGGCTCCTACACGGGGGACAAAAACCCCTCCGCCGCCCTTTCAAGTTCGGCTATGGAGGAAGAACGCAGCGAACTTGAGGAGGAAAAACGGATCCTATGCGCTAAGCTGCAGGTCGTAGTCGATAGGCTCAAGGAGATGCAGCAGATGAAAAGAGAGCAGATAACAGCCGCCTCACATCAAAAGCAGCAACAACAGCAGCCGCAGAAGAGGCAGCAGAAATAAAAACAGCCGCAGCAGTAGAAACAAGAGCAACAACAACGCCCTAAAAAGGAGAAGGTGCCACCCATCTTTACTTGTACCACGGCCCTACGAGAGACCATCGATCTCTGTAAGTATGCTATTGGTGTAAGTAATTTTGAATTTAAATGTTTAGGCCAGAAACGCTATGCTGTTCAGTGCAAGACACTGGAGCAGCATACGCGGATTAAAAGCGTATTGAAGGAGTCCATAACAGAGGTTTTCTCCTTCCCACCGAAGGTCGACAGGTTGCAGACGATGATCCTCAAAGGCGTGGAGTCGATAACAGATCCCGAGTAAATGCTCTCAGAGCTTAAAGAGTCTGAGAGCGATGACCTCAAATTTGTGGTTCACAAATTTCAAATTCACGGCGAGCGCCCGGAAGCAGAAGCGGGTGATACCCTTCTTCCTGATGCAGCTCACACCCAGCATCAAGCTGGAGAGGCTAAGAACTATCACTTCCTTGGCGTCCCAGACTGTCACATGGGAAAAATTAAAGAGGAGCGGAAACATTTTGCAATGTATCCGCTGCCAAAAGTTCGAGCACGCCGCGTCATACTGCGAAATGCAGCCTCGATGCGTTAAGTGCGCAAAGAACCACAAGAACGAGGAATGCGACCTTGGAAAGGACAAGGTGGCCGCAGAGAGCAGCTCGAGTGTAGGAACCGAGGACACTCTGCAAACTATCGGGGATGTCCTAAGTTCCAAGACATCAAGAAAGAAAACCTGGCCCGTAAGCAGAAGGTCGAGAAGAGGCATCCCTCTGGTCACTTCCAAACACCAGCCGTCACATCCCAGTTGACCTACAGATCCGTGAGCATGCTAGAAGTCTGCATTGTGTGCATTCCTATCCTTAATGGACAGAAAATGTATATTTTAGCGGCCTATACGCCTGAAATCCAATATTTTTATCGCAGAGCTCGAGATACTCTTTCGATCTTTGCGCTTGAGCTCGGTAGAAAATTTCTACAATCTGGCTGGCAATTTAAATGCGAAACATAGTCCGTCGTATCCTAGGAGCGGCTCCTATCTCGATCTCATGCTGATAGACTCTCGACTGAGACTGGTAAACACGAACTAATTGTTTATTAACTGTCTACGGACCATTGTATACGACAGTAACCATTGCGGACTATGTGCTGTAAGTAAGAAAACCTTCGGTATGACAAGGAGTCTGTTCCACAGCAGTCAACCTGAACGTAGGGCAAAAATCATAAGCTACATTGCCCTGATAAGACCCATTGTCGCGTATTGTTGTCCTGTGTGGTTTAATGTAGTGCCATCTCATATAGAAAAAATCGTGTATTTGAGAGGCAATGTTTTGGGGTCTGCCTTAGAATGTACAGAACGTCAGAGTCTTAAGTAAATATTACCCTAATAAGATCCTGTACGACAGAGCAGGCCTAAACAGAATCGTCAATTTTCTTGTTAAAATTATCCGAAAGCACATCGCAAAGGCTATGACTAACGACAATAACCTGATCTCCGGGGCATACTTTCCCAATTAGAGATATCACGAGAGCACACCCTGATCGAGATTTAATTCCCCGGAAGCATTTTTTCATATAGATTCCGCAAGGTTAGTGCAAAATAGAGATGATATCCCAGGCGCCAGGGACAAACGGCTTATCCACCCCGGTACGTTAGCAGTGTTCATTTGCTCATGGGTTATACATATACAAGTAGTACCGCAACGGCAAACTGAGATCACGCCCATGTTTCTAAACAGCACGACGATTTTTCAATCGTTGTCGGGTGCAAACCTTTCCTAGAGCGGTGCGTTACTCCAGTGGCATTATCATCCTTAGATGAACCTGAGAACTGAATGAACGAACTGACCATAACGAGAACTTTTTCCTTTTCCTTTCATTGTTCGCAATAGTAAGTTTCCCTACGAGAGAAAAGTTCGGGGCGAATTTTATTCATAATAAGCCGGAAAATCATAGGTATCAATAAAATATGCTGGAGAGGAATTAACAGGGAATTCACATGGGGTCATCATAACTTTATGGAACAATGAAGCTATCCCCAAAGAATGGAGAATTGGTCGTCATTCCCATATTTAAAAAGAGAGACAGAATACAATGTCACCCAGTACAAAACTTACCGAGGAATATCACTGCTGTCAAGTTGTAACAAGGAGCTACCAAATATTGTCTTAAAGAGATTGTCCTTATCTGCTAAGGGAATAGTCTGACACTACCAATGTGGCTTCAGGCTTGAGGAAGACCCGAATCAGTCTATCCGCCATCGTGCACAGGAATTGGATATGTGCCCATCCACTTTATGGAAGATTTTGCGGAAAGATCTTGGTTTGCGTGCTTACAAAATCCAACTCGTGCAAGAATTGAAAGCACAGGATCACCTAGCAAGGCGTAGATTCGGTGAATGGGCCCAAAACAAGATTGCCGTTGATCCCAATTTTCATAAGCGAATTTTGTTTAGCGATGAAGCTCACTTTTGGTTGAATGGATACGTCAATAAATAAAACTGCCGTATTTGGAGTGATGATAATCCTCAAGTGTATGTTGAGGCACCGTTACATCCACAAAAACTGACTGTTTGGTGTGCTTTATGGGTTGGTGGAATAATTGGTCCGTACTTCTTTAAAAACGATACTAGCCAGAACGTTACAGTCAATGGTGACCGCTATAGACCCATGATTACTAACTTTTGCGTTCATCAATTGAACAACCATGATGTGCAAGAGCTGTGGTTTCAACAAGACGGCGCAACATGTCAGACAGCTCGTGCCACAATTGATTTATTGAAGGAAACGTTTTGTAACCGCATAATTTCACGTTACGGACCCGTGAATTGGCCTCCAAGATCGTGCGATTTAACGCCGCTTGACTATTTTTTGGGGGGATATGTGAAGTCGCTAGTCTACGCCGATAAACCCGAAACGAGTGACCACTTGGAGGACAACATTCACCGCGTTATTGCCGATATACGGCCACAAATGTTGGATAGAATCATCGAACATTGGACCTCCAGATTAGACTACGTCGGAGCCAGCCGTGGCGGTCGTATGCTAGAAATTTATATGTCAGAAAATTATCCTTCGAATAAAGTCAATTTCATGTCAATTTAAAAAAATCATCTTTGTTTTATTCCATTTCAAAGTTCTATACCTCTATAAAAAACACCCTTTATAATCACGAAGGCTCAGCAAGACACGTAGAATGGACAGTCTATGGACAGTCAAATAATGAATTTGAAACCCTAAGAAAAGGACCAGGATGGACCTATAGGTGATTGAACAGAACAGCGAAACTAGGAAGGAACACACTTATGCCACGACACGACAGGGAGGCTTGGCAGAGGGTTGTCAACGAGGCTCAGATCTTCCGAGTTTCAAATGGCCGGTAATAATAATTATAATAAGAAAATCGTAACCTGAGACATACCAGTACGTAGATGTGTGGTATGGTCAGTGGTACTTGGAGTCCTACTTTTTTTTTGAAAAAGTAATAGTCAACATCGAGAACTGTAAGCGCATGTCTATTTTCGGTACCAATACTAGGTCCGAGATTTCATTATTTCACATTTTACTCTTAGTGATGTCAGCTGGGCTCGATAAACTTTTTTTTCTATTTTCTTTTTTCTTAAGAGTTGCTTCTAGGCCAACATTCTGGCAACATTTGAGCACTTAAAAGCTGACATCTTCAAAGGTAGGTCGAGATATTTCCAAAGCTTACGAAAAGTCATAGAAAAATCATTTAAAAGGATCAACTGCTGCAGTTGTGCCTGAGGCGGCCACATGCCTATTATAAATGATTAAACTTAAATTAGAAAATTCGAATTGGATCACCTGTGAACATGTGCATATGTTACATATAGCTCGAACACGTGTTCCAACAGCTTTAATAACCAAAACCCATATAATGAGCTCTATTTCTATAATTAGACATCTCACCTCAATATATTGCATACCTTTTACTCGTATGCCGTGAGAAATAATTTACCAGAAATCGGCCGCGGAGTTTATTTTTGGTATCAATATTTCGAGGAGTGATTCGTTGGTAACAATCATCATCCAGATCATGGTATATAATTTATATAGTAAGTCAAACCCTATTTCCTAAGCTCTTACGCCAACTGAAGCTCTTTGTTTTTCTAATAGATAATAATCTACAGACGTATGCTCGAAATTTAGTATAGTTTTGCAAAAAGTGGACTTTTAGCTGGTTCCTTCTGGTTAATTGGTAGATAAAAATATTTTATTGAGAAAATAAACCTTCCGTTTAGTCATCAAATATATCTCGATTGAATTAGCTGGCTTGGCTGGCCTTATAGTAGCGCATACTGGGGCATATTTTCGACGATTCGAAGTGCTATTCATTTAAAGTCCGATCCAGGTTAACATCGATCGAGTACTATACAAAGTCTTAGGGCACAGATTCGCGCAGGCGTAGCGGCATGTAGCGCCACCTTGGTTGAATCATAACTTGTGTTTACCCGAACACTGTTGCCAAGAAAAGTGAGGTAAATATTAACAATGATCGGCGAGTTAACCGTGCCCTGTTGCAGTCAATTTTTGATTTCAAATGTTTGGGCAGAAATCATGTTGCCAATTTTTACAACGAACTTTCTACCTGTGAACATGTCAAAAATCATATATAACACTTGTGCCAAGTCGATTGAGCGTGTAATGAAGACCTTCTAACCATACGGTGTCGAAGGCTTTTTCCAATTCAATCAGAGAGGCACCCGTGCATTGATTGCTGAATTTGTTCCAAATCCGACACGACGCGGCATGAATAGTGTTATGTCGAAATGAACAGGGCGTTCGCCCCTTCATTGGCGGCATTATTTGTCATGAAATCGTCATTGAACCTGGTAAAACCAAGGTTCTCTGATCGCCAATGATCGATATCATTCATTATCAGGTAGGAGTGATGAAGTAGGTTTCCATTCTCCAGGTCATGGGTTAGAGCGACGCTTGGTATATCAAATCCATTCAGAGAGGTCTCTGTGTCGGCAGTGTCGGCACCTTAATGGTGTTCACAGGGTTTGGTCCTTACTCCCGCCCTTCCCTGGGCAATAGTCATCGACAACCTACTCTAAAAGTTAACCAACTTCGATAAAGAAGTCACCGGATATGCCGATGGCCTTGTAATCATTGTCACAGGTAAATGCGAAATTTCTGAACGCATGCATATTACGCTTCAATCTATCTCTGACTGGTGTGGCAGAGGGAGTATATCGATAAACCCAAATAAGATAATCCCGTTTACAAAAGGGACGAAAATACAATTTTGTCTCGTCTCCCTAAAGAGTTCAAACATAAGATTTTTAGAAGATGTCAAGTATTAGGTCGTTACATATGAAGTTGCCCATTTTTGTGTTGAAATAAAAAAGTTTATTCCAAAAATAATCTCCATTTACATCTGCGACATTTGTTCAATGTTCCACCAAAGAAAAACTGCCTGTTTTAAAAAAAGTCCTTATCCTTTCGGGCTAAGAAGGTGAATTGCCCAAACTTCGGAAAAGGTGGTAATCGGTGTGGTATGTGTTCATGCAGCAGTATGAGACCATGCGAATTTACCAGCGACGGCTGTTTTTGGAGCAACTTATTATTTATTATGTCGATTTCTCTACAGGAAACCTCTGCCTTGATTGTTTATCCGCTTTTGAGAAAGCAATAATGGACGACTCCCTCACTCGTCCACCATATTGTCACCATTACTTTTTTGGGGTGTAAGTCTACCTTGCCATGTCCACTGGGAAGCCCACTTACGTCTATCCATTCTCCCGACTTCTTCTGATTATCGCATAGGGTCCACTTTTCGTCGCAGATTACGATGCGGTGCAGAAAAGGATCCATATGGTGTCTGTTTGTCAAAGGTACTGCAACCTCCAAACGTCGTAGTATATTCGTTGTTGCTAGGACGTGGGCACCCATCTCTCTAGTTTTTTTACGCGGTTGCATTTATGTTTTTTTTTTTAATGGAAAAAGGAAAATTGCCCATTGATTGGTGCAAGCATTTTCTGTGTAAGGAAAAAAGTCAACCCAATGATTTAATAGCGCAAATTAATATTGACCGTTAGAAAGATTAAACTGCCCACTTTTCTTAAAAAAGTAAAACTATTTTCAATTTCTCTGCACAACTTCCCGCTATAACGACCACTTTAGAAATGATCGGTAGGTTGGCAGTTTCATATGTAACGACCTAATATCTAGGTATTGACCTTGATCGTCAACTGAACTGGAACTTCAACATTAAAAACAAAATCACAAAGACAACTAAGGCACTGTGGGCCTGTCAACGCACTTACGGTAAAACTGGGGGATTGAAACCGAAGGTAATCTACTGGTTATATACCGCGATAGTTAGAACTATCATCACTAATGCGTCCGCCGTATGCTGGACAAAAGATGAAGAAAAATTACAACGGTTAAACCTCAACGCCTTCAGAGACTAGCATGTTTCGGCATTACAGGCGCTATGCCAACCTGCCCAATAGCAGCCCAAGAGGCACTGATCGGAATTACTACACTGCACCTTTATATTAAAAAGATTGCGATACGCAGTGTAATCTGACTCCTTCGCTCAGAAAAAGACCTACCATGTAGACATCCTACAACACCTCCCTGAGCTGGATATGATTACCATAGTTTCGGACGCATTGCCACACACGTCACTTTTGACAAGAGATTTGAGATACTGACCCCAAACCGCACGAGAAAGCGGCAATCCCTTGCTAAATTTCAAGGGATATTGGGAGAAATCGCAACACCTGCGCTTTTGTAACAGCGTTCAAGGACTCCGACAAACGAAAATATTTATACGATCCCAGAACTCTATTAATATTCTTAAATATTCGATTTTTGTTTTCATAGATAAGGCTTTAACATAGATGTTGCTTTAACAGAGATTTGATATTTGAACTATATCTTACATCTGCAAACTTTTATTATTATTTTTCTTTAATTTCTTTTCTGTTTTTTAAGATTAGACATTATTTCTATTTACTTTATTTCGTTTTATAGAAGATACAATGTTGCTATTGCACAGTTTACAATTAGTACAGAGATGTGATATAATTATAATATCTTTCTACTGAAATATATTTTAAAATACAATTAAATGTATGTATATTTTTATTCAGAAAAAGAAAATAGTGAAGAGGGAAACAACGAAAAACAATAACCCTCTATTTAGTAATATTAATTATATGTCAAGGTTTAAAAAGAACAATGTTGTGGCTTTCCAGCAAGCCAAATTACATAATTATTTTACTAACAAATAAATGCGGAAGCTTGCTAGTAGCTAGGATAATGAATAATAAATAAATAAAAATAAATAAACAAATTAATATAAAGATAGATATAAAGATCAATAGACAAGTAAATAAATAAATAAATAATTATATATAAATGAAAATAAATGCACAAATAAACAAATAACATATAAATATTCAAATATATAGATGTGAAAATAAATAATTGGATAAATTAATAAATAATAAGTAAACGAATATATTAATAAATTGATTGATTAAGGTTTCATAAATAAATGTTTGAGGAGTTTAACAAATATGTATATATGAAATTTTATAATAAGTTAATAAATAAATAAATAAATGAACACATATATAAATAAATAAATAAATAAATATATAGATGAGTAGATAAATAAATAAATAAGAGTGATTTAATTATAATTAATGTAAATAAATAAATAACGGTGATGAATTAATAAATAACAATAACAAATAGACAAATAAGTGTATAAATATTCAATTTAAACTTAGCTCAATTAGCAAAGGATTGTCAGAATTACTATTTACATATTAATAAAATTAGAATAAAGTTTTTGTATTCTATTGGAGATCAATTCAACATCAGCTTTTTTGTGTAAATCCCTAGTAGAATGATGCCACATGGAAGATTAAGCATCATTTTAAGCAACTGATTTTGAGACATTTGTAACTTTTTAACATGGCATTTAGCACATTGACCCCAAACTGGACACCCATAAAGGAGAATAGCTTGAAAAACAGCTTTATGAATAATTGTTTTATTACAATTTGATAATTGAGATTTTCTATTTATAAGGGGATAAAGTAGTTTTATTCCTATACTAACTTTTTTTAGAGTATTTAAAATATGTTCCCTGAAGGTTAGCCTCGAGTCAAGATATTTGACACATTTCGCCCAACTTGTTTGTTGGCCATTCAATGGTAAGGCATTCGCTGGCACACAGCAAGCTTTCCTTTTTCGTGTGTTTTTTTCAGCATTCAGTTTTATTTTCCATTTTTTATAGTAATTTAATAATATATCAGTCGAATGTTTGAGCTGCCCCACAAGTGTGCATGCAAATCAGTGGGTTGACACGATCACCGGTGTTGTAAGAGTAAGATCAATCAAAAAAAATACAAAATCTGGAGCATGCCCGTGTCAAAAAGGAAGGGAAGAAAAAAAAACGGTCAAACCGTGGCATTATGGAAATGAACGCTAAAAGGAAAAGCACTACCCCGCCAGGCACTACTAATGGTCGTGATCCTGGGACGAGCAGCAATGCTCGGGTCAGAGCTATAGGATTTCCGGGGGATAGCAAAGTCATGCAACGGCGTAAGCCACATTTAAGAGTCGCGAGTTGGAACGTTGGAAGCATGAGTGGGCGCAGCTATGAGCTTGAAGAAATGATGGTTAGAAGGCGAGTAGACATCCTGTGCGTACAAGAGACGAAATGGCGAAACACCGGTAATCGGGCACGTTTCTTGGACTTTAAAACAAAAGCCTACAAGATGTTTTACTATGGATTGGAACAAGGAAAAAACGGAATCGCCATCATCCTTGCGGCAGAGTTACTTGGCAACGTCTTAACCATTTCAAAGTCCAGTGACCGTTTGATGGCTCTCAAATTGGTGATGCATGGTGAGGTGTGGAACATCGTAAGCGCATATGCCCCTCAAGTAGGATGCGAACAGAAAGAAAAAGATGCATTCTGGCTAGATTTCCACAACCTTGTCAAAATCATCCCAAAGGAAGAGCTTTTGTTTGTTGGGGGACATTTAAACGGACATGTCGGGAAGACAAGCGAAGACTATAAAGACTACCACGGAGGGCTGGGATACGGCACCAGGAACTCTTCAGGTGAAGATATCCTAAACATGTGCAAGTCGTACGGTCTTATAGTGCTAAATACAATGTTCGTCAAACAAAGCCGACACCTGATCACTTATAGCAGCGGCGGAAATGAAACTCAAATAGACTATCATTTGGTATCCAGTTTCATGAAGCCACGAGCTAAAGATTGCAAAGTGATCCTGGGAGACGCGATCGCCCCTCAACACCGTCTCCTCTTGACTGAATTTTTTATGGATGCGAGAAAGAAGTCAAAGCAGCAAACGAAGGTGTCTGAGAGAATCAAGTGGTATAAGCTGGATAAAGGAAAAGGCGAAGCTTTTATTACCATCATGGGAAACTACCTCTCTTCCATTATCGATGAGGTCGGTAATGAGGAGTGCAGAGCATAAGACATGTGGGATTCCCTACAACAATCTGGCCTGGAGAAAGCCAAATCACTGCTCGGAACATCTAAAGGCCCCTGCCAACACGCAAAAGAAACCTGGTGGTGGACAGACGAAGCCAAAGCAGTGATACACGAAAAGAAAATGGCTTTCCAAGCTTGGTCAAAGTGCTCTTCTACTAATAGAGAGGAGAAAGCTCGCCGTGAAAAGGTATATAGATGTTGCAAAGGTATCGCGAAGAAAAAATGCGCCGAATTCAAAGCGAAAAGCATGGAAGGCCTCTATCAGGAGTTGGAAGAAATATCGTCTTCCGCGTCTGACAGGAACCAGGCTACCCAGGAGCTTCGACAAAACAATTTGAACAAAGGAGCAAATATCTTTAAGATAGCCGCCCAGAAAAGAAGAAATGCTCAGGAGATTCGTTTCCCAAAGTTTATTAACAATGCTGAAGGCCAACTCCTTGTGGAAGACGAAAAAATTCTCCACAGATGGCGACAGTATTGTGAGGAACTTCTGAACGAACAGTTTCCCCGAGTGTACTTTCCAAGAGCCGCCCCGAATCATGCCGAAATATCCGACATCACAGTCGAAGAAGTTCGGTACGCGGTTAAAAACTCCAAGAAAAGAAAAGCTGTTGGGCCAGACGGGATACCCTCTGAGTTCTGGAAAAAGATGGGAGACATCGGGTCTAGATGGCTCATGGTTCTTATCTCCAAACTTATGAGAGGCGACACTATGCCTAATCAATGGAGGGAAAGCTATCTTCTTCCCTTGCACAAAGGAAGGGGTGATACGCGAAATTGTGATAACTACCGTTCTGTCAAGCTGATGTCGCACACCATGAAGATCGTTGAACGGGTATTAGATAGCCGACTGCGGAAAATAATACGACTATCTGATGACCAGTGCGGGTTTGTCTCGGGTAAATCAACGACAGATGCAATTCAAAGTATAAGGGTCATGATGGAAAAGCATCGTGATTCTTCAAAGGATTTCGGGAAGGCCTTTGACCGGCAACCAAGAGATCTTTTATGGGTAGCGCTAAGACAAAAAGGAGTTCCAGAAACCTACGTGCGAGTGATTATGGACATGTACGAGAGAGCAACGACAAGAGTAAGATGCACCGCAGGAGTCACCGAAGAGTTCGCAATCAAAGTCGGTGTACACCAAGGGAGCGTCCTCAGCCCACTGCTTTTTATAGCAGTCCTTGATTGCTTGCTTGAAGGAAAAGTGACGGACCCCAATGTGCACCAGCTATTCTTTGCTGACGATGGACCCATTATAAGTGATGATCAGGCGTCCCTACAACGAGCACTTGATGTGTGGGTGGACATTTTTGAGGGACACGGGTATCGTATTAGTTCAAAGAAGACAGAGTATCTGTGCTGCTCGTTCTCTGACCCTCATCAGCCTATTCCAGACATTTACTTGAATGGAAGAGTGCTTCCCAAGTGTGAAAAGTTTGAATATCTGGGATCTATGATTAATAAAGAAGCAATGTGTGATGACGACATCAACCATCGCGTAAGCGTAGGGTGGATGAAGTGGCGGGAAAACTCCGCCATCTTCTGTGATCGAAAAATGCCCCCTAAGCTGAAAGGAAGGCTCTACACTTCAGTTGTCCGTCCGGCGCTCACATACGGTTCACAATGCTGGACAATGCACGAAAAGTATGAGAGCAAATTAACGGCAGCTGAGATGAAGATGCTTCGCATGACAGCGGGAGTAACAAAGCGTGACAGAATTAGAAGTTCAAAGATCCGAGGAAGCCTCCACGTAAAAGAAACCATCACAAGAAAGATAGAGCGCGACCGACTCAGTTGGTATTGCCATGTTCAAAGGAGAGATCCTTTGAACCCCGTCCAAAAGGCGTTATCAATCAACATTCCAATTTCAACACGCAAAAAAGGCAGGCCGAAAAACAATTGGTGCAAACAAATGCAAAAACACCAGCATTTGATTGGCCTCAGCGATGAAGTAATCCCAAACCGGGAAGCCTGCCGCTACTTTCTGAGGTCAAACCGACGGACCCCACAAGCGGACCAGTTGGAATGCAGTTAAGTGGGAAGGTTATGGTCCTACACTTCTGACCATAACGACGCCGGGATAAAAAGGAAAAGAAGAAAGAAGAAGAAGATCAGTCGAATGTTTGAGATTCGTCTCAATATTGAGACTAAATTCATCCGACGATAATATGGCGGTATCATCGGCATATAATGCTGTAACGCAATTTGGTAGTTGCGGAAAATCAGCGATGTATAAATTATACAGGATAGGTCCCAAAACTGAACCCTGCGGGACACCTGCGTTAAAATAATTTAGACTGGAACTGGTTTGATTGACAAACACTCTAAAACATCGATTTGACAAGAAACTTTGAACAATTTTACACAAATATGGAGACAAACCAAAGTGTATTAGTTTGTGGATAAGACCATCATGCCATACAGTGTCAAATGCCTTTTCAATATCGAGTAGTAACACTCCTGTAGATTTACCAAGTGCGCGATTATTTTTGATATGGTTGCAGATTCTGAGTACTTGATGAGACGTGCTGTGACAGGGTCTAAAACCAAATTGCTCATCTAGAAGAACTCCTTTCTCATTGATTTCATTGCAAATTTTTTCTTTCAAAATTTTCTCAAAAATTTTGCTTATGCTACTTAATAAACTTATTGGTCGATAGCTTTCGAGCTTGTCAGGTGGTTATCCTGGTTTAGGAATAGGAATTACCTTAGCTAATTTCCAAATATCTGGGAAATATAGTACTTTAAGACATGCATTAAACAGGAAAGTTAGATATTTTATTCCAGAGTTCGGCAATTTCTTAAGATACATATTTTCAATATTATCCTGACCACCTGATTTTTTGACATAAAGCTCTTCAATAAAGAATTTAACATCAGCTGCCTGTACATAAGCATGGGACGGTGTCGCTGGCGTAAATAAATTGAATGCATGAATAGAATCGTTCACTCAAGTGTTTGTAACTACATCTCCAAGATGACGAGCGATAGTATGATTATAAGAAAAGTGTTGGCAGAGTGAATTAGCTTTCTCAAGATCTGTAAAATATGTATCTGATCCGTTTTTAATACATGGAATATGTCTATTTTTATTTCTAATTATTTTAGCTATGTTCCAAAAAGGCTTGGATGCTTTTTCCAAAAGGCTTAACTTATTGTTGCATTCTGTATTACGCTAATTATTAATATGTTTCGATATTATACGGTTAAAGAATTTAACAAGTGTCTTAGAAATGGGTTGCCGGTATCTTTGCCAGTTCCTTCTCATATTTCTTATCCGTATAAGTTGCAGAATTTGCGATGGTAGTTGTTTTACGTGGCATTGTCTAATAACTTTTGGTACACTAGTGTCAATAAAGATTAGACATTACAATTGGGGAAAACTATGACAAAAAAAACTCCATTCAATATGTTTAGTAGGATTTAGTATTTAGGCTAATGGATTTGCAGAGGATAAATCGATCAATAATTTAGTAAAAAGATATGTATATACCATATAAATATATATTATATATTCTTAAATATAATAGAGTCGATATCAGAACACTGATCATCTACCTATCGAAATACTGCAGTCTGGGATAGCATCTTAGCAAAATTAGCCTCTCGTCTGAAACCGAGTGTCGACCGAGTGGGGACGACGAAACTGCAGAGCAAATACTATGTGAGTGTGACCTCTGCCACCTTAGGAAGCGTATCATCCTTAAAGAAGCTACGACTCCCGACGGGATCAGTTGAGCTCCCACGAGAGACATCCTCAACCTTATTAAGAAAGTAGAGGAACTTCTCGTCTAATTGTAAGCAAGCACAATAGATCTACATTGGTCTCTCAGAAGTTTCAGATCATCAGCGTAAAGTAGAGCGAATGTGATTTCATTAAGGATCATCTCCTTCTCATTTTATGGAAAGTTCTCATTACGTATTCTAGCAAAAATAAAATGAAGTGATGACAGGGCGCCGCACCGCCTTGTTTTAATCCTTCACGTATTTCGAATCTCAGATAAGACGTTTCGTATTTTAAGAGCTCCCTACACACTGCAGACTTTGTCGGCCAATAGTTAGGTCGGGCTGTTAATCAGTATCAAGATATATGGAAGTGCGCACACTACAACTATTCGCTATCGGCCGATGAAAAGGTTTGAATGGCTACACGATTGCTTCCAAACTAAAATATCAGCCAACTACTAAATCAGTATGGTGCTATAGCAACGAGCGCACATTATCGATTCTGTAGTCGACCGATAGTTCACTTTGCTCCGGAATTTGACGCTGAATAGTAGTATTTCCGCCAAGTCCACTTTCATTGCTGATCGTTGAAACAAACATCGCAAATTTGATACAGGAAGTGGAAAAAAGACCTGCTCTATACAAACATTCTTTAAAAGAGTACTCGAATGTTAATCTTGGTCCTCCTCTGCTGCAGCAACAATAATACTTCTATAAATAACTTTAATTTTGCGACCGCTCTATGCAAAATCCACTTCCCAACCAACAAATCCTTCGAGAGCGGTTGATTGTTGTCTGGTGTCAACCCGTCTACCCTACAGTTAAATCGGCCCAGTGTGCGAGCTAGCAGCCTAATCCGACCAAACTATCGGCCGTCTGCAGTTTGCGGGCGCTCTAACTCGTTCAAAGTTTAAATTTCATCAATTTTTTCTTTTTTTCTTTTTAAAGCCGTATAGTTAGAATTTAGTCATCCATCGAGCGGTTCCTCCTGAAGCCATACTGATAGTCGCCGATAATTTTCTTTGCGCATGATGTCAGTCTTTTTAAGGGAATATTTGGCAGCTTTTTGTCACAACATGGTAGCAGAGATATTCCTCGGTAAATGTTGCATTGTATTCGGTCACCCTTTATAAGTACGGGAATGTAAACAGCGTTTTTCCATTCCTCGGGGATAGTTTCATTGTTCCATAATATTATGATGAGCCGACGGTATTGGGTCGATTGCTTCCTTTATTTCCTAGGTGTTTGACATTTCTACCTGAGTTTCTGCTGTTAGATGATACCGTTTGCCATTGCTCCTTACTCTCCATGTTCGTTAAGCAGTTTATCGAAATATTTCTTCTATGGAGTTGCACCTCTTTCGATGTCCAAAACGAACCCCCCATGTTGCGTATATATCCTGATCTGGTCTACATAGTATCCTTTGCCTAAAATGTCTATCCTTGCATATATTGCTTTAGTGTTTTTCGTTTTAATACAGTCTTTCTGAATCTTGGCGATTTTTTAACTTCTGCTCTTTGCCATTTTTTATTGCGGAGGAAAGGATCTGATATCATGAAACCGCCTTTTCTTCAGAACTTTCCCAGGCTTGAACTCTTAGAAGAATACGGGATTTTACCTTTTTATCTCTTTTTTCGCAAGACCAAGGCTTCCCTCTGAGGGCTTTCCAATAACCTAGTTTGCTTTCTTCTGCAACACTTTTTATTGGTAATCATACTGCTTCTACCTGTCCTGTTTTGCCGTTAGTTTCTATGCCAGCTAGTAGGGCGAACCGGTTAATCCTGGTATTGATCATGCACGCGAGGCTATCTTAACTTTTCGAGCTTAACTTAAATCTAAAGTACACAGAATAACTTAAACTATACCATTCGGTCTTATAATAAGCTTATTCTGATTAAGAGAAAAAAAAGAAACAATTAAAGCTAAGAAATTTCCTTTTTTTAATTTTAGCAACAGAATAAAAATTTAGCAACAGAATTTAAAAATATCCTTTTCAGAGGTTCGTGACCACGGTTTTCCATATTCACTTTTTTATATAAACGATGTCGTTTTCCTGCGAGAAGAGAACAGAATAATCTGGAAAAGTTAGCATTTGTCATGACAGTATCCGAGAATAATGATTTAACAATAAGTGAGCTTTCTTAACTAAGTTCATTGATCTTTTCTCTAATTCATTTTTTTTAATTTGACGAATTGACGCCCCCGCAAGCGCACTTTATCGACTTAGGTTAGGTTAGGTTAGGTGGCTTCCCTTCGTAAAAAGCGGTGAGAATCACTTAGACTAAGATCGAACCATTGTGCTACACTTGAGTCGGCTTGGCCACCGGTAGTATTGGAACCATTTTGAGTGCTGAATAAAATACGATATTTTGTGGATGTCCGTTTCAGATAGATCCGATACTTCATGAAAGAAATGTCCTTCCAAACATCATCTTCTTGAGGAGGCTAGGGCAGGGCAATTACATAGGAGATGGGACAGAGATTTCTTCTCTTCCTCATCATGACACCTACTGCAGTAGTCGTTGCGGCATGTTTTCCTAAAACTCAATGTGCTGTTAGGAATCCGATTAGGCTCTATTTTTAGCGGGCTTGTGCTTTCACGTTGACAATACCTGAACCAGATTTGTCTCGCGTAGTTGGATGTTTCATGGTCACGCCTTTTTTGTGTGGTACCTAGAAGCCGAATATAGAATGAATCAACCATCAACATTTGTTTGATCCAAAGTATTACTTATGTATTAGCATTAACATTTAGGTGGTTTAATGCATTGATGACGGCTAGTGGTTTTATGTTGTTGAAAGCTTCTTCAATATCGAAGAAGGCAATCGTGTTGAATTCTTTGTCGAAAAATTATTTTCCAACGGTTCCAACAATTTACGCCCTCTGGGTACACCGGGTCGCATCCTCAATATGCGGCTCACGTACCTGGGGGGCAAGATTAAAGGGCCAAATGGTGCATGGTCTACATAGCCAAATAGCTGTATGGTGGTTTGCCAGCAGCTGTTTGGCTAACATAAGGCTCCCAGTTAGGGAATAGGGAAACCCTTGCTGGGAGTAACGGCTCGACCGGAGGCCTAATTCCGGGACCACGGGAGGCAGGTAGCCCCCAGGACAGTAATGTCCTGGCCTGTCTTTGCGGTAGGCCCCCTTGTGGGAGTATCGTGGGGGCTGTGGTTGTCCCAAATGCGGGAAACAACGAACGATAAAACTGGTGGAACATTAGTGGAAACACTAGTGGTAACATTAGTGGAAGTTCGAAGGTGGTCGACCTCAAATCGGCAAGAGGTTTTAGTTAGGCCTCGCCTCGTACCAAGGGGGAGCCATGTCCCTATGCATGGATTCAATTTGGTACTTATTAACACAGGTCTGTGAATAAGGACGTTGGTTGTCGTCCATAAAATCAACCCCATGTGGGGTGGCCCACCGTGGAATTAAGCCGACAAGGCAGGTGTCCACGTTAAACTGGAATTGACGGTTCCAACAATTACAATAAGCATGTTGCGATTTTGAAATCATACTTTTTTGTAAATAGGTTTTCCCAAATGTACGGATCCACCAGTCTCTCTAGCATCTTAAGAAGAAAGGAAGAGAAACTAATAGGTCTTTAGTCTTTTGTGCGGGTGGTTTTTCCTGCATAACATGTAGCATTTACTAAGCTTCAGGATAATGGTATGTAGCTCCTATCTAGACTGGATGAGAATAATACCAAAAGTCACGGTTCGAGAATGCCGTAGGCACGTTGCATCTCTACTGGGTAGATTCTATCCGGGCCTGAAGATTTGTATGGCAGGAAGCTATTTATTCCATTGGAGTTTCCTTTTGCTTACTACGTCTTTTGAAACGAACGGAAGACACAGTATGAGTTGTTCATAGCTACTAGCCTTCGTGTTGTCGGGAAAATGTGTATTGAGCAAGAGGTCTAGTGACTCTTTGCTAATCACCGTTGCAATGCTATCTGTTTTATTAATTAGGGCAAATATAGTGGGAGCCTTTGACAGTATCTTCCTTACTCTACTGGCCTTCTATATCTGAGCAGAAATTACGCCAGGATGTCCTTTGCGCCTTTCTCACTTTTTTATAGTCTGAAGCTGTTCTTGTAACGGTTCCAGTCCTCTGTTGTGTTTTGTTTTTTTTGCTTTGTTGAAAAGTCGTCTGCGTTCCTTTCTAATGGTACAAAGATCAGCAGACCACCATGGAGGTTTAGTCCCTTTTGTTGGTCTACTGCTTTTAATGGTGGCAGTAGAGGACTCTTCTAGACAGGGTTTGGAGAAATTTAGGTCAAAAAGAGACGAGTTCGTTTCGCGCAGCATTCTTATAATCGCATTTTGTGCGATGGAAGTTGATGCAAGGAGGGACATGGACTGAAGGTTTCGGTTCGGGCTTTGGTGTTAAAATGAATCATTTTAAGCTGTGAGGGGCAGCAAATATTACCGGCCAGGAGGTCATGGATAAAAAGTATTTCTGTGGTTTTTCTAAGGTAGGCTAATTAGTTTTGAGGGAAATTTATAAGGCGTTAAATATATGTAGGTATCAGCCCAGGGAGGACCATTAAGGGCAAAATGAATAAACCTACATTGAAAAGCCTCAATGCGCACAGGTTGAAAGATTCTAAAATTTCATAAACCAACGTATCACAAGGCCGAGGACAAGGTGAAAGCGAAAGTCAAGTTCTCGGTTAGAGATAACACCTTAGTCAGCCAAAAAGTTGAAAGGAGGAACAGCTTCATGACAGATAACGTAGGTTCTGAGGGGTTAAGGTAGGTACTGATAGCTTACCTAATATTTGCTAAGACCTAGCACGATTTGATTTTTGACATCAAGTAGTGAACCGGCTTAGGTCGGTTTGGAGTGTGCAAGAATCAGCAGTAAAGGATACAGTAAAACCTGTCAAATTGGACCACCCTTAGGACCAAAGAAATGTGGTCCGATTAGGATGTGGTTCGATTATGGAGGTCCCTTTTTTTTAATTGGACCGGTCCACTCACAAAGGTTTGTTTTTTAAATGCATACCTTTCAGTTTGGAGTGTTTTTTAGGCTATGAAAGGGATTACCGACCAGTGCAGCGTATTGACCTAAATTTCCAGAAAATCTATTTGAATTTTATTTCCATTAAGTATTATAAGACAGAAATTTTCTTAAAAATTTATTTTTCTTTTTGCTTTTTATATTTTATGTATATTTTTTTTCTTAATTTGTCTTAGAATAAAAATCAGTAATTTTTTTCTGAACCACAGATGTGTCCTTAAAAGTTGTCAGTAGTTTTTGTGAACAGCTGTTCAAACATGTCCACACTTCGTCCAAACCATTTTCACATGAAAAGTCCTTCTAAATGTTTAAATGTGAAAAAGCCTCTTTGTATGTGAGAGATCTTGTAGGACAAGGAACGTCAGTTTCTCCCTCTGAAGAAGAATCGGCGGAGATATGTCCCTCTTCAGCATCAGAAGTTTGTGGCCGAATGGAGATTAAAAAATCATATTCCCAATTCTCGGACCAGTCATTGGATGTCGCAACATTGTTGTCCATAGTGACAAAATCTTCTGGCATCGCAGGTTCGGGTGCTATCTCTTCAACAATCATATTAGTTTCCTCTTCTGTGAAGAAACCACATTTCTTAAAACAATTTGAAATTACCGTCGGAGTTATGTCTTCCCACCCTTTTTTCATCCAGCCGCAAGCATCTAACACATTAATTGTCGCAGCTAACTCGGATATTTTATTCTATTTTGTCTGCTCGTTTATTTAATAAGCTACCTGTGACTATCAGAACAATTACAGTATCTGGCGTATTTTTGAAACGGATAAAAGATTGGCTTTTCAGTTACAATTATGCTGACTTAGAATCACTCATTTCTAGATGCAAATTTTTTTAATCTCTATTACTAACATACTGGTCTTTTTTATTTCTCATGCTTACTTGTATACCATATATTTTGTATTATTTTTTTCTCTCTTATTTATTTATATTTATTTATTTGCAAGATCAGTTAGTTGTGCAATTCATTTCCTATATGTCACCCCTCATGAACTTAATTATTATTAAATTAGTATATGTGGACTTTGCAGTGACATTCGACACTATTTTTATTCATTGTAATTCAAATACAGAATGTCACTTTATTTTCTTATTTATGTATGTATAATGTTTTGTTCGCAATGTGTCTCCTTAATTTAATACATTTGCTTTATCTAAATAAGAAATGAACTAATAAATATAAATACAAAATACAATACAATACAACAACTAAATATGTTATCGACTTCATCTATGCATAAAACCAAGTGCTGCATGAGGTATTTTCGATAATGGGACTTGAAACTTTTAATGATGCCCTGATCAAGTGGTTGTAGATGCGATGTTGTGTTTGCCGAAAAAAAACTTCAATTCGATGTTTTTTACTCCACTTATAATCCACAAGTCTGCAAAAACAAGAACCTTTCGATTTTGCTTTTGCATTTTTTTGTCAAAAGAAGATAGCCAGTCTTGAAACAAAGTCGAGTTCATCCAGGCCTTCTTATTGCTTCTCCATTGTACGCCCAACGCCCAACGCTCTTTCGATATTCATATTTTTGAAAGCTCTGGGCTTAGCTGCTCTACCTGTTTGTTTAGGAACGTGTTCGCTAAGTAAGATTACGAAAATTGATCACAAAAAATTAATTTACCAATGACCAGTACTGGTTCTTTTTCTCCGACCGCGCTACACAATAGCGCTACTGTCAATCTTTCCTTTGAAAGTTTGCCACCACTGCATTTTTCATTTTTGAGCTGGAGTGACTTTGTAGGAGTTGCTTTAAAAAACAGCGCAGTTTCATTCAGGTTGAAAATGTTTTTTTGAAATCACCGCATGTATCAATATCGACATCTGCTCCTTCTCCACTCAGAATTTTAAAAACAATATTGTGACTCACTTTGAAAGCCTCAAGCCATCCATTTGAAGCAGTAAAATGTTCAATCTGAAGATTTGTTGCTATAGTAAGTGCTTTTGCTTGGAGAATTGTACCCGATATTGGCACATTCTTTTCTCTAACTAAGCAAAACCACTTGAATGTCAAAACATCTATTTCGGCAAAAGATAAAAATGGTTTTATGCGTTTTCTTTTTAAGCCAACAAATTTTTCATACGACAATTCAATGTCCTGCTTGGTGCTCAAAATTCTTTGGATTTGACTTTTGCTACAGTTAAACTTCTTTGCAAGATCTCTCTGAGATAAACGATCTTCTTCAAAACACTTTATAACTTCAACCTTTTTTCAAGATCAAGCTCACTGTAATTCCGTTTACTCATTTTACTTTTTTTATAAATCCTTATCACTTAATTAAAACTAAAAAACTTAATCAACTTTTTTGACCCAGTTCCCTTAAATGTTCAACTTGTGTCTACCGCCAACTAACGAAAACTAAAATTAATACACACACCGGGAAATCCCCAGATAAAGCACAAACGAAGCGACATTTCAAATTTGACGCCAATAATTCGGAGAATCCTTTAAGAAGCGAATATTACACAACAATTTCTGAGAAAATGAACAGAGAAAAACGAAATATGTATACATATTGCGCATTTCCTTTCCTATGCATTGTCCAATTAGACAGGTAAATACATTAAGCAACGCATGGCATAGTAGTGGTCCATGGTCCGATTAGCAGGGGTCCCGATTATAGAGGGACATTTGTATAGAAAATAGCAGGGAATGCATGACGTGCGCACCGATTAGGAAGTGGCCCGATTATAGAGTGTCCCGATTAGCAGGTTTGACTGTATATGTACATACATATTTATTGTATATGTATGTATGTATAAGTTTGGTGATCGTTTTTTGATATTTCAGCGCATACGGAAATATGAGAGTGGATGATAACAGTTAACAAAAATTGGTAGGATAAATATCTGAGGCTTTGCCTTGGGGTATTACGAGGGTATCATCCTCGAGGTAGGATTTGACTGGCGGACAAACCTAGAACACTGAATTTAAGAAATTTACTTTGATGTGAGATTTTTTCGAAGGTTTTATTGAGGCTGTAGCATCTATGTCTATCTACTTCTTTGCTATCTTCAAGTGCATACGAATTGAAAGACATGCTCAATTAGGTTAGTTGTTGTCAACCGATCTTTTTGGAACCACTGTTGATTCGAAGAGAAGATGAGCTTGAAGTGAAAGAATGTTGTATCGGCGACGATATTCTCAAAGAGTTTGGGAATGCTTTCGTCCTTTTTTGTGGATTGGGATAATGAAAGGATTTTTCCAAAGCTGAAAAAGAAGAGAACCTGTGAAATACAATAGAACATTGAAAGAAGCTATTAGGGGTAGGAACAAATGACTGGGGCATATTTTAAAACTATAGAGGGGAGGAAGCCGGGAAAGTGCGAGTAGTTGTTCTTTAACTTACATATTTTCTCGATGATTTAATTATAAGCTTAGTCATACTCTCTGGTGCTATAGACTCTGAGGGCAGTCCTATATATAACGAAATGAGTCATGATCGGGTTGAAGATACAGTTTGGTTAACGGCTGGTTGGAAGAAATAGGCTCGGATCATTGGAGTAAGTATTGGCAGAAGTAGGGAGATAGCTATTAGAAAAGAATAGTTGTTCGAATTTAAGACTGTAGGTAAGTAGAAAGGTCGGAAGAAGAGCGAGAATTAACGTAAGCCTGCAACCGTTTTTTTTTTCTGTTTATTAAGGCAATCGATCAATCAATCAAGCAGCACACAGCATCAGCGACCCACTACCACTAGGATAACTATATTCTCAGAAAGCCAAGCGGTTCTAAAGCGCTAAAGAGGTACACTTTGAAGTCTGAGGCTGTCTGGGAATGTCACAAAACACTTACAACTTGATTAAAAACAGACTAAAGCTGATCTGGGTGCCAGGTCATGCAAACCTTGAAGGCAATGAAAAGGTTGAAATTCAAGCCAGGAAATGTGCTTTTACGGGGCCACCCCCTTTTAGAGTTTGGCAATTCCGACGGGATTTAACGTAGACCTACTTTTACACCAATGGATAATTGAACAAAATAACCAATTCTGGAACATACAGGATGGTATTAAATACTCAAAAATGTTCATGAAACAGAATCACAATCCCACGTGATAAAGAAACTCTAGAACTTGATAAGGCCGACCTAAATGTGCTATGTGAGGCAAGAGCGGGGCACGCAACTACCACCTTTATAAAATTGGTATCAATATCATAGACATCTGTAGACGATGTGGACAGGCTAAGGAAACTATGGAACGCGTCTGCCCAAGTCTTGCTGGGAAAGATTCTAAATGGCAAACAATACAATTATAACAGGGAAAGACTTCCAGAAAATCCCATCGAAATTTTTGAAGGCAGCACTCAAGTCCTAGACCTAAGGAAGGGGCTCAATAAATCTTTATGGTCGCAGTACTAATGTCTTTATTCAGTTCAGGAGAAAATAAAAGTTAATATGAATGTGCAAATTATTTTTGCGAAGTATGTTATTTGGAAATTGAAGCAGTACGTATTTTCGGAGAAGAAAATGGTGAAGTTATTGTTGAGTGCTCCCGATTATGGTAGACGGAGCGGATCCTAGGTAGAGAGGAGGTGGCTACTTGCGGTAATAATGCAGTTTTTGACATCAGATGAGAAGATAAGGTCAAGTTGATGATTCATGTTGCTGGTGATGTTACTAAGTTAGGGAAGATCGGAGTCGCAGAGATGATCGGGAAAGACGATTTCCTTGCGAAGTTGTATTTAGCCCATTTCAAGTACAGCCCCAATTTTCTGTTTTAAACAAATTACTGGGCTCGAGCTTATAAATATAATATAAATACAAGTATTTAAGCATTTAACTATTATAACTGAAAGCTTCCTATGAAACTAAAATGTGCCCACGTAGTGTAACTATAAAAAAATGTAACAAAGAGGATAAAAATAACTAAAGGCGGATGTCCTTTTAATTTGTAATTTTTTTGTCCAATTTTAATTTGATGAGGGTCTTTCCATTGAAGAGGCTCTGCTGGATTTTTGACATGTTTATAAAGAAAGGATGACATAAGATGTTCCGTCACTTTTCGTGGCTGTTATTAAAGCTTTTGGCATGGTACATTATAGCATTCTTTTGATTAAGCTTTATACTGCTGACTTTCGAGCTTCTTTGCACAAGTGAACTGTTGATAGAACACGAAAGCTAAAGCAGGTAATTGAGCCCAAAGCAATTTTATTGGGTGTACCTCATGGGTCTTTCTTTGGCTCGGTCCTGTTCTTGACCAACATCAACTCTATAGTTTGATCAACCATTTGTAGATTTGTAGTAAAAGTTACACTTTGGAGATGTTCTTGGCATTACTTACTATCCAAATAACAGCTCTCTTAGCCCCCAACCTAGAAGGTTAGGTTCTCACCCGTAGTTCTTCCGCCGTCTCTAAGAAGAAACTGAGCATTAGCGGCGGCACGGACCCAATAATGGGTATAGTTGGTTTCTTTGTGATGGATAAATTGTTTCCTGATGCGCAACGCAAATAACATTCACTGGAATGTTTCGTCGATCAAATTAGATTAAGACCGAATTTAATCTTATCGTTCTTAAGAAAACAATGTTGAGATCAGATAGAACGTCCTTTACGCGGATAATGATCCAATGCTATACTGCCTAGTTTCATCGTTTATTCTCGCCATAGGACATCATTAATTTTCAAGTCACTTCAAGGCTTCACTTTGATTTAATCTTGACCGCCGCCGATACTCAGCTTGCAAGTGTTAACTAATATAGTACTCGTATATCATTACTCTCCACTTATTAATGTTCACACTTTACTCGTAACTGGTCCCCCTTACTAATTAGCTCCCAATCGCCTTATTTATATACTTTTTTTTTTCATCGAATACTTAAAAAAAACAACCTGACAATTGCGACGAACACGACAACATGTCATTTTGCGCCAACAATGTTCGACACTCAAGGACCCATTCCTGGCCTGACATGAAAGTGAGGCAAAAAACCAAAACAAAACGAATAAAAACACCAAATAATCAACAATTATCTGCCTGCAGTTTTCTGTTCTCTTGACAATTATCTGATTGCACTTGTAATTTATTAAATAACCGACGGACATGTCGTCCGTTGGGTAATTTTCTTAAATGAAAAGTTGTTCATCCTCTCCATCTCGCCTGGTGTTGTATCTACTACTGCTGCGCAAACTATTCGAAAGTGATTGATCATCATTCGCAGCTAAGCCTTTTCCATCTATTTGTGAAAAATGATGAGCATCGCGTACAGCATAGTGATTAATAGTAGATTAAAGAAAACAGTCCGCCCAAGCAGACTAGGTTTCACCCTAAGTGCACGGGTGGTGTGCCCAGTCGATCAAAGACCAAGAAAAAAATCATGCCCCCACAATTCACATACGAATACGTTATCGTCTTTTGTATGAAAAAAAACAGGCAAAAATAAAAAAAGAACAAAAAACAAAATCCGCAGAGCACAGCAGCAACTCTGGCACACTGGCACCACATTAATTATCCACCTGATCGCTTGCCTGCTCCTACCTTGCGTTGTGCCACAGTGTTGCGCATATACACTAAGAGGTGAGTAGACGAAGTGGTGCTCCCGATAGTGATGGTGGTGCATCAACAGTAATGCAAGACCACGCACAACATGCGGTATTGGGGTATAAATACGAGTGGCATACACGAAAGAGAATTGCAAAAATAAAAAAAACAAAAAACAATGAAAACTGAGTGGAGCGAACGTGTGTTGTTACCCTAGCATAACGGGTTTCGTAGTAGAGGTAATAAAAGAGGTAAGCGATCAGTGGTTTTAATTTCCTATTCAACTAGGTTAGGGGCTGTTGCACTTGCGGCTGAGAGTGGCGGGAAAAATGAAAGAAAAATTTTAAAGAGATTGTTTGATGAGTGCGCGAAATTAGTGATAAGAGTGGAAGAGAATCCGGTTTTAAAGAGAACAAAATATTATGGTAAATAAAAAAGAGTTCTTGTGGGACTTTCCCATAAATGCATTAATTCTCGAGGAAGCATGACTGCAGGATAATTACATATTTGCAAACCCATTCTTATGACTGATCTATAAGAGGGTCAGTTCAACAGAGTTCTAAAGGTGTGCGTATCGACGAAAAATTAATTAACGTCAATCAAGTATTGCTAAACTCGAGATATCTTAGCGCACAAGGTATCCTTATAGCAATCGGCTGCTTTCAGCAGCAAATCCTTAAAATTTGGGGCTAAAACCAATTTTTTTGCTTAGATTTTCCCTTAATCTTCTCTATGCAACGGCAATATTTACTCAAAAAAAACAAAAACTGTGCCGGTATACGGAGCCCAATTTTGTATGGTCAATTGAATGTACGAAAGAGTTGATTTACGAACTGCCATTCTACTGTCTCTTAACGATAAAAAGAATCTGCTCTCGAACTAAGAGTGACACTTCCTCCGCTTGTGAGAGACAGAAAACGGTTTCGTTTGTAAAATATTCTCTTTAGAGCTTTCCAATACCAAGACATAACCATATTCCAGGCATGGCGTTTCGGTTGGCGATCAAAACAGTCGGTTTGCCTTTTTATTGGTCAAACGATAAAGCCACTGCCTGCTTGGTGGTTCTTCTCATTGGAAGAGAACCGCAAAACACTATACAAACAAGGCAGCAACATACATATGGATTCAAAGAATAAGTCAAAAAGAAAAAAAATAAACGCACTCCAAGAGTACAGCAACCTCTGAAGAGGTAAAGTTTTTCTCGTGTGCTCTGCAAAGTCACATGCATCAAGCAAGCGCACGACGACATGCTACTCCGATGCGGTTTGTTTGGTTGTGGTTTAGGTTCGTAGCACCACTGCAAGCAAATGCTGCTAACGATGACGATGTTGATGATGATGATCACGATGCCAAGAGTTAAGCAGCTTCACCAGCGCAACAGCAACAGCACAAGCACCACCAACTAACAGCACACAACCAGTACTGTATTACTCGGTCAGTCGGTCTTTTAGAGGTTGGTGCCTTAGCATAAGCTCACCTGGCATATCCTCTCGCAGTCTATGTACGTCTTTCTTACCGGATTGATTGTGCGCTGTGGGTTGGCATTTTTTCCTTCCTTCTTGTTTGTTTATTTTTTTTTTACACATATTCTTCTAGTGGTGTTTTCTCGATCGCATCGTGTGTAGCTTATCGCTTTTGATTGTGCGGTTTCGGTTTTGATGTGTTTTTTTATTCAACACATCCCCGGGGATTGCTCTAGATGTGTTGTGTTCTTGGTTTCTTATTCTTTTGATTAATGTCGATCTTCTGATGTGCGGTTTCGCAAGAGATTAACAAGCAAAAGTGAAAGAAAGTGTTCTGAAATATGTTAGTGAAGTGATTTGTTTACTCTTCCCTGAATGCTTGCTTATCAAATCAATTTTTACCACATTATATGTAGAATATTTGCCGGTAAAAATTCTTCTAATTCAACAAAAAATCGAAGAGTAATAGTGTGACAGTGTTACAATCAATCGCTCAAAACGACCTTGTTTCCTTCAAACATACGAATACTCGTAAATAATCTGCATTAGGTATGCCAATGCGTGTGTTAATTTAAAAACCAGCGTCTCTGGTAGCCGAAAAAGAATAAAAATCAATCCACTTATCTGTGCCGTGGTGTTAAGTAAAATAATTCCAATGTTCTACTCGTACATGTGCTTGGCGGTACGGAGTGTTTATTTATTTATGCATATTTCCACACACATACAAAAAGCATTTTTTTTTTCAAATCCTGTTTGTTGGTTTTTCTAGTTTTGTTTTTTGATTTTTTTGCATCCACCTGTATGTTTGTTTTTTGCTAAGTGTATTCATCTGATTTACATATTAATAGATTGAGACCATCAACGCGGTCACAAATCACACACGCAATAATCTGTGAAGAAGCAAAATAAGATACCAGCACCAGTTTAGTGAACACAGTGGAGTATATGTCGCCAATACATTGCAGATTGAGTTGCTTATCGCTAGATTCCATTTGGTCTTGATTGTGTTCATTTTTTTTTTCTGAGTTGCGATTATCTCTCTAAATCAAAATCAAAATCAAAATCGAATTCGCGATTGGATCAAGAATTAACAAATCAGATTAAGAAGAGAAAAAAAAAAATTGAAAAATAAAAGGAAAAAAACCTAAATCACCAGTAGAAGTTGATTATTTTTTTGCATATCTGCAGTTACGTGCGTGTGTGTTTAATTTCAATTCAATTTAGAAGGTGGAATGTCGCTGCGAGCGGTCTCCTTGCCGTGATTTGGGGTGAGTAGAGGCTGATAGTTGAAATATTGTTGTCTTGCATTCGTGTTTAATTGGTAGTTGGGATTAATGCAGAGGTTAATGAATGTTGACAACGCAATCCGTTGTATTGGGGAGACATCATAAATTAATATCGATCCAGAACGTTTAGATTGATAGACGAAACTGTTAACTATTCGATGGAGCGCGAAATGGGGAGGTTATTTATCTTTACGCTACAGTTTGGATTTTATAATGTCAGTTGCGGTTTTAATTAGTGTTTCGATGTCTTTTTTCACTTCATCTGGTTTGTGGTCATTAATTATAAGTACGAGAAGTAGTTGTGGGTTTGCAATAAACAAGTCGAAATAAGACTGTAATACAAAGTTGATTACATTCACGTCTTGTATACTCGAGTGGTGATTCATTTATTTAAGCCCAGTAATGATATATGCCAATCACTGAATACTGACCAGAAGCCGACGGAGTTTTTGAGATTTTAAAATGAATTCAGCTCAAATATTTTAATTTTCTAGAAATCTCTTGATCCCTTGGAATCACAACGGATGACGTACCACTGGGGGGTGTAAAAAGAAGACGATATTTTAGAACTATTCGAAAAAATTTAAATTCACTTTTCTGTTATGGGCTTTTGAAATTATTTTCATTTACATTTAATCGGCACATTCTAAATGAAGTATTATTCCACTATATTCTAAAAAAGAAGAATGGGAGAAATGAAATCACCCGTGAAATTAGGAGCGCAATTCTAAATTACAATAATCTATGCCAATTAAGTTTTATAGTTTTTTAATGTACCTTTATCTATTCTCGAAATGTGCTTTGTTTTAGTAGTTCATTATAATATTGGTGCCCTCAATTTTTATATTTTTAAAATGACTCGGATATCGTTCTGGCTCTTTCAATTTTTATCGACGGCAAATTCGGGGCGAAGGCTCCTGGCCCCAAGAAAAAAAGCAATATATTGTAATGGATCTCCTCTAATGTGCTTTTCTCCGTTACTCAATTACATTCTTACTACCTTTGTAGTTAGAAAGATGTTATAATAATACGTCTTTTTCAGTTTTTGAAAAGTATAAGTGCATAAGCGTAATATGAAATCGACTGTTGTTAGATTTTTCTGTCTGAAATGCTTTCATTCGGAATACATTGGGCCTTGGCTAAATTTTTTTTTTAAGGATATGGAATTGTTAGTCTATACCTAAATATGAACCGACATCAATTTTAAGGCCTTATGTATCCTAATTTAGCCGTTATGATATGTTACCTGTGGACAATAGTGTAATAATCTTGCACATATTTTAGTTTGTATTTTTTATTGACTTTTTTATTAATTTTTGGAATATTTAAAAGGATTATAAGCAATTGCAAAGCCATCAAAACGCGTTAATTTACGAACATTTTCTGAAGAGGGATTTTATTTGACAAATATAAAAAGTATTATTACATGAAGTGATAACTTTCAAGTTTATATCGAAGTTTTTATTTTTTTTTCTTCTATTGAATTACACTGCTCCTGTAGACTATCTCTTGGGGGTTCTCCAAAAAAGGTGTCTGGCAGTGAGCACGATATCTCCGGTTTGGGTAATCTAAAATAAGGAATAGATAAATCTACAAGAGATAAGGTAGGTACGATAGGTTCTATACGACCCCTATCGATCTCTATGGAAGTAATAATCGAAATTTGGATATTTGGTGGTCCCTGGAAAAACAATTTTGACAAAAATTCTTTCGTTAAAAAAAAGAAAATAAAAAGAACTATCGGAAGTCATAATGAGAATCAATCTCTGAAGAATATATCTGAAAAAGTTGCGTTAAAATTTCGGACCAATCGGTTGAACAATTTTTGAGGAACTCGTACTCGCCGGCTTTGAGAACATTGTTTTGAGAAAAACGCGCCTTAAGATGAACGCTCTAAGTCATCAGCAGCTTCTAACATTCCGAGTTATTGTTGTCTGCGAACTATGAGATCGTGACGCGCCCTGCATCTTCCTTTTTTTTTAATTGGGTGATGCTCTACTCGTACTTTAAAAATCCTAACTAGGTCTAATACGATAGTTTTCATGACTAATATGTTTATTGCATAGGAATGATTGATAAGGGAATTGGAGCTAATGGTAAGAGCATCACTGGTATCACACAGTCCATCACAAGATTCACATTTTGCGCTTTCTAAACTAGATGGTTGCTCAAAATTCGATATGCAGCAGAGGAATCGCGGGAGACTAAGACCCCGTCCTGGATTTCTAGTTTCCTCACCGACGCTAGCACTACTTTCATTAGTCTCAGCTGTTTCATTTTAAGACGGAAAACTGCGAACAGACAGTTTAAACTTATCAGACATATATCAACTGACGGAATCCACTTGTTTGGTTTAAGAAATTACTAAATTTAGCTTTCAGGCTATATAATAGACCTTCTACTTTATTTAATGTATGAGAAATCAATGGTCATCATTTATGTATCAGAAATCAATCAGGGTCATAAAATGTTGTGGGCCATAAAAACTGTTGCTACTCCGGTCTTTATGCCATCTACTTTCTAATACGAGTATTCCTAGACGTCCTTACATTTATGCGTGTATCTCTGAGAAATTTTCAAAGAATATAATCGTATATACCATATAAACATACCAAAATAAAAATATAAAAAAAATGTATTTTACTCCTTAAGTGTGGTATAAAATTAAACAATTCTTTTGCCCTTTGAATACAAATAAACCTGATATTTAGAGCACTTTGAGCGAGAATACCCAATGTGACATAACCTGCTGTTGATGGTGGGTCTGAATGCATTGTTGAGACAAGTGATAATGGACGGCCTCCTTTGCGTAATGGAGTTGTGTTTTTTTTTTACGTTGAGTTCAACATATTCAACTGAAACCTTAGATGTGACACATACGAGTACTTGCTGTCTCCCTTTGATTTTTCAGTTCTTAGCGTAAAACCGCCAGCATCAATATGGTGAGTTTATGCACCAATAAAAGATACGCTTATACCACTTCTTTGAACGGTGATTGACTTTGCATAATTCTAACAGTATGTTTCCAAGATCAATCTCTCCCATATGTTTCTTGTAATACAGCGATTTCTGGACGAGCAACTAACTGAGTTTTTTTCCTGTACAATTCAAAACCAACTGCACGTCTTGCTTAGAGGACACATTTTAAATCGATTATTTCGAATGGTTCCTACGGTCATTATACGCTTTTGTTCAAATCAAATCTAGAGACTAATGGGAGTAAACCAGTTGTCAAGAAACAATTTGAAATTTTGGTTTGCGGGAATCTTCTTCTTTCCTTTTTCCGGCGTTGTTATGGTCAGAAGTGTAGGACCATAACCTTCCCACTTAACTGCATTCCTACTGGTCCGCTTGTGGGGTCCGCCGGTTTGACCTCAGAAAGTAGCGGCAGGCTTCCTCGTTTGGGATTACTTCATCGCTGAGGCCAATCAAATGCTGGTGTTTTTGCATTTGTTTGCACCAATTGTTTTTCGGCCTGCCTTTTTTTTTTTTTTTTTTTTCGTGACACGGGCATGCTCCAGATTTTTTTCGTTTGATCTTACTCTTACAACACCGGTGATCTCCAGTCGTGTAAACCCACTGATTTGCATGCACACTTGTGGGACAGTTTAATGGTGGTATATGTGTCCCTAGGCTCACCTTGGTGTTTTCTAAATTGCCTAGATGTGATTTTTGTTTACCTTTGTTTTAGTCGCCTTTTACGACAAGCGAGAGGTATCGCTGCAGGGATATTCTTAACCCGTCCCTGCACAGGTATTTGGTTTGCGGGAATATAAATGCAAAACAATGTCTTATAATATGCCCAATCCAAAGGATTGGACCATTTCTTCTCCCTTGCAGAGGCTAAAATTGTATACAATATAAAATGCACCAGCTCTAGTGAAAATTATAAAGCCCCACTTCCGAGGCTTTTATGGAAGACATTGTTTCAAACTGTTTCGACCTAACAAAATATAAATATTTTGTAGACATTGTTCGATTATACCACAAGACTTACCTTTACCTTACCTTTATAGGAAATCAATTGCTCGCCTTCATTTTGGTATACCTCCTGTGCTATTCCGTTAATTATTTGTGTGATTTTATGCAAAAATGAAAGCATTTTATATAATTTGTTGTAAGTAGGTTGTCCTTTTTGGGATTGTTTCATTTTGTTTGCAACTACGCTATTCGCATACTTGAAGTATTTATCACATCGAGGTGTAGTAGTAACCTTCTTATTTTGGTGGTTTCACATTTTTAATTCTGCCCCATTAGCTTATATTGCATATGCATTTGTTTCAACACAGATATTTTGTGACGAATCATTAAAGAACTGGGAAAAAATATTCAACTGGTTGTTTGACTTTGGCCGAAACTTTGCTTCTTCAGGTCGTTTCGCATTCCTCCAACTCTGAGCTCTCCCATCTCAAACTTTCTAAATTGATTTGAACCTTCTGCACCATTTCTTCAGCTTGAATTTAACAAATCCTCTCAATCAAACCAACCTCAAGACCGTCTCTTTTCGTTGTACTTTGCCGGGTTTCTTCAATAATATTTTCCAGACTTTTTCCTTCTCTTCTATATTGTCCTCCCCAAGAGGACATATCCCAATCGATTTTTTTTTTAATTTCTTGTTTGGTTAAACTCTTCGAATAATGCACAAAAGAGCGTTATGTGCATTATAAACATGATGGACCAATGATACCTATTTGAAACATATTTTGAAAAAGGCAATAATGGACTCAAAGTTCTTATTTTCCCAATTCTTAATTGGTTTTCCTAGTTGAATAACTATTTGAACAAAGAGAAATGTTATTGTCCTCTCCACGTAGATCAACTACAAACTGATCACAAGCAATATTTGTAATAAAGTATTTTCTAATGAACCTCCAAAATATATCAAGTTATTCTAAAAAAAAAATGCGATTGAGATAGAAAACGAAATTTAAAGGCTGAAACATATAAGGCGTGAAGGTATTAAGATAAAATAAATTCCTATTTTGTTTACGCGGTCTATGCGATGTATGTTATGTGTTAACAATTGACTGTAATTTTAATAGTTAAGTCTGAAGTAATTTACTCTTCGCTTTCAAAATATATCGAGCCATTTGGCTATCGTTTTCTACTCGTATTGTAATTTTAAAATATTTCTTTCAAAATATGAATAACTAAACTAGGGGTAAGCAGAACTATCACTGATGTTGCAATTCACTTCATAAAACCCCAGTAGAGTTGCACTGCCGATTGTTGTCCTACTAAAATTGAAAAATATACAAAAATTCCCTTGCGCACTTTAATGTATTTAAATGCTAATTAGGCTTGGGGAAATGAAATTGCAAGTGGTTTTACATATTGGCAGCCCGATCCTGATCAAAGACAATTATAACAAAGTGAATGCAAGACATTTTATGCTATAAAATAGATTGAACTCCAATTAACCCCTTTTATATCGTGGTTTTGATATTAATTTCCTTGCAAATTACAAAACATTCACTCAAGTAAATGTCTTATACGTATAACGCAATTTGTTCGTTTAATTACATTTTATGGATAGTATGATTAGTGCTGATCTGGACTTAAGCAACCATTGATTGTTTTTTAATTCACTCCGTACAAATGCACAAATGTTGTTTGCTTCTGTTTTTCCTTTTTGAAAGTTATGTCATATCGAGATTTTGAAAAAGGATAACTTATGTATATACTCGTATACACTAAACTTTTTCCAAATTTTTGGATAGCCCAAATTATAATAAACCTAAGTTTTTAAAGATTGCAATTCTTTTCAAATGCTTGAATCTTGATTGAAAACTGTGGGACATCTTCCAGACATATTTTTGAAAGAATAGTTTTCCTGGAATGGTAGTTCAGTTCCTGTCAATCTTTTATCGAAAGAACCTTAATTAAATTTAATCAAGCATTTGATTTTCAGGCAAAATAGTTGAGTCATTGTCCTTGCCTTTCTTAAAATTGATAGACGGGATCAGATTTTTATCTTATTTGACAGGGAAAAACAAGAAAAATAAATATCTTTGATAAAAGAAGTAAAGTAGTTTCGCATGGCAAACTCACTAGGAAAATATAAAAAAATGCACTATAAGATGAACAGAAAGATTATGGAAGGCAATACGTTTTGTCAAAAGAACTAGAAAACTTTATCTGATCTCCGTACGTCACTATGTTTGTCATGCTTAAGTTAGTATGGATATAAGACTTATTATCTTCCCATAATCCCAAACGTCTTTAAATAGTACTGCATAAGCCGATGTGTGAACACATGTTTTGGTGAGATGGCACATTTGCCATGTCTTAATGAATAAAGAACCCGCGATCAATCGGTTCAAAGTTACATTCAACAATGAACAAATTTTTAGTATTGTTCATTATTGAATTATATGTAGCTCACTCAATGAGATTTTTGGAACAGAAGAACCTACTGATTACTACGTAGAAGTATTTTTGCATGAAATTGAAGGTTTTATTTAGCATAGTTGGAGTGATCCGGTTAAATATGCGCCGCCTTTGGAACATAAGCCTTCTCCCATCAGTCGAATTTTTCACCAGCAAAACCGTTCGCCATGGACAGGAGCAGTTATATTCACAAAGCTGCTTGCTTCTGGGCAATTGCTTCTTTAAGACGGTCCAATTGTTGACAGTACAAGTCCGAATCAAGAGTTTTGCCGTAGGGGAGTAGCTTATAGTAGATGGTTCCCTGCCAATCTCACTAAATACAGAGCAAACCTTACTGGCTTGGCCATTTTTGGCATCGGCTCACGGATTCGCGATTTTCATTTGAAGCTGTCGAAAGTGATCCACTTTTTATCACTAGCCATCATCCGTTTCAGAAATGGATAGGTTTTGTTGCGATTCAGCAGCGATTCGCAGATGGTAATTCCATAAGGTTTTTTTACTTTGACTAGTGCGACTAGTGTGAGCTCATGGCAATCGGAACAGTGCTATTTTATCGGCATTTTCGATAATTGGTCTTCCAGTGAGTGATACATTCCGGAACGAACCAAAATTAAGCGTAATCGTCTGTTATATTGTCAGTACCACTAATCACAATTCCAGCCGCCTGGCTTGTGTTCTCAATTTTATCTAAGAAAAACTGTAATAAATAAATGTGTCAATATGACGTTTTGCTCTTTTCTGGTGTCCATCTTTGACGCACGCTCAAACAAAACTGGGTGAACCAAACACAAAATTTTCAGATAAGTTTCTTTTACTACGAATTTCATCTTTTTGAAGCCATCTAGTGTACAAAACGAGATACAGACATTTTTTAATTTTATAGACATTTTTAAGCGTCTCGTTAATTTTTTAAAGTACAAAAGCCTGTCTGCCTTCGAAAACCTATTATTTTGATTATTCCTTTGTCTCTGAGGTAAAGAAGTTCCCTTTTCCTCCACAACTGCGAAACGAGCGACGGAGCACTTTGTTTGGTCGATTACTTAAAACCATATTTTGAATCTTATCAATAATTGTGGAGTAGTTATTATATATATTTACAATATTTACATCAGTATATCCGAATTATTTTGATATTATTTGGATATGCGGCCACCATTAAACTCAATCGAAAATAGAATAAAACAAGCTAATGGATGTAGGTTAGAAACTAATGGCTCCGTATTCGGAAATTATGCTCACAATAAGTCAAAGTTTTTCTTTATTATGAGCGTAATTTTTCTTAAATTCATAGCATGGTAATACTTCGAGGTTATTTTAATACCGCGTCTTGTAATTGTTTAAAAATTCAACTCTTGCCTCACAAAAAAAAAATAGTTTTGTCTAACTAGTATTTCAATCGGACATTTTCGCATTATTTTTCACTTAAATTGTATTGTATATTTCTAAAAGTAATATCTCTATAAAACATTCTTTAGCTTATATTAAAATTTATTTTTTTATACAATGTTTTTTTAATTGCTAAATCTCGGCCCCTAATTCGTTCGAAACCATTTCGCTATCGCAGCAATATCTCGATGCTGTTTATTTTATCAAACAAGTTTGGGATAAATTGAATGGAAAACGCGGGAGATATAGACACAATTGTCAACGCAAATTTTATAATACAGAAATTGGTGCTGTCATATATTTCATCTTTCTAGAAAGTTACATTATATAACTTTTGAGGAGAAGAAGTTTTTTCCACAATTTTCTCCGAGTTTACTTTTAAATTTTACCGAATTACGAGCATTTGCTTACAAAATAGTTCCTTATTACTACTTCTCTGGAAGTTAAGGTAATATTGCGAAAAGAAATTACTTTTTATATATAGCAAGAAAATTTTCACAATTTTGAAAAAAAAATATGCAGGTAAATAGAAAGCGAATCAGCTAATAACTAAATATAAAATAAACACATATAAATATTGCCTACTTTATTGGAAAGGTGTGACATCTGTGAACAATAATTAGTGTGCATCCGGATTTGTCTTAAATAAACAGCATTTGCGGAAAGTTTTGATTTTCTTTTTTAATTTTTTAAAGTGCAGCTGAAGCTCATCGAATGCTTGTAGAAGTTTATGGTGAATCTGCTCCGACCGATAAATCATGCAGAGAGTGGTTTCGACGCTTCCAAAGTGGTGATTTTAGCGTCGAAGACAAAGAGCGTCTTGGCCAGCCCAAAAAGTTTGAAGAAGAGGAATTGGCGGCTTTACTGGATCAAGATCCGTGCCAAACGCAAAGTGAACTCGCAGAATCGTTGGGAGTGATGTATTTTTTATGTTTTTTTTCAAAAAAAAAAATAAATTTTGAACACAAAAAAATGGACCGAATTAATTTGTACTCCCAATATATAACACAATATGAACCAATAACAAATAAATTGATAAGCGAGTAAGTTATAAAAAATACTAGCTGACCTGGCGAACTTCGCAGAATCAATTCAGTTTTTTCTAAGAGTACTGAGGATGAAATAAGTTCAATAATAGTTAAAAAGCAAAATCAAAATACCGCTAGAAGGGTATAGCGGATCCCGGCGTGCTTCGCTACACAGGAATACTGACATTGAATCAAATTCATTGATTCAAAAAAGAAAAAAAAAATATTTAATCACATCAATACAATAGTGTATACAACTAATTGTCCGTAAGAAAAGCACGTTTCCTCCAAATTCACTCCACACACTTGAAGCGTTTGTCCTTGAGCTTTATTAACGGTCATAGCAAAGGGTAATTGAAGACGTTTGAACTGAAATGGCATGTCTGTTGGTATTAATGGGATCCGCGGTATCAGTGCAACTTCTCCTTTTGCTTTCCCGGTGAGAACTGTTGCTTCGATCAAATTGGGCATTAATTTTTTCACAGAAAGTCTCATTTCACTGCAAAGTTTTGGCGAATTGACATTTCGAAGAAGTATGATCGATGAACCAACTTTTAAATTCAAACGACGCGGTGGCATACCGGGTGGTTCCAAAAAATTCAAAAATTTAATCGGTTGAATCTGAAAATCAAAGCCCTAAAATCTATTTTCCACCCTCTCAGTGGCATGCTTATGGTTTAATAAATATCGATTTTAATATTAAAATACCTGTTTTGAAAAATTCCTTCATCAAGAAGAACCACCCGTCGTCCATATGCAGTTTAAAGGTTGTTCTGTAAAATCAATTCATTTGCTGACGGATTTTCAACACAGGCACACATTCCTAAGAATCCAGCTGTGAGTTTAGGAAATCTATCGCCAATCAATTCAACATTCGTTCTTTGACATGTTGACTTATTGCAGAATGGTACTACTTTAATGCAAAAAAAATTACTGATTCACTTTTCTTATAAGTCCTTGATATATCCTTGATAATGAAAGATTTTTATATTTCCTTGTTCCATGAATGTTTGTTTGTTCTTCAATGCAATTCGGTTCTCACAAAGTGCTCCCGTCGCGTTCAACTTCCCTCTCACATGAAACAAAATTCGATGTAGCGGAAGGAAACTGCGAGAGATAAAACAACAACCTCGAAATCTGCAGATATACCCCAGTTATATTTTTTTATCTTCAATTTTCTTCATTATACATTATGTGACACTGTATGTGTAAATTAAATATTAAATGTACACGATGGGCTACATATATAAGTAAACTTATTTTTGTTACGAATTAATACAGCCTTTAAATTTGACATTGATACTTCTAAGACGCTGTTCCTCATTCAACACAATGGCAACAATATGTTATCCGTAACTCGACAATAAATTGCGTTATCTGTCTCAAAAAATATGAAACCAGTTCATCTAATTTAACCTTGAGCTCAACATTTCTTCCTTTGATTTTGACAACAAGATTATTGAGCTCAATCTGACTGATGCGACGTGGAGCATAATAGAATTTTTTGTCATTGCCAACATTACATGTTTTGAGCAGGATTTGACTTTATTGTTTTTCATTTTTTTTTTTGTTTTATCATACAATGAAAATAATTTTCAAATTTTTTTCCCTACCTATTTTCTCATTTAAATAACCGACAAATTTTTTCCTGGGAGTCAACAAAGCCTTTCGTTGATATGGTAAATATTGGTAACGAAAGCGACAGTAACCACATTGCCGTCCAAAGAATGAACCAATCATGTTTTGAAGGTTTCACAAATCATTAACTCATTGATTGGAACACCCAACATACATTTCCACCCACTCAAACTTTTCGGGCTCGTATAATTTGATTCATGCCTCGTCACCTGCTGTGAACTAAATTTTACGATTCTCTTTGGGATTTCTTCAACATTAACATGTTTCATTTAACGATGCTCTGTTTTAGTGTTCAAATTATTTTCCGACGACAAATCTATTGACTAGAAATAGCCATTTTATAGCCCAGGAAATCAGAAAAGTTATGCAAACGAGGAATTAATTTTTTTACAATAGTTTTTTGCGAAAAATATGTTGGAATAGTTTGTGAGGGCGAACATTTTATAATCAATCGGTATATGGTAGTTTTGATATAATTGTTCGTTTCATTTCTTTAGTGGTCACCTATACTAGATCGATTCAAACTGTTTGATTTTGTCTTTGTTATTAATTAAGATTTATAATGAGGAAAAAAATCTTATTTACGGAGGAAAAACATCAATTACCATAGAAAAATGCGTTATTCATACGACCAGTATGATTTAAGACTATCATAAGATTAAATGACGTCGAATTTCACCAGGTATCCGGAATGTCATTTTCAACAAATCAGAAATTATAGAATAGCGTTGAATAAATTTCTCCCTTTTTTGATTTAACTCGTCACCGAATAATTTTCAATCTCTTTTCCCTCTTCTGTAAAAAACAGTTAAGACCTTATTGGTCCCTGTAGTATTTGCTCTGGAAAAAAATTAACTTGCCGTTTATATTCAAACAGTATAGACATCAAACAAATAAACTCGCTTTTAATGCTTTCGGACATTAGCTAGTGCCGCATTAAAACAAAATTCCTCACATCGCCAAGAGTATTTTTCCTCTCGTGACAATTTTCCCATAAATTTAAAGCTTCAACACTAGACCAGAATCTGTGACGTTCATAGCCTTGACCTTTAAATATGTAAAACAGAATTGACTACAAGCTTAACACCCGTTCTGATTGGCAACTAATATCAGTATTACTCCGCGTGATTTAATTTTTATTTTATTTGCTTCAAATCGTGCTTCACTATCCCATAAGCAATTGAATATTGTTCGCATTAAAATTTACTTGGAAGGTACTAATCTCGTTTTATGACTTCTCTTAAGACAAATCATGAGATATATTTTGCACTTATTGGATCCCGTTATATATTATAAAGTAACGCCCAGCAATTCACTACAATTCCGTGAATTTATTTGCGTCTATCAATTATCCACCCCTGTCACTATCTAATTTCCTTTGCTGTGGGTAGTACATTTAACACGACAGTTGAGTAAAGTATGCGCGCTAGTTTCTTCTGTACATAAATTATATTTCAATTTTTCCTTTCTACGATATGCCAAACTTGATAATGGACTATCCGATTTTGCATAATGAACTACCGGCCTATTTAAAAAAAGCCTAACGCAAAATGAAGTTTAAAAAACAGCGGCGCATTTGTCGACTTCATCAATCATAATTAAATAAAAAGTATTTAACAAATTAACTAGTTCTATGATTGATATAATATAACCTAAGGTGAATTGAATTTAATATTTTAGTCCGGTTCTTCGGGACCGAATTTATTGTTAACCCTTACTGTAATTGACAGAGTTGAATATTGAGTTGGTTATTGCGAACGCTTACGTGTATTGCTTGGGAGAAAGAACTGAATTTGAATTTCGACACGAGCCGCAAGCGATACAAAATTCGAAGACAAGACAAAAGGAGGAGTTTCCAAAACATATAAAATTAATTTTCGCTCTATAGTCGTTGGTATTCCAACGGTCAATATTTCTTAGATTTATGGTCTTGATATACATAAATAGGCATAGGTTAAAACCCAATGGGATTTAAGCAAATATTATTTTCTACAAACCAGTGGGATGTCTAAGAAATTTGGGAAGCATGTAAACGACTGGTTTAAGATTTTGGCAGTGAGATAGCCAAACACTAGTTTGTCGTATGATGTAAGTGAAAACGAAAGAGTTGAGTAGCAAAGTTGAATGAAATTTCTGCTCGTACAATGAAAGAAACTCAAAAACTGGTAACTGTACATGACACTGACTTTGTTAATAAAATAAATTCTTAGCCTACTTATCTTAGTACAGGTGAGAGAGTTATTAGTTTTCTCCTTTTTCGTCGCTCTTTATTCCGTAGTAGTTTGGTTTTATCTGCGTTTCTGTTTTTCTTATTTTACTCGCATTTAATTATTTCCCTTACGAGTGGTCTTAATTGCGTGATGATTGTTTCTAAATACATTTTGCTATGTTGCGCGGTGTGTTGTGTGTAGAGCGGCAAGTGGCGTGTACTAGTAAAGTGGCTTTAGTGCGGAGTGCAAGCAAATTGTCAGGTATACATTCCTCATTGGAATTATGGAATTTTAATTTTGTCGAAGCTTTTAAGATAGGAATTTTGCAACCTGTTCCATTGATTGAAAATGAGCTTGAAGGAGCTATAAATCTGTATCGCTTGACAAATGGCTAAAGAAATAATTTTATAAGAGCTTCTTGAGCATCCACGTTATAACGTGTATTTTATCTTGTCCTAACTGGTCATTTGTTGGCATAAATAAGTCTTTTAGTAGCAATGTTTGAAATTGCCAAGGCTTTTGCAATTTTATTTGAAGGTCGTTTAGTATACGAGTGTGTTGTAAGGGGCGCTTGGTCTTGAACAATACATGAATAATTTTAAAAGAAATTGGCAACACTGTCTGTTTCTTATTCTTCTTTCCATTCAAACGTTTCTTGGATCAAATCCTAAGTACTAACTATATATAAGTTAAAGCTAAGAATGCTCGCATCGTTCGTGTATTTACACTTCGTATCCCTTTCCGCGAATGCGATTTTCTTTTCAGCAGAAAAATGGAATATTCACAGGAGCCATCACTATCAATTGAAGTGAGAAAGCTGAGTTTTTGTGAGTTTTCTGTATTTTCTTTTATTATGGGTATAAACAAGCATTGTTCAGTTGAAGTAGAAAAGATATGAAAAGCTTATAAAAAGGGCAACTGTGCGAAAGGTAGCGGAACTTCGAAATTGATTAAAAAACCAAGATTCATAATTCTACCAGGGCACAAAATAAGTCGGAACTCAATGGATGGCTAAAGAAAACTACGCCAGCTTCCAATTAGCAATTTAAATGGGCTACGGAAAAAGCTCTATTTGCTTCCTCCAATGATCTAAGAATGAAACAAGCTCTTAGGAGGCGGATTGCATGACAGGGTAGCAAGAAAAGTTTTTTCTCTCATCTTAGTACTTTACACACCGAAACCTGTGCTACCAGCACTGGAAGAGTATTTTATGGTCCGATGAAAGCAAAATTATCAAAGTTTTGGTCTACAAAATATATGTACGACGTTCTAGGAAGCAGGAGCTTAATACTACATACATCAGAAAGACAATGAAGCATGGTGGTGGTGGCATCATTTGGCGTCATTTGTTTTGGATCAAAGACGCTATGAACGCCTAAGCACTGTTCAAAATTTGTAAAAATCTCTTTTCAGGAAAATGGCGTCAACTGTGGCATTCACCAGGTCTCCGCTAAGTTCATATAAAGATTTTACTTTCTGCCAAAACGAAAAACGCATTCGCGGTAGGATGCATGACTTGCAAATATATACAAACCACTCCCGCATACTGTACAAGCTTTTTTAACTATGGCTTATGAAAAATAAAAAAATCAAATATATTTTGAAATAATATTCAAATATGGCTTTTTTTGGAGGTATACAAATTCAATATACAATAAAATACTTCAAGCTGGTGTTAATTTCCATGACATTAGCTTTATTTAGAGGATAATTCTATGCCATTAAATATTTTGGGCATGCACGTGCCACAATTAACTGAAATAAAGCCTAATCGTGAAGTTCAATTTCCAACAACTTTTTCGAGCAACTGGGCCGTATATCAGCAATAACATGGCGAATGTTGACTTCTAAATCGTTCATCGTCTCTGGTATAGACTAGTGACTTCACATATCCCAAGAGAAAGTAATCTAAATGTGAGAGATCACAGGATTGTGGAGGCCAGTTCACAGGTACAATACGTGAAATTATGCGCTTAGCAAATGTTACCCACAATAAATTGAAGGTGTTGCGTGCCGTGTGGCATTTTGCGCCATTTTGTTAAAACCAAAGCTCTGTCATGTCAATGCCATTAAACTGAGGAGTGAATAAGTTAGAAATCATATTTCTATCGCGCTCTCCATTGACGATACATTCTTGGCGGCATCGTCCTTGAAGCCGATGATTCCATCAGTCCACAAAGCACACCAAAAAGGGAGTTTTAATAGTTATAAGCGCGTCTCGACCAATAAAAGTAAAATTAAAAATTTTAAGTAACCTCGGACAAAAAAAAACTCCAAAAAGTTTCGCGGATTCCCCGACGCGAGGACATCATCTTAAAAATATTAATAGATTCTTTTAATGAAGTCAAAAGGCCGGGAGAAAAAAAACTATTGGGGGTACAAATTAATTCGGTCCGTTTTCAAAAGATGGCGCCACCTGCAAGTTGTGGCTGATCTTGGAAGGGATTACCTACTTCATTGGAAAGGTGTGACATCTGTCAACAATAATTAGTGTGCATCAACGTCTGTTTCTGACAACAACATTGTTTTTTGCCTCTTCGGAAATGTCCGGATTTGTCTTAATTAAACAGCATTTGCGGGAAGTTTTGATTTTCTTTTTTAATTGGAAGAAAAGTGCAGCTGAAGCCCATCGAATGCTTGTAGAAGTTTATGGTGAATCTGCTCCGACCGATAAATCATGCAGAGAGTGGTTTCGACGCTTCAAAGTGGTGATTTTAGCGTCGAAGACAAAGAGCCAGCCCAAAAAGTTTGAAGATGAGGAATTGGAGGCTTTACTGGATCAAGATCCGTGCCAAACGCAAAGTGAACTCGCAGAATCGTTGGGAGTGACTCAGCAAACAATTTTCGTTCGGTTAAAGAAATTTGGATTTATTCAAAAGCAAGGAAATTGGGTGCCGTACGAGTTGAAACCGAGAGATGTCGAAAGGCGATTTTTCACCTCGGAGCTGCTTCTTGAAAGACATCAAAGGAAGGGATTTTTGCACCGGATCGTGGCTGGAGATGAAAAGTGGATATACTACGATAACCCCAAGAAGAAAAAATACTATGCAAAGCCTGGTGAACCCGTTCCATCATCGTCTACATCGACGCCAAAGAAAAACATCCACGGTTCAAAGGTCATGCTCTGCATATGGTGGGACCAGACGGGTGTGGTGTACTATGAGCTGCTAAAACTAGGGGAAACGTTATCGACTACAACTAATGCGTTTGTAGTCGCTTCCGACGGACAATACTTTGAGTGATGTATTTTTTATGTTTTTTTCAATAAAAAAAAATTTGTTGAACACAAAAAAACGGACCGAATTAATTTGTACTCCCAATATTTTTTTACTTTTTGGAGTTATTTTTTTGTCGGGGGTTACTTAAAATTTTTAATTTTATTTTTATTTCATTCTTTTTAAATTACTTGCCCTAATTCCGGTAGTTACGAGTAACTATTTAAATTACATTTCTCGTAAAACTACCGCATACAAACCCATATATAATTTACCGTATTCAAACTTATTTCCGCTATATTACACATGTGTGTCAAAAATGCAATCTTAGACGGAACTGTGTCTATTTTTTTAAAAATATTTGTATAAAAATCAGTCTGTTATTTTTTTTTTTTTTTGTTTTTGTAAAGTTACAATAACGTAATTCATAACCAACAATGTACATACATATATAGACCCATACTCGATGGTCATCGACAAATAATAGAAATATACAGAACTAGTTAAGACGAATATAATGAGCCCATACTTAATAGGTTTACTAATAGGCAATCGTCTCCTACCTTCAAATTCCATCATCAGAGTACCAGCTCAGTAGTACCAGCATACATGGGTGTTTCAAATGTTAGGTCGCAGATATGTTAAAAGTAATGTAAATACCCATTGTGTCTAAGATCCCTACCGCAGCTAAAAAAAATTAATAACCTTGAAACGGCTGAACAGATCTTCATAAATTGTAGCTAAGAACCATCTCGATCACAGTAGCTTCCAAACAAAAAAAAAAAATCATCAAAATCGGTCCATTCGTGGAGGAGCTACGATGCCACAGACAGACACACAGGCAAACAGACAAACAGACACGTCAAACTTATAACACCCCTCTTTTTGCGTCTGGGGTTAAAAATGGCCCGAGCGGAGAACAAAATTTTGCGTCGAAAATGAGAATCAAGCTAAAGCAGGTTTTCGCCCCATTCACCGAACCTACGACGCCTATAATGGTCACGCGATTTCAACTATTGCACAAGCTAGTTCTTATAAACTTTTAAGCCAATATCTTTCCGTGAAATCTTGCACAAAGTGGAGGGGTATACCTGCAATTGCTGTGCACGATGTCAAATCGGCTCATTCGGATTTTCTTCAACACTGTGCTCCACAAGTGCAATAACTTCTTCTCTTCGTACTTTTTGTCGTCTTCAGGGATGCGTATTATCCACTAGAGTGCACGTGGCGCGAACACGATTCATCATATTCCAAATAAGTTGATCAGATGGACAATTCTGTCAACCGTAAAATGGGCGTAGCGACCGATAACTTTGGCGAACCGAACCATAGTTTTTAAAATAAGTTTGCACAACTTGCTTGAGTTGTTCTGGCGTTAAGTTAGCTTAGCTACAAATCATATTTAAACTGTCTAATTAACTATCTGTAAAAATAGTGTTGCCAGTTTAAAAGCCAAACCTCCTTTATATACGAGGGTGGTCCGATAAGTACTTAACCTACAAAAAGAAACAAAAATTTTGGAGAAATGGCTATTTATTTTTCAATACAGTCTCCTTCTAGCTCGATACACTTGACCCAGCGATGCTCCAACCTCTTTAACCCGTCTGAAAAATACGTTTTCTCGAGGTCTACAAAGTAGGCCTCTGTGGCGGCGATGACCTCCTCATTCGACTGAAATTTCTGCCCGGCGAGTGACTTTTTCAAGTTTGGAAACAAAAAGAAGTCGCACGAGGCCAAATCTGGAGAATACGGTTGATGCGGCAGCAGTTCGTAGCCCAATTCGACCAATTTGGCCGTGGCGAGGGCGAAGGTGTGAGCCGGTACGTTATCATGGAGGAAGAGCACTTTTTTCTTCGCCAAGTGGGCCATTTTTTCTTCAATTCGACGTTGAATCGGCCCAATCATTTGGCATAGTACAGCCCTGTGACCGTTTTGCCCTTCGCCAGGTAGTCGATGTGGATCACACCTTGTGAATCCCAGAAAACGTGGCCATCACCTTTCCGGCCGATGGGACAGTCTTCGCCTTATTCGGAGCACGTTCGCCGAGTGAAGTCCACTGTTTCGAGTCTTCCTTGGCCTCTGGTGTGTACCAGTGGATCCATGTTCCGTCATTTGTCACGAAACGACGCAGGAACTCCTTCGAATTGCGCTTAAACAACGTCAAACACTGCTCTGAAGTGGTCTCACGGTTGCGCTTGTTGTCCGGAGTGAGCAAACGCGGCACCCATCGCGCCGACAGCTTTCTCATGCCCAAAATTTCATGCAGGATATGACCCACGCGATCTTTTGAAATGCCTACTGTCTCAGCTATCTCGCGCACCTTCAATTAGCGGTCTGCCAATACGAGATCGTGGATTTTTGTTACGTTATCCTCCGTGGTAGCCGTTTTCGGGGCACCTTGACGTGGCTCATCAAAAACCGACGTGCGACCACGTTGAAACTCGTTAAACCAATTTTTGATGATCGCCATCGAAATAGAAGAGTCACCGTACACAGCATCCAAACGCTCTTTGATTTCGCTGGCGATTTCCCTTCCAAAAACAAGAATCGACTGAGCGACCGATATTGCTCTTTTTGCATTTTTCTAAAATCCGCGGACACTCCCGCTTCCACACGCGGTCAAAACAAAACTACGTCTCCGATCCGGCTGAAAATTCGACAATAGCTGTCTACTAGAATGTACTAAACGATAGTAAGTTGCGATACTGGCGTTATCTGGCGGTGAGGCTAAGTACTTATCGGACCACCCTCGTATGTTGTACAAATCTTATGCTCCTTGAACTTGTTTCCGTATGTTTTCCTGATTGAATCCACGACCAATTTACGAGTGTCAATAAACCAACCCTCTTCGGTTCCTAGCGAGTTTTGAATTAAAAGTTGACTAACTGTCAGTTATTGTGCCAATTATTATTATCAGGTAACTATATTTGGCCTTCTATATTTTCAGACTTATTGAATTTATGAGATACTGCACAATGCAATGCGCAATGCATCATTATACAATAACTCTAACCAATCAATAAGATTAATCGGACATTTTTAGCTATAAAAGTCTAGGAGCTTGGTTAATGATTCAGCCTTAAGAGATTGAGTAAGGAACAGGGTGACTGTAGGAAACCGATTTTCTATAACCAGCGGAAACTCCACAAAATGAACAGCCTTTGCAGATTTTTAGATAGCCCAAATTTGAGTAGGTTTGGAGTATGGAGTGGCGCAATTGGACGGTCAAAGCTGCAAAAATTTCCTTTTTTTCGCCGTTTTGCGAAGTAGATTAACTGAGTCTATCCACTATGTTTAAATCAAATAAAAGGCAGTTGCTTGTGTTAGCTTTGTCACTTACCACAAAAATAACTTCTGTTCACAGGCATTTCAAATGAGAATATTTTTATAATCCTGCTCGGATATATTGTTTCGGAACCTCATCTTTTGTTAAGTAGAATCAGTTATTAATTTCACTAATCGTTTAGCCATTCCCTTAATGACCTCCAGTAATTGCACTATTTTCAAACTTTCCTTAAAATGTGAATTAACATGACTAACAATTGGATGTCATTTTCAAAAGTCTGTATTTATATTGAAACGGAAAAAAATGTTCATTCTCTTTGACAATAATATTTTTCAATCCGGCCGCGACAAATTCTTTGACTTTGGCTTTGAACCTTTAGATTTGACATTCTATAGTTTCCTATGTCGTTGGTTGTGAGAAGTTTCTTGGCAATTTCTATTGTTTCCATTCAGATAGAATTGGGTCAGATAATGCCAGACTTACCATTTCTGAACTTAATTATCAAAAATGTTTGGAGAAATATACTTATCTATTTTTTGAACTCGAAGAAACTACGGAATATATCAAAATTGTTTTTGGGAACCATGAACCATGAACCATTAAACCAAGTTTTGCACTACATTTAATGTGGGACATCACCGAGAGCATTTTGTTCTTTATTACTCATATCAAACTGGCTATGAAGCAGAAATATTTTTAGTCTATAAATAGCTTTCTCCATCTACTTAGCATGATAACGACTTTATTTTATTCAAATGTTCGAACGTGCGCTGTTGGTAATTTATCGATATCCAATAGCTATACAAAGTTTTTTTTTTAAATTGGAAAGATTGTAATAAGTGACAGTAAATACATACAGAATATCAGCTATGAGAAAGAGCATTAAATAAATACATTTTGGAAATAGAAACAACTTTTAAGGAGATGGAGCTGTCTTACTTCGCATAACAGTGCAAAAGTGCTCAGCGGCACCATTCAAAATAATCAAATCGTGTTCAAATCTTGGCTGGCTTAAAATCTGAAAAGGCTGATTATTTGTTGGGTTTCCCCCATGAAAAATTAAAGTTTCAAAAAAGTTTAAAAAAACAGATTCTTTGATGGTTGTGGTCAGACTTTCCCACTATGGCTTCAGACATGAAACTATCTCTTTCCTGACTAAATGAATGATGTTTCTTTTAGTAACAGTAGTGTTTTTCAACCATTTACATCAGACGAATTTTACAGATGTATTTTGTTGCTCGACATAAAAATTCTTTAACACCTGACTATATTACCAACAGCCTTTTGACGCGTATTTCTTTTTATGTAATTGTAATATGAGCAAGGAACCGTATGGCTTTCGTGAAGGAAATTTCACTGAAGATGCCATTTTAAAGCTCTGTAGTGAAATGAATGACGGTGTCAATGACAATAGCTCTAAGTGAGATTCCTTATAAATAATAAGGATCAAAAGATAAGTTATAAAGGGTGTTTTTTAGAGGATTTTTTAGAATTGGGTCTTAAATTGGCAACACTATTTCTTCAGATTGTTAATTTTACAGTTGAAAGTGGATTTGGAGTTAGTACGTATTGCCATTTTACAATAAATACAATAGATTGAGGCAAGAACAACCTATGCACATTGCGCAAACTAATTTTGAAACTATGGTTCGGTTCGTCATATTTATCGTGCGCTAAGTCCATTTTACGGCCGACATAAAAGTTATTGAGAATACGAAGAATCGTTTTCACACCACGTATACTCTAGTGGATAATACGTGTCCCCAAAGATGACAAACAGTTCGAAGAAAAGGAGTTGTTGCCATTGTGGAGCGCAGTGTTGAAGAGAATCCGAATGAGTCGACTCGCCATCATGCACAGCAATTGCAGTTATACCCATCCACTTTGTGGAAGAATTTCGGAAAGATCTTGCCTTAAAAGCTTTTAAGATCCAACTTGTGCAAGAGTTTAAACCCTCCGACCATTATAGAAAATTCAGTGAAAAGGCCGAAAACATGATTCAGCTTAATCCTCATTTTCAATGTAAAATTTATTTCTCCGATGATGCTCATTTTTGGTTAAATAGATGTGTAAACAAGCAAAATTGCCGAATTTGGAGAGGAGAAGACCCAAAAGCCTTTGTCGAGACGTCCTTACAACCACTAAAACTCAATGTTTGGTATGCTTTATGGGCTGGTGGAATCATCGGCTCATATTTCTTTAGGGACTATGTTAAAATGTTACCGTTAATGGAGAGAAAGAGATTTCTGACTTCTTCGCTCAGTTGAATGGCATTGATATGACAGAGCTTTAGTTTCAACAAGATGGTGCAACATGCCACACGGCGCGCGACACCAACAATTTATTGTGGGTTTTCTTTCCTTTTTTCGAATGCGTCAAACGGATGTGAAATTTTCATAGATACTAGTGGCCCGTACCACTGGCATACACGATTTACAGACCCTACTTAAATGCTTCGAGTCTGCACCTACGTGCGAAACCACACCCTGCACTCTTCTGCCACTTTCCCCGCGTTACTGCTGCTAGGTATAACTTCGCGGGGTTGGCAAACAATTCATGCTACTCCTCTGCTTGAAAGCTTCCTCTTGCTTCTACTGCTCTTGTTTCCTCCGCTGCTTTTCTTGCAGCTTCTACTCTCCTCAACTCTATCTGCACATTTTTGGTCAGTGCGTAGATAATTAGCCAGTATTCGACCGACTACACCATTCGCCGAATTATATTTTCTGGTCCTGGCAGAGCAGCCGTCCATTCTGCGAAGCGTCTACATTAGAAGATCACGTGCCTCATGTCTTCCTCTTGGTTTGAACAGTCCGAATCTATATACGACTAGCTATTAACGGTAGCCACCGTGACCAGAAAGGAACTGCGTGAGGTGGTAGTTGCAGTTTCCTTCTGTTTGATTTAACCATATATCGATTGACGGAATCAGGGTATGAGTCCTCCTTGATTTTCCTTACCTCCCCGGCTTCGGTCAGGGCACAGTGCTGGCATACCGATGATAATTTTCGACAAATTTTCTTCCTCTTAAGCGCTTTTCCCTAGATTGGAGAGCATGACTAAGCTCACCACTCTACTCAGCAGAAACCTCTTTGCATATCCCAACCAGAGGGTGCTCATATAGTCTGCGTGTAGCATCGTAGTCTGTCGTCAAGCATCACCCCTTAGTATTTAACCGCTTCCTTGGATCGGATATTCTAGTTGCCGACTCGAATATCGATGTATTCTACGGTTTTCCTGCTTGTTATAAGGACGGCCTCCCTCTTATGGTCTGCCAGTTCAAGGCCTGCAGATTCAAGCCACTGCTTTATCTGGGCGACTGCAGCGTTTATGGCTGACTCAACTTCGTGCGCATGCTTTGCAACAACCACGATAGCTATGTCATTTGCAAATGTTAGTTCCTTGTCGCAGAACTCCGACATACATTGGGTTCCAAAGGAGAGGACCCAGCATCGATCCTTGAGGAACCCCGGCGAAGATGTCATAATATTTGATCCCTTCTTCCGTGATATACCCCAATTTTCTATTTTTAAGGTAATGGAACACTATTGCTAGCAGGTAGTAAGGTGTTTCCATACTTGTCAGCGACTTTCTTATCAGGGTTGAGTCGGCAGGATTAAACCCGTTTTTGACGTCTAGTGTCACCATTGGGCAATATTTTTTCGACGCTCGCCTCCACGAGTGTTCTGCTATGGCTTCAGATGTAATCTCGACTACTTTTTGAATTGCATTGACAGTCGAGGGTGCCTTTCTCATTCCATACTGGTTGTTTGAGAGGGCTCCCTTCTCCTCTACTACAGTCAGTAGCCTGTCGTATGTTATCCGCTCCAGAATCTTTCCCATTGTATTTAGAAGACATATCGAGCGGTATGACGATGATTCTCCGGGTGGTTTGTTTGTTCGAGGTGCTGCAACATCCCTTTGCGTATTGGATCGATGAACTGGCCTCCACGATCCTGTGATTTCTCACCTTTAGATTACATTATTTGGCGGGTATGTGAAGTTACTGTCGATAAATGAGATACGTTTGACGATTTAGAAGTAAACATTCTTGATGTTATTGCAGTTGCTCGATGAAGCTGTCGAAAATTGGACTTCACAGTTGCGTTCCATTCGAGCTACATATATGTAGCGCGCTTATGCCAAAAATCATATAAGAAAATAATAAAAAAATAAATAAAAGAAAGTGAGTGGTAAACACGGTAAGCGCTTTCACTAAGATTACTACAATTAGGAAGTGCTATCAAGGGCGGACCTCTACAATGCTTCTACACTACTGCTGGCTTTTGTAACCACACCAACCTATACTTGCAAAGGGCAAGCCGAAAGAATAAAAAGAAGTTTCTAAAAATACATTTCTCCAAAAGTCTATACGTGATTGAGAGGTTTTATGTCTGCCCTAACTTGTCCATAGCATGGTGATTGTGAATCACATAATCTGATTCTGACGTAAAAAGGTATATTTTTTTGTTGCCTCGTGTTACTGTTCAACACAATGCTAGTAAATTGAGTTGTTTTAAAATTGGCCAAAAGTCACAGAATTTTCTGTAAGCACGTCCATTGAGTTTTCTTTCGTGATTGCATTTATATAGTCTTGTATCAAACGTAGTCTGAGTTTCATAGCTTAAGAGGTATTTGAATGTATTTACCCAATATAACAATATCCGATTCATATGTCTTGTTCTGATTTCGTTTACGGTAAGTATGAAGTCAATGCAAACGATTTTTTTTCCACTTCTCCCAAAAACATAATCCGCTTTAATCATTTTTTTTATTTATGCGACTAATAAAGCTCGTACTTTATGTGTTGTTCTATAAGGACCAATAAAATCAGTCATCAATAGTTGACTGGAATTAATTTCAGTTTATGAGTTCGACTCAACAACATGTTCTTCGCCTTCCTCTGCTTTTTATTATCCAAGTTTTTCACTTTTATTTTTCTTGTCAAGTATGTAAATTAAATCTAACAGAAAGAGAACTTGAATTATCGTGACCTTCCTCATTCCTCAAAATTCAAGAAATAAAAACAAAATTGTATCAAAACACCTCATAGGCTTTTGTCGATTTCACCTGCTAAATTGACCTATCAAGCACCATAAAACGGTAAATAACAAAAGCCGCTATTAAAAGCGGAAAAAAGAATCCAGCGGCCAGTCAACAGAATAAAAAACTCAAAATTCACCAATCAACCCATGAACAAATTGTCAAAAGAATGTGACAACGTGATCTTATCATGCTGTCCGGTATTACCATATCAACGTGAAATCACGTGGCGACCCACGGAAATCATTAAAATAACTTTAAGATAGATACAAAATGAATCTTTATCGACTGGCCTAAGGTTTACGGTTTCGTGCAACGCGGTCTACTGACTTGTTTAGTAAATATATAATTATAGCATAATGTCAACATAATATTAATTTATGGCAAATTTCTATTATGATTTTCTCGAACGAAATTGTTTACTTCTGGCCATGTGGTGGACAATTCCATTTGTTTTTTATTAATATTTAGTCACAATGAATGAATGTGATATACATCGTTTGTCGCATTAACATATGCATTCAGAGCGGTTTGTCTTGTTTGCCGTTGACAGAAATATATTAACGAATTTCTGAGGTTCTTTATCTTTGCGGAACATTTCAAACTGTTATATCAGCTCACGGCAGGGCACTGGAATGCCGAAATATATCGGAACGATCTATACCTCCCTTGTTTTACTTTATTAATTCGAATCTTTATTAAAAACGTCATTTAAGAATTATGTCCACGGAATGTGTAACCGTAAATGAAGATAAATCGAATTAAATTGAATAATCATTCCTAATTGGATTGTGTCATGGGGAATTTGATTTTTAAAACCAATTTTTCTCGTTAATGATGGTGGGTGTCGCATTAGATCCAGGCAGACATTTGAGGACTTTAAACAATATATCAAGCGCATCAACCTCATATGCTGTAGTATAAACTCCAACCTAAGTTGTGGTTAGAAATTTTAATCAAAACAGATCTCGGAGAAGGACCAAATGAGTTAGACTGGCGTTTCTCTCTCTCTAATGAATTACTATTTATATTATTAATAAAATTGCTTTGTTTATGTTATTGGGCTTAAGCCAGTTTTTTAACCTGAAAAGGCGGTGTAGGGCACACGTAATCAAAATCAGCATAAGGAAATACCGAGGAAGTCAAAGGCTCAAACAGAAATGTTGTTTGATTTAATAAATATTATTTGACATTATAAATATGACGAAATAAATACATGTAAGGGTTGCATATCTGACAATATTATTGACCTAACGATAACTTCCTTTTCGAAATATTATAGTATATAATATTTCTCCTTCACTACCCTTGTTGCCTAATCTCTTAGGTAATATGGTGAGCGATAACATATTCATAGCTTGATATAATATATCCTATCTATAGTCGCTCAACATCTACGAGGTTTGTTTGAATAATATTAAATTATTCATCAATACCTATTTTAATCCCATTAAATTAATCCCTCTCATATAGGAGGATAGCCATGAGCTCTTCCAGCGATGTGGTGCTTAACTCCTCAATCGAAAAGTCGTAGGGGGCCAAGTCCGGTGAATACGAATGCTCTTTCGAATTTCAGGCAAGAACTCGAACCACGCCAAAGTACTCAAACAGTCAGCGTTTGATCGAACTTAGTGTGCTTTTTTCGATCTTCGCTTTTCTGGACGCTTCCAATGGGATGATTGGGTTTTGGTTTCGATGTCGTACCCATGTACTAGTTACGACACCTTTCAACAATTTTGGATCCTCATTAACATCCAACAACAGGTACTGAGCTGTTCCAACTTTTTGATTAAAATTTCTTAATTTCGGAACAAACTTCACTGATATACGTTTCATGCCGAAAAAATCTAAAAAAATACATCCCCTGAGCCAAGCGATATGCAACTTCTGTGATAGTGATTGGATGATTATTTTAAAAATTTTCTTCACTGCACTATCACCCATTGTTGACATCCTAGGGCGTCATTAATGTCTTCTCAGCCTACTGTGATAGACATTTCAGAGTAGACTCGCCAAATGCTACAGTCTCTTAAATAGATTAGATAACACTCAGAGTAATTAGTTCGCGAAATTCCAAAAGTCACTTTACTTTTTGGACAAAATATGTTTTAGTGTTATCAAATAAACGTCTAAGAAATAAGACTGTTAAAAAAATTATCGGAAATTTTTGAAATGTCCCTTAATATAACGCCATCGTTTTACACAATATTATTGGTCGAAATTAAAACATAAATTTTAAAACATAGTTTTCCTTGTCGCCTTCAGTTCGAAAAAAAAAAAAAAAAAAAAACTGTAGCTCAGGCGCCATCAGTGATCATAGAAATCGCGAATGATTTCAACGCTACACAGGTAGTGGTTTCACTTGGCCGTAACTTAGCGATATTTTTCGATCGATTGAAAGCCTTGCAAAGGGCTCAAAAGTAAGGAAAGGTACCATCGAATAAATAAAGGTTTTTGCAAACCCATTACGTTAACTCAAATCGAGAGAAATTATGTTGGCGCCGCGGCCATGCGTCAACATCGACGGCCAAGGCAAACATCCATGGATCGCAGCTCATTCTGTGTATTTGGTACGATCCAGGTCGGCGTGGTATATTATGAGTTGTTGCAACCTCGTAAAACCAATAGAGAATTCTTTTGGTTCAAGCATTGAGTGAACCACACGAGCAAAGACACAACAAAGCGATCTGCAGGCTGCCACATTTTGCTGAGGTCATAAAGCCCCTTATTCTTCAGACAATGGTATTGATCAATGATCATGCATCCGCGTGGCTGAGCTGCATTTCCTTTCGAGTTAACAAAATAAAAAAAGACTCGCGTTCGTCAAAGAACCTAGACTTTTGGAGCACCCTGGTTTTTAGTGACAAATAAATCTTCAGTAAAGCATCGCGAAAATGGGTCTAAAAGACAACGACATAAAACATGTGTGGCTACTTTTTAATAGTTGGTCGCAACTCAATACGCCTATACCGTCACCCGACATAAACACGATTGAATATTTCTGGGCCAAGCTTGAACAAAAAAACCATTCGAAATCAAGCCCTCAGCTGCAAAAATAAAACCCTACATCGAAAATGGGAACCTTTAAGCCCAGACTTCTCGGCCAAGAACATCGTCGCAATTCCTGAAAGTGTGTAGCAGAACCCGAGGCAATCGATTCCACGTCATACAGAAGAACTCAGCCTTTCGCAGAGTTTTTGCGTTGGGACTTGAGCCTACACCCGTACAAGACCCAACTGACCCAGGAGCTCAAAGTCCATGATCATAGACAATGCCGTTTGATCACTGACTGGGCTTCGGAACGTTTTTAAGAGGACCCCAATTTTGACCGAAATACACCAATGTCCATTTTTAGATGAATCAACCTATACGTGGTTGGCAAAGTGACAATACATATTCAAAAAGTTAGCGTTAGGTGTGGATTAGGAGTCGGCGGCGTCATTGCTCCGTACTTTTTCGAAAACGACGTTAGTCAGACGATCACCGTCAATAGCGAGCGCTACAGAGTGATGATAACCAATTTCTTACGGCCCAAATTAAACCATATGGACATAGACAATATGTAGTTCGTACCACGCAGCGGGGCTGGCACTTGAACAATGCCATATTCCATACATAACGACCTACGGCCTTTCAAATAAAAAAGGATTTTGTTAATACCTGAAACCCAGCTTGATCTATTCCCATTCAACATCTACCTGCTCTTATTGAAAAACTCTAGTTTAATAATATTTGATTTTTTTGTACTAGGTTATGATAACAAGTGCGAAAAAGATTGTTCAATTTTTTTTTTTAATTAAGTTTGCATGAGTAAGCTAGTGGAATGTTGCTTGTTTCGTTAAAACATGTCATGCATGGATAATTTTGTGAACTTGGTGAACGATAATAAAATGTAAAGGCAGGCTTGCAAATAATTTGCTTCTGACATTAACTTTACAAGTGATCAATTTTTCTTGAGTAAATCATCTCTATAACGTTTCTTAAATGCCATTTACATTGGAAAATATATCTAGATCAATGTTACTGAAATAAGAAAGGTCAATCTCGTCAGCAAATGCTATGGTTTCACATTTGGATAAATAACGAATTCGCACATGTGACGAATAAGTTCGGAAATAGGACACAACTTTGCGATTCACCCATATTTAAATTATTCCATAAACTAAAAATGTTTTCCACTTTGGCCACTTGCTTGTGACTATTTCCAAGAAACCAAACCAGTCGAAAACAAATCCCTAGAACCCAGGTTTAAATAGTTTGTGTGATCACCTAAGCCTTCGCAATATACATAAGTAATTAAAGTAAAAATTAATTATTCAGAATATTAAATAATTTCTCAGTTAATTTTAGTAAGCCTTTTGGTAGATCTAGCGTTCTAAATAAATAATGTGAATCATTGAAGAATCGAGTATAGGGACCACAATATAATACTTAACTCTGTTAAAGAGGGATAGAACGATAGTTGTCCAATATTGTAGTATCGCCTTTTTTTATGAAGTGGTGGGACAGTGATAAGAATGGACATAGAAGAAATAGAAGAAAACAGTGAGATATGGGAGGAACACACTCAAGGCAGGGAGGCTCGGCGAATGGTCGAATAGAAATAATAGTTATGAAAAAAAGAAAAATGTTAACCTACAGAGAATTAAAAACCAAGGCCAAGGACATGAGAGAAATGAAATAATTTTTTTCTCAATAAATATTTTGGGAAGTAAATATCGGACGTGAGTAGGTTTAGGTAATTTTGTGATTTTTAATGAAGCTACCTGGTCAAAGAATACGCTTTCTGTTTGTGAGTTTTTTGAATACCATAGACCGCTGTAAAGTGATAAGCGTAATGTTTAGACGTGCTTGAATGACGGCAAATTATCTTACCAAAGATCAATTAATTTTAAATTAAGCTTTTCTATTCTGTCTAAAACCAATTCAACTTTCGCTTTTTTATGTTAATCTTGTCCAAAGTACAATAATACCATTGAAGGTTTTCTTCTAAAAGCGTATTATGTGCAACCCACAATTTTGAAATATGTGACTGCTTGCAAAATTTGTTTAGACCTGACCTCTTACAGAATTATCGCTTGAAATATTCAATTTTATTAAAAAGGGTATATTGCGAGTTTCTGTTCATAAAATGATACAAGAGCTTCGTACTTATGCGGCTGAAAAAGCAGTTTTGGATCAAGGTGAATCCCAAAGTAAACGAGAATCCTAATTGGACCATTATCAAAACAAGCATTTCTTCATGTAAAAACTATTGCTTTTACTCTTCAGTATTTTCGACCCATTAGAAGGGTTGGGAGCGAGCTTATATGATGTTTCATCTGCCTAAATAGTGAAAACAGCGAATGGGGGCTTGGCTCGAAGTAAAGATATTATACACGACAGGACCAAGGACGGAACTTTTTGGGACATCTTAAGCCCAACTTTTCGTATAGGATAAGTTTGAATTGAAAGACAAAACACAACCATGAGATAGAAAATTTTGGATCATTTTACACAAATAGTGCACTAGTATGGAAACGCATAAAGTCGGATTGTTCGTTTGGGATAAAATTGGTAACCTTGATAATATGACGTGTCTTGTCCTTCATTACTTTTTCTTAAATTCTGTTTAGACTATTGAGGAAGCAAATAGGATCATAGCTCTCAACATTACCAGATGATTTTCCAGGTTTATCAACTGGAAATACTTTCAGTTTCCATTCATTGGGAAAATGTTTTAATTAAAGCATTGAAAATACATTTGAAAGTTCTTTTGTCTTTAGCAGATTTTCTTATTTTGAAATTCTTTATGTAATATATAAAATGTCACATTAAGTGACGAAGACACTATGCATTGAATTCATTTATGTTATTATCGACAATGTTGATTGTATTACGGTTGCTTGGATTCTGGTTCATTGAATGATTTTTTTCCAAAGTTGGAAGCGAATTCATTTGCTTTATCGGCACATGAAGGATGTATTTTTATTGGAATTTAGCCAAATTCCAGGATAATATTGTATTTTTTCCAGTTTCTGATGCTTCTAACTCCATGAAATATCGCGCCCTATCAAGATTTTTCATCTCTATGTGTTAAAGAAATAATTGCTAAATATATTGGCGACTTTTGAATGTTTCGATACTCATGTACTATTCATGTAAAAAAATATATAAGTTCATTTGTCTTTATTAAAAAAATTGTGGTAAGCCATTCCCCTTTTGGAAAAATAGCTAAAGGTGAAGAAATTTCTTAGGTGTTTTTATTTGGTTTGCTAAAAAATAATAAATATTTACTTTTCATGTCACGCCAAATATGAATGATCCATTTTTCCGTGGGGACCACATCATTCATAAGTATATGACGTCTTCATGCCACTACAAGGCCATGGCATTTAAAAATGAATGACCAAAGGAATAAACTGAATAGAAATTTAAAAGCCTGGCCTCTTGTGATTATTATAGCATACTTGGTTTGGGCAAATTTGCAAAAATGTGGTTGTTATTAAAGAATAAAATTGATATTCAAAATATTTACTAATTTTTCAAAAAAAAAAATATCTCAGTACGAAAAACTTTAAGCTTAAAATACAATCCAAGCACAATTATATTTGTGCTCCTTGTTGAAACACGGAAGGCAGCTTTATGACTGTCCAGGAAAATCATTACAGAAGGTATATACCATTTTTGAATGTCTTCTTGCTTTATTTTTGCATAGCAAATGATAAAAAAGATGGTGCGGGCCTGTTTCGCTACTGATGGCCTGGTGTACCCAACTTTTTTGCTATTAAGCACTCCCTGAATGCATATTCGAATTTTTTTCTTTATATTCGTACGCCCCTAAAAAACTCATGCACTGATCACTGCAATTCGTAAAAGAAATTCTACACCAAGCTTCCTATACCACTTTACATCTTTCTGATCAGACAGATCAATGCCAGCTTTATCTGTATATTATGAAAATACTGCAAGTAGTTTTGTGGGAACCTTTCGAGATGTATATCCTTTGGATGTTGCTTGAGTTTGACTTTTCGAAGGCAGGTCAGTATTGAACGACAATGGTTGGAACTTTTAGTCGTAGGTCTAGGTACTAATCTTGGTGCATATTTTAGACCAATTGGCCTTGTTAAAGTTTTGGAAGAAGGACTTCTCTAGGGATATATATATATTTTTTATTTGCTCGTCAAGCCCCAATGACATGAGTCCTGTTTTCCAACAAGTATTGTGCTAATTCATAAAATGTAAACATTATTGATTAGGCCTCCAGTCAATTTGACGCAGATAATATCTTGCTATTCCGATTTCTCTTTCACCTGACGCTGATTTTGCAAATAAGATTTTAATTGCCCAAGGGTAGCCATCGACCGAACATAATTTGAAAAGCTTAATTCCGTACCGATGAGATTAATTTAGAATGTATTGTCTGAAAAGCAGATATTCTCTCCAGGAAACGAGTTTCTCATCGTTGACTATGTCTTCAACGGGGTAAAACAATTCCTTAACTTTCTTTCTAAAATGCCTAAAAAAGGCTTAATTTTATTTAGGCGGTTATCTCTATCACTTGTCTCATTCTTCGCAAAATGGAGCATTTTTCGTAAAAATTGAAAGCGATTCCCCTGCATAACAGATCGCGGTATATCCATTTTGTATATGCCATGGGTTGACCAGTAGTCTGTAAAATTGCCAAGCCTTACAAGATCCATTAACCCTAAGAATTTTCTTATTTCATCTGCATCTGCTTTCGTCCAATTTTTTATTTTTGTATATTTGGCTGAGACTTTTGCTCTCCTAATGTATTTGTTTTTATGACAGTTTTACATCAGCTAGTAAAGGAATTCTAAAGGGATTATATTTGTTGAAAGCGTGAATTGCAAGCCGAATTAGAAAATATTGAAAAGATTTGTGTCTTCCGACATAATCAGTCCACTGTTCTTCTCCAATATTCTCAATGCTTTCGTAGTTATCGTCTTGTAGAAGGTCGTTTAGATGTTCGCTGTATTTATTAACTTATAGGTCATTGAGAACATCGATTATAATGTCTGCGTCTATCCCATCATCTTCTTCGTCATCTGATGAGTCTTCAGAAAACCAAACGGGAGCACCAAAAGAATTATCTGAGTCGAGATCGTCTTCGCTATCTATCTCCTTTACCTCCTCAAGTCTCAGTTTTCAACTACTGCTCATCTTTATCTATCTATCTATCTATCTTTATCTTTATCTAAATAAATGTACGCGTCGTGCATGTATGAATGACCTGGCCTAGAACGTAAAAAATTATCCAAAATTTCAAGCAGGGCCACGTCTTCCATATATGAATGGCAGTCATCTCTTACTGCTTCAAATTCTTAAAAGTTTTAAAAAAAATAATGTTTTTCCTGTTTACTTCTTTTTTCAAATTGACATGGCGTGCAATACGCCATCTAAGTGTCATTCATTTTTGAATACCATAGCCTATGGTGGCATGTAACCGTCAAACGGAAATGAATGACGCGGCTTCCACGAAAGCATGAGTGTCATTCATATTTGAATGACGTAGTAGGCAATGTGTTAAAGTTGCCAACACTTTCAGCTGGTTTGTTCGAGATATTCTTTTTCACTTTTTTTAATAACGAGGATTGCTACCTCCTTTTTTGCGCATACTTTAGTTTTAAATATGTATTCTTAAGCACCTATTATGCTTGAGCATTTATATATTTTTTTTTATATCTCAACATGCATAAAACTTTGAGAACAAATGCACAAATCGGACTCTTGTTGTGAATCTTTCTCAGATATGCGACCAAACGAAACCAAGAGAGTGAAATATATCGAAATAGACCTTATTTTAGTGTACTTGGTCCGAAACGAATAGGATGATAGGACGACCACCGTGTTTTTCGAGTGAAAACGCCTTAGGTGGTCAGTGTCCAACGACCTCGCACAATGGTGTATGCCATTTTTTCCCACAAATATGGCAAAACAATTACTTTGCTATATTTTCTGTTAAATACTTATATAAAATCATCTTCAATTTCGCTTCTGTAGATGGCATTAACTAGGATGGATAATGTGTTCGTAGAAGCGTGACAGGAAGTAAGCCCCCCGCTAGCTTCTTTCTTTCAATTTTTTTTTTCTTCTTAAAACCATCCGAACGTGCTATTTTTGGCTCTGATCAAATTTAGAGCATTCTTCAGCCACAGGGCTAAGTAATAGTTGCTGAGACCAGCAAAACAAAGCTCAACCTAAATATTTTAAAATAACAGTAAAAGTTGTTTAGCAACAATATCTCAAAACAAATTTAATGGAACAGATCAACTAAATAAATCTTTCGTATTATCTAAAAGTCAATAAATTATCGGTTAGTGTTCGAATTCATGATTGGATTATCAAATACTCGTATCCAAAAAACCACAAATGTAAACAATTCCTGGAAACTATGGGGGCAAAGGTATTAATAAATTATGTATATCCGAGTGTGGGAGTATCATTTAAAAAAAACGTGTTATATTTCCTATAAAGTATATATTTAGCACTTAAGATCCGGAAGATAAACGATTTCGGTTGTTGTGAATGAATATTAAATCGTTAAGTCTATGTGAACTGAATGAGTTCACCATGAGGTACCACTAGCTTCATGGTATGTGGTCCATCAAAGTGCCGTAGAAGTTACATAATCAATGCAATTTACTTCAGTCATTTGACATTGAAACCAAGATCGATCCCATTAATCAATTTTGCAATCAAACGCGGCAACAATAAATGAACCAAAATACCGCATCGCACCCAAATATACTCGTAAATCTTCTGGCATCATCTTTCCAGACATCACACTCACTGGCTAAGAAATCTCGAAGCCAAAGTCACCAACTTGAGTTCCAATATCGCGTCATTCTCGATCAAGTCTGAATCATGTCACTTGTGTCAATCGCAGTCATTTCTAAGATATGCCCTCGAGTGCTCTGAGTCCCAAGTGCCTCGAGACAGGAAGATACCCTCAATAGTGGCCAGAAAAAAAAATTTGATGTCATTCCCGTGGCGCGGATGAATAATAAAAGAATAATTCCTCTCTGGGCTAAAACTCTACCAATTACTTTGATTTTATCGCCACCTTCTGGTTCAAGTGGATCAATTATTAATTTGCCGGTTGGAAAATAATCATAAATTTAGTTCCATTGGCAGAGGCGCGGATGGGAATGATGTTCGACGGAGGGAGGCTGGCGCATAAGAGGAAAAAGAAAACGAAAATATGCTACAATGAGGAGGCTCAGGTGTAAGAAATACTATGTAGACCGTTTCGAAATGATCCGGCTTGGTAACGTCATACTGACGCGACCTCTGGATATGTCGGAGTTGCTGCCTCGGCTACGGTTTCAACTATTGCCGTTTGGTCGGTAAATGCGTTTTCATCTTTTTATATTGTTTTCATTTTCTGTTTTGATTTGTGCATCTGATGAACTGGTGTTCCTCACACTTACCACTCTTTGTTGTTATTTTCTCTTTGATTGGTCGCGTTTTGATAGTGTTTGCAGCCATTGTTGCTGTGGTTCGCTTTTGTTTATACATTTATCGTTATAGTTATTGCATAAATCGAAATTAACCAAGTGTGCACAATAAGTGGAGCTTAGTGCAATAGCGTTCAAGTTATTTGACTTTGCTTTAATTTGGTTTTGGCTTTGTTAAGGCAGTTGGCTTGGGAAATAGCAACAAGTTGCCTTGCATAGTTTTAGCTTTCTTGTATGCCAGCTGAATGGTTGTGATTCATGAGCGCGCTTTGTATTGAGTGATTGATTTTGCTGATTTGCTGGCATTTCATTTCGAACGGGTATTCGCGAATAGTTGCGAAGTTGTGTAGATGATGCCTACGGCAACGTGCAAAACTTGGGCTTTGTTATAAGAAAATGTTAAACTGTACCCTGAAAGTGAAAGATTATACTTAAATTCTCTTGTCAATTTCTATATGTCTCGGCTGAACAAATTTCTTCTCCTAAAACCATAGCAGGCCCAACCTTAACTTAATCTTTATTTAAAACCAACGTTAAACGATAATACGAATTTCCCTAAGAGCTATTAACTACAGGTCTCCCATGAACTTCCAGCCGAAGACTAGCCGGACACCTTTACATTAGCATTAATCTTAACAAACAACTTACGTTAATAAATTCCCCCAACAAAACTCGCGTCAATCAAATCCGAGATCGCTTGTCACCTTAACATTAACAGAATGCCTCGGCAAATCAACAATCCAATCAATCAGTTAGCACTCTATTGTGAAAAGACTCATAATAGATGTTAAAAACCTTTAGCGCACAAGAAATAGCGAGAAATTAACAATTAGGGATTTATGTTGCGTCTCAATTGGACCTCGTAATGAGCTTCGATAAAAGCCGTGACCCGGAAACATCATCAAATCCAATTACGATTCAAGAATTTCGCACCAATGAGCCATCTCTCTTCCCACGATCGCAGATCACAGATATTATCAAGCATTGTCGGTCTGTACTATAGCAAAATGAAGCCAGGAGAAGGGGATAGAATTACCTGTGCCCGAGACCTTTATTATGCATGGAAAGTTCGTGTCAAACATGAAAAATGCATGCCAGTTGACTTCTGTCTTGTTTTTCACCTCGACAGCATGAGACGAGGAATGAAAACAAAAAAAAAACATCGTAAGCTCTTCAAAGGATCAGCAGAGCAAGAGGGAAACCTCAGCAGTTAATTTTCTTGTCAAGTTGTGACAGGCTGAGGTAGGTGCATATGTTTATGTGTTGCCGGGTCCTCGTTTTGGGGAATTGAATTTCTGCATCCAACACCTGGATGCAGAGAAAACTATTACGTGTGGGATAACAAAAGAATTTCGCCTTAAATTTAAGTGAGTTTTCTTAAGCAGCGTTGTTCGGCATTTTTCCTTTTTCGTATCTAAAGCAAACTATATCTGGGGCGTTATCTTACTGTGGTCACATAAATAACCGCATGGAATATTGAACGGTTTGTTTCTCTTGCTGTTTTCCTTTTTTCTCCCTCCGTCTGCCTTGTAGACTAAATGATTTTAATACCTGAATATTGTGAATGAGCATGCGAAGCTTAAGAACCCCATCGTGTGGTCAGCTAGCCTGGCGCCCAGTAGCACATTTTTTCTCTACGAGTATGTCTTAATATTTCTACCAAAAGCAAATCACCGACTTAAATTTCGTTTTTAATTTGTTATTAAAAAAAAAAGAACGAGCCCCACTCATAATCATTCTCGTCGGTTACTTGGTAAACAAATTACACTCGGCGAATGTAATTGGTGGGCTTATGGTGCGTTAGAGGTGGTATGGTTTATATATACCCCCTATGGGGACACTTATAAATATTTCTTTTTCGAATATTTTGTTTCCTCTTTGGCAACCACGACTTGTGAGCATATGCATTAAGTCATTCCTCACAAGTATGCGTATATGCTGTAACGAAGAGCGTATAGTAACGATGTTCAAAAGGTTGTTATGCAATGTTTCTGCAAGCGTTAAGAAAAGTACTCGTACGAAAATCGAAAGAAGAGAAAAAGTGATACGTTTGCCTGCGTGAAGTTTTAAATTACGTTTGAACGGAGCGAAATGTGTAATTATTATTGTTGGCAATTTATCAAAATGCACACATGAGAGTGTTGTCCGTTGCCGATGGGAGGAGGGTGTGACGGTGAAGGCGTTGTGACCAAGTTTGTTGTATTTTATTGGTTTTATTCCTTTTCGCATAAGTGGATAATTGGTAATTTATTAAATTCCTTGGGGAAAAATGCGTTAACATTATTGGGCGACATGACTTCGTAGTAGTTCTTCGCTAATAAGGAGGTATGTTCGATTTGTTAACAAGTGACAATCAATTTTGGACCAGATTTTTTAATTAAGCGAATTCCCATACACGAAAACGAAAGGAAATCCAAAAGAGATACATATATCAACAAAAGAGTTGAGTGCGAACTACCATATGCGTTTTTCCTTTTTTCCCATTTTTTTTTGTAGTTTATGGTTTACCATGTGGAACACCTATAACATGGACTTCTCTCTCAAATTATTATTTCTTACACTAATGAATATAATAATATTGTTTGCGCCAGCGTAAAACCTATAATTAGTACTTTCAGTAACTACCCAGGAAATTCTTCAGCCAAAGTACCATCAATTTTTTTTCCTGTTTTCACCAAATTACCTATTTAACGCATATTTTTAGTGGGTGTATGCTTGGTAGAAGAAAGCCAGAGTTCAAGGGGTCTTTTTGAAGTGAATAAATCACTCTCACTTTTGGGTAGATTACAGTAAAACTTTGCGTAAAGTAAACAAGAAGAAAAATTTTCCCGAAAATATTCATAAATCATCATCCGCGAGACGTTGTTTGATCTCTTCGTGTTGTAAATACGTCACGATGGTATTATAGTGGCGTGCGTGATGGAATTCCACTTGTTCCACTGGAGGTAACCGCAGAATAGCCGGTAGCAGACAATCGTATAGGAGACTGTTCCGCTCGTAGCTCATTTTAAGATTAAGATGTTATCGACGAAATTAATTTTAATTATGTTAATTTAACGAAATCAATTAGGAATTGCCGTTTTTATGACCAAAATCATTCAAATAAGATGCCGAAATCACATACGTGATGCATATGGGGTTAAAAACAAACTGCAATAATTATGAATCTGAGTATTCAAGCTATCCTAGAGGCTATAATTAAGCACAATATGGTTTTTATGGTAATTCAACGCATGAGATGAGCGTTACTTTACGAGCAGCCCGAGGTATGCGCTAAGTCATGGGATTTTAATTTTATATTGATTGTCTTAAACGCCATTGGGTGGATAAGTATATGTTTACCTATCATCAATTAACAATTGTAGGTTTGCAAATTTATGAGGCCGTGCAACGATGAGAACATATAAAATAGTTTTGCTTACTTGTCTGGTATTATTTTTTACTCCATTAAGTCCAAATAAACTCGAAGAAATACCCTGTGGCCTGGAAGCAATTGACATTTGATAAGAGTGTAATTTAAAACATACTCGTTAAATGTCTTCTCTTTTATATACATTTATACTGATGAAGAGCTATGATGCCACTTTGACCTGAGGGCATATAGCCGATTAGAGTGAAGTGTTAAAGCCAAAACTCAGTGTTCGTTGAGTAGCTAATTGAAAAGGGAGGTGATTATGCTCTGTCTGGACGTACATATGTAGGCATGGATTCGTAGTTTGAGTTAGCGAATTAGGTTAATCGATACGATGTTTGGTTGGAAGTGACTTTTGCGGATAAGATCGATAGTGGAGCATGTTGAGCACTTATGTGTTAATTTCGAATATCGCGTTACTTTATGTGTGGGCGTAATATCTGAAGGAGAAACACGAAACTGTGTTATTATGTATTACAGGTGCTTGGCTAAAAGTAGGTCTCTGCATGGGAACTTAATAGTAGGCTTTGAACTGAAGGTGTGCGAATAAACTCTCTCACCTTGCTCTGAAAAGATACGTAACAGCTCATTCTTGGAGTAATATTTCTTCCTTTGCATGGCAACAAATTCGGCCGATAGCCTGGCAAAGAGATTATTGCTTCATAAAGCTTATAGCCTATCACTGGTCATGTACACGTGATTGGCGAGCTTATAGTTTTATGGAACTTGTCTATTCAACTTCACATCAGAAAATTTTTAAATACCTTAATCTCAAATATAGAAAACAGCTCTCAAACAGATGTAATAGTTACTGACTTTGCGAAAGCTTTTGACAGGGTCAATCACAGAATACTCATCTGTAAACTATCCCAATTAGGTATTTATTCACTCCTCTTAAACTGGATCGAGTCCTATTTGATTAATCGGACTCAAAAAGTGAAAATTGAAAACTACATATCCGAAAGTATATTTGTATCTTCGGGCGTCCCACAAGGTAGTCATTTAGGCCCACTTTTATTTCTCCTATTTATTAATGACATCCCTTCAATATTTCAATCATCTAAGTGTCTACTTTATGCAGATGATCTAAAAATTTATAGGAAAGTAACATCCATATCGGACTGTCACCAATTGCAGAACGATCTTAACCGGTTAATACATTGGTGTAACTTAAACTCCTTGGAGCTAAATGTCTCAAAGTGTGTTCAGTTCTCATGTTATCGATCAAATAATCCTATACAATTTGACTATTCCCTAAATGGGATTGGTTTGAGAAGGGTGTTTCAAATAAAAGACCTAGGAGTGATATTAGACTCAAAGTTAACCTTTTCTAGTCACATTGACTTTGTCATAAGTAAGGCTAACCGAATGCTCGGTTTTATTAGAAGGAATACAAAGGAGATTTATGATACATTTGCCCTAAGAAATCTTTACTTCGGATTAGTTAGATCATCACTGGAATATTGCTCCATAATCTGGAATCCTTACTATTCTAATGCTATTAACAGGATTGAAAAAATTCAACGCAAATTTACAAGGTACCTGTTTCTTAAATTAAATTGGAACATTGAAATGCCACCCTACAAAACAAGATGTCTTTTATTTAATATAAGTCCACTGCATATACGTCGTAGATACTTCTCCTTGATGTTCATTCGTGATATCCTTAGCTCTCGAATCGATTGCCCCTTTCTTCTAAGTCAACTTAACTTTTGTGTTCACCCTTTGCATACTCGTTATCGTATGCTTTTCCGTATTAAAATCCAACGTACTAATTATGCACTAAATGAGCCTATATCTCGCTGTATGCGCGAAGCTAACTTAGCCTATAACGATCTGGATTTTTTTGATAATGTCACAAGAGATATATTTAAAAGAGCAATATTTCTTTATCTTGCAAATATCGATAATTAACCCAATCTGAATTGTTATAAGTCTTATAGATGTAATCTACTTGATGAATAAATTAATATACTAAAACATAGATAGTCTAGTAACTAGTCAAGATAGATAGTTTATAATGTCTAATTAAGTTATTTATTGGTTTGTTATCCTAGTCTCGATGGATTCATATTTCGAAAAATCTTGTTAATATAATACAATTAGTTACTACTAATGTTTATTATATAATTTATAGTGTAAATATTTTGCAAGTAGTCTGTAAGAGAATTGTTTATCTCTGCTTGATGAAATGAATATAAATAAATAAATGAAAACCTTAGCAGTAAGTTGGAAGAAAAGTTGGAAAAATATTTGCGAATCATGTCCCCTTTAGTTGTATAAAAACCAGCAATATAGTGTGCACACACCATGAAAGAGCTGCCAACGCTGCTTACAACATGCGTTTTGTGTGCGACGAATGTCTGGTTCACGTAGCAATAAAATGTGTAAAGAATTACTTTTGTTCTAGGGAGCTGTTCGTTAGCTCCAAACTCAGAAGAGAAGGATGGGGTGCGTTTTTTAGAACGAAAAAAAGAGGGGAATGGAGAGGTGTTGTCGCAGGAAGTACAATTCGTAATGAAGCCACTTTCGTTATTAAGAACGAAGGCCGCTGATCAAAACAAATTATTCACCTTGAACCAAGAGAGATTTACGCCCACCAGACTTAGACGACCTGTTCGGGACAGACACCAACATATCCGTAAAATATGATCGGTAGAAAGTTTGATGATTGAAATCTCAACATCGTTTGTCCACATTAGACCAGATATTTAAGCTGCGCCATATATGGGGAAACGCTCGCAAATTCCAAGCTGACACACATCCGACACTTTTGTTAAGATGAACATACGAACCTGCCAAATTCGGCAGTTTGTACAGGATGAATAATGATTGATAGTCTTGATGCAAGATAAATGATACTTCTGATATAAGTGAAGTATTTATACAGGGCATTGCTATGTGATTTCTGAAAAGATTATGTGGAATCCACTAATCGACACAAGATGTACCTTTCATTTCAAAGTCGTAAAATTGCTTGCATATTCAGGCGTAATTGGCAACTAGTCATGATCGTTTACTAGAATTTCCCCGTTTTTTCATTGAGTGCGGGAAATCATATTCAATTATTTCATTGATTATGAACTTTTTCACAAAATTCCATTGGCTTGGGTGATGGTGATCATTTCAATTTGCCTGGCGTTATTTGCGGATATTGTGCTTTTCGCTTTCAATAGGTCGCTGGTGTGTTGGCTTCCGAATCCGATAACACGTGGTTCATACATATATCCAATCAGTAACTCTAAAGTCTTAGAATAGGTAGGAGTACAATGAAATCGAAGTGAATGGGAAACTATTTACTTAAAAAAGTAAGTTATGGGAAGTACAGACTATTCTATTGTTTGTTCAAGGCTCAAGGTCAAGAAAATTATTTCTCATCCTGTTCACAAACGAGTTAGTGCAATCTGGATTGGAAATATGTTAAACAGCTGAATTATGAATGCAGACATTGGACATAGCTCTACAAGGAAAGTGACAAATAGAGGCTCACCACAAGGTGGAATTCTCGGTCCCCTACTGTGCTTTTTACAGTTAAAAAAATCCTTAAAATTTTCATGGAGAAAGGCACAAAGACCATAGCATATGCAGATGACCTAGTTATCTTGATAAAAGATATATTTCTACCAACTATCAGCCAACTAATCTGCGTTGAAAAAAGTCTCATCGTGGGCAAGACAGAACAGTCTGGGAATAAACCCCCAGGCAATCGGGCTGGTTTTGTTCACCAGGAAAAGGAAAATGCCGATATTGGCTCACCAAAGTTAAGGGGTACTCCACTCATACTCAAAATGGAAGCTAAGTATCTGGGCATCATTCTTGACTCCAAACTTTCCTGGAAAAGTAACTTGGAGGAAATGATGAAAAAAGGATTGAATGCTTTTTATGCCTGCAAAAAGACCTTCGGCAAAAGATGGGGCCTTCAACCGTACATCATTCATTGGATGTACACAGCAATCATCAGACCCATTATAACCTATGGGGCCCTAGTCTGGTGGACTGCTACCAGCATGAAGAGCTACATGAACATGCTCAACAAAGTACAAAAGTCAGCCGCTTTTTGTACCACGGGAGCTATAAGGAGCACGCCGCAAGCAGGGTTGGACATGATACTTCATCTCCTTCCTCTGGATTTATTCATAATCCAAAAATTGCAAAAAGCGCTCTCAGACTAAGGGAGTCCTCTTTGTGGAAACAAGCCAACTATGGACATGCGGCTATACTCAGAATAATAGACGATGTCTGAAAGAAACATGGTTCTAGTAGCCTCGTAGCTACGACCGACTATATTTTCCCTCACAATGGCTTCCTCTCAAAATACCATTCCTTTTTTAAGACTCACTGATTTGTGCAGCATCTTCCAGGCAATAGAGAAAGTAGCCAAACACCTACAAGTAACCGTTATCCCACCATCGGATACCACCATCTTCGTACACAGCCAGGCCGCACTGAAGTCAATAGGATTCTGAATAACGAGATCAAGGGCTGTCATGAAATGTCGCGACTCACTGAAGTCCATCAGTCACCACAAGGTCAAACTTTGCTGGGTCCCGGGCCACAGCTCAATTGCAGGGAAGGAAAGAGCGGACGAATAATAAAAGAAGGCAACTAGTCTTGGCTTGCAAGAAACGACTGTCACACGACAAGATCATCGCGGCTTAATATCGGCAACACAAAGAAGCTCTTGGCTTGCCACAGAACCAAATTGAAACAAAATACGAGGCCCAACGACGAATTATATCTTTTTTGGGCGCAACACGATCACGATATGCACGTTGAGTTAACAAAATCGAACTTTCAAATTTAATGAATATTGAAACTATTTCTACGCGTTATTTTGGTGTAAAGCTATTCATAGTTTTTGTACTGAATTGAAGTTTCCAAAATGCTATGACATATGAAAATCGGTTGACAATTGTTGAAGTCATACGAAATTTACATCGACCCATATGAGATGGCGCACGCTGTAGAATATCCTTAGTGAATATATAGAAGAAAGTCGGACCTAGTGTTCAACCCTGAGGTACACCTTGTCATTACCGTGAGAAATGGACAGCGTTGATTTAAAACAACCTTTTACAACCTACCGGAGAGAAAACTTCTTAGTAACCAGACTGCAATTTCACTAAAATCGAAGTTGTATTTTGGCTTCCAACAAAATACAGTTGCGGTAAAAAAAATAGCACCACGGTCGTATTGCCACAAACTCTAAGATTTTTTTTTTCACACTTTACAGTTACCTAAAGTGAACTCTCTGAAATTATGAAGAAATTCGCTTGCAATTATAACGGTCGATTTTGTTGTTTACAAGTTTTAAGTCATAAGCTCATTGTTTTGCAGCCAAAATAATAGCACCAGCAGAGGCAGTCGCAAAAAAAATTAATATTTTTTTTACAAATTATTGAGCAAAAAGTTATTTTGAGGTAAATTTATTGGGTGTACTTATAATACTTTCTTCTTGAAAAAAAAAAAAAAATAGCAATGTTTTTTTTTTGTAGTCATGGGTCGTGGTAAGCACGTTACTCCAGAAAAGAGAAATTCTATCAAAAAATTAATTTCTGATGGCAAATCCTAGAAGTCAGGGAGTTTCTTGGATGTTTTAATAAAATGATTCGAAATGCAGTTAAATGCCAGCGAAAAGCAGTAAGTCGCAGTAAAAAAGCAGCAATATCACCGCATTTGGTCAAGCGTATTGTATTCTTTCGAAAAAGGATCGATTAAAGTCAGCCGTCAAAATAAAAACGGCGCTGAATGTTTCGGCAAGCGTTGGAACTATTCGTCAGAGATTGAGGAGGAAAATTTGAAGGCCTGTAGTCCAAGAAAAGTTTCGCTACTCAGACCCTGTTATGTGACTGAGAGGTTGAAGTTTGCTCGAAACCACATCGATGGGCCAATTCAAAAGGATGGAACATTCAATGGTAAGCTAATGCTTTTTGTTGATGTTGGATCTCGCTGTTTTGTTCGAAGACCTCCAAACATGGCATTTAAACAACCTTGACCATTAAAACGTTGAAACATGGTGGTTGATACCATGGGTTTGGCCCAATTTATTGAATTAAATCTGTACTAGACCAACACCTTTATGTTCAAATAATGCACTAATTCATGCTGCCATTTTCCTCGACGGAATGTGGTTCGTGGGGGTCTTCCAACAAGACAACGACCCCAAACACACCAGCAAGAAGGAAAAACAATGGTTTGGAGAAAACAATGTCAATATCATGGACTGGCCACCTCAATCTGCAGACTTTAACCCTTTCGGAAGTTTATGGGCCGAGGTAGAAATTTTTCTCCGAGGACCAGCCAAGAAACATCAACGAACTTTGGGACGTGATTCAACGCCCGCGCCGCTGGTATGCAATACCTAGAGAGAAATGTCAATCATTGTTTGATTCAATGGTATGGCGGCATTCCATGGCAGTAATTTTCAACAAAAGTCATGCAACAAAATATTGATTATGTCCTACATCATCTATTGAATTAAATAAAAACAATTTCTGCAATGGTGCTATTGTTTTTACCGGCAACAAACTGAACTATGTGAAGAAAATATTTTTTCAATAATTATGTTTGTAGATATACTTGATTAATTCTTCTCAAAATAAAAGCTAATTGGATTTGCTATAGGGTTATATAGGTTTATGCAACAGTAGTTCGATTTATGCCGCGTAATCAACGTTCCTTTTTTATTACGGGGTAGTGCTATTTTTTTTTACCGCAGCTGTATATCTCAAAAGTCTTCCGGAAATCCAGCAAGCAGAGAAGTAAGAGAAAATTCTTATCAAAAGATTGCCTTATTTCTTCTTTTAGAAAGATAGGTGTTTCATTATGTGGTTAGCTATTATCTTTTCGGACTCCTTGTACAAGCAGGGCAGAGTTTGATTGGTCTGAAGCGAACTATGGATGCTGGGTGGGCTTTTCTGAACGATATGTACGACTCTAGCGGTTTTCCATGATTGCGGATAAGTCAAGGTTGACAATGTACGGTAGAACTGGTTTAACGAAACGTATTGGTTTGCCGTCTTCCCCAATAGAGTCGGATTTGATAGCATTTAAGCTTCTAATAATTTCATCCTCATGTCGACAATAGTCTGATCTATCCTTCAATAGTCTGATTAAAATCAAATTCATTTAAGCATTAATCTTACCCCGAAAAAACAAGGCTTATGCAAGTCTCCCCACAGTTTCTTTAGAAGGAGAGATGCCTTTAGTTTAGAGGCGAAATAGCTTCGCTTTGGGCTGCGTAAAACTGTAGTAGCATAGTTGCGTACCCTTGTACGAAAATCTGTAGGACCTTTTTCTGCTTTTGGTGGCACTGATCCACTGTAAGCCAATGACATTCTCGGCCTTAGATTTTAACTGTCTTCGTAGTTACACATCGAGTAAATAATTGCATTTGTATTTGTATTTAGAATATTAAAAAAAGATTACAATAATTTACAATTACTTAAGGATACGAAAATTTGTGACATTCTGTATTTTGATTACAAGTAATTAGAAATAATCTCGAATGCCTTTTCATGGTACCTTAAACTTAAAGATATGAATGAATTTGTGGAGATTACAAAATATGGTTATACGAGTAGGGAACAATTAAACTATCATAAATTTAAAACTAAAGTTTACATCAAATGAAATGATTTAATAAATAAGTAACAAATGTTTTAAAATATTGTAATTGCACGATTAGATAAGATAAGGTAAGAAAATGTACATGATATGGGATGAATTAAAGAATAAGCAACAAATTATTAGCTTTGACAAAATGTACGATTTACAATTAGACCAAAGGTTTTCTCGCAGGTCGTCAATAGTTAAGATTAACGATTAAAGTGTATATGTCATTAGAGATTCTAGCCTATTATAGTCAAAGTTAAATAGCCAATATTTTACTTTTTTTAAAAACTAGCCAGATATTGAAATTGTCCTGAGTGACTAAGGGAGTTTATTAAATAACCGATAAGATGAGATGGAATAAAAATTACAATAATGATATGAAAAGTTGGTACAGGTAACAAATGTGTGTAATTTCCACGAAAATTATAAGCCGAAATTAAATGGTGGTTGCGATTTCCGACCTCATAAAGAAGGTTCTTAAGACCTCAAAACAATATAGGGTCCGCCAAATAACTTTTTTTTTTTTTGAAAATGCTATAAAAAACACTATTGAATATTTTCTCAAATTTCTTTTTTATTTGAAAGAACAATCCTTCCGGTTAATAATGGAAAATAATTTCATTCAAATGGCTGCCTCGGCTTGCCATGCAGTAGCCTACACGATCGGTCCAATTTTTAAGCACATTATCGATTGTGTGCCAATGTGTATTTCACCAATGACTTCACGAATATTGTCCTTTAAAGCGTCAATTGTCTCTGGCTTGTCGGCGTAACACTTATCTTTGACGGCACCCCACAAATAATAGTCCAACAGTGTCAAATCGCAGCTCCGAGGTGGCCAAACGACATCAGCTCTGCGGCTGATAATGCGATCTTCAAAAACAGGGCGCAAAACATCGAGTGTAGCTTCGGCTGTGTGGCACGTAGCACCGTCCTGTTGAAACCAAATGTTGCCAATATCCTCCTCTTCAATTTTTGTGAACAAAAATTCGTTCAACATGGCCCGATAACGATCGCCATTGACTGTAACGGCCACTCATTGCTCATTTTCGAAGAAAAATGGCCCAATTATGCCTCTGGACTAACATCCGCACCAAACAGTGGCTCGTTTTGGGTGCACCGGCTTTTCAATGTATGCGCGCGGGTTTTCTGTGCCCCAAATGCGACAATTTTGCTTGTTTACATACCCGCCAAGATCAAAATGAGCTTCATCTGAAAAGATGATTTTTTTGGCAAAATCGGCATCTTCTGTAAGTCGATCGCAGGCCCACTTAGCGAAGCGTTGTTCAAGCGTATACACAACCATATTCGTTCAGCGGAAGGATAGAACTAATTATCTGTCAAATCAGACGTGAGCTAAGTGTTACCATTCACGAAATAAGCATCACTTGAAAAAAAAAACGTTAGATGGCGGACCCTTTATAAATGACGAACAGGAAGACACAAAACAATGGATAGCTAGGGTATCTACTGGGTTTCCGACACATTTTTCTTAAAACATTTTTTTTGCAAATATAATATTGACTGAATTCTATGAAAATAGACACCTCCCCAGCACGCGATACCGTATTGCAGCTTAGAATCGAAGATCCCATAATATATCGTCCTAAGGATTTGTTTAGAGCAGATCTTACTGAGGTAAAAAAAGTATCTGAGAGTGTTTTGATGATACTTTCTTAGGGAATCTACATGATTGATAAAACTCATTCTTTGGTCAATAATAAGCCAGATATTTAAACTCATCAACTCTCTTAATTAAGAAACAATTATCGTTACAGTTTGAGTTGCTACAAAAAGATGGGTAAGAATCAATACAGTTACAGAGGGATAATTTATATCGTTGACACTCAGGCGCATTGAAATAAACATGGATATCAAATTTAATTGCGCAAACCATTTTCGCAATAAGTCAAAGTCCCAATTAAGATCAGAGACCAGTTTTAAGGGACTATTGCAGCCATAAGAAAAACCGACATCGTCGGCGAAAGCAGTTAGTATATATATTAAAAACAAAATGGGTCCCAGCACAGAACCTTGGGTACTCCTAAATTGAAATATTTCATTTCCCTCCTTTTATCATCTAATTTGACTCTCTGGGATCTGTTTGCAAGATATGATTTAAACCATTCCAGCATAAATCCGCGAAAACCTGCCTTTTCCAATTTGCCTAGCAATATATTACGCTTAACCATATCAAATACTTTGGTGATGTCTATAAATAGACCTGCAGTACATTTTTTTCTGGTCTAGGTTAGACATTACATGTAAACAAAATTGCAACAGTCCATCTTCTGTTGATTTACCTTTTTGAAATCCAAATTGGGAATGACTATAGAACTTGGTAGAGGTGAGAAAGCTTACTATTCTATTTTTCATAAGATTTTCAAAAACTTTGCTCAGAACTGGAGGAAGCGAAATTGGCCTATAATTAGATATTTCAGTATTAACGCCTTTCTTAAGCAGTGGTATAATATTTGCACATTTAAAAGCTTCCGGGAAGACTCCTTCATAAACACAACAGTTAAAAATATACGCCAACACATCCAAAACATAGCAAGCAATTTTTCTGGCAACACGACTGGTAATACTATCTACACCACAAGAATTGCATTCTTTTAGAGTGCCAATCGCTTTAAGCGTTATAGGCTTGAAGAGAAAACATTACTTTGGGACTATTACATTTTTAAGTTCAGAACACAATTTATCATATTTCAACCTTAATTTTGAGTTATAAGGGAACCTCTTACATCTGAGTCTAAGTTTCGTGTTAGCGAAAAAGCTACATCCAGGTATAGTGTAGTCGTTTTTTTTTCAAAATCCTATATCCAAATCGCGAGACAAAAACAATATCCGGGAATTGCGTTTAGATGTTTTGAAATATCGATTTTGTCGTTTGGATGGACAGGTATCTCTTTCTTATTAGATCTAGGAGGCTGAGTGAACGATTATTAGTTAAACTTGTAGGATAACTCGCAACGATAAAAATGGATTCCAGACAATTTTGGTAGGCTCATAACAAATATTAACGTATTCAGCATTTTTAAAATCAAGACTTAAGCACAAATAAAGGGTTGGAAATGAAATAACAAAACAGATTTAATGAACTGGAGTAAGTGTCTTCAGGAACCGGCGGCATTAGACTTCTAGTAACAATGCATTTGTCATTGTAGTTGGTAGGCAATAGATTTATTATATTTAGTAGAAGGCAAGCTTGATTCGTTATTTGACTTTTTTTTAATGTTTCGAGAAAGGCTTGGAAATTACTTGAAAGTCAGGTATTCTTAAGCAAAAGGTCCACTCTAGAGCTTTTCCAAAGTCAAGAGGAACAAATCATTTTAATGAGCCACCTATTCGTTCAGGTAGGTTGTCTGATGTTTTGCTATACCTGTTGGTTTACTTGCGCATTGTAGGCACAATAAAAATACTTCCAACGGTGGAGGTCCATGTTATATGGCAGCAGCTTGGGTGCGTCAAACGGAAGTAAAAATTTATACAACTGTTCGATCTCCAATATGCCATGTATGTTGGAAGATCCACAGTGTCGACCTTATATTATGAATAGAACAATCAGCTGCAGACTAGAACCTGAACTTATCATACCAAAACCTTGCATACCAAAATGCCAAATGGCAAAAGTTTGAATAGATGGACTTGTGAAAGTAATAGAATACAGAGCACAGACAATAACTCTTAAACGTTTTTAGCTCAACATTCCAAATAGCAACATTGAAGTTTTTTGAAGCCTAAAGATAGTACGAGATCCACGACATTGGATCTGCCTACTTAATGGTAATGACCCATTACTTAGTGGAAATAAAAGCACTTCGTTAAGCAATTGCAATAACATCTTCATCCCCACAAAAAAAAAACAAAAACATTTGAACTCAAGTCCAATAATCGGATATGCAAGTGCTTACTCACTCCTTGTGTAGATTTGTTTCGATCCAAAACAACTTGAACAGAAGTCAATCAAACTCTTGGTCGAAAGTTGCAAAACACTTTGATGCGACCTCGGCTGCCAAATGCCATTAAAACCGTAAAAGCGCCAGTTTATCGATAAACAAAAAATCGATTTCAAACAATTTAACTGATATGACAAGTGGACGTGCCTCAACACCTTAGATAGTTATGGATTTATGAAAGGCAATTCAAGTGTTATGCCAATCAATAAAATAAGATTGCTCTGAAGTAGGTGCTTTATAGTCGCACAGAAGGTCTTGAAAAGCTCCACGGTTGAGTAAGATTGTTAGTATTTGGATACGTCAAGTCGCACAAGGCAGATATGGTTATCCCGTATTACATAAATATTATTGAAAGAAAAATTCTTTTCTTTTTCGCCAATTTGCACAATCGCTACGATTTAACCTATTAGCACAGATACTCGTATAACACCGTTATCTCACAAACAATCTGTGGATTGTAATAAGCGCCACTTACATATAAGTGAAGACATTTTTTTCTCAATCTAACTGCCTCCTGCGCACTAATGACGCAAGTAGTAGCACATCAGCTGGCAATAGTGCATGCCTGTGCATTCACAGAACGAGGAAGCAGTAACGCTTACAGTTCGTGGCGCACCACTGATGCCCCTAAAGAATCTCAATGATTTTAATGACCACAAATACCAATGTAGGAGACACACTTTCGCAATAGATGTATTAATACTTAAACATACTAGGAATAGGCTTAGCCTCGATATCAGCGCCACAAGGGAGAAAAGCCAGAACAGCAGCAGCGTCCACATCAGCAACATCACGCGGTAACTACAGCGGCACAACCACAAAAAGAGTTCACTGCCCAAACAGAATGCTGCATAAGATTGATGTACATATCTATTTATGAGTTGTCGTGCACCGTGATGGACAGTAATGATGGAAATGATTCCAACGTGTACTACGTACAGTTTGCTTAAGAAATCAATCATTCTGGAACTGCACAGAGGTCGCAGCTGTCAAAGGGCTACCGTTCATCTCCATAATCACGACAAAGTCCGGATAATTATTTTACAACTTTCATCTTGCCGCACGTTAGACCGACAATCTGTTGTAGTGCTGTGCCCCACCGACAAGTGTCGTAAATCCTTCGATTGAGAGATTAAAAATTGTCAGCCTTACTAATCTCTCCAAGAGTAAATCTCCGCTTGGACGGTAAATATGACGTCTGGTGGAGAGCCGGACGCGCACTGTCAGATCACACCCATTGATTTCGATCCACACTGCACACTGGTGGTTCGATCATCTGTGCGATCGGAGGGGAACGGATATAAGTCGAAAAAGTGACTCATTAGTGAATAAGCAGCAAAAGCTGACTCTCTAACGGGTCGTGAATATGCTTAGGATTTGATCACTTGCGAATGGCTTACGTGGGCCCAGGCATGGCAGGCGATGTGCTGTCTAGCTTGTGTTCGGTTTTGCTCCGGAATTTTTGTCGACAGGTGGGATCAGTGAACCTTTTGTTTCTGTTTAGTTTCACATGCCAGCTACCGCGTCGGACATGATTGTTTGCCACCAGTTTTTGGCAGGCATTTTTCACATCGCCGAATGGAGGAAGCACGCTTGCGAGATGAGTTCACAGTGGATTAGTTCCAATGGGATGAATTTGCCTGTTTAAACTTTACATTTGCTAATGTGACTGGATTGGGTTCTGACGATCGTTAATCATCGACCAACGGATACGAAGATCGTCAGGTTTATTTATATCTGAACGAAGGGAATGCCGGGCATAATATTTGCAAATTAGTTTAAGATATACGAGTATTGGAAGGCAAAAGAATTTAATACTTTTTGTGAATGGTGATTTTTTAATTGGTTGAAGACTATTCGGTAGTAGTCATGAGAGATGAGAAATGGTGGACACCAAAAAGCAATTTATGGAAAACTAGTTTGATCACTTAAGACAGAATGACGAATGACTTGTTTACGATTTAAGAAGTGAGTATTTGTATACTGAACTAGGAAGCGGAGATTTGGTGATTTTATTTTTTTCCGTTATTTGCCTTTTGGACTGAAATAGTATTGAGCGTACCTTGAAAATATGTCAAACGCTTCATGGTACTTTCTGAAGCATAACTTGTTTCTGAAGGTTATTTAATTGGTTGTGGTGATTGGTGGATGGGTTTCGACCATGGGCAGGTCAACTTAGCATGTCCAAGCACTTAAGTAAAGTAGTTTTGCCATGCCGTCTATCGATAAAAGAGGAAGAATGAGCTGTTTAGTTCAAATGGCTCTTAAAAAATCGACTCCAAATCGTCAAGCTAAAATTACGTTTTTTTCGTCATTTTATTTTTGACACTAACCTAAGCTGATACAAGAAGAAGTAAATATTAAGTGCTCCACTCGCATTAAAAAATGGCTTACGTCCGGTTTGCATTGTGTCACCACTATAAAATTTTAATGCAAGGCGATGTTTATCTACTATTGACCTTTATCTGATAGCCATAATCTAGAAGCTGCAAAACGAAAGTATTAGACATTATTTTTGCCAGATAGGTACTCAACAAAGTAGATGGGGTATTAATTTGGATGTCTGCAGGAGAATCGGGAATGCTGGAGCTGCAAAATGTGTTCTTAGTTCTGGTATCAAACTACGACTGTTCCCATATCTGTACAAGATATTCGACGCTAGGAATTTTCTTCCAGAAAGAAAACGACAATGGCAGAGGAAAGTGTTTGCTAAAAATCAAGAACAATATACGGCGAAAATCACGAGTACAATGTATGCAGTGTTAAGCTGTGTAAAAAGGATTTTAGAATACAGATACGCATAATGAAAGAGTTGTTCTTTAGTGCAGTAGTGTAATGAACTACTTAATGCAATCTGCAGTAAGCAGCATTGAAATATGAAAGGAAAACACAGCAAAAATTCAGATAGATCGATAATTAATGGGGAACTTGTTTCAGACAACAAACAATGAGTTTTAGCCCAATGAAAGAGATATTTTGATGAACTGCAGCAATGTTAAACGATGTTATCCACACACCAGAAATAAGTGCATCCACCGGCCATCGGAAGTAAAGGAAGGTATCCCAAGGCTTAAGATTAACAAAGCCGCAGGAATCGGACTAAAACCATCAGAATGAATAAAATATGTCAGAGATGACCTAACAGGGAAGTTACATGGGCTCGACATAACTACACTGCATCAGAAAATTGCACATTTTTTTCAAAAGTATTATGAAAATTAAGGAAAAAAAAAGTATGCATTTTCGACGAATTTATCGAGCAACTAGGGCCGTATATTAGAAATAATACGGCGAATATTTACTTCCAAATCGTCCAACATCTCTGGCTTATTGGCATAGACTCATAACCTTACATACCTTTACATAAGAATGTAATCTAAATGTGTGCGATCCCAGGATCGTGGAAACCAGTTCACAGGTCTATTATGCGAAATTATGCAATTGTTTCTCACAATAAACAATACTAGGCAGATCAGTATGCGCGGGCTTAACTCCGCTACTGAAAATTTTTGATCGAGCGAGCAAATTTGTTGTTTTATCAACCTTGCTCTCGCTCCGCATGGCACTTTTCTAAACTTTACTTCGTTATTTCTCACTATTTTTCAATCAAACAATTTCATTTGATAATTTATGGCTCATCTACAGACCTAGATCTATCGAATGACATGCTGCACACATGTGTGGTTATAGCCGATATCTACATTTAGTGCGTACAAGATTAGTCCGAAATCGTTTTCGGACCACCATATTCCCCGTACATGCACGCGCTAGGCCAAAAAGTGGGTGATTGCTCTCGCTCCGCTCCGCTCCGCTCGATCAATAAAAAATAAACGATAGTTCTAACACGTCTATGCCATTCAGTTGAGGAACGAAGAAGTCAAAAATCACATTTCTATAGCCAAATCATTTCGTGTTAAGTCCAGCCTATAAGACGGATGCACAAGAATCTCAAAACCAAGTTCTCGCAATTGCTGGCGAGTTACTGTCCCTGTGTGTTGTTGTCCTGATGGAACACGATTCTTTTCATATTGGCCCGAGCTGATCGCTTCAGGACGATTACATTTGGCAGAGGGTTTAATTGTTGACAATACAGGTCCGAATTCGGAGTTTGCCGTAAAGCAGCAGCTCATTGCCGATGATTTCCTGCCAATCCCACCAAGCACACAGCAAAATATTTCTGGCCACAATCCTGGTTAACCACTATTTGCTGTCAAATTGGCAATCTGTTGAAACAATGTTCGCAGTTTGAAAACCAACCCTCTAAGAAAAACACCCTTTACATAGAAGGTTTAAAAAAAAAAGTTTAAGAATAGGACTAAGAACATAGCCAAAAATGATCTTTGCACTCCTAAATTCGGTTCAAATTATTGCACATACTCGTACTCGTTATCGAAGTTCGTTTCCAATGATAAATATTGTCCTTGTTGTGTATTTTCAGCAGAAGTAAGATACACATACATATCTAGTAATGAAGTCTGATTCAATGGACTTGCATTTCATCCGTTGAAACACAATTTAACAAAATAGAAGTTTATCATAAAAAATGTGCCTAGGTGTGAAACAGTCAATAAGCGAAATATTAATGACTATTAATAGTTAGGTCCTTCATAAAAAAATTCGAAAAAAATAATTCCGACGTAATTGCTAGAAGCAGAGGCAGACAAAAAAATCAGAGCTACGCGGGATAAAGGGGATGTTGAAAGAATAATTAAAGCTGATCCGAAAGTTGGAATACCTTAAACACATGCAAACTTCCAACAATCTAGGTGATCAAGGGCAAATCCACAAACTATTCGAAATGAATTACATTCCAAGAGTTACAAAAGTTACTCGTATTTACCTCGAAGGAGGTCTTTCATATCGAAAAAAAAATGCCTCAAAGCGCGTAAAATACGCCAATGAGTATGTTAGCAAACCAGATGAGTTTTGGAACTAAGTAAATTTTATAATATATTTGATTCAGATAGTCGGCGTTTTGTGAGGCGCAGACCCTCTATCATAGCTTGGGGTGCTATGACAGCAATGGCGTTGAAAACATAACCTTTTTTGAATGTTCGATGAATAAGTCTTATAGTCGGCTTTAAAAGATAATCTTAACTATAGTATGGAAAAGAAAAGAATATAGAAGCTGGGAGACAAGACAGCGTGCAAGGTGCATAAGGTGCAACATAATGAATAATGCGAGATGCTCTCAAATATTAGCTTGGTATCTAAGATAACTCTAAAACATTCAGCAGTGGACTCCGAGTTTATATTTCTTTCATTGATCTGGATCTTGCTGCACGACGTACTTTTCAGAGTGGGATAAATCTCTTATTTGTTTTCTTGACTCCTCTTGATTTTCTATTTATGATCAGATGTAGACATTTTATTCAGGATTGGAGCAAGAACTAAGCCTTGCTAGATATCCGATTGGAAGTATGTCAAGTCAAAAACACTGCTTATAATATGAGCTTTGAAACGACGTATTTACAAAAACTGTGAACTACAATAGTATAATTTTGTATATCAGGCCTGCCGACCAAACCAATTTAAATACATTTTTAATCATAATATGGCCTTGCCTGTAGACTTTTAACAGAGTTGTGTATTCTCAGTGTCCAATTCAACATGATGACGCGTTGAACAGAACTATCCGTTGGGGGGTACATTTTATGCACTTCTAGGGATTTTGTTTTTTTAATGTATGTACTTTGCTAAGATTGTTTAGTAGGTTAATAGGTGCAGCCCCTACATTTGCAGTGTCCATGCTCATATATACGGCCTTTAGACATGTTTTCCCAATAAATGCTAAGTGCTACCAATTTTATAGCTGCCTTAAATATTCATAACATACCAAGACACCTGTTTTTCTAAGGCGAAGATTATTTATTATCAAGTTGTTCGAAGGTGCTGTAAAACATTCTCTTTTACGAGTCAGCCGATGGTCACTTTATGAGAGCTTTTAGAAAAAAACGGAAAATCCGTGGAACGATCCACCAACTATTCGTAGATTTTGAAGAGGCGTAAAACTAATGAAAAATGGAAAACAGGAAGAAGAAACATAAGAATGGAGAAAGCTAAACAATAAGGAACTCGAAGAACTTTACTCAACTTCAAACATAGTCCGAGGAACAAGACCGTTAAAACTGGAATGAATAATAAACCTAGAACGAATGGACAGTGAACAAACAATAAAAAGAGTAGTTAGATTAAAATCCAAGGAAAAAAGACGACGTAGATGGGAGGACAATATAAGGATGGGCTAGAAGAGATAGAACAGGACAGCGAAACTTGAAGGGAACACGTTCATATGGGGAGACTGGGCGATGTGTTATCAACGAGGCTCTGAACTAAAGTACAAAAATAGTATTACTAATAATCATAATAATAATATTGTTTCGATTATGGCCTTATGAATTAAATAAAGTATTTTTCAAACGTCCTCCATGGGAGTTCTTACACGACTCGATTTTGACAATGTAATTGTCACTACTTGCATAGCCCCACAAAAATAAATCCAACGGCGATAGATCACACGATCTATGTAGGTGGTCAGTCCACATCACCAAAACGCAAAAACAAAAACTCGTCCCGGATATTTTTCTGTAATAAAACCAAAACGGTTAGCCGAAGGCCATAGATGCTCTGGCTATATATATATATATGTATGTATATATATCATATATATACAAGTAGCTATCTTAGAATTTTAATTGTAAGCTAGCTTTAAATAAATAAATAAATAAATAAATAAAACCAAAACGGGTAGTGTTTTGTGCGACGTGACACCATTAAGCTGAAACCACATGACTTCCACATCCATATCTCCGATTTGAGGCCAACAAAATTCGGTTATGTACGTAAATTATCCTTTTTAACTAAAAGCAGCTCTATTTTCTACAGAACGTGCAATTTGACGATGGATAGGCCTTAAGACTTTTCTAACAGAGCCAATCTTTTCGTCTATTGTACGAAACGAGATTGGGCGAAACTTATCTAGTTTCTTATGTACTATATAACATCTAAGCATGTTCGATAACGTTCCATATTATAAACTGGCAAGACTAATACTAAAAAAATGCTTTGTTGAATGGCCATTCGGTTGAGGGATGATTTACTATTTAATTTATTTATTTAACGTAAGAGGTATTTACATTAAGATCTACATCTTTTTTAGTATTTAGTATTTAAACTCTAGTTGAACACTTTGACTTAAAATTAACATAAATAATTCTTACAACTAATGGGAGGGATGAATTTTTATTATAGTGTTGAGAAATAAAGGATAATTGCACTTTTAAAGTCTATGTGATTGGATATGGATTTTATAACAAATGATAAAGAGTTCCATAATCTGATAGTATGAATGAAATTTAACCGGACTTATTTAAAAAGGTTCTAAGATAAGGAAAGAATTAAGTTGATTGGCCTGTTAGAACGGATAAATTTTGCCTGTTAAAAAAGTATTCCAGGCTACGACTATAAATGATTTTGTGAAGGAAAATACGGTTCCATGCGTTGTTGTACTGTTGAAGACTGTACCCAAGCAAGTCCCTAGCGTAAGCAGAGATATGCTCACATCTACGAATGCAGTCATTAAATGCCACCTGTATCTAGCGGAGTTTAACAAGCACTGGCCCAAAGCTAGTGCAGGCATCCATAAATGCCACCAACGACCATATAAATAGGATCATACCCAAATAGATCCCTGCTTATTACATATCTCAGACTAGTGGTTTTCTCTATGGTTTTAATATTATAAGTGCTTAAGTTTTGTTTTCAAGATACGGATTACTGGATAGGATTTAGTTGTAAACCATTCGCTTTTGGCCGACCGTAGATCCGTTTCAAGTCATCGTTCACGAGAGACGCAAGTTCATTAAGATTTGGAAAAGTGATGGCTAGATGCACATTAACGTCATCAGCGTACATGTATACTGAAAAATGCCTGCACACGGATGATTGATCGTTGATGAACATACAGAAAAGTATTGGACCTAAAATTGAGCCCTGCGGAACATCTTGCTCTACTTCCATGAGAGATGAATAGCTTTCACACCTTACGACTTTTTGTAACCTTCCGGAGAGAAAACTTCTCACTTATTTAATCGCACTATCACTAAAGCCAAAGTTGCTCTGTAGCTTCCAGTATAAGATATCATGATTTACTTTGTCGAAAGCCTTCGAAAAATCCAGCAGACTTTTGTGTCTGCGAGATTTAGTTTTTGTAAAAGAATGTTCTTACAATATTTCTTCAAGATAGTTAATCATGGCTGTAGAGCGGCTGTAATTTGCTCCGAATCTTGATTGCTGGTTATAAAGAAGACCATTAACGGACAAGTGTTTTGTAATTTGATTCACCTATATTTTCTCGAAGCCTTTGGTTAAGGAAGGCAGGATACTAATTGGTCTAAAGTCCGCCGTGGAAGCCCGGTTGGTTTTCTTAGCAATGAGTATAATTCTGACCATTTTCACGCCTGCCGAAAGGTCGATGTTATTATGCATCAATTGATCACATGCGTAAGATGAGAGGCGATTTGTGGTAAAACGAGTTTGGCAAATCGCATTGGTATACCATCCTCTCCAATGGAGTGGAGTGGAGAGCTTAAGATGGCCCGTATTTCCACTAACTGTAAAGTCTGTCCTTTTTTATAATGGCTTTAACCACTTCAACCGTATACCAAGGGATTATGGACCTTGACTGTTTTTATGGGTACACAATGGTTGAGCTATTGCATCAAGATTTCTTGAAAGGTAACGATTTTGTCGTTGGGATCAACCTTATTGCGGCATTGCATCCAAGGGGCGGAAATAGTGCCAGTTTGAAGATATTTCAAGTCAATAGACTTCAAATCTTTGAATGAAAAGATATCAGGAACAACAGTTTTTGATAGGTCCAGATCATAAGTACGGGAACATTGGACGATAACTGGTCAAACAGTAAGACAAGTGACGGAGAAGAAACGAATAAGAAAGAATCAAGAAACGAATCAAGAAGGCTCGGTATGCCTTCTAAGTCCTCCTTTTGAAAGGTCAGGTATCAGATTTCATTAGGTCTATATTAAAGTCACCTCCAAGACTCCACCAAATAGAATTAAGGAGATGGACATCACCGCCACTGGCATTCCAAAAACCTGCGTAAAGAACTATCTAAGAATCTTTTGGGCCTAATCGATTCTTCAATGAACAGCTTTATAACAAATGGGCTACACACTTACAAATATTGCGGAAGAGAAGTTTGCAGTATATCGAACGCAACATAGTAGCACGTAGAAACAGCTCCATAGTTAAATAAGCCATGTAGTAAAGTCAGCTCATTCGAGTACACAGAACATACGAAGGTGGTCCGATAAGTACTTAGCCTACAAAACAAAAACAACCATTTTGAAGAAATAGCGATTTTTCAATATAGTCTCCTTTTAGCTTGATACACTTGACCCAGCGATGCTCCAATTTCTTTAACTAGTCTGAAAAATACGTTTTCTCGAGGTCTGCAAAGTAGGCCTCCGTGGCGGCGATGACCTCCTCATTTGACTGAAATTTCTGCCCGGTGAGTGACTTTTTCAAGTTTGGAAACAAAAAGAAGTCGTACGGAGCCAAATCTGGAGAATACGGTGGATGGGGCAGCAGTTCGTAGTCCAATTCGACCAATTTGGCCGTGGCGAGGGCGGAGGTGTGAGCCGGTGCATTATCATGGTGGAAGAGCACTATTTCTTCGCCAAGTGGGGCCGTTATTTCTTCAATTCGGTGTGGAATCGGCCCAATAATTTGGAAAAGTACAGCCCTGTGACCGTTTTGCCCTTCTCCAGGTAGTCGATGTGGATCACACCTTATGAATCCCAGAAAACGGTGGCCATCACTTTTCCGGCCGATGAGACAGTCTTCGCCTTCTTCGGAGCAGGTTCGCTGGGTGAAGTCCACTGTTTCGACTGTCCCTGGTCCCTGGTGTGTACCTGTGGATCCATGTTTCGTTGACTGGCACGAAACGACGCAGAAACTCCTTCGGATTGCGCTTAAATAGCGTCAAACACTGCTCTGAAGTGGTCTCACGGTTGCGCTTGTTGTCCGGAGTGAGCAAACGCGGCACAAATCGCGCCGACAGCTTTCTCATGCCCAAAATTTCATGCAGGATATGACCCACGCGATCTTTTGAAATGCCTTCTGTTTCAGCTATCTCGCGCACCTTCAATCGACGGTCTGTCAATACGAGATCGTAGATTTTTGTCACGTTATCCTCCGTGGTAGCCGTTTTCCTGAACCTGAAAGTGGCTAATCAAAAACTTACGTGCGACCACGTTGAAACTCGTTAAACCAATTTTTGATGGTCCATCGAAGGAGAAGAGTTACCGTACACAGCATCCAAACGCTCTTTGATTTCGCTGCACGATTCTTTTTCGATCTTTTTCGATTTTTCTAAAATCCGCGGACACTCCCGCTTCCACACGCGGTCAAAACAAAACAGTCCGATCCGGCTGAAATTTCGACAGTAGCCGTCTACTAGAATGTACTACACGATAGTAAGTTGCAATACTGGCGCCATCTGGCGGTGAGTCTAAGTACTTATCGGACCACCCTCGTACAATTCGAATCCATAGGTTTTGGCGAAATGTCTGTATGTGCGTTTTTAAGTTCGTATTGTAACATTTTTCGTGCGTGTCAGCAACATCTGATAGTTCTATCGTGATTGAATGCGGTAAAAATGTAGCCTGGTTTCGAAATCTGCATCGCCATAATTCATACAGCGCATTTCAAAGTGTTCACGGGCTTATCACATACATATGTCGTACTTCAGCTATTGACCGAGCGCAACGATTATGCCAAGGCTATTAAGACAGGGGGAGAGGCTGCTGGCATGACCACAGACAGCTTTTACTTCGGTCGTTGGAGCACTTGCCCCCACTTGTCAGTAAATTTTTGGCCAAAACTGAAAGCAATAAATACAAAGGTTGAGTTGACATGAAAGAAATTTCCCGTACAATAAAAATGTATACGTTCTTCGTTAGATTCATATGTTCTTTTCCATAATTTTGTGACAAGTAACTGTTCATTCAATCATGTCCGATTCACAATTTCTGCATTTTCTTCGAGTGTCGTAATAATGTCTGCGTAACTATCCACCCTATAATAGAATATGGATTTTTTTGCACCTCAAAATTCACCATTTGCGACATTGCTCTCAAAACTCCAATGTTTCCTATCTATTGCTCCAATCCTAGAATCAATGACTAAAGCAATAAAGATGTTAAGTATCCACCTACATCGAAAATAATGTGCTTGATCTATGTGGTGACCATGAGGTTATTGATTACATGCAAGTCATGGATTGGAACAAAGCGGAAGGTCTCTTAAGTAAATATGGGAGCTATTCACCCGATATTTATTTCAACTCCAACATATAAATTATTTTCATATTTGTCTAAACTATCTTGCTCTAGTAATACCGGTAGTGTGCTTACAGCAATTGAGTTCATACACTGAATATCTGCAGTCAATCAATCTATTTTTATAGACCTGTTTCCCCTAGATTATATATTGCTGCCTTTGGGGGATATATTAGTCTGAAACACCGGTGTCGATTGCAAATATGTAAACAACCAAAATAATATTCAACGTTTATGTATCTGTTCAATGCGGATAAAACGATAATATGAATACATATTGTTGATGGTACGGCTCGCATACTGCAATCATGAGGGGATTGTTGTTGATGTCGTTTACATGTAGTAGCAGCCATCGGCATTGGCCTAAAACTCGAGCACAGGGTTCGCCAGTAAATGCCTAACGAAATATTAATTGCCACTGTTCGATCTTAACGTAAGTCATACCACTAATTAAGTTTATAACTCGCGCTAGAGCACTGTAACAACATCATCGCAAATGCATTTTACGCATAAATCTTTAATCCGGCACCCATGCATTTAACTAACAATCGCCATGACTGCCTTTACTACTCGTATCGTCAGCACCAGCGGCTACTACAGTTGACAGACTCAGTAGTCAAGTAGAACGATAATGGAAACGATTCATAATTTTCTAATTGCATATTGAGGTGCTGCAGGAGGATAACGCCTTCATACGCATATTTCATTAAAACTAAACTAAGCGTAACGATACATTGGTATGTGTTGAATTGCATGCACGTATCTATAGTGATTGAAGTCGAGCTGTGAAGAAGAAAGATAGACATAGGCTAACGTTGAACACTTCAGAGATCACCGGCTGCAGATAAAAACTAATTTGACTACAAAATTACCATGCGTGCTTGGCATCATAACTAAATATCTCTCTCCTCCGCTTCGGCAACGCCAACAGCAACACCAGCCACTTGTACCAACAATTGGCGGCAGTTGTGAACACGCCAGCCGAGCAGCCATCTACGATCGGCGAGCCATGCTTTGACTGAAAGATCTAGAGCTTTGATATGCGTTTTATTCGTAAATTATTTTATTCTTGTTTGTGTTTTCAAATCGAAAGGCGTACATTGACGCGTTTTGAGCCGGCAATAGAGCAAAGCGAGGAAGAGGCGAAGGACCACGAAATAAGTGAAGGAAAAAAACATTCCGATATATAGTCGGCCACCCCCTCATCACTAACCATGTCGTGCAATTTAAAATTCTTGTGAAGTCAAATAGAAGACAAAAAATTCAGACACAAGCACAAAAACACTACATACCAGCTAGCGTGTACCATGTACAGCGATGATCTATTGATACACGACACCGCGCAGCAGGTGAGATCGACAAATCAGATTAGCAACGACTTTTATTGTAATTAAAAGCAATTTGATTACCAAAAAAAAAAAACAACGCATAAAATAAAAATTGTGAGTGAGCGTAGCACTCGTATCTGGACTCAACTGAAGAAGGATGGAGTACAAGTACATGATTTTACAAATGCGATACACTTACACGCAGTGCTAGTTAAGGCGACAATTCAACTGATTTATTTTGTATATTCTGCGCCCGTTCCACATCCATCCACACCCGTCGTCGTCCATGCACAATCACTTAGTGTATACATGTGTATTCTCTAATACTTCTGTATGACTCAGGTGGTTCAATTCACATTCTCGAATGCGTGCATCTAATTCGTTTTTTTTTGTTTTTCTCTTTTTATTACCAATTTACCTACCGAAAAAATTCAAACGAACTACAAGGAACCTCAATCGCAGAGGTGAAGTACGCTTTGAAACTTTTTCGATTTCAATTCAACTTAAATGGAGCAATATAACATGGACGGTTGACCGTGAGTGGGTAACGACGACGAGACGCAACAATATGGTTTTATGTGATACGAATTCGGGATTTAGAATGTACACTTAGAAAAGATCAAGATGATTATACGAATAAGAAAGAAAAAGGCGAATCGGTTGGGATAAGGGATAAGGTGTAAGGAGGGATATGGAGCACTGGACGAATTCATTGACATTTCAAGTGTTTTCTACAAATAAATAGATATAGTGCATGTATGGTACATGAAAATGATAGAATTGGCCATTGTCCCAGTTCTTGTGCGGCTCATAGCATTCCCAGTTCGTCATTCAACTCTTTTGTTTTCATTATTGTTATTCTCTTTTTAGAGTGTGCTCGATCGTTTGTGTGGGAAAAAATTATCGACTATCAAGAAGATAAGTGGTAAAGATGAGTTGCAAGATTACATTACATCAGAGCTATAGTGAAGACACCAAACGGAAGCGCACACATTTACTTATATTATTTACTTTTTCTTGATGTAAGGTCATTATCTGAATTAATTGTATTTTGTTGTTATAGGTTCGATTTGGATAAACACGTATATGGTAAGTGTTTTTTTATTGATTGAACTTTGTTAACATTTCTCGAATATATGCTCAAATAAATTTTAAGGAGGTTTTTATAACCCATACAACAATAACTGAGAATTACCGATACGATATAGCCGATACGATACGGAGGTCGAAGCAAAGGCGATTTCTGCAAAAGAAAACACAATAGCGGAAGTACTTAAGGTTCGACAAAAAAATATTTCAGCCTCATAGCACACATATGTTCGGAAACATTAAATATAAATGTACCAAAATATCATATCATTAACCCTCTTATAACCGCCTATACCGCTTCCTGAGTAGTGAGTATCATGATCCAATAGTTAGAAGGCAATAGGCGTCTATTTTTCTCTAAGCTTTACTCATTGTCTTTCATCTTAGTTAGTCCTATGTAACCCTTCGCTTTCATTTCATCCTTTTATTTATTTAACTTTGCTGGTACTTTTTACTTTTAGGTAATTCCTTTTTCGTTCTAAAATTCATATCGTACTCTAACTAAAGAAACACATATTGTAATCGAATAGCGAAATGGAGATTAGGGGCGACAGAATAAAACATTTTTTTCTATACAATAGCTTTCCTAAAATACTACTAGACTACAACACAGAGACTTCTTTTTATGTAAATGCTTAAATAAATGTTATACGAAAAATTCAGATAACGCTTTGACTTCAACATTCGAAATAGATGGAAAAACTTCTTCTCTCCTTATATGGCGCTACAGTCCGGTGTGAACTTTGTGTGCCTTATTCAACAGGCGTCTTCAGCTGTCAGGGACTTTTGCCAATTGTTTCCAGTGCCGCACTCTCCTGCTCAACCTGTGTGCGCCCCCTTAAATTCGGTCGTCTCTCAGGGTTGGATTCGAAGACTCTTCGGGCTGGAGCTGTGTTTCCCATTCGCTCGACATGGCCTAACCATTTTAGGCGTTGAAACCGGAGATGTCCTACTAGGCCGATGTAGCTTTGCTGCCCGTACAGTTCGTCATTGTATCTTCTCCTCTACTTTCCGTTTACACAAACGGGACAATATATTGAACCCAGAATTTTCCTCTCGAAGCGACCAAGGGCTTTCCCATCCGTTTTAATTAAGGCCTGGCCTCTCCGCCACTAAAGAGGACTGGGATGATCAATATTTTATATAGCTATCTTAGTTTTTCGAGAGATAGCTCTACTTCTCAATTGCCTCTTGAGCCCAAAGAAGCAGCAGTTACAAAGAGCAATTCTGCGTTTAATCTCAGCATTGGTGTCTGTCACCGGTCACTACTAAGCCAAGGTAGACGATGTCCTTCACCACTTCGAATTTTTAGCCCTCTATCGTGACGTTCTCGCCAAGACGTCGGTGTTGTGCGTCTTTTTTTGGATGACAGCATATATATGGTTTTACCCTCGTTTGCCGATAGACCCATTTTACCCGCTTATGCTTCAATGCTTTTGAACGCCTCATTGACGTTTTGCTGTGCCCGCAGACAGTCCCGCAGACTTGAAAATGATCAATAGATCGTACCTCTTGTGTTGGCTTTTGAGATTCGATGTTTAAAAAGTTGCATGACAGTGCGGCACTTTGTCTGAGAACTTTTTTTAACATCAAAAATCCCAGATAGTTCCTTACCGACCTTAATGAAGCATCAAGAATTCTCCATTCTCATCCTGCAGGATCTGACGAGTTTGGCATGGATTTTAAAGCTAGACATGGCTCGGTATAGCTCGTCCCTATGCATACTGTCATATGCGGCTTTAAAATCGGCAAAAAGATAGTCTGTGTTGATTTGGAATTCTCGTAGGTGTCTCCCTTCTTATGGACTGCGCAAACGATCCGTAGATTCCATTCGTCGAATCCGACCATAGATGAGCTGGTGCATGCGCCCTACCAGGCCAATAAAATGGTTTGAGCAGACTAGATTGTATGTGAAGTAGGAAAGGCTATGGTCTTATCACCAACCACTTTGCGCTTTGCACAATTCACACAAAGATCTTGGTCCATATGCTTGTTAAGTCCATTTGTCACTAGAATGGTGATGGAAATATGTGAATGAGATTATAAGTCATTTTTATTTTCAAGCAGTTTTTCGGCCGTGTTTATGGGCCATACTGACTTATGAAACAATCTTGATTTACTCTTTTTTATCTGAAATTGCTGCTGTGGGTGTAGATGAAATCCATTTACAGCAGGTTGGCATCACACGGTTGATGAAACAATGGCTCCACAACTTTCTTGAATGTTTAACTTTTCGCAAAGGAGACGAAATAAGGCCCATTCACATTGCCTTTACGGTTTTGTTAAATCTTACATATCGTTCGTGCTATGTATGCCAGCAAATATAATCACAATTATGCGAAAAAGTTTATGTATAAAAACTACATTTACAAGGAGTTTAATCTGGGCAGAACATCGACTGAAGGCAATCATCGGGAAAGACGCCCGTCCACCTTCCTCACTGAAAAAAGTCGAAAACGTAGTGTGGGCAGATCAATGAGTGATCATCAGGCATATACTTCAGGTCACAGTAATGTCATATGGCAGCTTTCAAAGAATCATTGCGATTGAATTGCATATGAAAAAGGTCTCGACATCTTGGGTACCGAGAATGTTAACCGGCGAGCAAAAGAAAAAAACGAGTCGGCATTTCGAAAGTGAATCTCGAGAAGTTCCAAGCAGATCATAAAATATTTTTGTTACGTTTCCTGATCATGGATGAGATCTGAATCCACCAATTTGATCCTGAAACCAAACATTAATCGATGACTTGGAAGCAAGCCTCCTCACATTCGCAAAAAACTCCAAAGTTTTCGCATCAGTTTTTTGGGACGCTGACGGAATAATATAATTATGGTCAAATATTTAGAAGAAGGAACCACTATTTCGGGATCTTAATACGTAGACAAAATAATAAGAAGATTGCGGACATGAAAGGAAAAAGACGCGGCAAACTGCGAGTTGGAATGCTGTTTCACCAAGACTATGCACCACCCCACAAAGCAGCAGATGTGATTGCTGCCATTCAGGAAAGGAGATTCCAACTCCCACCCTATTCGCCACATCTAACTTCCAGTGACTACCTCTTTCCTCGGCTCAAGAAACAAATCCGAGGCAAGACATTTAAATATGATAGGGAAGTTGTGGCAGTTGTTGAGGCCTGTCGGGAGGGGCAAGACAATGAATTTGTTATACAGGGTGTCCCACGAGCAGTGTGCCAAAAAGCTACAGCGTGTAAGTCTAGTCAAGACAAGAAAAAAATCGTATGGGAGGGGGGGGTCTATTTCCCCCCGTTTAGCCGGGAGGGGCAATTTTCTAAAAAATTGACTTATTTTGGAAAAATAATTATTAAAAATCAACAGTTACATCCACAATGCCACGATATACCTTTTTGTAAAGTCAGAAACCTCTTCTTTCATATTGATTTTAAATGAAGCTGTTTTAAGGAGTAGTTTTTTAGAAATTAATTTTCAAACTCAAAATTTTGAAAAAAAATTGAAAAAAAAAAATTTCGAACTATTTTTTTTCAAAATTGTATGTAATTAAGTAGTAATTTTTTTTCAAAAATTCAATGCTCTCATTAGTTTTTAGTTAAAAAAAGAAAACCGGATGGAAAAATGTCTTGTAGTTTTTGAGAAATTAAAAAAAAACCCGAACCATTTTTTTCTAAGAAAAACCTTTTTTTTTTGGTTTTAACGCGGCTGGACTTGTAGGCAAATTAATGTATGAAAGAATGACCTCTTTTTTATTATTTTTAAAAAATTCGGAGTTTTATGAGGATACAATAAAGTGATACACTATTGGAATAACCCTGGATTAATTCTTTTTTTTCATTGATAACGCCTGAAAACTGACCTGCTAATTTCGGCTGGGTCCGCCCGCCGCAGATGGGTTCTACCCGAATTTTGAATTTGGTCCGACGCAATCCCTCCCTTAGTACAAGGAGGATGGCTATTATGCTTGGAGTGCCCAAATCTAGAGTATGGAGAGTGCTTCATACCAAAAACTTACACCCGTACCATTTTAGGCCAGTTCAGGGACTCACTTCAAACGACAAGTTTTTGAGAGTTTTGTCGATCATTACTGCTTCGAGATGAAACTGAACGAAACTATTTTGCAAGGATATTCTGGGCGGATGAAGCACAGTTTACCAGAGATGGGGTTACTAACTTCCACAATTTGCATCATTGGAGTAGCACCAATCCACACAATAAAAAACAAAATAAATCACAACACCGCTTTAGCTGTAATGTTTGGCTTGGTATTGTTGGACAAACTGTAATCGGGGCCCGGTTTTTGAATGCCGTTATTAAGGGAGAATCATACCTGCAGTTCCTACGAGACCTTTTGCCCGATTTGATGGACAACGTTCCTTTGGCCATAGCAGATAATTTAATCTACCAGCAAGATGGAGCACCAGCACACTACAGCTTACGGGTTAGACACTGGCTGGATGATCATTTTAGTGACCGTTGAATCGGAAGAAGGGGCCCCACGAAATGGCCACCTAGATCACCAGATTTAACTCCTCTAGATTTTTATGTGTGGGGATTCATGAAAAATTATCTTTACGAAGTGGAAATAGTATCTTTGGAACAACGGGTTGAAGTCGCTGGAGTCAAATTGTAGGAAAATTTGTCAAACATAGACTTATGTGCAGCCATTAGAAGGAGATATAATCTTTGCCTTCTAAAAAATAGGGATCATATTGAAAATTGATTATAATGAAACTCCGAATTTTTTAAAAATAATAAAAAAGAGGTCATTCTTTCATACATTAATTTGCCTACAAGTCCAGCCGCGTTAAAACCAAAAAAAAAAGGTTTTTCTTAGAAAAAAATGGTTCGGGTTTTTTTTTAATTTCTCAAAAACTACAAGACATTTTTGCATCCGGTTTTCTGTTTTTAACTAAAAACTAATAAGGGAATTGAATTTTGGAAAAAAAAATAGTACTTAATTACATACAATTTTGGAAAAAAGTAGTTCGAAATTTTTTTTTTCCAATTTTTTTTCAAAATTTTGAGTTTGAAAATTAATTTCTCAAAAACTATTCCTTACAAAAGCTTCGTTTAAAAACAGGATCAAAGAAGAGGTTTCTGGCTTTACAAAAAAGTATATCGCGGCATTGTGGCTGTTACTGTTGATTTTTAATAATTTTTTTTTCAAATTAAGTCAATTTTTTAGAAAATTTCCCCTCCCGGCTAAACGGGGGGGAATAGTCCCCCCCCTCCCGTACGATTTTTTTCTCTAGCTTTTTGGCACACTGCTCGTGGGGCACCCTGTATAATGTCATTCGAATGTCCGCCACCATGGTACGAGTATCTACTTTTTTTTTTCTGATTCATGCAGGTTCAAGAGTGTACGCTCTTATGGTGTTTACCACACAACCTAGACGGGGTGCAGATGGTTTGTATCGAAGATGTTCGTTCACTACTCTCAGGGGGGTGGGTGTCCTGGATAGGTTTTAAGAGATTCGACTGCATTTGCGTTGATTGTAGTTCACAGTAACTCTTTTATTTCCATGTCATCAAGGTCTTATATTGGAAATGCACACACAGAGTATGAATTTTGAAGTGATCTTATGCTGCGAGTGTTATGCTGAATTTAATGGATGGGGTTCATTGTTTATTCGCATGGAGCTGCGACTTAAGATAAACCCAAGGGAAGCAATATAAGGGAGTTGAATCGCATAATTTCGATAGCGAATCCTCGTCACCCTTGAAAGTGTTAAGAGTTAACCATGTCCTCAAAAAGAAAATGTTTTTATTCTTTTTTTTTATCCTATCCTACCCTAATCTACCCTACCGTACCCTAGCCTATGTAAGCCTGCCATTGGTGTTAGGCAAGCCCTGCCCTGAAGAGGCTGAAGCTATTGAAGTGTGCACTGACATAGTTCCCTCCAGCCACCAAAAGCGTTGATGCTGGCGGACTATATCTCCTCGATCCCGGCGTGAGACCGATCTACAGAGCCTGAGGCGCTCGGGCTCACTGAGCGCGACATTGGATCCGTAGAGGAACCGCCATTGCACGGAATTGGAAGATTAGCAGTACCGACAATCTATCCTGGATCGGCCCACATTTATCTAAATAGAGGAATGCTCCTGGCTCGTGATATAAATCATTGAATTAGTAAGAACCTGAGATCAGGCTATTAACCGAAGTCATTGCTCCCGCACCGTGGTTTTGAATCACTTTGATCAGGAAGTTATCCACCCGTACAATCCTGGCCCTATTGTATAAGACCTCGTTCCGGTAAAATTTCTTGTACTCAGATTCGGGTGTCCTATGTAACCCGAGACAAGTGTCTCAAACACCCGAATCCTTTCCATTAAGCTGGCTCTCACATTGAAACAGATAACGACAGTTTCGATTTGGAATTGAATTGATGATTGTGTCAGAACAAAATCTACACCAAACAGTAGCAGTACTTAGTGTAGGCTAGTATCGTTCCAAATACAAAAAATTTATTTCGCGGTTAAAAATGGGGGGCTTGGTTTCAACTTCCAACTGTTCCAGAGCCGTTTCAGTGAACATACGGTCCTGTTGAATAGTACACGGTTGCAGACCCAATTCTGTTACAGGTAGGTCAAGTTCTTGTGAACGATAAGAAATTGTCTGCCACGGGTTTTACCGTACACTCTCACGAACGACAGCAGACCTTGCGTTTCGGTGATGTACGTGTGTTGGCTGAACCGACTGACTCGAATTTTTCTCGGAACGTTTGTTGGACGGTGTACTGATTTAAAAAATAAAATATGATAATTTGCACACGTCAACACAATATTGAAGAGTTTTTTTTCTAACCAGATGGCCGCTATAAGCAAATAAATTTCGATCGTCCCTATTAGTACTCTGCCCTGAATAGGATACTGTAATAGTGACTTCAATAACGACGTCAACAGCTAATGTAATCCAAACCAAACTCCACACAAATTGCCAAGAAACATTTCTAAATTCCATCGAAACACTCCGAAGTTCAGTCACCAAAAATCCATCCGCCATACATCAAGGCCTATCAATGTCATTCGTTCATTCATCAGAAGCGCAAAACAAAAACAAATCCCTCGTCACCAATTCACATCACGACACCATCACTTTGTCAATTCTGGCAAAACTCTACCATAATCACAACGAATTCTAGATCCATTCCATTATTTACATATCACCTTTCTGTCGATTTCACCTTGACACTATCTTCGTTTTGACTCAATAAAACACCGAAAAATCCGTACATTTTACAGTTGGATCAGTTAAACAGTGCCATAACAAAATGATTTGCATCTGAATAAGATTCTAATGATGCTTTGTTAACGAAAACTTCATCACCTTGAGAAGAGAAGAAACAACCAAGAAACGAATGATACATAAGCGGTGACAAGCTACGATATACGTAAAACCAGGAACAAGGAACAGGATTAGTAGATGTATCTCATTCAGGTACAAATAAACATAATCTTTTTGGCAAAGCTATCGGCTCTAAACAAGATATCCAGTGAACTAACTAGCCCAGTTGACGCACGTACCAATTCATTAACATAACATTGCCGCAGCTCATTCAACAAGAGCTCGAAACCCGAAAAGCTACAGCTCGTTTTGTGTCTTGTTAGGAACAACAGAGTAAAAAAAACTTGTCAGCATGTCCCACAGTAGTCCCAAGATGAGTCGTAGCCGGTGATTTACAGTTGCCGAAGACGACCAGGTGGGCGTGAGCTCGAGTGACGAACAAAAAAACATATAAAATCTCCCCCCAGATCGACCGTAAAGTTGTGACAATAGCTTGGGACGTGCTATTGTTCGAGATATACTCGTGAGCGCGCGCACAACCACATACCACCGAATCAGATATAACAAATTACTCAGCAACTCATTGACCTTATCGTTGGGACCCATCCCAAATCAATTAGCAAATTGTATCTGTTCGAGGCATAAATAATGGCGGATTAACTTGGGTATGATAAACGTACGTAGGTGTTGACGGTATTTGTGGTGATTTAGCCACTAATGATTGGTCAGCTGGTAAGAAGGCAAATCGCTTATATAGTTGGGTGCTTGAATGGATTTTACAAATACTATTGCGCGAGCCATTGCGCTTCATTAAAGAGTTATAACACGATGATTTGTCGTTAGCTCGTTGTGGTTTGCATGTTTCAATAGCACCGGCAAATACTTAATCTGATGCAAAAACAACTGGTTCATTAAGGGCTCATTAGGAAAACTATTTTTCGATTATTGAAAACCGCTAAAGTAATATCCCAGTAAATTAGATTTCGAGCTTAAGAAAGCTTATCAAACGTATACTACATGTAGTCGAATGTATTCATGGAATTTTTCCATTCACTTTATATATAATAGCTGTCGTTCAATTTAACGCAAATTGTGTTTGCTTGGTAATGACTCTATGACTCGATACATTTCAGACCGGGAAGAACTGGTAGCAGGTAAACTTCCTTTTCCACTAATTCCATTAATTTCTCAGCTACATGCATGTAGTCGTACAAATGCGAAACTGTTCTTCTCATCAGAAGATATCATGTTGTTACTGAGAAGTTATCGATAAATTTGTGGTGATCATCAATGTCTCATTGCAAATAATTGAATTACCATGAAGATATAAAACCAAAACATTAAGTTAATTATTCTTGATATTGTCCAACTCTGATGATACGAGTAATCAAATGAAATATAAGAAGAAGCACGTAGTTTTGTAGAGGATCGTTTTCTGTGACCGTTATTTTCACTCATTTAGGCCGTCTTCAATAAGATTGAGTGATATATAAACTGATTCCCAATCCTGCGCAGAATAATCCTTTCGCTATTTACATATAACCCAGTCTTTTCTTTTTAAAATACTCTGAAGAGTACTGGTTTTTGGATTTGGAGTCAACACCCAAAAACGGGAATACTCTTCAAATTTATACTCACAAAAAAAAGAAGAAAATAACAGCTTTGATGGAAAACTATTAGCGGCTCAAAGGCCAGTGGGTAAGATGTAGAGTTGTAAAAATTAAATCTAAAAATTAAGTCAAATGATTGGGTTTTGGAAAAGAAAATAGTGAACTCATTGTATGTTAGTGGAAGTCAGCAGTGAATTCACATGAGCATTTTGAAGTCTATAAATTCAATGGAAATAATTTGAATTCATTTGACTTTAGTTGGCACAAAATGTATTTATTTTTCAAAGAACTGGTTGAATGTTTATTATCATTGCTGACGTTCTTGGACATTTGATATTAAAGCTTTGAGCTTTATGATTGGAAATGGTTAATTAGATCAGCTTTACTGGAGGCTATCGACATATTAAAGTCGATTAACGACGCACATTCAATATATACAATAGAAATAAAATTAAAAATTTTAAGTAGTCCCCAACACAAAAAAAAATTAAAAAGTAAAAAATTAAATTTTTTCACTCGGCCTTTTGACTTCATTAAAAGAACCTATTAATATATTTAAGACAAGCGTCGCAAAAAAGCCAAAAAGCCGAAAATATTCAATATCTCGAGATTAACATAGAAACCTGGGGCCGGTCTTATTCGACTCAGAACTAAAAAATACATCAAGTTCAACTGTTTTTTTCTGAAATTTTGAAGAAAATTAAAGAATTAATGAGGAAATGAAAGCCTATTGGCAAGATGAAAATTTCTGAGATTTTCGGAATAGGCTGTACTCATCAAAACAAGTATTCTATCTTCTTCTTCTTTTCCTTTTTATCCCGGCGTCGTTATGGTCAGAAGTGTAGGACCATAACCTTCCCACTTAACTGCATTCCTACTGGTCCGCTTGTGGGGTCCGCCGGTTTGACCTCAGAAAGTAGCGGCAGGCTTCCCGGTTTGGGATTACTTTATCGCTGAGGCCAATCAGATGCTGGTGTTTTTGCATTTGTTTGCACCAATTGTTTTTCGGCCTGTCTTTTTTGCGTGTTGAAATTGGAATGTTGACTGATAACGCCTTTTGGACGGGGTTCAAAGGATCTCTCCTTTGAACATGGCAATACCAACTGAGTCGGTCGCGCTCTATATTTCTTGTGATGGTTTCTTTTACGTGGAGGCTTCCTCGGATCTTTGAACTTCTAATTCTGTCACGCTTTGTCACTCCCGCTGTCATGCGAAGCATCTTCATCTCAGTTGCCGTTAATTTGCTCTCATACTTTTTGTGCATAGTCCAGCATTGTGAACCGTATGTGAGCGCCGGACGTACAACTGAAGTGTAGAGCCTTCCTTTCAGCTTAGGGGGCATTTTTCGATCACAGAAGATGGCGGAGTTTTCCCGCCACTTCATCCACCCTACGCTTACGCGATGTTTGATGTCGTCATCACAAGTTGCGTCTCTATTAATCATAGATCCCAGATATTTAAACTTTTCACACTTGGGAAGCACTCTTCCATTCAAGTAAATGTCTGGAATAGGCTGATGAGGGTCAGAGAACGGGCAGCACAGATACTCTGTCTTCTTTGAACTAATACGATACCCGTGTCCCTCAAAAATGTCCACCCACACATCAAGTGCTCGTTGTAGGGACGCCTGATCATCACTTATAATGGCCCCATCGTCAGCAAAGAATAGCTGGTGCACATTGGGGTCCGTCACTTTTCCTTCAAGCAAGCAATCAAGGACTGCTATAAAAAGCAGTGGGCTGAGGACGCTCCCTTGCTCCTGCGGTGCATCTTACTCTTGTCGTTGCACTCTCGTACATGTCCATAATCACTCGCACGTAGGTTTCTGGAACTCCTTTTTTGTATTAGCGCTACCCATAAAAGATCTCTTGGTTGCCGGTCAAAGGCCTTCTCGAAATCAACCAACACCATATGCAAGTCCTTTGAAGAATCACGATGCTTTTCCATCATGATCCTTATACTTTGGATTGCATCTGTTGTTGATTTACCCGAGACAAACCCGCACTGGTCATCAGATAGTCGTATTATTTTCCGCAGTCGGCTATCTAACACCCGTTCAACGATCTTCATGGTGTGCGACATCAGCTTGACAGAACGGTAGTTATGACAATTTCGCGTATCACCCTTTCCTTTGTGCAATGGAAGAAGATAGCTTTCCCTCCATTGATTAGGCATAGTGTCGCCTCTCATAAGTTTGGAGATAAGAACCATGAGCCATCTAGACCCGATGTCTCCCATCTTTTTCCAGAACTCAGAGGGTATCCCGTCCGGCCCAACAGCTTTTCTTTTCTTGGAGTTTTTAACCGCGTACCGAACTTCTTCGACAGTGATGTCGGATATTTCGGCATGAGTCGGGGCGGCTCTTGGAAGGTACACTCGGGGAAACTGTTCGTTCAGAAGTTCCTCGCAATACTGTCGCCATCTGTGGAGAATTTTTTCGTCTTCCACAAGGAGTTGGCCTTCAGCATTGTTAATAAACTTTGGGAAACGAATCTCCTGAGCATTTCTTCTTCTCTGGGCGGCTATCTTAAAGATATTTGCTCCTTTGTTCAAATTGTTTTGTCGAAGCTCCTGGGTAGCCTGGTTCCTGTCAGACGCGGAAGACGATATTTCTTCCAACTCCTGATAGAGGCCTTCCATGCTTTTCGCTTTGAATTCGGCGCATTTTTTCTTCGCGATACCTTTGCAACATCTATATACCTTTTCACGGCGAGCTTTTTCCTCTCTATTAGTAGAAGAGCACTTTGACCAAGCTTGGAAAGCCATTTTCTTTTCGTGTATCACTGCTTTGGCTTCGTCTGTCCACCACCAGGTTTCTTTTTCGTGTTGGCAGGGGCCTTTAGATGTTCCGAGCAGTGATTTGGCTTTCTCCAGGCCAGATTGTTGTAGGGAATCCCACATGTCTTGTGCTCTGCACTCCTCATTACCGACCTCATCGATAATGGAAGAGAGGTAGTTTCCCATGATGGAATAAAAGCTTCGCCTTTTCCTTTATCCAGCTTATACCACTTGATTCTCTCAGACACCTTCGTTTGCTGCTTTGACTTCTTTCTCGCATCCATAAAAAATTCAGTCAGGAGGAGACGGTGTTGAGGGGCGATCGCGTCTCCCAGGATCACTTTGCAATCTTTAGCTCGTGGCTTCATGAAACTGGATACCAAATGATAGTCTATTTGAGTTTCATTTCCGCCGCTGCTATAAGTGATCAGGTGCCGGCTTTGTTTGACGAACATGGTATTTAGCACTATAAGACCGTACGACTTGCACATGTTTAGGATATCTTCACCTGAAGAGTTCCTGGTGCCGTATCCCAGCCCTCCGTGGTAGCCTTCATAGTCTTCGCTTGTCTTCCCGACATGTCCGTTTAAATATCCCCCAACAAACAAAAGCTCTTCCTTTGGGATAATTTTGACAAGGTTGTGGAAATCTAGCCAGAATGCATCTTTTTCTTTTTGTTCGCATCCTACTTGAGGGGCATATGCGCTTACGATGTTCCATACCTCACCATGCATCACCAATTTGAGAGTCATCAACAAAACAAGTATTCTATATTTCTTAGAAGATTGAAGAATTTTGTAAATAATGAAACTAGGGATTCAAAGTCAAAGGTTATTCAAATTGAAAAGATACTTACGATTTTAAATTCAAGAAAATTAGATTAACAGTTCCTTAGCTGCATACCTGATTTCCAGGTGCTTTTTCTTTAGTTCGGGTCTCATGTTCGTGAAAAAAGGATCCGATGTCTCCAGTAGTTTGTGGAACACAGTTACTTCGGCTTTGTAGGTAGATAAACGAGACATTTTCCGCGATTTTCTGATCCTGAAAGTCTTATAATCCTTATTTCCACTTTCTTGTGCCTCTTCCGACAATATTCCGACTGGGAGAATCGACTTCTGCACTATTTCAGCACCATGCAAAAAAATCTTATGTACCGTGGATGACATGTAATACCATGAATACTTCTCAATGGCCATCTCTGCTGTTTCTTTTGAGAAGAGCCGGAATTTTCCTGGGTCGATCATTGTATTGCTATTTATGATTTCCAGTATGGTAGCAGTGGATTGGAGTTTCGTGGACTCCCGTTATTGCACTTGTGACTTTGCAATCATTGAAAAACCGTCTGGCAGTGTTGCCATTATTTAAAGATCCGTAACCCTGCTTAACGAAGTCTACTTTGATGCCGACTTTCTCTTGTTGAATACGTTTCTTTTGGTTTTCGTGCATGACTCGAGTGTCTTTTCTAGTCCTCCATTTTTCAAAATTTTTGTTGTAGGCAATGTGAAGAACGTATTCCATACACTTGATTCTGACATGTAATGGAGAGATAACAAATTCGAGAGCATTCACATTAGGAGGCTTTTGTTGGATTTTTGCCAAGTCGTTCATTTCGGATGGTAAAGCACCGCATATGTAGCAGGCACTTGCAGACTTCGTATTTGTGATGGCTTGAACTACCTTGCCGTCCAACATTGTCATCACCAGAATATGTCGAATACGGATGACATTAACGCCGATCACTACTTCGGTAGCTTCCAACTTCTCTATTTCTTCTTCAACCCGTTTTTTTTCAGCTCGCGCCAAATCAAGCGTCTCTTTTGGAAACTATATCTCAAGGGCCTGCAATGTCTTATTGAGGAAGGTCGATCATTTTCCCAAATCGATCAATTTTGATCAACATCAATTGGGATTGTGAGCTTCATATTCGAGTCCCTTATTTTGTTATTGTCGATCGCAAATTCACTTTGGCCTGAGGCACCGTCGAATCCCCATTCCGTCGTCAATATTTATTCATGATTATTTAATTTTTCTTATTGTTCTGGAGGTTTTGTTTCCAGAATTAGTTTGGCAGTATGGTCAAGCATATTCTGTAAACGGACCATTGCGGATGTTTCATTAATTGACATATGTATTTTCAGGATAGCACTGCTTCTTTGAGAGGATTAATTTTTTATAACTTGGAAATACATGGCAACCTAGGTCTTTTAGCGCTTGTCGAATCACCATGTACTGATATTTTGTCAGGTTGGCCTGGAGAAATATAGCTAATGTGTTTAGAGTGAAATTTGTGAGAAAAAGAGTGATTTATTTGCCCTTAATTTCAACGGATTTGTAGAATGACTGAATACTGTATTCGCTTCGCAAGCTATGTAAGTACAGTAAAGTCTCGGAAAAGTTAAGTCGCGAAAAAGTTAAGTATTCGGAAAAGTTAAGTAGTGTTCAGTCACCACGGGAGACTCTAAAAAGTTAAGTTCTGACTTAACTTTTTCAAATCATTTTTGTTTTCATCTCAATTAGTGTTGGGTAGGACAAGCATTTTTATTGAGTTTGTATGAGGTACTCATTTGGCGGAGTGAAGTGGTACATTGTCCCACCTCATTTGAGGTAAAGGATGTTTCTTATAGAGGTATAGAACTTTGAAATGGAATAAAACAAAGATGATTTTTTTAAATTGACATGAAATTGACTTTGTTCGAAAGATAATCTTCTACCATTATAATTTAAATATAATTTCTGGCATATGAGCGCCACGGCTGGTTCGAACGTAGTCTAATCTGGAGGTCCAATTTTCAATGATTTTTTCCAACATTTGTGGCCGTATATCGGCAATAACGGGGCGAATGTTGTCCTCCAAGTGGTCAATCGTTTCGGATTTATCGGCGTAGACTAGCGACTTCACATATCCTCAGAGAAAATAGTCAAGCGGCGTTAAATCGCAGGATCTTGGAGGCCAATTCACGGGTCCGTAACGTGAAATTATGCGGTTACCAAACGTTTCCTTCAATAAATCAATTGTGGCACGAGCTGTGTGACATGTTGCGCCGTCTTGTTGAAACCTCAGCTCCTGCACATCATGGTTGTTCAATTGATGAACGGGAAAGTCAGTAATCATCGCTCTATAGCGGTCACCATTGACTGTAACGTTCTGGCCAGCATCGTTTATAAAGAAGTACGGACCAGCCCATAAAGCAGACCAAAAAATCAGTTTTTGTGGATGTAACGGTGCCTCAACAAACACTTGAGGATTATCATCACTCCAAATACGGCAGTTTTGTTTATTGACGTATCCATTCAATCAAAAAGTGAGCTTCATCGCTAAACAAAATTCGCTTATCAAAATTGGGATCAACGGCAATCTTGTTTTGGGCAGTCGTATGCCAGAAATTATATTTAAATTATAATGTCAGAAGATTATCTCTAGAATAACGTCAATTTCATGTCAATTTAAAAAAATCATCTTTGTTTTATTCCATTTCAAAGTTCTATACCTCTATAAAATACACCCTTTACATCTTGTCACATGTCCCATTGATAGCTTGCAATATGTACTAATGCAAAAGTCGTGAGGTGCCTCTGACTATGACAAGAATTGAAGTGGGACAAATAATTTTTTTGAGGTGTTGGGACATTTTTGTAGTGGTGTATGGGACATGAGGACGTGAGGTGCCTCTGACTATGACAAGAATTGAAGTGGGACAAATAATTTTTTTGAGGTGTTGCGACATTTTTGTAGTGATGTATGGGACGTTTGTAGTGCATCTTGTATGAGTAACCCTACACTAATCTCAATTTCACATTTCCGCTTCCTAGAACGTCGCTCTCGTGGTACGTACAGTATGAGAAACCCATACTCGTACACCCCCATTATAAACAGAAGAACGTATTTTTCCCTGTAACTCTAAGGAAATATTTTACAGAAACCCACAATAATCAGTTGAAACATTTTAACTTAAGAAAAAAAAAAAAAAAAAAAAAAAAACACCAACTTCATTTGCATTGGTTTTGTATAAGTAAATATTCTGTGTTTAAAATTGGGATGTGCGAATATGAGTTTTGCATTCTGTTTTTGTAGCAAAATATCATGAAACACAAAAGTAGTCGGGATTTACCGATATAGATTTCTTAAGGCCCCGGCCCATAGAATCCGTCAATCCGTCACTCTGTTGATTTCAACTGAGTGAAAAGTAGAATATACACATTCTTATGGGAGGTGGCCCATAGCCGACGGATGTATGAACTTCAACGGACAAAGTAGAGCTACTTTCTACTTTTCGCTCCGTTTTATATTTTTTTTACTTTACGTACATACACATATGCATATATGTGCATAGTATCAGTGTCTTGAAAAAGTTAAGAATTCGGAAAAGTTAAGTACCTCTAAAACAAACTACTTAACTTTTTCGAGACTCTACTGTATTTGTATTTTGTTTAAATTTATTTTAATAAATTACACTGGTTGTATTGCGTTTAGCCAAAATATTATTCTTTCTATAATAATAATCACGTCAGTTCTTAGAACTATGTGTTTTTAGCTCCTAATAATATATACATGTAGGGACGTCAGGCAAATATACGTTTTTTTTTTCAGAGGATTTTCTTTGAATAAATCACTTACTTTCTCGAGGATAATGAGGAATTGAAAGCAAAAGTGGATGCAATTGCCATATTTCCACCGAATAATGAATGTGCGGAACTAACAGATGAAGATGCTGGTAGCGAGGAATTTGTTTCTGTCAACAATTTACCAGGTTCTCAATTGCAAGCTCAATATTTTATTACGAATATGTAAAAAAAAGAAAGTTTTACATTGTAACGAGCTTTCTGGGCCGGGGTATACTCGCCGGACCAGGGTCTGTCACATAAATTTTTATTTGTGACACCGGCAGACGTACTAGTGGCCTGCGCACTACGCTGTCCCTTAGGGTTGGGACCCGTTCGGGACACTAGGTCGTAGGCGCAGGCCACTAGTACGTCTGCCGGTGTCACAAATAAAAATTTATGTGACAGACCCTGGTCCGGCGAGTATAACCCGGCCCAGAAAGCTCGTTACATTGGCGCCCGAGCAGGGACGCCGCAGACGGAACTACTAAGGTTATTACCATCTAACCAACCTCAACATCATGGTGCGGACAGGGTGGATCTACACCCTCACAAAGGATGAACTCCTCCTTTACCTCCGTGAGTTCAATCTAGAACTCGACGGTACGGTCGACGAACTGAGGCGTCGGTTGTCAACATGGATGACGGGGACGCGGCTTACACCAGCACAGGAGGAACGCTTGACGGAGCTAGAGGCCCGTCACCGACGAGCGACAACCTCCACCCCCGTCACCCAAACACAACCGCCGACGCCAAGGAAACCGGATGATGGGGACCTTCAGAGGGACTTACCAATGCCCACTCAGGGGTCAACTTCTCTCGGAGAATATGTAGGCCCGGAACCCCGAGCCACAACAAGTTACACCACCGGACCGGTCAGTTACGCCACCGTGATTGACCAAGCCCGCAAATGGGCCCTAAAATATAATGGCGGCAAGGAACCGATCGCGTTCCTTGACAGGGTGGAAGAACTGGCCGAAGGATACGGGCTCCCGCTGGACCTCATACCACGGGCTATGCCCGAGCTCCTCACGGATCGGGGACTCATGTGGTACCGGAACAACAACCGCAAGTGGGCCACATGGACGTCATTCAGGACGGATTTCCTGCAGTTTTTCCTCCCCAGCTCATACCTGGAAGACCTCGAGGACAACATCCGGCGTAGGAAACAACGCCCCAAGGAGTCCTACAAGGATTACGTCCTGGCAATGCAAACCATCATGCGGCAAGCAGGTTATACTCCGGAACAGCAACTATCCCGGATATACCGGAATAGCCAAGCGGATTACTTACTATACATCCGCCCAGGGGACTTCCGGACATTGGACGACCTGCTGAGACACGCGGAGAACCTCGAGAGGATCCAGCGAGAACGCGATCCTCCAACACGACCACCACCGCAACGACCAACGTTCGAGCAGCACAATATGGTCGCAAACAACGAAGGCCCAATCGACCCGCGGAAGGCATGTCGGAGATGTGGCCGAGAGGGCCACACGCAACCCGGCTGCCGGAACCCTCAGATCATCTTCTGCTGGGAGTGCGGGCGACGGGGCCGACGGACCATCGAATGCTGCCGACCAAAAACGGGAAACGGAGCAAGGCCTCACTCGGACCGCGGGACGGAGCAAGGCCTCACTCGAACCGCGGGACACGTCCCACAAAATCAATATGAAGGATGACCGGCCGATTAAGCAACGGTACTACCCGAAGAATCCGGCAATGCAGGCGGTCATCAACAAAGAAATCGACGAGCTCCTGGAGAAGGGCTGTATAGAACCATCGCATAGCCCCTACAGTGCTCCGCTGGTTCTCGTCAGAAAGAAGACTGGCCAGTGGAGAGTCTGCGTCGATTATCGGCAGCTCAACGCCCGATCTATCCCGGACGCATATCCACTGCCAAGGATCCAGCACATCCTGGACCGACTAAGAGAGGCAAAATACATCAGCAGCCTCGACCTGAAGAACGGCTACTGGCAGATCCCCATGGAAGAAGACAGCAAAAAGTACACCGCATTCACGGTACCGGGGAGAGGTCTCTTCCAATGGCGGGTCATGCCATTCGGCCTACATTCAGCACCAGCCACGTTCCAGCGTGCACTTGACCAGGTAATAGGCCCCGAGATGGAACCACATGCGTTCGCGTACCTGGACGACATCATCGTGACTGGGAAGACACTGGCGGAACACAAGGAGAATCTACGAGAGGTCTTTAGGCGGTTGAGGGCTGCGAAGCTAAAAATCAACCGAGAAAAATGCGAATTTTTCAAACAGGACCTGAAATACCTCGGACACGTCGTGAGCCGCGAAGGGATCCACACCGACCCCGACAAGGTGGCGGCGGTGAAAGACCTGGACCCCCCAACGAACGTACGACAGGTAAGACAGTTCCTGGGTATCGCATCCTGGTATCGAAGATTCGTACCGGACTTCGCAAAACTGGCCATGCCTCTCACGAACCTCCTGAAGAAAGGGAAGCATTGGAAGTGGGGAAAGGACCAACAGGAAGCTTTCGAGTCCATCAAGCAGAAGCTCACAGAGGCTCCAATCTTAGCTTGCCCGGACTTCACCCAACGGTTCACCCTTCAGACGGACGCCAGCGATTACGGTCTGGGAGCAGCACAACACCTTGATGGCGCTGAGAGAGTAATCGCCTACGCCAGCCGGCGACTCAACAAAGCGGAGGCAAACTACTCCCCCACCGAAAAGGAGTGCTTAGCTATCGTATGGGGAATACGGAAGTTGCGCCCATACCTCGAAGGCTACGAGTTCACGGTGGTCACCGATCACCTATCGTTGAAGTGGCTCAACTCCATCGAGAGCCCTTCAGGAAGGATCGCAAGGTGGGCTCTAGAACTCCAGCAACATAAATTCGACGTCCAATACCGAAAAGGGAAGTGGAACGTGGTAGCCGACGCGCTATCCCGACAGCCCCAGGAGACCCTTGCCCGGTTGGAGACGACGACAGCGGAATGTAGCTGGTACAAGAGCAAGCTGAGCGAGCTCCAGAAGAATCCTGAGAAATTCCCGGACTACCTTATTTCGGGAGGCCAACTATTCCGGCACATACCAGGCCAGTCAAATGACGAGGACTGCGCATCCTGGAAGCTATGTGTGCCAAAACACGAGCGAGGAAGAGTCCTACGAGAGAACCACGACGAGCCTTGTGCTGGACACCCTGGAATTAGGAAGACGATCGCCAAGGTCTGTAGCCGATATTATTGGCCAGGAATGTCTCGTGATATACGCCAGTACGTGCTACGATGCGAGTCTTGCCAAAAGTATAAGGCGATCCAACAGCAAACCGCAGGGAAGATGCTGACACAGCTTGCCGAGGAACCTTGGGCAATCCTGTGCGCAGACTTCATAGGACCACTGCCACGATCCACACATGGCAATACGATGGTCTTAGTACTGTTCGATAAGTTTTCGAAGTGGACCGAAATCGTACCTCTTCGGAGAGCAACAGGGGAAACCCTCAAAAGAGCCCTCCGAGAACGCATCATCAGTCGGTACGGAGTACCGAAAGTCATCACCACGGACAACGGACCACAATTCAACAGCAAGGAGTTCCAGAGGTACCTGAACGAAATCGGGGTAAGGCAGCAGTTCACCGCGCCATACACGCCCCAAGAAAACCCGACGGAAAGAGCCAACAGAAACGTAAAGAGGATCATCGCCCAGTTCACCAAGGACAACCAACGAAAGTGGGATGAATCCCTCCCGGAGATTCAGTTGGCCATCAACACCATGGTATCTGACACCACGGGCTACACCCCAGCATTCCTCACACAAGGCAGGGAACCCCGTCTACCCAAAGCGCTCTTCGACGACCACGCACTGGGAACCGGGAACAACCCTCAGACCACCGAGGAACGCACAAGACGGTTGAGGGAAATTTTCCTGATCGTCAAGAGGAATCAAGAGAAGGCAACCAAGGACCAAGCCAGGCACTACAATCTGCGGAAGCGAGCCTGGAAGCCACAAATAGGACAGTGGGTACTGGTCAAACAGCACCTGCAGTCCAAAGCCGCCGACGACTTCAACGCCAAACTTGCGCCACGCTACATTGGCCCTTACCAAGTCGTCGGATTCACTTCACCCGTGATCTTACAGATCAAAGATCCCGCTGAAGGGAAAGTCCGCACGGTGTACATAGGTCAGGTTAAGGAGTTCCACACACAAACAGCGGAACCACCAGACCCCGAATGTACACAACCACCCTCGACCAACTGCGAAATCCCTATCCTCGCCGATACAGGGTCAAAACCCGGTATCAACCCCACAACATCCACCAACGGGGAGGCCGACCGAGGCCACCCAAACAACCCAACCCCACTCAACAAACCAAACAACCCAACCTCACTCAACAATCCAACAACCCAACCAACCAACGACAGTAAATCAAAACAACCCTCAAGACCCCGTAGAACCAGTCGACGGGCGAGGGAACAGGACTAAGAACATCAACCTTATCGCAACTAATAGTCTCTCTGTGTGTCCGTCCACCTTCCAAACGCACACAAGATCCACTCACCCGTTCTTTCACCCACAGGAACAATGCCGAGTCAAGCAGAAGAACCAGAACTGATTACCCTGTCATCGGACGAAGAAGACGTCGACCAGGCAGGAGATCGACCGCTGGTAACCTACCCACCCGGACCCGGTGGTATCGAGATCCGGGAAGAAGATTACCGCCGACTCGAAGAGGGGAGATTCCTCAACGACGCGATTGTGGACCTCTACTTTCAGTGGGTCCTACGAGAGGTAGCGAATCCGGAGCAACGGATGAAGTGGCACATCTTCGGGTCCCACTTCCTTCCACAACTCCTCAGCGGGAAAGATGTGCTCCAAGGCTACGAGAGGGTGGCACGATGGGCCAAAACCACGAACATCTTCGAAAAGGAATTCGTCGCAATCCCCGTCAGTCTCCAGAATCACTGGTACCTGTTCCTGATTTGTTCCCCAGGGATGGGAGGAATCGAGCAAGCGAGGTGCGAAGGAATCCAGGAGCCGACCATCATACAAGTAGAGTCGTTGGGGTTACGGCCAAGAGAGGACGTCGCCAGGGCTCTACGACTATATCTGACCCTGGAGTACCAACGGGTCTACCGCCAAATACGGATTTTTACCTCCACCACCATCCCCCTACACACGTTGGAGGTACCACGCCAACGAAATACATATGACTGCGGTGTCCACCTCCTACACTACGCTGAGTGTATGGTGACAAGCCCCTTGCGGAGCGTAGAAGGTTCCATCAGGCCGGGCGCCCGATGGACCGACCCCCACGCAACGACGGGAAAGCGCCGCCGGGTAGCGAGACTCCTACAATCACTGGCCGGCTCGACAAATCGATTCCCAACGCTACGAGTCGAGTCGCAGACGGGATCCTCCTCACCAACACGCAGCGACGAGGAAGAAGGAGCGAACGGACCTACGCCAGTCTTGGCGAAGTTCGAGACACTGGAAGAGCTGGAGGGCCCGAAGGGCAAACACCTGCCTACGACGATGGTGGACGCCATCCGGCAGCGGTATCTCCACCTCATCACCAACCCTCGCAAAGGCAGAAAGAAGATGAAGTTTCAACAGGCGGGGTACCGCCTAGTCATCAAACCGAATGGCATCACCATCATCGCACAACCCGCCCGAAGTAAGGGGGGGATGTAAAGGAAAATTTACCTAGAACAAAGAAACAAATAAAAGAAAATTTTTCTTTACATATATACATTTGTTTACATCCCTTTTCACGCAAGAAAAGGTACAAAATCCGACCACCAGGCCGCTTCCACAGAATAACACATATCTGAACACCACGTCTCGAAATCAATATAACACCAAACAAATAAACAAAATAAAACACAAAAAAAAATATAATAATAACATAAAATAAACAATTTCATAAACATACATATTTTGCATTTTGCCGAAGACCACAGAGGTCAACGACACCAAACACAACGGCAGCAGCCACAGTCGCCGTTGACAGGTCCCGTAAACAGGGGAAATGCCAACGACGACTGGAAAGGCACCGTTCACATCGTCACCCAGCCTAGCCCTATAAAAAGCCGAGGCGATTAGCAGAAGGGCGATCAGTCAGCGAGTAGACACTCAGTTCGCGAATAAACAATTAGTCCGCAGTGCAAGTGACAGTTAGACAACAGATCTCTTCAGACAAGTGACACAGTCAACAGATCAGTCGAGTTCGAAAACCACAACTAGGTAAGGAATATTCAACGAGATTGAGGCGGTATCACATCACCTTTAAGGATTATATTAATTACCTATATTATACATATAATACATTATACACATGAATATATTAACTACATTAAATATATGAATATACTCGTTACACACGTTATATATATAATAATAAGGCATTATTATAAGTAGATAATAAGAATAATAAAATTTACACAAAGAAAATTATTATATTATTATTTCAAGAATAACAAAATTCTCAAGGGGGAATTAGACTCCATTATTATCTCATAGCGTTAATAATTGGGGTAATAATTTCGGTCCCGTCACCAAAGGGAAGGGACGAACGTGCGGGATTAGTTGGAGCGACCGCCCGACGAGTAAGCCGGCGAGTAGAGACCAATAGGACAGAAATCGGCTCTCCGACTCGGGTTTTAACCCAAAAGAGACCGACCAAGACCTATCAGAGTCTACTCCCGAGGTAAGTGTCGTAGGGTCAGTTCCCGACTTGGGTTTTAACTCGTAGGGGTTGACCAGGCGGCACAGCCGTACCCAAGGGCACGCGTCAATCTCAACTAGGGCCTCGACCGGGTTCTTACCCCGACAGGCTACGTCTCACACTGCTCCCGACTCAACCAACCGTCGGAGCTCAGACTCGGGTCTTCACCCGCTGAGAGATCGACGGAGTACTGTCTACAGTACATCTGAGGTGACAAGGCGCGCCTACGACCTAGTGTCCCGAACGGGTCCCAACCCTAAGGGACAGCGTAGTGCGCAGGCCACTAGTACGTCTGCCGGTGTCACAAATAAAAATTTATGTGACAGACCCTGGCCCGGCGAGTATACCCCGGCCCAGAAAGCTCGTTACAACATATCATAATATCTGGGTTAAAAAAGGCATATCTGGGTTAACCCTTCTGTTCTGTTAGAAAAAAATCACACGTGTTACGTTTCGGGTCTTAAATGACCCAATTTTGATTTTGAATATATTTTTATAAAATAACTACGAAAAAAGGAACAGGAAGGAACGAGGATACAAATTATTAATTTGGAGCGTGCTCTTGGCAATATGTTGTTGTAATTGCATGCCGATGGGTGGAACAAACTGGTTTGTTACAAACTGTGCAACAGGTGAAGGTCTTTTTCTCGTTGCTCGGAGGACAAAACTTGCAGCGCTTACGGTCACTTGCCTTAAGTTCTTTTAACGGGTGGTAATGATGTTGATGCCCAATACTATTAGTTTGAGTATTGCGAACGATGGATGCAGAAGCGTCAGCTCTTGGAAGACGATTCCGTCGAACAATACACGGCCGAACTAAGTGTTCTCCTAGCTCATGTAAAAAAATCCTGCGTTGGAACAATTTGTTTTGATTTCAGTTCGGGTGAATTTCTGTCCGTAATATATAAGCATTTAGCGCAGAAATATCTATAAAATTGGCAAATAGAGCTACTGGCCACCGGTTAGTTTGTCGCTTGCATGTATACTATATGTATGTACTAACTGGTCCATTGTGTCCATCCCTCCCTTAGTCGAATTGTAAAATTCTATAATCTCGGGAATCTTTTTTGAATGTTCTTCTAACACTTTACCGTCACGATGCATTTTACTTAGCAAGGTGACCAACTTATACTTTTTTGGTACATATTGCACAAGTGTTTCTTTCTCATGAAAGAAGAATTTGCTGGAAAACACTGGAAGCTTTCTGAGCTGCTTAGCTGTAGCATGCACCGGTAGAAACCTCTTATTCTTTCGAACTGTCCCAACTAGAGTAATTCTTTTTTTTCGACAGTTCCAAGGCTAACGAATGGCTATTAAAAAAATTGTCAGTTGTTAAGCTTTTTTTGTAATCATAGCTGTTCTCAATGCTTATTTAAAATTCGTAACTTATAACGTTGTAAAGCTCTCTATTTTTTTTTTGCCCATTTTGACTGATGTGTGGCTTAATTGACCATCGAAGAGCAGGGAAAAAATTGATAGTTCTTTTCTTCCTCTTTTAACATTAAATATCACTCATTTAGAGTAGTGTGTAATTTGGTCAAACTTCTATTATTTTGAGAGTGAGTCTAAATTTATAGGAATACTCCCGAAATAAGGAAAAAAATCATGTTCCTGGATCCTGTAGCTTATATAATGTGAGAATCAGAAACAAGATAATCCAAATCAGCGCTTTCGAAAAACGATTTTTTTCCGTTGTGGCACCACTGTGCGTCGCGACGTCGGGTGACCGCTAAGTGAACATGGGTAATTCTAATTAGTTATATCTATATAGGTGTAATGTATAAAAAAATATCTACTAATTTTAAATTGTACGTATGAACTTAGTTTTGTACATCAATTTATCTTATAAGGTCTACCAAGTTCCTGCAGTGTTTCGATATTGTACCACTTCTATATGAAGCGTTCGCTTCAGAGCCGTGTGCGTTGCGTTAAAGTATTGGATATGGTTATTTCGGTACTTACTTATGTTGTTTATTACTAATATTAATTGATTCTTTCATGAAGTCAAAAGGACGAGTGAAAAAATTAATTTTTTTACGTTTTAAAGTTTTTTGTGTTGGGGGCTACTTAAAATATTTAATTTTATTTTTATTTTATTCTTTTTAAATTACTCCCGGACCCTACTTGCGATATGTAACTACTTACATTACATTTTTCTTAAGTATTATGCAACAACGCATAAGGCTTCTTGAGTGTACACGGTGGCGCAAGATTTATCATCCAATTTTGTTTTTGAATAAATAAAAAAAGTGACTTTGAGTAATGGAATCTTTATTTGGACCTTTACATTTTTTTCTGTTATGTGTAAAAGATGATATACGTGCAGTGGCTACCGCCAGTGTTGATACACATTTGGTCCCTTATCGCATTTTCCATGACTTTCCGCAAGATTGTGATTATTATTCGTACTTCGTATATGTCGAATATTCTCCATAAGGGCTACGAACGCGAACATCCGATGCTTGTTGGCATACGTCTGCGACTTCAAGTAGCCTCAAGGAAAGAAGTCTGGGATGGTTAAATCTGGCGATCTTTCTGGCCATGCCAAATCGACAAAACAGAAGATTACGCGACCAGGAAACGCTTCCTTAACAATATCCATTGTGGCTCGTGCTCTGTGTGTGGTTGCACCGTCCTCAAAAAAATACGGCCCAATCATTCCTCCCACATGAACGCCGCACCACACAGTAGCTTTGAGTGAATGTGATGGCTTCGTGTATCGTACGTGGATGTTCAATGCCCCAGAGACGAAGATTTTGCATTTTGACGTAACCGCTTAAGTGTAAATGCGCCTCGTCGCTCATGATGATTTTCGACACAAAATCGTCCTCTTCGTTGTTGATAAAGGAGGGCTTGATAGTAATTCACACGAGACTGACGGTCAGCAGGCATTAACTGATGCACTATTTGTACTTTGTACGGAAACATGTGTAAGTTTTTCACTAATATTCGCGATATGGTCTGTCTCGTTATGCCCAGTTGCGTGGCCCGTCGTCTGGTTGATGTTTCTTCGTTCTCAGCGACATCGGTAGCCACAGCCACGATATTCTCGGCCGAACGACCAGTCCGGTGGCGGCCACGTCCTGCATAGTTCCAGTTTGTTGAAGTCGATTAGCTAAGTAATGTATTCACGAAATTCCACCGACCGATTATTGGTCAAAAAAATCAACACAATTATTCTACGCTCTTGCAAAGTATAGCGCTTTATTGCTTATTTATTTTTATATTGCAGCTATCTAGTTCACTAAAGTCAAAAATGATTGAGGTACGAAGCCATTTGGACAAATTATAATATCTTCCAATAGGGTGATTCATTTTGCGTCACCTAACAGAGCTGATGGCCTTGAAACGCCTGAACAGATCTTCATATCGATCACGGTAGCTTTCAAACAAAAAAAAATTATCAAAATCCGTCCATTCGTTCAGGAGCTACGATGCCACAGGCAGACACACAGACAAACAGACACGTCAAACTTATAACACCCCTCTTTTTGCGTCGGGGGTTAATAAGGTTTTTAAAACAAATTTCAAATGCAAATTTCTTGATGTATACTGATGACCTAAAAATATTTTTACGTGTTAGATCTATTCGTGGTTGTGAGAATCTTCAACATGATTTAAACACAGTAGCTAACTGGTGTGAGCGTAATCGACTTGTCCTAAACATAAGCAAATGCCATTCGTTATCTGTTTTTCAATAATACCTGTTATTTATGACTATACTATTTGTTATACCAGTCTTTCTCGACAAACCGAAGTTAAGGATGTTGGTGTTATTTTCGACACGAAACTTACTTTTTCGTTCCACATTGATTAGTAGTTGCTAAAGCTAGTTCGGTGCTTGGATTTCTAAAGCGAACATGTATTGATTTCTCGAATCCGTATGTCTTGAAGTCTGTTTATATGTCTCTCGTACGTCCTTTCCTTGAATATTGTTCTAAAGTCTGGTGTCCAAAATATGCAAACTCTATAATATGACTTGAGAGGGTGCAAAAATCTCTTACGAGATTTGCAATAAAACAAATGAAATGGAATCTTGATGCAATGCCACCTTATCATACAAGATGTGCTCTAATAAGTCCAGATACCTTGGAGAAAAGGCGCAATATAAAATATATACTTTTTATTCATGATGTCTTTTCATATAGAATTATATACCCTGATATACTTAAAAACTTGATATTATATGCTCCAGAAAGAATACTTCGAACGAGAAATTTGTTATTCAACAAGGTGCATCTTTACAACTATGGTCTCAATGAACCTTTGACAAAATGTATTAATATTTTTAATTCTCTTTGTTCTGATATAGACCGGATCGAAATTTAAATTATCTATAATGAATCTTATGTAGTGAATTCGAAAATATTCTAAATTTTAAACCCTTCTGAATTTATGTATATTATAATTTAGTTTTATTATTTTTATTTACATATACATATATACATTTTTTTGAACGATTTGTATCTGAAGTCTGTTAGGGTTAAGCTCGGTAGATGAATAAACTAAACTAAACTAAATTAAAAAAAAAAAAAAACCTACGAGACAAGTTGTTTCTAGTGTTTGTAGAGCACCTCAAAGCAAATTTTTGAAGATGACCACTGAAACGATGAAAGCTGATGGGATCTTTTTAAAATATTCCAGTGGGATAAAAATTTCACAACATCATTAACGAATGTAATGAACAAGAAAGGACTACATGTGGGACACCTAAATTTGTACGGAAGTATGATATCGAAACTTCACAAATTGGCTTTTATTTTCTAAGAAAAATAATAGCCATCTGAAGAATGTAATGTAGAATATTTGGTTGTGAGGGTAGGGTTGAATCAGAAAGAACACACTCTTTCTTATTCAAAGAGATTTTGAGGTATTTAAAGAAAAACAAATCCAAGTATTTAATTTGCAAAATTATAGCTTGTATATGAGAGAAGAGGTATTGCAACGAAGAAAACAATATGTAATATAGGGTATTTTTGAGGTTAACAATGAATGAATGAAGCAATTGGGTCCCACAATCTTCATGCACTGCCCTCATAGTGACATTCATATAAAGTATTGGTGAATGGTGACTTTCATTTTCGTAAACAACATTATGAGTACAATCATTACAAATTAAGAAGCCGTTGCAAAGAATGATTCGTGTTTACTAAAAGTATTTTTAAGAGTTATTTACCTAATTGTAATCTGACGTAAGTGGTTAACGAGCTAAATCGTAATACCTATATAAAATGGATTCGGAAAGTGAATTTTCATCAGATGACTTTGTATATGATCTGAAGAATACCCCGCGTAGTTCAAAATATGTTTATAGCAACAGGAAAGTGGAAGAAGAAACTTCATCATACAATAACAATGTTCGACATCGTTAAGCAATTTTAATGGTGAAAATATTATTTTTGGTGAACATTTTTTTTAAGGTCTTCAAACAGCTATGTAGGTACATATATTCCACAATTTCGAAAAGCTCTGAGTTTTGATAGATTTAAAAAATAACTAATTTAATTGAGATCCAGTTAAAAATAGTTTACAATGTAGCTGCTTGTCAGTACATTTTATTCTTTATGTATCTTAATAACAACCAATTTCAGCGTAAAAAAAATGAAATTTCAGTTGAATGCTGCATCTGCAAAGTCATGTCATCATAATCAGACATTTGAAGATGAAACATTCTGATTTATATTAAAATTCCTCGATTTGGAAAGCGCAACTACCAAACCTAAACGACCAAAGTAAGCCCGATTCGAAAAACTCTCTATTCAATTTATTGCTAATAACACCTTGCCTGTAACTATTGTTGAAGAGCAATCTTTTATAAGACTTTTGAGATTTGTCAATCCTTAGTTAAAAGTCATAAATTGATCAACAGCATTGAAACCTATTGACGTAAATTATTTCTCTATGTGCAAATATTTGAAGTTTCAGCTGTCACAGCGGATATACCTATATGGGCACAACAGCAGATATTTGGTCAACCAAATACCGAAGTTTCTTTAGTTATACTTGCCACTAGAAGCCAGTTGCTTTGCCATGTAGGCGGTTTTCAGAGTCACATACATATGATCGCATGAATGATATAATTCTGCAGGTGAACAAAAAAATTAGTTTAAACTCCAACAATGGAGAGTGACAACGAATTAAATCTGGTCAAAGCTTTTAGAGATTGTTGATTTCTAGCTGGAAGAACTCGAGCTTAAAAATAATTTACAGTACTAATGTTTTTGAAAAATTATTGTCAAAACATATTTGATGTGCGACTCATACCTTGAATTTGTCCGCATCTACTGTCTTTATTTGCATTTTAAAAGACCAGTCAATTTATAGTAAATAATATAATTTATAGCATGCAACGGTAGGTCTTTCTATATTATAAAGTATGATTTAGTGTTCGATTCAATCTTGTTTTATTTTATAAAGATAATGCAAAAATGCTAAAGTTTGTGGAGTAAGGTAAATCGACCAAAAATCTTACAGCAAATTTTATCAATTTTAGGCCATCAATTGAAGAACCCTCCTGCGACTAGATGGAACTCCGTATATGATTCAATCAAAGATATACTATTATATAAACTTGGTGAAGTCTGTAGCAGCTTAGGATTACAGTTCATATTTTAAGAGGAATCAGACTATTTAAATGATTTCATTGACTTGCTAAAGCCGATTTTGGAATCAATTTACTTCTTCAACGAGAAATAGGGCTGGTATGCGATTATCTTATTCTTACTTTAGCATCTTTGAGGACTAAATTTAAAAAAATATTCTTAAACAAGACCTTAAGAGTAATTTCTCATGAGATTGCCATCAAATTAGAAGGCACGCTGACAAAAAGATTTCCGTCTTATTTCAATTTATCACTGGAAATCAATGACGCTATTATTGCTTCAGTGCTTAGGCCGCCAGTGAAGCTGAGATGGATCTTGTCCTTAAACCCTTCATTTACAGAACGAAAAATCTGTTCAATTACCGCTTTGGTAAAAGGGACTATATATTGTCAGAGTGAGATTGATGAGATCTTTGCTGCTCCATCATCACTTTCAGACAACCCTGAACTTTCTTTTTTTGGCTTTTCAATAACGGGTACCTATGAATATGTTTATAAACAGTTTAAAGAATATATTATTATGAATAATATTTTGAAAACCAGATAACTTTTTTAGAAAACTCTAAAACAAAATCTCACAAAATACAAATCAAAAATACAAAATCTAATGAGTTGTATGTTTATGTGGCCGATCCTGCAACTAGCATGGTGTTAATAAAGTTGGAATATACTGCAATGGTCCGGTAGTCTAAAAGATTGGCGGATTTTTAGGGTTAGTGCATTGACACCGGCACCCACACCATTTACCGTCCCCTGCCCTTCTGTGTATATTTCCAGTGCAGTGCTTTTTCTTGAAAATTTATTCCCCTTCCATTGTCCTCGATGAGGAATTGTTTTATAAAGAATCTTGAAGTCTAGGGTCGGAAGTCACGGACTACTATGTCTACCTATTTCGAAGAACTTCCACTGAGTTGATTCCTTCAGTCGCTGCGCCGATTTCTTTGCCTTTTCCTTGTCAAAAGGATCCAAGGGAAGTAGACGAAGCATCGTTTCGTGAGCATCAGTGGAGGTTGTTCGCAGGGCCCCATTTATAACGACGCATGCCATCCTTTGAACTCTATTTAGAAGTTTGGCATAATTAGACCTTCACTGTGCCGGCCATCAGATTAAGCAGCCGTACATTAATATCGGTCAAACAACCGCGGTATACAGCCAGTGTGTGATATGGGGTTTGATACCCCATCTGGTGCCCAAAACTTTTTTGCAGATTATAACGCAGTTGCTGCTTTTTCGATGCGTTCTTCTGCAATCAATTTTCAGTTGAGCTTCCTGGCGAGTATCACGACAGGGTACTTGGCGTGATCTGTGAATCTAAGGTAAGTTCTATTGAATTTTGGTGGAGTGATTTGAGGAATATGTCGTTTTCTTGTGAATAAGACTAGCTCCGCTTTGGAGGGATTTATTCCAAGCTCGCAGGCCTCTACCCACTTAGCCAGTTTGCTTAGGCCTATTTCCATCAAATCTCTGATTGTTGGGAGATATTTTCCGCTAGTGCACTATCGTCTGCATAAGCAAAGACTTTGCTATCCTCTAGGGATAGGAGTATTTCGTTTATATCTAGCACCCACAATTGCGGCAATAGTATTCCTCCTTATGGTATGCCACGTTGTACTGTCCTTTTTGTGTGTTAGCAACCGAATTTCGAATGAATCAATCTGCTTGAAAGTATTTGTTTGATCCAAAGTATTATATTACCATTAACTCTAGTTGGCTTAATGCATTGATGATGGCTAGTGGTTTTATGTTGTTGAAAGTTCCTTCAATACGGGGGAAGGCAATCATGGTGAATTCTTTGTTGGAAAGTGATTTTCCAACGGTTTCGACTATCGTGTGTGGAGCTGTGTCTACTGATTTTCCCTTACAGTAAGCATGTTGCGATTTCGAAAGCATACTTTTTTGTAGGTTTTTGCAAATGTACAGGTCCACCAGTCTCTCCAGCGTCTTAAAAAGAAAGGAGGAGAGACTGATAGGAATGTAGTCTTTTGCAGTTTTGTGGGAGGTTTTCCTGCTTTTGGTATAAATGTAGCATTTGCTTCCCTTCGTTATAGTGGTATGTATCCCCAATCTAGACTGGATGAGAATAATACCAAAAGCCATGATTCGAGGATACCGTAAGCACGATGCATCTCTTCCGGGTAGATTCCATCCGGACCCGCAGATTTGTGTGGAAGAAGCTATTTACTGCCCATTAGAGTTCCTTTTAGTTACTACTTCTTTTGAAATGAACGGATTACTCGGTATGAGTATTTCAAAATTATTGTTACTAGCCTCTGCGTTGTCGTGAAAGTGTGTAATGAACAAGAGGTCTAGTGACTCTTCGCTAGTCACCGTTGCGGTGCCATCTGGTTTGTTAATTAGGGCGGGTGTAGTGGGAGCCATTGACCGCGCATTCGCGGTTGACAACGGATGAATCGTTGGTTGGTGCGCGTCGCAATTTTTTTTTTAATTCACTTTAATTTACGCAGAAGAGACTGTGGTGAACAGAACTCCTACGGGACCATCAACATCTGCAGCGAAGCCGTAACATGTCGCTCAAATGCGACACTAAATTATGCGAAATCCGCGTAAATCCATAAAAAAACGGGAATGAAAAAGACAAATGGGCACGTTATTTTGAAAAAAAAAATCAATGTTCCACCGATTCAAAGCCCAAATTGTGCAAGGACCCTTTGCGAGAAACTTTCGCAAGAACAATGCTCAAACGTTTTCGAACAGCACAAACGCTGGGCAACATATTGCTTAGTGGTGAAGCACATTTTCATATCGACGTCTACATACATAAACAGAACTTGCATTTCTGGTGCCCAAACAACCCTACAGAACCCCATCAAAAAATGTTGCATTGCCCCAAAACGACGGTATGGTGTGCCATTTCTGCCCGAGGGATAATTGGCCCTTATTTTTTTAACCAACAAGAAACAGTCACCGCTAAAGTGTACTGTCGAATGATGGACGAGTTTCTGTCGCGGCAACTGCAGCTGTTCTCGGGAACAACAACAGGATGCTATTTCAGCATGGCGGTGCTACTCCACACACGGCTAGAATCTTGATGGAGAGGCTGAGGGCTATTTTCATGAACAAATTGATCAAGAAGTGTGGGGACATACCCTGGCCAACTTGCTTTCCGGACCTCAAACCATGCGACTTTTTTGTTGTAAGGATATCTCAACTTAAGGGCTTATAATAATTCAAGCCCTGCAAGAGAATATTCACCGCGAAACTGCCGCCATTGAACCAGCTCTTTGTTCACCGGCTGCAAGAGTGCCTGTAAAGAAACGGGTGCCATTTAGAAGATATTGTTTTTAAAAAGTAAAATCCGGAATGACCAAAAATGCACAGGACGCCCTTTACAAATCTAGAACTCACTCCAATGTTTGAATGTGGGAAACATAAAACGCATCTGTTAGGTTGCCGGTTAATATATTTATATCTATATGCTGCCTAATAAAAGAAGATGGGAACTGAATACTTTGTATTTATCGATGGAAATCAGTACAAGTAAAGTCAGTGCCGTAGGAGACAGTAGGTGGATGGATAAGCACGACTAACTTTTTCCCTGCTTCCTAGAGCAATCAATCTTCATTATACGAACCAAAAAGGAGTGTACGTTTTATGTCAAAAACTCACGGGCTATGAAATCTCCTTTATGAGCGGCTGAAATTTGAAACTTCAAAATGAAATTCATTTAAACCTTTCCACATTATGTTTTATTTAAATTATATGCAGTGCCTTCAGCCAATTATTTGTTCGAAAAGTCATTTGAATTTCCAAATTAATGTCATGCATCTCTCAATAAGCCACGAGGCTTTACCTCATTAGCATCATTTCCTACTTGCTTGTGTCATTTTCCCTAAGGCTCACAACGACACTTACTTAATGCTCCTGTCGCCACTTGAAGTTGAAACAAAGTGGCGTACTAAGACCTGAATTTCGATTCTAAAAACCAAAATTCCGTTGCTTATTCAGAGTACATATTAATCTGTAGCCATCGAGTCGGAGATGTCACTTCCGTTTTTTATCAATAGAATTTATACCTTAACTCGATCCATCTTCTGGCGCCATGCGCAGAATCGTATCAGTAATTCGGATTCTTCTATGTGTTACTATGTGACTATTCATCAGTCTTGACATCATCAAAGCAGCGCATCTTACTTGACCTTTCGAGACAATAAATCTTCGACTATCTACTAGACCCCTTAGCCAGATGAATGCACATCACTCTGTTCCATTGAATAGATGTTAGTCGAGAGGAAGAAATGACACCTCTTTGGAATTCCGAATAGGTCCCCGGCTTTCCAGCTCTCCAGGCAGTAGTGACAATAACACTAACTAGTTCAACTAGTTGTTACGTCCATGTACACCCATATCTTCAGCCAACAACAACGCGGACAACATCGACGCAGAGCGTAAGTGGAACAGCGCACAGTAGTAGTGTGAAGCTGTTGAAAGAACAGTCCATTTACAATGTGACGATTCAAATAAAATCGAACTTAATACCTTTCAACCTGTTTTGCGCTGTCGACTGTTGACTGCTGTTGCAGTTGCTTCTACTGTTGCTGTACAGTCTTGTTTGGCTTCTTTATGTTTTTTCGTTTTGTCTTTTTTCTTTTTTGTCAAACACGGCATCCCCCGTAGAGTGTCCCTGTCCATGGGATCGACATCCTCTGCGCGCGTTTCCTTTTCTAGTTTCCCCGGTGGCGACAACCTGCAATGGCCCATTGACATAGATTTCTTTGATTCGAAGCGGGCGAACGAGCGTGCGCACGCTCTGCATTTCTACATTTTTATTCTCATTCCTGTCATTCGAGTTTATTTTTTGTTTTATTTCCTTTGGCCAATGGCCGCTTGATCACACACATAGGTTATCGATCGAATTTAAATCTCTCTCTGCCCGGTGATCCCCGTTCGGTCTATTTTTATCCTCGGCACAGCAACAAATTGGCTTTTTTTGTTGCACCTCTGTCGCTCCTCGAACCAGGCTCTCGACTCTATACAAATTACGGCTTAATGGAATTCGTAAGTAATTCCTGTGACAATGAAATGCAATCTGCTGTGCTAGGACGGCACGGTCATCGAGTATTGAGCACGGTGTGCTATGGCATGGTACATCCATGGCACATGGATGGCAACGGGAAATGACGTTGGTGGATGTCGATGATATAGTTTAGTCCACAGTCGTATAGATACAGTAATGTTAAAAAAGAAATATTTTATCTGAGTCGTTACGAAGGAGCTTGGCACCCTCCTTCTGCCTAGTTCTAGTGCTCGAGCGTGCTCGAGTGACTTTATTTCTACATAGTGATCGGTGGACGATCAGTATGTTGGAGGATGCCGAGCGGGTTTTGTTGGAATTATTTCTAGATAATGACTTAACGATGTTATGTGGATGGAGAGATACTTTCAATTTTTTATTGGTTTATCTTCGCTTGCGGTTTTATGTTCTTCCTACATTTCATTCGTTGGCATATTCCTTCTTAGCTGTGGTGCCGTTGTTGATGGAGTACAAGGAATTCCACGGGGGAAAGTCTTTCGATATGTAGTCTGATTTAAGTGATTGATTACTGCCGCTCATGGAAACGAAACATTCCTGAAGTAAAATGCAAATGTATTCCTTAAACTGGTCAATGCAATTTCGACCATTAGGCACATTCAGTGGGGAATACATGTATGTTTTGTGGAAGGGGGTTCAATTAAATAGAATTTCGAAGGCAGTTTGCCTTTAACGATGATTCCCTGATTCTTTTTTTCTAGCTGTGATATATTAAATAGATTTCGACAACAAGCAATTTACATCCTTAAGGCTTAGAAGAATTATTTAAAATAGTCTTGCAATTTTAGAGTTTTAACTTATAAATTTGGTAGCGCTACGTGCCACTATGCCCTTATAGCTGATTTCTTTGCTAAATTTTTGGAATACCGATCCCTAAAAAAGCAGAAACATTTTTCTTTTTCTTTTTTTTTATTTTGATCTAAGTAAATATGCTTAAATGTGGCTTAAGCGTATAGGCTAAAAGTCTCACGTGCAGGTGTTAAAAGGTGTTTTTTTGTTTGTAATGAGGTCTTTATCACTTCATCGTGACAAATCTGCGCGTTTTCGTGGGCCTTTTCATTTAGGGAATAAAACAAAGCCGCGGTTCAGTAAACGGGCGCCTATAACAGCATTGTTTTTGGCCAAAAAATCTTGATGCAGCAGCCAAGAATTTTTCCCTCACATATCCGAACATTTCCTTTGTTTTGCTTCTGGGGACACCTTCAAGGTAATGTGACTTATTGACAAAAACTCGTGATGAACCACGCCATTTTAACCGAATGCGTAGAAGTCTGTATAGATCCTAAGGTATCCGACTACATTTTGGTTCGAATTGTCCAGTTGTTTTAGGTAAAAAGTTTTTGATATCATCAAGACCGTCTGATCTCCTCTATTGCAGACTTTTTAATACTTCCACTATTTTCGTTTGGGATACATAGTCGTCTGCGGATGGAGCACAGCTTCGGGAAATGGTATATTGCCGGCATCCTTTGGCACAGAGTCAAAAACTGTATCTTCGATGTGTTGATATACAGCGTGGCTTTCCATATCTCTTGAGCCAAAAATGTTGGCTTTGTCAATGTTCATATGGATAACATTACCTGAGCTATGCAAAATAAGAATTTTCCTGTTCTTATTCTAGAATGGCCTGGCAGTTTTATCTAATAAGCTTAATTTTCTATTCCAATCTGTATTTCTACACTTTTCAATTTCTGCAGAAAAGGATTTATACAGATATTTCATTTGTTTGCGAAGGAATAGAATATCTTTGCCTTTGTCTCTTTAAGGAGTTCCTGATTCGTATGCATATAAGAACTGTATTTAAAGACTTGGGGAAGAGATCTGTCCCCACTTTCAAATAAGCCTTCTTCTACACTGATGCCAGTAATTGCGCCAAGATAAATCTAAAACCCTTGAATCTGTAACTGGAAAAAATTGTACAATTCCTCGTTATTTCCGTTCGACAAATTTTACTAATGCTGCGGCCCAGAAGCCAAAGCAAACTTCCCATAGTCACCTACAATGTAAAGGGTGGGCCATCTAGTGGCTTTTTTTAAATCATAGGTTATTTTAACGCTGACAGCTGTTTCCCGCTCGAAATCTTGACAAAAAATCAGTATTATACCTCCGCGGAACGAAATGAGTCAGTTTACGATGGAAAATGGTTGGGAAATATTGAAAACTCATTTCCAAGGTGAGTACTGTGTAGCCCAAACAGTGGGTTTTTTTAAAATAAGTTTTGACCGAAATGAAGCACCCACCGCGACTGCTGTACGCAAGTTTGTGCAAAAAGTTCGTGAGACTGGTATACTAGTGGACAGTGCGCACAGATGAGAATGTGGCTGCTGTGGCCGAGAATGTGAGACTCAATTCACGAACATTACCTCACCATCAATCTCAACAGCTTAACATTTCACGCACTAGCCTGAGGAGAATTCTGCACAAAGATCTCGAATTATTCGCTTACAAGTTCCATTTGACTAAGCAATTGAAGACGCGCGACCATCTGCTTCGTTATCACATCGTTGGGGCCTTAGGGCAGCTTGAATTGGACAACGATTTTGGGCGAAAAATCTTCTTTTCTGACGAGGCGCATTTTCATCTCGGCGGCAACGTTAACAAACGAAATTGCCGCATTTGGGGCTCCGAAAACCCGCACGTTATTGTTGAGAAGCCAATGCATTCACAGAGAGTGACAGTTGGGTGCGGATTGTGGAGTGGTGGCATCATTGGACAATTTTTCTTCGAAAATGAGGCTGGGAACAACGTTTCGGTCAACGGTGGGCGTTACAGAACCATGTTAATCTACTTTTTTTTACTGAAATTGAAGACATGGATTTGGACAATCTCTGGTTCATGCAGGATGGTGCGCCATGCCATGCCAGTTCAAGTCTGTCCATTGCCAAGAACAATTCCTATACGGAAAAATTATTATTGCCAGCTTGTTAAATAGTCTCTAGCCTACCGCAGAAAAACTAAATTTTGAGGAACATTTTTACTTGCCCCATAGCAACAACCAAAAACGTTATACGACTTACTTCTCATTGGCCCCTCTTTGACACCGTTCGGTGCAAAATAGAAAGAGTCCTAAAAGAGCGCACTGAGGCACAATTGATGCAGGAAAGAATTTCTGGCAAGAAATCTTGTCTGAAAAAATGAACTTCTTCCCGTTTTTAACCAAAAAAAGCCTTGTCGAGGATTTCCCAACCGGACCTGCAGGTTCGGAATTGATCTATGATGAGATGATTTAACCAAAACTTCAAATGCGGATAAAATTATACAAAATATTAGCTAACAGATCCTGTACTGGCCTTTATCACCAATAAAATGATGATTTAATTCCGGCAACAGCCAAGTCATCCAAATTGTGTGGTGTTTCTCCTCAGCGGGATGCTGAAAAAACCATACACTTGCCTAGTAACAGCTTCTTAAAATTCACCGTTCGGAATGGGCGATAAACAGTAGGTGCCTTTCACCTATGAATCATAAACAAAGTAGATGATTAGGAGAAGCTTCGACTCTAGCAACGCCCATTTAAATATTTATATTCATCAAGCGAAAAGTAGGCAAACAAGGCCCGCAGCACCGCGTCCAAAAAAATGAACTCAGACTATTAAGTATTGTAGCGGGGCGTAACCCTTTAATAGGTATTTCCTCATCTACAAAGGGACTTGGTAGTTCTCTGATTAATTAATCGTCACCCGACGGGACTTCTTTATTCTCTGGCATAATCCTGTGCTGTCTGTGCCAATGTTGTCAGCTTACGACGCCGCTATTGATGTACGAATGCAGGTATATTTATGTAATGTAATAAGAATCACAATAGTTACGGTGTGGGATGAGGGCTATTAGTGATCTCTAAGAAATAGAGAAGAGCCCAAGTTTCTCGGAAGAAAGAAAAATTAAAGATAATTCGTGAAGGCTTCCAAAGTAGAAGTTTGCGGAGATAAACATGGACAACTGCCCGTAGGATTGTTGTTAATCTATAATACTTTTACCAGCAGAAGTTCAAGAATAATGGCTGCTTGGCGCTTCAAAAGAATTTCGTCCAGCAGACGTATTTAGGTATGAAATAAATGTTATTGTTTGGGTTCGCTGATTTTGATGCTATGCTGTGTTTGCTAAAGATCTAAAAGCTTGACGCATATGAGAACTATTGTAATGGATAATTGTCATCGATGCTATCACACAACATATTGAGACAAAGCACTTCCTGTTGCCATTTGTACTCTACATTATGAGTCGTTTTGTGGTGCCTACAATTATAGCCTATTGCTTGGGAAATAGCTTTAGCAAGAGTCGGAATCGTAAATGGTTCATTATGATAGTGGACCAATTGTTAGTCGATTATTGAAGATTGATCGTTGTTTCTCGATCACAATTGTGTGCATTTGGGTGTACTTTGTCAAAGTTAGTCATGGGATGACATCGGAGTAGTAATTTCGGGAGAATATCAGGCTACAGGTAAAACCCCGTTTCACGAAGATCGAAAAGTGTTCAAAAAATAAGATGACTTTTGGAAATTGGCGAACTAAGTACATTTCATTTCACATAAATACCAATATTGATATGTCAACCGTTTTGGATATTTAGTTTGTTTTAATCGAATATAAAGGTTAGACTTATTTTAATGTGCTTAGTGATTTTTTGTTCTTAAAAAAAGAAAATAAAACAGTGAAGAAAATTGTTATGGGAAATTGTCGAATTACTATTAGAGAAGCTGCTGAGGACATTGGTTTATTAGTCTGCTCATGTCATGATTTTTTTTCATATATCTGGGATACGAAATGTGAGTCAGAGAAGTTTACTCCAACTTCGACCAAAAGAACCATCGTGGCATGCAAGCTCGATCAGGAGTTGTTGAATGGTGTGTATGACATTCCATATTTGCTAAAAGGGTGATCACTGGTTGCGCAACATGGGAAATATGGTTATGACGCCGAATGTAGAAATATATATTGATGAAAAATAAAATTTTTTCGAGAAAAATAGAAAGTCACCTTATTTTTTGTACAAACTTCGTATTATGGCATTCATTAGTTGGTCGAACACTCGACGAAATGTGGCCATTGCTAGACGGGCAAAAGGGAGAAGAAGGTATGTGAAATAAGATTACTTCACAAAACTATTATTATACAAGGCTCTAACATTATTCGATACCATCAAATCCGACAAACTATGAGTTACACGGAACGTAAACTATTTGTAGCACAACTCAAACATTACCTCCAACCACTTGGAATAAGAGTAAGTAATATCTTTAAATGCATTTTTGGTAGGGATCGTTTTTACTGTCGCCCCACGATATATAGTTTCCAGTCAGGCTCTTATAATCACGCTGGGATGGACAGCTTTTAGGGTGTCTAGCCAAGCAGCCAGTGAAATTATAAGACGATCACTATGTTGAAAAAAACCTTATTTCTCTTCGAGAATAATATGCTCTTGTCTCGTTCCTTTTGAAACTACGTTCGCTCTTCTGTATAGAAGTTTTCAAGATTTTGACGTTTTCTCGCCGACAATCAGCTGTAGAAATTCTTGTTTTAAAGTTCGTGCCTCAGTTATATTCACGAGAGTATCCTTTACTGCATTGAAAACAATATAGAATGATTGCCCCGTAGACCCGCACCGATCCCGCAGGTTTGAATACAGACGATATTGAACGACGATATTGATTCAACGATTGTCGAACCAATTGGCAGATTCCAAATTGCCATTGTCATTCTTATTCAGTGGTCTTTACAATTTCATCATGATAATCTTTACCTAGTTTTAGAAATATTCAAAATGTGTGTACTTGCTCTATATTACACAATTTCAATCACCGGCCGTATTGTTGACCGTTTTCGCATAATATTTCCTTTATCAGTTGTGGTGGCGCCGAAGAGGTGTGTCAATATATGTATATTAAGGACAATATAACATGTAAGCTTAAATTGTCATCTACGCTAGGTGCTTCAGTCGAGTACATATTTTTAGAGATACTGGTTGGAGTAAATAATATGCTATTAGGAACAGTTTATAGACCTTACGGAGATATTGACATCACAAAGTTATAAACTTTACTTGAAGAAGAGTCCACCAGGTACTAAAACATAATCGTTTGCGGAAATCCAAACAACAACCTTTTAGATGAAAAGCAGGAAACTGAAAACATGAGCTCCTTCGACCTTCATGCGGTAAATACTACAATTCCAACGCACTTAACAAGCTCTTCGAATACTCTCTTAGATGTCTTCTTTGTAAGTCAAATAGAAAATTTTCTTCTCTATGACCAGCTGTGTGCACCAGGGTTTTCAAAATATGAACTAATTTTCCTTACATATGACTTTCCAACTGACCACCAACGTGAACAAGAAATTCTTAGCTCCATAGATTTTAACAACATAAATCGAACAACCTTAGAACAAGACATGAGAAGTGTAGCATCGTATGATATCACAGAATAAATAGTATACTATTTATTCTGTGATGATATCTACCCCATGCCTTCTCCAAATACGCAAGTTGAATTGTTACATAGAAACATAACTTTGCTTTTTCCTATAAAAACAGACTTATTAATTCGACACGTAATACATGGAAATTAGGGGCTTGATAGCTGACCGTGATCAAACCTACCGACGGTAGAAACGTTTCCGGGTGGACGAACTTTATAGAGCGTACAAACGCCTACGAAATAAAATTGTCTGGGAAATAACGACAGCCAAAAGACGCATTTTTCTAATCGTTTCACTGAAAACCTTAATAGAGATGTGGAGCTACGAAACATAGGGATTGGTAAACAGCATTCTTTATCTCAACCGAAATTTTTTAATGAATAACGGCTCTGAAATTGATAGAGTCAATGTAAAAACTGAGATAGGGCGAATGAGCCATTTTTTGAGTTCCACAACGTAAATGAGCTAGATGTGGTGGAAAGCCTTCTCTCGATTAAGTCTCATGCAACAGGGGTTGACTTTGTTCATCTTGCTTTTGTTAAAATTATTTTGCCTCTCTTATTGCCATATCTCTTGCACATCATAAACAGTATTGACCACCAGACTGTTCCCCTTTCAGTGGAAAATGGTAAAAATTATCCAAATACCAAAAAAGTTAGCATGTGAAGGATTTAGACCCATTTCCATATTGCCTTTTTTGTCAAAAGTCTGTTAACAGATAATCCAAAAGCAATATAATATATACCTTAACTCGAGTAACCTTATAACTCAATTGCAATCTGGCTTTCAACCAATCCACAGTTGCTTAACCGCTCTAAAGAAAGTAATTGACGACATTAGGTCAAAATTAATTAGCGATACAGTTACATTTTTGATCCTTTTGGACTTTTTAAAGCTTTTGATATGGTCAATTACTCAATACTAGTTAGTAAGATATTTTATAACTTTAGGTTAACGGCCGTAAATCTCATTTCCTCTTGTCTATATGGACGTATGCAACCTGTATGTGTTAACAATGTTTTGTCAATTTTTTACCTGATTTTAAAGGTGTACCCCAAGATTCCTTCTTAGGACCTCTTTTATTCATTACGTATATTAATAAAATTCAAAATATAGTGAAATACTCATCGACTCACATTTATACCGACGATGTTCAGATTTATCAAGCTGACCACTTGGTTTTATTGAAAACCGTGTCTTAACTTAAGAACTTAAGTTGCATTCAATAACATTGCTCGTATACATATATGGTCTTAGAAGGTATGAACACGTATCAGATCTGTGAAAAACCCTCCTCAACATGTTTTTAAAAAGCTGTCTGAAATTCGGAGCACTGTCCTTTCGGTTTAAAATACTGCGACTTGGCGTGCCACGCTATCTTGACGACAAACTTCAACTTCCGGTATCTACCAGGCCGAATTGCTTAATTTTATCTAGGTTCTCTTGCTTGACATCTGAGAGACAATTCTTTATCGCTACTGTGCGCCTCTGGAACTTTCTGCCTCTACCATATATTTAAGGAAACAAAGCAACATTGAACAATTTTAAAAGGTATTGAAATCCCAGCTGTCGAAGCAAGATAATTGATTTCTCCTCTCGCAACACTCCTACAGCACACTTTTTTTTGTAATAATAATATGCTTCTTCATGTTATGTATATCAAATTGAACTTATATCTGTTGCAGAATTGAAAGTTTTTGTCTTATTATGGGATCATATTATAATAGTAATAATAACAATAATAATAAGAAACGCGTACTGAAGAGAAGATTTAAGCCGTTCAAGAGAGTATTTAAGAAGAAATAAAGTGTGTTTTTTTAGAGGTATACAAATACAATATGAAATAAAAGACTTAAAAGTAATGTCTATGTCCATGATTTTACCTTTGTTTAATAGATAACTGTATGCCATTGGTGCTTATATATGACCTTAATATTGGGCATATGTGTACTACAGCTAGCTCGAATAAGACGCAATCGTGAAGTCCAATTTTCGACAGTTTTATCGAGCAACTGGGGCCGTATATAAGAAATAACACAGCGACTATTGATTTCCACATCATCTAAGGTCACTGGTTTATCGGCATAAACTACTGACTTCACATAGCCTAAAGAAAGTAATCAAAAGGTGTGAGATCACAAAGTCGTGGAGGCTAATTCACATGTCTATTAAGCGAAACTATGCAGTTGGGCGCCGTGTGACTTTTTGAAACCAAGGCTCTTTCACGTAGTCAGAAATCATGTTTCTATAGCGCTCTCCATTGACGGTAACAATCTGGCCGGCATCAGCCTTATAGAAAAATGGACCAATGATTCCTACTGCCCATAAAGCACACCAAACAGTGAGTTTTAATGGTTTTAAGGGCGTCTCGGCAAAGGCTCCTGGGCTTTTCTCCACTACAAACTCGGCAACTTTGCTTGATTACATATCCATTTAAGCAGAAGTGGGTTTGATCAGAGAACAGAATTTTGCTTTGAAAATGCGAACCAAGCTGAACCATGTTCTCGGGCCATTCATCGAATCTATTATGTGTATTAGGTCACGCGGTTTCAACTCTTGCACAGGCGAGATCTTATAAGCTTTTGAACCAAGATCTTTCCCCAAGATCTTCAACAAAATGGATGGACATAACTCCAATTGCTGTGCACGATGCTGAAACGACTCATTCGGATTCTCCTCAACACTGTGCTCCACAACGGATTGTCAAATTGACAATCTGTAGAAACAGTGTTGCCAGCTTAAAAACCAAACCTTTAAAAAAAACACACTTATTATTTTTTTTTTATGGCTTATTATTAGACATTTGGTGGAACCGTGGGCTAGGGGCTAGTGAGTTGGCCTATGATGCCGATGATATAGGGATCGAATCACGCTAGAATGAATTTAGTGGTGTTTCACCTCAACGGGCACTGACGAAGCCCTCTGTTGTCTAGAAATAGCTTCAGAGCCAGTAATGTACTTATGAAATTAATTCGACTAATATTCAGTATTAAAACAATCTGTGTTCTATCGTCTGCTATAATCAAATGGACAATGGTGCATTTTTAGACTAAAGCATAGTATTGGTTTATGGCCATAAAAAGTATAACACTAAAATCGCAAAAGGAAGCTGCTGGGCAACCTGTTATAACGAATCATAAATTTTTACAAAAATAAATAAATTAAATCATGAACAGGAAATATCACTCTTACCTTAGACACTCAAGAGCTCGTTTCATATATTACGAGACTTTTCGGCGCGGTAGGATATTATTCACTAAATTAAAATATCGGTATACGTTTTTGACTTAATTTACTGTCCGTAGCACCTGCAAAAAACTATGTAATCAAAACCTATCTGCATGCCTAATTCGTTTTAGTGACGTCAATAAGATTTTTGTTTTCTAAAAGTAGCTATTATAACATCAATGCGCAGTCGTCATGCTAATGAAGCTCTTTGTCGACCTAACCTTACCAATATATTGCCGAATATAATTTATGGAACTATTTATCTAGGCAAATAATATATTTAACAGGTCACGCTTAGATTTCCCTACGTATAGCCTGAGGGAAAGGCTTGCCAATCTAAATAACTGAATTTCACTTTATAGGTTTCAACACGCTAGTGTGTATAATTCCGCAAGATGAAGCCAACACTTACCCCACAAGGCTGATTGCGATTTATTAAACCTTTTCGGAAAATCATTTGCAGACATTAAATGAACAGTACCCAGCACTGTAGAAGGAGCTTGTCTGTTAATTAGGGGCCCTGCCCATTTTTCCAATCCAATTCGTCAACGCCATCACTGTAACCATTAAGGAATTCCTTGTTGTTGGCACACCACCACTGCTGCGGTATAAAATGATGCAAAAAACAGAAACATAAGCAAACTGTCTGCTGACTGAGTCGATGTGGTTTGATGTGTCTGCGCCCGTAGCCGACGATATTGATGAGGAATTTCACTAGTTGTTTAACAGCATACAACTTGGCTGTTCCTTCTTCTGCCACAAGATCCACGATATATATAAACAAAAAAAACTTGTAAGACAATAGTTACTTACCGACGGTGCTCCCATAAAGTTAATTATTGTTAAGTCAGCGCACCTCACCCCCAAACACACAAAGGCGGGAGTTGAAGTTTCATTTTGTCTTCACGGTACACGCTGCGATGTTTCTGCAACATATACTCGTACCACTACAATGCAATACAACACGAACGATTATTATAACATTCCGGCGAAGTAAAATGCAATAAATTAGCAATTATACCGCAGTATTAGGTGAATATGCGGGTTTTCCTTCAACATGGTTGATGCCTCTTCCTCCTTCTCTCTATCAATTATATACTACAGCCACTTCTAGTGATCGCTGCGAAGGTATCTACAACTCCGTCGATGCGCCAAACTCCTACTTCATCCTGAATAGTTTGTCCAATGCTGTTTACAGTTAAATTAATGTTTATTGTTTAAATATTTGCAGTGTCGGCTTCCAGATTTCAGCTTGCCATATCGTTTGGGATTGCTTTGCATGGTATATCAATTGACGTTGAGCACCATCTAGGCAGATGAAGGCAGATTGGATGATAGAGGCACCCATTTTCTTTTTTGCTTAGGTTTCGTGCAACAATAATTACCTTTTGTCATCTCGGTAATGCTTGCAAGTGAGTTATTCTTCGGCGAAAATTCATTTGCATGCTTGTACTGTTTTCTGGGTTTGCTTCTTCTCCATTTATCTATATCTCTTTGCTGTGGCTGCGATGGTGTGAGCGTTGTGATTACACGTCTGGCGTTTCTTTTGTTGCATGACAGCGCGCCATAGAGGAAGAGATAATTGCTGCTTTGATTTTGATTTACGATAAAATAATTAGAAAAGTTTATTTGAGGTCGTCTGATGGGATGGTGAAGTGGCATGTTGTGATTCATCATATATTTACGATAAACTTTTATTGTTCCGGCCTTTATGAGGTGGTACTTTAGTCAATTGTGGAATGTTCAGCGATATTTTGCTTCATAAATATCACTCCTAATTCGCCCTACGTGGAGTCATTCATTTTTTTTATTTCAAATTGCATTAAGCCGATGAAAGTGTTGAGTTGAGAACTGCCCTATAAACAGCTTCTCATTCTTCCCCTAGATACCGCAAAGTAATAACACGCCTGCTATTAATCGATGGGTGTACGTCAGTTAATTGCTGATCTTTACTACTGAGTAATTGTTTACTTCCAGGACATGCCATACATAAGTTTATGGTCGCCACAAGTTAAGGAATCGTACGTGCTAAGAACATTAATGGGGTTAATAGAATTGTGGCTTCATAAAAGATGCGATTATAATGACATAAATAACTTGTAATCTATAAAATACTTACGAGAATAATGAGAACTAATAGAAGTACTTGAAACATGTGAATCAGTGATTAAAATACCTCGAAGACTGAGAAGTTTATTACTGGCAATATCTCGTGCGGTGGCCTTTCTCGTCTTTTGTGAAGAATATAATTATAGCTGAGTATACAATATCAATAAACAATTTTTATTGAAAATAAAGTTAAACTATTTCAAAAGAGTGTTTATTACCGGGAGAATTAAGATAGTCACAGGTGAGATAACCAGACCATGTTATTGCCTGCGAAACTTGGCTTAATTAACAACTATAATTAATTTTTCGACCTCGAGCAACATATCAAATGATTTAAACTATTACGAGGTGCAAAATATTTCCTTTATTTCAATTTATTATGGCAAAGAGGCAGATATACCGCCAACTTTCAGCCAAGAAAAATTCCATTCAATTAATTACATAAGGGTACATAGTCTTTTTTATCTTTTGAAGTGATATAGAAGCACTTCTCTATCCTGCAGTTCCCCCAGTTAATAGGGTAAAAAACCTGAGTTTAATCATCTATACATCACTTTTAACAAAGTGTTAAAAAATATTTGAGATACACAACAATATCAGAAAACTATGATTGCGCTTTGACACGGGTGTGACGTATCCTTGCAGAAGCTAAGATCTCGCTTTGAACTTGACAAATACTTCGAACCGTACGAGTTGTGATGCCAGTGGCTTTGAACTTGACAAATACTTCGAACCGTACGAGTTGTGATGCCAGTTCGGCAGCGTTCTTGGTATTCAACTAATTTTAGTTAACACGAATTAACTCATTTAAACCAAATTTCACTCTATTTGTGGAAACGCCAATTTTCTACTAAAACATGATATCATTTGTGAAGAACTTGTGTGGGCCTGCGTTGTTCCAGAATTTTAACGACCATCAAATGATGCCATCAGGTAATGAGATGTCAAAACTCTAACGAACAACGAATAAAATTGTCAGTTTAAACACATGAACATTAAGGTAAGGTATCTTATAAGCCAATAGAAGGTCCCAGACGCTGGCAAATGTGAGTCATAATAGTGAATTAAAATGTAATAATTCAACATTTGGGGTAACGCACTGGCCGATCTTTGTTCTACACACGCGTCACATGTACTTTTCCCACCACATCCTACTTATATTCCAGCTAATAGTCGCAATAAGCCATCAACATTAGACTTCTTTTTAACTAATAAATACCCCTTAAGTTTTCACCAAACCAATTGTTTTAAACTAACTTAGCTCAGACCATCTTCCAGTTCTCTGTTGTGTCCTTTCAACTCCTACTGTGAAGACTAATCTAATTAACAATTTCAGTAATGGAAATTGGAGTAAATTGAAACGCATCGCGAGACACAAAGTTAATAATTTGTTCGATGTTTATAGCTCAATCGATTGTCAACTCCAAATTGATACTGCTGTTGACTCTTTCAATACGGCGATATTGAAATGTATCGACCAATCTGTACCCTATGGAAAGGCTAACGTTCTTCCATTTCACATATTACAGTTAATCAAAATAAGAAACATCTTAAGGTTAAATTGGGTCATTACTAGGAACAGCTATTATTTCTCAGAAATGAAATCCTTTAATGCAACAATTAAACTATTAATTCTGAATTACAGGAATAAGTCTTGGAATTATAAGCTACAAGAAAAGGTAGGAAGCCATTCTGGAATATAGTTAAGATTATTAAAAGAAAAAACCTTCAAATCCCTGCCCTAAGAGTGGGAAATTCAGTCTTTCTCACTAATTCTGAAAACGCCTTTGCAAGCCATTTTTTTAGAAATCACCAAATCAAAAGCAATATGAATAATAACATAGCTACATAGAAATAGAGCTGTTGAACAGTCCATTAATTCGATTAATTCACTTAATTCGCTTCCAGTGCGAACTGACGCTAATAATGCATCCTTTGCAGATTTAAAGAGTATTATCCATAGTCTGAAAATTAAAAAATCTTCTGGTCTGGATCAGTTAAAAAACTTGTACTTCAAAAATCTTCCCAAGAAAGCTATTTAATTCCTTCTTTTGATTTGTAATGGATGCTTTAAAATAGGTTATTTCCCTAAAACATGGAAATATGCAAATATTGTCCCTATTTTAAAACCCGGTAAAGACCCCACTAGGCCCTGCAGTTATAGACCCATTAGTCTATTAAGCTCTTTGAGCAAGTGCTTTGAAAAAATAATAAAAATTAAATTATCCAATCACATACTCGTAGAGTCCCATAATATCTTGCCAATAGAACAGTTTGGTTTTAGGAAACATCACAGCAGTATTCATCAGGTTCACCGCATTTCCAACTACATTAAAAGTAATTTAAGTGCAAGTAAAAGCACTGGCATGGTTTTGCTGGACATGGAAAAAGCTTTCGATACAGTGTGGTATGAAGGTTTGCTTCATAAACTTATAACTTTTAACTTCCCAACATACTTAGTGAAAATTATCCAGTCATTTTTAACTGAACGGCATTTTAAGGTGTCTGTTAACAATTGGCTTTCAGACGACTATTTTGTTGTTGCAGGTGTACCCCAAGGTTCCGTAATTGGCACTATTTTATTTATTTTATATACATCTGACTTCCCACGATTAAACAATTGTAAAATACCAATGTTCGCCGACGATACCTGCATATTGTCCACAAATTCCTTTGGTATCAATTATGGAAACCAATTTGCAATCTGGTTTGAACGCATTCGAAAAATTAGCCAATGATTGGAAGATTAAAATAAATGCTTCAAAGACTCATGCTGTCTTTTTCACCAAAAAAAGAAAAGCCTGTTTCTTGCCAAGCAACAGTCTCCAATTAAATGGCATCATAACCGAATGGAAGGACAATGCTAAGTACCTTCGCGTCCACCTGGACAAACGACTAACCTTCGGCTTCCATATCCAGCAAGTTCTTAACAAAGTCAACATAACTATCAAATCACTTTCTCCCTTCATAATCCGGAAGTCGTTCTTGAGCATTGAAAACAAACTTACTATTTATAAGGCAATTATGCTTTATGGATGTTCTGTGTGGGGTAACTGTGCTAAAAGCCATCTTCATAGGCTAAATAAAGCAAAATAAAACTCTGAAGATGATTCTAGACCTTCCTCAGCACTTTTCCACTGAAGAGCTGCATTTTATAACAAACGTGCAAACAGTGCCAGAAAGAATTTCTGTCCAGATTAGATGTTATAACAATTCATGTAGATTGATGTAGATTCTCTGACCACTTGATTTCCAGTTTAGTTACTGAATCTTAATATAGTATTGTATTTCTATTCCATATTTATCTAATTGATATATACGCATAATTACATTTATTTATAAATTAATTTGGTTATTTATTTATTATCTATCTATTTACTTATTTATTTATATATTTTTTTATTCAACTATTTATCTGTTTACTTATTTATTTATTTATCTGCCTATTTATTTATTTATTACATACTTATTTATATATCTATTTATTTATCTATTATTTATTTAATTAATAAAATTCGTACTCATCTAAATAATATACATATTCGTTCATTTGTCAATCAATCAATAAATTCGTGTCTGTACATAGTTACTCGCTATATAGTTCGTGTTGACCCTCACCACCACCCCTACTCTCTCTTGAGAGCTTCAAGTAAACTTATTGAAGGTTTTTCATGTAGCTTTTCCTTCAACTCAATTTTGCCAAGCATTATATTACTAAAATAATATTATGATTTTATAGTAGTAAGGTAGCTTATACCATATCTCTGTAAATTGTGCAATATAGGTCTAAGAACAGTGTATTATTAAGCTACAATAAAGAAAACTAAATGTAATAATTTAATTCAAAAATGAAAAAAAAAAATAAGAGAAGGTTTTGAAGCCTTGGAAGATGAGAAAAAATATTATTATTACCGGCTTGAAATTCTGAGGTTCACAGCCTCGCTAACAACCCTTTACCAAGCCTTCCTGTTATGAGTGTGTTCCTCCTATGTGTCGCTGTTCTTACATTGTCCTCTCACCTCCCTCTCGGTCTTTTTACCTCAAGTCTTCCACTCATTTTTCTTTTGACTGCTCATCCACTAGACATTCGTTCTACATATCCTACCAATCTTAGCATTCGGGATTTCATGAATAAAGTTCTTCGAGTTCTTGATTGTGCAGTTTTCTTCTTCCCCATGTTTTCCGCCATAGACAATATTTCTATAATTTCCCTTGAATATCTCAGTGTGGCAATAAGGATGTCGTCTAGGTATGCAATAACTTTACCCTCTGAGACTAAACTCTTAAATACATACTTCATATAACTCTCGAAGGCGGACGGGGCATTTTTTAAGCCAAAGGGCATTCTAGTCACTAGCCAACTGAACATGGTAAAATTCATTTTTGAAGTCCAAAGATGTAAAATAATTTTAATCTTGAAGACGATCGAGATGGTCTTTGATTAATGGCGGGTGATGGTGAGTACAAGAGTACAACTTTCATCTCAAAATCAGTACATGATCTTAAAAGATTTTTATTTCCAAAGTAAGCGGGCTTAACTATATCATGTACCCTTATCCTAACAGAAATACTTAACGCTGGATTTATATTGATTTTAAGCCCACTTTTCATAATATCCGCATCAATATTCATTATCTGTTGAAAGAATTTTCAGTATCAGGAACATTGCAATTCTTCATTTCATTTTGATGACTGATGGATGTCTTGTGACACCAAACCTAATTTTCTGAAGAAATCCCGTCCTAGGTTAAGTTAGGTTAAGGAAGGGAAGTGTGAAGGTTGAACATCACTTCCACTCGGAGGCCAAAGGGCCCAATGTGATTCCTTTCACTTGTGGAGTACACACACATTTAACCTGTCCTATGGCGTGGTGGCTACAATGTCGGATGTGAGCCAAATGTCGGATGTTATCTTCCCATCAGAGTTAGAACGATCGACAATGACCATTTGTAGATTCATGGGGTGGTTGAAGCTGGCTGATGGCTTCTCCTCTCGCCCCGTGTCTGTTTTAGCAGCGTGAATGGAGGTGGGAGCTAGTTTCTTCTCGAATTTGGCTACTTCTTTCCTGTGCTCGTCCTAAAATAACCGGATAATACATTCAGAAATTTTTAACGACAAATAATTTTACTTCTGAGTAGTATATTTTATTGTTGGAACTGGATGATAAAAACTTTTCTTGTTTGAAACTGATAGGGCTTCCGGAATCATAGAGAGTAAGAAGTGACATTGAATTGCTTACAAATTCCGTTGTCCACTGAAATTCCATAAGCCTTCCGAAGTCGTTGTCTTTGTCCTTGGCATAGCTGGCTTCACGAACGTTAGATGATGATGAAGAAGGGATCGACTTTTGAAATGCAACACGTATTGTTGCATAGTTTCATCTCTGCGTTCCTTTCGACCACAAAATTCACCATGAACATCCGACTTTGTCACAATTTTCCAAATTTCACTTCTTATTGCACTCTTTAACTCAGTCCAGGTTCTGGGATTAATTGCTCTCACATACAAATTTGCCGTGCCTGTCAAAAGCCTCTTACAATATATACATATATCTGGCTCTGTCATCCAGAATTTCTGAGCATTATTCGAACTGCTCTATTCATCTTCAACGTCCTTGAAACTGCAACAGGCGAAAGATCCTGAATTGAAGACGAGACCATCTTCCAATTGAAGTTCGCATAGTTGCTGCTTTAACTGAGCCCTTTCCCTCGTCTTTTGTGCGATTCGCCTTAACTTGGCGAATTCCTCATCAACATGTTTTTCTTCGTCATTGTCAGAGCCGTGTCCCTCGTCAATTACATCACATCTGGTGCAATCGAATCTTCCATCCCATTCTTCTTTTTTTTCACACCAACACCGAACACCGAGAAGCCTTTTCAAGGCAAGTGTAGTGGTTTTGCCAGTAATCCTGAGGAGAGAAGCCGCGTAATGAATATTCGATGGCGTTGGTGTTATTGGGATCCGAACTCGCTCATCATGCGTCAGAGGCCGACACACTACCCACTGCGCCACGGCGCTCTCATCCGTCGTTTCAGCTCTTCTCAAGTTCTCGAGTCTTCTTTGCTAATTCTACACGCTCGTTACGAAGAAGCAGATCTCCAGTCAATAGTCCCGGGATCTGCTTGTCCATTCTTGTATCTGCGAAGCATCTACAGTTGAATATTGCGTGCTTTGCGTTTTCGTGTTCTATCGTGAGCTATCGTGTTCAAATCTGTGAAGATATTTTCGATAGCCGCCGTGACCTGACAGAAATTGCGTAAGGTCGTAATTGCAATCCCCATGTGTTATTTTTTCCCAGAGTCGCGATAGTGGGGATCTGCCTTTTGCGAGTTATCCATCCTGGCTTGCCACTGTACCACAGATGTTGCCCCTTTTCTGCTTTTATCTTGCGGATAAATCTAGTCTTTTGACAGACCGTATTTGCCTAAGGTAAACAATGTGCTTCTCGTAGGCGAGAATATCGACAGGGACCATAACCGCTATAATATAGGCAGCTACATCCGAGATTGTCCGAAAACTGCGTACTGTTTGCTTTTTAGCTTATTGCGCAGAGCCTGTATGCAGACGAGAGCTTTCTTTTTATCTCCTTCGTTGTAAGGGCTCCCGTCCAGACTGGTGTAGCGTACAGAAGTATTGAGCTCAACACTCTGGAAAGCATTTTTTTCCTCGCGTTTCCCGATCCACCGATATTTGGCAACTTTCTGGAAAGCGCTGTCTGCATTCGTGTCGCCTTTTTACTGCAACATTCGAGATAGGTCTTAAAGTCAAGTCGGTTGTCGAGCCTTACATCAAAGTATTTTAATGCCGCTCCCAACCCGGAAGTTTGCGTATTCCACAGCCTTTCGGTTAGCTATTAAGACACCCTTCGTTTCATGGTCAGATAGTTCATGGTCGGCAGACTCTAGCCAATTTTTGAATCCTGGCGATCGCATTATCTATGGCGGACTCTAGCTCTCTACATTAAATACGGCGATGTCGTCAGCAAAACCGATAATCTCGACTCCTTATGGCAGCGTAAATGGCTAATTTCCATCATACATAATGTTCCACAATAGCGGTCCAAGGACTGCTCGCTGCGAAACTCCCGCCGTTATGTTATAGAACTTGACGCCTTCATCGGTGTAGTATCTAAGACTCCTGTTGTTGAAGTGGTCCATAACTTTCTTCAGCAAATGGGTAGGGGTACCTATGGCAATTAGGGACATTTGTATGTGCGTCCAGTTCGTTGAGTTAAAAGCATTTTTAACGTCCAGCGTAACCTTGGATGGCATCTGCGGCCAGGTTTACCACGGATTCTATGGCATCGACCGTTGTTCGTCGTTTTCTGAAGCCGAACTGGTTGTTTGAGCGTTCACTATTAGCTTCCGCTACCGCCAGTATCCTACCATATATAATTCGTTCCAGTTTCTTACCTAGTGTGTCTTATAGACAAATTGGGCGATACGAGAACGGTTCTCCAGGTGGCTTTTTACTTTTAGGTAGTAGTACCAAGTGCTGCAGTTTCCACTGGATGGGAAAGACTCCCTCTTGTAGACATTTCCCCAAAGTGTGCTGGAAAGCGTCTGGCCTGGATTTAATCGCCGCTTTGAGAGCCTTATTTGGGATGCCATGTGGTCTAGGTCTGCTTCGTTGCAGAGTTGCTTAAAGCATCTTGCCTTGCTCATTTTGACAGCCTTTTCAAGACATAGCAGCATCGCTGCCTAAGTGCTGCAAATTTATGCGCTCAAAGCTTATGCTATTTTGATGAGCGCTCGAAATGTACAAAGTCGGATCAAAACATTTTCTAATCAAATATTGGATGCATTCATGGCCGGATACACATTCGTTTAATTTTTGCTTGAGTTCCTCCTCTTTGTCTAGCATTTCAACTTTGAGGCTTCAACTCATAGCAGAAAAAAAAACGAAATATTTAATCTTTCCTCCAATGCAACATCCTTCTTGTAGACCACCTAAGTGGTTATCAAGAAAATATCAGATGTCAAAACAGTACCATTGTATTCAGACGGTAAGAAGAGATCGCAAAACTCTTACTTACCGCGTGTACCACTTTCTACCTATATATATACCCAATAAAAAAAACCCCAACCACTACATCTGAGCTTAGATCCTAATCTGAACACAACAGTTTGATTTTCCGGTTTTAGCTTCCATGTAAAAATTTAAATAACAAGTGCACCGGTTATGACATTGAAAATGACTAAAGTGGTTTTCCAAACAAGGAATTCACAACAAAGTTCAAGATTACAAAAAGGAAATTCACATTTAGCGGCATTTGCTGTATATTGCTCATAGCCAATTATCCAATTACGCGCAACACCAGCAAAGAAAATGCCACATAGCCTAGGTCAGCCAACAAAGACTCGCCAGAATCACATACCCCACTGTTTCGTCATTCCACTGCGCTGATCAATATCAAGACATTCCGTCAGCTAATCAACAGAATGTGCAAAATCAAAAAATATAAATCATTTATAAAAAGACCGAGAATGAACGCGAAATCTTCGTGAAATGGAGAAAAATTACCACGTGACGGTAATGATGATGTAATACGCATGCGCAACCTGCTGCTCCGCGTCTACTCTCCTACTGACACTCATTTATTAAATGCGTTATTCACCTTGATCTAGAATTCTTCTAAATGACAACGCACCGCCGCACTCGTTCGTCGTACATCTCGTGGCATTTTCATTTTCATGCATGAAGTAAAAAAAAAATAAATTAAAATTGTTGAATAACCGACAAATCTGGATCTCCATTATGTGGGCATCGTGAGTGCGTGCCCGCACGGCGCATGCTCTCAATCGTAGTTAATTCCCCTTCGGAGGTGTCTACTATGTAGGTACGTATACTCTACTGGTCTTGAACAACTTGGTGTTTTTTTTTTGTTTTCTTCTTCTTTTTTTCGCACGGCAAAGTCGTGAGATTTATTGATAAGTGCAACGCATTTCAATTCGTAGAATTTTCACACAGATACAGGTCACTATTTCACCATTACAACCAGTCTGGAGGCATACAGATATTATGCAGAAACCTTCCGTCGTGCGGTGGAAAATAGGAAAAACAAAAACACGCCCGAAGTGCGTGTTAAACCGCATCTAGGTTTCTTGTTTATTAGTTGTGACATTATCAATTAAAAGCCAAAGTTTGCGTGCATTTTTCGTTAGCTAAGTAAACGAATCATGGCAAGGAATCATGGCCGGGAATAGCAAACCAACTCGGGGAACTCAATCGTATCCGTGTAAAATAAACGACGACGAAGGAAAATAAAAATGCGGAGATGATTGCGTGATTTTTTAACCGCGTGCACTGCCAGTAACCATAACGCACGCAGCAACATCAAACTAACCGAAGATCTGTAATGTGATGTTACTCGTTACACAGTGACTTGTAAGTGGCTGTTACCGTCAGACGCTTCCACATGCCGCTACCACTTGTTGTGTGCCGATGCGAAAGAATGTGTTTAATTAAAATTATTATTATTTCCCTTTCTTGTGACTATTATTATTTATTTTTGTTGTTTCTTCGTTGTTTACTTCTTTTTATTTTTTATTTTTATTTTTTTATTTATCTGTCTGCCTGGTTCGGGTTTACGTTGTATCTACTTCTTTTGAATACGCGCATCTTGTTAGCTATTTTGCTTAACAAGATGAGTATCGATACCCGCTCACAGGAAAAGTGAACATAAATTACCTATGTGTATACAATTAATAATTGATGTGTAATATAGGAGGTGAATGGCAAGATTAGGAATCTTGTGAAGTGTGCTTCGGACATTTATTTGAAAAGAAATTACGACGAAGGAAAGCAATAACAAGACAAGTAGAAACAAAATTGAAAATACAAGAAGTAATAGAAATTCGCTGGCGATCGGGCAGATTAAAAGAAAGCCAAATCGGTGCGTAGACTTTCTTATTCACCTGGCGAGAGGAAGATGGTAAGCCGATAAAGATGAATTGGTTACCATAATGCGTTATTGTACTCGTTTGGATGTAATGGCACGTATTTGTCTGGTAGCAGAACTAATATGACATATACCGGCTCCATGGGGGCTATGCGATCAATTGCAAATATGAGGTACATAGAGTCCTATTTGGAAGCCATCGATAACCAACTGTTACTGGATTTTCTTCTATCGCTTAGGATTCTGCTGTCTATTCAACTTAACAGCCGATTAATCTATCAAACTTCTTCCACAATCCTTCAATTTTTACCGGCCGTTTAATGCGTTTTAAAACCACCTTCACCACCTTCATATAACCAAATTGAACATGATAAATCCACAGTGTCTAGCACACATTTCAGTGAATTGACACTAATGAACGTTTCATAATTGATCATTAATCTTACTCATAACAACAACAAAAAAAAAGAACCACTCTTATAAGAGTTTACAAGATTGTGTGACAACACTGCCACTCTTAATCCCATAAGGAAGAGGAGTACTGTCTGCTCATTGAAATGATGAAAACATTTTTTCCACGGATATTCGGCATTCGAATAGTAATGGAATACCACCATCTAGGGTCATCTGACAAGCGTTTGACTTGCGCGGACCAAAGGTGGTCGATCTCTCGGGCCAAGTGTCCATATATCAATCAACGGTAATTTTAATGATTTCTCTCTGTACCTAGTCACTCTATGATGTTGTGGGTTTTTCTTCTTTTTTTTAATGAACGCGATGGGAATAATTAGTAGGAAAGATGCATTTTTCCCCTTGCCTAATGGATGGTTTGATGTTCACACACATATCGGTAGACTTGGCCGCTTAATCAATCCACACACAGTATTTTTGAGTTATTTTTGATTTATGTCAACAGAATAGTTGAACCTATCACTCTAACGTTGCAAAACTCTTGTTGCATGTCCGATTTTCACGATGAACTTTATGTGCAATCATTGGTTTCTCAATAAATCTCCAACTTAATCCGATCTGTTTACCGATGGACATTCCATTCCATTGATCAAACAACATTTTTTTGCACAGTCATTAACATATAGCAGTGAAGAGCTAGCCGACAATAAATTGTATTCCAACACCGGCGTGTAATTCAAAGCGAAAATAATAAAATTTCCTTCATGCATCTAACACCGTGGAAAGTCGAAGAAATTCGAGAATCTCAACTTTGTCGCATGTCGGACGAAGACGATGCCGACTGCTCTGCGGTCAACACCAAAGCCACTGAACCACCGCCACCAACCATCATCAGAGAAGATGACGGCGGCAACAACCACGACGATGGGGTCTACAACACGACATCAATCCCACATGCTTAAGATCTAGAACGATTTCTATACCTATAGAGACATGCATTCGCCGTAATATTTGGAACTTCTACAAAGTCCATTTCCAAGTGAAGCTGGTCAGAAACAGGAGAGGCGAACGGAAAACAAGAAATAAAAAAATTAATAGCTCACTAGCCAGAAGCAGGAGGAAATAGCCATCCGACCATTTCTACCGCCACCACATATTTTCATACACTCGTGTGCAGATACTGAAAATGCAACGGAAGACGATTACTGCGGTCCACCTTCTACGATTCCATTTCGTTGGATTTATTTATTCTTTAAGATATTTTCTTATTTTTTTGTTGTTCCCAATTTGGTTACACTTTAGTTGGATAGAAAGTGGATGGGGCGTGTGAGGGTACTTCGATTTCAATACATAACTCACTCTAACTGCAGTCTGGAGCGAATAACAACGCACCTAAGCGGCCCAATGCTTCCATGAGGCTATGAGGCACTAAGACTGTTCGGCTCTGCAGCAGTCGATGCCATGTTGGCTGGCTAGGATTGCTTGGGTTTAGTTGATACATATTTAGCTGCTGCTGGCAAATTTCATATAATGAACTAGTTGGACCAGTTTACATTTGTTTCGGTCGGCATACGATCGAAATCGGGATTATGGAGTGTGATCGGACTGTGGTGTGGTATAATTCATTGGATTATTTCATTTTTTTTTTATTTCTTAGTTTCGCTCTACCACGATATGGTATCGTTTTGATATGTTTTTTTTTTTTTCTTCTATTTTGGAAAATATGGTTTACAGGTTGAATTTATGATCCACCTTGCCTTGGGTGCACGACGGACAGAGTATTTCCGTTTAGTCACTGTGTGGTGAGAATAAAGATCGTTTTTTAGGCGAAGCTGGGTGTGGGAGCGTTAACGCTGAATATTTCCGCTGTAGAAATATAATTTTCATTTTCAAATTGGCATTAAGGAGAACTATTGACCTCCCTGCAAATGTGCGGGGTAAAAAGGTGGGTTCATTTTGGTTTTGTTTTAGAATGGCATTTAATAGAGTGTTTATTAAACGCGCTGAGTTCCTGCGACCCAATGAAGCGTTTACGAAAAAAAATTAGACTACGGCCCGACAGCAATAAAATTACATTTAATTTAAGAGATTTATGACCTATAACAGTTTCACCCTACATCGTTTAACCATTAAGCCGTAGGAAAAAATGTTCTGATCTTTAATTTTCCTTCTTGGGCTAGTTCTTACTACCTTGGCGATTAATTTTGGTATTAGGCAACTCAGAACATACCTTGTTAGATTAAGCTATAATTTTTTTTTTTTATTTTTAAGTTTGGTTTTCGTTTGTCTGAGAAAAATTAGAAGAAAAAAAACAAAGCATTTGTCGTAATCATTTGATTTAGAGATTTTGGACATGGTTGACATAGCTCGCGCAGAAGCCTTCTCTGGGCTAAAATAGCTCGATTGCTCCTTCAGTTTATTTATACTTTTACTTCTCTACAGCTTGTGATCTGTAATATGTTATAACTGCTAGCCACTTGGTATTGAATTGTCAATGAAAAAAGACAGGAAAATTGCAAAAGCACGCAGACTTTACCTTAAGTTGATAAAATAATGACATGAACACGTGTAATATCGTCTTTCAAGGTTGCAGTTCATGCCGGCTTATGTTGATCAGTGATTTATAAAAAAAATAGTTTAAGGGCGTTAAACCGGTCCAAAACGAGAGATAAATTACTCAACGAACTCATTTTTCAATGTGTCCATCGGATCGCATGCTGTGTGGTGTCATCTTGTTGGAAGTTAATATTGACCAAATTCAGCTCCTGCATTTTGAGCAAAAAGAAGTTCGAAATCATTGAATGATAGCGGGCGCCACTGGTGGTGAACTTGTTTTCACGTTCATCTTTAAGGCCTGATGATTCCGCCGGACCATAAACCACACCAAACACTGCATTTTTCCGAGATCATAGTAGCTCCTGAATTGCCTGAGGTTTCTTAATAAACCCATTCAATTAAAAATAAGCTTTGTTGCTGAAAACTATTTTTCGATAAAAAAGCGGATCTTCCCGTAGCTACCCTAAGTTCCATGCGCCGAAAATTCGACTCTGTGAGAGGTCGTTCGGTTTCAGTTCTTGCCCGAGCTGTAGTTTGAAAGGTTTTATTAGGTGGTATGACATGAAATGCCCGATAGTCTCATTTAGCCCTCAATTAGAAGCTGCCAAGTGATCATCTTTTTTTTATAAGATAAAATGGTAAGTGTGTGTGATGTGTGCGTAGGGTGCGTTGCAAATACAGTTACTTTTTTCTAGAAACTTTTATATCATGCTGTTGACGGTTCAAATTCGTACTCTTTTCCTTTACGAGTTCAAACTGGGACATGTGTCTCTGGCAGCCAAAAACATAAATGACGCATTTGAGAATATAGCGGTGAACGAACGCACCTTTCGGCGTTGGTTTGGTAAGTTCCGTTCGGGGGATTTAAGCCTCAAAAACTAACCGCGCGGGAAACCGGAAACATTAATTGACGACGCCATTTTACGAGGAACGGTAGATGCAGACCCAACAAAAACGGTGCGGGGCATTGCATCCAACATGGGAGTATCCCCCATGATAATAAGTCTACACCTATCTAAAATAGGAAAAGTGAGAAAACTCGACAAGTGAATTGAAGGAGTCCCAAAAACTACACCGTTTAAAAACCTGTGAATCGCTGAGGCACCGAAATGCACCGTCTTCCACCGTATTATCACATTTGATGAAAAGTGGATTTTGTATGATAACCGTAAAAGTTTTGGGCAGTGGGCATAACACAGAATAGGTTATAGTGGCAAATTAGTACACACTTTTCATTTCTTCAACCTATGGAAACGATAAATGCAGTCTAATATTGTGAGGAAATCGACATAATGCATACGAAATTGGCTGAAAAGCAATCTGCATTGGTCAGTAGGCATGGTCCGATCCTGTTGCATGACAATGCTGGACCCCATATCTCGCACGTAATGGTGCAAAAGCTGCTACAGTTGGGATTCGAAATTCTTCCGCATCCATCGTACTCTCCTGATATTTCTCCAACGGATTACCACCTTTTCCGCAGTATGTCAAAGAAATATTGACTTTTAATTTTTTACAAAATAAATCGGACACTTCATGTGGTGCAACCTAATAGATCAAGATCCTTATGAAAAATCTCCCACGTAAGCGAATTACATTTCCAATTGCTGCGAACGGCGACGAGTGGACAAATCTCGATCTTCATTAATACTCTCGGATACATCACCAATATTTTCTTTTGTACGCAGGTGACTTAGCCCAAATTTGTGCAAATCACGTGCTCAGTAAGTATGCGAAACACATTTTTTATAGGGCACAAATATTGATAAAATCCAATAATCTGCAAGTGTTGTTCGGTGGTAAGTCTTTCTGTAGTGAAATCGCAATACAAACTTAGCATTTTTAACATTGATTCATCTTACGAATCACGCGAGCGTTATCAAAAAGGACACTGAAAAACTAAAAGGCAATAAAGCCCTTTATAACTAAAAATTGCCAGCTTGATCTATAAGGGCATCATTCAAAGATGTGGCGTGGAAGAGACTTCGTCTTGAGTTCATCGGAAGATAGTCGGAATATATACTTCTCGGACTGAACCTCAACAATAGTTTGAATGATGTTGTTTTCCAGTTGGTAAATTTTTACTGTTTTATTGCCATATAAGCCCGGAGAAACCTCCAAGAAACCGCACGATATTTATGGCTATTTTACATCGCCTCTTCAGAATAAAATGCATTCTGGGAACTTTCTTTGCGACAACTCCAATGTAATGCCCGATATACGATAGGTTGTGACTTCTTGGCATACTTGACCATTCTCGCTTCGAAAAATTTACCCAATGACGCCACTTACCAAAAATCAACACCAAATAGTAAGTTTTTTTTATGTATTACTATCTCGCAAACAGCGGCAATTTTTCTTGTTTAAGAAGCTTTTAAATTTAGTAAGATATAATAGAATAGAAATTCCTAGCTATGATCTCATAAACGGATAAATCTTAAAAGAACTGCCTGACCATGGGTTTATATTCATTAAAAATATTCCAACTAAATTATTATCCTAAGGCCTGGAAAGTCGCCGAGTTAGAAGACTGGCAAAGATCAATCAAGAGCTGAGAGCTACCGATCTATTTGTTTGTTACAGGCCATATCAAAGCTCCAGAGAATGATCCTTCAGGCAAGACCATTATCAATTCTTAACCAAAGTAGAATCAAACCCAATCACCAATTTAGGATTAGACAACAATAAAGGTAAATCTCAAGATATTTATGGCATAAAAGATTGTGACGTTTCCAAAGCTTTGATCAAAGTCTGGTTTGATGAACTTACAGGTAAGGGCCAACCTCTTGTACACAAAGAGAAATTGAGAAGTTCGGGTCTTCAGCGACACTTTCAACAACAGTAACATTATTCTCGCTAGGCCGCGTATTTCAGTTTCAAAATCTGAAATCTTGAATCTGTTATTAATTAAATGATAAAATTGGATATGATAAAATACACAAAAAAGTTTACTTTATTTTTTATTCAATTGTATTGTTGTTGTTAAACGGAAAAATCATTTTGGTCTTCACACGGCATCACTTACAATTCTTGCATAATGTGTAAGGAAACGTATCAATGTAGTTAACACAAGCCAGGGTAGATTAAATCCTATTTCTGTTAAGTTGGGAGTACCACAAAAATCTGTGCGGGGCCGTTACTATTTCTTATCTTTAAGGCTTATCTAAACTCTGTCGAAAATTGTCAAGTGCATATGGATGTTCGCGGATGATGGCTTATCCCTTTTATATGTTTCATATAATTGTTCTATAAATCCCTGTTTTGATAAGGTTGTCATATAAGTTTTTTTGAATAAGAGATATTAGTAAGTTATGATAATGTTACTTGTACATTTATAAGTCGAAAGACATATGTTTAAATTGTATTGTTTGTTTTAGAGTGTCCGCCTAGGGCCAGTAAGATATATAAATTTATAAGGATAGTCAAGCTTGTTTTAAGCGTTTTTGTCTAGGGTAAGTTGGATCTAAGAATTGTGACTAAAACTTAATTTTAAAACTAAAAAAATTTAAAAATAAAGGTTGCAAATGTAGCTTTTGATAACACAGAGCGCGCCATCTCTTATGAGTCGATGTAAACTTCGAATAACTTCAACAATTGTCAACCGATTTTCATATGTCGTAGCATTTTGGAAACATCAATTCAGTATAATTTTAACCAAAAGAACGCGCAGAAATAGTTTCAAGGTTTATTAAAAATGAACGCTCGATTGTGCTAACTCAACGTGCGTATCGTGCAAAATATCGTGATCGTGTGGCAAGCCTTCGTGAGCAACCTAGGCCACGTCCGCGGCGTTGAAACTCATCTATTCAGTATGTGAAGGGCAGTGTTCAAGAAGACCCAAGTTTGTCATATCGCAGCAGTTAGGCATCAGTGGGACCACTATGCGGAGAATTTTAAAGGATTATCTTCACTTATTTCCATACAAAGTGGAGATAATTCAAAGAATTTTGCCACAAGATGAGCCACGGTGCTTGGCATACGCACGAAATGTCGTTGCAATGATTAATGCTGAGCCGGAGTTCTGGCAGCAAAATTTGATGACAAATGAGACACATTTTACGTTCTCTGGCTCAGTTAATAAACAAAATTGTCGCTTCTGGGGCACCGAAAATCCTCACATTATTCACGAAGAGCCGTTATATGATGAAAAAGTTACTGTTTGAGCCGGTGTATGCGCTAAAACCATCATTAGACCGTATTTCTTCAAAGTTGATGATACAGTGGATGGCGATTGATATCGGTGGATGTTGTCCCATTATTTTGTCCCAGAAATGCGTAAAAAAAGCTTATTTCACTTTTGGATTCAACAAGACGGCGCGACACGCCATACAAATAATGAACCTTTTGCGTAAGAAGTTCCCTGGAAGATTCGTGTCAAAAAAGGGCGATATTGACTGGCCTCCGAGATCGCCGTATCTGACTCCTCCTGACTTTTTTCTTTTGAGCATACTTAAAAAGCAAGGTGTATGCTAACGCCTCGAAGGCAATAGAACAGCTCAAAAGAAACATTCATGCGGAAATTGCAGAAACTTCCACCGAAATGCTCGAAAATATCATGGAGAATGCGCGAAAACGAGCCCATGTTTGCATCGGCAATAAAGGCGGTCATTTAATTGATATTGTTTTCAAAAATAAATCACAATAAATTTTAAAGGTCTAAATTGAATAAAAGTTTTTGAATTTCTAAAACGGTTGAGAATTGTTGAAGTTATTCGAAATTTACATCGACCCATATGAGATGGCGCACGCTGTATTTGACATATTCTAAAGTAAGGAAGTGTTCTCCATCTAAATGCGTTACTGTTATTATGGATTCCAAACAAGATACCTACTGTAATAATCGGAAATGTCGTGGTAGAAATATCCGGTTGAGAAAGGTGCTTTGCTACTGTAAAGGGCTTTTCAAAATATACGCTAGCTTCCCGCCTTTGCTGTACTTGACCGGAGGCAACCTACACCATCGCTACGCCAAAAATATGTACATGTTATCAGCTTGATAATATTTCAAAGCTTTTAACAGCATCCTAGTATGCGTTTTTATTACTGAATTTGCCCAACTATCATTGAATCGCGGAATTGAACCAGTACATGTTCGTTTCCAAATCATTTCTTTATTCTGTAATGAGTTTGTATGTGTGCGGCTTCGTCTTTTTTAAATATTTGACTCGATAACTCAGACTTAATATCAAGTTTATTGGTAAAAAATCTTAAAACAAGATTTTGCAAGTAATTTCCTATTGTAGAACATCACAATATGTGTTGCCTTGCATTTTGATCTCCAAACCAAATTGAATGCTGAAAACATTTCCATTTATTTTTATTGCTTAATCTTCTTAATCTCAAAACCTGTAAGTTTTACTTCTCTCTTATACGGTGTGGTACTAAAATAAAATCCCTTCTCCAAAAAGATCCTGTGCCTGGGAAGAGTTCAAAAATTTAATGTGATAAACCTTCAATTATCAAAGGATTTTCAAAATACTTTTTGTATGCTCGCCTAGAGGAGATGGGACCAACAAGTGACAGAAGAGGCGCCTTGTAGTTGGCTTCCAATAAGACTATCATAAAAATATCATCGCTGTGATGAAAATGTGCCACGCAACTGGCTATTACATGTTCGTCTCTACAGCACATTTCGGTGGAAAACTTGAGAACCACGTATAGATTACACTCACGCTCTCGTGTACCTAAACATCGAATTGGATACGTATATTTAAATAAACGAAATTCGGGCTTTTGGCGCACTGAGAATCGACGTATCCACGAAAAGCCATTACGACGAAATGTCATCGCCCTTATAACGTATAACCCTACAACGTGGTTACACAGTTACTGTGAAAGCGATACAGGACCATGAATAATAAATGTTCATTACTGCCAACTGGTTCAACAGCACCCACTATTCGCGCGAAAATAGATACTTCGCCGGTCGCCTACTGGCATGTTTTGGCTATTCTATTATATTAGAACAAACCATAGGCTCTGGAAGCTTCTACGGAGAATATTTGATAAGACTGCCACAGCTTATAGTCCAAAGTTTTCTTTGAATTTATTGAAAATACAGTAATAAGAGAATGGCGTAAAAAAAATTGAAACAAAATGTATAAAATTATAATTTGGAGTATGTACTCGTAGATAGAATGATATTGGTTAAGTGTTTTTGGACCACCCTGCACATTGAATTCTTAAATAGTTCTATTCCATCTCCATTTCAGTGATTCTTTGTAGAACCATAAACCGAGCACCTATTGCAGCTCATAGCTAATCTCATAAATACCCATGCCCCATAGTTGCAATCCCACTACTGCCAAGGAATGTCTCTTCTTGGATCGCCCAGCAGATTCAAACCTTACCCAAGTTAGTGGCGTCTTAAGCTACATAGATAGACAACTAGACTTCATATTCACAACTGATCCCCTCAACTCTTCTGTTTCACTTTGTCCTCTTTCCCTTTCAACCATCGATAACTTCCATCCTCTTCTCTCCTTCCCTTTTTTCACGAGTCTCTATTACAAAACAATCCCCCTACAGTTCTGGCCTCGCACCTTAAAAAAGCCCCTCTCAGTTTTGACAACCTAACCGTAAATGATGCAATATGCATGTTCTAAGGGGAATATTTAATTCTATCCCTCTTTACGTTCCCATTTCACAACGCAAAACTTTGTCCACCTCCCCACCCTGGTACAATCGCGGGCTCCGTTCTCTAAGAAACAAAAGAAATAGCAGTGGATTTACTTGGCGATGTTCCCTATCAAAAAGCAGACAGTGGTTAAGCTAGTGCCAATTGTGTCTTAGCTATACTAATGCTTTGCTGAAATTCACAGCGGAAGAGGATGAATCTCGGCCAAAATTCATAACGAACGATAAGTCCCATTTTCATCTATGGTATGAGTATTCTGACACTAACGTCTAATTCATTATGCCTCATTTTCAAAAGAAAGCGTATGTAACACGATAATGTGATCGGAGCGAGATATAGTACCCTGATCAATAAGTTTTTATTGCCGCAAAATATTGAATTGATACTGGAGAATTTATGAATCCGAAAGCAATCGCACACGCAGCTTACGCGACGAAAGACGCTTTAGCCTTTTACAGTGTTTTGGCGGTTTTACTCGCCGGCATGACCATCCGATCCGAACTGTTCGGATTGAATCAGAATAAGCTAGACCCTAGAAGCTTGATCAGAATGCCGGAGCTTTTAATTTATTTACGCCGAATAGATGGCGGCGCATATTAACCAATATCACCTTCAAAAATGTGGAAAAAAAACGTATGAAATGGTAAATCAATACCCATGCTCGATAGTCGCATCATCTGTCGAAATATTTCAAAACCAAATTAAAATGTATGACCTATTACCTATGACAACTATACTTATTCACCTTTTATTATCTTTTATTCAACCTTTTTCATGCCGTGCACCATTTCCTATACCCCTAGTGTTACAGTAATTGTATTGCATTTTAAATGTGAATTAAAGAAAATGAATTACAAATACCAATGTGAAAAAAAAATCAATGAAATAGACACCTTTAGAAATAAGGTCATTCTTGCATCATCTGCTCACTCTTTGTTCACACTTTCCACAAAAGGCACTATAAAGCTTTATTGCGACACATAACAGGACCATGATTCACTTGTTCCCATCAAACGTCTACTCACATCGCTCTACAAACAATACTATGAAGACCCAAATAAGGAAGTCAACAGCAAAAATCCAACCACAAACAAATCACATCAACAGCACTTAATTGATGTACAGACGAATACAGCAATAGAACATTTAATTACCCTCCTATTCCGGCTGTTCAGCTGCCAGATAATTAACAAATCGCCACCGCGCACAATTCAGAACTAACGATACCGCTAATTACCGAGCAAAATCGTCGAGACAATAATCAATTCGGCCGCAAATTGCCACAATACTCGTTCTTCCACAAATATGGAATGATTTCGCGAACAAATTAATTCAGGCAAAAAAAATAAACCAAGATACATATGCTCCGAGGAAACGATCATGAGAAGAGGCAAGGGGGGAAAAAGTAAATTATCCGTCGATTGCCGGGTGGTATGCGGCATCAAATTCGCAGAGACATGGATATATACCCTTTGCGCGCGGCACAAGAAGGTGTGTTTTGTGCGCAACTCGAAAATAAAAGCAAAAACTGTACGTACCGTCTATTATCTGCCGTTTAGATATAGTTTAACCACCTCTTTCGGTTGACTGGCCCATTTTGTTGAGGATTCATCGTTACCGCGCAAGTGACTCCCTCGAGCTTTAAGCAGCATTCGACCCGCCTAACCCATGCAAGTATGTTTCTACGTTTGATTGTTGTAGCTGAAGTTTTGAGGTCTACTTAGATTGAGGTTGTGTTGTAACAACATTAATAACGTATCGGCTAGAAAAGTCCAAGTCAGTCACGACTTTAACATTTGTACACACATATTTGGCCTTATACTTGCAACTTATTGAGTTATTACAATATCGGCGTAGGGACGTACGTACGAAAAGGCTTACGCCGTACAACTACATGTGGATGATTCACATGATGTTTGGAGGTTAGTTGGGAAATGCCTGAAGCTCGAGTGTCAATGCATGGAATACGTGCAGTTCGCACCTCAACTTGTTTGTTTTATATTTTAATGCAATTTGATTATATGCGAAATTGTTAAAGGTTAATTCGACAATAAATAGAAATGTTGGTAGTGTGAAATCCTAGCGTTCCAAGTTGTAAGCCTTTTTCAGAACACAAACGATGAGTGATGACTTGAGACTTATAAACTGGACGGTTTCTTTCTTTCTAGAGGACAAGAAATAATACTCGTAAAGCCTCAAATCCGAAACTTCCGCGAATTTAATAATGAAAGTGACCCAAATTACGTTGCACTAATCACTTTATTTTTCTTCACTCATTTGTTGTTTTCCCTCCCATTTCTTTTGGCCCAAGATTACGGTTGATGTCATTAAGTTGAAATTCAACTTCGCCTCCTCACACATCTCCGTGTTCGTACGCTAAGCCAGCGAAATTACTTGAAAATTATAATTCGCTCTAATTTTATCTTCTTGTACGTTTCGCTTTCAATTATGAGCTCTCCATTCAATCAGTTCGTTATAGACCTAGAAGATGACTGTCATGCCGGAGTTGTTCGCACTCGACATGAAATAATAGCATTTCTGTGGTAAGTTATCACATATCTGTGGCTAAAAGGTGGGGCCTGTTAATGTTTGCCATAACATTTTAGTGCAAAAGTGGTATAATTAAAATTTATGATCACTTGGACGGAAAGTGGTAATCTCTATGAGTCTTCTTGCTCCTGGCATGTTCATGGACCACCTGGTCATAAAAGTGGATGGATTTGGTTAATTTCCAATTTTTCTAGTGACCGTGGGTACTTGGATATGGTTTTATGATTTTATATATAACTCATACTGTCCGGAGTGGAGTGCGGAAAAATTGGATTAGAGAAGTGACGAGAAAGGGCGGGTATCTTTGAGATTTTGTTATCTTAATGAATTCCTACGAAAGTCATTGGCTAAAACATGCCTTGTTGACAAATTAGTTTGTTGCTTTAATTGGGTTTTCATGGAATGAGCTCGAAAATCTGGAGTAATGAAGTGGGTGTTGAACTTATTGGCCTAGCACACGCACCTCTACTGGTAGTGTGGGTGGAATTGTAGGAGATTTCCATAAACAAACTGCATTATATCCAATAAACTTATCTTCTAGACCAAATCTTTGTGGCCGGTTCATTCACATTATTAATCTAATGGCCCCTCCGTTAATCGGTACTATACGTTAATGACCTTTCAAGCGAAAATAATTCGTAGCCATTATCAATCACCGCCAGCATTCGCCACCTGTAGCGTGGTATGGACTAGTAATTTAAAATATTATGTCAGACATTTAGCACGATGCAAATGGAGTCGCGCTGCAAATTCCCATGACCTGTTATTAAAAGCTAATAATTATAATTATAACCCACCGATTTCACCTCAGCTTCTATTTTTTTTAATTTTTGCCATATCATTCCTATACGTATTGAAGATCGATTCTCAGCAGCTACAAGTAGTTTTAATTCGATAAAATCTCCATAAATCATTCGCAGCAATCAATCTTCCCGCAGACTATTAATTTAGTTACCTTTTAATCTGATGATTTGTCATAATTATCGTTTTTCCCAGTTCCTCTTGTTTCGAATTCGAAATTCAAATACTAATGATTTATATGATCAAGATAGAAATAGACATCGAAGTCATATTCCCTGGGAATGGGTTTCTTAATTATGATCTTAAATCTTTTATTTGTTTCGATCAGTGATTGCATTTCAATCGACAAGAGGTTAACATCTTATCTGCAATTGCCATCTAGTTGAAATCATAAATTGTTTACGTGACCCTGACTATGCAGTTATTTTAATGTCTATGCTAATAGAGCAATAGGTACCATCCACTGTCATAAGGAAATGGCAGGCAAATGGAAACTTAAGTCAAAACTATCACTGAAGCAGGTGTATCATCATAAGATACTTTAAATAGAGAATAAGTATGGTGTAAGCACGGCAGTGGTTAAAATTACATAGCATCCGTCTGTAATTTGCTGGTAGCCTAACGAGTGTGCTGTTAAGTCGAGTAGCATGAACATGTCATTATTTTTAACACAAAGTTTCGTAATAGCGTCAATAAGCGATTGGGTACACTTGATGTAATATTGGCTTCAGGTCCGATTGGTTAAGGTGGAAAGGATGCCTCTGTTGATTTTAAAACTGCTGCAAAAGAATTACCATGAAAAGATTACGTCACATTACTGCAGATATATATATGAGAGTAGGACGTGTATTTTTTCTTCCGTAGCAATTAGTAGGAAAATTAATTTAACAGCATGTGGCCGCTAGTGCCCCTAGCGCAAGGGACCGATACTTACCATTTATACTCAATACTTTACCATTTTCATTAATTTGAAATAGAAAATTACCATAGTCTTAAAAAAAACACTTTAAAAGTCAGGTTAGTTAGATGTCTTGCGGCTTTTCAATGTGCCATAGACGCCAACAGATTATTTTCCTTTGGCTGACTAGTGCTTTTGATTTTTAGTGTTGAAGATATATTTTTAGTACAAAGTTTGAAGCACCTTAGGGTTTCTGAAATAGAAACAAATTTACATCCCGGTGTTTGGTAAAGCTGTGACCCGAATGCCAGTATTTATTTTTTTAATAATTTAGAGAATGCCCAGTGGTAAGACATGATACTTACAATGAGAATAAACTATGTTATCTTAGCCGGATATATTGAAGATACAATAGAGCTAGATAACTACTTAATCCTCCTCCGCTAGATATAGAATTTCCGTGACAGACACGAGTCGAAGTTTTACATCACCTATCTGCCAGAGACGGCCAAAGTTTTTGATCAGATGCACTACACTCGTACCTATGCAAGAAAGTGACATGAAGACCAATATTTTTGGGCCTTCCCATTCGTGGTCTAGATTTGACATTCCGGTATACCTAAATAATGTACTTCTAATCCAATAACCAAACAAAGACCGCATATGTTTAATAATTGCTGAACGTATTAAAACTTACTACAACAATAATGATTTAATATTTAGTAGGTATATTTCACCAATCACAAGCTGACTATGGTTGACGTAATCACTTACTTGTGCGCACTATGGGCAAAAGGGTATAATAAAGAAAGAGTTTGGCTCTGTTGCAGAAGTCTTAGGGCATATTCATCATCAAAATGTGCACTCTGCAGGAACTGTGGCTGACGTTATTGAAGCTATGTACAGCTTATGGATTTTGAATCAGCTTGCGCGAGAGCAAAATTACAGAAACCCTTCATCAAATTAAGAACCTTAGCTCCTTCTCATATTTATCAGAAGTCACGGCTTACCCGTTAGCTTAAAAAACAGTGCTGAGTTTGTCGTATATATAGCGCAGTTGTTATACTAGGATGCTATTGATAACCGCATCCTTAAAACGCTCCTGCAGAATGCCCATCGTAATATGCGCTGTACAGCACGTATCGCCGTCTTATTAGAGCCACATCTTGTCAGCACCCGCATCATCGGGCTTAGGTCAGAATAAGTAACTTAGCATCGACCAATGGCGTACGCTGTTGTCGTGTATAGCAATGCCAGTTTGGTTTTGAAATAAGTACGAAAAAGTGATTTCGCTCAACCCGCATTTTGAAGTGACTTTCTGGGAATGCTTCTGATATCTAGGTATCTCTTGTGGATTCGTATGATCTCAAATCCTATAATTTTGTTGGTTCATATCACCGTTCATCTTTAAATGGTTCTTAAAATGGGTTCCGTCCGTAAAGACGATTTTTTTTGGCAAAATTTGGGTTATAGAACTCAATCAGCGAACATACGGTGATATCTATGGTCCTTGACCTTATTTCACGAGTTCAGTTCGATTTTATAAGAGTACGGTCTAAGGCCGGAAGCAAAATTCGTCAATCTGAAATCGCATAAAAGTAAGTTCATGAACGACGAGGCCAGTTAATTCTTGTCACTTTTGATTCAAGTGTAACGTTCTCGCGTGTAAGGCCATATTTGAAATATATTTGTCACAGTCTGGTGAACTTATTGATTACAGTATTGTTCTCAGCCAAAAAGTTAGACGCAAGCAATAATGAGTGAGCAGATGCATTGCTGTGATTTGGCTTCTACGTCATATACCGATGTTTCTCCTCCAGTGATGACCGTTCTCAGCAAATCCAGGTCTTCATTAACGTCACTCAGAAGCTCTTGAGCAACGACCATGCGACGTCTTTTGGTGAAAATGTAACAATTTCCGAACCAACTTTGCTGACACACGCTTCATGTCCAAAATAACTGAAAAAAATCATGGCATGAGCCAGCTGATACACCAATTTACTTAGTAATTTCTCTAATAGCGATTCGACGATTGTCCATAACAATATTCTTCACTGCTTCAATGTTGTCATCCGTGGCTGACGTGCTGGGGCGTCCATGGTTAGCATCGTAATTAATCTTCTCCGGCCTTCTGTGCAGAGCTTGTGCTACTTAGAATTTTTTTACGTTAGAATGCAAGAATTCAAGTTCGTTCTAGCAATTAATTTTATTCTTCATACAAAATTGAATTCAGGTTCAGGAAATCACCAAGTGATCAAAATTATAATAAAAAAAAATCGGAAAACGAATGTTGGTCACGAAAACTAAAAAGTCACCTTATTTGTTGAACTTAACTCTTGTAATTTTAGTCATCAAATTTATGGAGACTCATATTAACTATCGCTTCACAGTCAAAGACTATCTTAATTTCGATTGATAAAAATCTATCGCGACTATGTATGACTTCTACAACATCCATATATACTACACTGAGTCTCTTTCACATCGTTTTCAGACTAATGGTCGAGTAGACTCTGAAATATTTCATTATGTTTAAGCGAGAAGGAGGAAAAATACTGGCATTACTCAGCAAGTGCTAACAGGCATTCCCATCCCGATATCCAAGGAAGCTAAATACCTGAGAATCATCTTAAATAGCAATCTTCTTTGATCAAAGCAGACCAAAGCAGATAATATGCATTATTCGGTGCATTGTTGAACAGGGTAGTATACCTCTCTACAGCCACTGATGGGAGGTGCCTAAGCACAACATTGGGTATGCCGTCGTTACCCGCAGATCTCTTTTTCTTTAATGACTCGAAGATCAGCTGAAGCTCTTCTGTCGAAATGAGCAGGTTGTTAGACCTTTCACTGGCGACGGCACTGTTTGCCATGAAGTCGTCATTGAACCTGATTGAACCCAGGTTCTCAGATCGCGAGTGTTCGATATCATTTCGCAGTTGGAAATGATGGAGCAGGGCCCTGTTTTCCAGGTCATGATTCGGACGAATGGAATCATTCACTTTATATACTTCCTGGAACATAGCTCCCACTGTCGTCACTTTCTCCTGCGGGTCTTCAATCACAAAGAAATCGTCGTCCAAGACAGACAGTGACAGCTGCAGTCAAAGCTGTGAACAAATTACAAATTACAAATTAAAATTAACAACCTTTTAACCAGCTCCAAACAGTGAACGAACTCAAGATCTTTTTGAACAAAATGGGAAGACTAAATTCATTAAGGCTTGTAAGCATCTCAGGTCACTCTGGTATCCCAGGAAATGAGATCTCTGATGGACTCGCTCAGTGGCTCAGAGGAGAGTCTCTCAGGACTTGAACCCGCTTTATGTCCACGGTCAAATCCTACATCAACGATTGGGTCTTGATGGGAATATCCGGGATGAAGTACGACTAAACACGTACGCCCTAATGCTTGAAAGAAATCCGCAAGATTTTTCTTAACCATGAGGAGAATCGATTACATACTCGTAAGACTTGCGGGCGTCATTTCGGGCCATTACACTTTTGCTAAGCATCTCTACGAGCTTGGTATCAGAGAGACGCCTGCCTGTGCTGCATGTTGTAAGGAGGATGACACAGCATAACACTTTCTCTGAGACTGTCCCGCCTTCGCTCGCGAGACCCAAGATTTTGCTGTTGCTCTTGTTCTCAGCAGGCTATTCTCCACACAATCTCCGCTCTCCGTAGCTCAGCTTGCAAGTCTTTTATTGTTGCACCGAAATCCATTAAGTGTTTTTCGAATCCTACTGTCCATTTAATAGTAATAAGCTGGATTCAGCAGAGCATCTCGCTATTGCGTGACGCGTCTACAATCGAAGATCACGTGCCTCGCGTCATCCTTTTGGGATGAGAATAGTTATCATGGCCAAATCGGAATGTGATGACTAGATAAAAACTACAGTAGGTGGAAATTCGGTTTACCAACACATCAGTTGATGGAAAGAGGATGTAAGTTCATCGCCCCTTAGTAACATTAATCCACCAGGTTCACTATAGAATAATTTAACAGTATAATGCATTCAAATGCGGCTTCGTCCGATATCATCCGGTAAACGTCACTGCTTCCTCCCTTTCTCGTTTCCATAGTAATTAAAATGGTAATAGTAATATTTAATTCCTTTTGTGTTATGTTATATCTTTCTGTTGGTGAAACTGTTGGACGCTATCCGAAGCAGATAGTAAGGTGTTTCCATCTGAGTCAGCCGAGTTACTCGTAAATGGCTCCCTTGTTACATTGATGGCTCCCCGCCCCTAAGGCATACTATCAACCATTGTTTTTATGATGTCGATTGTAGAAAGTGATTTCTTGAAAGCCCTTCTAATGATTTGAAGTCTGTCGAATAAAATTCGCTCTAGGATCTTCCCCATTGTGTCTAACGGACATATGGATTGGTTTATTTCCTTTAGGTAGAAATATTACCTCTTACTTTCACAGCTCTCACGTTTCCTCTAAAAATTATTGTAGAGCAAAAAATAATAGCCTATTACTCACGTTTTTAACAATTACTCTCAGACTCCTTTTTTATGGATCAATGAGGTCTTGGATAATAGTGAATAAGGTATTGAATAACATACACGCCCCATACGCAATAATTTTGTTTAACAACATACATAGTGCGCCGACTCATATGGGTCGATGTAAACTTCGAATAACTTCAACAATTGTCAACCGATTTTCATATGTCATAGCATTTTGAAAACGTCAATTCAGTACAATTATAATCATGAATCGCTTCACACCAAAAGAACGCGCGGAAATAGTTTCAATGTTCATTAAAAATGAACGCTCGATTGTGATAACTCAACGTGCGTATCGTGCAAAATATCGTGATCGTGTTGCGCCCAAAAAAGTTACAATTTCCGATTTTTTTTCAATTTGGTTCTGTGGCAAGCCCTCGTGAGCAACCTAGGCCACGTACGCGGCGTTCAAACTCATCTATTCAGTCTGTGAAGGCCAGTGTTCAAGAAGACCCAAGTTTGTCATATCGGCGCCGTTCGCAGCAGTTATGGTAGGCATCAGTGGGACCACTTTACGGAGAATTTTAAAGGATGATCTTCACTTTTTCCATACAAAGTGCAGATCACTCAAAGAATTTTGCCACAAGATGAGCCACGGTGCTTGGCATACGCACGAAATGTCGTTGCAATGATTAATGCTGAGCCGGAGTTCTGGCAGCAAAATTTGATGACCGATGAGACACATTTTACGCTCTCTGGCTCAGTTAATAGACAAAATTGTTGCTTCTGGGGCACCGAAAATCCTCACATTATTCACGAAGAGCCGCTATATGATCAAAAAGTTACTGTTTGGGCCGGTGTATGCGCTAAAACCATCATTAGACCGTATTTCTTCAAAGTTGACGATACAGTGGATGGCGATTGATATCGGTGGATGTTGGCCCATTATTTTGTCCCAGAAATGCATAAAAAAAGCTTATTTCACTTTTGGTTTCAACAAGACGGCGCGACATGCCATACTGCGGTCAAAACAATGAACCTTTTGCGTAAGAAGTCCGGTGGAAGATTGGTGTCAAAAAAGGGCAATATTGACTGGCCAGATCGCCATATTTGACTCCTCCAGACTTTTTTCTTTTGGGATACTTGAAAAGCAAGGTGTATGCTAATAGCCCGAAGACAATAGAATTTCTCAAAAGCAACAATAAACAAATCGCAGAAATTTCCACTGAAATGCTCGAAAAAGTCATGGAGAATGGGCGAAAACGAGCCCATTTTTGCATCGGCAATAAAGGCGGTCATTTAATAGATATTGTTTTCAAAAATTAATTAAAGTAAATTGTAAAGGTCTAAGTTGAATAAAAGTTTGGAACTTCCAAAATCGGTTGAGAATTGTTGAAGTTATTTGAAATTTACATCGACCCATATGAGATGGCGCACTCTATATATAAATGATTATAAAAGGTGTTTTTTTAAAGCTATACAAATTTAATATAAAATAAGGTACTTGAAACTAACGTTAATGGCTACGATACTGTTTTGTAAGATAGATGGTTACATGCCTTTAGTGCCTAAATATAATGTCGGGCATATGCTTGCCATAGTTAGCTCAATGACGTGCAATACTGAAGTCCAGTTTTCGACAACTTTATCTAAAAACTGGGTTCATATATCAGCAATAATACGGCGAATGTTGACTTCCACATCATTGAACGTTAATCGGCATAGACGACTGAAGAAAGTTATCTATAGGTGTGAGATCGCAGGATCGTGGAGTCCATTACGCAAAATTATGCGCTCAGCAAATGATTCCCGCAATAAATTGATGGTATCCCGGGCCATGTGGTATGTTTCGCCATCTTGTTGAAACCAAAGCTCTGTCACGTCAATGCCATTCAACTGAGGAACGAAGAAAACAAAAATCATGTTTCTATAGTGCTCTCCATTGACGGTAACATTCTGGCCGGCATCGTTCTTAAAGTAATATTGCCTGGTGATTCCACCAGTTTTAATGGTTGTAGGGGCGTCTCGACAAAGGCTTTTGGATTATCTCCACTCCAAATTCAGTAATTCTGCGAAATATCCATTCAACCAAAAATGGGCCTCAAAGGAGAACAAAATTTTGCGCTGAAAGTAAGGATATGCGTATAATAGTCACGCAGTTTCTACTCTCGCACACGCTGAATCTTATAAGCTCTTACTCATAAGCCAAGATCTTTCCGCAAAATTTTTCACAAAGTGGATCGGCTTAGCCTCAATACACGATGGCGAATCGACCCATTTTGATTTTCCTTAACACTGGGTTCCACAATGGCAATAACTTCTTCTCTTCATATTGTTTGTCGTCTTTGGACCTAAAATGGACATAGCGCATGATAAGTTTGGCGAACCGAGCCATCGTTTTCCAAATAAGTTTGCACAATTTGCATGCGCTTTTCTGATATTAGTCTTTTTATTATAAAATAGCAAAATGTACTTACTACAAATCAACTTTTAACTGTCAAATTGACAATCTGTAGAAACAGTGTTGCCCGTTCAAAAACCAAACCTCTAAAAAAACAGCCTCTACGAGGTGGTCCAATTGAACTGCAGTTTTTTATTGTATTTTGGTGTTGTTCATATCTATTATATACTGAAGTACAAGAAACAAATTTTGGAGAACAATAAAGGATTTAGGAATTCGTTTTATATTTTCGATATAGCGGTGTTAATTAATTAATTAATGTGACCCTTTTGTTAACTTGAGTGGATTGTAGAACAGTTAACCAGAAGTCAGGAGGGCAATTTAATGACGGAGTCACACGTCCAAAACAAACTGCGTGAAAGGCAGCGACCTCGGGAGATGCTACTACCGGTTGATGCCGATGATGCCGATGGTGCACGTGGAACGGTGCTTATGTGCAGCTCTTCCTTAACTAGTTTAGGTGTTGCCGATAATGTTGATGATGATGCCGAAAGTGCTTCCTCCTCTATCTTACTTTCAAAATATTAATTTATTACTTTGATTTGGATGAGGTTGGATCTGGTGTCGTTGCCCCTTTGTTTACACTTTCTGAAGTGAGGAAGGTTGACAAGATTTCGGACCGGAGTGGATGTCCCCATTATTTTCGCCCCAAGCCGAAACTTAGCGCCTTAGTAGCAGCCAGGGATGTAACATGAGTGTTTTGTGTAGAATACTCAACCGCATACTCGAAAAAACGCGTACATGTGCGCATGTTTCCTTAGATGTTTAATCGTGTTGAATTTGGAATGTCAAAAACCTGGTAAACTATGTGGATTTGGAGGTGGTGGACTGTCGAGGTCATTGTGTTGGCGAAATAATGCAATGGACCGTGTCTTTTTGCAGCTGGTGGTTGACACTTGCTTCTTGGTGGTGATTGTTATTGGAACTTGCAATCTCCCTCACCGAGATATTCGGTTACCAAGGACTTCAAGGCACCTTTTCAACACCTTAACGGCAAATAATAGCATTAACCTTGAAGCCACGGTGTATAAAACACAAGTGGACAAACGTACTGCCGAAACCATGGTAAATTGCGGCACTTCTGGTGGCCAATCTAGAATTCAAATTTTCGTATAATCTTTTTTTCGTGCAAGTACAACAGCTCCTTCGCTTTATTGAACCCTATTTGAGCATCGGTTAAATTTTGTCCTGTTTGGTACGTGTAAACAAGCGTAACTCCATATTTCTTCTGTCAACAGCCATTTTTCTGCAATTCCATCTTGTGAACAAATTAAAATACTAACTTCTGAGCAGATTTACTTGCCGTAGGTGAATAATAAAGATCTGAACAAGTTTTCATAATCCGGGTGTTCATTTTTCATTTAATGGAAAGTAATCAACAGTAATGCAGATATTTCTTTCGGGAAATTATGTATCTAAATTGACTTCCATTTGGTTGCATGCACTCATGGAATCTGCTCATCACATTATGCATAACACAGCGGGTGCACAGGAGTCTCAGTTTCGCTTACTTTCACTTGGGGATTCAATAGGTGACCAGAAGCAACAATTCTGTTTATTTACAAATTTATGTCAAAGAGAATGTGCTTCATCGTCCCATAACATATTATGCAAAGTGAAAAATATCTCAATAACTGTGCGGCGAATACTTTTTCTTAAACTGTGGGCAGTTTGTGTTACTATCTGCATTATCTAGATTTTTTGGAGCTTCGACGCTCAGTATCCACTATGCGATTCAACTTTGTTTGTTGTTTCTTAGAGTCTCAAACGTGTCTGATATGCTGCGGAACCTATAATTCGAAACTTCTAAACATTCGACATTTGTGATATCATGATCATCATCATCATCCGATGATTTTATTAATTTTATTCATGAAATGAACTTATTTAACTAGGGGTCTATCACCATCAACGATCGGTTCTAGAAAAAATCAAAACAATTAGAATGCCTTTAATGCAACAAAAATCGAAACCCTTTTTATGTCCGGTATACTCTAAGAGAACAGTGAATAGTTCCATCAAGTAGAATTTGAATTAACGATCAGTTCATTGATCAAATTATTAGAGACCGTTGAGGTCGTTGAAAAACTGCAACTGCAGAGTAAAGTGGTCCTCGATAAGCCAGTGCCCCATAACAACAGCAACCGCTGCCTTTCTTTTTTCCCCTTTTTGTCCCCTTTTTGGAGTAGTTATCGATAGAAAAATTGATGAATATCGCCTTTTATCATTCCTATGGGAATGAGGATTCATTCGGCCCCCAATTCAGGCTGATTCTATCCAATCTCTTGTCACCTTTAAAGTTATAATACTCGAGGATCTAGATAATGGTAATCAACCTTTGGCTGTTCAACTCTTACCCGCAAATCGACTGAGAAACGATTTTTGGAGATGTAGTCGGTAGGAGATCAATATTTTAGCACGGGCAACTAAATTAGCAGCTGGATTTTCTAATCGAAAAGTGGCAGGAGAAGTCTACTAAGGGGTCTGTGCGGGCGGATCTAGTAGCACCAGTATTCCTTCGACTGCCCCTTGGTCTAAACTTTTTTTAGAAGGTAAATGTAACATTTTTGTTAAGGGATGCCTACCTCACGATAGATCCATCGGTGAAAATGGAACGCAGAATTGCCCTTTGAACCCACAAGATCATTTTAGTTTGAAGGTCTCAATTTTTTTCGAGAGCTATATTACAGACGTCAAAGGCTATTTGACCTTTTTAACTCTCAGTTCGATCTTGAATTTTTGCTAAAGCCTAGGATCTTGGCTTCTATCCCAGATACTTTGCACACGAGTTTTTGTCTTTTTTTTGTTGGCGGCTGCTTTTTCTGTTGGAGCACTCAGATGCAAATACTGGTCCGTTGAACTACCAGACAGGCAACTTTCTTTATTGTACAATATTTTCCTCGTTGTCCGGAGAAAAGTAAGAAGGAACTTCAATGATGAAGAGCTAAGAGATTCGGCACACACCACGTCGGCCCCAAGGATGTGGCACCGTGCGCGAGCGAAGAGAAAGTGTTCTGCTGTGTCATTATCCTCACAACATGCAGCAGAGGTGGGCGTCTTACTGATGCCAAGCACGCAGAGATGCTTAGCAAAAGTGCTATAGCCTGTACTGACGCCCGCAAGTCTTCTGCAATCAATTCTCCTTAAGGATAAGAAGAATGTTGCGGACTTCTTGCAGACATTAGGGCGTCTACGATTCTTCTTCTTAGATGGCGTTACAGCTCACGGAGAGCCATAGCCAAGCTTTTATCATTCACTCATGTTGCGTGCGATTTGTTTTTTATACAAGTGAACGCATTCATGCCGATTCCGAACGGCGAGAGTCAAGAAGCTTTTTCAAGGCAAGTGTACTACGGGGAGTTTTGCCAGTAACACACGCTGTGGAGAGAAACCGCGTAATGAACATTCGATGGCATTGGTGTTATCGGGATCCGAACTCACATCGTGCGAACTCACTACCCACTGCGCCACGGCGCTCTCATCTTACCATCTACGATGGTGTACATTAAATACCCACTCGTTGATGTAGGATTTGACCGTGGAAGCAGGTAGCCGTAAAGTGGGTTCAGGTCCTAAGAGACTCATCTAAGACCCTTTTAGCGAGTTTATCAGAGACCTCATTTCCTGGGATCCCAGAGTGACCCGGGACCCATACAAGCTTTAGTGAATTTTGTCTTCCGACTAATTCATGCAAGAATTTGCAGCTGGTTAAAGGGTTGGACACCTGAGTGTAGCTCTCCACTTGTGCTTCACCATATAGTGTATGGCCATTAGGATCGCGTATACTTCTGATTGAAAGACAGACGCATATTTTCTTAACGTGAAATGAAGTCGAATGCTTTCGCGCTCAAAGAAAATTCCAGCGCCGGCCCTCGCCCAGTCCTGGAGCCATCTGTAAAAGTGTGAAGACAGTCCATTACAGGTTCAGTATCTGGCCAGAGACAGTCCTGACGCCATGGAAATTCGACTGAGTAATTATAGCACAATAGGATGGCAGGTGTCATTGCGTCGGGGGGCATACCCATGAGACAGAGGTCGTAAGATATTTCTCCCGCAAGTACCCGTGAGTAGAACCAAAAACCTTTACATGTCAAGGGATGGAAGATGCATCATAGCATCTAGAGCAATGCTCGGCGTGCAGGGGAGAGCTCATTGTTTTCGGGTTAGCCTGCTCCACCAGACAACCGGTGCATATGAGATTATCGGTATTATCATTGCCTTGTAGATCCAAACAATCTCTCTCGGCGATAAGCACCATGTTTTGCCAAAACAATCTTTGCATTGTCAAAAAACTAACTGCGCTTTGGTGGTTTCTGACTCAACATGCTTTGACCAAAGAAGTTTGCTATCTTATATGACTCCCAGGTACTTAGCTTCCCTGGATATCGGATTGGGAATGTATTTTAGTACCAGCTGATCATGCCAGTATCTTACCTGCTTCTCGTGAAAAGAAAGACATCAGCCTTTAGAAGATTAACCGCCAGCCCCTTACTCGTGCACCATTCATGCATTAAAGGCCAAATACAAGTTTCTTTTTAAAAATGCAATAAAATTAACAAAATTAATATTCTTCCATGTATTATGGCTTAATTAGTAAGAGAATCATTCCCATTAATTATCCCTTATATCATAATATCGGTCCTTTACGGTTCTCCACAAAAAGAAAGTCGAAAGACGGTTGATAAGACGATTTGGGAATTTGATGCGCAAAATATCGATTGCGACATGGCGCACCATACTGCATGAACAAGAGGACGTCCAAATCCATGTCTTCAATTTCAGTAAAAAGAAAGTTGGTTAACGTGGCTCTGTAACTCCCACCGTTGACCGAAACGTTGTTTCCAGCCTCATTTTAGAAGAAAAATGGTCCAATGACCACTCCACAATCCGCACCAAACTGTCACTCTCTGTGGATGCATTGGCTTCTCTACAATAACGTGCGGATTGGTTAACGTAGTCGGCGAGATAAAAATGCGCCTCGTCAGAAAAGATAATTTTTCGCTCAAAATCGTTGTCCAATTCATGCTGCTCTGAGGCCAAAACTGCGAAGCGATAACGAAGCAGATGGTCGCCCGCCTTCAATTCCTGAGTCATTTGGACTTTGTAAACGAATAATCCGCAATCTTTGTGCAGTATTCCGATCAGGCTAGTGCGTGAAATGTTGAGCTGTTAAGATCGATGGCGAATTGATGTTCGTGAATTGAGTCTCACACTCTCAGCCAAAGCAGCTACATTCACATCTGTGTGCACACCGTACGACGACGGGGACCATGAGTGCTGTCCATTAGCATACCGCAAGCCGCCAAAACTTCTTTTTAAAAAACGCACTGTTTGGGGTGCACAGCGCTTACTTTTGAAATAAGTTCTCAATATTTCCCAACGTTGTTCAAGAGTAAACCGACTCATTTCTTTCCGTGGAGGTATGATACTGACTTTCTGTCAAGATTTCGAGCGAGAAACAGCTGTCAGTGTCAAAATAACCTATGATTAAAAAAAAAACACTAGATGCCCCACCGTGTATAAAAACGGAGGCAGGACACCACCTTGGGGGCAGCGCCTGTTTACGCTAGATTTTACATATAGTTCGAGGCCTGCATCAGCGATCAATGTCCTGTGCACAAGCATTGCTTGGATCCACAAAACCAGTGTTTCAAACTCTTGCTCTATTTAAAGCACTTTTTTTTAAACTAACCCTCAAATCACTGCTGGTGGCTCTTTTAATCTAACTTTTGACTTGGTTCATCACGTGAATAATGCCAAATACTAGAGTCACGTACGTGATCTCCATTATCCTGGCCCTCTCTACTCTCAATCGAATGCTGTCAGTCACCAATAATCACGGGAGGAAATAACTCCTCCTGTTCACAGTTTGGTAATGGTGTTCTTATCCATGTTAGCTTTAATAAGTCTGGCTCTAAGCAAAGAACTATCGGCAAATGATGGCATCTACCTCGAACTCAACGAGGTATTCAAGTATGACTTCAGTATAAACGTTATGGATACAAAGAAAGTCATTCAATGTGTCGTTGCGTGACAGACATATATTTATCACTCCCACTATGGTAAAGTCTAGGTGATCATACTTTGTTCATAAAAGAATGGATTATAATTCTGTTGGTTGTTTACAGACAAGCTACCTTGAAAGCATGTATCACGATTCGGTCCTAGTTACAACTCTATTTCCATTTGTTGTCTATAGCGAGACTAAGGATATGTTCTCTTTGGTCAGCAATGCTAGGCTCTTGCACCAAGGCTTCTAGACGTCAGTGACTCGCAGTCGTTTATGGCCACTTCTAGTCTAATTCAAAAACTAACTTTCAAAATCTTGACTGCTGTTCATGGGCTTAAGGTCGTGCAGCCAATATAGTCAAAACATTTATCCTATCGCCATCAAATCTATAACTTCTTGGAATCGGCTCCATACATCTTAGAGAAATTAATATCCGCGGTGGTGCTTATGCAATTATTTTGTAGTTTCACTAAATCCCGTCGCATTCGGTGTTTAGATTAATAGTGAGCGCGTGCTATGGCTGACGTGAAAGGTCCACGCTTTTTATTCGACATAAAGCAAAGATTTCGTAACTGGGCCGTTTACAAAAACTTTAAAGTTACTTATGTAGCACTCCTGTTCAGCAAGATGCTTAAAAAATTCGTTAGGCTAAGAATAAATGTAATAAACGTTAACAAATCTCAGTTCATCAAATCGAATTGTCGTGCACTTAAGCAATGAGTACTTCTATTTTTAGAATTACAAAGTCTGTCTCAATTCCTTGAAACCAATCTCGAAAACTCGGAAATTACGCAACTCCATGTGTCCCCAACAATAAGCACAGCCAATTCCAATGTTTCCTTTTGTCTGCCTAACCTTAGCGTAAGCATAAAAAATGAGTTGGCTACTCAGTACAGCACCCGATCCCATGACCAGTCACCAAGGAAGTATAATGCACAACGACTCGAATGCAGATTTAATAATTTGATCACGAAACAGCAAACCTAATGAAGTTGTCATGTTATTGTCTTGCTACAGTCCGCCACAGTTGACATAAATACCTTCCGATACCAAGTTATGGATGAATGCGTTCAAAATCCTAACTTAAATGCCAAAGTCCATAACTACTTATGGAAACGTAATATGATTACTTACGTCACCTTCGAACAACAATTGCTGGGGTTGATACACTACCACTTAAGTCAAACAAAAAAATCTTAATATAAGGCCCAACCCCCAATCTCATCGGAACTCCTTCACAACAATTTCCTCTAATATAGCGCGTCCAATCCTTGTGCTGTGGATTGTGCAAAATATCCCCTGTGATTTGCCGTTTAACAGCATAATTACGCTGCCCGCACTTTTATTTGTCATAATTCATGGAATTACCCTGAACCCCACGAGAACTAAATAAGAGATATGTCCCTCTTGCGGCTTGGGTTTCAGCCTCCTTTGTCCACTGCATCGCGTCGTCGTGGAGGAAATTGTAAGTTATTCCACCTGCACCATTCAAACAGATATGAATACCTATACACGTACAAAGTACCGCAATTCGTTGAGCAAAACTACGATAATTCATATAATCTCTCCCCTCCCTAATTACTGCCAAAAGCCACTTAAGCCTGCTTTGCCCAACAAACTAAACAATATCGACACTTACTGCCCAAAAGCCTGTCCCACCGCCTTCACCACCTCCGCGCCATCGGATGGATGGATGGCCAACTTGTCCCGGCACTCGCGGCCAGTGGATGCAAATTGAAGCAGCGCACAACAATTGTCTATAGGCGAAGCGTGAGGTCGGCCACACATGCTCCGGCAACACGAACCACAACTCGACGCCGTCGGGTGTGTTCTCTTAGGTCTCGATTCTTATTTTCCTTTTTACTTTATTATAGTGCAAAAGTATCTACATACAACATAACATATGATATCTTTGCATAAAATTTGATTCCGATAGATACACCCATTGTGTGGAGTACGGACTGAGCATGCCATGGCGTTTAGGAGGGCACTTCTAGATCCGGCTCCGGTTTGACTATGACTATGCGCTTGAACGTGTCTAGTTGACGATAGGTATGCACATGTGCTGCACTGCAATAGAAGATTACTGACCGTGTGCGCTCGCGTTTGAATGAGCGATTGCAACTGAACTTCTGCCGAATCAGGCTGGCACGTACTCGTACACATGACTTGTTGTTGTTTCTCCTCTGGACTGTTTATCGCATTTGGTGAAACTTCCTATCTTTATCTTTACGGATTAGTCGTATGATGATTTTCAGTGGATTCTTCATTACCATCTGCTTGCATTCCGACGCAAATTAGAAATTGATTTAGATATTCGTATGTAAATTATAAGACCGCTTTGCGGATGAGATTGAAATTGTATTACAAATAGATAAACAGGTTTTGGTTTTATTAAGATGCGATATTTACATCCGAATTAAAATTCCTATAACGTCATGAGGGCGGTCGTGGAATTGCTCGGATGTTAATTATTTCGCTCTAAAATACATATAAATATATATAAAATATAAACTGAAGAGCTCTACAAATGCCCTAATAGTCGTAACGCGGGAAGAAAAGAAATATTTTGTGTTACCTTATACCCGTACGTGTGGCAAGCAGACTATAAACCACGCAATCCACCCCAACCAGTTTGTTGCAATTTTTGAACACTAAAAAGCAACATAAAATAAAACCTCAAACGCAACACTTCACACCTCAAAAACTGTTACCAATCAAAGCACATAATGCGTAACACAGCTGGCTTGTCTCCATTACCGTCCAAACCATAAAGGCATATCAATAAAAGTTCCATTACAGAATCGAACGTGTAAATCAATGACAACATCGTTTGGGTGTAAAATACGTTAGCATTGACTGATTTTACTCGTTTCTAGGTCTATCAATCAGTATACGAACCCCAACTAAAAAGCATTCTTTTCGAACCAGAGCATTTAAAATACTTTGAGATATCGAGCACCAATGTGTGTGATAGGTCGTAAATTTCATAATATTCGTTTAGATGCTGATCACCGCTGTCATTGAATTAGGTATATGCGTAGGCGTTAAAACAGTAGCTACTTGTGTTAAACGACGCATAACATTCCATCGATTGTGATTGATTTACGGCTATATTGTTATGACGCGCCCGAATTATGGTGAACGTTAATCTAAAAAGGGTTTGGGTTTTGTCTCGACCCCCGTTAAAATGTCCATATCAAATCTTTATGAATGAAATGTATGCAAACCGCCCAGAATTGTCATGCAAATAAGTTGGTTTTAAACCAAATAACTTTAAATTTTATTAAATCGAAAGAGTTGAGGGAAAAACTATCGTTTGCTTTTATGACCCCATTTTATGGATTGGACTTTAATGAAACCCATAAATTTGATATATTTCCAATTGACTTGAAGACATTATACATTGCTTTCTGTTTTATTGATTTATGTCGACGAATCTCATTTTGATTTACATTTAACAGCTGATGCCAGCTTAAATCAAAAGAAATAAATGAGTGATACGAAATAAATTAACGATGTGACAATCTACATAACGCAGGGAGGCAAAGTTAACTATTGAATGAAATCGTGTAACTCTTTCGAAAGATATTGAGTTTCTTCCTTAACTTATTATTGAAGTGTGATTCATTAGGACTTTTCGTTTTAAATTTTAAATAAAATATATATAATGAATTCAGATGGTAAAAACTTTATCATGACATGAAAAGTTCTGCCATTTACTTTTTAGGTATTGTTTTATGTAAACGTTGCCTGCGACTATGCCGTACATGGTCCATTCTAAAGGTCAAATTTTCGATCACTATTTCCAGCGTTGCCACCGGTAGGTATTTGCTGAATTACGTGAATAGTGTTGGCTTTCAAATCCTGGATCGTAGCTAGTTTATCAGCGAAGACTTTTGACCTCACTTAACCCCAAGGAAAAATCCTAAAGGTGTGATATCACTCACACGATCTAGGTTTCCAATTTACAGGTCCGAAACCCGAAATTAGCTGTTCATCAAATTAGCTGGAACTTAATTTTTTTTGAATTTTTTAACCTTTGAAACCAAGATTCTCTATTAAAATTTGCCAAGTTATTGAATATGATGAGCCAATATACAATAGTATTTTAGAAAACTAAGGCACTCCCCATGAACAAACTATTAATTTTGGTTATAGTTGGGGTCAGAGTGAGGCATCAAAAACGATTTTTTTAAATGATTTCTAACATTTTATTAAACGAAATAATAAGAAAAACATAAGATTGTTCATAACAGAAAAACAAAAATTCATTAAGCACAACAAGCCGGCATATCATGGTCATAGGCATATTTTTACAAGCGTCCTCCACTGCCTTGTACAATTCATCCAAGATTTTGAACTGGTCCCTGTTAACTTGCCTGTTGACTAGCTCCCGCAAGTTCTCAATGGGATTAAGGTCAGGAGATTGGGCGGGCTAATCCACAACCTCGGTGTTATTGGCATTTAACCAAGTCTTGACAACTTTACTTGTATGCTCTGGAACGTTGTCCGGTGGAAACGTTCACTTCAATGGCATTGCTTCTTCAGCATAAGGCGAAATTACTGTTTTTAAAATATCTAAAGACAGAGCACATTTCATTTACCGAATTTAACTGCTGAGATGCAATATTTCGGATCTCTACTTTTTCCTACTGGTCTCCTTATTCTGTTGATAACATCTGATTTTTTTATTGTATTTGGATTCATCAGAAAATAGGGAGATTGTCTACTATGCAACTGTGCGGATGAGATGTTTATGCGCAAAAGCCATTCTTTCCTTGCGGTTCTTCTCGGAAATGAACGTCTTTCGGGCTGGGCGGCGGCTGAACAAACGCAATCGGACAGACCTTCTACGAATCGTTCTGACTCTCCCTGGCAATTGCGAGTCATCTAAAATTTGATAAAAGGAAACCGTGGGATCTTGTAGGATTGCTCGTTTTGTGTGAGATTCATCTTTTGCGAAAGTTTTCCGAGGCCTTCCTCCGGAATGTTTGGTTGTCTCCTTACCGGTGGTGTAATACTTCCCTATCAGCCCGGAAATAACTGATCTGTTACTTTCACATTTACCGCTAATCTTATGTTTTTATAATCCGTTTTGAAAATCAGCAATAATTTCTTCTTTGAAAACTTCTTTGTAATTACATCTTACTATAATTTTAGAAATTATTCAAAGGTCAATTGATCTCAAAAATTCCTTTCAAATTCGACTTTGAACTATGCTTTCTTGAAATCCTGATACCCTATTTATCTAAAGTATAATGGTATAACGGTCAAATAAAAATGTCGGGGTCGCTGGTCATGACTTTGAAATCGGATTTGCAAAATCCAAGATGGCGGATCCAATTTTTAGCCGCTTTACGCAATTTGTCCGCCATATTGGATGCGCCATCTTGGGTTTTGCAAATCCGACTTCAAGCTCATGATCAGCGATCCTGAAAACGTCTATATACCATATTTGGTTCAAATCGGTTGACGTTTTAAAAATCGTAATTTTTTGCGCCATTTTTAATTTTAGTTTTAGATGCGCCATATTGAATTTCCTTACTTTATTGGTCCTATCTTTTAGCAAAATCGATTATGCCACCTGTATTAGCTCCTATCGTAAGTGGCTTCTTGTTCAAATTTAAAATTGTTTAAAAAAAAAATTAAATTTAACCTTCTTTCTGCTTTTAGCTGCCATAGTTACAAATTAGCACTGATACAAAAATTCTATCGCCGGATTTGGAAAGAGCAGAAAAAATTACGATAGAATATGTTTATTAGAAAGCTTTGGTAGATTGGCTCACTAAAAAGCAAACGATTGAAAACAATAAAAAAAAGTATGCTTTTTGGCATGAAACGGGTTAAAGGAGCTTCTCTAGATCTGCTTGAATATAGACGCATGGACGCCATTTCAACAAATAATGATAAAGCGAACTGACAAATTGCATTCCAACGGCGTTGTTATAGTGGCGGTATTTTTCCTACGGATTTTCCACACATGGCCCAAAATCTGTACTATATTACTGGCATTATTCTAATTTTATAAATAAGGATTTTGACATCGCGGGATAAAAGAGTTGTTCCGGAAGGTTCCTCCATCGCATCGCGAAGAAGTACGCGTTGCCCATATGTAGCCTTTTATTTATTTCGATGTAATGAGATGCCTTTTTAATGTAATATTTGACAACACCTCACTTAAAGGTGTTAGGTTGGTAGTACGAAAATTATGACGCAGTCCTTTCATTCTTCGGGAATAGTTTTATTGCTCCTTATGATTATGATGAGCCCAATTAAGTTCTCTGTTGATTCCTCTTTACGAGTAGCATTTTTTAAAAATTGCAATAACATTAGATCGCCTCATACGGGCTTCTTTAGTAGATGGATTGCTGGCTTTACCTCCTTGATGGTTAGTAGTTCTACTTGATTCTCTGCTGTATGGAGTACATCGTTTTCGAAAACTGTTTGCTTAATTAAAATACCTTAGTACATTAATACTTCAAAAATATCGAAGAGACAAAATGGCGCGGGTTTTGACAGAACCTTTATAATTTAATTAATGGACGACAGCCTCTGAATGAGTGCCCTTTCTGTATTTCATTCGGCATATATGCATACGTCTGAAATACTCGCACTGACTGATTGTTTTGAATAGTATTGCCCATCTCATAATCAGGGATCACCAAGAAAAGTACGACTAATATACTCAAACCAACAACCTCCAATTCGGTATTTCTTAAGAATAGAGACAGCTCCAGATTGATTTTGTTTTTTAAAAAGTTTTATGAAAATTTGCTACGCAGTTACAAATTAACCATCAATATTCCGTAATACAATACACGAAAAAAGTCCATGAACATGCATGCATACTACAGATATCTCTTTGAAAAAAAAATTAGATCTTTCGAACCTCTTCACATAAAGATAGGTAAAAATAATTGATTTAAAAAATCGCCATACGCCTTCATCTTTTTTGACAACCAAGAGCCTACTAAGAATCAATTACGCAATATAAGAATTAGTTAAATACAATATGAGGGATACGCAAGCCACGGCAAGCTCGAATGAAGCGCAATCGTGAAGTCCAATTTTCGAAAACTTTATCGAGCAACTGAGGCCGCATATCAGGAATAACACGGCGAATGTTTTCTCCCAAATCGTCCCATGTCTCTGGTCCATCAGCATAGACTAGTGACTTTACATAAGCCCAAAGAAAGTAATCTAAAGGTGTGAGATCACAGGATCGTGAAGGCCAGTTCAAAATCGCGCGCCGTCTGGCCTGTTGCGCCAGCTTGATAAAACCAAAGTTCTGCCAAGTCAGTGCCATTACAATGAGGACTATGAAGTCAGAAATATTAACCGATGATTCCACCACTCCACTCCAAGTTTAGCAATTTTGGTGTTTACATATCCATTTAACCAAAAATGAAAATGAGGATTAAGCTAAAGCGTGTTTTCGGCCGATTTATCGAACCTATAACGCGTTTCAACTCTTGCACAAACTGGATCTTATAAGCTTTGAAGCTTCCAAAAAATTACAGCAAAAGTCTTCAATAATCTCTAGTAGCGCGGAGGTTCAGCTGGGTTTTAGCCTGAAACCTGATTGAAACGGTGAAATGTTGGTTTAAGAATGAGTTCAATTGCGTACTCAATAGCTTTTCCACAACCTTAGATATGAACAGCAATATAGAGATCGGACAATTATCATGATTGTTTTTATGTTTAGGGCCGGTGTGCGGTAGTGGTAAGGTTGCTATTAAATACCTACGTGAGCGTGGTTGGGAGGGTGTGGATGAATTTGGAGTTCATAAAATCCAAGCAAATCGCCTTAGATTTGATTTTAAGGGTTGATTTAAGCGCATCCTCTTTATCGACTCTAGAAAAACCAAAGCTCTCAATCACGATGGGTGTATTACTAAGATCAATGATGTCTCACTCATTCGGATCACCAGTGCCATTCTCGGATAGAGTTCCAATTCTAGCGAATTTCTTATTTATCCTTTCGATATTGACGTCTTTTGAGACCTCGGCCTTGATTTTTTTCACCCATATCTAGCGTCTTAATGATCTTCCACGTTTGCATAACATTTAAGCTAAATTTGAATTTAGTTTTCGACCTCCTGATTTATTTGTAACAAGTTTTCTGGAGCGTTTGAAATCGAACAGAAACTCAGGGCTCTTCTTATTTTTTGTAGGGCCTCTCTTGATTTATAAATAATTTTTTAATACGATTGGTTAACCATTGACACTTGGTATTATGAAAGATGAGGTTTTAGGGTGGGCTCAAGATTGTGGATGTGAAGATCTCAATCTATTTATCAATGAAAGTCATGTAGTTATGCCAATGAGAATTGACAGATCCATCGATGAGAGTAGACTTATTGGTGCGAATATTTTACTAAGACTTTGGTCAAAACGGAATATAATGAAATAGTGCTTTAAGAATTCGGGAACATAGCGCTGGTTATAGCAGTTAGTTCTGCCTGCACTTCGCAGGATAATGAAAGTCTTATGAAAACAATTGTCTGATTGATCGTCTTTCGATTTCCATTTAGAAAAAATTGAGTTAAGTTTTGGCGACTCTAGTCGACACTGCTTTGTATATTGCGGGAAGAAGCATCAATGTCGGTGGCAAAATCATTTTTCGGATCATGAAACCACCTGTCATGGGGACATTTTTACTAAGGTTTATTAGAAAAAGTTATTTCTACGGCATGATCGGGCATAATTTCACATCAGTCAAAGCAAAGGTCGCATTCTATATCATTTCCATAGGCTTCATTAGTCATTCAGATCCCCGGTATTACGCTGCTACGTTTTCCTACATGTTGTATGTTGATCACAAAAAAATTTGTTAGCATTGCTGCATTATAAAAATCAGACAAATATCCACAGAGTGAGTGCAAACTCATTCCGGCTTCCCAATTCGGTAATTAACAATTCCGTGCACCATAAAATCCAACAAGCCCTCAGATAATCCCCAACGAACATGTTTTCGGCAACTTCAATCACACACGCCAAGTCATCGGAAAGGTAGTCCCTCTCATCTTCTTTTCACTTATATGACATATTTTCCCTCGAGCTTGTAATTACCACAAAAAGATTCAATAAAACAAAACAGCAAAAAAGCTGCACATCGTAATCCCTTTTCACGTTTGACTAAACGTCTAAGGATTAAGGCTTAAGCACAGTAAAAACCGAACGCATCGCCCTACTTTGCTGTCCATCACCCATCTAGCGGACTTAAGCCTCATATTACGGTCCGCTGCTAAACAGTCAAATTTAATCAAAATTTACTTCATTCCTACAATGCGGTAATAAAAAATCCGAACATCATTCTGCAATGCATTATGTAGCCCATCGCTCCAAAACTGCATCTCAACCGAGGAATATGTGTTTAAATAAAAGAATCTTCCTAAAAAAAAGTCAAAGTCAACCGAAGGGAAGAAGAAAGAAATGAAGAGGAACCATCGTCCATGCATCAAATTTCACTTTTTCCTCTCCCTCAACTGCCTTTCCCGCCACCCCTTCTGCGTGGAAGGCATAAAAAGCTGTTTGTATCATTGTAGTCTTCCCGTTTTGTTTTCGGCGCTGCACAGCATTGCTGGGCATTCTATACGCATCCGCGGACCAGAAAAAAAAGGATTCCTTCTCCAATTTAATTTTTAATGCGATGTCATATTCATGTTGGATGATTGGACACACATACCGTCCGCATGACGAGCGAGGAAATTGTGCATCTTTTGTGTGATGCTGCATCGGTTCGGCATGCAGGTGAAACCTGCTCTCCCTTAAGCCGACCACCGGGGATTGAGTTACAGTTCACGAATAATTCCTTATATTGCGTTGTTATTTTTATGATCGCCGAAATGAAAATAAATTCGTTTTCGAGTGAATTTTTTTTTTCATTTATCCGGGGAAAATGGTTTCCAAGGAAGCATTCATGATTCGACGATGTAGGGAAATCCTGGGAACTGAGATATTGTAATTAGCGTAAATCTCAGTGGCTTATCGGCCATGTGGATGTTAAATTCACAGCATGAATAGTGTGCTTAGTTGGGCTAATGGACGGAGTGAATGAGTCATCGGAGAGGTTACATGGACCTCGGAAAGCGCAAGTAGTGTGCAGAATTGATGCATTTCGCTGCTGTTGTTAAAAGGTTACCATGGATTTTAGTACGTTTTTATGACAAACATTAACCGAAAAGTGTTTATGTATTTGTTCCGCCTGGTTTTAATCGTTCAGATGATGGTTCGGAAAAGATCTCATAGACTTCGGTTGCACTTTTAATGTTAGTAGTTACCCTGTTTTACATCAGCTTTCACATTTCCTTAGAGCAGTGTGAATTAAGACGAACCTCATATTGTTAAAATTTTATCGTCAGTTAATTTATCTACTGACACTCGTACATATAACTGTTGGAGATTAGATGGGTAGAGAGATATACTGCATAAAGTAGCTACTCTATAGGATAGGGGAATAGTAAAAAATATGAGTGAGAAAAGAAGATTCCACCTCCTAGGGATGGGAGGGTCGAATAATTAAAAAGCTGATGCTAAGGTCTACTTGTGGAAATTGGTTTTAACCGAGATACCCTCCAACTAGCTAGCTAGCTATCTGGCAGAGTTAAACAAGGATCGGTATTAGGAGCTATCTTATACTATACTATCCTCAAAAACGATCTACTGAGAACGCGTTGCATCGAGAACGCGTTGCAAAAATAGCTCACAGGCTTCCTCGGTATTGAGTGTGCCTTTGATAATACTGGCAATAACTCAATCATCACTGCACAGTCCCACAGAGGTGTAGACCACCCCACTAACCACTAGGTTAAAGCGATTCTTGAGAGCAGTTACATTCAGAGAGGTCAATGTGACAATATCGGCAAAAGTTTTCCCAAACATTGCACAGAACTACAAAAATCATCAGTGGCTCAGTATGCGTGCTATATTAGCGGCCAAAAACATCGATGTTAATACCATCAACTTCACCATTCAGAATGGAATACCCGGCGAAACGACAACATATGGTATAAGTCCATCGATACTGTGGTGAATCAAGACGAAGTTGTCAACTATCCAACTGAATTCTTGAATTCGGTTGATTTGCCATGCATGCCACCGCACGTTCTTACATTGAAAATTGGCGTACCCATCATTCTTCTTCGAAACATAAATCCACCACGACTTTGCAACGGAACCAGACTGTCAGTCAAGAAAATGATGAACAATGTTATCGAGGCAACAATTTGAACTGGAAAATTCAAAGGTGAAGCGTACTGTTGCCGCGTATCCCAGTGATCCCGACAGGTATGCTATTCGAATTCAAACGTTTGCAGTTCCCGGTGCGACTCGCTTTCGTTGCAAGTGTGTGAATTAAATTTGGAGAATCCATGCTTCTCACATGGGCAGCTCTATGTGGCCTGCTCACGCGTCGGAAAACCTTCTGATGGAAAAACAAAAAATATTGTGTATCCCACAGCACTTTAATAAATATCGAATTGAAACAAAACGCTGCAATGTCACAATTTTGTCGAAATGAATAAAATCAATCAAATGACTCAAAATGAATTGAATATTTGTGTAATGTCTTTCCTTCAAATTTATTTTAGTTGGTGGAGTTGCAACGCGCGCAAGGTATAGCTAGTCTGTTATAAATGTTACTATGTATATCTTCACTGACGAATAATTCGAAACACTCGGTGACACTCAGTTCCACTTCGAAAGTGCCTAGAATATCTTCCTCACAGTCCCCTTTCCCACAAGAAGTAAAATTGTATTATTTGTCCAATTTTTTACTCTAAATTCTTTTTTCTTTATTTTCTTTTGATCCGGTTTTTCAATCTTATTCTGTTCTTCTTCCAATTGCTCTTTTTCACTATCTTCTTTATTGTTTGTATGAGTAGATCTAGCCTGTACTTCTACTTCTGAACGTAACATTCTACTCGGAAGGTGAAGGAAATTGGCTTCATTTGCATTCCCACTGTCCTCATCAGTAACGTCTCCATCCTCAGGAGGAACTAAGATAATGTCACCACCTACGCCATCCTCATCTTCTAATGCATCAACTATTTCGTTCAACGTTAAACTAAAACAAAAATGGAACTATCATGCATGAAGCCCAAACAGGAATTCGATTATAATAATGCCCAGTGTCACTTACAGATGACACGTGCTAATTTAACCATGATTTTGAATACAAAAACAATTAGTTATCCAATGAAATTATTTACGTTACAAGCTTGATTATAGAGCAACAAATTGCAATAAAGACTGTTACAGTACTTACCTCTTTGCCATTTTCAAAGCAATATAAAGTTGATAAAACACTCTCACCCAAGAAAATCAAAAAATCCTTTGGAACAAATGAATTAATTTGACAAATGACATATGGGTCAGTGTTGCCAAAATAAAATTATAAATACTACTGAATGTTGATTTCTTAGTAGTAGTACATTGTTTACTTATATATAGTATTTACTATTTTAAATAAATTCGTCAACACCTGACACCTAGAGGAGGCGCAAAAAAAAAAATAGCATAAGTGATACAAGCTCTTCACAGAAGACCGAGAAGGTGATGCCCGCCTCAGAACATCAAAAACGGCTAAAAACATTGAAACAATGAAGGAAATTGCTATGGAAAATCGTCGAACCACTATCAGAGACATTGCTGCCATTGGCATATCGGTTGGTTCAAGGAACGAAGTTTTTTTCGGATATTTTGGGCATAAAACCAATCTTAACGAAGTTTGTTCCGAAATTGCTAAAAGAACAAAACAACTTATTTTTAATATATAATTTAATTAATTATTTTTAAGAACAAACATTTATTTTGTTAAATTCCACTTAATTTTGCTTCTTATGACATATTTCGAAGTTCCACTATGGTACCACTGGGAATATAAACGCGTTCAGATATGCCAGGTGTGTGTATAAATTTTTACGTTTTTTTTTGGTAAGGAAAATACGTAATTCACCAGTGAAAATATTTTTTTTTTATGTAAAATATTGGCCATCGGCTTCTACATATTTCGCCCGTCTTTCTTGTCTTTCGCGGCAAACCAATCGTCGAGCCATTTTCCAACTTCCTCGAAATCGCTGAAGTGCGAAGAGGTGGTAGTCAGATGGCGCCAAATCTGACGGATGCAGAAGGTGTCTTTCACTAGTTTTGCCGTGTGAGGTGGCGCATTGTTGTGTAACAAAATTCACTTTGCATATCTTCTGGCCCATTCCAGTCGTCTTCCGATTAATGATAGCGGTGTGAATCAACAGTTTCGCCGGGCTTTAAGAGTTCATATTATACAATACCGGTCTGATTCCACCAGATAGAGAGCATGGTCTTCTTGACGAAGCGATTTGGTCTTGATATTACAGGACCGGCTCTCATGTTCTTATTTTTTTTTATTTTTTTTTTGGAATTCAGTTTTATTCAACTTTTACTTAGAGCTATCTTACGCTAGACAAAAATGCTTAAAACTGGCTTAAATAACTTAACAAACTTAAAATACCTTACTGTCCGTACAGGGCGGACACTTTAAAGTACCCGGAACAACTTTAACTATGTCTTTCGGCCTAATGATTAACTTAAAATAATTTAAAACAGAAAATAGTTCAGCTAAGAAAATCCGTCTGATAGCTCACATACGTTCTAATTGATGAAGCGTGTTCACCATATGTTTCTACCAGCAAACGATGACTTTGAACAACTTTTTTCTTTTGATTAAATAAGAATTGCGTGTTGCAAATTGTTGTGTTGCAAATGTGCACTTTCAGCACAAATCTCGACATGATCACTGAACGATAAAATAAAGATGCTAGTTCTTGGCGGACTTGTGTGTGTTTGTAGTTGAATCTCAGCCAAAAACAAAAGGGCGTATATCTGAAATTAATACGCCGCGTACTTTCCGCTGGCGTCATCCCTTAGTTCAATCGGAAAAAAGTTGTTCAGTTTTTATTGAATTTCATTGCATTATTTTAGAAGAAAATTATCAAAATTATGAATTCTTATGAAATGGAATAAAACAGTTTTTGTTTTAATGAAGACAGAAGACTACATGAGGCATGAGGCATATGTGCAGGCTTATCGACACGTCTCTCTAGTGGGACCCTTACTTTGAATCGGTTTACTTTCCCCATTGAGCTTTTCCTGCCTCGCTTAGCCATTTCACCCACGCTGCCAATCAGCCAATTTACAATTGTAAGACGAAGCTCTTTTAGCGATAATCCATTGACTCACTATCCAAAGGAATATCTTCAAACAACTTATTTAAAACTTCTTCCGGTATTCGTTCCAGTTCATGAAATTTCCACAAACGGTCCCAATCAAAACCGAATAAAAAAATATGTAAGTATATCGAATTATTTCTTAAGCTGCCAAAATCTCCACCGATTCCATAAAATAAATAATAATAACTCCCAAAATAAGCTGCTTATCTTCCATTTATGGTGTTTTAGTCACAGCACCAACAAGAACACGCGACCACTGCTAAAGCACAACCAACATGACAGTACTCGTACTCTCATGAAATTCGCATGAATTTTACTAAATGACGATAATACTTACTTATAAAGGGTCCGCCATCTAACGTTTTTTTTCAAGTAGTGCTTATTTCGTGAATGGTAACACTTAGCTCATGTCTAATTTGACAGGTAATTAGTTTTATCCTTCCGCTGAACGAATATGGTTGTGTATACGCTTGAACAACGCTGGGAAATATTGCGACATTACTTTGAAAATCATGGTAATGTTGCAGAATGTGTGCGAAAATTGCGTACATCTTTTCAGATGAAGCTCATTTTGATATTGGCGGGTATGTAAACAAGCAAAATTGTCGCATTTGGGGCACAGAAAACCCGCACGCATACATTGAAAAGCCGGTGCACCCAAAACGAGCCACTGTTTGGTGCGGATTTTGGTCCAGAGGCATAATTGGGCCATTTTTCTTCGAAAATGAGCAAGGAGTGGCCGTTACAGTCAATGGCGATCGTTATCGGGCCATGTTGAACGAATTTTTGTTCACAAAAATTGAAGAGGAGGATATTGGCAACATTTGGTTTCAACAGGACGGCGCTACGTGCCACACAGCCGAAGCTACACTCGATGTTTTGCGCCCTGTTTTTGAAGATCGCATTATCAGCCGCAGAGCTGATTTCGTTTGGCCACCTCGGAGCTGCGATTTGACACCGTTGGACTATTATTTGTGGGGTGCCGTCAAATATAAGTGTTACGCCGACAAGCCAGAGACAATTGACGCTTTAAAGGGCAATATTCGTGAAGCCATTGGTGAAATACAGCTGCACACAATCGATAATGTGCTTAAAAATTGGACCGATCGTGTAGGCTACTGCATGGCCAGCCGAGGCAGCCATTTGAATGAAATTATTTTCCATTATTAACCGGAAGGATTGTACTTTCAAATAAAAAAAGAAATTTGAGAAAATATTCAGTAGTTTTTTTTATAGCATTTTCAAAAAAAAAAAATTATTTGGCGGACCCTTTATATGGCGCAAATAGCCAACACATGTACGTGTGTTAGACTCGGGTGGTTCTAATCACTGTTCACTGGGGCGATAGAAAATAATCTTTTATTCGGTGGATCCATACATATAGGGTTAAGAGCTGGTGAATGATGTGAATAACATTCCAGATTTACTAAAAATGTCATCACTGTTGACGAAACATGGGGATACGATTATGACATCGAAACCAAATCCCGAAAATAATGCTCTGTTCAGTTAAATGTGACTGTTTTGTTCTCTGTCACCGTCGATTGCGATGGCGTAGTTCATCATGAGTTTTTTCTGGAAGGTCGTACGGTCAAGCAGTATTACCTTGAAGATTTGTGGAAAATTTTTTATTGTATCACTACAATACACCTGGGCAATTTTTTAGCCAAAAACAATACCATAATCATGCCGCAGCCCGCATTCACCGGATTTGGCCCACTGCGATTTTTTTCCCTTCCCAAAACTCAAAAGACCCATTAAGGGAAGTGGAGATTTGCCACGATGGAGGAGATAAAGACTGCATCGCTGGAAGAGCTTAAGGCTATACCAAAAAGCATACATCAGAAGCGCTTTAAAGATTGGAACAAGCGCTGGCGCAAGTGTATTTTATCTAATTGGGATTATGTTGATGATCGGGCGATTTGCAGAATTAAGGCTGCTTGTTATGCGGAAACGTCAAATCATGTCTATGACAATAAGCCAGAATCAATTAGAGCCTTAGAAGAATACACTACACGTATAACTAAAGAGAGAGGGTGGTTGTGATGCAATGGTAATCATCACAGACTGTTGAGTGGAAGGCCTGCAGTTTAAGTCCGTCCATAGCCAAGAACAATTCCCATACGGGAAACCTGTACAACAGATCAAAACAGGCTGACGAAGGCATGATACTAGCAGTATAAGATAACTTCAAAATTCATAATCCTTATGTGCATTTTCATTGTAATACCTTAATGACGTGGAAACAAAAAAAAAGTTACTGTGAACTACAACCAAGCGACAAATTCAGTCGAATCTCTCGAATCCTATCCAGGACAACCACCCCCGGAGAGTAGTGAACGAACATCTTCGACACAAACCATCTGCACCCCGTCCAGGTTGTGTGACAAACTCCATAAGAGCGTAACTCTGATGGTGGTTCGTGCATCATATAAAACAAAAAAAAAAAATATCGATGTTATTCATTCATCATATATTTCGGATGAAATGGCAACCCTCACAATGGAGGGTTTCCATTTATTAACTAGATATGATGTTGTGACTAGAGGTCTCGGAAATCATCAAGAGCTTCTGTGAATTTATCGGTGTCACGTAATTTGGGAGTGCAAATTAATTCGGTCCGTTTTTTTGTGTTCAAAATTTTACATCACTCAAAGTATTGTCCGTCGGAAGCGACTACTTTTTCCCATCTCTCTGGTAATTTTCGAATTCCATCTCTAAAAAAATGAGTCCTCTCTGGCATCGATCCAATCATTAAACCATTCTTCGATTTCTTCAAAAGACCCGAACCGGTGACCCCCCAAATCGTTTTGCATCCGTCGAAAAAGCCAGTAGTCGGAAGGAGCAAAGTCTGGAGAATACGGCGGGTGGAGTAGGACCTCCCATTTCGGCGTTTCCAGGTAGTTTTTGACCGCTACAGCCACGTGGGGCCAAGCGTTATCATATTGCAAAATCACCTTGCCATGCCTTTCGGTCGTTTCTGGCCGTTTTTCACGCAATGCACGGCTCAAACGCATTAGTTATAGTCGATAACGTTTCCCATCAATGGTTTCGCCTGGTTTTAGCAGCTCATAGTACACCACACCCGTCTGGTCCCACCATATGCAGAGCATGACCTTTGAACCGTGGATGTTTTTCTTTGGTGTCGATGTAGACGATGATGGAACGGGTTCACCAGGCTTTGCATAGTATTTTTTCTTCTTGGGGTTATCGTAGTATATCCACTTTTCATCTCCAGTCACGAGTTCACTTTGCATTTGGCACAGATCTTGATCCAGTAAAGCCTCGAATTCCTCATCTTCAAACTTTTTGGGCTGGCCAAGACGCTCTTTGTCTTCGACGCTAAAATCACCACTTTTGAAGCGTCGAAACCACTCTCTGCATGATTTATCGGTCGGAGCAGATTCACCATAAACTTCTACAAGCATTCGATGGGTTTCAGCTACACTTTTCTTCCAATCAAAAAAGAAAATCAAAACTTCCCGCAAATGCTGTTTATTTAAGACACATCCGGACATTTTCGAAGAAGCAAAAAACAATGTTGTTGTCAGAAACAGACGCTGATGCACACTAATTATTGTTGACAGATGTCACACCTTTCCAATGAAGTAGGTAATCGCTTCCAAGATCAGCCACAACTTGCAGGTGGCGCCATCTTTTGAAAACGGACCGAACGGTATTTGTACCCCCTATTTAAGCTCTTAATATTCCACACGAAGAGCTACAGATTGTCCTATTTCTTAGCTAAGGTCTAATCGTTCTATCTGAGGTTTCATTTTTCATTTTAGTTTGCTTCTTAATAAGCCTCGGTTAAACCAAGTAATGTTGTTTTGTATCGCGGGGAAGAAACCCTTCACCCGTCTCTGTCTCCTACTAGGAGCACAGTAAGCTGTTAAGCTCTTTCCTTGGATCTGTAACACTGTCACACAAACACAAAACAATTTGGAGAAATAAATAATAAATATCAGCACCAGCATAAAAAGTAACTTTGTCATTTGTTTACAAAAGCTGCTACTCAACAATCTAGTTAACAAGAAACCACTTGTTAACAGAAATTAATGATCCCGATGGTATCGTTTGCGGCGCACAAGAATAATAACCTATCGTTCAGCAATCTAGGTCATCAAACTCATAATATGTATCTTAGAACATCGGACCTTTTTAGTTCCCACGAATACAAAATTTTACTCAATAGTCGACCAATTGAAATCTATTTCACCACCGCACATTCATTTCGCTCGAACTCGGCGATTCGAAAAAGCCTCTAAGCTAAAAGCCAAACGAATCGAGACAAAAAAACAAAAATTGTAAAACCACCACCAAAGCAAATTACTAATTGCGAATGGTTAACAATTATTATCTATAATTCTGGCGGGCGTTCTGTTAACCACCACCGTCGTTTCTAAAGCCTTTACAGTTGCAACCACTACTGGACGAACGACCGCGACCGTCGTCGACTAGATACATTCATAGTGCGAGCAGTCATACTCGTATTACTGCGGGTGCTGTTCCAGAGGCAGCCGGCTTCTCGGATTCTTGACTTCTCTCACAAACTCAAGGTTGCGTCGTACATTATCATTTCAATTGGTATCCGTATTCGGTTGCCACCTAAGTTCATGGCGCACCCATTTAATTGCGTTTGCCGTTGCACCGTGATAAATACACGCCTAGAAGGAAACTGATTTTGTATCCGAGTACCCGCTCTTGCCACAATTTTAATTATCACCCTAAGCATTTTATGTAATTGTTAAGTAATTTTTATTACCTTTTTCTTTCCCGTTTAAGAGCGGGATTGACCAATGTGTACATAGGATGGGATGATACGATCGCTTGGCTTGCTACTTGTATTGACTTTTAATGCGAAATTCAATAAACGTCAAAACTACAGGATAGAAAGGCTATTAGATTTAGTGGTAATAGGCTCGGATCGTGGTCTGTTTGTTGTTAAGAGTAACATAAAAAGTTCTCGTTGTACACGGGCTTCGCACTTAATTGATCGCTAATTACGGCATCATTTTGGTTTCCAAACAAGCCTGATATTATTTACATCATTCCCTTTCTATAGATATTTCTGTTAAAGTTGTTAGTTTTGATGATTTTCGTATTAATAGGCACAATAAATTTTCAGTTCACATAAATGTTTGCAGAGTGTTTACTAGTAAACGGGTGAACTAACGAGAGCTTGTAAATCTTGCAAAATTAATAATCGTTGCTGGTATAATTATGTTGTAGTTCAACTCCAATCGATCTATAGACACCCCTTGATGGTCCTCAAGCCATTAACTTATTTTCTACGATTAATTTTGCACTAATTATTTAGTACTGCAGTTTTAACTCTAAGGCTGCTGGTAGTATTTTACTCTGAGGAAGGCCAAAGTACATTTGATAGTACTACAATTAGTTAATGAGGAAACTAACGAGCAGTTTCCATTTAATTATATAGAGTAAGCAAAGATAAGGTTAGTTAAATATTAAGCGGATTTAAGAGTTAAAAAAATCCTAATCGAAAACTGGGACTATTACTATTAAATAATAATATTTATAATAAACTGAGAAAGATGACTTAGGGTATACCAAGTCACAGGGTTTTTTTTCGCTTCAATCTTTGATACACAGCTGCTTGGTGGTGACTTAATGCCTCCTCATTTACGTGGGCCTTGGCGATGTTACCGATGGAACCGTGAACAGTTGCTATCCCCTGATCCCGGTGAGGATGGACATTTTGACGTACCATGGAGCTTTGACAATATTCCTTAAAACTTGATTTTAAAATCTTTGAACACATTCAATAATACTCGGTCTACCACACCCCCAAAGTTGACTGCGATAACTCCATAGGGTTTTAATTATTTAGTAGTAAAACAAAATCTTATTTTGGACAGATAGTGGTGAGTATTAACCTATTAGCCAGTTCATTTTATTTCAGTTCTTTTCTTGTTGACAAGTTCTTTCAACATAGCCTTGCGTCCAGTTCCAAATGCTTTGCAAAGCTTGAGAGTGTGATCGGTGAACGAAAGATGGTCGCTCGGTGCAATTCAATTATTTCATTGATAAAGTCCACATGGATTAATTTAGTGTTGTAAAGCTTTATTCGCTACAACTTTGTCCAATTGACTACCTCATTAATCGCTTCTTGTAATTTTTTACTACGTTTTTCTACATTTTTTCCAACTACTAGGATTTCCGTGTCATCAGCAAACATAGCAATATTTCTTGTGGCTGTAACTGGTAGATCACTAGTATATAATAGAAAGAAAATCGGCCCCAATATACTTCCGTGGGGAATTCCTGATTTGATTTCCTTAAGTTGAGAAAAGGAACTTTCTTATTTGATTGACGGACCTGATCCATGGTATCCAGGAATCCGACTAGATGGGATAGAATAAGTTTCTTAGATTAAATTATGGGTTATTACCTTTTTAAAATTAATTTTTCAAATAGTTTTGACATTAAAGGCAATGATTCTTCATGAGGATCTTTTCCCGGCTTCTGAATCATGATTACTACTCAGGCGAATACAAGCATTATATAGTTGGGTAAGCCTTTGTAGTGCTTTGGATGGAAGTTGTCTTGATAACTCTGCTATTATAAGGTCGAATCCAGGTGCTTTTTCTTACTTTATTTTTTTTTTATTTCATTTTTTTAGTTTATTTTCCGTAATGTACGGAATTCGGATGCTCGTCCCACAGGGATTTGGTGGGTTAATAATTAGTGTGGACCCCTCATTTGGTTGGAAAGTGTTTTTAAGATGTTCAGCGTACTGCTTTGTTGGCATTATATTTAGCCCAGGTGCAATCTGCTTTTTTCTTAAAGGTAATATATTATTAATCGGCCTTTTCAGATAATTGTTCCATAATGAGCCAGCCGATTTATCGGTTGATAAACCTGACAGATATCTCTTCATTTTAGTTGGTTGACGTCGCGTGGTTTTTGTTGCAAAATTTTGTAAGCTGGGTATCTTGATTGTTGCCAATTCTTTCGAACTTTTGTCTTCTCGGATATGAAATTTTTTATTAAACTCTATGCCGAGAAGCTCGAGTCAAAGGCGTTCTGAATAAAACAGTTTCTGATTTCGGGAATTTGATTTTTAACTTCCAGTAATCACAGTACTGGGTACATAGAGTTCTTTTGAGTAAGTCATAGCAAGCCAAAGTTAAGAAGACTCATTTTCTTCTCTTGTAGTAATTACAATCATTTTTTTTTAAAGTTTTATTACACTGTGCAATATGAAAAAAAGCGATAATTATTATATTAATCCGTTGGCAATTTGTGGAATTAGAAATTTCCTCTTGCAATCGCCTTATCACATATTAAATTTTCAATAGAACAGTTATGAATACAGCAAGAAAGGAAAGGAACGTTTCTTTTTATTTTCCTTTTGATTAGGTGCCAGCAAGCGCTCTCCATCTTTGAAGTAATAGGTAAGAGGGCGTTATACCAGGAAAGAACTACTTTTACATTTGAAACTATAATCATTTGTGTGTGATGACATTTCGAAAGTTTTTGAGTTTCTGCTAGTGATATTCAATGGATACTTTGAACCTGGTTGTTTTATAAGAATTGAAAGCCCTTAAATCTTGTACCAATTTTGATGTCTGAAACAGATGTAGTAGACAATTTTAGACCCATTAGTTTATCAAGCTCCTTAACAAAATGTTCTGAAAAAATACTACGTAATTAGCTAACAAATAATATGGAGTTCCACAATATCCGGCCAGTAAAGCAGTTTGATTTAGATCACACTACAATAATTTACATCAAGTCCACCGTATTTTTAACTACATTAAAAGTAACTTAATTACACTGAATTGATTTCGCGCGATATGGAAGGCTTTTAATAAAGTGTGCCACGAAGGCTTGCTTCATAAACTCATACATTTTAATTAGTTTCCTGACGATTATTTTAATGTTGCAGATGTACCTCAAGGTTCCGTGATTAGTCAGTGTTAGTCGACGTATTTTTCTAAATAATTTCTTAAGCTTCAATATTGGAACAAATCATCAACCTAGTTTGAATACATTTGAAAAATTCTTAAATAACTTTTACTTTTACCTTAAGACGATTTTAGATCTCCTTTTGCATTCCTTTACTTAAGAGTTCTATGTTATATCAAAAGCTCAAGGAATGCCAAGTAGAATTTCTGATTTCACTAGTCGTTACAATACGAAGGTGGTCTGATAAGTACTTAACCTACAAAAGAAAAACAAAAATTTCCGAGAAATGGCGATTTATTTTGCAATATAGTCTCCTTTTAGTTCGATATATTTGACCCAGCGATGCTCCAACTTCTTTAACCCATCTGATAAATACGATTTCTCGAGGTCTGCAAAGTAGCCTCCGTGGCGGCGATGACCTCCTCATTCGACTGAAATTTCTGCCCGGCGAGTGACTTTTCCAAGTTTGGAAACAAAATAAAGTCGCAGGGGCCAAGTCTGGAGAATACGGTGGATAGGACAGCAGTTCGTAGCCCAATTCGACCACTTGGAAGAGCACTTTTTTCTTCGCCAAGTGGAGCCGTTTTTTCTTCAATTCGGCTTTGAATCGGCCCAATAATTTGGCATAGTACAGCCCTTTGATCGATTTGCCCTTCTCCAGGTAGTCGATGTGGATCACACCTTGTGAATCCTGGAAAACGGTGGCCATCACCTTTCCGGCCGATGGGACAGTCTTCGCCTTCTTCGGAGCACGTTAGCCGGATGATGTCCACTGTTTCGACTGTTTCTTTGTTTCTGGTGTGTACTAGTGGATCCATGTTTCGTCGACTGTCCCGAAACGACGCAGAAACTCCTTCGGATTGCGCCTAAACAGCGTCAAGCACTGCTCTAAAGTGGTCTCACGGTTGCGCTTGTTGTCCGGAGTTAGCAAACGCGGCACCAATCGCGCCGACAGCTTTCTCATGGGCAAAATTCCATGCAGGATATGACCCACGCGATCATTTGAAATGCCTTGGATGAAAATACAACTTTATTGTAATGCAATATCTGGGGAATATGGCGGGTGGGTTAGGACTTTCCATTTGAGCGTTTCTAAGTAGGTTTTAACGGGCTTGGCAACGTGAGGTCGAGCGTTGTCGTGCTGTGGAATCACTTTTTCGTGCGTCTGCTCGTATTATGGCCGCTTTTCTATCAGTGCTCGGCTCAATCGCATCAATTCAGTTTGATACCTTTCCCCAGTGATGGTTTCGTTTGCTTTCAACAGCTCATAATATGTAAATACCACAGCCCTGATCCAACCAAATACATAGCATAAACTTCGCAGCGTGAATATTCAGCCGAGCCGTCGATGTAGAAGCATGACCGGGCTGTCCTCATGATTTTTTCCTCCTTGGGTTGCTGTAATGAATCCATTTTTCATCACCCGTAACGATGCGATGAAGAAAACCCTTCCTTTTTCGACGCTGGAGTAGTTGTTCACAGGCGAAAAAACGACGCCCAACGTCTCTTGGTTTAAATCATAAGGAACCCAAGTTCCTTACTTTTGAATCATTCCCAACGCATAAATCGTGTGGAAATAGCTTCGCTGGTAACTCCTAATGCTGAAGCAAGTACTTTTTGCTTTTGGCATGGATCCCCATGTTCATGATGTTTCGGATACGTCATAATCAACCAGCACTTTATACTGGAGCCATCTCTTGATAAACAGCGAGAACTTAGTTGCACACCTTTGTTTTTGAAAGAAAGCCAATATCTCCAATATCTACTATTAAAATCATTGTATTTGAGTTCTTATTTATTTATTTTTTTAATCAAATTTAATTGTTTTATTTCATTTTAAGCAAGCAATTCATAAAATTATTTTTTTTATTTTTTCAGGTCAGTAAATTTACTAATTTGTAATATTTTATGGGTGAGTTATTAAAAAACGTTAATTTTAAATGATTATAAATTATCCTCTGATAAAACAATATATGTTTATGAAAAACAGTTTTAAAAAAAAAATGGATGAATCACATTGGTGACTTTATTATTGTAGACATTTTTGTGTGTTAATTAATTAATAAGAATTGGTTAACATAAGAAGCCAACTTCTGAAAGGATCAGTTAGCTAAATTGGATCAATTTAATGTAGCAAAAATAAAAATCCATGAAAGGCGTTTCCCTTAAAGCAATTCCTTAAAAATTAACTGGTGGTTACACACGCACTTGGATTCTCGGAATTCATGGGTCACTTCGAACACTTATCTCCTATGCATTCTAAATAATTTCCACCCTCCTTTCGGTCTCACATTCTCTTATAACATCATACTTATTTTTCTTTAACTTACGCAAGGCAAAATTAAACTTAACAATCTGCTTAGAAACTTCAACATCGACACTCGCCTTAATATACAATACATACTGATGTTATTAGTATACTGGAAGCATTTTACACAGTAGTTTTTAATTGTAGTTTTTAACAAAATGTACCCATTAAAACCTGCTCTTTATCACCTCCTTGGCGTAGTAAAGAGTTGCGAACACTTCGGAACGCAGGAAACAAATCCAGGCGCTCTGTCTATCTTAATTCGGAATCCACTTCAGACTACGTAATTTAAAAGTGGCTTGTTCCGTTGTTCCATTGGCTTTACCGTGATTATCTAGCCAAAATGCAAACAAGCCTAATCACAGGTGATCCTAGGTGGTTTCATCAATTTATCAGTGTCAAATCTGATGGTTTTCCTTCGTCCTTATATTGGCGAACTAAGATTTCTTCCATTATTTCAATATAATAACTACACCCAAACTTCCCTCGTATCGGTTAATTGATCGAGCGGAGAGTAGCGGAGCGAGAGCAATCACCCACTTTTTGGCCTAGCGCGTGCATGTACGGGGAATATAGTGGTCCGAAAACGATTTCGGACTAATCTTGTACGCACTAAATGTAGATATCGGCTATAACCACACATGTGTGCAGTATGTCATTCGATAGATCTAGGTCTGTAGATGAGCCATAGATTATCAAATGAAATTGTTTGATTGAAAAATAGTGAGAAATAACGAAGTAAAGTTTAGAAAAGTGCCATGCGGAGCGAGAGCAAGGTTGATAAAACAACAAATTTGCTCGCTCGATCAAAAATTTTCAGTAGCGGAGTTAAGCCCGCGCATACTGATCTGCCTAGTATGTAGTTTGATAGGTAACAAAATGAACGACCTGAAAAACAATTACTCTACCGGTCCGAGTAATTGGTCCCAGCAATCGTTTTGAAAAAGTGTGACCACATTTATCCAATCCCCCCACAGCCTCATAAATCTTTTCCATCCATAAAAGAGAGAATGGAAACGAAATTGCTAATCATCGTCGGATTTCCAAGCTATCTACAATTCCTTAGTTGTTCTTTGGTGTGGCTTGCGATAAGGAGATTAGCTTTCATGCCCTTATCGAGCACATTATAAGCAAGGTCAACTCCTCATTAGGATTCTTACTTTCGTCAAACCTTCTTAAAATATGCTAATCTGGTTTGGTCTCCACACCACGCGAAATTGAATCAGTTCAAACTAGTATTTTACGTTTCGTTCTTCACGGCCTCCCATGAGCTATTACTACCCCCAACCTGCCACGATACGAAGAAAAACTTAAGCTTATTGGTCTGAAGACTCTTAAAAAAACATCGGGAAGTCGCGGCTATTATCTTGTTTATCGACTCCAATAGCCCCGCTGCCAAAAATAAGTACCATTATCTCCTCCTGATCGTTCTAACTTACAATATAGTTATGCCAAAATCCAAGGCTAAAATGCATTTCACACCAACCAACCACTCGGAAAAACCCGTGGCGGTTCAGCGATCATTATCAACCAAAATATCAAATAAAACTTGGCAAACTCGCGAAGATAAAACTAGGCTCAACAAATCTATAAAGGAATTAAAGGAAATACTAAAAGCTAACCGGAATAATAAAATTAACAACTACCCAAGGAATCTATCATCAACTAGAACGACAAACTGGTCACTATGGAATGCTACAAAAGATATTAAAAACTCCACAACCCACTTTCCTTCATTAAAAATCACCAACGACAAATGGGCCAGGACTGATAAAGAAACAGTAACAGTCTTAGCTGAAAACTATAGAGTGACTTTTACTAACGACAAAAACAACTCAAATATAAGCATTCCTACAATTTCTAGTAACCAAAGTACAAATATTAAAAAGGTAACAATAAGAGAAATAAATTACTGCATTCAACACAAATTTAACCCAAAAAAAAGTCCTGGATATGATCTTATTACCGGACAAATATAATAGAACTACCCCAAAACGTACTTTTATATCTTGGAAACCTATTTAATGCAATACTTCCCAAGGATTTGGAGAGTAGCCAAGGTGATAGCAGTTCCTAAACCTGGGAAAGATGCTACTCAAGCTGCTAATTAAAGGGTGATCCAAATACAAGTTTCTTTTTATTAAAATAAAACGAAAATAATTTTTTTTTATGTATTATGGCTTTATTAGTAAGAAAAAACATTCCAATTAATTATGAAATACAACGTCGTTCAAGTGGCTGGCTCGGCTGGCTTCGCAGTAGCGTATTCTGTCACCCCAACTTTCCAAGACCTTGTTGATGGTTTTGGGCACGGATTGCTTTGATGATATTGGCCTTAAGTGCTTGAATCGTTTCCGGATTGTTGGCATAATATCGGTCCTAAGGGGTCAAATCGCAGCTCCGAGGCGGGCAGTTGACATCGCCAAGACGGTTGATAACTCGATTTGGGAATATGGTGCGCAAAAGATCGATTGTGGTATGGGCTGTGTGGCATGGTTCGCCATCCTGCATGAACCAGAAGTCGTCCAAATTCATGTCTTCAATTTCAGTTTAAAAAAAGTCAGTTAACCGAAACCTTGTTCCCAGCCTCATTTTGAAGATAAATGATCCAATGATGCCACCACTCCACAATCCGCACCAAACTGTCACACTTTGTGGATGCATTGGCTTCTCGATAATAACATAACGTAGTAAAATGCGGCAATTTTGTTTTTTAACGTAGCCGCCGAGATGAAAATGCGCTTCGTCAGAAACGATGATTTTTTGCCCAAAATCGTTGTCCGATTCAAGCTGCACTAAGGCCCAATCTGCAAAGCGATATCGAAGCAGATGGTCACGCGCCTTCAATTGCTGAGTCAATTGGATCTTGTAAGCGAATAATCCGAGATCTTTGTGCAGAATTCTCCTCAGGCTAGTGCGTGAAAAGTTGAGCTGTTGATATCTATGGCGAGTTGATATTCATGAATTGAGTCTCACACTCTCGTCCACAGCAGCCACATTATCATCTGTGCGCACCGTGCGACGACGGAGACCATGAGTGTTGTCCACTAGCATACCAGTCTCATGAACTTTTTGCACAAACTTGCGTACAGCAGTCGCGGTGGGTGCTTCATTTCGGCTAAAACTTCTTTTTAAAAAAACGCAAGGTTTGAGCTACACAGCACTCACTTTGGAAATAAATTTTCAATATTTACCCAACATTGCTCAAGAGCGGGAAACAGCGGACAGTGTCAAAATAACCTTTGATTAAAAAATAAATCATTAGATGGCCCACCCTGCAGAGGCCAATAAGGTTATTGCCAATTGTAACCAAATTGTTGGAAAAGATCCTAATAGCAACCAATAATGAATGCAAATAATATAGTTCCCAAACACCAGTCTGGATTTAGACGCAAGCAATCATCTGTACAACAAATACACTGAATAATCAACAAGATATCGAAAGATTTGGACGAGCTGAGCTATAGCACAGCAATTTTTCTTGACATTTCGTAGGCCTTTGACAAAGTTTGGCATAAGGGACTTTTATACAAACTACAATTCCAACTTCCATCTATCTTCTTCCTACTCATTATAACTTTCATCAACGACCACTTCTTCTATGTACAATACAGCATACAAATCTTGTTGACGGAGGAACTGGAGTTCCTCAAGGATGCGTCCTAGGATCACTATTATATCTTATATGTATATACATCCTACACCTCAGATAAGCACAAAAATATTATAAATGAAGACAAGACAGAACTAGTTATAGACACCACAAGAAAAATAACGAATCCTGTGACTATCAAACTTAACAACAAGACAGTAACGTTAGCGAAGAAAGCAGATGGACGAAAAGTTGACTTGGAAACAACATATACTCACAAAACATAAACAAACTGATCAACACAATTATCAAACCAAATTGGACATACGGACTTCATCTGCGGTGATAAGCGAATAAATTAGACATGTAACGCCCGAACTGGGATGCAATAAAAGATCTTCTCTAACAAATGTTAAAAAAGTTGCTGAAAATCCTGTCCTCTGGCAAACGGCTGAGCAATAAAGATCCATTGATCAGTTCTTTTAATCCTTTTCCGGGCGAATTTCGCAGATTTCAAAGTGCTCTTTTTCGCAGGGTGATCTCGAGAGCATGTCGGCAACGACATTCTTGCGACCTGGTTTGTACTCGATGTTATTGTTAAATAACTGCAGTTGAAGGGCCCATCTTGCTAATCTTCCAGTCGTTGATTTGATTGTCATTAGCCATTTTGAGGATTGATGGTCTGTCACAAGAGTCACTTCTGTCCCTCAATATACATAACTACTGAACTTTAGGGTTGCCCAGACTATCACAAGAGTTTCTCTTTCTATGGTCGAATAGTTTCTCTCAGCGTCGGTTAATAATCTGCTAGCATACTCGATCGATTTTTAATGGCTGCTAGTTTCTCTGATAGAATTGAGTATAGGAGCGAGATATTTGAATTCTTCGCAACAGAAACGGCATTTATCCTGATGACGTGCAATTTGAATTCTCCAAGTCTTACTAAAATTTATCTCAGATCTTCCATGTGTTGATCAAATGTTGAAGAGCAGATAATTATATCATCCAGATAGGCTACCACAAGGATGTCCCCTAAACCAAAGCGACTTAGATTTTTCATATTTTCAATTTCTTGTTTCAATAACTCTCTTTTTGGTTGAGAAAGCCCAAATGGTGGCAAAGAAATCGGATCGCTGTTTCCAGTATTAATTCGGTGAACTGAATAAGGTGTTACTGATCTCGTTGGTTTAAACACATTTGAATTTGTTTATAGTAAATTTTCTAAGATTTCTTTTTCGTATTCTCCTCTAGATTAAACCCATCTCAAGGCTTTAGGAACTGAATGACAAACGATTTTAGTGACACGAACCAAGTATCCATCAATTCCTTTTCGTTGGGCTTGTTTTTCTTAGGTTTTTCTATCGTAGCAGGTAAATAATTTCTGAATATAGCATGAGTAAACCTAGGCCATAGGTAAGTTCGCTACCATCGGTCGCGTTATATTGCGTAGCGACCGAAATTGGATTGATCTTTTCTCGCTGTTTTAACCAATAAGTAAAGTTTGGCATTTCCTGCATAGTTTCTGGCCTACTGCTTGCATTTTTCCTTTTCTTTGCCGCGGCAATCGAAGTACAAGGATTTGGTTGACTTCCATTTGCTTTTCAGCGCAAGAGGCAGTGCTCTTTCAAAAGTTTATTGTTGCACCATTCGTCAGAGCTATGTCCGCTTTTACCATTTGCACTATGCTTCGGTTCTGAGCCAATAGTCTTTCTAGGTTAGGACTCGCTACGCTCGTTCTTGCTACCGTATCCAAGTTGGCCTCGCCGACCAAGTTTAATATCTTGACGCGGGCAATAGGAACGTCTCTACCTATTATTGTAGTGGATATCAAATTCAAATTTAGGTATTGGTGGCTTTTAGCCTTTACCTTTGAGCAGGTTGTGCAACTCGCATAGCAACACCTGGAGCTCCACATCCGTACCACGAACATTCGATCTAATAACTGGTGAATCGTTGGCCATCTGAAGACCTTTCTTTTTTAAGCATGTCCTCTTCTTAGACACAACTTCCAACACTTGTCTGACTTCTCCACTTTTGAATCTGTGAGTTTGCTTGCTTTCAGCAATAGTTCGCTCGGCTTTTCTTCCCTTCTGAAACCAGCTGGTATACGAACTGATTTTCTCCTTGGGAACACACTCTCTTATTCCTTGATTTAATAACCCATAAATCATGTTTAATTGCAGGTCTTCATTTACTTCTTCCTAGCCTTCAGAGAATAGGACCCGTTTCATGCAAATAAAATTATCGATTGATTCATCCGGCAGTTGTTCGGCTTCCATAATCTCCAGAAATATTCGCCAACTGGGTCCAGAAAGTGCAAAAACTGATCGCAGAAGTTGTATCAGATCATCAAACTTTTTTACATTCGATTTTACGCCAAGCCACCCTGAAACTACATTGGCATTGCCTTGATTGTATCTTCATTGCTTATTCTTTCAACCTCTTTGAACGTAGTTGTGGCAGCCACAAGCTCTTCAACATTTTTAGCATCTCTTTCCCCCGAAATCGAGTGGTGCAGGTGGTAAAAAATCCATACGCCTTATTTCTGGTCAGCACCTCGGGGAACTGATTAAACTACTCGTTTGAAAAATTTTCAATACCAGCGTTTTTGACTAATCGTTCGCTGCGTCTTACTTTTTTGGACATTCGGGCCTCATGTTGGGATACCACTTGTAGCGTCCGAATAGGGACGCAATAACAGAGCTTTTGTCCTTTGTTAGACTCAGCGAAACTTTTTATTAAACAAATTTATTTAAATTTAAAAAAAAACACACAAGACGCCGGGGCTTTCGTCTGTGACAAACCTTTGGAAACGCTAAGGCTGTGCCACTCAATAGACGCAAGAACCTCTTGATCAAATCTAAAATTGTATCCTCCTAGGAAAGGGCATAGAGTAATACCCTTTCTGACTTGATTGCGACTACTCAATCTGTGCACGATCTTGCCTGTGCTTCTATAGGCTCAAGTAAATTAAATTTCAAGAAGGCTTTTCAACGAAAATTTAAATTTAACATTAACAAAAGCTTTTTTAACAAGTGTCAAATCCAAAATAGAGTCATTCACAATATACAAATAAACGAACATTAATTCATTTGATAGTTTATAATTGCAACACAAACCAATAACTCAATCTTCTTCTTCTTCTTGTTTTCCTTTTTCCGGCGTCGTTATGGTCAGAAGTGTAGGACCATAACCTTCCCACTTAACTGCATTCCTACTGGTCCGCTTGTGGGGTCCGCCGGTGTGACCTCAGAAAGTAGCGGCAGGCTGCTAGGTTTGGGATTACTTCATCGCTGAGGCCAATCAAATGCTGGTGTTTTTGCATTTGTTTGCACCAATTGTTTTTCGACCTGCCTTTTTTAGCGTGTTAAAATTGGAACGTTGATTGATATTGCCTTTTGGACGGGGTTCAAAGGATCTCTTCTTTGAACATGGCAATACCAACTGAGTCGGTCGCGCTCTATCTTTCTTGTGATGGTTTCTTTTAAGTGGAGGCTTCCTCGGATCTTTGAACTTCTAATTCTGTCACGCTTTGTTACTCCCGCTGTCATGCGAAGCATCTTCATCTCAGCTGCCGTTAATTTGCTCTCATACTTTTTGTGCAATGTCCAGCATTGTGAACCGTAGGTGAGCGCCGGACGTACAACTGAAGTGTAGAGCCTTCCTTTCAGCTTAGGGGGCATTTTTCGATCACAGAAGATGGCGGAGTTTTCCCGCCACTTCATCCACCCTACGCTTACGCGATGTTTGATGTTGTCATCACAAGTTGCTTCTCTATTAATCATAGATCCCAGATATTTAAACTTTTCACACTTGGGAAGCACTCTTCCATTCAAGTAAATGTCTGGAATAGACTGATGAGGGTCAGAGAACGGGCAGCACAGATACTCTGTCTTCTTTGAACTAATACGATACCCGTGTCCCTCAAAAATGTCCACCCACACATCAAGTGCTCGTTGTAGGGACGCCTGATCATCACTTATAATGGCCCCATCGTCAGCAAAGAATAGCTGGTGCACATTGGGGTCCGTCACTTTTCCTTCAAGCAAGCAATCAAGGACTGCAATAAAGAGCAGTGGGCTGAGGACGCTCCCTTGGTGTACACCGACTTTGATTGCGAACTCTTCGGTGACTCCTGCGGTGCACCTTACTCTTGTCGTTGCTCTCTTGTACATGTCCATGATCACTCGCACGTAGGTTTCTGGAACTCCCTTTTGTCTTAGCGCTACCCATAAAAGATCTCTTGGTTGCCGGTCAAAGGCCTTCTCGAAATCAACCAACACCATATGCAAGTCCTTTGAAGAATCACGATGCTTTTCCATCATGACCCCTATACTTTGGATTGCATCTGTCGTTGATTTACCCGAGACAAACCCGCACTGGTCATCAGATAGTCGTATTATTTTCCGCAGTCGGCTATCTAATACCCGTTCAACGATCTTCATGGTGTGCGACATCAGCTTGACAGAACGGTAGTTATCACAATTTCGCGTATCACCCTTTCCTTTGTGCAATGGAAGAAGATAGCTTTCCCTCCATTGATTAGGCATAGTGTCGCCTCTCATAAGTTTGGAGATAAGAACCATGAGCCATCTAGACCCGATGTCTCCCATCTTTTTCCAGAACTCAGAGGGTATCCCGTCCGGCCCAACAGCTTTTCTTTTCTTGGAGTTTTTAACCGCGTACCGAACTTCTTCAACTGTGATGTCGGATATTTCGGCATGATACGGGGCGGCTCTTGGAAAGTACATTCGGGGAAACTGTTCGTTCAGAAGTTCCTCGCAATACTGTCGCCATCTGTGGAGAATCTTTTCGTCTTCCACAAGGAGTTGGCCTTCAGCATTGTTAATAAACTTTGGGAAACGAATCTTCTGAGCATTTCTTCTTCTCTGGGCGGCTATCTTAAAGATATTTGCTCCTTTGTTCAAATTGCTTTGTCGAAGCTCCTGGGTAGCCTGGTTCCTGTCAGACGCGGAAGACGATATTTCTTCCAACTCTTTATTTAGGCCTTCCATGCTTTTCGCTTTGAATTCGGCGCACTTTTTCTTCGCGATACCTTTGCAATATCTATATACCTTTTCACGGCGCGCTTTTTCCTCTCTATTAGTAGAAGAGCACTTGACCAAGCTTGGAAAGCCATTTTCTTTTCGTGTATCACTGCTTTGGCTTCGTCTGTCCACCACCAGGTTTCTTTTGCGTGTTGGCAGGGGCCAATCCAATAAGTCAATAAAGCTAAAAAAATTCAAAATTCATTAAATATTAATGGTTTAATGGTTGTGTTACAAAATTCTATAAAAACATATTCAGAATTGGCTCGATTTTTGTGTTTCTGCTACAGACCAAATATTAAGAATGATAATAAATGCTCCATACACTCCATACGCTCCATACAATACAAGCACAATAAATCAAATCCGGCTTACAATCCACGATAACGATGAAGTCAATTTTTCTGCTACAAGAAATAACCCGAAAAAGGAGACTTAACCGCCTTAGACCATCACACCTAACTCAAAGACATTAACAAAAATGAACAACTATTGTAATTTTCACTCTTTGAATACCCACCTTATTGTAAAACTAAAATATTTAGAGCCACTGGTCTTATAAACTATTATATCCTGTACTGTAATAATAATTACTTGGTGGCCAACCTGGACACATGTTATAGTTTCAGTTTATAACTAGAAGATCCCGTTAGAAATGTATTTAACTGTCGCCACACTCCCTCTTTTTAACTCACAATTCAACAATTTTGCTAAAGACTGTTAGAGTGTCCGTCTAAAATCCATTAGGTGCGAATTTCAAGCGACTTGCTCACCTGACAAAGGACAGACTCAGGCATCTGGTCCACTGGCGCTAAATAACTTGCCACCAGATCCATTATAAATGGCATCGGTCGAAATGTGATAATCAAAACTATAATTTCGCACATCTGGTTCAATTTAAAATATTGCAAAAAAACAACAAAAAAAAGCACCTACCCTAGATTCCAGAAATTAATATTTCTCGCGAACAAAGGAACCGCGAACAGAATCTAATCAAATCAAATCATTTTTCAAATTCCCATTATCCGATCGGCAATTTAGTTCACGCCACACCGCCGATGGCAACAATTTTCGACATCCAGAACGAATCTTAATTATAACGATATATGAGTATGAATGTATATTTCGAAATACCCGCGAGCGATTGCGAAAGAAAGTTTCCACTTCAGTCTAGTTGATATCGAGTTTCTAATCTAAGACAACACGGCAAACATCCGACCCACGCACTTCGCCTATTCACAAACAATCCAATTTGACAAAAATATTTTTGAGATACTTCCAAATAGTCACTCGATCGCTTGTATATACTACGCGAAGCCATCAAGTCGTCAACCTATCAACTTATCCGTCTGCCGTCCCAAGTATCTTCTTCAATGATACACCAACAATAACATCGATCTACCCACCCGTGTACACAACTCGATTGATCTCCAATTAACGACAAAAGTGTCGTGTCTCACGTTTCATCAATTTCCGCCACCCCCAAAACAACAATAAACACTTTTTGATCACCTTAAGACCCTCTTGTCTCCTGTCTCTGCAGCACATCATTTCGACATCGAATCGACTCCGACTGTCCAGGTCGCCGAGACAGACGAACCAAAAAGCAAATAATATTTTTCATACCCTAATTGACTTGTTAAGTTCGTAAGCCGTTTGTTGCGCTAAGGATTATCATCTTCAGACCTAAGCCACTCACGTGGTGTGTGACCAACGAATGCGTAGGTCGCATTCAAAACTTGTGCGCTACTCGTGCCAAAAAAACAACAATTGAACATTACCATCTAAACTCCCGAATCAGACACAATCCCGCGCGGATGCTGATGAAGCAGAGAAAGATATTGAAGACATGTTAAGTGCCAGTGCAGGCCACCGACCATCAAAGCAGAGATTCAAAGATTCACTTGACAAAGTAAATAAATACAACAGAAGTTTACCTCGCTTATTCGAAACTAACTGAAGGGAAATAGGCCGCCGACGGGTCCACCGACAATGCAGCAACCCACGCTAGGACGTAAACGGTGAAAATTTCTCTCTTTCTATCGCCGTTTCCGACCTGGCCACGAATCGGACGAGACATCGGGAATTTGTGTGAGAAATTTGTGTCAATCACTTGAATGTCTCTTAATGTCATTGAGAGTTGACATAAACAAAATGTCAAGTGAGCACTTGAAGTCGTCCGTCCGTCTCTGTATCATCAACATGGAGAACACAAGTGGGGCTCGGCTTAGCAGTCGTTCGATGTCAATTTACAGGCGGAATGGGACGGAAGGCGATTTAGTGGGGAAATTGGTGGAGCGCTTGATGGTACGAGCGAGGACAAAAAAGTGGCACTAACTCGCGGAATGGGATTTTCAACGTGGGGTAGGCTTGGTGTTCGTGTAGATGTTCTGTACATGTATGTAAGTTTATATGCGCTAGTGCAAATTTATGGCAAAGCTTATTTCAAGTCTCGGATGTGTTATTATGTATCGGAACAGTTCGCAATCGCTAAGAACTTTGGAAGACTCTTATACAGGTTTTTCAATAGAGACATAACAATTTTATGTTTTAGTACAAACGCATCCTGAAGTTTCCTTTTAAATCTGACTATGTCGTAGGCTTACATTTTTATCATAGTTCACAAATGAGCAACGTTCAGAAATTATTGAAAAATGTTACCGGTGTCGCAACATTAAGAGCGAGTACATACGAGTACTTCAACTATCGGTGGTTATAATCGGTACATCGAATAAGCTATGTTTTTTTTTTAATGAATCTCTCTGCTAACTTTGTGGTGAATTTCGCGCAACAATCTTGACCAATACTCCTACATGATTCAATTTGCCTAAGAGCCAAATCCTCTCCGTCATTAGAAGAGCCGTAACTTTTCCGGTTGTGTGTGGAAAACTTTGAAGAGAATGTTGAATTTTATCGAAAAACCCTGCAGCTTTCAAGATCATCTTTGGCTTAATGGCCTAAAAGCCAAAGTATATGGGTCATTGAGGAGCAACATGAGACTTCATTGCATAAAAAAAAACTCAGTGATATGGATTTCATATTGAAGGTTTGATTGGACCGGATGTTTTCTTCGATTAAAATGATAGCCATTGTCATGTCAATAGAGTTCCCTATCGATGCATGCTGGGAGACATATTTTGGCCAAAACTCGATGGAGTTAATTTGAGGGATATGTGGGCCCAACAAGATAGTGCCACATGCCATCCAGCTGGTCAAACAATTGTAATATCGACAAATGGTCCGGTTGAAAAGTCACTTTGCTCATGCGACTTGACGGAATTGGATTTTTTTCTATGGACTTATGTACATTAAATCGTTGGCTTATGCCAAGAAGCCAACAATGTCAGAAGAGTTCAAGAATAATATCGAACGAGAAATTGCCAACGAAAATTTACTCCAAAGAATCGACCGCTGCAAACCTACTCGCTTTTGTCATATGAACGAGATATAATCGTGTACAAAACCTGAAATAAATTTCAGCCCAATACATCAACTGTTATGTGTTTTAGAACCTGATAAATCCAGCTGGGTTTCAAATGGCGCCGACTTTTTAAGGCTTTATTTTAGTTAGCAAGGTGCAAACTCAGGATTTATAATATTTTGTCCCTATACCCAGCAGTTTTGGATTTATAAGCATAAGACTTTTTTTGATTTCAGAACGGCTTGCTATGCATGCATGGGAAGAAAAGTACATTATTTGGGGAATCTTAATGTAAGATACTCGTTTGTTGAGGAGAGGCATATTTTAGCAGTATAAGGTTCCTTAAGAGTTTATTATATATTAAACAGCAGCTGCTGAAAGAGTATTATATAAAGGACGTTGGAGCTTTGTACTTTCCGGCCAAAAGTATGAGTGCCGATTTCTGGAAATTTATTTCTAAACTATCTTATGAACTATAGTATTCTCGGGATTAGGATTTGAATATTAGGACTGCCTCAGTCCATTTGGTGACTTTCAATAAGTTAGTCTTTAAGAATGTTTCGAGGTTCAACAAAAATCACTTTTTTATTTAACAGTAAACCCTTTTTTCTCTTAACCCAATTTTTAGAAATATGAATTGCCAATGCCGCATAGAATCTGGAGCACAAAATCTGTGTAATTGTCTTATCTTATCTTTCTTTGACCTTTAAAGCTTGGGACAAACGATATGCTCCAATCATGTCTTGTTGAGCAAAACCACAGAACATTCAGAACTTTCCGGCTAAACAATTTTTTTTATAAACTTGAAAAGGATGTTTGTTATTAGGAATTATACAATAGTAGAAGTCAGACTTACTCCTTTGTAACTCTTTTGTACTCCAGGAGCTTTGCCGATCATGCACATAAACCATAGAACAGTTATGGAGAGGTTTTTCCCATCCATTACAAGTACCTCCTAGTCTGGTGACGGGTAACAAAATGCAGTACATATGTTGAGTCGACACACGAGAGCTACTCGTGGCTCTATAACCAGATAAGAAGGAAAAGTAGCCACGGGGCATAGGGAAAGTTGCTATCGCAGTTCTGACGTTCGAATATTTTACCAACAAAATAACCAACGTTTTACAGCTATAAGGCTAGAACGGAATCGTACAGAAGTGAATACGGACATTTTGAAGGAAGGCCATGGTCGATGCTGATGGTATAGGAGGACCACTTCTACACACTGTATGACGGTGTTGATACATAAAATACCACAAGAAAAGACGAGAGAATACCATCATCTTAGACAAACTTAAATTGGTTGTGAATATAAACCATCCTATCTCTAAATATGTTTGAAAAACATAACTTAATCGGGCCATTTAATACAAACGAAACAATCTAGCGACATTGGCCTGGACAGACGTCTATGAATACAACATCCAAGATGACTGGACCCCATTGCAAGTAACCATCTAAACAGCTAAATATGTAAGTCATCTCTAGTCATTAACAAAATTGATAAATCTATTTTGAACGTGATGCCGAATTCTTTTGATATTTCGAGGATTTGTCCTCTCACAGCTACATATCTCTTTTTATAGACTTAGCTGTGCATAGTTTCTATTCATTTCGTCCCAGCTATTGCACCCCATGTCCAACCATGGTGCCATACACTCAACTAAGTATTCTTATGCCATGAGATGCTCACTATACTTTAGCGGATCACAAAAACACGAATGGCTCCAGTGCTGAGCTCAACTGTATGATTTTTCAAATTGAGTTTACTCTCACTGCTTTAGTGTCCAGTATACTACAGACTAGAGATGTAAGGCAAGTTAAAGGCTTGCAAATAATTGAGCTGAGCGATCTGAGCGATATTTTTTTCTGAAACTCATCACTTTCATTGATTCTGGTAATGTGTGTGGAGTGAATACTGATGATGTCAAATTTATTTTTTGTTCAACAATATTTCTTTGTTTAAGAGTTTTCTTTGCTGATTTCAAAACTTTTAAGTCACTGTGGCCATGAGATTCGATTGTTATCAAGTTAGAACCAAAGAATTTTTTTCTAACCAGCGGCTTAAAACTTGATTTTTTGGAATGACTTTTAATTCTTTTAAGACGATCGGTGATTCCTTTTTTTAACTGAAAGTTGATCTAAACCCAAGTAACAGCTTTTTCAATGTGTGACATTGTATAGTCTTCTAAATGCATCTTTACATAATTGCTTTTTCTCTTGTAAACTTTAAACGTTTTTTTCTTTTTCGGGTGGTGGCACATATTTGAAGTTTTTCCCTTCATGTTTTATATTAACAGCGAGCAATTTTCGTCTGTAGCCTTCCGACCGCACATGATTTTCAAATTTCTTGACACTTAGCAAATTTCAATAAATCTTCTGCGATTAGTTTGTTGCGAAGTAAATCAACTATTTCCTTAACATTTTTGTTTTTTATTTTACTTTCTTCTCGAAGTTGATACTCTTTCAAAGGTAATATTGGTATAAATTTCACAATTTCAGACATGTTTTCAAAATCTTTGTTTTTGTTTTCTGAAATCAGTGAAACATTCTAACGCAAATTCGGCGCTTTTTTCCTCTCGTGTGCTTTCGAGCAAATTTCGCAATGAATCATTGAAACATTAACTTTTGTCAAGAAAACGTACATAAATGTTTACTTTTCGAAAAATTTCCACTAATTTTCACTTATCAACCCGGTGGTTGAAGAGTCTGTTCTGAGAAAATACCGGCTCTATCAAAAGTCCATTAAGGGTTCGAACACGCGACAATGCTACATATGTTAGCCCAAGTGCAAACTCTGATGTGCCGATGTCAACTACAGCTCTGTCAACAGTGATGCCTTGACTTTTAGGGAACGTAATTGCGTAAGCCAACTGAAAGGGAAACTGTTTCCTGGTGCATGAATCGATTCCTTTTATGAATCCAGCTGTTTGTGGCGTTATCGGAATCAAGCCTTTGTAAACAGTTGGGCCTTGATACTTGTCAAATTTTAGCAATACACATAGTGGTAGTTTATAACGGTGGTTAACAGAGTCTTGTCGTGTATAAACTGTGCCAAGATAACCATTTAGCTCAGTTCACAAATTTTGAAATTGCTTGACTATTGCGGGCTAACGTTAAGCATGCACACAAGCTATGTGCTTTGTCATCTGACGCGCGTAGAGCAGTGTCATTATTAGGAACAGCTCTTATACATGTAACTGGCGAGTTAGGTATACTGACCAAGTGGCAAAACTTTTTTCCCTTCTATAAAACAATAATATCAAACAGTAATTGTGATAACCAATTATTTTGCTCACGGAAACAGAGATATTGATGTGGAAGACAGAAACACAGTGCAACTTAATATGCATCGCGTCTAAAGAAATATGCTTCGGCCGAAGAGTTCAGAGGTTGCATTTTTTCGCGTTATTTCGAAGTAAGCCAGGAAATCGGAAAAGCTATTGAAAGTTACCTCACATGAAACAATCATTGTAAAAGATAGAATAATGTTACAGTTTGTGTTGTTTTCTTTAGTAGAAGTAGGAAAAAATCTGACTCATATTGGGTTAAAGTTGGTTTTTTGTACAATCATATGAGGCGATTGTCAACACAATTGACTTTCGTCTTTTTGAAGCTTCCTTTTATTTGAAAAGAAAAGTGAGAGTGAAAATTTCAATATCAAATGCACCAACAAAATTAGAAGTACACAGAAACTCCTTGAGCTAGATGGCTTATAGTAAAACCTATAAACAACCTGGAAATCAAGCGCTGAAATGAGAATGGCAAGGTCCCAGAGTGTATTAATCAAAAAAAAGTATTTACACATAGGATAGTAAAGAATTACAATGTTTGTTTGTTTTTATCGATCGAAAGGAGAATGAAAAAGGGAACGCGGATGGTGTACGTAGGAACATATAGTACATACAAACGGTTAAAAACATTTTACGTGATTTTCGTCTTGCAAATCTCTTAACTGGATAAATTCTTAAAAAATATAAATTTTGCCCAATTAATAAGCGATTGTTTTTTATTCAAAAAAAAATAATAATTTGAAAGCATATTTTATTTTCATTCTACCATTATTTAGTTTCAAATGATTTAAATTTCATTGAAATATATTAACCTATAAATTGAAGCGTTTTATTAGGTAGGTAGTCCACCAGTGCCATAAAGGCAACCCATTAGAATGCTATTAATAATATTGAATCCGATTTTGTAGAAATCTAAATACTTTTCACTAAAATATCCCTCACTGTGTTATGGACGACGACGTGCCTGATTAGATCTATGTAATATATCATGGCGCTAATTAATCTTAGGAATTGTCATCAAGATAACACAATTTATGTTAATAAAAGGTGACTGAAACACAAGATAATTCATATAATTTTTCCGCTGCAATAACAGACCTCGTTATGTGTGAACTTACTCCATCTTGTTAAAACTATCGAAAAGGAATTCGTCGAAACCCTTTTAATGTTCTTAATCATTTTTTTTTTAATTCACCAACTGCTTTTTGGATTTAGTAAAACTGCACGGTTGGGATGATGAGGCACGTATTGCGGTTTTGTGCCGCTTTAACAAGTGAAGTCGGTAATTTTTTTTCAAAGAGAATTTCGGCGCACTTTTGGCGGCGCGGCTATTTTGCTGAGACAGTTACTGAAGGGCTTTAAAGCTAAAATCCCACAGTGCATCGCAGGAAACTGTTGCTTCTGTAGCTGCTGCCACACAGGTCACTTCAGTTATTTCGTCCTTCGAAAACTTTATCTGCTCAAATGTGAATCAGCAGCCAGACACTGCAGATAATTCTGCATAAACTTCGAGTTTTTTTCACTATAACATTCAAATTGCAATCAAAATAAGCCATGCAAACTTAACGATGATTCATTGAATAGTAGAAAAGGACAAAACCATGTTCCAACCAACTCCATATAAATATTGCAGATAATGGAACTGCTTTAAACGTTCCGTTCAAAAGTTACGTTTTCAGGCCGTACTTTTCTGAAGAAAACGGCCGAACTGCAACGCTCACTAGAGATTTAAACTTAAAGAAATTGATTAATTACGTTTCAGCCTTTGACTGGGATTCCCTTTAGATTATATGTTCTCGTTGCAAGGTTTAAATTTGAGAAGCTTTCTCTTTCATCTTTGCAGTAAAATAACATGATATAACAAAATAAATTATTATTATTGTAAACACTATATAATCTTATATGAAAGTCTATTAGTCTCCAAAGAGTGATCGACGTGAGATCTATGTAAGAGCCGCTCCTAGAATAAACCATTTATTGCGAGCAAACAGTGCTCATATACAATTCTGCTTGGTCCCACTATACTCTTAGCGAAATTCAATTGAAGGCAACTTATTTTCCTTTGAATCCAATTTGGCATCGAATTAACCACGATTTTGAACTCCTGAGCTCATTCTGTTGTAACGGCTTTGTGTAAGTCCTCCATCGAAGCAAATTTACGCCCGTCAGCATAAACACGACGAGACAGATTTCCCCACATGTTTTTGATGAACTTAAATCCCGTGAACGTGCTGGCCACTCTAAAAGTTCAAGTTCTTTGTCTGAAAACCACTCACGACTGGCCCGCGACACATGAATGGAAGCATTATCTTACCGGAAAATTGCATTTGAATATGGTCCAAAAATTCTACCAAAATTTCTTCCAACACTTCCAATAGGCAACGATAATTTTCTGATTTCATTCGGCCAGACATTTTGCATATTGGAGTCCTGCAATGGTAGCTAAAAGCAGCCCACACCATCCAAGATCCATCTCCAAAGTTTCGCTTAGTAGAGAAGTTCACAGGACTTTGTATATCATGCCAATAATAATTAAATCATATGGACCATCAAGACTAAACTTTCTCTCGTCCGAAAAGAAAACGCTTTTCACTGTTCAGATCATGTTATATGTATGTTTCTTGGCAAGGTGCAGTCGGCCACTTTATGTGCTTCTTTAAGAGCTGGTTTTGACTTCATTTTGTTTCAAACCCGTCGATTACTGCCAGCTAAAATTTGTTGTACACGCCGTTTAGATATCGGCAATTTTAGATGTAAAATGATTTTAGATGCAATATCATTTTTTTTTTGCAACTCCGCTCGTATAATGACCGGTTTCTGCCTTCGTGAAATTTGATGATTGTATTTATTTTTCCGGTTCGCGTCGTAATTACTTCCTGATTTAATAACACTATCGATTACGGAAGCCGATCGATTTAATTTAATGGAATTTTGGAGATTGGACACACCGGTATCCTTATACGCATGAACTTTGAGGATTACCTCATCCGAGAGCGTTTTTCCTTTTGCTATTCTGACTTATGGCCAACAATCATCGAAATCCAGAGTTTGTAAATATAAAAAAAAAAAATATTTTCAATTGTAGTCACCAAAAAAACCTTGATTTCGTTTCCAACTCACTGCTTTTCAGCATAAACACGAGTGCTTTTAATTGATTTTCGCACGATCATTAGTGACAAAACAACAGATGTTGAAATTCTCCGAGCGGTAGCAACGGCACTTTCAAAACATTCGTTGAAAAAACGACATAAAAAAAAAAGACAAATGACCGTTTACACTATGAACAAAGTTTCTGGACTTTAATTGAATTTCGCTGAGTGTATACCATATAGTTCTGAAATCTATTTTTTTGTTATTTGTTAACAAGCTATATTACAAAACATCTCTCTATTTATATCTGGATTTGCCTGATACGCTTGCTGCAAAGCGCCTTCTTTTTTTTTTTTTAAAGATGCCATGGCCTATTAATGTTTGAATTTTTAAATTCAAGAACAGAAATGAAAGAAATGGTCATGTCATCATCATCTTAGTTATTTCTTTCTTCGGAAATGTGCACATTCATGTGCATTGTCCCATTTGGTTGGTGTATTCTGAGAATAAAGAGTGGTATTATAGGTCGATACTCAAATATGTTCATTTTGTGACTTGCGGCATCTGTGGGTCTTATTTTTTCGATAATTATACTGATGCCACCCTTTCAGTAAATGTTATGCATTACCAAACGATATAAACCGATTCTTTATTGCCTTAAATTAATCATGTGGACGTAGTCGATGTTCTTTTTCAGTAGGACGTATGCAACATATGATAGTTGCTGAGATAACGACTCTAATGCGTGACATATTTTAACTTTCCCAGACGTGTGACTTTGCGAAATAGAAAATTCGATTGAGATCTGTTAAGGATAGAGTCTAAACCTTTGATCGCCCTGAGATACAGGCAGAAAAAAAAAACGATTACCACATATTGTAAGATTTTATTTTCCATTCCTAACTTCAGAGCTTGTACTTTAGATTTCAATAAAAATCCAATTCAGTGCAATGAATATGAATCACTCTACCTCTGATACCTGAACAGAATGCAATCCTCCCTTATCTCCGACCACAAGTGTTTCTTTCACTTCATTAATCCAAAAAGAAAAACCGGTAACTACCCCGCTACATTTAATTGTCTCAATATCTCTTCCAACGAATCCGAAGTAATCGCCAACTTCTTTGCTTATTTCTTAGGCCAATCACTCAACGACCAGGATCTTCAACCCGATCACGACTAGCTATTTTCGATATTTGAATGACTGCCCCCAGACGTCTATTGTTTCACTACACATAACTCCCGACCTTATCGCCGAAATAATACGCAACTCAAAGAACAACTACTCTCCCAGTACCGACTGTTTGCCTACTGTAGTTTTAAAAAATTGCGCGAAACCATCTTATTTTAAACCTTACTGCTCGATTTCAAAGCTCTATCTCTGAAGGACTCTTTCCTAAACTTTGGAAATATGCTTATATCATTCAAGTCCACAGAAAAGGACTCATCTTTTCGACAGCATCGTTTATGATGTACTATACTTTCACTGCAAACCCATACTTTCTCCTAACTAACATGGCTTCCTAAAAGGTCGATCGATAACCACTAATCTAGTCGAGTTTGTTTCACAGTGTTTGTGTGCACTCGAAGCTGGCAAAGAAGCCTTTGAAAGAAGTCAAGAAAGCCTCTGACAAAATATCTCCCCAAATTATTCTCCTCAAGCTCACTGCCCTCGGTTTCTCTCCCGGTTTTATCTCATGGATCAAATCTTATCTTCTATCTCTGATCCAATCAAGGCTACCTCCGATGTCCCACAAGGTAGTCATCTCGGCCCACTGATATTTATTCAAACCATTAATGATGTTGACAGCGTATAACATATGTATATGCCGATGATATGAAAATATTAAAACACATAACTTCCCCTGTCGACTCGTGCTCTTTCCAATTGGACCTTAACAGGTACACTACTTGGTGTCAAAAAAACCATCTCGAGCACAATGTCAGTAAATGCTAAGCCATCACTTACTCTCGCAAGCGCTCTTGCTCGCCACCCAGAACCTTCATTATGCGTAATGAAGCTGTTCCTCCTGTCAACTTCTTGGTTGATCTAGGGGTTATTTGTGACCGTGAACTCAATTTTCGCCTCCATATCGACAACATTATCAAACGTGCTAACTCTGCCCTAGGTTTCATGAAACGTTGGCCCAAAGAATTCTCGAATCCTTACGTTACGAAATCATTATATGTACATCAGTTTCGTTAGGCCCCTTCTCGGATATACTAGCCAAGTCTGGTCCCCCTCTTACGAATCCCATACTACGCGAATTGAAGCCATTCAACGCAGGTTTATCCGTTTTGCCCTTCGTGGCCTTCGCTGGGCCGATCCCCTTAATTTATCTCCTTATACCCCTTAAAGAACGACGTGATGTTGCAGATAACCTATTTATTCACGACCTTCTCAGCGGGAACATTGGCAGCCCGCATTATTGCTCATGATTTCCCTTAACACCAACCCACCTGGTAACCTTCGGACCACCCCCTTTTTCCGTATAAACACTCACGGCACAAATTATGGCTACAACAAACCAATGTCCAGAATGCTACGCAAAGCTAACACCAATAATTTTGACCTTTACCTTAAAAAGTCCAACCTTAGAATTGCCATAAACCAGAACCCTTCACCCTCTCCTCAATCGTTTCCACCTGCCACCTAGTTAATAGGTTATAGTTAAGTTATTTTATTTTTTAAGGCTTGCATTAGGATAATAAAGTGCCCTATGAGGGCGTCAAATCAAATCAAATCGATAACGATCCTTTGTGCAAGATATTTATGAAATTTATTTTTCATTTAAGGAATGTTTTATGGCATTATGTACAAAATAAAAGGCAGTTCAAATGTCCGCCAGGGGTTTGCTTTATGATAATTTTTTTCCGGCTTACTACTCCGAACATTAATCACTGAATAGACGTCGTTGTCTTTGGTCCTTAATCTTAAGTTGGATTTTTTATTGACACAGATTCAAGTCCCGATAAAAAATTCGTCGAATTGAAGTCTTGGAGAGGTCAAATCCTTGTAGATGATGAAAAATTGGTTTTTCCGTACACTCTCACCCATGACGGCGATGTTTCCAGCAGACCTTTCGCTCACGAAGTTGTCCACCAAACCTCGTATAGCCAACTCGGCAGGACTATTAAAACTGAAAGTCACGTAATGCGTGGAACATTTGTCGAACAGGGCAATGATTTCGAAAACAGCATTTGATGAAGTTGCATACGGTATTCAAGTCTATAAGCTTCGAAAGTACATAAAGGTTAAGAGAAGTCCTTGTTCATGGTCGCAGGAAATATTGTTACAAATTAACTAATTAAAGTCTTAAAAGAATGCTTACAGGAAAACGATCGAATTCATGTCTAATAACTTTACCCTGCTATTGCCATTCTCGAATCATAGTGTAAAAGTCTTCTTTGTTATGTACGTATATAGAAGAAAATGAATGCGGATGTGATGCCGCAAGGTGACCAGCGAGGTGACGATAGCGAGCATTATTCACCGATTAGAAAACTGGGTTAATAGATAGATAAAAACTTTCAAAATACCCCAATATCTAGTCATCTGCATCATTCATCATATCTCAAACCATGGGTTCTAGCGCGCAGCTGCTGCGGCTTAGGCAGGTGCTGCCAACTAACTACCGTATTTCAAGAATTACTATATCTCATGCGGCTGAACACATGTGTCAAACGATGAAAACCAACCCCGAACCGTTCTTCAATTACACTAATGAGACAGGAAATGCATGGTTTCCATACCACCCGTGGATCCCAATGCGGTCCGAAATAGGCGATCCTTCTACAATATTTTCCCTACGAATCCTCCTTCGACCAAGCAATGGATGAAAAGTAAAGGAAAAAAAATTGGAGTAAATACTAAAACTGCCTAGCGAAAGAGACTAGGCATCAGTGACCAGCTCTTTGCGGCTGCAACGCGCAATAAATCTCATTTGCCGCCGAATCCTTTTATAGCTAACGCTAATGTGGCTGCACTGAACTTGACACTTGAATGCCCAATTAACATTGGAATTGAGTGTAGATTTGAATAAAGAGCATTCGCTTGGAATATTTCTTATTTCGACTTTGAACTACTATTCAGGCCGGTCGGGCAACAGAAGATAGCAGAGGCCTGCCTATCTGCGGGAATCAATTTATCAAGTCGCTCCAAAACTGGAACACTTATGCACAATGCACTTCGAGATACGAGTACGTACTTTGTTTGTATCTATCTGAATGCTATCTCTAATGGCCTCCGCTACTATCCAGTTCGGTCCTCCTCCCTCAGCAATGCAAACTGTAACGATTGCTGCGGGTAACTATATTGGAATTTCAGATCGGATTTGGATATCCATTAGGATCGTACGACGGACAGACAAACGGTCAATAGCCCGCGGAGCATTGATCGATATTGCACTGAATGTTAAATTGGGAACGAAAAAGTCTCTCTTTTCGCTCTTTGTGTTTTTATGTCTCCGAGTAAGCCGAATTCTATCTTGGTCAGTCGACATGTGCACTTTGTGAGTCAGAATGTTGAATTTTTTGTTTTTTGGGTTTCCACTGATTTTGGAAAAGGAAAAAAAAAAGCATAGAGAGAAGGAAAGACCTCTGAATACGGGAGTGCCGACACACTTTGGAATACCATTGAGAGGGACGCACATGGTAATCGCTTCGAATTTACTAGCAGCTTTCGTTGGACTGATTGATAAATGTGAGGGTTGGCCTGTAGCTGACAGTATTAGCGAGCCGCTGGCTGGCTGTTGTTGTTCTGGCTTTTAGTTTTCGTTTTTCGACTGAGCCAGTTGTTCCTTTCGGTTGGTCTACTTCGTTTTTGCTTGCAGAGTGACAGGTATTGTGTTGTAAAGTGCTGTTTGGACAAATTCAAGACAGCTTTTGACAGCAATTAAGAGGGGAGTGAAGCAGGCCGGTTTGCTTGGACCGGTAAGCCTATCTAGAGCTTAATGGTTAGATATTTGTTATATATCTTTCATCTTTTTCATAAGAGGCAAAAAAAGTAAAGTGCAAATATCCAAGGATCTTCTATTTATTTAACATTGGGTTTTAAAGCGTTTTTGCCATTTTTATAATGTCAGAATATGCCTTTACCTTGGGAATATTTGTGAAAATGCTGTTGTTTCTACTTACGATAAAAGGGCCGTGCATTATTATCAGAAAATATTTTTTTTTCCAAAACCAAGGGGGGATTCTTGTTTAAGCACAGGTTGGAGTATTGGCTCCCCACGCCGAATACAAGGGGTTCGAATCCCACAACTGCCAAAACAAATCAATGTCAAGGATTAATGCTCAACGCTTTTGATAATATGGCAATTATGACTGGAATATAAGATTACTATCTCGACCTGTACTGCAGGCTATTATTAGAAGACCAAAATCATCAATGACTTTTTGAAGACTAAGTGGTTGGATTTGTTTTGGGCTGTTATTTTTGAAGTTCTGAGCTGTCACTAGATCCAAAAGAAAGAAATCCAAAGGGTAAAAGCGCAACGATCTCGCAGGGTATTCAACTAAACCTCTTCGATCTTCTAATTGCGTACGGAATAAGTCGATTGTTTGCAAGCTTGTGTAGGCTGTAGCTCTATCCTCTGAAAACCAAAGATGGTCCAAGCCTAACTTATCAATTCCCACCCTACCTTTCTTGCTCATCTTCTAGTGCTCATCTTCACCATTCCACGAACTCCGTGCTCAATATGGCATTTAAGCTTATGAAAAAAAATCATTAAATTTACGAAATGTAACTTTTCCAGATCTGTCATTTTCTTAATATGTAAGTTTGAATAATGAATATTTATTATTGATGACTCCATGACTCCGTGACTAAAATTGGCAAAAACTGCATTTGACAGGGTGTAGCATTTAGGCCTTCTCTATAAGATAATGGTAGGACGTTTCCCACCTTCAAACTTGTCCTAGGTTTTTTCCGATCATATTCTTCGAATCCTCGTGAATTATTATTTCTCTACTTGTGCTTGTGTTCTTGCTGGTGTGACTTAGGGGTCGGTTTTGGGTCCCATATTCTAAGGCTTCCTTATAGTGAAACAGCTCCTTTTGCGGACGAGAAGGCAATATATTCCTCTTAAGATTTAAGCCAAATTTATGGCATGTGATAAAAGTATTCCTACCATTGCTGGAACATTAAAGAAACTGTTCAGGAAGTGCTACGTAAATGCCTTAAATGGGTAGCGTCTGTACAATAAATAGGTATTTTCCTCTATCAAAAACTCCCATATACGGGCCATATTGAAAAAATAATACACTAAACGAATATAGCGAAAAGTATGTTGGGTCGGGCCGCAAGCTGTGGTCTAGGGATGATTCCAGAAAACTGAAATACAACTCGATATTACAAGCCCTAGAGTGAACATCCTTATTCCTTACTGTTCTCACTCTCTACGAGTGCTAGATCCCAAACAAACCTTACTTCAGCTTGTTAATCTCAAATAGCAAAAAAAAAAAAATGTACAAGCGCTTGACAATTGCGGATAACTATCCGATTGGAGACTACACAGCAGCGTTCGGTACCAGTTCATTCTACACACTTATAAAGGGTGTTTTCTTTAGAGCTATGCATATTCAATATGAAATAAAATACTTGAAGCTAATGTTCATGTCTATTGTATTAACTTTATTTAATATTAAAATTTATGCCATTAGTGCTGAAATATGACTTTGGGTCTACGTACGTCACGGCTAGCTCAAATTAAGCGTAATCCTTAAATTTTCCGCAATTTTATCCAGCAACTGGGGCCATATAACAGCAATAACATGGCGAATGTTGAGATCTAAATTGTCCAACGTCTCTGGGTTATCAGCATAGGCTAGTGGCTTCACCTGCCTCTAAAGATATACTCGTAATGGAGGCCAGTTCACAGGTCCATTACGCGAAATTATGCTCTCCGCAAATGTTTCCAGCAATAAATTGATGGTGTCGGGCACCGTGTGGCATGTTGCGCTCTTGTTGAAACCAAAGCTCTGTCACGTCAATGTCCTTCAACTGAGGAACGAAGAAGTCAAAAATCATGTTTTAATAGCAGACCAAACAGTGAGTGAGTTAAAATGGTTGAAAGGGCGTCTTGACAACACTTTTGGGTTTTCTCCACTCCAAATTTTGAATTTTGCTTGTTTACAAATCCATTTAACCGAATATGGGCCTCATCGGAAAATTTTGCGTTGAAAATGAGGATCAGGCCGAACCTTGTTTTTGGTCCATTCACCGAACCTTCGACATAATTATAATGGTGACGCGGTTTCAACTCTTGTACAAGCTGGATATTATCAGCTTTTAAGCAGAGTTCTTTTCGTAAAATCTTCCACAAAGTTGATGGGCATCCAATTTCGTGCACGATGGCGATTCGACGCATTCGGATTCTCATCAAGACTGCACTCCACAACGGCAATAACTTCTTCTTTTCGCACTGTTTGTCGTCTTTAGGGTTGTAAGTATACATGATGCGAAAACGATTCATCGTGTTTTGGATAGCTTGCTCAGATGGACGATTAGATCAACCGTAAAATGGATGTAGCGCACAATAAATTTGGCCAAATAAATCATGGTTTTCAAAGTAAATTTGCACAATTTGCATGAATTTTTCTGACGTCAATCTATATATCGTAAAATAGCAATAACCACAAATCAATTTTCGACTGTCGATTGACAATCGTAGCAACAATGCAGCCAGTTTAAAAACTACAACTTTTAACACCCTTCAGTTGTGGTGAACCCATGTTACTTCTCTGTTCCGATTTCTGCAGTAATCCTATGGCCTCTGCTACTTCCTCAATGGTAGGCAATTCTACCTGAATTTCGGCTGGGTAGATAACATCATCCAACGTTTGCCCGAAATTGCTCTGAATTTAGCTGCTATAAAAATGGCAAAAGTGTACGAATTGGAATCCGGGGTTTTCCAATAGATGGCACTACCGGTACATGATAGTCAGAAAAATCTAGGACTCCTCATTATTACATTTGTAAATGTTTATTGGTTTCATATTTTTTTAAGTGTGAAGTGTCAACTTTTGAGTCAAGTAAGCGTTATTTGCAGGACATTTTTCTGGCTCTTCTTAATTCGATCGACAATCACCACTTCACCTACGGTTCATCGGCTTGAAAATCTGGTATATAAATATGTGTATACCCAAAGCTTATAATTAGACAAATTATCAATAAAAACCAACTGCAGGAGAAATTAAAAATTAAAAAAAAGCGAACGACAAGGGCACATTATTTGACTGACATTACTTCTAACGGTGTTAAGCTACAACGTATGCTTGTTGTAGCATGAATCTCCATCAAATGGAAACTATCCCGGAAAGGAGAGCACGCGTTGTTGGAATGAAGAGTAACTTAATCAAAATTAAAGTCATTAGACCAGGAACTAGCTCATCCTCAAAAATAAGGATTGTATCCAAATACTTGAATACAGAATCTCGAGCTGTCATAAATCAGTTAGTTTGTGGCACATGTAAGAAACAATTAACGACAATAAGAGACTTGTACTCGTAAAAGGGCAGCGGCCTTAAGCATCATTAAATTAAGATTGAGGAGTTAAAAATAATATTATTTTTATTAATAGTTTTGGTATTACAACCCTTTAAAGACCAGAATCGAAGCTTCTCGATCTCACCTTTGCTAATTTAATTTTGGTGGGAGCCTACCTCCACATATTCGGCTTAATACTCAATTTTGCTCAGAAATATGATTGGAGTTATGAGAGCAATTGAGAAAACGGAATTCTATATACACGGGGGATGGATTCAGTGAAGCCATAGGAGGTACGATAAATACAAAACACAACAATTTCGAATAATATACGAATAAGGTGAAAAGCTCTCGGCCTAATGATGAAAGACTGCGATTTTCAGTTGAAAAATGATTTTATTTTTCTACATAGTCTGCTTTGAGTTTAAAACACATGGTCCAGTGTTAGTATTCCTTCTCGTGCAAATATTCATCCCAGAAGCATTTTTTTCGAGTATGAAAACAGATAGAAGCCGGATGGTGCTAAATCAGAAAAATAGGGGGAATTGTCGAGAAAAACCCCAAATCCCGCAGTTTTCCCATGGCCAACACATCCTTGTGTACCGGTGCGATATCTTGATGAAAGATAATTTTTTTCTTTTTCAAGCCGGGCCTCTTCTCGCTAACCATGTTAGCCATGAGCTTTATATCCATAATTTTTTTTGCAAAATATTTAATACCCTTTCTTTCCCATTACATCAGGTATCTCACTCACCTTCATTAAACCTATCGCTCAACACGCTATCCTGCACTTTTTTGGTAGTTTCTGGTGTGATTGGTTTTTGGCCATCCTTCATACGGATCGTCTTCAAAGGATGTGCGATCTCGTTTAAATTAAGCAGGCCACTTTTTAACGGCTGACATCGAAGGAGCAGAATCCCCATAAACTTTTTTCTACTTCGAATGAATTTTTTTAGAGGTTAATCTATCCAAAAGGAAGCACCTTATGATCACATGATATTCCAAGTATCCAAAATACACGAAAGACATCTACTGCCAAAATGGAACGCCATCTCTGCATCAGGCTGGGATTTTTTCACCTTACCCACGTACCTACCAGGGCTAGTGTTAAAAAATATAGAGTTGTGAAATGTCATATAGCCAAGAGTATCTTCGTTCTTCAAGTTTATCCAAGTTGATTAATTATAGGCGGTCTTGCTAAAGAGTATAGGTAAAATATTACTCCATGACAGACTTCGAAGAGCAGAGCGTAGGAAACGACGTATGATGTCTTCGACTATGGAAATGTGAGCATGTTTGTAAAGAGTCCACACTTGAGAGGCGAGGCGCATTTAACAAGGCAAACAAAAGTGCAGTTTCTGGAGCCCCTTATAGTAATGTTGAGAATCTCACTGAATAAGAGAAAAGAATATTTAACAACCATTTCAATATCGTAAATAGTATGTATGAAAAGAGGTGGACCTAAATGCCTGCCTTTGGGGCGCCGGAGAAAGCTAAGAAAAGAACAGAAAAGGCTGTGGTTTTCCCAATAAGTACATGACTTCACAGCTAAGATTAGACAACTTTAAGAGTCTGTGCGAAATTTGACCGTAGGTCATACTTAAACGGGTTGACATAACGTGCAACCTCTAGAGCTGAGAGGGTGAAGGACATAAAATCGGTAAGCTTTGTGGTTGTAGATCTGCATGTTGTATAAAGATAAATAGAGATCCCAGTTAAAGCTTAAGTTTTCATAAAAAAAAATACTTAAAAATATTTTTAACAACACTCTTCGGAACTGTATTTATGAGTTACAAAAGTTATTTTCAATATCTGAAAGAATTCCTCTGGGAAAAAGGATAGGTGCAATTAATTTCCTCCTATAATTACTCTACTGCTCTTTAGTGCCGGCTGCGAACGTCGAATTATGGGAAGATTTTTCCAAGCAAATTATACTACAGCAGATAGTAAGCTCTTCCTGTTCAAGAACGAAATAAAAAATATATCTAGGAAGCGGTGATACTGCATTATAAGATCGAAGTCAGTTATATTTTTGGGTATTCCCTCAGGTATAACTCAGAACCTGCCCTGACCCTCGTTTTATTTTAAGGGGATGCTAATAAATTAGTACATTCAGCCTTGGCCGTTATTTCAATCTAGAATCTTGATCAATATACCACATTAATGACTGAATATCGATTTTTTTAAATTTAAAATTTTAATTAAGAACCCAACACCTCTCTTCTAATTAACTAAAAACTCCATTAATATGACTAGAGCGTGACAGACGGTTTTTTTTTGTGTCTTTTTATTTATTCAAAGCGTATCTTAGGGAATATATGGTAGAAGCAATCTCATAAGTCGACTTATAATGCGAGGCTTCTTCGAAACTGCATTTATTTAATTCCTAGCATCCTTCTAATTACCTGTGTGAATCTGTATAAAGCCACAGATCCGGAGATCTTGATTTCGGTACATAAATTTGAGAAAAGGTATCTAACAAATTAGTTTTCGATTCGGTTTTATATTTAACGGTATTAATATGCAAATATGCAAATATTTAATCAACAACCTCGAAATATCTGAAACCAATTAATTTATTCAATTAAGTCCATGGTGATGAGTTACGTAAGGGAATGTATGAGAATATCGGACGGAATATGACATATTTGGATTCATCCTGATTTGAATTGTGGGGAGGCGTGACCATGACTGCTCTGCAGGGGGTCGAATTTTGTTTACTGATGAGTTATTCATTTCAAGCACAGCCAGCATTTTAACTGCTGGATCGACGATTTATTGCTGCCTTTTTAAAGATTGGTGATGACATGGGCTTAATAAAAATTTGGAAGTGGAAGTTGCTTGGCTTGGGCACTTAAATTGGAGACTTTACACCTATAATTTAAGACTAGCGGAAGGCGTAAGATGGTTCCGCATTCCTAACGAAGCTAGATTTTGCTAAACCTAAATCATTTTATTGTTGTTTACGATTTCCGTTAGCATCGACGTTCCCGAATCTTATTTTATTGACCATAAAACTACTTGCGATGTACTCAAGCAATAAAAAACGTCTGCTATGAAGTGTGGCATGCAAGACTGCAGCAACATCATAGACACATGACAACAAATCGTTAAGTTTGCAATTTTATCGTCCGATCTCGACTTCTGACACATTGTTCAGTCATATTTTTAGATTTTACAAACCACTAGTTGCACGAGATGTGTACGAGTACGTTTAATGTGCGTAGATCCGAGGAGGTACAACGGTCGAGCCAGGTGCAGCAAGGGGTAATACTATTTCTTAAGCCAAACTCGCAACTAACAAGTGCCACTAGGAAGGCTCGTAAATTCTGCGTATCTGTTGCTTTAGTGAATCCATTTCTTTTTTTTTCCCACGGGCTGGTTATATTGGTTCCATGGTTTTCATATTTTGTTTCCGAATAAAATATGAGATATGGATCAATGGAATTTGTGTGTAGGCTTATGGTCGCTGCTTGCTATTGGCTTAGAGCATATATGGATGAAAGCAATTTGTCGAAGTTTTTGTTTAGGATCCACGTGGGGGTACAATTTATTTTATTTTAATTGTTTGCCTTGAGGTGGTCTGATTTAGGCCTGATTGTCACGAGCCTCTTGTGAATATCTAGTTTCTTGTCTTTCAATATATATATAGCACTTGAGTGGCCTATTAGACCCCTTTATTTTATTATAATGGGCGCCAGAGAACAGCAAGAGGATAAGGGGAAATACAAGAAAATTCCTTAGGATGCTCGAAACCCTATTGTATATGCTTTGTGATTCAATGCTTTAAATCACTGCTTACAGCGGTATCACCGGTATTTGTCGAATAACGTGTTCGATTCCAAATCCGAGATCATAGCTGGCTTATCGGCGGAAACTTTGGCTTCAAATAACCCCGAACAAAAAAGTCTATGGCAATGATATCACACGATCTAGATGGCCAATTTACCGGTCCGAAACGTTAAATGAGCTGTCCAGTGAGCTGTTCTCAATATAGCCATTGTTCCACGCGCTTTCTGTGCCGTAGCCCTGTTTTACTGGAACCAAGAGTTGCCGACATCAGAATCGGACTTAAATTTCCGGCAGTATAAAGTCCGTTATCATGCTGCGGTAGCATTCACCATTGACTGTTATGTTCTGTCCGGTCTCATTTTTAAAGAAAACCGGACCGACGATTCCACCAGCCCATAAACCACACGAAACAGTGCCTTTTTGTCGATGTAGAGGTAGTTCGACATACTCTTCAGGTTGCTCGTCTGCTCAAGTACGGCAATTGTGTTTATTTTCATAACCGATTAGCCAGAAATAGACCTCATCAATGAACAAAATTTGATGCGAAAACCACGAATCTTCATTGAGCTGTTGCAAAGCCATTGACTGAAACTTAAAGATAAATTCAAGTCAGGCGGCTTCAATTCTTGAAAGTTTTGGATTTTGAAAGCCTTTAAGCCAAGTCCCTCTTTTAAAATTTGCGAAGGTTTTGAATACGATAAGCCCTTATGTTGAGATCGGCGTCGAATGTATTGCTCACGGTCTTCAGCCCACTTGCCGCCACAGTCGCAATGTTCTCCTTCAGCTACGAGCTGAATGTGATCCATTGGGTTGCATATTATTCAATAACATGGTGAATGTAAAAATGAACCGGGAAGGTCGATGATGCATACCAGATGTTGCTCGAAGCTAACGAAAAATATTTTTTACAGAACTCTGTTTTTCATAATACAGCTGAATAATTTGGGAATATTGTGAATATTGGGAATATTGAATACACATACTGAGTAAGAATAAACGACACCATGAGACCAGTTACGCGTGATCTGTAAGATGTAAAGCTATTGGAAAAAAATAATTCGCAATGAATCAGCCATTAGAAACGCAGAGAGATCTTTCTAAGATATGTATAGACTTCAACAAAAGTAAACATCCAGTTCACTTCCTAGTACAGTCTGGAGCATAGGATCATAGAAAGTTTGAAACTCTTTGGCAAATAACTACATAGTTTGAGAAAGAGACCCGCGCTTAATTAGTCTTAATCTCTGAATTTGGTTTCCATTAATCAGATATAATTGAGGCGTACGTAACTCATGAAACAAGTTCAAAAGCAGTTTACGAGTATATTAGGGGAATATCCTGAGAAAGCCTGTTGAGCTGCCTTTAATCAGTAAAGGGGCACAATTACAGTAACATTCACGTCGGATGTCACACTGTGCTTGCGAAATATCACAAGTACAAAGCAAATATTGAAGAAAAAAGGGCACGAATCCTTTTACAAGCTCACCTCACCAGTCACTTTCATGACTATCTGTAACGAAAAAGTCCAAGCTTATTGTCTTATTTTTCAAGTTGCACTTTGACATAGACTTAAGAGAAAAAAATGCTAGATTACCTCTGACGAATATCATGACCCATTGCTGCTTTCAGAACAACATCTGTACGCATTCCATTCTTAATGCACAAGAAAAGAAAGTCTTAGCCAGGAGTATCATTCGATAGAAGCACATTACAATGATCGATTATAAGTTCTGCCGAGACATCATCCTTATTCATTTTGGCTTTTTCAAATCGGAGAATTTGAGTCGTTGAGCCAGTAATTATACAAGTTTTCCATCATCAAACTTTTAACGTAAAAAACAATTTCTTTATTGTTAAGATTCCTTAGAATTTACGTAACTGCAAAGCTTGATTTTGTTAGAAGCTCTCTCGAATGACCCATTTTAACCGTCTGCTTCAATGCTTTTGAACATATCATTGACGTCTGGCTGGGCTCGCCCAATTACGTAAATGTCATCCGCCTATGCAAGCAATTGCGCCGACTTAAAATAGATTGTACCTCTTTTGTTGGCTAGTGAGTCTCGTATGATCTTTTCAAGCACGATGTTGGAAAAGTTACGACAGTGCGTCACCTTGCCTAAATCATTTTTTAACATCGAAGGTCTCGGTTAATTCGCTACCGACCTTAATGGAGCAGCGAGAATTGTCCATTGTCATCCTACACAATCGGACGAGTTTGGCAGGGATGTTAAAACTAGACATGGCTCGGTATAGCTCTTCCCTATGCATACTGTCATATGCGGTTTTAAAATCGACCAAAAGATGATGTGTGTTGATTGGGAATTCTTAGGCCTTTTCCAAGATCTGCCACAGTGTGAAAATGTGGTCTATTGTGGATTTGCCTGGCCTGAAGCCACACTGATAGGAACCTTTCAGATTATCCACAAAGGCTTTCAGGTGCTCACACAGTACGGCAGAGAAGATCTCCTAGGCGATGTTAAGGAGGCTGTAGTTGGCACAGTTATAGGGATCTCCTTTCTTATGAACTGGGCAAACGATGCTGGCATTCTATGTATAAGTAAGGCATGCTTTTCTCCGACCATATTTTACCAATGAGCTGGTGCATACGCCCTGCGGACTTTATTCGTTTTAAGCTTCGAAATAACAAGCTTAATTTCAGGTCAGGTGGACGGAATTCTCTTGCATCTTCGTCCGTTGCGTATGGCATAATATTCGGTCAAGTAAAATTTATGCCGTCTGGATAACATCGTTTTCCAAAGCTTATTTTCTAATGTTAAGCAGTTCATCAAGCCCCATTTTACCAGAAAGATTTCTTGTAGAAACCTAGAGTGATCTGTATGACATCAGCAGCAAAATCTGTTCAAAACATTTGGTAACTTTTCATTTTCTCCAAAAATGTGGATTCAGCGACATCTATTTTGTTCCTATGAAAGTAATACCCCTCAAGTATAATACACTGCGCCGGCACTTTTCCCAGTTTTTTAAACATTTTAAATATGCGGTTTTTGTTAAAGCATTGAGCTCTCCCAGCGATGCATTTTTATCTCCTCAATCGTGGTAAGTCTCTATCATTTAATGAGTCTATTCAGTTTTGGGGAGAAAAAAAATTCACACATTCGATGAATACGCTGACTGAGGCAAGATTACGATATTGGCTAAAAAATTACGCACGAGTAGGTGCATTGGTGCATTATTTACCAGACCTTTTCCTCGTATTGCTTCATGCAGACGGCACATAACTTCAAGGTAATATGCTTTATTGACCGTAGAACCTTTTACCAAGAACTCATGATGAACCATGCCATTGTAAACGAAGACCGAACTTGCTTTTTTCAGCCTTGGCTCTTCTGGTCACTTCCATTGGTATAATTGGGTTTTGGTTACGACGTAATACCCATATACCCATATTCATAACCAGTGATGACCCTTTTCAGTAAATCTAGATCGTCATTCACGTCATTCAATAGCTGTTGAACGAATCTTTCTGTCCAAATTTAGCAATTTCAGGACAAACTTCGCCGATACATATCTAATGCCTAAAATATCTGAACAAATTTATGGCATGAGCAAACCATTAAGCTCAGCAACTTCTCAGAGTGGTACATTCGACAATTCTCCATAACAATTTTCATCACTGTTCCAACATGCTTGGCCGTCTAGGACGGTTATCGTCAGTAACACCTTTTTGGCCTTCTGTGAAGAGCTTGTTCAACTTACTCCCAAACTAAATATCCAAAATAGTTGACTATATCAGAATAAGTGAGGTGATATTTGTATCTACATAACAAAAACGAAAAAAAGACAAAAATCGAAACCACTTAGCTTGGAAAATTCAAAAAGTCACCTTATTTTTTGAACATGTCTCGTATAGCAGCAATTATTTTCTGTGTCCCACGCTGGACATAAATGTTTACCAGCCTTATTTTAAACCATTTTGGTAACGTGTTTTATTAACTACCCTCTCTTACCGAACGATGGTTTTTTCTGCCTGGAATTCGGTGCTTTGGAATTGGCCGAAGTCTATCTTCAGTAGTATGGCGTCACATATTAAAGAATAAGTGGAGCAATGTACATATTTGTTATGTGACAAATTGAAAATAACAATGCCAGAGAGATCTTGCGATTTAATATCACTAACCTGCTAACTAAAAAACCACTCTGCTTAAGATAAAGTCTGCCCCAATATTCTACGACCTACATATGTATTTAAAAATTTCGAGATCGATATTTGACATATATTCTGTTTCATTGCTGACCCCTTATTAAACAACTATAAAAAATGGCATTACTGACGTATAAACGTTGCATTTTGCTTTTATGATTTCAAACGACACCTATTATTGGATATCGCTATATGTCCATTGCTTTATTAGCGTTCAGTCAGACATATTTATCGATAGCTAAGAGGAAATCTTAACCTCAGAGCCAAGAGCGATCATTACATTTACATCGAAAATCTCTAGGGCTCGGAAGGTAAGCACGATGGATTTACATTAGCGAGATCGCATTCTCATTCAAAAGAACCGCATTCATTAAAAGGTGATTTCTAGTCTGAAATCTTATTAACCAATCTTAAATAAAAGTTCGCAAATCAATCCTCCCGGCAAGCCTTGAAAAAGAGAAAACAGTTATCGTCAGTAGCTCATAGGAAACCGCCAGTTAAATGAACCCTTTGCGATACACGGTTAATTCGTTAACTTGTTTTTAATTGCTTTCTTTTAAAGCAGCCCATCAGAGATTAAGGCTCTTCCGAGCCACGCGTATTCCATCCCATCCCTCATAAGATTTTATTTTCTCTATTACTGATACCTCTTCGTCGATTTTAATAAGAAACCTTATTAAAACCGAAATCTAAAACAAATCTTAGCAACGAAATAATGATTGAAAGCAAATTAGTTGGGCAGCTCTATTGCCAAGGGGACAGGAGTCTCATCATCATCATCACTCTAGCACCGCAACGTGGTCGTAATATTCCCTGCCGACGCCGTTAGGGTAATTATCATTGTCACGGTCTTACCAGCCTACCATTTGAAGAGGAAAAGCATAATTTTCTAAACTGCTACCAACGAGCCTGGTTGTGGTGTATATTTATCAGCCGCTTGCCCATGACGATGATGACGATGAGCTGTAACTGTGATTGTTGTTATGGTGGATTTCTTAATTTCAGCTCTTCGCATAGTTTTTCCATTAAAAGTAAATAAAACCCAACAACAGCGACGACAAAAATCAAAACAAAGGCCGAAAAGACAACAAAATGACTAAGACAAAGCAGAAATAGGAAAGCACTTTTGAAAAGGCCGGAAACGACCTTCTAAGTAGGTGAAAATCATGAGGGAACCCAGTCTTTCATGCGGACAGGCAAGTGTGTGTGTGTGTGTATGTGCCTTAGGGTCTTCTTGGCTTTCCAGCAATTGCACTTCTTCTGATGATTACATCTTCAATGTGGCTCTGGCGATGGAATCAGATTTTTGTTGATGTTTTGCTGAAGCCCATAAAACGAAGCCTTGGTAATGAGCTCAGCATGGTCGGGTTTGCTTGATTCGTGGCGCTGATAAAAATAGGAGTGGATGGAAATTAGCCAGGTATTAGATGAATGTGTGACGGGCGATTTGAAGACAATTGAATTCACTTTTATCGTTGGATCTTTTGGGAACACCGGAGGTTTGCTCTGCTTTGTTGCTCCTGCGGTGGCACTGGTAGTCATCATTTCTCGGTTTGGGAATCTGGTGAAGAATTTTATGATTTTCCAAATTGAATCAAGTACGAGTATTACAATTAAGCCGTCGTCGAGTGCTCCTTCACTCAGTAACCACGTACACGTGGTTGGTGGTGATATCAAGCGTCTCGAGTCAATTGGTTTCCCGTTCCCACCCAACACTGATGCCACACCTTTTCCTTCTCTACTTTAATCGTCTTTTGCTGTTCTGCACCTTTATGTCTGCATATCTGTCGCAGGAGAACATGTAACGAATCTATTCGAAAACCTCTTGCGTCATGTTAGTGTATCCAATTGAAACCAGCCCCTCGTTCGTACATGCCATCCAAATGTTCTTTGAAAACCACTACAAAAAACAACGAGATCGAAATAATAATAAAATAAGCGCGACAAAACCAAACCGACCCAACACAAAATGAAGACATTAAAAAAATATATGTGGTGTATAGATAATACCGCCTCGCACCCCTTGACCCAAACGCGTGGTCCTTACGAGAGGAAAATCAAGGCGCTGCCGCCACACCATCGCCTCTCGAGTGTTCCTGATGTTCGTACATACTCGTAGCTTGCCATAAAAAATAGTCTTAACACCAACTAACAATTGCGTTAACACGCATTTGCATACTATTCGCGGTGCGGTCCACACCCCGCTTTTGTTTTGTTCCTACTGCTTCTCTAGTACCTATGCCTTAGTTCGGTATCCAACTAATCCCACTGCACTGCTATGCTAGCTGTGCCCGCTGCAATAAATGTCTAATTTGAGGCCATTCCCTGTCCATTTGGCGAGTTTACGTCGCTCTGGATATTTCTGTTCACATGCTGCTCCACGTTCCAGAAATGGGCTACCACCAATCAAAGCCCATGTGCCAAGGGGTGAGGAGACTGAAAGCGATTACTAAATAGCGAGATAGCGGAGGGAGACAGAGCGGTATGGAAGGCAAATCTTATGTGTGTTTATATGCGTGTCTTATGTCTTAATTTGTTGATCTTCCGGCTCAGTGTATAAGGTGCGCCTGTGGGGTTACTAATGGGGACTGTGTTGTGGAAAATTATTGGGTTTGAGGTATAGTTGATGAAAGGATCAAATGGAGGCATTATTGAGGAACCCACGCGGGAGGATTGAGTTCCATTAGGCGGTTCAAAGTCGACGTGACGCTCATTGTAATGGATTAATTTGAGATGCGGTGTGTTTTATCTTTTGTCATGATGGTCTATGCAAGCGTTTAAGCTTAGGTAAGCGGTTCATGACTCTTTTGTTTGTCTTTATCTTGTAAAGAATTGATATCTTTATTATTTTGTTAACTATTTGCCTATACTTTTCATGTTGTACTAGTTTGCATCAAGAGCGTGAGCTCAAGGTTGAAAAGGTAAAAGGCATAAAGGGTCAACTCGAACTCTATATATTCCTCTTTTGCAAAAAAAAACTGACCGGAGCTTATATAGGGTCCGCCAAATAACTTTTTTTTTTTTGAAAATGCTATAAAAAAAACCACTGAATATTTTCTCAAATTTCTTTTTTTATTTGAAAGTACAATCCTTCCGGTTAATAATGAAAAATAATTTCATTCAAATGGCTGCCTCGGCTGGCCATGCAGTAGCCTACACGATCGGTCCAATTTTTAAGCACATTATCGATTGTGTGCAGCTGTATTTCACCAATGGCTTCACGAATATTGTCCTTTAAAGCGTCAATTGTCTCTGGCTTGTCGGCGTAACACTTATCTTTGACGGCACCCCACAAATAATAGTCCAACGGTGTCAAATCGCAGCTCCGAGGTGGCCAAACGACATCAGCTCTGCGGCTGATAATGCGATCTTCAAAAACAGGGCGCAAAACATCGAGTGTAGCTTCGGCTGTATGGCACGTAGCGCCGTCCTGTTGAAACCAAATGTTGCCAATATCCTCCTCTTCAATTTTTGTGAACGAAAATTCGTTCAGCATGGCCCGATAACGATCGCCATTGACTGTAACGGCCACTCCTTGCCATTTTCGAAGAAAAATGGCCCAATTATGCCTCTGGACGAAAAACCGCACCAAACAGTGGCTCGTTTTGGGTGCACCGGCTTTTCAATGTATGTGTGCGGGTTTTCTGTGCCCCAAATGCGACAATTTTGCTTGTTTACATACCCGCCAAGATCAAAATGACTTTCATCTGAAAAGATGTACGCAATTTTCGCACACATTCTGCAACATTACCATGATTTTCAAAGTAATGTCGCAATATTTCCCAGCGTTGTTCAAGCGTATACACAACCATATTCGTTCAGCGGAAGGATAAAACTAATTATCTGTCAAATCAGACATGAGCTAAGTGTTACCATTCACGAAATAAGCACTACTTGAAAAAAAAAACGTTAGATGACGGACCCTTTAGTTCTTTCATACTTAGAGTATCAGGACTTGTGTCTCAATCAAACTATGTGATTCTGACCCCAGCAAAAATGGTCCATTAAATATTTATTATTTATCAGTTTCTTGGACAGAGATCACTGGATTCCATACTGGTTGCCTTTCTTCGGGATGGTGGTGATGACGCCCTACTTTCAACTCTCAAGGATGCGACGAGTAGAGCAAGCCTTTTCGATGATGGTATACAGGATCAGAGTAATTTGTGACGCAGCTGCTCTAAATAGTTCCGCAGGCAAGGAGTCCGTGTTTTGCCGCTCTTCAGTCCGCGAATCGCGGCTTTGATTTCAGGAACTGTTGGAAGCGTCGTCTGGATCGTTCTTCAAGGAGTATAGCTCACCATCAGCTGGAAGTTATTCTGCCAAGAATTCCCTCCAGCGATCAAGTTGTTGCTGATCTGGTGTGCGTGTTTCCATCTCCGTCTCTCAGGGGAGGAGTGGTAGGCATCTCACCGTTTTCCAATTGTTCCATTTGTCCACTTGCGCCATGCGCTTGACCGATTTCTCGGCCTCGTTATATGCAGCTTATATCTGTCCTCTTCTCTCTCGTGAGGCGGGTTGATGCAGTTGGCTTGTTAGTTTCCTTCTTGTTTCTGTTTCCAAGTAGCGTCGCTGATCCAACGCTTTCGTTTGTGTTGTCGAAAGCCCACTGCTTTCTCCGCATTTTACTTCAAAGCACACATCAGGACTGGCCACGATGGTGGAGTGTCTTACCGGGCTATCGCTTCGATATTCACCACAAATTGCCTGGCTATCACCGGATTCTGGAGCCGCTCGGTGCCATAAGTCTCTCTGCGGGAGAGCGGCTGGTGCTAGGCCGCAGCCGGGTGAAACCTCACAATACCCAGCAAAAGTTGATGGTCGTGTGTCGGCGTCACGATCGATGAAAGCCAAGAAATCGTCTGCTGATCAGGACGTGATCGATCTGCTTGCGAGTAATACCTGCCAGGTATTTTTATGGATGTCTTTGTGTGGGAACAGGCTAGTGGTCGAGAAGGCGATTTTCATTGCCATTGCTTTCTGCGTGAAGGCTATGTAGACCTATAATGGCCTTGAGGTTGTTATTGTCACAGATTACTTTGGCATTGGAATCACCCATGACCATTTTCACATCGCTCTTGGAGGACGACATGAGACATACTTCCAGCTGGTCGTAGAAGGTGTCCTTATGTTCATCGTCATCTATTTCGGTGGGGGCGTAGCATTGTATGATCGTGATATTGCGGAACTTCGAGTGAAATCGGATTAATATGATCCTGTCTGAGATGGGTTCACATTCCAAGAGCGAGTCTTTCGCAGCTGGGCATAGTACTACTGCACCGTTCTTTTGGTGGGTGTTTTTAACACTAACCACTACCGCCTTGCCCTTTCCATCTAATTTGGGAGAATGCGAGGACATGTAGGCGGTATCGGAGCAGACTTGTCTCAATTTGGAGGCATCATAAAATATTGCTATACTTAAAAAATAGTATAATTGTGGAAAGATTTTGGTATATTACTGTTTGGCACCCGAAGAGTGCCTCCCATTATAGAAACGATTTTCGTCAAAATCTGAATTCGGCAATACAGTACAAATAGTGCCTCTTATCTATACAACAGGTTGTTTGCATTTTTTATTTTTTATTTTTTATTTTTTTGGTTTAGGTATTTTATTAAATTTTTAAGATCTATTTTAATGTGGACCAAAATGCTTAGGCCGAGCTTAACTATCTAGCCAATTAATACTACTTTAAGGACGCTTATAGGCAGATGGAGCACAACTGTGTGTTTCGACCTCTTGTTTAACTTAATTAAAATAAATTAAATAAATTAAATTAAGAATTAAAAAAAAAAAAACCTTTGAATCTGATCGATTTCTTAAATAGTTTACAAAACCTTCAACTAACTACGAGTAAAACTGGCTTAACATACCTTTACAAAAATTCATGTACGAGTTTTGTTAAAAAAATAAGGTAACGTTTTAAATTTCGCGAGCTAAGTACATTAAATTTTCGATTTTTTTTTTCCTATAGTGGTACACATATCCACAACACATTGTCAGCCATTTTAGATATATTTTATTCTGAGCCAAAAAAACATGTTTATAAGTGATACAAGTTCTCCCGAGAAGATGTTAATGACGAATCCCGCAATAGCCGCCCCGGCACGTCAACAAGAGATAAAAACAGTCAAGCCTTGTAGAAAATTGTTACGGATAAACGCTGAATCTCTATCGAAAAAGTTGCTTAGGATATAAGCATATCAGATGACTCATGTTATACATTTTTTCAGATATTATGGACATGAAAGTTGTGTTGGCGAAGTTTCTTCCGAAATTGCTAAATTGTGACTAAAAGAACCGTCACATGAGTATCGCTCAGGAGCAGTTGAATGACGATCCAGATTTGCTGAAAAGGTGATAGGTGAACATAGGTACAGGGCTATGAAGCCTGATCGGGCTGAAGAAGCGATCAGAAAGTCCAAGACCGAAACAAATTACGCCAAGTTCGGTAATTTGTCAAAGTGTTGCTTACTGGTTTCTTCAATTAAAATGATGTGGTTGATCATACTCCCTCGACACTGCTTTACTGAACCGGAAGCACTCCGGCTCGCAGAGCGCAACATTGTGTTCATAGTGCAATCGCGAAATCGAAATTACGGAATATGTGGAAGATTAGCGACACTGCTCATCTATCCGAGATCAGTCTGATTTGATCGATATACGAGTAGAAGAACACTTCTGGGATGACAGTATACGTTATTGGGGTGGTCAGCCCCGGAGATCAGGTTATTGACTGGTTATTTCTTTGGCAATATGGCCACAAATCAGTTGATTTTCAACTCATCAAGTCATCACAATACTGCGGATTTTTTTTTCGAATTCACGCTGGAGAAGGGTTACAATGAAGATGCGCCTGGCCGGCTGAGCTTAATATAAAAACTTTGTAACCATATGTACCTTTTACTTGAAAAATACAGATACAAGAGCAATAGTAATAGAAAACTTTATGCTAGTTCAAGGCAATAAAATTATTTAAACTTTTTGTGAATATGGTTGATATTTAAGAAAATGCATGTGGTCAAATTTGTTATTTTTTTGAAGTGAATAATCGTATAAATGGTCAGTGAAAAAAAGTTGGGAAAACTAGTTCTGTCGAGCCTCGAAATAGGCAGTCATCGACAGACTGTAAGCCGTAATTAAAAAAAGGAATTAACCTAAGAACTAAAGCCAGCCGATCAGAGCCGACGTCATTCGGCCATTAGAATACGAGTATAATGCTGGTTTTTCGGGCAAAATAGTTTTTAGTGAAGAACCTCATTCCACATTGTATTAGTCAAAGAACAAAATTATACCTTAAAAAATCATCAAATACAATAATTTTGAGAAAAAATTATTGGCTCTTTGATGGCTTCAACTATTGAGCCACTACCGTCTAAATTTCCAGGCCGATTAATTAACCATAATGCTGACAAAAACTGGTCAACTACGAGTAGGTCATGCAATTTAGCGACATTATATTACTTTTTCGCGGTTTTTTTTTTTGGAAAGAAAAGTCTGTGTGGATAAGGAAACATTAATAGCACAACTGAGAAGTATCATACGGACCGAAATTGATCAACTTAATTTCCTTGAAAATTCGATGATCATACGGTATCCTATAGACCTGTTTGTCGTATAATCAACACGTCTTTGACGTTTTGTTGTTTTTCTTTGTAAAAATTAATGTTTTATTAAAAGTAAGTCCAAAAACAAAAGAAGTATTTCCAATCTCTAGCTACAACTTTTGCCCATCTTTCTGGCATACGAATTCCACGTTGGAAAACCGCATGCCTTTTGAGTTGATCCTTGACTGAATTTTCAGCGTGAAGAATAGATTATAATAAGGAATCGATATCCGACCACTTTTGGTAAAGAGGATCTCAAGTGATTGTATTTTTTTTCCCGAAAATAACCACACAATGATAGAAACGAACCCGACATTGATAAAAGCAAAAAAAGTCAGAGGAAGTGGAAGTGAGCAAGAAATGTGAAGTAAATTCAGAAGATCATGTTAATCTTTACAATGTCATTATGCTGGAATGTTCCGATGCAAGTTTTCAAAATTTCGTTCGTTTTAAAGTAAATTAAACTGAGACAATTGTAAAACGGTGTGCTAAAACTGAAACAAACGGAAGAGCAACAGTTTGTATTTTTTTAGTTTGTTTTAAATTTCTCTTTAATACATGTTTCGTAAAAGTATGCATAAACTGTAACTTGATTTACTTGAAATACCTTACTGGACCTCTACGGATACTTTACAGTAGGTACGCATAATAACTTAAACTTAGCCTTATTATTATTATCGTCTTCTTGTTTTTGCAATTAGTTCATTATATTATTTAAGTCTGTTGACTGTGGTGGTGCTACACAGTTCTAGCCGTGTTTTCTAGGTCATTATCCTGATAAAAGTGGAATGATTCTTCTACACCCTATTTCTGAACATTTTATTGTAAATTGTTTTGTAAAATATTTGTACGAGTATTTTGAAATTTGTCTACGACGAAATTTTCCGAATTTCAGGATTTTCTAGCTCCAGCCTTATGACATCGCTGGACGTATGTACATGTCGTGGATTCATCTTATCATTGGGTTTCTCGAAATGTAGACTCTTCCAGCTGATCCGAAAAATTAGATTTGGATTATTTTTGGATTTATTCAACCTTTATCACAATCGGATAAAAAAATTCTTGTATTAGTTCTTACTTTACTGTTCTTGTAACGCTTAATTATTAATTGCCAATATCCAATAGTATCCAATAGTATGAACCATTCAATAATATTGTTCAACAAAAAAATGGACATGAGGAAGAACAAAAGAAAAACCAAATAAAATGTGAGCCACTGTACATACGGGAATCGGCCGTTTATTTTTGTTTTTCAAAATTAAAACCTTTTATTGGAAAAATGGTTTATTCTTGAAGTGCTACACCATATCTATTTTTCCAAATCTACTTCGTACAGTTCAAAGTAATTTCCCTCCGACAAAAACGTTGCCAATTCTTGAAACAGTTGTTGAACTTGATTTCCGAAATCGCCTTCAGTTCACTCAGCGATTCAGATTAAATACTCGTATACTCGAGACGGTGTCCACGTGTGATCTTTTGAATTTAGTAAATAGTTAGAAGTCATAAACTAGGTAACTACAGTGGACTTAGAGCTATTTTTATTTGTTTTTATTTTTTTAATTGTGTATTCTATTAGGTGTCCAACTAAGTTCTCGCTGTTTATCAAGAAGCGCATTGAAAACTGCAGAAAATTTACGGAGGTGCTGCTCTAAGTAAAACAACGTGCCGTGATTGGATCCGTCGCTTCAAAGTCGGTGATTTCGATGTTGATAACTTTTCGAAGACGCTGAATTGAAGGCATTGCTCGATGAGGATCCATGCCAAACTGAAGAAGAGCTTGCTTCAGTATTAGGAGTTACCCGCCAAGCTAATTTCAAGCGATTGCATGCGTTGGGAATGATTTAAAAGCAAGGATATTGGGTTACTTATGATTTCAAGCCAAGAGACGTTGAGCGTCTGTTTTTTCGCCTGTGAACAACTGCTCCAGCAGCAAAAAGGAAGGGTTTTCTTCATCGCATCGTTACGGGTTTTGGATTCATTACAGTAACCCAAAGAGAAAAAAGTCAGCTCGGTCATACTTCTACGTCATCGGCTCGGCCGAATATTCATGCTGCGAAGGTTATGCTGTGTATTTGGTGGGATCACGGCGGTGCTATTTATCATGAGCTGTTGAAACCAGCTCCTTCGCTTCCTCAGTAATGACTGAGGAACGGTATCGAACTCAATTGATGCGGTTGAGCCGAACAGTGGGCGAAAAGCGGCGACAATACGAGCAGAGGCCCGAAAATGTGATTCTACGGCATGACAACACTCGGCTTCACGTTGCCAAACCCGTTAATACCTACTTAGAAACGCCAGATGGGAAGTTCTACCACACCCGCCATTTTTCCAGATATTGCGCCGTCGGATTATCACTTGTTCCGTTCAATGGCACATGGTCTCGCTGACCAGCAGTTCCATTCATATGAGGATATCTCAAAATCGCTTGATTCGTGGATAGCCTCAAAAGACGAACACTTCTGCCGCTAGCGATGGGCAATACTTTGAATGATTCATTTGTAATCGTTTTTTTCACAATAAAGTTGCATTCTCATCAAAAAAACAGCGAGAACTTAGTTGTGCTCCTAATATTATTATACCAGTATGTTCCTAGTTTTTGGCCAAATGGTCACGAACAATTAACGCAGTGTTTGCTTTTAGCTTTTGCCAGTTGTTTTCAGTACTGCACTCCCAGTTGGTTGAGGTACCCTTCCACCTGTGTTCGCCACCTTAGCTTCAGTTGTCCTCTCCTGCGTCGTCCCTCAGGGTTGGATTCGAAGCCCCTTCGGGCCGGCCATTCGCTCTACATTGCCTAGCCATCTTAGACGCTGTATCTGGTGACGTCCTACTAGGCCGTTACCGCTGTAGAGCCCGTACAGTTCGTCATTGTACCTTCTCCTCCACTCTCTGTTTATATAAACCGGACAGATTAAATGCAGAATTTTCCCCTTGAAGCAACCAAGGGCATTCTTATCCGTTTTCGTTAAGGTCCAGGCTTCTGCGCCGTAAAGGAGGATCTTGATTGTTTGAGAGAGGGTTCTACTTCTGAATTGCCTCTTGAGCCCAAAAAAGCAGCGGTTGGCAAGAGCAATTCTGGCCACACTAAAAGGAACCCATCAGATTATCCATAAGGGCTTTCAGGGCTCACTCAATAGTTGGCGCAGTTATAGGGGTTTCCTTTCTTATGGACTGGGCAAACGATGCTGAGATTCTATTCGTAGGATATGCTTTACAGATGAGCTGGTGCATGCGCCTTACGAACTAATCTCCAGTCGTTCCAAATAGCTCAGCAGTCAAGCCGCCTTTAAGCTTCGATATTAGATGCTTAATTTCATCAAGGTCAGGTGGAACGGAATTCTGTTATATCTTCATCCGTTGCGAATGGATCATTCTGCTCGATAGCGGTATCAGATCTACCATCGCCGTTATACGGACTGTGACTCTACTACTAGTTGTCCGTCTTCATCCCTACAGGCTTCTCCTCTAGCTTTATAGCCCTGGCATATTCGTTTTACTTTTTCGTATAACTTACGAGCGTCATATGGTAGCATCTCTCCATCTCCTCGATCTCACGCTTATCGAGCTTTCTTTTTTTCTTCCTTAATGTCGTATGTTAATCTCTCCTTTTCTCCTCGTAGAACTCACGAGCTGCTCTCGCCCGTCTATGTAGCATAGCTTTATAGGCAGTTTGCTTTGCTACATGGGCTTGTTTACATTGCTCATCAAACCAGGGGTTTCTAGCTGGTGGCCCGGCGGTTTGAGACCCAGGACACCAGAGGCAGCGGCTCTGATAGCGCCCTGGCAGTGCTCCCACTGGATTGTGCCGGTGTCATCGGACACCGAGGTGTTGAGGGAAACTCGATCGGCGAAGATCCTAGCGGACTCCTGCGATTGTAGCTTTTCGACGTCCAACTCGCCATATCCAGCTCGACTCCGTCATTCGTACCTTGGCTACAAGAAAGTAGTGATCCGATTCGATGTTGGCTCCTCGGAAAGTACTTACGTCTAGGATGCTAAAGAAGTGTCTGCCAACGATCGCAACGTGATTAATTTGGTTCATGGTCGACTGATCTGGTGACCGCCAGGTTTCTTTTTAGATGTTGGAATGTGGAAATACAAGGAGGTTACGCACCGCTAGGAAATCAATTAGCCTGGGTCCGTTGTCGGATGTGGTGCTATGTAGGCTATGTTTTCTATGATCGACTTAAATATGTCCATTTTGCCCAGTTTTGCGTTAAAACTCCCTGGTAAAATTTTGGTGTCATAAATGGGCATGAGACGTTCGGTCCACGAGATCATAGAAGTCATCTTTGAGTCGATGATCTTTTTTTCTTCCCTAGGGGCATGAATGCATATAAGACTTATACTTCCGAGGATTCCTTTGAAGCGGATTGTTATGAGACGTTCGCTTCCATACCGGAAGCTTAAGACTTTTTCTCAGAGTCTCCCTCGAATAACAAATCCGCATCTGAACAGGCGTTTTTTATTTTCCTTGTTTCATCCTTTTTTGACTTTTCCATCCCATCCCGCTTCTTGGAGTGCATTTATATCCACTTCGTAGCAGCTATCCAGGAGAGGCCGCGTGAAGGCTATGTGTCAATTTGGATTGAGCAGGAACAGAGATCGAAGCTGGTGTTTGCCATGTTAAGCACAATCAACTCTTTTGCTCTGTTTGGTAGCTCTCTCACTTCCAAATTAAGTCTTTTGCGCACGAAAAAGTGCGTCATCTCTTGGATGCCCGTTTGTACACTTAAAAAGGCAGGATTTTGCACACGAATTAAAGGCGATCGCCTACGAGGTTTTTCCATAAACAAGGAAATATTCTTCTTCAGCTCATAAATCATCCTTTTATTTCGGAAAAAAAGAGTGACAATTAATGGCAATTCACTTAGAAGATAGAGTACATATTATAACATGTCTCTGTAATGCCTGTGATGATAGTACTGATGTATGAGCCTAGGCTTTCTCCAAGGCGAATTATACTGAGAGAAGCGATATTAATCATTTTCCATTAGGCTTATCTTTGACGTATACTTCTTTTGATTTTGTAAGAAAAATGTATGATCTTCTGAGTTTTCATTCTATTTATTAAGAAAATTCCCACTACTTCCAATTGCCTGGTAAAGTAAACATCCAGTTGACAGCAAAACAGTTATTAAAGTCGGCCTACACCCTTCCATTTTTTATAGACACTCTTGGTGGTATCAAATATTGCTTAACAAATATCTAAACACGCCACTATTAGTGTCCTTATTCACTAGACGCCAACTTATTTTCTGACGCCGCACGCTACGCAGCTCGGCGTTCTACTATCAGCCCGACACATCAACCTAATACCTCCTAAACTACATTTTAACATGTCAACAAACACAAACCATTAATCTTAATTTATGATGCCCGTCATAGTATTATTCTGCACCATTAGATCTAAATCGAAGCACAAAAAAAACGCGATGACATAAATCACCCATCAAGCAAAGCCCCATTCAATTGCTCAATTGATTTTTATTTTTCGATACAAGGTACCAAGAATGAACTACGAACAAATCTCAAAGTTTAACATTCCATTTTGAGCACAACTGTCCGACAACTATTCGCCCCTTGTCGGTCGCCAGGACAGCCCACCCTCGATAAATAACAACAACTCAACGGATAGTCTGTTCAGTGCATGCTCACACAGACTTTTGCAGCTAATAAATACGATGGCTAACAACTGAATATCTAATAATTTATCCACCAATATGAATGCAACCAAGACTGGTGCTGGGCTTTAAACTGATTTTTTCTTCTTCTTGTACTAGTTGTTGCTGTTTGGGGTTCTTTTTGCCATTTTGCCATTTGGGCCGGTCCAAAGCTATAAATTTATGTAATCAGTTTTTTTTTAACAAAAATAAAATATCTTTTTTGTAGATCATTCTCGTATACGAGTGGCGCGGTTGGAGGACGGCGTCTGAAATCCATTTTATTCATTTTAGACATTTAATTTGTCTGTAGGTATGTATGACAGTTGGTATGTCTCTGGGACTGTATGTGAATGAGGAAAAATTATCGTTCGCCACAAAATTCTTGTGATTAGGTGCATGTAGCGTGGAATGTATCCGCCTTTGATGTAATTACAATGGTATAGAGTACAAATCCATTGACCATTGCAGGCGATTTTTTTTCGTGGAACAAAATGCAACTTAGACGTGACTTGGGATTAATTTAGTGGACAAAATGTCCGCGATTTACAATTGTAGCGTTTGATAAAGTTCGGTCGAGGAAATATTTGTCACATAAATAAGTTTGTAATACAATAGGCAACTGATTCGGTTTGGTGTGTCCCATTGTCTAGTTAGGTAGGTGGTTTCGGTGAGGAGTCCGCAGGTTTTTTGTTATTCTGAACATTGAAAGCCTTGACAGTCGACGGGGGCTGACATGGAATGTGAGAATTGGAGATTTATGCAATTGCCTTTGACCGTAGAACTTTGGTGGAATATGATGTCAACTTCATGGTATTCTAATATTCTCACTGTAAACAAAAACCTCTTTATTTTTATACTCCAGTCATGCCCGCATTGGGCAAATTTATGCCCAAACAAAGGGCCAAGTCGAGAATAAATTATAATATAAAAGAGTTGAGGTGCAAACTGCACTGTTTCCGATCATTGGATTTTTTTGAAAAAATAATAAAATCTCAGAACTATAATCGCCAACAAGGAGAAAGTCCTATTAAAAATTCACTGCGATCAAAAATAATAGTTTGCAACTCCCATTCAAAGTTCAATCGATTTCTAAGCACTTTTAATAAAACCCAATCTCGAGCAACCTGATATGAAAATTACTTGCAGCCAAGTGAAAGCGGGAAGATTGCAACTGCTACACAAAACTCAAATCAATTTTGATTGAAATAAATTCCAGCATTCTAGTCGAATTTTAATTAAAATCGCCGCCCCAACAAAAATAGCTTGAATGCCATCTTTCTCACCGTCCACTATAAAATGAATTTAAAAGAAACAAAAAAGAAATAATTTCATTAATAACTCAACCGAATAAGACCACTACCACCGTGACGACAATAGTAAACAAAAGACGAAAAAAATTCCAAACAGTGTGAGTACGACACTCGACAACAAAAAAAAAAAAGAAGGAAAATAAAACAAGAGGCAACCAGCGAGATATAATGAATTTCTCGTTAGCTTCGCCGACAATATTTTGACTCACAGCCTTCTCCAAATTTACAACCGCAATTCAGGCAGTGAACTTCAGCTTCGAGGTGAATTCCCACAAAAATTATATTTGAAACAAAACGAATAATAAAAAAACATGAAACTAAACAAACCAACAGAAAAAGAGGATAAAAATCAAAGAGGCAGACCAAAAGAGTAATACAGTTCTTACGTGATGATGACGACTACGACGACGATGATGATGAGCACTGGAGCGGGCCTACGACAAGAACTCTCTATAAGAGTTGAAGTCTGCTACTTCGTATTCTTCTATCTATTCGGTTATTTTAGTTTCTTTCTTTTTTTTTTTCGTGTGCTTCTCTGGATTTCATGACCATGGTGTGGTCCATTAAATTTAAGTAGCAATCGTAACAGAAGACTCTCTTTTCCAGTACTGGAGCCGAAGACGAGTGTATATATTATATTAGAGGAGGAGAATAATAAGTTTCGTATAATTTCTAGGTTAAGTGGCCTACGGGCTTCTGAAATAATTCAAATTCATGAGAGATAAGCGCAATTGTGTGTGGACGTGAAGCTAAAGTGGAAGTAGAAGCTGAAAGAGGACAAAAACAACATGACGAAGGCTACTACCAGTATTTTGCAGGAGAGTACTAGTACTATATCTTAAACTCTAGATTATATCCGCGATGGGTTTTGGTTTCTGTCATCTATAAGAAATCGCTGCTGTATGGCAAAGATTGCAAGTAGAGGAAATTATTATTCATGAGATGAATTCATGAGGAAGCCTTGTTATGGGTGAAAATTGTATTTGATTGGCAAATAAGTGGTTGAAGTTCGTTTTTTTTTAAATAACGCGGTATCTTCATCACCAGGTATAGTAAGTCAAGTTGAACGGATGAATAAAAAGTACGAGTAATAAGCCCATTAAGGAAAACATCTTCTCAATCTTTCTTTCCTTTTGAAACTCCGATAGAAAGTGATGAAAATAAGATATGAATAATTCGCGTGATGAATTTAAACTACACTCCCACAAAAACAAGTCACTGACCTGTGCGACTTTGGTAATACAACTCTAAGCAAATTAAACGCGCAGTTCTCAATCTCACCGCATCTGTGATACCCAACGTACTGGCACGATGATTTGTTGGACGTTCCTATGTGAACAGATGGGGCAAATTCAAGTGCAAATTTGTGCGCTCCAAAGAGTAATCTAATATTTCGTGAGATAAATTCATCCCATTTACCTTTATGAGGGTACATCAATTGAAGTCATTCCAACCAACTAGATACTCGTTCTCACTTAATTTTGAAAATTGGTGAGGAATTTAGGGCACATTTGGTTGATTGATGTTTTGATGTAAAGATAAACTAGATATGGGGCAACATTTCTAGGAGTGAGAAAGTAGAGCCATTAATGGGCACTTGGAATCACTCTGCTACGTAGTAATCAGGTCAAACATCAGAAATCTATAACTTATGATAAATTGTTAAAAATGTAGCGTTTCGTATCGGGAGGGAAGAGTCCTTCTTTTTGACATTAAGTAGGTTAATTTTTTATAGGAATATAGGAAAATCCTTGGCAGATTTCAGGCTGTTCTATCTCCTCCAAGTAGGGAGTTCCACAGGGCTCGATTTTAAGACCATTACTGTGAGCAATGGACATAAAAGAACTTGCATCCCATCTGTCCTACTGTTTATTCCCGACAAAGTCGAAATACTCAGAACCTTGTCATTACGTCGGGCTTTTCTAAAATTTCTCTGGTTAACAACTCAATTGGGTTCATTGAGCCTTTGGCAAATCCAGGCATTAGAACCCTTATCTGAAACAGCTACATAAAATAAAAAAAACCTATGAAGGCCGAGCGAGGAAGTTAGCACCCACTTTGAAGCTTATAAATGCTGCGGAAGGCTCGATGCTACCTGCAGCAGCCAGCTAGTTACAATTTTTGTCTCGATTTTTGGCGATTTTGCGTTGAATAAACGGCACTTTGGAACAATCGACCTAATTTTTGGTTTCCTCCAAAGAAATACAGGTCATGAGTCATCGATCGCAATAGGTATCGGTAGTGGTGATGTCTGGAGAATGCCGCAGGTGGCTTAGAATATGTTTCAGTATTTTCAGGTAGATTTTAATGACCTGGTCTGCACGCGACCAAATGTTGTTGTGTTGTAGAATCAATTTGTCTTACCTTTACTCATATTATGGCCGATTTTCTTCAAAACTCAGCGAAAGCGCAACAATTATGCTAAATAGCAAGCTAATGTAATAGTTTCGCATGATTGCAAAAAGATACAAGAAATATAAAGCACCAGTTTCGGTCCATGAATATTTGGCATGGACGTCGATGTTGATGTATAGCCGTGGCGCACCTACTATTTCTTTCGCTTTGGATTATCGAAATAAATACTCCTCTTATCGTCAATAATAATAAGCTGTAAGAAAATCTTCAGCAGCAACTCACTCATCAACTCATATGGCAATCAATTTCAATTTAAGTGAAGTAAAATCTTTTGATGAGTGGCGGATGAAAATAAAATCTGCATGCTCTCGTTGGCTTTGATATGGATCTTGATCCAGTAACGCCTCCAGTTCGCGTATTCACACACCTTCATTAGTTCTTTCATACCTTCATTTATAAATAGAAGCTCCACCGTATAAGTTTATATATTCATCCGATCAGCCTATGACCTATGTATATATTTTAAGATTTGAAAATTGGAACTTCGCGCAAATGACATTTATTGGGCTTCACGGACACAATATATTGTACATAAAGCCGATGAAAATTCACAAATATAACGATGATTAATTATTGAAAGATACCCAAGCTTATTATGCAGTGTTTCTGCTCTAACATTTCTGAACATTTTTTACCGATAGCTCCATCTATTGGAAAAGGCTTTTCATCCTCTTGGAAGTTGAAGGCATTACCGGATGTCTTCAGCGACTATTTCCGATGCTAATTTTTTACAAAATTTATCTATTTCAGAACCAGTTTTGCGACAACGCAATGTATGCCTAAAATATCAATCATAGGACTAAATGAATTACGGAATAATTGGAATCATCTTTTCTTCTTCTTCTTTTCCTTTTTTTTCCGGCGTCGTTATGGTCAGAAGTGTAGGACCATAACCTTCCCACTTAACTGCATTCCTACTGGTCCGCTTGTGGGCTCCGCCGGGTTTGACCTCAGAAAGTAGCGGCAGGCTTCCCGGTTTGGGATTACTTCATCGCTGAGGCCAATCAAATGAAGGTGTTTTTGCATTTGTTTGCACCAATTGTTTTTCGGCCTGCCTTTTTTGCGTGTTGAAATTGGAACGTTGATTGATAACGCCTTTTGGACGGGGTTCAAAGTTTCTCTCCTTTGATGGCAATACCAACTGAGTCGGTCGCGCTCTATCTTTCTTGTGATGGTTTCTTTTACGTGGAGGCTTCCTCGGATCATTGAACTTCTAATTCTGTCACGCTTTGTTACTTCCGCTGTCATGCGAAGCATCTTCATCTCAGCTGCCGTTAATTTGCTCTCATACTTTTTGTGCATTGTCCAGCATTGTGAACCGTATGTGAGCGCCGGATGTACAACTGAAGTGTAGAGCCTTCCTTTCAGCTTAGGGGGCATTTTTCGATCACAGAAGATGGCGGAGTTTTCCCGCCACTTCATCCACCCTACGCTTACGCGATGGTTGATGTCGTCATCACAAGTTGCTTCTTTATTAATCATAGATCCCAGATATTTAAACTTTTCACACTTGGGAAGCACCCTTCCATTCAAGTAAATGTCTGAAATAGGCTGATGAGGGTCAGAGAACGGGCAGCACAGATACTCTGTCTTCTTTGAACTAATACGATACCCGTGTCCCTCAAAAATGTCCACCCACACATCAAGTGCTCGTTGTAGGGACGCCTGATCATCACTTATAATGGCTCCATCGTCAGCAAAGAATAGCTGGTGCACATTGGGGTCCGTCACTTTTCCTTCAAGCAAGCAATCAAGGACTGCAATAAAGAGCAGTGGGCTGAGGACGCTCCCTTGGTGTACACCGACTTTGATTGCGAACTCTTCGGTGACTCCTGCGGTGCATCTTACTCTTGTCGTTGCTCTCTTGTACATGTCCATTATCACTCGCACGTAGGTTTCTGGAACTCCCTTTTGTCTTAGCGCTACCCATAAAAGATCTCTTGGTTGCCGGTCAAAGGCCTTCTCGAAATCAACCAACACCATATGCAAGTCCTTTGAAGAATCACGATGCTTTTCCATCATGACCCTTATACTTTGGATTGCATCTGTCGTTGATTTATCTGAGACAAACCCGCACTGGTCATCCGATAGTCGTATTATTTTCCTCAGTCGGCTATCTAATACCCGTTCAACGATCTTCATGGTGTGCGACATCAGCTTGACAGAACGGTAGTTATCACAATTTCGCGTATCACCCTTTCCTTTGTGCAAAGGAAGAAGATAGCTTTCCGCCCATTGATTAGGCATAGTGTCGCCTCTCATAAGTTTGGAGATAAGAACCATGAGCCATCTAGACCCGATGTCTCCCATCTTTTTCCAGAACTCAGAGGGTATCCCGTCCGGCCCAACAGCTTTTCTTTTCTTGGAGTTTTTAACCGCGTACCGAACTTCTTCGACTGTTATGTCGGATATTTCGGCATGATTCGGGGCGGATCTTGGAAAGTACACTCGGGGAAACTGTTCGTTCAGAAGTTCCTCGCAATACTGTCGCCATCTGTGCAGAATTTTTTCGTCTTCCACAAGGAGTTGGCCTTCAGCATTGTTAATAAACTTTGGAAAACGAATCTCCTGAGCATTTCTTCTTCTCTGGGCGGCTATCTTAAAGGTATTTGCTCCTTTGTTCAAATTGCTTTGTCGAAGCTCCTGGGTAGCCTGGTTCCTGTTAGATGCGGAAGACGATATTTCTTCCAACTTCTGATAGAGGCCTTCCATGCTTTTCGCTTTGAATTCGGCGCACTTTGTCTTCGCGATACCTTTGCAATATCTATATACCTTTTCACGGCGAGCTTTTTCCTCTCTATTAGTAGAAGAGTACTTTGACCAAGCTTGGAAAGCCATTTTCTTTTCGTGTATCACTGCTTTGGCTTCGTCTGTCCACCACCAGGTTTATTTTGCGTGTTGGCAGGGGCCTTTAGATGTTCCGAGCAGTGATTTGGCTTTCTCCAGGCCAGATTGTTGTAGGGAATCACACATGTCTTGTGCTCTGCATTCCTCATTACCGACCTCATCGGTAATGGAAGAGAGGTAGTTTTTCATGTTGGTAATAAAAGCTTCGCCTTTTCCTTTATCCAGCTTAGACCACTTGATTCTCTCGGACACCTTCGTTTGCTGCTTTGACGTCTTACTCGCCTCCATAAAAAAATCAGTCAGGAATAATTGGAATAATTGGATTTATTCTTTTTTTGATTCTTTCAAGCAACTGACTTTGTAACAGGTAGTATTTCTTGTTATAACAACTCGCAGTATTTGTCTTTCATTTTCAAACTTTTCTTCTGCAAGAGTTCAGAATACTACCATTGGAAGTATTGAAGCTTAGTTGCGGGGCATACCAGTACATAAACGATAAGAGTTCTGTATGATAATAAACTTCATTTTACAACTTATAAAAAGCTTTCATGCTTTGCTTTTTTCTGGGACGTAAAATGTTTTATGTTTGTATGGGAGCGACCTTCAGTGACCTTTTTGATTCTAGTTCAGCGCTCATTCTTAATCACTCTAAACACTTTCTGCGCACTTTCATGACCGTTTCGAAAATGCTGAGAGCAAATACTAGACCTCTAGAGGCTTTATGTATTTTATTCTATTTTTATAGCAAAATTCGTTGCAAATATTCAGATTTTTTCTATAAATAAGAAATAGTCGCCGATTGCGCCAAGCACATGTGACCTCTTGGACGATGAATTTTTTAGTAACAAACAAATTCCTAACAATACAACACGATAAAATTGCTTGATCTGAACTTACACAACCCGCAAAGGTACAAAACTACTATCACTTTAAAATCAAAGCATTCCAATATCTTGGTCTACATTTCTAACACATGTTTCTAAAATTGTACATGTGCCTAAACATGTCTCTGTATTGCTGTTCATATTTAGGGTTCCTGAAAAGCTCCTGACCACGTAATTGAACTCGTTCGTACACCAACATAAGCTTTCTTCGCCGTTTGAGTCAGATTTCAGGTCACAACATAGCTGCACCTCCTCGCTTCCAAAGATGTCGAAGGTTTTTGCTGGAAAATCGACAAGTACCAGGTGATATCTTTGGTATTATTAGACTTTTTTAAAGCATTTAATGCTGTCCCAGATTTAATTCTCCTCAAAAAGAATCTCAACTCTACTTCAATTTTGGTTTCTAATGGCTAAGACTTATTAAGAATTACCTCTGTGATCGGAGCTAAGCTCTATAAGTCATATGCTAACGCTTGCTAACCCTAGAGATAAAGACTCTTTAAAAATGGCCTATGCAGAGTAGGTTATTAATAATGGATATTTAAAGTTTTGCTTCAAAGTGTACCAGACCCCAATTCACACTTTTTAAATTGGGAATGGGGAAATTTCAAGTTTTAGAATTTCTAATTTCCTTAGAAAGAAATTGAATTCAAGAGAGTTGTGCATCTGATTTGCCTCAACTAAACACGATTGAAGCACAACCATTAGTCCGAGCTCGGAAAGACTCACTTCAAAGGAATGATTCTAAAAATGGTATTTAACTTGCCTACATCGAGCCCCGGTCTCTGCATTAAGCCCATACAATGATACTAATGTTACAAACGAGTTTGTGGTAGCAGCTGGTCTACCCAGACCCAGATTATTGTCTCAAATGTCGAACCTTGACGAATAGAGACCAGTGCACTTAAAACACTAAAATAGCTTCAACTTGCAGTGTTTTTTTGTCATAAAATGAATGAAACCTTACTCAGCTCTTTATTACTTAATTACGTTTCCGTAAAAATGTATCCGAAGTTGATATTGTATTAAGTGTAGTTGTCCTATGCTTCGCTAGAACAAGTTCACAAAAGTAATAACATGGACGCATTATAGGACTTAGAACATTAAGATTTTTAAAGTTGTTTAATTCGAAATTTCGTCAGTATGTTTTAGCCATATTTACTAACATGATTTAGTCATGTTTACCAGGATATTTCAGAGAAGTGTTTCAATGTGCTTCAGACATATGAAGAAGCATATTTTAAATCAGACATTTTAGATCAGACAACCATATAAAGGGTGGATCAAATACAAGTTTCTTTTTAAAAGTGCAATAAAATGAACAAAATTAAATTTAAGCATTCCCATTAATTATGAAATACAACGTCGTTCAAGTGGGTGCCTCGGCTGGCTTCGCAGTAGCGCATTCTGTTACCCTAATTTTCCAAGACGTTGTTGATGGTTTCGGGCTGTAGCTCACGGACTGCTAATCATTTCCGGATTGTTAGCATAACATCGGTCCTTCACGGTTCTCCACAAAAACAAGTCCAAAGGGGTCAAATCGCAGCTCCGAGGCGGCCAATTGACATTGCCAAGATGGCTGATAACACGATTTGGGAAATTTGGTGCGCAAAAGATCAATTGTGGCATGGGCTGTGTGGCATGGACCAGAGGTCGTCCGAATCCATGTCTTCAATTTCAATAAAAAAAGAGGCAGTTAACTTGGCTCTGTAACGCCCACCGTTGACTGAAATGTTGTTTCCAACCTCATTTTCGAAGAAAAATGGTCCAATGATCACACTCCACAATCCGCATCATACTGTCACTCTTTTCTTCTTGGCTTCTCGAAAATGACGTGCGGGTTTTCTGAGCCGGCAATTTTGTTTATTAACGTAGTCGCCGAGATGAAAATGCGCCACGTGATGATTTTTCGCCTAAAATCGTTTTCCAGTTCAAGCTGCTCAAAGGCCCAAACTACGAAGTGATAACGAAGCGGATGGTCACGCGCCTTCAATCACTGAGTCAATTGGATCTTGTAAACGAATAATCTTTGTGCAGAATTCTCCTCAGGCTAGTGCGTGAAATGTTGAGCTGTTAAGATCGATGGCGAGTTGATGTTCGTGAATTGAGTCTCACACTCTCGGCTACAGCAGCCACATTCTCATCTGCGCGCACTGTACGACGACGGGGACGATGAGTGTTGTCCACTAGCATACCAGTCTCACGAACTTTTTGTATAAACTTGCGTACAGCACTCGCGGTGGGTGCTTCATTTCGGCCAAAACTTCTTTTAAAAAAACGCACTGTTTGGGCTACACAACACTCACTTTGGAAATAGGTTTTCAATATTTCCGAATGTTGTTCAAGCGTAAAGCGACTCCTTTCGTTCCGTGGAAGTACGATACTGACTTTCGGACAAGATTTCGAGCAGGAAACAGCCGTCAGTGTCAAAATAGCATATGATTTAAAAAAAAAAAACACTAGATTGGCCACCTTTTACATTTTCCGTTACTTTTTGAGCTGCGCATGTTGACTGAAGAAATTTCAGGGAATAGCCAACGCTTGAGCTCAGTTCCTGCAAATTATTAGAAAGTTGATATTAAGCACAAGATCTGAAAAAAAAAACGAAATATTACTTAATAATGGCCCTAATTCTAATTTACGCATGTTGTAGGCTATTTCAAGAACGGAGTTAACTAATCTATCATTTTTTTCAACTCGTGATAGGCAGGACGTGGGATATTTTAAATCAGTTTTTTTCATTACAAATCACAAACCTCCAACCCAGTCTTTCTTACAAGCCTTACTAGGAGTTCATTATGCATCATGCATCGAATGAAGATTGTCCGGAGTGAATATCATTATTTGCTCTCCAGGTATCCGAAGCGAAAAACGCCTTAGGAACATACAAATGAACCAACGTTGGTATACAGGCGCAAACAGTCATCAAATTAACAACGATAGATTCAAATTAATTGAAGCTTCCTTTTAGCGGATCCTCTCTCTCATGGTCCCTCATTTATAGCTGTTAGTGCTTATTTTCCCGGCGAGACAATTTTCTTCAGAATCGCATTGGCCTCCTTAACGACTTACGAAGCTACTTATTATTCCTAATAGGAAGTTATTTTAATTATGGGCATTGACTTTGATATTAGCTTAGTACCAATATGTCTCCAGTCATCTCCTCGATATATTTTTAGTGCCTCTTATGTTCCATCAAATAGTTCAACTTATTTCTAGTAAATATAGGACTTCTTCATTCAAACAATAACTATTCAAGAATATTGTTTCGATTATTGATCAGTCAAATGCACCGTAAATCTTTCTCCAGCTGGAAATTATTTAGAATACTAATGGGAGCGAAAGTGGAAAGCAATGCTTATCAACCCCATTTAATCAAAGTTTTCAACACCAAGATTTCGAAAGTTGAAAAATATATGTTTATGATCAGGATTTCTATCAAATGTTATTTGAGTATATTATGTGAATCCTGCCATTGTGTATGTATGATAATGGTCACATGTCCCCCACAGCAATTTTTGCGGAGATCATTTCTGACCTGAACCTTTTGCCAAGCCTCCCTATCATGAGTGCCTTCCTTCCATGTTCCGCTGTTCTGTTTCATCTCTTCTAAGCTCATATTCATATCTGTTCATGTCTTCCACTCATTATTTTTCCAACTATGCGTCCACTTCTCGATTTTATTATCCGGACAACGCTTGGGATTGAAGTGTAGTTGATTATGTAGTTTTTAATCTTCTACTTTGCAAAGCTGGGGTAGGGAAGACTTATGCAAAGGCTTTCTTGTCCGTCCGTTCGTCCATCCGTATGCATATATCAAACCAAACTTGTCGAGTAGCTATGAGTATGAAACTTGCCTTTGCTATAGAGTACATGATTGTGAGCTCATGGCGACCGGTTTTAGAACCCTGGCTACTGTGGTTCTTGAGATCCAGGTAACAGTTTACTAAACTCATGGCAGAAGTCCTGGAATTGTAGCTTGGCTCCCGGCGAGCTAACCCCTTCTTGTTTTCTTTTTTTTTAATAGGGGACTGGTGCTAACATATAAGATTTATTGTACCTTCTATCCGATTAGACTAGGAGTTCCTCTACCTTCTTAATAAAGTTGAGGATGTCTCTCGTAGTAGCTGATATGATTCCCTCAGGAGTCAAAATTTCTCTGAGGATGATATGCTTTCTAAGGTGGCATAGGACAGCACATTCACATAGTATTTGCTCTGCAGTTTCCTTGTCCTCAAGACAGAGTCGGGTTTCAGACGAGAGGTTGATTTTATTGAGATGATATTTCAGACTACAGTTTCCCGAAAGGTAGCTGACCAGCCTTCTGATATCAACTCTATTATAAATATTTTGAGTGTTTCTTCAGAGGGCGCTGTTCCAAATGTGCATGTCCTGCGATTTTTCCCACTTGTCTAAGAGAAAGTTCATCTTCGACTTAAGAACTCCGCAGAAAAGTTATGCACATACGAGTATGTTTCGCTGGAACCTTTTCTGGCGAGTTGGTCAGCGGTTTCTTTGCCCTTATTGCCCTTGTGCCATGGCACCCAACAGAGTTTGACTTTGTTTCTTTTGGCTAGAACCTGCAAGGCATTGAGGCATTAACGATTTTCGGTTCGTGCTATACAAGCTCAATATTTTGACTGCCTGAGGGTATATTGATGGTTCTACCTCTTATGCCAATCTCTAAATTTAGGTGAGGCATGTCAGGATAGCGTATAGGCGTGGGAGATACTAGGACTCGTTCCCAGGGCCTTCAATATTTTCCAATATTATTTATTTCGGCACTATTTTTAAATACGCCAATTTTTCCATTCCTCGTAGGTAGTTTCGTTTTTCCATATTGTTATGATGAGCCCATCTAACTTTTCCATTCTAAAGCATACATACATATATAGGATATTAGGTCGATTCCTGCTTTTTTATTCTTAAGTCGATGAATGAATTTACTTCTTCAATGGTTTTCACTTATACCTGCTATGTGGACAATACCATTTTCCATTGCTAATTGCTCTCCATGTACGAGCACCCTCCCTATTCTCCAGACCTAGCCCCCGGCGACTTTTATCCCTTTCCTCGCCTCAAGGAGCACCTCAGAGGCCAGTAATTTTCCGATGATAGTGAAGTGATGGCTGCGTTTTTCGAGGAGTAAGATAGAGATTTTTTTTTTTAAATGGAATACAAGCTTTAGAGAAGAGATGGGCCAAATGTATAAACTTATTAGGAGATTATGTAGAAAAGTAAATTTAATTTGAAAGAATAAATGTTGTATTATACATTGATTATCATTACTTTTGATTGCCCCTCGTACATTAAGATGCATGTAATTTGGGCTGCAACCCTTTCGTTGTCCGAAACGAGTTTCCCATTATCGCAAGGCTTTTGTATTTTTAGCCGCACAGTCTTCGTGAACGTTAAAAAATGTCTTCCTTTGCTATTCTCGTTTTTTATTTGGAAGGAGACGATTGACTTAGCTTCGAAGGACGCGTGGTCTCTCACTATTTCCAAAACTTCAAGTCTTAGAACGTTGCAAGCTTTTACTTATTCCTCGAATTGCTCGTCGAATTCGAACTTTTTTATAGTCTGACAAAAATAAAAGCAACCGCGATAGATCCCACGATCTTGGTGGCCATAAAAAACAAACTTACAATTGGTCAATAGGTGAAATCGTGAAATACCGTCTGGCATAACGGCTTGTTACATAAGGTCTTGATTTAAAATGTTCACTCATCTCTTATTGGAACCATCCAGTGGTTTCTGCCATCCCAACGTCTGAACCTATCTTATCGGCCAATTTCTGGTTAATGCAGGAGTTTCCCAACGATCTGTTCTTGGTCCAATATTGTACAATGCATACAAATCCGATTTCCTTAATCTGGGGAACTGTAATACTGTCCGTTTGGCCTACAGCAAATATACAGAATATGTTCAATAATTAAGGTGATTTTTGAATCTTATGAGCTATAACAAAATAACGATTTGCGGTTTTTTTTTCTTTTGTTATGTTAATATACATGTTCTCTAACATATGATGACAATGCCAGCCATTTGGGACATTTAGTTTCTTGTTCACAGATATGAAGATAGACGTGTTTTGGCGTGCCTTGCGGTTTTTTACTATTGCCTGTAGCATTTTACGATCTACTCTGAGAGAAAAAAAATTATAAGTGGTACAATCTTACAGAAGATCGAGAAAATACTTATGATGATATCTGACCTGGACGCCCTAGCACGTCAATCAAAATATTGAAGCAGTGAAGAAAATTATAATAGAGAAACATCGAATCAATGCCAAAGAAGTTGCTGAGGATATTGGTGTGTTGTTTGGCTCATGCCCTGATTTTTTTCCAGATTTTTTGGGCATTAAATGTGTGACAGCGGTTTGTTCCCAAATTGTTACATATTGACAAAACAAACCGTCGCATGACCAACGCTCAGAACCTGTTGAATGACATGAACGATGTTTCAGATTTGCTCTAATGGATCTTCACTGCAGACGAAACGCGGATATATGGTTATGACTTTGAAACCAAAGCTCATCCCAATGAAAGGGGCATATACATATTGTAAAACTTCTTCAGTAAAACGTCTTCTCTTTTCCCCCAACTAAAAGAGCTGATTACCTTTTAGTGAAGGTTTGTTAACACCATGTTAGTTCAATAAGAAATCAAACCTACCAAGGTCTTTCGTTATCATGCTGATTTGGGGAATGAATTTTAAAATTTCTCGGTCTAGCTTATTACTACCTCTTCAAGCGTTTTTTTGGTGCCAGAAAAGTTTCCAGTTGCAAAAAAAAAAATTGGCCTGACATGGTCCAGCTCCGAATTCCACATTAGTTATATGCTTCCTTAAGCAGCTAATGCAATAACATAGTAACTTATTCATACGCCATCCACCGAAATACCCACCCGGCTTAATGCATAGTGATCAACTATAGAAAAAAAACTTGCATCAATACCCGGGTACGCATGCTTGTTTGCTCGATACAGTGTTGTCTGTTGGTTAATCTACAACTTAACATCTTAGTTACAGCCAATATTCGACTGGCATGGAATAAATTTCAAAATCTTGTTGCCAACATGACAACAAAATCACAAAAAAACCGATAAAAAATTGCACTTTTCCTCTATCCGAAAGATTTGTGTGAATAATTAAGAACAACAAACCGATAAATGCGGACGTAATGACTAAACTCACTTATGTATGGTTTCTTTGACCACTCAGCCTTCTGTCGTCCATCCACGCTCTACACACAGTGGTAAGGTACACGACTTCAAAAGACGTTTTAATTGGCCGCTCTGACTGATTTATTACTGAATTTATGAACGCCAAATGGAAATTATGGTCCCCTTCTAGCGCTTCAACTTTGCAAGCAGCTTTTCATCCAGTTTTTTAACCTAATTACAGGTGGGTTCAAGTATTTAGATGTCGTCAACATTTCCGAGCTCCGCTCTTAGGCTGATCCAGATCTTGACACATTCAGGGAGATATCCATGTTAATCCACACTCCTCGAGGGTAGTAAACTGTAAACGGTAACCTGTACTCTGTATTGCAACTTGACATGTAAACTCTAAATCTCCCATCGGACACTCAATGATAATTAAGACGAATTGAAAGGCTTAAATAGTTGGTGGGCGACCGCAGTATCGGCAATCGACTGATTTGCTGTTCACAATTTAGTGTGCTTTACGGTGCAGAAGAAAACAACCTGTTACCGGGGGGCATTTTCCTTTTAGCGACTGAACTTTATTGGAATAGGAGTAGGTAGCAAAGGGAGTTCCACTGGATTTATGATATTCAATTCCAATCACCGGAATTACCAGCCGTCAAAGTGGATTTTTTTTCGATAATTTCGTAGCAATCAGTGCAAAGGTAGTGAGTTCAGGTGTGATTCGAGTTAGGTACACCTTTTAGCTTCTATCTGACAGACAGATTTCGGAGGCTTTTGGATTTTTCAGTTTGTTGGCAAAGTCAGTAGCCACTGGACATGTAATTCTATTTAGACATTAATGCAATTTACATCGATAAAGTCAATTTTCGGAAGGTAATTGTAAAATTAAATCAGTTATGATTGCGCGAATTTTATCATGATTAGGTTTCGCAAATTCGTAGTGGCCATTGTTAACCGAGAAAGTAGTTTTTGGAATATCTTCTTCATTCACTTGAATTTGATGAAAACCTGAGTCTAGTGTACTGAAATACATGGCTCCCCCTAATTTATCTAAAATGTCTGAAATATTTGGTATCGGATATTTGTCGTCAATGGTTTTCTCATTTAATTTGCGGTAGTCTATGACTAGCCGTCATTTTTGTTTCCCACTTGCATCACTCTTTTTCGGAACAATCCAAATCGGAGATGACCATGGAGAAAAGCTATGACGTATGATACCTGCGTCTAACATTTTTAGAATTTGCTTTTGTATCTCTTCTTTGTAGACTTGTGGGTGGTGATAAGATTTCGCATATACTGGAATATCGTCCTTTGTTTTTATGTAGTGTTTGATTTGGTTTGAAAAGGATAAATCGTCACCTTCTCTGAAGAGAATATCTTTATATTTTTGGCAGTTATTTCTAACAGCTTTTTGTTCTTCTATATTGAGGTGTTTGATGCGAAGCAAATCGGAAAGTTTACAATTACTTAGAGTCTTCGAGTTAGATACTGAATACTTATGAACTTCTACCATGTTCAGGGGATCAAACAATTGCGTTTTTAGAGGTTGCTCTAAAGTAAAAGTAATTGGTGTGTTAGAGGAATAACATAGGAATAATTCTCCATAAAAGAATACCAATTGTTTGCTTGATAGATACCTTCGGATATGCTGAGCCTCTTTTGTATTGCTGTGGGTTTTATATAAATATTACCTGTCTCAGTATTAACGGGGAGCTGACAAATAACCTTGCAACGTTCGTGAACATGGTAAGTTTTTGATGTTAAGTTTGGTTTAAAGCTGAGCGGGATCTTGCAATTTTGATTTTCTAGATATGCATTTTTGAGATTTACTATCATTTCTAAGTTCTTCATTATGTCCATTCCAATAAGGCCGTCAAAATAATCATGGAATTTAAAAACAAGGAAAGATAACGGCTGTCGAGTTCTCAATTCTGGTATTCCATCAACAACTATCTCACTATCAATTATTTGTCTGTTGAAGAGTGGTCTGATTTCTATGGGACTTATGGTTCCTTCTAGGAAAGGTTTTGCAACATGTGGATTAACAAACGAACAAACAGATCTATTAAGAATCTTAGCGGAATTGGACTGATACTTTCTATTGTAATGTAGGGTAAAAGGTTTGAATTAAAATTGTTGACATCTATGTATCTGATTGCTGGTGTGAGGCTTGTTCTAGAAAATTTGAAGCATCTATGTCACTTTTAAGGGTTTGGTTGGATGAGCAAGGCACATCAGGAATTTGATAGTAATACTGCTGTTCATCTTGTGATGTGGAATCGCAATCAAGATGCTTAAAATAATTTGACTGTGCCATATAATCATCGTTGCTTGTATGTAATTCAACATTATTTAAATAAGTTGGCTTAAAATTTTGACTTTGATTTGAAGATGCATGAATGGTTTTAGCGTTACCACTAACAATATCCATGGGTTCAAGTAAAGGTGTTCGATGTGTATATAAAAAGGAAGTGTCGGGTTTATTTCTGTTAGAAGAATAAGTGCGTTGAGTGCCAATTGGTTGAAAATTAGTTTGGCTTGTTCTTGCATGGGAAGTAGACGGTGCATTAAAAGTAACATTATTATTGTATGGTAAAGGATTAATATGCCTATTTAAATTCTGGTAAATAGGTGGACGTTGCTGAGAGTAAAAGGGGGTTTCATTTATGGGGTTCACTGAATAATTAACAGGACGGAACGAACTATTGATTGAAGAAAAATTAGTATTGGGAAAGTTAGTATCTCTATGGTTATACTGAGCATATTTGCCTGATCTATTTTCTCTATAAAAGTTGAGTTGTTGTACATAGTGTGGATCTCTAAAATATAGACAATTTTGTTCTTTTAAGCAAAAAATTCAAAGCGTCTGAGAGTTTGGTAGGTCGCATGGCTCTAACCGTTGAACCTAACGGTTCTCTAAGTCCTGAGAGAAAAGTGTTGAGGCACATTTCTTCGTGCAATTGTTTTTTTTTGCTAGAATCACATTGACATATTTTTCATGTACTTTGACATGATTTACCATTGCAGAGAGTATCTCAATTATTTTTGAATAAAACAAGTCAACTGAACACTGATCTTGCCTAAGTTGATGAAGATCACGTATTAAATTGGTTTCGTTCCTCTTGTCTGAGTAATGCGCTATGAGGTTCTGTTTAATTTCCTCCCAAATGAGAGGAGTACCATATGTGTTCAGCACTTCACTGGCTTGACCTACGATCTTGTTTCGTATTGCCCTGAGTATAATTCTATGTACCTTTTGTAATCCTTTCTTAAATTCTATACCGTTTCATTTGATCTATAAATAATGCATAAAATCTCGTCAACATTGCTGAGAAAATCATACAACAGATTTGGATTCCCATCGAACTGCGGTAAATCTTTAACTGCATCCGGGATTCTCAAAGAGTTAAAGATCTCTGTTGCAATATCGTTGTTCATTGATGTATTGTTTCTCTCAGCAATATGTATAGTAGGACACTTATTTATCTCGCCCAATTTTGATAGAGTATTAGGAATAACAATTCTATTAGATCGATAAGAATACGGGTTATTTGCGGAACAATGGGCTTTGAAGGCTTTCTTATTTTTTAATGTATAAGCAGGCATGTGAAAGGAACCGATATGAATACATATACATACAAAGTAGGGCTCACCTGTTGAATCGGAGTTCTTCTTATTCAAATTTTTTGCTGATGATTATTTGTCCACTTCTAGTGTTGTTTTTTTTGTTTTTTTTTTTTGTTTTTTAATACATTTTGTTTTTATATTTTTAGAAATCACTTATACTAGACAAAATAGCTTAAAACTAGCTTAAATACAACTGACATAAAATACCTTACTGGCCCTATACGGACACTCTAAAGCAAATAGAACAACTTAAGACTATGCCTTTCGGCCTTACGATTTACTTGTGATAATTAAAATAAATAAATAACTTAGGCCAAGAAAAGTGATATTTAAAAAAAAACTTGGCATCAGATCATTTTTTTTTAACAAAGAATCTTATAACTAAGAATAACTTAACACTACCTTAACTAAAATATATACATAATTTTTTTTTTTGTTTTCGTAATTGTTTTGTATTTTTTTTTGTATTTTTCTTTTTTTTAAATTAAAGCTAAAACTAAACTAAACCTATCTGCCACCCTAGCCAGCCTTAGCCTGCCCTTACCTACTCTAACCTAACCTACCTTAGTCTATGTAAGCCTGCCATTGGCATGTGACAAGCTTTGCCTTAAAGAGGCTGACCTATCAAAGTTAACCACTACGCAGTCCGCTCCAGCCACCAAAAGCGTTGATGCTGTCGGACGATGTCTCCCCGATCTTGGTGCGACACTGATCTACTAAACCTGAGGCGCTCGGGCTCGCGGAGCGCAACATCACGTTCGTAGAGGAGCCGCCGCTCCACAGACTTACGGGCCACGTGGAAGATTAGCGGAACCGCCAATTCATCCTGGATCAGCCCACATTGATCTAAATAGAGGAATGCCTCTGGGGGGACAAAGCCGCTAAGGCGAACTTTCTCGTGGTACATGTAATTAGGGAAGTAAGCCCCGGAGATCAAGTTATTGACCGAAGTCATTGTCCTCGCAACGTGACCCCGGATCAGTTTTATTAGAAAATTATCCACCCGTATAATCCTGGCCCTATTGTATAGGACCTCGTTCGGGTAAAATTTCGTGTACTCAGATTCGGGTGTCCTATATAACCCAAGACAACTTCTGAGACATTGTCTCTCAAACACCCGAATCCTTTCCATTAAGCTAGCTCTCACATTGAACCACACGGGCCACCGTAGGCAATCATGGGCCTGATTAAGGCCATGTAGCAAATTACCTTCACTCTCGAATCAAGTTGGTTGCTATGAAACAGCCATCTTGTAAGAGCAAAAGCGCCCCGGGCCCTCGCCAGAGCAGCATCTATATGTTTGTCAAAATATAGATACTGGTCTAGCAAGATCCCAAGGTGTTTGACTACATTTTGTTTCGCCAGTGGGCGCCCGTCCGGTCCAAGAATTGAGAACCAGCGCCAATTTTTCCTAGTGTCTCGGGAGGCCCTAGACAATGGCGTTCTGAACAAAATAGTTTCTGATTTCTGGCAGTTGATTTTCAACTTCCAGTCATCACAATACTGCTGAATTTTTTCGAAGTCACGCTGCAAGAGAGTGACAATGACGGCGATCGTTGGACCTGACCTGTACGCGATTAAATCGTCCGCATACGCTATTGAATGGTGAAGAGAAGCTATCAAATCACTGAAGTAAATGTTGAACAAGATCGGCGAGTTCACCGTACCCTGTTGCAGTCCGTTGTTAATATCAAATGTTTGGGTAGAAGTCACGTTGGCAATTTTCACTACGAACTTTCTACCTGTTAACATGTCAAAAATCATATATAGCAGTGGTTTACTTATGCCCAGCCGACTGAGCTTGAAATAAAGACCTTCTAACCATACGGTGACGAAAGCTTTCTCCAAGTCAATCAGACAGGCACCCGTGCATTGGTTCTTGCATTTGTTCCACTGGATATCCGACACGAGTTTCGACGCGGCATGAATAGTGTTATACCCCGCTCTGAAACCGAACTGGTTCTCCGGAATGATTTTATTGTCCTCAACAAATTTAGACAGGGCTCTATGGACCACCTTCTCGAAGACCTTGCTAACCCTTGGAAGGAGACTTATCGACCGAAGATTTGATGGGTTAGAGGTATCCTTACCCCTCTTGGGAATTGGTTGCACCACCGCTGTCTTCCAACCCACTGGATAATATGCATTATTCAGTGCATTGTTGAACAGTATGGTGTACATCTCTACAGCCAGTGGTGGGAGATGTCTGAGCACAACATTAGATATTCCGTCGATTCCCGCGGATTTTTTACTCTTTAGTGACTCGAAAATCATCTGGAGATCCCCCGTCGAAATAAAGAGGGTATTCGCCCCTCCATTGGTGACGGCATTATTCGCCATGAAATCGTCATTGAACCTGGTAAAGCCAAGGTTCTCTGATCGCCAATGATCGAAATCATTTCTAAGGTAAGAGTGATGAACTCTGTTCTCCAGATCGTGGTTCGGGCGAATACTATCATTCACCTTGTATACTTCCTGGAAGACAGCTCCTACTATCGCCACCTTCTCCTGAGGTTGTTTTTTTTGTTTTTTACATTGAATTCACATTCACTTAAATTGTTTAATTGGGAACCGTTTTGTTGTGTTGTAATTTGTATTTGTCTTCACTATTTTTCTTGACTATTTTTCTCTGTGTCTTAATATTTTTTCTAACTAAATTAACTACTCTAATTTTTACTGCGTTATGGTCTTTGCCTCTGTTTGATTAATTATTCTTCGAAATAAGGCTGTGAAGTCATAAAGCTTATTGAAAGCTACTAATTGTTCACTTAATAAATACTTTCTGCGTAACTTCACTTGAACCGACTGCGCCAGTTATTGCTGTATTAAAACAATGTCTTTTATAATTTATAATTATCGATCTTTATTACCGTAAAGTTCACTTCCAACTGACCATCGGGTTAACAAACAACTTTTTTACCCGAAAATTTAGCGCCACGCATTTTTGTTGGGAAAATTATCCCAAGCTCCACTTTTAGCGCGTTTGTTCTTCCCATGTTCACTTTAGTTGATTTGCACGACCGCTGATCTGCAATCAACTATGATGTAGAAAGTGGTTGGTGTCAAGGGAATTAGTGATGTGTAGTTGGATACGAATGTATCATGTAACTCGATGAAAATGTAACCTCCCGTGGCGGATATTTTAATGGTATTCTTACTTAATGTCAATAATATTTAAATAAATTGGATGAATATCTTAAAAGTTGAACGTCTTCATGAATATATCTTTTATTTGGTATTCTTGACGGACATTATCATAGCTGATGAAAGCTCAGAACTTATAACCTCGGTAAGGACAAATAAGCCTCGAGGTCTTGTTTTTTCTAATAGCAGTAGAGAATCAAAATACGATTTAACCTCAAACTTAGTTTACCCCTTGTAATCAGCTCGTTGAATCGATGGTAATCCTTAAGTTTTCCTTTAGCGAATCTTTTTTGATATACACACAAGTCTCAGAAGTGAGTAAGCCTTATTGGGTGTTCATTAGGAATTTCTTCGCCATAAGTTTTTTTTTTAAATAATAATGTCGCATTTTAATTCTTGTTATTAGAATATTCTAGCTTATTTTTCTTATTTTTATTTTTCAGGTAAGCATGGCCCAAGTTGACTATTTGTGAATTCTGAAAGGAAAAAGCACCAAGGTAATATCGGTTTGTAAAGTAATTAGCATTATAAAGCTGCACTATACCCATAAAGTCAACAAATTTGACATGAAGCTTTATTGCCTACTCTTATTATTATTATATTGAAATTAAAAAATTATTTTAATTAAATAACTTAAGGAAAAACAAGAATTAACAAAATGGAGGACTAGGCTATCAGCCAAGATACCAACCTATTTCCTATAAAAACGAAATTACTCTTGCATTCTAATGGAATTAAATATTCAATAGTTATAACAACGCTAAGTTCTTAGACGGCTTGATAAAACATATGCAAGGAAATTAGCATTTTCAATACCTTAGTTACATATAAGATATGTCCTTAGTTGAAAAAGAGTAGTCTATACCTGCGCAACAAAAACTCTCGCCTAATGGGGATGAGGGATTTCTTCGCTAAGCTGGACACGTTCTTCAAATCTATAGCATAGGATCGCATTTTTTAAATATGGAGCGGTATGCCAGTCATCGGAAATGCCTTTATCCTTCCAAATTTGACAAATGATCTGGTACATGAGCCCTACTAGAACATCACCGCCAGTTTTAAAGATTTCAGCCTGAAGACCATGTGGATCAGCAGCTTTATTGGGTTTCAGCATATGTATATCTGAGCTGACTTCTTCATGTTGATCATGTTCGCTATGCAGCTGTTAGAACTGCTAACTGTGTTTAACATTCATTACTTCCCGCGAGTCGGTGACAAGATTACCTTCACAATTTCGAAGAGCCTGGGCACCCGTTCTAAAGCCGGATGCAAGGGCTTTGGCTTTTTTGTGGAAGGCTCTAACCTTCGGTCTGTCCCGAGCCTCTTCGATATCCTTGAGATGGGAGGCTGTGCAACCTCTTTCCTTCTTCTTCTTCTTTTCCTCCCTTCTCGAACTCTGTATTCTTCCCGCACTGGTCTTGTTTTCCGTTGCAGCGCCTTCTTAATTGCCCGCTTCCTTTATCCAGGCTGTTTCATGCGTGCCTTGCGTCATTCAGCACATGGTCGATTTAGTTGGGGTTCGACCATCTGGAGATAGCCAGGTTGCTAAGTGGATCTTTTTGTTAAGAAAACTTGTGCTCCTTATAAACGTTTTACTGGCTGCCGCATAGTCTGCTAATCGGAAGCCGTTATCTGCTGTTAAGGAGAATTTTTCCGTACTCTCCTTTGTACCGGACACAACTTACTTCGACTGCTTACCAATTTTTTTCCCATATCATCGAAAATAAATTGAATTAACTTAATAATGGATTCACTCCTGGACCCGATGGTCTCCCTGCCATATTATTAATAAAAATGTTCCTCCATTCTTTCTGTCCCGCTCTCAAAAATATTCAACTCATTCCTGTCCCTTAGAGAATTTCCCCAGATATGGAAAATCGCTTTTATTACTCCTGTTCACGAAAAAGGTCTGAAGAATGATATTAACAACTACCGCCCTATCGCCAAACTCTGTCATATACCTAAACTTTTTGAAAGTATCTTATTTGACACTCTAAGACTCCACCGCAAACTTCTAATGTCCTCTAAACAACATGGCTTTCTATATGGTCTATAACCACAAACCTAGTAGAATTTGTGTCCTTCACCCTCTCAGCGTTAGAGAATGGGAATGAAGTCTATGTTATTTCATCTGATTTCAGTAAAGCCGTCGACAATATCTCCCACAAATTAATACTCTTAAAACTGTCTTCCCTTGGCTTTGAACCCACTGCGTTAAAGTGGATTTCTTCTTATTAAAAAACCCTTTAAAAACCCTTAGTGTTCGTTTTTGATCTGCCTTTTCTAACCCTTTCTTAACTTCTTCCTACGTTACCCAAGGCGGCCACCTAGGTCCACTTCTTTTCGTTCTTACCATTGAGTTTGTCATCAAACATTCCTCTCACTATACTCCGACGACACCAAGTTCCTCAAGACTATTTCCAAATGCCAATAAATTTTCACGTAAACGAATCCTACTCGTCTCTACTTCCTCAATAATCAGTACATCTCCACCGTCCAGGTTATCCGCGATCTTATAATACTATGTGAACAAGAGCTCAATTTTCGCGCACATATCGAAGATATAATTCTTAAAGTCAACTCTGTACTCGATTTCGTGAGGCATTGGTCAAAAAAATTCTCCCATCACTACTTGACTCGATCCCTCTATATGACCTTTGTTCACCCCCTTCTTGAATACGCATCTCAAGTCTGGTCCCCTTATCAATAAACCCACATATCTAGAATTGGAAGCATCCAACGTCGGTTCCTACGTTTCGCTCTGCGAGGTCTACCCTGGAACAATCCCTTGTTCTTACCGCCATCTTAAGACTGTCTTAAACTAATCAATTTGATGACGTCGGAGGGTAGGAGAAGGGTATCTGACATCCTCTTCATTCTTCAAATTCCGTCTTCTCAATAGCCTTCCCTTCTCCCAATCATAGTTTCTAAGAACCTCGCCCCCTCTTCCGTTCTCTTTACTTATTAGATTAAGTAATATTAAGTTAGATTAAGTTAGCTAGACGGTGCTTTCCAATCCCGCTGTTTTCCTTGCAGATTTTGGTATTGAAGTCTCCGAGTACAATTTTGATGTCGTACTCCGGATAGGCTCCCTAGGCTCCGTCCAAGAGAGATCCTCTTTGATGGACTCCTCAGCCTCATCGGTGGAGGCATGTGCGCATATTAGGCGATCATTTATCGGTTTGAAATCGATGACCTTTCCTACCGTTTTCCTACAATGAATCCCCATCCTAGTATATGAAACCTTTGTGACCGCTGTAATAGATGTTGCAATATTTTTTTCTTAATTTTTTCATGTTTTATCCAGCGTATTTCCTGGGTCGAAGTAATGTTCGCCTTATACTACATGAGGATATTTTCCAATTTCTGTGCGGCACCAATTGTGTTCAGAGTTCTGACATTCCAGGTGCACACCCGTAAATCCTTGTCCTTTTTCATGCCGTGGCGTTGTCGGTTTTGTGATCCATATACAAATATCCGAGACTAACGTGGATGGGCTGTTGTTAGACCCCGGCACAACCGCCAGCTTGTTCTAGGCCCTCTTGTCTAGAGCGGTAGCTGCATACATTGATTGACCTCCCAACAGCTACTGTTATATAGAGGGCGCCGCGAAGAGGCTGTATGTCAACTTAACGTTAATAGTATCAAGGATCGTTGCTGACATCTTGCCAGGTTAAGAGCACTCAGCATCTTTACCTTGTATGATCAGGTCAAACCCCTCTCGTGGTAGACTTAATCTTTGAGTATATTGAAATTTCATCTGATCACTCTGCCTAAGAAAACGTTTGTTAAGTTTAGGTCGAAAAATAGAACTAAGTAGTGAAAGTGCTTCTGTGTATGAAGCGAAGAAAAATTGGTGCAGAAAAATGAACTACAATGAAAATATTAAATAGTTCTCCAGAAATATGTGAATAGTGTGGTATGTAAAGAATTTTCTGGAATATTTTGCTTCCAGTTTTTGATCGTCCAGTTGTAGTCAGCCAACATCCTTGGATTTTACCTTTGAAATGTCCTGATGGAACCTTTCTCCATGCTCTTCACTTACGGCCCCTAAGTTCTTTGGGGAAAAAAACCAGACGTGAGTCTAGAAAAAGAATTTCAAGTGGCGTATTTCAACCCAAAGCTTCATATGTCAATAGGAGCTCGTTAATCATCTTTTTTATGGTTCCCACTCCTATAGTTACCCAAAAAATTGCAACCACGTGCTTTAAACAGTTCCAAGCTGATTTTTCTAAAACTTCAAATTTTTCATCGATTTTCGGATCTTTTATTAATTTCCTACGAAAATGCCCTCTTTGATTTTGGCATCGTTTCTTTTAGGAAATTTTTCTTTTAAATACAAAAATATATCTCCATTGCGATCCATCGCCCTTCCAAATTTTTTCGTAAAGCCTAATTTGATATGGGGTGGCGGAAGAAATACGTAAGCAGGCTTCATAAGAGGTGAATGCTTCACTTTTTTCTGTCCAGGAATTGGGGAGTTACGCATAGACCATACTTTTCCTTGTACTCGTAATGGTTTTTTCTGTCTCTACTATCCCATTCGCACAAAAAGTAGTTAAATTAGTATAACTCAACTGCGGGCCAAGTAGTAGTAAGTCGCTGCATATTTTAAAGCCATATGTTTTATGCTGGAGTTTTTCAAGTAGTAGTTTCATGATCCCGTAAGTTTATTTGGTATTAGTACCGCGTGTTAAAGGAACAGGAAGAAGTACATTACCGTCATAGACTAGAACTGCTTTTAAACAATCTTGGATGAGACGAAACGGTACTGAGAGGAATCAAATTCTATTTCCGAAATGTTCATAACTGAAAAAAAACCCTTAAAGTGTTCATCTCGATTTCGAAAATGATTATTTTGATCTCACGCAAATTCCAATCCTTTCAAACGAGATCCTAACAGTTCTGCCATTTTTGATAAATTCAAATCGCGAACCAGATCTTTTAGAACTCCTTGAGTTATCAGATGTGGTTTATCTTGAATTTCTTCAAACTCGGAATCATCATTGTCGTCAGTACTCAATTGGCTTGAAATGGAGGGTTCTGATTCGTCGACCTTAAACAAAGTAAACGGAACTGGTATAGGTAAATTTTCATTATGAGAGACAAGTCTTATTGCTGAAGATAAATTAGGGTATCGAACTGTGTGTTTGGCCTTTTTATTTATGTCCTTTATTGGACTAAGACAAAATAGCAGTCTGTTTTCTAGACTCAATCCATATCATGGGTATAGCAAACGACATATGACGCGATCCTTTCTTCCAATCACTTAATTTTTTTACATATGTTATGCAACAAATATGTGGGGCCCAGGCTTTGTCTTGATGAACCACGGCAAAAATTTAAATACTACACTTCAAAATAAATTCAGAAAAATTTCACCTTTGATTTTTAAAAGTCCCTTCAGCACAAATATAACAAAAGAGTTAGGATCGCTAATACATTTATTGACTTAGAAATTAATTAAAACCTCTTTGGGAAATAAAACACACAGTTTCGTTGGCGTCCGTTTCCTTTTATAATCCACGAGAGACCAAAGACTAAGGATTTTAACAATATACTAAGTATAATATTCATATGTATAAGTCATATTATGTACAATTCAATGTTTATATATCCATCAGTAACAGAGATGCCAATGTCAGTGCTTACTAAATACTAACACGTATTCAACGAATTCTCCCTCAACGCATAAACTGTTTACATTTCAAATTCCTAGACCTAACAATTTATTAAACTTAACATGTTTTGACTTCAATAAATTCTTTGTAAATATATCAGCAATCATATCTTCGGTCGGTAGATATTTTAAAGCAATCAGCGATTTCTGGTATACCTCCCTTATATAATGATGACGAATATCAATATGTTTGCTTCGTTTATGGTAAACTGGGTTCTTCACTATATGCTGCGCGCTCTGGTTGTCACAATAGATAATGGTGGAGTTGCCAATGCTACCCTTAAAACCCATCCCGGCGATCAGGTTCCGTAAATACACTGCTTCTTTGAATACAGTTGTCAACGCCATACACTCCACTTCTGTATTCGAAAGTGCAACAGTTGGCTGCTTTTTTGTTGCCCAGGACATTGCACCGCCGCCAAACTTAGTATATGAACGCCGGTCATGATTTGTCGAGCAGTCTGTGTCCGAGTAACCGCATAACGATTGCCCCGCTCTACAATAAGACAATTTATAGTTTCTAGTATTTTTCAAGTAGCTAAGTATATGTTTTGTTGCCATCATATGCTCTTCATGTGAATTTTTATTTGATTGTGACAACTTGTTCACTGAGGGAAGAATATCAGGTCTTGTCGCTTGGCCAATGTACATTAGGGATCCTATTATCTTCTGGTACTCCTTTTCATCTATCAGCTTAAAATTCACATAGCTGCTACATTTCTTAAATTTCTGACCAGGTTCTAATGGAGTCGACCGCCCCTTGCAATTTTCCATCTGATAATCCTCAAGTAGAGAAGATGTCGCCTGTGTCTGGGCGATACTTACATAATCTCGTTGCATATCCTGGTTAACTTCCATTCCCAAGAAAGTGCCCACCTGTCCCTTATCCACAACCACAAATTCTCGTTTAATTTCAATTTTGATTTTTTCTAATTGGGCTTCGTCTGAACATGCGAGCAGAATATCGTCGACCTAAACTGCGATGATATTAATATAACCTCTTTCGTTTTTCGTGTAAATACACTAGTCGGTTTCATTACGGTTATACCCCAGTCTTTTTAGGGTCTCATCCAGCTTTTTATTCCATTCGCGTCCAGATTGTTTCAAACCATATAAAGCCTTTTTTAATCTGCAAACTCTATGGTGATACTTTGGGTACGTATCCATTCTCCAATGTGCTGTTTACTCGTAAATATGCACTTGTGACATCCATATGATGAAGATGCAAATTGTATTCCACAGATAATGCTAATATTAAACGGATGGTCGAGCAACGCACCACTAGTGAGAATATTTCGTGAAAATCCACATCAGGCATCTGACTGCATCCTTTAGCTACTAAGCGGGCTTTGTACATTTCAATAGTTCCATCCTTGTCTCTGTTGAGACTAAACATGCACTCAGTCTTGATAGTTTTTCGATTCAAGGGCCAGTTTCCATGTTTCATTTGAAACCAAGGCGTTATATTCAACATCCATAGCTTTCTTCCATTTTTCAGCATCGTGGACGAGCAAAGCTTCTTTCACCGTTGATGGGATTCATGCAATCTGACCCATTATCTACAAATTATCCTGCAACTAGCGGCTCTATTCCTCACATGTTTTGTGAAAAATGTTATTTTGTGAATTTGCATGAACATAGTGAAACAATAGAACTAGTGGCTAACAACTTTATTAAGTCATCTGGAAGGGGAGATGCATTAATTGAAACTCCATATTCAAAAGTTACACTTCGCGAAGTTCTATTTGTTCCCGAGTTAAAAACTAATTTTGTTTCTATTAACAAAGCGGTTACAAACAATCTCACGGTAGAATTTTTTAAAAAAAGTGTTTAAATGCGAAATGCGTCTGGTAAAATTGTGTTATCACTAGAAAGAGAAATCGATTTGTATGTACTCAGATATGCGCCAATTTTTAAAGCGCTGTTATCATCAAAAACGAGAGTGAATACAAACTTCTTACATTGGCATGAAATTTCGGTCACCTTAATGCAAAAGCATTGATTTCTTTACTAACTACGCTCTGCTACCAAGAAGTACTGTCAAAAATCCATGCACTTTTGCTTAATAAACCCGAATCAGTTGCATTTAACATTGCAAATGAGCTTGTAAATTTCGGTGAACTATATTTTCCTTTTTCACGACACTGAGCGGCATAGTCCCTTTCGATTACACTTGAAGCACCTACCCTTTAATGCATTAGTACTAGAACGTGATCATATGTAGATCGGTTGTTATGTTCTGTTTCGCTTTAGATATTGCCATGAATGCTATTTCACCACCCGCTTCCCTTTTCTCATTCGCTCTCCTTTGTCCCCCCTCCAGCAACTTGGTTTTTAATACTGCTAATGGTGATAGTGAGTCTCCCGATTCTATTGCTATCACAAAATATTCATAAGCTTTAGGTAAGCTGGATAGCATGATTATGGTAAGTAGCTCTTCTTTAATATCCACTTCTATCTCTCATAATTTTTCACATACATCCAAAAAAGGCTGTAAGTGATCGGACATCGCCTGAATTTCATCCATTTTAACCGCAAGTAACTGTTTAAACAGGCTTACTTTTCGAGCCGGTCCACTGGGCCTGTACAATTCCTCAAGTTTCTTCCATGCCTCACTAGACGTTTTGCGGTTTTTAATATAATTTAACTGCGACGATTTCACCCACAATAAAATCGTTGCCAATGCTTTTTCGTCCTTGGACTTCCACGAACTTTGTTCGATCGCAGTCGTAGCATCTTCCAAGACCTCAGCCCCACTTGTATATGACCACAACCTACTATGTATAAATACACTCTTCATTTGGACTCTCCATCCATCATAATTGTCACTATCGATTTATCAGTTTGATATAAAGAACTCATATTGATACTAGATACACATTTAATAGTCGCGCTGTACTAATTTACGTAGCCTGGGCTCATAACCTTTGTTCGGGAAATAAAACACACAGTTTCGTTTGCGTCCGAGAACTAAAGACTAAGCATTTAAACAATATACTAAGTATAATATTCAAATGTATAAGTCATATTATGTACAATTCAAAGTTTATATATCCATCAGTAATAGAGACGCCAATATCTGTGATGCATTGCTTACTATATACATACGTATTCAACAAAACCAAAGCAATTTAAATTAATAACGAAAACAAATATATAGCACGCTTTTTATAGCCTTACATATGCGTTTATGGCAATAATATCGAAAATGAATGAAAATAATATCATCACAAGAAAACTGAGGGTGATGGTAACAAAATAAGTGAATTTTCGTAATAAAAGTAGGCAGTTAAAACATGATCACCCATCAGAGTTCATGTGGCATAACCACTGTTGACCAGTGTAATTGGCATAATTGTGGAGTTTAATTTGACTGAATCTTTAGACCGAATTAATTGAATTTCGAAAAAAATAGCCAGTATAACTATTACGTTACTGCCTCTGTACCCTCATCTTCGAAAAGTAGGCGCCAATAGTGCCGCCATCCTATAATCGGTACTAAATACTGACCCTTTTGACATACATTGACCTTTCGTCAGTGTTTTGTGGGTTGTCGGTTCTCAGACAAAGTAATTTTGTTTATTTACGTACCCATCCATCCAAAAATATGTTTCGTTGGAAAATATAAAATTTGATGACAAATTTTCTTGGCGATCGAACATCCCAATTGTGAACATCCCACAAATGAGGCCCAATTTTTAACTTCACTGATGAAATGTCTTCAAAATTCCCTTAATGGTATTTGACATCTGTCAAAAAGATCGATCATATTACGTCAGTAAATGGCTATAATTGATAGCCACATGCCTCAACTTTCTGTTAGCTACCTTTCAGTATTTGGAAGATTTCGAATTCCCCTACTTTCATTGCTTCCGCCAACTTCTATGTCCCCTTTCATACCAGAATATATACATACCTATTTACATAGGGACCGTAAGAAAATGTGCTTTGGTAATCAACTTGTCAACAAATTTTATCATTCAACTAGTCAATAAAGTTCTCCGCATTATAAAAAAATAAGCAACAAGCGCTAGCCTTTCACTCTTTTGTATTCTTTCGACTGGTTAACGATGAAAACCTTTTCAATGACTGCCCCAAATTTCAACCATCTACCTCCCTGTCACTGTATGAAATCCGTCGTAACAACTCCCCAAAACAAGCTATTGACCTTAGTTGCCCATGTCCATCAACTTAAATGAATTATATATCTCAATTAACCAGTTTGTCCTGTAGTCTCGACCTCGAGCTAAACAGACTAGTACAAACATTTGCAAAACATAAGCCATAAGCCACACTCCATCCACTGTTCCGCTTTTAATATTTCTTTCGACCGAAAACGTATTTTAATTTTCATTCGAAACTCGCATTACCCTGACCGCAATTGTGCGCCATAGTCGTAACGTAATGTTGCCGTCGTTTATCAACTTCAACTGGGTGGACATTGACAATGAACCTACCCCAAAACCCGTGTTCCCCGCCACTCTCTTTCCATCAACAAGAGGTATAGACGAAGTCATCGCTCACTGGCTATCAATCCATCAAACTTAACCATTTTGACACAAAGCGCATATCTGAATACTAGATGCCTCGACTACAGCCATTTGGCCTCTTCATCAAACCATCATGATCGTTGTCTGATGTTCCGCTGATCTAATAAAATGAAGACCATGAACGAAAAATTAACAATTATCTGAATTGAACTGCAATCGATCACGTCTACTCTCGACGGTCGTCACTATCATCATCATCATCATCGTCATCATGATCATAAATGGCAACAGCTCCGGCAGCGCAACAGCAGCAATCGGTTGCAGTGCAATGCAGCATAATCAAAAGCAGAACCGCGCCAGCGCGATTGGCAAGCATGATCTTCGGATCACAGATTTTTTTTTTTTTTTTTCAAAATTCTCGCGTACCTAACAGATACGCCTTTGTTTTCAAAACCACGGCTGCTCCCCACGTCCGAAACAGCCCTCAATCACAAGTTTCGTGGCGCATCGATTTCATGAACAAAAAAAAAAAACATACCGTGAAGAGAGAGAGAGAAAACAAAAAGGAAAAAAGAAATAATAATAAAAAATCGTGCCGGGTCATGCTCGCTGATTACTCTCCGATGGTTTACTTCTCGAGTATCGAAGCATCGCAATATTAGTATCGAAGCACTAAAGCACCTTAGTATGCTACGAGAGTATCTGACTGTATTTAAACAAAATCGCTACTCAAGCCGACTGAGCGCAGCAATTGCAGACGATTTCAACTAGCTAACAAGTGTTTATAGACAACCAAGCGCATTAGATGGCCGTCGATGGTTTTGAACTTGATCATGGTGCAACGACGACGGCAGCGCAAGGTTAACTTGAGGGAAACTGCAACGTTTGCTGCAATCGTATCTATCGATCGACCGAGAGAGGGGACGAAGTAAAGAAAAAAATTAGATGGAATAGAAACTGCACAGATTTCTATCTTAGTTCGATCGTTACAAAAAAAAAAAAAAAAAAACGACCAAAAGGAGGGGGATACGCGTGAAGAGAGGAGCATGGCGTGTAACATTAAGGCCGGAGATTTGATATAGCAAAAAAAGGAAAACAAAAGAACTAAGAGGAGATTAGGTTGGTTTTTGTACTTTTTGTAGTGACCAACTTACGATGGCAACAGGTTCAAATTGAATTTTAATTAAAAATCTCATTTACAATTTTCCACTTGGTTCCGCAGATAGGATTAGTAGCTTCTGGAGTATCTAATACATTTCTGTGTCCGACTACGAAATCGAATATCTGTGTCTATGTACCTAGATTCTCTTATATCCATCCTATGTTGAGTGTATCAATCCGAGGGTGACTAAGCAGCGTTGTAAATCGTTTTTAAAGAATTTCGATTTTTATTGCCAAGCTGAGGACAGTAGCTGCGAAGATAATTTTATAATCGTCGTTAAGAAACAGAAATGAATTGCTAATGAGGTTTTTTTTTTTTCCTATCCCCGATAACGTAGAACATTCATGGATTGGTGCATGTAAGTCGTTATTTTGTCATGTCGTTTCTAGACAGGGTTGTAAAGTGCCGTCACCGAGTAATTGGCAATTGTTGGTGGTGTCTATATACAAGCATGTAAAAAGGAATTTGGAAGTACACTATTCAATTAGTCACTGGCTTAGTACTGAATTCGGTAGTTCGATGGGAATTAGAGAAATTGACGGATAACGATCGTTTGACTTGGGATCTTTTCAATGGTTGTAATGATTAGTACGCCAATGAAGATTTATGACCATAAACCATCACACTTCACGGGTAATGATGTTACACACCTATGTGTACGTACTTATTTATGGGTTAACACATATACTTATCTCAATTTCCCTAAATGGTTGAACTTCAAATTTTATGTGTAGCCGTTTTAAATAGGGTCCATCAAAGGTTTATATCACTATAGCTTGTTCTCTGCATATATGTACGTACATAGTTCGACAGATAACTCCGATTTCGTCAACGATGGTAGCTGAAGTGAGACAATGTTGAGCTTCGGCTAAGAAAAAAAGGAGTAAGTGAATCTACTTGAAATTGGACACCAAAAAATCTAGAATATAAAGGGAGTTTTTTTAGAGGTTTGGTTTTTAAACTGGAAACATCGTTTCCACTGATCGTCAATTTAACAGCTGAAAGTGGATTTGTGTTTGGGGCGTTTTGTCATTTTAATTCAGTTAAATCCCTTTTTCTGTCGATATAATTGTCTATCTGGAAGAATTATTTGGAACACGATGAACCGTTTTCGCACCACGGACATTCTAGGGGGAAATACGCATCCCCAAAGACGACAAACAGGGCGAAGAGAAGTTTTTGCGCAGTATTGAGGAGAATCGGAATGAATCGATTCGCGTTCGTACACAGCAATTGGAGCCTAGTCCATCAACTTTGTGGAAAATTTTATGGAAAGATTTTGGCTCAAGAGCTTATAAGTTCCAGCTTGTGCAAGATTTTGGAACTTTATACGCGTCGTAGGTTCGGTAATTGGGCCGAAAATGTGATTCAGCTTGATCCTGATTTTCAACGCAAAATTTTGTTCTCTGATGATATGGAAACAAGCAAAATTGCCGAATTCGAAATGGAGAAAACCCAGAAGCTTTTGTCGTGACGCCCTTATTTTTTATTTTTTTATTTATTTATATCACTGTTTGGCGCGCTTGATGGGCTGGTGGAATCATCGGCCCAAATGTTTTTAATGTCAATGGAGAGCGCTACAGAAACGTGATTTCTGACGTCTTCGTTCCTCAATTGAATGGCATAGACGTGACAAAAACGTTTCAACAAGATTGCACAATATTTCACACAACGCGCGAAACCATCAATTAATTTCGGAGACATTTACTGAGCCCATAATTTTGAATAATGGACCTGTGAACAGGCCTCCACGATCCTGTGATCTCAAACTTTTAAATTACTTTCTTTGGGGGTATGTGGAGTCACTAGACTATGCCTATAAGCTAGAGATGTTGGACGATTTGGAAGGCAACATTCGCCGTGTTATTGCTGATATAAGCTCGATAAAGTTGTCGAAAATTTCATTTGAAATTTAAATTTAATAACTTTTTTTTAAATTAATAACTTCGCATATGCCCGAATTCATATTTAAGCACTGATGGCATACAAATATTTATTGAATAAAGCTAATATTATAGATATTACCATTAGCGCCCATTGTTTTATTTAATACTGAATTTGTATACCTCCGGAAAAAAAACACCCCTTATTTCCAAAATTTCCGGGATCTGGAGTAACTTGTTATACAATAAACATGTTGACTGATATGACCAGTCATTATTAAATAGAATCTTCAAAACACTCAGGTGGGCAATTTAAGTTATCAATTACACATATGGATTCTAAAATTACTTGAACTTAAAAATAACAGGGTCAGGCCTATATTTTTGAGTGTTATTATTCAAAACATTATTTGGGCTCATCACGACTTCGTCGAACAATGAAACTATCCCCGAGTAATGGAAAAACTCGGTCATCTTTCCCGCATTTAGAAAGGGTGACCCAATATGTGCCTCCTTTCTTCCTAGTCCTGCGGTTAGTGCTCGTGGAAGTCCGTCAGTTATTGATTTGTTTGCAACTAACGTATCTGATTCCGCATCACTCCCAATTTCGCTTACTGTTTTATCTTTTGACCACAATCCAATGTTCCTCCGACTTATTTCAACTGGTGAATGGAAGCTTGGCTATACTCTTGATTTCAAAATTTCGAATGCACTTTTCAGAGTGACATCAAAAGGCAACTTCAAAATATTTCAGTGCAGCATCATGACATTACAAACACTCAAGCCATTGTCCGAAGATTTTGCTATTCAACTTATACGGTTGGGAAATACACATAGGAGAAATTAGCAAAGATACCGATCGTTAATAACAGTTAAACTTTTTAATCGTTAATCGTTAATCGTATTAAGTAGTATAATAAAAATCAATGAAACAGTCTTGTAAGAAAAGATTTATAAGGAGATTGATGTGAAAAGAGTTCGACCCCATCACAGCACATCTCATCAAGTTCAAAGAGTTTTTAACATAATTAAAAGTAACCGTGCAGTTGGTAACTCAACCAGGATGCTACTAATTGATATTGAAAAGGTATTTGATACCGTCTGGTATCGTGGCCTTATAAGCTACTTATTTTAACTTCTTCCCATAGTTGTCAAACATGCTACTTCTCACCTTAACTATTTTTACATCAATTTGCCGCAGGGTTCGGTCCTGAGGCATGTTTTGTTACATTTACAGATTTTTTTTTATAGGGTTCGTGCAGGTTCAGGAGTGTACTCTTATGGTGTTTGTCACGCCAACCTGGACGGGGTGTAGATGGTTTGTGTCGAAGATGTTCGTTGACTACTACCCGGAGGTGGTTGTCCTAGATAGGTTTTTTTTTTTTTTTAGGGATTCGACTGAATTTGTCACGTTGGTTGTAGTTCACAGTAACTCTTTTGTTTTAATGTCATTAAGGTGCATTTGAAATGCACACAGAGAGTATGAATTTTGAAGTGATCTTAAGCTGTGAGTGTTGTGTTATGCATTCGTCAGCATTTTTGATCATCTCTCATTCACAACTGAGGTTGTTGCACAATTTTCTCGTATAGTAATTGTTCATGGCTACGGACAGACATGAACTACAGACTTTCTGCTCAGCAGTCGATAATGATTACCATTGCACCACGACCACCCCCATCATTGACAGTTTGATGGCCTCTTTTCTTTTCTTTCAACCCTTGCAATGAGTTTTGAAGTTTCTTTTGATCTCTTCAACGGTAAAAAATGGCGATGGACAGAGCTTATCTATGAGCATTATTTAACAGAACTCAAGACTCTTATTTATGTTTTTGCTTTCAATGTCCAGTGTGCCTTTTGTAGGCACTAAGTCCCAAGTTTTCTTGCGAGATGTCGGTTTTTGCAAAATGTTCATTTCTCAGATCGCACGAAATGCAGATCTCGTACACGTCTCTCGTCTTCAATTCATACGATACCCAAGGTCCTTTCTTCTGTATCATTCCTCAATCAATGCTTTCACATATTTCGAAACTGTTTTGTCAACTACTTGTAATAATTTTACAGGTTCAGCTAGCGTGTGGCATAAGTCTTTAAGAAGTAATGTAACCAATTCTTCGACTTCACACTTTTTTGGTTATTAATCGGACAGAACATTCTTACTGTAAGCCGCAACAAAAATTCTATGTGCTTCAGCAGCAGAGCCTTTTTGAACAACATAGTGCAACGAAATTCCCCGTAAACACTGTTTTATTGACACTTAACTCGACATTTTTGAAAGATTACTTACACTTCGGCGAACCATGACGCTAAAATTCAAATTTAAGTACAGAAATTGAATAAATGCGTTACGTAGTTATCTTTTTATACGAATCATCGTATTTTGTTCGCTGAAAAGACTTTTTATTTTAAAAGGCCTAGTGCTAACATGCGAGGGTGGTCCAATAAGTACATTCACCGCCAGATGGCGCCAGTATCGCAAGAGCAACTTACTATCGTGTAGTACATTTTAGTAGACAGCTACTGTCGAAATTTCAGCCGGATCGGACTCGAAGTTTTGTTTTGACCGCGTGTGGAAGCGGGAGTGTCCGCGGATTTTAGAAAAATGGAAAAAGAGCAATATTGGTCGGTGATTCGATTCTTATTTTTGGAAGGGAAATCGCGCAGCGAAATCAAAGAGCGTGACTCTTCTCCTTCGACGGCGATCATCAAAAATTGGTTTAACGAGTTTCAACATGGTCGCACGTCGGTTTTTGATAAGCCACGTCCAGGTGCCTCGAAAACGGCTACCACGGAGGATAACGTGACAAAAATCAACGATATCGTATTGGCAGACCGCCGATTGAAGGTGCGCGAGATAGCTGAGACAGTAAGCATTTCAAGAGATTGCGTGGGTCATATCCTGCATGAATTTTTGGGCATGGGAAAGCTGTCGGTGCGATGTGTGCCGCATTTGCTCACTCCGGACAACAAGCGCAACCGTGAGACCAATTCAGAGCAGTGTTTGACGCTGTTTATGCGCAATCCGAAGGAGTTTCTGCATCGTTTCGTGACAGTCGACGAAACATGGATCCACTGGTACACACCAGAGACCAAGAAACAGTCGAAACAGTGGACTTCACCCCGCAACGTGCTCCGAAAAAGGCGAAAACTGTTCCATCGGCCGGAAAGGTGATGGCAAGCGTTTTCTGGGATTCACAAGGTGTGATCCACATCGACTACCTGGAGAAGGGCAAAACGGTCACAGGGCTGTATTATGCAAAGTTATTGGGCCGATTCGACGCCGAATTGAGAAGCTAATTTTGTTAAGATATTGTACAGACTGCAGTGTCTCAAAAGGTAGTTGACCAGTCTTCTAATACCGACTCAACTATGGTTAAGGATATTGATAGAGTGTTTGTTCAGGGGCTCTATAAATCCTTTCGATTGTCGGAGTCCTTGAACGCTACTCCAAAAAGGCAGGTGTCGCAATTTTTTCCCACTTGTCTGGTAGAAAATTAATCTACGACTTGGGAACTCTGCAGAGAGGTTCGACACCTCCGTACTTTTCGCTGGAACCTTTTCGAGTGAGTTGGTCGGCGATTTCGTTGCCCTTAACGCTCTTCTGCCTTGACGCCCACCAGAGTTTGACCTTGCTTCTTTTAGCGAAGTCCTGCAGAGCATCGTGGCATCCCTTACCTGATTTTGAGTTCGTGCTATATGAGCTCAACACTTTGAGCGCTGCTTGACTGTTTGAGAGTATTATATATTAATGATTATAACTTTTATGCCAGTCTCTAAATTTAGGTTGATGCAGGATGGCGTATAATTTGTCCTGGAAGGTAATAGGACTCATTCTCAAAGCTTCCAGATTTTTCGATTTGGCCCAAAGGTGCCAGCGTTTGGAATCAGTATCTAAGTTCTCCTGTCAATTATGGTTGAAATAATCGCCTATCTAAGCATACTATAGGCAAGACGATAAAAAAATCAAAGAGGTTGGCAGTGTTATAGAAGTTTAAGGCATATCTATCTTTGAAATGCACACTTAACAGGAATTGTTCCTGCTGTTAATGAATGTATTGAAGAGTTCCAGATCTATGGATTTTATCGTAAACACAGATTTTAGGCAAATACAAGGTGGCGCAAAACTAATCATCCAATTTTGTTCTACAATTACTTTTCTACTACAATAGATAAAAGAAGATATTCTGAAAGATGCACATCTTTATTTGGATATTTACATTTTTGTTTTGTTAAGCAAGATTTCCAAGATTTTTAAAATTGTTGGCATTCCTGTCGAATATCCTCCTTAAGGGCTGCGATTGTCTGAGGCTTGTTGGCGTAAACCCACGACTTCAAGTAGCCTCAAAGAAATAAGTCTGGTGTGGTTAAATCGGACATTCTTGCTGGCTTCCTTCACAATCCCCATTGTGGCTCGGGCTGTGTGAGGTGCATCTCGTTGTGAGGATGCATCTCGTTGTGGTGGCTTTGAGTGATGTAATTCGTGAATCGCACGCGGATTTTCAGTGGACCAGAAATGAAGATTTTGCTTATTGACGTAACCGCTTAAATGGAAATGCGCTTCGTCGCTCATGACGATTTTCGTCACAAAACCGTCCTCTTCGTTGTTGAGATTAAGGATGGCTTGATAGTAATTCACACACGACTGAGGGTAAGCAGACATTAACTGATGCTGCTTGCACTTTATACGGGAATACGTGTAAGTCTTTGACTAAAATTCGCTGTAGGGTCCGTCTGGTGATGCCCAATTGCATGGCCCGTCGTCTGGTTGATGTTTATTCGTTCTCAGCGACATCGGCAGCAACAGCCGCGATATTCTCGGCCGAACGGCCAGTTTGGTGGCGGCCACGCCCTGCATGGTCTCCTGTGGTTCCAGTCTGTTCGAGTCGGGTAGCTACGCGTAATGTTTGCGCAGTTGGTGCGACATGAATAGGAAATCGACGTAGATTTAGATAAGTAGATATTTCAAAATCTGGCATACTTATTGAAAGACCCTTTATTATTATAAACGAAACCACATCCGTTAATGTATGCTTATTCCTCGTTCACATGACGAGAAACTAAAATCATTCACTTGAAGAAAAACCTTAGCTACCATTTACGGGCATCTGTTTAGTTTGGCGGCCGGCACTGTGCATATCTAACTATGGATGGCATGCATTACTAAAACAGGGACACTGCGAACAACTGCCACTGCAGCCCTTGAAGCTATGCTTCTCCTACTCCACTTAGATCTCTTTGGCAAGGAAAGGGCAAGGAAATCGGCGCTCCGACTTAAAGAATCGGCTCATTGGAAGTTTTCCAAAATAGGACAGCTGGGGGTGGTCGTGGTGCAATGGTAAGTCCGTTCAAGTCCATCTATAGTCAAGAACAATTCCTGTACTGAAAAACTGTGCAACAACATCAGTTGTGAATGAGAGATAATCAAAAAGTGCTGACGAAGGCATAACACTTGCAGCATAACATCACTCATCATCATTTGCCAATATAACACCTTAACGACATGGAAACAAAAAAATTACTGTGAACTACAATCAACACAAATCCAGTCGAACCTCTCAAATCCTGTATAGGACAACCACCCCCGGAGAGTAGTGAACGAACATCTTCGACACAAACCCCGTCCAGGTTATGTGACAACCACCATAAGAGCGTACACTCTTGAATCTGCACGAATTATAAAAAAAAAATTCCCCGCCATAGCAATGACCTAAGTAAAGTCACGGACTACCTAATCCCGACCCTAGACATCAAGATTCTTTATAAAACAGCAATTCCCAACCGACGACAATGGGAGAGGAATGAATTTCCTAAAAAAGGCATTGGACTGGAAATATACAAAGACGGGTCCAGGACAGGCAATGGTGTGGGTGCCGGTGTCTATGTACCAACCCTAAAAATCAGCTTATCCTTTAGACTACCGGACCACTGTAGTATATTTCAAGTTGAAGTAATAGCAATTCGTGAGGCTGGCTATCTGTGAGATCGATGAACAATAGAGACATCGTCTACATAGATAGTCAAGCGGCAATAAAAGCACTCGAATCACTAATATGAGTAATAAGATCAAAATTGTTGAGGCACTACCGCACGTCTCTAAATGATATATCGAGCAGATTCGCTGAAACCTTGTGCTGGGTACCTGGGCATAATTATATACCAGGTAAGTGGGAAGCAGATGAACTAGCTAAAATAGGCACCACATTGGAACACTTGACTGTTAAAGGGGAAATCCACCCACCAATGGAAACTCAAAAATATAAAATCTCGAATAGACAAATAAGAGGAGGCGTGACCATGAAACATCCAACTACGCGAGACAAATCTGAGCCAGGTATAGTCACCGTCAAAGCAAAAGCCTGCTAAAAATACGCATGCAGATTATAAACAGCCTAATCGGATTCTTAACAAGATATTGCGCTTTAGGAAAACATGCCGTAACGACGACTGCAGTAGGTGTGATGAGGAAGAAGAAAAAGAATTCCATCCTATCTCCTATGCAATCGCCCCTAGCAATCTAGCCTCCTCAAGAAGACGCTTTCTGGGCGAATACTTCTTTAATGAACTAACGGATCTATCCAAAACGGAAATCAACGAAATATGGAATTTTACTCAACACTCAATTCGAAGAGTAGCGGTAAGCAAGCCTTCTCGAATGGTAGCACAATGAACCGATCTTGAGCTAAGTGATCTAACCTAACCTAACCTAAACCTAACCTAACCATTAACGGAAAAATCCAATTTATTTAAACGCTTTGATGCAACCGCTCCGTCACTTTGTCGTATTTCAAAAATAATGTTTGCCATAAAATGATTCAATGTCAAGGTATGGCCGTGCCCTAGGCTAACGTACAAATATCGTCCGATGACTAACATGATACCATTGTATCCTATTCATGACACTCCTTGAAACATCCCACCCAAATATTTATTTCCGCTCGAGGCTTCCAATTCAGTCACTCAACTTTCCTTCCGCATCTTATTTGCATATCAAAGTGAAACCCACGACCTCACCACCTCCCCGTCAACGCCCAACTTCACACAAATTAGATGACATTGCAGCGGCTTCCCCCGTCATCTGTCAACCATCAATTGTTACAAGCCACCAACTGAAATTAAAAAAATAATTTATGGGACCATTCTTCAGTCGCAGCTCAGTTGTTGAATTAAAGAAAACATCTCACTTCACACTCAGCGCAGAGAAATGGGAAGATATTCACGAAATGCATATTCTCGGGCTAGGTCGACCAAAGGAATCATCCATCCATCCGGCTCGATGGCATGTCCCGTGCGAAGCGCGCGAAAGGCCAAGAATAAAACCAAGTGCTAAGCATAATTTATTGTGTTATTATTTTATGGTACACTCATGCTATAATAGCAACGATACTTGTTTCGCTTATTTTTTATTATACATATGCTCATATGCAGCGTGTCCGCCATTCGGTGTAGATTTGTATCCGAATGCGGCGCATTGCTCGTGTGAATCGGTGTGTGGATGGCTACGAGAGATTTATGTATGTTCGCCGCACAACAAAGTTTGTTTAATTTGATTTTGAATTGTAAGCAGCCTGACTGACTTTCTTCATGCATACTCGTGCATACGTGCATCTGTAAGACCATAAGACCATTCACCAGAGATTCGGATACGAAATAAACTACGAGATTCTTAGCACGTTTATCTCATTATGCGACCATAAATCTAAAGATAACCAAATAATGGACGTTCATCTCAGAGGGGATCGTTCGATTTTTATTTTTTTTTTGATTTTATCTGCAATTCACAGATCAACGAAAAGCATCTTGAAATAAAGTCAAGTATATAAAGCTGATGTGAAGTTGGTGAAAATCAAGCTATTTTTCAATTTTATTTTTGGTGGTCAGGTCAAAAGATAATGGACGTTGATGAAGTTGTAACGGCATGGGCCGATCGACCACGCTGCGATGGTGAGAGATGGCGATAATCAATGGCGACTTTGCGTGTGTTTCATCGGTTATCAGCAAAAGCATCTTCTTGATTAATTGTCTTCCTTTATTATGGTCTTTAGGAGTAATTCAAAAGAAAGTGGTTGCACGGCACGATGGAAGCGACTAGTAAATTACGCAAGAGCTGTGAGCAGCTTTTGGCTGCATGCGTGACTAGAAGGAAGGCTATATTTGCATCCGTATGAGTTGAGTATACTTACATCGGTCTTTAGATTTTTACTCGGACGAGATAAAATCAGACGCGACGACGCGTGTGAAAAGGGTTAAGGTACATCGGTAACCTTCTCAGAATAGCGATATGTGATATTGACATGCGGATGATGACTTAGTAATGTGATGGAATACCGAGATAATCATCCTCAATTTCGATGCATTGTACAGCGTCTTATCTAAAATTGCTGCGTATCTGCTTACATACGTAGAAATGTTGTTTAGTTTTGGGACTCGCGATAAGTTATCATCTTTCTTCTTGCATTGAGATAAAATGGTTGATTTACGATTTGGAAAGGCTTTCTTGATGGCAAAAGTTTAACACGAGACATGCAGCTTGATTGTGTTATTAATTAGGGGCCTTATGACACGAGGAAGACTTGTACCGTGAATCTATAGTTCATTAGATGTTTAAGTCGTATTTGGGAGAATACCTGTAAATTTCACAGCTTTCATTAGTTATGTTTATATTTTACCGATATTGTGAAAAAGATCTTACAAGAAATCTATTCTGCTTTCAACAACTCTTGGTCTTTCTCTACGAAGACTCGAATAGCTGTTAAAACGATAAGGGCCCTATGAAATCAATATATAACATCGCTCACTTGCTTGAAGCACCCAGGTGGTAAGTTAAACTTAAAGCGGCTCTTAATGATTTATCGCTTATCTGTGGTAAGCCAAAGAGTTAAATCCGTCGCGATGCCTAATTAGCTGTTCAACTCTGATTTATTGAACGGTCTTTGCTAACATCGAAATCAACTTCTTCGGTTAAAGATTAAAGATATATAACGATAATTGAATGACGACACTAAAGGCATTTGAAAACCTTTGGTTCCTGTGAATTTGCTGGTAGGTGGCCGGGCCAGACAACCATTTGTCGGGAAGATCGAAAATTTGACTCTTTCCTCACAGAACCATAGAGAGAGGCAGAGAAATTGCTTTAGAGATAAGATAACACTCCGAGTTTCATTTGAAAACTCTTCCACTCAGCCACTTCTAACAAATTAAACTAGTGCATGTCTCCACAGGTAATTGATTGAAAGAGATAAGCAGGTAGTCCAATTGTGCCAGCCACTTTCTTAGACATTTTTTTTTTTTGGGCAAGAACATTTAATATTGGCAAACACTTTATCTTCAACAAGGAACTAGTTGAATGCTAATAAATCCCATGATCTCGGCGGACAATTGAACTGTCCTTTTAAAGAAATTTGTTTTTTTTTTTTTTTTTTGTTAGAGACTTCTATATGTATTTTCCCTGTTTTCCGGAGAAAAGTGTCGGCCCAAGGATGCGCCACCGTGCGTGAGCGAAGGCGAGACAGTCGCAGAGAAAGTGTTTTGCTGTGTCATCCTCCTCGTAACATGCAGCACAGGTAGGCCAAGGTAGGTGGGTGATGCCAAGCACGTAAAGATGCTTGGCAAAAGTGTAATGGCCCGTAATGACGCCCGTAAGCCTTCTGCAATAATTTCTCTTAAGGATAAGAAGAACGTTGCGGACTTCTTGCAGACATCAGGGCGTACGGGCTTAGTCATCCTGCATCATGGATATTCCCCCCATCTACGACTGTGTGCACTAAAAACCCAGTCGTTGATGTTAGATTTGACCGTGAAAGCAGATAGACCTAAGGCGGGTTCTGGTCCTGAGAAACTCTCCTTTGAGCCCCTTCTGGCGAGTTCATCGTAGATCTCGTTGTGACCTGATCTCAGATCTCAGAGTGACCTGGGACCCATACAAGCCTAAGTGAATTTAGTCTTCCGACTTTGTTCAAAAAGATCTTGAGTTCATGCACTAATTTGGAGTTGGATAGAGGGTTGGACACAGCTTTGAGTGCAGCTTGGCTGTCACTGCAGACGCATATGCTCTTTCCCTTCCACCTGTGCTTCACAACATAGTGCATGACCATTAGGATTGCATAAATCTCTGATTGAAAGACAGACGCATGTTTCCCTAACGAGAAAGTGCAGTCGAATGTTTTCGCACTCAAAGAAAACTCCAGCGCCGGACCCCTGCCCACTCCTGGAGTCATCTGTGAAAATGCGAAGACATTACACTCCAGGTTCAGTGTTTGGCCAAAGCCAGTCCTAACGCCAGTCCTAACGCGTCAGAAGGCATATCCATGAGACAGGGGTCGTGGGATATTTCTTGCGCAAGTACACTTTCACTTCAATGCGAGTTGTACCAATGACCATTTCTCTTTAGGCGAGACATGGCTTTCAGTGCGCACCCTCTGATATATGTAATATGTCAGGGTGTGGAAGATTCATCATAGCATCTAGAGCAGCTCCCGGTGTGCTGGGAAAAGCCCCCGTGCTGCTGAGACAGACCGCTCTTGGAAGTGTGGTGAAAGAGGCCACAACGCGTTTGCGTGTTAGCCTGTTCCACCAAACAACCGATGCATATGAGATTATCATTGCTATGTAGATCCAGAGGACCTTTTTCGGCGATAAGTCCCATGTTTTGCCAAAGGCACCTTTGCATTACCAAAAAGCTGACAGCGCTTTGGTGGTTTTGGACTCAACATGCTTTGACCAAAGAAGCTTGCTATCTAAGATTACTCCCAGGTAATTAGCTTCCTTGGATATCGGGATGGGAATGTCTTTTAGCACCAGCTGAGTCATGCCAGTATACTGGCTCTTTTTCGTGAAAAGAACGACCTCAGTCTTAAGAGGATTAACCGACAGCCCATTACTCGTGCACCAGTCCTCGATTACATCTAGCGCCGCCTGCACTTTGAGACGGACAGTCTCATGGACCACCATGCAACATAACAACGGAGACAAGACGCTACCTTGCGGGCAGCCCCTGTTTACTCCTATAGGCATGCATCAGCGATCAATGTCATGTGCACAAGCATTGCTTTGATCCACAAAACCAGTGCTTCATCTACGCCATGCCATCTAGCAGCGTTGCACATGCTGTCGAAAGTAGCGTTCTCAAAAGATCACTCAATGTCGACGAAAATGTCTAGTATGTACTCTTTCCTTTCGAGAGCACATTCAATTCTCCCAACTAGGCACGTGCAACTCTACTAATCTCTCCATGCTTTTCAGCAAGAAGGATGTTAGACTGATTGGTCTAAAACTCCTGGCGAGTGAGTAACCTTCTTTCCCTATTTTGGGAATAAAGACCACTTTCACCGTGGGCCAAGGAATAGGTATGTAGGCAAGTGCTAGGCTAGCAGTGGAAATTCTTTTCAGAGTAGGAAGCAGCTGTCTTATACCTTTTTTGCAGCATAACAGGTTATATCCCATCAGTGCCCGGCGACCGGAAGCCATCGAAAGTTGCTACGCGTTACGCAACATACCAGCTTCGCCGAGTTGTTTTCATCGTTTCAGTCGCAGTTTCCAATGAGGGAGTGTGCAACGAGCCGATGATATTATGATTTCCCGGGAAGTGGGGATGAAGCAGTAAACTAAGAGTTTTACCATCAGACTTTCTGAGTACATCCAGCTTTGTCGATTTTCCTCGCTTGAGAACCATAACCAACTTGCTGGTCGCGCTCAGGGATTTGATCTCTTCGCAGAAGGACTTATAAGAATAATTTTTCGATTTACGAATAAGCTTCTTATATTCCTTTTGCTTCGAGCGATATTTATGCCAGTCACCTTCCGAGTTCGATTTAAGCGATCTATTCAGGAAACTTCTGCTTTCAACATTCAAGAAATCACTCCACTCGTCTAGATAATTTGTAACACAATCAAGGCATTTTTTTCCGAAATATTTTATCAGTTGGCGAACTTTGCCGAAAATAGATGTCGTGCACGTTCATAATTAACGAGCTAGTCCAATAGTGGTAATATATATTTTTTTAACGTAAAGCTTACCATTTTAGGTTAAGTAGGTAAGGCGAACAGTACTCGGCCTGACACAGGGATGGCATTCCGGTAAAAAAAAATGCACTTGGGACGCCTGGGTACACTTGTCAAGTGTACGACAAGTTTCAACTTCTTCTCTCAAGTGGTTTATTTACACGAGTTTTTGCAGCACGCAAGAAGTGTATTATTATCTATCTAAAGAGTGGGACATCTAGTATTTTTTTTTTCAAATCATAGGTTATTTTGGCACCTTTGGACTTTTTTTTTGTGGGGAACCGTGAAGGACCGATGTAATGCCGACAATCTAGAACCGATTCAAGCACTTAAGGCCAATATCATCTAAGCAATCCATGAGCTACAACCCGAAACCATCAACAAGGTCTTGGAAAATGGGGGTACAGAATGCACTACAACGAAGTCAGCCCAGGCAGCCACTTGAACGACGTTATTTTTCATAATTAATGGGAATGTTCTTTCTTATTAATAAATCTATAATACTCGTACATGTAAAAAAGTTAATTTTGTTCATCTTATTGCATTTTCAAAAAGAAACTTGTATTCAGCCCACCCTTTATTTGTTTCACATATACACAGTGAAGAAAACAATCTGAGAAACCGCTCTCCAGGAGCACATAGCGGTAGCAAAGATGATCCTCCACGTGACCCTATCTTGAACCAGTTTTCTCACTTCAGATCAGATTCACCAGCTTGTCGATGTTCTTATTCACGCATCTCCTCCATGTCATGCTAGGGTGACCACGTCCGCGGGTGCCTTGTGATTTCCATGTGAGAGCCATTTTTACGAATTCGTGTCGGGTTTACGCGAAGTATGCTTAGTCCTAGTCCTAGTCGCTACTGGTAGCTGGGAAGCTCTATGTAGCAGGGTAATCGTACGTGATCCCATTCGGCCAAAAGATCTTCAGGGTCCTCTTCAGGCATCTATTAGCAGTTATCTGTAGCTTCCACAACCATAGAGGAAGACGGATTGGACATTGGAATTGAAGATCCAGAATTTTAGTGAGTAAGAAAGCTGGTTGGATCTGCTTGTTGATGCACGTCGAGACGTCGTCGTTTGATCCCCCGTCTTTGCAGAGCGTTACTGCCGGGGTAGCAGAACTTGTCAACATCTTCGATCGGTACCCTTTTGAGAAAGAGGATTGTTTCACATCTCGTGCCGATTCTCATCAACTTCGTATTGGCGATGTTTATTCTGAGTCCAGCTGATGTTGATGTTGAGCGCATTCAATTTCTGCTTCTAGAAAGATGCGTAGTCTAAGTCCTGAAGCTTGTCGCTCAGAGACAATTGGATTCCATTAGAATCTTCCGAGTTGTGCGCATGAGGACAAGGTCGAGGTCAGCTATGAAAATCAAGGGAGATATATATACAGTCTACCTCAGTGTCTGCTCACCGAGTTTGTGCGGCTGAAAGCGGGCGTCTGTCATGGAGAAAGCGGCTAATCGGCTTCAAGGGTTAGTTTGGGCACCCGAATTCCGGACCATATGATCCTCCAACGTAATTGGTGGTTTTTCGTCGGCCCGATAAGCCACAATGTAAAACCGAATGTTCAAAGAAACTTTCAGTGGTCTTCCACATCTTTAGGATTAAACGGATAAGACTTAAAGGCAAAGATATTTGGCTTTCAAACTCAAGCGCGAATAGGTACCTGGGACGTGCGAAACCTCTCCGAGACTTCCAGAATGAATCAAGTCAGCTTCGAGATGCAACGATACAGGTATAGATACTCGGACTATACAAAATAAGATGGTACGGGCAAGCCGATTTTCATACGGAAGCAGGATAGTACCTCATTTTTAGTGGTTACAACACCCACCACAAGAACAGAGTAGGTATTATACTATCCCCAGCTAAGAGGAAATCGCTCTTGGAATGCAAACGCATCTCAGACAGGATCATATCAAGATAAGCCCCCAACGAACAATATGATGATGAAAACAAGGACACCTTCTACGACCAGCTGAAAGTATGCCTTACGTCCTCCCCCAAGAGCGATGTGAAAATTGTCATGGGCGACTTAAACGCCAAAGTAAACTGTGACAACAACAGCCTTAAAGCCGTTATCGGTCGACACCGCCTTCACACAGAAAGTAATTGCAAAGGAAATCGCCTTACTGACCATTGCCCCGCTCATCACCTCTTTGTTGATGGCATCAAGTAACCCCATAAACATCCATAAATACACCTGGGAGTTTCAGGACGGTATTACTCGCGACCAGATCGATCCCTTCCTGATCTGCAGAAGATTCCTTGGCTTTCTGCATAACATGAAAATCGATCGCGACGCCGACATATGTAAATAGCGACCATCACCTTCTGTCAGGTTTCGTACGGCTGCGGCCTACCACCAAGCTCCCGCAAAGAGACGTTATGATACGCAAGACGTATACTTTCGTCAAAATGGATTAACTTGAATATCGGGCGTCATAATTCTTTTTTTTTTTTGGGTCTAACCCTTAAAGAATTTCATCCAAAGTTGATAAACGTCTGCGGAGATTCTGCTCTTTCGTCAACTGACCGAACCGTCTACCGTTAAAAAGTCGTTGAAGGACGGTCAAAACCGGCAACCATATGGGAAACCATCGAAAAAGTACATGATAATACAGCCGACGATAAACGACTTAGGGTGTGTGGAGTTAAATAGCTGAGGTTGTCGGGGTATCGGAAGAAAGGTCGTGAAACATCCACGAAGAATTAGTGTTGCGAAAGCCCTGCGCAGGATGTCTGTCGCATTTACTTGATTTGTCACCATGGATGAGGCATAGGTCCACCGGTTCAAGGCTAAATAAAGCGAAGTCGATCGCATCTGCTAAAAGATCATGCCCAACGTGTTTTGGTATGCGAAAGTCCAACATTCTTGACGAAGTGGATGCTAAAATTCTCAAGAAAAGGCCTAGCTTGACGAAGAAAAAAATCATATTTCATCAAGGTAGCGTTGACGAAGGGAAAACTGCCAAATTTGGGGTACAATTTTCTCCTTCATCCCCTTGTTCCCTTAATTTAACACCAACCATCTGTGTCCATACTAGAAGAAATTTGTTTCTGGGAGGGAGGTACATATATATGAGCATTCTATAGGCAAAGCTATAAAAAAAACGAAGAAATTGGCTCCTTAAAGTAAGTCCTAAAGACCATTCATCATTGAAATGCACAGTCTTCGGAAATTATGGCTGCTGAAAAAAGTGATCTAATATTCTGAGATCACAGGAACGTGGAGACCATTTCACAAGTCCGTTACGCGAAATTATGCGCTCAGCAAGTATTTCCCCGCAATAAATTGATGGTGTCCCGACACGTGTGCGTGTCGTGTATGCGTATTACCCACTAAAGTGGCGTGGTGCGAAAATGATCCATCGTGTTCCGAATAATTTTGTTCATATGAGCGATTATATCAACCGTTAAGCGCCATAAGATGCCGAACTGAACCATGGTTTTCAAAATAGGTTTGTACAATTTGTGTGCATTGTTCTAGCAGTAGTCTATTAATTGTAAAATGGCGAAGTATTTCAAATTTAGAATCTATAGAAATAGTGTTGCCAGCTTGAAAACCGACCTCTAAAATAAAACACTTCTTACCTGCTATATAGAAGCTAAGATTTTTTTAATTATTCCCGTTTCGTCCGCATATAAGTTCGGAAATCGTTACTATTTTTAGCAGTTCGCGAGTCGTACCCATGCGATCCGTCTCCTTCTGGAGCTGTGGACAAGAAATAAGTTTTTATGATAGGACGTAACTAGCAACTTAAAGGGCGAGGTTCTTATTTACCCCAATAGAAGGCGTCCTTGTATACGGGTCGTTCTGGGCTGGTAGCCCGAGTTAGATGATCACCAAATTGTTCCTTTCATTTGCACCGTCGCTCTTCACCCCTTCTTTGGAATCACTCTGTTGTCCCGAATAAGGAGTCGAAATTCTCTTGTTTGCTGCCAATAATTTTCCACCTGTGGAATCTTTAGTGGCTTAAAGTTAATGTAATCACTTTCGCGAAATCGAACAGGAATCTTCGGATTTTGACAAACGAATTTAGCTTAATTGTCTCATTCCGCCATGGCATCCTAATCAAATCATATCTGAATAGTCAGATGAGAGAGATTAGATAGTTATCTTCAGCCAACCATGCTTAGTCTTCAGACAGTGACTATTTACTCGTAACGTTTTCCTTTTTTAATCTATTTTTATTATCGAGGATATGGATATAAGGCCGTGCAAGGAACGCTGTTTTAATTTATTGAACAGTAATTAAATTCCACTTAATTCACCACTAGCCTCCTTGCCGTCTACTTTTTTAAAACCTTTGATAAAATTCAAAATATATTCCTAACAGCATGTGTCTGATTAACACTCGAAAGGAATTTCACGAATTTCTACGACAGAAATACAAATCCTAAGAAACTAATTGGTTTTAATCAACGATATTAAAAATGCAAAAATTATAATTGATAATTGTTAAAGCTACCCGGTACCAGTCCAGATTTTATAGATCCACAAGTGCCTATTAAAAAAAATTGGAATTAAAAAGTCATCTCCTAAACGAAGAGGCACGTGCGCTCATTAGCAAACGAACGAAAGTCCAGGAAACTCGTCTGCCAGCACGTTCTGCATCAATTCAGATACGTCCTCTTACTACAAACCAAACAATTTTCCACGCTCCATTGAAGAATAAATGATTTATCTAACAGCATTAACAGCCAAACCCTTCTAAAAATGACATCATCTCTTCTCTCCGCCGGCAAATGAATGTGTTATGTTCGTGGGTCTAGTTGAACCGTTCGTGCACCTGTTTTTCCAACTTACCTTACAGCACACGTTGGAATGGATCAGGAAACCAGAGCAGTCGAATTGCAATTGCTTCCCGTAACAAAGGTTATTTAAAGCATTTAAGCCCATTCTTCCCGATGTTTCGTCGAATGTGTGTTTTTTTTTTTTTGGTTTTTTTCATTTCATTTTGTTTTGTTGTTGTTCTATTCGTTTTGTTTCGAACAATTGAACATTGTAAGAGTTTTATTTTGGTTTTGTCTTGAGACTTGAAGTCTCTCGAGGCAGATATAATAAATGTTAATCCATAAATCTTAACCGAAGAAAACCTTCAGAGAGGATAGTAACTGAAGAGCGACAATGTTACGTATAGAACTCGAGTACGAATAGAATCGAATGCATAAAAAAAAATGGCGACGAAGCACCGTTTCACGGGAAATGAATGTGCATAATTATATTTGGAGTGCATTTTGGTTTAGTTCTGTTGATATGTGTAAGACCAAACGGCGAGGAACTCTCCCCGTAGTCATCGTCGTCGTCGTCGTCGTCGTCGCAGTTCTGTTCTGGTTGTGGAGAAGCAATTATTTATGAAAGTGACGGCAACAGCAGCGTTTACTTGTTGGTTTTGGGTTGGATATCTCTTCGATTCGTCGTGGTTTTTGTTTGGTTGTGTACTTCTCCTATGCTGAGATACCAATCTGTGGCGAGATTCAATGAAAGATAAAGCAGATAGATGCCTCTTCTTGCCCAGCCCTAGTAGACTGTCATAAACATGGTATTCGGCTAGATTTTAATTATCCCTGCCACCCATCTTGACCCGCGCTTATGCTACGATGTCTGTGTTACCACTGGAAATAGTAGCGGTTGCTGGATGTAATAGATACAATTACGTTTAGCTACTGTTGGTGGAAATATTGACATTATGACAGTAAGACTGGCGGTGCTGGTCGAGTTGATTTGTTGCCTAGTATTTATCGATTGCCTTTAAATGGTATCGGACTATTGAATTCCATAGATTAAAGGAGATTATATTATATATACTCGCTAAGTGCTATCAGAACGAAAGATTTGGTTTCACGGTAGAAGTCATAAAATTATATACATTACCCACTCATTAAACGAATACAGATTCCGTTCCTTGGGACCCAATCGCCACTCCATATATTTACATGGTAATAAAGAGAAAATAAACAAATATCTCTCAGCCAACGTCGCGTCGCCCAGAGGCAAGCAACCGAATTCAAATTAAGATGATTCCGTAAACAATCTCACGAATTTAGACTTCCTCGTGAACGTTTTTATTTGATTTTATTTCGATTTCTATTTATTAAGAGCTAAGTAAGGTGCTACCAAAACTGTTACGGTAGTACGATGGCAGTTGAGTTTAACGACGAGTTAATGGTTTCAACTAACGGCAGCACCCCATTGCAGTTCGCCGCCGAACTCTTTTGTTTCTTTTTGAACTTTTCCTTCCTTTTTCGATTTGGTTTTTATGCAATTTGTTTTTGGCATGAGTTTTAACGCTACGAGGGGGAAGTACAAGTGCACGAAATAATTCGATAGTTTTAAACGATAAAGATAAATCATGATTCTCCCCACATGCATGCCGGGCCACTAACTTACTTTGTTGTCCTGCAAGAATCCGGCAGCAAATAAAAAGTCAGAAATCGAAAGCAAATAGAAAAATAAGAAAATATCGTAGAGTATCTTGGAGTGGGTATCTGTGGCCGTATACAAAACAATTTTATTTTATTTTACTATGAAGAAGAAATGAACTGTGATTAAGGCGATTACAAGCGAATTAGATGGAAGCGAAAACGTGCTAACGACGATGATGCTGTTGCTCGATCTTTTTGTCTATTTTCTGTTGTTATTTGGATGGCTTTCTATTGCATTCTTGGGCTGATAAGCTATTTTTTTTTATTTTATACTTGTTAGCTAAGAACAATTTGTGTGCAGTTTTAATGGGTGGAGATTTAATCTCGAGCGCCGATTGAAACTTAGCTTTATTACTATTGGTGTGAATTAATGACTAGCTCCTGGTGAAAGTTAAAATTCAATATCTTTTTAAAGTCTTTAAAACCATAGATCCGTCTTTTATGATTGTGATGAAATTTTATAGCGCTCTGTTCAGCATAAATACATATTACGAAAAATAATTGTATTCAATTCCGTAGGTATGAAAATGTAACTTTAACGAGAAAGTAAAATTACTAAAATCAATATATTCGTCTTCTCTCAGATAACGAGTTAGAGTTACGGCTTTAGATGAATCCATTTTCGCTCCTAAATAGGTTGCTATACGTTATGAAGTTGGCAGCTGTTTCCGAAGTGGATATGCGCCTGCCACTTCATACGTTTTATCGACAGAATTAGTATATTTTAATAGCTACTTAAATCCGTTGGAAGTTTCAGTTGAGCTTCCTATCATGTATCTTTTCAATTTTAGGAAGACAAAATAAAGGGAATCAGAGGTCATATTTGGGGGGGAGAGGGGGGGGGGGTAATATGGGGGCTGAGGCAAAATTAACTTTTTTTGCTTTTGTTTGCACAAGCACCAACGAGCAAGCAATTGCATTAGCTATGAATTTTTTTCCCCGGATGTGGAAGTGTTCTTCGTATTGCTTAAAGCCAACGGCGTTCAACTTCAAATTCAATATTCCCGACTTTCTAGCAAGAAATCATGATGAACCATGCCATTGTAATGGAAGAAAACAGTGAGCAAGACTTTCACATTTGACCGAGCTTACCGTACTTTTTCCGCTTACATTGAGATGATTAGGCTTTGTTTTCGACATCGACAATTTTTAAGCAGATCTGGATCATCATTCACGTCGTTCTATGAGCCCATTAACGATGCTCATACGACGGTTATTTTGGCCTAAGTCTATCAGTTTAGATAAAAAGACGTATGGGAACATTTGTCTCTTTTTGGCTTACCTCCACGATAAATCAAACTCGCTTTTATACGGCGGTAAAACAAACACAACCAACAGGAAGGTCTCCCTACGGATTTCGTTACCCTCAAAAGCCTCTTCATCAACTACCATGAATTCTTCAACACTTTCGCCCCAAAAAGTGTCAAAGGATCTTGATACCTTCGGTCAATACATTCATTCAAAATAAATATCGCACCTTCAATGTAGTAGAGCTGACCACAACAAGTTTTTTCGTCCCTAATTGTCTCTTCTTCCTGCAACCCCTAACTCTGCTAAAATGTTCCTCTTACCTCCTATTACCAGAATGTAAGAGGTCTTCGCTCAAAAACCCAAGCTGTTTTCCAACAGTCACATGCTCTATCGTTTGAAATCTTTGCTCTGACCGAAACAGATCTGATCCTCAGCATAAATAACTTCCAACTGTTCCCAGCAAATTTTAATGTTTATTGCAATAACGACCTCCACTGATGGTTGCCCTTGTCGAAGCGTCCTACTAGCCGTCCGTTATGAAGTTGATCCTCAATGCAATTGAGTCTCCCTTTATTGCAATATCATTCTTCCTATGTCTCGACTTTGTTTCAATTAAGATTGTGTTACCCCAGAAGATATTATACCTATATATCGTTTGTTTCTACATCTTGCCCTCACAACCTATTGAAGCCTATCAACTCGCCATTAACACAAAGTAGACTTAGGAAACCCTCTGGATAAAATCTTCCCTTTCGGTGACTTCTACCTTCCCCATCTTAAATGGACTCAATCAGACGGTCAATCGTTTTATATTGCAACTAATCCCACTACTGCAAAAGAATGTCTCTTTTGAGCTGAAGATTTGTTTTTCCCTAAAATCATTATCGTTAGGGCAATTCTAAGGCTGGACTCTTTGAGGTGAAGGTCGCAAAGATTGGTGTTAGCTTTGCGTAGCATTCTGGACATTGGTTCGTGGTAGCCAAAATTTGTGCGGTGAGCGTTTATACGGAAAAGGGGCGTGGACCAAAGGTAACGTGAGTTGGTGTTAAGGGGAATCATGTGCAATAATGAGGGGCTGTCAGTGTTACCGCTGAGAAGGTCAAGAAAATATAATATCTGCAACATCTCGTCATTCTTTAAGGGTTAAGAAGTTGATTCATTTTTACGAAACCAAGGACAGAGTTAGCACGTTTGATAATGTTGTCGATATGGAGGCGAAAATTGAGTGCACGGTCACAATAACCCCTAGATCAACCAAGAAGTTGAGAGGAGGAACGGTTTCATTACGCATAATGTAGGTTCTGGGTGGTGAGGAAGAGCGCTTGCGAGAGGAAGTGATGGTTTGGCATTTTCTGACATTGAGCTCGAGATGATTTTTTTGACACCAAGTAGTGAACCTGTTAGGGTCCAATTGGAGGGAGCACGAGTCGACAGGGGAAGAAATGTGTTTAAATATTTTCATATCATCGGCATCTATGGAGAGCTGAGAGTTCAGAATAACGCTGTCAACATCATTAATGTTTAGAATAAATATCAATAGGCCGAGGTGACTACCTTGTGGGACATCGGAGGTAGCATTAATTGGATCAGAGATAGAAGATCTGAAGATAACGATCTATTGACGATCTTCAAGATAAGATTTGATCCATGAGAAAAAACAGAGAGAGAAACCGAGGGCAGTAAGCTTGAGGAGAATAATTCGGTGAGACATTTTGTCAAAGGCTTTGCTGAAGTCGGTGGCGACATCGTCTACTTCTTTGCCAGGTTCGAGTGCACACAAACATTGTGAAACAAACTCGATTAGATTAGTGGTTGTCGAACGACCTTTTAGGATCCCATGTTGGTTAGGGGAAAATATGGGTTTGCAGTGAAAGAAAAGTGCATCATAAACGATGCTCTCGAAAAGTTTGGGTATACATGACAGCTTGGCAATGGGACAATAGTTGGACACATCATTTTTCAGTCCTTTTTGTGGACTTTAATGATATAAGCTTATTTCTAAAGCTGAGGAAAGAGTCCTTGAGAGATAGAGCGGTAAGGGGTAAAATTATATAGTTCGCGCACTTATTTAAAACTGTGGCAGGCAGACAGTCGGGACCGGGAGACTAGTCGTCCGTTAAGTTGCGTATTTTTTGGCGATTAGGTCGGGAACTATGTCCAGTGGGACAAGAGACGTCTGGGAGCAGTCTTTCAAATATCGAAAATAGTCGTGATCGGGTTGAAGATCCTTGTCGGTGAATGATTGGCTGAAGAAATGGCCGAAGAAGTTGGCGATTACTTTGGGTTCATTGGAAGAGTTATTGAGAAAATTAAATGTAGCGGGGTAGTTATCGGTTTTTCTTTCTGTATTAATGAAGTGGAAGAAACACTATATTTCTAATATTTTCGCGCTGAAATACCTGAGTACGATTTTCACGTCTGGTAAAACGCGTCATGTTTCAGAAGTGCTACAGCATCCGGTCTGTACAAACTTCATAAATTCCTTAATTTCTATGTATTCCTTTTCATGGATGCTCCCCCTTGGATAGTTCCTAGCCGGAGATCCGATCGGAGAACTAGTTTATCTCCGGAATATTTTACCCAAGGAAGACCAAGCAGAGTTTGTACTCTGTGCTTACCATTGTAGTTTTGCTTCATGGGGCAAATATCCATTAGGAATTTAGTCGGTATATTTTAACCCCTATCCCGAAGAAGGAAATCTATTATTTAAACGGTTCAAGTGGAATCGGTAGTGATTCTTCTTCTTCTTCTTCTTTTCCTTTTTTTTTTTATCCCCCGGCGTCGTTATGGTCAGAAGTGTAGGACCATAGCCTTCCCACTTAACTGCATTCCTACTGGTCCGCTTGTGGGGTCCGCCCCTATCCCGAAGAAGGAAATCTATTATTAAAACGGTTCAAGTGGAATCGGTAGTGATTGGCAGTCATTAATTTATTAGTTTCGAGCAGCTCGTTGTAGATCATACCCTTTTGATCTCAGAGCATGAGCGTGGATCTATGGATATTTGACTTCGCCGTTGATGCTGATGGCTGGCCGGGTCTAATCCATGACTTTCAACGCTTAGATTGGTAATGATTCCATTTTCCATTGCCAGTTGCCTTCCTATTTCGTTGTTGAAGCAACTGTTTACATTAACATTTTGATGTCTGGGTTTCAGTTCGTATGAGAAACAGAAACCCTTAGTTTGCTTTTATATCATTTCCATATCTCTTATCGACAAGCGCAATTTTCGGAGTCTTTATAGATTCCCTCCAGGTCCGGGTCGTTCCTTAACTTACAAGTCGAAATCATCACCTTTAGAAGGCGCAAGCCACGTTCGACATCCTGGGCCAGGGTCATCTAGAACTAAAATACGTACATGACTTTCTGCCGCATCTTCTTCCTATTAAAACAATGAGTAGAACTCACCGCAAAAACAACTTAGCTGGAACATATTCGATACCAATAACTCCAATAAATGATATATACTGAAACTGACGCTTAATGATGACTGTTTTACAGAAAATATTTCGCTTAGGTCATAAATGAAAAATGTATTTTCTACGCCATATCTTGAAAAACGATACGAACTACTACCAAATCCAAATTCTAAATTTAGAGCTTATGTCATGGATCTAAAATGATTACTTTTCATTGAAAAATGTTGTGCCTCCATATTAATTTAAAATAGCACTTCTAGTCTTTCCGTGCAGGGACGGGTTAAGAATATCCCTGCAGCGATACCTCTCGCTTGTCGTAAAAGGCGACTAAAACAAAGGTAAACAAAAATCACATCTAGGCAATTTAGAAAACACCAAGGTGAGCCTAGGGACACATATACCACCATTAAACTGTCCCACAAGTGTGCATGCAAATCAGTGGGCTGACACGACTGGAGATCACCGGTGTTGTAAGAGTAAGATCAAACAAAAAAATCTGGAGCATGCCCGTGTCACAAAAAAAAAAAAAAAAAAAGGCAGGCCGAAAAACAATTGGTGCAAACAAATGCAAAAACACCAGCATTTGATTGGCCTCAGCGATGAAGTAATCCCAAACCGGGAAGCCTGTCGCTACTTTCTGAGGTCAAACCGGCGGACCCCACAAGCGGACCAGTAGGAATGCAATTAAGTGGGAAGGTTATGGTCCTACACTTCTGACCATAACAACGCCGGAAAAAAAAAGGAAAAGAAGAAGAAGAAGAAGCACTTCTAGTCCTCTGTCACGAATGCAAAGCACTAGATCAAAGAGACAAGAAATCTGCTCGTTCATCCCTTTATTTGGTAATACTTAAACAATATTTCAGGTCTTATTGTCTTAGGTAGCTGATTTACGCTGTCACTCCATCGACATTGTTAACATCGTGAGAATTGATATTAATGCACCACACCTACCGTGCTAAGCTCAGGTAAATAGAAGCATTAAGCAAGCGGCAGAGACAAGCCTGACCCTCAAGCTCTACAACAACATTCAATCCTTCGTTTGCTACAAATGCCCCACATCCACCGTTTTGATAACCATCAAGTGCTAATTTCACTGCAATTATCTTAATTAGTCAATTTTTCACTCCTCACCTCGTCATCGGTGACTCCAAACGCGAAGTCATCCGTCATTCCGACTCAAACGTACTAACAACGAGTTCAAGAATTTAGAAAAAAAAAAAAAGAAAATACAAATGCCATGCTACGGTTCGCTTCACTTCTACATTAATCCAACTCTCTCCAGAGGCTCGCTTGAGTTCCGGGGAAGCCTGAATGGCGTGTCTTCCACCCCGACTGCTGTCGAACCTCCCTCGAAATATGCATTATTGTCATTAAGTGACCGAAAATTTAATTTAATTGGCTGACTAAGTAGTGAATGTTTTATCTTTTCCTTATGTCGTCGCCCAAGGCTTGAGCAGTTACACGCCTTCCAATGGCCTGCCGCGTCGGCTGGTTGCTCTGCGACACATTCAATTATTGTCGTTTGACGCTTAATTAATGGTGCAAATAAAATGTCATCTTAATGTTGAAGTCTTTTCCAAGGAAAAACAAAAGCAACACAACGAACTCGTATCTCGGCTGCAAGCAAAGAAAACTATCTTTAGTGACAAGGAGAACGCGATTCATGTTGCTGTTTGCTGTTTAAGTACTTGTTCGAGTTTCTTTCCTTAACTTTTCGGAGTGGTTCCCGTAAGTTTTTGACGATTACATGTCATTTAGATTTATGGGCTGTCACGAAGCTTACTCTTTAGCTTCAGTTTCGCAAACGAGTGTTGTGTGTGCGTGTACAAGACTGTTGAGGGGTAATCATTAAAAGATGGAATGTTGATATGATCGCGCTCAGGAAACATTTATATTATTGCGAAAATTAATCTACAATGCAGTTTGAGCGCGCGGTTTGGTAATTAAATTAAAATTAATACAATCCATCGAGAGTGGACGGAGAACATGGAGTTGACGTTTGTCGCGGCAACGATTAAAGGCGGCCGCGTGGAGATACTCGTAATAGATTGACTTGGGTTGGTTTTGTGTGAATTATTACTTTAACTGGTATTTAGGTCAATAGATTAAGATAATAAAGTGGTCAGTTTTGCTGGGATGTAGATAGACACGATAGGTATGTAGGTAGATGATTGGATCATGCGGAGCACATGCAGCAGTGCTCGTCGGGCAACTCGTCCCACATTAAACTTCTCAATCAGAGAGACTTTTAATGGTTGGGTGGTAGCACTAGACTTGATGACAATGACTTGCACTCTAATGGTTGCAATTGGAGTGTTTCCGTCCCACGACCCTTTTTGGGTAATTAAAATTAGCACTAAGGCAGGGTTCACATCACATTGTATCCTTTCAGGTACCATCGCTGGTGAATTGACGTCTGTGTCGTCTTGGTGGTATACGTGATGCTATGATTCTTTATGATGAGCTATCCGAAAGGTCTAGGGTCTGCATCACAATATCGTACTCACTATCGGCAACCAAACTTGGACAATTCTGTGGACAAGATTTGATAGCTGCCTGGGTAAGCTAGAAACCGCACGGAGAAATTGAATACTTCGTAGTTGCTGTGTAGTCAGAAAGATTGGACTCATCATTTGTTGCGATGCTAATGCTAAAAACACTGTTTGGGGCAGTAGCAAATGCAACCGGAGAGGATACTATCTTTTAAACTTCACTCTTTCATCTGATCTTATCATCAACACTCTTGCCTCTCAGCCAACTTTTGTCTCAGTGAGACAACAGGAGGTGATTGACCTAACCCTATCTAACAGATATGTGAAGGCTATCACCAACTGGAGTGTCTTACGAGTTGCTACGCTGGCAGGCCACAGATAAATCGAACTCCAATTGAGGTACGAGATCTCCCCCTCGCAGCTCGAGCGGAATCCGAGAAAGACGAACTTAGTACAGTTTAGAGAGGAGCTTCAGAAATCCATTCAAGCCCTATCTAAACTCAGAACGAAATAATTCGTTTAGAACGGCGTTCATGACCTGAGTAGCAGCATAACCAATTATTTTGAACCCGCATGTCCTGTCAGAAAATCTCCCTGCAGGAAATTGGTACCCTGGTTTAATGCTGAGCTCCAAGTTTCCTGAATAGATCGCTCAAATCGAATTCGGAAGATGAATGGAACAAGTATCTCTCGAAGCAGAAAGAATATAAAAAGCTTATTCCTAAATCGAAGAATGATTCTTATAAGACTTTCTACGAAGAGTTGAAATCTCCGGCAAGTTGGTCAAAGTTGGTCAAAGCCTTCAAGCGAGAGGACTGGATGTACTCAGAAAATCTGATGGTACCTTTACTGAGTCTAAAGCGGAAACTCTCAGTTTACTGCTTCAGACCCATTTGCCGGGAAATCAGACAGTCATCGGCTCATTGCATGCTCCTTTGACGGTAACTGCGACTGAAACGATGAAAACAATTTTAATTTAATTTAATTTTAATTTTCGTGAGGGCAAACACCCCCATTTATTGAGCTTAATTGAAGCTAAACTTATTCTAACTTAACAACTAATGAGAACGGGTGAGGGGGGGGCAAACCTTAGAAACCAAGACTGGAAGAAGGGAAGGTTGTTGAGAAGACGGAGTTTTAGGTATGGAGTGCTGAGCTTGAAGTCAAAGTTAATATTCGAATTAACACTTGCCAGCATACGGGTTGGGTTTATTGGAGCCGTATGAGGTGCGGGGGGAGGATAGATAGAAGAGACGAGGATTACGTGTATTACGGGGGTTAGTGATAACAGATATGGAGTTATAAAGGGTGGCGCAGTCAATGGTACCTGAAAGAAGTCTATGAATGAAGATTATATCGGATACTCTTCTTCTTCCCTCCAGAGTACTCAAGTTGATTAGTTTAAGACGGTCTTGATAGGGTGGTAAGAACAAGGGATTGTTCCAGGGCAGACCTCGAAGAGCGAAAGGTGGGAATCGACGTTGGATGCTTTCGATTCTAGATATGTGGGTTTGTTGATAAGGGGATCACACTTGAGATGCGTATTCGAGAAGGGGGCGAACAAAGGTAATATAGAGGGATCGAGTCACGTAGGGATTGGAGAATTCTTTAGACCAACGTTTCACAAAACCGAGTGCAGAGTTGGCTTTATGAATTATACCAAGATCGCGGACATGGGCTGATTATTCAGGAAGTAGAGACGAGGGGAAGGTTTGATTCGTTTACGTGAGAAGGTGATTGATTGGCATTTGGAAATGATAAGTTCCAAACAATTTTTGAAGCACCAAACGGAAAAGCTGTTCAGATCCGATTGAATAAGGGAAGAATCTTGTTGCGAGGAAATGGTCTTGAAGAACTTGGTGTCGTCCGCGTACAGTGAGAGGTGGGAATGTTTGATGACAAACTCAATGTCGTTTATGGGAAGAATAAAAAGAAGTGGACCTAGATGGCTGCCTTGGGGAACGCCGGAAGAAGCTAAGAAGGGGTTGGAAAAGGCAGATCTGAAACGAACACTGTAGTAACGGTTTTTTAAATAAGAAGATATCCACTTCAACGCAGTGGGTTCAAAACCAAGGGAAGACATTTTGAAGAGTATTAGTTTGTGGGAGATTTTGTCGAAAGCTTTACTGAAATTAGTTGAAATGACGTCAACTTCATTTCCATTCTCTAAAGCTGAGAGTGTGAAGGACACAAATTCGATAAGGTTTGTGGTTGTAGACTTGCGTTTAAGGAAGCCATGTTGTTTGGAGGAGATTAGAGCTTTGCAGTGGAAACTGGAGTGTGATACAAGATACTTTCAAAAAGTTTGGGTATGTGTGACAGTTTGGCGATGGGCCGGTAGTTGTTAACGACATTCTTCGGACCTTTTTGTGAACAGGATTCATAAAAGCGGTTCTCCATCATCTGGGGAAATTCTCCAGGGGACAGGGATAAGTTGAATATTTTTGAGAGCGGGGCAGAAATAATGGAGGAACATTTTTTAGTAATATGGCAGGTAGACCAACGGGCCCAGGAGTAAATTCATCATTAAGTTGATTCAATTTATTTTAAATGATATGGGGGTCAATAGTACGTGGGAGAAATGGTCCAAGGGAGGAATTTAGTAAGTAGTCGAAATAGGCCGTATCCGGTACAAAAGAATCATCGGCGAAAGATTGTTTGAAAAAGTTGGCAAAAAAGTTGGCGATAGTTTTGGGATTATTCGAGGTTTTGCAATTGAAGGAGAGTGAAGTTGGGTAGCCATCAGATTTCCGTTTGTAGTTGATAAACTGAAAGAAGGACTTAGGATCATTAATAAGGTTGGCCTGCGTTTCGATTAAATGGCGTTCATAGAGCGACTTATGCAGCTCTGTGAATTTCAGATAAACACCAATGTAGTTAGAAAAGTCATTGGGGGAATGAGTTCGAAGAAATATTGCCCACAGTTTGTTTCTTGTGTTTCTTAGTGAACGGAGCCTGCGATTATACAATGGAGGGGAGGTAGATAAATGTTTGGATCGGGAACGGGGAACGTAAAGAGAAATAGAATTGAGTATTTCTCTGTAGAAAATAAATATGGCGTCGTTTATTGTATGGCTGTCAAAATTGAGGGGCGCGTTATTGAGATATTCATTGATTTGGTTGAAATTTGCTTTGTGGAAGTCGTATGCCTTAAGCGAAGGGGAAGTATTCAGTGGTGGAGAGTCGTGAAAAAATGAGAGATGAAGGGGAGGATGGTAGTTGTCGATGGTTGATAAGGAAAAGGGTCAAAGTGAAACAGAGGAACTAAGGGGGTCTGTTGTGAAGATCAGGTCTAGCTGCCTTCCCATGTAATTCGTGATGCCACTAACTTGGCTAAGGTTTGAATCAGCTAGGCGATCTAAGAAAAGACATTCTTTGGCAGCAGAGGGATTAGTGGGAATATAATATGTTTGATCGTCTGATGGAGCTCATTTAAGGCAAGGAAGATTGAAATCACCAAAAAGAAGGATTTCATCATTGAAGAACTCGTGAAACTTAATAAAGAGGCACTTGAGGTTAGGAAAGTCAGTAGGGAGGCCTTCCTGTTGAATGGAGACCATTACACTAATCTTCGTTTTACCTTCTTAGCAGACCGAGTCTACTATCATGGAGATAGGCCAAAATAAGACGAATGTTTTCGTACGTCTTTTTATCCCTTAGACGAGAGTGAGCATAGCGGCATTCAGTGGGGTTACTAACTTGCTGGGTAATTTTGACTGAGGGGAGCAGAAGGGGATCAATGAAAGATTGGGTGGAGTTAGGAGGAGACGTTGTTGAAGAAGGAGTTGAAACTGTTGGAAGAGAATTGGAGTTGGCTATAGTGTGAGAGGGCGAGTATGGCGGGAAAAGGCGGGGGCTGACGGATTGAGGACGTGGGAGCTGCAGAAATGAGGATACTTGGCTCCGGAATTGAGATCGAAATTAGGAAAACAATTAGGAAGAGATGTTTGTGTTTGTGGCGAGGGGCTAGTGGTGGTAGAACGAACGGTTGGAGTCAGATTGAAGGAACTCGTTGACGTGGTGGTTTCGGTGGAGCAGAAGAAGAGGTCTGCATATGGGAGATGGAGGGGTGAGTGAAAGATGGGAAAAGTTTTGAAGCTCCAGCTATGGAAGGGGTTAGATTGAAGTTTAGGGTTTTTATCACAGGTGTTAGGCTTATTTTTAGAGCTTGGTACATAGATTTGTTTTTTAGAATTATTGGGCAGCTTGGCGTGGATATCTTTCTTTTCGTTCCATCTGGTAAAGGTAGTTTTATCAAGAGTGAAAGGGCGGCCGTCAGGGTTTAGGAATAACCACTCGTATTTCGATGATATGGACAGCTTCAACAACTCGTCGCGTCGTATCTGGTACTTTTTTTTAAATTTTTATTAATTTTTTATTCATTTTTATTCATTATTCCTAGATCTATCTTACCCTGAACGAAAATGCTTAAAACTAGCTTAACTATCTTAACAAATCTAAATACCTTACTGGTCCTAGACGGACACTGATAAACAAACAGTACAATTTAAACCTATGTCGGCTACTAAATATAATCTTAGGATAACTTAAGTTAAGAATAATTGTTTTATTTAAAAAAAAAGTTAGCATAAAAGTGTGGCGTACCTGGTATATTGCGCTACAAGTGGCAACGACTCGAAAGGACATTGTGTCGAAAGGGCATAGCGCAACTTCGACAGCCTGTGTAACGATGCTAGATGACATGGCATAGATGAAGCACTGGTTTTGTGAATCAAAGCAATGCTTGTGCACAGGATATTGATCGCTATCAAATCTGGGGTAAACACCGACTGCCCGCAAGGTAGCGTCCTATTTCCGATATTATGGTGCATGGTGATCGACTCTCTGCTCGATGATGTTGCCGTTCTTTCTGTCGGCTCATGTTAAGCCACTGACTCTCAGAGCACAAGCCGCTCTAAATGTGATCGATGACAGGCGCACAGGTAATGGACTGTTGGTTAATCCTCTTAAGACTGATGTCGTTCTCTTCACGAGAAGGAGAAAAAATACTGACATGATTCAGTTGATGCTAAAAGACATTCCCATCCCGATATCCAAGGAAGGTTAGTACCTGGCAGTCATCTTAGATAGCAGCCTTTTTTGGTCAAAGTATGTTGAGTCAAAAACCACTAAAGCGGATCTACACGGCAATGATAAGGTAGATAATCTCATATGGATCGATTGTCTGGTGGAACTGGCTAACACGCAAACACGTCGTAGCCTCTTTCATGAAACTCCAGCTATCCCCAGCACACAGGGAGCTGCTCTAGATGCTATGATGAATCTTCCACCGCTTGACATATATGTATATCAGAGGTTGCGCATTGAAAGCCATGTCTCGTCTCAAGAGCAATGGTTTTTGATACAACTCGCATTGTAGTGCCAGTATACTTGCGCGAGAACTATCCTACCACCCCTGTCTCATGGACATGCCCTCCGACGCAATGATACCTGCCATCCTAGTGCGCTATAATAATTGGTCAAATTTTCATGGCGGGTAGACTGGCGCTGGGTAGATCCTAAACCTGGAAAGAACTATGAACTGTGCACTATATTGAAAACACAAGTGGAAGAGCTGCACTCAATGCTGTGTCACACCCTTTAACCAGCTCCAAATTTGTGAATGAACTCAAGACCTTTCTGAACAAAGTCGGAGGACTAAATTCACTAAGTCTTGTATGGGTCCCAGGTCACTATTGGATCCCAGGAAATGAGATCTCTGATGAACTAGTTAGAAGGGGCTCAGAGGAAAGTTTCTCAGAACCTCAACCGGATTTAGGTCTACCTGCTTCCACGGTCAAATCCTACATCATTGCAAATGCACACAATAGTAGATGGGGGGAATATCCAGGATGCAGGATGCTCTTAGTGCAAGAAATCCCTAACACTCTTCGCACCCTTAAAGAAAATTATTGGAGAACATTTGTGGGTGTCATTACGGGCTATTACACTTTCGCTAAACATCTTTGATTGGCATCAGTGAGACGCCCACTTGTGCTGCATGTTGTGAAGAGGACACACAGCAGAACACTTTCTCTGCGACTGTCCCACCTTCGCTCACGTACGTTGGCGAACCCTTGGGCCGACTTGGTGTGTTAGCTCTACATCACTGAAGTTCCTTCCTACTTTTCACAGGAGAACGGGGAAATACCAATAAGAAACGTGTCCGTTTGGTAGAACAATGGACCAGTATTTGCGCCTGAGTGCTCCAACAGACAGCGAAAGCCTCCAATAAAAGAAAAAAAAAAGCAGAATTCTCGCCCCTCTGTAAGAATTCTAAGGCCACTAACTGAAAGAGTTTCGACGAAGTCCTATCTCCCGAACGCAGAGACATACTAGTCTGCAATTAAGGACAAGTACAGAGATTGACTCTAGACTTTAAGTTAAACTTTCAGAAGTTAAAAATCTTTCAGTAACGCATTGACCCATAATTTTTGATATTATTCATAGCATCATTAAAAAATAAATAAATGATTCTATTGTATAAAGATAGAGCCAAGTGTTTTTATGGCTATTCTATAAGAGCTTATCGTCTGATCCATTTGATCCACCCTACCCATGCCCACGTTATAATTAATTGACAGTCTAGGAATATTAAAATTACCTTCTGATCTTGAAGACCAGTTCACATCGCCAAAACGTGAAATACACAACTCGTCCAGAAAATTGTTTTTGCATCAAAGCCGAAATGGTTGTGTTGAGTGAAGTGTAGCACCACGCTAGAGCCGCAAGTCTTCCACATCTTTGATTTGGGGCCACAAAATCGGTGAACTGTGCAATTGCTGTGCCCGCCGTCAAATCAATAGATTTTGATGTTTTTCTTCAACACTCTTACTAACGGGGCCATATTTTCTGCCTAGACTTAAACTTTTGTAGGAAAGCCGGCTTTTTCAATTTTTTCAGTTTTGCCTATGAGTTCTCGAAGACTATGTCGAACAAAATCTACTCGTAAAACACGCAGTGCATCGCATTGTATTACAGATCATATGTACAACATCAGATAGTTCCTAAAGAATACAGGGTACCTCTCTAGACGCGAGTACTCTCAGTCTAACTATATACTTAATTACTAATGTCTTTCGGCCTAAACTTGTTCGTCCTATTTTCATTTATATGTACACATTTTAAAATTCAATATTCTGGAAAGATTTAGTAAAAGATCTTTTCGTTTTTCTGCTTAGTCTAATTGCCTAACCTACTCTAAGCTGCTTCACTCTAATCTTAAAAATGGTCCAGTCGAGCACTCTTGTGATTCGTTCCTAGTAGACACTTTCCTGAGAGCATCTTTCAGTATCTGGGCCTCACCATTTCGCTCACTTTGCATGCTCGAGACTTCACCATGGCTAATACGTCCCAGCTAGTTTTCAGATCCATCTAAGCATAATGACGCGCACAGCCTCCAAGGATCCCCTAGCTAATCATAATTTACAAACTAAGGAATGAAGAGGATCTTGCCGGAGTAACGCACCGTGCTGGAAAGCGCTTTCACCCGGCAACTATAAAAGTTGGTGTGATGTTGAGCAAAATCGGCGAGACCCCGCCATTGCAGTATTATATTGTGTGAGCTCATGAACACTGCCAACATATTCGCCGCGGATGAGCCGTGTCCCTGGCGCCGCGGTAGTGGCGGTGAATGGTAAATATGGAAAAATGCTTCTGGGGAAATAAAGCCCGATCAGAGTCTGCTCTCGTGGTATTAATACTCGTAAAGCCCCGGAGTTCAAATGATTATTGTTGGCCATAGTTCTTTCAACGTATTTTCGAGACGTTTTAGCAAGAAAATTATCGATTATGTTTAGGCCATCGTACAAGACCTTATTAGAGCAACACTTAATGAACTAGGACTCTGACGTTCTGTACATTCTAAGACAGACTCTTTACATAAAAGATGACGTAATGCAATCATGGGCCTTATTAGGGCCACGTAGCGTATGAGTTTTACTCTGCCTTCAAGTCGAATGCTTTGAAACCGATTCCTTGTTATACCGAAGGCTCCTTACCACTCATGATCGTCTATGTTGCCCAATGATCGAGAATTTCCTCCAATTCATTTTGATTTTTTGGCCTGGTACAATGAAGTCCTAAACAATATTGTTTCCAACTTTTGGAAGCTACTTTCTAACTTTTTTAGGTTTCACCTTACTAACGTTCGGAAGCATTCTAATTGAATGAAGGTTAGCAGGGTTTGTCCTATCTGTATTCCATTGCTGTTGTTTTCCTATGTGCTGCATAATTAATATTATTCAGAACGTTGTTGAACAGCGTTTATAAAATATCTATTGCTTCGATTGGCAGGTGTCTTAAAACGACGTTCGAGATACCATCTATTCCCGACGACTTTTTATTTTTAACTGTGTCCAGGATGCACAAGAGTTCATCCTGTCCCACAAACAAACTGGCAGAAATTCGGTCATCAGCGAAAATGCCGATCACATGGTTTTCAACATTGACATACGGTGAGTCCATTATTCTCAAATCAACAATTCTCTGTTTCTGCACAAAGCTGTAAGTGGTTTTGAAGAGGCCGCATTTTCAAGCTCGTGACTGCTTTCTTCTGTAGATTCTCGACAGCAAAGAAGCCTACACCAATATTCTTACTCTTCGGACTTATGGCAACCTTCCATAAAGTCGCTGTCTGTCGTCCGGGGGATTCGGACATAAGTGACATAGGAAACTAGACTCCAGTATGCACGTTCGGACATCTGCTTGTGATATTCGATACGCAACAATGCCTTTGTCTTTACTGAATATTGTCGGAGACCTCACAAGATGTATACATAGAAGCTACTCGTACACCTCTTTTTTCAGAAATATTCTGTATCCTTCAGCTTCTTGCCTAAATCCCAGCATTCAACAGATTCACCGGATATTATAACGTTTGAGCTTGTGCGAATAATTTCGCGTCTGTTTTCCTAGGAGTTCTTCTTTCGGCCGATATTTTGTCTAATTTTGAAAATATGTTGCTTATAGAGGAATTTTTATTAAGTGCTTAAATCTTAAATGCCTTATTTTTTGGACTATATTTTTAAGACTATATTATAACGTAGATGCTTAAACTAGCACTTAGGCCTCACGCAACGCCAAAAAGAGCGTTCTACATTCGTCTCGTTCGGCTAAAAAAAAACAGACTAAATTTTACTGTACGTCCGAACATAGGCTTAAGGACGTATTGTTTGTTGAAATAACATAAAACAGCGAGTCAAATTATTTCGCACTATCAATGCTTCCTATAAGTTTTATCAAGCAGGGAGGTCTCGGCAGCACCGGGCCATTATGAGCGTTGTACTCAAGCTTAGGGTGATTGTGGGCCTTATAGACTGAAGTCAAAAGAGAAATGGTGAAACGTTTCTTGAATATCTTTTAAGGAAACCTTGATATTTCGCAGCGTTCCTCATTTTACTAAGTGTTCTATTAACGCAAATGCCAACAATTTAAAATATTTCGGTTTAAGCGACACAAGCGCCATTCATGAAAATTGGCCGATTATTAAGGGTTCGCTTAAGTGAAAGACGACAGCATTGAGTTTTCGAAGAATTCAATTCTACTCTATTGTCTATACCCACTTAATCATGCTATTGTGGTCGAATTTTATTGTGCTTAACATATGTACATTGTCGTTCCAATTATTTGGTTGAAGAGGGGAGGGGGGCATGGGTTTTGGAATGAATATGAAAAGCTTAAAGTACTGTCATCAGCGAAGGAGTGGACTGGATTAGAAGTAGCAGGCAGAAGATCATTTATAAAACAGATGAAGAATTACAATGACAGAAGTGAGCCTTGGGAAACACCAGCACTTATTTGGTGAAATTTAGACTTGCATTCAACGGCTTGAAACAAATAAAGGATGAGATTCATGGATACCATGAGCACACATTTTCGACAGAAGAGCCTGATGCCAAACTCTGCCAAATGCTTTAGAAATATAAAGCGCAACAATCTTGCTTACATCGAGGTTGTACAAAAATTCGTTCCACTTTCCATCACCTAAGATACTTGCGACGATAGGTGGAGGGAGACCAAGATTTGCCACTTTTCAGGGATAGGCTCAACAAATGTTGCTTTCCATCTTCTCAGGAAAATACCAGAGGAGTGGGACCGGTGAAAAAGCTTGCGCAGTGGTTTGTCCAGTGTGGCAGAACACCTCTGCAGAAGTATGGGGGGAAAACTATCAGGGTATATGGATTTGTCCCATAGAAGATTCGATGCTCTTGAGTACAGAGCAAGACAAAGTGCAATCTAGAAGTGTTGAGCTTCAGATCCTAAGATTTTTCAAAGTTCTCTTAACTAAATTATTTATTTACTTTAATTAGCTTAATTTTACGGTCGAAAAACATAGCTATAAATGCGCTGTCTACTTTAGAGTGCCCTTGCAGAGCCAGTATGGTAGTTTTAATTAATTTAGATAGTTCAGCTAAGCTTAAGTATTTTTTCCTTATATATGTATAATTATATATATAATAGATATAAAAGCATGAAAATAAAAATGACTAAAAAAAGCGACAGATTGGCTTCTGTTCCGGTTTTGCTCAGGGGGGTTGGCTCAATTCCAAGCTCAATACCAAGCATTTGCTTTAGGTATGATGCTTTTCTGACTCTGAGCAGTGAATGATCTTATTTCAGGCAAAATAATATTGAGTGGTATCCAGGTAACTATCGAGGGAGTACACTGACCGGCTAAGATTCCAAAAAAAAAATTGGCTCCAATTGGCTTTCATGTACTGTCACAGAGATCATTTAAGGAATTGCTCTCTCAGTGATTGGGCTGAGTATGAGAAATCAGCTTATCACAATGGTCCGATGAGCCAAGAAGGTAACAATATGTCAACAGAATACTTATCATCATGAGAGGTGTGGAACAGGGTTTAAGTCGAATGATCTGCAATGTCAGGTATTCATATAGGCTTAGGGGTTAATTACTAGCTGGGTTAGATTACTTATCTCAGTGAACATCTCATCTTCCTTCCGGTGTTGTCTGGCTTAAATTTCGAAGACAACTGGAGCTGTATTCGCACGCAATAGCGATTTCAATGCAGGAAGCAAGGATACAACTCCTGTAATGGAGCCGGATATGGAGTGCAACTCGTTATACTCGTAAGTTGAGTTGCTATCCAGGTTTGGGCTTTAATAAACAAAACAGTAATAAATTAAATGCTTACGGACATGAGTTTTCAACCATTTGAAATTAAATTCCGGTTTGAAACAATAGCCGTATTCCGGTTGAAGTTGATAATTAATTAATTCTCACTGAAATTAATGAATATTGCAACGATTGAAAGGGCCATTTGGAAAACTAATATAATATATAATTGAGATCCTGTTCGATCGCGACATGCTTAATTTAAAAGAGGAAAATAGTTTGCCAGCTCACGATAAGATTTTTAAAATCAGAAAAAAAGCTTATTATATTTAAGGGCGTGACTAACGTCAGTGCTTAACAAAATAAAATTTACATAATGAACCACAGCCCTCGATTATCAATGGGATCTATTGCGACGTCAATCACGATTTTCCTTATTCAAAAGCACTCTATCTAAGGCCACTGATCAACATACCCCAATATATCCATCAGCTTATTAATTACTCCAAAGGAATTTAATTTCTTACCCGTTTCTCATTTTCAATTTCCACTCCTATTGCATTTATTAAGCAATTATTTTAATTGCAAACAATGACCAGTAATAGTCTCACTTTACCGCTGTTACTGCCACCGCGGCTACTGTTGCTGCAACAGAATTCACGTGCCACTTGTTCGGTTTGGTTGGTTTGCATGCTTGCTTGTTAGCAATAAGTGCTTGAGTCCATAACACAAAAAAATACTAAATGCAAACAACAAAACAAGACAACAACAAAAAATACATGACCAACTACAACGAGATTTTTATGTAATCATCAACAATAAGGAAATTTTTTTGTTAACTTTTTCCTCCCATTCACTGGCTTGCCGTCGTCCATCTAATGCCACTCAAAGTGCATTGACCAGGTCGGCGTCGCCGTAATAGCTGTCCACCATCCATTGTATCCGAGAAGCAAGAAACTATATGCAAACAATCCACAACTAAATGACACACTTGCATCTTGGAAGAGATTTTTTTTTTTTTCAAATTAATTACCGACAGATGTCACAGCTACAGTGAGCCACTGAAAGTCGGTTCTACTGTATGACTAATGCGTTCGTGGGCTTTTGTCGAGTATCATTTGCACATTTTTCACACCTCACGCCGGTTAGCCGGGGTTATGGTCGAAGTGACGGTAGTGGTGGCATGTTTACGGTAAATACATGATATTGTTGGTATAAATGACTCGCTTTCAATGGTAATCGGCTTAATTATACAACTTGCAGTGAGCTAGAATTTATAGATTTTTTTTTCCTGTTCCCAACTTATGGTCGTATTCTCTAGGCTTCAATTATCATTTGGACAGAGTGCATATTAATAACGGTTTATGGGCTGACGGGAGTGGAGTCCCGATGCGAAGTTGGTGTGAAGTATGCAAATTAGTCGGTCGGTAAGTGGAGCTTGTTCCTGGGAACTTGTTTCACTTGGTCGTTTTATCTTTTGATCTCTGGGCTTGAGCTTTCGTAGTGATCGAGATCTTTGAAAGGAATTTTTAAAGTACAAGATAATGGCGCGGCTGGGTTAAAAGGTGTGAAGTCGATACATGTTGGTGGTATGTATCATTGGTATGGGAATTCAGTGAATCAATATTGATCGCTCTTAGGAACGAAGTACATCCGAAAATGATTATATAACGCTTTGACATACATGTATAACTTTCGAGTCCACCAAAGTTTAATCTAGATAAGTTGAAAGATTGCGATGTTATTTTTATTAACTAACTAAAACCACGATTATTGAATGTTCAAATGGTAATCAACCATCAGGAAAACTGCACGTCTTTTACGGCGGTTCCCTAATCGACCCAATATTTGCCTTTTTCGAAAGAAAGGAAGTGGTGATGAGCCAGGCCATGCGTCATCAAACGAAACAGATATGCGTAGCAAGGGGCGATGTCCGGAGAATAGGGCGGGCGAGGTAACGCGTTTTTATAATATACCCAGCTGATTTCTCTAAAAATCACGAGATCGATCTATGGATATTTGGCGGATGGTCGCAGTGCTTGGATTATCATAATAAATCCCCTTTTAATTATTGGTTTTGAATTGAATTGAAGAACTCGAGGTGTGTGAAGACTATGACCATAAATATCTATTGTAGGATTTGAGTGCTGCCTTCAAAAAGTTGACAGGGAAATCTTTCCTTGTTATGGTTGTGTTGCTTGTCATTTTAGATCTTTTTCGGCCAAGGCTTTAGCAAACGGTCGATATGTGTTCCATAATTTCCCTAGCCTCCCACATCGCCTACAGATTTCTGTGCTGCTGAGACCCGTTTTGTAAAGGCGGCAGTTGCATGCCCTGTATACTGTTAGTGCCTCACATAACAGTCTTAGATCAGCTTTAATCAGTTCTAGAGCTTCTTTGGCAAGTTTGGGATTGTGATTCTCATGTCTGTTTTATTACTTGCATGGTTTTCATGACCTGGCATCCAGAACAGCTTTAGTTTGTTAATTACTACCTGTTTGCTTAGGGTTCTGTGACATTGCCAAATAGCCTTAGAGTTTAAATGTACCTCTTAAGTGCCTTAAGAACCGCTTGCCTGTCAGAAAATATATGTAGATATCCTCGTGTTAGCGGGTGTCCTGTCGCTGATTCTGTATGCTATGTATAATTGCGGCATACATTAAGCTTATAAGATCTTTCTGCCGTGCTGTGTGAATGCCTAAAACAGTTCGTGAGTAATCTAGTAGGTTCCCATGTGGGCAAGAAAAATCGGCGATGGATCAAAAATGTACCCTATTGTGGATCTAGGACAAAATTCGCAAATTCCAGGTTAACACACAATGTTAGCCATACAGAGCTAAGCCGAGATTAAATATTCTAATAAACTTGCCAGGTTGTAATGGAGAATTCTCGCAACGTCAATAAGGTCAGTAATTAAGTAACTGAGACGCACCACGTATTGTCAGTACTATTTTGAGGCCCTGGTTTACTTCGAACTGATGCGCCATTAAAGTATAAAGTGTGCAAATGAGAGTCCGCTTGACAACTCTTCGTCAAGCCCTCCCATCATGAGTGTGTTACTTCCATGCATCGCTGCTCTATTCCATTACTTCTAGGTGTATCCTTGGGGGTGAATAGAGACCCTCGCGTTTTTTCCATTCGTCTGTTTCTTCGCCCTGTTTTTGACCATAGATCCAAGAAGAGACCAAATTTCACATTTGTAAAGAGTCACTGATATTATGAGAGTTTTGTGAAAATGAATTTTGACATTGCGGGACAAAAAATTATTTTGAATCGGCACTCATTGTGAAGAAGCTCGTGTTGCCTATATGCAGCCTTTTATTTATTTCGATCTTTATGTGGTTTTTGGCAATCGATATAGTACACAAACAGTTGAAATCGTCCACTCAAAGCGTTTATGTAGTGCAGGCAGTGCGAGGTTTGGATCGATCCAAATCGGTCAGAGACATTTGGATTTCTCCTCCATTTTTCCTTTCTTGCCATTATTAGCTTTTCTGCGTTTCTCTTAACTACTTAATTGTTTCCTCACTATCTCCCAGAAGTTCAAGTTCATCAGCGTAATCTATGTTTCGTATGATAACTCGACCTTTTCCTTTTAGGCATACTTATATCAGTTTCACAAACTTCTTTGGGATTCCCAGCCTTAGAAGAACGTAATACATTTACTATCGGTTCATAGTCATACACCTTTTTAAAACCTGCGGTGAACTGTTTCGCAGAATTCCCATTTTCTTTTTTAAAAGATGTCGTATAGTGAACGTTTGGTCAGTCTCTTTGAAGTAATATCTTACAGCACTTGTAATAAATTTATGGTATCGATATTTCTCGGTAATTGTTGCATGGTATTCCTTTTAACTCCTTTCCATTCCTCGGAGATGGTCTGATCGTTTCATGTAGCTGTGATGAACTTCTCTGTGAATCCCTCTCATGCATATTTAATTGGTGAACTCCTACTACCTTGTTATACGTAAGTCGATCCATTGCTTCCTTGTCTTTCTTTATGGTTGGTAGTGCTACCTGAATCTGTGCTGTGGATAACATCGTTTACCAATGCTACTTGCTCTCAAATTGTTGTTCTTTTTCGTTGTCCATCATCGTGGTATGTAAATTCTGTTCTGTCCTGGTATCTTTTTGGTCAGCGTTTTTACCTGCATATATGACTTTCATTCTTCCTGAATTTTAGCAAATGTTTCCTTTCCCATTGTCGTTTTTGTTGGTCGAAACGGCTGGCTTCTTTTCTTAGGGTCTGATATCTCGTACGCGTAATCATTTCACTATTCTCTAGGGCTTTCAGTCTTAGAACAATACGGACCTTTATTTTTCCCTCGCATTCTTCATCGAACAAAAGCTTTACTTTGGAGGCTTTGTAATAGCTTAATTTGTAAAGGGTGTTTTTCATAGAGATATAGAACTTTGAAATGGAATAAAACAAAGATGATTTTTTTAATTGACATGAAATTGACTTTATTCGAAAGATAATTTTCCGACATTATTTTTGGCATATGACTGCCATAACTGGCGGTGAATGGGCCCAAAACAAGATTGCCGTTGATCCCAATTTTCATAAGCGAATTTTGTTTAGCAATGAAGCTCACTTTTGGTTGAATGAATACGTCAATAAAATAAACTGCCGTATTTGGAGTGATGATAATCCTCAAGTGTATGTTGAGGCACCGTTACATCCACAAAAACTGACTGTTTGGTGTGCCTTATGGGTTGGTGGAATAATTGGTACGTACTTCTTTAAAAACGATGTTGGCCAGAACGCTACAGTCAATGGTGACCGCTATAGAGCCATGATTACTGACCTTTTCGTTTATGTCAGGAGATTATCTTTCGAATAAAGTCAATTTCATGTCAATTTAAAAAAATCATCTTTGTTTTATTCCATTTCAAAGTTCTATACCTCTTATACCCTTTATCTGCTGCTTCTTTTATAACACCTTTAATTTTAGAACACATTTCTTCTACCTGTCTTGTTTCGTCGTTGGGTTCTATGCCACCTACTAGTAGGCAAACCGGTTATTAATTTCGTCCTGGATTTGACGCTACATTCCTTACTTTTCAACGTTACATTTTTTCATAAATTTCTGTGTTCCGCTTCTGTGAATTTGGATTTGGCTTTTAATTTTGGCGATGATTAGGATGTGGTCTGAATCAACTGTAATCAACCCCGCTATAGGTTTTAACTTCTACTACGTTAGTATTGTGTCTTCCATGCATCTATCAGAAAATGATCAATTTGGTTGAGTGTTTTGCACCCGATGATATCCAGGCAGCCTTGTGTATTCTCTTGTGTTCGAATGTTTTGGTGTACACGATTATATTTCGAAACTTATTGTTTTAAGACCATAATTGCTTGATGAGAAATGGAGAGACGTTTTCCTCCTATCGTTGGTCGTTATGTTGCTTAATTGACTATTTTCGGTTTGAAAGCCCGAGTACGATTTGCACATCGAAGGATGGCGAATTCTCAAATATTTCGTAAGATCTCGGATTGTGGCCATCGACATTCGATCGTTGTAAAATATAAGGTCCACTGCATTCCGAAATTTTGCTGCTGATCAAGAGCCATGTTCCAAGATATCGGGTATTCGTACCCACAAAAGTATAGCCGTCCTTATGGGTTATTCACTTTGAAAGATTAACTTCTAGTACCACTGTTATATTCAGTAGTGTTTACTTACTTATTTCGTCCAGTACTGAATAGAAGGCATCCTATAATTCCCATCCTCAAATCCTGAATATGTTACCCAAAGAAGGCCTACCATATTAAACATAATTATGGCATAAATATGACAATGTTTTTTTATGCTGTTGTGAGCTTGGTGTTATAGTGGTATATTGTTTCAGCTCGCCGCCTACCTCGGTCGTTTTTCTTGGGGCTGAGGTTCATTAGGAATTCAGTCACCTCTGATGACTTGCATTCCAAGCCGCGGGTGTATTCTAACAGCGTTAAGCTTGATTGCCCATCTGAAAAAGTATTCCACCAGCTTAGAGAAAGAAGTTTGCACATCATGGTTGACGTCAAGAAATAGGGTACCTGAATCTTAGATGACAGTCTCTTCAGTGAACATGAATAACTTAATGTTGCCAACTTAAGCGAGTTAGGGCTGATCCATAGACTTTGAATAAAGCAGGCCCAGGAACGGATATCTGAGGTACGTCATATTGAATATGCCCAGCCGAAGAGCTGCAGTTTTATATTTACTGTATTAACTTTGAATAGGGACTTTCTGTGGTTAAAAAAAAAAACTTGAAATTATCTTAATAGTCATGATTGGACAATCGAATTGAACGAGTTTGTGAACTAATGCGACATGACAAATGCTGCTGAATGTCTTTTCAATACCGAGTAAAACAATTCCCGTACATTATTTTATTCTTAGATTTTCGTGCACATGGTTTTTGATTTGAACCAACTGAGAATTTAGATATAGTCCGCTTCTAAAGGGAACTAAAGGCTTGACAATATATCTTTTTTTCTTTTTTTTTTGTCTGTTTTATCTTTACTTACTTTTCGCAATAATGTAATATAGTTTGCGTTCAATAAGCAAGGTCAGGCCAACGTTATAAGGATTAAAAGCGAATGAATGTTAAGGGTAATATTTATACCCAAAGGTGGCAACAAATCATACGAAAACCCCAAATCCCACTGACCAATCAGTCTCTTTTCATTTTTATTAAAAATTACAAAAAAACTGATAGAATTGCTCATAAGTTCAACATTGGAGAAAGCACCACTACACAAATTACAATTTGCATATCAAAAAAAAAGATAAATCCAACTCCCTTCACAAAGACGTGGATATTGTAGAAAAATCCCTAAAAGCAAAAACGAGGTCGTGATTTGCGCCTTTATAAATATAGAAGGAGCATTTGATAATGCAAATCACTCATCATTAACAAATGCACTTTGTAGAAAAAAGCTAGGCCCCTTAATTATCAAATGTATAAGCGTCATGCTAAAAGAAAGGCATATAACAGCCAAATTAGGCACACCAGAAATAGTGATCAAAACTACTAGAGTTTGCCCGCAGGGTGGTGTCCTGTCACCACTTCTGTGGTCAATTCTAGTAGACGAACTTCTCTGGGTACTTGCTAATAATGGTTTCACCGCCATCGGATATGCTAACGATATAACCATAATCATAACGGATAAATATGAGGACATTTTAGGTAATCTCATGCAAAGAGCCCTAGAAATAACTTGGAGCTGATCCGATGAAGCAGGACCTATCAGTCCCAGCAAGACAAACATAATTCGATTCACAAAAATATTAGTAAGCAAACTTCAAACTCTAAAAATCAAAGAAACCTTCATTCCATTAGAGGCAGAGGTAAAGTTTCTGGGAATAACATTGGACCAAAAACTCTCCTGGAATGCACTCGTAGGCAAAATTCGTAGGGGTCTAAATCCAAAAATGAGGATCTGTGGATATAAAATCAGATGATTAAACCAACCATACTTTATGGTGCTAATATATGGTGGACAAGAAGCGCCATGAATAAACTCAATAAAATACAAAGGCTAGCGTATATCTGCGCAACTGGAACAATGAGAACGACTTCGACAGCAGGGATGGAAGCTATTCTAAACAGCCCGCAATTACACATCTGCCATAAAGACTGAAGCTGCAAAACAAGCCTTAACTTTACAAATACAAAGACGGAGACCTTGTTGGACATCTTGAAATCTTGACATCTAGAAATCTTTAAAAGAGTCGACCACATTTGGGAGCTCACCCGAGTGAGTTATCAGATGCCTCCTGAGCTGAATTTTAAAATGCACTGCAAAATACTCATACTAAACGGAGATGAATAGAACAACAACACCCGTTGAATGAATGATAGGATCTAGAAATGTTATACAGATCGGTTGAAAACTGGAAACAAGGTAGGGGCTGGTGCGATAAAACCGAAATGCAGCCTACACTTTCCCCTCTGCAGTCAACAATATTTCAGGCTGAACTATTTGCAATCAATGAAGTATAACAATGCTCAGTTTTATGGAGCGTCTTAAATATATATCGCACCATAATTTCCACCCAAATCACTTCCATCTGCTTTGAATATCTTAACAAGACTTCCGTCTGCCGCAACAGCTTTAATGGACTTCAATTTTGGTATCGGCAGCTTATTTCCCATCTTCGTCCGGATTGAATGGTTACTTTTCGGAGTAAGATAAAGTAAAAGGTCATCCAAAAAGAGGTGTTATTTCTAGTTTTTGCGTCGTCGAATCACCATCAGAGATGTTGCTGAGGATTTTGGCATATTAGTTGGCTCAAGAAATAATTCTTTTCTGATATCTTAGACCTAACACAGGTGTCAGCAAAGTTTATTTCGAATCAGAAGTGATTCGGAAAGACACTGACGCAAGTGTATTATATCTGAGGTAATTACTTTCGATGGGGCAAAATAGATATTGATGAATAAATAAATATTTTTCGATTTTTTTGATTTTTTGAATAAACCTTGGACATTCCTATAATTTTTTCTTCCTCTTATGTGTTCCTTACTTTTGAGAAACAATTTAATATTTAATCCTGAAGACTGCCTTCGTTATACGAGTATTTTGACGAGACTTACATAGGATCACATATAGAAATCAGCTTATTCACTCCTAGTCCAATTGGTTAATCGTTCGTTATCATCGCTTCAATAAGATTTTCCATTCTGAACGAATGTTCGGCTATAGTCCTACTCCAGAGAATAAAAACTGAATAAGTGCAAAATCGTATTAAAATCTGCCCACATGTCTTAACCACCAATCTGTACTTCACTTCAATGTCTGAAGTGCACCTTATTGTATACCATAACTCATAATTTAACCGACCAAGGTGTTTAATCTCTGTCGGATGCATCGTTAAAAGAATTTCATAATTTTCTCATTAATCAACCTTTGACGCTGTTTTCCATCCCACACAGGTGTGTCTCGTTAGAAATTGCCACCGAGCGAACGTCAACCACCCGGGCGAAATGGTACGAGAAAAGGCGACAGAGTTAAAAAGAAACACAACTCAAGTGCAATCTCATTGCCTTAGGTTGATTGTCATATTTATCACTGACACGCTGTCAGCCTGTCTCTCAATTAATCAAACTTCAATTCATTTAAGTTGAGATACTTACGCGGCCCGGTCTGGCCCGGGGCATATTCCAGGCCGCATGTGTCCACAGCTACCGTTTGTCGATTGATGATGTTGAGATGCCATCGCCGTACAGTGACAGCTACGATGGCGTCGAGTGCGCTGCTAAGTGAACTAGATCATCGGTATGAGTTAATTGCTCATGCGCACATAAAAATGAAGTCATCACCATCCGTAGCTACGTCAAGGAGGAGGGAGGAGCAGTGGTGATGATAGTGTCACAGGGAGTTTAGTAGATATTTAGCTCCCGTGCCCCCTTTCAGTGTGTTCTCCTTTTATGGTAGTCCCGCTGTGGCTGGAGGTCTCCAACGGCGACGGAATGTACATACGCATGCTTACTCCACTTTTAGGCTTTGGCTTCAGACAGACACCATCGGCAGTAGTATCACCCGCCGTCGCAGCGTTATAGTTATTATCATCCTCCGCGATAGTCGCCGATCAACCGTTTGAAACGCCTACTGACCTTTTTGGCCTCCATCGTCTCCAGGGATCGAGACCAGAATCACCAATTGAACATAGAGAGCTTGTAGTTGACGTGAATTTAAACTGATAAATGGATGGGTGGGTGTGGTTGTTTCGCCTGGAAGCCGTGTGTTGGAGGCCTTAAGCGTATAACGTTTGTACGCAATTGCGTCCGATGGGACTTGGGTATTAAAAAGAGATGTTTATCTGCCAGGCAACTGACAAGCGCTTAATGTAATCGTTAAGTCGATACGTAACGGGAACAGGCTGATTGACTAAATTGCCTAGACGGTAGTAGATCCACAATATGTGTGACATACGATCGGAATGATGTGAAAGCATCAAAATAAGTAGGATACCCCGTCTGAGATCGGATGACTTTCAGATTTTCGAAAGCAGCTACATCATCCAACTCCAAGATAACTTCCTGCAATTGATCTCGTTCTCGCATTACCCAATCGAAGGTCGCTCGCATTACCATTTTTATGAGCCACCCATCCATCAATCAAGACGCCTTGAGCTGCGCTCTTCACTCCCCAATCTCATTCATCACGCAAGTTTATTTCATAATTCGTCGATTAGACAGACACCCTATGTACGCCGCATCCCATAAATGTCAGCCCGCCGCACAAATACCAACGATTATCGTTTTGTTACCAATTATGCTGCCAATTACACATGCAAAGAGATCATATCTCCGAGCGACACGAATGTCGTCGGGATTGATGTCGCGTCGATTGTCGCTGCCTGTCATCGTTGTCGTCGGTTATCATTGTCATGTCGTCGTCGTTGACATCATGCCTCCTCTTTGTCATCATCATTTGCGCGCTGTCATCATAACCGCAATTGTCACCGCCCCGATTTATCATTTCAAGCGTAACCACCACACCACCGCCTGGCAGCTTGCAAGCGCGTCTGTCTGTACTCTTACACCGTACTGAAATGACAAAAATAATTGAGTTTAGACAGCGCGCGTTTGCTGCAGTTCCCACAAGTCTTTGCAAAGTATCTAGGCAAGCAGCCAAGTGCAGCGGAGGCAGATCTTTATCGATTGATTGAAAGCGCCGACACAACGCCATGGCGGCGGCACCTTAAAATCTGGAACATAAAGCCGAAATGAATCCTCAATTGTCGGCGGGCGATGTCGTTATTGTTCGCTCGCAGTTGTCACCGCCTTTACGTGCGCAGGTAGTTCCGTCCCCTTGATTGCATGCACCGCCAACTACTACGATTGTGATGGCAATATTAAATGTCGTGCGGCTTAACTCTCACTAGTCGTAGTTGTGTTATGTCGTAGCTCGTCGAAATGTCGCATCGTCATCATCAGAGTCGTTGTTGCGATTGCCAACTTGCTATTATCGACGATGTCGGCCGACTTGACTTTGTGTCATTTCGGTAGCATTATGGCTCTGGAGCTATTGCTCTAGAAAATGTGCTATCCTTGGAACGTCAACTAGCGACATAGCGAACAAGCAATCGAGCAACAAGCGGTAGTGATTGCCGATCGGGCGGAGCACACCATGTTCACTGGATTGTCCCCACGAAAGGTTGTTCAGAGATCGGAGATCGAACTTCCTGTATTAGCGGAATGTCTCGACCCATTGTTTTGCTCGGTGCGGAATGTGTAGCTGGAAGCCGGCCGGGCGTGTGTTGTTGCGGTTAATCCGTCCGGATCATCAAAGGGCAATTAAGACGCGTGCGGTATTCAACGATATCTCACATAGTGTCCGCTTGTGTCCTTCTGACTCGATGCATTGTTAGCACGACCAGGAACATGTGGTTGAGCTTGTTTAAATTTTTTTTTTTTTTATTACTACGGCCTTCCTGGGTTGACCGTCTCTGACAGGCACCTGTTGGCAGTCGTGTTGAACATTGTTCGATGTCAAACAACTCTGACATTTGAAAAAGATTTTGTTTTGGTTTCCATAGTGAGGAGGAACTCTACACGTCGTCGGTGACAATGTCTGTCATGATTTCCTGGAATCGTTGACACGGAAAAGGTTAAAGCGTTCGCGTTAAAATGTTGTCGCTGGAAAATTGTTGACATTTTTGCGTGAAGTTCAAATGTTGAACTTTAATGAGGTGTGGCCGCAATTAGGTTTGATTATTTGACGAATCTGTGGTGCTTAGTCATGCATTGTTTCGTGGGAAATTGATGGAAGTTTTTATGCAGTAGGGAGGGCTGGAATTTTTTAAGAAGAATCTGATAATGTCTCGACGACATTTGAGTAAAAATGTATTAACATCATTGAATCGCTTCTTGCTATAAGGCTTTTTTTTTAGGCCGGTAGGACCACTGGCGTTAAGCTAGAAAAAATTACATTCGAATTAATTCAGACCAATATTTCTCAAGCTTTGAAAGAAACCCTGAAGTCACCAACTTAAAAATGGGTTCGGTATTTAAGTTTTTAAGGTTGTAAGGTATAAGGTTTCATTTTATCGTTACAACATGTACCTTCGTGGAAGTAAACCACTATTGGGAGCTGGTTGGCGAGCAACAGGAGCGTTTTGAGTTGTCTCCGATGGCTCATTTTTTTAAATAAACACGTTATATAAGCCTCTGAGGTTGTTCTCCAATGTACTGCAGGGGATATAAAGATCAATATACGAAATTTGTTTAAACAAAAAAGGTGACTTTTTAATTTTCTCCAAAAATATTTATTTATTCATCAATATATATTTTACCTTTTCAAAGAGGAATTATCCCCTTAGAGTAGAATTTACTTGCACCAGTGTTTTCTCCAATCCCTGAATCACTACTGATATACGCTTTTGGTATAGCCTTGAGCTCCTACAGCGGAGGGATTTTTATATCCTCAATTGTGGCAAATCACCATTCTTTCATGAGCCTTTTCAATTGTTAGTTGTTGTTATTTGAGGCATGATAACAGTATTGTTTTTGCCAAAAAAATTATCCAAAACAACGATAAGCGAACATATGCCTTATCCACAATGCTAGCGTAAGATAGCTCTAAGTAGAAGTTGAATAAAAATGAGTTAAAAAAAAAAACTCGAGATATTTTCTTCGTTTTGCTTCACGAAAACCTCGCACAACTTTGAGGTAATATTCCCATTTGATCGTACGATCTTCGGACAAGAACTCATGATGAACCATGCCATTCTAATGGAAGAAAGCAGTCAGCAAAAACGCTCACATTAAGCAGAATCTGGCATGTTTTTTTCAGTCTTACTGAGCGATGCTCATGCGCCGGTTCTTTTGGTCAAAATTTAGCAATAACAAAAAAAATCGGGAATCGAATGTACGTACTTGGCTCGAAATTCGAAAGATCACCTTATTTTTTGAACATACCTTAAAATGTAAATCATTTATTCCCCGCTGCATTGCTACAAGACGCTAGTCTTTAGATGCTCCATTAACTGGGACATTCATTTTTGTTTCGATAAAAAAGCTTTCTTGGCCATACAGGAGGTTCTCTTATTTGGTGATGTTTGTAGATTTTGGGCACTTTTTCTTCCATTTTCAGTATGTTGAAGATCCTTTCAATTTTCCTCCAACTTTCCATTTAATAGTTTGGATTGCCAACTTACTTAAATGTGGACTTCGCCTCCTATAGAGGTTTAAAGACGCTACAATATGGTAATTTCTATCTCCAAGGGGTCTAATTACTTTTAAAATATGTTTCCTTATTGGGAATTGAACTACTTCGTAGCGTATTTTTGTCAAAAAAAAATATTCAAGATGAAATTACAAACTTGATAACAACGTGTAGAGAATACGGCGAATGGGATAACACTTTTAGCGTTTCAAAGTATGTTTTGCTATGTACGGACGAGCATGGTCGTGCTATATGAGTAAAATAGCTTTGTCGTGGCTTTCGTATTTCAGCCATATTAAAGTCCGTAGCAATGCTAGACATAAACTCCGATCGCACCAATTACATGGCATGAACTTAGGTCCATGGATATATAGATCCACCGTCGATGTTGATAGTGCTTAACCCATGGCTTTGGCACTTTTCGTCGCCAGTGATGATTTGATGCAAAAATGCCTTTCTATTCTGCTGTTGAGGCAGCTGTTCATAGGTGAAAAAAATCTTCAACATCCCTTGATACCAATTTCTATCATTAATCAGCCAACTTTAGACAGTTATTGTATGTTATTGAAGTGCTTGACATGAGTCTTTATCGAGCGCCTCCTCCAGCTCTTTATCTTCAAGCTTTTGCGGCTGTGCAAGTCGTTATTTCCCTTTTAAGTGGAAATGATATCTTTTTACTTGACTTGATTACATGATTGACGTTTACTCAGTTAGAGCATTATCCCCATACGTTTTAGGAACTACAAATTCGACATATTCGACAAAATACTAACTTCACTATCCAACAAAGTGACATATTGAAAGTCACACTTAATAACGACTGTATCATGGAACATAATAATATTATCTACGAGTTGACCACTCTGGAATAGAACTGCAGGTACAGCTAAAGTTTGATAAAATGCAAAGAATATAAAGATAACTTATTAAACCATTAGGTCCACAAGGTGGCGTCTTGTCTCCGTTGTTATTGTGCATAGTGGTCGACTCTCTGCTCGATGCTCTCAATGCTTCTGGAATCTATACCCAGGCCTATGCGGATGATGTTACTGTCTCTCACAAAGCACAGGCGGCGCTAAAAGTGATTTGATTGATTAATGATTTGTGCACGAGTGTAATGGGCTGTCTGTTAAAACTTTTAAGACTGATGTCGTTCTCTTCACGAGAAGGAGGAACAATGCTGGCATTACTCAGCTGGTGCTAAAAGGCATTCCCATCCCGATATCCATAACCTGAGAGTCATCTTAGATAGCAAGCTTCTTTGGTCAAAGTATGTTGAGTCCGAAATTACCAAAGCGCAGTCAGCTTTATGGCAATGTAAAGCTTTGGCAAAACATGGGGCCTATCGCCGAAAAAGGTCCTTTGGATCTACACGGCAGTGATAAGACCGATAATCTCATATGCATCGGTTGTTTGGTGGAACAGGCTAACACGCAAACACGTTGTGGCCTCTTTCATCAAACTCCAAAGACCGGTCTGTCTCTGCTACAAGGGGGCTTTCTCCAGCACACCGGGAGTTTTTCTAGATGCTATGATGAATCTTCCACCCCTTAACGTATATATCAGAGGGTGCGCACTGAAAGCCATGTCTCGCCTAAAGTGAAATGGTCTTTCACTCACATTGGAGTGAAAGTGTGCTTGAGCGATAAATATCCTACGACCTCTGTCTCAGAATGCATATCCACTTCTGACGCAATGACACCTGCCATCCTACTGCGCTGTAGTTTCACAGTTACATTTCATGGCGTCAGGACTGGCTTTGGCCAGATACTGCACCTGGAATGGACTGTCTTCGCATTTTCACAGATGGCTCCAAGACTGGGCAGGGGTCTGGCGCTGGAGTTTTCTTTGAGCGCGAAAACATTCGACTGCACTTCGATATGCGTCTGTCTTTCAATCAGAGATTTACGCAGTCCTAATGGCCATACACTATGTTGTGAAGCACAGGTTTAAAGAAAAAAGCATATGCGTCTGCAGTGACAGCCAAGCTGCACTCAAAGCTGTGTCCAACCCTCTATCCAGCTCCAAAGTAGTGCCTGAACTCAAAACCTTTTTGAACAAAGTCGGAAGACTAAATTCACTAAGGCTTGTATGGGTCCCAGGTCAGTCTGGAATCCCAGCAAATGAGATCTCCGATGAACTCGCTAGGAGGGACTCAGAGGAGAGTTTTTCAGGACCTGAACCCGCCTTAGGTCTACCTGCTTCCACGGTCAAATCTAACATCTAGGCCTTTAATGCACACAGTCGTAGATGGAGGGAATATCCAGGATGCAGGATGATTAAGCGCATATACCTTGATGTCTGCAAGAAGTCCGCAACATTCTTCTTATCCGTATTTAGGAATGATTGCAGAAGGCTTATGGGCATCATTACGAGCCATTACACTTTTGCTAAGCATCTCTACGTGCTTGGCATCAGTGAGACGCCTATCTGTGCTGAATGTTGTGGGGAGGATGACACAGCTGAACACTTTCTCTGCGACTGTCCCGCCTTCACTCCCGCACGGTGACGCACCCTTGGGCCCGAATGTCTTAGCTCTACATCATTGAAACCCGTCCTCACTTTTCTCCGGACAACGGGGAAAATACAATAAAGACAAAGTGTCTGTCTGGTAGTACAACGGGCGAGTATTTGTGTCCGAGTGCTCCAACAAAACAAACAAAAAAAAAAAAACAACCATAAGGCTAGAAATGCTACAGTAAGTACGAGTACCTTAGTTAAAACACGTCAAGTCCATAGTAACTGATGATTTGTCAGTTTTGTCGTAATATAAAACCATTGGCAAGAAATGATGTCTGAGTTTGCCAGACAATGGTAAGGTCTTTAATCTTATATGCATCAATTGTTTGGTGACGACGCTCAGATGCGTCAGTGTAGCTGGACGAAAAGAAGACTTCCCGATATCTGAAGAAAGCCTGTTACTTTCTATTCTCCTGTAGATAAGTAAAGCATAAAAAGAAACTAAACATAATATTCACGAGTCCAATTTGACTGTATTTTTAGAAAACACAAATGTATTTCCGCATCCGACAACCCCTACTTTCCTCGACGATTTAAGTGGGGATTTTCCCTAGAGTAGAACATATGAATCTTAGGGATTACCTTTGAAATTCTCCATTGATATACTAAAAATCAGAAAAATATTTTTCAGTGGCAGTAACAAAAAAAATATTGAGTTTCCGCTTGAAATTTTGATTTTTGGTCAATACAAACAAATGTTTTCAATTTTTAATCTGACACATTTCTTCGAATGTGTGTGATTACTTTTTGGAGTTACCTTGTACAATTTGTAAAAAAATGTTCAAGTCTGAACTGTTAGTAAAGTGCACTTCTAGTGCCTCGCAACATCTTCTCCAAAGTGAAACGAAAAAATCTCGGTAATTGTATCCATATCCATCACATCCATCCAGTTGAAATGGGAGTTTTTGTCAGTCAGCAATGCCATAATTTACATTTTTAATCGCCTTAAAAACTGTTATTTACGAAGACTCGTTCTAAATGTTTTTCGCAGTTATAGAACTATATGGTGCACGAACACCTGTGGCACCACCAAGAATGACTGTAACCCCAAACGTCTCAATTTGTTCATGAAAAACCAACATTGTTTATAGACGACTAACCGCCTCGGATGCCAATGATGCAAAATAAACAGGAATACGTTTTAAATCTTAAATTAAGATTAATTAATTATTTATAATTACATTTTGAAACTTGTAATTTTGCTATTCATGCTTTTTCTATTCAGAGTCTGGGAGGTGATTTGTGCAACTATTTGCGACCATCTAACTCAGAAGCTAGGATCCACTGTCACTTCATGTATTGCGGGACATACCTGAAAGTGCCGAAACTAATAAAATACGCATCCCCAAAGACGACAAACAGTGCGAAGAGAAGAAGTTATTTCCAACACAGTGGAAAGAGATAAAAGTAGTTTTCATACTTAAAGCGGGTAAACCAATCCACACTACCGCGAAGGACTATTGCCCAATTAGTCTCTCGTCTGGTTGGAAGACTCCTTGATCTATACAAAGAGGACTTATCAACTCACACAACCTATGCAATACTCAACACGCCTACCTCAAATGCAGATCAGTGCAAAGTTCACCAGGAAAAGGAAAATCCCGATATTTGCTCCCTCAAAGTTAGGAAGCTTAGAGACGATCCAACATCTGCTTTGCCACTGCCCAGCTATCCAGAATCGGCGCCTAGCGTCGCTTATATCAAAGACATTAACATAGACATTAACATAGACATTAACATAGACATTAACATAGACATTAACATAGACATTAACATAGACATTAACATATACATTAACATAGACATTAACATAGACATTAACATAGACATTAACATAGACATTAACATAAGCTTTTAATGTAAATTGAAAACAACTTAGGACTGAGAACTGAATCTTGGGGTGCACCATTCTTTGACGTCCGGCTTCCAAAGAGTCAATGTACTTTTTGTTTTCTATCATGGAGATAAGACGTAAACTATTCATGGACTACTCCTCTAAAGCCAGCATTCAGTATTCTATTTAACAGGAGGCCGTGATCAACCATGTCAAACGCTTTCGTCTTATCAATAAAAAGAGCTACGATTGGTATATTATAATATACAATTGGCTACTAACTCTTAGAATAGCATCCTCGGTAGACAAACCCCTTGTCAAACCAAACTGCTTTATTTGGGTGTATGTTGACTTTTTTTGCAAATTTGTTCTTTCTTTTTATTAGCTGCAAAAGCTTATACATATGTAGGTTATCCATGGCTTAATAAAGTTTTTTTTTCCGACATAGAAGAAAACAAGTTAGTACATCTTCCAATATGTTTTTTTTTTTTTCAATTATCTGGAAGAGATTGAATGCAATTGATGGATTATATTCCTCTTAAATTGGTTACCAAAATTCATGAATGAAACATTCCTTCTTTTCTACGGGGTGGCTACTATAATTAAAATCATTACGACTACATGACATATGAAGGTGATCGCACAATGATCTGTTAGCTTCAGATTATAAACAGATCCATCATACATGTTTTTATTATTTTTGGAAGTGTACATAAATATGTGATCGATACACCCACCTTCAACTGGGTGCACTCAACTTTATTTCCGCACGTTTTGCAAGACATTTTTTCAACTATTAAAAACAAAGAAAAACAAACGGAAAGATTGTCTGACGCGTGCGTACCCCACGGTGAACTGGTGAACTAACCACCATAGTTTTAAAAAATATTCGAACCGTCTTATACTATCCCTCACGGCTTTATTTCAAAGTTAATCCCTATGCCCTCAATTTTATCCTATGAATCAAATCGTTTTAAATCTTCTATTTCTCATCGAATTAAAGCCACCTCGGGAACCCTAAACAAATTCACTATTTCGTGTCAAAAACATAATTTCTTGCTCAATACTCGTATTAGCAAATGCCAAGCTATCACTTATTCCCATTAACGCTTTCCTCCACCAAAGTCCATGGAGCTCTCGAATCCTACATTAAGAAATTCTTATACATTACATTCGTTAGCCCCGACTAGAATGTCTCAATCATGTCTGGTCCCTCTGTTACGAAACCATACTGTGGAAGATGAAGAGTTTTAAAATATGCTTATTCGTTTTACTCTTCGTGGTCTTCCTTGGACTGATGCCTGTCATTTGCCGCATAATAAAAATTGCTTTTGCCTTAGCAGATATTGACTGCCCCACACTGCCTAACACCAATTCTCAAAGCCTTCGTTCAATGCCTTTCTTCCGCATCAATTCCTATCAAACGAACAATGGCTATCGTGGACTCAATCTTTTCGACATAAAGCTTACTAAACTCACTCCTTATTTTTACTTCCGCCATTAACCTCCTCTTTAATATTTTTCCTTGTCTTCTAATATACATATATACGCGAGACACAAATATCAATTTTGAATATCATTAGGAATGTGGGTTGTGGCAAATAGCCGATTGACTGCCTTACTCTCAAATTTTTGTAGTCGTTGATGCAATGGAAGCAGTTTTTCTACCATTCGCCCATGTAGCACTATTCTGAACAATAATGCTGTTCTGTGTACGCCAGTTTATGTAGGACCATTAACACTAAATATATTGATAATATACTATGCCTACCTACCCTGACATTAGTTACCTTCTTTCGAATCTATTGTTAATGCGTAGTCGGGGTTTCCATCTCCATATTCCTTCTAGGTATTGGGCTAACACGATAATCGCAATATCGCCTGCATTACCTTCCACAGCATGGGCCCAAGTACTGTTCCTTCCGGAACTCCTCCAAATACGTGATAGTGCAACATATATTTATTGTGCCCTGCTACAAGTTACCAGTTTGCAAAACATTTTCTTTGAACCCTGACTCCACTCCCTAATACCTTCGGTCTTACTTTTCGTAATGCTACTCTACTTATCTACATGATTTCCTAAATCCCTACTGATCATTGCAAAACGGCCTTTTTGAGTACACCGACCAAATGGAAATATTAAAAGAGGACGTCAATCCGACTGGAAAATTTTGCTTAGCTCCGTATATCGTATATCAATAATCTCAAAAAAATCAGAATCCCAAACCCACAAAATCTATACACGGCTATATCTGGAAATTAATTAATAACTGACTCGGGTACGCCTTGTGGCATTAACTAAGTTCGCGCTCTACTTTCCAATCTAAAGTAACTACACTCTGTCTACACTCCTACCACTGGACATTAAACGTCTCCCACAAGTCTGCGTGCAACTCTCCAAATGCCTATTACATCCACCAAATTAACCCACACAATCTATTCAACAAAGCATCATAGATTTGCCTATCTATCCATCCGAACATTATCCCCTCCCACTCATCGTCAGATTTCTTAGATATCCATGAACGTTTCGTTGCTGCAATATGACTTACATCTCCAATTTCACGACGAATCTCATCTTGTATGATGAATTTCCGAGATAAATTTCATTTCGCATTGCAATCTGAGTAAAGAAAACGCTGGCGTCGAAAGCTATCCATCTGCGGTCTCCTACCCATGCAACGGTAAAGCAGGTGCAGCCAAAAACTCAAATTCAACATAAACAAAAGTCACATTTCTTAATTTTCCTCGGCACTTGGTTTCTTCCCTCGTTCCAAGCGTAAAGCCTATCTATTCTGACTGTTGCAATGCGCGGTCATCGAAAACCGAAAAAAGATGGTGAAGCTAAGCAAATGTGCTCACATGCCACTGCTACTAAATAACAACAAACCACCCACCCATCTTTGCATCCAAATCGAGCAAACAAACCATCATTCGTCGAAGAAGTCAGCCGTCTATCCGGCCGTCGCGGCAGTTTACCATCATAGTCGTTCCGCCAACGACCGCTGACAGCAAAAACAACAACGATGACGATGTAGATGAAGACGATTGTATGATGGCTATGGTGATGACGACTGCGACGACCACGACCACGACTATGATGATGATTATGATGAAGATGACGATGGACTTTATGGTGGGCTGACTTCGTGCTCTCACATCGATGATGAGTTGCTCTGTTAACACGACAACCCGTGCAGCACCTGTGCACCGGCAACGGAACTTAGTATCTATGCAGTTGTATGACCAACAGGTGGAAATGCATAACAGCGGAGAAATTCATGCCCGGCGGCAATTGCTGTACAGCGCTGCTTGTGCTGTTCGGGCTTGTGCTGCTGGTGGTGTTTGTAGGGTTTATGGTGACGGTATATTCACCGGGACGGCATATTGCGACGTCAGAATTTCTGCTCCAATTATCTTTTGGAATTTTTCTCTTCTTCAGGTTTTTTCTTTTTTTTTTGTTTAATTATTCTTTGTTTCGGGTGGTTATTAAATGAAGTTTTCTTTCTTGGATACTAGTGAGCAACATTGGCTTAGTGTTGCTGCAATAAATGGTTAACATTTTTTTTTACTTCACCTTTATTTTCGTTTTCATTTGTACGAGTATGTGTGTTATGGTGCTCACGGATATATAAAATAGTATTTGATTATTTTGTAATAAATACTCGTACTAAGGAAAATAATTTTTTTTTTTTTCAGGTACTAGTCTACTGTCTGGACCATTGCAGGTAAGCATTTTTGCCAGGAAGTCGTGCATCAGCCAGCAGTATTATAATATTTTCAATTTATTTTTACATAATTGGTAGTGCCAGCAGGAAATATTCAAGGTTTGGATGTAGCTAATGCCTTGCTTGCAGACAAGACTCCAGACGGATATAAAAGAGAATTTATATTCTTTACGTCAGACAAGCTGCGGCCTCTGAACAGCCAGATTAGTTAAAACTGCTCTAGTTCATTTGCGAGGTTTTTATGATCCAAGAGTGTGTGTCATGAATTGAAGTTTAGCCATATCTGATTGACCTACAAGGATGAAAACCACATAAATTGAGCCCACTGAGGAAGATCATAGTTTTCATGATAATGATTTCAAATAGACCGCTTGGAAAATACCTATAAAGTAATCTTTTTTTTTTTTGGTTTTTGTGCTTCAGATTGACAGATACATATATTACAATATATGTTGATAATGGACGGCCTGTTGAGCAAGGATGTTACACATCTAAAATGCAATGCAAATGGCTGCAGTCGTCCCATTTCTAAGTTTTTTTTTTAACTTTGAGGGGCTAGAAACCCAGCAGTTGTGTGGGACTCTAACTGCTCTAAAAACACTTCCTTTATCATGACCGATCAAAGTCGATCGACAAATGATATTGGTTTCAACATTTAATTGCATCTGAGAAGGTATTACAGTTCAAATACGGGTTCTTGTATTTACCTGAATAAAATGCTCATGTGGTTTAGTCCTTCTCAGTCTACAAATATTATTATGTAAATTTAAAACTTCTGCTATCTCAGGATTAATATGCATCTGCGGACAATCGTTAGGATAAATTACGTTCTTTTTTTTATTTTTATACCATGGGGCATTTATTATTCTTAAAAGGACTTTGTTTTGAAAACTTTATATTTTATGTGCGTTTTTCTTTATAAAATCCCATAATCGGAGACCATATGTCCAGACGGATTATAATATCTGATTATATGTATTTGCAATGGACATGACTGACATTTCAGTATAGCATCCAGATCCTAGATGCTTAACTGTATTAGAATAGGGAACTACTTGATTATTCATAAAGACAGGGACATTCGTTTTTTTTTTTTTTCTTGCAATGTTGATGTGGATGGACTTTGACTCATTAAGTTTAATTCGCCGTCCGATTACATATATCATTAACTGAATTTTGTAGTTTCCTGTTGCTTTAACTACGCACGTTGAGAGAAAAGCAGTATCGTCTGCAAATGTAGCTATCATCGTATCATTTGTTTGTGGTATATCACTTGAATATAAAAAAATATGAGATAAGTCCTAGAACACTCCCTGAGGAACACCTATTTCTATTTCCTTAAGTTAAAAAAATGCCGTACTTAAGCCAACTCTAAAGAATCTATTCGCTATATAAGGTTTGGGTATCTAATAGGCAGGTCTAGGTAGGTCTCTATGAAGTTTTTATTCTAAACCCTTATGCCAAACTTTATTAAAGCCTGTGAAATGTCCAAGAATACTGAAGAAGTGTGTTGTGTGCTTATTTTTAAGCTGGTGATTGGAGATGCTATAGTTTCTCGGAAAGAGTTGATAATACGAGGTCTGATAGGGGCTTGCCTTGATTAGGTATAACAATAATTTCTGCTATCTTCCAGTAATTTGGAACATGTCTTTGTATAAAACATGCATTTATTATAAGCTTTACATAATGCAATAAAGAGCAGTTCTTTCAAGATTTAAGCAGTTATAAGATCATAACCTGGTGAATTTGTATTAGATACATTTTCTTTTGAATACATGTACTGATCTCTCTTAGCGAAACATAAGGGATTACTCGTAAGTCTTCATCTATTCTATCAGAGAATTCAAAGATTCATTTGCCACGCTAGGTTAGGAAGGTTTGAATGCATTTGAAAGATGCTCTGAAAGAAAGTTGTTCTTTCTCTTTTGGGTCACCGATTCATTTAATGTCAGATGTTTTCAACACATGAGGTCTCTTTAAGTATTTTGCACCCTTCCATGTAGAATAGTCTGTGCTTTTGTCCGTAGTTAGATTATAAAGGTATTTTCTTTGTCCTTCATTTACCATTTTCTGCGACTAAGGTTAGTTCCCTAAATTCCGTGGGATATTTTATCGATTTTTATTTTTTCTGTTGGTATTTTGTAATTTTTCTGTAAATGTAATTCGAAATCGTGACCAGGCGTCTCCTTATTTCAATCCATCACCTAAATTTCACCAAGTTTTCCGGTTTCCTACAGGTTGCGCCATCTCATATGGGTCGATGTAAACTTCGAATAACTTCAACAATTGTCAACCTATTTTCATATGTCATAGCATTTTGGAAACGCCAATTCAGTACAATTTTGACCATGAATCGCTTCACACCAAAAGAATGCGCGGAAATAGTTTCAATATTCATTAAAAATGAACGCTCGATTGTGCTTACTCAACGTGCGTATCGTGCAAAATATCGTGATCGTGTTGCGCCCAAAAAAGATAAAAATCGTCGTTGGCCCTCGAATTTTTTTTAATTTAGTTCTGTGGCAAGCCCTCGTGAGCAACCTAGGCCACCTAGACGGCGTTCAAACTCATCTATTCAGTCTGTGAAGGCCAGTGTTCAGGTTTGTCAGATCGGCGCCGTTCGCAGCAGTTAGGCATCACTAAAAGAATAATCTTTACTTATTTCCATAAAAAGTGCAGATAAAATTTTGCCACAAGATGAGCCACGACATTTGGCATACACACAAAATGCCGTTGCAATGATTAATGCTGAGCCGGAGTTCTGGCAGCAAATTTTGATGACCGATGAGGCACATTTTACGGTCTCTGGATCAATTAATAAATCCTCATTATCCACGAAGAGCCGCTATATGATCAAAAAGTTACTGTTTGGCGATTGATATCGGTGGATGTTGTCCCATTATGTCGTCCCAGAAATGGGTTAAAAAGGTTTTTTCATTTTTGGTTTCAACAAGACGGCGCGACATGCCATACTGCGGACAAAAGAATGAACCTTTTGCGTAAGAAGTATCCTGGCAGATTGGTGTTCAAAATGGGCGATATTAACTGGCCTTCGAGATCGCCGGATTTCACTCCTCCAGACTTTTTTCTTTGGGGTTACTTGAAAAGCAAGGTGTATGCTAACCGCCCGAAGACAATCGAACAGCTCAAAAGAAACATTCGTGCGGGAATCGCAGAAATTTCGATCGAAATGCTCGAAAATGTCACGGAGAATGCGCGAAAACGAGCCCGTTTTTGTATCGGCAATAAAGGCGGTTATTTAATTGATATTGCTTTCAAAAATTAATTAAAATAAATTGTAAAGGTCTAAATTGAATAAAACTTTTTCGTTTAAAATCGGTTGAGAATTGTTGAAATTATTCGAAATTTACCTCGACAGGAGATGGCGCACCCTGTAGCATTACTAGGGCATGATACATCTGTATCTCTTCATAGAGTCATATGCCTTCTTAAAATCTGCGAAGAGTTGGTAGATTATTCCCATTTCTTTTCTAAAAACTGTCCATTGGAAAAATTTCACATTCACAATAATACAATAAAGGGCAGTTCTTTCAATAGACCTTTATCGTTTGATGAAGTATGGAGACTTCTATTGTTGGTATGTGTATTGCTTTTTTTTCCTATTTTCACGCTGAAATTGCCGAGAACGATTTTCAGTTCTAAGGATGTATAGAAAATCTCGAAAATTTCACCCATTTCAGAAACACATAAACATATACAATAGTTGTGGCGCGGATCCTGGATTTTGGCCATCGGTGGTTGTAAACTGCTACGTCTTTTACTCTCTGCACAATTTTATTGTCGACAAAGGATCCCGTTCCAAGAGTGTCCGTAACAGCTGTTTTGTTTGAATGTCGATCTTTTTGTTCCGTTGTGATATCCAAATTAGACTTTCCACCAACTAAACCTTAATTTTTATGCAGTGAACTAATTTTGTGATTTAGTTTACCTATTTTATCTAAGGAAGATCAAACATTCAATAGCAAGGTGTGCCAAGGTGTGACGCTGCTTTGAGTGCGGTAATGGTGGATTGTTCGTAGTGCAGAGTCATCAAGCCTGCGACTACCTCTGTCATTTCGTCGCATGAGGCATAGATCCGTTAGGAATTAAGTCCCCTTTTACAACTGAAATTCAGCCGCGGGTATGTTCTAAACTTAGCCCCCAGTGAGATTGTAATAATCAAAGCTTATCATAATTTGAAAGGCGAGTACGATTTTTGAGTTTAACAATCGAAAGTTTTTAGTTTTTAAACTTTCTGGCTCCTGGTGACGTAGCTATCTTTAAAGAGCTCTAACCTGACTGTAGACATCCGTCGTCTTACTCTTCTTCGCTGCCACTACGATTGCTATTATTTTTGTCTCGTCGGAGGCTTCAAGCCACAGAACACTATCGTACATAATTTTCCACAGAATAGGATGCTTGTGGTACCCCTTCCAATTATGTCTAACCCCTTCGTTAGCTTAATATTATTTTAATGAGGAACCCAGGCACCATAATTTCTCTAAGTGACTGTACAATATGTCCCAAGTCTGCAGATTTGAACGCATTTTTTACGTCCAGTGTTATCACAGCACCTGCCAATATGCAAAAGAAACCTGGTGGTGGACAGACGAAGCCAAAGCAGTGATACACGAAAAGAAAATGGCTTTCCAAGCTCAGGAGATTCGTTTCCCAAAGTTTATTAACAATGCTGAAGGCCAACTCCTTGTGGAAGACGAAAAAATTCTCCACAGATGGCGACAGTATTGCGAGGAACTTCTGAATGAACAGTTTCCCCGAATGTACTTTCCAAGAGCCGCCCCGTATCATGCCGAAATATCCGACATCACAGTCGAAGAAGATCAGTACGCGGTTAAAAACTCCAAGAAAAGAAAAGCTGTTGGGCCGGACGGGAGACCCTCTGAGTTCTGGAAAAAGGTGGGAGACATCGGGTCTAGATGGCTCATGGTTCTTATCTCCAAAACTTATGAGAGGCGTCTCTATGCCTAATCAATGGAGGGAAAGCTATCTTCTTCCTTTGCACGCGAAATTGTGATAACTACCGTTCTGTTAAGCTGATGTCGCACACCATGAAGATCGTTGAACGGGTATTAGATAGCCGACTGCGGAAAATAATACGACTATCTGATGACCAGTGCGGGTTTGTCTCGGGTAAATCAACAACAGATGCAATCCAAAGTATAAGGGTCATGATGGAAAAGCATCGTGATTCGTTAAAGGACTTGTATATGGTGTTGGTTGATTTCGAGAAGGCTTTTGACCGGCAACCAAGAGATCTTTTATGGGTAGTGCTAAGACAAAAAGGAGTTCCAGAAACCTACGTGCGAGTGATCATGGACATGTACAATAGAGCAACGACAAGAGTAAGATGCACCGCAGAAGTCACCGAAGAGCAATCAAAGTCGGTGTACACCAAGGGAGCGTCCTCAGCCCACTGCTCTTTATAGCAGTCCTTGATTGCTTGCTTGTAGCAAAAGCTCTTTATAGCAGTCCTTGATTGCTTGCTTGTAGCAAAAGTGACGGACCCCAATGTGCACCAGCCTTTCTTTGTTGACGATGGAGCCATTATAAGTGATGATCAGGCGTCCCTACAACGAGCACTTGATGTGTGGGTGGACATTTTTGAGGGACACGGGTATCGTATTGGTTCAAAGAGTATCTGTACTGCCCGTTCTCTGACCCTCATCAGCCTATTCCAGACATTTACTTCCCAGTGCTTCCCAAGTGTGAAAAGTTTAAATATCTGGGATCTATGATCAATAAAGAAGCAACTTGTGATGACGACATCAACCATCGCGTAAGCGTAGGGTGGATGAAGTGGCGGGAAAACTCCGCCATCTTCTGTGATCGAAAAATGCCCCCTAAGCTGAAAGGAAGGCTCTACACTTCAGTTGTACGTCCAGCGCTCACATACGGTTCACAATGCTGGACAATGCACAAAAAGTATGAGAGCAAATTAACGGCAGCTAAGATGAAGATGCTTCGCATGACAGCGGGAGTAACAAAGCGTGACAGAATTAGAAGTTCAAAGATCCGAGGAAGCCTCCACGTAAAAGAAACCATCACAAGAAAGATAGAGCGTGACCGACTCAGTTGGTATTGCCATGTTCAAAGGAGAGATCCTTTGAACCCCGTCCAAAAGGCAATATCAATCAACGTTCCAATTTCAACACGCAAAAAAGGCCGGAAAACAATTAGTGCAAACAAATGCAAAAACACCAGCATTTGATTGGCCTCAGCGATGAAGTAATCCCAAACCGGGAAGCCTGCCGCTACTTTCTGAGGTCAAACCGGCGGACCCCACAAGCGGACCAGTAGGAATGCAGTTAAGTGGGAAGGTTATGGTCCTACACTTCTGACCATAACGTCGCCGGAAAAAAGGAAAAGAAGAAGAAGATGAGTGTTATCACAGCACCGTATTTCCTTGCGCCTCCTCTCCATCTTTTGCCCTGAATAGCTTCTTCCATAATTATGCCTCTGCATAGCACAGATTGTAGAACGGGCTTGTCTAAATCCATACTGCTCGTTTGAAAGTCCCCTGGCTTCATTTATTGCCACCTCTAGTCGGTTGCCTTTAATTATGTTTAATATTTTACCTATTGTGTCCAATAGGCATATGGGACGGAATGACAAGGGCTCATCTGGTGTTTTTTTTCCTTTAGGCAGCAGCGCCAAACGTTGTTTTTTCCATTGTTCTGAAAAGACCCCTTCTATTAGACGCTTATTATACATTTTTAGGAATGGTTTCGCGTTTGTCTCTGTGACTTGCTTAAGGGCCTTGTTTGGTTTGTCATTCAACCCAGATGACATATTGTCATCGAACCGTCTGCACACTTCTAGTAGTTCTGTTTCCATGATGGTTGAGATTTCTTGTTTTTGCTGGAAGTCTTTTTTGCAGGCGATGCTACAAGGATTTACATCTATTTGCTCGCAGAGTTCTTTAAAGCCATTTTTGTAATTTTTTTTCTCGGAATGGTTAAGTTCCTACGTCTATCCCTGTATTGCACCTGAAGATTCTGATAAGATCGCTGAAACAGTTTACTCGCTCTATGGCACTTGCTGTGTAGCTTTGTTATGTCTTGCTTCCACTCGTATACTGGTGACCGGCGATTTGTTGACGTTTTCCAGACCATGGATGCATCACAAGCCCTCATTAGTTGTCGAGTAATCTCAGCAGCCATAGCATTTGCCATAGAATGTGTTGAAGTCTAATATGTTCAGTTGGCATTACCACGTTGGCATTTTTGGGATAGAAAAACTTACACTGGAAGAACACTTAAAAATTATTGAATTTTCTTATCAAAATTCGTGCTTTGTGAAAAATATTGTTTTGCATTGCCATTCGCAGCAATTGGGATTATCTTATAATACTTGACTAGCTTAAGATTTTCCGCAATGATCTTTGTCCAAGACCTTTTTAAATATACCTCGTATAGGAACCGAGGCCGGACGACATGTCATAAATTCGAATTTTAGGTAAATGAGAAAGTCTAGAGGAATCCGAAAAATTTGATCGAAAAATTATCTTCAGCGACGAAGCTCATTTCTCGAATACGTCAAATCACTCATTTATACCGATAAGCCAATGCCAAGTGCCAGTTTAGATGCTATGGTGATGTGGCGATGGGCTTCATGACCAAGTTCAATTTAATTTTTTTTTTCTCCTATTTTAGTTTAGGACTTTAGTTGAGGTGCCTCAGTTCACCACTACCTTATATGTAAAAGTTTGAATGGTTCCTTGAAAACTTAGTGGCTCCGATAGCTTATTTTACAGAACGGACTGATAATTCAGTGTCACTGGTTTCCATTACTTTTGCTTGGACATGATAGTTGAGCTGAGCCTTATGGTAGCTGCGCTTAAAAGAGGGGAAGAAGCCAATCCAATATTGAAGTAATTTCATCTGGCCTGTACCTACTGTGTTTTATTCAGCTTTTGTGTTATTTCGTTCAAGTAAATTTTGCTATGAGGAAATGTTATCCAGCTTGCCACTCGAGAGAAATCACAATAGAAAGAGATGTGGAAGGGTTATGGTATATCTTATTTTGTTATCACAGGTGTCTTAAGTTTGGCTGTTTTAATCCTTCATGGGCGTATAAAAGATCAACTAATTGACAGACAGAAAGCAATTTGCATATATGTTAGGGCTTTGTTCAACCGTCAAAACTCTTTTAGAATTCGGTTTTTGGGATGACATTTACCCTTCTTGCCTCTTTCAACAATAGGCTTTTAATTTCATACGTGCCTGCCAAATGGCTACTCTCTAAGGTTTTCTATTTTTGACAACAAAAAAAAGTCAGACGGGGCCGTGAAATGTGAATGGATTTGTGTTTGGAGAAATATTGTTGAAAACGCAATGAAATATTAGTTTTTGAATAATCTGGAGTAAAAGCCATGAATTTAGCATTTTTTATTTTCCGAACTATCTTATGAAAACGGCGTTACACTTGTAGGTATCAGTCATTATTGATCGTTTAGCCGAATGACCAAAAGTAAAATTGACCTATGTACGTCGTTGAAATGAAAAGAGAGGGAATATGGACCACATTTAGTGAACTTGTTCGGCCATAGCGCTTCAGAATGCATCCACCATTTTCCACAAGTTTTATAAAAGAAGATACATAAACCTAAAAGAATTTTTTTTCTGCACTTGATTTCATTGTAAGTAATAATTTATATACGATAAATCAATGTCTACGAAAATATGCAAGTATTAGAAATTGTTGTCAGTTTGTATTATGCGTATTGTTACAATCTTGATAAGAGCTGAAGCCCATTCGGTGTTATTTTAGTGTGCAATTAAAAACTTTGCGTGTAATCCACTCAAAAGCAAGTATATTTAGGTTTATGTCGATAGCATCTACTTGTAGACTCGAAATATATACTCGTACGCCTGGAGCTAAAGCGAAGGAAAATCCGATGTCCCCAAAGCATTCCTCGAATATGGTAAAATCACATGCATACTTAAAACAGTAATTCTTCAATCGAGTAGCTCTGACCTTAGCACCAGGAACAATTCTGTCACCGTGACCCAAAAACCAAATTTACGCGTATACCTCTCACGCGATCCGTTCAGCTGCCCTTTGTTCACTTCGCAGGAAACCCCACTCAATTGCATATGCATTTAACCGCATTCCTTCTCCAGGACTGCTTGCACGAAAACCCAGTAGCCGGCAGCTACTGCGTCCACAACAATTCATCGAAATCTCTCTGTAGTCCATTAGTGGTCGAGTTCATTTGCCTGCAATTCCAAACTCTTGTTTTCGTTGCGCGGCGATTTCTTGGTCAGAGCGTTCGGGAGAAATTTCACGGATCCGACATGGTAAATTCATATATACAGCTTCGGCAACTCTCGCAGCTCGCAAAGATCTGATTCAGTCATTTGGGGGCGGCAAGTGATACCGAGGCTATCGGGGCTTTCCTTCGAGGCCGTTGCGGTTTTTATTGTATTCTTTCGTCGGCGATCGGTATCGCTGACATCCTATGTACTGATGTCGAAAAGACAATAAAGTAATAGATCCCAGCGGTGGAATGAGCGGCAAGCATTGAAATTTTCGCTGCTTGCGGCCAGCCACACTACTCGGACAACAATTGTTTAGGGTTGGCCTTGATCTTTTTCTTTTTATTCTCTTAGTCTTTGTGGGGCACTTTGGTCGTTATTATGTTATGGCCAACTGTTATTACTGTTATTATTGTGGTTTTTATGTTGGACCCATTGGACGGCGACGGCGGTGTGTCATACCGAATTCGGAACAAAGGAATGAAATTGCGCGAATGTCAGAAATTACAGCTATTTGGATGGGATATTAGCCAGCGACTAGTACTAATGGCAGTAGTGCTCGTGGTGGCATACCGGTTTGTTCGGACTTGGTTTGGGGATAGATTCTTAAATACATCCGCTTTGGAGCATATTACCTGCACTCGAATTTGCGCCGCACCTACAGCGGCCTTACAATCAAACTACGTAAGGTGGATCGATTGGGGGCTAAGCAGCGAAATCATGATCGAGATATTGAATTACTCTTCGATTGTCTGATACTGCTGTGCTGTAGGATGTGTAAAAGGGGAGAATTCATTGATTTGGAAACACAGCATTGTGGGAAGAGCGTGATGAGCTGTAGTAAAGGGATGGTTGTGATTAGCTCGAGAATACGATGTATTTCTGGAATATGTGGGATACAGAATGGTGATTCTTGGAATATACCACACAGTGCGCTGTCGAGGGCACGACTGCAGATTGACTTGCAGAGCGATTCGCTGCACTTGGAAAGCAATTAACCTTTTTGGTTTTCTTGTTTTTCTTTTTTCGTCTTCGTTTTTCAAAATTATGATGATTGGACGTATTATGTATGGTCTACAAATGGTGTAATAAAAACTACGGTGTGCTGGACCGACTAGCGCTGCCGGTACAGAAGCCATGAATACATTTTAAATGGTAATAAAAAACAACATTACAGCAGAACCCGAAAGAGAATTGCACATCATGGGAGTGAGCAAGGTCTTAGATGCATCTTTCCATGTTCGGCGGATGGTATTGCTATACTGAAGAATTAAGCATAGCGACCGCTATTTTCCCTGAAGCTGTTACTTAATCGGTGTTCGCTTCCGTGATGTAATGGTGGGTGTTATGGCCACTTGAAACCAGGGTCGTTAGTTCAAGCCCTTTGTAGAGCAAAATGGATGGCGATTTAAACGCTTGCAGCTTATCGAATCAAACGTTTAATGGTTATTGGGAAACAATAAAAGCTATTAGCTGGCACTATTAGATAATAATATGAACAATAAATGGAAATTTAAATCCAGGGGCCATACGAGTATTTCAACAGTATTTGATCTCTCGTTCCATTCTTAGTTTCTGGACTTTACTGAGCATGCTTGAATATCGTGTCACGAAAATATTTGTAATTTGAAGTTCCTTTGTAGTTGTTCCTGGAAGCGACATTGCGTATTGGCCGGTCTTCAAAAAGGTGCCATAATCCGAATAGGTACTTGTCACTAATTTTACCTCACTCGGTAGATTCCACTGGCATATTGCCTCGGTTGGAAAATCTTTTTTTATATGTACCTCATACAAATTTAAGGAGTTTTTTCTGTAACTGCGCTTGCTAAGCACTGGATTCATCATTTAGCCTGAACGCGTCTCTATTGGCATAGCCTCAAAGTAGGATCCGTCAATTCCATTTTAAGGTGGACACCTGCCTTGTCGGCTTAATTCCACGGTGGGCCGTTCCCGCATGGGGTTGATTTTATGGACGACAACCAACGTCCTTATTGGTCCGTGTTTCACTTAGCAATAAGTACCAAATTGAATCCATGCATAGGGACATGGTTCCCCCTTGGTACGAGGCGAGGCCCATCTAAAACCTCTTGCCGATATTAAGGGTACCGGCACCCTCTGAACAACTAAGTAATTTCTTACTTGTTGTTCATTATAGCATTATTCCCGCGATTTTGGGATAACCACAGCCCCCACGATACTCTCACAAGGGGGCCTACCGCAAAGACAGGCCAGGACTGTCATTCCGATATCTGACATATTGTCATTTACCAGTCTGACATTATTGTCCCGGGGGCACCTGTCTCCCGTGGTCCCGGAATTAGGCCTCCGGTCGAGCCGTTACTCCCAGCAGGGTTAGCCTATACCCTAACTGGGAGCCTTATATTTGCTACTTTTAGCAAATTGTCTTTCCTAATCGATTATCAGTCACTACGACAGCATAACCAATTAGTTATCGGCATTTTGCCTTCAAATTAGGTAAATAGCTGTATAGCCGAAGCCATACAGCTAAATAGCTATGTAGGCCATGCTACACCATGCACCACTTGGCCCTATACTGTTGCCCCCCAGGTACGTGAGCCGCATATTAAGGATGCGACCCGGTGTACCCATAGGGCGTCCTCAAAATAGGATGAAAGAGTGTGGGTGCTTTTTTTAATTTGTTCACACAATGAATTCCTTTGGGGGTACACGTTTCCAACCCTAGATAGACTAAGGCCTAACCGATAAATCTGGTTAGCCGTCAACTTACTAACCAGCCAAATCAAATTGGTTGAAATCGCTTTTCATATATTCACGCCATCTGAGGTGAGTAATTCTCCTGTCGGGGTATGCCTTCGGCTTCTCCGGTGACATCGAAGGGCTTACCAAGTTATATCTATGTAGTTCAAATAAAAGATCAAGTGCGTCTCAATGCCATTTTATTCATTTATTTATAAGACTGCTGTTACGGAACAGTAAAACAGTGTTTTGAAACATATTCCTTTCAAGTATTCAAAAGCTAATTTCGTCATTGAAATAATTCTCAAAACTTTGTTTTTAAATGAGGACAACTGATGCGATATCTTACTCGAAGAAATTCGGGCATAAAATGTGCTGAAAAACCATACTTCAACACTTATACCTATACTATGAATAATTATGCTTACTCTAAATTAACTGATGGTGTCGCACGCCGTGTGACATGTTGCGCCATCTTACTGAAATCAGAGCTCTATGACATCAATGCCATTCAACTGAGAAACGAAAAAGTCAGAAATCATTTTCCAATAACGATCTTCAATGACGTTAAGATTCTACCAGCCTGCAAAGCACATCAAACAATGAGTTTTAATGGTTGTAAGGGCGTCTCGACAAAGACTTCTGGGTTTTCTCCACTCCGAATTCAGGAATCTTGCTTGTTCACATATCCATTTAACCATCGGAGGCCTCATCGGAGAACAGAATTTTGCATTGAAAATGAGGATCAAGCTGAATTATACTTTCGGCCCAATACGAGCCGTCACGCGGTTTCAACTCTTGCACAAGCTAGATCTTATAACCTTTTAAGCCAAGATATTTCCGTAAAATCTTTCACGAAGCAGATGAACTCAGATTGCTGTGCACGATGGCGAATCGACTCATTCAGATTCTCCTCAACACTGCACTCCACAACGGTAATAACTTCTACTCTTCGCACTGTTTGTCATCTTGGGAATGCGTATTAGTCTAGAATAACTAATAACTTGCTCAGATGGACGATTATGTCGAGCGCAAAATGGTCGTAGTGCGATAAAATTGGCGAATCGAACCATGGTCTCAAAATAAGTTTGCACAATTTGCGTACGATTTTCTAGCCCTGATCTATTCATTGCAAAATGGCAAAAACTTACCATAAACCAGCTTTTGACTGTCAAATTGACAATCTGTAGAAATAATGTTGCTAGTTTATAAACCGAATTTCTAAAAAAAAAACACCTTTTAAGAATGTTATTGAGATCCTATTCAAGTTGTAGTTGCTGACATCGACTTAAACTTTTAATTCATCAGTATAAAACAGCTGGCGTTCCAGTTATTAAGAGGCACGTCATTTATGAAGATAAGGGAAAGAAAGGACTCCATATGTCTACCTTGCGATATGCCCAAAAATTCATATATGTCCTTGTGAAAAATGGATCCAATTCTCATGTATTGCATATTGTATAACTAAGCTACTTCGTAGAATAACTAACTAGGCAGATCAGTATGCGCGGGCTTAATTCCGCTACTGAAAATTTTTGATCGAGCGAGCAAATTTGTTGTTTTATCAACCTTGCTCTCGCTCCGCATGGCACTTTTCTAAACTTTACTTCGTTATTTCTCACTATTTTTCAATCAAACAAATTCATTTGATAATTTATGGCTCATCTACAGACCTAGATCTATCGAATGACATGATGCACACATGTGTGGTTATAGCCGATATCTACATTTAGTGCGTACAAGATTAGTCCGAAATCGGTTTCGGACCACTATATTCCCCGTACATGCACGCGCTAGGCCAAAAAGTGGGTGATTGCTCTCGCTCCGCTACGCTCCGCTCGATCAATAAGACAACAACTTTTGGGCAAAATTTGATTTATCTCATCAACATAGTCTTCTTCAAAAGTAAATCATTCATTTCAACACTTTCGATTCCCCTTTTGTAGACCGACTTACAGTAAGTCAAAGTGAAACTCGTACATAGGTGCATAATTTCATATTTTAGGTAAGAACAAAAGAAAAATTAACTTTATTCATTATTTTTTTTTGTGAAACATAACTACAACTATTTATCTCAAAGTATATAAAAAAGATTTAAGGATTAAAATAAAACATAATATCAAAAATAAAAGTTTTTCTTTAAATCCATACAAACACACCTCAAAGTTAAACTCGTACATAATAGAAAAAGGCAATTGTTTTTGAAAATATGTACACTAAATTGACAAAAAATCAAATTCTTAGTACTTCGTGGGCAATCCTTTGTTTGATTTTACAGTTGTCAACCTATTTGGCATCGATCTTACAAGTTTTTCGCAATAGGATGGTGGTATGTTATTCCATTCATGCAAAAGAGCTTTTTTAAGATCATTCCGGTTTGAAATGTTATGCTCTCTTATTTTCACTTCCAGATAACTCCAGAGGTTCTCAATGACGTTAAGATCTGGTGATTGTGGGGGTGTTTCAACCACTTTTGGGCAATTATACAGCTACCATAGTCGTACTTTCATGGCCTTATGTTTAGGGTCGTTGTCCTGATAAAACTGAAAGCAGTTTTTTAGCCCTAGTTTGTCTGCACTAGCTCGTAAATTTGTCTTTAAGATATCTAAGTACTTATCCTGGTCCATGATTCCCTCAATGAAATGTAGATTCCCCGTTCCGGCTGCCGACATATAGCCCCACACCATGACCGACCCTCCACCGTGTTTCACAGTTGCTCGTAGATTCTTCTCCTTCAGCTCTTCATTAGGTTTCCTCCAAACAGTAACTTTACCATCCGACCCAAAGAGGTTAAACTTACTTTCATCACAAAATATAACTGTTTTCCAGTACTCAAAATCCTTTTGTTTATTTGCATATGCAAAATGCATCCTCTTTTCTTTATTTTGCTTGCTTACCAATGGTTTTCTTCTTGCTGTTCGGCCATGATATTCATTTTTCCTTAAAATAATCCGTATTGTTTCTGGAGAAGCTTTTTTCTGAAGGTACTTTTCTGCATCTTGTGCAAGTTTAGGAGCACTAATCTTTGGATTTTCTTTAACCTTGCGCAAAATCCATCGCTCATCGGCTGCGTTAAAAAAATTTCGAGAGCTTTGTCTTGGCTTATTTTCTAAGATATTTTCTTCTCTATAGCGTTGTATGACATATTGTACAGTGGAATGACTGCGATCAACGATATTCGCAATTTCTCGTAAGGTTTTTCCTTGTTTGTAATGTAAAATTATTAATTTTCTCACATCCAAAGATGTTTGTCCGCGTTGTCTACCCATTCTAATAAATACTTAACGTTTCAAATGAAATAAGAGGACTATCGATACGTACAAAAAGCACAGATACAGGGCGACAGCTATGATGTCATAAAATGAGAAGCGAGGGAAAGTACCGTTATGAATTTCAGGAAACAATATGACACAAGTCTATTGTACGAGTTTAACTTTGAGGTGTGTTTGTATGGATTTAAAGAAAAACTTTTATTTTTGATATTATGTTTTATTTTAATCCTTAAATCTTTTTTATATACTTTGAGATAAATAGTTGTAGTTATGTTTCACAAAAAAAAAATGAATAAAGTTAATTTTTCTTTTGTTCTTACCTAAAATATGAAATTATGCACCTATGTACGAGTTTCACTTTGACATACTGTATATGTATCTTGGTCTCAGTATACACTTCATCTTTGGCAGTTACCTGTAATTGGAGGATCCGTTTTAGGTAGAAGTCGACGGGAGCCACATCCAGAGCATATGGTAAGTGGGGAAGCATTTCAAAGTGCAATTCGTGCAATTTTATTAGTATGTGACACAATGCGTTGTATTGGTGAAAGACTCCTTTTGCTTTTATATTTCTTAAGGAAATCGATGAATAAAATAGTATGAAGACCTCTTGCCAGCTCACATTTACGTTTTTGGTCATTTTAGACGGTTTTCATCTTTTGCTGTCGTTTTGACTCTGGTGATGAATCCATGATTAAATTTTTGTCAAATACAACATAAAAGAAATCATTTTATTGTCCTGAAACAACTTCAAAGTTGTTTTTTAGCGACTATGAGTATAAGCGGTACCGCTCTTGGACAGCGCTTATTTTGCTCAAATTTTCGTTCAAGATTAGGAATATACAAGACACAAGCTTAATTTACGATTAGCCGAAACCATTTTGTGGACATCTGCCGATTTAGACGTTTCGAAAAATTATTCGTGCAACACATCTTTTAATAAAATAAGTAAAATTCCACTAGCCTAAAAAAACAATTTTGTACTTATTTTCTATAGCCTAAGAAACGTCAAATATTTTTAAATGCAAATTTAGAAGATAAAGAGATTTCAATAAAACGTAAAACAAAAATATTTGAAAAAATTAGAAAAACTACATATGTATGTACATAGGGCAGGCAGCATATCAGTATCTAGTTGCGCCACCGATCTGATATTGTATTTAAACGCAACATTTTCACTTTTTGAACAATTATTTTGCTCAATTTTCTTGACCTTAAAATCCTAAATATTAAGATAGTCACAGTGGTCAGCCCATAGTGAGTAAAGATCTTTTGACAACTTCGGTCGTAGACATACAAGGCTTCAATATCATGTTATTACCACAACAATGTTTCACCGTCGATTGAAGATTAGCTGCTTTCAACTCAGTCTGTGGTTTTCGCCAAACTGTTTGCTTCACGTCATGGCTAAACTTGCTTTCGTAACTGAAAATAACGGTGTTCTAAAAGTATGGAGTCTTATTTACGTACTCTTTGGCGAATGCGTGTCTTTGTGATGATTGTTGATGTACAATTTTGCCGTCAAAATTTGATCTAAAAATCGCTTTAGTGTTTCGACAGTTCATGTGTTTCTATGGATTCCGGACATCTCTGCCCTGAATTCTTTCACTAACGCCTTAGGATTTTCTTGATTTGCTGAACAAAATGCCTCTCATTTAACTTCGATTATATATTTCATTTTGCGCCCTACCTACGTAATTTTCGATACAATTTTCATTTTAAACTAATGGATACTTAACATTCCTAACCACTATATAGGATTTTCCAACAAGTTCATCAATCCCCTTGTATCGCAATCCTTGTGTCTTCTGTGTCATTCCGTGCCCAACTGGTGCTCGAAAGTACATACACATTCACATAATAATTGGCAATTGGATCAAAGGGAATCTGGTCCAGAGTTCCAACGCCTCCACAATAAACATGTCATTGGTCCGGTTGGGGGAGGGGTTGTTGTGTAGGGTTCATGAGCCGCATTCAGTGTATACTTTACCATTATTTTAAAAGAAGGTGCCATCCCTCGGTTAGGCTTTGACAAAGAGGCTACTCTTATCGTAAAAAAGCTCTTTGGTCCTCGGGATATATTGGGCTACTCGTTTACACATAATTTAAATGTACAATTTTTGATGTCATGATACCTTATTAAGCTACTTCGGGATTACATTCGAATAACTTCAACAATTCTCAACCGATCCTGGAAACTCAAATAGTTTTATTCAACTTAGACCTTTACAATTTATTTTAACTAATTTTTGAAAGCAATATAAATGAAATGACCGCCTTTATTGCCGATGCAAAAACGGGCTCGTTTTCGCGTATTTTCTATGACATTTTCGAACATTTCGGTCGAAATTTCTGCGATTTCTGCACGAATGTTTCTTTTGAGCTGTTCTATTGTCTTCGGGCATACACCTTGCTTTTCAAGTATGCCCTAAGAAAAAAGTCTGGAGGAGTCAAATCCGCAGATCTCGGAGGCCAGTCAATATCGCACTATTTGAACACCAATCTGTCAGGGAACTTCTTACGCAAAAGGTTCATTGTTTTGTCCGCAATATGGCATACCGCGCCGTCTTGTTGAAACCGAAAGTGAAATAAGTCTTTTTTATCCATTTCTGGAACCACATAATGGGCACACATCCACCGATATCGATCGCCATCCACTGTATCGCCAATTTTGAAGAAATATCGCATACATCGGCCCAAACAGTAACTTTTTGATCATATTGCTGCTCTTCGTGAATAATGGGAGGATTTTCGGTGCCCCAGAAGGGACAAGTTTGTTTATTAACTGGCCCAGAGAACGTAAAATGTGCCTCATCGGTCATCAAAATTTGCTGCCAGAACTTCGGCTCAGCATTAATCATTGCAACGAAATTTTGTGCTTATGACAAGCGCCGTGGCTTATCTTGTGGTAAAATTCTTTGAGTTATCTGCACTTTGTATGGAAATAAGTGAAGATCATCCTTTCAAATTCTCCGCAAATTGGTCCCACTGATGCCTAACTTGGGTCTTCTTGAACACTGGCCTTCACAGACTGAATAGATGAGTTTGAACGCCGCGGACGTAGCCTAGGCTGCTCACGAAGGCTTGCCACAGAACCAAATTGAAAAAAATTCGAGGCCCAACGACGAATTGTATCTTTTTTTGGGCGCAACACGATCACGATATTTTGCACGATACGCACGTTGAGTAGCACAATCGAGCGTTAATTTTTAATGAACATTGAAACTATTTCCGCGCATTCTTTTGGTGTAAAGCGATTCATGGTTAAAATTGTACTAAATTGACGTTTCCAAGATGCTACGACATATGAAAATCGGTTGACAATTGTTGAAGTTATTCGAAATTTACATCGACCCATATGAGATGGCGCACTCTGTATTTGTGACAACAATGTCAATTGGTATAAGCCATTCACTCTTCGCAGTCCGTTCATCCCCTTTGGAGCGATTGTCTATCACCTTTGGTCCCAACTGGTACAATCCCTTTAAGGTTGTTAAATCAAGCAATCCTCGCCATGGAAATAAAAAAAATATTTTGGTGCGTGCTTTGCCCGTAACAGGCCTTTCAAATCTAGGTCAACTTGTTAAGAGTTCATTCGTTGAGATACTTATATTTTATAGTTTTTTGCAGCTCTGGCAGCTTTTTTGTCCTTAAGTCCCTTTAAAGTCAGTATTATATTAGTTCTTCATAGTAATGTAGAGAGAAGAGCCCTTCATCGTCCAAATTAAATAGTAGGTTCTGCCCAAAAGACCATTGGCTATATACAGAAAAAATTGTAACTTATTATTGCCTGTGATTTTATCTAACTTTCTTAAATGTTCGCGATGAGACTTGGTCCCGACCGACGAGCCCCTTAACAACCGGCAGAATCTTCAACCAGTTTCTTTCAGTTGCGAGTGTCCAGTTGGTTCAAGTCCTTTTGTACCTGTGTAAGCTACCTACGACAATGATCTACCACGTTGTCCTAGAGTTTGTAATTGAAGGCTTTGCTCTGCTCTCCATCAACACGAATGGCACCAAAGCTTACTCGTAGAACTTTCAAATATTATTAGTAAAGTAAGCCAACAGCTTCAACCGTTAATGTATTATGCATTGCACGAAACATTTCTTTAAGAAAAATTTGCAGGTCGTAGCTGGTTAAGGTATTTTAATTCTCAATTTTCCTAAAGGATCCATCCTAATAATCCATCCCTTGCCTGGAATTAGATTTTGTTTCTCAAAGTCAAGATCAGAATAATTTACCTTAAAAAGTACAAGTAATGACAAGTTCTTTAAATATCTCTTTCCTCAATCATCAAATCTGATCGTCATGTAAGCACTGTCCCAGGAGCTTAACATTGCAACAAAACCATTTGAATAAGGCTGGATACAAGAAGTAGCTCGATTTATGCGTGCCACACGGGTAAATACAAACAAATCTCATGGAACGAATTTTATCTGACAAATCTCTGGAACTGAATTGCAAAAAATCGACCCATTTCTGAAGAGGATGGTGGCTGGTGATGAAAAGTTACACCTACGACAACTTCGAGCGAGAACGGTGGTGGTCTAATTGGTGTCCGAACGAGGATTGATGGCCAGGAAGCTATTGATATGTTTTTTTGGTGATACGTCCAGAGGATCATCTACTACGAGCTGCTCTCCTGCAGCAAAACTCTTAATTTGACCTATCAACAACTAAACCATCTGAAAAAAGCAATCGCCCAGAAGAGGTCAGTTTTGGCCAATAGGAAAGAAATTCTGTCAGATCAGCACATCGCCAGACCACACAATCGATTGTGACTTGCCAGAAGCCCCGAGAGCTTAGATTCAGTGTTTCTATTTATAGCTAGGTCCAGACTATCAAGTTATAACCAACAGTTCCTGAACTTCGCGAACGGTTTTGCTGACGAAAATTGTGGCTCTGTGTATGTATTTACCCTTAGAACACAATATTAACTAGTCATCAAACAAAGCGGTGCCTACTTGACTTTAATCGGATCATTCCAACTATGCTAAATAAGCCTTAGATTTCATCCAAAAAAATATATTTTTCTCTCCACCTAACATATAAGAATTTATTTATTTACAACGTCCTCGACTTCAATCAAAACTACACAAAGTTGCTCTTAAGTCCAAATCAAACAAGAACAGCCTCGAAGCATTTTTTACTCAACATACTAAACGCTCCCAGAACACACCCGTTCAACAATAATATGTTTCCCCACACAGCTGGCTCTAATGAAAAACATTAAAAGGAGTTTACATTGTCTGACATAAACGTCTCTGGACGTATATAAGCTTGAGATGAATGGCTCGTACTCCAGATTAATTGTCAAAAAAACAAAGGAAAATTGCCAAAAGTGTATAAAATTTGTATTTGAGTTGATTTATGAGCTCTATGTTTGCCATTGGCTTTTTAAAGATTATTTTATATCAACGTTTATTGGCCGGTATTTCGATAATAACACCATTGCACCAATTGTCTTCCATGACTCTAGTTGACGCTGACTTATCGGCATATACGTATAAACGTAATCTAATGGCTTCAAATCAAACAATCTAGCCGGCCAATTCACCGGTAAAAAAAGAGATAAATTGTTCGCCGAACACAGGCTTAACTCATACATTTTGGCCCAAAAAGAGTTCGAAATCATTGAAATAGTTGGCGCCATTCACAGTAAAGTTGGTCTTTGAAACGGCCCATAAACCGCATCAAGCGGTATATTTTACCGTATGCATTATTAGCTCTTGTATTGCCTAAGGTTGCTCATCGGAACAAATATTACAGTTTTGTTATATTAAGATACCCATTCAACCAGAAATTACCTCCGTCGCTGAGGACAATTTTTCGATAACAAAGCCGACCTTTCTACAGGTTTTCTAAGGCCTACTCACCGAAAATTGGACGCTATGGCAAGTCGTTGGGTTTCAGTTCTTGCACGAGATGAATTCGGCAAAGTTTTAGACCAAGACTCTTGAGTAAAATCTTCCACATAGTCGAAAATTAGAAAAAACTCAACAGCAAAAAAGCACCCGTTAGTACTTCTTGTTGCCGTGAGTTTGCCTAGCAACCACCTTGCTAAATTGAGTCTTGTATAGTATTTTCGAATGGCCTCAAACAGGAAATACTTTCTCTCGGTAGAGTTCCTTGACTTCAAGCGTTTCCATGTTTAAATAACGCTCAGAAAATTGTCTTCCCCTAGGAATCCCAACGCTGGCGGTGCAGATCGAAGACAATTTATGGGTAAGGTCATAGGGTACATCATTATGCAATATGACGTCATCAATACACAAACAAATTATGTGATTATATGAATTATTCGCAAGCTACTAAAATTATGCTCTTTGTCGGAAACGAGAAGAATAAAAATAAAAGAGGTATGTTCAAAAAATAAGGTGACTTTTTGAGTTCTGAGATAAGTTCGTTAAATTTTCGATTTTTTTTTTGTTATGTTGATACACATGATCTAGTGAGACTACTTTGAACAGAAAAGTGCTTATAAGAGGTCAGGTGGTTAATGACGATGCGATACATCAGCACCGGTTGTAAACAATGAAGCAGTGAAGAAAATTGTTATGGAGAATGGCCGAATCACAATCAAAGAAGTTGCTGAAGATATTGGCCTATCAGTTGGCTCATGCCAGGAATTTTCCCAGACATTTTGAGCATGAAACGTGTGTCAGAGAAGTTTATTTGAACTTGTTAAATTGTTGGTCAAAAAAACCGTCACAAATTCAGACGCTTTTGAATGACGTGAGTGGCGATCAAATTTACTGAAAAGGGTCATCACTGATGGCAAAACATGAGTATATGGTCATAACGTCAAAACAAAAGCCTAATCATCCTAATAAAGAAACGACCAGAAGAGTCAAGGCCGACAAAAATACGCCAAGTTCGTCCAAATGTGAAAGTTTTGCTCACCGTTTTCTTCATTTATTATAGCATGGTTCATCATTGTTAATAAGAGTATCACCTTGAAGTTGGGCGCCTGAAGCAACGACCGGATTTGTGGGAAAAAATTCATGGCTTCTACAACATAATAATGCACTTGCTCCCTCATCGTTGTGATGGGGTAATGTAGGCCCAACCACCATATTCACCGAATTTGGTCTCCTGCGCCTTTGTTTCCTTCCCAAAACTGAAAAAACAGGTGAAAGGGCGGTGATTAGTCACGAATGAGGAGAGCTCAAGACTATGCTATAAAATATGCTTCAAAAACCGCTGTGCAAGTGTATTATATCTGAAGGGGATTACTTTGAAGCGCACAAAATAGATATGTAGTAGGTAGTGAATAAACTTTTTTTTCGAGAAAAATAAAAAGTCATCATATTTTTAAAACAAACAAAGAAAATCAAGTAGAACTACAGCTTTTGGAGGAGCTGAGCTGAAGCTTCTCTCAACCACCCATTTCATTGATGTTGCTTTTCTTTGAACTCCGACTATTACAAAGCTTTCCCAGACAACTGTTTTGGTTAGGCAAAATACCCGAAAAAACAATTCCATGATTTGTTTAGTTCCAGGATTCGAACACCGTGTCATCGGCATCATAAGTCGACTATCTATCTGCTGATGGATATAAGCACCAAACCGTATCACGTAATAGCAGACAATTTTAGAGAAAGAAATGAATGAGGACTCAAACCAAGTTTTTAATCTCAATCGACATCTGAAACATGGGTGGCGCGAATTCATCCTATTCCAGCAATGTGAAAGCGTCATAAAATCTATATTGGCATTCATCCCAACGGGAGATTTATTCAACTGTAATAGAAATTGTTGGTCAATCTCAAAACATCGAGCAGTTTGCGGAATTCCATAAAGTTGATGGAATGGCCTTTGAAGTTGTAGACTAACTTGTCTTAGCAATAAAACTAAATTAACCTGCATTAATCAAAAATTAATTTCATTAAAAATAATGACAACAGTTAATTCAGTTCGTCGTATTACCAATCAACCTGGAACTATTATTTCGCCGACATTATAGGGAGCTACATACTATAATTCGAATGATTACTTAAGACCTTAATATAACCCTCTATGTGGACATTAAATTTGAAAGGAAATTAACTTCTATCAAAAAAGCCGCACCATTACGATACAGGAAAAATTGTTGTTTTCCCCCTTTGATCATTCGTTGATTGTTGTTTTTAGTATCGAAGAACATGGAGCATCTAAAGATGCAAAATTCCAATTGACCAATAAAACATCGAAAAGTGTACCAAAGCGCTTTAGTAGGATATAGTTGGCGAGTCCTTCTCTGTTAACGAGTGACGAGAAGTATGAGTGGCATATAATCAATAAGTAGGTAAGAATTTTAAAGCTTACATTGCCAAATTGGGGCGTAAAATGGGACGTCCAAGTACATTTGACTAATTTTCTGTAATAGTCTTCAGGATGTCAATCCTTCATTGTAAGTCCACTTAGCCTAATTAGCTGTCAAACTACAATCACCCTGTCCGCCAACGTACCACCGGTTCGGTATCGTAAACATCATTGAAATATCTGCATCAAAAGTATTTAGTCCCACCATCCCACAGTCCGAACCCACTCCTTCAAAATGCTTTATAATCACAATCGATCCATATCATTTCAGGTAAATCACAGGAACTCCACTTCGGTTCACCCCGACCTCTACAGGCATTCCATACATTCCCGTTAAACAAACATCTCTGTTGGCCCTCGATTATCCCCCCAACGTCCAGAGTGGCCAAACAGTCTCAGATACGCCACCTTTATGAGAATTTATCTGCGCACTACGATTTCTGCAGCATATAACTCACTGCGCGGTAAACCATATATCTTGGGTCGTTGTTCGTTTGTCGTGTCACTTCCAACATTGAATTAGTGTTCCACTCCATGTTGCCACTGCTGGCCGTCGTCATCCAAACCGCCTTCCTCTCCCTTCCATCGATCGTGCCATGTGAGGGCGTCCATATAGTCTACAAGCACAACCAATTCCAGACCGCAGGTGGTGCTGTAAAGTTCTCTGCCCCGAACGGCAATAATCTCATGTAGCAGGTCTACTTCACACAACCGCGTTCAGGAGTCTAGGAAGTAAACCTCTTAATTGACGCCGCCTAACCGTCCCGCATCTAACTAATGTAATTATAGCTCTCGACGGATTGCTTCATACAGACGGTGTCCGTGCACGCGAGTTATATGATTGACTAGTAGGTGTAGGCGTCGCGGCGTCTCACTACAGCACGCTCTGGCGCTTTTCACTCATTTGGAAATGTCATCTCTGAATTGAATTTAGGACCGCTCAAACCTCGAGTGCTCATTTCGAAGCACATTTCTCTCTGAAGATAAACGATGTGGTGAGAGCGTTTGCCATAGAATGCCTAGACCACTGGAAGGTGCGTCGCCGCCATAGTCATTGTAATCATCATCATCCGTTGTGGTGTCCATCGTCCGTACCTATATGTGGTCTGACTTGGTTATTTTTTTTAAGTGACCACATGGCATCAAGCGCGCAAAAGCGCATGATTAATTGCACAATGAAGTCGGTAAAATGTTGGGCTGCGGTTTTGATCATAAGTCTGTGCGCACGGTAACTCTTGTCCCCGCCGCGCATTCAGCGAAATCGTGATTTAACGCCGAGCTTTATCTGATGGAAATGTTATAAACGTAACGGCCACGACTATATGGGGAGCTGGCGGCATGACTCCTGGCAGAATAGTAGAAGCAGCAGAGGGCGCGGTCAACTATCTATCTCTATGGCTATTCGGTATGGAACTTTGTTGCCCGACGTACTGGTAGATAAGATTTCATGATTTGACAACATGCCTCATTGGCGAATTGGTGAAATCTTGCCCTGATATTTAGGTTGGGGTTGTTTGCATCTAGACAAATTGTTGAAGTGTTGATGCCAGCAGTAGACGGATTTCGATGTAATCGAGTGGAATGGAAAATAAAGTGGGAACATCAAGCTTGACGAATTCGCGCGGAGTATTGGGTGCATAATTTGGATTTGGACAAGCCTGCTGGCTTCGTGACGGAGATTTGTTATCGGATTGATAATAGTTATTAGTTATTTGGCGAAATGGCTTAGAAAACAGACGCTTGCTGATGGTGAGAATTAAGTTAATGCTGGAAACAGCCGAAGCCTTTTGAGTCGCCTCGCAATTTGTACACAATGAGAGAACAGTTGTGGTTCTACCATAATTTCAATAAATTTCGGGCTCTCAATGGCTTGAATACCTATGTCTAGTAACGCAAATTATCCCCAGATAGATGCTGGAATCCCAACCTCATATAGCTATGAATTCGACTCTATCTTGCGAAAGATAGCTCTCTAATACTGGCTTTGAAGACAATTGATCTGAGTATTACTAACAGTACTAAAACAACAGAAAGTAGTCATATTACTCCATCACTCCATAAATATAATATTTATTTATTGATCAATATCTATTTTGTCCAGTTTTAAGATAGCTCTTGAGATATAACACCATTGCGTCAACCCTTTTCTAAATCCTCGATCCTGCATTCCTAATGTGCGTTTTTTCGGATAGTCTTGATTAATTGTGGCTAATCTCCGCCATTCATGATCTTTTCAGGAAAAAATTCGCAGGGAGCCAACTCCGATGAAAAGGTGTTGCTTTTGGCCAAAAAGTTACGTGCAAGCAACACTCATCGTAGCAGGAGAATTATCGTGATGAATTCTTTTCCCACAAATCCAGACGTTTTCTTGGTATTGCTCCATGCAAACGGTACATAACTTCATGGTAATATTCCTTTCTGACCAAAAACCCTTCCGGCAAAAACTCATGCTGAACACACTATTATAATCGAAGAAAACAGTGAGCGAATCTTTCACATTTGACCGAACTTAAGGTGAACTAAACGTGCTTTTTCGGTCTTAGGTCTTTTGGTCGCTTAAGTTGGAATAATTGGGCTTTAGCTAAGACGTCATATCCATATGTTATGTTTCGTCACCAGTGTTGACTCTTTTCAGAAAATCTGGATTGTCATCCAACGGTTCCTGGGCGATGTTCTTACGACGGATTTCTGTCAAAATTTAGCAATTTCGAAACAAATTTCACTGAAATACGTTTCTTGTTAGGGACATGTGTATCAACTTTACAGAAACAAAGACGACAAAAATTGAATATTCTTAGCTCGCGAAGTTAAATTTTTTTTGTACAAACTTCATATTTGTGTAATCTATAAGCTGACAGAAATATGGGCCCACTATTCTCTTCCACTGTGAGAGAGACTGTTTTCGACTACCAAAGTTACGACAGACCTCAATTTGTTCCAAGGGAAAAAATGTAAGCCATATGATTTGTAGTCGAATTAATTTATATACCGCTGCTTATGGGTATTAACAATATTATTATTTTATTTGTATAAGTGAATGTCACAACCTTTGGTTCGGTCATCTGATGAGGTGATTGAATCGAAAAGTCTCCAATAACGTTTGTAATCATATGCGGGGTTATTAGTCGATGTTCGATATACATATATATGTATATGAGAATTGAGATAAATGGGTTTAAGTCAGTACACTGAAGATCTGGGTTTCATTTGGGTTCGACCACAGATTATTAATCCTGAGATTATCTTAAAAAAGTACCTTCTAGGTAGGTAGGTAGGAGTGGCCGCCTGATATCAAGATGCCAGGCCCAATTAGCGCTTATGCGCCGTTTTGATGCCACCACTCAGTGACCTAGTGTGCTATTATTAGAGTTTCATATCTATCCTGTGGAATTAAGGAATTTGATGATATTACAGAATCCTATTTCCCTAAATTCTGATAGGTCGTCGAAGGAGATTTTGGCGAGTAGGCGCTGTCTGGTTCTAGCTAGAGCCGGACATTCACACAGGAAATGGGTGAGAGCTTCCTTTTCCAGTGGGTTCTTGCAACTTCGGCAGTAGGTGTTGAATGGGATGCCTAACTTAGCAGCGTGGGTACCGACAGGCCAGTGGCCAGTACAGATGGCTACAATTCTGGCAATCTCTTGTCGGGGTCTGTTAGTTAGGTCGAGGGTTCTTTTCCTGTTATAGGAGGGCCATGTTTTCCTTGATATGACGCAGTTGCTAAGACTGCACCATCTGTCGTCTTCTCTCCCTCGAGAGAAAGTGTTGTAGAATGTTTGCCTTGACCAGTCTGATGGAGGGGAGTACTGCCTCCGCCAAAGAACAGTCGAGGGAAGAGCCGTGCCTTGATAAAGCGTCAGCCTTTTCGTTTCATTCTATTTTGCTGTGGCCAGGAACCCAAATGAAAGTAATGTTGAAATAGTCTCCTGCACAGCTGATTTCATCCTTACACTGTGCAACTAATTTGGATTTTATGGAGTGAGAGTCGATGGTTTTGATAGCTGATTGGCTATCAATATATATATTGACATCTCTCTTGGTAATAGGATAGCACGTGAGTAACTTGCAAGCTTCCTTAATCGCTGGTATTTCCGCTTGGAACACGCTGGCCGAGTCTGGAAGTCGCAACGATTTGGAGATATTCAGTTCCGCTGAGAAGATACCCGAGCCAACCCCACACTCCATTTTCGAACCGTCGCCGTCGGTGAAAAAAGCTACCTGATGGTTCTCAGAGTGCAGTCCCTGTTTCCATGCCATCCTGGATGGGAAGTGGACATGGTCGGCTTTATTTGGGTTGTGTATGGGTGAAATCGGTTGCAGTCGTGGCCAGGTCACTAGGTAATAGGTCCAGCACCTTGCTATAACCGTAGGGTTTAGATGACCAGAACCCAGATTCTCTGAGTCTAATGGCGCTACAGGTTGCATCATATCTGATGAAGAGGTCAGAGGGAGGAGGTTTAGGAGTACGTTAAGTGCCTCGGTCGGAGTAGACCGAAGGGCACCGGTTACCCCGATACTGGCCGATCTCTGTACTCGGCTTAGTTTTTTGATGTTGTATGCCTTACATAGGGCAGGCCACCATACGAGCGCTCCGTAGGTGAGGATGGGGCGGATGGCAGCCGTGTATATCCACAGCACCATTTTGGGTCGGAGTCCCCAGCTTTTGCCGAAGGTTCTGCTACAGGCATAGAAAGTGACACATGCTTTCCGTACCCGATGTTCAATGTTTATCTTCCAACTGAGCTTGGGGTCTAGGATAATTCCTAGATATCTAGCCTCGGAAGACAAGGAGAGTGACTGGTTGTTGAGTCGAGGGAGATTAAAGGCCGGTATCTTATATTTGGTGGTAAACAGCATCAGTTCTGTTTTACTCGGATTGACGCTTAGGCCGCATCCTGAGGCCCAGGCGCTTAGCTTAGTCAGAGCTCTCTCTGAGATTTCGCTAATTACCGAGGGAAACATTCCTGATACTAGGATGACCACGTCGTCAGCATAAGCAACCGCCTTTATTCCGATTCTCTCGAATTCTATCAAAATTTTATCGATAACCAAGAGCCATAGTAGAGGCGATATTACCCCACCTTGGGGTGTGCCTCTATCTACGGTCTTAACTATAGTGGTGTTGCCCATCTGGGCCTGAATGATCCTAGTTCTGAGCATGGATATGATCCATCTGCTAACAAGTCCCTCTACCCCTGCCGTGGTGAGGGCTTCTTGGATCGGTTCATCTTCAAAACCATCCCGAATCATAACAATAGGAGATGCTGGGCCTTCAAAATCTATAAGTTCTTTGGTAGTCGATATCATTAAAAAAACGTTGGAATTAATCAATTCGAGTATTTCTTCCTTTGAAAACCCTTGAGTTCAAATTTAATAAGGACATCCATCGATGTCAGATTCATTCAACAAAGACATAGTAAAGGCGGCTGAGAAACGGCATCACTTCGCAGTAAGAGCTGACACAGAAAGCGGTTAAAGAGCTACTGCAGGGGGGATAACAACTCTGTAGTCCAAGCTTTCGGTACTAAAACAAAATACCAAGTTTTAAGATCATTTGTTTTTTAAATGGATTAACAGCTCCAACAGAATAGAATACTACTAACTAAGTGGAAAAATATGTGGTACATTATGTATGCTCAGCGACCCAGCCAGAATCTTCCTTAAAGCTTTTAATGCAATTCTGAATGAGGAAAATAACTTCACGAATTTTAGTTAGTCATCGAAATTCAACAAAATATCTAAATTTACATTTTGTAGAAAAGCATGGTAATGGGATGTGCCTGACCATTTCTTATTTATCAAATGTCAACATATGTAACATATCATCAGATAACTCGTCTCTTAGGTGTTAGTTAGGCCCCTATTAAAGATTTCGTGGGTTGCCCGATTTGAACATGTCGGTAAACATGTCTGAAACATATTGATAAACATGTATCTGCACATTGCATTTCAAATCGGTTGTTATATCTGCTGTAAGCTAACAACTTACATGTGGCTTGCCAAGACCGCCAATTGTCCCAACTAAATATCTTGATATATATACATACATTAAGCTTGGAGGTTTCTGGAATTCGAATCTGTCATTTTTGATAGAATATGAGTGTGTACGTTTTTACGTTCACATCTGGTGAACAAATCAAGATTGATATCCAGTACTTCGTTCAACATGTAGTTCCCTTATAAAGAGCTTATTTAGCTAGAAGAACTGTCACACAACAGAACCCTTTTTGGTGTTGATGACAAACATATCTGTAAATTGTTAACCAGACGAATAACATAATCTGCTGACTGTTGTTATACAAAAATCGCCATTGTTATACAAAAATGTCATACAAGGCAATAAGCAATATTGTACAATAGGAACGTCAGATATTGCTCTTGGAAAGTCCGGAAAGAGTTTCCTGTAAGTTTCTTTTGCCATTAAATCTTAAATACGCTTTGGACCAGACTAGCTCGAATGAAACGCAATCGTGAAGTCCAATTTTCGACAACTTTATCTAGCAACTGGGGCCTTATATGTACATATCAGCCAGAACCCGGCGAATGTTGACTTCCAAATCGTTCAACGTTTCTGGTTTATCGGCACAGACTAGTGACTTCACATATCTTCAAAGAAAGTAACCCAAAGGTGTGAGATCACAGGATCGTGGAGGCCAGTTCACAGGTTCATTACTCGAAATTACGCGTTCAGCAAATGTTTTCCGTAATAAATTAGTGGTGCTCTGTCCTGTACGTATTTCCTCGATGAAATTAATGAAAATAGTCATAATCGGGTTCAAGTATCTGTTCGGTGAACGACTGGACGTTGGCAATTATTTTCGGATCATTGGAATAAGTACTAAGAAAATTAAAAATCAAGGGACGGTTAACAGCTTTTGTTTATACATTTTTATGGGAGACTCCTTGGGATCAGTGATAAGAGAGGATTGCATTTGGTTTATGTATCGCAGGTGGAGAGATCGGCGGAGAGATTCGTGTAGATTGGTACGCACAGGGAGCGTAGTTCCTTGGTGTACCAGGATGGAGATGAAGTGCTATTCTTTTTGAAGAATATCAACGGATATGTACTCATGGCTTTAGAGTAGAATAGAACTAAAGCACAATCTAAGGAAATGTGTTTAGGGTCTTGAAGAAAATCAAAATTAATATTCCTGAGCAAGTCATTTAGTTTTACGACTGAGCTATACAAAAACAATATCTGTTGTAGATTACAACTTTTTTTCTCTGTAATATGACTAAGAAGAGATTTGGAAAAAAATGTCCAAAAAAGCTGTTGATTGTCCCTGAAAAAGACACTCACATTTGTGAGCTTCAGCGGCTTACCTACTTCAATATTGCCACATAATCATAAAGAAAGTAATAGTTTATAATTAATGGTTCATAATTAATTAACTTAATATTATATTTGTTTTTAGATTATAACTTAATTTTTTGTCCGAAACAATTTAAAACAGTTAAGGTCTTTTGTAAGGCCGAGATATATTGTACATCGCACTTCTCACATTTTCTGCGCGACCGGCTTGCGCGATTAGGTAGCCGACATTTCAGTGGTGCTTTTATTGTCTCAACAACTGGCCAGTGATTGGTGCCATCAAAACGCTTATCTTGCCAACGTAATGAAAAACTTTTTTCCTTTCTTTTTAAACTCTCTTCTGATTCTGAGTCCGCCTCGACATTCATTTGTTTGTTCCTGCCCACACCACCCAATAAATATTCACCCACTTCTAACATAAACTTGCGACAGTTTACCCATTGGTTCTTTCCTTCGATAAATCAATAATTCCATAATTATTTTGTGTGCAATCGTATTTGTATTCTAAAAAAAAACTGACAATAAGTCGCACATGTGAAGAATGGTTTTTACGGTCCATTATTTTGTTTTTATTCCCGTCTGATAGCACTCAATAAGCTAGTCAAAAGTATCAACCCCACCCATACCTGCATTATAAGATTAAACGCAAGCGGGGCACGGAATGTCTATTCGTGCTTTTTCTATTTTGTCCCAGCGTTTCACAGTACTAAAAAGCTGACTTCCAGTACAATTTGAATCCATTAACACGCTTTTATTGTTCTTTCATTTCACTATACATATGTAGAGGATTATCATTTAGGCAAATTTCTTCAAACTCGTTCCTTTTAATTTTGGAATCTTTAATAAGAGTATAGCTATTCTGGCATAAAAATGGTTTTCTTTTAGCTTTTGAAAAAGCGGAAGTGTACTAAAATATCTATCGAAGTAGACACAAGGGTTCCTTGGCAATGTTTCCGATAGCCGTAGAACAACTGCTGGTCCTAAACCTAGATTTCTATCTTTAAGAGGCGTTGTTGCAACTTGATAGATTTCGAAGTCTAATATCATAAAGCAAGATGAGGTAAGCACGAAATGTCTAACTCCGACAGGACGAGGCTTATAAGCATATTGACGAACAGCACATCGAACTAAAAGTGGTATCATTTGCCCGCCAATTAAACAGGTATTGATCTATCAGGCTGAAATTCCCTTTTTAGCCATTGAAATGTTCTTTTACGTGAACTTATTGTTACTGAAGTAGCTTCTACTTTTGATCTGAAAGTTCAGAACGCTGAGCTAATGAAATCTCATCTTCCGAGTCAAAGCTGTCAGATCCCAAGCCATCTTCTACTTCACCAATAAAAGCTTTGTTAGCAGATGAATAACTAAAAGCCAGAAATATCTTCGAGCTAGTCAAGAACTTTGTCTATCTGGACCTCTCTGTCATAACTTGTAACCATACATATTACCGTGATATTTTGTATTTTTTTTTAGCTCACTCGATAATAGAGTTGAGCTGTCGGCAAGTTGGTTTGTTGAATTCCATTGAAAATTCCTCTATGGATTTTTGGAATGGAATAGCGGCCGGATATACAACTTTCGGGTACATTTTCGATGGCCTGAAGCCCTATTGCAGAATTGATCGATAAATACCGTGTTAGATATATATGTATATCGTCTCAAGATTGTTTTCATAACGCCAATTTTAAGGGCACACCACAAATAATAATCTAACGCTGTTTAATTGCAGCTACACGCAGGTTAGCAACATCACTAAAGTGGTTGATAAAATTATAATTGAACGATCGATTGACGGTAATATGATTTGGGTTTGGCACGCGGCGCCAACCTCCTTTAACCATAACTCACCCAAGTCCAAGTTCATAATTTCTCCCAAAAACCAAAATCGGTTATCATGCTTCGAGACCGCTCTATGTTGATTGTAGTGCTGTTGCCATTTTGGTCTTCGAAGAAAAATGTGCCGAAAAATGCCGCTTCCATCAGCGTGCCCGTATCCTGAGCTTTCTTTAGAATCTTGCTGTCAGTAACCGCAGGAGTCGTAATAGGTGCAGTATCGCCCCATCTAACAATAAATATTTATGAAATGTTTTGACAATCAGTATCACACTAACATGCCACTAAAAACACCAACCCTTGGACCACCATTTACGAGTAAAACGCTAGAACGCTCGATTGCGAGACTAAATTGATATTCCGGTCTTGTCAAACCAATTAATCATTTTCAGAGGAAACCACTGCGATTGATTTTTCATCTCGTTTATATAAGAAGAGTAATTGGTAACCACGAAATATACAGACTGCAAGGCACTTCGCCTAGTGCGGATAGACCACGGGTGGTCTATCTCGAGTGCATGGATACTACTCCGGTTTAAAAAAAAAAGCCGACTTCAATACTAAGAAATATCGCAAGAGGGACGAGGGCAGCAGAAGGGTCACATTTGAGTGAAATACATGAGTGAGAGGGAGCTCAGCCCACTTGGGTAGGAATTCTTAAATCGTAGCTAGCATGTGACGATTTAATTTGCCTCTCGGCTTTTTGGAACCAGCACTAGGCCACGTCATTTGAACCTTGTTCCCTACAAAGCGAAATTAAAGCAGGTCATCAATATAGTCCTTAGGAGGTATGTACATACATACATATATATGTGAGTGATTTTCAATTTGGTGGAGATGACAGTTTCCTTTTCAGTACATTCACCTTCCATTTTCTCACATGAATTGAATGTAGTTTGAAGCTGGCTATGATAGTTATGCAACTGTCATATCTAAATGACAAGTTAACGTTCGAGTCAATTTATTCAGCAATTCCAGTTCCCAAATCGCAGTTTTATATGAATTGCGTGGAAAACGGCAAACTGGTCTCTTAATCATTTAAAGACCCACTGACGTCGAATCACCATCAGGTGTTCTATTACAACGCGTCATCGGCTTGTCAGAGAAGTCAAGACCCCATGGCAGCAGCAGACACATATCACCACTAACCAGACACACTAGCTAGCAGCTAGCCGATCTACAGGGGTTCACGCATGCGATTTACGCGTCGCGCATCAGTTAACTCAACATCACCTGTCAATACCTCTTCACTATATTGCCTTCGGGCAAGTCAATCTACCGAGTTCGTATACGTCGAGCGCCATTTGTACGCGCATAAAATCTTTAATATATCACCAATAAAATAAAAATTCAACATCACTCGAATGGAACGCACTGAAAATTATAATTAAAATGAAGCAATCGCTACATGACTTAGAAGACCTACTATCGAATGCAGGACATATGAGTAAGTCACATAAAGATACCTGTCGTACACAGGCGGTCGTGCGGTCGCGTTGCTTGTTGGTGCGTTTTGTGCGTGCAACAACGGCAACTGTCGTATAATAAATTACTGAAAAAATATAAATTCATAGACCGGTATGTAACGCGATATGCGAGAGAGAGATTCTGCAACATAGTGGCGGCTGCCTCGCATCATCATCATCATCGTCAGCATCACCAGCGGTAAGGAGTGAGGCAAAGTCATCGGGCATCTGGCACCAAAGAGTACTGCTAGTGGCGGCGGCAGGCGGCATTTCTCCTTGTTTTCACTTACAACATTCGAGATGGACACAATGTGCACACACAAGTCAAACACACACGTTCCGCACTGTCCACATGTCGGTCGGTCGGAGTTGCCTCTGCCACCGCTATTGCCATCGCCGCCGCCACTGTTGTTATTGTTGTTATTGTCCACTGGTGCAAATAAATTTGTTTGGTCGGTAACGAAACACCAGTCCGAGGGAAAAACTTGTAAATAATGGAAAAGATGCAACAGCAACGGTAACAACAAATGGGGATGCCATCGACAGATACATATACACACGCTGCTTAACCGCAGCAGTTACCATCAGATTTGATATCAGAAAATGTTGTCTGACACAGGAAGCAGAGTAGAAGCCCGTACAGCGCAAGACAACAACGCGCCGTGAACGTTTGTATATATACTGGGTGCTGGCTTGCGAAAAGGAAGAAAAACTTGTTAACAGATTTGATTTGGCCAACGGCAACCAACAATCACTTTGATGATCGCTGCAGTTTTTCCTGCTATCAATTTGCATAGAGGAAAACTAGTCGCTTCGCGTTTTTCGTTTTTCTGTCTTTTGTTGTTGCTGGATTTTTGTTTTTTTTGCTTGGATCATCTACAGCATATGGCCTCACTCATTATCCTAATGAGTACGAGAGGTTTAATAAAAAACACAAACGTTTATAGGAAAAAAAAACAAAAAAAGAAAAGAACGGACGAGCTGCTCCTGCCCTCTGGCTAGGAGTAGGAAAATGGGTTCCAGGTGTCTTAGCCATTGAACACGGATACGGAGATATATATCATCTTAAGTGCTTAATAGAGTCATTATTGGTTGAAGCACTAACTGCTTGGACCTTACTCGCAGCTTTGATAGAATGCCTAGGGTCTTTGGAACCTCTAGATTATATCCTTGCATATGGTTGTCCGTTTATTTCCAAACGATTTATATCTTACGTAATTAGAAGAATAATTTTGTAGGAAGGTATTAAAGACCGAATTTGTCGTAATTGTGTGGAGTCATCCACAGGACTTATTTTATTATTATTACTAATATACGATTTGCCAACCTTTGTTTTATAAATTTTCAGTTTGAACTAAAATCATTTTCAAGTATTTTAACTATAATTGAACGCCAGCCTTCTCGTAAGCCAACTGGAGTTCATATGTCGAAATTAACCGGGTCAAGCTGGTTAAACAAAAGTTCTCTGATCGCCAATGATCAATTTGAATTCAAAGGTAATGGCTATGAAGTAGGTCTCTGCTTTGCAGATCGGAGCTTTGGCGAATGCTGTTATTCACCTTATACACTTCTTGAAAGCCAGCTCTCACTGTCGCCATCTTATCTTTAGGATCCTCGATCTTGTATTGTGATCATGGCCTAAGTACGCAATAGTCACCGTTGTATACGAAGGTTCCATTAGACCATTAGAATGGTAGACCATTCGTGTGTCAGCCGGTCTCAGTCGAGAGTCAATAAGATACGAGCGGCTCCTAGGATACGATGGACAGATGATTCATCTTGGTAAGTTTTTTTTTTTTTGGTTGCGCCAACGAATGTGTACTCTTCTAAAAATACCAGTAACCCGGGTTACTGGCATGTACAATTTGCAAACCTGAGTACTCGATGCGAGGAATACGCGTACATACCCACACCCTAAAGACTCAACCACTCTCCCCGTCGGACTGCTTGGTATTACTTCGCGAGGCTGGTTAGCACTTTATGCTCTTCTTTCCGTGTTTGACATTTCTTGTTCCGAGGAAGCTGTCGTTTGGGTTTGGTTGCTCTTCCTGACTCTTTCCAGCCGACGAAGTTCGGCCGGTTTTTTTTTTTTTTTTTATAGAGTTCGTGCAGGTTCAAGAGTGTACGCTCTTGGTGTTTGTCACACAACCTGGATGGGGTGCAGTTGGTTTGTGTCGAAGATGTGCAACCACTCTCCGCGGGTGGTTGTCCTAGATAGAATTTTTTGAGAGATTCGACTGAATTTGTCCCGTTGGTTGTAGTTCACAGTAACTTTTTTGTTTCCATGTCATTAAGGTATTATATTGGAAATGCAAACACAGAATATGAATTTTAAAGTTTGTTTCACAGCATCCCATACTGCGCTCGATGTCAACATATGGTTCAGAATATTCTCCGGAGTTGGTATTTCTCCAATTATTTCTTCAAGACCTTTGCGTTCTGTACAAAAATGTGGACACTGGGAAAATAAATGCTCTGCGTCTTCTCTGCCCTTTCTACAGTCTAATAGGAGGTTAATCAACCCCAAACCTATTTAGATAAACTCGAAAGCAACCATGTCCGGTTATGAAAGGGGTTGGGATAAAACTACACTTCACCGTGGTACCGGTTCATCCATTTTTGTATGTCCGGTATAAGTCAATGGGTCTATCTTCACTTTGCTGACTAATTTGTATGTCTCCTACCATGTTCTCATGCTTCGCTGCCATTCTTCCAGCTTTATCTTTAACTGAAGTAAGGGGTTCCTGGATTTTAACATCGTGGGTCCTTTGTAGCTGTATAAACAAGATATCCGCTGATAGCATTTCCGCGATAACACATATAGAATCATCTGATACCGACCGAAAAGCGGAGCACACTCTCAGCGCTCATAGTCGGTCGACTAAATTTTCACTGCCTTTGCCCATATTGGTGCCACATACATTATTATTGACTGCGCCACTCTTGACAAAAGTAGTTTTCTTTGTTGTCCTCCAATATGAATCATTATTCTGGATAAGACAGCACACACCCATGCAGCTTTGTCGTACGTTATTTCAAAGTGTTCCTTGTAAGTGAGCCTAGCGTCAATCATCACACCCAGGTATATGATCACCGGTTTTGACGTTATATTTTGATCGCCTGTCCTGATGGTGATTGTTCTCTTTTCTTGGGGCTGCTTACTAGTATTACTTCCATTTTATGTTCGGTGAGCCTTAACCCGACTGCTGACCTTCGTCATCTCACTCTTCGGATACATTCGTTCCCGATGTTCTCTATTTCTTCCAGGTGTTTCGCTCCCACTACAATTGCAATATCATCAGCAAAGCTTATTATTTTTGTCTCGCAGGGAACTTCAAGCCTCAGAACACTGTCGTACATAATGTTCCACAGGATAGGACCAAGTACCGATCTTTGTGGTACTTCGCCAGATAAGTCTACGCCTTCGTCAGTATCGTAAAACAGGTGCCGTTTCTCGAAATAGCTTAGTATTATTTTAATGAGGGAGCCAGGCTTAGTGTTGGATATGTTGTTTCCCCATTCAGTATGTTTAGTATTTATACGTTTGCCTAATTGAAGGAATTTTCTACCGAGTTTAAGCGCAGAGATAGAAAAAGGGCCTCAAGCTCTGCTATACAAATACTGGGTTGAGGTGCTTTAGCTGTATAGGCTTCTATAATGTACACTTTCTTTCCATGCACGCCTCTAGCACTCGGTACCTCCGCACTTCACAGCTCTTATAATTTTATGTTTAAAGTTATTTCTAATGAAGATCGCATACTTGCCATTATTTTATAAAAACTGTGCCGGACTTTGTGTTTCTATAGCTTTACCTGAAGTGTATTGGAGCTTTCGTCTTGCAATTTAGGAAGTAATATAATTATAAAATATTGTTCGTCTTGAATACCTTGAGAACAAATAATAATATCGACTCCGGACCAATGAAATTAGAAACATAATTGCTGAATAAAGAGGTGATTCCTCGTCAACATTCGTTAGCTTTCTTGTTTCGATGAAGAAAAAAGGAACTCATCCCTAGTCTAGACCCCCTAGGAACATATATACTTTTGTATTTTTAAGTCCGGTAGGCGCAGCCCCACTATTGGGGATCCCCTTAAAGTGAAATAGCTTGAAAGTTTCCTCTAGATAACTAGCGGTAGTTTCAGCCTTATTGTTATTTCCTTTCACCTATTCATCTCAGATTTTCATTATCAATGGCGTTTGCATTTGAGGCCAATGCCTTTAACAGTTTTCCAATGCGAGTAATGTGATTCTTTTTCCGCCGTTAACATGTTTTACAACATAATTGTTATAACAAGCTTAACCTTTGAATTCTATAATCGATCTTTTCAATAGATTATTCATTTGATTTATTTATGGTGCTTGCGGTAGTACACAGTTTTGTTTTCATTATTTACACGACTTTCCAATCTTTCGCTTATATTTTCTCTAATTCGGCCGGATATTGCATGGCATAGTTAACAGTCGTATTCCTCTGGAATGGAATGTCACACTAATGACATCCACAAAGCGGACGCCTTTACTTTTAGGTCATAAAACAACATGGGGTCATTAAATTCGTAGTCCGGACTTGACATTCCTGTTTCAGTCACATTTATTGAACCGAGTTTTTACCGTGGCATTATCTTGCATCATGACAATGCCCGATACATTTATATATGTATACTTGATAGCCCATGGTATATTGATAGAGTTTGATTCGAATATTTTGAAATCCCCACCGCATCGTCGAATAGCATCCGTGATTTTCACATGTTCTGATGACTTAAATACTAAAGCTCTTGGTATATAAGAAAGGTATAAAAAAATGATTTTTAACCACTGCTATCATTCTGGGTTTTAAATGTGGCACAGGATGAACGTCATCGATAGAGTACTTCATAAGCCTAACATATCCCGACTAAGAGTCCTGTCCAGTCCTGGAGGTTGGGGTTTTTGGTTTTTGTATTTTCTAGCGCCTGCTTATAGTCAACCCTTGAATATAAATAAAACGTGGCTACTGTCGTTTTTTTTTTTGAGGGGAAAATTACACTCCCAAGACGGTCAGTTGGATAAATAAAACTATTATAAAAAAGGTCATCACCGACTACGTTTAAGAGAATGAGGTTTACGGTTGCCTACCTTATTGGTTCATTAACCCCTTTGTCTACGAGAAGATTGTTGTTTCCAGCGACGCTACTATTGTAATGTATTATAATTTTCCCTTGATTGCTACTGTCAGTTTAGCAATTTGACTACTTATATCATTGTAGTAATGCCGCGAGCATGCACAACACGAATCATGAGGCATATCATAGCTTTTACGGAATTTATCTGTCTACACTTAAAACCAAATGGGTTTTAAATTAGGACAGTTGATAGATCATCCGATGATATTTCTTAACTGGATGGAGTCTTCTTTGCTCTGCGTCAAAATTCAACATGTTTGGGTGACTGACATTTAGGAGCTCAATTATTTTATACTGCATTATTGTCATAATGTCGATCTACTTAATTGGAAAGTTGACCATTTTTTATTATTAAATTAAATTTCTTAAATAAAATATATTACATATTAAAATTAATTTTTATGAAATTATTGATATTTTTATTGAAGAAATTATTTAAGAAAAAGATTGGGTATCATTTTATAGCTCATAAGGGACCAGAGGCGAATGACTACCCCCAAATTAAATTATACATTCGTATGCTAATTTTTTTTATGATACATTTATTTTCTTGAGCTAAATTAAGTTAAACATTTTGTTTTTTATACTAGACCGCAAGGGGCCAGTGAGGTATTTGAAGTAAGATAAAATAATTAAATTAGTTTTAGCGTGCAGTAGTTCTAAGTTGAAATTATTAAAAATTAATTTAAAACTAAATTAAAAATTAAATTTTACTTAGAAAAAAAGTGTCCATGTGAGGAAGAGTTAATAAAAAAGGGAAAGGCATTAATTATAATTTATTAAAATTGATGATAAGTCGAAGATAAAGGTGAATCAAATTAACTAAAGATATTTCTTCTATAAATAATGTTTGTATACTACAATTTAGAGCTGTATAAAGAGGAATTTTCTTGATTCTTCCAGAAAAAAATTGGTTTGAATTACAAGCCCAATTTCGGCTAGTAACTAATTGAAAAGTTTGGGTGCTGCTATAGTATAAAATTTAGATATATGAAAATCGCCGAGTCTGATGGTCATGTAAGGACTATATGGATTGCCTAGAAGCTTAACATATCATAGAAAATCGATCACAGTCATTTGAAAAAGGCTGAATACAGAGAGAAGAATCGCTGTTAAATCGCTACAAAATCGACAAACATCTGAAGCGGATGGTAACTGGTGATGAAAAGTAGATCACTTATAGCCATTTCAAGTGAAAACGATTGTGGCCGAATCAAGATGAGCCACCGCAAATGGTGGCCAAGATAGAATTGATGTCCAGTAAGGTTTGCTCCGTGTTTGGTGGGATTGGCATGGAATTATCTACTCTGAGCGGCTGTGCCCCATGGCGAAATTCTTAGTTCGGATCTGTACTGTCAACAGTCGTCCAGAAGCGGCTAGTTTTGGCCAATAGCAAAGGAATCGTGTTCCATCAGGATAACGCCAGGAAACACATATCAATAATTACACGCCACAAGCGACTTATGCCCCAATTGATTTCCACCTATTCCACCTAGGCCATCGATTTCACTGGTGAAAATTTGCCTCAATGTAGATTTATCAAAAACGACTGTTTCTGTTTTTCGCCAGTAAGTTGAAGGGCTTTTAAAGGTTGTTTTTTTTTTGCATAGTCTTGGCTTTTAAACTGGCAATACTGTTTCTACAGATTGTCCATTTGACAGTTGGAAGTTAATTTGTGCTTAATACGTTCTGCCATTTTGCGGTGAATAGATCAATGCCAGAACAATAAATGCAAATACTGCGAAATTATTTTTAAAACCATGGTACATTTTAAGGTCGGCATGAACGTCAATCTGAGCAAGTTATTCGGAACATGATAATTCGCTTTCGCACCCCAAGAACGACAAACCGTACGAAGAGAAGAAGTCAGTATTGTTATTGAATGGGTCAATTCGCTATCCTGCACAGTAATTGAAGTATGCCCATCCACTTTATGGAAAATTTTACGGAAAGATTTTGGCTTATAAGTTTATAAAATCCATCTTGTGCAAGAGGTGAAACCGTGTCACCAATACGCGTCGTAGGTTCGGTGAATTAGTTGAAAATATGGTTCAGCCTGATCCTCATTCTCATCGGAGCATTTTTGGTTAAACGGAAATGTAAACAAGCAAAATTGTCGAATTTGGAGTAGAGGAAATTCAGAAGCTTTTGTCGAGACGCCATTAGAGCTCACTGTTTGATGGGCTCAATAAGCTGGTGGAATCACCGGCCCATAATTCTTTAAGGACGAAGTCGGCCAGAATGCTACCGTCAATCGGAAGCGCTATAGAAATATGATTGCGGACTTCTTCGTTCCTCAGTTGAATGGAATTGTCGTAACATAGTTTTGGTTCCAACACTGCGCGGCACACCATCAATTTATTGCGAGAAACATTTGCTGAGGGCATAATCAGCAGGCATCCATAATTCTGTGATCGCACTGTAACTTGTAATTGACTATAATTCAGATTAAATCCATTCTTAGGGGTCCAGTCGTTCGCCATGCATACGTTGCAGGAATAAATAAAATGAGCCCATCCATCCAATCAATAAAGTCCATTCCATTTGCGAGCTTATTTTCTGCAAATCTTCCCAATAAATGGCCACTGTATCTTTACGAACGATGTATCTATTTGAAGGGTCGGCCAAATAATTTTTTTTTTGAAAATGCTATAAAAAAAACTACTGAATATTTTCTCAAATTTCTTTTCTTATTTGAAGGTACAATCCTTCCGGTTAATAATGGAAAATAATTTCATTCAAATGGCTGCCTCGGCTGGCCATGCAGTAGCCTACACGATCGGTCCAATTTTTAAGCACATTATCGATTGTGTGCAGCTGTATTTCACCAATGGCTTCACGAATATTGTCCTTTAAAGCGTCAATTGTCTCTGGCTTGTCGGCGTAACACTTATCTTTGACGGCACCCCACAAATAATAGTCCAACGGTGTCAAATCGCAGCTCCGAGGTGGCCAAACGACATCAGCTCTGCGGCTGATAATGCGATCTTCAAAAACAGGGCGCAAAACATCGAGTGTAGCTTTGGCTGTGTGGCACGTAGCGCCGTCCTGTTGAAACCAAATGTTGCCAATATCCTCCTCTTCAATTTTTGTGAACAAAAATTCGTTCAACATGGCCCGATAACGATCGCCATTGACTGTAACGGCCACTCCTTGCTCATTTTCGAAGAAAAATGGCTCAATTATGCCTCTGGACCAAAATCCGCACCAAACAGTGGCTCGTTTTGGGTGCACCGGCCTTTCAATGTATGCGTGCGGGTTTTCTGTGCCCCAAATGCGACAATTTTGCTTGTTTACATACCCGCCAAGATCAAAATGAGCTTCATCTGAAAAGATGATTTTTTTGGCAAAATCGGCTTCTTCTGTAAGTCGATCGCAGGCCACTTAGCCCAGCGTTGTTCAAGCGTATACACAACCCTATTCGTTCAGCGGAAGGATAAAACTAATTATCTGTCAAATCAGACATGAGCTAAGTGTTACCATTCACGAAATAAGCACTACTTGAAAAAAAAAAAACGTTAGATGGCGGACCCTTTATAAGGCAATGGCGAATTGCTCCGTCGATCAAAGAGGGCATTTCATTGATATTAATAGCATTTTTTGTCAAGGGTTACATGTGCCTGTACCTTAACATTTGTTGTCATAATTCCAGGCTTCTTTTCAATTTCATTTTCTACCTTTTTGAATAAGTCGAAACCTCGAGTCTTTTTACCCTACCAGAAAAAGGTACTATGAGAATCGATATGTTGCATATTGGTCGTGGAGGTGCAGAGTTAAGTCCTTAAATTAAGCTCGATCGAGGAGTAGAAGCCACTATAAGCTCTTGGATCCGTTTAGCGTCGTGTGACTATTAAAAGAATCTGAATCTACTACTTGGAAGAAAAAATACAAAAAGTCTGAGTGAATAACCTTATAGAGTCATCCAACCAGGGGTGTGATTTAACATCGATGAAAAAATTTATGAAAAGTGGTTATAACAGGAAGTATTACTCCATTCCACTGGATTAAATCGATAAAGAAAAACTTTCTTTTCCTGCTTTCGGAGCATTTGAACACCAATCGGGTTCAACTCGTATGGCACTCAATTCCCTTGTTTTCTGACCATTCCCAAGGCTTCTTGACGATGGCTAATGTTTTGCCTCGTTACGTCCAATGCATCTCCAGGCCTTTGCATTTGGCATAGATTTTGATACTCTAATTCTGCGTTTTCAATATTTTTGCTGGTATGTAACCCTCCTTGCTTTCCGATTAAAATTCAGAAATAATATGTGATTTTTTAAGAGTTAGGTTTTTGATTTTCGAAAAAAAGAACAAAACTATTGCATTATTGTACAAAGTTTGAGTTGCGTTACTTACCTAATGCTTGCCATTTACTTCTTCAGGATGACTTTATGTAAATGTTGACCATGATAAAATTTTAAGTGGTCCATACGGAGATTCCAATTTTAAGGCAATTTTCGGGCACATTGGTTAATATCTCACTAATAACACGTGTCTTCTTATGCTATAACTGACGCTATCTTATCGGGATAGATGACCTTGAATTATGATGAAATTAAATAATGTATAAGCGTTGTTCGTATGTGTCTTTCATGATAAAATGGCAATGCTGACTGAGTTTGTTTGGCATTGATACATGTCACGAATAACGTGTGAGCTCTCAAAAATAGATCAGCGAAAATTTTTAAAGATCTATATGGAAAATGGGGTTCAAAGAGGTTACAATTAAGCTACATTCCTGTGATAGCGTTGAAAGTGGCATACATATGCCTTCAATTGAACTCTCGTTTTTAGCGGCAATATTTTCGGTTTACCTTCTACGGACATATACGACTTGGAATCTTTACGTTGCTATCCTATCCTGGTCGACAAATTGATCGACTAGTTCCAAGATTTTACAATAGTTTCAGACTATTCCCTAGGCCTCTGAAGGTGACTAAGCTTCGCCTTTTTTTTCTATTACAGTCAAACGATTTTGTATCTGCCTCTTTTATATCTACGAAATCTACATAAAGTGGCTTGAAATTACATTTTTGTGCTTTCGATTGTTGGCGAATATTTCGCTAGATGAGCGGCTTGTCTTTTATTACGTGAACAAAGTGTTTGATTAGGGAAACCTAGACTTTTTACTGGCGCTTCAGCAAAATTTTGCTAAATACCTTTCAAATGGCAAGCCATTAATCGACTTGTCAAATTCAAGATATATCATAAGCGTAATCTGATCATTACTTAAAAAGCACAGAGCCATACTCATCTAAATAAGAGATTACCTTATAACCATAAAGTTTGTAACAAATGCCAGACCCAAATGCAAAACGTAGATAATCTAGATAAGCGTTTGAACCCTGGACCATATATCCTCGCGAAACCTGCGAAATCTGCCCAATTTTTCTTATCCGAAGATCGGCACGGCATGACTTCATTTAGCCAATAACACATGACTCAACCATAACTTTATAATATTTTCACGAGTCCCAGTCCTTAAGTGGAAAATGAGTCGCATGCATTGGTCCGTACTGGTGCATTCCGTGCGCCCTGTCCGAAACGAATTCTCTTCACCACACCCAGTGGCTTCGATGTAATTAAAAACGAAAACAGAATCCAAAACCAAAACACACTCGACGACTTCATGTCGAACATTTCTGCGAGGCGGCCACCTCCAACCTCTCCGCATCAGTACCATGTTGCCGTAGTCGTCAACCCGCAACGCTATACTCGCCACGAAACTGGGAGTGACACTGTCTAGTATTTTAAGTCAATTTTAATTACGATCTCCCGGCACTACATAGTGGGTACACAGTGAGTATGCACACCGTTCCACCTCGAGTTGCATGATTTGTGACTAAAAGGAAAGCTTCATACCCGTCCTCCCTGTCGTAGCCACTCAAAAATAGAAAATTTTTTTTTCTACGAATACGACAGCGCGTCCATCGGTTAACGTCGTTGGTGCTGCTTTTGTCATTTGCCTCGAATCGATTCGATCGTCAATCGTCATCTGTCTGTCGAATATTACGACGCGACACCAAGTCTATTGTGGTTCATGGAGTAGTCCGGTTCAGAGCTGTCTGCTGTCTGCTGTCGGGCGTCTTGTTACTGGTCGCGCGCATAAGCACCATTCGTCGATTCGAATCGACGACAACAATGACGCTGGAGACACTAATTAAAGGCAATCGGCCGTATGGCGTTGGACATGATCGTCGCGAAACAGTGGACTTGCAAGCGGGGAGCACACCCTTCGCCAGGTGCTGTTCGCCATTACGAGTACAAATAATAACAATAATAACAGTATGCAAATGAGACTGGGCGAAATGTGTCATTGCTTGATAGCTGGCTGTGGCGTTTCGGTTTTTTGAATCGAGCAGATCCGTTTCGAGAATTGAGATTGCTAATTTGTGGCAGTGGTGGCAGAGGGACGTCGTGGTGGTGGAACAGTGACTGTAGGTATGAGTGTTATTTTCTGTTCCCACCGAAGTCTGATGTCTGGAAAGGTGATCGAGTTTGAGCTTTTGCACCATGTGTCCGTACAACAGTGTGGACAAATGCACAACGTAAGCGTGCTAATGTCGACTCTGTTTGGTTGACGGGCGCTGGCGGTTGGTTGCTGGTTCTGTCACGGGATTGATTCTCATGCGCGGAGCGACCTGGTTATGGGTGACGATTACGTGACGATTACAAGGGGGATTTTCGAATGCATAATTATCGCGATAGCACGATGGATGTCGATGGTGCGGTAATCCTGCGATTGGGATTGACTCAGCTGGGCTGGTAGATAGATGAAGTTGGTTTTCAGGACCGTGTTGATGCAATCTAAAGCGAATGTGCTACTTAAACTGGGAAACAGACGATGATAATTAAATTCATCGATTTTGGATTATTTACTAACATGGCATCAAGGTGGATAATGCAATAATGCTGGATGATGCCTAATATCGTTCAGATATATTTATACTTATATTGTAAGCTGAGGGGAGTATAGCGTACGCACAACAATGAAAAGACGTCAAAGTTGGATCAGTTCTTACACAGCGGTTCCAGTATGAAATAAGCTCTAAGAAAGTGTAATTGCTTTGGACAAGGGTGACCGACGAAAGATGAATTCTCTGTGATTTGCTAAACATGAACTACTCTTAATTCCCCAGTTATGACACCCAAACTGAGAGATCTTATTAGAATGCTGGTCAAGGGAACCGCTTTTAAGCCTGAACAATATCCGAAAAGGGATTCAGGCTACACGACCAAATCTTAATTTGACAAAATTATCCTCTCGATATCCAAAACCCGTCAACCAGATCAGATGTTGGACACTTCTTCAACCTCTGGATTCGCGAAATTAGAAAGGAGCCAACATAGACTGGGACCACCCAGCCCACATGTTAGTGGAATCGTGTAAGCGACTCAATATTTGACGTCGAAAATCTGCAATCGGAAAAACAAAACTGGTGGACCCTTTGGTGATCGTACCTTCTTCTAATTCTCCAAAAGCAATGCAATATTCCTGAAATTATTTTCGATAGTCAGCTACAATCTCTGTCGGTTTTACTGCCAGTATATTCCACGTTTAAAAAACTGCACGTTGACGATCCACCACTGCGATCCAATTTTTAACTCCACTTCGTAAGTGCTGCTGGTGTTCAACCATGATATGGGTCATCGATCGGAAACTCGGAAAAGGCTATGTCTGGTTGGTTTTGCCGACCTGAGCGTTCTCGTGTTTTAGTTCTCGTTATTTTTTTCAAAGTTTGGCTCAAACCCATTAGTTGTATTTGGCAGCGAGCTATTATGACAGACCATGCAGAAAATTGTTCGTTCACTTGTAGACCACTCGCAAAACTGTTGAGTTAAGGCCAACGAATCTGCATGATTTTATTTCATCTGACATGGATCCTAACCCAGTCATGCCTCCAATTCTGCATTTTCAAGCTTTGTCGCCTATCCGCGATGCTCGTCTTTTGCGTCAAAATTACGACTTTCGTAGGGTTGAAACATTTACTGACATGTTCTTCACTACTCGAAGCCTCACCGTAAGTCATTCATTCGAATAAAAGGCGAGATAAAAACTTCTGGCAAATAACGACTTGAATGTAATAATGGGGTGTTGTTGACAGATCGCCAAGCCTACCATGTGACGATTCTGAAATGATATTCCACACCACCAAATAGCGCTAGCGCCATCCATTTTAAAGCGACGCATTTCCATATGTACACCTGATGTATCCTTAGTAGAGTCGATCTAAGAATTTGTACAAAAAATAAGATGACTTTGTATTTTCCTGGAAGAGTATTTATTCGTTCATCAATATCTACTTTGTTCTCTTCAAAGCAATTCTTCTCAGATATAATACACTTACACCAGCGCTCCTTGCAATTCTAGAACTACTTCTGATATGTGCTTTTTGGTATAGCCTTGAGCTCTTCCCGCTCAACCGTCCTTTCATGGTCTTTCTAGTCTAGTCTAGTCTAGTTGGTAATGTTTTTGGCCAAAAAGTAATGCACAAGCAACGATGAATGAGCAGGTGGATTATGCAAAACACTGACAGAACAGAAGTTGGTGTGCTTTTTTGGATCCTGGCTCTTCTGGTCGCCTCTATTGGGTTCAATGGGCTTTGGTTTCGACGATATAGCCGCATACCCATGTTTCTTCACCAGCAAATCTGGAACATCATTTAGGTCATTCAACAGATCTTGAGCGTTGCTTATTCGACAGTTCTTTTAATCAAAATTTAATGACTTTGGAGCACACTTCACTGACACACACTTCATGGCCAGAATATCTAACAAAAATGTATGGCACGAGTCAACTGATATTACAATATCCTCAGCAGCTTCTCTGATATTGATTCAACGATTTTTCTAAACAATTTTCTTCAATGCTTCAACGTTTTCATTCCCTCACGTGTGGAGGTGGTCATCTTCATTAACATCTTCTCCACCTTCTGTGAAGAGCTTATACCATTTAATATGTTTTTTTTGCTCAGAGTAGACTCGCCATATGCCACAGTCAACATTTCTAGTACAGAACCGAATTTCTAAAAAAAACTGACAATGACAACATAAGTTAGAAGATATGTGTACCAACATAACAAAAAAAAATCGAAATTGGAATTACCTAATCTCCTGAAATTCCAATGTCACCTTATTTTTTGAACATATCTCATAGACGACATGAAAGAGAACATTGGCAGCTCTATCCTCCTGGCTTGGACGAACTAAAGATGATCAAGTGACGGTCTGAACTCTTCACAGTAGCTGGAGACAATGTGGTGGGGAGTATACACCAGCTCGTTTGGTGGTCAGAGAAAAGCATACAAGATAAATTTAATCTCAGCATCGTTTGTTTGTTCAACAAGAAAAGAGGGCCGTTTACATACAGACAGATCAGTCCCCTGAACACGCCATACATGACTTTCTCTGCCGATAGTTGAAAACGCCTGGAATAGTATGAAAATAAACTGATGAGCTGATACCAGTGTAGTTTGAGACTCGCTTAGTCCACTCTCGACCAAATATTGTCAGCACGCAGGCTCTGGAAAAAAAAAAACTTTGGCATCTTTGGCAAGCTAGTTAAGTTGTACGGGATAACGTTGGAGAACTCTCGATACTCTCAGTATAAAAAAAGACATTTACATCGGCTTTGAAAATATTCTTATGGGACACAAACCCAAGAGGTAGAATATATTTCAAGTCCGTTGCTGCCTTATGCGTATGCCATTGATGTTGAAATGGAACTGGCGATAAATGAAGGCAAAACTTAGTAATTATATGCTGATGTGAAAGAACTACGCACAACACTAACGTCTTAGTCAAAGCATAAACACTGCCAGATAAAGTTTTGAGATAGTCCACCTTGGATGCATGGTAACATCTACCAAAGACACCAGTGTGGTCAGCAAACCTACTCTCTTTCTTTGCTTTTCGTTGTTTCGAAAGGAAGAATCGACTCAGCTTTTGAATAAAGGGTCCGCCATCTAACGTTTTTTTTTTCAAGTAGTGCTAATTTCGTGAATGGTAACACTTAGCTCATGTCTGATTTGACAGATAATTAGTTTTATCCTTCCGCTGAACGAATATGGTTGTGTATACGCTTGAACAACGCTGGGAAATATTGCGACATTACTTTGAAAATCATGGTAATGTTGCAGAATATGTGCGAAAATTGCGTACATCTTTTCAGATGAAGCTCATTTTGATCTTGGCGGGTATGTAAACAAGCAAAATTGTCGCATTTGGGGCACAGAAAACCCGCACACATACATTGAAAAGCCGGTGCACTCAAAACGAGCCACTGTTTGGTGCGGATTTTGGCCCAGAGGCATAATTGGGCCATTTTTCTTCGAAAATGAGCAAGGAGTGGCCGTTACAGTCAATGGCGATCGTTATCGGGCCATGTTGAACGAATTTTTGTTCACAAAAATTGAAGAGGAGGATATTGGCAACATTTGGTTTCAACAGGACGGCGCTACGTGCCACACAGCCGAAGCTACACTCGATGTTTTGCGCCCTGTTTTTGAAGATCGCATTATCAACCGCAGGGCTGATGTCGTTTGGCCACCTCGGAGCTGCGATTTGACACCGTTGGACTATTATTTGTGGGGTGCCGTCAAAGATAAGTGTTACGCCGACAAGCCAGAGACAATTGACGCTTTAAAGGACAATATTCGTGAAGCCATTGGTGAAATACAGCTGCACACAATCGATAATGTGCTTAAAAATTGGACCGATCGTGTAGGCTACTGCTTGGCCAGCCGAGGCAGCCATTTGAATGAAATTATTTTCCATTATTAACCGGAAGGATTGTACTTTCAAATAAAAAAAGAAATTTGAGAAAATATTCAGTAGTTTTTTTATAGCATTTTCAAAAAAAAAAATTATTTGGCGGACCCTATATATCTATAATCCGCAACCATGAAGCTCGCAAACGCTGTCGAATAATGGTATTAGATTAAGAGGTTTACAGACTGGTTGGACTTGTAGACGCTGTCATTTATACAATTGTATAAATCTTCCGCCGCTCTCTTCACTCATTCCAGGATCCATGATTCGAAGATCTCCCATGACGATCGGGTACCAAATTTCATGCTTGTATCATAAACTGCATGTTATCGCGCTAAAACACGTTCGTAAGGGAGATTTTTGAGAAGTGAAAAGGAAGAGTGGCCTTTCTGGGAAATACAATTAGTATGTCTAAAAACGAATTCTTTTTGAACTAGAAATCATCTGGTTAGCGAGATAAAATAAAGGACATTCAAACGTGATACGCAATAATCACGTTGTTCCGATTGTGACTGAGTTTCGAAAGGTAGGCCCAAAGCACGCTTATAGCAGCAAAATGAATTACATTTTTTGTTCGATTTACATTTTTAGTCAGTTGTACCCATTGGTAGTGAAAGACTGATGAAAACCTCTTAGTCATAATGCTGGAAATAAACCATTTATAATCCGATTGACTTGTGACCTTATCCGACTTCTCTGACAAAATCTCGAGTCTAGGCAATCCATTTTCCAGACTATACCTGTGACCGTAATTTCAAACAAGTTACACTAACCGCTCAGCACGCCATCCCACCTACTCGATTCGGCTAAGCACTTCTGACAAATTCACCTTGATACGAAATTTATGGCTAAATCCTCCACGAAGTACACATGTATGCCGATAACACCCACCGCCGCGCCGTTACAAACCGCCTGACCCCAGACCATGTGTCACACAGTATCAGGTGTGAATTCCTACAACTCCGGCATAGTGCACTTTAAATTTCCTACAAATCGACATGCGCACCAGCCATAACCATCACGATACGGTCCATTAGAGGAGGAATATACTCATTCGGTAGCCATTCCAGGCTACCACTCGCTGTACTACTGTCTCAAACCGAACAATAAAACTGAAAATAAAAAAGATCTAACGACTATCACACACAGTTGGGCGCTTTTCACATGAATGCTCGGCTCGAGATTTCACCTGAAAGTCAGAATCGCTGAGTGAGTATATGTAAGTGATGTTGCTTCAACAGCACCGCATAGTAGCCCAGCCACCAGTGCTCCTAGTGCACTATGAGCAGCTAGAGATACAAAGATATTTTTTTGTTTCGTTTTTGTCAACTGCGCACACGTCTGTTTCAATTGTCAGAGATCATAAAGAAGAAGAAGAAGAGGAAAAATACAAGAACACAATGCACTGTTGCCGACCACGACCATGACTACGACGTAGAGGACGGTAACTACGTCGACGGCTTTGCGGTGTTGTGTCGCGTCGCCCGCTCTACTAATTATCAACAAACGGAAGAGAAATCCATCTTTCCAGGAGAGTCTCAGGTGTATGCTGAGTTTTTTTGTTTTATTTTTGCTTTTGCTCCTCATACCTAGTCCACCGGCTCAGGCAACAGGTGTAAGCGCACAACGAGTGGGCTTACATCGAGCACCGAAGCAGTCAGCATCAATGTGCAACAGGAAACGGACTCCAAGTCGCACACACGTACACACGCGCTGTTGGTATTATGATGACTTTTGTTTCGCGATCCCTTTTTCGTTGTGTCTTGAGAAATCACGACTTGGTTGTCTCTCCGCAGATGAGTGGGTGCAGTGGAACAGTAACAGTTTATAGTTTTTTGCCTCTATGTTGGCCCGTTATTGCTCGGGCTTTGACTTGCACCTCGGCTTGGCTGGCCTACACTTGTATGTAAGACATGATTCGGATTTGCTCCTTTATTTCTTTTTTTTTTTTTTCATTCCTCGTGCCAGCGTTTAACTTATGTTTTATGTATTAAATGTGTTTGAGCTTGTAAGCAACACGAGGCAGAACAAGATATTGAAATGGACTTGTGCCTAGGACTGGCTGAGATTAATTGACGAAAATGATGAAATGCCAGTTGGAAGGAAGATGGCAGGAAAATATCTGTGTGTGATTTTCCGTTTGTCGTGATTCAGACGACACGAGCTTGAGGCAGACCTTCATTTTAACTTAATTCGAGTTAGATGGTTGACTTTTGTCAATCAATATAACATCGCCTTAAGGTCCCATTGCTTAACAGTGTATTTAGACTGATTCCATTTTGGCAATACTTGTTTCCAAATATCAAACCTCTTTTTAGCCTTTAGTGCCTTACTTAGTGACTTTCGAATTAATACTTTCCTTGAAAAATGGAGAGTGTGTAGCTAAAAGGTGATATCTACCTGGGAAAGTTCTTCCAAAATTCTTATGACTCTGCTGAAATCGTTGCAGAAGTGCATCTGCGTACACAGTAATAGCTAACAATATTCTATTCCTAATGCTATTACCAATGTCAGAGTGCTTTAGTGCGAGATCTTTCTGAAAAAGGTTAGGATCCGGGAAAATAAAATCTAAAAGCTTAATGGAAGGGATCCAATGGAAAATGTTTCACTCAACGTGATTTTGGGTTTTAAGCAATTATTAGGAGCGCAATTAAGTTTTCGGAACAAGTGATAATCGGAAGGCGCAATATCTGGGGAATATGGCGGGTGGGGTAGGACTACCAATTTTAACGTTTCTGAGTAGGTTTTAACGGGTTCGGCAACGTGAGGCCGAGCGTTGTCATGCTATAGAATCACTTTTTCGTGCCTCTGCTCGTATTGTGGCGGCTTTTCGCGCAATGCTCGGCTCAGTCGCATCAATTCCCCAGTGATGATTTCGCCTGTTTTCAATAGCTCATAATAAATAACAACGCCCAGATCCCACCAAATACACAGCATAACCTTTGCAGCATGAATATTCGGCCGAGCCGACGACGTAGAAGCATGACCGGGCTGTCCCCATGATTTGTTTCTCTTTGGGTTGCTGTAATGAATCCATTTTTCATCAACCGTTACGATACGATGAAGAAAATCCTGCTTAGAAGTAGCTTGGCGGGTAACTCCCAATACTTAACAAGCTCTTTTTGCGTTTGGCACGGATCCCGCTCGAGCAAAACTCCAATTCAGCGTCTTCGAAGGTTTTTGGGCTTTCTTCACGCAAACGGTCGTCAACATCGAAATCACCGTCTTTGAAGCAACGGAACCAATAACGGCACGTTGTTTCACTTAGGGCAGCATCTCCGTAAACTTTTTGAGCTCTCGATGCGCTTCAGCCGCCGTTTTCTTCGAATGAAAGAAGAAAGGAACACTTCTCGCAAATGACGATTATTTGGCACAGAACCAGACATTTTCACACAACCAGAAGTATATGACGCAAAAACAAATTCACTAATGTTTGCGGTTTGTTTACCATATGTTGAAGCTTGTTTCATGACGTTTTGGATACGTCACAATCGACCAGCACTTACTATTGGAGCCATCTCTTGATAAATAGCGATAACTTAGTTGCACACCTAATATGATATAATTCCATCGACAACACTTCGGATGAATAAACAATCAGGCCCTGGAATGCCAGCAGCACCTTAAAAGGAGGTAGATCCTGGTGGTAGATTTGCTATCAAAAGGTCCTTAACCACGTGAGAGCATCGACATGGGAGAGAGGATGGTATACTATCTGGCTAAGTGGGTTATCGAAGAACCACAAAAAGTTCCCCGATTGCCCTAAACGATCGACGAGGAACGTGCGCCCTTTTAGTAGAACATACTTATACTTACGGGAATTTCCTCGAGCCGAGCAAGATACCCAGGGTTTGTAAAACCATCATTCTACCGGCAAGTACAGCTATGCACGTCTTGCCAGATGTACAAGGCAGTCCACTGTGACACCGACAAATTCTGAATCGAGAATCCGATCTAGGGTCAGCAGCGGAGTTCCAGGAGTACCTACAGGAGTCGGGTTAAGACAACAAAAGTGGGACGACTTACTCCCAGAAATCACACTGACGAGCAACACCATGCTTTCGTACATCACAGGTTACACCACGGTTGCACGCAGGAAATGTCTCTCTACCACACACATAAACGTACCGAGAGCAGCCCTCAGACCACCGGAAGAACAGCAGAACAATTGTGGGAGGTATATTACGTCGTCGAACAGAATCATAAGAGGCCGATCAAGGACGAGACCAGACTCCACAGCTTAGGGAACCGAGCCTGGAAACCACAAGGAGGACAGTGGGTCCCAGTTTAATATCATACTAATACTAGGTCGAAGGCAATTGACGACTTCAACCCCAACTTACACCACTCTACACGGATTCGTATCCCCGATAATCCTGCAAGTAAAGGACATGATGAATCGAAGGATTCGCATTACTGACTGACTTGGGACTTGGTTGAATAACTAACGCCGCCAACAGCAAAGCAATCGACACATATTCAAGTTATTTTCTCTTACAATTCAGTCAGAATAGCACACTATAGTGGTGCTTGAAGTGTCATTCGATGTACTCAATGTTTCTGGATTATATCGTCAAACCAGGTTGCCTAAATTGTTATATGTCTTAATTTGAATAAGTAAATCAACAGATGTCGTGGTGTCTCTACTCTTATCTCTCCAAAGGCATAAGAGTGGAGTTTAAGGAATGAGTGGCGGTGCTCCTGGAAAGTATTCTTTTCTTTCCTAAAAGTATTTGTGAAATAAGTCTGTGTTTAATTACTATATATGTACATATATTGGTATACCGCATGTCCACTCTTGAATTAAACGAAAGTGGCAAAATTTGCTATTAAAAACGTTTTAGCGAATTGGACATAAGGTCATTGCAAGCGAAAAATTAAGCTAAGCCACGAAAGCTGCCTTTTAGTGCCAAAATATGTAAAGGCCGTTATCCAACAAAAAGATGTACAAATTTGTTTTTTTTTTAAGCATAAGTGTTATACTATTTTTGTTATTACCTGACATTTGGAACTCGTAAGTTCAAAGGCTTGTTGACAACCTTTTGCCAAACCTCTCTGTCGATCGAATGTGTTACTTCCATGCTGTGCTGTTCCATCTCTTCTAGGTCCATCCATATATTGTCCCCCCATCTACGGCCCCACCTTAATACATACCATTTTCATTCGAGTTTTTCATTCATTGTTTTTTTTTAATTTTTGTCCACTGTCCATTGGTTCTTCATGACCTGGCCATCGACTTTATTACCCCGGCAAAGCTTGAAGCTGCATAGAGTTCCTCGATTTCTGGATTGTGTAGTTTTCTTTACCTGTTTTTTCGTCCTGTTTTCCACCATAGATTCTCTTTAAGATCTTGTTTTCAAAGTGCCGAAGTCCATATTCCTCCTTCGTACTCAAAGATCACTTGCATTATTCTGGTTTTATAAATATGGATTTAGACATTGCGCGATAAAACAGTCGTTTTTAGTAGTTCGTTCATCCCGAAGAAACACTCGCTACCCATAAGCAAACTTTTATTTTAATCGAACTTTGTACCACGTTTGGTCATCATTACGGTGTCCAGATATTTTAACTCGTCCACTTTCTCAAAGCGTCTAATTTTTCATTCTTCGAGAAGGTCCTGATCGTCAGCGTAAGCTAGAATGAATGTGATTCCATAAAGAGTTATTGCTCTCTCATTTTCCTGAAGAATTCTCATTACGTATTCTAGCGCTAAATTAAAAAGAAGCGGAGACAAGGCTCAGAAAAAACGTTTAGTTCTTTAACTTGTCCGTGATTTTCCTTTGTATTGGTTCCTCCAACTTATTCGGGGTTGCCAGCCTCACAGGGACATGATACATTTTCTATCGACTTATAGAGTCATACGCCTTCTTTAAATCTACGAAGAGTTTCTTCTAAGAGCTCTCGCGTAGTGAAACGTGGTCACTCTTCGAGCTCTTCATTGTGGTATAAATTCTGCTCTGGCACGTTATCCTCTTCGTATTCCTTCATCCATTGCACTCGTGTTCTTTGATGTATATTCTTCCTGAATCTTAGCAGACTTTTGGTTTTCCATTGCTCTGGTTCTTATTCCAAAAAACAGCTGACGTCCTTTTGTAGGGTCTTATATCTTGTATTTTCCAGGATTTGAAGTGAAGTTCCTTCTTCAAGAAAACAAGGCGAGCTTAGCATAAAGCTTTGTTTGTCTTCCATTGCTTGCTTCATCGTTGGTTTCCATACCATCTAGTATGCCAAACCGGTTACTAATTTCGTCTTGTGATTAGTGCTAGATACCAAGATACTAGAGTTCTTTCACTTTTCAAAGTTTGTTATAGTTAGGCTTGTCAGTTTGACGACGATTGAATGTGGTCAGAATCGCAATTCGCTACTCTATATGCTTCAATATCTAGTAGGTTTGTTTTTTTTTTTTTTATAATTCGTGCGGGTTCAAGAGTGTACGCTCTTATAGTGTTTGTCACACAAATTGAACGGGATACATATGGTTTGTGTGTAAGATGGTCGTTCTCTACTCACCGGGGGTGGTTGTCCTAGATAGGATTTGAGACATTCGACTGAATTTGCGTTGGTTGTAGTTCAGCAACTCTTTTGTTTTCTGTATCATTAAAGTGTTATATTGGAAATGCACACACAGAGTATGAAATTTTTAAGTGATCTTATGCTGCAAGTGTTATGCCTTCGTCAGCAATTTTTGATCATCTCTCATTCACCACTGATATTGTTGCACAGTTTTTCCGTATACGAGTTTTTTTTGACTATGGACGGACTTGAACTACAGACCTTCGGCTCAACAGTCTGTGATGATTACCATTGCACCACGATCACAATACCAAGTTGTTATTGTAGCATTAAAATTCTGTATGTTTTGCGGACGCCAGCAAGAATACGGTCACTGTTACTGACGAATGCTACAGGACCATGGCGAACAACTTCTTACTGCTGGAATTGAATGAGCGGAGCTTGGTGAACATGTGACGTCAACAAGACGGACACAGCACGAACCACAATGGATATTGTGAAGAGATGCGTTTCCTAGTCCTCTAACCTCCCTTTTTGGGGATTTAGCATGACCAGCAAGATATCTAACCATCCCATATTTCTCTCTATCATCCCATATTCATCTTTTGGATTACTTGAAGTAGCTGGCTTATGCTAACAAGCCTCAGACAATTGCAGCTCTTAAGGAGAATACAGGAATGCGAACAGTGATCATCGAAAATCTTGCGGGAAGTCATAGAAAATGCGATAAATCGGGTAAAGGTACAAATAAAGATTTACATTACTCACAATCATAACTTGTGTTCCTCATATTGAAAGAAAAATTACTTTTTATAATCGATTTTGAATTTTGAGAAATACGTATTTCAATTTTAACAAAGTGGCTGAGCTCGAATCCCGTGTCATCTTCATCAGAGGTCACACACTATCCACAGTGTGTGCTTGCGTCTAATCAGTTAATATAATTGCAATAAAATAGGTAACTACTATGAAAAGTATTTGCAGTATTTTAATGACTTTATAACATTACTTTGATGTAGTATTTGCTACAATATTAGGTTACAGATATTTAAAAGTCGGTTTTGCCTAACCAAGAAGCAAGTATACTTGAAGCTCTTACCACAATAAGGTACCTCTTCAACCAGAAATTGATTGTTAATATTTAATTTATTTAAATAATTGCTCCATCAGCATCCTATCTTTGTTCTGCTTTAAATAAAATTACCTTGGCATGGATTTCCGGCAAAATCTTAATCTTCTTCTTGATTAACCACACTTGAATAAGACACGCGTACATGGTTATGTGCTACCCACGCCTCTCCGTGAATGATTTCCAAATAATATTGTATTTGAAACAATATAACTTCATCCACCACTCACTCTATTTAAAGTGTTCGATGTATCATCCCACAAGACCCAATCCCCCGCCTGTGGCGGATAAACAAAACTTCCAGACTCCAAGTTCAAGATGTCCACGGAAGGAACAGAAAACGAACGAAGAAAAAAAATGCGGTCAGAGATGTCTCATCAAGACATAAAAACCTGACGCGATGATAACATTGAATGCCAGCAGCTGGACGCCAAGAGAGCAAAAGTTCGAGACATCAAGACACCAACACGACTAAGACAGCCTGCCATCAAGACATCAAGCCACCACACTCTTCAAGCGACAATCTCGAGTGCAATGCATTCAATGTGTCTACTGGAATGCTACTTGCTACAACGGCTCGCAACTACGTAAACCTCTTTCATGGACATCAAAGTTTTGATTGATGATCCGAGATGAACCGAGTGTCTAATGCGTCCGCGAAAAAAACCAAACAGAATTCCAGTGATGGAAATTATTTTGTCATTGCATGTGACAATCACCCTTCAAACCTCTCCAACTCTGGAGTACCATCGCAATCTAACCTTCTTTTGACATAAGGTCGCCGTTAAGCTTCATCTTGTCCACGTTGGGATGATGGCACGTCTGCATGATCGTCCGAGTCGCCACCGCCCGTTGTAAATGGTTAAGAAAACCAACCTCTGACACCTTGCAGACGACAATAATATTAATGATAATGACTGCGTACATCGCCGTCTATGATGCCTTAATATCTACAGACTTATGGCTGGCGATACTGCAATATCTTCTTTTTCGTTTGGTTGTTTTTCTGTCCGTGGTTGTTTCGCGTTTTTCTTGTCTGGATCGTAAGACAACGTCTTCCGCCTCCGAATGAATAGGTGTCGGCGTTACTATGCCATTTTGTTCGCGTTTATGTTTGGGTTAGCGTGTGCGAAGCTATGCTTATGGGTAGGAAAGAAGCATGAGAATTTGTTTTATACATCTAGTGCCATGAAATTATCATTTTTATGACCCCTACTTATGGAAGTCATAAGCGCATTCAGGCTTTGCGTTCAAATGTCATAAGTCGAGAATTTTGAAAAAGGGGAATTTTGCTATGTCTACGTAGCATGGCTATAACTCCCCCATTCAATAAGTCTATAACCCCCAAAATTCCGCTGTTACTGGAACACACTACTTTTTGAGAGCTCATGCCAATATGAGCTGTAGCAGTCTGGACGGTTTTAGTTAAACTTTTTTCCGAAAAAAATTACTTCCTGCCACTCGACATTTTAATGCTTATACTTTTTGGCAATCTTGTTTCTTTGTGTGCAAGCGTAAGCCTATTTTATTCCATTTGACAGGTATTGACTAACGAAGAATTCGGCCAATATGTTGTTTTCTGATTGCTATATCTAAATTTGTTTTGATTTGCCTACAATTTAGCCGAATTTTCAGTTTGATTTCTTGAGCGGTTGGTTATGCCAAATTACGAAAAAAACACAAATTATTTTTAGGTAAAATATTTTATTACTTTCCATATTCATTCAAATAACTTGTTAGAAACGATCTTGTAGATCATTCATTAATATTGCTTTTTTCTAACCATATTTTGCATATGAACTCGAGCGTATTTCCAACCAGATCGTCTTTAGCGTCTTGGCCTGTGTCAGCAGAATTATTGGAATTTAGTTTTGAATTCTTCAGGCTATCGTTATGACTTTGTAACCCTGGTTTTATGATTTGGTTAAGCTTTGTAACTTAATTCCTTTAATACCATCCTGCGTCCATAGCGTGTTTCTCTGCACATGCAACTATCCACCACCTACATATCTAATTTCAGAGCAATTTGCTTAGAGAACAATGGGCACCAAACAATTTAATTTGGGAATAAGATCTGTTTCAGAATAAGCTTGAGATTATAAGGCGATAACAGCAGATCACTCACTCACTACCTGAGTAACTGGTGATCCTTCCCCTTTTCCTGTACACAAAACTCATGATCAACTTTGCTCCTCCGGTGTAGCCCAGCCTTGTAAGCACCTTGAATGTTGCACTGGTAAGCTAAGGATTTTCTTTTTCAGGTAGCTGACCAATCATGTGTTATGTGCAGGTATCAGAGGACTTAGAAATAACTTGAGGGATAGCCATCGACAAAAGACAACTTATCGGCCCCAACTTTTAACGAACTTGGTCGACTTTCATGTTGTTCGCCTTTATAGGTAGAATCAGCTAACCGTTTCTGTACTTATAGAGGTCATGTCGGTAGAAGTTATAATTCTTGAATCCGTTTTTATCTCACCTGTTCGAGCGAATCTAAAGCATTTTACAGCAATCTCCCCGAACTGTGTTCCTCTGAGGGACCCGACATTCCATTTCTCTGTTACCATTGTCCATTCTATCGTGTGGTCCATCGGGCAAGTAATTAGAAACGACCAAAACATTATTCCTATTTTCCCAAATTTTTTTGAAATAAGAGTGCTGAAATTTCCATATTTTTTGAACGCAGCTATCTTTTAAGATTTCACCATGAGTTCTTAATTGGACGGAAATCAGGACTACATAAAAGCCAGTGCAGAGTATCATATGTATATTTAGGGTAAGTATGCTGTGTTGACTTGGGTGTACCAAGGCGTTATTCAGCCTATGTATTGGGCGTGGTCGTGGTTCAATGGTAATCATCACCGATTGTTGAGCGGAGGGTCTGTATTTCAAGTCTCTCCATAGCTAAGAACAATGCCTTTACGGAAAAACTTTACAAAGACAGCAGTTGTGAATGAGAGATGATCAAAAAAATGCTGACAAAGTCATAACACTCGCAGTATAAGATCACTTCAAAATTCATAGTCTGGGTGTGCATTTCCAGTGAACATCTTAATGACATGGAAACAAAAAAAAAATTCACTGTGAACTACAACCAACCCGACAAATTCAGTCGCATCTCTCGAATCATATCTAGGATAACCACCCCCGGAGAGTAGTTAGCGTACATCTTCGACACAAACCATTTGCACCCCGTCCAGGTTGTGTGGCAAAAACCATAAGAGCGTAAAGGGCTAACCATAATAGACATAAGCGAGCATAAGCTTATGTCAGAAACGAACGAAATGCTCGCTTATGTTTCAACTAAAAGTCAAGTTACCCATAATGAATGGAAGCGAACATAAGGAATTGTCCAATTTTCATTCCGTTTGCTTATTTTCGGTGTGGCTACGTCTGTTGCCAAAATCCCGGGCGGAATGTCTTCTTTCATTGCGACATTCCGTCTACTCGCATAAATTAACGAACATTTAACCAAAACGCGCATATTCCCATTATGGGCATGTCATAGGCTTTGCATGTAATAAGACATTTCCGTAAGCTGGCATATGCTTATGTCTATTATGGTTGGCCCTTAACTCTTGAACCTGCGTGAACCCTATAAAAAAAAATGTATAGGACTAACTTAACATCAGCTTTCGGGGCCTTAATTCCTGCGCTAGAATCTTCTATATGGAAAAGGAATGAAATTGAGCTTACAAAAGGCAAACAGATTCAATCAATGCCTATATTACAACTCTGTACTTTCCGCGGCCAGCTTTTGCTTCATATGTTTAACCCAACTGATAGCGTGAATAACAAACAGCTTCGCTGCCTGCAACGTCTAAGACCTCGCATAATCTCAGCAAACAAATTGTCAACCATTCTGATTGCTATTTTATATTGATTCCGTAAATTCAATTAAGATTTCAATTTCGAAAAGCCTCCTAAATCCGATGACAGCCGCAACAAGCCTTATTAAGAGATTACTTTCTCGACAGTGTCACCGATTAAATATTCAATAAATCATCGAATTAAACAGTTACGCCGCATCTTTTCCACATTTTACCGAATTTAGATTTATCAACAAATCTGCATCTCGATGCCGCAGCAATAAAGCCGTAGAAGAGGCCACAAAATCCGAAGAGAATAACACGCGCTGGTACTCCCGCCCGGACGAAATCTTAAACTATTCGTTGAAAATGATATTCTTGCAGCAGGTTGGGCCACCGTCACGCCGAACGGCCATGGGCTAACGACAACTCTGCCTGCCTGCTTGGCCAGTTGAACAGATAAATTGTCTAAGGGTGAGACTTGTCCATAAATTACGCTGTATTGCTTGTTTCCGTCTATGCGGATGCTAACTCACGCACACATCAGCGTAAACACCGGTTGCCGCGGGAATAACAACAATTTTCCGTCGTAAGCGTAGATAATCTATCTTTCATTTCTGGTGGATTCCGCAAACGACACTCGGACATCTTAAGCGCATGCCAGACGCAGAGTTATAGCACTGTTAACAGAAATATTATTAATTTTCCAAACAGCACAAAACGTTGATGTGGTGACGTGGCGATGTGAGGATGCGGTGACGCGGCAGCGATAAGACGACAACCGGTGGTGATGGCGAAAATTCGAGAAAGAAAAATTGCAACACTTAGCAGGAGGTTAACGATATGTGTTCGGTTGTCTTTTGTCGAATTGTTGTCACATTGTACCCACAACATTAATTCAAACGCTCAGCGTGCGCTTGCAATTCGACACGGCACGGAGGAGCATCTCTCCACGCCTGGTGTTGAGAAATTTGTAAAATTTCTGGCGACGCAATCGACTGCAGTGACGCGATGCGTTTTGCTGTAACCATATAGTAGTGTATCGCTTTTCCGGCGAGAGAAAATTAAATTGTAAACTTAATTGAAAATACTGTTAGGTAAATGATAGGTACATAGTTGCGAAGTTGTCAAAGTGGCGTCTAAGGAAGCAATTTAATACGGCACAGCTTGGCGGCAGCGACCGCTGGGAGATGAATCTCTGATTGCTTTCGCATGCGACCGGCGCAGACGGGAATTGTCCAATTAGTCACGGGTAGATCGAGGACAAGGATCTTGTAATTAAACGTGCTGTTCCTAATTTGCAGTCGTTTATCAGAGATGTGAACGCAAGTTATTGGTTTCTTTATACGACTGAATTCCTTTTGTACCTAGATGTGCTGGATATGAATTGATGAAAAGATACATTTTGTAAATTGGACATGGGAATGATAAAAAAGATTATTATTTTTGCTCTTGAGAACCACAAATCATTCGTGCGAACTCGTTAGAGTTCGTAGGGACAGGACAGCGCTTGTGTAGCGAGAACATGAATGAAGCATTCTTGTTAGTATTTAAGAATGTAGTTGATGATCACTTTTGATTCTAGGTACGAGTACATTAGCCTGAGAAGCAATTGCTAATAACACGCATAACTCCATTCCTCAGAAATACATACGCAACTGAGAGTAGGCAGACTTACGATTGCAACTTGTTGCCTGGTGATTGTGCTCATCTGTGAAAGAAGAGTCTCTAACGAATATAGTGCTTGATGACAGATTTTATTGGGCTCATTATTCTTGAGCTCTGAACTTCTTTAGCGTTCTGCTTGCGAGGTTTTATATGATTTATTACTGGTATTTTCGACGTTGCCTAAGAGGTCGATGCACGCCTTCGTTTCGCTTTGTATACTCTACACCGCTTCTTATAGATTATCTTAAATATGTAAGTTAACTACACAACTCACAGTTGACGAGTAACACTCAAGCCAAGTCCGAGTGCTACTCGTTAACACTCAACTCTCTGAACACTCCGCATGCATGACGCCGTACCAGAGAGGGAAGTTAGTTATTTTAGTTATTGTTTTAGTTTTAGCTCAACCGTTTTGCAATAAAGACTGGACTAAGACCAAGTTCAACTAAAGGTTTATTTTGATGGATCAAAGTGCAGCAAATAAATGAATAAATAATTTGTATATTATAATATGATTATTAGGTGTATTGAAAAGAAATCCATTATTTTTAGATGAAATCGCAGGCTTTGCTTAGCATAGTTAGAACGATCCGGATTAAGTCAAATATGCGCCGCTTCTTCGATATTTTTTTTTCCATTTTAAAGGTAATTCCATTATACCTCTGTTATAAAAGCCCTCGTCCCTCGTTTTTCACCAGCGAAATCGTTTGTCATGGACAAGAATAGGTGGCTATAAGTTTGTGCCAGGTCCGGAATCTAAGGTGGATGCATAAGAACATTAAAGTCGAGCTCTGGCTTGATAGTTTCCTAATGGAACCTAATTCGTCTCCTACTGGCTAAGGCTGGCCACTTCTGGGCGATTGGTTCCTTCAAAAGGTCCAATTGTTACCAGTATAGTACGAGTGCAACTCAAAGCCGATGATACCCCCCAATCGCACAAACAGCTTGGAGCCTCGTTAATAACCCTTCGCCAAGCCTCCTTGTCATGAGTGCTTCGCTGTTATATATTCGCTGTGCTGGAGAAAATAGTTCGAGGATAATTCGCGTGGCTTAGCCTTTTTTTTTATAATTCACTCGCGACTAAGTGCTTATGAGTGGTTGTGGGCACATTAGACGGAACAAGTGAGCCTTTTACTCTAATTAACCTAAATTAATTTTTGTATCCTATCGTGAAACTTTTGGAGCACTTGCCCAGATAGGTGAGTTATAATTCAGCTTGGACCGGATATATACTTTATAGGTTATAGTCAGATCAAGGGCATGGCCGTAAAACTGGAATCGAATGTGTTAATACAACCTGCGAAGAAATGTAGTGAAGTAGAAGTTGAATACGTTTATATTGGAGTCGGAGCCGAGATCTAAGGAACACCAACATTCAATTTCTGGATATCAGCCTTCCCAGAATCCAGATCCCTTCTTGATTGAAGCCCCTCAAAATGACTTGAATTGAATAGCCCGTAAAATAATTTCTAAACCTTTGAATAGAGGCTTGTCTTAGAGCGTACAGAACGCCAGAGTCCCAGTTCATTAGGAATTACCATTAGTAGGTCCTATATGATGGAGCAGGCCTAAACAGAGTTGACAATTTCTTGTTAAAATGACTCGAAAGCACATCGCAAGGGCTATGACTAGTGACAATAACTTGATCTGAACTTGATTAGAGCACACTCTGAACTCGATTTATTCTCCAGAAGCATTTCTCCGTATTGATTCCGAAAGATTATTGCAAAATTGAGATAATATCCCGGTAATTTACCATAATCATCGGAACGGCAGGAATAAACTGCTCATCCGCGACCAGGCCGCCTATTTGGCGGATGTCGGATGAGAGAGCTTTCCAGATTGATGCGTTACTCCGATGAGATCCTCCTCGCTCCTTTATTCGTAAGTTAGATTAGATTACATTTTTTGGGCCTGGGTGCATTATCAAGATTACATGAGCATGTGAAATGACTGAGGCCTGTTAGCCTTGGTGACAAGATGACGAGATGACAAGTCAGTGACTCAAAGACGCAATCAGTAAGAGGACCATTTAGAACGAAAGGCGCGAGTAATAGCCAGCCTGGTCATATTTAACTCTAAAATGCAGCAGCTTAGGGTAGTCCAGTAAGACAAATTAAATATTAGGATATTTTCAATTTAGGTTTAAACACTTTTGTCTATTAAATAACAATAGAATAAGAGCAATAAAAACCTAGAAAAGAGCATTCAAACGAATTACTTGTTTGGCGACTACCACCAAGGCGCTCTCGGATTCATTTGTTTGGGACTCTCCTTGCATAACACTTTCGAATTATCATATATTCACCACTCCGAAGACACGGGTAGATGAAATGAAATATTCATCCGACGAGTAGGTGTGGAAGAGTTTCTGAAGTGAGGGAAGGAGCTAGTGGGGAAGGTCTTCGAGGAGGCATAAAGAAGCTTGTGCTATGATGCACCACATGCACTGAACGGGGTAGAAAAAGAATCAGCAAATGTATCAACAATATTCTATACTTATTAAACAATTGAGTACTCTTACTTCTATATCTTGTATAATGGGGAGTTTACAATTAAGGATATTATGGTATATATTGTAAGAGGTTTGTATGTAAAATAAGATGGTGTTGATTTTCATTTCTTCTCGAAAAATATTTATTTATTCGTCAATATCTATTTATATATACAGGGAACCCTCTCATACATAAAATACACTTGCGCCATCGCTTTTTGTCATTCATAGAAGCACTTCTGGTATGTGCTTTTGGTTGTAACTTGAGCTTTTCCAGCCATGCCATCTTTGTCTTTTCAATTCCTGGAAGGAGGACAATTATAGTGAAACGGTAGCAGAGATCTACGAATGTGGATCATCATTCGCGTCATTCAACAGTTCCTGAGCGGTGAGCAATTTCGGAACATACTACGCTAACACACGTTTCACGCCCAAGATATCTGAAGAAAGAATTCATAGCATGAGCCAACCGATAGGCCAATATCCTCAGCAACTTCTCTGAAAGTTATTATGATTTTCGCTCAGAGTAGATCGGTCAAATACTACAGTCAACATTTATTTTTCACACACATTTTAATGCAGGTTTTTGATCGATCTTGGATCGTTTTCGTAGATTTTTAATAAACGATCTTAAAAGCTATTATTTTTTCTACTGTTGCCCCACTCTACATACCACATACGCTGCAAGAGCCTCGATGGGTACGAATAACAAAATTTCACGCAAAAAAAAAATATGACGTACCAAGCTTAACATTTCAAATCTGTCATTCCTGACTAGCATATTCCAATTTGCTCACCTGATATCCAGCAAATAAAAGTAGACGTACGAATGTAAAACTTTGCTTATTAATTATTATTATTAAATTCTGAATTTAAAAAAAAAGTAATCTGCAATCTGTAGTTCAAAAGGAACTAGAATTGAAAGCAGCTATAAATAAATACAATGAAGATTAACAAACAAGATACAGAATACAAGTGTGAATGGGGCCATTACTGTATGAAGCAAATCATAAAATGATCAATACACGAAATAAATTAGGAATATCTTCATAATTAAAATTTAAATGTCATAATTTCACCTTTTAAAGAAAAGTGACTTATGTAGTAAGGTAGCTTGTTAAAAAGTCTTGGTGTTAATTGGTATTCATTCGTAATTGATAGGTGGAAGAACTTCTACTTAATACATAACCAGATCTTTCGAAAAATATTTTAAGAACTTTGTAGCAATGTTAATGTTTCAATGGTAGAATATTAAGGTTTCTAAAAACTACGATTGATATACTACTGTCGCGCCCTTATCGCAATAAAAAAAAACACAGACCTAGTTTCTTAGTGGCAGCGATCAGCAATGCCGGAAAAAGAGAAGCTAAGCCTTTATTTTACGTAGAATCTTTAGCCGAACATAATAGGACGTTAGATGGGACTATAGATGGCGCTTACAACTACTGAAACACAAGCAGAGGAATTATTTTATTATGGTAAGGGCAGCCCTACGAAGCTAAGCCATACTCAGGCTTAGAATGAATTAAACCATAATAAATGCATTTAAGAAGCTTCCGTGGGCAATATGATTTTAAAAGATAAATTTACCTAGCCGCTGGCATACTTCTTAAGAGCAGTTGTATGGTCAGACCAGTTCATCTTCCAGCCGAGCAGGACACCAAGGTATTTAAAGTGTTTAACTTTATCAATGTAAAAGCTTTTATCAGAATGTTTGTGATCTTCAAAATATGTCTGTGAACTAGAAGTTGAAATGCAAGCATTCTTATTGTGCTTGAATCTTTTACAGGTACCACAGTAAAAGAGAAAAGGTCTAATTATCTAATACCATACCACTAGGATTAAAATCACGATTTTGGTTTTATCATTTATGACCAATTTGTGCACTTTAAACCAGTGACATACGATTTCAGGGTCATAATTGAACAGGCCATATCGTCCATAAATGTTATAATTTTGCTGCTATATTTTGTAGAAAAAGAGTGTTAATAAATGTTAAGAAAAGCAAAGGACCAAGCACAGAACCTTGAGGAACGCCTATAAATACGACAGTCATTCAATAAGTAAAGAGACAAATGGCTATATCTCAAAAACGGTTTATTTCAATCTTTCAAAATTAAGGCTATTTTTCAACATAATCACCCCCCACAGTTATGCACTTGTCCCATCTTTCTTGCAGCTTCCTAATTCCATTGGCGAAGAATTCTTTCGATTTACCCCGAAGCCACTTTTGCACCGCTTCCTTAACTTCCTCATTGTTAGCAAATCTTTTTTCACGTAGGGCGTCTTTGAGTGGTCCAAACAGGTAAAAATCAGATGGGGCGAGGTCGGGACTGTTGGCAGGATGAGGTAAGACCTCCCAACCCAATTCTTGAAGCTTATCACGGGTCAGCTGGGCTGTATGAGGGCGGGCGTTATCGTGCTGAAGAATGACTCCTTTTGACAAGAGTCCACGGCGTTTGCTCCTGATAGCTGGTCTAACTTTGTGTTCTAGCATCTCAGAGTAGTATTGGCTATTGATAGTTCGCTGATCTTCAAGGAAATCGCAATAGACTGGATCCTGTGAGTCCCAAAAGATGATCAGCATCACTTTACCGGCGGAAGGTTGAACCTTGAATTTTTTGCGAACTGAAGCGCTAGTGTGTTTCAACTCCATACTCTGCCTTTTGGTCTCAGGGTCGTAGTGATGGATCCAGACCTCGTCGCTGGTCACTATTCTTTCAAAAAAAGCGTCTCCTTCAATCAAACTTCGTTGCTTTAAGTCTTGACTAATGGAAAGCCTTGATTCTTTATGAGCGCCAGTAAGCTGTCGGGGAACCCATCTGGCACACGTTTTTCTGTACTTTAAATTGTTCTGAATGACATTGTGAACAGTTCCAACACTTACTTGAACTTCCTCAGCTATCATTTCAACAGTAATTATTCTGTTATCACGAATAAGTCCGTCAATCCTCGATTCCAACGAGGGACCAGAAACTTTCACTGGACGTCCACATCGGGGTTCATCACCTACACTTGTTTGGCCACTTTTAAACCGATCAACCCACTTGTAAAAATTCGCACGGTTCATTCAACTTTTACCGTACTGTATCAACATTCTAGAAAAAATTTCACTTGGTTTTAGACCTTCTGCAACTAAAAATCTAATGACTGAGCGCTGCTCTTCTAAGGTGTAATCTTCTAGTGGACTTGCCATGGTGAATTGAAAATTTTGAGGTTATGTTGACATAAAATGATGAAACAGCTGATCACAGCATATCCCAAGGTTGCCAACTAACACCCCTGAAAAGATTGTACACATTCATGGAATAGTTTTAAAATTATAGAATTTATCTCTTTACTTATTGAATGACCCTCGTATAATGCACATTGAACTTAACTTATCATCTATTTTCACACATATAATTTTTCTGAAAGTATTTTAGACAGTGTCAAAAGCTTTGGTTATATCGACAAAAAGCGCTGCACTCAGGTCCCTATTATCAAAACCTTTATAAATAAGCGAACAGAAATTTAAAAAGGCACTCTCGGTAGAACGACTTGAACGAAAACCAAATGGACACCCACTACAAAAATAACTATTTTTTTTCTAAAAACCGGATCATTCTACCTTCAATATTTCTTTTTTATAAAATTTTATTTAGTCAAATTATGAACCCTTGACATCTTTAACCTTCTTCCACTGTGATTCAAGGTCCATTATTCCTTTCTTATTGAAGGCCTGATTTTTTTATGGTAAAAAGTTTTCGAAGGGTTCTATGACCTCTGCTCGGTTTCGGAACAGCTTTTGCCGATATAATGACGCCAGACGGCGGCAAAGATAATCCGTTGATAAAGTTTGAGGAGAGTATGGTGGATGTGGAAGAAAGTCGAATCCCAACTGTAGCAGCTTTTGCACCGTTACGTGTGAGGTATGGGGTCTAGCATTGTCATGCAACAGGACCATGCCTATTGACCAATGCAGGTTGCTTTCTCAGCTAATTTTGTATGCATTATGTCGATTTTCTCACAATATTTGACTGCATTTATCGTTTCCCCTGTCACCGTAACCTTTTCTGGACGAAGACCAAGTTTGGGGGTGTGCTCTGAGTTTTCGTATGCGTCCTACCACTGCCCATATCTCTTATGTTTGTCATACAAAATTCGGTGCATTTAGGTACCTCAGACTCAGCCCAAACCCACGCCGAATGGTACGTTTTTTCACCGCTATATTTCGTCGACAGCATGATATAAAAATTCCTAGAAAAAAAAACTGTACTTGCAACGGTCCCTAAAAGTCGCACACATCAAACACACATACACTTTATCATCAAAAATCAAAAAATCACTGTGTTGTACAGATGTTCACTCGACAGCTTCTAATTGAGGTCTAAGTGAAAAAGTCGGACATTTCATGTGGTACAACCTAATAAATATTTATAGAACTGCTTTTTTACATAATGGTTTTTAGCTTTTAGGCAATGGAATAGTCCAAATGTGGGGTATCTGAGAATTGAGGAGTCAGAATATGCATATTGGGATAAAGCCATTGCCTCTCAAGAGCGACAAATATTCCGTTTCGCCTAAAAATATCTTCTCCACAACCATAAAAAAGGAAATCTAAGTAATTGCGAACTCCCCTACTGAGACTAGGACATCCCACTTATTTAAGAGTCCATAATTATAGAAGATTCTCACGTTCTGGGAGTAAAGATGTTTATTTCTCAGTTTTTCCCATCCCTAGACTACCAACTAACTTTGTACGTTTTACTATCTCCCCGTTCTATCACCTTAATCTTCATCGAAACTAATAAAGAACATCAACACTCAACTCGGAGTTGTAAAAATATTTTACAGATACTTCGCGACGCAGTGCATTTAACAATTTTTCCTTCCATTCCGTAAGCCTTACAGACGGGCTATGATTAATAAATCTTAACGAGAAACCTGCTGTAGCTAAGTGATATTATCGCTAAGCAACACGTTTTTCAGCAGTCAGTACGTATCTGCATTTATCCTTCTTCCAATGCAAATGGAATTATTCCTTTTTTTTTCTATGACGAACGATTTGTATCTGGTTTCTTATCGCACTGTATAATTCGATATCCTGTTTACAGTAGCCAAGGCCTAAGTGATTACAATATTCCTGTAAAATGATAAAAAAGAAGGAGAAAATGGTGAGAAATGGACGCAGTGGTTCTCATAGTGTTACCGGTAGAACAGGGAGAAAACAATGAATTAGTATTAAATGGTTTCATGGACCCTAATACACAGTAAGTGATGCTGTGGTGAATATGGCATTACGACTCTTCAAATGTTGTTTACGACCATTTCAGCTAAGTCGCGCTCGGATGTCTCGATTCAAAAATTTGAATTTCGATTTTCCATGAAATTGTGAAATTGATTACAAAGTAGGTAGGAAAACAAGATTGCAATCTGGTGTATCTGCGATTAGAATACACCTGACGGCGAAGAGAAAACGTATTTTAATCGTGGAAAGTGATCCATGTTATGATATATCTAAAAAAATCAATTTACGCTTGACCATGTACATATCTATTAAATGGAGATGATCCATTGAATACAAGTTTCAAAAGCAGCTGTAACCTCCATGGTCAGACTCTTAATCTTCAATAATACCCAAGGTGGCGAAAGCAAAACTCGCTTCTTAATTTTTTATGGAAGTAACCAGGTAATAAATTCACTATCTGGGAATATCTAGCAATATCTCCAAGACGCTAACTCGGAGATAATTTATTGATGGTAGTGCCAGCCGAGAGTGACGACTACGTGATGAAAGTTAATATTCCCTCTTAAAACTAACCTGCATCTCACAAAGGGCGATTTCTCTCATAGTGCTCACACATGTGGACTTTGTTATGGTCCTGAGATTTATGGAGATATAGCTTTTTCCCGAAGTGCTCTATCCATGTTAGTGTACTAATTGATTTGATGGTATCTTTTTTCATAGGGGACAATACTTGCTATTGATTTTCGTACATATACAATGTAAGACAATACAGGCATACCCTCAAGGCATTTTGTATTGATGTTTTTTTCGGAACCATGCTCTAAGCTAGGAACAATAACCTCTGCCTTATAGAGGCCTTAGACGATCGCGCTATTTTCTCGGCACTAAGTTTCGATCACGGATTTAATCTCGTAATATTTTCTTTCGCACTAGTACTATTCAGATGAAAATTTATCGATACGCACTTTTATCTACATATCTTACCCCACTGAGGTTGAATTTAAGCTCTGTGCGACAGCAGCCACGTACAGTGAGCTTCAAAAACAAGTTAACACACAAGGCACTGTATGTACGTGCATTATAGGCTGGAAACATTTTGTAATTTCAATTTTCAATTTTCGAGCTATTTACTGACAGACAAGACTCGGAGTTCCGGACAGTAAAGTCGTTAATTAAAAATCTCTAACAATTAATCAAAGAAAATTACAGCATATCTGTAAGTTTGCATTGAAACAACGGAACTCGTGCTGTACAATCCAAGAACATGAGTATGTTCCCCCAAATAAATTAAGTATTTCGGAGAAACAATCAGAATAACATTCAGAATCTAAGGCTTTTCAGAACGTCAGATAATGAACGCTTTCTACGAACAGTCAGTATCGATCCAAAGAGCGCCGTGGTCGATGATCCTCAGGAGAAGGCGGCGACAGTAGAAGCTGTCTTTCAGGAACTCTAAGTTCAGGTGGAATTTCAAGTTATTTTTCAAGCGATTCTTTTGTATGGATGCCAAGTTTGGGGGATTGTGCAAAATGCCATATAAGGAAACTACAGATATGCCAAAATAAAGTTTTGAAAATGATGCTCAACTTACCTTGGCATCACTCTGCCGTAGATCTACACCGTAAAGCGAATGTTGAATTGATCTGTCGTAGAATTGATCTAACTTCGATGTAATTTTGTAATTAGGTGTATTTTTCCAGACAACCCACTCATTGATGAATTGTGTACTAACTAAATGCGGCTTAAGACTGTACTTTCCATCATTTGTATTTATTTATTTGATTACTTATTTATTTATTTATTTATTTATTTATTTATCTATTTATTTATTTATTTATTTATTTATTTATTTATTTACTTATTTATTTATTTATTTATTTATTTATTTATTTATTTATTTATTTATTTATTTATCTATTTATTTATTTATTTATTTATTTATTTACTTATTTATTTATTTATTTATTTATTTATTTATCTATTTATTTACTTATTTATTTATTTATTTATTTATTTATTTATTTATTTATTTATTTATTTATTTATTTATTTATTTATTTATTTATTTATTTATTTATTTATTTATTAATTCATTTATTTATTTATTTATTTATTTATTTATTGTTTTTGTTTATGTATCCTTTTTGGTTTTTTTTTTTTTTCTCTTATGTGGAAGGTTTTTGTCGTATTTTCCTTCCGAACTCTGATTAATGTTAGTTGTTCCTTTTTCCAATTTTTCAAAAATTATTTCAGTGGCAAGATAATATTATCAAATCCCTGTACTGTAAAATGTGCGGTAACAAACCTAATGTAAATTATTATACGAAATTAATAAATCTATCTATCTATCTATCTATCTAAGTTCAGGTGGAATGATAGCATTCGCCCGAATAACGACCCAGGGAACAGGTGCGCCTGCTTCATCACTCCTACCTTTGAAATGATATCGATCATTGGTGATCAGAGAACCTTAGTTCTACCAGGTTCAATGGAAATTTTATGGCAAACAATGCCGTCGCCAGTGAGGAGGCTTGCACCCTGTTCATTTCGAAGGAGTTCTCTAGATGATCTTCATGTCATTGAAAAGAATCGGGTCTCGACGTTATATGTTGTGCTCAGGCACCGCCCACCAGTGACTGTAGAGATGTACATATGTACATCATCCTGTTCAATAATGCACTGAATAATGCATACAATATTATCCAGTGCCTTGGAAGACAGCAGTTGCTTAACCAGTCTCCAAGAGGGGTAAGGGCACCTCCAACCCGGCGAATCTCCGGTCAATAAGTCTTATTTCGATTTAAGGATAATAAAATCACTTCAGGCAGGCTCTGCCTATTTGCACAAGCCTACGCCTACGTACACCCTGCACTCATCTGCTACTCTCCCCGCTCGACTGCCGCTAGGTATTACTTCGCGGGGCTGGCAAGCAATGCATGTTACTCCTGAGCTTGTAGACTTCCTCCTGCTTCTGTTGTTCTTGCGGTCTCTTCTGCTTTCCTTGCCGCTTCTACTCTCCTCAGCTCTGTCTGCACATTTTTGATTAGTGTGCAGAGCGTCAGCCAGTATTCCTCCGACTCCACAATTCGCCGAATTATATTTTCTACTTTTGGTAGAGTGCCCCTCTGTGAAGCGTCTACATTCAAAGATTGCGTGCCTCACGTCTTCCTCTTGGTTTGAGCAGTCTGGACAAAGAAGAGATATATCGTGCCCGAACCCATATAGGTATTTACGGTAACCACCGTGACCAGAGAGGAACTGCGTAAGATGGTAGTTGCAGTTTCCTTGTGTTCTGTTTAGCCATATATCGATTGATGGAATCAGGGTATGGGTCCAACTGCCTTTTGAGGTATTATTCCACCGGGATTGCCATTGGGCCATCGAGCGCGACCTCTCTTCGTCCTTGATTTTTCTTACTTCTTCGGCAATGGTTGGCCTTGAGAGTTTTCTCCGCTGGATTGTTTTTATCTCCTCGACGAGAATGTCAATTTGAATCATCCCAGCAATGATAAATGCGGATTCATGCGAAATCGTCCGCTAGCCGCTTATTGTCCTTAGAACACAGAGTTATTACACCGATGACAGTTTTCAGCAGGTTTCCTTCTTCTTGAGCGCTTCTGCCCACACTGGCGCAGCATAGAGCATGACTGATCTCACCACCCTGTTCAGCAGAATCCTCTTCGCATGTCCAGGTCCAACCACGTTTAGCAGTATCCTGTAGAGAGCCATTTGTAGTAAGGATGCTTTTTTGCTCACATAGCCCACGTGTAATTTGAACCGCAGCCTATTGTCATCATCACTCCTAGGTATTTGACCGCTTCTTTGGATCGGATATTCTGGTTGGCCACTCGAATGTCGATGTATTCTACAATTTTTCTGCTTGTTATGAATACGGTCTCCGTCTTATGGTCTGCCAGTTCGAGGCCTGCCGATTCTAGCCACTGCTTTATCTGGGCAACTGCTGTGTTTGTGGCTACTTCTACTTCATGTGTGTGCTTTGCAACCACCACGATAGCTATGTATATCATCTGCGAATTCGATGATGTTGAAAAGAAGTGGGCCCAACACCGATCCCTGAGGAACCCCGGCGGGGATGTCGTTGTATTTAGTTCCTTCCTGCGTGACATACCTTAGTTTTCTCTCTTTGAGGTAGTCGGACACTATCCTTTGCAGGTAGTGGGGTGTTTCCATTCTTGCCTCGTATCGACTTGTCTCGGGTTTTGTAAGACACCCCTGGTGAGTTCACGATATTTGACTCGAACGAGGTTAATAGGACCAGGATTTAGATTATTTTCTGATTACTTTTGCCACGTTGCAAAAGCAATGATTTCGGCCGTGATTTACGAGTCTACACGATCTACTTGTATCACGAAAGGTTTTGGCTTCACAGCTTTGTCCCACCAGAAGCATTCCTCTGTTTATATTAATGTGGCCTGATCGGGGATAGATTAACCATACCGCTGATCTTCCCCTTGGTCGCAATTTCGTGGAATGGTGATTCTTGTCGGACCCGATTTGCATGCGCCTCATGCTCTGCAGACCGGTTTCTTACTTCACTTTATTAATTACAGCCTTAATGACTTCACATACCCCCAAAGAAAGTAATCTAAAGGTGTGAGATCACAGGATCTTGAAAATCAGTTCAGAAATCCATTACGCGAAATTTTGCGCTCAGCAATTGTTTCCCGCAATAAATTTATGGTGTCGCACGCCGTGTGGTATGTTGCGCCATTTTGTTGAAACCAAAGCTATGTCACGTCAATGCCATTCAACTGAACGAGGAAATCAGAAATCATGTTTCTATAGCGCTCTCCATTGACGGTACCATTCTGGCCGGCATTGTCCTTAAAGAAATATGGGCCGATGACTCCACCAGATTTAATGGTTGTAAGGGCGTCTCGATAAAGGTTTCTAGGTTTTCTCCACTCCAGCTTTTAGGCCAAGATTTCTCCGTAAAATTTTCCACAAAGTGGATGGGCAATAACAATTGTTGTGCACGATTGCAAATCGATTTATTCGGATCTCCTAAACACTGCCCCCCACAATGGCAATAACTTCTTCTCCTCGCATTGGTTGTCGTCTTTGGGGATGCGTATTAACTACTTGAGTGTAAATAGTGCGAAAACAATCCATCGTGTTCCGAATAACTTGCCCAGATAGACGATTATGACGACCGTAAAATGGACGTACTCCAAAATAGGTTTAGCGAACCGAACCATGGTTTTAAAAATAAGTTTGTTTAGTTTACATGCATTATTGTAACATTAGTCTAGTTATTATAAGATGGCAAAGTATGCTGACTATAAATCAATATTCAAACGTTAAATTGACAGTACATGAAAACTATTTGGCCAGCTTTAAAACCAAACTTCTAAAAAAAACATCCTTTATTTGATTTTCGCCAAATATCTTCTTTGACTTCATTGCTCAATAAGTTAAACTTGCTTTCATCGCTAAAAGCAAAGAAGTCTAGAGTCTTGTAAAAATACCATTTGGCGAATGCAAGTCTACTTTCTTTGTTAACTTTGGAAGTAAATGGTTTGCGAAGTGCAACTCGGCCCTAAAAATGTTTGACCTTAAAACCCGCTTTACTTTTCCATCATCTACGTCAATAATTTTACTGGCATATTACGGTTTTGCATGATATCCTTGACAGTCTGCCAATTTGACAATCTTTTTTCTTACCCCTGTCTTCTTATTTTATAAAGGTCCCCATTACTGAACTAATGGACAACATCGTAACACTGATAAAGAATTTTCTAACAAGTTCACCAGCCTCTTGGTAAGTTTTAAATTTACAAACTAACTTAAAAATAAGCTTTCGTCCCATTTACTGGTTTTTCGTTCTCTTTATATTCTCTATCCTTCTACTTGTTGCCTTGATTGCAGCATTCAATAGAATGAAGCGATATTATAGCACAATGCCTGAGCTTGTAGGGGTAATTTTGTTTATGCTTTCCACTTGCTGTATTCGATGGAGTTGAATATAATTACAACATCAGTTTGAAACATATGATTGAATATGTTTTTGAAAATGTATTCTCGTTTTGTAGTACGGTTACTTATATGACTGAAATGCCTTTTTGCTTCTAAGGGTTCTAAAATAAAGAAAGAAAGTGTGAAGTGCCTCACAAGGCTTTTCTGTTAAAAAAAAAAATAGAACTCTCTTCGAATCATTGGAACCTATGCGTATATGTACATATTAATACTTAGACTGCCTTTTCAATACATTCTGAAACATATATAACATCCCATCGTCTCCTTCATAAGAACTACGATTCTTCATTCTTTTTGGTGACTGGGCAAAGTTGCCAGTGGAGCGTTTTTGGCAGATGTGGTATAGGACCTACCTGTTAGGTTGGACGGATCAACGATTGAATAAAAGTATTAAAAATACAAGCCCAGCAACGTCAAGCACATAAACTTACGAGGTTTATTCAAGAAATAAGGTGACTTTTATTTCACTCGAAAATATTTATTACTTCGTCATACATATTCCTTTTTGTCCCTTTCAAAGTAAACCCTCTATTACATAAGCTTCATTGATTTGAACACCTCTTCGATTAGTCAGACCTGGCCGTTTCTGGTCTAGGATCTCAACAGCTCCTAGCTTAGACTCCGGGCATGATAGCGCTACACCGGCTTTTAATGTTATTGTAAAGAATCAATTTTCCATCTCCGGTAGCGATCCGCTTCACAAACGGATCTTGGTTGTGGCACAACAGAAACGTTGTTTCGATTCTTTTACTGAAGAATATTTTGTGAAAGGTGGTGTGATACCCTAGGTAGGCTTATGATTTTCCTCTTTTTGTTAGGTGTTGGGGGATGGTCACATGGTTAACGTTGAATTCAGTTGCGAGTTCTCTTACTGTAACAGTGGGATTTCTTTCAACTGTGGACTTCAGGAGCTCATGGTCTGGCTCTTCTGCTTATCATAATGTTAACACGATTAAACTCGCAGATTGAGTCAGCAATATATCCCAAATACTATTTAATATCAATGATTTCAGTATTACATACTTTTTGCGCATTTTGTGGTATTGTAATTGGGACATAACTCCCGAAAACAACGCGGAATAATTATGTTACAACCTGGTATTTGGAACCATGTTTACTCTTTAAAGACAAGTTAACATTGGTGCACGAAAATCTCGGTAAGCTAAACTTGTTTATCATCTTTAATGGGACCCGACTGACCTAACATATCGGTGCATTATAATAATAATACCAGCTGTCTTCACTCCCCTTCACCTTTTAGCCTTTTCGATTTAATTTTTGTCCATACACACGTCACGGCAATAATGAAATGCATAAAAGAAACGTTTAGCACTCACTAATGATGATTGACTGATGGGTTTCATTATATTTTTAAGTGCCGCATCGCTTGTGGGGTTCCAGTTTGATGGCCAGTTTAGCGGTATACCTTATCTTACTTTGATGGTGAAAGCGTTAGTGAGGCAATAATAACGTTTTCTGTTTAAGACTAGCTCATAAGAAATATTTTTGCTTTAAATGGTGAAGTAATTATCGTACTTGGACAATATAACGGTCTTTCATTCGACCTGCGGGTACTCTTTGAATTCACGTATGATGTATGAAATATGAAAAGATCAACATATCCGAGTGTTAAACAAGTCCAATCGGAATAGTCTTCCTTGAATGGAGCTTTCTTGTTTTATTCTTTTAGTTGCGGTTCGTGCTTCTCCCATGTTTTGATGGAAAGAACTCTTTTAATCTATACTGAGAGGATCAAAATTAAGATGGCAACTCTTTGGACTCGTTTCACATATGCAAATCCTTTTGCTTACGTTATTGCTTATTGAGCAAATTATGGCATGCAATTGGCCCATAAAACAAAGAACAAAATCGAACGAAACCAATATCCAAACTCATTCATACCCATCCAAATAAAAGTGAAAGCGACAGTGACACCTGAAAACCTACCACCCAAATCGATTCGATGCAACACTACCCTTCCCCGTTCCATCATCATAAACTATTGAAACAGCACGCACAATCGCCAATGAAACGAGACACAGTGCCAAGATTTATTGACCCCCATGGCATGTTCCACTTCAATTTGATTTGCCCTCAACCGCTCCACATAATCGCTGACATCCACTCCAACGAGCCATTAACTACCACCACACAAGTTTCGTCTTAGGGCGGATACTAACTGGAATTGAATTGCCCTAAAGCGCATGTACGTACGAACGAACGTGGAGCGGTCATTTATCTCCCAACAGATACATTTTGTAGTTCCACAAAAATAGCCTAATTAAAAGCATTGAAGAAAAATTGGACACCGCTTGCGGGTGAACACCTCACTGTTTGCAAGTGTTACAAAAATAAAAAAGTCCACGAGATTCGTTTTGTTGTCATACCTCCAAATAAATGGGTAAAAAAAAAATTATTTGTCCCCATGGAGAACCATTTGTACAGCTTGTCACCTACCGAGGCACATGGTTCACACAAGAAATTCTGTCCAAAACGAATCTATGATTAAGATCCGTGGCTATGCACGGGAAAAAGCCTCGTGTAGAGTTAAGCTTGATTGATCTGCTGCGGGAGGTGTAGGGGAAGCCGAGCAGAAGGACGCATGTGCTCTTGTTCGAACACCCTTCGGAGCTATACGAGTAGAATCGAATTACAACATGTCACGCGTTGTCACAGAGTGCTCAGGGGAATAATGATGAAAATAATAATCGACCCAACGGTTGCCGGCTGATGAATGGGAGCGGTTCACAGCCTTCGATCAGGGATTGTGTCTTTATTTCGCTTTAGGATAATTGTCGTCCGCTTTGTAGTTATTAAACGCACAATAAAGAAGGTCGTCGGTAATTTGAGTGAAGTGTCAGATTTTTTTGTAAGCTCTGTTCGGCGGATTCTATTGAAGTCAGTAAAAGGTGTTCCATTCGAACATTTCTTTTTTCATTCTGCATCTACCGTCAACAGGTTTTGCACCCATGTTATGCAATTTTTCAATATATCGCAACACTATTAGGTAATTCTCTCATTATAGTTGATTGGCTTCAATTCGAGGAGGATTTGAGGAAGAAAAAAAAAAGTCAAGAACAACGTATAAAAAGGCGCTTACATTGGGGCTCACAAAAGGACGAATATGTTGCCATGACACCGCCAGCCTAAAAACCGCGCCAATTGTCACTACCATTAAATGGATTGGCTGTTCCACTATTTGTCTTGGGTTCCCGGAGCGGCAGTATTTTTTGTTTAGATATCCAGATAATTGGAAATGGGCCTCATAATTTAGAATAATTTATTTCCCAAAGTTATAGTCTTAAGTACGCAGCGAAAGAACAACATTATGCTGGGTCTCCAACTGGCTCCAATTTTTATGGCAACTGGAACTTAAAGACATGTAGGCCAGGAAAATAGTGGCAGATGGGCCCATCTGTATTTTTTTCTTATCATTTTTTAAGGCATTTTTATTTTTCTTCTTAGATCTTTCTTAACCTGGGCAAAAATGTTTATGCGTGGCTTAGATATCATAATTGAAGTTTAAAGCCAATTTCTAGAGTTTACTACCGGAAAAATATATATTTAGATCAAGGCAATTCCATAATACTTCCCATCAAATTTTAGAGTATGTAACTAGGTCAAATTCAATCTATTACAAAGGAAACCAACCGATGTAATCCTGCTTCATGAAACCAATTTTTACTTATGCCAAAGAGATAAATTGCTTCATTGAAATACCGCATTATATAAAGAGTGTTTTCTTTAGAGCTATACAAATTTAATACGAAATAAAACATTTCAAGCTAATGTAAGGTCTATGGTATTAAATCTGATTTATCTATGGTTTAATAGATAATTGTATGCCATTAGTGCTCAAATATGATTTTGGGCTTATATGCACAAAGGTTAGCTCGAATGAAGCGCAATCATGAAATTCAATTTTCGACCACTTTATCGAGCATTTGGCGTCATATATCAGCAATATTGCGTATGTTGAATTCCACTTCGTCCAACGTCTTTGATTTATTGGCATAAACTAGTGACTTGACATTCTCCCAAAGAAAGTAATCTAAAGCTCAGCAAATGTTTCCCGCAATAAATTAATGGTGTCGCGCGCCGTGTGGCATGTTGGGTCATCTTGTTGAAACCAAAGTTCTGTTACGTCAGTGCCATTCAACTGTGGAACGAAAAAGTCAGAAATCATGTTTCTATAGCACTCTCCATTGACGGTATTGTCTTTAAAAAAATATAGGCCAATGATTCCATCAGCCCATAAAGCACACCAAACAGTGAGTTTTAATGGTCTCTTTAAGCGCGTCTCGACAAAGGTTTTGGTTTTCTCCACTCTAAATTCGGCAATTTTGCTTGTATACATACATATAACTTTTACGTTGAAAATAAGGATCGAATTGATCCTTCGACCCATACACCGCACCTACGAAGATTATAATGGTCACGTGGTTTCAACTTTTGCAGAAGCTTAAGGTTAAGCTTTTATGCCAAGAACTTTCCATTAAATCCTCCACAAAGTGGATGAACATCAATTACTGTACACGATGGCGAGTCGACTCATTCGGATTCTCCTCAATACTGCACTCCACAAAGGCAATAACTTCTTCTTTTCGCAGTAGAGTGTACGTTGTGTGAAAGCGATTCGTTGTGTTCCGAATAGTTTGCTCAGATGAACGATTATGTCAACCGTAAAATGGACGTAGAGCACGGTAAGTTTGGCGAACCGAACCATGGTTTTCAAAATAATTTTGTACAATTTGCATGCGTTGTTATGGCGTTAATCTATTCATCGTTAAATGGTAAAATATACTAACTATATCTCAACTGTCCACTGTCAAATTGATAAGCTGTAGAAAGTAATGCTAGTCTAAAAACCAAACCTTTAAAAAAAACACTCTTCACTTTTATTCGAAATAGGGCTTTAGTGATCACGTCATAAAGAGCTTGGAAAAATTACAGAGAATGACCACGTATTATAATTGAACAATCAGAGCCATCTGAGAAAAAATATTTTTCAGTGTCTTTTCAATCCCTATTGGCATACGAGGGGTGATCCAAAAGTAATGATACTGAAAATAATACACTGTGATTAAGTTTAAAAAAAAGATTTATTTTTCTACATAGTCTCCTAAGAAGTCAACACATTTAGTACATATGTACATATTTTTTACTCAGCCCAAGATTCCTAAGAAAAAATTTCTTTGTATTCACCCTCCCAAAACGCCTCAACAGCGGCCATCATCGCTATCATCTTCAAATTTCTTGCTTCGGATGTTTTCTTTGAACCGGGGAGAGAGACAGAAGTCACTGGAAGCTAGATCTGGCGAATGGGTGATCTGGTGTTCGAGCAATTCGAACGCCATTTCTTGAATGGCAGCAGTCGTAGCTGCGGTTTTGTGAGCCGGTGCGTTACCTTGATAAAACAGCTCTCCAGCGCGCAGTTTGACAGTCTTTTTTCTTTAATGACCTCCCGCAATCTTCGTATTTGGTCTCCGTAATAAGATCCCGAAATAGCGGCTCCCTCTTCCAAATATTCCATCATAATTATTCCTTCAGTATCCCAAAAACCCGATGCCATAACCTTTCCCGCGGAACTTGACACTTTGAAATCCTTTGGCGTCGATGAGGAAGCTCACTTCCAAGTCATCGATTGTCGTTTGGTTTCAGGATAAAATCCGCACTTTGGGCAGGCCAATCAAGCACGTGAATTTTATTTCTTGATAGCCAGTTTTTTTCTAGTCATTGAAGGGTGCTTTGGGTCGGTTTCGTACATGAATGTTCATACTCCATGGTTCCACATGGCTTTCCAAAATGTGTTCATATTGGTGTTGATCTAGAATAACGTACATTCGCATTCGAGTTTTTGTCGGTCTCCTCACATACTTTTTCCCATCTGTTGCTATATATTAAAATTACTTTCATCGCTCCATAAAAATGTTTCCAAAAAGAAAAAGGCTTATCCTTGTTGGCGTTTCCAAAAGCAAGTCTTCTCTTCCGACTTCTTTCAGTCAAAAGAAGTACCTGAATGAGGATCATCCATTAAGCTGGCATTATATCACACGACGACACACAGTAGATGATATTTCCCCATTATGATTATCAATTAATTGCTGCTTAATCTGCTGAGACGTTAAGAATAGGTCGCTGCAGCTGATCCTGTTCTAACAGGATTTGCTATGGACTCAGTCGCTTCTCTTACCTTTTTGGCATCTTGGATAAGCTATCTGGAACATTGTAGTGTTCTCATCACCTCTGAAATACTTTTTCCGTCCCGTAGCAAGGTACCGATCTACTCCCCCTTGTCATTTATTCAATGCTTTCATTCCTTTTTTTGTGGATTTTATTTTTACTTGCTTATGCAAAACAAATAAAACTAAGGAAACACTTACCTATACCTAGCCTAACCTATGCAAGCCAGCAATTGCTGTTGAACTATCCCTACCTTGAAAGGGCTGAACGATTAAATAGCCGACAACAGAGCGTCCACCAGTCACCAAAATTGTTGATGCTGTATGACAAACGTCTCTCTTCTCTCGGCGTGACATCACTCTGCTGAACCAGATGGCAATGTATTCGCTAAAATTTGTTTCCTTTTGCGCTTTTGTTTTGTTTTTGGTTCAAAAATTGAGAATCTGCGCCAAATTTTTCTGGTGCCATTGCAGACGGCCAAATTTCTGTTATCGGGTTGATATGAAACTATCTGCGTATAGTAATACGCATCATATCATCACGTAATACTAATCATAGTAAGCTACGGCAAGCCGATGTACAGATCAAATTCACTATGGCTCTGCGAGCAGCAGCAATGCAGGTAGAACTACCAACCGTCGAGAAAGTCAAAGAAGCATCCCATTGATTTAAAAATCATAAGGCCGCAGAAATTGACCGAATACCTAAATTTGAATTAACACAGAAGTTACATGGGTTCATCACAGTTATATGAAACCATGACATTGTCCCCGAGGTGTGTAAAAACCTAGTCACAATTTCCAAATTTAAAAAGAGTGACCAAACGCGGAAGTTCTAAAAGCAGCTGGGGTTGATCTGGTTAGGCGTATGCGCCAGCGTAAGATATGATCCGAGGAAAGCATGCTCGACAAGTGGAGTTACAATCGTTTGCCCAAGCCACAAGAAAGGAGACCCTTTTGACCTTGCCAATTACAGAGGGAACAGTATCCTTAACGTCGCATATAAAATCCTCTCAATCCTTCATCAATAACCTGACAGATCCTTATCACGGTGGTTTAAGGCTAGGGAAGTCTACAATAGAACATTCGATCTATTCTTCACACTGCAGATCCTGGAAAAGACCCAAGAAATGCAGATCGACACTTGCCACCTATTTGTCGATTTCGAAGCCGCATCAAATAGCGTGCATTGAGACGAGCTATACAGACCTACATATGTCTAGTTTTGACATTCCTGCCAAACTCGTTAGATTGTAAAAGATGAAAAAGGTTTTAGGCCAAGCGACGCGATGTGTCATATGACTTTGTTAACATCATTCTTGAGAAGATAGGACGAAATTCACAGGTCAACAATAGGAACATGCGATCTTCCAGGAGACGGGATGACACGCGGATGATATTGACATGACCGGCCGAACACAGCGAGCTGTTAATGAAGCATTTGTTGGCATTGAAGCGGAGACGTGTAAAACGGGTTTGGTGGTAAATGAGGGCAAAACGAACTATAAGCTCCCATCAAGGAAGGATGCACGCAAGGATGCAAGGATTCAACGCTATTGAAAGTGGATGAGGAAGCCCTTGGTATTTTTGAGAGAAAGGTTTTGTGTGCGATCTTTGGTACTATTTGCGTGGATAGCATCTGGACGAGAAGATTCGGGTTGTACGGCAGCATGTATGTATGTACCTGGTTAAACGTCTACGGATAAGATGGCTAGACCATGTAGAGCGTGTAGACAACACAGCTCCGACTCAAATTGTTTTTGAATCCTAGTCTTTAGAACAACGTAACAGAGGACACCCGCGACTCAAATGGCACAAGCAAGTGGAGGAAGAGGACCTCAATTAACTTGGTTACGCACAACTGGAGACGGCTGGCAAGAGATCATGCTGGCTGGAAAAGAAGAAACAATTACGAAGAATATCACTACTATCAAGATATTATAAGGTGTTGTCAAATACCTTCTTAATATTTTCTTCGGAGACTTGTGTTGCTTCAGCAGGAACACTCGACGACTAGAGTTTCAATATGCGACAGTTTATAGAAAAGAAACAGAATTTCCATGAAATGTGACCAACTGATCAACTGATTGAAGTATGCAACCCTTGTAAGGTTGGGATTGCTGAAAAAGATGGTAAAAACATATGGAGCCAAATTCGCAACTGACTGTGCTCGACAAACGCTTTGAGAATGTGGAACTCAAATATCTGGGATCTACTGTTTAAAAAATCGAAAAAGTCTGTATATTTATGAGTAACATGTGTCTTTTCACAGTGGTGGTGCTATTCAGAAACAACTCTTTGATTCCGCATTTTCAAAATCTGCGGTTACACAACCATAACAATTCCAAAAACATTTTACGGATGTGGAACTTTGTCTGGTTAAAAATGAGGAAAATAGATTGCGTGCCTTTGAAAACAAGATCTTGAAGAGAAAACAGGACGAAGAAACTGGCGAATGAAGAAAATTACACCCTCAATAAATCGAGGAACTTTATTCAGTCTCAAGCTTTGCCGGGGTAATAATATCGCGGAAAATATGGTGGCCAGATCACAAAAAACAAATGGACAGTGGACAAAAATTCAAAAGAACAATGAGTGGAAAACTCGAGAAAAAGGAAAGGGAAAGTTCCAAATTGTGGTTGATAATATTAATGGCTTTGCGAGAAGGCGTTGAAGGATATTCAAGAACAAGACGACTAGTTCAGTAAATTGTTTGGATTATATGATATAACGTCCTAACTTTTGCTTATCAAAATAGAGTGCAGATCCCCCTTTTTCACCCTTTATGTCCAACGTAGGGTCATACTGGACACTAGCCACTGAGTCCACCGGGCTTCCATCATCTTTTTAATACAATATTGATTAATTGTCTTAAACTCTTTAATGCAAACACACCCTTTTCCAATAAAACAAGACTCGGTCTGTTATTCCCTCTTTGGCTGATAACCCAAATCAAATACTACCGCAATCGAATTCATTCATTTCCATCTATCTACCTCTCCAAATTCGGATGCGCACACATCCTCCCGCGCGCAAGACCATTTGATGGAAAAAAAATTGTAACATCACGTCACGACCAAGAAAGGCTGTAACACCATGCCTCAACGTCTGCTGATGTCTTAGCCAGAGACGATTATTTTGCCATCATCATCACTGTCCAACATCGTGGTCTGTCCGTTCGCTGTTATTGCCTCTATCACGTATGTGTCTTTTCCCAAATGCGCGTGCCGCATATACAACAACACGCTCACCGGCTCGTATCGAACCAAATAAAGAGCATTTTAACGAGCTGCAAGTCCCCGTTCTCAAAGTCCCACAAAACTGCACCGAAAATTGTTTTAAATGTCCAACAGCGGCAGCACTCCAACAAACGAACAAGGAGTTCCCAATTCTGGCCCGTCGACGTCTGTCGTGCCAACAACACGACAAACCAGAGATCGAAAAAAAGCACCCGAGGAATGTTCCAATCTGACAGAGGAAGCCGTTTTTCTCCCCCGTTTTGGTACACTCCATTCAACCTCCTTCATCTCGACGAGACCATTTTTAATTGCGTAAAGACGTTTGTGTGTTGCGCGGTGTGCGCACTCGACGCACGACCGCGCGTACGCACCTCGACGGCTCTTCGAGTTTAAAATCCCGAACAAATCTGTTCAACATATAGTGTTGACGGCTCCACTGGGCGGGGCACTGCTCCAGCTACGGCAATAGATGCAGCTCCATCTCCATCTCCAGCTCCAGTTCTAGCTTCAGGTCCATGTCGGGCAATTAATTTGCTCGGATTTGGTGCCGATTTGTATGTAGTCTAGCGTAAGGTTGCACATTGCTGCTGTGGCTCAAGACTATTTTCGAAAAGTGGAAATTACTTTGAAATTGTTTTTTGATTGCGGATTAATGATTATTATTGCTTTTATTAAGTTTTTTTTTTTGTCTTTTTTTTAATCGCTTTTTTTTATTTGTATCTTTCGTTCCAGATGGTCGAGTTATTGAGTAAGCGATTCCATAAATACTCAATTAACAAAATCAGTGTGAGTTCCTAGATGTCAGAGGTGTGGGCATGGGTTGGGGGCTATTAAAATCAAATTTTATTGCGTTCGTAGCTGTAATTTGGATTTCGGTTTAGTCGCTAATTAGTGGGAACAAGTTGATTAGCATTAGGTGAAGTGGTTTAAATGTCAAAAGCGGTTTATTGTTATCCTGTCGCGAATAGATTTTTATGAGGCGGTTGGGTTGCGCTGCCATTTGGCAGCATGACGTTGGTGTTCGCCGTTTTTATTTTAATTTGCGCTCTAATTAAGTGACTGGATTTATTTATATGCTGAAGACCGGGTGGACATGGAGTGTTTAGACGCCGCACTTAAATTATGACCAAGCACCGGTTGAGGAATGCGACTTTTTACTATTAAATTAGCACTTGCAAAGTCGTATAAATTTAAATTTATATGTTGACGGCCGATGTTTGAGAAATTGATTAGAGATAAGTGCTCCTATAGCTCTCGGTAGTATATGGGATTTTGGTAAAGCCAAATAACAATGACGTCAAAGCGGCAGTCTATACTAAAGAGGTGGTGCAAATAAAAAAAACTTGATTGAATTGAAATGTAGCTTTTTTTGCCTAAAAAACTGATTTAATTAAACAACATAATAAAGAATTCCATAATGAAAATATCGGCCTTCCTTATCTATGGCTTTTCCCATCTTTTTGACATTTTATGGATTCCGCGTCAACACTACTCGTCTTTTGAGGCGAGTTTTTGATTTCATAGTAACAATGAAAAAGCAGTTCCGAAAGTCCGTGCTACATCGTTCAAAACAATTATTAATCATAAGGGACCAGATCTGATGAATAAGAGTGAATTTCCGAGTTATTATTTCTCAAAGGGTTATTAACTTAGTTTTTTAATGCTAGGTTCAATCTCATCAGTTTTTGACGATAGCGGTCAGTTCATATCTCACCATTACCTTATCGTCCCACCATCCGTGGGTTTGCATACTGGTTGGAAAGTTGAGGGTTGACTTAGGTCTATCTGCGAGTTTTTGGGCTTGGGATTGTCAAAATAGATCAAAGATTTTTCATAGTTAGTAACAATTTTAAAAAACCTTTTTTTTTGGCGCCGATTAAGCAAAACTTCGAAAATTAGATTCAGAATTATGGTATCCCTTGACAATTTCAAAGCCTTTGTCAGTACTGGCTATTCAATTGTGCTAGATTAGAAAAATTATTTTGGTTTTAACACTGCATCACTCAGACTTCTTGCACAATATGTATTTATGTAAATATGTCCAGGCGATAAAAATGATCTAGGAAATATCAAGTCCTATTTCTGTTGGCTCTGGTGTGCCGAAAGGATGTGTACTTGGCCGTTTAATATTTTCTATATTCCCAAATGTTCTATACAATTTTAAATTGTAAAGTCTACATGTACGCGGACCATATCCTTATCTAACTGAGTCAGTCTGTTGACTTATTAGGAGTTTATGAACCGGATAAATGAGGATCTCTTAAATGTCCAGCGTTTATTATATTCAATCAAACTGAGGCTCGATATTTCACAGGAATTGATTTCTCAGATTATTCCGCCCTCATTCTAAATGGTCACATTATTCAATATGTCGATAAAGTCAAGTACCTTTCAAGTCTTTTTCAAAAGCCCTGAATAAATGTCAATGAATAACACAAACATGTCAGGGATATAAAGCCAGAACGGAAGCCTGCAAGGACGAAAACGGAACCTAATAGTAGATTCACAGTTGGTAGTAAGAATCTGGGAAAACTACATCTGTGGACCTTATAACGGCGATGACGAAATAAATTCCGCTGTCATGCAGAATGACCCGTTCACAGCGGATGATGAAAGAAGAGAATTCCGACCTTCTGACCTGGACAAAATTAGAAATGCTTTTCCTAAACTTAAGTCCAACAAAGCTGCCGAGCCCCACTCTCTAATTCCCGTGCCTAAATTAATCAGAAAAAATCGATATTTCCTTCTCAATAGTAATTTTAGATGAGTGACACTGGGCATTGTTAATTCAGTTTTTCACTTTTTGTCTTTAAAACTGAAAAAGTTTGCAAAAAAAATTTATTCATAAAAAATGTTATAAGTACATAAGTAAATAGTTTTAAAAACATAATTATTTATTGTGAAACATGTACCAACACTTAAGGTGCAAGCCAATATTGCATTTAGAGCACATTTTTCTTGTTCGTTGGTGACAAAGTCCGCAGCGTCTCTGGGAACAATCAACTTCTTGGTGGTCTTCGGCTTCACCTGCAGATCTCACTTCACTGCAGACCCTTATTTTAACCGAAACTCCACAGGCAGAAGCATGGGTCAGAGGCTTACCATATTTTTGCAAGTACGTAGTAACTATATTTCCGCCAAAATCATAGTAGGTCCATTTGTTTGCTGATTGTCTCTTGTTAAGCCATGCGTTTTGACATGCAGCATCTCTACCAAATGCAAATAGAGGAAACCACCACTTCTTGCCACGAAGACCTACTCTCATGGAGTCGACATTCTCGTCAAAATGGTCAACTCCACCCATATACTTATTGTACATCTTTATAGCAGCTATATAGGGCAATCCACTTGAATTTTTTGTCGTTTTTTATTTATGATTCCAATTCGATCGACTCTGGTGATAGGAGTCAATCTGTGGCAGTTGGATGCAATGCTGACAGCGCTATTGTCATGCCACTTAGCTGCAATAATTTCAGCAGTCATTTTGTGACACAACCCACCCCTCGACTTCTTCTTCATGTCTTTTGTGGTCGGAAACGGACAATTTTCAAGCCGGTTCTCACGAACAGTTCCAGTACCTCCAAAATTTTGTTCCCGCAAATACTTTAGCAATGGTAAGCTGGTAAAAAAATTGTCGAAGTAGATATTGTACGGTCCTAATTCTTCCGGTAGTCTGGAATGGAGTTCCAAAACAACTGCAGCTCCTAGACCCATATCAGGCTGCATCTTGAGGGTAGGACCAGACGCACCTTGGTAAAGTTCGCAACTTACCTAATATCCATAGCGAGATGCTGCTGACCAAAGCCTACATTTCCAGCCTACAGTCCAGCCGCGTTAAAACCAAAAAAAAAGGTTTTTTTTAGAAAAAAATGGTTCGGGTTTTTTTTTTAATTTCTCAAAAACTACAAGACATTTTTGCATCCGGTTTTCTGTTTTTAACTAAAAACTAATAAGAGAATTGAATTTTTGAACAAAAATTAGTACTTAATTACATACAATTTGGAAAAAAAAAAGTTCGAAATTTTTTATTTTCATTTTTTTTTCAAAATTTTGAGTTTGAATATTAATTTCTCAAACACTATTCCTTAAAACAGCTTCGTTTAAAAACAAGATGAAAGAAGAGGTTTCTGGCTTTACAAAAAAGTATATCACGGTATTGTGGATTTAAGTGTTGATTTGTAATAATTTTTTTTCCAAATTAAATATTTTTTTTAGAAAATTGCACCTCCCGGCTAAACGGGGGGGGAATAGACCCCCCCTTCCCGTTTTTTTCTTGTCTTGACCAGACCTACACGCTCAAGCTTTTTGACACACTGCTCGTGGGACACCCTGTATAAACTAAGGAACCAGGGGTTACTTGGTATGTTCTCGTTGTGCGTGGTCAGCTGACTTCAATTCTTTTGTTAGCTAGACCCTATAAGCATACAAGTCAAGGTTTTTATCCAAAACTCAGTGTAAAACTGTTACTATAGTTCACACTCCTGTGATCGTGTCGGAATGAAGGCCTCTGGGTTTTCAATCAAGGTATCCAGTACGAGTTGGAGTCTCCACATCACCAACTTGCTCATGACGCTCAAATTAATGGATTAGAATCAATACAGGTCTGCGAGATGTCGGTTGATGATGACTAAAAGCTATGAAATTTACAAAACATTTCGGCAATATTTTCCATCCATGGATGTCCTCTTGTTTTAAACATATCACTTAGTCGTTTTACAGTCGATGTATTGATGATGGCTTCCAGTATCACCTTCGATAGCCTGGATGTTTCAAGCTATTTGCTATGTTGCGAGTGCTTCATTTAAAATTGTGGTGCTGTATCCAAATGTAGATATAGAATAATGCAATGTAGTACCTATGCCAATCACGTCGAAACCAGGAGACCAATTCAGTAGTAATAATTCACAAGCTAGTAGATTACCGATCCAAGAATATGGGACGATTAGGCTGGTTATAAAATCTTTTGTTCTAAAATTGAGTTATTGACAGCTTGTACTATTCACTTTGCTATTGACCTTTTCCTGCTCTTCCGTGTCCCTTCATCAGAGTCAATAATGGATCTATGTCCTCATTACGCTAAGACTTCTCATATTATATATGATTCTATACGTACAGCTCCAGGCTCAAGACAGTCCCAGCGTCAGGTGGGGCTCCCGCAGCGGACTTTCTAATGTTTTATTTAAAAACATGTACTACATCGAACCTCATTATGTAAATCAGTTCTTTTCGTTGCAAGGCAACAAAACACTTTCTCCAATTCCCATCCACTGATGTATCATTTCAATTAAATTAATTAACATACCGTCAACAATATGACAGCGTTTTCCACACTATTCCAAATATAGGAACAGGCCATTTCCATCAATCCCCAGCAACACCCAGCTCACTGCTCCCATCGTCGTCGTTGTCATCGTTTTTCTTTTTTTTGTTTGGCTTCCTTTCTTGCGCTTCCCAAGCCTTGGTAATATATTCAAAACCCATCTTGGCAGTATGCTCGTACACTGCCAAAAACAAACTTCCATCTCCAAACGCCCATTTAAATAACACAACGATCTCCTCTCTCACAGAAGTGTTTCAAAGTGCACACCCCGGGGGCATTTCCATTATTCCCGTTCGTCCAACTACGATTCACTTCAAGCCACCAACATGCAACCTATTACAGTGGGATATGCAATATCGTAATACGTAACGATTGAGCTCTGAGTCGAGGAGCTAAAGGAGCGCGCACACGCTTCGCTCTCGACGAAGGTTGCGCGCTTTGACATTTCTCATTCCTCGACTAGCCTCCGCGTATACCTTAGGTGCTTATGCAAAAAACAATGCACTTCAAAACTGGAAACAATGATGTTGGAGCGCTACGATACGACTATCTGTGAACACAATTGATTCATGTCCCATGTATGGGCCTCGGAGATACCTTGCGTAGCCCACAACTAAATGCTGCAAATGTTTAACCATACTTGGTGTCATGTACTTATTTATTGGCATTAATTTTGTGTTGCCGCGTCGAGAGAGACGCGCTCTTGGTTATGGTGCTGGTGCCAGTGCCAATGTTGGTGATAGTGCGGCTCGTCAAGTTCAAGCCTTCAAGGTGCTCTTCACAGGCACATCTTCTTCAGCGACAAACGTACACAAGCTAATAGTAATAAGTAAACATTTGACATTGTTCCCTGGGCATCTTGGCCGCAAGAAGATAGATTCCCATGGCGCACACCGTCCGATATGGATGGATATATTCACCTATGTACGGCTGTCGTACTCGGACTTAAGAGTTACGCAGCCGTGTGCAGTGCATCTTTTGAGTTATAGTCCTTGGTTTTACATACAATTTGAATCGATAATTAGGAATGTGTCTATCTGTCTGCCAATCGAACTGTCTGGCAACGACTGGTCGGGGTTTTATCGAGTAAAAAACTTCAAATACCAAAATAGCCCATCGCACGACGAATGATGATGATGATGACTTCTGGTCTAGTGCGAAGATTCATACATCTTGTTTGGCCTGGCATTATCAGCAAGCGCCTATGGAGCGGGTAATAAAGTTAAGTCAAGTTAATAACCATTGGTATTTATGGGTAATTAAACCTTAAGTGGCTATCGTTAAGTACCCTAGACAAGTACGGAAAACATGAATAACGGTTGAGGCTTGGTCCACGAGCGGGGGAGAAGGGGTATACTAATGCAGATATGGATAGTATCGCGCAGTGGGTACGATAGGATGTATTATAGACAATACTGATTGATATTATGTTGTCTGCACCTGAAGGCGTGTAATGAGTTTGAAAACATGTTTTAAGACTCTTTTAAAGACGGGCACTCCTGCCACTGTTTATTTCAGCCATTCGATGTCACCGGGCTTTTTAACTAGTATGTCTGTGGGTTATATATAAAACTAGATTGTTGAATATGGAGCGCCAGTACCTCTATAGGAGAAGTACTTTAGAGAAAAGAAAGAAAGACTTCTACGACCTGTTTGAGGCTCCACCTATATTTTCAAAAGCCTTAAATACGAGATTGGGTAAGTAGCACATCTTTGACTGAGTGGCAGGAAAGAATAGCCTACTGAGCCCCACGTGACTGAAATGTGAGAGCATGTAATCTGATGCATTACTTCCGCATCCCAGATTCCACGCAAGAATCTGGCGGTTAACCAAATCGATATGTTGCAATTGACGCCAGAGGGTTTTCCAGTACCCTTCGTGACGGTAAAATGGAACTCACCGCTCTCGGCCATGGTCAGCAATCTCGTAATTGTTCGGTTGAGCTCTTGAGTCTAGTTCTTTACTCAATGTGGACCTAAGCTAAGAGGTTCCAGAGTAGGTTGGTTGTGGCCTTTTTATTTATTTTTTATTTTTTTTCCTTTCTTTTATAGGATTCATGCCCGTTCAAGAGTGTACGCTCTTATGGTATTCTGTCACACAATCTGGACGGCGTGCGAATGGTTTGTGTCGAAGATGTTCGTTCACGGGTGGTTGTTCGGGGTGGTTGTCCTAGATAGGATTCGAGAGATTTAACTGAATTTGTCGCGTTGGTTGTAGTTCACAGTAACTCTTTTGTTTCCATGTTATTAAGGTGTTATATTGGGAATGCACACAGAGAGTATGAATTTTGAAGTGATCTTATCCTGCATTTTTTGATCAGCTTTCATTCACAACTGATGTTGTTGTACGTTTTTTCCGTATAGGAATTGTTTTTGGCTATGAACAGACTTGACCACGACCATCCCAATATTAATGTGTTTTAAATCATAAAGGCGAATAACTCAAATTTGTCAAAAACCAGAAAACTTCTAAGCGGAGTTTATATATTTGGGCCTATTAATTACACAATTTGCTTTGGCAAATACTCATTTGATTTTCCAGACTCTGTTTTCCTGAGAGCTTACTTTTCAAAGCATACCTAAAATATGAAGTCAACGTAACCCCATTAATTAGAAAGGTACTCAACCTACAAAGTTGTATAAAGGACGTTTCCTTTTCAGCATATAACACCAAGGTAGTGGCTTAACCCTTCGGTATTTTGATGATATTGTAACACTGAAACCTTTAACGCTAATCCCTTGTTCAAGAACCGTTAAACATGGAAGGAACACACTCATGACAGGGAGGCTTGGGAGGCTTCCCAATTTCAAATGGCCATTAATATTAATAACAATATGGTAAACGAGAACATGCTTCCACTCGTATCGGTCCCCGGCACGCTCCTCTCAATTGGGGAGTCCCAGTTTTCCCAATGTCTGCGATCACTTGGTTTCTGAACTGGAGCTTCGGTCTACCTTGATTTTCGAGCCAAGTGGCTGGGATTCAAAGATGCTCTTTGCTGGAACGCGGTCTTTCATGCGCTCAATGTGGCCGAACCAATGTAGTTGACGGGTTTGTGCCTTCCGGACTACGTCCATTCATTATACAGCTCATAGAATTTTTGGTTGTGTCTTCTCCTCCACTCGCCTTCCTCGCAGCTAGAACCGTATATCCGACGAGAGTTTTTATTTCCCAGAATCATCTCTTCTTTCGTGCTTATCGTCCAACAGACGGCTCCGTAAGCCAGGACTGGTAAGATCAGTGTTCTGTAGTCATTTTGGGCTTCCTTGTTAGAAGTTTTGACCCTAGCTGTTTTGACAAGCCGAAGAAGCACCGGTTACCCAGGATGATTTATCGTTAGATCTCCACTAAGTTGTGATTCATCGAGTTAAAATTTGCCCCGAGGTAGACAGACACCTTAAATATCTCAAAATGATAGCTGTCATGGTTACGTTCTGCCCAAGGTGGTGTTCAACGGAGCGGTTCTTAGTCAACAGAATAATATTTGATTTATCCTCCGACAGAATATTTAGTTTTATCCTCATTTGCTTTTAAGCCAACAAGACCTGCCTTTTCTTCCATTGCCTTGAATGCCTCTACTGCGGCGCGCTGGGAGCTTACATTGATGTTAATGTCGTCCGCGAATCCCAGGAGTTGGACGCTCTTGAAGAAAATAGTGCCTTCCGTGTTAATACCTGTCTGCCTCACTATCCTTTCAAGGACTAAATTGAAAAATTCACACGAGAGCGCGTCTCCTTGACGAAATCCGGTGTATGTTTGGAAAGTTCGAGGGTATGGTGTCCAATCTGCAGAGTGCATCGCGAGTCTTACAGTATGGCGCGACACATCCGAAAAATTTTTTCAGGGATTTCGAAATCGTCCGTCGTCCTGTAGAGCTCTTGAGAATGAATGTTGTCATATGTGAAGGTGAGTATCGACGGAACTCATTGCTCATTTCCAGGATCTGGCGTAATGTGATGATCTGATCAATAGCCGATTTACCAGACCGAAATCCACACTGGTATGTGCCTATTAGTGTGGTGCAAAAAGGCTTATTACGTTCACATAGTACACTGAATAGGATCTAGTAGGCGACATTGAGCAGGATTATGCCTCAATAGTTGGCGCAAAACATAGGATCGCCTTTCTTGAATATGGGGCAGATACATCATCATACCAGAACATCATCGCCAGTTTTAACGATCTCAGCCTTCTGACCCTATCACTCTCTCTTGGTGAAGCCCTAAGCTAAGCCCGCTAAGCCACTGTGCTTAGCTGTTTGTGCTGTAAGTGCTGTTTGAATACATTCACTGTCTCCTTCACAATTTCAAAAAGCCTGGGCGCTCGTTCTAAAGCCGGATGCAAGGGCTTTGCTTGTTTGTAGAAGAACCTTCTGTCTATTCCGGGCCTCTTCGATATCCTTAAGCTGGGAGGCTGCAAGGGCTCTTTTCTTTTTTCGCAGTAGCTCCTTTTCCTCTCTCCTTCTGACTGTGTACTATTTTCGCGCTTCTCTTGTCTTTCGTTGCAGCTCCTTCGGATATGCTTCATTCGTTGCTCGCTTCCTTTCCGCACATTCGCCATCGTACTGGCTGTATACATTAGTTTACCTCCCAACGGCTATTGGAAATGCTATCCAGACGGCGCCGCGGGGAAGCTGCATGTCAACTTGAGGTAAGCAGTGACAAGGACCGTTGCTGTCATCTAAAAGTTAAAACCAGTAAAAAGGTCCAAGTCCTCCATTATTATCCGTACAGCAAGTAACTAATAAGCGTCTTCACAGTCTCCACATTCCACCACCTATCACCCTGCGATAGACGTAAACACTCCTTTCACATAATAGACATCTTAACCTCACCCGAAGCCTATCCTTTTTATCAAAGAAAAAACCTATGACCAGAGAAGTCTATCATTTATCAAATACCAACATTGCAGCAGGACAAATATAGAAGACATCAACGAATTTCACAGTAATCCAGACTATATGTAGATTCCAAATGTAAATATAACATAATAATATAAATATAAATAGTAAAATAGGAAATGACTTTACTGAACTTCTTTAGTTCTAACATACGCGGTTTCTTAAATAAATAAGGTGACTTTTGGTGACTTCGCCAGTTAAATAGATTTTTTTTTTTTGTTGCATTGGTACACATGTTCCTTAAAATATGCTGACATTGTCAGTAATTGTGGACATTTAGTCCGTTCTTCACAAATATAAAGGTTAGGCGTGTTGTGATGTGCTTGGCGATTTTTAATTACAAGAATGGATTGAGGAGTCTGTATTTTTTCAGATATTTTGGACATTGCTAAATGTTGATCAAAAGAACCATCGCTGCTGAACGATGAACTAGATTTGTTATGACGTCGAAATTAAAGCCCAAACATCCCAATGGAAGCGACCAGAGGAGCCAAGACCGCAAAAAGTGCGACAAGTTCGGTCAAATGTGAAAGTGGCGTCGTTCATCAAGAATTCTTGCCGAAAAATGGTATGGTCAATAAGGAATATTACCATAAATTGATGCAGGGCTCGCATAAAGCAATACGAAAAAAACGTCCGGCTGTTCATACGATAATGAGCCTGACAATCATCGTTTCTTGTGTATAATTTTCGACAAACATACCATTCTTTCATCATGCTCCAGTCACCGTATTCACCCTCGTACCTACCAAACTGCTCAGATTCTGCCTTATTTTGATGGGCAATTCTCAATACTCCATCAAAGTCTGCAAAGAGCTGACTGAGCCTTTCACTTTGAAAATAGTCTTAAACAACATAATGCGTTGTTATGAATTTTGTTGACATCTGTCTTAAAAAGATGGCAAGCCCTATTAATCAACGCAATCGTTAACTTACCATATACCGATGACATGAACGTGATTGAGCGAATGCAGTGATTTGGAAGTTGAGTGAGGGCGTTACAATTAAAACGGGACGTATACAGAAGCTTTCTGGATAGTTGGGTATTATTTGCAGGCGTTAAAGTCCACCTCAGGTTCAACGTCAGATGCTGTACCGACATTATCCCAAAGATTATAAATATGATATTTAAAATAAACATAAAACCAATTCGGTCTTTTGGGCCCGTCTATTCACTAATGTTGCGTGTGATTTATATTTTCAGATAAGTATGTAAAAGGGACTTTTAGAGTCCGAGAGGCTAATTTTTAAGAGCTCACTTGGTTCTCCGGTGAGGACGAGATTGTGACAATTTGTACGACCGACCTTATTGCAATCCGATGTCAATAACCCCAAAGGCAGTACACTACAAAAATAATGATCTGTTATCATTATGGTATAAGTTGCTCCCTTATCCCATGCGAAAACGCATGCGTGAACGCATGGAAAATTTAATAAGCAATTCATTTCGCATCGCCACACAATTTGATGATCGCGTGCTTTGATCATCTTTGTTGTGACCAAGGATGTGCTAAACCATATTTTGCGAGTTTGGTGTATCCTTGAGAGACCTACGAATATCAGACTCTAAAACAAGCCTAAAATGTGGTGCACCCAGGCGGTGGAAAAAGTGGATAAACTGTCAACATGGACCAAATGACGTGCTACAAAACTGACCACGAGCCACGCATTTATCTCTGGAGCTCATTTAGTGAAAGACTCGAAAGTCCTCCGTTCAAAGTGCACATAATCAATGTATCAGCGACTGCCTGTAGACCGTCAATCGAGTCTAAACTACGCCGGCGCTCACCAATCAGCAATATCGATGTTACTCATTTTCACCTGAACGGTTACGAAAACACACGCTCTTCTGGGGAACTGAAAATTCACTTATTATTCACAAAGAGCCATTACATCGACTTAAAGTCACTGCATAGTGCGCCGTTTACGCCCGGTGTATCGTCGGACTTAAAGGCCATGTGCTTCCAGCAGGACAGTGGAACTGCAAATACAGCTTACGTGACGATAGACATCTTAAAGGATGCACTTCCCAATCGCGTAATGCCTCGTTTTGAAAATTTCAAGTTCACCCGACTTCAAGTCTTTTGACCGACTAACAGAGTAGGCCGCATACTTTGCAAATTCTTAAGACAATATCCGTCTAGAGCGCGTGAAGTTATATCCCGAAGTTCTCGACACAAGATTGAAAATGCAGTCAAAGAGCCCAAATGGTCATCAACAATGGCAGTGCTTAATTGACCGATATCATCATCAAAAAGTAATGAACAAAAACTTAAGGAACCAAATAAAGATTTAAAGAAAGAGATATGTATAGCAAAACAAAATTGAATGAACGCTTTGTGTCGCATATTAATTAGGAAAAAAAGGCTTTTATTCAGAATGCCCCTAAAATTAAATTTTGGTTTTCCAATCAACTTCAAAAGGAACGATGTCAGACGATAAGATTGAAGCAGCTCAATAGGCTTACCAATATTTGATAAGAAAACCAAATTGACCTCTCTCTAAAATTTAGGCGTGTACCTATGGTTGAAACTGTGTCTAACTTCAATAGATCTGTTATAGGCAAGATAATGAGGTCAAGATCTTTTTTGAGAACAGCTGGAAAGACCCCATTTTTGCCGGGTGTTTTATAGGCTCTGCAGAGCCGATTGCCCACTTGATTTGATCTTTACTGAAGCGCCTGCGGAAGAGGCTGAAAGACTGTCAGGAATGTCGGTAATGTTAGGGGCGGTATCGAACTGACAATGTTGAAGGGTTATATCGGAAAAAAACAGCTAGTGTAAGGTATCCAAGGTTTCTATTGGCGGTGAAGGTTATATACAATAAAAAAAGTATTGGCAGTTATTTCAAATTCAAATATCTTTCTTTCTTTATCGCCGCCTTTGGCATAAAAAAATTCCTAGGGATCGTTAAAAAATTTATAGTAGACTGCACGCAAGTGTGTCTATGCCGAAGTGCTGACTCAAGCCCGCCCGTGGTTTGGTATGCTTTAGTTCCAACTTATGCCTTAAAAATTATTGAGTCAAAAAAGTCTAATGGATTCGCATCGGGAACATTCGATAGCCATTGTGCCGAAGAAATGAAGAGCGGACTTTGAGAAGTTTTACGACAAATGGTCCAACAATTATTTCGGCAGTCAGTGCGGCCAATCAACAACGGTAGCGAGTGCCTCCTGCTGGCCATTATTTGGTGGAAATTATCGTGTGACCTCTCTTACTTGTTGACATGTTGCTCAGTTACAGATGGCACTTCATGAGAGAAAACGATGTTTGGCAACTGAATGCATACTTTAGCTGTCTTCACTTTAATTTTTAAGTCTTGTTGGGCCAGGTCTTGCACTTTTTGGGACTTTAAGGCCTTACTTTCGAACTCATTTTTCAAAACGTGGTGCATCCATTCTCTGAATGTATTTAGTTCAGAAGCCCTTTTCTTTTCCAGTATGCTGAGGATTTTATTTGCTGTCATTCGTTCATTACATATTTCCTTCGATAAAAAAGTTACATTGCGAATAATATTGATGCATACAAACGTAAGACACAGTCCCGATATGTACCCCATTTAAGTAAAGAATTATTTTTTAGAGGTTTGGTTTTTAAACTGCGAACACTGTTTCTACAGATTGCAGATTAACGCCAGAACAGTGCATGCAAATTATGTAAACTTATTTTAAAAACCATGATTCGGACACTACGTCCATTATGTTATTATGTCATAAACGTCCATTACGACATTACGGTCGACATGATCGTCCATCGGAGCAAGTTAATTGGAACACGATTAATCGTTTCGCACGTACACTCACTCATCCTAATACGCATCCCCGACAAACAATGCGAAGAGAAGAAGTTATTGCCGTTGTGGAGTGCAGTGTTGAGGAGTATACGAATGAGTCGATTCGCAATCGTGCACAGCTATACCCATCCACCTTGGGGATGATTTTACGGAAAGATCTCGGCTTCAAAGCTTGTAACATCCTGCAAGAGTGACCATTATACGCGCGGTAGGTTCGGTGAACGGGCCGAAAACATGATTCAGCTTGATCCTCATTTTCAACGCAAAAATTTGCTCTCCGATGAGGCCGATTTTTAGTTAAATAGATGTGTAAACAAGCAAAATTGCTGAATTTGGAATGGAGAAAATGCAGAAGCCTTGGTTGCGACGTCCTAACAACTGGTGTGCTTTAGGGGCTGGAGCAATCATCGGCCCATATTTCTTTAAGGACGATGCCGACCAGAATGTTACCGTCAATGGAGAGCTGATTTCTGATTTCTGACTTCTGCGTGACAGAGCTCTGGTTCAACAAGATGGCGACATCATCAATTTATTGCTAAAAACATTCGCTTAGCATAATTTCGTGTAATGGACCTGTGAACTGGCTTCCACGATCCTGTGATATTTGCTTAGATTACTTTCTTTGGGGGTATGTACATATGTAAGTCACAGATCTGTGCCGATAAGCCGGAGACGTTGGACGATTTGGAAGTCAACATTCGCCGTGTTATTGCTGATATACGGCCTCAGTTGCTATTGCTGTGGCGGGCCTAGGCCTGAAGTTATACTTACCATAAACACTGAGGGCATGCAATTTTCTATTAAATAAAGGTAATATCATAGATCATTAGCATTAGCTTCAAATACTTTATTTCATATTGAATTTGTATATTTCTAAAAAAAAATCACCCTTTACAATAAGTGTACCCCAAAAAGTGGTACGATTCGACTTGGAGAACGAAAAGCTCCGTTGGAGCCAACACTCTCTTTGAAAGTGAAAATTGGGCAATTGTTGTCTCAATTTAAACTCGAGCTCTAAAGTAGTTTCTTGGTTAATGATGGCGGGTATGACCTCCCAAACTTATTCGTTATGACAGTAACCTTTTGCTAAGCCAGGCCCACAACATTGCGTGGTTAAATAGGTGTAACTTAGAGTGCCAGTGATTTAATTTGTCGAAAATGAAAAATAACGCGATATGGTAGACCTTCCCAGTTGTAGTAATACTGATAGCAAAAGAACCAAACGAACTGTTTGAACTCAATCACCATAAAAAACCATATTACGCGCTACCTTATATTCATGTATCCATAACAACAGTCGTTGTTATCCGAGTACTCACTCTTAGTATGTTTTATGCTTGCAGATACACAATGCACCAGCGCGATACTCAAAGCATGAATCGATATCATATTTTACTTATCTAAATAGGACTCGATCGTTGACATTCACACTAAGGTCATCTACCACCAAAGCCGTGGCGGCGGCGGCGGCGGTGGTCACATCGATTGCGACACACTCGCACGACCGCAAAGTGTGTTTGAGGCAGAAACACCAAACAGCGTTCGGAGGGCAACCAACCATTCTAGTTTTATTATTGTCTCCATTCCAAGATATACCATAAGGTTGTTTGCTTGGCCCCAGTCTATGTTCGACGAGAGAATTATCTGTAGTTTGGCATCAGAATCGAATGAAAATTTTCATCTCGGATAGTACTTTGCATTGTATTGTTGTGTAGCGAGGATGACTTCAGGTTCGCATCGGGTTAAAGAAGATATATTCTTACCGACCGCCTTGCGGCACCCATTTTCATGAGCGATTACGAGCATTGTTTTGTCGCTTCCTTGCGATGCCCGGCCGATTGGAGACAAAACGACTTATATAAGTACATGGTTACGAATGAATGGAAAACCATTTTTCGCCAGGTACACAGTCATACGATAGTGCAGTCGGTCGGTACGAGTACTCGTATGTCAGACGAGGACGTGTGTTGACACTTGGAAACATTGTGTTAGGACAAGTATGGGTTTTTGTCGGTGAGAGAGATATGGGACAGGGTCATATGCAGTTTGACTTCTAATTATCCGAAGTCAGAGGGAAACTCCAGTCCTGAGGAGGTTTATGGTAATTAGTTAGTGAATAGTATGTTTTGTGTGAAGGAATTCCCGGGCCATGTTAGGAACTATGGAGACGCTTTGAATATTTAAAGTTAAGTTAGCGACAAGAATGCAAAACGTTCTCTTAAATACTGGTGAAATGTTAGTTTAGGCCAAATGTCATATCGATTCATCCACCAGCTACCGGAACATAACTACTGGAAAAGAAAGTCAATAAGAGCCAGTTACAAAAATCAATTTAACGGTCCGTAAAACACTAAAGCGTCACTTAAGCCCTCTCATCAAAGTTGACACGTCTACAAATCAACGGACATTTGTAGCAAACATTTTACCTGTCAAGTGTCCAATGAAACTTCACATTCGTCACTCCATGCTGCACAGCATGCCTCAAGTTTTCACTTTCCACACTATATGCCCGTTCGCTGTTCAAAAATAATAAAACAACAAAAACGATCCGCAAATTCTCCAAACTCAAGTAAATCACTTTCGAGCAATTTATCCACACGTCGCTTTAGAAATTGCCTAGTACCGCCGCCGGTGCAGCACTCTATCCGACCAGTATCGGCGTGCTCTGCGGTTTTTGTGTTAATTTGAAAAACGAGTCTGGTTTGGGCCATTTGTCCGTTCACATTAGCAAGATGTATGTGAGGCTAGGAAATGGCCTCCTGAAAGAGAAAATTGTGCGTGTGCAGAGGAGAACAAAAACAAGACTTTCATTGCAGGAGAAAAAAACCGTCCGCTGGCTAGTGAAATGGAAGAAAAGAAACTGCATCATCATAGCTACATGCATCTGGTGGTGTTGTATCCAATTTAGCGTTTTGTATTCGCGTCTCCAGCGACGACCGAGATGATGGCACAAATGATGATGACAATGACGACAAGAGCCGACAGAGAGGATGATGATTGAGGTATTTAGGCGGTTTTGGATTAATAAATGCCTGGATACCGGCATCGGAGTGAAGATGCGAAAAAAATGCGCGACATTCCGATGTGCATTGGCTTGCTTTGCTTAGTTTTGATGCCCCCGGCGTCATCAGTCAGGCTGATGATTAGTGCTGCAAGGTGCGGATGGACTTTGCCTGTTCCGCATATTTCTTGCTCGAGGAGGTTTGCTTTTTCTGGGGTTTTATACGTTTTTTCACTTTAGATATCAAAGATGACCACGCGTTGATAGACGCTAGAGGTACGTAGTTAACCACGAATTTTCCCTCAAATGGGAAACTATTGTGGTTCTATTGTTGTTGTTTCGGTGTATTGTCGATGAAACGGATGCCCGAGGGTATCGTGAATGATATAAGTGGTCTCATGGGTGGTCATCTTGTGTTTTTCTTTTGTTTTCGAAACAATTGGACATGAGCAATTAGTGGGTATAAGTAATAGGACTTCAACAAGGAGAGTTAAGCAATTGCACGGATCTATAAGAGCTTTTCCGCATAACTTTGTGAGATGAGGGCTTGGTGATAATTGACGAAAAATACTTTCAGTCAGAGGACAAGCATTGGTAACATAAAAGAATTGCTCAAGTGAACTCTAAAGATTGGTTACTATGTCAAGGCATTGGAGACTTCAATTATCATATTTTAAAAGTTCATGGTTTCAGTACGTTTTTAATCGGATCTTGCTTTCACATCGTGCTTACCCTTTGGTGGTCTTATTATTCACTATGTCAACTACATACGACTGTAGTCCCAATCCTGACAAATGATCGTGGGAACTAATCAGTCATCATACAGTGAGTAGCAGAACTCATTTAAATAATGGAGATACAATAGCTGTGGGAATTTCGGCGTGAAAGTATAGGTAGACAGGTCAAGAAACACCAACTCCATACTGATGAGAATTATAATTGACGAAAGAACAACAGCTCAGGCGATTCGGAGAAATGGAACATCTGTAAACCGAGCTATGTGAAATGGGTTAGAAACAAACAATGACGATACGACCTTCCAAGATCCTGTATTTATAAAAGTGTGGGTTATATAGGTTTATGGCTTCGTGCTACGAGTATGTAAATGGAATAAAGATTGAGAGTCTCGAAAGGTAAAAAATGCCCCCAAACAATGGTTGGCGCTCTTATTCGTATCTCTATCGCAGGTTGTTTTCGGGTATGAGCATACCACAATCCACTTTTCAACCATTCTCCCCATGGGGCTCCTCCTAGATATCACATCCCAGGGCTAGTAGACAATTCAAGCTCCTCCGGTATTTTCATTCATCATTCCGTGAAGCCTAGTATTCACCAATATTGCTATCGGGCTATTAGTGAACGTGTCTTTTCTTTCACATTGATTTTTCTTAGTGAATCGGCTTTAATTGATATTGAGAATCGGCTACAGTGAATTCTCTACATCGAGTCCACGCAGATGATATCGGAGATCATTCCAGCTAGCTGCTTATGATCCTGAATGCAATAGGAATGCAATTAGAAGCTGTTGATATGTTCCAGCAAGTTTTTTTGCCTTGAAGCTTATAGAGAGTGCGAGTATAACAGAAGAGAACCGACTGACTCAAGATAGGGAGATTCTCTTTGTGTTTTCGGCTCCATTCACGTTTGGTACGAGGGTAAGCAGAAAAGACTGAAATTTTTTAATATAATATCCCTTGACTTCAACTTCTTCACTGGGTGAAATCAAATTTCTTAAAGTTTGAGAACAAATGGAAATCTGATAGTATCAACTGATTAGAATACGAGGAACGGGCGAGAAAATTTTTCCTCAAATCCCTCAATTTTCGATCGCCAATGCACCCTTGTCTGCAGGTGCATTGTCCTGATGAAAGTTGATTGTTTTCTTGTTCAAGCTGGCCCCCTCCTCGCGAATTATGGCGTCCAGCTGGTCAAGAAGGTTGGTTGTTGTTGTTCTGCTTTTGGCAAAGTAAGCGCACGATTGTTGAAACGTTCATGGCGATTGAAGATCAGGAACGAGCTGATCTTCACATTAATGAAGAGAAGACGAAATATATGCTGCCAAAGAAAAGAAAGATCCGGCACCCATCACCTAGGACAAAATATAATGATTGACAGCTATAATTTCGAAATGGTGATGGAGTTCACATACCTCGGAGCAAACATAAACTACACGAATGACATCATAGTGGAGATCCGGCGCAAAATGACCTTCGGCAGTCGCTGCTTCGGTTTGTCAAAACAGCTAGTGTCCAACTCCTATCCCGAATAACCAAGATTATGCTCTACAGGGCTTTTATCCTGCTAGTCCTGCTATATGGAGCCGAAAACTGGACTGGAGAGATGATCATTGGCTCCTTCGAAAGAAGAATTCTGCGACGGATATTCGGTCCTGTCTGCGAAGAATGCGATTGGAGGAGAAAACATAACCGCGAATGCTATAAGCTCTTCAAATATGTGGATGTAGTCCGAAAAGCTAAAATCCATCGACTACAACGGTTCAGCCACATTGAGCGCATGGACACCAACCGGTCTTCGAATCCGAGCCTCCTGGTTATAGAAGAAGGGGAAGACCGAATCTCCGGTAGAAAGACTAAGTGATCGCGGATGTAAGACAACTTGGTCTCTCCGATTGGAAGCAGCGTTCCATCCCGAACCAAGGCCCAGACCCCCCAGACCCTCCATGGGTTCCTCCATGGGTTGCTGGCCTGAAAAGTAAGTAACTAAGTTGGCAAGACAGGATCACTTTCGCGTCCCAAAACAAGCTGGTCATGTCCTTTCCGGCAGATGAACCAACGACTTCTGTTTGGGCGTGTTGGTAGACCCATGTCCTATGCATGGGGACAAATCGCCACAAAAATTGGCTGGATCCCTACTGAATCAACCCAAAAATTGCTGCGCATTTGCTTTTGATCGGCATCCAGCAAATGCAGCACCCATCTTGCACATCTTCCATCGATCTTCACAACCCTAATTCTCGGTGCAAGATGTTTCGCACCCTTTCTTCCGATAGCCCCCAAGCCGTAACTATCTCACTCACCTTCACTCGCTTTTTGACGAACACGATAACATGAACCTTTTCGATGGTTTTTGGGGTGGTCGCAGTTGCTGTCTTTCCCGTGCGTCATCCTCGAGGCCACATTTAAATGTGGTCAATTTTAACGATTGACATTGAAAGAGAAGAGTCCCTGTAAACTGTTATCAACTTCGGATGAATTTCTTTACGGGTTAGTCCTTTCAAAAGGAAGAATTTTATAACCGCACGATATTCAAGTTTACTTATTTTAAAGAAGAACACCTTAGACGTTTATCGGACGCCATCATAAAATCCTGTAGAATGCTTTTTTCGGTTCTTTGCTGTGGTCGGATATTATTGTTGGCGGCTATTGATATATTCCGCTAGCAATAAGAACGGCCTATCTTTTATGGCCGGTCAGGTCCAGGCGTGCAGAATCGGGGCATTATCTGATCTAGGCAATCACTGAGTTTGCCGATTATGATGAGAATGACACCGTCGTTCGTTGGGTTAGGTTAGGTTAGGTTAGATGGCTTCCCTTAGTAAAGCGGTCGGGTTCACTTAGACCAAGATCGGCCCATTGTGCTGCCATTCGAGTCGGCTTGGTTTCCGCTATCCTTGGAATCATTTTGAGGGTTAAATTATTTCAATATTTTGTTGATCTCCGCTTCGGATATATCCGTTAGTTCATTAAAGAATAATTCCCCTAGAAATCGTCTTCTTGAGGAGGCTATTGTATGACAGTTGCATTGGAGATGGAATGGAGATTCTTCCTCTTCCTCATCATGATACCTATCGCAGTAGTCGTTATATGGCAGTCCTAATCTTGCTCATGTTTTTTTTTAAGAACAATGTCATGTTAGGACTCCGATTATGCTGTTTTTAACAGGCTTGTGGTTTTACGTTGCCAATACCTGGGCCAGGTTCGTCTCGCGTAGTTGCATGTTTGAAGGTCACACCATCTCTCATTTGGCCGTTGTTTCCATTGATGCGCGAATTTCCCCTTTAATAGTCACACTGGAGCCGTGCCTATTTTGGCTAGTTCGTCTGCTTCAGAGTTACCTGGTATATCACTATGCCTTGGAACTCAGCACAAAGTTACAGCGGATCTGCTCGCATCTGCTCTTATTACCGCTTGGCTATCTGTGTAGATGACGTTTTCTCTGTTGTTCACAGACAGCCAGTCAGCGGGCTCACGAATTTTTGTTAGTTCAGCTTGGAATATACTACAGTGGTTCGGTAGTCTAAAAGATTGGCTGATTTTCAGGGTCGGTGCATAGACACCGGCACCCACACCATTGCTTGTCCTGCTTGTCCGCCTGTGTAAATTTCCAGAGCAGTGCCTTTTCTTGGAAATTCATTCCCCTCCCATTGTCATCGGTTGCGAATTGTTGTTTTATAATCTTGAAGTCTAGGGTCGGGATTAACGAGTCCGTGACTTCACTTAGATCATTGCTTTTGCGTGGATTACCAGCTTGCCCTATTTCGAATAACTTCCAATGAGCCTATTCCTTAAGTCACAGCGCTGATTTCTTAGCCTTTTCCTGCAGTGGAGGTTGTTGAACTCTACTTAGAAGCTTGGTCTAGTTAGATCTGCACAGTACCAGCCATCAGACTAAACAGCCCGGGTTTAATACCCCATCTCGTGGCTTTTTTTGCAGGTGTATAGCGCAGTTGTTGCTTTTTGATGCGTTCTTTCATATTTAATTTCCAGCTGAGCTTCCTGTCGAGTATAATGCCAAGATATTTGGCGTGGTCTACGAATCTAAGGTAAGTACTATTGAGTTTTGATGGAGTGATCTGAGGAAAAAGGGTACCAAGATCAACAGACCACCATGGAGGTTTGGTTCTCTTTGTTGGTCTGCTACCTGGGCAAAATATTTGTTCATAGCTCCTGTAACTTTAGTCGCCAGACGTTTAATGTCTGCATGCGACTTGGGGTTTCTTAATTGAGCGGGGTCAAGGACGCCTTTAAGGTTAGCCTCATGTTTATCCCAGTTCATCCGTTTGGGATTCCTAAAGGATTTTTTTAATTTTGATCTCAAAGTTTAGATGGAAGCGAATGTAACGGTGATCAGAGAAGCAGTTCTTTTCTGATACCGACCAGTTTACAACCGAGATATTTGAAGAATTGGATACAAAATTTTATCTAAAACTTCCTGCCTATTTTATTTACAATTACGAAGGTCGGCCTATTGCCCCTATTACAAGGTCTGTTTCAATAATATGAGTAAGTAATACTTCACCTCTTTTGTTGAAGGCGCTACTGCCCCAAATAGTGTGGTGAGCATTCCTGTCGCATCCTATCAGAACCCGATTTCGTCGTAGGCCAAGTATGCTGCGGAGATCCATAAGCCTTCCTTACGGGAGACCTCTACTCTGGCTGTAGTGAGGTCAGAGTTGCTATAATTACTTAAAAGAAATATGTTAATATGGGTACCTTCGCAGTTAGCGTGTAGCAGTTTGTATTGCTTTGTCCTTAATCCGGCAATTCGATTATTGTTAATCCATGACTCCTAGATAAGGACTATGTCGTCTCCACTTTCTGCAAGGTTGAGAATAAGGTTGGCAGAAACAACCTGACTGTGGTGGAGGTTTATCAAGGTTACACGTGGCATTGGAGCTATCGCTTAAGCCTCTGTCACAGTATAATCCAGATCATCTGAATCAGAGGATAGAGTTTTGTATTCCTGCAGAGTTCTAAAGGAGGCTGAGGTGGTGGAAATCATGGTCTTTGTCTGCCTCTCATTCGTATACCTTTAACCTGATGGTTTTAAGGCCATATCGAACTTTACCTTCCTTCGCTTTACCCCTATCGGTGAAAGCAGGAAGTTCTTACCTTCAAGGATTTTCCAGCGCTCGTGAATGATGTGGCCCTCTTCCTGGCTCCGATCTATGATCACTACAGCTAGATGATCCCTCACCACCTCTTGAGAGTCGGCCCCAATTGTCCTTGCCCTTATTTTCTAGTCGGCGAGGACTTGTGAAGCAGCACGTCTCGTCATATAGGCCGCCGTGCTGGCTCTTATGTGCTTCCTTGGGGCTGATGTCGTTGCCTGGGAAGCGTTATTATTCTCAGTCTTCTGTGTATTTGGGGGTTTATTTATGTTGATCTCTGTTTTTATCCCACGAGTCAGCGGATGTAGAAAGGGTCCACCACAACATTTCCGGTTCTACTGTGGTAAGGCATGTTTATTGTGGGCCTAGCCAAAGCACCCAAAGGAGCTCGTTAGGGCTGGTTTAATCCCCAGCCTTCCCATCCCTCGTCACGGTTCCTTCGCTCACACCAACAGGGAGTTAGGTATCTGTTGCTAACTCTTTCTTACTGCCTTCTTTCTACCACTGCGCATAATTGATGCATGCGAGTAAGACCTTAGCTGACACTAGCCGGTGATTACTTATTTCCAGCGGGGCGCCCACGAGAGGGACTGCACAATCCGTGCAACATTGTCGAAACATAGAATTTTCCAAGCATAGTTCGAACCAAAGGAACGACAAATTAGAGACAAAGAAATAGAAAAAAAGAGGAAGGAGGGCAAAAAAAAAATAAAATCCCTCCGAGTAACGCGAGGAATGTCAACTAATTAACTAAATCCAAATCCATCACAAGACTGCGTGTTGTGTTGTGCAAATGTTTCGCTTTTTATGCCCCGACTATGCGCTGGTATCATTGTGGTCACTGTGTCACTTGGACAGCCATTAGCTGCCACCAATTTAAGCGGTATTACCAATCGTAACATGACTGACTGTTGACTGGTGACTATCGAGTGTCGACGGTAAACTACATATATACGTCTACATTTGGTACTTAGTTGTGTGATTGTGGGTAACGCAAGACACCGTCATTCTCCGCGACAGCTTCGAGCAACATTGTTACGGCAGCGATTCAGTCATGATCTCATGACCATAATACAATCGATTGATTCTGGATAAGATCCAAAACACAATATGCGTCATCTCAATGAATGGGAATCGATGGTAGTGGTAGTGCTACTGCCGGTTACCGCCCCGAGAAGAACTCGCTCACCACGCTCTTGTTACGGCATCCAACGAAGAAATACATTTCGAATGAAGTGATTAAAAGCCGATATTGTTTAGTTGGACGGAATGCTGTCGATTTCCTTAAGCAGTTGCGTTTATCGAACGCTTGAACGTCTTTTTCCTTCATTCATTCATTCCTTTGGTACTCGTAGTTCAGTTCCCGCCGGTCAATGCGGAGGAGACAGGGAACGATAAATGGCCCACGGTGCGGACGGTCTTGGAATTATTTCTATCGCGCTGAGATTTTCCTCTCCCGAGTCGGTGTTGTGTCATTCGACACTGCATGGTCGACTGGGGGGTTAGTGAACGAGTGCAAACGCCTAAGATGGCTTTACGGGCACTGGTATTTCCTGAGCAAGCATTGCATAATTGCACCGGTATGATGCAGGGTGATGTTAAATTTAGACATTTGATAGTCAAGATAAAAAGAAAATCGTTATGAGATATGCAGCGGACAAGTCGGATAAGTGGATGAAGTCGACGCATGCGATTGGCCAAGTCGAGGCAGTTGTACGTAGTTTATGCGAAGTGAACTGAGTGAACAACTCCATGCACTTAGGTTGCAATTATTTAGTTTATTACTTTGCTTTGATTTGACACTTGAGATCCAGTTCTCCTCGTGTACTGCTGAATGCAGACGCGATAAAGAGTGGATCTATATTGTGCATCAGATATTGGATTATGTTGGCAGTGTGTGGTGGGAAAGTTGCTGCAGTCGTTCAACCAAGTAGGATGGCATGGTAATAATGCAATTAGCTTACTGTGGTACGAAGTCTACATATTATTGCTGGAATGAGGAGTATCCTACCTGCAAGAGAGTTAATACTAATGTACACTATATTACATTCCGCCTTCAAAGAAATTGGCGCGGTATTTGCTTCACTGAAGAATTCCATAGAATCACAGAGAAAACTTGTGTCTTGCTTGAATCCCATAAAATAATAGAATGATGAACGGTATTGACTGATTATCTATACTCGAGCTAAGGACAGGCGGCAGATGGTAGAAGGTGACCTTCGGACAATTCAAAAAGATTTTTCCTCTGATTTTTAACATACATATAGAAAGATCAAAAAAGAAGGATTTTCGGCACACACCATGCGAGACAGTCACAGAGAAAGTTTTCTGCTTTGTCATCCTCCTCGCAACATGCAGCACAGGTACGTGTCTCACTGATGCCAAGCACGCAGAGATGATTAGCAAAAGTGTAATGACCCGTAATGAAGCTCACAAGTCTTCTGCAATCAAGCATCCTTAAGGATAAGAAGAATGTTGCGGGATTCTTGCAGACATCAGGGCGTACGCGCTTAGTCATACTGAATATTCCCTCCCTCTACGATTGTGGGCATTAAAGATCCAAACGTTGATGTAAGATTTGGCCGTGGAAGCAGATAGACCTAGAGCAGGATCAGGTCCTGAGAAACTCTCTTCTGAGCCCCTTTACGAATTCACCAGAGATCCCAGTTCCTGTGATCCCAGAGTTACGTAGCACCCATACAAGCTTTAGTAAGTTTAGTCTTCCCACTTTGTTCAAAAGGGTCTTGAGTTCATGCACTAATTTGGAATTTATTAAAGAGTTGGACACATCTTTGAGTGCAGCTTGACCACAAAAGCATATGCTTTTGCCCTTCCTTTTTGCTTCAGCCATTAGGATTGCGTACATCGCCGACTGAAAGATGGATACATATTTTCCTAATGAGAAGTGCAGTCGAAAGTTTTCGTGCTCAAAGAAGACTCCAGCGCCAGACCCCCGCCCTTTTACAGACAGCCCTTTACAGGTTGGTTTCTGGCCAGATCTAGTGCTATATGATGGAAGATGTCATTGCGTCGGAGGGCATATTCATGAGATAGGCGTAATAAAATATTTCTCGCGCAAATATACTGTCACTCAACTACGAGTTGTACCAAAAAACATTACTCTTGAGGCGAGAAATGGATAAATATGCCAAAGGGTTATGGTCCCAGTTGAGACAAACCGCTCTTTGGAGCTCAGTGAAAGAGGCCACGATGTTTATACGTGTTAACCTGTTCCACCAGGCCGATTAATATGAGATTATCGGTCTTATCTTTGCCGTCCAGATCCAGAAAACCTTTTTCGGCGATAAGGCCCATATTTTGCCAAAGACACCTTTGCATTGCCAAAAAGCTGACAGCGCTTTGGTGGTTTTTGACTCAACATGTTTTGACCAAAGAAGCTTGCTATCTGAGATGACTCTCAGGTACTTAGCTTTGGATATCGGGACGGCAATGTCTTTTGGCACCAGCTGAATCACGACGATACCATCAGTCTTAAGAAGATAAACCCACAGCTTGGTATCATTTAGCACCGTCTGTGCTTTGAGACAGACAGTCGCTAAACATGAGCTGACAGAGAGAATGGCAGCATCATCCGCATAGGCCTGGGCATAGATTCTAGAGTCATTGAGAGCATCGAGGGACCATTATACACCCTAGCAGCGGAGACAGGACGCCACCTTGCAGGCCTGTTTACGCCACATTTGACATATTGTTCGAGGCCTGCTTGAGCAATCATTGTCCTGTGCACAAACATTGCCAGTGCTTTATCAAAAGCTCCCTCAATATCGACGAAAATGCCCATGTACTCTTTTCTTTCAAGTGCGCATTTAACTCTCCCAACTAGGTTTTAAAGCGCAGCCTCGAAGGATTTTTCTGATAAGCTAGTTGCATATCCGAGACGGGAAGCATTCGAAGCGCAACTTTGCGCATGTGCAACTCTACTACTCTCTTTATGCTTTTCAGCAAGAAGGATGTGCGACTGATTGGCTTAAAGCTTTTGGCGAGTGAGTTATCTTCTTTCCCTATTTTGGGAATAAGGACCATTTTTACCGCGCGCCAAGGAATAGGTATATGGGCAAGCGCCATATACCTACTCTTTTCAGAGTAGGAAGCAGCTGTCTTACACCTTTTTGCAGCAAAACAGGGTATATCCCATCAGAGCCTGGCAACTTAAAGCCATCGAAAGATGCCACAGCAAATTCAAAAGCCTCAGTAGCTGCCACGCGTGACGCAATGTACCAGGTACGCCGAGTTGTTTTCATTGTTTCAGTCGCAGTTACCAATGAAAGAGCTGATGAAAACTAAAAGCTACCGATTTGGACTCAGTAAAAGAATCATCAGATTTTCTGAGTACATCTAGCGATATCGATTTTCCTCGTTTGAGAAATTTAACCAACTTGGTGGTCGCACTCAGGGATTTGATCTCTTCGCAGAAGGTCTTTTATGAAGAAGGTTCTTATATTCCTTCTGCTTCGATCGATACTTATTCCAGTTATCTTCCGAGTTGGATTTAAGCGATCTATTCGGGACACTTCTGGCGCTACTCAGGCTACAAACGGCATTCTCCACCAATTGTTTCATTCTGAATTTAGATAGGGCATGAATTGATTTCTCAAGCAACTCTCTAAACCGTACCCAGTCCGTCTTTCTCGGATCCTGCTTGGGCTGCGAGGTGGAGATCCCACAGTTCAATGGGAACCTCCCTCAGACATAAAATACTTGTGCCAGTGTGGAAAACTTCTGATATGCGCTTTTTCGTATAGTCTTGAGCTTTTCCAGCTCTTTATATTCTCAATCTTTTCAGTTTTGAAAAGGGAAAAAAGTCGCAGGGGGCCACGTCCGGTGAACACAATGGCTACGGTATTATTACTCCAAGTTTATATTCCTTAATGACTTGGCCATACAACTTTCCGGCAAGAACTCATGATAAACCATACCCTTGTAATTGAACAAAATAGTGAGCAAAACTTTCACATTTGACCGAACATTGCGTGCTTTTTCGGTTTTTGCTCCTATGTTCGCTTCCAGTGGGGTAATTGGACTCTGGTTTCGATATCATATCCATATACCCATATTTTGTCACCACTGATGACCCTTTTCAGAAAATCTAGACCGTCATTCAACAGCTTCTGAGCAAACTTGACTGACACACGTTTCATGTCAATCGATATGTTAATATCTTCGATGTGCAAACTTCTCGGATAGGAATTCGGTGACGCTCCATAACAATTATCTTCACTGGTTCTACGTAAATGATATGAAAACGGGAAAAAAAGTTACTGTGAACTACAACCAACGCGACAAATTCAGTCGAATCTCTCAAAACCTATCTAGGACAACTACCCCCGGAGAGTGGGAGTAGTAGTAGTAGTGAACGAACATCTTCGAAATAAACCATCTGTACCCCGCCCAGATTGTGTGACAAACACCATAGCAGCGTAACTCTTGAACCTGCGCGAACCCTTGTGTGACTAATAAACATTTTTTTTTGTTCGGAGTACATCAACATTTTAAGTACAGATTCTTTGATCCATTTTTTCAGTAGAAAAACTAATTTGACATTCAAAACGGCTGACTATCTCAAAGTATGTTAAGGTCATCTCAACAATTTCTAAAGCTCGGGGTACTGTGGCTTCTTACATTTAACAAAATTCTCAAATTCTTTATGGAGAAAGACACAAAGACAATAGCGTACGCGGATGACCTATTTATCTTGATAAAAGGTAAATTTCTACCAACTATCAGTGAACTAATGGAATCTGCGTTGAGGGAACTCTCGATTTTCCCCAGAAAACCGAGCTGGTCTTGTTCACCAGGAAAAGGAAAATTCCGAATTTGCTACCCCAAAGTTAGAGGGTACTCCGCTCAAACTCAAAGCGGAAGCCAAACTCTCCTGGAAAAGGAATCTGGAGGAAAGGATGAAAAAAGGATTGAATGCTTTTTATGCATGGAAAAAGACCTTCGGCAAAAGATGGGGCTTGCAACCGTGCATCATTCACTGTATGTACACAGCAATCATCAGACCGTTATGGGGCCCTAGTCTGGTGGACCGCTGGCAGCACGAAAAGCTATATGAACATGCTCAACAAAGTACAAAGGTCAGCCGCTGTTTGTATAACGGGACCCATGAGAAGCACGCCGCAAGCAGGGTTGGACATGACCTTCCATCTCCTTCCCCTGGATCTATTCATAAAAGGCTGCGCTGAAAAGAGCGATCTCAGACTAAGGGAGTCCTCTCTGTGGAAGCAAGCCAACTATGAACATGCGGCCATACTTAGAATAATAGATGACCTGGAAAAGAAACATGGTTTTAATAGCCCCCTTTTTTCTACTATATTTCCCCCCAAAATGACTTTCTCAGAATACCAATCCTTTTCCCCGACAGAGAAGAGTGGCTATCAAACGCTGTGTAACGAGATCAGAGGCTGTCAAACTCTGCTGGGTGCCGGGTCACAGCTCAATCGCAGGGAACGAAAGAGCGGACGAATTGGCCAGGCAAGGGTCTGAACTGGACATCAGCGAAGCGGACACGTGATTGCAACCACCGATCAGCGCATTATACCGGATCATAAATGACACAATCATCAAAGAAGCCAACTCGCCTTGGATTGCAAGAAACGACAGCTACACGACAAGATCATCGTGGCCAGAGCTCAATATCGGAAAAACAAAGAAGCTCTTGGCGCTGGATCGAAACTCGATCCGTATGCTCGTCAGAGTGATCACAGGACACTGTCCCATTGGAGCAATGCTCCGGAAATGGGACTCTAGATCCTGTGATCTCTGCCGGAGCTGCGGCGATGTGGAAGAAACTGAGACGACCCAACATCTGCTTTGCCACTGTCCAGCTCTTCAGAATCGGCGCCTAGCGTCGCTGGGCCAAAGATTATTTACAGAGATTGCGGATGTGGCAAATGCAGATATATCGGATCTTCTAAAATTCATAAAGAGCATGGGGTGGTTTCAGCGACCACGTGATAGGACAGGTTAATTATATGTGTACTCCACAAATGAAGGGAATCACAATGGGCCTTTTGGTCTCCGAGTGGAAGTGATGCTTAACCATCACACTCCCCTTCTTTAACCTAACCTAACCTCGGGGTAAAATGTTATACTAAAATAGCGTGTCATATGGAACTGGTGGAAATGGGAGTAGTGCGCTGTTTAACCATTGGACAAGAGAAGACCTCTTGACATCGATTAGAAGATAAATCTTTGCAAAAAGCACACTTTTTAAATTTGAAGATCGCATCGTTTCAGTTAAGCTACAGCTTTATTGGTCTCCGAAGCCATACGATTTGACACTCTTAAACCACTTTCTGTGGGGTTAAAAAAATATCATATGCCATTGTCTGAACTCTATTATCTGTTGAGATCAACTTTAATCTTACAAAATAATATATGTTCAGTTTAACGAAAACCTCCACACTAGCTATAGCCCTTATAGTAAAAAAAAATAATTTCAAGATCGCGGACACCCATTGCACGACATTAGTTCGTTCAAAAAGTTCTTAAACTACACTCTTCTGCTCAACAAACAAACAAATTATAGAGAGAAAGCTGTATCCGGGCACCAGGTACAATTAGAAGTTATAATCAGAAAACAATTCCCAAGACTTCATTCGCAGAGATCACCGCAAGACCACTCATAGATGTCAACGATAATTGTTTCATTGCAAACCTCAACCGATGACTAAACTTTCATGTTCACATCAAAAGTAAACATTGTAAACGTCTAACAACTTTATGACTACGTGAGATAACCTAAAGCATCTGCAAGCAACCATAATACTTCTATGCAAGACACAATATATCCCCTAGAGGCAGCAACTGTTTCTTCGAACTCCTCTTCTATCGGCTGTAACGTCTTAACTTCCCCCAAAAGCGGCAAGATCGAATCCTCCCAATGTGACTGCACATAACCAACCAACACCTTAATACGATGCCGGTGGTCGGCACAGTGAAATGAGAAAACAAAAATTGAAATTATCAAAAGAAATGAATAAAAAAAAACAAACCAACACGAGAAGCGGAGGAGAGCCATGATGGGGGTGAGGAACTTCTTAATTCTTCCTTCAACATGTTTGGAGGCCACAAGTTTTACTGGCATCGTCAAGTTTCATTACCGATTAAAGAAAATTACAAATTGCCTCTTTACCATGACATTATGGGCCCATCAACTGGCAGCAACCGAATCCGCAGCCGCAGCCGTGGTATTGGCGACCGCAGCAACAGAAACTACTACCCAACTGGGACCTAATCCTGAATGCCGGTATACCATACCAGAGGTATACTATACAAACGTTTCTATCACGCTCGTAGGAGTAGGAGTTGGAGGAAGCGAAACACTCTCACGTAGATAAGTCAACACTCGAAGACAATTTGAGCAGATAATTCACGGGTTAACTGTGTTTCGAAGATGACCACAAACTACTATAGATACGAGCATCTAGTGGTTTTGTATGGAGTCAAGACAGAAATGAATTTCTCTTGTGCGGCACCATCGGCATACTACCGATTCGGGAGATCAGCCCAGTGGACGAAGACAATGATAGAAGATGGGCGTACTGCGGTCCGGCTTCCACTATCTATTCTAACTATCAGGTGAAAAGGCATCGCCCGCTATGTGGAAGCGGGTTAATAAATTTTGTAATAATTTAGTGGCGATGTGTGCGCACGCGCTTGACCTTCTGCGTCTTATTATATCGATGAAAATTAGGGTTTCATTGTTGAACGGATATCACCGTTTATGGCTTGTTGTTGCGCTGAATGCCTTTGTCTCGGGTAATTCAGTGGAATTTCAATTCATTCGGTTGGCATTTTTGTTGGTGATGAGTTGACGTGTTAAATGCAGGTTTGGTATCTGATCGATGATTTCCAGCGCGAGTACCTGTCGTATGCATTGGTATTAGAGATTGATTCTAATTAATAACGCGTGTGATGTTCGAGATCATAGATAACGTGCGCTACAAGCAATCCTCTGTCATCATGCCTGTCGATGAATGTGGCATGACCGTTACCATACTATGATGCCGTCGTGAATAATTGAATAATGGATCACAACTTATCCGTCGAATGTGTGTCGATAAAATCATGAAATATTTTTCGTTTTGGCACACCAGTCGGTCATTGCTCTAATGAATATCTTATTCTCGATTGAAGAGGCATAGGAGCAGATGAATCGAAGCGAAGGTGGCCAAACATTGCGTGCTGAGCTCGGCTACATAGGGAGGCTTGATAGTTGGTATTTGCTATTGATTTTATTGTTGCAGAAGGTGCTTATTAACATAGCTTAGAGAATGGAGTTAATTGTTGGCTGTCCGCAGGTGGACAGGAAGATTTATTGCCATTTAGTCAAGATTGGAAATTAAGACGTGTTTGCTATTGCATATGGTTGGGATCCCAGTTGGACGAATCTGATAATAATTATCTTGATGAAAGTGTTTCGTAGAAGCAAATTATCCTGTCACAGAGCAATGCAAAATATTCTATAGAATCTGACGGATTGTGACAAGCTTTATGTTAGTGAAATATTGCAAATTTCCATACCAATAGAATTAAATTTTTCAGGATGTGGAATTGCTTAATTGGTGGTTATAATATGACCTATTGACAGAAATGGACCAACATTTTAATGGTCAGTAGTGGTAACCATGTTCACAATGAGTTAAGAAATTTACGAAAAATGGGAAATGTATTTAGATATTATGCTGGTACGATTTTTCAAATCAAACACTTTGATATATGTATATATGACATTAGTTTAAAAAAATAAGGTGACCTTGAATTTCGCGAGCTAAGTACATTCGATTTCCGTTTTTTGTTTTTTTGTATGTTGGAACACATGTCCCCTAACATATGCTGTTAATTTGTATATCTAGTTTTTTTTTTACAGATATAAGTAGGTTAGTTTGGTGAGTTCTTGCGATTGAAATTAAAGAATCAGAATTTGTATTAAATTTTATGTGAAGAATAAAATTGGTGAGTATACCTGAACGAGAAAAATGCCTGAATGCGGTAAGGTTCTTCCCAGAATTCCGAAAAGGTGTTGCCCGCTCTGGACACCCCAGCACGTCAACAAGAGATGAAATCATTATAATAAACGTTGCATAAGATGTTGGCTTATCGGTTCATTCATGCCATGATTTTTTTCAGATATGTTAGGCATGAAACTTGTGTCGGGAAAGTTGGTCCCGAAAACGCTACATTTTGAAAGAAAAAATCTTCGCATGACCAGAAGAGCCAATACCGAAAAAATTACGCCGAATTCGAACAAATGTAAAAGTTTTGCTCACAGTTTTCTTCGATAACAATGGTGTGGTTCAGCATGAGTTCTTGCCAGAATGTCATACGGTTTCCTGGAAAAAAAGATTTCATGGTAATTCACCTGATCGCTCATCGTTGCTTGTGCATAATTTTTCGGCCAAAAACTACACCGTAAGCCTGCCTTGGCCACTGTACTCTGACTCGATCATCTGCGGCTTTTTTCTCTTTCCAAAACTGGAAATACTCGTAAAAAGTCGATTGAGGTGGTAAAGCCGCATCGCAGGAAAAGCTGAAGGCTAAACCAAAAAATGCATATCAGAAGAGCTTCGGGGATTAAAAGAAAAGAGCAGGCCCAAATATGTTGTATCTGAGGGGTATTACTTCGAAGGGAACAAAATAAAAGGTTACTTTATTTTTTGAACTTATCTCATATATTTTTTGTTTTTTATAAAAGGCGCGTACACAAGGGGTTATGAATACCCTTAAATGTCGAGAAGTCAAGACGCAGCACGGGCCGAAGGTATAAAGGGAGAGAGGAAAATGGGGTTCCGGTGCACATTGGTTTTAAATACTTGTGGATCGTAATGAATGGGAAAAGCTTGGAAGGGCACTCCAAATTCGCGTGGTTAGCTAGCTCTCTTGAACATTATTCGTCAAAATATCGGTAAAACAGAGACGGAGGGAGGACATTACGTCGATGTTGGAGTGAGTCGATCGACTTGACGATATTGTTGTCTCTTAAGAATTTTATCGCTCGCTGTTGTGCAAAGAGATCTTGAAGGCACCTAACCAGATATGAGCGTTGTATTCAAGCTTGGGGCGGACGTATGCTTTATAAATTGAAGCCAGATCAGAGGGGATGAAATATTTCTTGCATCGTTTGATAAACCCTAGACATTTCGCGTTTTGGCCGACCTCGAATATGTGGTCATTCCAACTAAGAGTTTCAAAGGGTGGGCCATCTAGTGTTTTTTTTAAATCATAGGTTATTTTGATACTGACATCCCCCTTGAAATCTTGACAGAAATCAGTATCATACCTCCGCGGAACGAAATGAGTCGCCTTACGCTTGAATAACGTTGGGAAATATTGAAAATTTATTTCCAAAGTAAGTGATGTGTAGCCCAAAAAATGCGTTTTTTTAAAATAAATTTTGGCCGCAATGAAGCACCCACCGCAACTGCTGTACGCAAGTTTGTGCAAAAAGTTCGTCAGACTGATATGCTAGTGGATAACACTCATGGTCCTTATTGTCGTACGGTGCGCACAGATGAGAATGTGGCTGCTGTGGTCAAGTGTGAAACTCGATTCACGAACACCAACTCGCCATCGATCTCAACAGCTCACCATTTCACACACTAGCCTAAGGCGAATTCTGCATAAACATCTCGCATTATTCGCTCACAAGGTCTAATTGACTCAGCAATTAAACACGCGCGACCATCCGCTTCGTTATCGAAGCGCGACGAAGCGCATTTTCATCTCGGCGGCTACGTTAACACACAAAATTGAAGCATCTGGCTCGAAAAGCCAAATGCATCCACAGAGAGTGACATTTTGGTGCGGATTGGAGAGTGGTGGCATTATTGGACCATTTTTCTTCGAAAATAAGGCTGGGAACAACGTTTCGGTCAACGGTGGGCGTTACAGAGCCATGTTAACCGACTTTTTTTTTTACTGAAATTGAGCACATGGATTTGAACGACCTCTGGTTCATGCAGGATGGCACGCCATGCCATAATCGACCTTTTGCGCACCAAATTCCCAAATCGTGTTATCAGCCGTCTTGGCGATATCAACTGACCGCCTCGGAGCTACGATTTGACCCTTTTGGACTTCTTTTTGTGGGGAACTGTGAAGGACCGATGTTACGCCAACAATCTGGAAAGGATTCAAGCACTTAAGGCCAATATCTTCCAAGCATTCCGTGAGCTACAGCCCGAAACCATCAACAAGGTCTTTGAAAATTAGGGTAAGAGAATGGGCTACTGCGAAGCCAGCGGAGGAAACCACGTTTTACTTCGTAATTAAGGGGAATGTTTGTTCTTACTAATAAAGTCATAATACCTGGAAATCATTCAATTTTGTCCATTTTAAAATTTGGCCCATCCTTTATAGCACACATACCAAGAAGCATGGAAAGTCTATCGGTTTCATCGACACATGCGCCATTTAAGAATAATGGCTATTATTAGCTTTTGTGACAGTAGACAGTGTGTTGTTGTGACAGTTGTGTTTTGGAAGCATTAAATTCCATTCTATTGCTACACTCCATTTAATTATGCTGCCAAGGTCGGAATTTAATGTATTTAACATACATACGCTGCCTTTCCAGTTTTATGCCCGAAAAGCAGGGTGTGCAGGTGTGGTGAATCCTGGAACGAATATGAAAAGCTAAGTGTACTACCATCAGCGAGGGAGTGTATTGGATTAGAAGTAGCAGTTAAGATATCATTTATTTAAATGAGGAAGAGACTCGGTGATAGAACAGGGGTCTGGGGAACACCAGCGATAATTTGGTGAATATTAGATTTGAAACCGTTCAAAACAACTTGAATTGAAAAGAGCCTGATGCCAAAGTCTGTCGAATGCTTTTGAAATATCAAGCGCAGCAATCATGCTTTCGCTGACATGGTGCAAAGATTGGCTCCACTTTTGGGTGAGATATGGCATCAAATCACCTGTGGACCTTTTGCTGCCGAAACCGTACTGCCGGTCATTAGAAGTTTCCGTGATTCAAGATATTTCATAAGCTGCCGATTTATCAGCGCTTCTATGAACTTAGAAAGAAGGACGTTATTGCTATGGGTTGGTAGGAGTGTTGTGCGTCAGATACCGTGCTTTCCCTTTTATTGGGAGAAGAGTATCTAACGGAGCGAATAAAAATACGGTTTTATGGTACTTATTACGTTTTATTTGAGTAACACTCTTACTCTGCCGTATTTTGTACTGCTACTCCTTCCTTTCAGTCCTTTCCTTTTATACAATTTGTCGCAGGAATATTATCCCCTCTATCACGTACATGCATTGCGAAATTCCCATAACCATAGATCAGCTATTTTGAATATTTAGTCCAATGCATTGTGCAATCGGTCAAAGGTACAAGCGCACAACGCATTGGGCAACCGGTCAAAGGCACAAGCGCATCATCGGCATTGTACCTATTCGACTGACTCGGTTTGTTTACATTTGGTTTTCACCGTTTGTTTACATCGCATTTGTTTTGCTTTTAAGTGCACGTGATTTAGAGTGTCACTGCTAAGCAAAGCGATGAGTAATGTAGGTCAAGCTCGATCCAAGTGGTGAGGCACTGAGCGTAATGCTGAGCATAGACATTTGGCTTGATCGTGGTTATGGAATGGCTAATCGTGGTGTTGGTACGTGATATAATAGGTGCATGTAGTGTATTCACTACAGGAGGTGTGAGAGGAAGATTAGCCTTTTTTAGATTTTTTGCTGCTTTTGCTACCTACGGGACAATTTAGCACGTTTTGCCTCAACTTTTAGTCATGGGAGAATTTGACACCTCGAATCAATTCAATACAGTAATTTCTAACTCGTTTAAACTTATACCGGCTTTCCTCAGAAGGGATCAATGATCTTTTGCATATAACATTGTTGTAGACAACCCATTTCTCTCTCAGCTATGATGCATATGAATACTTTTAACTTTTGAGAAAAAAATCACAGGCATCAATGCGACGCAGAATTTTTTTTTCCGCAAGAACATTAGGAACTCATATTTCGAGCTTTAGGATTAAACTAAGGCTTTCGAAGTGATCATGAACGAGCGAATTCGTTAAATGTAATCCCTTAGTGATCTCATGAGTTTTTATTCGCCGATTTTCATACATTAATTTATTGTGTCTTCGTCAGCTTAAGCTAGCTTTCCAGAGCTTGGTGCATCTTCAACGTTAAAATTGCCGCACCAACATTTTGCAGACCAGTTTTGGTACTTGCATTCTGTCAGTTTATCTTATTCATACATATGTATCTGATAATTCTTTTTGAATTAAACAGCATTTTTACCTTTTCAATAGTAAAAAGTTAAATATGCCGGAAATGCTGCTTTTTACTTTTCACCAAACAAAATTACTGCGCAAAACCAATAACACTTCTTCACAAACAAGGCTTGCTATATGAGTAGAAAGAGAAGTTGGTTATGAAAAAATACAATAAGTATTTTTCGCAATATATGTAATATCTGCTAATTCTGTTGAATGCTCTTACTGAGGCAACAACCAGAAGGATAGAAGGATAGAAGGATAGAAGATTTTGAGAAAATAAATACTAGGCAGATCAGTATGCGCGGGCTTAACTCCGCTACTGAAAATTTTTGATCGAGCGAGCAAATTTGTTGTTTTATCAACCTTGCTCTCGCTCCGCATGGCACTTTTCTAAACTTTACTTCGTTATTTCTCACTATTTTTCAATCAAACAATTTCATTTGATAATTTATGGCTCATCTACAGACCTAGATCTATCGAATGACATGCTGCACACATGTGTGGTTATAGCCGATATCTACATTTAGTGCGTACAAGATTAGTCCGAAATCGTTTTCGGACCACTATATTCCCCGTACATGCACGCGCTAGGCCAAAAAGTGGGTGATTGCTCTCGCTCCGCTACGCTCCGCTCGATCAAAAAATGGGACGAAAAAAATTTAAAACTTCTTTAGAATAACGAAAGTAGGCAAGACCTACTATTGAATTGTACCATACAAAATGTGCGATTTTATAGTAAGAAAATTAAAGCCAATATTATTTTTAAAAGCTGGTGAACTTCTTGGGAAATTGTACACCTAAGTTAGAGATTTTTTCCATAAAATCAGAAATGATAGCTGTTTAGGGAGATGTTGGGAATCATTAGAAAAACCATCGCACCACGTCCACACTCTTGTTTGGCAATGATGGGAAACAAAGGCTTTCGCGAAAATCAAATGGTGGTGGCCATGGTGTGGGAGTGCTAGTCTGCGGGCGGCGTTGGCCAAACGGAGTTTTTTGATACTGGAAGAAGCTTATATGAATATCTCCTCATCATACATAGAAATCTCCAACAAAGCGCGTCGTAAGTAGGTCTCGTTGCAAATTAGGTCCTTCATCAAGACGACGACTCAATGCACGCTACTCACAAAGTCAAAATCTGGATGCATTTTAGTGCTCACTCGCAGCTCAAAACGCCTTCTTAGTCACCCGACATCAACCCTATTGAATATCTAAACTCTACAGTGATAATGGGAGCTTTTGATCCCAGATTTCTACAAAACACTTGTCGATGGAGAGTGGCTCCACTAAATACTGAAGGTGAATATAGTAGACTATAATTACAAAGAACAAAAAAGAGTTTACCTTGTCGTACAAAAACAGCAAAGGGCAAGGTAAAATATTGACAGAAAAAAAAAGGAAGATGTATCTTGATGGAATAAAAGAGGAAACATGCGGCTCAAGGTCCAAGCATTTTCTTAGAAAACAAAACTGGACAAGTCTCGAAACACGTTACGCAGGATTTCATGAAAGCAACCATACATAAGCCCCAAAATCAAAACCTCAAGGATGCGATTCGGTTAACAATACCGAATATGATGTCGAAATATGACTTCTAGGTTCTAATTATTTATTTGTTACATTCTAAGGGTCTTATATACAGATGAAGGTTAGTTTAACTTGCGTGGATCTGATGGTAAGCCGTATGTATAACGTAACGGAGGGTGCTCTGTTGCCGTTTGGAATTGCAAGTCGAGCGCTTGAGTATGAAATTTGCATTTTACACACTCTGAAATGGGTACTTTGTCTACTTCAAGACAAGAGATTCTAAAATATTTGTACGTTTTTCTATAAAAGTAATCTTTATCCAATTATTCGTTGGAATAGAAGTTGCAATCCAGTTTCCAAGTGCAGCATGTAAGTCAGCTCCTAATATAATATCTTGGGAGTTTTTCAAACTCTTCAGAATAACAGTGCCCAGCAACCCAGGTAGAAATTTGACGAGCTAATCTATAAATATTGAAAACAGAAGTGGATCCTTCCTTGATTTCAATTTGAATGCGTCTGATAGGATATTTCCTTCCCAGACAGCTTTGACATTGTTTTCACATATTTGTTGCAGCACCCTTAGCTTCTTGCTTGAGAGTCCAAGGTTGCTAAGCTTAAAAAATAGGGCTCGTATTCCGATACCGTCAAAAGTTGCCTAAATATTAATAAGGAAAGCAAAAACCCTTGTCCAAAAGTTCGGATGCAATTCGGATTTATAATGTGGCATAAGAGTTGAGGCATTTTTTTTGGTTTTGAAAACTTTCGCTCAGAGTGGGGCTGTCCAAGCATGTTGACATCATGTTTGACCCTTCACTGAACCAGTTTCTTCAACACGTTTCAGCATTGCACGAATCCGGGATACAGAAGGGCGATTATGTTGACCGAAAAATCACGAATTGAATAACACAAGTTTTACAGAACTCCCAATTTCGTAATAAATTTGAATAAATAATACAATAAATAAATATGAAAAACAGAAATCATCATAAAATTCAAATCACTTTACTTGACATTTGTCAAGAAGACTAATCACATTGAATTCAGTAAATGACAGTAATTGGCAGCCAAAATGGTCATCACCTGTTGTCCCACCTTTTACATACCAAAATAATGATGTGGTCGTCAGATGATGTCTATTCGTTTACTTAATTAGTTTGGTTTGGATGTTGACACCTTTTATATTATTTATTTATTTGCTGACTTACTCATTCATCAATCAGTAAGCTTTTGCACAAGTATCGTGCATGAGCCTATCTGTCATATGTCCAAATTCCTCTTCTCAGAAAAGTAAGCGACCGAGAAAAACAGCCATCCCACAAGAAAGCTATTGTCTCATCTAGGAAAGTCTTCGTATATGTTAGAAGGACGACAAGTTTGCAGATTTCAAATACTGTGCCGTCATCTATTGAAGGTAAATTCTGTAACAGTGTTTTATGAGTTCATTACAGCAGATATCAAGATAAGAACTTAATATACAGTTTGACGCAGAATACTACAGTTCATAGCGACGACTCTTATATTTGGTTGTCTAGTCTGATGGCTGTCAAGCCACACACCAGGAGGTGTCTGATTTTGCCCAAATTAATAATTATTATTATTACCGGCCATTTCATTTGAAACTCGGAAGTTCAGAGCCTTGATGAACATCCTTCGCTAAGCCTCCCTCTCATGAGTGTGCTCATTCCATGTTTCGCTGTTCTATTCCATCTCCTCTAGATTCATCCTTATATTGACTCGCCATCTACGGTGCGGCCTTCTCGAGAGTGGTTTCCCACGAGTCTTATTCTTTTTATTCTTTTGACTGTACGTCCACAGTCCATATGTGTCCAAGCCATCGTAGTCTTCGCGATTTTATTACTCAGACACTGCTTGAAGCTGAATAGAGTTCCTCGATTTTTTGATTGTTTTCTCCATTGTTGCTTGTTTCTTTATCTTGTTTTCCACCTTAGATTCTCTATAATATTTTGTTTTCAAAGACCTGAAATATGTTTCCTTCCTTCTTAGTCAGAGACTAAGTTCTGTTAGTGTCACTGGGATTTTTATGGTTACGGATATTGACATGGCGTCACAAAAGAGTTGTTTTGAATAGTTTAGTCTGTAGCAGTCTTTTATTTATTTTATATTTTATATCGTTTTTGGAAATCAGGACAGTGTTTTCTCAAAATTTTTATCGAGTATAGCCAGGTGCGAGTCTTAGATCGATCTAAGTCGGTAAGTGGCCACATATTTCTTTTTTTTTTCATTTAAATCCAAGCCTACTTCCTTTTCTGCCATTCACTATCTACCAAAAAATCGAAGTCATTAGCGTTTTCTAGACCGATTTCATTAAAGCTTATTGCCTAACATTTTTATGAAGCGAACTCCTAATGTATTTCAGGGCCAAAACAGAAGTGGTGACAAGGTGTCACCTTGTTTTAATCTTTCACATACATCGCATGTTTTAGATAAAACTTTTCTCGTCCTTTGTTTCAATACCATTGTACTTGTATGAGTTAAAAAGAACAAGATTCATTTTCGATCGGTATATTGAGTCATATGGCTTTTTAAAATCTGCTTGGCGGACGTTTCATGGAATTCCATTTTCTTTGGCTAAAAATTGCGGTATAGTGACAATTTGGTCATCTGTCGAGCGTTCCTTCTGAAGCCTTCTGAATATTTCCTTAGCTAAGGATGTTAGTCTCTTTAAGAGAATAATTCACAGCACCTTGTTGCAACTTGGTAACAGAGATATTCCTCGGTAATTGTTGCATTGTGTTCGGTCACCCTTTTTCAATATGGGAATGATGACAGAGATTACCAGGAAGTACATTAATATTAGTGCGAATCTTCGAAGAAATGACAATGAAATGGAGAAAAATGAAATAAGAGGTGTCATCAAGTACCTTTGCCTCAAAAAACTGTCTACCAAAGACTTACACAGCGACTTGGGCCGAGGAGTTCAAGCTGGGCAGAGCATCCACTGTATATGAACGTCGCAAAGAGCGGCCATTCACGTCCTCCACCGAAGGTAATGTGGAAAAAATGTTGTGTTGGCAAATCGAAGAGTCGTCATCGGGCATATAGCTGCGATAGCAGGGGTCTCATATATGTCCGCGCGTTCAAAGAACCCTTTCGAACGAATTGCATATGGAATTGGTCTCTACGCGTTGGGCATCGAGAATGTTAATCTACGAACAAAAGGAATAAAAAGAGTCGACATTTCGAGGGTGAATCGCGGGAAGTTCCAAGCAGATCAGGAAATGTTTTTATTAAGTTCCCGACCAGGGATCATTTTGGTCCTGACACCTAACAGGAAGCTGCCCCCTCACCGAAACCAAAGAAATTCAAAAGTTCTCGTCTCAAGTTCGGCGGGAAAGGTTTATAATTTTTAAACTATGGTAAGACATTTCAATAAATCCAAATGGGATGATATTTTCTACACGCATGATCTTAATGCTAAAGTTGTTCTGTTTAATAACTTAGTTTCTAGTTTGTACGAGTATGACTTATGTGTTCCAACAGTGACAAAAGGAGTAAGGGTAAGAAAATGTCCGTGGTTCACTGATAACATAAAATTCCATATTAGAGAAAGATAACGTTTTTTCTGAAGATTTAAAAATAATCCAAACCGAGTTCAACAAAAGTCAATATGTATACGCACGAAACCAGGTCAATACCACCATACCTAATTCCAAAGTACATATTTAACGCAAAGAATAGATCCATCACTTAGCTCTCGAGTGCTTTAGAGCAATTTCAAACAAAACATAAATAAAGACAAAAACAAACATAAATGTCCTTTCGGCCCTGAGGTAATGGTTCATGCTATAATAACCAGCCAATCAAGCTTAGAAATTCCCCAAAGTATCTTCGACACCGACTACCTAACAGTCCTGATGATGTTTCACCGAAATTTGTAAGGCTCATTTTTCCATTAATAATGAATTTCTTGCTCCATATTTTTGTCTGTATAGTGGGAAATTCTCGGAAGTGTGGAAAAACTTAAATATTACCCCAGTACCTAAAAAAGCAAACCCCTCAAAACCCTCTGAGTTCAGGCCTATAAGAATTTTATATTTTTCTAGCAAGTTACTAGAAAAATAATGCACGATCAAATACAGTCATATCTTAAAGAACGTCGCTTGCTTTCTGTGTGGCAATCTGGGTTTCGCAACCTTCATAGTTGTGAATCTGCTGTAATTAAAGTTACTACAGACATCTGATTTGCGCATGACTCGGGCAAGTTTGGAGTAATGGTACTTTTAGCCTTCTCCAAGGCCTCTGACAGTATTGACCACTCAATTCTTGTTTGCAAGCCTAATTCGAACTTTAATTTCTCAAATTCATCTCTCAAGGTTTTACGAAGCTATTTAGTTAATAGACTTCAACGTATTAAAACTGGAACTGAAACTGGAACCTTAAATTCTTTTGTCACGAATATTGGTATTCCGCAAGGTTCGGTACTAGGTCCGTTGCTATTTTCGTTGTTTATTAATGACCTCCCGGATCTCATCTCTAATTGCCAGGTTAATTTATGTATATGCCAACGATGTTGTTCTTTATATATTTCGTCCTTTTGGTCTGATGACTGCATGGTAAGATTGATTGATGATTTAAACCGTATCTTTGCTTGGTCTAGAAATAATAAATAGTTTAACACCTAACCCGTCCAAGTTTGTCGCCATGCTATGCGCTAGAGATGAGCTCAATTCTGATGATTTTCCCTCTGTCATTCTTAATGATGAAGTCATAGATTATGTTAAAGACGTGACCTATTTAAGTTGTAAAATAAACAGCAATATGAGTTGCTGTAAAGCAGGAATAATTATAATTATGGTGGAATATTTGAATAATGTAGCTACTATTTCGGGATCTTACTAAGCAGACCAAACAAGAAGAACTTAACCGACTGTGGGAGGGAGGAAGAAAAAACGCGGTAAACTGAAGTGCTTTTTCAACAAGACAACACACATGCTATGGCTGCCATTCAAGGAACGGGATTCGAAGTGCTCGAACGACCGCTATTTTCACCAGATCTAGCTCCCAGTGACTTCTACCTCTTTTCCTGGTTCAAGGAGCACATCCGAGGAGAGAAATTTGAAGACGATAGCAAAGTTAAGGCTGTTGAGGTATGCTGGAAAGGTAAGGACAGAGAATTTTTTTTTCTAGAGGAATCCTGGGCTAAAGGTATTGACTTGTTAGAAGACTATGTAGAATAATATTTAGAGACTGGCATAAGAGGTATAAGAGGCATAAGAGTTATAAGAGTCAAGAGGCTGCTTGACTGTTGAGCTCGTATAGCACGAACTCAAAATCCGTTAAGGAATGCCACGATGCCTTGCAGGACCTAGCCAAAAGAAACAAGGTCAAACTCTGGCGGATGCCAGTTCACAAGGGCATAAGGGGCAACGAAATCGCTGACCAACTCGCTAGAAAGGGTTCCAGCGAAAGGAACATGGGTACCGAACCTTTACTACGGAGTTCCTAAGACGAAGACTAATATTCTCTTACAATTAGACAAGTTGGAAAAATCGCAACACCTGCACTTTTGGAACAGCGTTCAAGGACTCCGACAATCAAAAAGATTTCTACAGCTCCTGAACAAACACTCTATTAATATTCTTAAATATAAAAGAGTCGATATCAGAAGACTGGTCAGCTATCTTTGGACACTCCAGTCTAAGATATCATCTCAATAAAATTAGTTTCTCATCTGAAACTAAGTGGGACTCTGTCCTGAGGACTTGTGAGTGTGCTGACCTCCTCCACAGAGGAATTATGACTCCTGAGGGGATCATCTCAGCTCCTACGAGAGACATCCTCAACTATATTAAGAAAGTCGAGGAATTTCTCCTCTGATTGGCTAACAAGCACAATAGATCTGTATTGGTCGCAGTGCCCCTAGTGTTATATGTTAGCTCTAACTCCATTTAAAAATAGTAAATGTAGAGCAATAAATCATTTTTTAACTATGATCACCGCGTTTTATTTTCATTATCATTACTTTTGGATCATCCCTTTTTTGTCTTTTGGTGTCTTCAATGTATCAGAAAACGACCAATTTGGTTGCCCACTTCTCCATCTAATGATATCCAAGTAGCCTTGTGTGTGGTTTTCATGATCAAATTTTTGGAACTGGCATTGATAAGATCATTGCCACTTTCTTTTCCTACTTACACGTCAAAACTAAGCAATTCTCCTTTGTTATATTTTACTTTTCTTTCATGTAATTAGTAGTGATGTTCCGGATATCCGTATCCGCGGATATCCGAGTGAGAAAAAAGATCCGTATCCGCTACTTTTCTCGCGGATCTTTTACGGATCTTTTACCTTCTTAATTTTCAATTAATAGGATGAAATGCTATATATTGGTGATTAGGTAGAATTAAAAAACTATTAAATTTCAATCAGAGTATTGTTTATTTCTTAAAATCAAATATTTGGAACCCTTATATTGCAAAAAATGATCGTTGTAAATTACATATCAATAGTACATAACTCAAAGGTGCTAATTCAACTATAATGAGATCAATATTATAGAAAGTTATAAATTCACTTTTATACTCGTAAATATAAGAGAATGAGAAAACTAAAACTTAAATCTTCGTTTTTTTATAATTATAATGAAGTCAATATAATAGAAACTTATTATAAGACCACTTTTATAACTATGAGATAATGAGAAAACCAAAAATAAAATCTAACTGAATGATTATTCTAAGAAAGTAAATTAATAATGCGTGCTACATAAAGTGTAAACATTAGATCACACGAGTAAACACAGTGAGTATTAAGGAACTTGAAAAAATTATTAATCATAACTGAAATTAAGTAATGGTAAATTGTATTTCAAAAAAAGTAACTTGGCAGCTTTATCCTCCAAAAGTCTGTTACGATGAGGATTATAAACAATTCCTGCTGCACTGAAAAATTGCTCACTTGGAACGCTTGTTGCAGGTGATGATAAATATGTGCGAGCAATGTGACTGAGACCTCCAAACTTTTTACTGTTAATTTGCCAATACTTTAACTGGTCTTGATCTCTTGGTAATCTTTTTTCTGACATATATTCTATGAGCAAATTAGATTTCGTATCTGATATTTGAGTTTCAGATTGCTCATCGTCATCATCACTATCTAACATATTAGCAATAGACTCTTCTAAACTCTGGCAATGTTCTTTTCTAACAGTAATTGGTTTGACTTCAGTACTTATAGCTGCTGTGAGATTTTCTTCAGTTTCGAAAGCTGTAAGCAATTTCGCTCTTATTTCTTTAATGAGAAGATCACTGAAGAATTTATTTTTGTACCGTGGGTCAAAAATGTGGCTACTTGAAACAAAACATTTTTATCAATTTCAGAAAAACGATAATTTAATTCAATCTTCAAAGCAGACACAAAATCCAGAACAGCGGATACACTGATATTGAAACTTTCCGGGATCTGATCATAGATTTTATTCAAAGCTCGTACTAGAGGAATAACGTGCGATATACATGTGTTCTGTGAGCTAAATTTTTTTGTAATGTCTTCCAGAGGCTTCAGAACTTTTACTAAATATTGAATTAAAGTCCAGTCGTCAGCATTAAATTGTTCTATTTTGTTATTAGATGCATAAAACGACAACGAATCCTTGATGCAATCAAGTCTTTCAAACATATGTATGATAGCTGGAGTTCCAGCGTGTCGGTGAGTCTTGCAACGCGCTTAAAACTTTTTGATTGAGTCGAACTTGTATTTTTTCTAATTCTTGCTTTGCCATTGTGGAATGTTTGAAATGTCCGGCAATTTTCCTACATTTTGCGAGTAACACGGAGATTGTATCAACTTTTTTGAGAGCTTCTTCAACCACCAAATATACAGTCGATATTATGTATTTCAGATAAAGAACAGGCGCGCTTCATATTGGATCCCCCATCTCAGTGCACATTTTGTTTCTGAATTCCCCATTCTTCTAACATACTTTGAAATGTTTCCGAAATATAATCTCCCGTGTGACGTTCTTAAAGAACTTCCGCTTTTAAAACGATATTTTTTCCTTGAAAGTCTTTGGTAATACCATGACATGTTAAAGATAACAATGAAACTCCTGATGACGAGTCCGACCAGATATCTGATGTGAAGGAAACTTTCTCAAAATCTTGTAACATGTTTTTTATTTTTGATGATACTTTGTCGTAAAGCTCGCTGCAAACAAGTTCCGTAAAATATTTTCTGCCTTTTAGAACATAGTTTGGAACAATATGATCCATCAATCGTCGGAATCCTAAAAAGGTAAATCTGATAAAGCTAACATTTCAGCAATCAAATAATGAATTTTTATTGATTTGGGGTTTGTATTTACAAATTTATTTGTTGTACATTCTAACTTTTTCCACGTACTTATTCTTCAAAAAAAGTTTGTTTAAATTCTCTTTTTACCGTTTGCAACGATGTTCCCGGCCGTGATATTTCAGCGGTACTCTTCTTAGCGGAGTCTTAGGATTTTTTAGGATGTTTTCTCTGTAGATGATTTTTTAAACAAGTTGTGCCTTTACCCTTTACGGGAATACTTTCCGTCGCATATTTTACACTTCGCACATTCATCATTTATTATTTCAAAATGATTCCAAATTACACTAGAAAACTTGTTAATAGACATTATTTTTACTGTTGTACCAAAACCATATAAACGATATCCACGCGGCCCAGTGTCACACTAAATCATGAACAAAACAAAAGTCATACTCGCGCAATGCAAGTCGAAACATGTCCTGCCTGTCATTACGGCGGGCATGACGTCAACTACCGTTTCAAGTTCTCGCGCGCCGAACTCGATTGAATAAGAAAATAAAAATCCGTATCCGTATCCGTATCCGCGGATATTTGGTGTCAAATATCCGTATTCGGATCCTTATCCGCGGATATACGTTTTTAACGATCCGGCACATCACTAGTAATTAGTAGAATAAGCCTATTTAGCCTTAACAATACTTTGTGAATTTTGTATCACTTTTGTTCAGTTAAACATGACTTTGATGATGCCTCAAGTATGTCGGTGCTGTTTAGCTACTCCAGTTCAGTCGATACCTGCATCGACTCAACAACATCTAGGTTTATGTACCAAAAATCAAGCCTGATCAGTCTCGACATGAGCATCTAGTTTAAGCGGAGATGTCAGATCTTGGCCATCGACATTGGGTCATTTTAAAATACTTTAAAATCGTTTACCTCCTACACAGCTTTATCATCTTTAGATAGGAAATCCTGTTCATAGATCCTTAACAATTAATTTGTTTGAAAGTCAAACTGCTTGTACCACTGTGATATGTATATTATTTCGTTGAGTACTGTCTGCAAGGCATCGAGCATTCGACGAACCTATCCTTAATAAAATTTTCATGGAAGCTTTCCCTTGGGTAGTTCCCACCCCGACAACCGATCGGGAAAGTAGTTTATCTCCAGCGATCATGTGTTTATTTGTTTTCGAAATATACGAGTCGAAAAAATCAGACCCACTTAGATAACTTTCAAATATTCAATCTGTTGTTGGCAGCTGTCTAAGCAACCGGTTCGACATACGAAACAAACGAAATCATAAATCTCGTTATGTTCATCACCTTGAAAGGGTGCACACCGTTGACTTATTCTCTAAACCGTCAATATTGGCGGTGTAATATTTGAAGGTAGTCAAGCACCTCATTTTTTGAGGACTATTAAGATAAATTAATAACTTTGCTCGTTCCGAGATGAAAATTTACTTTTGTCCAGAAGAGTTTCCACATGTGCCTACAGGTTCCAATAATTTACGGAGAACTAAAAGGAATAATAAGACAGTTTCAACCTGTGATAAACATTTTGACAATAATGTTTTGCTTAAGACTAAGGCTTAGCATGTGTAGAGTGCCCACCCGTTGGCCGCTTGCAGCATTTTACACCTCTAACACAAACAATAATCTGAAGAAGCCCAGGAGGTTAAATGCCCGCCTTTCTAATTCATACAACAACCCCCTGCAGTCATGACCTCGTTTCGGTCGTATTACAATTTACTTATTCAATGACATGTCAGAACACATGTTCGTTGATGAAAAACTATCCCTAAAAGTTGATGAACATCGGCGGACTTTCGTAACCATTTCTTTCCTAGCTCATCCTGATATCCAGCCCAAATCCATCAATACCCCACACAGCATGTGCAGCTCTCTTACAACCCATTAAACAGCATTTATGTGTCCCCCTTACTACCCTATCAATCATATGAGTTAAGGTCATGTTTCAGTCGAAGACATTAAACTGACAAAATAACGAAGACGCCACAAAAACAATTTATGAGATACAAGAAAAAAACCAAACAGTTCCTGCTTGGAGTCGCGGTCAATCCGGCAGTAAACTCGATTTGCATAACTCAACGCGCAGATGTTCCATCGCGGACACGAGTCGATAAACTACTAAATCCACATCCAGTGGTAATCATACTTACGAGTAGGTGCCGGGTGGGTGCAATAAATCTTTGAATTTAAAGTGAAACGTTAAATTAAATTAAATATCTGTACATAGGCAGATATGGATGCGTGTACGGTTCCCAACCGCTGTCCGAATCAATTTGAAGTAGCTACAAGATAGAAATAGGCTGGCTTGTGGATCTCTCAAATGTCGAGAGTATGTTTGTTGGACTTAAATGATTCGCATCCGAGCGAGATAGCAGTCAGCGTTTTGTTGATCAATGAGATAGAGATGGCTTCCTATAACCTGAATTAATGAGTTCTATCGAATTTGTGTAACCAGGCGCTGTAGGAGCTCATAGTTAAACACCTATCAACCATTATGAACAGGTTGTCATATCAGATATCCGAAAATAAACAAGATACTAGACATGACGATCATCGTATCACCGTGAGACTTGCCCGCGTGAGTTGGTTCGCGGCAAAGATGTATCGCTAGCACTGAAATACATTTCACATTTCGTGTTGTATCTTAATTGTCGTCCGAAAGGAGTTATTTTATTGCTATGATGTCGGTATTTAAATTTGTTCGAATAGAATCTAATCGGCCGGAGTGATATACATAGTGGGCTGTCAAGTGTATATGGAGTTTTGATATTTCATCTGATGCTTGGGAACATAATAGAGTTTATGCGTAAATCATTTTGAGAGCGACCCTAGGAGACTGCCTCTTGTCAGCCCTCTTGAGCCTCTGTTGTATTTAGCCCGTTATCGTCTCCATCATTAGGTCTGTTTTCAACGGTCAACCGAATATTAAAAAAGAAATACGAGTGTGCCGCAACAACCTCTTCTTATACATGTGCACACACTTTCGAACTACTTTTTGACCCTGACAACGACTTGACCCAGACAGCGACTCAAGAGCCCATCGAGATGCTCATATGTAAATCGAATTGTTTGTTAATTAGCGCCCCCGAGTGAATAACAAACCCAAAGATTGTAGCTTACTTTTCAATTTTCAAACTGGATCGTTTCCGGCGGCTATTCTCTTATAGTGCTTCATGAGCATTCGTTGGGTTATCATCATCGTCGACATCTCAAGGGAAGGTTAAAACATAGCAATGAAGCGACACTTAAGACGTCGAGAAACCATAACGAAGACTCTACACAGCGGTATACAGTGATGGTACGCGTATCAGGCTCACTTGATTGCTACAGTAACAGATGAAGCACACTGTATACCCACACAGTGGTGCGGCAGATGCATCTTAATTGGTTGTATTGGATTAATACCCGATTCCGGTTCATAGTGATCAGCTTGCAGTTTTCCGTGAGGATTAAGAAGTATCATCTTCAAACGGAAAGAAAAGAACAAATTCATGGTGAGCAGTTATGCAGTTAGACCGAACATTTGTCTGTATACTAACAAGTGTGCCATAAAACTATCGAACAGAACTCTGTGTATTCATATCGAACTGATGAGAGGATGGTAACACAATGGGCAAACATTGCCCACATATAATTGAAGTCCAGGCAAAAGTTTGTGGATGAGTAAGGTTAACATTCCTTTTTCGCCCACTTCCACTCGAAAAAGTTATTAAAACTAGAAGTCTGTGATTGACCAAAGTAATTATTATTGGAGATCAGATGGCCTTTTGACATACTGTCTTAGGAGCAAGATCCGATTCGTGGATATCTACATTCATCGCAAATTCCATTTTTTTACAGGCCGAAGTTTTGACCTCCCTGCGTGGTTTATGGTTAAATCTTGATGAGCACCGTAAATATGTTATTGAAATATCAATTTGTTTACTCAATAGCTGCCTCTAACTGGGAGACGTTACATTACAGGATTTGTTTATTTATTTTAAGAGAAATGCAGGACTGCAAACGAATAATGAAAGTCTTGTAGGAGGCCTTTAAGCGTTCTTCCACTGCCTTATGAACGTGAAATTAAACGGCAAGTGCGGATGTTGAGTTTCTTCTGCCGGAAAATAAGATTGGTCTGTTGGACTGCGACTTTTTCTGGATGATCCTACCCTCGAACTACTGCGGAGGCTCTAGATGGCTACAAAGCAAATATTTCTATCTATGATGGGTAATGAGATGTCTGGGGAAAAATAAGATCAAAAGCTGGAACACCGCTGAACCAGGTCTTAAAAGTAACTTTTATTAACATTAGTCCAATCTAGAGTTAAAACACCAAGGTGAGCCTAGGGACACATATACCACCATTAAACTGCCCCACAAGTGTACATGCAAATCAGTGGGTTGACACGACTGGAGATCACCGGTGTTGTAAGAGTAAGATCAAACAAAAAAATCTGGAGCATGCCCGTGTCACAAAAAAAAAAAAAAAAAAAAAAAAAAAAAAAAAGACAGGCCGAAAAACAATTGGTGTAAACAAATGCAAAAACACCAGCATTTGATTGGCCTCAGCGATGAAGTAATCCCAAACCGGGCAACCTGCCGCTATTTCCTGAGGTCAAACCGGCGGACCCCACAAGCGGACCAGTAGGAATGCAGTTAAGTGGGAAGGTTATGGTCCTACACTTCTGACCATAACGACGCCGGGATAAAAAGGAAAAGAAGAAGAAGAAGAAGAAGTCCAATCTAGAGTTACTTATCTAAAGAGGATAAGAATGTAATCAGAAGTGGCGACTTCTACGGTCTTTTAGGCAGGACATACATAGAGGAGTTATGTAGATAGTTTTCTCAGGAAGAAAAAGAAAGAGCAAGAAAATGCGCAAGATCGAAGGGTCGAGAAATGTTTATGCGCGAGTGATTCCTAAAAGTTTTACTGCAAAATAGCAAGAATGATTGATTCATGGCCGTAGGTGATGGTAAAGAAGTCCGTCTCTCTGACCCACCTTCAATAAAGACAGTAGGATGCACTAATTGCCTACTTAGTTTGTCGAAGCAATTGGAGATGACCTCGCGAGGACAATGCACCAATTCTTCTGACATTTTTCTACCAGAGCCTGAAGCGTAATCGGTCCATATCGACCTATTTGTCGACTTTAAAGTCACATTCAAAGGCGTGCCTAGAAATGAGATGTAGCATCGCGTCAAGTTGTGCAAGATGTTATTCTAGAATTCTTATTATAAGGTATTTTTCAGGAAGAGCTGTGTGAGGTATTAACAAAACTATTTTTTTATTTGAAAGACACATACATACATGCCATTCTGAAATCCTATTTTTGAAAAGGTCCATCAATGGACATCATAATTTCAAATATCAGCATGATAGCATGATATACAACAGCTTCTAGAAAAGAAATGGAATTCCACATAGGAAAGGAAGGTTTGGGAATAAATGAAGAGAAAAACAAATGCTAGGTTTCTTCAAATATAAGGTGTTTCCATATTTTTCTCGAAAACTATTTCATATTCATCAAAATCTCTGATATTGATTTGACTAGTCGCCATAACCATTTACTTCACTGCTTCAACATTTTCATCGGATGTTGACTTGCTGGGTCGTCCAAGGTGGCATCGTCATTATCATCAACCCGGCCTTCTTTAAAGAGCTTGTTCCACTTACAAACTCAGCGTAGACTCACCAAATGCCACATTCAACGCTTCAATGTTGGGGCACTTCATTTTATTTTTCACAATTTAATACAGATTTTTTGATTAATTTTTTTTTTAAGCAAAAAATCGCCAATCGCAGCAAAACAAGTCTTGCCTTACAAACTTACCAACTTTTAAAAGAAGGGCAAGAAGATATTGAAATTTTGTTGAATAAATGTTGAAAATTTTATTCCTTACTTAAGAACGTTTTTCAGGTAAATATTTTATCTTATCAGGCCCATCCGATTTCCTAGCTTGTAGACATTTTATTACGCAATTGGTGTTCATATTGATTATGACATTTCTTACTGGGGATATAGTATGAACAAAATCAAAAATCCGTAGCCCCTCATAAGACTCTAAATTGTCCGTAGGATTTCTAATATTTGCTGAAATCGTTTGATTGTTCGAGAAAATATATTTTGTAGAATCTTGCATGCAATTATCCGTTCACTGTTTTGTCTCCTCCGTCGTTGGCGTCCGTCCTTGATTTATTTATAACAGCATATGTTCGATTTAAAAAGGGCTAACTGGAATTGTTTCCGGTCGGCAATGAAGAGTAAGCTGAGGACTTTCACAACCTGTCTAGACGACATCGAAAGCACTGAAAATATTGACTACCTGATATTAACACTTTCAAACTACATACAGAGCGCTGTGGACATCATGGTTCTGAAAGTTCCTAAAAAAGTTTACTTACCCAAATTACCAAATCAGATTTTAGAGTTGATCCGCATACGAAATTCCTTAAAACGACAATGGCAACGATATCGCTGTCCAGTTATTCTTAGTCAGATGAAGTATTATACAAAACTGATCTCTACAGAAATTTACACACATCGCAATAATCTGTGGAATCGAATGCCCAGTGGACTTGACCAAAGATCCAAACCATTTTGGAACATCGTCAAGGTTATTAAAAAAAAAATTGACACGTTAATACACTGGTCAACTCTGGGAAAAGACTGTATACTGATAGTGAAAAAGCCAACTCCCTTGCATATACTTTTCTTAGCAACCATTCTGTTTCACAGCATTTAGGGGACTTAAACACAACTAGAATGGTGAACGAAAGGGTAAATAATATTTCATCCAATCAAATTGATAATCCTCAAGAGATATACTAGTACTTTCCCCTCATAAAGTAGCTGAAATAATACATAATCTGCGTCCGAAGAAAGCTGACGGCTTTGACCGTATAAAGAATCTGTATATGAAGCATTTACCAAATGTTGGTATTAAAGCACTATGCTTCATTTTTAATGCCTGCTTCCCAATGCTTCTCAATAGTTTGGAAAACTGCAAAGATAATCCCTATTCTGAAACCCGGGGAACCAAAGACACCACCCTCTAGCTATAGACCTATTAACGTTCTTAGTAGTGTTAGTAAAATCTTTGAAACAATTATTAAAGAAAAATTAATGGAGCATATAGTTCAATATAACATTTTACCAACATAGCAATTTGGGTTTTGCAGTAACCTTAATTGCTCGCACCAGGTCTTCAGGATATGTAATTACATCAAATGCAATCGCGAAATAGGTAAATCCACTGGATTACCACTGTTAGATATCGAAAAGGCATTCGACTCAGTTTGGCATGACGGACTTCTATATAATTCATCCGGAGTTTTTTTGTCTAACCGTGTATTTAAAGTCTTTGTCAATGGTAGTGTATCCGCTTCCCAAACGATTCTGGCTAGTGTCCACAAGGTACTGTTCTCGGTCCAGTCTTGTACAATGTATATACATCACACCTCCTTAATGTTTTTGAGTGTGAAATAGCGTTCTATGCCGACGATACTGCAATTTTTTAATCGCATCAATTTGCTCTTAATATTGAGATAAATTTGAAACACTTTTCAAATATTTCACTAAATGGAAAATTAAATTGAACACTGAGAAGATCCAAGCTATCTTTTTAACTCGAAAGAGAACACCTTGCCATTTCCAAGTTCCTATATTTTATTAAATGGAACCAACATCGAATGGAAAAAAAAGTGCTAAACAAAATATATTTAGATACAAAACTAACTTTTGGGGAACACGAGTCGAAACTATACACAAAGTAAATATTGCCACCAAGATGCTCTACACTTTTATCAGCTGGAAATCATAGCCCAATTATATTATAATACAATATATAAAGTTATCTTTCAGCCAAGTTTATTATACGGTCGCCCAGTATGGGGAAACTGCGCTAATTGTCACTTAAAACGTCTACAGGTGGCATTAAAGAAGGTGTTAAAAATGATGCTCAATCTGCCTCGATACCATTCGACTGTTGATTTACATAAAGTAGCGAATGTTGAAATGATCTGCAATAAAATATTAAGACTTACTTCTAATTTCCTGAACAACTGTCAAAACGCGGATAACCCTCTACTGAATCAACTATCTATGTAATCATAGCTTTAATTATATATTGTATATACCTATATATATTAATTTTACCCGTGCAGAGACGGGTTAAGAATATCCCTGCAGTGATACCTCTCGTTTGTCGTAAAAGGCGACTAAAACAAAGGTAAACAAAATTCACATCTAGGCAATTTAGAAAACACCAAGGTGAGCCTAGGGACACATATACCACCAATAAACTGCCCCACAAGTGTACATGCAAATCAGTGGGTTGACACGACTGGAGATCACCGGTGTTGTAAGAGTAAGATCAAACAAAAAAATCTGGAGCATGCCCGTGTCACAAAAAAAAAAAAAGGCAGGCCGAAAAACAATTGGTGCAAACAAATGCAAAAACACCAGCATTTGATTGGCCTCAGCGATGAAGTAATCCCAAACCGGGAAGCCTGCCGCTACTTTCTGAGGTCAAACCGGCGGACCCCACAAGCCAGTAGGAACGCAGTTAAGTGGGAAGGTTATGGTCCTACATTTCTGACCATAACAACGCCGGAAAAAGGAAAAGCAGAAGAAGAATATATATATTTATTTGCTTGATTGTTTATCTCACACTCATATATTTATTATCTATTTGTTTATTTATTTATATATTCTATATATATTACTTATTGATCTATCTTTCATTTATTTATTTATCTGTTATCTACTTATTGAAAAATTTATTTACTTATTATCTATTTAATTATTTATATATTTAATTATTTATTTATTTATTTAACTTTTCATATAATCACATTTGTATATACATATGTATATGTGACCGTGTCCGAGAAAAGGGACCTAGTGTGTCAAAAAAGGTGTTTTGAGTTAAAAGTGGATTCTGGTACCTAAAAGTGTGTAGAATAACATGAAATGGGTTAGATTCATGACCAAAATTTATATATGTGTACCATAAAAATGTAAAAAACTAACTTATGAACATTCACACTAAGAATGCGTTGCGAAACTTTAAACGCGTTTATCTCGGAACTACGTTTTCGCACACTAGGTCCCTTTTCTCGGACGCGGTCACATATATATTGTTGTTTTCCTGTTTTTGTTTTTATTGAAGGTTTTTATCGTCTTTTCCTTAAAATTTTTAACCATTTAAAACATTTTTTTTTATCCCAAATAAATAAATACATCAGTAGAAAAATAATTATTAATTATGAATCTCTGTTTGTAAATTGTGCGATAGAAAACTATACATCATAGACGAAAATAAAGAATCTATCTATCTATCTAAGTATATTTGCAAAACCATACAAAAAATTATTCTTGCATAATCCGAATCCCTGGGCTACATTTTTGAAGTCGCCTCCGACTAAAAATTCATCACTCGTTTAGAAAAACTTTCCTTAATCCCCTCTGGATTTTGCCACTTTCTGTTCAGATACTCGGTTATTTGTTCGGTAACATTTTGAAAGTTCGAAACTTGCTTAGATGGGCTTAACTGAGAAATCCTGCCCCACCCATCGCATACAACAGAATTATCACTCATTCCGTTCGAGTAGAATATGTATTCTTATAAAGATGCCAAAAGATAATCCGATTCTTGAATAGCCTGCAATGACATGTTGTCTTACCGAACTGGAATTCATATGTTGCCAGAAAAAAGGAAGAAAAAATAGTGGTTAGCTACGAGCAATTCTTTGAATGACATGTTCTATAAAAAATTCAAGTACGATAAATCAAGCTTAAATTCTTATCTTATTCATGGTATAAAAATTTTGTTTTTGTCCGGCCTTGTTTCTTCACTGAATCATTAGGTTTCAAAATCACGCTTTATAATCAGAACAAAATTTAAGATATCCAATGAGACCTACGCGAAAAGAGATTAAAGCGTTGGCCTTGGCTATATAGGCTGTAGCAACAACATCATTTGCAGCCTAGGTCAACTGTTTCCTTTTGTAAAATAATAACATTCCTGCTCACTTACCCTTAAATATTTTATCAAAATTAGCTCTGCAATGGTGTCTGGCATGCTGTTGTGCAACTTTTTCCTGTTCCAAAACATAAGGGGCTGTCGTTTCACTTTCCCGTTTCGTTTTCATATGTGAAATTAAGAATCCGTTGCCGAAATAGTATTTGCTTCTGAAGTGTAAAATATCTAATACGGAGACGCGGGTGTATTCGAACCCCTACCCCGCAGTGGACTACCGTTGATGTAGAAGAGTAAATTAATTTTTTTTCAGAGATCTTAAAATTCCCATTCGTTCTACTACTCTTCGGACTTATTTTTGATTCTGTTTGTCGCCAAGCCCAGTTTAGCTACCTTAACTTATAAATATTCTGCTGCCAACTGGACTTTATTTAAATCTTCGATAAACATACATACATTTCAATTCCACTAAGCTCCGTGGAGAAACTCCATTAGAACCAAATGGCTTCGCTATTGATTTAACTGCATTGTTCATAGTATGACTTTCTTAAACAACGCAATTAGAGACGAGCTTGTGGCATACAAAAATATTCGCTGTAATAATCTTCTTTTTTCTTTCGATAAAGTGAGTAACCCATTTTGAAAAGTGGGTTCTTGTTTGATCACCACTTAGAGATGATACTAATTTCTATCTTTCCCCTGACGAAAAAGCCAATCTCTTAAATTCAACTTTTATCAATAACCACACAGTATCAGCGCATTTAAGTTATGCAAATACTATATCCGAAGGAATATGGACAAAAACTACTTTATCCAATTTATCTGTTTTCTTGAGCGAATCTTATGTAATATCAGCTACCAAAGTTAAAGAATTGACTAAAGCGTCTAAACCCAAAAAATCAGCTGGTCTAGTTAAAGTCAACAACAGGTTGCTTAAGAATCTCCCACCCAATGGTTTCAGTTATTTAACTTTTATTTATAAATCGTGTCTGAGACTGTGCTATTTTCCTATACAGTGGGAAAAGGGGCTGGTTGTACCTATTGCAAAACCTGGTAAGCCCAAAGATAGACCCGACAGCTAAGACCTATTAGCTTACCTAGCCTAGCTCTATAAGCAAGTTATTTGAAGAAAATATCAAGGAAAAATGGATATAATTTTAACCGACAAAAACATAATACCATAATTCGGTTTCAGAAAGGGACATAACACTAACCATCAAGTAGTCCGCATCAAAAACCAAGTGTGAAAAACTTAAATCCAAACAGTCTACTGGGTTCGTCTTGCTCGACATAGATGGTTCGTCTTGTCGGGCACGATGCACAAACTCTTCAAATAAAATTTCATAATCGCGATCATTAAAATTATTCAAAGTTTTTTTAAGTGATAGAAAGTTCGTGGCCAAAATACAAAATTACACATCGGTGGTAAAATGTATTCAACATGATGTTCCCTAAGGATCCGCTCAAGGCCCAACTCTTTTTACTTACCTAGTCTTGGCAACAGTGTTAAGGTAGCAATATTTGCAAATGATACTGCAATCTTCGCAGCAAGAGCTTTATATATTGACGCATACATTCTACTCCAACCGGCTCTTTACAAATTTGAGAATTATCGTCAAAAATGGAAGATCAAGCTTAACGCCCAAAAAACACAAGCTAATTGGTTTACTTAACCCAGGAAAACTTACTTTCTTTCAAACAATGTTAAATTAAATTTAAGTTTTATGGATGTAAATCGGTCAGATATAATAACTCCAAATATTTGGGTATAATCCTAGATAACAAGCTCAACTTTGAGAAACACATATCTACCACAGTTGATAAAATAAATAAACTAACCAAAATCCTATATCCATTCGTCTGCAGAAACACAAAGCTAGGCGTTGATAATAAATTATTAATTTATAAGACAATCTTCCAAGCCATTCTCTTGTATTGAGTTCTTGTCTGGTGCACAAAAATTAAAATTACAAAATGGTCAACATAAATGAATAAAAATGATACTTAATCTTCCGCGGCACTACTCGACTAGAAAACTTCACGAAAAGGCTAATGTCAACTTGCTAGATTTCCTTGTTGATAATTCGAAAATATCTTTTTATGAAAATTGTACCTTTTCTGAAAATGAGCTTATAACTCAACAGTACGAATAGAATATTAGTGAACAATCGATGGGCAACTGCAATACTAGCTTTAAGTAACAGTCACATACATAAGGGTTTCTTTTTGTAGTTTTGCCTTGAACAAAACACCATTGTCAAAATATGTTATTGTATAATATTATATCATAGTTGTAAAGGAACATAGACTCCTACATTTTTAACATAAGTCACATGAATCGTTTGAAATTAACACTTCAGCTACTTGAAATAAATAAATAAATTAATAAAATAAACCCAGTTTAGCTTTTTCTACTGGGTATGCAGATAGTCTTCTATCCATGTTGATCAACTGGTCTTATTACCATTCTGACATTGAAGTTCTCGACAAATAAACCCATCCTTCTTTAGCAGGGATACCCTTCTGGCTGTCATATGTGGCTTCTGAAACGGAAAAATAAATGATCTTCTGTAAGATCTGCTATAATTTGAAGATTTAATTCATGCTTTCTTGTCCCGAACCCAAACTGATACATTGTGCATTAGAAAGACCTTGATTATGGCATACGAAGTCTATATGAAGTCTTTTCCTATAATTGGTTTATTGAAAGTCGTCCAGGCAAGTGATACAATTCAATTTGTCGTTAGGTATGCTCTCCTGGGCCATATTATAGAGAAGAGCTGGTGCATCCGATCATCCATGTCTGCGCCAGTAAGTTTTCAGATTTTTTCCTATTTTGAGATATAGCCGACTTATATGATCAAATGTTTAAAGTGAAGGAGGAGGCTCTGAAATTTTTTAATGTTCGGGACATTCTTTTTATAAATAAGGCTGGTACTTCTGAGGGTTGACTAAAGATATAATTTTTTTTCTGCGATTATAGTTCTTAAAAACCTTGATCCCCTTGATAGCCTTTATAAGCTAAAGGTAGTTGCTTAAAGACCCTTTCGTCACCTAGATTCGCATTCAATTTTAGGTCTATAGCTGGATCAGTGAGCATGTGATCCATCTGGAAGTTCATGGGATTCAGCTCTGATGCCTAATGTCCGAAAAAGTTTAATTTAGTCAGGTATTTGAAGGTATCTTACGACTTCAAAACGTTTCATATTCTTGTCATTACAAATATAATCACAACTGAAATTACCTAAATTATAAAATGGGAGAACGCTTTCAAAATGATTTTCAGGAATTCTATCTTGATACTCGAAAAAAAAAATTATGCGCAATCGTCCGTGCCCTTATAGGGCGGTTGTGTATCAACGGATTCCCTGGAATTGTGAGTAACAACAACGGTTATCAGCTAAATCAACTTACCACTGTCATTTTTATTACAAGCTCTAGTCATGAATTTTGATCTTTTTTTCTGTATGTATGTGTATTCCATGCTTAACCTTCAGCTATTCCTCAATCATCGTACATAATTCTCATTAATGCGCTTCCCATTGGAAGGCCGTCAACATCGCATTCCACACCCACACTATAACTTATGTAATCAGGGTACTATTAAAGGACTACAACTCATTCAACGACAGTCTACACTATGCATCTGTCAAATTCTTATCCCATAATTACGAAGCAGCCTCGCGTCCTCCTCCCGTGCGCATTCTCCACTTAAGAAGCCACAATAACACATCCCCCACAAAGCGAATTGTACCTGCAGGTCCTCTTCCTACCAAACCACGGCAATGTCTTTCTAGTCTCCGTCCGCTAAAACAGATTTATAGAGCAAGTCAGCGATCGCACTTACACACTTTTTATAGGATTTTCGTGCGCTGTTGAAAATTGTGTACACGGACGTGTTCCGTAGTCGTTGAAATTATCCGTTGCGCCTCCTTGTGCCACCACGAGAGCTGTGGCGCAACAAGGATTTGCCGTTTTGACGTGTATAGAGACAGTGGGACAAACCATGATTCCCTGGGAAAACTATCTGTGCTGCACGTTTCGTGTTTTTGTTGTTTTTATGCGCCCTCCATCTAAGTGGTAATACAAAACTAACATTCGATTCATTAGGGGCTCGAGAACCATTACGGCAGGTGCGCCAATTGATGTGCCGGCTGTAAGAATCTATTTCACGAGGTAGTACCTCCACCGCTTCGGCAACCATAGCATAGAATCGAGCCGATACCGACAGAAGTATGTACATACATATGCTCATATCGAGAGGACTCCAAGTACGATGCATGATTTTGTTGCATGTTGATGATAAATTATTTCAGAGGTACTCGTAGATGAAATATTGATTGCTGAGCTGCGGTGGGAACGTACTGTTGCAGCATCAGAATCATCACCGATGTCGTGGGTAGGTATCTAGGAAATGGCCGACATAAACTATTTTCACGACTTTAGACTATTTAGATTTTTCATCATCATCATCATCGTCGTCTATATCCCGTGCCTAACACCTGCGTCAACCTGCTGATCGCGGAGAAAAAAATCTCAATTTCAGATGAGATGTTGTTTTGCTTGTTGCTACTAGTGAAATACAAATGTATCTACAAGTGTACCTGCATTCAATCATGTTGCCCGAATGATATGCACCGATGGCATTCAATGGTGAATAATCAAAGTAGAAAGAGAGAGGGAGAGAGAGAGAGAGAGCGAGACGCGGCGCATGATTGAGAAATCGCAAATCGTACAAAATGACGCACGAAGCCATCGTTGCCGCCGCACCGTTCGGTTAGATGGATGCACGAACATCGCGGATCATATGCATAATATATCGATAAACCTCACGTCCAAGTTGATTTTATGACTAACAAGGGGAAATCGCAGGAGGACCCTCTGACGGAGCTGGATTGGCATCGGAGACAAATCTTTACCTTGTGCGGCATCATCATCTTCATCATCATCAGCTGCATCGATGATACAACGGCCAACGGCAGCTACAGTGTAAGGAGCAGCGGTGATGCGGAAAAAAATATTGAATTCTCGGGATTTTCGACACGAAATAAATTTGCAACCTTTTAACCCAGTAAAGGAAGAATTCCATGACCATTGACCATGTGTGAATGTTTCGAGAGTCTCTGCTCTGCCGTGCACTTGCACCTTTTTTCGCTGAACAAATGTGTGACTTTTATGGTGATGAAATTTGCTGGTTGCTGAGGGTATAAAATGTATGTAGCGAGGACGTCGGATTAAGATGAATATGTGTCTGTCCGTTAATCCTGATATTGATGGAAGAGGAAGTGAGGCTTAAAGAATATTGTGGTTGTGTACTCTCGAATATTTTATGGAGAATAATTACCAGGCTTTAGAGAAAGCATCATGCATGCAAGAGTTATATTTGTAGGCCATAGTTTAGAGGCTAAGCTGACCTGTAAAACGTCTCCGTTTCGGATGTATTTTATGTAGTATGCTAACAGCTCTTAAAGTCTAATTCAATTTGCGGTTTCCGGAGATAATTTAAATGCAACAAATTTTTATTTTAGGATAGGTATATTACTTAGATCTTGCCATTATGAATAGAATATACGATCAGTTGAATGCCTTCCACGGGGTTTCGTCTAGAGAGGATTTTTGGCCATATCTTGACAAATACTCGTTTTCAAAGCGTCGATTGTGCATTGTGTGCATAAACATGATCTTTTGCATAATCACACAAAACCCCATCAACCCAATGGCGACAAATCACATGATCTTGATGGCCAGTTCACATCACCTTCCATTAAATCATTATTTTCGTATAAGTAACTTACACAATTTCAGTATCTTGTAATTGTAAAATGGTAAATCTTGAGCTAAATATTCACAGTCTTCGGTGGAAGTTTGGTTCGATATATGTGTTAAAACAAATCGATTTCTGCTTTTTAAATTTTTTTTATTTTATTTCATTTATTTATTCATTCATTTGTTTATTTACATTTTACATTTCTACTGTTATCTGCAAAGCCATTTGGGCTTGTCTGCAGAAGATTGATCTTTTAAATTAGTCATATTATCTTGGGTGCCAAATATAGTTCATCATTATTACAAGAAGTTCACAAAACAAGAAGTTTATAATTTTATATATCTAACTACTGCGATAATTTACTATTCTATACATTCGAATTTAAGTACATTTTCTTGATATTTTTCAAATTTTTGTTTTTTTGAAAGGATATTTAGAGTTGAATTTGTTGGAAGTTCGATAAATGTTACAGGAACAGCCACCGCATACTTTCTACGCCCGTACTCGTATCTTGGAATTTGTTTTGCTGTCGTCTACGCGTGTTTACTGCCTGTTGGGTTGGTATCTTGTATGCGTTGTCTTCTTTGAAAGTTGATATGTAGTATCTCCATCTTATACAACTGACATATTGTTAGGAACTGTCTCTCGTTTTCACCACATTGACGTTGCCACCTCTTTATCATCTTTTGGATGCTAGCATGCAGGGAATTTAGCCGTTGTAGTTGCGACGCGTTACCCCATGCCAGAATTCCGTATCTCAAGTGAGACTCGACCAAGCTGAAGTAACATTGCTGAAGTACTGCTGGGCATCGGTTGCTAAGATGAAAAATAGCAGTTCCACTAATAAAAAATCTAACTAAAAGCTAACATTTTATTCTCGAGTGCTATTAAATTCTTTTTTGAAAACCTAAATGCTCTCCTGGTAAATAGGAGGTTGTTATGTCACTGAAATGTTGCACTAACTTCTGTAATATTTCCGCGATGAAAACACATTCTTCTTTCTCTCAGGATGAGCATTGGGACCTTGTAAGTCAACTGATGACTACATTATGTGGCAAAGAAGCTGCAATCAAAATAGTGAGGGAAGCACCTATTGTGGTTTTCGGAAGGGAAAAACCGAAACTAATCCACAAAATCAACTGCTCTAGTCTATTGTCCAGGCATTTGAATTTCTTCATGAATTTCATAATTGAAAGGAGCTTCATGCTTGTGTAAAAAGGTATGTCAGCTAACCAAAATTGACTTCAATGTATGTATACTCGTATACGAAAAAACATGATCAAAAATGTAAGCAAAAAGTCGTAGAGCGTCTGAAGTGTAGTAGAAATATTTTGTCATTTTTCAATATCATGGCACAACGACATTTTTAAGCCAGTTTTTTTTCATTTTTACAGCTAGTTCTATACTTTCGATTTGTTCCGTACTTAAGAGTATTCAATTTACTACGAAAAGTAATGGAATCTCCCGCATTACTTTGAGGAGGTCACAAAATCACTTTTACGCTTTAATAAAGTGCACGTGCCAATAAAAGACATTTAAGTTCCTTCGTTCCATGGTCCCTGAAACGCTGATAAATCTCCAACTTATGAAAGGGCCTGATATTTCGCAAACTATATATTTGAAGACCTCTCAGTAACCGACAGTATGATTTTCGTAGAAACAGGTATGCAGGTGATTTGATTCATTGCATCATTGCACAGTATTGACAAAATAATATCATTCTGCTGTTAAGGCATATGAAGGAGTTTGAAAAAGAACACTCTCGTCGAAAATGAGTGTTTTCAAGATGATGAAACCATTCTTCATTCAATTGTCTTGGATGAATTCGGAACTCATATCCACAATATAAATACGTTTCCCAAAGCTTTGTTTTACTTCTAAAATTTCTTTTTTTATTTTTTATAGATATTTTATTTTATATTTTTTATAGATAATTTTTGTTGCAGCTCTCAATCTTAAATCAGGTTTTGATCGTCAACTTAACGAATAGGCCGGCAGAATATGCAATGCTCCTTGAAATGGTTATAGAGCTGAATGAACTCAACGTTCTCTAAACATAATGCTGTGTCCTCGATTTGTTTGAGAACAATAACGTTCGTTAGACTGGTCACGTATTTGAAAACGTTCTTTCTATAATATACGAGTATTTATCCAAAGCCAGAGTATAATTCTATCTTTGATGTAATGCCCCTAAAGCCTGATCGCACCCTCTATGTGGGATACATAAAATAATTTTAGTATGTTTTACATGGTAAGCTCGGACCATCTTCGATATCGAAAGCTACATATGTATTGTTATACAAGGCCATCTATCAAAGAGTAGCTTCCACAGCTTATCAGCGCACTAGACTCGTTTGCACAAACAAACAAGTCTAGTCTGCGCTTCCGATAAGGCTTATCGCTCTTTGCGCTTTCCTTCGACTTCGACTTGTTTGTTTGTGCAATTTTTTTTAATGTTTGACTTAGTTGGGCTTAATAGCGAGCTCGTGTAATGGTTTCAGCTCGTTCCAAACAACTCCATATACAAGTTTATCATGTGGAGGTGGCCCCACCAAATATAATGACATAAACTTGTCTGTCGATATTAATGCATACTTGCGGGACGCCATGATTTCCTTCACCTTAGATTATCGAAAAGACTATACTTTTTCATCGTCAATTACAATACTCGTACAATGCGGAAAACCCTTCCCTTCTTTGCGGGGGAAGCAGTAATTCGTTCGTTAAAACACGACCTCTCACGGTTTCCACTCGTATGGTACCCAATTTAGTCACTTTGGACCATTCCCGAGGCGTTCGAACAAAAAAAAAGTAGTGCCTTCAAGTCTGCCCGGAACGCTGTTTGTCTTCCATTCGCGAAACGTTTGCCGTGAGTTTCTAGAATCATTAGAACCGTCTCAACCCGATTTGTTTTTAATTGAAAGCGAAAACCAAAATTTCTCTAAAATGTACTTATTTCCTTCGAAAGTCGATATTTTTTACCATAAATAAATATTTGAGGAATATGAAAAGGTTTTTGTTGAGCCGAGGATGATTGAAAACACGTCCTTATCCAATCAGTTGTAAATCAAGAAGGAGGTATTTATTGACAAGTTAAGAATGACAAGATATACATGCATATAAGTAAAGATAGAAAAGATTACAAAGAAGTTAGATGTAACAATCGTAGATAGAAAGGAAAAACAATGGTGAGTGAAATACAGCCTTAACAGTTTTATAAGTTTTTGTTGTACAACGTTTTGTAATGATGGGAAGCCATATACAAATGCCCAAGCTTACCGTGTGACGTCCCTGATTTAAAATTTCTGACAAGCATAAACCGCTATCTATTGGAAAACGTATTAGTATAAAAAAAAGGAATGAGTATGTGCTAAAGCAATAAAAAACGACTGTGCCTAGTTATTTACTACAAAGTGTGCTGTGTCGGGTATATCCATGACATCAATAATAGAGATTTAGTTCTTCTGATGCTAAGTTTTTTAAAATATAATTTTTCTTAGCTTCAATTTTTCATCTACTTTAATTACTATAATAATAACGCCGAAAGGCATAGTCTCAAGTTGTTCTGTTTGCTTTTGAGTGTCTGTGTAGGTTGTTTTAAAAAATATAAATAGAAATGAATTAAGGAAAAAAAGAGAAAGAGATTAAATCCTTGCAATAGCTAGTCATCAAAATTGTATCTCACAGTCATCATCCTTGTCCAGCATTTAATTGTATTAAAAAATCCTGCATTCGAATTGACTAAGGTCACTTCAATTGATAACATACATGAAGTACGGTGGCCGGGTAGTTCCAAGAGACTTACTGGATTCCATTCTCTAATTTCATGCATAACTTGTTCAAAAATTTGCTACAGTGTTATTGGGAACAATTATTTGGAACAATACATATATGTATATACGAGTAAATATTCTACTTCGTTGAGCTGGCGCGAAAAGGATTTACATCTCTGCCAACGGAGACATTGAATTTATAATACGTAGCACTAAAGATGCTGTCACATAAAGACATCAAACAAGAAAAACGCGATAATTCAATGAAAATAGGTGAGTTTTTTTATACAGTCTAAAGTAAGAGCTAATGGGGTTCAATGGCTTTTAGATATTCACCTCGACTCTGCCTACCAACAGTAAGTCTTTTGGTAAATTTATTTCATGAGTTTTCCACTGCATTTCGCAAATCCAGCTTGGATTAATTTTTTTTAATGCTTGAATTGTTGAAAGATCATTGGCGTATCGAATCGCAAGACTTTGGTGAGATAATTAGTTATGTAATAAAGCAATTATGTCACCAGCGGTAAAAGGTCGTCCGGGTGCAATGGAGGATGTCCATTACACTGATTTTAACCAAAAAAAAAACAGTCAACTTCGCTCGGTAACGCATGCATTCACTTCAACAGTGGCACCAGTATAATTTTTCAAAAAGAAATGTACTAATGCCACCCGAGCCCAAAGACTGTACCAAACCGTCGCTTGTTGTGGCTAAGGTTGTTGCTCCACTATTTTTTCTGGGTTTTCGCAAACAAACAATACACCTCAGTACTCAGAATATTTTTTTGTAAGATATAGTGACTTTGGTTACATCTTTTAACCACCCGTTGGAGGCTTACAGACTTCAGTCATTGTAACAACTGGACCTTATAAGCACTTAAGTCAATATCTCTATACAAATGCTTGTTAATTTGACCAGTTCCTATGATTATCCTGATTTCATGTACCTGAGCTTGTAGTTACAATCTTAACCACGGCTATATTTTAAACTGACCTACACGGATAAGTTGTTTTCTTTACTGCACTTAACTTTCCCAGACGAAAGCTATGCAAATATGTGCCTATTGATTACTAATAAAAGTATAAACTTCATAAAATCTTTTCGAGATTCCAGGACTGAATTTCAATTTTTTCAGAAGCTGTGGCGATCCATATTTTAGAAGCTAAATTTTAATTATGAAGAGTTATGGCTATGATAGTTAATGTTGATAATTCAATAATATCACAAAAAACGTAGAATGTCATCTCTAGTTGGATGACCCTTGCTAAAAATCTATATATGTGTAGCTAACATAACACATGATAGAGACAAATGGCAAAAATTCTCTCAATGACCTATACTGTGGGTGAATTTCAGGAAACTTGTCCGCAACAAGTATCATCAGCAGCTTGCTGAGGATAAGCCGCGATGTTCGAGTCCAACGTTTTCAGGGTGTAGCTACATCAACATACTAATGCAACAGCTTCTTAAGTGAGAAAAATATAGTTAACCGGCATATATGGGAGCACTATAATATGCCAAAACTGCGAAATTTAATACGAATAAAATAGGCCCCAGTGCAGTGCCTTGAGGGACGCCTGAGAAGAGAGACATGGCGAAGATAGACGAACTCTTATTAACAAGTATTTTGAACAAGCGGTTAGATAGAAAGCCTTGCACGATTTTACAAGATATCCTAAACTCAAAATCATCGAAAAACTTTATTTCGAGTTTTGATAAAAAATTGCTTTTTAGTGGGAAGAAATAACGTTTAAGCAAAGCAAGTTTGAAGAGTTTTCCAGACTCTTTTCTTACGAAACAAATGACGAAGAAGTGGCTTGCCAGTTTTAAACGCAACCGAACAGACTACAGACAACGATGGTGCTGAACGCTCTGGTAAATTGGTTTTGACCGATCTTGAATTTAAAGTGAGATGAATATTTGAGCATGAGAAAGCTCCGCATCTGTTCACAGTCAATAAAAACTCATTGGTGGCTCAGAGCGCTATTAGGAGCTGTTCCATGGCAATAAAAATATTTTTTTTCATGCGGTATGTGACAACAATTGAAACGTGGATCCATCACTACGGCTCAGAATAAAATCGACATTGAGATAAACAAGGGAAGAAAATCTTCTGGATGACCAAAAACGCATATGTCAGCGGCAAAAGTTTTGTTTTTTTTTTTTATCGATTATATTAGGAAAGGAAGGACCATTAGTAGCAGTAGAACCATTATGTAAACCAATTTATGAAAAAACGACCCCAAACGAACAAAGAAAAGGATTCCTTGAATAGGACAATACAGCTGGTCTTAAGTCGATCACAATAATTGCACGAATTTTGAAGCCAAGGATTAACCTTTCTACAAAAAGGGTAGCGAAATGTTGGAATGAATGTATCACACTTGAAAGACACTATATTGATGAGCCAATTCGAATTTTGCGTAGAAATTGTTGTTTTATTGATCATTCTATGAAGTAAGTAAGTACAATACTACGAAGCATTTGATGTGTAGTCTTATGAAAGCTCCGAAAGTCAACTTTTTCAGATTCCTAACTTTTAAATTATTTACAAAAACTTGATATCTTCTCGAGAAAGAAAAATGTTAGATGGGGTTCCATTAATGGCTGAAGTCTTGAACTACATTTTTAACTAGATTTTCAGTAGCTATTATACATTCCCGATGCGCAGGGTGATTTTTTAACAAAAAAACAGCATCTAGACGAGTTTTCAGATTTTTACAAAGCAAAAGCTTTTAGAAAAGATATAGGAATAATCCACCAACTATTTGAAGATTTCAGGAAGGCTTTTTGTGGATATCTGCATTACTTTTTGAGGACTTTAGCAATATTTCAATGTTTTAGTGGCTTTTTCAAAGATACATAGTTCATTGCAATTAATATCTTGAGCTTGCTCTGAATGAAACGCAATGAGACTAGTCATATGTGAGTTTTTTGAAATTAAGGTTCTTTGCTCATATCTTCTGCATGTTTTATGCTTTAAGGGTATAACTTTCAACAAATATCGATGACTAAGTTGGCCACATCATGTTGACTTAGCGCAGTATGTGCCCAGAATCTCCGTGATTCTCTACAAGGATATAATCGAGAAAAGCTAGTTCAAACTCTGGGTATCGGAGGCAATGAGATCGTAAGCTTACTAGCCTAAAATGGCTTCTCCTGAAAATAGTATGTAAATCTGACGAAGATAATTTGAAGACAACTACATTTGTCCTAATGAAGTAAAGTCCAAGGGACTTTAAATCCGTCAATCAAGGGAAATCATTCCATCCTTGAATAAAAGTTCTTATTCAACAAGTCAACAGAGGCGACATTACACTTAGGGACTGAATATATAAAGAGGGGTCATTGTTAGTCCTAACCAAACCATTGTACAAAAAAGACTCGTTATAATTGATGAGTCTAGAGCGAGTTACGTACTTGTATGACTGTACCCATTGAGTATGATATTGCTGGCATTGGTGTACTTGGTGGCTTGTTTACAAGTTAAGCACAAACCAAGCCAAGCTCCACTGCTTAGATCAAAACCCAAGCTAAGCTCCTGTTACTAGCCGTGGTGGGTTTTATCTTCCTTTTGTGCGATATTTGTTTACGCCATTGCGTAGCTTGTTTACAAGTTAAGTTCAGGCCAAGCCAAGTCAGATGTATGAGAGTACGGTTCCTACATGCGATAACTCCACTGCTTAGATCAAAACCCAAGCCAAGCTCTTGTTACTAGCCGTGGTGAGTTTTATGTTTCCTTTTGTGCGATATTTGTTAATCCTAAAGTACTTGTAATCATTTATGTTCATTTTCTATATTCCTAAGCTAAGATATTCATTCGTGATTCGTCTACGAGAGGGCTAAGACCAGTAATTTTGAATAAAAATATTTCTAAAATAAATCTTAGTGTTTTATTACATATAACTAGCGCACAGCAAAAATACTTTTCCTAGCAGCTTCCGACGTTCATTACAGACCATATTCTCCTACTTCACCTCACTTGCTTTATGTCAGTACATTCGATGTCATTTCATTTATATTAAGCCAAGAAAGACCTCAATTTTTATCAAAAACAAAGCACTGTTTACATTATGTTGGTTTTTTTCGTGGCCTTACCTCCAATGAAGTCGCTGCCAGTCTAGACGTCCTCATTTTAATTATGGTATTTGAACTGGAAATTCTAAAAAATACTCGTAAGAATAAATATTTAACTTTCCTACTTCGTCGGATGATCGCCAACTACGGATCAATAAGCATGCCTTCACACATCACCCACGTTTGAAGGTAAATACAAATCATCCGTGAAACAACACGCATACCCGGTTGGCGCAATCAAGCTCGGAAATCTAAAAATAAACAAATCCCAACTCTAGGCAAGATATCAACAACGAAAAATAATAAAAAAAAATATAAAAAGTGTCACTACTGAGCCAATTAAATATTTGCTCTCGGCGTTATGGGCAAACTTCGATTCCATCGGTCTTAGGAGCATCCATCGTAAAGAAACAATCAGAGGCTACCGCTGAGCTGCCATCATTTCCATATACGGAAGTATCCAATTATGCCTGGTTGATATTTAGATTTGGTTTTCATACCGCTGCGTGTACGCATCGTATCTGTTGAAACCCAGGCCTATAATTCGCTGGCAATGAGTTCATTAGTATTATGTGTCCGTGGCAGATTAGAACTTTGCCCACAGTGGAAGAAATTGCATAAAGCCCGCAAGTCAGCCCAGCTGGATGTGATTCGGTGCCAATTGCGGCACAGGCATGATCCCAAGGAGTCGAAATGAAGGCAGATCGTGTGGGCACGTATAGCACCCGGCCGCAGTGAGCGCGCCTCCGGGATGGTGGTGCATGCATGATAATCATTATTTATCTACCTCCTGCAATGGTATGTCATGAATCGATTTGTAACGATTTATTTTTTACTCCATTTCGATACCCGGTTGTGTGCGGGGCTTGCGGTTGGCAATTAATAGGGACTCCAGTTCCTAGATGGTTATATTTTCAGATGAGGTTCACAGATACACGACAGAGTGACGACGAATTTTGTGAACAGGATCGAGAGAAGGTAGATATGACCCAAACGAGTTATTAGAAAGCTGAGGCTGGCAGGCAGTGTTCCCCTGGTTGGCACATAGCAGCACATGCCAAGTCTATGAGGTTTAAGCTTGAGCGGCATATTTACAATGCACAAGCATGCACATGTGAATTAAATCAAAATAATATTTGGCTGTGATGCTTTTTTTATATTCGTTTGTCTGCTAAACGAATGTGATGAGATCACGATTTCTGTGCAGATGCATGTCGGAATAGGCACACATGTGGGGTGTCCTATGGATGTGAGAAAACAAAACGAGGATAAAGGTAAACGGTGGTTGCAGAATTTTCAGATGGAGATCTTAGACGGCTTAGATTATCTAGACGATGGTTCATGTTTTGATTCCTGGAAAGAGTGTCGAATGTTGAGGATTTTATTTTATTTCTTTGCTTATTTGAGGACAATATGCTCGCAGTTACATTGTAATAAGATAAAATTTCCTTCACCTGGGTATTGATTAAATTTGTCTTTCCGGTAACAGGTTTCCCGTACCTGTTTCCATATTAGCCTTAATATACAATAGTTCAAAAGAGAAAATTGTTGACACAGCTATCAATCAAGACGCCGGTGTCTAATAAGTTTCATTGAGCTACAGTTAAATGTAGCATTTACGATGGATTATACATTTCGCCAGCTAACAAACGATTCAATTAGCATATATTACCACAATAGGTTGAGATCACCAACATCTAATTATAAAATCTATGCTACAAGCACCATTTGGCTATAACGACAGCCACAGCTCTACCGAATTGTGTATACGGAAAAGAATAAAATTCTTAAATCCGATAACAGTAATTCCATGCAACCTTAATACTAAACAAGTCGAAAGCACAATAGTTTTGGAACACTAATCCCGTTAGGAACACAAATATATTAAACAGTATTGACAGTTCGCTACTCAACTCTTCTGTCTTTCACATGGAATGATCTAATTTTTTCGGTTTTATTTTCATTTTAGATTGAATGACTGACGACATTGCCCATGCATCTGAATGGACCGAAATAAGGTAAGCTACAGTCAGTTTGACAATAGGTGTGCAGGTAAATTAAACGATTGACAGCTAATTAAAACAATTGAGTTTCACGTCGAGTCGACTGTATCGATTCAATTTGATGTGGCGAAACAAAATACCATAACGCCCCGACACGTTAAATGACAAAATATTGAACAACTATGGTTGGAAATTAATTAATTAATCATAATCACATGTCAGTATAGAACGGCTCTCGGAACACATGGAGTGCTAAAATCGAAATCATGCAGACCACCCATATCGACTAACACTTCAATTTGCAATAATTCCAAGACCCACAAAATTCAAAACAAAACCGCAAAAATGACAACACGCCTTACCATTGTTATACCCAATAATTGACCACAAACACTGAGACTATGGTGGCGGGCCATAACTGCTGCTCCTTTTTGTAAGGCGCGATTCAGTAAACAAAGCTGTCAGAGTTAATTCCATTTCGGTAAGTACCTAGTTATCCCACGTTTGCCGCCATGCAAATTCGATTTTCTACCTTGCGTCAATTGAACATTCCTGTCGCCCTGGGTAGCATGCTAGTCCGAAACTGACCACGCAATAAGCGACAACAAAGCGATTTACAAGCACAGAACACATTCGGTTGTACCTAAATACGTTATGCACACGAATTTCGTATATCAGCTGTTGGGACAGGCATTTTGATGTACAATACCACGCTCCGGATAGATTCTAGTTCGGTTGGCTATCTCAGTTGACGTCGAATGGTGTGCGATATCTAGTGAGATACAGTTGACAGATGTGGTTGATTGATTTATGTCCCGATGATTTATTATTCAATTTAATTATTTGCCAGGTAATTTGAGTTGATTCTCGTTATTCATCGAGAAGGTTGCCCTGCCGGCCGGTGTGGAGTTCAAATTGGTCACAATAATCGATTTGAATATGTCGAGGTTGCCGTGCATTTTATGAATCGCCACGATCAACGCAACACCTCGCTGTGGGAAATCGGACGATTGGTAATAAATCGAGATTTCAAATGGCGGTCTTAGTATAAATCATGGGAACGGAATGTCATTTTGGTCACTGTCCGATTTTCGAGCACTTTTCGAAGGTTTGGCTATGCTGGTGGCAAGCGAGAAGGGAGAAATGCTGTTTGGTGTTAATGGGTTAGTTTATTGTATTGAATTGGATCATGATATTTCTGTTAAGTGCCATTGCTTGTGAGGTTTTTTTTTGTGTGTCTTTCAAGTTGTTTTTGAATGAGCGTATCGGATGGCAAATAAGATTATAAAATTTTGATATCGAATATTCTGAATATTTTTGCATCACTTAGAATAATCTTCTTAAGTCTACATGACGGGAGGCGTGGTATCGCGAATTCCATTCACATTTTCATTGAAGATATTCAGAAATAAAATTTGTATGGCACGCGGTCATATATTTATTTTTTTATTTTTCTGATTTGTGATGACAATTTTATGGGATCTACTAGTAATCATTTAAAATATCATTAAACTGTATAAATTATGTCAATAACACAACAAACTAAAGATAAGGAACATTTTGTTCCCTAGAGCACAGAGCTGCTCTTGAATAATGTGGTCATTAAATTTGTATAAAATCACATGATATTTATTGCTGCAGGCGATATTAACAAAAGGCTTACAGACTGGCAGTCAAGAATATCAAAGGTAGGATCTGCTTAAATGCTTTTCAACCCTAAAATTAATCACAGATTGGCCTGCTTGTAAGTATAAATCATCGGATATTAAGATTTGTATGTAAATTATGTTTTTTCATCACCTGAAATGAAGAGTTATTTCAGTGCATTAATTTCATATGCAGACGTTTTGTTCAAATAAACATTTGGTTAATTGGCATATAATACTGACTACACATATCCCTATAGAACATATCCAATTTACACTTTAAAATTCTGCACGCCAATTTCACTTGTTGACATGGCCGTTTGCTAACTTAAGATGAGGCTTATCCGTAATCAAGACGCAGGGAAATTCCGTTTTTCATTAATAAAGGAACTTCAACTTCGTCGCAACTGTTTGTTAGGTTATGAATTTTGATAATAAAACTGAATAATTTGTGAGACATGGGGAGTGAGGCATTATCCTCAGTATTTTATTTTGAGATACTTATTATCTTTTTATAGGATAAGGCAAGATGGCCGAAATATCACCTTATAAGTAAGAATTTTTTTTCGGAAAGATTTTCTCCTTAGAAATTCATGCAAGATACTGATAACTGCATTTATTTTCGCAATAATTTGTGGTTTTGGTTGGGATTTGGGTGGGAAACGATGAACTATTTTTAATTCACCACAACCAATCGGGGGTAAAGTAACACCAGGTGTTGTTGGCATAAACGAAACGAACGATGGACCATTGATCGATTTCCTAATTGTGTCACGTCAGCTGGGCAAACATTACGGAGCTAAGCTACTCGACTCGAATAGACTGGAACCACAGGAGAGCAGGGCGTGGCTGAGAACGAAGAAACATCAACCAGACGACGGGACACATAGTTGGGCATCACCAGACCGACTCTACAACGAATTTTAGTGAAGGACTTACACATGTTCCCGTAAAAGGGCAAACAGTGCATCATTTAATGCTTGTCAGTCGCGTGTGAATTACTGTCAAGCCGTCCTTTCAGCACCGAAGGGAACGCATATATACTTAAGCGGTTACGTCAATAAGCAAAATCTTCGTTTCTGGAAATCCCCGTGTGATGCACGAAGAGCCATTACGTCCACTCAAAGCCACTGCGTGGTGCGGCGTTCACGCGGGAGGAGTGATTGGGCCGTATTTTTCTGAGGAAGCCATCAGCAATACGGTCACCGTTACTGGCGAACGATGCAGGGCCATGATAAAAGACTTTTAACTGCTGGAATTGGATGAGCGGGGGTGGTGAGCATGTGGCTTCAGCAAGACGATGCAACTGCACGCACTGCACCAGTAACAATGGATATTGTGAATTCCTGGTGGCGTAATCTCTTGTTTTGGTGATTTGGCATGGTCAGCAAAATCGCCCGATTTAATCATCACAGACTTCATTCTTTGGAGCTTCTTGATGTCGTGGGCATATGCCTACCAGCCTAAGGCAATCGCAGTCCTTAAAGAGAATATTAGACAGAAATGAGTACAGTTATCACAGGCAACCCTGCGTAAAGTCATGGAAAATTCTATAAAACGGGTCCAAATGGATATCGAAACCGGTGATAGCCACTTAACAGATATCATCTTTTCCATTTCAGAAAAAAAATTTTAAAGGTCCAAATAAATACTTCGAGCACTTAAAATTATTTTTTTTATTTAGTAAAAAAGTAATTTCAAAAACAAATTGAATGATTAATTTTGCGGCACCTCTTATTATAAATTAATTATTGCGAGAGCAGGCTGTTTGAGGCAATCTGATTGCCAAAAGAAGGCCTTTCTCCCACAACTCTAATAAGTACGAAACTTGTTTTTTTTTTTTTAAAGGAAGGGGAAATCTTTAAAAGATACTGATGATCCGAGTAATCAGTATGCCGGATTTTGACCGACTAAAACCGCCTCACACATGATTGCAATCTAGTCACTTGGACTAATAAGCAATTTTATGCTCATTTAATTTATATTTTGTCATTTCAAGAGTTCGTCTCCTGTCAGATGTTAAGATGCGTTTTTTTTTTTTTTATGTTAAGTATACGTCCGAGCAAATACATATGTATGTACATTTCTTAATGTGAGTGGTCCCTTTTATTTAGACCAGTTCAAATGGCTTTTTCCTTTTGAGTCTTCTCACTATATTTGCATTGTCTAAAAGTTGCGCTGCTTCTGTGTTTGTGTTAGTTAAAGTCTTGAGTCGTGCCTTCGTGCAGTTTTTTGGACCTCATCCATTCTAATTCCACTCCCAAGACCCTGTGAAGGTCCTTATTTCTTACGTACTATGGTGCATTTACAATTTTCCTTAGTACTTTGGTTTGGAATCTCTGTATGATGTCTACACTGCTCTTTTTGGTACAACCCCATAGTTGATTGCCTATGTCCATATTGGCTTCAGTGATTGCTTATATAATAAAAGCTTATTATAGACTGATAGTGAGGAGTTCTTTCCTATCAGCAAATACATTTTTCTATATTTTATTTCTAATACCTCTTTTTTTTTAACGTGCTCTTTAGTTTAGCATCTAGCGTCATGTCAAGATATTTCGCTGTATACGGTACTATTTTCTGGTTGATAGTAACCGGGATTTGTGTTACTGCTTTGTTAGTGAAATTTATGTGAACTGATTTGCTCTCATTAAGCTCGATTCTATTTTATTGTCCAATTACAAATTTGGTATATAGCTGATTGTAGATTCTGTGTTGATTCCACTTTATCCTTTCCCACTGCTAGGATTGCAGTGTCATCGGCAAACGTAGCCAATGTGCAGTATTCTAGTTCTGGGAGATCACATGTACATATGTAGAAGATACAGAATCGGACCCAGCACACTGCCTTGTGGGACTCCTGCCTTAATTTCCGTTAATTCTGAATACGAGTCTTCCTGTTTTATTCTAAAACATCTCCCGCTTAGGAATGATTCTAAGATTGCAGCGTATTATTTTAGTAGGACACATTTAAGTTTATGGTTAAGTCCTTCATGCCAAACTTTATCAAAGGCCTGCGCTACATCTAGAAACACTGCAGAATATACTTTTTTTTCTTCTAACGATTTTTCTATAATGTTGACTATTCTGTGAACTTGATCATTTGTGGAGTGATGTCTCCTAAATCCGAACTGGTAATTTGAAATCAGATTTTTCCGTTCAATAACACTATTAAGTCGTTTGACAAATATTTTTTCGAATAATAAACGGTAGTATTGAGATTGGTCTATATGATGTCACTTCGTTTGGTGGCTTTCCAGGCTTAGAGATCATTATTACTTCGGCGACTTTCCATAAATCAGAAACATATCTCATTCTAAAAGTAGCATTGCAGCAGTTTAACCACAGCTTTTCTTGGTAACTGCTTCAATATTTCACCGGTTATAAGATCATAGCCGGGGCATTTTTTTCGGATTGATGTTATTAAGGGGTCATAAGTCTTATTTCTTCATTTTCCTCTTCGAATGTTTCTGCAGGAGTCCATATTTCTTGTTCGTTGTTTGGTTGAAACCCGTTTTTTAGGTATTCTGCGAATAATCTGCATTTGTGTTCGTTACTTCTAGCCCAATTCCCTTCCACTGGTTTAAGGGGTGGTATCGGCAAAGTTGGCCTTTTTGCATTCCTCATTGCCTTCCAAAGCGAATAATCGGTTGCTTTTTCGTTGGTTAATCCTCGAAGATAATTACTGATGGAGTCTTCTTTTAGCTTCCTTATTTGTCTACTTAACTGTTGGGTTGGGTTCAGTTTCTTTTTGTCTTGGTGGGCTCTAGTATGTTGCCATACTCTTCTCGTCCATCTTCTATCTAAAATAAGTTCTCTAATTTCCATGGGGTACTTATTGCCTTTAGATTTCTTTTTTATTTCTGGTGTGCTTATCCAGGCTGATTGTTGAATATCATTGACAAGTCATTCCACTTCTCTATCCATTTGTTCAGTATTACACATTGGCACGTTTAGTTTAATTCTAGCGAGAGGGTAAAGCGTGAAAAACTTTTTTTTTTTTTTTCAAAGATTACGAACTAGTGAATTATAAAACATCTCGAGTACGAATGGGTTGTGAAAATCCTCAGAGTTCCTGTTTATAAAAATTGCAATTTAATTGCGTATCGACAATAGCCCCAGGATCTTCTCGGAAGCTCAATGGAATATTTCACAATGGAACATTTACTACTTATTGTAACAACACAGAGGAATCAACATGTGCAAAGGAATACCAGAATGGAAATAAAAGATAGTCAGAAAATTCTGATGAAAATATTTTAAAATCATCAGCGAATATCGCAGATAAACTCAATTCTCTGGAGAATTTTTTGCGTATCAAGCTACAGAAACAATACTGGACATATACGGTTCCCTGTGGAAGACCAGAGATGGCTATAATAACATTGAAGAGGAGGCTACGAAGTTTTACAACAAATTTCATATTAACGTTATGAAATGACAACCAGTGCAGGATATTAGAGTAACAAAAATGTTGCATTAACATCGATAAATTAAATCTGCATTAATTACATCAACCTTAAATTGGATTTGAACAAAATCGATAAAAAGAGATTAATCAATACTGAGGTGGGGAAAGTGCTTATTAACGAAACACGTTTTATATTGATTAAAAAAATATTTTATTGCGAGCCAAACTTGCTCTAACATCCACTTACTTTCTGATCGTACAATATTTTTCTTACATCTATTTATACTTTAATTTTGATTATGCTACCAAGTTCTATAATAATATAAAGAATTTTGAAAATATCAAGATACAGAATATGGTGTCAGATTCTATAATGTCAAATGTGTATCCGCTGGGTACGTTTAAAATGTGAGAAATAATCGAATGCAAAAAAAAAGTGTGTGCATACGTTGGGTGCGTGTACGATGGTGCTGTGCATCCTGGCCACTACAGGTACGGTCGTTCATCGTAACTTGCTTCTTAACTAGGAAATATAATTTTCTTTAAGAAATGCCGCGAAAAGCTTTCACATATATTGCCGATACCAACTTAAGTATTGGGCCTAACTTATATATGGATCAAAATATATGGTTATTACTCATCTTTAAATTCGACCATACTTTTAGTTACTTGTTGAAAGTAATCACCTACCCTTAATATCAGATTGTACCATACATAAGTAGTGCGCGATTTTTGAATGTCTATAATTTGCACCAATTTGCGTCACTCTCTTAGGCAATTTTTTAATGCCGTCACTTCAGCCAATCAAAAACAACCCAAGACCCACTACCACCCATGCATAATTTTTCTAATCAAGAAAGTTGTACAGACTTCGGAACAAGAGGGAACCTGAAGGTGCTAAATCTTAATAATAAGGCGGATCTACGACTTTTTCCCAACCGAACTATTATAACTTAGTTTAGGTTATCCTAGCTGTATGAGTTCGAACGCCTAGCCGTATATACTCTAGTACTAACTTCAATCTGTACAGCAATTGACAGTAGATAGTCTAGATAAGAGACATCAGCTCAAAATGGATTATTCAACATCCCAATATACACTCAGTAACAACTTGAGTGGATGATTTTTGGTAGGTGTTGTTGGATAGTCATGAGGTTTACATTGAGTTTTCTTGCGAGTTCCCTCACCGTAAAGGTAGGATTTCTTTCGACGGAGGACTTCAGCATTTCTGGCTTTTCCACAGACATGTTAAACTTCTCCAATGGCTTAACTCCGATTCTGGTGGTTCTGCAACGAAAACATTAAAATATCCGGATATGATCTTTCGATACATTCATTTCAAAATTCAGTCAAAATTGTTTACGTTGATGCTAACACAATGAAACAGATTGAATGAGCAATATGCCTCAAATACTAATTTCAATAACAATTTCAGTATTAAATTGTTTTTGTGCATTTTATGGCAACATCTTGATAAGTCAAATTTTAGGAATAAGTTCAAAAAAATGTATATTTCATATTTATTTATCAGTTGTACAAACGAAAAAAATGTACAACTTTTACCCTTTTTTCTGGAATCATCCAAATTTAGCCTTTGAAAAATTGCATGTCTTTTGAGATGATGCACAAATCGATCCCTCCGATCCGATGCCTGGTCTATAGTAATAAATGCACTTCTGATCGCTAGTCACAACTAATGCAGAAACCGGATCGTTGGTAAAAAAGGCATGGCTTGATGTCCCTCGGCGTTTAGCATCCATTTTTCTTGTCCTTGGATAATTGAGTTACAGGACAACAAATTTGCAACTTCTTGTTACGTTTGATATAGAACTTGATTCAATAATGCATCCAACTCTACGACTCTATTTTTTCTCCCGGTCCAGATTACTTCTTGTCTTTCATGTCGAAACCATAACCTTTGTAGTGATAAAACCATTCACGAACTTTTTTTCACAAATAAATGCTTGGCCATACAGTGCCGCACGGAAAATTTTTATCAAACTTTTTTTTTTTCGAATTTTGTCAAGCTTGTTGCAAAAACCAAAGGGTCCGCCAAATATTTTTTTTTTTTTTTGAAAATGCTATAAAAAAAACTACTGAATATTTTCTCAAATTTCTTTCTTTATTTGAAAGTACAATCCTTCCGGTTAATAATGGAACGTAATTTCATTCAAACGGTTGCCTCGGCTGGCCATGCAGTAGCCTACAAGATCGGTCCAATTTTTAAGCACATTATCGATTGTGTGCAACTGTATTTCACCAGTGGCTTCACGAATATTGTCCTTTAAAACGTCAATTGTCTCTGGCTTGTCGGCGTAACACTTATCTTTGACGGCACCCCACAAATAATAGTTCAACAGTGTCAAATCGCAGCTCCGAGGTGGCCAAACGACATCAGCCCTGCGGCTGATAATGCGATCTTCAAAAACAGGGCGCAAAACATCGAGTGTAGCTTCGGCTGTGTGGCACGTAGCGCCATCCTGTTGAAAACAAATGTTGCCAATATCCTCCTCTTCAATTTTTGTGAACAAAAATTCGTTCAACATGGCCCGATAACGATCGCCATTGACTGTAACTACCACTCCTTGCTCATTTTCGAAGAAAAATGGCCCAATTATGCCTCTGGAAAATCCGCACCAAACAGTGGCTCGTTTTGGGTACACCGGCTTTTCAATGTATGCGTGCGGGTTTTCTGTGCCCCAAATGCGACAATTTTGCTTGTTTACATACCCGCCAAGATCAAAATGAGCTTCATCTGAAAAGATGATTTTTTTGGCAAAATCGGCATCTTCTGTAAGTCGATCGCAAGCCCACTTAGCGAAGCGTTGTTCAAGCGTATACACAACCATATTCGTTCAGCGGAAGGATAAAACTAATTATCTGTCTTTAGTTCTTAGACCGAAAAATGGATTTTTTAGGTACCTGCCTCATCTTTAGGGATTAAGGAAAAATGCTCTATTAGTGCAGTGTTTTTGTTTTTTGTTATTGCTTCTCAGAAATATTCTGATTAGTACTTTGTTGGACCTCCTCTTGCTTTTATTACAGCTGCACATCGGCAAAACCTTGACTTAGGTAGATGTTTCCATGTGGAGGCAGATGGTGTCCCAGGTCCGGATAAGCAAATTTCTTAGATTTTCAATTCACTCTGGACGCTTCTTCGCAACCTTAAGTTTCATTGTTGACCAGATATTCTTAATTGGATTGAGATCTAGACTGTAGGCAGGTCAACTTAATACGTCGACATTATTTTCTTCGAAGTACTTTTCCGCTTAAGATATAAAAATAAATGCACATAGATATTATTTGTAGTTACAAAAGTTCTAGTTTATAATATCTAAGCTTGATATTAGTCTTTCGTACTAAAAAAAAAAAAAACAAGTTCATACTTACAATTTTGGCTGAATGTCAAGGAGCATCGTTCTGTTAAAAAAATTAATCTGTATGTGTCATCAAAAAGCTCCAGCGCGGGGGGCGTTAATACATTTTCCAGAAATCGTATGTAAACCTCTACCGTGGCTTCCGATTCTAGGAAGACCATTCTACCTTTTTCATCTCCAAAGAAGCATCCCCAGATCATCTCCCCTTCATCCCCTGAGAGGCATCCCTAAGATGCATTCCGAGCACAGTCTTTCACAAGCTGCTTAAACTTTGATTCGTCCGAAAAGATAAAATTGTTGCAGTTATCTTGGGTCCAGAGCAATAGTTTTTCTCCGACTCTTTTTGGAAAAGTAGGCTTCAATACTGGCTTGAGTGCTATAAGTTAAGCTTTCACGAGTCTTTTTCTCACTGAGCTCGACAAAATTATTATTCCTGTAGGTCGACACAGTTCGCTTTTAAGATTCTTTTTAAAGATAGCTTTGCACTTGGAACCAATTTTTCCCATTTTTTTTTCTTCAGTAAACTACTTCGGTTCATTTCGGACTGCTATCACGAGCTAAATGCACCTCTTATTCATTATAACATCGACTTTTATGCACTATTTGAACTACATTTGGCTACCTAGTGCCAAAAAACCCCATAGCTCTCAAAAATTCCAAAAACTGCGCCCGGAAAGGGTAATAAAATGTTTGATCAACATTTTTCGAACTGCACTTTTTAATCATGGACGCACCTCAGCGACAGATTCTTTTTGAATTGATGGCAAAAAGACAAACTTTCTCCAAATAACGCTTATATGGGTCGAAAGTTTACATTTTCAAAAATAAAAATTCTGCGACGCAGTGCTAAAGACTTATTTACGCTTACTGTGACTTTTCTGCTACAATTTTTTTTTTTTTGACCTACATGTGCCGCTAGTATCATCTATTGAAAAACAGCGAATTCCCATTTGTACACCTGATAAGGCATATCTTGGATGGACGTTATCTTGCTAATCTCCGTTTAACTTAAAAACACAAGCAGATGCAACCGGGGTAATGCTCTAATTTCGGAAGCCCCTCTGTCCGTCAGTTATTAAGGATCAATCTGATCAAACATAATTCCATGTGGATATTGTTCAGAGTTCACTCACCGAGAGGCACGATCTTTTTGAAGATCGAATGACACGACGTCGTTGGACGCAAGTTGAAGGATAGCAATCAAGTGTTTGAGAGCATTGATCGGTAAAACAAAATATTTCCTATCATAGAAGAAAAACACGCAATACCGACGCCAGGATGTAATTTTTCGCAACTATTTATAACTTTGAAGCAGTTGAGTCTAGTTTTGGTGAATCCCTTAAATATTGTGGTGCTGGATGGCCGTTGCTTAGACGATCAGGCACTATTTAACAGTTTTTAGATTGGTTCCTACTTTTTCAAACATATATTTATAAAGTTGATTTAGCCTTCGTGTGAACCCTTATCTACTATTCCACCTTAACTTATGTATACGCCATCGACACATGTTAGTGGGATAGCTATTTAGACTTGAGGCGTTCCTACAGTCAAAAGGAGGCATATATCTTAACAAGGCTTACGTGAAATGTCCTATTCCTAGATTTCCCCACGTGTCATCAAAAAACAAGTTTAACTTATAGGCATTGCAAGCAATATCGAATACTTGCTTTCTTACCAAACGTTTAAGTATTCATCGTATACTAGGTCACACATCTAAACACCAACTCACTTCCAACAACAAGCAATCGTACACAACATCTTACCGACATCCATCAGTCCTCCTGTCTCGAACACATAAGAGTAATTAAGTAAAATAAGTAAAATAAAAATCCAATTAAAATTACTTAATTGCTGCGCCTATTCACCTATTAGCCATTGCCACATTAGCGGCCGCAGCTGCCGCCTTTTCTTGTACCCTCAACGGCGTCCATACGTGTATGTTCGCTTACTTGTCGCATACTCCTCTGGTCGGATCAGCGATCACTGCCACCTGATAAGCTCAAATCAAAATTCCACACTTGGACGAACAGAACTTAAGGAAATTATCTCACAATGGTGGTGGCGGTGCGGCGAACCGAGCGACGTGGTAGTGGCAATCGACATGCAGTCAGAAGTCAAACGAAATCAATCAGAGAGCATAGTGCCGCCAACCCTGGTCTCCTCCTGTGCGATTATCTCATTCTACGCCTCTTATCTGTGAGCGCTGTGAGGCATCCAATCACCTTTATCATAGATCGACGGATTCTCATTGAAAGCATAGACCAATACTAGCGCATATCGAATGACTCGCCACTGCGAAGCACCAGAGCAGCAGCAGCAGCGGTAATGTTTTTCTTTACCTATTTGTGCTGACCCCCAACATGTAACCATTTAACGCCTCCGCATACCTTACGACAGCCAAAGTGCCTCCGCATGCAAATAGTCGTACCAACTCCGCCGACTGCCTATCTACAGATAGATATCTCCGGACAGATAGCGCTGGAGCAAGTATGTCCCGTCAATCTCGTCGTGTATTGTGTCCATGTCAAATAAAACAACCGTGTTGGTGCTGTTTGGTTTAGCTCTTGGTCATGGTAAAGTGTGCTGCGCATAGTGGAGTGCATTGTGGCTTAGATGCGTTGCTCATGCTATTGTTGTTGTTACTTACCGACTGCTGACTAGTGGTTGGTCGAGGAGATGGTAGACGACATGGATTGCGCGGGAGGATGTTGTTGGTGCTGCTGTGCACTTCAAGTGATGTTCATTGCGCCCGGGGGCTAGACGTGGTCATGCAAAGCGGTCTGTTCGAGCCAGTGTGCAATAATTAAGCTTTCACTTCATCAATCTGTCAGCGTATTTCATTGAAGTACTTTTTCTGTGTCAGCCAAAAAGAGATGCCACGATGAGAGTTGTCATTGTCACTTGAGTTGGGCAGGGTAGAGATTGAGAGTCCGGATGATTGGAGATCACGGATCAATGGGCAATGAAGTGTGAAGATCTGAGTCGTTTTTTTATGCTTTCTGATTATAGTACGTCATCGATAATTCATCATAATTAGGACGAGTTATTAGATTATGGATGAAAGATCACTGTGTGCGCAAAAAATGAAGGATGTAGCTCGTTTTCCAACTTTCATACTGTCAGTGTGCTCTAAAGTTTCTTTCAAAAAAATGGTTAGTCGATATAAAATGAAGGGGAACCCTACCGAAAATGTTATCCAGTATTTTGCCGGCGGTCTTGGTTTTTGTGGGAACACTGGCGTTCCTCAAGGCACAGCCTTAAGACCTTTGCTTGCACTTATACAGACAAACTCTGTAGAGAAAATTAATAGAAGGGGGATAGTTATCCGCTTCAGTTTTTTATCATTTTCAAAGTGGTAGAAGCTCTTGGGATCAGTGATTAGAGAGGATTGCACTCGGTCCTGGTATCGGTGGTATATTCGTCTAATTGTACAACTTCCAGGGTATTTGAGGTAGGCCTGCCACCATTTGTTTCTTTTGTTACGCAGTGAGCATAGTTTTCTGGTGTACCAGGATGGGGATGAAGTGCAGTTTTTTCTTGGTGAATACGGGACGGATAGCAAAAGGCAACTGATAACTTTGGAGTAGAATAACGACATGTGTGTGTTAGGGCTTAGAAAAAAAGTAAAGTTACTATTGCTGAGCCGGTTATTTAGCTTTGTGAAGTCTGCTTTTAAAGCATTGAAGCATTTCGAATTTTCAGGGTGGAGAATTGTCGAGTGAAAGTGTTCCGATGAATGTGAATGGAGCGGATCCAAGATAGAGACGAGGTGGTTACTTGCCTTAATAATGCAGTTTTCGTCTTCATGGGAAAATCAAACTGTCGATTCCTGTTGTTGGTGATGTTACTTGTAATAATGAAACCGTAGTAGGGGAAATGAGCTGTTTTTTTTTTTTTTTTTTTTTTTTTAATTCATTTTTTATTCAGTATTATCTTATATCTATCTTACCCTAGTCAAAAATGTTTAAAACTAGCTTAACTATCTTAACAAAACTAACTATCTTACTGGCCCTATACGGACACTCTAAAACAAACAGAACAATTGAAACATACATATGTCTTTCGACGACTATATAAAATTCTATTAACATTATAATATCTAACTTAAGCTAAGAAAAATGGTTTTTATTAAGAAAAAACTTAGCATATGATCATTTTTATATATTTTATATAAAACTTAAGCCTATCTAAAACTAATTAAACCTAACTAAACCTATCTTATTCTAACTTAACTAAAATATGTACATTATATATGTATATTTTATATATGTATATATCTTTTTTTTTTTTTTTTTTTTTTTTTTTTTTGTCTAATTTTACCTTATGCAAGGCATAGCCCTAAGCTATGCGAGCCAGCCACTGGTATTGTTGGCTGGCTGGTGTACCCTATTACTCAGTCGCCGACAGTGTCCCCTCCAGCCACCAAAAACGTTGGTGCTGCCGGACGACGTCTCGCCGTTCGTGACTCGATACCGCCATACTAAACCGGAGTCGCTCCGGCTCGCGGAGCACAACCTCGCGCCCATAGAGCAGTCGCCGTTCCACAGCGTTACGGGCCACGTGGAAAATTACGGGCACCGCATCTCTATCCTGGATCAGCCCGTCCATGTCGAATTGGAGGAACGCTTCGGGGGGAACAAAGCCTTTAAGACGCGCAAGCTCGAAATAGCGCTCGTTGGGGTAGAACGCCCCAGAGATCAGGTTGTTGGTCGAGGTCATGGCCCTCGCCATGTGCCTTCGAATTAACTTAATCAAAAAGTTATCTATTCGAATAATTTTGGCCCTGTTATATAGGAGATGAGCTGTGAAGCGGATGAGGTGTTCGCGGCGATAAAGAAAGTCTCATCATCATATTAAGCCCATTTCAAGTACTGAAGGTTGTTTTGTATTAGACATCAACATGAAGCAAAGTAAAATCTGATGTGACAACTCAGTGTCTCTGATACTGAGGCATGGATTAGTTTCAGTTAAGGTAACAGTGTCTTAAGGCTGTTTTTTTTTTTGGGAATGGGGAGTACTGCGGAAGTCTTGGTGCGCAATCCCTTGACATACTGGCAATAGAAAGATGTGAAATGCATCAAGATGAGCGATTGGTGGAGAGTTGTATTGGTGCTTAGGTTAGGATTGTTTGTTCTTAAGGTTAGAATGGGTTTTTCGCAAGTATGTGAAGCACTTGGAGCTGACGTAGGCAGCGAAGAGGATATTTCCTCTTAGGTCAGTTACGTCATTAGGGTCTCAGGAAACTTAATAAAGATTTTCTTTAATGCGCTAGCGTCTTGAGGGATCTTCGTGGTGGATCGATACCAATCTATTTTTATATGAAATTGTAGGCTTTGCTTAACATAGTAGTTAGAATGATCCAATTTAGGCCAAGTATGAATCATTTGTTCTGCAACTTGTTGCCGTTTTAAAGGCATTTCCATTATGCTCTTTCTTATTGTCAATCCACTCTGAGGCGAATTTTTCACCAGCAAAAACGTTCGCATTGGACAGGAAGAGGTAGCAATCGCTTGATGCTAAGCCCGGACTATAGGATGGATGCGCAAGAATCTCTAAACTAAACTTTCGAAACTTCTGGCAAGTCACAATTGATGTGTATAGCCTGGCGTTCTCCTGATGAAAAACATTTTTTCTTCTAGCTGGCAGCTTCTGAGCGATTGCTCTCTTCAGATGGTCCAAACAAATTATTTACTTATTTGGGACATGGATCAACGAATTTGCATTCAAGGCAAATTTTAAATTTCAAGAAGAGAACATAAAGTTGTGAATGGGGTGAATGCTGCAGAACTGACTTTTTGTATTATTCAATTTATTAAATTAAGGAATATATATAGTCGTAACTGGCAAAAGTAGCCTTCCTTTAGAAATTAAGCCGGTTGTTAAACTCCGAAGCTAGTCTCCTTAGCAGGATCAGTAAAATATATATATGTATGAATCGCTACCAGCTGCGGCCCTATCTATAAAATCCAATCACAAGAGCATACAAATTGACTTTGGCTGCTTAGCAAATCAGACAGTAGTTTCACTATCGATCGCAGGATAGTGACCCTAGAGACTCAACAAATACCTTTTGATGCTCCGATGAGCATCACAAATTATCTCTCTGGCATACTTTTAACTCTGATGGAGCTAAATGGGCAATTGGTTTAATTAAACCCTACAAAGCTCCGGGTAAGGACGGCGTCTTTCCTGCAATTCTCTAGAAAGGCCTAGTCCCTCTTTAGGACCCGTTTTACATCCCTCATATCTGGAAAGCAGTCAACTTTGTCTTCATACCCAAGATGGGTAAATCAAGTTCTATCGCCCAATCACCCTAACATCTTTCCTACTAACTAAACTAACAATTGGAAAACTGATAAAGCTCCATATTAGAGGTATAGGATACCACTGCATGCAAACCAATATCTATATCAATCTACTGAGAATGCGCTACATCACTTAGTAGCGCATGTGGAAGGTAGCTTTACATACAAGGAGATCGCATTTTGCACTCTCCTTGTTATTGAGAGGGTTTTTTTTAATACAACTACAACTTAATCACTACTGCCCTATCCCTTAGAAGTCTAGACCACCCCACTAACCCCTGGATTAGAGCGATGCTTGAGAGCCGTATTATATCAGTTGCATCCGTAAAGATCTGAGTGACACTATCGGCAGTCAAAGGGAGTCCACAGGGTGGAGTTCTTTCACACCTTCGATGTTACCCCATGATGCCCTGCAGCGCCTAGCCAGAAGAAACAAGGTCAAACTCTAGTGGGTGCCAAGTACAAGGGCACAAACTTGCGGACCAAGTTGCTAGAAAAGGTTACAGCGAAAGGTACAGAGGTGCGAACTTTTCTGCGGAATCCCCAAGTTGAAGATTAATTTTCTCAAAAAAACACTCTACTAACATTCTTAAATATAATAGAGTCGATATCGGAAGACTGCTAAGCTACCTTTCCTGACGCTGTAGTCTAAGATATCATCTCAACAAGCAGAATAGATCTGCATTGGTCGCAGTGCAAATTACGAGTATATTTATAAAAAAAAAAGGGTAAATATGGGTGGCACCTTCCCCTTGCTGCCGTGTTGTTGCTGCCTCTGTTGTTGAGGCTGTTGTTGTTGCTGCTGCATCTGCTGCTGCGGCTGTCGGTAATGATTCACCACTCTTAGCGTAGTATTTTTTTCTTCTTTGGATCATCATACGATATCAGGATATTATCCCGTCTAAGAGACTTTTCTTTTTTGGCTTTGAATCAGCTGCTCGCAAGTGAAAACCCGCCTCTCAACATCCCAATCGTGCAGAAACTACTTGCTAAGTTACTCCCAATGAATCTGCAGCTCTACTTGCGTTTGACTTTGATCTTTACCTAGTAATGCCTTTGTCTTCGTTTTTTTTTTTCATTGTCCAGAGCGACGGTTATCTTCAACGCTGAAATCACCACTAATAAAACGTCAAAAGCATTCCCTACCTGATTTATCAGTTAGAGCATTATCACTATAAGCTGAGTTGTTAATGTTTAGAACAAAATTCACAATAAAAAAAAAAAAGAAATAAAAAGTTTGTGATACAATATTAAGAAACAATATAATAGAGGATCTGAAATGTACGCCACCCAAATCCCCGGTAACTGCTTGCAATTGCAGGCAGTCTACAACGTCTCCCTTATGGAAGAGCTTCTTGAAAACGCAACCATCCCTACCATTCCAACGCCTCTTACATCTTCCGTCCAAACGCAGACCAGCAAGAGTTCTCTGAAGTCCCCATCTACCGCCACTCCTCCCATCTCAGCGCCGCCATTGAACGATTCGGAACTGTTTGGACCTTATCTGACTGGGAGCAGAGAATCAACAAGCTCCACAAGTATAATGCGATGATACTGGAGCCTATATCTACCTACATCCTATGGGACGCCCCACGCCAAGCTGACGACTGTTGGGTATTTAACTTCTTCCGCAAAAGATATATCATCGACCTCGTTAAGTGCACGAAGCTCACCCCTCCCAAAGTCCACCCTAGAAACTGCTTCGAAATTACCATCCCGACCCAATATGAATGGCTTTTCCGCAGCCACCGCAATAAGGAAATCAAAGTCGACAGGATGCGAATTACCATTAAGGATCGTACGAACACTATTAATATAAACCTAAATGTAAGTCTAAACTCAACACTCCCAAGACCCCTAACCAACCCAAACCTGGACTCTCCCCCTTCTCAACCCCTTCGCAATATAGGAACTAACTGGGAATTAAGGACTGGAATATTCCCCAATTTCTCCCGACCTCTTCCTCTCTCAATAACACCCAAATCAACAACTACCCTCAACATCTCTCCACCTAATAATACTCCTAATAGAGCACGTACCCATAACCGCGTATCATTTAACCTTGCGCCCGGCTCCCGACCCTCATCCCCCTCACCGAATATTGTCAATTCAATACCCAATCCCAACACCCAGGCTTCTCGTAACAGCCGCACGTATCCACAGTACCCACATTTTATACACTCTCACACTCTGAACCCAACTCCCTCCACCTCCTCAGCTTCTTACAACACCCCCTCCAGCCCATCCAACTCCTCAGCTTCTCACAACACGACCTTCCCTCTGTCACGTTTAAGAGACAGAAGAATCTACGAAAATGTACGCCTCTATTTGGCCTACCTCCACGACAAACCTGACTCCATTTGTATCGACGGCAAAACTAAAACCAACGTCCTAGTTTCAATCCACAAAGATTTATCCACATTCGCCGCCCATGTCAGTTCAAAGCGCATCGCACACTTGCAAAGTACCCGCTCTAATTTCGAAAACTAGTTTAAATCCTAACCTAAACAACACTACATCTCCCCACCCATCGAATATTTCTTACAAAAACATATCCCTGTACTATCATAACGGCAGAGGATTACGTACCAAAACGTCCGCAGTACTACCCAAAACCTATCCTACGATATATTTGCCTTAACTGAAACGAATTTATGCTCCAGAATTGGAGACAGCGAGTTATTCACCTCCGATTTCATTCTGTTTTGGGCCGATGGACGCGACAGCTCTGCCGATCCTGATGGTCGCGGAGTTCTCTTAGCAATCCACAGCCGCTATGATCCCTTGCCCTTCAAATCGACGAGTTCCGCTGACTTCAATTCACTAGTGCCTCAATAAGTCTCCCTAAACGGAAACTTTATCTTGCCTGCTGTTACTTAAGACCATCACAGCCCACACATTGCAACCAACTTGCCGTTGATCTCGTCGACTCCATATTTGATATCGCCGAACCCAATGACATCATCATCATTTGTGGCGATTTCAATCTCCCACACCCATTATATCGCCGCTCAGGTAAAGAAATCCTTTTCCTTTCTGATCATTTCTCTGACTCCGGCCTTCTGCAACTCAGTAACATCACCAATAACATGGACAGACAACTTCACCTGATTTTCTCATCTGATGCCGTAACCTGCGTTGTTACCCCGAGCAACCATTTTCTGATCGCAACTTTAGACCCCCTTCATCCACCTCTGTCGGTACCTTTTTCACTCGAGACTCAATTCACTATTTTTCCCTCCGAAAATACGTACTGTTTCAATTTCCGGAAAGCTAACTTCGCGAAACTAAATAATCTGCTCAACAATATTAATTTTAACTACCATGTATGGTGAGCTAGGGTTACACATATCCTTAAACGAAACCCTTGCCCTATTTTACACCAAAATCATCAGCTTCTTTCAGTCCTATACTCACAAAAAAATAACTACACTTCATCTCCGCCCTGGGAAAGGAGCTACGCACTTTGCGCAATAAAGGAAACAAAAATTGGCACGTCTATCTTAGATCCTCCTCTGCATCTGACCTTTCTAATTACATGCAGTCCTATACTAAATTTGCACAGCTATGTGAATCGCTCTACCTCCGATAGCTGACGAGAATGCAATCCTCCCTTATCTCTGACCCCAAGTGTGTTTCTTCATTAATACAAAAGGAAAAACCGATAGCTACTCCGCTACATTTAATTTTCTCAACAACTCTTCCAACGAACCCGAAGTAATCGCCAACTTCTTTGCTCATTTCTTCAGCGAATCATTCACCGACCAGGATCTTCAACCCGATCACTACTATTTTCAATATTTGAGAGACTGCCCCCAGACGTATCTTGTTTCAATGAACATAGCTCCCGAACTAAAGGCCGAAAAAATTCGCAACTTAAGGGACGACTACTCTCCCGGTCCCGACTGTCTGCCTGCCATAGTTTTAAAAAAGTGCGTGAACCATCTTATTTTACCCCTTACCGCTGATGTTTACAGGAGTCAGTGATACTGCGAAATTACAGGATTCACTCGAATATCGACGCCGTATTTCCTGTCTGTCCTGGTTTTATCGCTTTTTCAACAAACATTGTGAGTTAGCCAGTTGCATTCTCCATCTTCAAGAACTCAAGTGCCATACTCGACTCGCTAGGAGTGCTCATCAATTTACCCTTAAGCTTGTCTTCGAGCATGTAAAGACTCGCTTTTTAGTTGTTGTGGACGATTTTACTTTGCCATTGCACCCCGTTTGCACTTGCTCTTCAGAAAACAAGGTGTCTTTCAATTTTTTTCGAAAAATATTTATTTATTCATCAATATCTACCTTATCCACATCAAAGTTATTCCCCTCAGATATAATGCACATGCGCCAGCCTTCTCACCTTCTGATATTCGCTTTTTGTAAAGGGTGTAGTTTTTTAAAGATTTGGTTTTTAAGCTGACAATACTGTTTTTACAGATTGTCAAATTGACATTTGAAATTCGACTTGTAGTAAGTATATTATGCCATTTTACGGTAGAGAGATTAACGCCAGAACAACGCATGCAAATTGTGCAAATTTATTTTGAAAACCATGGTTGGGTTCGCCAAATTTATCATGCTCTACGTCCATTTTACGGTTGACATAATCCTCCATCCGAGCAAGTTATTCGGAACACGATTGATCATTTTTGCACCACATACATTCCAGTGGATAAGACGGATCCCCAAAGATGATAAACAGTGCGAAGAGAAAAAGTTATTGCCGTTGTGGAGCGCAGTGTTGTGGAGAATCGGAATCAGTCGATTAGCCATCATGCACAGCAATTGGAGATATGTCCATTAATTTTATGTAAAGATTTTGGCTTAAAAGCTTATAAGATCCAGCTTGTACAAGAGTTGAATGGCCAAAAACAATATTCAGCTTGATCCCCATTTTAAACGCAACATTTTGTTCTCTGATGAGGCCCATTTTTGGTTAAATACGAGTAGATATGTAAACAAGCAAAATTGTCGGATTTGGAGTGGAGAAAACCCCGAAGCCTTACAACTAATGAAACTCACGGTTTTGTATGCTTTATGGGCTGGGGTAATCATCGCCCCATATTTCTTTGGGCGATGACGGCATAAATGTTGACGTGACAGAGTTTCGGTTTCAACAAAATGGCACAGCATACCATATGGTGCGCGAAACATTTGCTGAGCGCATAATTTCACGTAATGGACCTGTGAACTAGCCTCCTCAATCTTGGGATCTCACATCCTTAGATTACTTTCTATGGGGGTATGTTAATCTATGCCGATAAACCGGAGACGTTGAACGATTTGGAAGTCAACATTCGCCGTGTTATTGCTGATATACAGAGCCCGATAAAGTTGACGAAAATTGGATGATTACGCTTCATTCGTGCTGGGCGTGGCCCCACAAGCCGCCAAGTTTAATGTTATTCACAGGCTTCCGTACAAATAAAACATGATTTTATAATGAATAAAATATAATACTATTAAAACTTCATAACATCCATACAGACGACCCATAGTCATCAATTAAGACTACATAAAAGAAAACTGGTGCAGTAAACTCGTAAAGAGGATTACATTTAAAGAGTCGTTAGCACTATGGTCCGTGTTACAAACACGAAAGCATTCATTTATTTCCATACAACGCAGTAGCTACAAATTATGCACTTGTATTAAAACACGGATTAGCTTTTATGACTTTTGGACATATTCACGGTCGCCTTAAAAATACATTTAGCAGTTATTAATATTGCTCGAAAAAATAAAAAAATTAACGACTTTTCACGTTCATCTGGAACAAATAATTTTACAACTTAATCTGAAACAACTGTACTACTTAACAAACAACCCAGACCACCTCTACGAGATAGTATAATAGAATACCATAGCCTGAAGCTGAACTGTTTTAACACAACTGTGCTCGTAAAATATCGAACAATAGATAGATTGTTCATTGTCTCGTTTTGAAAATGGATGTTTTAAATACTTCACACCTGCTTAGGTGTATAGGATAAGACCAACTTAAGTTTTGTTAACTGATTTGGAGGATTACCGGGGATTAGTGTCGGAAACAATGGGTGTCAACCATGGCGTGGATTTTACAGAATTTATGAAGGTTATGAAATTAATATTTCTTTGTCCGTATGCGGTTATGGAGACCTTCGGAACTTGTCAATAAATTTAGTATAAGTTCAGGTTTAAAACAAAAATCCTTTGTATTCGAAGGACTGGGTCAATCGCCTTTGTCTTCGACTCAGTCTGGTCTTTGTGTAATATCGCCCTCGTAGTGTAATTTACGATTAAACCGCACACCATCTCGAAGTTTAGAGTTTCCCAATGCACGTCAAATCTTCGCACTTATCATGGTCGTTCATTAACTCACTACCAGGTAACCGCAGCCGACGAAAGACAAATCGCATCTGAACATGCATCCCACTCACAGCAACGACGACTACTATCTGAGCCAAATTATTTACGGTTACTATCTTAACTGGTGATTAAAACATTTTCACCTTAAAAGCATAACTCAGCTACAGTAAAAAAACAGAAACCATTCAGTTAGTGCGACCACCTCCAAGACATCCTCTACCACAATTGTTGTTTTTATTATCGCACCAGAAACACATACTTTAAGCGCGTGTGTACCTTAACAGTCGGACCCGTTAAGCATGGAATTTATAAATCGCAACATCGTAAAATATCTGCAATTAACTGCCAAAAGAAAAATGATACGGATTAACATGTGCATCTCTCCTTAGTTGCCGCCTTTTGCATTGCAACTATCGTTGCCGCCATTACCACCATTGCTGTCGTGTCGTATTTGTCGTAGTCATCGTCGTCGTCCACCCAACCCACTATGCCAAGATACGCATAGATACTTCTTCTCTATACGGAAAAAAAAACAAAAAACATAAAACATCGACACCACATCAGAAGGCTTTTGGTAGCTAGCTGGAAGAGCGACCAGTGTCCTGCCTCTGGCGGTAATCTTTCCTATTCCATTTCAATCAATTGAAAATTTATTGCGGTGCTTAATGTAATTTGCTATCGCGCAGTCGGTCGGTTCGGTTGGTCTCTTCGTTCGATAGTGTGCCCAGCTGAACCAGCTGCCGGTGTGTGATAACTGACTTTGATTATGCCACACAGCAATTGGAAAGTTATTGCTATTTTTTCAATGATAGAAAAATTGTCGGCGATTGGATTCTTGATTTTCTGTTTACTATCCTGATGGTTATTATTGGTCCGCCTCTCCCGATTCGCTTAGGTAATGAGAATTTCTTACTTGATTCGAACGTATGGAGTGTTTGGCAAATCAGTTTTATGTCTTTTTTATGTGCCATCTCGAAATATGGGTCCTTAATGAGAAGAAAGCGAATTGGGCGTTCTGCAATCTGCGAACTGTAATAAATGTCCAGGGTTGGTTAAGATCTTGAGACTTTTCGCTGATCTACTAAAAAGACTGATCTACCCAAACTTTTGGTGTAAAGAGCAATGTCCTAACGACACCCCGACAGTGTGGGCTTGTAGCTTTTTTACATAAAATTGACGAAATGAGCTCTTCATTACGTAATAATGTAAAACGTAATAAAATGCATCCGAATTTGATATCTTCATTTGTTCCAAAAATGTATGTTACCAAAAGAAATCAACTAATGTATTCCCACAGACATCATTCTAAAAATGATGAATTGGAACTCAAGAAGCGCCATAACATGAAGGAATACATATGTACTTATGTATGTAGCACTTTTAAAAATCACCTATTTTATTAAGGCCCCTGTAATTTACAACTTGCAAATACTTATCTACCAGCATATTTGTTAACTTAAATGTTTTAAACATGTTTGCCTGCACGTTATCTACATCAATGTAAGAAAGAAAAACATCGAGCGAATGATACTATTGTTTTACAACCTGCTAAATTATAAGCGACCGTTCAACAAAGCAGACCTTGTTGTGTTCACTGTTTAGAACTACCTTGCGCTTGACGAAACTGCTTAAAAGTAGCTTAAGTGTCTTAACTAACCTAAATATACCTTACGGACACTCTAAAGTAAACAGAACATGACTAAGGTGAAACCCATTATGATAGGGCCATCGAAAAACTTGGAAGTACAGAAAATAAATCAGAAGTATTAATAATGAACATTCTACATTATCTAGAGAAACGTACTTCTTTTCCAAAATTCTTTACAAATTTAATAGTCCACAGTATTTAAAAAAATAAATTAATTTTGATGTCCCAAAATGATAGTGCGCCCGACGAATCCTCCTCTTTTTGAAATTGTGTCGTAGACCTTGTTTGGCATTGTGTTTACTAATTTTTGGGTTGTAGCTTTTTAAATTTTTGGCCAACTCCAAGAAGACTCAAAAGATTAAGAAGAGCTGAAACGGCAAATATAGAGCATGAATTGCTAACCAGCCCCGCGAAGTAATACCTAACGGCAGTTCACCAGGGACATTGGTTGAAGTTCGTGGTTTAGTACGTAAGCGTATTCCTGGCATTGAGTGTCTGGGTTTTCGAGTCTATGAAGGAGCAGATCTCCAGCTAATAGTCCCCTGAGCTTATCATGCGTCTTCCTCTTTCTCTGGCCATTCTGGGCAGAAGGGCGAGCTATCGTGTCCAAATCTGTGAAGATGTTTTCGATAGTCACCGTGACCTGACAGAAATTGCGTAAGGTGGTAATTGCAAGCCCGTGTGCTTTTTTTTCCACAAACCTCGATCGTGGGGATCAGTTTGTGGGTACATCTGATTTTTGTCATGTTATACTGTTTTAATTGCGCAAAGCCTCTATACAGAAGTGAGTTTACTTTTTATCTCCTTCGCTGTAAGAGCTCCCGCCCAGACCGGTGCAGCGTACAGAAGTGCTGAGCACACCACTCTGGAAAGCAGAATACTCCGGACGTATCCCGGTCCACCAATGTTTGGCAGCATTCTGGAAAGCATTTGTAACGCCTTTTTACTGCAATATTCGACAGGGGTCTTAAAGTTAAGCCAGTTTTCAAGCATTGCACCCAAGTGTTTTAATTATTGTTTTAGAAATGGTGTTTATACATCCCCAGTCTTGCGGTCAACTAGCTGACCTAACTGGAGGTTGGCAGACTCTAGCAAATTTTGAATCCTGGCAATCACATTATCCGTGGCGGACTCTACCTTCTGCATGTGTTTCGCTACGGAAACTACGGCGATGTCTTCAGTAAAATCAATAATCTTGACCCCTTGTGTCAGCATTAATAGCAAAATTCCGTTAAACATTATGTTCAACAGAAGAGGTCCAAAGACTGATCCCTGGGGGATTCCCACGGAAACATTGTGCCATTGAAGCCATCGTCCATCGGGTACCTCAGCTTCCTGTTAGTGAAGTAGTTAAAAATTATCTTCACAAGATAACGTGGTGCATCCATTCTGGCCCAAGACCTCCTAATGCAGGTCCAGCTTGCGGAATTGAAGGCATTTGTAACGTCCAGCATTACTACTGAACAGTATTTCTTTGTGCCCCCTCGCCATTTTTCCCCCGTATGCTTCAGCTGCTTTATCTACTATCTCTTTTATGGCATCGACGATACAAAGCGATTTTCTAAAACCATATTGGTAGACAAAGCTCCTCTATTCTCCGCCACGGCGATTAGTCTGCCATATATGTATGTATGATTCGTTTTAGCATCTTTTATGTTGTATCTTCCTTGGGTAGCAACACCAGATATTGAAGGTTCTATGGTTCGGGGTTCCCTCCCCAAGGCACCTTTGCATCGTTACCATTAAAATGTCTGGTCTCCTTTTAACAGCTGCTTTCATAACTATATTTGAGAGACCGTCGGGTCCGCCGGGCACTTTCTTTTCGCCTATCTTCCTGCATGCTTCGTGAAGTTCATCCGTAGTAATTGGCGGGATCTGGTCCATGCTAGTGTCCATGGCAGTGCACGGAGTAGATGCTCTATGAGGAAATAAATGCTCTACAATTGTTTCCAGTATTGTTGGGCAGGATATTTGTGTGGACTTACTGCCCCTTAGCGTCTTCGTCACTATCCTATATGCTAGCCCCCAGGGATCTAAGTCTGCTTTGTTGCAGAGTTGCTTAAAGCATCTTGCTTTGCTCTCTTTAATAGCCTTCTTCAAGTTTACGTCTCGCCAACCTGAGATTTGAACTCTAGTCTACCCATAGCACGCTGTGATCTGCGTCAGACCTGGAGACGTTCTGCCCTGAGCATTTTGATCTCATCATTCCACTAGAAGCAAGTTTCACCCCTTATGCTAGCCGATGTCCTGGACATCGTTGTATCGCACGCTGTTGCGATTGTTTGAATCAGTTGGTGCGATAAGTTGTCCGCTGATCCGTTGCTGGATTAGAAGTCAGCACTTAACATTACCTCGAAAGCCTCTTTCCATTTCCATTGTCTGTCCATTGGCATCTGTCCCTGCCACTTACTGAGCAATATTTTATAACCTAATGAACTTATTTGCCAACTTCACCCAACGTATGTCGCAGAAAGTCGGATTTATTCAACATGTCAATTCGTCGAACCATGTACCAGTGTCAAACACAAGTACTTACTCGAATGTCTATACTCTCACTTTCTCTCGTGATCATTCAACAACATTGCTCACGGGCATCGAACAAAATAAGTCGGAAGTCAATGTCAGTATCTGTCGTCGAGATACATATACAACATGAAAAACTTCTTGTAACAACTTTAATTTTTTTGACATAAAAAATAAACCGCCAACTCATATTTTTTTTTTGCACACCTCCACACCAGTTATTTGTTATGCAATTATGCTTCCAATGATATTGGTCCGGAGTTAATATCAGTATTTGTATTCGAAATGAACGAGCGAAATAAAAAGTTCACAAACGTTACAACACAAAAAAGGATGAACGAATGTCCGACTAGACTATATTTAGCTTCTCTGAAAAAACAAAAAGCATAATAAAAAACCAGAGAAATTTTGCATACAATTATATTTCTTAAATTCACTGCTCTTGTTTCCTCTCCGGTTTCATATTGTGAATTAAAGCCTACATAGTAGATCGTCTGTATAAAGTTATTTTGAGGTTTTCTATTTATGATGCAATTACTGCCAACTCCTGAGTTTCTCAAGGTAGCCACCTCGACCCAAATATTTATTCTAGCCATTAATGTGTCAACCGAATCATCTTGAATTCTCACCTTTCCGTATGCGCTGACGATACGAAAAACGACTATGATTCGACTACTGATTCCTACTGCCTCCAATTCGATTCAAACATATTCACTATTTGGTGTCAAAAGACCACCCCGTGCTCAATGTCAGCAATTGTCAAGCTAAACACTTCCCAGAACCTATGCTGTCTGTCATGAAGTTGTTCACCCTGTCAACTTTTTGGTTGACTTAGGTGATAACTTTCATCTTCATGTCCACAACATTTTCCAACAATCAACAAACACTTCATTGGTTTGGCCTCTTCTTGAAAGAAAATATGCTAATCAAGTCTAGTTCTCTTCTTATAGAATCCACACTGCGCTTATGAGGCCGTTCAAAGTAGGTTTATTCGTTTTGCCTTTTGCGGTATTCTGTGGGGTGGTACTTATAATTGACCGCCTTATAAGGATGGCTTAAAACTAATCAGCCTACAATCCCTAGAAAAGCGAACGTTGCAGACGCATTTTTTCATCATAAACTATTTAGCGTTAAAATTAACTGCCCCACACTGCATCAGCTAACATCGATGCCTAAAACCTTCGGTGCCTACGCCTCACTAAGCCCAGTCTTAAAAATGTCCTCCACTGCAGCCCTCTATCCTCTCCTTATTCATCTTCCTTTTTTTCTAATGGAAATCAAGTTAATTACGATATTATAAGTTTAAATTCTTTAAGTCGTTTTTCATAATTAGGGCCTAAATGCGGCTAATAGTGTACAATGCGGTGGTCAAATTAACAAAATAGGATCACGCCTATATTATTATACAAATATTTTCAACCAACAGGTTGTTTGTCCTTAATTGACTTCAGCCTATCTGTAGTTGTGCTCCATTAAGAATAATCAAATTAGTTCCAAGTTATTTGGTTAAGAAATTTAATATAGGGAATGAAAAACTAAATGATATTAGCAGTAGCAGTAATAGGAATATAAACAGCACAGCACGGGGTAGCATATAGCAGCAAAAAATAAAAAAACATGGAACGTCCCCTAAGGCGATTGTGTAATAAAAATAAAATTAAACATTTTAAGTAACCCCCCCAAACAATAATAAAATTTTTCTCTCCTCCTTTTGGCTTCATTAAAAGAATCTATTAATATTTTTAATATAAGCCCCACCGCGTCTGCTTTTATTCTTTTTAAATTACTCGCGGACCATAATTGCGATAGGTAACTACTTAAATGACATTTTTCTTAAGTATTATGCAACAACGCATAGGGCTTCATGTATATACAAGGTAGCGCAAGGTTTATCATCCAATTTTGTTTTTGAATAACTTTTTTACCAAAAAAAAAAAATGATTTTTGAGTGATGGAAATCTTTATTTGGACCTCTACAATTTTTTTCTGTTATGTGGAAACGATGATATCCGTCCAGTGGCTACTGCCAGCGTTGATACACCTTTGTACCCGTTTTGTCGCATTTTCCATGACTTTCCGCAAGATTTCCGGTGATAAATGTTCATATTTCTGTCGAATATTTTCCTTAAGGGCTGCGAACGTGAACGTCCGAGGCTTGTTGGCATAAGTCCGCGACTTCAAGCAGCTCCAAAGAAAGAAGTCTGGGATGGTTTAATCTGGCGATCTTACTAGCCATGTTAAATCGCCAAAACGGGAGATAACGTGACCAGGAAACGTTTCCTTCCTTTGTGGCTTTTGCTGTGTGTGTGGTTGCACCGTCTTGTTGAAACCAAATGTTTACCAAGCCCTGCTCATCCAATTCCGGCAGTCAGAAGTCGTTTATCATGGCCCTGTAGCATTCGCCAGTAACAGTGATCGTACTGCCTATCACTCAGAAAAATATGGTCCAATTACTCCTCCCACGTGAACGCCGCACCACACAGTGGCTTTGAATGGATGTAATGGCTCTTCGTGTATCACATGCGAATTTTCAATGCCCCAGAAATGAAGATTTTGCTTATTGACGCAGCCGCTTAAGTGGAAATGCGCCTCGTCGCTTATGATGACTTTCGACGCAAAATCGCCCCCTTCGTTGTTGAGATTAAGGATGACTTGACAGTAATTCACACGCGACTGACGGTCAGCAGGCACTAACTGATGCACTGTTTATATTTTGTACGGGAACATGTGTAATTCTTTTACTAAAATTCGCTCTCAGCGACAACGGTAGCCACAGCCGCGATATTCTCGGCCGAACGACAAGTCAGGTGGCGGCCACGTCCTGCATGGTCTCCTATGGTTCCAGTCTGTTCAAGTCGAGTAGCTAAGCGAAATGTTTGCCCAGTTGGCGTGACACGAATAGGAAATCGACGTCGAAATTCACGAAATTCCACCGAACGATTATTGGTCAAAAAAATCGACACAATTATTTCACGCTCTTGCGAGGTGTGTTTGTATCTGTTTGTATATTGCAGCTGTCTAGTTCACTAATGTCAAATATGATTGAGGTACGATGCCATTTGCAAAAATTATAACAACTTCCGATAGGGTGATTCATTTTGCGCCACCTAAAAGAGTTGATGGCCGTGAAACGACTGACTAGATCTTTATAAATTGTAGCTAAGTACCATCTCAATCACGTTAGCTTTCAAACAGAAAAAAAAATCATCAAAATCGGTCCATTCGTTCAGGAGCCACGATGCCACAGACAGAAACACAGACACAGAGAAACAGACAAATGTATCATTCTTGAAGGAGACTTTGCTGATGATAAAATCAAATTTTGCCTAGAAATTGTTTTTTAGCCATCACCCAACGAGGACAATCGACAAAGCTGGATGAACTCAGAAAATCTGATGGCACATTTACTGAGTCTAAAGCGGAAACTATCTTCAGACCAATTTCCTGGAAAATCAAACTGTCATCGACTTGTTCCATATTCAGCATAAGACAGTCGCTTCCTACTTAGAAAATAATTTTCACTGCTAGCTTTGGCACTTGCCTGCATACCTAGTCCTTGGCGTGCTGTCCCAAAATAAAGAAGAAGACCAATCAGTCTAACATCCTTCTTGCTGAATAGCATATTGAGATTAGTAAAATTACACGTGCGCAAAGTTTCCCTTCGAATGCATCCTCTCTGGGAGATGTAACATGCTTATCAGGAAAATCCTGAAAACCTGAAGCGCAATAGAGTAGAGGTAGGTAGAGTTTAATGCGCACTCGAAAGGAAAGAGTACGTGATAGGCAATGCAACTTTCGACAGCATGTGTAACGCTGCTAGACGTCAAGGTGTAGATGAAGCACTGGATCAAAGCAATGCTTCTGCACAAGACATTGATCGCTGATGCAGGCCTCGAACAATATGTTGAATCCGGCGTAAGCAGGGGTTGCCCGTAAGGTGGCATCCTGTCTCCGCTGTTATGGTGCATGGTAGTCGTCTCTGGACTATGGTAAAGTTAGGTTAAAGAGGGGAGTGTGATGGTTGAGCATCAGTTCTCTCGGAGCCAAAGAGCCCATTGTGATTCCCTTCATTTGTGGAATACACATATAATTAACCTGTCCTATCACGTGGTGGCTGAAACCACCCCGTGCTCTCTATGAATTTTAGAAGTTCCGATATATCTGCATTTGCTGCGTCCGCAATCTCTGTAAAGAATCTTTGGCCCAGCGAAGTTAGGCGGCGATTCTGAAGAGCTGGACAGTGGCAAAACAGATGTTGGATCGTCTGGGTTTCTTCCTCATCGCCGTAGCTCCAGCAGAGATCGCTGGATCACGAGTTCCATTTCCGGAGAATTGCTCCGATGGGACAGTGCCCTATGATCACTCCGACGAGCATGCGGATCGAGTTTCGGTCCTGCGCCAAGAGCTTCTTTGTTTTCCCGATATTGAGCTCTGGCCACGATGATCTTCTCGTGTGGCTGTCGCTTCTTGTAAGCCGAGACGAGTTCTCTTCTTTTATAATTGTGTCATTTATGAACGGGTATAATTCACTGATCGGTGGTTCCAATGACGTGTCCGCTTCGCTGATGTCCATGTCCAGACCCTTGCCTGGACTCTCTGGACGACACTCTCAATGCTTTTGGAATTTATGCCTAGGCCTATGCGGATGATGTTGCCGTTCTCATGTCGACCCATGTTTAGCGACTGCCTGTCACGGGCGACGCAAAACGAGATCATTAACTGGTGCACGAGTAATGGTCTCACGACTAATCCTCTTTATACTGATGTCGTTATCTTCACGAGAAGGAGAAAGAATACTGGCATGACTCAGCTGGTGCTAAAAGACGGCAATTATAAGACCGATAATCTCATATGCATCGGTGGCCTCTTCCACCAAACTACAAAGACCGGCTGGGCTTTCCCCAGCACATCGGGCGCTTTTCTTTGTGCTATGATGAACCTTCCACCTCTTGGAATATGTATTTATCAGAAGGTTCGCAGTGAAAGCCATGTTTCTCACTCGCATTGTACTTGCGCGAGAAATATCATACGACCCCTGTCTCGTGGATATGCCCTCCGACACAATGACACCTGCCATTCTGCGCTATAATTTCATAATTACAGTCAAGTTTCCATGGCGTCAGGACTGGCTCTCTACAGGCACTGAACCTGGAAAGGGCTGTCTTCGCATTTTTACCTCTAGGTCTGGACGGGAGTCCGGGGTTGGGATTTTCTTTTCTCGTTCGGAAAATATGCATTTGTTTTTCAATCAGAGATATACGCAATCCTAGAAAGCATATGCGTTTGCAGCCAAGCAGTCAAGCTGCACTCAAAGCTCGACCCTTTAAACAGCTCCAAATTACTGCATGAACTCAAGACCTTTTTGAACAAAGTCAGAAAACTAAATTCACTAAGGCTTTTATGAGTCCCAGGTCACTCCCAGGCAATGAGATCTTTGATAAACTTGCTGGAAGGGGCTCGGAGGAGAGTTTCTCAAGATCTGAACCCGCTTTAAGTCTACCTGCTTCCCAGGTCAAATCTTATATCAACGATTGGTTCTTAAATGCACACAATCGAAGATGGAGGGAATATCCAGAATGCAGGATGAGTGAGCGCGTACGCCCTGATGTCTGCAAGAAACCTTTTAACATTCTTCTTATCCTTAAGGAGAATTGATTACAGAAGACTGGACAGGCGTCATTACGGGCCATTACATTTTTGTTTGGCGCCGACGTTGTGTGTGCCGAATCTCTTCTCATCGCTGAAATTGCTCCTCACACAAGGAAGGTGTCTGTCTTGTAGTACAGTGGACCAGTATGTGCATCTAAATTAGTTATAGATAGCAGAAGCTTTATTAAGTCAAGAAGCAGAAGACTTATTAGGTGACATGTTTTGAGGCTAGTTCGCATCAAGACAATAAGCTGACGTCTATTTTTGTTCTGCATAATTTAAATATAGTCGTCCTTAATGGTTGTTTGGTTTGAAAGTCGAACTTCTAGTACCGCTGTGATGTCCAATTTATGCTTACTAATTACATTAAGCGCCTTTTGGAAAGCACCCGGTCTCTAGAAGCTTCATAAGTTCCACGAAGCTATCCTGAATTTCCTCTTCATGGATGTTCTCCTTTGAATAGTTCCACCCGGAGATCCGATCGGCAACCGATCATAGAATATTTTACCAAAGGACGACCAGCCGTATTAACCATCAAGGTGTGTCAACGATTTTGGGTGAGTTGCAATGGTAGATTGTTGTAGTGATGTGAGTGTGCGTAGTGCAGCATTATCAACCGTGCCATACCTCTGATTTTTTTTTGCCAGGGGCAGAAATCCATTAGGAATTTATTTGTCTCTTATGACTGGCAGTCGGAGCCCTGCCCTTTGTCGCAGGTAGGAATCCCCCCTATTATGTCGGCAATTATTAATCCACGTCACTCGCGCATACTCATGCAGACTCAAGACGAATTTAAACATGGGAATATGCAAGTTGCGGAAGTACTTTCAAAAGTCGTACATCTCTATTTGATTCCTGGTGTCAAGACCCAACAACAATTCGGGATCCCAAATATACATATGTAACATCCCAACTGGCCTTCATATCATCGTTTGACACAGAAAACTTTCTTCCAGCTATTGGCTCATCCTATAGGGTCGTTTAAACCGGAACGATTAAAATAACCTTCAGTTAGGAATTTGATAAATTAGGTTTCCTCTGATGTACCTAGACCATTCAATAGCTGAACCTTTGGAGCTGAGCTTGTTGGAGAAAATACAGTAGGTATTACAAGGTATTGATGGGGTTAACCTTATCTAAGCAAATTGATTAATCCTAGACAGACACATATACGTGAATTAGGTAAAATTAACGCTGTAGATCCTTTTTGGCGGTATACCTATATTCATGAAATCAAAATACAGCATACAAAGTATCATACTATACGGCTCGCATCAAACACTTTTGTAACCTACAGTGTACCTGCTTACATCAACAATCTCAGCCGCTAGTAAATCACCTGCGACAAGATATCACACTGTGTGGCACGACTTGCAAAACACAGCCCACAATTCCACACAAATTAACCGAATGCGCCAGTGTCCCATAAAAGCCACTTACCCGTCTATAACCCCTAAAATATCTCAAATGATTAACTACACACTCGCAACGTAAATGAACTCCGAGTCGCCATGCTGCGCAGAAATGTTCCACATCTCCAAATGCCATGCGACAATGATGCATGTGCAGAATTTGTCCAACGTGAAAGTTCACCTCTCCGTTTACCTCCAAGCAGCGGCTCGCACAGATATGTCTCATAAGCATAAGCCACCCATTTCTCGGCAACTCGTCGCGGCAAACAATAAATAATATTCATTCATTCAGTCTAAGCGCACTTTCAATGCCGTAACCTCGTTCATTTCCACTCGGGCTGTCATCTATCAATCTCGTAACGTAAGACCGCAAAATCCGCACTTGAATATAGGTCAACTCTTCCAAGAATAACACAACAAATAGTCCTTCGATCAGTACACGTTGTCCGCGTCGAACGGACAGTCCCGCAACAATGTGAAGACAGCGAAGAAAAAAACAGCAAAAAAAACCAAGAACAACAACAAAAGTTAAAGAAAAACGAAGCGAGTATGTGCCAATCATCGGCACAAACAAGCGGATACTCGACTGGTTTTCACTACCACTCGGGTGACCGCAGCGAGTCGTGGTATAGATACCAATGGCAGTAGCAGCAACGGTGTAAACCAGGATCCAGTGATCCAGAGCAGTCGTCGCACGGCGTAGAACCAGGTGTTCACGGCTCTCGAAAGTGTACGTATAGAGTTTGCGTACACGTTACTCGTAGGGGCAACGAAACCTTCATCCATCGATCAACACTCCGCATGCAGAGCGTGTGCTCGTTGAGCGATATTCACCCGGCCTAGTGTCTTTGCATCGTGTGTACGGTATGTATCTCGCGGCCATGACTCGAGAGTTATGTGTGTTTTGCGTCGGCGTAGCTGGAGTTCTTCTCCAGCTCACGCAGCAGTAGGTGGGACAGTAAAAATTAGTTGCAATATTCACCGGGGGCTAGATGGTGCGGCATCCTCGGTGCTTGGCTTGCTGTCAATGGGTAATCCTCCTGGGTTACGTGACCGGTATGACCGGCAGAGAAATCGTCTAAGAAGCGAGGGAGCGAAGAAAAAATATATTATCGCAAACGGCAAACGGATTACATGACAGAAGATCACTTGACCATAAACAAATCACCGGCGAATTAACGGACACATATTAGATGAAATTATAGGCACAGATACTATGTGCGTGTGTGTGTGTGTGTGTGTGTGTGTTAGCTGTCCCGAAGAACGTTTGAGCTGTAAAGGGGTAATGCGAACAAAAGCCTATATCGCCGCGACTAGTTTGTGTGGTGTGTAATCACTGCTAGCATCGTCATTTGAAGGAGCAACAGCTTCCGATGGAGATTGGCTTGCAGCTGCGCGGCGTAGATCAATTGCTGTGATGTGGTTTACTTAAATGTCAATCACGAGTCGAATGGGGATGAGGAAACTGGATGGTAGATGCTGGATGATGCGTGGGAGGCAACCGTTTGCATTGCAGTTAGTTAGGAGTGGAAGCTATTTGGGTGGTCAGATTTTATTTCTCGTTTCTCTGTTTCGTTTCTATTGCTATCCGTGATGTCATGTTGGCAAATTGCCGCTTTTCGATTGATCTAACATCTATATTTACGGAAATCTAGTTCTCAAGGAGCTGGAGAAATAAATGATTGGTCACAATGACTAGCACTTCTGAAAGTCACCAAATAACTGTCTCAGTCAAAAACCGAAAGAACCAAATCCGGCCGTCTTAATGAGAGCCTCGCCACCTTAATTAATTCGGAGCGAAAAGTTCGCATCAAATTCGGTAGCTCATCCGAGCGTTATTTATATACTCACTTCGCTATATTGAATCCTGGTTCACCTACCCTACTCCATCGAACGAAAATCCAAGTGAAAACTGCACTACCTCACCTCTTAATTAAATTCCATTAAGTGCGCATGTTAAGTGGACGAAACACAGTAAATACAACGAGACACAGTCAGACTGTTACGCGACAGATTCCCAAAAAAGTCCATCCACCGAAAATCGATGGTATCAATTTTGGCAAAATAATTGCCCGAATCCCAGTGGTTTTTTTTGCTGCTTCTTCGAAGACGGCCCCAGCCAAAACAAAAAAACATTGAAAACCGCCAAACCATACGTGCGCCAGAGCCAAATGGGCTCTGGAAAGGTCCTAACTCACTCACAATTGGCACACGATATGCCGTATAACCATTACATTTAAGTGTACACGTCCGACACGGATGTACTCCCTATGGCATACATGCGATACTCACGTGTATCTTTTATGTCAAAATAATTGGCTCGCCGGAGCGGGCTTGAGCAAATACCTTTTGTCCACACCAGCAGATGAGACGAGACGACGGTAGCTTTTTTGTTCATTTTATTTCGATACGTTGCCTTCACATAAATTGCATCTTTCCAGCCGAAAAGCGATTTTCGCTTAAATGTCGAAATATGCGGTCTCGTAATTTACTCACATACATGTACAATATACGGTTGTGAGTCATGCATGCGTCACTGGTCAAATAATGCAAACTGACGGGAATGCAAGCGACGGGAACGTTCATTCTTGTTTACAAATCTGGCCACGGATGGGAAGGCTGTGTACATGATTTCGGTTTTGGGCTTTCTTGGCTCGTCCCGAAAATAGTGTGACATTTTTTTTCTCTTTTATTTCATTATGTAAGAAAATTCAATTCTGAGCGTCTGCTCTGAGAAAGAGTAACTTGTCAGAAATACTTCAAAAACTGATCCAAACTTCAATTTCTAGAGATATCTCACCCTAATGCATGCAGCCAATTTGAAGAAGATAAACTTCGAAGAATAGGCAAAACCTTGTAGTAGACCGCAGCTTCAATGATTATTAGAGATTCACTGTAGCTTTTTAGTGTAACGGCTTATAGTGTACTTAAGTACAAAAAAATGTCGACAAATATTTAACTCGTAACTCGTATATTTTCTTGTAGACCTATATTTTAGTTGGTTTGTACCAACATTTTAAGACTTTAATTTTAACATTTTTGAGTACCTATGTACATATATGAAGTTTGTTCAAATAATAAGGTGACTAAGGTAAATTGCGCCAAATACAATGTCGTTCAAGTGGGTACCTCAGCTGGCTTCGCAGTAGCGTATTCTGTCACCCCAATTTTCCAAGATCTTGGTGATGGTTTCGGGCTGTAGCTCACGGATTGCTTCGGCGATAGGCCCCACAAAAAAAGTCCAAAAGGGTCAAATCGCAGCTTCGAAACGGCAATTGACATCGCCAAGACAAAAACCGAAAACGTTGTTCCCAGCCTCATTTTCGAAGATAAATGGTCCAATGATGCCATCTCCACAATCCGCAACAAACTGTCACTCTCTGTGGAAGCATTGGCTTCTCGACAATAGCATGCAGGCTTTCGAGCGGCAAACAAGATAAAAATGCGCCCCGTCAGAAAAGATGATTTTTGCCCAAAAGCGTTCTCTAATTCTCTACTAAGGCCCAAACTGCGAAGCATTAACGAAGCGGATGGTCTCGCGCCTTCAATTGCTGGACCTTGTAAGCGAATAATCCGAGATCTTTCTGCAGAATTCTCCTCAGGCTAGTGCGTGAAATGTTGAACTGTTGAGATCGATGGCAAGTTGATGTTCGTGAATTGAATCTCACACTCTCGGCCACAGAAGCCACATTTTCATCTCTGCGCACCATACGACGATGAGGACCATGAGTGTTGTCCACTAGCATACCAGTCTCACGAACTTTTTGCACAAACTTGGGTACAGCAGTCGCGGTGGGCGCTTCATTTCGGCCAAAACTTCTTTTTAAAAAAACCCCCGTTTGGGCTACACAGCACTCACTTTGGAAATAAGTTTTCAATATTTCCCAACATTGTTCAAGCGCAAAGCGAATAATTTCGTTTCGCGGAGGTATGACTTTCTTTCAGTGTCAAAATAACCATGATTTAAAAAAAAAACCCTAGATAGCCCACCCTTTATTTTTTTCATATGTAATATATATTTTACCGGCTCTCCCCAATTGCGGAATCATTTCGGTTCGTTTTCTTCATATTGCTTTACGTAAGCAGCGCATAAGGCAATATTCCTTACTGACCTTGAAGTGCTTTTGCGGCCTTGGCTCTTCTGGCCGCTTCCGCTGGGATGATTGGGCTTTGGTTTCGACGTCATAACCATATACCCATGTTTCGTCGCCAGTGCTGACCCTTTTCAGCAAAATTGGATCGTCATTTGCGTCACAATTTTTTCTGGTCAAAATTCACCAATTTCGGACATCTTTCGTACCCAAAATTTATCAAAAAAATTCATGACGTCAATCAACCAATATGCCAATATTCCCAGCAACTTCTTTGAAAGTGATTCGACAATTCTCCATAAAAATTTTCTTCACTGCTTCATTGTTTTCATCTGTTATTAAAGTGCCTGACCGTCCAGGGCGGGTGCCAAATGCCAGAGTCAACATTTCGAGTTCGATGGAATACTTAATTTTTTTTTCATACAAAATTTGATATAGATTCTATGAACCATCTTTTTCAATATCAAAAAATTATCAAGCACACAAAACAAACTAAAATTGAGAAAAATTGAAAATCGCGGAATTCAAAATGTCAATTTATTTTTTAACCAAAACTCTTACAGCGTTTTTAAATAAGAACATGGCCGTTTTGTATTTAAAAAAAACACAGGGTATGTGAGATTGGGATTAAAATTGCAAGTCGACACTGCACACGTGACCACCGCAAGCACGTTTGCAGTCATTCCTCCCTAAATATTTACCGGCACGTTGTCAAATTCTACCATTGTTGGCATAAACAATACAAATAAATCCAACTTGATGGAACCATATATCATCAAAGTTAAAGCCAGCCAATGCGAGTCAAAAATTGTCAGCCAGTATGGCACGAAAACGAACTTCATGGTGAGCATAACATGAAGATCATTTTCATTGACGAAAAAATACAGTCCAATCACACTCTTATGAAATCCATTTCTTGTGGAAGCTCTTGGGGCACGTGTGGGTCTCTTGCTGTCCAATAACGCATATTTTGTTTATTGACAAAGCCCCCGACCCAAAAATGGGCTTCAAGTCTGAAGATAATTTTTTTGATATAATTTAGGATTTTTATTAATGTTGTGCAGAGCTCAATCGGAGAAGTTCGGGCGCTTCAAAAGTTTACGAGGCTTCAATTCTTGTGTTAATTTGATCTTGTATTGGTGTAGGCTTTTGATTCATTTTGAGACAAAGCTCTTCAGGCTGCGATATTTTCGGTATTTACGATTATTGACACCGAAAATTAGAATAAGCGCTCTTAAAGCTACTATCACCGAATCAGGAATTCGACAGTCATTTTTAACAATCTCCAAACGTCGCTCTTTTTTAACTTTACCAAGACTTATTTTTTGACATTGGCAGAAAGGCTGTGTTTGTATTAAAATGTAAAATTGCTACATCTCTATTGAAAAACCCTGTACAATGCGACGCAAAGATATTAGCATGTCTTGGTTGCTGTAAGTGTGAAGTAAACAGTTTGGTTTGGATATTTTGTGAAGAAAGAAGAACATAACGCATGATTCAAAAAATGGCGGAAGGCCTCCTAGTGATCATTCCGATGAGAATATAGCCGCTATGGCTGAAGATGTTCCGGATGAACGATCACGTTCGACCATAAGATGTGTACACAATTAGCTATTCCACGCCTCTGCAACGCATTTTGAGCAATGGTCAACGTGTTTTAATTGCTCCAAATTGACATCTAGTTCTCAAGAGACGGTGCAACCGGACAATTCACATGACAGTAATCAATTTGAAGGGTGCGTTTCAGAGTCTCCTAACATCTCGATTTGACGATTTACATGGGCCGACAAGATCGCACGATTTGACCGCTTTAGACCTATTACTTCGGAAGTTAACCCGATCTCCGGCACATACTATCCCGACAACTCGTATCACAAGGCGGCGCCCATTCATGGTTCAATCAAAAGCATTTCTCTATTTCGATCATAACGGGCTGATCCAAGACAGAGTAGCGAGTAGAATAATTTCTTCTTCTTCTTCTTCTTCTTTTCCTTTTTATCCCGGCGTCGTTATGGTCAGAAGTGTAGGACCATAACCTTCCCACTTAACTGCATTCCTACTGGTCCGCTTGTGGGGTCCGCCGGTTTGACCTCAGAAAGTAGCGGCAGGCTTCCCGGTTTGGGATTACTTCATCGCTGAGGCCAATCAAATGCTGGTGTTTTTGCATTTGTTTGCACCAATTGTTTTTCGGCCTGCCTTTTTTGCGTGTTGAAATTGGAATGTTGATTGATAACGCCTTTTGGACGGGGTTCAAAGGATCTCTCCTTTGAACATGGCAATACCAACTGAGTCGGTCGCGCTCTATATTTCTTGTGATGGTTTCTTTTACGTGAAGGCTTCCTCGGATCTTTGAACTTCTAATTCTGTCACGCTTTGTTACTCCCGCTGTCATGCGAAGCATCTTCATCTCAGTTGCCGTTAATTTGCTCTCATACTTTTTGTGCATTGTCCAGCATTGTGAACCGTATGTGAGCGCCGGACGTACAACTGAAGTGTAGAGCCTTCCTTTCAGCTTAGGGGGCATTTTCCGATCACAGAAGATGGCGGAGTTTTCCCGCCACTTCATCCACCCTACGCTTACGCGATGTTTGATGTCGTCATTACAAGTTGCTTCTCTATTAATCATAGATCCCAGATATTTAAACTTTTCACACTTGGGAAGCACTCTTCCATTCAAGTAAATGTCTGGAATAGGCTGATGAGGGTCAGAGAATAATTTCTCTACGAACATAATGTCGTGCTCCACGAAAATTATGTTTAGGTTTGAGTCTTAGATTCAGTAAGTCGGATTCACGCTAAGATCGACACGTCCGACAGCAACAACATTTTGGGTTGCTGGAGCGGACTTGATCTATCAAACGCCAATTGCAGGTATGATATGGTAGGCTTCTTCAAAAGAAAAAAACTTAGCAGGGAATTTTGATTTTTTATTAAAGTAAAGCTAAACCAAAATTCTCTACTACCCTAGCCTGACTTAACCGTACTAATAAAAAATAAAAATTTCATGGTAAGTTTTTTTGACAATTAATTGTGACAAGTTGGCTGTTTTTTAACGGCTGATTTTATCCCTGTTTAATTTTTAACGTTTAGTTCTTGATAGTTCATGACCCGTGCAGGGACGGGTTAAGAATATCTCTGCAGCGATACCTCTCGCTTGTCGTAAAAGGCGACTAAAACAAAGGTAAACAAAAATCACATCTAGGCAATTTAGAAAACACCAAGGTGAGCCTAGGGACACATATACCACCATTAAACTGCCCCACAAGTGTACATGCAAATCAGTGGGTTGACACGACTGGAGATCACCGGTGTTGTAAGAGTAAGATCAAACAAAAAAATCTGGAGCATGCCCGTGTCACAAAAAAAAAAAAAAAAAAAAAAAAAAAGCCGAAAAACAATGCAAAAACACCAGCATTTGATTGGCCTCAGCGATGAAGTAATCCCAAACCGGGAAGCCTGCCGCTACTTTCTGAGGTCAAACCGGCAACCCCACAAGCGGACCAGTAGGAATGCAGTTAAGTGGGAAAGTTATGGTCCTACACTTCTGACCATAACAACGCCGGAAAAAGGAAAAGAAGAAGAAGAAGAAGTTCTTGATAGTTCACGCATGATTCGTGACATACATACATATGTTAAAGTCAAGTCAAGTCAATTCATTTCATCAAGTAAAGACTTATATCTTGTTAAATTTTATTATGAAAATTTGTGCTCAGCGAATATTTTACTGTCAACCGAAGAACTGAGTACGCATTGTCCCGCATTTTTTCAAAGTTGACCGTGAGAATAACATTTCTGTCAATTGTGCCGATTATCGTTCAATGATTTCGAACTTTTTTTTGCTCAAAATGCACGCAGTTGCAGCAAATATTCAGAGGCCACTTCTAAATGAACTGCTCACGTTGATAGGTAGACAAGAACTGCGATATATCCCTTGTAGAACATTGTCTCACCACCCTTTGAAGAATCTAGAATGAAGAATCGGCTGATATCGCCGAACTCGTCTGGCGGGTAGGTCTCCCATTTGTTGCATGGGTTGTTAAGGTGCCTCCAACATCGAGGACACTTAAAAATTATTGACTTGACTAATGGCCGACCCCTTGCGATACAAAATCTTTGCCGCAAATAACACGAAGTCGACTGTGCACCACCATGCAATATTTTTTCGAAGGCATCTCACATGAGAAGTTTCGTCGTATAAGATTGACGAGGAAGTGTCATTGGGCGCATATCATCAGGGTGGACAAGTGCATGCCGTAAACGTCCACCAACGAGTAGAATTCAATTATCTAAGACTAAGGCTATACTTTGGTGGTAACGGTTTATTATTAGGGAGGCCCCATAGTTTCTACAAGAAATATAGCTTCTGAACGTAAGTTACCCCGATCTGTAGAGCATCGGTTAACTGGGCTGGTGTTAATGTGCTATTTTTTTCATACTGTCCGAGGAAAACGCAGATTATGGATGAATTGATGACAACGTGCAGTGACCTTCAATAGTCTGTTAAGGAAGCTGTAACGATTTAAGAGATCAACTTCTTGGCAAGGGGTAGCTACAGCAAAGCAGGTTGTAGTTCGGCTCTCTAGACAAGTCTTGGAAACATGCAGGTTAGGAGATGTAGGCGATGGAGATGAAGATTCTCTTAACTGTGGTGGTCCGTGGGGCAAAAGTGGCTCGATAATTGTGGCGAGGTCTGCCTGGGTTCCCGTCACCTGAAATGTGATACCAACATACATAGGTTTACTTGGATTTCAGAGACTCGGTTGGCCATAAATGTCTTCCATGCTGATGGATGTGTCCGAATCCACGACAGTGCTATTATCGAATCTGTCTACATGTCACTTGTCACAATCCGTGAATCTTATTCCTTCTTTAATTCGCTTTAAGAGTCGCCCCGCTACGCCCCGCACAGCTCAAGTCGTGAGAGTGATATCAATTTCAATGGAGCAACCTTTGACTTTGATGGGTGCAGCACTGAATGTATGAACCCCTGTATGTTTAAACACCGCAGATAGACACAACCCGCATATACTCATTCCAAAGCGTCGGAAAAGGAATATAGTTCTACAAACCGAACCTCATGTGAGGCTCCCGACCATCGTGGCACAGAGTACAATTGCATGTTGTTGAGTCCCTCCAGCAAACGGGTCCATGACTCCGTTAACTGAGAAGTGAGTAGACCATCCCAGTGAAGCCCATCATGCCAAAGTGTTTGCATAAGTATTGTGGAACAAATTGTGGAGTCATCCAACCCATAAGCTCGTAGAGCTGAGCAATAAGAGCATACAAGCATTTCCTCTTTGTTACTAATACTTCAATTTTTAATAATATGACTCGAAAGAAAAATGGATCGTCTGTCGATTACCACGATATTCCAAGCGTCTATACCTCTTCAAATTGTTGCCATGTACGATGCCGGGAATTTGCCAGCTAGTCCTCTTCTAAGTAAGATAAAAGTTATGGATGATTGGATGATTTACTCAGGGGAAAACCGCCCGTCACCAGCTTCTTCAAGTGTGTCAGCGCAGGCGAAAATGCCTTCCACGTAAGTGTTGTCCTTTAGAAGTCTAGCGGTACGAGGAAAACGTGCGCCTTCATCGGTTGCAAGTTGATGCAAAGTTCTCACGGCTTAATAGGGAGACCTAGCAAGGCCTCTTACATTCAGCTTCCTCATTGGTAAAAAGGAGGATTTGATGGTACTATCTCTTCCTGACTCCAAAATCATTCTAACTGATTTGACAGATCTTGGACTAATACACATTTAAGACTGGTAAGCGGTGGTAACTCGGTACGAAAGTAAGGAAGTCCTGCCTTTAATAAGCAAGATCCAGTAAGTATCCCTCCTATACCTGTAGCTTGAGTAATTAGATTTTCGTCTTTGGACTTACGCAGCCCTTCTTCAATAATACACGTAAACAATCAGCCCCCAGTATCATTTCTATCGGTACAGATGAACTGAAATTTGGATCTGCAAGTTCTAGTCCTGCGATGAACGATAGATCTTCATTGATGAGTTGAGGCGATGGTAAATATTCAGTGGGTTTCGGCAAGATATGAGCATTAAGTTTCCACATCATTTCACTTGTGAAACGAGGAGCAATGAACACTGATGTTTGAGTCTTAACAGTATGACATGAAGCATGACATGAACCAATTTTCTTCTTCAGACCAAGGATCAATGAGGACCCGTAAGGGAGCCGATAATGACAGCAGTGGCCAATAGCATGCGATAGGACTGCAGAGTAACTGTACGAGAATTTACTATATGCAGGGAAACCTTTGGACCTTGAGCAGAGTTTGATTGAGCTGCGATATCGTTATTCCGTTGACGAGCTGAAGACACCGAAGAATTGACATTACCTTGGGCATGTGAAGGAGCGCGTGAGGTCGTCCGTGGCAAGAAGTACAACCTTTGAATGGTCAACAGTCACGCCTCCAATGTGATCCCAAGCAATTGAAAAACGATTGTGTTTCTCAAATGAAATCAGACCCCTTATCTTGGGTCAGAGTACGACATTTATCACAAACGGCAATGTAGTGATCTCTTTAGTAGTATGAGCAAGTGGATTTCTTTGCTGTCACATGACTTGTGATTTTTAGCTGGAGTTTCTTGGTTGATAGAAGTCTCTGTTTGTGAACTGCGGCTGATGGAGCGGCATCTACTTCGGATTTTTCCAACGCTTCGATTCTTGCCTTCATAAAGGAATTTAATTGACACCAAGTAATAGGTCACTTCCGGCTGTGGAATCTAGCAAAATATTCTCGTGGCGCTTCTCGATTTCCGTCATCCTCTTTTGCAACAGTATTCTTTGCATAAAATAGTTTGTTCGCCCTTGCCCCTGACCCAGATTTGAAAAGTAAACCAATTTTCAACCATTATAGCATTAATACAACATTCTCCAAAAACTTGATCTCCCAACTCTAACCGAATTTAAAATCCATTACAAATCCTCAGCCATTAAAATTATAGTTGAAATTGATACCTACTGACGTAAATCGAAGCCATTACAAGAGCATCTCATCACCATTAACCATACAAGATTAGTTTTCATTCATAACCATCGAAGCAACAGTAGAGCACGTCCACTTTCTGTGTGAAGAATCTTACGCCAACGCTCTTGAGAGCCATCCAACCGCGTGGGTTTCATACACCTCAGGTGCCGCAGCTACAGGCTTGCCATTAAGTTTTTTACGAGCCTTCCTTATTTACGTGAAACCCATCGAATTCAGTAAGTCCATCGAACCCCCATCGTGTGAATGAATACGAATACTCCGCTCTTGCCTTAAAGATGAAAATAACAATAAATATCGAAAATTATATCTGCAATTCCATTTGTAATCAATCCGCCAGCTTTAATAGAGCGAGCTACTGCCTATGGCGCCATACCATACGAATTCATCTCATATCTGTGCGGATAAATGCAAACTATCAGTTCACACACTGGACGCGTCCGACTCTGTGAATTTTGTTATTTCGTAAATGAACGTATATGTCATTCAACTGAAGCAAAGAGGAGACGGAGACGAGATACTCATATGTCAAAATAAATTTCAATCAAAAAACACCTGACAGTCGACTTCATAAGCGTAGCCGATTAACTTCCGTTTGGCACAAATCCAGCGAAGCGCCCAATTAACTTAGACAGAAAGACGTCTCGGATGGCTCTGTGTGTAAAGTAAACAGACGTAGACGCGGGTTACAAATACTCGTCATTAGGATGAAATATGCAAATTGACTGTTTGAACAAAATCATCAACTGTCATGCTGACGGAGAATTGATTGGGCTGGCAGAGACGTCTGTTTGGTTTGGTTGTTTGGGTTATGCTAATATTGGCTGGTCTAGCTGACGATGGATGGAGTAGCAGTTTCATAGGTTTTAGGAAGCGTGTGTTCCCATGGTGCGCTTGAAGATATTTAATCGATTTGTTAATTGTGATTGATTTTGATGGTAAGGAGAAGATTTCGATGGGATGTGGCCGGCCCATCCAGAGTATATACTCCAACGACATCAATCAAATCTGTATGCAAAGATGGATGTTCGGTGGTATTTCGAGAATTAGCAATGGTTTTTATTTTATCTTTGGTCAAGTGTCAGAATACCGTGATTGACTCTTGGATATATTATACAAGCAGATAGTGAGTTGCCGACTGCATTAAAATTCTGCTGTTAACGAAACTTAATATTAGGTTTGAAGATTGATGATTTGTTTTTGGAGACAAATCGGCAGCACATTCGTTAAGGTATTCAAGTTTACCATAAAATAAGATAATTCTGTCAAAACACCTTTTTTTTGTGCTTTGTTGAGTTTCATCTTTTAGCTCACATTAATCTTCTCTCCGAGTTTCACCAACCGGCCAACATTCAGCTTCAAAGGAAGACAAAGACCTGTTGACTATCTTAACCAAATATTTCAAATTTCCATCTAGATAAAAAATTCAAAGCATATCATATAAAGCTTAGTGATCTTTAAGAATCTGAGCGCGAATTTCCGAGTAAGATATAACCTGCTATTTAACTCTTGTCTTTTTAACCCTCGACGCAAAAAGGGGGTGTTATGAAGTGTCTGTGTGTCTCTCTGTAGCATCGCAGCTCCTGAACGAATTTACCGATTTTGATACTTTTTTTTTTGTTTGAAACCTAACATGATCGAGATGGTTCTTAGCTACAATTTACGAATATCTGTTCAGGCGTTTCAAGGTCATTAGCTCCTTTAGGTGGCGCAAAATGAATCACCCTATCGGAAGATGTTATAATTTTTGCAAATAGTTGCAAAAAGTTGAGTCCGCCATCATATCCGACATTAGTGAACTAGGCAGCTGCAGTATACAAACAGATAAGCAATGGAGCGGTATACCTCGCAAGAGCGTTTTTAAACCAATAATCGGTCGGTGGTGTTAGCCCAGCGTGAATTTCGACGTCGATTTTCTAATTGTGTCGCGCCAACTGGGTAAACATTCCAGCGCTACTCGACTCGAACAGACTTGAACCACAGGAGACCTTGCAGGACATAGCCGCCAACGGAACGGTCGTTCGGCCGAGAATATCGCCGCTGTGGCTGCCGATGTCACTGAGAATGAAGAAACATCAACCAGACGACGGACCACACAATTGGGCATCACCAGATGGACTCTACAGCGAATGAATTAATATCAAGCCATCCGTAATCTCAACAACGAAGAGAACGATTTTGTGTCGAAAATCATCATGCGGTTCTGTCAATAAGCAAAATCTTCGTTACTGGGGTACTGAAAATCCGCGTGTGATGCACGAAGAACCATTACATCGACTCAAAGCCACTGTACGGTGCGGCGTTCGATCGGGAGGAGTAATTGGGCCGTATTTATTTAAGGACGCCACCAGCAATACGGTCACTGTTACTGGCGAACACTACAGGGCCATGATAAACGACTTCTTACTGCCGGAATTGGATAAGCGAGGCTTGGTGACCATGTAGTTTCTACAAGACGTTGCAACTGACACACAGAACGAGCAACAATGGGTATTGTGAAGGAAGCGTTTTCTGGTAGGGTAATCTCCCGTTTTGGCGATCTGTCATGGCCAGCAAGATCGCCCGATTCAACCATCCCACACTTCTTTTTTGGGGCTACTTAAAATCGCGGGTTTATGCCAACAAGCTCCCGACACTCACAGCTGTTAAGGAGAATATTCGACAGTAATGCGAACAGTTATCATAACATATACGAATATGTGATACAAATATGTATCAACACTGGCAGCAACTACTTGACGGATGTTATCTTTTCAACTTAACAGAAAAAAAAATAAAGGTCCAGATAAAGATTTTCATCACTTTTTTTTTAGTGAAATATATAATATTGTATTATATATATATATATATTTTTTTTTTTTTTTTTTTTTATATAGTGTTTTATATATTATAGTTTTTTTTTTATATAGCGCAGGGACGGGTTAAGAATATCCCTTGAGCGATACCTCTCGCTTGTCGTAAAAGGCGACTAAAACAAAGGTAAACAATAATCACATCTAGGCAATTTAGAAAACACCAAGGTGAGCCTAGGGACACATATACCACCATTAAACTGCCCCACAAGTGTACATGCAAATCAGTGGGCTGACACGACTGGAGATCACCGGTGTTGTAAGAGTAAGATCAAACAAAAAAATATGGAGCATGCCCATGTCACAAAAAAAAGGCAGGCCGAAAAACAAATGAAAAAACACCAGCATTTGATTGGCCTCAGCGATGAAGTAATCCCAAACCGGGAAGCCTGCCGCTACTTTCTGAGGTCAAACCGGCGGACCCCACAAGCGGACCAGTAGGAATGCAGTTAAGTGGGAAGGTTATGGTCCTACACTTCTGACCATAACAACGCCGGAAAAAGGAAAAGAAGAAGAAGAAGTGAAAAAGTACAATAATTTAAAAACAAAATTGGATGATTAGTTTTGTGCCATCTTGTACATACAAGAAACCCTATGCGTTGTTGCATAATACTTAAGAAAAATCAAATTTAAGTAGTTACCTATCGCAATTAGAGTCCCCAAGTAATTTAAGAAGAAAAAAATAAAAATAAATAAAAACACAAAAAAAAAATATAAAAGTGAAAAATAAAATTATTCTCTCGACCTTTTGACTTCAATAAAAGGACCTATTAATGTTCTTAAGATAAGCGTCACCGCGTCGGAGAACCACAAAGTAAATAAAATAAGACAAGAATACAAATTAAAAGATGATAAAGTACGGATTATAGAAAGACCTATTGTACTTTAAACTGCGTAAGTAAGTAGCGAAACAACCATATCCAATCTTTTAATTAGTGTTCAGTCTTAATTAATTCAATCTGGGAAATTCGTGAAGTAGGCACGACCTTCAACGACGTCTGTCCACACTATGTCACGCCCCGCCCCTGTGCCCACATATCACGCAGAGGTACACGGCTCCCAAGCAAACGCCTCATATAGAAGTGGTACAACATGAAACACCACAAGAACATAGTAGACCCTGTAAAAACCATATTGGATGTCGTATTGCAACCATGAGCATTTCAATTAAAGACAACAGGACTCTGCACCTTTCCTCAAAGCCCGATTAAACCAAAAATATCAGCGACAAATTGTTCCGCACGTCATTTCCTCAACACAATGGCTATCGATCAAATTCATTAAACTTTTCTGTCTGGGGTCATTTTGAAGGGCAAGGTAGGCACTACAAACACCTAATAACGGACGCAGTGAAGTTAGAGTTTCGCCGAGAATTGAAGCGCACTCAACAGGCATACTTGCGCGCAGTGCGGTAAATTTATTTAGCGTCTCAAGGAAATTGTTTATGCCAAAGGCGACTACATTAAAAAAAATCCTTGAATTTGGATAATTTTAAAATAGAAAATATATTCATAATTAAAAAAATCAGCTGAACTAGTGAATTAGCTTTCAAGCCACAGCTTGATCTGGGCAATTGTTGCGATTACGATTACCTTTACTACTTGAGTCTACTTAATCGTCTATGAAATCCATGGTATTGACTCCTTTAATCCCAGGACCCCATCGAATATTAAGTTTTATGGGAAAGAATCCAATACGAATCATTTAGGTACTTCTGCAGTAAAATAGTAAGACGTTTCCATGGTTGTAAGCTATCTTCTGATATGGGACTAGTGGGCTGAGTTTAATACTTTTCTGACATCTAGTGCTATTCTTTTACCCTACGGCTGTAGACGCTATGTAAACTATTGTTTTAAGTGCCTGTTGTTGCCTCACTATTTAATATCATAGGGTTGTTTTTTTTTTGTTTTGTAAATTTATTTTTTATTTATATTTTTTTTAGAACAAACTTACAGTTACCCTTAGAGCTTAAATAGCTCTATAGGGACAAAACTTAATTCTATACTTTTCGGCCTTATGTGTAACTTACAATAGTTGAGGTAAATGTACATGAACAACTAAGGCTAAGAAAATCATACGATTCTGAACAATAGTACATGTACACATACTTATGATATCAAGTTATGTTATCGTCTTAAACACGAATCGAAAAAGGAAAGGTGTAAGGCACTAGAGATTTATTTATTACGTTCAAGGAGCTTATACGCCGTTTTTTTGTCAAATAATTGGAGGGACTAATATTGTATGAGATACGGTAATAGATCTGACAGGTAGCACCTGGTTCACTACTATATTAATTTTATGCGATACAACGATTAAAAAAAGAACGAGTCAATGGAATAACAAGTGGATGTAATTAATTTACCGTCAATAATGTGATTGTGTCTTCTCTGTTAGTTTGCTGCGAGCTAACAGATAGTGTGGACGTTTTCCTTTCAGAAGTTTTTATAAATTAAATGTTCATCTTAATCGACTAATAATTATAGTAGCTCATGGAAAATCAAAACAAAACAAAATTTCTTAATCCTCAATCCCCACGCTCATTTACAATGACATCCCAACTGTCAGCTCTTTAGACAAAGCCAAATCGGTAGCCGCACATTTTGCAGCCAGCTCAACGCTCCTAGATTACACCTTGTCTCCGCCTGTACTTGAAAGCGTATTATCTTCCATGGAACATACCCACTTTCGCACTCGTACAGTTGAAAGAGTACTTAAGGATTTCAACGAGCACAAATCCACTGGCCCTGATGGTATTTCCCCAATACTTCTTAAGAGGTATTTTTCCACACTGGCAAAACCACTGCGTAAGCTTTTTCCTCTTTCCTACTCTTCTGATCTCTGTCCGAGTGTATAGAAAACAGCAGGAAGGATCTTCGTCTCTCATCTCCTACCGACCCATTACATTAACGTCTTTTCTTTCTAAGGTCAAGGAAACGTTGATAAATCGTTAGCTTATGAAATATTTTGAATCGCGGAAACTTCTTAATGATCGGCAGTACGGAGCAACAGGTCCACTGGTAATTTGATGGCATATCTCACCGAAAAGTGGAACCAATCTTTGTTATGCTCGATATTTCAAAAGCTTTGAAGGAGTTTGGCTCTTTTATCAAAAATCAAAATGCGTGGTATCGATGAGTCTCTTCATCTATGGATTAGAAATTAACTTTCGGACCGTTCAGTTCAGGTTGTTTTGGAGGGTTTCAAAATTGATATTCACCAAATAAACGCTGGTGTTCCCCAGGGCACTCTCCTGTCACTGACACTCTTCTAATTTTTAATCCAATACACTCCTTAGAAAGTACACTCAGCTTTTCATATTTGTTCCAGGACTCACGTCCCTGCTTTTCGGCCGTAGAGCTGGAACGGCAGCGTATGTTAAGCATATTAGATTCCGACCTTGACAGAATAATTAAATAGGGTATAAACAATAGAGTGGACTTTAATGGTTCCAGAACACTATCCACTGTCGCTCAAGCTAACCATCAATAATAAACAGATATTATCCTTAAATGGCGCTGGTGTCGATGAAACCGAAAGACTTTCTATCCTTGGAATGTGTATTCATAAAAATCAGTTAGTTGGAATGACCACATATTCGATGTCGCCAAGAACGCTGCGAAAAGTCTAGGTTTCCTCAAACGATGCGAGAAATATTTCACCCCTCTGATCCGGCTTCAATTTACAATCTACATCCGCCCAAGCTTGAATACAACACTAATATCTATTCTGGTGCTCCCAAGACCTCTCTGCACCTGCTAGATAAAATACGAAAGCGAGCGATAAAAAACTCAAAGGAGACATAAATATCAATCGACTCACTCGAACATCGACGTAATGTCTCCTCTCTCTCTCTGCTTTCTCGTTATTTTAACCAACTATGTTCAAGTGAGCTAGCCAATTGCATTCCTCCCCTTCAAAAATGTAACCACAATACATGTCTCGCCTGGAATGCTCATCAGTTCACCCTCGAGCCTGTCTTCGGAGGCATAGTCAAATTTTATACCACACGAATGTGGAATGCTCAAATTTTCCCACTCATTTCAATCCAGAAATATTTAAAACCAATGTGCATTAGTACCTTCTTTCCCTTTCTTCCTCTATACCTTCGGCCCGTGCTGTGTCTTGTCTTATTGACATTTAAGGGTAGTCATACGTGTAAGCCCTTGGGTACGTGTCAATTATAAAAAAAAAGTAACTACTACGGTTTCTGTTACAGGTCATCCGACATTTCAATTTGGTCGTTATGGTTTAGTCTCCGAATTGTTGCTATGGCATGTACCTTACTCTTCAAATAACGCCATGTAAAGTGGTCTAAAGAGGTCAAGTCGCATGGTTTCGGAGGCCGATTAATTTCTCCTTTAATTTTATACCAAATAAGATGATAGAACAGTTGGCTTTAGTAATCTGTATCTCACTTTATATATGTCCGGTCGGACAAACACTAGATAGCGTTAACAAGATGTGGTTTTGTACTAATAAGAAATTTATCTTAGAGTGTTATGATTGGTTGACTAAGTTTTATTTGAGCGCGTTTCAAAGATGAAAACCAGCAAAGGGAAAATTCATCGTAATTAACAGCTTTTCTTCGGTGAAGATGAAAGCCTAGCCAGGCGGCTGAAAATGTAAATAGTGGCTGTGTTACTGATACTATAATAGCCAAACACCAGCTCGATTCTGTTCCGGTAACTTCGATGTCAAAGATGCACCACTCTCTGGAAGACGAACTATCGAGTGTTGACAAACTCATGACTGATTGTCATGTAAAGACTGTATCGATTGCCCATAGCACAAAAAAAACCTCGAAGCTCGATGCATGGGTGCCACACGAGTTAAAGCTTTAAGGCCTCATGAATCGAATTTCCTTCTGGCAATAATTATAATTCGCAGCCATTTCTAAAGAGGATGGGGTGTGGTGACGAAAAGTGATTCACTTACGTTAATTTCAATTGCGGTGAGTCAATGTCAATGGTGCCTAAGTCAATATTGACCGGCAGGAAGATTTAGCTGCGTGTTTGAGGAGAATCGTTTACTACGTATGAGCTGCTCCCCTTCGCAAAACTCTTAATTTAAAATATTTGCCAAGAAGCCGCCAGTTTTGACCGATAAGAGAGGAATTGTGTTTCATCATCCAACGAGCCCGAAGTAATTGCCAAATTCTGCATTCACCGACCAGGATCTTCAACCCGATCACGACTATTTTCGATATTTGAAAGACTGCCCCCAGAGGTCTTTTGTCCCACTGGACATAATTCCCGACCTAATCGCCGAAAAAATACGCAACTTAACGGACGACTAGTCTCCTGGTCCCGACTGTCTGCCTGCCATAGTTTTAAATAAGTGCGCGAACCATCTTATTTTACCCCTTACCACTCTATTTCAAAGCTCTGTCTCTCAAGGACTCTTTCTTCAGCTTTGGAAATATGCTTATATCATTGCAGTCCACAAAAAAGGACTGAAAAATTATGTGTCCAACTATTGTCCTATTGCCAAGCTCTCATGCATACCCAAACTTTTTGAGAGCATCGTTTATGATGCACTATTCTTGCACTGTAAACTCATATTTTCTCCTAACCGACATGGGTTTTCAAAAGGTCGATCGACAACCACTAATCTAGTCGAGTTTGTTTCACAATGTTTGTGTGCACTCGAAGCTGGCAAAGAAGTAGACGTTGTCGCCATGTCTCACCAAATTATTCTCCTCAAGCTTACTGCCCTCGGTCTCTCTCCCGGTTATATCTCATGGATCAAATCTTATCTTGAAGATCGTCAATATAAAGTTATCTTCAGATCTTCTATCTCCGATCCAATTAATGCTACCTCCGGTGTCCCACAAGGTAGTCATCTCGGCCCATTGATATTTATTCTAATCATTAATGATGTTGACAGCGTTATTCTGAACTCAATTTGCATTAAGCTAATAAAGTGCCCCTGTGGGGGTGTCAAATCAAAACGCCAGGCCTCACATGTCTTTAAAGATCCGCTAGAAGCTCCGGAACTTTGGTTTTCAATTCCTTATAGTCAGAACCTGGTTCCAAGTTATTACCACCTATACTTGTGCATAAAGAACGATTTTGCTGGTGAAAAAATCGCCTCAAGAGAGGCTTGTGAAAATTGAATGTGACAGTTTTTCGTCAATAAGGACGAGGGCTTCTATGAGAGGGACATGAATTACTTCTGCAGATTTAATCTAATTATATAATTTGTTTGGATGATCTCCTTCATTTTATATTTTATTTTAACTTATCTAATTCCTTGCCTGTTTATTCCGCCCAACAGTGACTGTTTGATTGCTGGAATGTGAGTGGATCTTGTGTGGCGTTCATTAAAGATCAAATTTGATGACAAATTGTCTTGATGATCCAACATTTTTTTAACGAATGTGCGACATCGATGGTCGAAGGACTTCAGTTGCAAATTAAATTGGAAGCTATCGGCGTGTAAGATCAACCTTTAAAATTCAGCATATAGCGCTACAAATAAGGCCAAATTGTTGACTTCAGAGACGAATGGAGGTTCCCAGCTGACTTCGAATATTTTGGCCCTTAGCTCTGATGTTTTAACATGTTGATATGAAGTGTGACCATTGCACAAATTCCGGATTTACAGGGAGGGCCATGTTGACCAGAAAAACGAAATCTAACTTTTCAGATCGTCAATTTTCCTAATAAGTTTTAATAACAAAAATGTATTGCTGCATGGTATGCAGCCTCCTGTCGGAAACTACCGAGACTGTATTTGACACCTGTCGAAAAGACCAACTTATTGAATTCAGTGAATGAAAGTAATTGACAACAAACGTCCATATTATCTATTGGAACGCCTTTTAATATCACAATAAAGGCAGTTTCATGCGTTTTAAGATTTGACTTAGATACCAAAGGCTGCATAAAGTTTCAATCTTAATGCCTGAAAGGTCTACTAATCCATACAACGTATCTCGATCTGAACTTAATAGTTTTAAAATACCCTCTAAGGAGTTCCGCCTTATCATTTTCTTCCTTCATCGTATACTAAATTTGCTTCCTTCGATGTACCCAAACTCGAACTGTGCGGCCTTCCTAATTTACGAGTATAGCAGTCGTTAGAAGTTATTAGCGTCTAATCCCGGCACATCTAGGAATGTTTTTTAATTTCAATATTACCCGCCTACTTTGCTCGCAACACCTCACCATAAACAGGCTTGTACACATGCCCTCCCCTCTAATTATCGACCACATAAATGTTTCTTTTTTCCACATTTCGTTGCAAGGCAAACAAACTCGTTACGCATCCCCAATATAAATTTCAACTGGCTCTTCAACGTTTTTCCCCTAATAACACATTGCGCTTCATTAAATCTATTTAGTAGTTCCGCAGTCGCTGCATACGGCCAAGGACATAATTTCTCTCATCCACTCGCATCTACTAATTCATAGTTTAGCCACCCGTTCGTGAGTATCTCAGACGACTTTCGGGCCATCTCCGACAGAGATACACATGCCAAGATACCGATCACCTCATCGCTCTGCAATCACCTAAATTAAATCCGTGTCTTCCCTGTTTGAAACGACTCTCGCTCCTCTGTCGTATCCCGGCAAGGAACGAGTACTAGGTCCAATCGATTCCGAATCGCTTAAGGTGTTTTGCAAATTACAAGAGATCAGTGCTGGATTAGAGTGTAAATAGTTTCACTGGTGGACATGGGCTGGTGATGCGGTATCCTGGCACGTACGATCGAAGAATACTGACGCACATCATGCAGGTCGTGTATCTGCGGTGGCATTGTGGCACAGTAGTTAACGGATTTGTTACACTCTGCATCCGATCGAAATCGATCGATTCAATCTGCGTCGATTCGATGGCATTGGCATCGCTTGGTCACATGCGTGTTTCGGCGTAAGTAATTGAACCATAGCAATTGACAACTTGACTCTCTTGTTCGCAGATATACCCACACGCAAATACGTTTCTGTGTGTTGCCTTTTGAATAGTCGTAGATAGAAATGTTTGTAGTGCGGTCGCTACTGCCGGTCAAACCAATTATACGAAAACTAATGTCCGCCATCTGACAAATTGAGAACATAGCCGGGCCGCTAATCGGTGAGATATTCGCCACCAGTCTAGATGATATCTTGATTAACCGTAGCCAGTTTGCGTGGATGATTTGCATTGGGTTAACGACGGCTGCGGCGCGTACACGTCGCGATCACTGTGATCGCTGCCACGATAAGGCGATTAGAATCGCTCGCATAAAATCTTGTGTTTAAGGTGACAAAGTAAATGATTGGATCTTTGACCACGGACGTCCAATTTCCCTTCCTTCTCTAGTCCGATCGACGCAGGGTGGTGCTTTATGTTAATGACCGCCTTAATGCAGGCTATATTGCCGTTTTCAAAATTGATATAACTGCAACGGAGGAAAGCTAATGCCAGTTGGATTGGTCACAGCACTGGTCCGAGTAGACTGCGAACTGACTGAATCGTGTCTAGCTAAGCTGTAGTCTGGCATGTTTATGATCTGGCTTGGTGTCGTATGGTGTGGTGTATATCAAAATCAGGCAGACGTTTATGGTGTACTTGTAAGTGTTAATGGGCTTAATTGGATGCAGAGTTTTTAGTGCAGGAGTTTCGTACGAGCGTAAAAAGTGGTTCTAGAAGCTTTCTGAATTTATAGCCAGAGTTTTGAACAGTGTGCTAGCTCGGCTTGTGGCAAATGAATGGGATTAGGTAGCACACTCGTTTGGCTATTTTGACTTGTAACATTTCAGATGCCTGCGCCCGAGTCTAATCGTGACTAGACGTCAGCAGTTAAACGGTGTGCAGACAAATTTTATTAAAGTAATAACATGTTCTATATATGCAGTATGGCGAACAATTACGTATGGGCTTACACCATATGAGAATCTTAATTAAAATATATTTATTCCAATCATTGTGATAACAAAATGTCAAAAATGTAATTGTTTTACTTTTCGTATGTTCTTAAGATTCAGTTAAGTATAGACCAATTCCATGACTTTCTTATTAAATACATTCTATCTTAAATTATTTCCGAAATACAAAACGGTTACAAAACAAAGGTATTCAACTATACAAGGACAGTCCTTAACCAACATGAAAATCTCCTCACATGATTTTCGGCTTGAGTGCGATCTCAAAAGGGGGCTTAAGGCTGCTAGTGAAATCGAATATGCAAGTCAGTGCCGCGAATCCGGCTCCTAACCAATAGACCTGTTCAGCTAATTGGATTGAAGTTTCTGTCTGGATGCGTGGTTAAAAGCGCTACGTGAAAAGAAATCCCCGGACACTTAGCACTTCACCAAAAGCGTTGATTCTGTCGGGCGACTTCTCTCTGATCTTAATGCGACACAGATTCTCTAACCTGCGAGGCTCGGGCTCACGGAGGGCAACTTCATGATAGAAGAGAAACCGCCGCACCACGGATTTGCAGGCCACCTGGAAGATTAGCATCTAATCTGTCCTAGATCACCCCACATTGGTTTTTATAGAGGAATGCCTCTGATGGGGCAAGTCCGTTGAAGCACAACTTTTCATTGGCATAACTATTGAGGTAGTAAGCCCTAGAGATCAGGTATTCATTGCTCTTGCAATGAGGTTTCGAATCAATAATTGATTCGATTGATTAAATTATTTTATCAAAAAATTGTCCACCAGTAAAATCCTAGACTCATTGAATAGGTTGGGGTAAAATTTCGTGTACTCAGATTCAGTTGTTCTATGTTATCCGAGACAAGCCCTGAGACATTGTCCCTCAATCACCTTTTCCGTTAAAGTGGCTCTCATATTGAACCAAATGGAATATCCATAAGAAATCATAGGCCTGATTAAGGTCAGGTAGCAGATTACTTTCACTCTGGAATCAAGTTGGCTGCTCTGAAACAGCCATCTTGCCAGAGTGGAAGCGCCCCGGGCCTTCGCCAGAGCAGCATCTATATCTATGTCAATACTGGCCTAGCCAGATCCTAAGATATCTGACTACACTTTGTTTTGGACGCCGGTTCAGGAATTGAGAAGCCACGCCATTAGTTCTAATGATTGGAACTTCGTTTGAGCCTTTATTTTTGGGAAAAAACAGCCTTTATGATTGCGTTTAAATAAATGTAATATATTGTCTCAGTCTTAAGATATCCAGTTTCTAGCCTGTTCTATTTTCCCTGCTGATGCTAATTTTTTAACTTTGGGGTCGATTTTCTCCAGAAAATGCGTAATAAATACAATTTTTTTTATTTTTTTTTAATGAACATAACAATAATAAAATTAAAACTCAATGAAAAGCATGCGGAAAAACCCACAGATTTTATGATACTTGGGAAAATAAAAAAAAAAAATGTTTGTGAGGTTTTAGATAATTTGTATTTTATTGTGTACTAATACAGTTGCTCAAAGACAGGTGATCAAAGTTTCCTCCTTGGTTTTGTATGCATTATTGATGATAGCTGCTCCTTCACTTTTGCTGAAGCTCCGAGGATACGGTCTTCTAATTTACTTAAATTTTCTATTTCGGTTGAATAAACAAGTTCTATCATTCCCCATACGAAAAAATCCAATACTATAAGATCAGGAGATCTTGCAGGCAGTGAACCGGTCCATTTCTCCCTATTGACCATAGTGATCTGTAGCGCCATCCTGTTGAAAGTTTCCGATTTCCAATTACGCCTGCCCATGTATTGATGCTGAATCTGTGTTGAAATGATGACTATCTTCTGGTGTGTGGATTTTCCGCCACCTGTGTGTGAAGATTATGAAAATTTGTGATCTCTTGTCTTGTAAATTAAGATTCGTTCGTCCAAAGAATTCTGCTAATAAACTCGTTGTCATCCAAGCTCCGATCCAACAACCTGTTAGAGAACTCAATTTCTCTGTTCCAAATCATCAGGAAGCAGTTATTACACAGGTGTGTGGTGATATTAGAAATTTTATGTCTGGAAACATTGACTTGCAAAGCTAAGCGTCTGATGCTGGTTGATGGTTCATTTGTAACAGCTTCCAGTTTTCCTTGATGAGTCGCAGTTCTTCTTAATGGTGGAGGTCTTGCGTTTGGTCATGTATTTGAAACTGATTCCGTTTGTGAAGCCTTCGATATGCATTTCCTTTCCTAAACTAAAAGTCGTCGGTTTGGATAAAGTTCATTGCATTCTTGTCACGCACTAGATGAAGTTCCATTGCACATAAACGTAAATAATGTCTGCCTATTCGTGGTTTATAAATGTAGACACTTCAAATAGCGTTTCTAATCATTCTGGCATGAATAGTGGGATGCGCCGCTCTGGAACCGGATTGGTGATCTGGAAGGATTTTATTGTCCACAACATATATTCCAAGGTGTAACAAAAGAGTGAAAAGTGGATTATGCGCTTTACATATTTCCAAAAAGATCTTTAATAAAGGATGTATGAGAGTATGTTAGACAACAATCGTAAGACATATTGTCTCGTCTAGTCTAGCGGACTTTCGGCAACATGGAAAGTGATCTGAGTACAGTATGCAAAAATCAGAAGTGTGTGCGATAGTGCTATTTGAAGCACACACTTTATTTTTTCCTGTAGGGACAGGGTTAGCGAGCAACTCTATAGTGATTCGGCTCATTTTCGAAGAGCGATTCCCAAGGCTTGTCTGTTAGTCGTCTCGTTGAGAGTTATGACGGTGGTTCACGGTATATATATCCTTGGCAGCTCAGCAATTTTTTTTCTTCAGGAGAATGTTTTTAATGCCTCTATACAAAATTGAACTGAAATATTTTAAAACCGGTCGCTCACATTTCAAAACCAGATTATATTAATTATAATTTTAAGCTATTCTTAAACAGCAACTCATGAAGATACTTAATGGTTCGAGTATACTGAAGACTGGCCAGAACGACTCTAATCAACTACAACTGCTTGACCCCCTTTGATTACTATGCAGCACAAATGTTAGCTGTTAGTAAGGGTTTGCCATTATACAGACAGCATGATTAATCTGCTGTCAACAAATAAATCCGATCGTATCATAGGGATAAGGCAATCCTCGGTATAATGCAATCGATGATAATTATTATCCAATTTAATTCTTTTCGACTAAGAAAGATGCTGATAATTTTAGTTTCTTTTAACACAAGCTTTTCCTCTTTTTTCAGGTAAGACCGACTTTCCTGCCTGATGATATTATATGATATATACTGTCCATTAGGAGGGTAAGTAATACCTTCATATCATTCTAGCTTTATTAGTCAATGTTTACCTTAGCCTTTCTTAAAACAAACTAATCAAAAATGGAAATATTATTGTCCATTTTACATTTCATCTAAAATTCTTAAAAAAAAAAAAACCTTAATAAAAAAACACAGATTAATTGTTTCGTCCTAATTCTAAAGCTTAACCCATCCTAAGCTGCTAGTTCTATTCTTAAGCATAACCATGCTGGCTGGCACTTCTGTGTTCCGTTCCGAGTGGCCACCAGGAAAATCTTACCAACATAACGCACCGCACTGGGGAGCGTTTTCACCCGAGAACCAAAATTCATCGTATTACTTAGCAACATCAGCAATATCCTAGTCCGCCATTGTAAATTTTTAAACGAATGAGGTCATGAGCATGTGATCTAAAGGAATCTAAAAGTAATGATAATGAAAATAAATCCCGGGGATTATAGCTAAAAAAAAATATTAATTTTTCCAAATGTTTCTAATGATCTTCCGCAATCATCATATTTGGTCTATGTAGTGAGATCCCGATAGTGGCTCCCTTTTCTAAATATTCCACCATAATTATTCCTTCGGCGTCCCAGAAAACAGATGCTATAACCTTTCCCGCCGAACTTGACACTTTGAATTTCTTTGACGTCGGTGAGCGGGCTAGCTTCCAAGCCATCGGATATCGTTTGATTTCAGGATTACAATGGTGGATCCAGGTCTCATAAATGGTCACGATATGTAACAAAAACATTTTTTGATTTGCTTGGAACTTTTCGAGATTCACCCTCGAAATGTGGAGGTCTTTGACTCGACCTTTTTCATATATATTTCGTTTGCAAGGATTCTTTGAACGCTGCTATATGAGATCCCTGATTTTTATGTATCAATGCGCCAAAGGATTTGTAATCTTCGAAAGATATATGAGCCCGGACTACTGGTATATGTATACGATTCGCAAACCAGAATACTCTATGCCAGGAATATGCTGACGTATTAAACTACACCCTGCGCACTTCAGCCACTCTCCCCGCGAGAGTGCCGTAAGGTATTACTTCGCGGGGCTCGTTAACAACTTATGCTATGAAAGGGTGGTCGTAGTGCAATGGTGATCATTACCGACTGTTAAGCTGCAGGAATGTCCGTCCATAGTCAAGAGCAATTCCTATACAAGAAAACTGTGTAAAAACATCAGTTGTGAATGAGAGATGATCAAAAGGTGCTGACGAAGGCATAACACTCACAGCATAAGATCACTTCAAAATCCATACTCTGGGTGTGACAATTCAGTCGAATCTCTCAAATGCTATCAAGGACAATCACCCCCAGAAAATAGTGAAGGAACATCTGCGACACAAACCATCTGCACCCCGTCCAGGTTGAGTGACAAACCCCATAAGAGCATACACTCTTGAACCTGCATGAATTATAAAAGAAAAATATAAATGCTCTGTATCTGCCGTTTGAGCTCTTCTTAATCTTTCGAATCTTCTTACCTCGTTATGAAGGAACAGATCTCCATCCAGTAGTCCCCTGAGCTTATCATGTGACTAACTAGAAGCTAGAAGAAGGAATTGCAGAAGGAGGTAGTTGCAATCCCCATGTATTCTTTTTCTGCAAGCCTTGTTCGTAGGGATCAGCTTGTGGGTCCATCTGCCTTATGCCGTATTATCTCACCTGAATGGCCACAGTGCTACTGATGATACCATTTTTTCCGGAAAACGATGGTCTCTTGACGGTTCGTGGTTCGCCGAAGGTAAACCATCTCGTCGGCGGGGATATCGATAGGGACCATACGCGCTATAACACAGGCTGCTTCCTCCGGAATTGTCAGAAAACCGCATACTATTATTATTGCGCAGATCCTTTATGCAGACGAAAGCTTTCTTTTTATCTCCTTCTGTGTTGAGCTCACCACTCTGGAAAGCAGAACACTTCGGACGTATCCCGGTCCATCGATGTTTGGCGGCAATTTGGAAAGCACTGCCCGCATTTTTGACACCTTTTTATTACAATATTCTATATGGGTCTTAGAGCTAAGTCGGCTGTCGAGCATTACACCCAAGTTCGCCACCCGAAAGTTTGCTTATTCCACAGTATTTTGGCTGGTTATTAAGACAGGCTCCGTCTTGTGCTCAGCTATTTCAAGGTCGGCAGACTCTAGCCAATTTTTGATCCTGGCGATCGCTTCATCCGTGGCAGACTCTACCCCGTGGATTTCTGTTAGTGAATTATTTAAAAATTATCTTCACAAGGTAATGTGGTACATCCATTCTCGTCAAATACCTCCAAATGCAGAACCAGTTTGCATTTTTAGCGTACAGTGTTACTACTGTGCAGTGTTTCTTTGTGCCCCTCACGGCACAGTAGTATCTACCACCTCTTTTATGGCATCGATGGTACAAAGCGATTTTCTAAAAAAACATTGGTTTAACCTCCGCCAAGACGATTAGTCTGCCATATATGATACGTACTAGGAACTTTCCTGTTGTATCTATTGACATATTGGCCGAAACGTCGAAGGTTCTCCATGTGGCTTGTTTCCCTCTGGTAGCAACACCAGATGTTGGAGTTTTCATGGCCCAAGAATAATTCCTTCCCCAAGGCATCTTTGAATCGTTGCTATAAAATGTCTAGGCTCTTTTTAGCGACTGCTTTTATCGTTCTATTTGGGACTTCGTCGGGCCCGGGCGCTTTTTTGTCCACTATCTTCCTGCATGCTTCAAGCAGTTCACCCGTAGTTATTGGCGGGGTCTGGTCCATGCTAGTATCCCTCGTGGCGGTGCACGGGATAGATGGCCTATGGGGAAATAGATGCTCTGCTGTTCTTTCCAGTATTCATTGGCAGGATATTTGGCTGGAGCTACTGCTCCTTACATTACTATCCTATATACCAGCTCCCAAGGATTTAGGTCTGTTTCGTTGCAGAGGTTGCTTAAAGCAAGTCATCTTCCTTAATTTCTATTTTTATTTTTACTTGGTTAGCGTGGGTAGCATTTTTATGCGGACATTTGGATTATCCCTCGTATAATTGGAGTAGTAAGTCCAGTAAATCAGGTTATTGTCATCAGTCATAGTCCTTTCGATGTGCCTTCGAGTCATTTTAACAATCGGATCTTTTCCATATAAAACCACATTGGACAATCATACGCAAGAATTGGCCTTGTTAGGGCCACGTAGAATATGATTTTTACAGATTCCTCTTCATAATAGAGGTTTTCTCAGCCCCAGCAAGACTGGTCTGATACTGGTTAAGCTAAATAGCAAGATATCTAATCACGTTTTTTACTGTTAATAATTGTACATGTTGCCATGGTTGAGTTCACTTTTCACCTACATTTGTATCATCATCGTGTCGCTCGTTGAGGTTGGAGTCGAAGGTAATTCATGACTTTTAATAATTTAATCCGAAGACTTCTTTAAACAATATATCAGGTTAGATCGACTAGATGTAGAGCGTCCAGTTAGTGGACAACAAGATCATAATCATGGTCAATTTTATTGAACCCTCTAGCGAGAATCATTCGCGAGAATCCTACGCAAGTCCATAATTTCGATCTCGGTCACGAAATGGTTGTAGGCCCTAATGAACGATGGAGAAGAAGTTGAGTAAAGGCCAGTGTCCGCAGATCCACTCAACTTGGACTATGTAGTGCAGAGATTCATTCAGGTAAGTTTTAAAGTTGCGTTGGAACACTTAAGGATGGCGATCCTTTCCTCCGGGGTTCTTAATAAGAACCCAGTCCAGTTTGCTAGCTTCCTTGTTCGGAAAAAAACATGTTCTTTACCACAAGTTTTGAAATAGGGCTGGTAAGGCACTTTCACATATATCCTTTATTAATTAATTCCCCTGAAAAATTATTAAAATCAACCTAAGCCACTTTACCTTATTTGTAAAGATATTCACCAAACTACAATACTTTAAAACCCAAGATAAGGAGGAAATGGAAATGCAAAATAGTGCATGTTTAGTAAGATTTTGTAGCAATAGCAAATGCCCTGTGAAGGCTCGAATTGCTTAATATCAAGACAGCTGGCTGATAGCCCCTATAAGCGGCTAATGGCCTATTGCACTCGAATAAAGAAATATCTTTTAAAGACGTTTGCAATCGCATGCTTATTAAGACACAACAGTAAAAAACAAAACAATCAAAACCGACCGACAGACAAAAAAAAATATATATTTAAATTTAATTAAGACACCATGCGCTGACCTCCTCCAGTGCAGCCAAATCCATCCATCGCAGCTCGACATGCCAAAGATTTCCAATTTATGTAGAAAAACGAGTTCGTTTCTCAACTCTTTTGTTACTTTTTTCTCCCATTTTCCCCGCATTTTCTTCTTCTAATTTTTGATTTTGTATGCGACCGCCTTATTCGTAACTATTTTAATTGAAAATAAATCAATTCCCTTTTCCAGTTGAGCGTTTGGTACGCAATTTTTTTTCTTTCGTTTCATACCAAACACCCATAAATTTGCATCATCTCGTTGGCAAATCTCCGAATACGTCACTTGGCCATTGCGACTGCAGCACGTTTTACAGCCGTGTTATCACCAAATCGAATCGCCCGATACACATTGATTTAATCAAGTTATTTTGCTTGGATATCTCGGTATCTCTGTGTGCCTTTGAGCCTACCAGTCACACCTTATGGTCGGGCGAGTGGTGCATGGTGCATGTCCATTACGGCTCATGGCCTGAATTGGACCTATACGCCTATATATAGTTTGTTCAATTAACTTTGCATCAGGTTTTACATTTGGAATTCGGTTTGAGCGCGTGAGCAGGAATTGAAAAACTACGCAATCAGTTTTCGATTTTCGATTTACTTAAATTTAATTTCAATTTCATTTGAAATGTGGACGGAAACTAGAGCACGATTCTCAGTTGGTGGATGAATGAGATAATTTGTAGAAGTGCTAGAAGCTAAATGACCGTCTACAAGAATTGAGCATCAACAAACCGGCAACTGGTCTGCCGACCATTAAAATACCATTAAGAGGAATAAGTCATTCCCGCAGCACTCCTCAATATACGAGTTCTATGCACGACGATCACGACGACGTCGATGGTGTTAGGCGTTAATGTTGCGTGTGCGCACGATGTACGGTGCAGTTATTAGTAATTGCGTACGAGTACTGCACTACAATCCTGATAATGAAGTTGATTTCTTGCTTCTTTAGAAAATTGTTATTCCCTTATGACAAGAATGACAGCAGCGTACGGCATTGGCAACGCTACGTCTGATATCGTGATATAAACGAATTGCGAATACACAAACGCTTGTCCCACGGTTTGACCATTAGGCTACGCGAACCGATTTGTATGTACAAGACAACGTGGATTGCCACCCAATAATGGAATGGTCGCTCAACCCTTGTTCCGTTTCACGTAATTATTATTGTTAGGTGTAAAATGCAATGGCCCGTAATGGTACCGGCTTTGGCTGGCCTTTTATGGGGAACGCTTTGTGCTTTGTGCGGGGAATATGGGTGTCGACTCTGCGCGTTACTTGATTATTGAGTTGTTCAGCTCATGGGCTATTTGTAGTGTGCCGATTGGGGGAGTCGAATTGAGGGAGAGAGGGCATTTAATGAGAGACAAACTCCATGTGCGGACGTCAGGTGTTGGTTGGAAATTGTAACGTTCCTCGATTGAGGGTTAGGGAATGGTATTGTCTAGTAGAGTGTTGGTGGTAATTTGAAGGTGCTTAAATGGGCATGAGAGGGAATTGATTCCTTTTACTATTTGTCAAGGTGTCAAGTTGCGGTCGGTTGGCAATTATGGTTTTGCGAATGACAAAATGTTTACCTACAAAATGACTGGACTACGGTGAGTGACTAAAGGTAATTAGCCTTTTAGGGATTGCAATTTGACACTTGACGAAGTGAATTAGTTAATAATTTAAAAACAGTCTTGTACTAAGCAAACTGTAATTTATTTTTAATGTTATTTTGCTGGTACAGTGGTGGACCTGTGGTTCAATTAACATGAGTGGCTCGATTTATAATTAGCATTTGATAATAATGCAGCCCGTTGCCGTGCAAAGGACAAGTTTTTTCTCCATTTTTTTATTGGTTGGGATCATAAGATCTGTACTGAAGCCTTATGGCCCATCATGCAGTTGTTTAATACGCAGACAGTCGACAAGTCAAAGTCAACGGTCGGATGCCTTGCTTAGACTGGTAACATGAAAGACGTTAGTGAACCTGCAACTCATATAAAAAACAACGAAAACATCGTTTTCCAGCATAGTCTATTAAGTTCAGCGACGAAAGCTTTTATCTCTGTAAAATTATTATTATAGCTTGGCTTAAAATCAAGAATATTTCGCAGAGTATTTTGTTTTTTCTCAGGATCACAAATTAAAGTTTATTGAAAGAATTATGAAAACAAAAACAGAAATAAAATATCCTTGGTAATCGAAAGAACTTTTTCGAGGTAGCCTTACAAAAAAAAATTAAAAAGTCTCAGATGTATGATATTTTAAGTGGTGTTTTTTTGTAGAGCTGTACAAATTTAATATAAAATAAAATACATGATATTAGCTTCATATGATAGATCATTTTATGCCATTGTGCTTAAGTATAATTTCGGGCATACGCATGCTAAGGCTTGCTAGAATGAAACGTGATCATAAAGTTCAATTTTCGACAACTTTATCGAGCAACCGGGGCCGTATATCAGCAAAAACACGACGGGTGTTGACTTCACATAAATCGCCCAACATCTCTGGTTTATCGGCATAGACTAGTGACTTTACGTATCCCCTAAGACAGTACTCTAAAAATGTGAGATCACAGGAGCATGGAGGCCAATTAACAGGTCATTATGCGAAATTATGCGCGTAATTTTCGGTCCATTCACCGAACCTACGACGCGAATAATGGTAACGCGGTTTCTTTCTTGCACAAGCTTCTTGCACAAGCTGGATCTTATAAGCTTTTAAGCCAAACATTTCCGTAAAATCTTCCCCAAAGTGGCTGGGCATAGCTCCAACTGCTGTGCACAATGGCGAATCGACTCATTCGGATTCTTCTCAACACTGTGCTCCACAACGGTAATAACATCATCTCTTCGCAATAATTGTCGTCTTTGGGGATGCGTATTATCCACTGGAGTGTACGAGGTGCGAAAACGACTCATCATGTTCGGAATAATTTGCTCAGATGGACAATTATGTCGACCGTAAAATGCTCGTAATGCACTATAAATGTAGCGAACCGAACCATGGCTTTCAAAATAAGTTTGCACAATTCGCATGCTTTATTATAGCGTAAATCTATTTATTGTAAAAATGCAAATCGTACTAACCACATCTCACAAATCTACAATCTTTAGAAACAATATTGCTAGTTTTAAAACCAAACCGCTAAAAAAAACACCTTTTATTCTACATCAATAGATAAAATCAAAATAAGAAAGTAAACCAAGAACTTGATTAAAAGAAATCCAAGAAAAGGGTTTGAATTATTAAGTTTGTCTTTTAAGCAATCACACACAACAGAAAATGTTAAAGCACATTATGTGTAAAATGTACCGAGTTTATGTGTTGAGTTATGCCGCCACTCGCACGGTGTTCGAATACTGCAACAGTCAAGTCATCGAAATCGTACTGAGTTTCTAAATACGAATCTCTGTTTGGACGCAACCACAAACAGTAGGCCAATTTCAGCTATGTGAAAAAATAAATCACATACCACACAGGCGATTGATAAAAGCATTTTACACTACTCTTTCACAGTAATATGATTTTCTATAACCATTTTTGAACTTTGACAGATTATCACTCCGATGTTTTAATTGGCGACACTGACATTCTCTAAAATTTGTATTTGGCCATAGTAACCATTCTAGCAAGAGCCAATTTGCCATTTAACAACACGCTGAAATTGAAAAAAAAACTGCGAGCAATCGAGCGAGAATTTTAGCGAATTGTTGGGGAAAACGGTTCGGTTGCTACACGAGTAGTTCCTGCATAATGGACGGGCGATCAATCAAGAATATTGCTGTTATTGTTGCGGCAGGTGACCCAAAAATTTAGATTTTTCGTCAGACACAAAGAGTTAGTTTTTCTGCGACCTCAACTTTTCTGAAAAGTCTGGGACATGCATCTGTATAAGATCCAATTGACAAAGGAACTGAAACGCCAATATCGCAAAGCTCATCGTACGTTCGCTAATTGAGTTCTAGGGCAGTTTGTAACGAAAGACGCGAATCTATTCGGAAAAAAACTTGTTGTTTGCGGTGGATTTTGAACTGGTGGCGTCGTTGGACCATACCACTTCTAAAATGAGAATAGCCAGATTGAGACCGTAGAATGGGAACGGTATCTGGCTATAATAACTGACTTTTTGTGACCTCAATTAGATGGCGTGAACCTGGAAGACGTCTTTTACTAACAAAATCATGCAACGTGGAATATATTGGCGTTTCACTGAAGTTATTGCAAATAGTGTTCCCAGAACTTATAATTTCCAGGAGAGGCGATGTGGAAGGTAAACTAAGATCGTGCCATTCAATGCCCTTAGACTTTTTGTTGTTAATGCTCTGGCATTATGTTAAGTGATAGATTATAGCGATATCGATCAAACTATTTGGAAGATCAAGCCTGACCTCAAAGACGACTTGGTGCTCTCAGTTTGAAACCTGCAAACGAAGCCGCGGAGGTCATTTGAGTGAAATAATTTTTTTCAGAACATATTCGTAATGGTATTGAATATACTTTATATCGCATTATGGGACTCTATATGTCTACCACCCGACTATTTTTATTCAACCAAAAAATTAGGGCAGACTTAATGAAAAACTCGTTAATATTAATAAGTTTGATACCACTGAACTGAATAAATTTAAGAATTTTAAAGCCAACAGCCTTTGGAATACCTTGAAATGGTTGCTTGGTAATAGACGTTATGTTGATTATATTCTTTGACTACCGTGATATGATGCATTACAGTGTCCTTCCAGAAGGATAAGCAGTAAATGGGGAATAACAGTAACATTTTTTTACTATTCAAGATTATATTTATAAATTTGTGTACTATACATGGTCTCGCATTTAGTGATTACTTTTTATTTATCAATTCTGGCCTTTTGTTACAGTTGCTTATGATACTTTCGCAACTTATAATTTTATTATAATTATTGATTCAATTATTTAACCTAGCAGTAACATCTCTGGTTAGAGGGAGCCGTGGCGCAGTGGGTAGTATGTCGGCCTCTGACGCACGATGAGCGAGTTCGGATCCCGATAATACCAACGTCATCGAATGTTCATTACGCGGCTTCTCTCCTCGGCGGGGAACTGGCAAAATCCCCCGTAGTACACTTGCCTTGAAAAAGCTTCTCAACTCTCGCCGTTCGGAATCGGCATTAAACTGTAGGTCCCGTTCACTTGTGTGAAAAAAACAAATAGCACACAACATAAGTGAATGAGAGAAGCTAGGCTCTGGCTCTTCAAGAGCTGTAACGCCATCTAAGAAGAAGAACATCTCTGGTTGTAATTTTGAATCCCACCCGGAGCCTCATAATTTGTTGTCGACGACGACGGCTTTAGTTCAGGTCACGAGAAACTAACCTCTGAGCCCCTTCCAGCGAGTTCATCGCAAATCTCATTTCCTGGGATCCTATACTAACCTGGGACCCATACAAGCCTTAGTGAATTTAGTCTTCCGATTTTATTCAAAAAGGTCTTGAGTTCATGCACTAATTTGGGGCTGGATAGAGGGTTGGATTGGTTGAGATTGCATTTATCTCTTATTGAAAGACAGACGAATATTTTCCCCACGAGAAGTGCAGTCGAATGTTTTCGCGCTCAAAGGAAATTTCAGCGCCGGACCCCCGCCCAATAAAAATACGAAGACAGTCCATTCCAGGTTCAGTATCCGGCAAGAACCAGTCCGGATGCCATCGAAATTTTACTGTGAAATGATAGCGCAGCGATGTGATGGCAGGTATCAATGCGTTAAAAATGCTTTGTGGCTGATTAAAAACTCCGACATCAAGAGTTCTGAAGAAGATATTTGATAATGTTTTCAATGATTTCATTGTCGTTTTTATTAATTAGCTGATAGCAGACGACATTGACGGTATGCTGTTCTCATGATCATTTTTAAAAAAAATACATTGGACCCAAAAGTTTTGTTTATTAACATACCCATTTACCCAGAAATGACCCAATGAAGACAATTTTTCAGTAAAAAAGTTGATATTCTTTCAGCCAGGCCTCTCACTGAAAATTGTAGGTGCCTTGATATCCAATCCAATTGTGTGAAATTAATGCGAATGTTGGTTACTAAGAAATAACTTTCTCAGTAGGTCGATAAAATGATCGAAGTAGGCAAAAACATTTTTCATAAAGCCCCAGCGTTATTCGGATGTAAATTATTTTATACTTTAACTAATTATACATGCTTGACTTTAACTTTAAAAGTCCAAATGGCAAAAAAGCACCCTTTATTTATTATTAAGCTAAGGCACTTTTTTCTAGCGTCTAAGAAATATGAAAAACAACATCGTCATCCAATTCGTGGCCCGGACTTAACATTCCTATTTTAATCATACACCTCAACCAAACTGTCATCCAAGACTGCACATGTTTAGCTTATGGCTTACCATTATACAATATGGACTTCCTAATAATCTCTGTAGACATACATTTTGAAAAGCTACTAAAAATAGTGATTCTGTAGTAAGCACGTTTCGTGCATTACGAACAGATTATGGTCGACATAATTGGCTATCCTACCGCATTATGGGCAAAACTGTAGAATAATGAGAAGAGACTGGCATTGTACGGCGGGCAAATTTTAGGGATTTTGCATGCAAATTGTCGTGGGTGATTTATTTCGTGTTTAGATTTTGTGAACCGTCCCCAAAGATCGTGTGATTTGTCACAAAAGATTGTGTGTTGTGTAACATGCATAACATGATTTTACCATGTCACCCCCTCGAACCACCACAAATTCAAATACCTATTCTACCACTTTCAATCGTAATATCATTTAATTAATAACAAGCAATAAATGTATAGTTGGTGGTGGCAATAATCGCTTTTCAAAACAAAAAACACTTTTCAAAACGAAGTTTCTGGACCTCGAACGCCAATCTGTAAATCCTATCTCCATATTTCGTTCGCAATAAAGTTATTGTGATTGTGTGAAAGGCAGCGCCAGCCTGCTGAGACTGTTGAGAGACCGTCCAAACCTAATGCAATTTTCAATTTTGGATAAAAGTAGTCGAAAAATATGTTGCGACAACGCCTTTCATTTACTGTGATTGCCTTTCTAGTCTAAAAAAGCACAGGCCAACCCATATTCCACATTACACAGTGCCTTTTTATTGGCTTTTCTCGGGATCGCAGATACGACAACTTTACTTATTTACCTGTCCATGAATCAAAAAATGTGATTCAGCAGAAAAGAGCCAATTTGATGACATTTTTTCTTGGCGATCCTAGAAATCCTCGATCCTCGACAAGAAGATAGCCCAATTTACTTCTGGTGATATCAACCAATGCATCATTAAGCGATGGGGAAAGAAATGCGTTCAACAATCCTTGAACCACAAGAAAGTTGTAAGAACTTTGTGATCATGAAAGATAATCTATGCATTTGAAAACGAAACCAGGCCCTCATTCCACATTACGTTACTTAAAATGTGATAGTTTTCGATGAAATACTTCCACCGATAGTGGGTGACACACTGCGAAAGACCATCGAATTACGCTTCTACGGCAGACAGAATAGCCAGAAGTCTGAGAGAGCCTAGTCTGAATAATAATGTGGATTTTGCTAGTTGGCCCAAAAATTACAACAATAATCTGCGTTTATTGTTTAACCAGTTTGCAGGTAATCCACAAACAAAATTCCATTTGCATCCCAAAAAGCAAATGAGTTGCCTAGGGCTTCTGCTAAATCTTTCTCGGTTAGCCGACGACATTTCATAATCAGATCCGGTATTTTTTACTACGCTTTCTGGTGTTGCTGCATTTTGTGTCATTCACTTTGATCACCTTCTGTATGACCACTTGTATGACAACTTTTGAATGCAACAACCCATCTTTCTCCTCTTCCGTTCGAAATTTTAACAATCGTTCATTCCAAACCGGGAAGCCTGCCGCTACTTTCTGAGGTCAAACCGGCGGACCCCACAAGTGGACCAGTAGGAATGCAGTTAAGTGGGAAGGTTATGGTCCTACACTTCTGACCATAACAACGCCGGAAAAAAGGAAAAGAAGAAGAAGACCACCTTTAGGGAAAAAAACAGCGAACCTAATAGTGCCATCTCTTAATGAAATATAAAACTTCTCTTTAATTCGTTGGAATCACTGTACGTATTTAAAGGATTATATTAACATTTTTGAAGTCTCGGAGTATTGTAATTAATTTTATGATTTCTTAGCTGAAAGTTGTGATTTAATTACTTGACGTAACAGGTATCACTAAGTGATATCCGGAGTGAATTTAGCGCAATAACTTTTACGCCCAAATATTTTTCTCGGACAATAAATACCAAAATGAAGTCAAAAACCTAAACTAATAACTTCATTAATGATCTAAACTCTTATAAGCCCTGCGGTTACCTTTGCATTTTTAAAACAAAATCTTAATTTCATCTCTTCCAGCCACTTTTCACTCTTCTGCTCATAAAATTCCTCCTAGTGTGATTCTTCCTTCCAATATGCTCGTCACGTACCATGTTCTCCGATTGCTATTCGAGTACAGAATAAAAGGCCGATTTGCTCGATTGCATACATATGTAGTCGTATATCAATGAACCTTCGAAACACATTTTGCATTCAATCGTGTTGGCATTTACTACAAGTCGTTAACATTTTATACAATTTACTGAATTTGATTAGATGAGGGTTAAATAGTTTACCTATTTTATTCAAGATTATACCATGAATATTGATTTGTAGGAGGAAAAATTTGTGAAAAGAAATTTTTCATTTACACACTGAGGTACAAGCTTAACTGATAAAGGGATTCGTAATATTATCTTAAGTAATGGAAATTTTTATATGGAGCTTAACAATTTTTTTCTGTTAAGCAGAAAAGATGACAACTTCAAGTAGCCCCAAAGAAAGAAATCTGGGATGGTTAAATCGGCCGATATTGCTAGCCATACCAAAGCGCCATAGGTAGATTACGCGACCAGAAAACGCTTCCTTCACAATATCAACCGTAGCACCGCCACACCGTCTTGTTAAAACCAAATGTTTACCGCTCACCCAATTCCGACAGTAAGAAGTTGTTTATCGCTTGTAACAGTGACCGTATTGCCGATGACATCTTCAAATAAAATACGGCCCAATCACTCCTGCCGCGTGAACGCCGCACCATACAATGAATTTAAGTAGATGTAATGGCTTCGTGCATCACGGATTTTCAGTTCCACAGAAAAGAAGATTTTACTTACGTAACCGCTTAAGTGGAAAGGCGTCTCGTCGCTCATAATGATTTTCGACACAAAATCGTCCTCTTCGTTGTGGAGATTAAGGATGGCGTCATCCTTAATTCATACGCGACTGACGGTCAGCAGGCATTAACTGATGCACTGTTTACACTTTGTGCGGGATTATGTGTCTTTCACTAAAATTCGCTGTAGGATCCGACTGGTGGTGCCCGATTGCGTGGTCCGTCGTCTAATTTATGTTTCTTCGTTCTCAGCGACATCGACAGCCACAGCCGCGATATTCTAGGCCGAGCGACCAGTCCAGCGGCGGTCACGCCCTGCATGGTTTCCTGTGGTTCCAGTCTGTTCGAGTTGAGTAACTAAGCGCTGGAATGTTTACCCAGTTAGAGCGACACTCTTAGGAAATCGAGGTCGAAATTCACGTTGCGCTAACACGACTGACCCATTATTGGTCAAGAAAATCGTTACAATTATTCCACGCTCTTGCAGAGTATAGCACTCCAGTGCTTGTTTGTTTATATACTGCAGCTGTCGAGTTCACAAGTGTTAAATATGATTGACACATTTGCAAAAATTGTAACATTTTTGTTTTTCTGTATTTAGGCTAGTTTAAAGCATTTTTCTCTAGCATAAAGTATGTAGTTCCAAGTATAATAAATAAAAGTAGGTTCAAAAATTAAGAAACTTGTTTGAAAATCACAATATTACAGACGTAGATAAAGAGCGCAAATTTATAAATTCTATTAGGGAAAATATACTTGCCTCACAATCTCTAGCTCATTTATATTAAGCACCATCTCAAACTAACAAGTCTTATATGAAACTTAAACTTAACCCTTTAATGTTGATGCCAGCTTCAGTGAACTAATTGGATATTGTACTGTTTTATTGTATTTATCCTACTGTCCAAATATTCTTCTTAAATCTCTTATGTTGACAAACAATATTAATGCAGTGACATTTCAGTCTCCTTAAAAAAAGATACATCCCTGATATAGATACAAACGAATGGTGTGTACTTTGGTGGGACACCTCTCTTGAACTCCTCAAGAAAAGACGTAAGACCACTATTCAAGAAAGTAATGTGGTGGACTGACTGTCCCTAGAATTTGGGAAATCAAAGAGCGTATCTTGGAGGAACTACTAAGAGGCTATTAACTTTCTACCTACCTTAGTCCGACTCTACAAAGCTCCATCTAAAAAACCCACTGCACTGAGATTGATGCGTAAATCGGATAGCAGCTTCAAAGCCAATCCAAGCGAAAATCTAGAGACTCAACGTAGACTTCCTTGGTACAGTCCCTCAACATAACCAGATCTGTACGAAATCGAACGCCGTCAAACTCGTTGAGCATGAAACTAACAACCTGACAGAATCAAACCGTGTCATATTAGTCCCCGGGCTAATAAAATTTAGTTTTATTTAAGTTTTGCTAGATTTGATGCGAAACCTTGGAAAATCCAGTGCACTGCCTACTGGTTGTTATTCTACCAGTCTAATTTCGTTCCCTCTGAAGTTAGTGTAAGAGCTCCTCAAATTTTACGTTTGACGCGGGCTGGGAAAATGAAATTGTATCGAAGGGCATTCGGAATGGGCTCAAAGGGAGATTTCTCAGTGAACCCGCCTCAGGTTTATCAACAATTTTGATTGATTCCTCCGTCAGGGACTGGGTTCTTTAAGCTCCCAACAGCAGATGACGCAACTGTTTTGAGTATAGGCTAACAAAGCCTACAATCCCTGATATCTCCAATAAGTGTTCAGCTTTCCACTTAAAAACAATTAACTGCAGAAAAGGCTTATAGGTATAACAATAGGCCTCTCCCATTTGCTAAGTACTTTAACGTGATTGGCTTCAGTGAAATGAGTACCTGTGATGCATTAAAGCATGCAATATAAGGAGGATGACAAGGCGGATCATTTTGTCAGAATACCCAGATGGCTTATCAGAAGCACATAGCGGTAGCACATAAAATTTCTCCACGTGGCCCTATCTTGAGCTATTGTTCTCACCTCGGGCCAGGTTCTACCAGCTCGTCAATACTCTTTCTCCACCGATCTTCTCCAAGTCATGCGAAGGTGATCACGTTTGCGGATGCCTTGTGGATTTCCGGCTTACACAAAGAATGTCCAATCCAAATCCAATTTCTCTTCAGGTAAGGGAAGGTCCTCGTTCATGATCCACTCCGGCTAAAATATCTTTAGGGTCCTCTTAAGGCATTTGGTAGCAAATTCCTGTAGCTTCCGGCTTATGCTGTCAGTGGTCTTATACGTCTCACAGCCATAGAGGAGGACGTATTTGACATTGAAATTCAAGATCGAGAATTTTAGAGAATAAAAAAGCTGGTTGAATCTCCATACATTCCTCAACGCATAGTTTGCAGAACATGCTGCCGAGGTAACAGAACTTGTCAACATCTTCGATCAGTACCCCGTTGAGAGAGAGGTGCTCTCTCTCGCTCAGGTCTCACATCTCTTGGCGATTCCTATCCCTTTAGCGCGTTCCATTTCTGCTGGATGCCAGTAAACGAGTTAGAAATGAGACAGTATCGTCCGCGTAATCTAAGTCATGGAATTTTGAAAGGTCTTGAAAAGCACCGTGCGTGACGCCTCTCGGTATAATTGGTGTACGAGGTCGATGATAGTACGAGTATTTGGTATCCCAATGTTCTCAAAGGCATCCCAATAGCATCTCTATGGACCATATCGAAGGCTCTATCGTAGTCAACGAACAGGAGGAAGATCGGACTGTTCCACTCAACAGATTGTTCAATAATCATTCTCATTGTGTTTGTGTATTTGACGCAAGAACAATTAGGTCTTAATCCAGCCTACTCACGTCGAAGATGTTCCTCTCCAGAAGAAGAAGAGAGAAGGTGTCTCTCCAGTTTTTACAATCAGGTTACCTTTTTTCGGGATAGTGACGGTGACGACCTCTTTCCAACTCTTGGGGATATGACCAGTAGAACAAGCCTCTGCGATGATGGGATGCAGGATCAGAGCAATTTTTGACTGCTTTGTGCAACTGCTCTAAATAGTTCCGCAGATAAGGTGTTCGGGAACCGAGTGACTCTGCGAAAAAATTTCTCCAGCGATCAAGTTGTTGCCGATCTGATGGGAGCGTGTTTCCGTCCCTGTCTCTAAGTGGAGGAGCGATAACCATCCCACCTCCACAGAGCTTCCTCGCGGCAGCATAAACAATTTACATGCCGCTACAATGAGCAGCTTCACTTGCCAGATCTTTGCTGAAGTTAGTTTAATTTGTCCTCTCGCGCATGACCGATTTTTCGGCCTCGTTATACCCAGCTTGGATCTGTTTTCTCTTGCGTGAGCCGGGTTGGTGCAGTTGACCTTTGAATTTCCTTCTGGCCTCAATCTGTCTTAAAGTAGCTCCGCTGATCCAACGTTTACGTTTGTGTTGTCGGAAACTCATTGTTTCTTGACCTCAAACAACACACCAAATCTGACCACGTTGGTGTTGTATCTGAACGAGCTATCGCTTCGATCTTCCTCACGAATCGCATGACTGTCACAAGATTCTGGAGCCGCTCGGTGTCATAACGTCTCTTTGCGGGAGCCTGGTGGTAGGCCACAGCCTGATGAAACCTCAAAATACCCAGCAAATATTGATAGTCGCTATATATGTCGGCGACGCGAACGTTTTTCACGTTCTGAAGAGAGCCAAGGAATCCTCTGCGGATCAGGAAGTGATCGATCTGGTTGCGAGTAATAATAAAATGCCTTTGTGGGAGAACTTGGTGCCACCAACAAATAGGTGATGAACGAAGCAAACGTTGAGAAGGCGTTTTCCATTGGAATTGCTTTCTGGGTGGAGGCTGTGTCGACCAATAACGGCCTTGAGGTTGTTGTCACAGTTTCCTTTTCCGTTGAAGTCGTCTAGGACAATTTTCACATCGCTCTTGAGGAAGGATGTGAGGCATGCTTCCAGCTGGTCGTGGAAAGTGTCCCTGTGTTAATCGTGATCCTGTTCGGTGTCGGCGTAGCATTATGTGATCGTGATGTTGCGGAGAGGAGTTGGATTGATATGATCCTGTCAGAGATGTTTTTGCTCTGTAAGAGCGATCTCTTTGGAGCTGGTATGGTAGAATACCTACTCCCTTCTTGGGCCGAATATCGAAAACAATATTTTTGTCCCAATTCTTACAGTTTATTGCTCTGAGGCAACGCTCTCATTTATTGATTTTTATGTACTGTTCTAGTCAACGGTGCAATGCTCTATTTAATAACACGTTGAAATCGCTAGCATGCACACAACCTGCAACATAATCTGCAACCAGAAGATGATGAATTTTGAGAAAATACTTGGGTGTGCATCCAATTGACAAAAGAACTGGAGGCCGAGGATCACCAAACTCGTCGCTCCTCCGTTGATTGAGTTCTTCGAGCACCCGAAAAAAAAACAATTTTTTAAAAATAAATCATGTTAAGTGATGAAGCCTATGTTTGGTTGAATGGCTTCATGAACATTTAGGGTGACATGTAGTTCCAATAAGACGGCGCAAATTTTACCAAAATTACCAAATTGCCAGTGCAGTGTTTCGAAATTTACGGCTACGAATGTTCAACAATATTTCCTTTTCTTTTTCACCGTCTTAAAAATCAGAAAATATGGCGAATGTGGGAAAAAACCCACCTTAAGTGAAATGTCTCAATTTCCTTAAAATCTCACGCCTGCCAAAACGAAAACACCGGCAGTAACATTTCAATTCAAATTCACTTAAGTTCCTCATTTCAGCCACTTACCATCACTTCTCAATGCAGATTTCGGACATTACCACATACTCAAGCGAAGCAGAGAATTAAGAAATTTACGAAAGTGCTTTTCAATCGCAAATTAGCAATCACTGTCAAGTAATTGTCTCTTAAATACAAAGTTTATTTCCATCTTACGATCACATATCTCATGTTGTGGAAGAAAAGAGAATCAAAATGAAGCCATGAAGTCATAATGCGACACGGTAACCGACAACTGAGAACTACTTATTTCATTATGAAAACAGAAACCACCTCCAATACCGCTACTCAATATTTTAATCTTCATTTGCAACCTGTCAATAAACATCCCTAATTGCACTTGAAAAAGGGAGAGGGACCACAATCGAGTGTCACTCAGAACGCACAGCCATCAAGGGCGTTCATTACCGCACGATAAAGGTGACATTTTCATAACTGTTCATTTAAATATGAATAATACTTTGTTGTAGTCAAGTCGCAGTGTTTAAGTCAAGTAACAGATACTTATCTGGAATGCATTCCTGAGTAACGCCATGGTTGTTTGCACATACATATTGCCATCGCAACCACCAGCAGGCATTCTTGCACGAAAACATTGTCGCAAAATATCGAAAACCACCACGCGGAGAAAAACGACATTGATCCGAGGTAGTTTTCGACTTAAAAGTGAAACCGAGTACGTGAGTAAATCGAATTGAACTACTTTAGAATACCGCCCGTCCGACTGCTCGTATGTATGTATATTTAAATTAATTAACCGCTTAACCAGTAACCATCGACCAACTGGTGCTGTTATTTAATCACAGCGCGAGGGCGATTACTCTCTTGGATAAATTGGATTCCTTTTACGAAGTGCTTTTTCGGGTTCACTTTATCGGCTCGCAACCAACGCTGCCAGAAGCGAGCAATGTAAATCAATCTGCGGTGAAATATTTCGCACTCGAATTTAGTGCGATCTCCGGACGGCTGGAACGTAACGCCCATGTGTACGGATGGATTGGCCTAGTTCGAAGTCAATGTTTGTCACTGCTAACGACTGCTCGATTCAGGCCAATATCCCAGTCCGAAATCAACAGTTTCTGCTTGAATATTCAAATAAGGTAGTGGCGTTGCTGTAGTAGATGATCTGTAAATGGTCATCTGTGCAAGTAGAGATGATGACAAGGGAGATTGTACCCGGGATTATCATAGGGCAGTCAAAGCTAAATGGACGATTGCTTGTAGTCCCATGACCCTCAGTCGTTGCGATGTGGCTTGATTTATTTAGAACAGCCAACAGCCAACACACAATAAACAATACATAATTGGCTTTTAACTTATGGGGGAAGATGTTCCATAAGCGTGTGGGCGAGAAATGCCGCTATGTAAATGGATTTCTAAAGTAGTCTGACCAAAGATTAATAGACGCGTTTTAATTATTTATTTTAAGTTTTCGATCGATTTTTAAGCGTGAAAAATTGATTTGTATGGTGCGTTGGGCATAAATGGAAACGAGTTCGCTACTCAACTCTTTTATTTTGTTCGAAAGACAAATATGCGAGTTCAAAGATAATTGGGAACAGAGACGAATTTAGTGAGGTGGGCATCAAAATGATGTAGATAATTATCGATTTTATTAATGTGGTATGCTAGAAAATACACAATAGATTAGAGTGTGTGGGCAGAGGTGAACAATAAATGTCAAAGCATAGTTTATAGATATATTTATCTTGAAAATTAATTTCACATGATTTCCACTTAATATGGAGTGAGATATGCGGTGTCAAGTATACAGGAAAGGAATCTGGAATTAACAAACAACTTGAAGAATAGCGGGATATTTTAAATTCATAGAATTGTGGAGGCCACCTGGATATGACTTCATAGAACTGCAAGGCGTGAGTTTCTCAACGACGATATATCAAAATAAAAATTATTTTTAAGCTATGATCACCAACGGATATGAGATTCAAAAGGTGTTGAGTAACCGAATTCTCGTTATTTAAAATTCATATACTTAAGGGGTGTAAGAAAATGTTGCCATTGTAACTGGGGATGTATATGCGCCAATACTTGGGGTAACATATTATCCAGCATGTTATCACATTCAGCGTTTACGGTTCGTTTTCCGCCCAACCCAACAGAAATCCTCCTGTTCTCGATTTATTCATTACCAATCGTTCGAGTTTATTGTCTCAACCGATTGCTGTCAATGATCTGTTTTCTGACCACTATTCTGTCTTTTGTAAGCTCTATTTTTCTAGACTTACAAGAACATCCGTCTATAATGACTTTACAAAAACTAGCTGGCCTAGATTTAGTGCAAATATTGATTTACAACTTAGAGATATTACATATAATTTACTCAGTTTCTAGCAAAATTAATATCGATAATATTGTTGATGAGTTTACTAAAGTTATAAATGAAGAGAAGAGAATAAAGAGAAGGCAGATTGTCTTTCTATGGTCTTCTCTAATAATCACTCTTTCTTTCTCTCTCTCTCTCTGAATTTAGGGGAACGTGAAACAGATCTTTTGTTTGAACAAACAATGCAGTGTCTTGACAATTATAATTGTATCACTCCATTAAGTGCACTATTGAACAAATTATGAAATCCCTCAAAGTCAATAAAACGGGAGGCTTAGATGGTATCAGAAATAACTACCTGAAACATTTACTTTCATTGGGTATAAAATATGTAACGGTTTTAGTTAATGCACGTTTGAAAATCCAATACTTTCCGAATAAGTGGAAAAGGGCCAGAGTTGCACCTATCTTAGAACCGCGAAACAATTTCAGTTTGGATTTAGATGATTTCATAATACCACCCATCAAAGTGTTAGAATATATAACCATGTCAAATCGAATCGTTCTGAAGGTAAATCAACTGGTATGATCCTGTCGAAAAGGCATTTGACACAGTTTGGCATATTGGCCTAATTTATAAAATGATTAACTTTGGCTTTCTATCTAATCGTAGTTTAATAATGCACATTATTACCTGTATGTCCATAAGGATCAGTATTGGGATCCGCTCTTTATAATATATTTGTCTCTGATTTTTCCCAGTTTACCGTATTGTCATGCGGCTTTATTTGCGGATGACCTCGCATGAGCTCGCTCTCAATATTGAGAGAACACTTGGAATCGTTCCCAAGATCGTTCTGTTAAGTACCTAGGTATACCCCTGGACTCAAAATTGCCTTTTAGTGACCATATTACTCAAACCTTGAAAAAAGTAAGGGTAGCGACTGCTCTATCCTTTTATTTGCAGTAAATTGAAGCTCTCTGCCGATAATAAGATATTTATTTTTAAAGTAATTTTTCAAACGATTTTGACGTATGGCTCTCCTGTTAAGGGTGGTATGGCTAAATGTCATCTAAAAAGGCTAGAAGTGGCACAAACCGAAACCCTTAAAATTATATTAGACCTGCATTGGGGGTTTTCAACAAGAAATAAATTTATATTTATCTACGGCTTTATATTTCTTTTTTTAAGCTTGGACACAGTTCGAAGTCTCAAGGTGGCAAGTCAGGAGAATAGGAAGATGGCCACAGTTCTACAGTTTTTCAATCGCCAGTGCACCCTTGCGTACAGGTGCGTTGTCCTGGTGAAATATGATTTTTTCTTTTCCAAGCCAGGTCTCTTCTCCCGAATTTTAGTATCCAGTTGGTCATTCGCCTCTAAATGTTCTACCTTTCGCAAGGAAATCAATTAACTGGAGCGCTTTCGCATCTCAAAATACGCTGTCTACGACATTTCCAGCGATCGACTATGTTTTCTTTGGCGCCGAGCCACCGGTTTCCACCGGCTATTGTTTCATTTTGGCCTGTAGTGGTGGACCCATGACTCATCCATGCTGACAAATCGTCGCACAAAATGTGTCGAAACCCTATTGAATCGTACCAAAGATTTCAGTGAAAATCGTTCGTGCATTTGCCCACCCATCTTGCAAGAGCTTTCGCATCCCTATTGTATTATATTATATCCTCCTCAACTATATCCCTCATTTTCATTCGCCTATCGTCCCAAAATGATATCATGCACTTTTTCGATGGTTTCCGGTGTGGTTTTCGGCCGTCCTTTATGAGGGTCATCTTCGAATTATGTGCGACCATGTTTGAATTCATCTGTGCATTTTTTAACGGTTGACATCGAAAGAGCAAAGTTGCTTGTGCCAATTTCGAATAAATTTCCTTAGGTTAACCCAATTCGAAACGAAGAATTTAATGATCGCATGATATTCAAGATTAACCATTTTAACGAAAATTATTATTTTCTTTTGTTATAATTCATGCAGGTTCAAGAATTTACGCTTTTATGGTGTTTGTTACACAATCTCGACGGAATGCAGATGGTTTGTTTTGAAAATGTTCGTTCACTGTTCTCCGGAGGTGGTTGTCCTAGATAGAATTTGAGAGATTCGACTTAATTCGCGTTGGTTGTTGTTCACGGTAATTCTTTTGTTTCCATGTCATTAAGGTGTTATATAATGTGGACAAAGAGTATGAATTTCGAAGTGATGTTATGTTGCGAGTGTTATGTTGTTGCACAGTTTTTCCATATAGGAATTGTTCTTGACTATTGACGAACTTGAACTACAGACCTTCGGTTCAACAATCGGTGATGATTACCATTGCACCACGACCACGAAAATTATGGAAGACGCCACAAAATAAGTTGGAACTTGTCGTAGGAACTTATGACATATGCACCCAGGCAGGATATAAGGCTTCGGATTCCACTTAAAGACTGTCTACTTCGGCATATTCCAAACTTGAACACGGCTTAGAGTGTTGGAGAGGGAGTTAGAGCATTCATTTGGAGAGACCCGTCTTGGATGACGATTTTTTGGTGATTAAAGATCCTTCGAAGGAATTGGCTAGAGTAAGAGCTGTCTTCCTGGAAGTGATAGTATTCGCCTAAGCCACGGCCAAAAAACAAAGCCATACTTCATTATTGCCACCATCGGAATGATATTGATCATTAGCAATGAGAGAACCTACGTTGATAGCACGTTTGTTTAGTTATCAAGATTTTGAAAATGTTGTTCATGCAACCTGATACTTTTGTAAATGTAATTTATTACTCATTTCCACCACTGGACAACCATCAAGGCTTGAAAGATTAGTTCAAACATGATTATTTTCTTAGTTACAGACAATTTAATTTTTTTATTTTTAAATGGGTATAACATTTCAGTAGCACAACTTCTCTTATAAGAGTAATAAAGAGTTGGATATCTAGTCAAATCGTTTGCCGTATTCTTACAATAAACATAGACTGCATTCAAATGTAAAAAACGATCAGCTATCCGATGAAAATATTGCGATAACAAGCAGCAAGCAAATACAGCAATTTCGCAGGCTTAAGAATATGACTGATATAAACGTTAAATAATATAGGCACGGAGTCCTGAAGTAGACCTATTTTTGACACAGAAGGCCTTAAGCACCTTATAATTTTATACCTTTTCATACATTTTACTAAAACTGATACGTCTGTTTCGACTTAATCAGGATTTTTCCAACAGGTACATAAATGGGGACACTTTAGCGCGTGGAAATTTTTTTTTTTTAAAAACCATTCACAATCTCAAATACATATTTCGTAGTCCACAAAAACGTTTGACGGTGTATGATACTGGGTTCATTGAATAACTAAACTTTAGTACCTACTTAAGTGCTAGCTTTTCCAAGATTTGTATAGAAAGTTTGTTGTTAGAATTCGGCTCTGAAATAAGTTTAGTGGCATTAGTTACAAAAATAGCGAGTACAGAAGGACATCCACGGAAGTGTACAAGAATATATCTAGGGTTGCGTGGGATCAACAAAAAAATTGGAAAAGTGGTACACAATTTTGAAAATATGTTTCCCTGCGAATTAGCGTGAATATAACCCCATTCGCTGTGCCTACACTTTAAATCACCTCCTACCTAAAGCAAACCATTTATCGAGACAAGTTTTTTACAAATCGTCTATAAAAGCACTTTGTTTTGAGTGAACGTGACACCACTAAGAAAATTAACATAAAAAATCTTAAACGAGAGATTAACTTCTATGCAAACATTTCCAATAAAGTGCATTTAGAAGTGAATGTTCAATTGACTTGTTAATACAGGTGGCAGCTCCGCCACCTACTCTATTAGTACTGTCTACGCGGTCATACCCAGCTATAGAAAGTCTTGCAATTGGTTTTTCATTGAGCCATGTTTCGGTAACAAGTGCAACATCAACGTTATTCTTAGTTTTAAAATTCTGAATCATACGTAAATGTTTGCCTAATAAAGAAAAAAAAAAATCTCATTGCTCAAAGAATATTGAAGCTAGAGTGGCTCCAAGCCAAACTCGCTCACTTGGAAAAAAAGTTCAAAAGTAAAAATCTCTGCAGTAAAGCAGTTAATGAAAAAAAGTTCGGTTTCCTTCAAATGTATGGATTACCGTCTGATGAGCATATTTTTTTGTTTTCATCAGTGAACAAAAACGTCTTTCCAGAAAGAGAAGTCCTTATGCATTCCTTGGCGAATTGAAATCTCTTCTGCTTGTTTTGCTTACTGATGAATGGCTTTTTTTCTGATTTTTTTTTCATTCAAATCTTCTTTATGATATCGTAGAAAGACTGGCTTTTTTCCGCAAACCTTTTTCATCAATAGCGGCAAGATTTGGCGCAATAAGAAAGAGTTTCCTTTTGAATTCCCGTACTAAATACCTTTTTTCCCGCTTCACTGGAAATTTTATTGTGAGCATGTTTTTCTTTATTGGTCACCTTTATAGTTATCTCATAACGTTTTATTATGCCACAAACTGTTGAATAGCTTTTATTTACGACATGCGATATTTCTCGAATAGCTTTTCCGTCTTGTGAGTGCTTAACCATTAATTCCCGGATAGTTATAGAAGTTTGGCCATTTTTTCTTCCCATTTAACCAAGAATAAAGGATAAATTTCAAAAAAGGTTAGTTTGAGTATTATAAATGCTGTTAGTTGGTAAAATATGAAGTTAGTCGCATTTGAGACAAAGTGAGCGAGTTTCGCTTGTGCATAGTTTTGGAAGTTAAGGTTTTGTTTATACATATAATAACTTTTGTTTTCGTTTATGGATTTTTGTTTTGTTTTCTGTTTTGAATAAATAATTGAATTTGTGAAAAATAATATTCAATACTTTTTTTTCATTTACTGCTTTATTTCAGAGATTTTTACTTTTGAAAATTTTTTTTCCAAGTGAGAGAGTTTGGCTTGGAGCCACTGTACTCGTATATTGTACATAATAACAATAAGATGACGACGTAATGTGTCTATATGTGAATCGATATAAATATGAATTTAAGTGTGGTAGGTTAGACTTTATCTTATAAAAAAAGTTTGGTTTACAATATACATTCTTAGTCAGGACTTAAAGCCGTTTACCGGAATGACAAATTATTCTGTATGTATTGAATTTAAAAGGGTCCTTTGTAAGGATGAAGTTTAACCCACCTCTTACGTTAAAGTTAGTGTTTCGGTTGAGTTGCTTGTGCTGTTATGTAATTAGTGACTTAGTTTACTATAATACACTGTACTGCGAAGGCCTAGCTTCATTTTCGAACGTGTCGTACATTTTATTACCAGTTAGCTTCATTAGGAAGTAAAATGTTTGCTTCGTAGTAGTTGGCTGCACATTCAAGGCAAAATCACATTTCGTCGCTAAAATCCATTCTTGTACCCATTCTCCTCCAAGCTCTAGCATATGGTTCATTTCCATGACTTTGGTCACATAAACTCGGTGAAGCTTGAGGGTTTCCAAAAATAGTGGTAGTTGGAGGAAGTGCTCGCAATTTAAAAGCTCTACAATAGCAATTTCCCACATCTTCAAATGGACGGTTAACCCCCTACTTGCGCTGCATATAAGGGAATGAATGCCACACGGATTACCTTCTGCTTCGCGTGATGTGCGATGTTTTTATTACCCACAATGCAGAAATAGCTCGTTTTAGCTTCCACCAACATGATTCTTATTTAGACACTAATGGCATAAAATTGTCTATTAAATAAAGCATATATCGTAAACATTAACGTTAGTTTAAAATGCTTAATTTTACGTTGAATTTGTATGCCTCTAGAAAAACACTTTTGTTAGAAAACGATGTTGTAAAATAAAACCATCAGAAAATAAAGACATTTGCCATGGAAACCAACTGCATGGATCCTCAAAATGTAAGATCTTACTAAATTCTTCTCTTCTTCTTCTTCTTTTCCTTTTTCCGGCGTTGTTATGGTCAGAAGTGTGGGACCATAACCTTCCCACTTAACTGCATTCCTTCTGGTCCGCTTGTGGGGTCCGCCGGTTTGACCTCAGAAAGTAGCGGCAGGCTTCCCGGTTTGGGATTACTTCATCGCTGAGGCCAATCAAATGCTGGTGTTTTTGCATTTGTTTGCACCAATTGTTTTTCGGCCTGCTGTTTTTTTTTTTTTTTTTTTTTGTGACACGGATGCTCCAGATTTTTTTGTTTGATCTTACTCTTACAACACCGGTGATCTCCAGTCGTGTCAACCCACTGATTTGCATGTACACTTGTGGGGCAGTTTAATGGTGGTATATGTGTCCCTAGGCTCACCTTGGTGTTTTCTAAATTGCCTAGATGTGATTTTTGTTTACCTTTGTTTTAGTCGCCTTTTACGACAAGCGAGAGGTATCGCTGCAGGGATATTCTTAACCCGTCCCTGCACGGGTGAGTAAAATTTAGTAAGATCTTACTAAATTGTGTGCAATAAATGGGCGATAAAGTATTAGTCGATTGTGACGTATCCAAAACGTCATGATCGAAGCTTAGACATATGATAAACAAACCGCTTTGACACATTAGTGATTTTGTTTTTGCGTCATATACTTTTGGTTATGTGAAAATGTCAGATCTTGTGCCAAATAATCGTCATTTACGTGAAGTGTTGCTTTTCTCCAAAAAGGTTACGGAGTTGCTGCTCTAAGTGAAACAACGTGCGGTGATTGGTTCCATTGCTTCAAAGACGGTGATTTCGATGTTGACGACCGTTCGCGTGAAGGAAGACCAAAAACCTTCGAAGACGCTGGATTGAAGGCATTGCTCGATGAGGATCCATGCCAAACGCAAAAAGAGCTTGCTTCAGTATTAGGAGTTACTCGTCAAGCTATTTCCAAGCGATTGCATGCGTTAGGAATGATTCAAAAGCAAGGAACTTGGGTTCCTTATGATTTGAAGCCAAGATACGTTGAGCGTCGTTTTTTCGTCTGTGGCAAAAAAGGAAGGGTTACGGGTGATGAAAAATGGATTTATTACAGCAACCCAAAGAGAAAAAAATCATGGGGACAGCCCGGTCATCGTCGACTCGGCCGAACATTCACGCTGCGAACGTTATGCTGTGTATTTGGTGGGATCAGGGCGGTGTTATTCACGTTGCCATGGCACATGGTCTGGCTGATCAGCAATTCCATTCATATGAAGAATATCAAAATGGCTTGATTCGTGGATAGCCTCAAAAGTCGAACACTATTATCGTGGCGGTATGCGAGCTCTGCCAAAATGATGGAAAAAAAGTTATCGCCAGCGATGGGCAATACTTTGAATGGTTCGTTTGTAACCGTTATTTCACAATAAAATTGCATTTTCATCAAAGAAACAGCGAGAACTTAGTTGCACTCCTAATACAGTGCAGTGGGCGTGAGTTGAGCGATATAATTTTTCAAGCGTCGACGCGATGACTGTGATTCCCTTAAGATGTTAATAATCTATAAAATGTTCACGAAAAATGTATTAAAATGTGAACTGACTCAATAATAATTCCTCAATTTGCTTCTTTTTTTCTTTGCTGAGAAAATCATAATTATTTTGAAATGCCCCGCAATCATGCTAGTTTCCTGGCATATCATAGATGCCAAATAACTAAATTAGCTTCATGAAACCATTTCTAATCACAAACTGTGCCACATATTCGAATAGCGCAAGAAAATCCAAAAAAGATATTTAGCCCATTGATAAACGCCTACCAATTAACAACAATTAACCAAAATAGATGTTTTCATTAATGATCATTAATTTTCTAAAACACTTTTCTCAACCTCACACTAACCATTAAATGCATCGCTCAAGAGAAAATACCCACAGCTCGAGTATGAACGAATTTCTCCGCCGAAAAGCAACTTCATTCACAAATATTAAATGGAAATTATGAACCGAAAAATCCAACGTTAGCGGTGCTCTCGGAAAACAAATAAGATCCACAAAAATATTAATCATAACACTCGGTGGATGCATCTTAACATAAATCTTAATCCGTACACGCCTCTTTTACCATCTCCCGTAGAAAATCGGAAAAAAAGGCGAAAAAAGGTCACAAGCATTATAAATCACTCGAAATGGTAAACAACAGTAAACTAAGCAATGAAACTTGAAAACGCTAAAAACACTACAGCTATCTCGACGCCTCGATTCGCATGAGGCTTGGTTGTGAGTGGCCAAAGTGGGGGCAGTTGTGCGTGGAGTTTTTGTCAACGATACAGCGACACCCGAAAAAATAAGTCAAAAAAAAAAATGGAAAGAGGTAGCGAAATATTGTTATGTTATCGCTCCTCCCTTCACACAACCACAAATGCACTCTCACGCCGCCCGATAGATCCAATCAAGCGATCGGAAAAATCTGTATAACAGGCAACCGATCAGCTTTAGTCGTAAATCCGATACAAACGGTAAATAGTCGAGAGGAAGGAAATTCGATCCAAATCATGTCAGATCGACAAGTGGCCCAATTTTCAATTTTCATTATTTTTTTAGGCCTTATCCGTGTATCTACATATCTATCGACATTTATGACTTTTGCCTCAATTGGATAATGTGATGGATAGAGAGGAATATAAGATTTTATATGGGTGATAGAAGATACACCGGCGACCAGCAGCCAACGAGATGAGGATCATTTCGGCGAAGCTTAACTGGATTTCGTCTTTATTTTTTGTTTCGTCTAATCATGATCTATGAAATGTGTTGTGTCTCTATCCAAATACCTATCTTAATCTCAGGGTTACTAATAAACTAAAGTATTAAGTCTCTCTTCGATTCCAGTAGCTTCTCTTCGCCCACCTAGCTCTTACCAAAGAGAGAATGACGAGCAAAAGAGTGTAACAGGTAGTAGACAAATTAGATTCAATCAAACTAGACAAGAGCGTTGTGGTAAAACAACTGGAAGAGTTGTTTCTTATTTTGGTTTCAGAATTTTGTTTGTTTTTTTTTTTATGGCAAATGAAGAAGAAACGATTGGACTTCGCATATCACACGGAAAACGAAAAACGAAAAGATATTTCCAAGAGTGAGATTGGTGTGAGGTGGCCTTCTATGCATGTATCTATGGGTCTTTTGTGCTTTTACGGGCACGCAAGAGATTTTTTGGGCATTTTTTTATACAATTCGGTGGACTGCTTTAGTTATTATCGGGTTTCGTGCGTTAACGGACCACGCGATTTGGTTGTGGCTATTCTGTTTCCTCGCGATCACTCGCGATTGTTTCTTTTATTCTTCGTGTTTCTTACATTGGTTATGTTTTCTTGTGTATCGTTTTTTCGCTAACGCAGTTTCTTCCCTTGCGTACGTTGCGCTTGATAAAAGTGAAAATTCCTTATTCTTATTTGTTTTTTTTTTTTTTTTTGATTTATTTAAAGTGCAAAAAAAAGTTCTAGTGAGTGGAGTACGCACATATGCAACAGTGTCTCTTGAAAAATGTATAGCTACAATACGCACACCTGATATACGAGCGGATACTCCAGGCTCATCCCAATCGAAGTTATCGATTGCCCATTCCATTTACGTTTATGATAATGTGAGTTCTTAAATTGTAATCAACTCTTTTGTTTTTTTTTTCCTGTGCTTGTCCTCCTTCCCTTTTAATTGCTGACAAGTATTCATCAGATTCGAATACCAAAGTGATTAGGAAAATAATTAAGAAAAATTCAACGAATGCACCAAATACTGTTATGTCAGTGTTGCTAGTTCTTATATTATTGTTCTTTCGGTATACCAGAAAATACCCAATCAAACTGATTTCACTGGAAGAATGTTTCGGTGAGGGGAAAAGAGTCACAGATGCGACGATTATCGAAATGTGAAATATGTGTTATGATAAATTTTAATATTATTGTAATAACCTGCTCGGGGGAAGAATTTGAATGAAGATTTGTTGATTTTTGGAAATATTAATGAGGGAAATTCGGAATGACCTTATGTAAAATTAAGCTCGTGCTTTTCCGTCGCTTCGGTTTTGGATGCGGTTCATAAAAAAAACTATGTAAGAAAGTGAAGAGTGTTATCGGATTTGTTGGTTATTTAATACCAATTAAGTGCGAGTTCACGAATAAATGAGTCATATCAACGAGAGTGATTCGAAGATATAATCCCTTGGTTATTTATGGTGCGCGGTCTTATTCTGTATAGATGTCAAGAGGTATTTTTTCGCCTATTAGGCGAACTGTATTTCCACCTGACGATGACGGCTCGTAATGGTACCATAGTGGGTGTGTGATATCTTTTTTAATGTGTCTTCTCACTTATTTGACATACTTATGCCAATGAGAAGGCAGTGTTTTGAATATGTTTTGAATATATAATGTGGCCTTGGTTATAGAATGGTCGACTGCAAGTCTGGCAGATTCAGAAAATGAGTGGTAAAAATGAATGAAAAGTGCCTGATACAGTATCAATTTTTTGAGGAAAATCAGTAAATTTTTAGTCCAGTTCGAGTTTTAATGAATTTATTAAGGTCGACGTAAAACACCAAAAAATATTTTTTTCATGAATCCCTAATGCTACTCTCTCTTACCGTCGGTAGCAATCTGAACAACTATCACAGCAAATCCTGGAATAGCCTAATTTTCTTTTTATTCATATGCATATCTAAAGAGTGTTACTGGGACATCCACTAATAATAACCTGTTTAAAGGCAGATGCTCTTAGTAGCAATTATCCTTTGTCACAAAAGTTAAATTTTAACAAAATAATAAAGTTGCGGAAATTTATATCACTAATCAATATAAAATAGGTTGGACCTAAATAAAGAATAAAGCACGTTTCCTTGACCAAATAGGGTATAAGCCTAAGTGTTGTGAGTTTTAAAAGTAAAACAATTCCTTGGCAAGAAAAACTTGAGCAGGATCTTTATATGATTGGCCCGAACACATTTTTCTGAATATTTATTAAAATTCCATACACCACATTACTTGATTTCTAATAGTATGCAGAAATACGATGATAGAGGGCCCGATCGTTAAAACGTGCACAGCACCTATCGCCTGCGAGGGTATGTTCAGGCTAGCTCGGTTTTTACTGGATTCGTGTCAAGTGACTCTGTGCAAGCATACTGATGGTGACAACTTCATATTTTATGTTGGAATGGGGAAAGTGAAAGTGTAACACTCTTGGTTGTTCAAAAAATAAGGTGACTTTTTATTTATCTCCGAAAATATTTTTTTTAATTCATCAATATCTATTTCGTCCCCTTCGAAACAATTCCTCTTGGATCTAACACACGTCAGCGCTTTTCTAATATGTACTAGAATCACTTCTGATATGCGCTTTTGGGCATAGCCTTGAGGTCTTCCAACATTACGGTCTTTATTTCCTCAATTGTGGCATCGTCTTCTCAGTTTTGGGAAGAGGAATAAAGTGGCAGGGAGTCAAGTCTGGTGAATGTGGTGGTTGAGGCTTGATTGCCGCATTATTTTTTGAATAAATGCATGCACATACAACGATGCACGTGCATTATCGTGGCGCAAAAACCATGCATTTTTCCCCATAAATCCGTACGTTTTTTTCGTATTGCCTTACGCAAATGGTGCATCACTTCATTGGCGATATAACTTTCTGGTAAGACCTAATGATGAACCACGCCATTGCAAACGATTTGACCCAACTTAGCTTGTTTCTTTCGGCCTTGGCACTTCTGGTCGCTCCCTTTCGGATGATTGGGTTTTGGTTTCGGATGATTGGGTTTTGGTTTCGAACACTATAAACATATTCCCATGTTTCGCCACCAGTGATGACCCTTTCCAGCAAATCTGGATCATTCATGTTATTCAACACTTTTTGAGTGATGCACATGCGATGTTTTTTTTTTGGTCAAAATTTAGCAATTTCAGAATAAACTTCGCTGACACATATTTCATGCCCAAAATATTCGATGAATTTGAATAGCGTGAACAAACTTATATGCCAATATCCTCCGCAACTGATAGTGACTCAACGATTCTCCCTAACAATTTTCTTTACTGCTTTCTTCCCATTCTTATTTGAAGAACTTGTATAACATATAAACATTATTTTTGTTCAGAATAAACTCGCCAAATACTACAGTCAACATTACTTATACGTTGGAGCACTTAATTTTATTCACACTTTCATTTTAGTATATTGTCTGGATTTTGCCATTACGAATCAAGTATAACATTTGTTAAGTGTTTCCCGCGGAAATTCTCGCAGGGCGCGAATCTGACAATGACATTTTCCAAGACTTTTCGACACATATCGGGCAGAGGACCATCTTGTCATTGAAACCGAATTCGCTGCTGAACACTGCTTGTCTATTCGAAGCTTTGAACTCCTCGGGAATGCAACCCTTTTTTTTTTTAGGGTTCCTACCATTGACAAGTTCCAGTCCAGCAATTGCTGTCCGAGTGAAAAGGTTGGTTGTAAAAAAAATGTCCATCGTGATGTTCCTGCCAGTGTTTTTAGATGGGGCAACAAGATCTTTGACCACTCGCTCTCCTTGGTTAACGTCTCTGGTTTCATTTATTTTTCCAGTATATATTTGGCCTTTGAGGGGTACCAGTTGAGGATAACCAGTTTCGGAGTCACATGCTCACCACAATTTAATGCCGTATTTCGCTGGCTTCGATGGAATATACTGGGTGAACTTTGTACGCCCCCTATATGAGAAAAGTTGTTCGTCAACTGTGATACATCCATATGGCCTAAAGTTTTTTTCTCAAATTCGCTACCATCATTTCGAATATTTAACTTGTGGGAGCTGTTTTGTCGTTTGTCATTCGAACAGCGCGTGTGACATTGTAATCGAAACGGAGAAATCTTAATATGGCCTTAAACCGTTTCACAGACATGGTTGCGCGGAAAAGTGGGTAAGCAATTTTTTTTCCATAATTCTGCTTACGTAATTCGACTATGAACAAGATGCCAAAAAATGCCAACAGCTCCTCTTCATCTAACGGGTCCCATAACAACGCTGGTACGCTTCCATAGTACTCTTCTTGTGCCTTCCTATTTGTGTGCCTGCATATTATTGCTTGAACAGATGGGCTCATCAAAGTACAAAAAATACCAATATCACTAAGAGGTTTTGTCTCTCTTTGGATCGAAAAAACTGCTGTCTTTCAGTATATTATAAACACAAGCAGGACTGAATTTTGGTGGGGCTTTCTGCCATATCGTTCCATTTTTCCAATAATACAAAGATTATTTCGATCGTGTTGACTAGATGCGTTCATGTCTTCTTCATCCTCCTCGGATTCGTGGTCCACGTTGTATTCCACATTCACATCTTCTGTTTCAGCATCCGAATCCACAATATCTAATACCTGGGCTAAATTCCGGATAAAGACTCTGGAATATTTTCTTCATCATCATCAGACTGAAGTATATCCAAAACCGATTTCAGGCATTGTTGTTGCTCCTCGTACGGCTATCTTGAACAAAAATCAAATGTATCCAATTGATCATACTACATCCATCTAATTGTATCTGCTATATAAATATTTACCTGGCTAATGCCACACTTAAAAGAAATTTTAATTCATTTTGATCCATATTCACAAATATAAAATTCACAAGCACACTGATTGAATCTGATTGCCAAATAAAATATATGAGGAAATTCGCTCTGGCGGAATTGCAATATTACTTACTCCGTCCAATGTCGCGTATATGGCGGCATTTACCATTTTATTATTTTGTTATTTTTACTATTGCTATATTTACTAGTGACGGGTTAAGTATTGTGCCATGTGCTTTCTGTGAGTTTTTTTTTTCTGCTTGTTATCTATGTTGAAATACTTTTGGACCGTTAAGGGTTAATTTTCACATGGTTATCATAGTAATGGGGGATTCCCCTTGCAGTGTGAAACCACAAAGAATAATTAAAAAGTAGAGGGAAAGTAAGAATTTCGTTTTTGTAAACAGAAACCCCATACAAACACAAAGGGAATAAAGGGGTTAATAAGGTACTGATTAAGAGATAAAAATTGTCGCCCATGTGAGGGTTAAGGCTCTTCAATCTAGTTACAGTTTCGACTTAAGTTCCCACAGATGGACAATAATGCAGTCCACTATTTTCTATTAATGCGCGAAGCACACCTATCCTCGTCGGCGATAATAACAAATAACCACCGTTATCCCACCGCTCCCTATTCAATCATTGTGCACCTAGGCCGCTCTGGGATCATCGGTTCGGAAGATCATCCAACCAACCCTTTACCCTCTGAGTATTGTCGCCATCGTTTCTATAATAGTCTTTTCTCAATTTTACCCATCTTATAAAAGAGGATCTTTAACAAAAATTCTGATATTACCGTAGGCGGTCGCTCTAAATAAGGTGCGTTCCAAAATGATAGTACCATCCTCCAGATGTTCTGCATAAATAACGCGACACAAGTAATCGAGGAAAAAATTACTTAGTTCTTCGAAGCATACTCAAAAATGAAAAAATATACTCAAAATTCCAACTATTTCGAAGTAATAAGTGTTATTTGCAGTCATACAAGTTTAGCGTGCCACAAAGATTAAGCCAAACTCCGACTGCAGTTGTTTCCTTTCTCTAACGATAAAACTTTGTTATGTTATGGTGCATATTGGCAGGACTTGTGTATGCCGAGGGATGGCAATTTATGTTCTTGAAGTCCAAAAATTTACTAAACTCAACGCCAAATAGTGTTTACGACACAATAAAAAAAAAGGAGGATTCATAAGCGTTAGCTTTGCGCAAAATACAGATACAACCAGTGGCACTATCATTTTGGAACATCAAAATTAATTTATTTTTTTTTAAATACAAACATTTATAAAATGTAATTATGTATAAATTAAATAAAATAAATTTGTAAGGTATTTTGGAACGTTTTTTATATTATTATTAATACTTTTGATTTATTGTCTCTACTTCCAAGTTTTAGGATAGCTCTATCGTTTTGGGACGCACCTTTTGTAGATCAAAATATTTTTTTTTGGAACAGACATTGAATACATAAAATAAATGTTAGTTTTATGAAAAATTTAAAAAGTCACAGAAGGAAGCTTAAAAAATTATTTGAATTGTTAAGAAGGACTCGTTGTCATTAATTTTAGACAAAATGAGCAAAAATTATATTATTATTCAGGAAATTAAAGTTTTAAATGGAGCATTGCGATTTTGTTTTGTGAACATCTCTGCTGCCAAACCAAGAAAAAAACAAAATCTTACTAGAATTTCGAATTGAAAAAAATAGAAGAAATAAACGGGTAAGCAATAATAGCAAATCGATTCATAAAAATCATGAGACCAGTTTGAAGTTTAAAATTTAATTACACCAAACCAATTACACGAAAATATTCTTAATCTATCATTTCTTAAACCTACATCAACTTAACGGCCCTCTTTTATTCCTTTTGCATAGCTCATTCAAATTTTCTAGCCTCATAAGCCTCTGGCCGGGGTCTTATTGCAAAATATTTCAGCGCTAGTTATGCTTGAACAAAAAAAAATAATAACAAATCTATACGAGTATATATAAAAAAATTGTTGCAAGTTTTGGTGTGACTTTATAACTCACGAACGGTCAAACCGAATTTGATAACATTTTCAGAGTTTGTTGGTATGGTCGTGTAGATGGTTTATGTTGAGTTTGAACTAAATTGGTCGACGCATTCGTGCTGTGAGCTGTGAGTGAGTGATTATGATACGGGTTTTTTTTATCAAACTCGCATTCTGAGGGGAATTAATTTGATCTGGGAATGACGGTCAACGCTTGGCGAAAATCACCAGATAGCAATATTAATGCACCACCGAACAACTGTTGATTTCTACGTAGATCCTGTAATGTTCGATTCAATGCTTCCAAAGACTTTTTATGGCCCATCGGCCATTCATCCCATAGAATAATTGCTGCTTCTTGCACAACTTTGGCCATTCCAGAATTTCTTGAAATATTACACGTTGGAGTTTCAACCGTTTGCATGTTTAATGGCAATTTTAGTGCAAATTTAACGAATCGATCGAAGCAACAATTCTCACCGGGAAAGTAAAAGGGGAAGTTGTACTGATACCGCGGATCCCATTAATACCAACAGACATGCCATTTCAATTCAACGCGGAATATGCGAGCAGTTATATCTTGGCGATCTGCTGCCACCTGACTATCAAATAAGCAATGATCAATTTCATTGTACGATCCATAGCGAAGCACGCCAGGATCCGCTAGAAGGGTATATGATTTCGATTTTTAACTATTATTGAACTTATTTCATTTTCAATACTCTTAGTAAATTCTAAGGCGGTACGAAGTTCGCCAGGTCAGCTAGTTACAGATGTAATTGGAAGTAAGTAAGGATCGTAAGTCCCAGAATAGGTGAATTTGGTTGTTGTCTAGGACGTCGAAATTAACCGGAGATGCCTGAACTTATTAAAGGCTATTTCAATAATTACATTTGAAATTAAACAAGCTGCGTGTGAGGTATTCACAAAATTCTTTCTTTATTTGCAAGGTCCATGTATTCAATGACTATTCCGCGTAGATCCAACTGAATTTGAGCGATGGCCTGTGTTATGTTCATCTTAAGAGCATCAATCGATTGTGGTTTATTTGCAGACCTGCGACTTCAGAAAACCCCACAAGTAAAAGTCTAGCGGGATCAAATCGCATCACCTTGGTGGCCAGTTCACGTCACCTCTGTGGGATAGGTGTTTAAATAGTTCAATGAAAATGTCAACAACCAGTTCTTTTTATTTGCCAGGCAATATACCTACATAACACATGTATGTTCTCAGTTTTTATGTTTATAAAGCAACTCATACGAAACTGACCTATTAAATTCCTGGACTATCATACAATACGAGTATTATTTTTAAAACACTGTTCGTGTTCCAATTTGTGACTAAGATCGAAAACACACCTTGAATATGTTTCGTTCGATTCTTGTCCCAGTTTTTATTTATATTTTTTCGATCTAATCCTTAACATAAACTTTTCAAAAGGATTCAATTCATATATTTATTGAGTTTTGCTAAAATGGCAATAAACTTACTTACTTAGGGTCTGAGCCTACTTCCACTCATATCGGTCTGATTTCAATTATAGAGTCCAAGTTTCCTGATGCCCGCGATCACTTGGTCTTCTGAACCGGAGGTTCGGTCCCCCTCGCCTTCTCGAACCAGGTGGCTGGGATTCGAAGACTCTCTTTACTGGAGCGCGATTGTCCGTGCGCTCGATGTGGGCGAGCCAATGTAGTCACACATGGACGTCCACATCATTATACAGCTCGTAAAGTCCGCGGCTGTGTCTTCTTCGCCTTCCTCGCAGACAGGACCACATATCCGATGCAGAATTTTTCAGAAACATCTATGTTTTCTTGCTTATCGTCCAACATTCGACTCCGTAAAGCAGGACTGGCAAGATCAGTGCTCTGTCGAGAGTAGTTTTGGACTTCCTTGTCAAGAGTTTTGACCCTAGCTATTTTGACAAACCGAAGTAGCACCTGTTGCCCGAGATATATATTTGTCATTCGTTAGGTTCTGCCTAAGCCCGTATTCTACGAAGCGGTTCTTAGTGGACAGCTTATATTTTGTTTTGTCCTCATTTATTTTAAAACAACGAAGCCTGCTTTTTCTTCAATTTCGTGAATGCCTTTACTACGACGCGCTGGGAACGCTGGCGTATCCCAGCAGTTGGACGGTGTTGAAGAAGATAGTTTCTTCTGTGTTGATACCTGCGTATCTCACTATCCTTTCAAGGACTAAGTTGAAGAAATCACACAACAGCGCGTCTCTTTGGGCAGGTTTTTGCCTAGGTAGATCGCCTATTTTGAATATGAGGCAGATAGAGCTAATATCGGGTATACTTTCATCCTCCCAGATGATATAGTGCATGATCCCTACCAGAACATCACCGCCAGTTTTAAGGAGCTTAGCCTGAAGACTATCTGGGCCAGCAGCTTTGTTGGCAGCAGCAACAGGGGAGTAGTTCTTCGACTGGAACTGGGTTTTCTTCTGACCCTACCACTCTCTCATGGTCATTCCCGCTAAACAGCTGTTGGAAGTGCTGCTTAGACATATTCACTAATTCCTACGAGTCGATGAGATGGTTACCTTCTCAATTTCGAAGAGCCTTGCTGAAGACTCTAGCCTTCTGCCTATACCAGGCCTCTTCGATATTTTTGAGCTGGGAGGTTGTGAAGGCTCTTTTCTTTTTCCGCAGTAGCTTTTCCTCCCTTCCTCTGGCTCTGTACTCTTTCTTTGAAATGAAATTAAATTAAGGTAAAATGAAACTACTTCCTGCGGTAGCGCAACCACATGTTGTTAGCGCTTGTGTGGGCTTGAGGTATATTGGAGAGCATTTCCCCAGTCGTTCTCTGTAGTCTCTGGCTATTTCCGAGCCGTGCAAGCGCCTAATGTCTAACCTCCGCTTTGTTCATGATTGCAGCTTTCTGACATTGGGCAGTCAATTTCTGAGTCGTGCTGCTACCAGATGATGGTCAGAGTCGACATTTGCGCTCCTGAATGTACGTACAAGCAGGATGTCTGACGCGTGCCTTGCGTCAATCAGCATATGGTCGAATGGAGACTATCTGGAGATAGACAGGTTGCTGAGTGGATCTTTTTGTGAAGGAATCTTGTGCTACTTATCACCGTATTAGTAGTTGTCGCAAAGTCTGCTGTTATCTGTTGACGTGTTGTAGAAGCTGTGCTTTCCGAACGTGCCGCCAAAGATGTTTTCCTTGCCGATTTTGGCATTGAAGTCCCCGAGTACGATTCTGATGTCGTGCTCTGGACAGGCTCCGTAGGCACCGTGCAAGAAATCCTCTCTGATGGACTCCTCAGCCTCATCGCTGGGGGTGTGTGCACATATTCAATCTTCCCTGGATGCGGATTACAACCAAACGATCATTTATCGGTTCTTAATATGCCAGCTGATCCCAGTTCATGGAACTGGTAACCTCATCAGGGCAGAGTAGCCTAGAATAGTATTAATCACATTCTCAATGATCATATAAAAGACAGGTACGAGTATACAGACTGCGCCAATAACCTTTAAAGATGTAAATACCATATCTTACAATATTACATTTTACGTATATATGTAGCTCTCGCTAGCAGTACGCTAGTCAGAAATGTCACATTGCCAGCTTGACCTCTCCTCATCGTTAATTTTGTGAATTTTCATCGCAGTCATGCATTTGGTGCATGGAAATGTAGACTTTCGAGCCAAATAAGGGTCATATGCGGGAAGTTTCTCTTTTCACTTTCAATTCATAAAAAAATCTGCGACTAGGCCCATCGAATAATTATAAAAATGTTGGGTGGGCTTTTACCAGTTAAGGAACGTGTGACGAATGTTTATAACGTTATAAAGGCTGTGATTTCTACGTGGAAGACAAGAACTTGCAGATTCATTTACCGTCGAAGCCAAGAGATGTTGAAGGGCTCTGAGGCACTGAGCTTCTGCAATTACATATATCGAGCATTAAAACTAATATTCATGGATCACAGCTTACGCTGTGTATTTGGCTCGGAGTGATATATTGAGTGCTTTCAACCGGTGGAAACCATCACAGAACACAATAAATGTTGACATATACAAAAAAGTAATTTTGCAGCACAATATCGCTAACTGAAAACATAGAAATGGGACGTGGCCCTCTTTCCATTGCCAACGGTTCTGATTGATATCCATGGTTCAAGTGAACAGCACTTCCGATCTTTCAAAGAAGCCAAAAATTAGGTGGATTAAGTCGTGCATCATCTCAAAAGACGTGATGTATCTTCAACGCAAAATTCTTACGCTGCCAGAGAGATTGACCAAATTATAGCGTTGATGGATAATACTTTCAAGAACCATTTTTCTCCGTAATACTATTATGATCAAGTAGAGAGCTAACTTTGTTTAAACATATTATAATCTGGCAATATTTATTCTGGCAAATCTTTTTCTGTTCCTGTGAATGTAATATATCAGCAAGATTTTTAATGGTCAATCGACAATTTTTGAATAAAAATGATTGTACCTTTTACCCTTAGTAAGCATTTTTTTTTTTTGCTTTAAAGCCTTGCCTCCTTAGGCCTACTCTAACGTCTCTACGTTCCTGCAGCAAAAAATTTATTCCGCAAGAAGATTTTAATAAAACTTCTTAGCTCAATAAAATCGGATATTGTAAGAAACACCAAATTCGCTTTTGGTTATTCACAAAACACAAGCGTACCTAAGAAATCAATGAAGATAATGACACGAAATTTGATACAGACGTTAATGACAGTACAATCAACATATAAAAATGAAATATTTTCAAGATTGGACCTTAGTTAAGATTAAAATCTTAAAACCAATAAATGCCGGATTTCCATTTGTGTACCTGATGGGAAGATGTGTCACAACTTTGAATAAACAATTGTTTTAAAAGCATTAGGCTTATTTTTTTATAAACATTTATAAATGTTTACATTTATAAACATTTATAAATGTTTATAATCATAAACAAACGAGTAATAAATTTTGAAACTTAAGTCAAACAACTTCTCCCAATCTACATGCAATTTCTAACCGCTATTTCGATCCCGCACTATTCGTTCTTAATGCCAGCACACACTTTAGCACTGCACTCTTAAATTATACTGCCTAGGATATACATATATTAACAGGACAAGTTAATCCTTCGAAGTACCTTTCCTCAAAAATGAAGCGAACATTCGATTTATTGATATTTTAAGAACTGACGAAATTGTGATACAGAGCTTCTGAGATATACTAAATGTCAGTCTTACATGAAGACTCCTTACTAAAGTGTGATTCATTAATTTTTTTTTTCTTTTAATTTCAAATAAAACACATAAAATGGATGTGGATAGTAAAAACTTTATTATGGCCTTGAAGAACAGTGTCTCTCACTTACATTTTAAATATTATTTCGTGTAAATGTTGTTGTGACTGCGCCGTATATGGTCCATTCTGAAGGTCCAATTTTGGATCAATGCAATCTCAAAGAAAAAAGTCTAAAGGTGTGATATCACACGATTTAGGTAGTCAATTTACAGTTCCGAAACTCGAAATTAACTGTCCACCAATGACTTGTGCTCTGTCCGGCCTCTTTTTTGAAGAAGTACGGACCGATGATTCCATCAGCCAATAAACCACACCAAACAGCGCATTTTTATGGATATAGTGGAAGTTTGACATACTCTTCAGGTTACTCGTCTGCCCAAATGCTTCAATTGTGTTGAGCCAGAAATGGGCCTGATCACTGAACTTAATTCTACGCGAAAACAGGAGAACTTCATTGAGCTATTGCGGAGCCTATTGACGGATATTTAAGCGTAAATTCAAGCCTGGCAACTTTAATTCTTGAACGAGTTGGATTTTGCAAGCCTTTAAAACAAGATAGGAAGGTCGATGATGGACATCATATATTGCTCGAAGCGCAGGAAAAACGTTTTTCACGGAACGCGGACTTTCATAATACAGCTGAATAATTTGGAGATATCATTCATGTGTGAGCCTTTCCATGATGATTTGTCAAACAATAATGATTAAAAATAATACGACACCATAAAGCCAGATACGCGAGGTATATAAAAAAAAGACACATTGAAAAAAAAAACAAGTCTAAATGAATCACCCCTTCTAGTAGAATTTTCCCGGCAAAACAAACTATCCTGGCTTAAGTGGAGCGTATTATACACAATGGATGGTATACAATACCATCTTGAGGGGAACCATCCTCAATAGCTAGGCTGTTATGGTGTTACTTTTTGGAATGTCTTGGCTATAGCCTATCCCCCAATGAGGAGTTTAATATTCACCTCAACTGAGTACTACGACATAACAACGACCAAGCTAAAAATGAATCAAGCTACATATGGCCCACAATTAAATTATCCCAGGACTGGTCCGTTTTAACTTAAAAAAAAAAAAGAAAACTGGTTTTTATTACCCTCACTATATCATATGAAGCCAAACAAACATATTAGGCCGAATCCCCATTAATTTCTGAAGAATTTCCAGGGACGAGGAAGAAAAGAAAACAATTACCACTTTCTCTGATTCTGTGTGGCTCTCAGACTATGAAGAGGGTTAAGTTTTAAATCTAATTTTGGCCATGTTTCTATAAACCTTCAGTTTATGGGCCAGATATTATGAGCCATTATTTTCTCGTACGATAAAATAGTTATTTACGAGCAAGTTAAAATTTATATACGGAAACCAAACCATCTGGAATAAGTGGCGTTCGCGAAGGACATTATTATTTAATACTTTTTAAACAGTTCATTTTTATGGAGCCTATAATCTTATCTCTTTTATAATGTGGCAGTACCCTATTGAAGCAAAAATCGAAACACATGCCATCGATCTCTGAAACTTACACTAGGTCGCGGTACTCTTTGAAAGTACAGAGGGATCCAATTCGAGTTTTCCTTTCTTTTATTAGCTTGTTAAATTTTTTTTTCCATTATTTAGAAAGAAATATATTAGGTCTACAACCGTTCCTGAACTTTCAGTCATTTGCTTATTCGATATATTTTTTATAATTTTTTTTTTAAAAACTCGGTTCAATATCTCGACTACAACTTGACGAATATTGATTTACAAAGTCTCCAACGCTCCAGGTTTGCAAGCATAGACGAGACTCGGAAACGCACCATACGAAAACCACGTTAGATTGCATGGTCGTTGTGGCCACTTGCTTACATCACCGTAGTGTGAAATAATATCACCTCTGAGCTTTTCATACAAAATATTAAATGTCTCACGCGATATGTGGCAGGATATGTAGTTTGGCTGGAACCAGATCGATTTTGTAAGAAATAAGGCCCAAATACGCCACCTGACCACAATTAGCATGGTTGTTCGTTTATTAATATCATCAGGGCAAGATTAAAAATATTGATGACAGATGTCTAGTTTAGCGCGTTGTCAATATGCGAAACTCGAACTGTATTCTACCAATTTCTAAGTTAGTTAATAAGGCCTTCAGACATGACAGCATGCTTGAAGCTAATGGCAGCCCGGTCTTAGTGCCAATGATCTATTGTAAACCTCAAATGAAATTCTCTATTTAATATAGCAAATCTCCCAAATTGTTCGAACCACCATAGCTGCCTTTCGCAAGAATTTTCACCTAGTAACAGAGTATTTCAAAAAAATAGGAAGTACCATTTTTTTTTCCATCCGTCTTATACTTGGGGCGCCGCTTAAGTTTCCGGAATCGGGTAACATCAATCGCGCTGTCAATCAATCTCATGCATATTCACAAAATCCAACAATTCACATGATCGATAACGGAAGAAAAGAATAAAAAACGCCTAAAGTTTTTCGAACAATGAGCTTCAACGATTTCATATGTGGAATTACTCAATAACAGTGCGTAAAAGAATTCAAAAAGATTTTGGCAGTTTAGCGCCGTGATTTGGAGAATTCCACTGGGGTTCAAGAGTATCAAAGTCAAATACCATGAAGGTCAGCTTTCAACATTGAAAATGGCGAAAAACATCAAAAGGGTAATAGAAGATCGATGTACTGCGAGTATATAGTGTACCGTAAAAGCCCGTCATCCTTGGGCGCTAATGTCAAACAAATCGATCAAATATTTCATTTCACGAACAAATTAATGTTAGGAACCTGTCTTGCCTTTGTATCTCAAACCATTGAATTGAATTCCAATGGCTATGCCTACCTCTTATGATTTTTTTGAGACCTAAAGCAATCGATTTTTGAGTAGCCTCAATTCAGATTAAATTTATTAAATACATTTTTTATAATAATATTTTAAATTGCGATTAATGCAGATCTATGCAATCAGACGAGGAATTCCTCTACTTTCTTAATAAAGTTGAAGATGTCTCTCGTATGAGCTGTCATGATCCTCTAAGGAGTTATAATTTCTCTGAGGAGGATACGCTTCCTAAAGTAGCAGGGGACAGCTCACTCACATAGTTTCCAATTTCCTCTTTCTCAAGTCAGAGTCGACACTCGGTTTCAGACGAGAGGCTAATTTTGTTGAGATGCTATCTCAGACTATACTGTCCCGAAAAGCAGCTGACCAGATATCGACTCTATTATATTTAAGCCCTTAATGCCTCTGGGCCCTGGCCCTCACCAGAGTTTGACCTTGTTTCTTTTGGCTAGGTCCTGCCGGGTATCGTGGCATTCCTTAGCGGATTTTGACTTTGTGCTATATGTATTTATGTACGAGTTCAGTGCTTTGAGCGTTGCTTAACTGTCTGAGAGTATATTAATGGCTATACCCATTATGCCAGTCTGTAAAGGTTGATGCACATAGGAATGGCGTATAATTAGGCTTGGAAGATACTAGGACTTATTCCCAGAGCCTCCGAGATTTTCAGATTTAGTTAAAAAATGCCAACATCGGAATCCATCTTGGAACCATCTGTGTACCACCTGAGGCCTTTGACATTTAGCAAGGGATAACCGCTTCTCCAGCTGTGTGGTGTGGGATATGTATCTAAAATCTGTTGTCAGAAGTGAATGCGTGTGGTAATGCGTCCGAAACTGTGGTAATTATGTATATCCAATCGGCCGTTGTTGCGTCGGCATATACAGAACAGAGCCAACCTGACCCCCTTAGTCTCGGCCATTTACGTAGCAGTTCGATTGAGATGTCAATTATAGTATTTTATCATAGTCATTTGAGCTGAGGTAAGGGGGTTTGCGCCTAGATCATTGGAGACGATGCCGAGTCTAGTTTTTCCAGCTACATTGCTGTAGCTTTCTCTGTTGGCTTGAGGGTTGCGAATCCTCCTGCGCTTGGCGGCAAGGTTGAGCGGGGTGTTATCGGCGGAACGATCACGTTTCGGTTCCGGACCCTTGGTAGCAGAGGCAGATTCTACATATTCTAGAGCTTCATCAGAGAGCTGCCTTGAAGCGTCTCTGTTCGAACGACTTTAGCTTGACGAAGAGGCCAGATGGTAGAGATGGCGGGTGGTTTAATTTCCTACCGCATCGGGGAGTTCATCTGAGAGCGTATTCACAAAATCTCCACAGAGCGCAATGTCGGAGTAGGAGAGTGGAGACACATCTTCGGCTTTCCTCTGGCGGTAATGTTGGCAAAAGACACCTATTGTTGTTGTTGCTGCTGTTTGTTGAAGTACTAAGGGCTCACAGGCCCCAGCGGGCGATTGCAGCATTTGAGAGGCATCTTTCCCTGCAGCTGCAGGAAGGCTGGAGTGAAATCGGAGGTCGCCCGGTATTCGAAGTTCGCATACTAATAGTTAAGCACCCTCTATGCCATGATCCATTGGCGTATGCTGTTCCACCTTGCAGTTAGGGGAGTGAGTGAATGATGGGTATGGGGAAAAAAGAAAGGTCAGGAAGGGTCTATAATTGCTCGGCTAAATCACGAAGGCTAAATGTGTGACACCTATTTACACATTAGAAAATGTAGAATTTTCTAGATATCTTCAGGCAGGGCTCTAGTACCCAAATAATTAAACATTTTATATTCTACCGTTGACACACGACACCCTAGTCTCCTAGTGTTCAGTAAGGCCTTTATACAGACTTCTATGCTGTACTAACTAAACACAGACGCATCAAAAAAGTAATTATGAAACAAAAAGCAAAACTATTTCAGGTTGCTAATGCAACTCAAATTAAAGAAAGAAAATGTCGAACACAGTGTTTACCCGCATATCCAAAGTGGAAAATATTGATAGCTTTTCTGGTGATTAATGAAAAAAAAAAGTAAACGGAAATAGAAGGTGATTTCTGAAGAAAGAAACGGAAATGGATTTTAAATTGATACTTGTAATCGAATGAAGATTTTCTTCCTAAATAAGTCATTAACCAAAAGAGCACACTGGCCTTGATTGCATTTTATTAGTATGTCTTCCGTGAAATAACTGTAAAAACTTTCCTTCGAACCTTCTTTCAATCTTAAAATAAACATTGGAAAATCGAACAGCACTTAAGCACACACAAATTATGTTTTGCTTATTTTATCTGAAAGGTATCACCAATATCACCGTAAACAAAATTAAAGGGACTCTCTTCTTTGTTACAGAAGTCTTAAGGCGTAACCGTCACCGTATGTGTACATACATATATGTATCGAAAAGTAATCAAATTAACCGTCAAATTACCTTCTTGGAATCAGGTCTTACTAGAGCCCATGTGGAGGTTTGGAGGAAAAATTTGAGGAAAATTCAAATCACAAAAGTGTTCACCCATTACTACATTTTGTTAAGAAATTGCTTTTTAAATTGCCATAAATACTTGTTTAAAATATAATCCTTTAACTGAGATTTCGGCTTAACAGGCATATAAATAGAAATCCACTGTTTCTTTTTTTTTTTCAAAATTCGAAAGCTTTTTTTTTGGAATGCTTAAACTTAAGAGCACGCCAGCTACAAAGTTCGCCCGCCTAAATAAATGAAATTACTACACACGTACTATACGTCCTTTGAGGCTATTCATGTATAGACATTATTGTTGTTTTCTTTGAAAATTCGCGAGTACTGTTCAGCCAGACTATCAGTCGGAACAGATAGTAGTCGAAAGGGGTCTGAGCAGCATGTGGCTAAATATGTATGTATGTTCAGATTATAAAATCATTTTATCGTGTGGTTGCTCGTATTGTTACCGTTTTTTCTTTAATCCTTATCACAAATGCATTAGTTGTGCTCCGTAGTGAGCTCGTGTGTTGGTTTTGTCAAGTTGCAAAACCATATAATATTCCACGCCGAGCTGATCTCTCCAAATACATAGCACGAGCTTCCATCCATGGATGTCGGGCTTGGCTGCCGATGTTTTTTTTCTTCGCTTTAATCACTTCCTTACCGCTGGGATATAAAAAAAAACAATGTTCGCATCTCTCGGCTTGAGCTCGCACGGCACACAATGCCCTTTTTAATTTTTCCCTATTTCCAAGATTCGCAAACGATGGTGGATACCTTATCGAATTTTTCTTCATCTTAGATGGCGCTACAGTCCCGTGTGAACCTGAGCCTCAACCAATAAGCATCTCCAGCTGGCCAATTGTTTTCAGTACCGCACTCCCAGTTGGTTACGGTTTCCTTCCACCTGTGTTCGCCACCTTAGATTCGGTCGTCCTCTGCTGCGTCGTCTCTCGGACTTGGATTCGAAAACTCTTCAGGCCGGAGATGTCTTGTCCATTTGCTCTACATGGCCCGTTTATACATCAAAGGTCTCATCTAGTTCGCTACCGACCTAATACTCATCCTGCACAAACTGCGAGTTTGGCAAGAATGTTAAAACAAGACATGGCTCGGCATAACTCGTCCCTTAGGTACTGTCACATGCGGCTTTAGAATCGACAAAGAATGGTGTATGCCGATTTAGTGTTCTTTGGTATTCTCCAAGATCTGCCGCAGTGTGAATATTTGGTCTATTGTGGATCTTCCTGGCCTGAAACCACACTCATAAGAACCACAAAGGACTTCGGACATTCACACAGAAAGTCAGAGAAGAACTTATATGCGATATTAAGGAGACCTATTTCAATATTTGAGTAGTTTGCAAATAAGGTGTGTTAACTTGGATTGAGCAGGGACAGAGATCGACGCTGGTGTTATCCATGTTAAACGCGATCAACTTCTTTGCTCAGTTTTCCTGCTCCCTCTTCCCCGCTTTGTTTTCTGATTAGCTTTTTCGAGTTATGGCCAGTAATGCCCCCAAATATGGGCCTTCAAGTGGAAGACCCGGGTTGCCCCTTGCCTTCCACATTGAAGCCTCGCCGAACATTTCTATGAACATTCTATGGGCTTTAGCCGCATATACCTTTGAGCTAAAGGCGAAAAGCAAAACTTCAAACGTAATCTACGTCGATGTAAACTTTCGAGGCATTGTTGAGATATGTCCAAACCTACCATGTCACATTTCTAATCTGCCATTACTGATGAGCACATATCGCTAGCGCCATCTATTGGAAAACGGGGGCGGAAATCTTTGATACAATTCGTGCTACTTGTGGTTGTTATAATACAACTTCCTGCATAACTATAGTAAGTTTAATCAAAACATTTGAACGGCTCTTATAGTAATAGAGAACTGATGGTAAGATTCCTATCCGCTGCCATGACTAAGGATATGATTCAGGGTGTTTATTTCGTGACGTCTACAGAAATCGTTCCTACTACCATTTTTCTCATGAGGTTCAGTAGACACCAGAACTTAAGGCAGCAGTCCAGTACATTCGCTGCATTGGTGCAGGAAATGAATGAGCAAGGCAATGATTTTGTACAAAAAACTTGTTTGAGTAATAAAGCACCCATGATGCTGATGCTTCCGATTCGGTTTTACCAATGTTGATTGACTTCTTTGCCTAAAATTACTGCCTTGTACAAAAGCTAAGGAACAAAAGCCCTATTGGGTGACGAAAATCGATTGCATTTGGAGGCATTATTAAGGTAGCGCTTTAATTCGAGGTACCTGAACTTCCACGCACTAGTTAAATGATTAACTAGCTGTTTCCAATGCCACACTTTCAGTTGACTGAAGTCTTTTTGCACATGTGTGCGTCGCCTTAAACGCTTCTGCTGGATTATCCCACGAAGTTAGGAAAATATAGCAGCATAGTATACTATCCCTTCACTCTAAATAGCCCAGCCGTCTTAGACTTTGGATATGTACCACATATTTGGAACTCAGGCCGATAAAGAACGGCACAACTCACCCCCTTTTTCTCAAGTCAGAACAAACAAAAGAAACAAAAGTAGAACAGTAGAACAAGTAGAAAAATCGTATGAAAAACTGTGCGTTCTGCTCTAAAAATTATTACAGAGAAAACAAACAGCGCTTGTTTGCATACGGATTCATTATTCGAGGTAGACTTAGGCTTAAAACCTTCTTCTTAGCTTCTGACATGTGAGCGAAGGTCTCATGACAATCTGTATGAATGCTACCTTCGCACCCATAAGCTGATTATGATGACTTCCACAACCTTCTTTATAGAACATATGCTCAATATCCCATCTATAGCTCCAACATTGTTCTAAGAACGACAACTGGGCAAGGCTATCATCTTTGAAGGAGCCTACAGAAAAAAGAAAACGATTCCAGGCGTTGTAGACAGCACAAGATTCTCACATCTTTCTATTGGGGACCTGCCAGTTAATTTGGTCATATTTCTGTTGTCGCCAGACTCTTCTTCAACATACTGGAGGTTCAATCCTTATAGGAGCCAACAAGGGCTTGGATTATTAACTCTTCAGTTAAGGTATGGATGCGGTTGCACAGAATCAGCGGAGTCAAGTAAGAACACAAAATTCAGAAAGTGGCAGTCGCAGGAAATCACCAAGAACATTGCCAATCATGTCTTCCCCAAAATTTCTCAAGACTCATTAGAGTCTTTCACTCGAACAATGCTTACAAATTATTGAATTTTGTTATTAAAACTCATGTTAATAGACCTACTGATTAATCGTGTTTCGCACCACGTACATTCTAGTGGATAATATCACAAAGATGACGAACAATGCGAAACGAAGAAGTTATTACCGTTGTGGAGCGCAGTATTGAGGCGAATTCGAATGAGAGTCTGAATGTGCCATCGTTCACAGCAATTGGAGCTATGCCCATCCACTTTGTGGAAAATTTTATGGAAAGATCATGGCTTAAAAGCTTACAAGAACCAATTTGTGCAAGAGTGAAACAGCGTGACCATACATAATACGCATTATACATAATTCAGTTTGATCCTCACTTTCAACGCAAAATTTTGTTCTCCGATGAGGCCCATTTTTGTTTGAATGAATACGTAAAAAGCAAAATTGCCAAATTTGGAGTGGAAAAAACCCAGAAACCTTTGTCGAGACGCCCTTACAACCATTAAATCTCAATGTTTAGTGTGCTTTATGGGCTGGTGGAATCATTGCCCCATATTTCTTTAAGGACGATTCCGGTCAGATGTTACCATCAATGGAGAGCGCTATAGCAACATGACTTCTGACTTCTTCGTTCCTCAGTTGAATGGCTTTGACGTTACAGAGTTTTGCGCGTGACACCATCAATTTATTACGGAAAATATTTGCTGAACACATTATGTGAACTGGCCTCCACGATTCTGTGGTCTCACACTTATTGAGACATACGGTCCCAGTTGTTCGATAAAGTTTTCGAAAATTGAACTTCACGATTGCATCTCGTTCAAGCTAGCCTTGGCGCGCATATACCCAAATCATATTTTAGCACTGGCATAAGCCTTAAAAAAGTTTTGAAAATTTTCTATATTTTTTTTAAAATTAAACGCTTGAAAAAAGTGTCTTATTATGAAAACCCTTAGTTTGATGCTGATAGCAGACAGGCCCAATTGCATGAATGATATTCGATAGTTTTACCAAAAAGTACAACGAACACATCAAGACTACAAATGGAGAATATAAACACGGACTAGTAATATTACGCGCGATAGCGTGAATATTGATAGCTTGGACAATGAAAATGAAAGCAAAATACTCCTGTCAAAAGGAACGAGCCATCCATAATGAATGAAGTCGGGAGAGAATTGTTTCTACTTAGCTTGGCGATATCGAAACTGAAGATGGACCATCTTAAATCTTCGCTAAAGAACATAGCTCTCTCAAGTGCAGGTCTGCAACCGAAATCTAGTCGAATTCATGTCAGTTAACCTATCAGCCTTAGAGCATGAAAATCAAATCCAGACGGCAAGGAATGTCCACAGGTTCTGTCTAATAGAATACTTTTTTTTTAATTGTCTGCCCTTGGCTTTGAACTCCTTTAAATCCTCTTCTTTTTATTATTACCATTAATGATACTGAAAAGTGAATTAAGTATTTCTACATCTCTATCTACGGTGTTTAAGTATGCTTGATATATGACTCTTTCTTTACTCAACTAGATCTGAACAATTTTTATAGCGTATGCTCTAGCACTGCAAATCTCTTCCCCGTCTCTACTTTTCCTATGTATATATAAATTGCTTTATTTTGTTTCTCAACCAAAGTGCTTAAGCCAAGGTTAATGTCCTATGATATATAACATCTTCCTTGCCATGCTGTATGAACCTGTTCGTAAAAAATCTGGTAGGCTCCAGCTAGAAACGACAGACCAAATAATCACATTACTAGAGACCTTAGAGAAGACCCACTACTTCCCGGTTGATACACAATTCCTTTTTAGCCACATAACGCATAACATCTCAACGATAAATGCAATAAAAGTTGATATCAGAGTCACAATTATTCCTAAACGTGATGAAAATGTTCACCCAAAAGAAGACTATTTTTCGGCAGTGCCAAGGAATACATTTGGCGGATATTCAGGGTTTATGATTTGGTGTTAAGGTGAATGTTCGTGTTCATGCACGCTTATCTGACTTAAGTATTGGGTAATTTCAAGCGTTTTCCGAGTGTTTTCGAAGCATGATGGACTAAAGATTATTAATGCAGATTAAAAAACAAACACCCGCCTTCAACTTCTTAGATAAGATACAGTCCGGCTCTATTAGTGCCTCTGTTTATCGAACGTAATTAATTTCAGCCAAATCAAACCAGAAACAAAAATTTATCTTAGCCGAAATCTAGTTGCTTAAAGGCATTTACGCATATAAAGCAAGCTTCAAATCGGAGGCAGTATTTTTTGCCCTTTACTAGGTTCATCTAATTGAAATGTTAATCATGCTATTTAACCTTCTTCCCATAAAGTTTGGAGTATAGCACGGATACCTGATAGCACCCCACACTTAAAGAAACAAACAAGTTCAAATGGACATCTCAAGAATGCCCAAACACACAAAATAGCAAAAGTAATAAACTGTGGACGAAACAAGAAACATGTTTTGGTATGTAAGGCTCAAGGAGACTTCAAAGTCATAGTGCCAGAGCAGAATTTTTTTGTTTTGCTAAACGAAATAGACTTTTTTATGGCATTAAAAGGCGTGGTGCGACATTGGAGGTGGTAATTGATTTTTTTTTATTTCTCTTTTATGAGAAATGTAATTAAATAAGATTTAATTACTTTTATGGTTGCGAAGTGGATATTTTAGATCAACATATTATGACTGCGGTAGCTTTGAAATCAGACTTAAATGTCAAAACGCGCACTATAAATCAAGCAATCATGTATGTCTGATATGAGACGTACAACAAAAAAGCCAATTTTTAACTCCCTTGCATAATACCGTACAAATGTTATCTTATACAAAAATCGCTATTAAACTTTGAGTTTTGTAATAGTGTAATCCAGAGATCCACATAACCACCAGACAAATTGGGAAACTCACGCCCATCATCTCCTATCCGAAATCCGAACAAATTGAGAATCACCCCTGCAAAAAAAAGCATTGTAACTGGTTATTTATGTGATGAATATCTTATACATTTTCACTCCATTACAATCGAACATATTGACCGCGATACACCCTGCGGTCAATGAACAAAAACACTGCAAAACCAAAAAGGCTTCATCCATGCTAGTGTACACAATGATTTGCTTCCTTTTCATACGAATTATCCAATTTATTTGTAGCCGCGAATGCCTGAAGCAGTGCGGTGTGGATTAAAAAGATGGAAAATATTCAAAGCAGTTCGATTTACCTAAGGTAGGTATTTGAATTACTGTGGAGAAATTCAAGCCAGAAATCGATTTCATTGTGTTTTTGTTGTTGTAATTAGGGAAGTAGTGCGGCTCAATGAGATTTTTTTGTGGTTTTGCAAAAACGAAAGGGAAATGGTCTGATATTGATATTTTGCTGCTCTAATTTCAAAGAAGGTCAGAGTCTAGGCTCTGAGATTTTGACTTTCTTTGCAACCATGTAAGCCACTTTAAGTACGCAATGGCTACAAGTCACTTGGCATTGCAATTCCAGTTTAATTATAAATTCAAAGCCATATCGTCACACTAGAGGACTTGTTTAGGCGCGGTTGTACCACGGGACATACCATGCAATCAATATTCACGCAATATATGTCATTGAGTCTTTTCCAACCAGACATTAAATCCAAAGGTCATTTGCATTGCCGTATAGTAACACGTCAAGTGGCAGTTGCAACAATGTTGCGAACAGGAAATCGCTACTAATCCTTATTAAGCGCATACAGATGTTAAATACAGTAATTAAATGTGAATTTTATTAGCAATAAGTGTTCATCACATATAGTTGAAATCACCATTAGCGGACAATTTGCAAATTTCTTGCAAATGTTAGTACATTCAAAAGAGTTGGTGTGCGAACTGATCTTAATAAATGCTGATTCATTTGACAACCTGCAACCTAACAAGCCTGTCACAGGCCTAAAGCTTAGACACTGATAAAAAACTGGTTGACTGGTTGAAACATAATGTAAGATGTCGTAAGAATTATTAGTATATGAAAAACGTTACGTCGTTCATTGATTAACTCATTACATTGGTTCCACTGGAAGGTGGTCTATTGTAGTTAAGCGGCAGATGGACACAATTAAATCTCTTCAGAAGAATTGGACCATTATAAAGGGTTTGCTGTTGAAAATATTGCCATATAACATTAACATATCACGCGGGACACAATAAAAATATGTCAGTCTCATGACTCTGGAGCTAAATAATGTTTTGGAAGCCAGTAGTTATTTTGATTTCGAGCGAAACGCACGAAATCTTATTTGTATTCCAGTCTGTACGGAAAAACATATTTTCCACTTTCATGCCATTAATCCGTGACTCTATAGCGAATACCGTCGACCGTAACACCAGCCCACAGACCACACCGAACTTAGCATTTTTCGGGATGAATCAGTGTTACAAATGCAACAATTTTGTTTATTTACATACCCATTGAGCCTCGTTGCTGAACACAATTTTTCGATAAAATATCGCATCCAATACCATTTGATTTTGGACTCATTTAATGACTCAAACAATGGTGACCGTTTCTTCAATCCGCTTCAGTTCTTACACGATCTTGATGTTGCGTAAAATTATCCAGCAAGTGTACGAACGAAAAACGAAGACCAAGGTGTTGTGAACGACGTCGAACCAGTTTTGGATCTTCTTAACCCCTCTCCTGAATGGATGCAATATTCTTTCAGTACGCAATATTCTATTCTTTCTTGTGCCCGTTACATGACTTGACGTCCCAATAGGTGCACTAAACACTCTAAACTTAACCTTTATCAGAAAGAAAACGATAAAAAAGGGGGTGAGTGACGGGGTTGACTGCATTTCTAAGTCTGGGCGTAGTAGGGGGTAGGTTTGAAAAGAGGAGCTCATGAAGCCATAATTTGTTCTTTGGGAGTCGATAGTAAGACGGATATTGGGTGAAGGTTTCGGGAATCGATGTTAGGGCGAATCAGTTGAAACAATGTGGGCGGTCAATATAACCCCTAAGTAGGTCGTGAATAAACTGTTTTCCATTTAGCATCATTCTTGATAAGTTTTAAGTGTCACTTATTGTGCACTAATACGAATAAATTTACGTCGAACGGTCTTAACACGCGCAATATGATCCCCGTAAGAAGCATACCAGATTTGACCATATTCAAGAAAGACCGTAACGAAGATAGTATTTACAGTATTAGACAAAACGAAAGCACCCCCTACATAAAAATGTAAAAACCTTAGTTTTATAACATCCTTACTCTTTTTGGCACAGAATTTATAAGGCTATCTTTCATGGTCATAGGCATGTTTTTTCAAGCGTCCTCTACTGCCTTGTATAATTCATCTGAGGTTTTGCACTGGTCCCGGGTAACTCATCGGGTGACTATATTCCATAAGTTCTCAATATGGTTAAGGTCAGGATATTACGCGCGTCAATCCAGAACCTTGATATTATTAGACCACGTCTGGACAACGTTACTTCTATGTTTTGGATCGTTGACCAGTTGAAACCACCACTTTTTTGTTATTTTGTTTTTCAAATATCTAAAAATTTGAAACGAATTATGATGCCATCTATTCTGTAGATTAGCCCGATCCCCCAACCAGAGAAGCATCCTCAGGCGAGCACACTTCCTCCACCAAATTTCAATGCTGGGACACAATATTTCGGATCCATTCTTCCTATTGGTCTCCTTATTCTAAGCATCTGAATTTTTTTATTGTATTTGGATTCATCAGAAAACAGAATGATTTTCCACTATTGCGGTTCTCGGAAATGAACGGCTTTCACGCTGGGCAGTGGTTGAATAAACCCAATTGGACAAGACCTTCTATGAATCATTCTGGCACTCACTGGCAATTGTAAGTCGTGTAAAATTTGATTAGAGGAAACTGTGGAATCTTGTAGGGTTGCTCGTTTTATGAGAGAGTCATATTTTGCAGTCGTTATCGGAAGCCTTCTTCCGAAATGTTTGATAGTCGTATTCGTTGTTATTTTTAAAAATTATTCAAAGGATGTCTTGTCATTTTTGTTTTGTTTTTTTGTCATGAATAAGTCTCTTGTTCTTATTATTATTTTGTTCAATAAAATGTAAAAAATCAGTAAAAAATCGTTTTGGTCCCTTCACTCCGAAATCCATTGAAACCAAATTCAGTAGTTTGTTCATCAGAAGAGCTTTAGTTTTGACCAATACTGTAAGTATTTCGCAACGATGGAATTCGGGAACTTCACAAAGGTGAGATGAGAGAGGAATGTTGTCGATGTGAAGACGAAAGTTTAGGTCTCGGTCAGAAATAACACCTAAGTAAATCAAAGAGTTAACAGGCATAACAGTTTCATGACTGATACGAGTATGAAGGTAAAAGTTCTCGCCCTGAGGCAGACATGGCAAAAATCAGCAAAAATTAATATTTTCTGTGTGTGTAGACGCACGTGTCACTAGTTTGTTTGACAACGAATTTTTGCAATAGACGTCCTCCAGTCATAAAATTCTTCGATATGGATGGACTAACCCCAAGAAAGAAAACGCCCAGTGGGTAGTTTCTCGGCCGCTGACGCATTATGAGCAAGTTCGGATCCCGATAGTGCCAACGCCATCGAATTATTATTTCGCGGCTTCTCTGTGCGGCGGGGTATGGGCAAAACCCTCCGCGGTACACTATCCTTGTAAAAGCTAGGCTTTAGGTTCCATTCACTTGTGTGAAAAACAAATCGCACACAAAATAAGTGAATAAAAGAAGTTTGGTCCTGGCCTTCATGAGCTGTAACGCCATCCAAGGTATCTGTATGGCAGTACAATGGACCAGTATTTGTGTCTGGGTGTTCCAACAAATAGCAGAAACCTCCAACAAAAAAAAAAAATAACCCCAAGTCATCCGAAGTCGACAAAAATTAACGGAGACCCTGCTCCTTCCATGTCAACCGTTAAAAAGTGGGCAGCTGAATTTAAACGGGATCGACCTCAAAGGTAAATAACGTGAAGGACTGCCAAGACCGCAACCACACTAAAAATCATCAAAAAAGTGCATGATATCGTCTTCGACCTTGCACAAAGAATTAGGGACGCAAAGCTTTTCTCAAGATGGGTGCCCCATTTATTGAATGCCGATTTTCGCTGCAATATTTGGACTGATTTAATAGAGATCCGATCGATTTAGTGCGGCGATTTGTCAGCATGGATAAAACATGGGTCCATCACTATACGCCAAAAATGAAACATAGCGGTGCGAGGAAGCCGATGGTTGAGCGCCAAAGAAAATGAAATCGATCGTATCTGCCGGAAAGCTAATGACCAGCGTGTTTTGGGATGCGAAAGAGATCCTATTGATTGATTACCTTGCAAAATACAGAACAATTACAAGTGAATACTATTTCAGATTCTAGGCCCTCAAGGGCCTGGCTTGATAAAGAAAAAAATCATCTATCATCAGGACAATCTGTACACAATGTTGCGTTGGCTAAGGAAAAATGCGGTATTCGGGATACTATTTGCTCAGCCATCCCCTTATTCTCCCGATTTGGTACCCTAAGACTTCCATCTGTTTCCAAACTTGGATAAATTTGTTTTTGGTAAGCACTTCGCATGGAAGAGTTTAGAGGGCCTTAGATGAGTATTTTCACAGCCTCTCACTCTCAATTTCGAATACTAATGTTGGAGAAATGCTGGACCAAGACTGTTGAGGTCAAGGGAGATTATGTAGAAAAATAAAATAATTTATTGACTGAAAATCGCAGTCTTTCGTTATTGTCAGGCCGATCACTTTTCACCTTACATCGGTCTCCACTGTCATAGTGGATTATGCGGCTTATGGGAGAAAGTAATTTGCTAATATCGTTGAGCACAAGATATATTTTTTTTTTTTTTTGACACCAATTAGTGAAGTGAATAGGTCTAATCGGAGGAAGCAAAAATCAACAAGGGAAGATACATTCGTAAAGGTTTGGAGATTTTTATATCTAGAGCGTAGACAGAAAAGTTAGTTTTTGATCACACAGTTAACATCATTATTGGATAAGATCAATTTCAGTGGGCCGAGGTGGCTGTTTTGAGGGACCTCGGAGGTGGCAGTAATTGCATCAGAAATAGAATATCTAAAAATAGTATTATACTGACGATCTTCTAGTTAGGATTTAATTCATTGGATAAAACCATGGAGGAAATCAAATGCGGTAAATTTTAGAAGCATAGTTTGATGTGAGATTTTGTCGAAGATCTTTCTGAAGTCTGTAGCAACAAAGCGACAAATTCAATTAGTTTAATGGGCTTCGATCGAAACTGGATTTACCTTGGTTTGGGAAAAAGATCGGCTTGCACTGACAAAATATGTATGATATGGTAGACGATACTCTCGAAGAGTTTGGGAATTAAAAAAGTTTTGCAATGGGACACCTTACTCTTTCGTCCAATTTTGAATTGGGATGATGTAAGAATTTTTCCAGAGGTGAGAAAAGATTCCATATAAAATGGAACTTTGTGGTGCCAGAGTTGTCTGAGGGCAGTCTTTCTTATAACGAAAGAAGTTTTGATCAGGCTGTAGGACCCAGTCCATAAACGATGTGTTGAAGAAATGGGGAAATAATTTCAAAGTTCTTCGGTTCATTGGAAGAAACATTGAGTTATCAAAACTGAGAAGGTAGTTATCGGTTTTATTTACAAAGTGCTACAAGCGTTTGGAATCGTTAGATGGAGAGGACTGCATTCGGTATTTAGAAAAAATTGGATTCAGAGCGGTATTTAAAATACGCCTTCCTTATTGTAGCACATTGAAAAAAAAGAAGAAAATTGCACCAGGATGGCAATTATAGGTATATACTGCATTTTTGAGTTGACTGAGCACCATCGTAGGGCAATTACATTTTGAGGTTTAGGAGAAAGTTAAAGATAATTTTCTGCTCCGAAATATGAAGTTGATTCCGTGAACTCCGCTTTTCGGAAACTCAAGCAGTAGAGTTGTGAATAGTGAAGTGATTTTCGACTGAAAGTGTTACCACTAAGGGTTGATGAAGCGAAAGCAGGGAAGAGATGAAATAGTTTCTTGCGGTAATAAGGCGGTTTTCGGCATCAAATGAAAGAATCGGATCGAGTTACTTGTTCATGTTGTTAGTGACGTTGCTTAGTTGGAGAAGACCAGAGTCAGAAAGATGATCTGTAATAAAGATTTATTTACTTGAGCAAATGTCAGTCGCGACAATGGGAGTCTCATCGTTGGACTTGGCGCATTTCAAGTGCGGCAGGGTAAAATCGCCACACATGATGATAATGTCATTATAGTACTGAGATCAAATTTCCGTGCAGGGACGGATTAAGAATATCCCTGCAGCGATACCTCTCGCTTGTCGTAAAAGGCGACTAAAACAAAGGTAAACAAAAATCACATCTAGGCAATTTAGAAAACACCAAGGTGAGCCTAGGGACACATATACCACCATTAAACTGCCCCACAAGTGTACATGCAAATCAGTGGGTTGACACGACTGGAGATCACCGGTGTTGTAAGAGTAACATCAAACAAAAAAAATCTGGAGCATGCCTGTGTCACAAAAAAAAAAAAAAGGCAGGCCGAAAAACAATTAGTGCAAAAAAATGCAAAAACACCAGCATTTGATTGGCCTCAGCGATGAAGTAATCCCAAACCGGGAAGCCTGCCGCTACTTTCTGAGGTCAAACCGGCGGACCCCACAAGCGGACCAGTAGAAATGCAGTTAAGTGGGAAGGTTATGGTCCTACACTTCTGACCATAACAACGCCGGAAAAAGGAAAAGAAGATGAAGTATGAGATCAAATTTGAAATCTATTAATTCAATGACAAGTTGAAGTTGTTAGGCTACAGTCAAAATCAGCGTCAGGTAAGGGGTCGTAGGGGTTGTAACTATGAGAATACTACGATCGCCTAGATCGGCAAAATTGTCGTGGCCATCAGCAAGAAACAAAGTAAAATCTGATTTGAATAACTTACTGTGTCCGTTGGGTTTAAGTCGGAGCAAAAGTGTCGGAAGGTAATTTTCGATCCCGAAAAAGTGGCTACCTTTTTCTAATAATCCGCCATAATAATTACTTCAGCGTCCCAAAAACGCATGCCATAACCTTTTCCGCCAAACCTGACAGTTAGGGAGGAGGGTCGCTTCCAAGTCATCGATTGTTACTTGGTTTCAGGGTCAAAATAGCGGACTTAGATCTCGTCCATGGTTACGAAGCATAACAAAAATATTTCCTGATCTGCTTGGAACTTCTCGAGATTCACTGTCGAAATGCCGATTAATTTTTTTCTTTTGCTCGTTGGTTAACATTCTTGGTACCTAATGTGCAGAGACCTTGCTAACGCTAACCTAGTAGGCAAAACACCCATTTTAAAGCGGACTGGAAATAACCGATTATCATTACTTTTGGATCACGCCTCCTACATGGAACAAACTTCTTGAACAAACTCAGGTAAATGGGTTTGTAGAATATTCAAACTTCCTTTTTCATAATTCCGAAAATGTTTACCGACATACCACTAATCAAATTACCTCCACCATTTTTCCCCATATGATAAACTTTGTGCCTTTGGATAGTTTCTTGTGGTTGGTACCAGTGGAACTACTGTCCATGGCACGGGAATCGGGTTATCTTGGTTTCGTCAGACCCAATAACACGTTTCCAATCTTCTGCAGCCCAATTTGCAGGACTTAAATCTAGCCTTTATATTTTTTTCCGACAAAACTGATTTTTTCTTCTTTACTGCAGCTACAAACCTAATCCTACGAAATGCTCGCCGAATAGTCCACTCTGATGATGACGCATTTGTAAATTTATTTTGTTTCTATCTTAGGTGTTTACGCGTTCTCATAAACTGCTCGACTTAACGAGGATCTCCATCCGTTAAGACCTTTGGATGACCTTCCTTACTCTGGACAGCCTTATTTTGTTTTCTTACTGTAAGCATTATACGATAACATACGCTTACCTTTTTGTGATTTTACGAAGTCTGAATCCATTTATAGTCATTGAAGTGATGGCATCAACCGGCATTTTGGACATTTTCTTGGAATTTTATTGGCCTGAACTTGATGCAGGCTTACAAAAAGATACTTATACGCAATACCCTAATACATGACCTTATTGGTTATCCATTTACTTTACTTGATAGTTTGTATGTTATAGTTTATAAACACGAGCTGTTACACACACTTGGAACCCTTAAGCTTGGACAACTTCATCACGTATTATCCACTAGCTCTAATAGGTCCTTTATGATACAATAGAATTTCAACACTGACTTAGCTACTTTGGTTTCTAGAAGCTTATGTTTAATTTTTCTTTCGATAGAACTACTTGAATACGGCCAGCATTTTTTTGTATCGGTATACCTCATTCTTTCATATAGAAATATATAATCTAAACGATTTATAAAACCCACATCTACCAAGTTGACTGCAAGCCATTCATCCTGCGAAGTAGAAAGTAAATATCGCATCTGCACGACTGTAAACTAGAGACATATCCAACTACACCTCAATTAGACTCGAAACACCATCACGCCTTAATCATCACCACAAATGTCATAATCACCCCCGACCAAAATGAACCTCTTCAATAAGCTTCTAACACCCAAAACACCTCAATCCATCTATCCATTCATCCATCCAAATCCAGGAAGTGCATTTCATTCCAATAGTTATGCAATTCCGAACATCTGCCTCAATTTCTTCCAGCGCAATTGATATAACTCCAACTTCATCTAATACCAAATTGAAGCAATAAATTCACGTCATGACTGCCACAAATCCATACTACCTCCTTTATGTGCCCTTAAAACCAAAATGAAAAAATACCGTGCACATCCACAGATCCATGCATGGTCGTACCTGCAGTAGCAGATGAATAATGACATCCCATACAATCGCGACTATCCGAATTCGTTCGATTTGAAATTGTTCTCCGCCACGATAGTGTCCCGAAACAGATCGTTTCGGTGAATATGTACTCGACCTACCTATACGAGTACGTTTACTCATAGTTGCGAAATTCCCCGCAGACTGACTGGCCGTTGCAGCTTGCGAAAAAAAGTGCTCTTGCAACATAACCATGGGAAGCAATCGGACATGGACGCTACTCGACTGGTGCTCCGAGTGGAATCTTTTTTATTGCCATACATGATGGCGATGACGACGACGACAATGATGATGATGATGATCATGACTCGTTCATGATGTTCGATTCCTCAACTATGCGCAAGATACCATTGTAGATTGTACGTATTTCCTCACCTCTGCATACGGTTGTTTCTTGTAAATACAAACCGAAATAGATTAGATGCCGCGAGTGAGCATATTTATTTTAACGACTCTCGTTGGTAATACGTACTCCAAATGGGTTTATTAAGTAAAACATGGATGAATAGATGCATAGACACGGTAAGCAGTTGCACTATTGTGGAAGCCGACGTAGCGAAAGAAGAGCAATGCGGCGACGAAAAGCATCGATCTGCCAAGCCATCCAATGAGCCAATGAATAAAATTTGACCTCATTCTGTCGGATTGATACCAATCACTGGCTGTGTCTCGGACTATGTGTTATTGCACACTCGATAAGACACTTACCTAACCCCGGCCGACACTTTGCAAATGCCGCTTGGAATACATAATACATGGGGCATCATCGCACTGTCCAGTAGCTGCATCCATAACGAAGATCATCATGAAATTGTCTTGAAATCTTTGATCTAAACTGATCGCGGATAGCGGTAGATCTATGGAGCGGATTGTTGATTCTTAGTTTAAATTTATAATGAGCAGAGAGCTGGCAACAGGTGGCTGTTTACTGTCGGCCACATAGTTGAATAATTACCGGCAATTATTTGAATTTTAACGGTTGAATTAACTCCTGACACTTTTTAAATATTTAATAATTATGATAATTGCTAAAGAGTCACGAACTCGATTGGACAGTTTTGGAACCGTTTGTCCGGGCTTTGGAACCATCGGCATTAATTTTGTTTCAATTGCAACAAACACTTTTCTCTGCTATTAATACAGGGTAAACAAGGTACGTTTATGTGGCCTGGGGTATAGTCTGAAAGACCAAGCGTCCTTCATCCAAAAGAAACTTCGTATCGCAAAAAATGTCAGTTGCTACTGTCCCTATAAAAGGCCATGACTGCCCTATAAAAAGGCAAGATATTTGGTTGGACGTCCACTATTTGATCTCACGCAACACGCGTGTTTTGGCGTCTCATGACGTTAAACGAAGTTGAAGAAAAAAAAAGAAAAAAATTCTCGCGAAAGATCCTTCCGAGTAGTAAGTATGTACCGAACCTAAGGGTGACATTACACCGATCGGGAAAGTAAGTTACGTTCACATAGCGAAATACTGAGTATGTGGCCCACCAATTAAAGCTTTCGCTCCGAAAGGTAAGTGGAACAAAGGTTCGGTTCTGATAGCATGAAGGTCTTGGCCATATGCAACCCTCACTCAGTCGCCATGAGTCACTGTCTGAGCTCGATTTTTAACCAAGCAACTAAACCAGGTACTGTCAACGGCCCTATGGAATACTCGAACGGCATATAACCCAGAAAGATAGATTGGTTTGATCGTTACGCCGATTAGTAATTCTGTAAGTGTCAGAAAAATTAATTTATATGACGGACATGGACCCCGCGAGTATACCCCGGCCCAAAGCGCTCAATACGTTGGTAATGCTAGAACTTGGGTTACTAACGACAGTTTTTATCAGTGTGCCATATGTGGCACAAACGGAGACTAACCAGCAGATGGTGTTCCGTACCCGCTTGTACGGTACAGGTTGGCTGTCTTGTTCTAAATGCTCCTTGAGCCTGGGTGTCAGACCATCGCCAATCTTACTGTCGGTTGGGAGTAGAAAAAACGGGAATGGCTCAGTTAAGAGGCTTTTCCATTCCGATTTCAAAAAAAAAAATCTTTTAATCTGGCAGTTAGTGATTCTGCCGGCCTTATTCGAAAGCGGCCAAACTGTTGTCGTTTTTCTGACAGACTCGTTTTTGGCAAAACATGAGCCAATAATCCAGAGCGATCCACGGCATGTACACCGCATAAAGTCTCATATGCATCAGGTATCCGACAGAAGAGGCTATCACGCCAGCACGTTTTAGCCTCTTTCGGCAGTCTAAAAAAAACGGTCTGTTTCAGCTGTTTGAGTGTTGAATGAAAATCACATCTGACGTGGTGGCATAAAATATGGGCGGAATAACATGTTTTAATATTCAGGAACTGCTCAAAATCCGACCAGAACTCTGGTGCTTAATTCTTCGTGGAGCACGACAGAGTTAGACTACCAGTAATTAAGGCTGAATAGCCATACATTGTATTATAAGGCACAGATGGAAAGAAAGGTACCAAGATAGAGACTCAAAGCTATGTTCTATCGTACCTGTTCCCAAAATAATTCGCGATCTCAAGAACTTCTTGATATTGGAAAACTGGATTCGCTGAATCTTTTTTGGTTCATAGATCAATTCCTTGCAACAGTGAAGAAAGTTGCTATGGACAATCAATCACAATCAGAGAAGTTTACTGAGGCATATCACTTGGCTCATCTCATGACATTTTTCCAATTATTTTGGGCACGAAACGCGTGTCACCTAAGTTTGTTCCGAAATTGCTTAGTTTTGATCAAAAGGACCGTCCCATGAGCATCACTCAGGACCTGAGGATGACGTTAGGGTTGTTCGAGATTTGCTGAAAAAAGATTATAACTGGTGATAAAACATAGATATATGACTACAACGTCGAAACCAAGGCCAAATCAGCGACCAAGACCGAAAAAACCACGCCAAGTTCTGCCAAATGTGATGATCACGGCTTCCTTGTTCATCATGAGTTCTCGCTGGAAGTGTGAAGCAATACGTCCGGATTTGTGGGAAAGAAATTGTAGCTATTGCACCTGCTTACTAATCATTGCTTGTGCATAATTTTGTTTGGCAAAAATAATACAGTAATCATGTCTCAACCATTGTGTTAATCGGACTTCCCAAAACTAAAAGGCCCATGAAAGGGCGATAATTCCAAAGATTGAGGAGATTAAGACGCTGCAAAAGCTCAAGACTATATCAAAATGCGGCTTCGCATTGAAAGAAAAAAAAACGCTGGCTAAAGTATATTATATCTGCGGAGGATTACTTTGAATTAGTTAAACTAGATATTGAATAAATAAATAGTTTTCGAGAAACACAAAAAGTCACGTTATTTTTTGAACACCTTGTGCTTCGCCACACTGTTAAAAGTCTAATGTACTTCTCCTGATCTGAACACTCTAGGTAATAGAAGGGGTTATGATGATCAAATCGGTGTAAACATTTGCGGTAACCCTACAACCAGAGAAGAACTGAGCTGGGTGGGGGTTGATTTTTCATTGCCTTCCGTTTACTCATTCATTAATTGATGGAATCAGGGTGAAAGCCTATCTTTCTTCAGTGATATTATTCCACCGAGTTTGCTATAGAACCATAGAGTCTGTCCTTTATTTCTCCTTACTAGATCAACCCCAGTTCTCCTCAACAATCTCGTCCGCGGGGATATCAACGGCTTTACGGGATATCATACAGCAACCATTTAGCCCATATGCTCGTAAACTGAGGATATCTTCCTCGACAAGAAAGAAAAGAAGTGAGCTGACTATTTCTCTTTGTACACCCCTGCCCGATATTAAATCTCACGTAAATCCCACCCGCTTGTGTTTTGAATCTCACGCTGTTACCGGGCATCGCTCCTTACTATTTAATTGCTTCTGTTGACCGATTGCCAACCCGGAAATTGATATATACCACAGTTTTGTCTACTCTTGAGGATGGGCTCCGTTTTGTCGTTGGCCAGTTCGAGACCTACAGATTTAAGCCACTGCTTGATCTGGGCAAGTGGCTGATTCGACGATTGGATCTAATTTGCAAAGGCTACAACCACAGCTATGTCCTTCCTGTCGAATGCCATCCTACATATATAGACGGGGACCTAAAATGAAACCTTGAGGTACTCCAGCGGACATGTAGTAATATATAGGTAACCTAAAGTAGTTGGGAAACAGCAAATAGTACGCTGTTCCATCCAGGCTAGCGATCACCTCATTTGGACCTGTCGGACGAATTAGACGCGTTTTTAACATTAAGTGCCACTATTATGAAGTTAAAAGCCTTCAAGAGACGCAATTTCGACTATTTTTTTCAATAAAGTCTCCTTTAAGCTCGAAACACTGGACCCAGCGATGCTCCAACTTCTTTAACCTGTCTGAGAAATACGTTTTCTCGAAGTCTGCAAAGTAGGCCTCGGTGGCGGCGATGACTTCCTCATTCGACTGAAATTTCTGCCCGGCAAGTGACTTTTTCAAGTTTGGAAACGAAAAGAAGCCGCACGGGGCTAAATCTGGAGAATACGGTGGATGGGGCAGCAGTTCGTAGCCCAATTTGACCAATTTGGCCGTGGCGAGGGCGGAGGTGTGAGCCGGTGCGTTATCGTGGTGAAGGGCACTTTTTTTCTTCGCCAAGAGGGGTCGTTTTTTCTTCAATTCAGCGTCGAATCGGCCCAATAATTTGGCATAATACAGCCCTGTGACCGTTTTGCCCTTCTCAAAGTAGTCGATGTGGATCACACCTTTTGAATCCCAGAAAACGGTGGCCATCACCTTTCCGGTCGATGGGACAGTCTTCGCCTTCTTCGGAGCACGTTCGCCAGGTGAAGTTCACTGTTTCGACTGTTCCTTGGTCTCCAGTGTGTACCAGTGGATATATGTTTCGTCAACTGTCACGAAACGACGCAGAAACTCCTTCGGATTGCGCTTAAACAGCGTCAAACACTGCTCTGAAGTAGTCTCACGGTTGCGCTTGTTGTCCGGAGTGAGCAAACGCGGCACCCATCGCGTCGACAGCTTTCTCATGCCCAAAATTTCCTGCAGGATATGACCCACGTGATCTTTTGAAATGCCTACTGTCTCAGCTATCTCGCGCACCTTCAATCGGCGGTCTGCCAAAACGAGATCGTTGATCTTTGTCACGTTATCCTCCGTGGTAGCCGTTTTCGGGGCACCTGGACGTGGCTCATCAAAAACCGACGTGCGACGACGTTGAAACTCGTTAAACCAATTTTTGATGGTCGCCATCAAAGGAGAAGAGTCGCCGTACATACCATCCAAACGCTCTTTGATTTCGCTGCGCGATTTCCCTTCCAAAAACAAGAATCGAATCACCGACCGATATTGCTCTTTTTCCATTTTTCTAAAATCCGCGGACACTCCCGCTTCCACACGCGGTCATAACAAAACTACGAGTCCGATTTCGACAGCAGCCGTCTACTAGTATGTACTGCACGATAGTAAGTTGCTCTTGCGATACGGCGCCATCTGGCGGTGAGGCTAAGTACTTATCGGACCACCCTCGAATAGTAAATAGACTAACGTCAGAACAATGTATGCAAATTGTGCAAACTTATTTTGAAAATCATGGTTCGGTTCGCCAAATTTATCGAGCCCTACGTCCATCTTACGGCCGACATAATAGTCCATCTGAGCAAGTTATTCGGAACACGACGAATCGTTTTCGCTCCACGTACACTCTAGTGGACAATACACATGCCCAAAGACGACAAACAGTACGAAGAAAAGAAGTTATTGCCGTTATGGAGAGGAGTGTTAAAGAGAATCAGAATGAGTCGAATCGCCATCGTGCACAGCAATTGCAGCTATGATCATCCACTTTGTGGAAGATTTTACGGAAAGATCTTGGCTTAAAAGCTTATAAAATCCAGCTTGTGCAAGAGTTGAAACTGCGTGGCCATTATATGCGTCGTAGGTTCGGCAAATGGGCCGAAAATGTGATTCAGCTTGATCCTCATTTTCGATCTCCGATGATCGGATAAAATCCAGAAGCCTTTGTCGAGACGCCCTTACAACCATTAAAATTCACTGTTTAGTTTGCTTTATGGGCTGTTACCGTCAGTGGAGAGTACTGTAAAAATATGATTTCTAACTCCTTTGTTCCTCAGTTGAATGGCATTGACGTGACAGAGCACAACATGCCACACGGCGCGCCACCCCATCAATTTATTGCGGGAAACATTTGCTGACCGCATGATTTCGCGAAATGGACCTATCAACTTGCTTCTACTATCCTGTGATCTCACAACTTTAAATTACTTTTTTTTTTTTGGAGTACATATGTACATATGTGAAGTCACTAGTCTATGCAGATCTAAGCCAGTACGGTCAACCTGGTGTTCTTGTATTCCAGACCTTGGCCAATGGACGAACGGAGCAATGATTTAGCTGATCCAATTGTTTCGATTCCAGAGGCAGTAATTAGTTTGCAAACTGTCCGATCAATAGACCATGGATTTTCTTGGTGAAAACAGGGTTTGCAAATTATACAATTATAAGGTGAGGAGTCTTGATTATCCCAGGAGTCCAAGGCCTACGTCCGAATGGTCATGATGGAAATTTGAATAATGTTTCATCAAAAAATGAATTCTTCCTTACTTTTCTCGTCAAATTATTTTACTGCTACTGTCGTGCCACTTTTAATATAAGCCTTGCTTCATAACGGCTGTGTCCTGATCTATTCAATTTATTCCTTAATAGCTCTCGGCCTGGTTGCCGAAAGTAATATCCGGAATAACAGTACCGCGCGACCAAAGACGCTCTCCTTCTTATCTAGGTTTACACACAAGTCATCAACATCAAACGCACATTTCGCGGCACTTGCTCTGACATTAGCTCTATTTTTTTTAAGTTACTCATTACACTAAAAATTCATAAACATCAAAAGAAAGTGCTCTGACCCACAATCGGACTGCTTTAATTTCCCTTAGTGAATGTACTCAAATCGCCTGCACCAAAAGTGTGCAATTCAGGCTATCGCCGTCTTGACCGACCAATCGACTTTTATGCTCGTAAAACGTCCGAAACCCATAATATCTACTCCTGATTACAAAATTCTCCCATCAAAAGATTATAACCAACCAATGAATGTAATTCTTCTACCAATGGCAGGATGGAAAGCCAGCAACTATGTACTCTTGGTCACAATCCGAATCGCGTCGTACTGCTTATACATAAAAATGGTGCAATGCGAGCTCCCTGCCAGTCACTGTCATTAAAAACTATGTTTTATGAGCATTACTCACTAGAAACGAGGCCTCGGATTGCTGAGTAACCGCTTCACCGTTTAAGCTCGACGGCAACTCATTCCCATCGTCAATGTCCGATATGCCGAGTGGAATTTCTTCAGGGGTGCGCTTGGCCGCCCCTCTTGTTAAGTACAATACGTATGTTGTGTATATAGAGCCAGCCGATGGTAAAATGTATAAATAGAAGCTCGCTGCCTGGTTAGATTGCCAAACTCTGATGTGGCGCGCGTGATCTCTAATTTGTGTGATTTTCAGTCCTCCGGAGCCTCGGGTTAAGTAAAGTGTAAGCGCATAGTCTTACTGCACACAGACAGGAGCAAACATCATCTCCACTAGCATCTAGTGATAATCGTGCGATGGCAATCAAATGCACACCATGTTCGTCTGCACAATCGCCCAAGATGTACCCTCGATCGAGTGACGACTCGGCCGGGTTGGGGATAGATGGGGTAACAGAAAAAGTATCTACTAGTTCTCCTGCAAGAGATGTTATACATCTTTTGCTCAGTGCCGCGGCTTGTGTGTTATAATTACGCAATCGTTAGGAGGATTCCTTCGGAACGAGGCGCAAAACCAACAACAAGAATTCATGAAATATGCAACAGAGCATATCTATGAAAATGAAATATCTCGGATGGCAAAGGGAAAAAAAGTAAAAACATTGTTGCAACCCGCAGATGCCTGCGAGTATATCTATCTAGTGGCACGCACGCAAAATTGATATTATGATCGAAGACACTTTTCGGTATATTTGTTCATCTGTCGTCATAGGCAGCTTCATCAGACGGCAGTCGACTCACTTAGTAGCGTTGACGGCTCGATACGATTGCATTTGATGATCTTGTCCGTTCGCTTTATAGATATGTAGCATGTACGTAACGTATGGCGACATGACGATTGCCTGCGGCTGGCGGCTGTGATTCTTTTTGGAAGATCTAGATGCTCTGCATCGTATTGCGATATTATTGACAGTAGCCACGGCGAGGAGGTATCGTACAGTAGTGATGTGGCAACATGTGTACGAACACATGTCTGAATGTAGAAACGAATGAGATATGGATTTGGACAGGTGGCGCAGGAGGCAGGAGGAGGACAGGCTGACAACATGATGTCATTTGTTGTTAAAAGTTTGATTGGATTTTTAATGAGTGCTGGTTTTGTTTTTGTTGCTACTGTTTTTGATCTGCTTTTCCATCCATGTGGGACTGTTGCGTAAATATCTGAAATTATGATTTCACAAGGGATACTTTGGGGTAATTAAATGATTATGAGTGGGCTAGAGGCGGTTTTTAGATTGATTTTTAGTGTTGCTTGTCGAAATTGCTCAGTTCAGCAAGCCATAACGGTAATGGTTTGATCGTTATTTCACGGATTCGAACTAAAACTATCTGAAATAGTTTATTGAATATACATACATATCTCGATATTTGCTTTTAAAGACCGACATCAGCGTCTTGTGTAAACAACTTTTCCATAAAATCAGGTTAAAGCCTCAAGACATCAAATCACAAAGAGAGTTATAGAAACAAGGTTTTGATTCTACTAGATAATAAAACGAAAAATCTGGACTTATAAAGCGTTGTATTGGGTATTAATTTTTTACGGTTTTAGACATCCCAGTTCATTGGTTTGGATATCCAAATTTGATGTTCTAATTTATTTATGATTGCCAATGATTCCTTTTTACGATCACTTTGTTGAAGCTTTATAGCTTCTGGTATTTTTTCTTTTTACCCTGTAAGTTCTAAAGGTTGATCATCAAGGTTAAAACTTATGGAAGAGATATATATGTACAATATATAATTTATATATATTTATTTTAAAACAAAAACTAACAAACATCATCGCATGCCATTTGAAGGGTGGGTTATACATAAAACAAATTTTAAACTGGGATTTTGTCAATTTAAACCTTATCAAGAATAGGAGCGTGTCTAGTTGCGTCCAACACGACCAAGTCGGAATTGTCCTCTTCAATCTCGAAGGGAAAATTAATTCCTCTACGAGGGTGGTCCGACAAGTACTTTTGCAGAAATTTAAATTTTGCTGAAATGGCGATTTATTTGTCAATACAGTCTCCTTTTAGCTCGATACACTTGGCCCAGCAATGCTCCAACTTCTTTAACCCGTCTGAAAAATACGTTTTCTCGAGGTCTGCAAAGTAGGCCTCCGTGGCGGCGATAACCTCCTCATTCGACTGAAATTTCTGCCCGGCGAGTGACCTTTTCAAGTTTGGAAACAAAAAGATGTCGCACGGGGCCAAATCTGGAGAATACGGTGGATGGGGCAGCAGTTCGTAGCCCAATTCGACTAATTAGGCCGTGGCGAGGGCGGAGGTGTGAGCCGGTGCGTATCATGGTGGAAGAGCACTTTTTTCTGCGCCAAGTGGGGCCGTTTTTTCTTCAATTCGTCGTCGAATCGGCCCAATAATTTGGCATAGTACAGCCCTGTGACCGATGGGACAGTCTTCGCCTTCTTCGGAGCACGTTCGCCGGGTGAAGTCCACTGTTTCGACTGTTCCTTGGTCTCTGGTGTGTACCAGTGGATCCATGTTTCGTCGACTATCACGAAACGACGCAGAAACTCCTTCGGATTGCGCTTAAACAGCATCAAACACTGCTGACTGCCTCAGCTATCTCGCGCACTTTCAATCGGCGGTCTGCCAATACGAGATCGTGGATTTTTGTCACGTTATCCTCCGTGGTAGCCGTTTTCGGGGCACCTGAACGTGGCTCATCAAAAACCGACGTGCGACCACGTTGAAACTCGTTAAACCAATTTTTGATGGTCGCCATAAGAGAAGAAGAGTCACCGTACACAGCATCCAAACGCTCTTTGATTTCGCTGCGCGATTTCCCTCCCAAAAACAAGAATCGAATCACCGACCGATATTGCTCTTTTTCCATTTTTCTCAAATCCGCGGACACTCCCGCTTCCACACGCGGTCAAAACAAAACTATGAGTCCGATCTGGCTGAAATTTCGACAGTAGCCGTCTGCTAGAATGTACTACACGATAGTAAGTAAGCTTTTGCGATACTGGCCCCATCTGACGGTGAGGCTAAGTACTTATCGGACCACCCTCGTACTTAGATAGCATTGCTGTTAGGAAAGAGCCTAGGCCTGAACCAAAATTCTCTTCAAGCCACACAATTTCTGACCAACTGATTCTCTTTCCACAATCCACATGCCTTTTTGAATTTAGCCAACTAAGTACATTCGATTTTCGATTGGTTTACATCTTCTCTAACATAAGTTAGACTTGTTCTAGTGCATTGACCTTTTTTTTTTTTCTCAACTGAAAAATACCGGATTAAAGGATCTGTATCAAATTTTGTGTGAAAAATAAAATTAGGTTCTCCAACGTACTTGAAATATTGACCGTGGCATTTGGCGAGTCTACACAGACGGCCGAGAAAATGCTAATGACGATGCCGTCCCTGAGCACCCCAGCTAGTCTCCAACAGATGAAAACTTTGAAAGAATGAAGTAAATTGTTATGGAGACTCGTTGAATCACTATCAGAGAAGTTGCTGATTACATTCGCATATCGGTTGGCTCATGCTAAGAAAAAAATTCCAGATATTTTGAGCATGAAACCTGTGTCGGCGTAGTGACTGACATAATGCCTCTTCGCCTTTTTTTTGTCCTCCCAGAACTGAAAAAATCCCATGAAACAACAGAGATTTGCTACAGTTGCATCGCCGGAGAGCTCCGAGGATTACAAAATGTACTGGCCGGAGTGTATTGTGTCTGAAGGAGATTGCTATGTAGGGGATAAAATAGATATTAAAGAATAAATGAATATTTTTCGGAAAAAATACAGAGTCACCTTATTTTTTTAACAAACTTCGTAACTTTCCACCTGAGCAACTTCAATTGCAATCATACTCTTTGGCATCAGTCTTCAGGGATGAAGCCAAACATACTTCGAGTTAGATATAAGTTGTCAATCCCATCTTTGGGAGGTTCTGTTATGGAAAACGGGACGAAGAAACAGGTGAATGGAGAAACTACACGATCAAGTACGTGAGGAACTTTATTGAGTTCCTCATTATCCGGCCATATGGCCGCCATATGAATTGAAGCATTTTTCTGTTGAAATTTCATGAAGTTTTGATCCAGTTCTTCGAGAAATAATATAAGGGTTTCCTCCAACATGTCTTCTGGTCTTCCTGGTACTTCTGTGCATTCATTCTGTTAGGAACAATAATTGCTAAATGTGATGTTCCATACAAACTAAAGGTGCCCATGCCATTACACTACCTCCTCCATGCTGACGTTGGGAGAACAATTTTTTTTTTTAAATCACGACAGTAGAGTGCCCATCCGTCCGGCCCGTCCAAATTGAACTTTTTTTCGTCACTCCGTACAAATTTGCTCCATTCTTTACCAAAAGTAATGTGCTTTCGTGCCCAGTCCAATCTGATCGTCCTACGCTGTATACTAAGAGGTGGTTGCGACTTCATTCTTTTCGACTGCAGCCGACCGGACGCTTTTACAAACCTGTGAAGGGTGGACTTGGTGGCTTTAACTCCAGGACATGCTTCAACAAGTCTAACAATGTTTGTGGAATAAGACAATTCCCTAAAAAGGGGCCTTTTCCGGTGATTAATTAATGCCGGCGGACGACCTGACGACTTTTTTGTGCCATAAAGTGTTCCCAATTTGTTAAAATGTTGAGATGGGTACGATTTAACTGCCTTCCAATTTCATGCGTAGATTTGCCACTTTTCAATAATTCAATTATTTTACCTTTTTCGAATTCGCTCATGGATTTTCCTCTTCCCACCTTGACAATGTCTACTGAACTGCGAAATGATCGACACTGACCGAGAGTAAATCATCCATATTCATACAACCATGGAATATACTTTGTAAAATGTAATAAAATTTTACCATTAGAAAGGAAACAGCTGCAACCGGAGTTCGGCTCTATCTTTATTGGACACTAAATTTGTATGTGTTTACCCAAATGACTGCAAATAAGATATAATCGAAGTATTAATAGTTTGAATTAGTGTATATTTTATATTTTCGAGTATGCTCCGAAGAACTGAATAATTTTTTTCCTCGATTACTTGTGTCGCATTATTAACACAGAACATTTGGAGGATGACACTATATTTATGGGACGCACCTTATATTATAAAGAGAAGTAGAACGAGTTTGGAACCCTGCGGAACTCCATATTGCAATGCTTGTTCGAGATTCTGCCCTTGTTTCTAATTCGAAAGGCTAGAATAGTTTCTTGGGCTTTCCTGGGACTTCTGATGTGGTAGGCTCGTGTTAATAAGTCTTGTAATTTTACGAGCAAAGATATCTATGTATATATGCTTTCAAATCGTCCCATTAGTCCCAGGAGCCTTCCGATAATTTGATAGAGATATTGAGTTCACTACTTTTTCTGCATATTCTACATAAATCGGATAATGAATGATAGGGTTTTGATGACGGGACTAGCGTCTAGCCTGGTGACTAGTGTATAGAGTTTCACTGTCGGTTCTATCTAGAAAATTCCAAACATGTTCAATTTTTAGAAGTAAATAAATCAAGTTGTGTGTATAACGTCGTACAAATAGCCGCTATGGCGTTGCACCAGGCATTGCTTTCGAATGTCTATATTCCTGGCCAAATATTCTAGATGACTTTTGTTACAAGTCTAAGGGTGTTAAATCGCTATATCTCGACAGTCAGTCAGGTCACCCTTGCGCGAGATCTCGATACTCTCGAACCACTCTTCTAGAATGATCATCGTGGCATCAGCCAGCTTATGCCTAAAGAAGTTACTTAACACGATCTGTAGTATTCACCGTTGTCGGTTATAGTGATGCCAATTTCGTTTCGAAAGACGTACCGTCCGATGATCCAATATCCACATCCAGGAGTGGCTTTTTCGGGTTGCGAATGATGCTAGTAATTCTCGTTAGGATTGGTATCATTCTAAATCCGATCATTTTACTTGTTCACACATCTATTCATCCAAAAATGGGCTTCCTCCCTAAAGACGTCGATTAGGTAAAGTGCGTCCTTTTTCGAGGACAGCATGTATTTATTTTTCTCTTTATTGGCCATTCTATTGACTGATTTGAACCAATGTTCTTTCGTTCTAGGGCTTGACTATTGTCCGCTTATGGATCGCAATATTTATTGAATCACTAGATAAATTGTCAATTCTATGATCATCATCATCTTCAACTTCTATATGGTTTTTCTAATCCCAAAGCCCTTCTAAGACTTGATTTTTAGGACAACAATAAGCTGTTCCTTTATTGTCCACCATGCCTACGATGACTATTCCATTTAAGCCCATGTCTGATGAATATTGGGGCCGCATTACTGTATACGAACCGGGAGCAAATAGCGAGTAGGTGCATTATCGTGGTGCAAAACCAATGGAATATTTCCCGCGAACGGTGTTGCACTTGCATTCCATGGTGATCGCACACAGGCGTCGTACCTGTCTGTGGAACTCCCAAATACAAGCTCAAGTCGCCTGCAGATATTTCGATTGAAAAAAACCATTCTTAAACACACTCCCTAAATGATAGCGACAGTATTGTTCGCTGCCAAACAGGATATGCCCGTCATGACTATTAAATATTGTATTATTTAATAGTCCTTAAATCTACATTAGTTACGAAAAAGTGTATTTATTAGGAAAACCTACTGAAGACAACATGACCTACACCAGATCGAACGGAATCGATGAGAGAGTTCTCTCCTACAACCGACATGATTGCTGGTCTAGCCTGCTCACAAATTTAACATCTTGGTCTGATATCGATCCTCAGCGCTCTGTGGGACGTCTCAGCTGTTAAGTTAAGTCGTTAAGTCGTCCACCCACAGTCTTTCGAGCAAAGTCGAAGATTAAATGTAGTGGCAATTTGTCCTGAATCAGACCTGTCTAGTGGAAATTGAAAAATATTGTACTAATATTGTACCCTCAGAAGAACAACGTGCGCCATCTCATATGGGTCGATGTACATTTTTAATAACTTCAACAATTCTCAACCGATTTTGGAAACTAAAAAACTTTTATTTAACTTAGACCTTTACAATTTATTTTGATTAATTTTTGAAAACGATATAAATTAAATAACCACCTTTATTGCCGATGCAAAAATGGGCTCGTTTTCGCGCATTCTCCATGACATTTTCGAGAAGCTCGGTCGAAATTTCTGCGATTTCCGCACGAATGTTTCTTTTGAGCTGTTCTATTGTCTTCAAGCCGTTAGCATACACCTTGCTTTTCAAGTATCCCCAAAGAAAAAAGTCTGGAGGAGTCAAATCCGGCGATCTCGAGGGCCAGTCGCCAATCTTCCAGGGAACTTCTACGCAAAAGGTTCATTGTTTTGTCCACAGTATGTCATGACGCGCCGTCTTGTTAAAACCAAAAGCGAAATAAGCCTTTCTTACGCATTTCTGGGACCACATAATGGGCCAACATCGAGCGATATCGATCGCCATCCAATGTATCGCCAACTTTGAAGAAATACGGTCCAATGATGGTTTTAGCGCATACACCGACCCAAACAGTAACTTTTTGATCATAGAGCGGCTCTTTGTGAATAATGCGAGGATTTTCGGTGCCCCAGAAGCGACAATTTTGTTTATTAACTGAGTCAGAGAGCATAAAATGTGCCTCATCGGTCATCAAAATTCGCTGCTCCGGCTCAACATTAATCATTGCGACGAGATTTTGTGCGTACGAGTATGCCAAGCGCCGTGGCTCATCTTGTGGCAAAATTCTTTGAGCTATCCCGCCTAAAATGCCCCGAAACTCCCTTTGGTGCACAACCCAAATAAGTGCCTCGTCATCCCTATTGCCTATTTGTATTAAATCAAAATAGCATTCTGTGAATTAAAAAACCATGAAAAAAGTTATTACGTTTAGTGCGTTTTATAAGCTGCCTTGTATATCATCCCGGTCAAATGCCTCTTTGCTAATTTTTTTTATAGGGTTCGCGCAGGTTCAAGAGTTACGCTCTTATGGTGTTTGTCATCCGAGCTAGACGCAGTTGAGATGGTTTGTGTCGAAGATATTCGTTCACTAGTCTCCGGGGACGGTTGTCCTAGATAGGATTCGAGAGATTTAACTGAATTTGTCGCATTGGTTGTAGTTCACAGTAATTTTATTGTTTTCATGTCATCAAGGTGTTATATTGGAAATGTACACACAGAGGATGAATCTTGAAGAGTTCTTATGCTGTGAGTGTTATGCCTTCGTCAGCATTTTCTCATTCACAACTGATGTCGTTGCATAGTTTTTCCGTATAGAAATTGTTCTTGGCTATGGACCGACTTGAACTACAGACCTTCCTTGATGATTACCATTGCACCAGCCTCTTTGATAACAGAACAATAAAAAAACCAAGAAAATCAGAGACCGTACCAAACCCCTTTGATAGCTGGCAGCACACTTAGCAACTATATTTACAACACGAAATCGAAAAAAAACACACTAACAAAGGTTTTTTTTTCAATTGGCGTGGGTAGATTTTGACGACCTGTTTGCTCCCCTTTTACGGTATCCGGGGTAGCCCTTCACAGTCGAATCTTCAATGTTTGATGGCACAATTTGAGACGACCGGTTCGGTAATCAATGAGTTAACATTTGAACGTCAAAGGACGCAAGATCGGCCGAGAGCATCGCCGCGGTCCGCAAAAGTGTACAGCAGTACACAAGGCAATCGATTTTTCGACGTGCACAAGCACTCGGCCTTTCGGAGACTTCAACTCGGCGGATTTTACGTGAAGACTTGGGCCTACACTCGTTCAAGGTCTAACCAACCTAGGAAATCAAAGTTCAAGACCATAGACAATGTCGCTGACTGGGGGCGTATTAACAAACAAAAATGCCGTATTCGGGACGGCACCAACCCACACGGATTCGCCAGGTGACAATGCATCCTCAACAACTTACCGCTTGGTGTGGATTTTGGGCCGGCGGCGTCATTGGTAAGGGCAAAGGCGAGCGCTGCAGAACGGTAATAACCAATTTCTTATGGCCCAAATTGAACCATTTGAGGCTAGACGACATGTGGTTTCAACAGGACAGCACTACTTGCCACACAGCCACAATTGACATTCTACATGAACGATTTGAGGGTAAGTTCATCTCTCGCAGAGGTAACATGAAGTGGCCACCAATGTCATGCGTGTGGTTTCCTATATTTGCAGGTCAATGCCAATAAACTACAATCGACCAATGCCCTTACAGTGAACATAACACAAACCGTCGTTCAAATTCCACCGGAAATATATATGCGGAAGAGTCATAGAAAATTTGACCACAAAGAACCGTGCATCGTAAGAAGCCTAGGAGGGCATTTGAACAATGTCATATTTCATATATATTGGAATACATGGGCCTTTCAAATTAAGTTTCAATAAAATTTCGTTAATACCTCACAAAGCTTATTTTATTATATTTTAATATCTACCCGCCTTTATTGAAAAACCCTTTATCATACAACCTACGAAATTCCCGGTATTTTCTAAACAAAAAAGAAACTAGCCTTTTTTAATATTTGTTATTTTCGACTTCGATCTAGCGCAATTTTGTTTGCATCCTGTTTTACATTCCATAGAAAGACGGGGTTTTCCATATATGTATTAGGCTCTTGCAAGTTTAAAAATATAAACTGCGTCTTGCGGTCAGAATAGATATTACATAATAATGATCTACCTCAATTTGGTCGTTTATATGCATCCGTAACCCGTTAGTCATAAAATTATTATTCATAATTATCGAGAGCTTCTTAGAGGCTTAAACAACCGGAATCGCTCTATAATTAATCTAGTGTATGGTTAATTACTCAGGGGGCTGCCCCAGCTGAAGTGTAGCGTGTGCCAAAAGCAGACCTAATAGCAGTTATTGCTATTCAACTCGGTGATATTTATATGCCCCTGCACTGCTGGGCCCCTCCCTTAGATCGACTAACTCATATAAGGGAATACGTATGTACCCAATACGAGGTACAGTCAGCTTAGAGCTTCAACTTTTGCCCCGAGTTCATACACCTTATATATCGTCTCGCATTACTCAACAATTCTTCAAAACCACCGTTCAACCTTGCGATAACTTCCTGTATCTGCAACTGCACGTAAACGGTCATTACACTCACTATCAACGAACCTGTCTATTCTAGTCCAGTTGGCAATCCATTAGTTTTCCCCACCGTCAGCACACTTTTGAATCACCTCGCTACCTAATTACTATTTTAATGCGCCTCAAAACAAGAGCATATTCGCTCGTAAACCAAATAAAATGAATTTTATTATCCAAGATCACGAATAAAAATAAGAATTAAAAACAAAAAAAATATATATTTCTCTGTTTGCCATAAAACTTTTTTATTTAATTATTTTTTTTGTTTTCTATTTCCAGTTGACCGTCATTGTGGAATTGTTTGTAAGTTAAGCCATAAAATGAACTGCTTATTCCATGCAGAATATTCATACACCTCTCGGACTTGTTACAGTTTAAGCGTTAACAGACCGTTCGAACTGCATGATTTGCATTTATTATACAGTCTCGCAGCCTTATCTACCTATACTCTCATCTGCTGCTCCACACCGGCTGGCTAGTGGGAGAGATTTAAATTTTATCCTATTTCGGGTTCATTAATTTCATATAAAATTAAATAACCCGCTTGCCGCCAAAATTTCCTGGATGTTTATTCAAAATTCAAAAGATATAAAATCACTAAAATTCGGTGAAGAAAAAAATATAGGATAGATAGCGCTGAGAAAAAGGAATAAAGAACGGTTGAGAAAAAGAGAAATCGTTAAAGCAGTGGTAGTTGACGCAATAAAATATCCGAAAATAGCCTGGTAGCTTGATGGTAGGCAAATCGATTTTATTTTAGATGAATTTGCGCACGTAAACCCAAAATACTCGCTGAAAAATAGAGAAACTTCACAGATACGCGGATAGTCGATTACGATTTATTCAGATCACTTAGCTCCGGCCGTAGAGTTGATGGATGTGATCTGGTTAATTGTGTAGTAAAGTTCAGCAGATTGTTGTTTTTCGGTTTTCAATTTCAATTCGTCGAACCGGATTAAGTTTTTGGGCTGCCAGGTGGTGATGATATTGTTTTGTGCTTAATGAGATGCAGATGAATGAATCGGATCAATTGAGCAAACTGCTTGAATTCTTGCTGTCTTGACGGACAGCAAGGGGTTTCGTAGCTGAGGCATCCTGATGTCGCAAAGTGTTTTTTTCGTTACATATGTATGTATACTCGTATATCTGGTTTCATGTAACAACTTATAAGTAGTGTCTTCTGTTGATTTAAAAGCGATGATGCCCCCTTGATCAGAAATGCGGAAGCCAGTTTAAAAGTCAAGTGGAACTAATGGTTTTTGGTTTTTATTAATGTTTATTCATTTTTTATTTAGAGCTACCTTACTCTAGATAAAACTGCTTAAAACTAGCTTAAATAACTTAACTGACTTAACATATCTTACTAGCCCCCTATACGAACACACCATCCTGCCAGAGCGAAAGCGCCCCGAACCCTTGTCAAAGTAGCATCTATTGTATGTGCTTGTCGAAAGAAATATTTTGTTTTACCAGTGGACGCCTGTTGAGAATCTGCGCCAATTTTTTCTATAAAAAATAAATTCTGGACAAAATTAATTTTGATTTCGGGGAGTTGATTTTCAATGAATGAATTGAATGGTGAATGGCTATCAAATCACTGGTAAGTGCTAAAAAGTAGCAACGAGCTCACTGCGCCCTATTGTATTACCCTTCTTGAGGATTAGTTTCACGATCGCTGTCCTACAGTGCACTTGATAATATGCATTAGTCACTGTATTGTTCAACAGGATGGTGTACAACTATACTGGTGGGGGACGCCTGAGCACAACATTTGATATACCGTTGGTTTGCACCAATCTTTTTCTCTTCGAAGACTCGAGGATCATCTGGGGATCATCCGGCGACTGGAACCGGGTTTTAGACCCTTCACTGGCGACGGCATTATTTGCCATAAAACCGTCATTGAACCTGGTGAAACCAAGATTCTTTTATCGACAATGATCGGTATTCGATCATTTTGAAGCATACGATATTTTGGTGGCATCAGTTGATATTCACGGCACTTGTCATACAGCCCTCTCAGCAGTTACTGGGGTTAAGAAAACTTCTGCCAATGAAAAGGCTTACGACAGAATTTTTAGGCGTGAAAAAACTATTTTTTTTTGGAACCTTAGTAGGTTTAACGTTTGTTGCCAACCCGACCAGTTCTTTGGAAATGAAATCCTCGAAAACATTTGCAATAATAGCGTAAAAATAGGTCACAAATCTGTTTCCCTCCAGTCTCTCTATACTATTAATTCTGGTCACTCAATTGTTGAGGATAGTTGTGTGACAGATGTTATGTGTATTGTGTGTAACTCATGCCTATTATTGGTGAAAGGACCTCTGTGTTTACTGCCTTCAAACAATGAATTTCTAAAAGCTTTTCCCAGACAATTATACCGGGAAATACGATGTTACGAGACTCTAACTGCGTACGATCAGCTTTAGAGGCCTGCACCCTTCTATTGCACGCAACTTCTCCTTAGATATAGATGAATTGCGTACTCAAATTGATTTAATATAGCTTAATCAGGTTCTTGCCAAATACACCGATGCTTAGTACTGAGACATCGTTCCTTAAAATGCTGGAACCACGAGACGGTTTTTTTACGGGAATTCATGTTCGTCGTCTCGTCAGTGGTCAATCTAACTGCCACGACATAAACCCAAAGCGAGGGGTCGAAAATGCTTAGCTTGTTAGCTTCCCATTTGTAATCGGTTTGACTTTGCAATAAAAGAGTATCGGTCTCTACGCCTCCTGAGCCTTACAATATGGACCGATGATTTTTAGAAAGGTATCAGTATGTGTGTTTGCTTTTTGGTTATTTCTCAAGTCTCAAGGATATAAACTCTGTATACCGAAACAATTGAATTATGCACGTCTGATGGAGTTTGAGAAACATTTTGGTTGGCTATTAGCTTTTTATTACGAAAAAAAAAACTCGAATGTTGTTGGAAAATGTTTAGTGTCTCACATATCTCAAGAGAAAAGTCCATAGTTTGAGAAAACCAATCATGCCCCGAGGACAGTTCTTATTGAAGAAATACATCCCCACAATTGACAAGAGGTATAGGTAAGTACTGTAGTGACATCCTTGTGTATATTATTGAAAGTAAAACCATTTTACTCATTCATCTTTTTACTTCTACACAAGAGTCTATCTTAAATTACCTGAAAACATTTTCTACAAGAGGTACACGTGTAAATACGCGCAGAGAAACGTAGACGCAAACTTGTATTAATTTCTTTTGGCTCTCTTCTCCCTACCACTATTTTTGCGTGTGATTTTAATTTTCCCATAGGTCACATGGATCTGCTATTTATTGGCAAGTCCCAACGGCCAATTTTGAGAAACGAAGTGTAGAAGCAGAAAAATCAAACTAAGCGATTCGGTGTTTAAAGTGGTAATTAATTTTTTTATTTGTTGTGAATCCCACGGGAGATTAGAATATAATAATTCGAGACTCTCGAGCTCATCACACAAAGCAATATGTCCAAAGTAAAGGATGACCAAAACCACTTGTGATAAATATTTTCAATAAAACACAATCTGTTTTTTGTTAAATGTACAAGAACCAATTGACAACACTTAGATATGTACCATCTATGATTCATGTTGCTGGATAGTCTTCAAAGACATGTTATTCAGTTTTAGCGTTGATTGCGGCTTTGAAGACTACTGAACAAAGAGGGTTGTGGAAAATCATACAGGAAATCATAACATATAGAAATGCCATTACTTCTGTAAGCTATTTGAAAAAGTAATCCAAGGCCATATTCTGCTGTTCTTACACAAAAATGGCTAATTATTTAGTGCACATTTTAATTCCCGTCAAGGTAAGGAGTATAAGGAACAATAAAAGCAGGTCTTAGCAGTTGAAACTGTGTTATGGCATTATTTATCGACATTACGACAGTCTTCTATATGGTCAATCATACAATTTTATTAGAAAACCTAGAGGTTCGATGTTCAACTGTTTTCAATAGTACCTATCAGGGCGATCTCAACGCGTACAACTTAACGGGGTTTTAGTAATAAACTACAATTAACAGTTACACAATTTAATTAACAATTATAATTTATTATTCAGTTACTGATGCCAAATCATTATGGCAAGTTACACCATTGAACAGCAATGTTAAAACTTCATTACCAAGATGAGTGTTCGTTAGTGCACAGGTTGCGACCATTTTACGATAGATGTGGTGGCTCTTCACAGTCAAGTTTTCAACGTTTGGTTGCCAAATTTGAGATGATCGTTTCGGTTATCAATCAGCCAACATTTGTACGTCGAAGGAACGCAAGATCGACCGAAAACATCGGCGCAGTCCCTGAAAGAGTTCAGCAGAACCTGAGGCAGTTGATTCTTGGCCATGCACAAGAAGTCCACATTTCGCAGACTTGGCGATTTTTGCTTCGGGACTTAGGCCTAGACCTGTACGAGATCCAACTGACCAAGGAGCTCAAAATTCATGACCAACGACAATGCGATTTTTTCGCTGACTGGGCTTCATAGCTTTTGGAAGAGGATCTCAATTTTGGCCGAAAAATCATCTTTAGCAACGAAGCGCATTTTGGTCTGTACTTTTTCGAAAACAACGTTTTCTGAGGCAGTCACCATCAATGGCGAAACGATGATAACCAATTTCTTATGGTCCAAATTGAACTATATGGACCTAGACAGCATGTGACTCCAGGAGGACGGCGTTACGCGCCACACAAGGAACGCAAAGATTGACATTCTATATGAACGATTCGAGGGTAAGGTTGTCTCTAGCAGAAGTGTCGTGAATTGGCCACGAAGCTCTTTCGATTCGACCCCGCTAGACTTTTTCCTATGTGGTTTCCTGTATTCGCAGTTCTGTACCAAAAAACTACAATCGACCAATGCCGTTAAAGTAATAGCACAGGCCATCCCCCAAATTCAACCATATCTATGCGGAAGAGTCATTGAAAATTCGACCACTCGGATCCGTGACACCGTAAGAAGCCAAGGCGGGCATTTGAACGAGGTCATATTTGTATGAAAGTGTTCACGCTGATCAATTCCATCTTTTCTAGGTTCATCCTTATATTGTCCTCCCATCTCCGGCCCGAACTTCTTAGCTGGTTTTTTCATATCTTTTTTTCTTTTGAATGTTCTTTTGGATTTGCCAATCTTGTTTTTTGACTGTTCGCTCTAATTTCTGGCAAGGGCAATTTTTTTTTTTTTTTTTTTTTAGAACTATCTTTTGATAGACAAAAATGCTTAAAACAAGCTTAAATAACAACTAACCTAAAATACCTTACTGGCGCTATACAGGCACTCTAAAGCAAACAGAACAACTTAAAATTATGCCTTTCCGCCATATCATTAATATATTATAATTAAAATAAATGAACAATTAAAGCTAAGAAAAATTAAATTAAAAAAAAAAAAACATAGTGAATAAAATCATAGCAAACATAAACAATTAAAGAATATCCAATTTCCTGATGGCTGACCTAAAGAAAAAACAAGCCGGTTTTCGTCCACGCTTTTCTTGTATCACGTTAAGTGTCAAGTTAAGTTCTGTGAAGCCTATCAAATTCTATTGTTTTGACAATCTTTATGTAGCCGAGATCTTTTCTTCTAGTAAAGTAACAGCCTAATATCCTTGCAAGATCTAAAATGTATTCTTCGAGGATTTACACCTCTTATTAATTATTTAAAATCAAACCGAATTACGATTTATCAAAAATATTTGCCTTCGCTAAGAGTCTAGCGAAGTAAAGATGGAGGTTCATTGTTCGGGCAGGATACGAATACCATGTCAAAATAAACGAAGCAATTACGAATCGACCAATTCTTTGTAATTCTTATAAGAAGTAAGCTTCTGCTCGGAAAGGCTATGAACAATTGATAGCGAGAAGCAAAAATTGGAGGGAGTAATGTCAATGGATAACGGCGGCTAAGGTAGGACTTTCCATTTGAGCGCTCCCAAGTAAAATATGTTTTAGTCGGTTTTGCTACAAAATCATTTCATTCGGAGATTTCCGGGCATCTTTCCTGTAATGCACGGCTGAAGTTGCATTCAGTTTGAGTAGCTTTAGGAGACAACATCCTTCTGATCTCACTAAATACCGATCATGAGCTTAGATCCATGGATTATTGGTTTCGCTTTTGATGGTTGCCCGCACATGACTTTTGGCGCATGAATCTACTTTTCACCATAGATAATTCATTTGCCAATTTATGGGTAAAAAAACGCCTTTTGACGTCCCTTGGTTTCAATTCGTACGAGAGCCAGTTTCATTATTTTGGATCATTCCCACAAGACAACTGCCAACGATTCAGATAATTTTTGAAATGCTTGACATTGGTCGTTATCGAATAGTTCCTCTGATTCTTCCAATCCACTTCTAAAACATACAAAATATTTCTGACCCTTTTGCTCAACTGACCCATTTTCCCCAGTGCTAAACTCCAACTAAAGTATGTTGACTTGCGGCTGACTTTTTTTTCGTATTAAAGTAATGAAGTAAAACTTGCCGCACATGAAGTGTTGTTTTTCACCCTCCTACCAAATGACGTACGAAGATGATTGTCGTAGGTACCTTCGTCACTTTTGGTAAAACACAAGGAATTGAATCTAAACCACAGAATGTCAAATATCCTAAACGAATCAGTTCGGACAACATTCAAGTATCATTCAATTCAAAAAGAGTGCAGCCAATGGTCCACCCTTTGTAGAGAAGCCGAGAACTTAAAATACGTTTGAATTTACATGGCAAGCGACAAGAAGTTGGACTGTTCTTGAACGTATCTTTTGTACTGTTTATAATGGCAGTCTTTTAAAATTGGAAAAAAAATCAAATTGATCAGTATGTTTTCCTTAATATTTTTGTATCCTTAACCTTCCAGAGACTAAATCCAGAAAATGAAAACGTTTGCATGTCTCTGGGCTTGAAAATCGACTGAACTGATAACGCTTGAGTTCGAAAATTCAATTGTCCACAAAAGCACTTTAAAACTTATTTTTAAGTCTGAAAAAACGAAATTTTAATTGTTTTTCCCAAATTAATTACACGCATTGTTGCTTACTTATGCCACCTAAGCTCTTATTCCAAACTGAAAATGTTCGTTAATGTCTTCTTAAATAAGATAAGCTGTTTGATTATAATTTTTTTTTATCAATTTAATCGATATTTGTTTTATTAAAACATAATATCAAATAATCATTGAAAGGAGAATTCAAACAACAAAAAAGAAAAAAAACACTTAACACTAAAACTTTTCATCTTCGACTGCATCTGTCAAGTCAGGATGTATACCACTCCAGGTTGCATTTCCGCATCTAACTTGTTAAAAAAATTCATGAAATGCAGGATCAGTAAACGGAAATAAGCTGTGCAGATCAGCTTTTTTTCAAATTCATTAAATTGTTGGCTTGGTGAGTTGGGGTTTTTACTCAATTTAAGTGATTTAATACCACTTTATTATACCTCAAGCATCTAACTGTATTACATACAAACTTGTTAGAACCTTCATCACGGCTCCTCCACAAAAGTTTTGTTTTTGAAACAGAGCCAGAGTCGAAGAAATCATGACCGTTCACTATAATTACTCCGAAGGGGTTTTTTTATACCTACTCTTCGGACAAAATTAAACCAATCATTTTGGTGGGGAACCCGTACCTTTGTACGTTTCTTTTTTTCTATAAGTGCATGATCTACGTCACACTCCATATGAGTGTGACCTGGCTCTAAAAAATGTTGAGTTGGCTTCCAAAAATGCTAAGAACATCTCAAAAATCAATCCTTATTTTGACCGCCACATGAATCACTATAGAAAATGAAATGTCTTACTTCATTTTGTACATGCTTTAGTAAACATGATTCAATTTCCTTGCCACTTCGCTTAGTCATTGCCTCGTGCCACATAAAATAATACGGAATTATTGAGGAAAAGTCATTAACGGTAACACGTGCACAACAGCCGTTTGTACAAACTTACTGAATTTCGAAGGCCAGTATTTTGTCTTCCTTCTTAGCCAAGTCCGTCATGATATGGTGTAGGTCTAAATCACTTTGAAGGCTCGCAAGTTCCTCGGTTCCATCACATTCTGCTATTTCTGTTTTGATTTTCAGAGTGTCACATCTATAAAATTTGTCGATGCTGTGCTTCATATTCATTCCTATCAAAATATGCAATACAAAAAAGTATAAAGCTTTCATATGTACGTACGTGTGGGTACATGTATGTATACATACCTTCAAATATTTGTGAAAATTTGCTCAAGCTTACGAAGACAGTTGAATTTTTTTTGCTAGAACAGCTTATACATAGCAGCCGCATAGATATATTTACGAGCGTCACGTCTTGTTTACTGACTTTCCGTATGACGGAAAGCTCTTGATATGGACCTTTACAACTTTAACAATTTCTCTCAATTTCTTTTCTAATTCAATTTTATTGTTTCCACCAGCAGAACACGATTGCCTTTGACAGGAATATTTGGTTGGTCCAGTATTTTCACCATTGAAGCGTTGTTTAAAGCACTTTTTAGAGATACGAAGTTTTTCTTCCTTGTACTGAAGTACTTTATATGATACTGTCGGTTTCGCACTCTAATCTCACATTTTTTTAATGTCCTTGATTTCTTATCTTCTATTTCTATCAAGGCTCTGATATAAAGGATTCTTTGGTTCAACATCCCCAATTCCCAATATGACTTGAAGATTCCCTTCTGTTATGGAAAAGTAATTTTATCCTTGAAATTTTGTCGAGAGGTGTTAAGAGACTCACATTTTCTTGCCTCAACCATTCCAGTTTTTCGAGTGTATGATTCTCCTCTGTTTCTTTCTATTACAATCACTTTACTTGAATAATATTCCGATCGGTTTTCAACTGTTGTTTGTTCAGGAGAATCAACCAAATTTTCTTCAAGTTGCCTACCCACCTGCAAGAGTTTTGGGTGAGGAAAATCTGAAAAACTGTCCATGTCAGCAAGCTCGAAATAAGGATTAGGTACAGAGTCATCAGAACTGAAATCATGTGCTCTATGTTTATATCGCCACCAAACTGCTCAAAAGTATATCCAGATCATCGTAATCGACTCCATTTGCAGATGACTTTGGGTCTATAAGGAAAGCACAATTTATAATTTTTTTTTTATCATTTGTATTCATCAATATGAAAAAGATTAGTGGGATATAGGTCCATATATAGCCAAATACTTTAAAAAGAAAAGCTAACAACACACATTCATTAAAAAATAGAACTCAATATTAATAATTTACCTAAGTAACTTGTTTTTTCAAAAGTATCGTTTGTTTTCTGCCTTTGAAGTTGTTCATATACTATTCTACACGTTTACCAAAGAGTACTTGGCTAGATTTAATATTTATAGGACCGAGAACTAATATTGTTGTAATTTTCTAATTATTTTCACTTTAATTATCGTCAAAGTAATTAAATTCAATGACGAACTTCACTTCCCTAAGCCCTTAGATCAACTAAAATGTCATCCTTAGAATTTAAACAACTCAACTTAATTTGCATTTCATAGAATTTAAAATTTTTAAAAAACCTTACCCTACATAGTCTCCTTCGAAATATGCGGAAATTTGCGATAACGACGTATCTCCGCTTGTCTATAGCGAAAAACTTTTTTAATTTTGAAATAAACGCTAAAGTCGTTTCAAGCCGTTTTCAGTAGAATATGTTTGATTGATTTGTAAATAGTTTTCTTCTTTTTTTAATTTGTAAATGTATTTTAAATCTACGTAAGCCATTATTTGGTACCAAAATTTTGTATATTTTTGTGAGTTAAGCGATTATTTTAAATGCTTTTAACTATGAGAATGACTTGAACTGTTTTTTTTCTTATTGGATTATTTTAACGAAAAATAGAGTTGAAAATAAAGGATAACAGAATAGAACAGGCTAGCTAGAACTGATTTTTTTCTTAAGTCGACTTAAATGGCTATTGCTTGTGGCCACAGAGCTATTAACAGTGCAGTCAATTGTTCTTCAAGTACGACTTGATTTCACACTCTTTCTTTCATAGTCACACGACACGGTTAATCTTTATTTACTAACAATATTACTAGCACCTGCTAGGTCAGACTATTCGAATATCTGCAAAGCATTAGCCACCACTGGCTGATTGTACCACTTTATCAAGTTTGGTCTCAGCACTCTTCGTTTATTCGAGATTTAGATCAGTTACGAGCTTTCTGAACTGTGTAATCTGAAATTACAATTTTCTCTAAACTGTAAAATATCAAACAATACTTTATTGACTCGTCCAAATCTAATATATCTTTTATTATTGCTCCCTAACCGACTAAACACCTCAAACCGCTAACTTGTTTAGTGTACAAGCCTCATTACCATCGAAATTTATTTTATGATCACAACAAATTCATGTCTTGTTGAAGCTACAATATTATATTAGTTGTTAATTTAACCACCACTCCATCTATCTTTTCACCTAACTGAGCTTATTACTTCCCCGTATATACCAATGACTCATTTTCTCCAATCAGCCTCAATCGCAATCGCACCACAACAACGACAACAATGTGAGAAATTTCCCTGAAACACCGGTTGTGCATTGGCTGCAAGATGTAAAGTTTAACAAAAAATCCATCCGTCGTATTATAAGTTAAGGAAATTATTCAATTATTCTGCGTGCGTACACCGGTTTACCGCTCATCTCATCTTATACATTAGCTAAAGTGAAATTAAAAATCGAAACTAGTGCCGGCAGATCGACACATTCTGCTTTTTACCACCACTCACGTTGGTGCTTCAAATGATATCTTCTTTCGTGTTGCTTTTGTACTTGTAAAGTCGGTAGCGTAAGCAGATAAACTTGATTTTAATTAGACAATGTGTAGTAAACACGTAAAATAGTCTCTTAAGAGTGAAGTCAGATGCAAGTAGAGTGATGACGAAGACAAGTCGATAAAAAACGAACGAAATTAAGGTTTGTTTGTCTTAAATATTGGCCTTGTTTGATAAGAATTCTCTGGCCGTATGCTTGTGGGTGGGCTAAGTAAATTGTTATAATTTATGCATCAGATGCCGTCGGTGAGAAAATACCACACACTACATGAAATACAACACCAAAATCTGAGTTTGAATCACTTTATCAAGTCTTTGAATGCATTCCACCCACTGTTGAGCAAATAATTCAACATCAAATCGCGAAATCTGATTTATTAGCTGAGAAAAAAAACTTCGCAACACGCCTGTTATTCATAAGACAACAAGATCTCACAATTGATCTCCATACGTTCTCAACTACGCCCATTAAAGCTTCCGTTCCTCATGCGGAATTCGAATCCATAGCTCATTTCCCAGTTATCATCAGACCTACTGCGCGCCAAGAACCAGAATCTATTAGCCCATTTCTGAAACCGCAAAATATATAAAGCAACTCGGCCACAATACAATTATTTAACTTGTTCTCCACTCAATGCTGAATAAACAATCCAATGCTCGTCTAGTTCTTGTTCTCTCTTGTTACTGTTGCTTATAGGCTTAACCACATTAATTGGCCAATAAAACGCTTGACTGATCGCCTGTCAGATTAATTACTATTCGAGATTTTACTTAGAATCAGATACATTACATGGGAGACAATTAACGTTTCTGTATCTGCCGTTAAACATCCCCAAACACGATTCAGATGAATATCAAGTTCGCTACTTAACTCTTTCGTTTTCACGCTTCAATGAGTCGATTTTTCAAGTACATCACACAAACATCGTCGTGAAGTGAAGTCGAATTGTTTTTTATGTTTTTTTTTTAATCAGCCAAACAGGAAGTGGTAATAATTTTCAATGGTCAACAGGTCGACGGGTTGGGCACGTTCAGTACATTTGGCACGTTGTACACATGAGAGTTCTTGGTTAGATCGAGTTTATACGGTAACCGGAGCAACGCAATGGGCTTCTAATTAACATACAACTTTGGTGCACGCCCAAGAGAATTATGTGAACTGTAAAGCAGCACAAATAATGGTATTCATATCCTTAGATGATGAAAATTTCGCATAAGCGCACTCCCAGAGCTAATCCAGAAGCAATATATTGTACGATATGATTTATTAATAGAAAACCTATAGAAATGGTCCCGTGGGGATTATGTCATTGATCCATCGTATGAGCCGCCATGTGACAAAGACTCCATTAGAGATACGGAGATTTCCTACACACAAGACACACTGCATCATGCATGAACTTGCTACATGATTAAATGCACGTTGTGGTGCATACTCGTAGCCTTCTGCACACTCGAGTGTATGAAAATTCCAATAAAGGCCACCTGAATCAATGGGTGAGCGATTCCATTTGCACACAATCTCAATTATGATTTATTAATAAATTCGTATTCCGTTTTACTTAACTTTGCATGAACCACATTAGATAGATGTATAGTATAACGACCGTGCACTAGTTGGTGCGGCTCAGATGTGATTGAGAATACATAGTAGTGCTTTGTGCTTTAATGCATTAGTGGAGTAACGTACCGGAAAATGTTCGTAGGAAATGCGGAAAAAAGAGAGAAAAAAAATCGAATGAATATCAAATGAGATACCTGCGATAGGTGGGGTACCTATAGTTATGATTTATTTATATTTTTATACTATTTTAATGCAAACTGTATGGTAGGGGTTATATCGGTGGCTGACTTTAGCTGCAGCGGGATTTGAGTCAGGTCTGTACTAATTAGCTGCATTCGTATAAATTTAAATAAATTTCCCATAACTAATTACACAAGCCTTTGGCTTTATGTCTTTGAGAAAGTCTGTAGTTGTTGGTTATCGATTAGAAGGAGTAACCGGGGGAGTTTCATTTGGGAATTTCAAATAGTAGCGCAATTGAGTTATTGACTGGTAATAAGGAGTTTCTTAGATTTACAATTACCTGTCAGCGAATTGACGGTAAGCTGTCAGTTCATACTAGGGCGCCACTGTTTGGACATAAGAGGTTTTAAAATGTGTAAATATAGCGCTTTGTAATGAAGGCAATAAGCGATAGGTTGTAATTTGTTCCAGACCAGTAATTTTATGTTTTCTGTTCCCCCATTTAACAACCTCGATATTACGTACTATTATATTGTCGATTATAGAAAAAATTCATTGCAAAAATGAATAGAAAAAATATTTTGTGTGCCTCTTACTGATTTTGTGAATTTAATCGATAAAGTTGAATATTCCCAACAGAGACAAAAGGACCCAAACTACTCTTTGTTCGATATGATATGGAAAATACCGCCGACGCAGTAGAGAATATGAGCTAAAACCAAAGTGTGTTGATTTCGAGACAATCAAAGCAATTCAGTATCTTGCCAAGAGTCTGGAAATACTGCATCTTTGTCTTGGCAATAATCATAAGGTGATAATGTGAACTAGGATCCCTCAAACAAAATAACTTAGCGCCAACTATAGAAGAGAAAATATAGGATTTTAGTTTATATTTTTATTTAGATCTTGCCTTAATTTAAATAGCCGAAGCTACTCTATTGACCCAGGAAGCATTAATTGCTTTCAACAAATCGATAATCTTATTGATATTTTTGAAAATAAAGTTATTCGTAGTATCAAAATAGCAGTGTCCAGAAGAAGACGAAACAGTAATCCGTCGTAGGTTAATACTTAGCGAAAATACTGGCGAAAAGGGCTTCAGACATTCCCACTCTAAAATTGTCAAACTGTCAAAAAGTGAAATTTATAACTGAAACCTTTTAGAAAACCATAATATCTCAGCATTCGGAAGAAAATTAAAATGTTTATCGAAAGACAAATAATTATTCCTTTGAATGGCTGTAAGGATGCTTTTACAATTAAGCACATTATCTCTGATCTTAAAAATCAAATATCTCTTGGTCTAGACTGGATATATAATAGAATATAAAAGCAAATTCTCTTGAGTGGCGTAGGGTTAATTTCAATGTCTGTTTAAAACTACAATATTTTTACTCAAATGGAAAATGTCTTAATTGGTTCCCTTCTTTAAACATAACAGTCCAAAAAGTTATTAACTCATAAGATTAATTAAGCCTTGATAGAAAAGAGGTCGCCGGCCCGTATATCAAAAAAGTCACTGTATAGCCGCTTATAAATTTTCTATTCCTCGCACCCTTAACAAAAGTTGTACACTGTTTTTTTGAACAACAGAAAGCTGACTGTTTCATTGAAAGGCTCTTTTCTTTGAATTCAAACGTTACCTGCAGGTGTTCCACAGGGTTCAGTACTGTCTCCCTTCCTGTTTAATCTTTATACAGAAGATCTCCCAATTCCCTGCGACAGTGTAATTGCCGATGAAGGGGCAATTATACTCTTCCCTAGCATCACTCAATAAAATATACAACTTGCCTTAAATTAAATAATGGGCAAGCCAAAATCAAGCAATATTTTTCATGAGAAAAAGAAATCCTTATTCCTGCCCACAAATGCATTCAAATTGAATGTTATATTTTTGGGCTGAAAGTTGGCCTTTGTTAATCACACTACAAACAATACCTTGCAATACCTTACCCCCTTATGAATCGTAAATCATTATTGACCACGGAAAATAAGTCAGTAAATTAGTAAATTTTAAGCTTCGTATTATATGTACATCTCCTCTGTATAATCAGAAGTCATATTCAAGGTTCCAATTGGTGCTTTCATTCTTAAGAGTAGAAGTCTGGCAATAGGAAAGCTGACACAAAATTTTCCGAACAAGCTCAAACGTTGAGTTATAATATGTGATCGAAGTAAATTAAACGACAAATTTGCACGTCGCAAATGATTTATATCCAAAGTTAACAAAGAAAAAAAAATTCATTTACAAAGGAATATGTAAACAAGACTGTAGATTTCTGGTTTTTAGTGACTATAGCAAGTTTAACTTGTTTGCAATGAAGATAAAAGAGCTTATCTTCAAATGAAGGTGAAACATATCATTGATACAATACTATAATGTTGTGGGGGTGTCTGCGAGCAGATTTGGTCAAATAGAGTTTATTATATATAGAATAATAGAATGAACCAATATGACTACCTTAACATCCTAAGTGGCAAAGTGGTACGGAAATAGGTCTAAGGCCAAGTTATGTCTTTAACCAAGACAGTGACCAAAGCACACTGTCACTCACAATGTCAAAGTGTGGCTGCTTTTTGATGCTCGCTCACAGCTCAAGTTTAAGTTTAGTTTTAAATTCATTTTAATTTATCTTACTGGCCCTAGGCGGACACTTTGAAATAGTCAGTACGTTATACGTTTCCTCGATCCCGTCATGAGACCGATCTACTGAACCTGAGGCCCTCGGGCTTGCGGAACCCGATATCGGTTTATTATATATATAGATTAGTGGTACCGCTAATCTATCCTGGATCAGCCTACATTAATCTAGATAAAGGAATGTGTCTGGCGGGACGAAGCCATTAAGACGACCTCTCTCGTAATATAAGTCTTTAGAATAGTAAGCCTCGTAGATCAGGTTATTGACCGAAGCCATTGCTCTTGCAACGTGGCTTTGAATCAGTTTGGCCCTATTTTATATAGGACCTCGTTTGGGTAAAATTTCGTGTACTTAGATTTGAGTGTCCTATGTAGCCCAAGAAAAGTTCTGAGACACTGTCTCTCAAACACGCGAATTCTTCCCATTAGGCTGGCTTTCACATTGAATCAGACGGGACATCTTTCTTGTCAGAGCAGGCGTCCCGAGAGGCTCTATACAAAGGTGTTCTGGACAATATAGATTCTGGTTTCTGGATCACAATACTCAGTCATCACAATACTGTTGAAGTTTTTCAAAGTCACGCTGCAGATCTGTACGCTATAGAGTCGTGAAGAGAAACTATCAGATCGCTTAGGTAAATGCTGGAAAGGATGGGCGAGTTTATTGTGTCCTGTTTCAGTCCATTTTTGATTTCAAATGTTTGGGACTTTCTACCTATTAACCTATCAAAAGTCATATATAGCAGTGGTGTCGAAAGTTTTTTCCAAGTCAATCAGGGAGAAACCCGTGCATTGGCTACTAAAATTTGTTCCATTGGATATCCGATACGAAGTTCGATGCGGCATGAACAGTGTCATGCCCCGCTCTGAAATTGAATTGGTTAAGCAGAATAATTTTATTGTCCTCAATCCTATGGACCACCTTCTCGAAGACCTTGCTGATACCCGGAAGGAGACATATCGACCGGAGATTTGCCGGATTAGAGGTGTCTTTACCCGTTTCGGGGATTGGTTGCAGCACCACTATCTTTCAGTGTACTGGATAATATGCATTCATAGAGAATGGTGTACATTTCTACAGCCACTCTCTAGAGGTACCTGAGCACAACATTGGATATACTGTCGACTCCCGTGGATTTTTTCCATTTCAACATCTGGAGATCTTCCATCGAAATGAACAGGGTATTAGCCCCCTCACTGGCGATGGCATAACTTGTCATGAAATTTTCATTGAACCTGGTAAAACTGAGGTTCTGTGATCGCCAATGAAGAATATCATTTCGAAAGTGGAAGTGATGAAATAGAACTCTGTTTTCCAGGCTGTGGTTCAGGCGAATGCTATCATTCATCTTGTACACTTCCTGGAAGACAGCTCCCACCTTCGCCCCACCTTCTCAGTCGCCAATTTTTCCTGAGGTTCCTCGATCACGTTCGTAGCAAGCATTCATGTTCGAATGAAAACTGTTCGAAAAATCTACAAAATTCTGTGTATGGTCAGAATTAATTTACAGCAAAACAAAAGAAATACTTTTCTTTTTATTTTGATATTTGGAATGCCCTCAAATAGCCTTAATGACGTCCTGCAACCTGCTTTTCATAGAAAGTATGAGCATTTGAAGGTCTTATTCCACGGGGATCATTAATCACTTTTCGTTGGCAAACTTAATTGATTTTTTTTTTATTCGGACCCATTTTTGCCACCTTCTTGTTTACATATGGCCACAAATTTTCTATAAAGCATAAGTCGGGACTTTGGGCCGGTGTGTCAATTATTTTGCTGCAATTATAAAACAATCACTCTCACTATAAATAAGATTTACCATTTATGACAAAAATAAAGCAACTTAAAATATATCGCCTGTCCTTTCACTTTGAATGTGGAAAAAAGTTTTGTAAAGAGGCATAACTCAAAATTTTAATACATAAAGATATTTTTAATATTCCGTCATGAAAGTCATTAATTTGTATTTATATTAAAATATTTTTTTTTAAAGAAAATCCAAGAAGAAACCCAAACATAGTGTCGTAAGGCATTGACAAAACTTAAGCAACTTTAATTTTAATATAAATACTGTCCTAATTAATTAATTTTGTTTCGTATCCGTTATGTTAAAGAACAGCATGGCATCGGTGGGGCATAAATTTATTTAAATTGCTTATAATATTTACTGGAATTTTCCCCCATTCTTCTTTTTTAGCTTCGAAAAGAGAAGCCTTGGAAGTGTAATTATGCATCCAAATTTTGCGATCTACAATTTCCAATAGATTCTCTATGGGATTGAGATCGGGTGATTGCGCTGGCCATTCCAGAACACACACTCTGGCTGTATTTAACCACTTGGTCACAAGCTTATACTTGTGCTTGGGGTCATTATCATGCTGGAATATCCAGCGCAAGGGCATGTTATCATCTGCGTTTGGATGCACAATTGCCTACATGATGTCTTTGTATCATTGACCATTTAAAATATCCGTAATTTTGTGGATAGGCCCCATTCCCTGGTCGGAGAAACAACCCCAAACCATGATATTGCCCCCACCGTGTTTAACTGTGCCCTTGCAATATTTTGGGTCTAAGCGTTTTCTTTTGGGTCTTCTAAAGTGCGCTCTTCCATCGAATCCCTTAAAGTTGAATTTGGATTCATCAGACCATAGCACTGTTTTTTATTTCTGTCTCGACCAGTTAATATGTTCTTTGGCAAACTTTATCCGTGTTATCCTGTCCTTCTTCGATATAAACGTCTTCTTTGCAGCCCTAAATATTAATTAATACCCACCTCGTCACACCTCCTGCTTGCTGTTCTTGGGTGGATGTGGAGTCTTAAGTGGTTAACATCTTCACGAACAAGATGGGATTGGATCTTTTTTGAACTCTTATCTTGCTGTGGTTTTTCAGGGTATACCGCCAAGATGAATAGTTTCTACTGTCCCTTTCTATTGAAATCGTTTAATTAAACGAGTAATATCTGATATCTCCATAGGATATTTGCAACAAATATCTTTTTGTCTTATTCCACTACGAAAATCTTCAATAATTTTTTTTTAAGTTCGTTTCCAAACTTGTTTCTGGCCATTGTACTTAAAATAAACCTCGAAACTTAAACTTCACTTCTTTCTGCAATAACTTTACAATGAGAAAAAAATAAAATGAATAGAAGATGTAAGCAGAAAACAGCAAGAATTGTTTAACGGAATGTGACTTAATGGTCCTGTAATGTGCGCACACTTTTATTTTTTTCCTGAGAATTTCCAGTTCATTCAGAGTTGCTTTGGTTTTGTCAATATCATGTTTTATGAGAGGATTTTAAATATTTTAGATATTTAAAAAAATTTAAAGTAAATGGAAAGTTGATATTATTAATTAAATGATATTTGTAGTGCTATTTTGATGAAAAAACTGTATGTAGAAGTAACTTCTCATAGTATATCATAATATATTAGTAAACAAAAGTAGTGCGGTCCAATAATAGAAGTTGCTTTAGCTTTGTCACTCACGTATGTTTAGGTCCATTGTGCTAGTACAGCGTCAGAGTATTGTAATTGTACTGTAATTTACACACTTCCTTCCAAGTATTCTTCCTAAGTCATCGTTCCCTCAATAATTTCAATTTTGCCAGCGCCTTTCCTTGAGAAACATCCCTACATCATTATTGGCAATTTCCCAAATTTTCCTGAATGATGTTTTTATTTTCGAGGGCCGTAAGCGATTTTCTCCAGACTTTCGAAAGTTCTGCCTGGTAGTATAGCACTACCTTAGACTCATCACAAGAAATATGATTTCAATGCTCCATTGGAAGACAAAGGTGATCCGATGTAAAAATAGGTCATTTAGAAAATATTTTGCGCTGCGAGTAGCGGTTTCATTCGGACTTTTCGTGAGGAATATTTTTGCTTAGGCATGACTTCCCTGTCTCATAGTAAAACTTGGCTCCACAATCCTTTTTAAGACCGTAGCTGACATTCTGGTGTTGATATGAATGTTTTCTCCTATTTTCTTAATAATTTTCTATCTTCGCTCTATATTACTCTTTTTGGTCTACCTATTGATTGCTTGTGGCCTTCTTCTTCAGCACGGTGTCTTATATTGCAAAGGATCGTGAGGTTAGTCCGAGCATGCATCAATATGGTCAGCGAAGACAAATATCAATGTTTCGAAGGTTCTTCGTGTAGTAGGATGAGCTAGGTGTTCTTTATTATGAGCTGCTCAAACTGAATGAAACTTACCACGGAAGATCTCTGTTGACTGCAATTGTTGCATTTTAGGCGAGATAGAGACACGACTAGGCTACGACTTCAGCTACATGACAAGGCTCGGCCGCATGGATACGCTTGAATGGGAAGTCTTACCTTATCCGCCTTATTGACCAGACATTGCCCTTTCCGATTATTATTTGTTACGTTCGATGGCACATGGCCTAGTGAGCAGCACTTCTATTCTTAAGAAGATCATCGATTGTCGGATATTTTCAAAAGATCTGTTGTATTATATAAGTCTTATAAAGTTCTTAATAACACAGTCCAATACAACCTATCATTTGATAGGGGTTGGATCTGAAGGAAACAAACCTTAAAGACGATATTTAAGGCTTTTTCAACCTTACGCTGTACCATTACTTCTACCACATCTAGCCTAGATTCATATAACTACGAAAGGCGTATATTTCACACTAGACGTTACCAACACTATTTTGCTATCCTTATTTCTGGTCTTTAGGACTAAAGCTTCATGCATTAACGCCATCCGGGGTTATAGTCCTTCATCCAATAGGGGAATACGTTTAAAAAGTGGACAGCTTCGAGAAACCCACTCTGTTTCTGGGACCTTAAAACTTGACTCCGATTAGAAGTAAATTTAAAATACCATATTATCCTCCACTTATGGAGCCTTATTTCGGTTCTGTGAGCCGTTGTATGCCTCGTAGAGGTCTCCTAAAAGGCTATGATATACTAAAAATATACTATCGTCAGACCTGCGTTGCAATTAGTGTCCGTACCACGAAAAATAGTAACATCTGTCTCCGGAACCCACTTAGTCTTGGATACCACTTCTTAACCAAGACCCATACTCACTGGACACTTACTTAAAGTAACTCTTACCTCTACAATAATCCCGGACATATTATTTCCGTCCATTGTTTGCTTACCAAACCGCTTACAAGCCCCGGAGCAAACCAATATCGTCCTCCAATTGTAAAATCTCTCTTTCCTGCGCTCCAAAGTCACCATTTAATTGACTTTTCTTGTTCCTGCCGGAAAATCATCGAAACCGTACTCACGTACGAAACAACGTAATTTCCAACCGCAACCTACCCGCATCCCAATACAAATATTTGTATTCGGATTGCGGGTACTTGCGATATTTATGTTGAATATTTGCACAATAATGGTTAATTTGATCACGAAAACGTAATAACTTACGAGCACTGCACGGACAGATGGCAACGGTAGTCATAGTACCCAACTGGAGACGTAGAAACCCCAGCAACGATCGAAACAGCTAAAGAGAAGAAGATCCCCTAGGATCCACCTAGGCTTGGGTATTTGGAAAGTGGTATAAGTATAAGGTACCGGTCCACACTGGTCGTGTGGCCATCAATTTGCTTGTAAATTACCAATACACCATCAGTTGTCAAGCATCTGAAGCCAGCATCCACCATCAGCTCATTGTGTCATTTCACGAACTCATCTCACATCAGCGCATAGCGGATGCAGGAAACATACATAGTGAAACCGTGTAGCTGGCTTTCTCGTCCATCATCCGTGCACGTGTGTACAATTTCTCTAATTAAATACTTACTCAAGCGTGTTCCATTTGATGGAATCCAATTTTAATTCCAATCGCCAAATTTAGCCTCTAAGTGACCATCGAAAGTGTCAAGCGAACACATGTATCGCTGGCACCTTCCAGTCAATTCGAATTTCTCCGAACGTCAACGGATTACACGAATCAGCCGAACACCGATGTAACTGACTCCAAATTCGTCCAATAAACATGCACCCGAGCACCAAGTACCAGTACCATGCTCTCAACCGCAAATGTTCCATTGGTCTCAATCCAACCCAAGCCAAGTACGAGCAAAAGAAAAAAAAAAAAAAACAAGAGATGGAAGCCCCTGTTACGAATGATGTCAAACTTAACCACGAGTATGTTGCGTCGCTACTGCTACTGTTACGGTGCTCCTTAAAACGGCCAAACATTCAAGCGGTCGATAGGACTCGACTTACTCCCCAACCAAGTGACAGAAGTTTGTGTTGGTTGTTCATTCTATTTGGACGTCGGCGATGATAGTGATGTGATGTGCTGATGTTGATGACGGCAATGATGATGATGATGATGATGATGGGATCCAGGAAAAGTGGTTAAATCCTTTTTCAGATGACAAGATGAGTTGAGATGAAGACAACATCTTCAGATAGAAATCATAGGAGTACACGGTACACACTATTGCACAATCAGCCACTATGGCTCTAGCTGTGGAATGATTTCCATTCATCAGCCAGTGAAGCATTTATTGGTGAAGATGCACGCGCGGCAAGCCTAAAGAAATGGAAATAAAATTATAGCGCATGGAATGCTTGGCATAATGAAGTCCCCCTCCTAGTGGTGCAGTCAAATGCGATACATGTACTCGACATGGACTGGCAAGTGGAATTCGTTCATGCAACACAACAACCACGGCGGGATTGGTGAACAATTTGTGTCGGCGCGGTACATAAATTCGCAGCGAACATGCTCATGCTATGGTTGCTTCTTTTCTTCTGCCTTGCTGCACGTCTTGGAGTGGGTGGATGGATGAATTTTATGCGGTAGTCTACCTGATGCATGAATATTTAAGCTATTCTTGTTCATTGTTTTCGTGTTTATTTTCGGTGAATGAAGGGGTTTCCGCATTGTTGAAATATTGAATAATGTTAATAAAGCAGAGAGTGTGCGATTTCGTAGTTAGTTGCTTATTTTTGGAATCTAGAGTTCGGGTAATAGGAAGTCTACCCCGTCGGACGCGGTAGATACGATTTTTATCTTTATTTTTATTGCTTTTATTTTTATTTTGATTGCTTGCTTGTAAGACACTTTATGTGGACACTAGGCCATATTAAATGTCCTCCTACCTACCTAAGGCAATGGGCAATATCCACGAAATTGACTCGTTTAACAACTACGCTCGAGTTAAGGCCTGACATGGCTAATTTAAGTACGTCTGGCCGACATCACTCTACTTGTGTTCAGAAGCAATTAGGCGAGGAACCCACGCAATGATCTTTAATTTCTAATTGTACGGTACAAGCAGCTTGTTTATGCAGATTAGAGCTAAGTAAAGCTCTGTCACACGATGTTGGGATGCGGTATAATTTATGATATGGGGAGACGCAGAAATCTTCTCTTATAGTATATGTAATTGGCCACCATATTCCAAGCAAATTTAAAAAAAAAGCAAAATCACGAATGAAAGGCATCACCTGGGTAAGGTTAAGTTAAGGAATTGGCGCGGTAATTACTTCCACTTGGAATGCATCAGATTCATAGTAGGGCACTTTGTTCAATTCTCAGTTGATATGCCCTCTGATTCCATTTTCACATCTTCTTGCAGAGGTCACTGGACCTCACGTGCACATTCACATCGAACTATTGTTCTAATTGTTCTAATTTTCAACAAGGGTAGAAATCCTAACGTATGCAAATACATAAGGTATGAAAAAGTCGACTGCTACAGCAGCATTCAAAACCCCTGGGCCGGATGGTATTTTCCCCGAACAAACCTTATGACCAACTATAGGAGTTTATTACTTAAATGGACAATGGTCAGGGTGGTTTTGACGCCCCCATAGGGGCACTTTATTAGCTTAATGCAAGCCTTAACAAAAAAACTAGAACTTAAGTATGACTTATTAACTAGATGGCAGGGTGGAAACGATTAAGGAGAGTGTGAAGGGTTGTGTTATAGGGCAATTCTAAGGCTGGACTTTTTGGGGTGAAGGTCGAAAAAATTGGTGTTAGCTTTGCGAAGCATTCTGGACATTGGTTCGTGGTAGCCATAATTGGTGCGATGAGTGTTTATTAGGAAAAGGGGGGTGGACCGAATGTTACGTGGGATGGTGCTAAAGGGAATCATGTGCAATAATGAAGGGCTGTCAATGTTACCGCTGAGAAGGTCGTGAATAAATAGAATATCTGCAACATCACGTCGTTCTTTAAGGGGTTGGAGGTTGATTCATTTTAGGCGATCCGTATAAGGTGGTAAATTAAGGGGGTCGGCCCAGGGAAGGCCACGAACGGCAAAACAGATAAACTTGCGTTGAATGGTTTCAATACGCGTAGTCTACGATTCGTAAGAGGGGGACCAGACTTGGCTAGCATATTCGAGAAGGGGCCTAACGAAAGTGATGTATAATGATTTCGTAACGTAAGGATTCGAGAATTCTTTGCACCAACGCAACGTTTCACGAAACCGAGGGCAGAGTTGGCACGTTTGATAATGTTGTCGATATGGAGGCGAAAATTGAGTTCACGGTCACAAATAACCCCTAGATCAACCAAGAAGTTGACAGAGGGAACGGTTTCATTACGGATAATGTAGGTTGTGGGTGGTGAAGAAGAGCGCTTGCGGAAGTAAGTGATGGTTTGGCATTTACTAACATTGAACTCGAGATGGCTTTTTTGACACCAAGTAGTGAACCTGTTAAGGTCCAATTGGAGAGAGCAGGTGTCAACAGGGGAAGATATGTGTTTAAATACTTTCATATCATCAGCATATATGGAGAGCTGAGAGTTCAGAATAACACTGTCAACATCATTAATGGTTAGAATAAATATCAGTGGGCCAAGATGACTATCTTGCGGGACACCGGAGGTAGCATTTATTGGATCAGAGATAGAAGATCTGAAGAAAACGTTAAATTGACGATCTTCAAGATAAGATTTGATCCATGAGATAAGACCGAGAGAGAAACAGAGGGCAGTAAGCTTGAGGAAAATAATTTGGTGAGACATTTTGTCAAAGGCTTTGCTGAAGTCAGTGGCGACAACGTCTACTTCTTTGCCAGCTTCGAGGGCACACAAACATTGTGAAACAAACTCGACTAGATTAGTGGTTGTCGTTCGACCTTTTAGGAACCCATGTTAGTTAGGAGAAAATATGGTTTTGCAGTGAAAGAATAGTGCATCATAAACGATGGTCTCGAAAAGTTTTGGTATGCATGAGAGCTTGACAATGGGACGATAGTTGGACATATCATTTTTCAGTCCTTTTTTGTGGACTGGAATTATATAAGCATATTTCCAAAGCTAGGAAAGAGTTCTTGAGAAATAGAGCTTTGAAAAAGAGCGGTAAGGGGTAAAATAAGATGGTTCGCGCAGTTTTTTAAAACTATGGCAGGCAGACGGTCAGGACCGGGAGAGTAGTCATCCTTTAAGTCGCGTATTTTTTGGGCGATTAAGTCGGGGGTTATGTTCAGTGAAACAAGAGACGTCTGGGGGCAGTCTTTCAGACAACGAAAATAGTCGTGATCGAGTTCAAGATCCTGGTCGGTGAATGATTGGCTGAAGAAATGACCAAAGAAGTTGGCGATTATTTCCGGTTCGTTGGAAGAATTAAAATAGTTAAATGCAGCGGTGTAATTATTGGTTTTTTTTTTTTAATTAAGTGGAAGGGGAAGAAACACTTGGGGTCGAGGATATGGGAGAATTGCATTCGGTTCAGGTATCGGAGGTAGAGGCATTCACATAGTTGTGCAAATTTAGTGTGGAACTGCATGTTATTAGAAAGGTCAGATGCAGATGAGGATCTAAGATAGTCGTGCCAATTTTTGTTTCTTTTATTACGCGCAAAGGGCGTAATTCCTTGGTATACCAGAGCAAAGATGAAGTGTAATTCTTTTTTGGAGAATATGGGGCTGAAAGAATAAAGCAGCTGAGGATTTTGGAGTAAAATAGCGCAAGGGTTTCGTTTAAGGATATGTGTGAGTTAGGGTTAAGGAGGAAGTTAAAATTAACATTGTTGAGCAGATTATTTAGTTTCGTGAAGTCAGCTTTTCGGAAATGGAAACGGTACGTATGTTCGGAGGGAAGAATAGTGAACTGGGTCTCGAGTGAAAAAGTTACCGATGAAGGTGGATGAAGGGGGTCCAAAGTAGAGAGAAAATGGTTTCTCGGGGTAACAACGCAGTTTACGGCATCAGATGAGAAAATCAGGTCGAGTTATCTGTCCATGCTATTGCTGATGTTACTGAGTTGCGGAAGGCTTGAGTCAGAGAAATTATCCGTGAAAAGGATTTGTTTACCTGAGGAGGGGTTAGCGGCGATATAATGAGTCTCATCATCGGATTGAACTCATTTCAGGTGTGGAAGATTGATTGGGATATCTGCACTACTGGAGCAATAGGAACGACTCCGACTCCAGGGATGGAATCAACTCTAAACATCTCACAATTACACATTGTCATACAGGCTGAAGCTGCCAAACAAGCCCTAACCTTACAGAGAACCTATCAATAACAGGACACGGCGCATGCGTCCTTTATAAAATAGATCTTACATAGTAGTACAGAAATCTGCAGGCGATATAGTCAGGCCAAGGAATCCATGCAACACATACTGACCACCTGCCCAAACCGTGCTCGAGAAAGATTCAAAATGACAAGTAACACAACCATAACAGGGAAGGACTTCCAAGAAATCCCATCTAGAGAAGTTGTCAAATTCTTAAGGGCAGCACTCAAATCATAGATCAAAGAAGAGGGTACAATAGATCTTTATAGTCGGAGTACTAGTATCTTCAAATAACACATCCCGAGTTTTTCAAATCATTTGTTCTAATGAAGCAACCTCCTCTGATTATTTCAGTGAGCATATCGATAGAGGTTCGCGCGTCATTGCTAGTCTACGTACTTGAGCCTTGGCTATTGAAATATGATATTGTTCAAGTGAGTCATGAACAACTGACCCCTTCGAGTACCAGGTTCCTTTGCCGATGTCCTTATTAGACCGCTGATTGGCCAATGCTTCTACATTCTAATTTTCTGCAACTCACCAGAGTTAGCCCCTGCCTGATAGACTTGGGTGGATCATGAAATCTGTTTACATTTTATTGAGTTCATTTAAGTTTCATGTAGATTGACGGTCGCGCGAATTGTGTCAACCGATATAATGCATATGCTAAGTTGCTCCCTCTTGATCACTAGGATTTCGCCTGCGTCAGAGAACCTTTTTACCCGAGAATGAAAAGGGTGGCGCCATGTTCGTCGATTACAACATTCCTTTCAAAATCTCAAGTCAATACTATAATCTTTGGTTAACCTCTAACGCCGTTGACCCAAAGTTCGAACCACTTAACAGTCAAATTATTCAAATAGTATTTAGTGTTTTTTCGTAAATCATAATGGTATTCAGGATCTAAAGCTTCCAAGAAAGTCAGACAACGAACAGTCAGTATTGATGGCAGAGTGCCATCTAGAATGACAATGTCTTTGTGATCGAGGATCATCAAGTGAAAGTGACGACAGTGGGAGCTAACTTTCAGGAAGTATATAAGATGAATGACCGAATTGCAATCGGGGAAACAGAGCCCAACTCCATCTTTTGTACCTTCGAAACGATTACGAGCACTAAAAATCGGAGGATCTTCAGATAATCTTCGAGTCATTGAAAAAAAAAATATCGTACCTCCTACCAGTGGCTGTAGACACAATTCTGTTCAACAATGCACTGAATAATGCATATTATCACGCGGCGGTACAACCAATCTCCAAAGGAATAAAAACACCCCAAACCTAGCACATTTCGGGTGCATAAGTTTCCTTCCGTAAGATCTTCGAAAAGTCCACAGAGCCCTGTCCAAATGGCTCAGGGACAATAAAATCATTCCGGGTAACCGAATGTCCAATGTAAAAATTACAAAAACTCCAAGAGGATTGACTTGGAGAACGCTTCGGACCATATGGTTAGAGCGTCTTTATTATAAACTCAGCTGGGGCGTACACTGGAGAACCAAAGTGTAATCACTAAGCATGGGATCTAGGTGGAGAGATATCTAGGGCTCGGCGAGCTTTCACTCTGACAATATTTACTTACAAAGTGAAGGGAATCAATGTCAAAGCTAGCTTAATGTAAAGTGTGTTTCAGAGACAATGTCTCAGGACTTGTCTCGGCTAACATAGAACATCCGAATCTTAATACACGAAATTTTACCCCAACGAGGTCGTCATAAAGGATTTCGCTTGGGGAAAATTTACTGAAAAACTGATTCGAAGCAGGGTTGCAAGAGCAATGACTTCGGCCCATAATACAATATGATCTCTCTTATTTCCCAGAAGAATTCCTGTAATTTGAGAGAAACGGGCTGATCCAGGAAAGATTAGCGGTGCCAGTAGTTATCCACATATGTATATTCCAAGTCGATGAAAAGGCGACGCCTTAGGTTCAGTAGAGTGATATCGTACTAAGATAGATAAGATGTTGCCGGATAGCATCAATCCTTTTAGTGGCTTTAGAAAGCTTCGTGTTTTTTTTTTTAATTCATTTTTATTCAGTATTTCTTAAAACTATTTTAAGTAAGACAGAAATGCTCAAAACTAGCTTAAATAAATTAAGTAACTTTTAGTACCTTACTGGCCCTGTACGGACACTTTAAAGTATACAGAACGACTTATAATATGTATGTCTTTCGGCCCTATAGTAACCTTATATCTATTAAAGAAAAATCAACAATTAAGGCTAAGAAAATATCAAAAATTTAGCAAGAGATGTTGGAAACTTCGTCGTCCACCGTGAAAAATGATGGTTCGGCCCAGAGCAGGAAGGCTTACGAGGGTGGTCCGATAAGTACTTAGCCTACAAAAGAAAAACAAAAATTTTGGAGAAATGAAGATTTATTTTTCAATATAGTCTCCTTTTAGCCCGATACACTTGACCCAGCGATGCTCCAACTTCTTTAACCCGTCTGAAAAATACTTTTTCTCGAGGTCTGCCAAGTAGGCCTCTGTGGCGGCGATGACCCCCTCATTCGACTGAAATTTCTGCCCGGCGAGTGACTTTTTCAAGTTTGGAAACAAAAAGGTGTCGCACGGGGCCAAGTCTGGAGAATACGGTGAGGCCCAATTCGACCAATTTGGCCGTGGCGAGGGCGGAGGTGTGAGCCGTTGCGTTATCATGGTGGAAGAGCACTTTTTTCTTCGCCAAGTGGAGCCGTTTTTTCTTCAGTTCGGCGTCGAGTCGGCCCAATTTGGCATAGTACAGCCCTGTGACCGTTTTGCCCTTCTCCAGGTAGTCGATGTGGATCACACCTTGTGAATCCCAGAAAACGGTGGCCATCACCTTTCCGGCCGATAGGTCAGTCTTCGCCTTCTTCCGAGCACGTTCGCCGGGTGAAGTCCACTGTTTCGACTGTTCCTTGGTCTCTGGTCATCGTACACAGCATCCAAACGCTGCGCGATTTCCCTTACAAAAAGAAGAATCGAATCACCGACCGATATTGCTCTTTTTCCATTTTTCTAAAATCCGCGGACACTCCAGCTTCCACACGCGGTCAAAACAAAACTACGAGTCCGATTTCGACAGTAGCCGTCTACTAGAATGTACTACACGATAGTAAGTTGCTATTGCGATACTGGAGCCATCTGGCGGTCAGGCAAAGCACTTATCGGACCACCCTCGTACATAGATTAGGGTTGGTTCAAGTAGGTTCCTTTTAAATTTTTTGGGAAAATAATTATTCATTTATCTTTTGTTCATCTATTTTGTTCCCTTCAAAGTAATTCCCCTCCAATGCGCCTAAGCTTTTCCAATTTTCGAAGCACTTCTGAAATCACCGTGTTTTCAATACAGCCTTGAACTCTTCCAGCGATGCGGTCTGTATATTCTCAATCGTGGCAAATTTTCGTACTTTCTCGGGCCTTTCGAATTTGGGGTCAAATTCGGGTAATGTGGTGGCTGTGGCATATTCAAAATTAAATTTCCAACAAGCAAGTGAGCAGTTACAACTTATCAACTTGCTGCGGATTGTTACTGAAGGGAATAGCACTGCATATTGATTGATTAAGTGACACAAAATATTGTGTAAAACTGACATTAATTAGCGTTTACCTTAACCTCATGCTTTCACGGTTAAATATCACTCAGTTCATTAATTCTAGATCAAGTTTATTAAATGACAACCAATTAGCCATTGCCAATTGTTTCAAAGTAAATCAATCAACTTACAAGCTTACACCCAACGAGCTTATACTTCAGCTTCATTAAAATCTTTCAACCGTTTAATAACTGGACCAGTTGACTGATCGAAAGTGACTAATGACTGCATTTACACGGCACTCCTTGCCGCCAACCTGCGAACGGATCGATCAACTTTTCAATCCGCCCGCCGAACCGCTTGTTCTACGCTAATCGTACACCCTACGACTAACAACATACCACGCAGAATAGCCTGCAGCCCGCAGCATAACTATATACGTAAGTCTAATGGACCGCTAGTCATTATCTTTCAATCTGTCACCGCTAATCGATCCCTTGCTCGCCGTACACACTCCAGGCACTTGTACTTGCCGAGCTTTTGTGTTCCATGCCATAACCCACTTTCCCATATTGAATCTATAAATAAAAGACCCAACAACGGCTTCGAATTCCTACCGACTTACCAGGCACACAACCACTCTAGTGATTAATCTATCTACGCGATTTGTATTTACTACCTGGGAACGGAACAAACGACTAAATCATCTTTTAATTGCAGTCTAAATACAGCTGCCGCGCCAGTAATCACCGTATCTATCCTTATCCATATTCACGTTCAATTACTGCTGAATGTAAAGTATCTCTTCCAACGAGATGATGAATCTTCCAGCTTTTCCAACTGCTGCCTTTAGGGCCTATGTATGTTTTAAGATACAGACAATGACTGAAAACTCAAGTCGAGCGCAGAGCCGAAGGTGCACTCAAGTCGCATGTTGCGAAAAAGCACTAGCAACCGGTAGAAGTGCAGTCATTAATAGCTATACACGACCGACAAAAGTATCTCGACTAAACACGCACCGTGGATAGTAACAATCTCGACTCGTAATAGCCCATCGTGCATGTCAAATTGATTGAAATTATCCAGTAGATAGCTAAGAAATAAAACCGTCTTTGTGTGGCATTGCATAACAAAAACAAAAACAACAACAACAATAACATGAACATGATGACTGACAGCTATGTAAACAGCCCACAAGTTGCTGTCAAAAAACAGTAAACAACCATTCAGCAGTTGTGATAGATACGAATACGGTTCACAAGTCCCGAAATATTGTCCACCACCAGTACGGTTGTAGCGGCACCACCAACGGCCATCCGAGTGGGAGGCCGTCTACAGTGTTTGGCAACCGATTGCTAATCCAGCATTTTCGCTGCCGCTGCTGGATAAGGATAAAAGCACGCGGACTCGGGAAACCCAAAGGGTGTCACGTTCTATGTCATGGAGTGCTGGAACGATCGGTCGAGTGGATGCCGAGCATTGGAGTGCTAACACTCCTCACGATTCTCAATGCTGTTGAGTTGTTTGGTGGATGTTGTTACTTGGGATACTCGTACTTGTGCGATACAGTAACCGAAATGTCCGTGCCACACGACGAAAGTATCTAAGTAAGACTGAGAGTGTTTTGACTGAAGTGGGTGACTCTCCAAAGCGACAGCGACTAACTGTGACTATACGGTTAACGAGTACGAGTGCCATACTGTGTGCTCTACTCTGGCGATCCCACAAACTTAGAAAAAAAATAAAAAAATCTACAAAAGGAATCGGAATTTGGGTTAGCGTAACACCAGTATAGCGGCGAAGCAGCAAGGCGCTCGTGTCGATGACGCAAATAATGCCCCGAAAGCTGGTGCTGCTTGTCAGAGTCGTTGTCTTGTCTTGTTGTCATGTGCTACTGTCCCGCGGGACGAAATTATCTCGTTTTCGGATTTCATTTCTGTTTTTTTTTTTCCTGTACGTTCGGACTTGGTAATGCACTCCAGTTGAGGGGGGTTTTGGATATCTATCGTATCCATTCATCGTCAGACGTAGTGAGACGAGTTTAATTGGAAAATTGATGTATTTACAACAGGAAGGCAGGTTTCCCGGTTGTTTCGAAATTTGAAATTTAGATGACGGTGGTTTGGCATGCACGTCAAGACTACTGTCAGAGTGTTATCGAGCTGTGTTGAAGCTGAGATGGGGGTAGCTAGATGCCAGTGTCGGAAATGACTAGTTTTACAATCTCACGCGGACTAAATATGCAATTTAAGGTGACTAGATTTCGGTGGTAATGGCCATTCGGATAAGATCTCTGGGTAGTTTGAATTGCATGTATTGGCGTGTGGGTTGACGAATACGGTAAATTGGCTCGAATCAGGTCTTAATCGGGGTTGTGGCTCGTTAAGCCTTAAATGGAGATGATGATAGGTACCAGTAGGTAAGATTTAAAGTATTCGTGGTAAATACACAATTTAGTATGATATAACTGAATTATTACTGCCAAGTTATATAATAGTTGCATGTAAGGGGCGTTCTTTCTTTAGAAGACTTCCTTTGGAAGTCACAGAAATGTCAAAAGCTTGAGGTGAGCCAACGGCTAATGTAGAAGTTCAGGTTTAAATCAAACACATATTTTTTTAATATCGATGTAGCAATTATGAATGGAATGCTACATCGTTCATGTAACCACCACGCCTTTCAAAATGAGAAAAAGTGTGCCAGTTTAGATATTTGAGGTCTTGGATTGTGATGAAGGAAGTCTAAAGGTGTCAAATCACATTACCCCAACTAACAATCAACTTAACGTCGTACCGCAGTAATGAGATCTTCAAAGTTTGTTCTCAATAAATTCATTGTTTGAAATGGTATGTGAGAAGTTGCGCCATCCTTTTGATAGCAGAGATCGTCCAGGCCCCATTCACTGATTTTTGAAAAAAAGTAGTATGTCCACATATTGCGCCCTTTATTCATTATAACCGCCCCTCGAGGCTTATCATCGTATAACGTATAAAGTATAACTCCAATTGCTTTTTACGATGGCGAATCGATTCATTCGGGCTCTCCTCAACTTCTTACTGACAGCAGAGATTAGAATCAGTTCTTTGACCCCGTTCTAGTAATTCTAGTAATGTGCTATTTCTTTTGAATCACATCATACACAAACATAATCGACATCAATCCTGGCTTCAAAGTCGTTTGTGTTGGTTCACCTCGCTTTTCCACGGTCTTTTTCGAACGACATTTTCTTATTTTAATCATTTTTACCGCCTGTATATATCGTATTACAGTAACTAGGCTAAATCATTTGAAGCATCTAAGAAAACTTATTCTTATACATTTTACTCATCAGGCATTTAAATTTGGGAAGTGATAGAAAGAAGGAGGAGCTGTGATCTCATTAATAACGATTGTAAATGCTCCAAGAAGCTTCTATACAGAGACTTCTGTACCTAGTTTAGTCTTACATGCTGAAATTTAAAATTTTATTTACCAAAGCTCTAACTACAATTCGTCAAGTACTTGATTCGAAATGACCACCGTTGTCTTTAAAGCACCACGTGAGACGCCTTTACGGCAGTCAAGAGGACAGGAGATTACCTCAAAGACTCAATATTTCGGTGATGAGTGAAACAATCCATTCCTTCTAAACGGACTACAACTTGTAATCCAAAGAGTTGAAGGTCGAACTCCCATCACCCGGTGATATGAAGTCGGATACATTTTTTTAAGCCAGTGTCCCCGGATTTTAGAAATACGGAAAAAGAGCAATTTCGGTCGGTGATTCGATTCTTAATTTTGGAAGGAAAATCGCGCAGCGAAATCAAAGAGCGTTTGGATGCTGTGTACGGTCACCCTCTTCTCCTTCGATGGCGACCATCAAAAATTGGTTTAACGAGTTTCAACGTGCCCGAAAACGGCTAACACGGAGGATAACGTGACAAAAATCCACGATCTCGTATTGGCAGACCGCCGATTGAAGGTGTGCGAGATAGCTGAGACAGTAGGCATTTCAAAAGATCGCGTGGGTCATATCCTGCATGAAATTTTGGGCATGAGAAAGCTGTCGGCGCGATGGGTTCCGCGTTTGCTAACTCCGGACAACAACGCAACCGTGAGACCACTTCAGAGCAGTGTTTGACGCTGTTTAAGCGCAATCAGAGGGAGACGAAACATGGATCCACTGGTACACACCAGAGACCAAGGAACAGTCGAAATAGTGGACTTCACCCGGCGAACGTGCTCGGAAGAAGGCGAAGACTGTCCCATCAGACGGAAAGGTGATGGGCACCGTTTTCTGAGATTCACAAGGTGTGATCCACATCGACTACCTGGAGAAAGGCAAAACGGTCACAGGGCTGTAGTATGCCAAATTATTGGGCCGATTCGACGCCGAATTGAAGAAAAAACGGCCCCACTTGGCGCAGAAAAAAGTGCTCTTCCACCATGATAACGCACCAGCTCACAAATTGGTTGAATTGGGCTTCGAACTGCTGCCCCATCCACCGTTTTCTCCAGATTTGGCCCCGTGCGACTTCTTTCTGTTTCCAAACTTGAAAAAGTCACTCGCCCGGCAGAAATTTCAGTCGAATGACGAGGTCATCGCCGCCACGGAGGCCTACTTTGCAGACCTCGAGAAAACGTATTTTTCAGACGGTCAAAGAAGTTGGTGCATCGCTGGGTCAAGTGTATCCAGCTAAAATGTGACTATATTGAAAAATAAATCGCCATTTCTCCAAAATTTTTGTTTTCTTTTTGTAGGCTAAGTATTTTTCGGACCACCCTCGTATACCTCAGCCTGCCGTACCCTACGCTAGCCTATTCTAACCTATCCTACCTACCCCAGTCTATGTAAGCCTGCCATTGCCATGTGGCAGGCCTTGCCTTAAAGAAGCTGGCCTATTAAAATTACCTAACGATGTACTCGTAGCCGCTCCAGTCACCAAAAGCCTTGATGCTGTTGGACCACGTCTTGAGGTGTTCTATGTAATCGTAATAAGTTCTGAGACATTGTCTCTCACCCACGAATCCTTTTCACTTAGCTGGCTCTCACATTAAACAAGACGGGACATCCATGGGCAATCATAGACCTGATTAGGGCCATGTAGCAGACTATCTTCCCTCTGGAATCAAGTTGGCTGCTATGAAACAGCCATCTTGTCAGAGCGAAAGCGCCTCGGACCTTTGCTAGAGCAGAATCTAGATGTTTGTCAAAATACAGATCCAGATTTGCCAGTGGTCGCCCGTCCGGTCCATAAATTGAGAACTAGCGCCAATTTTTTTATGTGTATCGAGAGACCCTCACCAAAGGCGTTCTGAACAAAATAGATTCTGATTTCTGAAGATTGACTTCATATTCTGAAGGCTCAGTTTCTGAGGTAAATTTTAAAAATGATCGGCTAGTTCAGATCGGCATTGATTCTCGCATTTGGTTCATTAATAGTATTATGCCCCCGCTCTGAAACCAAAATGGTTATCCGGGATGAGTTTATTGTCTTCAACCCATTTAGACAAGATTCTATGGACCACCTTATCGAAGATCTCGGCAACACTTGGAAAAAGAATTATCGACCGGAGATTTGATGGGTTAAAGATGTCTTTACCCATCTTGGGGATTAGTTGCACCACCACTGCCTTCTAATCCACTTTACAGTCACTGGTGGGAGGTGTCTCAGCATGAGCTTCCTTACTCTTCAGTGACTCGAAGATTAACAGAAGATCCTCCGTCGAAATAAACAGGGTGTTTGCCCCTTCATTGGCGATGATAATGTATGCCATGAAATCTTTATTGAATCTGGTAAAACCAAGGTTTTCTGATCGTCAATATCATTTTGAAGGTAAAAGTGATGAAGTAGAACTTTGTTTTCCAGATCGCAGTTTAGGCGAATGCTGTTATTTACCTTGTATACTTCCTGCAATACAATCACCATCTTCTCCTAGGGATCCTCGATCACGAAGAAATCGTCGTCAAAGACGGCGCTCTCCGGATCAATGCTAACTATTCCTAAAAGGCATTCATTGTCTGTTCATTGTCATTCTGATTTTTTTTCCGAAAATTTAATTTCGCGATTGTTGCGTTTACATTCATAGCATCGTTATCGTCCACCGTCTGCTTAATTATATAGTCCATTTCTTTAAGGTACCTGTCAATCTCAAGTTTTTGAAGTTATTGGACGGTGAAAAGGAGGTGCTCGAAAAGTGCGATCTAGTTAGATTTGCATGGCAAGTGTGGCCAACGCGCCCTACTATAATCGTAGAGGCTCGTTTGGACATACTCTACCATCTCCGCAAATTCATTTGGCACTGTGATCACGGCACTAAATCCGCAATGGTCACTGTCGTAGAGGAAGATACGTATACAGTTAAAACGAGTAGACCATTTGTTCGTGCCAGCTAGTCTCAGTCAAAATTCAAGCAGTATGAGATCCAAGTAGGAGCCGCTCCTAGGATACCATGGACTATCCGTTGCGAGTAACTTGACTCTATACTCTTTGCTCTGCAGACCTTACCAACGGCTTAATAAGCTCCCCCTAATGTTCGGAATGTTATTTCCCCAATCTCTATGTTTGGCATTCAAATCGCCGGTCAGAATGTATTAGTTTTCTGCTAAATTAAAGTGTAGAGATCGAAAAAGTGTTTCGAGCTCCGCAATGAAAATATTGGGTTAAAGTGCTTCAGGTGCATAGGATACTATAACGTACATTCTCTTTCCATTTCGGAGAGGAATGCACACAATGCAGGCCTCTAGCACCTGGAACCTCCGCACTTTACCGCTATATATTAGGAGCGCAACTAAGTTCTCGCCGTTTTTTTATGAAAATGCAACTTTATTGTGAAAAAAACGGTTACAAATGAATTCAAAGTATTGCGAATTGCTAGCGATCACTTTTTCCCATCTTTCTGGCAAAGCTCGCATACCGTCACGATAGAAGTGTTCGTCTTTTGCGGCTATCCACGAATCAAGGCATTTTGAGATGTCTTCATGTGAATGGAACTGCTGATCAGCCAGACCATGTGACATCGAACGGAACAAGTGGTAGTCGGACGGCGCAATTTCTGATGAATATGGCGGGTGGGGTAAGTGGCGTGGAGCGTGTCTAACTAGGTTTTAACGGGTTTGGCAACGTGAGCCCGGGCATTGTCATGCTGTAGAATCACTTTTTCGTGCCTCTGCTCTTATGGTAGCGGCTTTTCCTGCAGTGCTTGGCTCAATCGCATCAATTGAGTTCGATACCGTTCCCCAGTGATGGTTTCGTTTGGGCTCATAATAAATATCACCGCCCTGATCCGTCCAAATATACAGCATAACCTTCGCAGCATGAATATTCGGCCAGGTCTTTGGGTTGCTGTAATGAATCCATTTTTCAGCACCCGTAACCCTTCCTTTTTTGCCACAGGCGAAAAAACGACGCTCAACGTCTCTTGGCTTCAAATCATAAGGAATCCAAGTTCTTTGCTTTTGAATCATTCCTAACGCATGCAATCGCTTGGAAATAGCTTGACGAGTAACTCCAAATACTGAAGGAAGCTAGTTTTGCGTTTGGCATAGATCTTCATCGAGCAATGCCTCCAATTCAGCGTCTTCGAAGGTTTTTGGCCTTCCTTCACGCGAACGGCACGTTGTTTCACTTAGAGCAGTATCTCCGTAAACTTTTTGGAGTTCTCGATGCACTTCAGCCGCCGTTTTCTTCGAATGAAAGAAGAAAAGCAATACTTCCGGCAAATGACGATTATTTGGCACAAAATCAGACATTTTCACACAACCAAAAAGTATATGACGCAAAAACAAAATTACTAATGTGTCAAAGCGGTTTGTTTACCATATGTCTAAGCTTGGTTCATGACGTTTTGAATACGTCACAATCGACCAGCACTTTCTACTGGAGCCATCTTCTGATAAACAGCGAGAACTTAATTGCACACCTTCTGGCTAAGCTACATCCAGGCTTTCATCACGCAAAAGGTTGAAAAGAACATTTCATTTTCATTTTTTCATCTCTATCTCATTTTCATCTCTATCGCCGTACGCATTAAGATTATAGGTGCGTTAGGCCCAGCAGAAAGGAGTAGATTTTGTCTACTCGGGTCGCCTGCACATGGATCTGCTAGTGGAGATGGCCGATCTGCCCCTTAAGTTGTTGTGTATAGTGTCCGTATGGGGTCAGTAAGGTATTTTAAATTACTTAAGCTAGTTTTAAGCATTTTTGTCTAGCATAAGATAGTTCTATGAATTAAAAAAAAGTTTCATCGACGGTAAAACTTTTCTCGCTGATGAACCGAATTTTTCTGTAGGCATTTTTAGCGCATTTTGAGGACTTTTATGGCATGGATAATGTAAATTTCCCGCGATAAACTCTTCTGTTTTTCTATTGATTTGCGTCTGATTCAAATCTGAATAGCATGGATGGCTCCTAGTGTTCTCACAGCGCGTGTAAATTCGAATAATTTAATGGTACGATAAACAAAACAGCGACGTCCGCAAGCAACGTCCGAAAGAGATCACTTTTTGCCATTTTACATTTGTATAACCCACTCACAACAACAAGATCTCGCAATCAATTGAGAATAGTAGAGATCACTGCAACCTCCACAATGTTTACATAAAACGTATAACGCGTCACCCGTTGTCTTGCATGTTGCATAATTTGTATGATACCACTGTTATTAGCGCTTGTCGTCAATTGTTACTGTCTCAACGTTGTGGTTTTTCAAAAACGGGCCAGCCTATTATGCTGCCTGACTTACCTCTGGGCCATGTGAGGATCTTACGTGCATTTAAAAAATGTGTTTATGAAAATGTTCTTTCATACTTGTAAAACCAAAGTTTTAATTCTCAAGTTAATAGAATGCAACACGAAAGGCTCAAATTCTGTAAAAGACTTCGAATACGAGTAGATAATGCCAGTCCTTCGACCACGTTATTAATTACAATGGCTTAGGGTGTACCTTAATGATTTCCATTACATAAAGAATTAGTTGCTGATTAGGACAACCAAAGTGCCAGATTTGTTTTCTTATAACAATTTAACAATTTTCAAATGATCCATTACGAAAATGTATTGTTTTAGGGCAACACTGGGTGCTCGAAATGCTCCTTATTACTGTAAGATTGCTAACTTACAGTCTTTTTTAAAGAAGACACTCGAATTGGATTACGCAGTACTTAAGCATTCCGTGTGAGTAAGACATATCGCTTAGAGTGTGATTGAGTAACAAAGTCATTGCATCTTTCAAGGCTAACTTGACTAGACCTACACGCTGTAGCTTTTTGGCACACTGCTCGTGGGACACCCTGTATACAAGGCCGTCATTCTAGTCATATAATTTTCCTAAAACGATCTAATCCAGTGTGTCACAAATGACACATAATAAGATATTCAAATGAAGCTTGACTAACGTATCACATATTCGTTTTCCAACTGGCCCTTGTCCAAGTTCAACTCAATGCCATCAAAGCATTCATAGTCGGCAAAGGTATTACGCATTTATAATCATAACAAAAATGAGACCTAATCCCGTCTTCCAATTTTCAAGCACGTGTTTGATTCCCAACCTGATTGACTCACAATCAAGCACATCATTGTCACCAAATCCACACACCTTTCGCAGCAGCCACCAACGAATCGAGAGCATCACCTCCATTAGCCCTCCAAATAGCTTCATTAAACGATCGCGTCTATCGCCAGCTATAATATTACACAATCGTTAACTAAGTCGCTTTGCAATACTCTTCTATCCAAATCTAATTCCTATTCATATTTATTCAGCCATTAAAGTCGCATATTCTCACCATCCGTCCACCATCCCGCCAAATGAACCCAATCAATAATCATTTCCAATACGCACACCTGATTTTTCTCAAGACATCAATTTAGCTCTCGACCTCTCGTACCTCGTAGCTCAATGTAATCTCATCACGGCGGCTGCGACGACTGAAAATTCCCACAAATATCCATTAAATCGAATAAAGATTATCATCTTCGAAGAAGAGATACATAAAGTCACTTTAATCAATCTCGATGACTAAATCCGAGCCGACAGCCAGACAGACGGTCGGATGGGACGGAATCGATGTGAAACTAAACCGCTACTTATAGATTGCTGATTAGCCTTTGTGCGCTCGTAGTTTGCATCAATTGATCGTTTTACACAAAACGTATCTGAGGCAGATAAATTGATGCAAACTGGCTGTATCTGATGCCCGTGCGATTCGTTGGAGCAGGAAATACGAATGACTTGTTTGGCGTATGCATGAGTTGTTTGTATTTGCACCAAGCTAAGTTGATTTAGGTTTTATTTCGAATTGAAATCGAAGTATTTAGGTTTATCTATTCAGGAAAGAAAGCAATGAAGCCCACAGATTTAATAGAATCTTCTCTGTAGTGAAGATCAAAGAGCGTCGCACGGCCCTAGCACTGTATAAAGGCAGAATCAAATCACGATGTGTACCAATGTCTTCACACGTACATACATATGTTAGATCTTAGAACCAGAACTAACTATATGGTTTTCCAAAAAGGACTTGACAACTTTTTTTTAATAAAACGCAAACCATTTGAGATATTTCAAAAACTTTATTATCGGCTTAAAGTACAATCAAAACATTTATGAATGGAACTCGACTTCGTTCATATGGCCACCGCGAGCATGTTTGCAGTGGTCGATTCGTTGGACCCAATTTTCGATGACTCGGCCACACATTTCGGCCGAAACGACCGCTATTTCGCGTTCAATGTTGGCTCTGGGCTCTTCCAACGTCGTCGGGTTGTTGGCATAAACCAATGACTTAACGTAGCCCCAAAAAAAAATAGTCTAGAGGCGTTAAATCGCACGAACGAGGCAGCCAATCGACTGCCCCATTTCTTGAGATAACACGCTCATCAAACTTACTCTTCAATAAATCGATTGTAACGTGTGCTGTGTGGCTTGTGGCACCATCCTGTTGAAACCACATGTCGTCCAAGTCCATATCTTCCAATTCTGGCCAAAAATAATCGGTAATCATGGCGCGATAACGCTCGCCATTCACAGTAACGTGACGATCGTTATCATCGACGAAAAAATATGGCCCAATAACGCCGCCGGCATGCAAGCCGCACCAAACAGTTATTTTTTGTGGATGAAGTGGTGATTCATGAAGCACATGTGGATTTTCACCCGACCAATAACGCATATTTTGCTTATTGACGAACCCATCGAGCCAAAAATGAGCTTCGTCACTGAAGATGATTTTGCGATGAAATTGATCATCTTGGCGCATCTTCTCCAGAGCCCAATCGGAGAACGTACGTCGCTTCAAATGGTCCATCGGCCTCAATTCTTGAGTCAGCTTGATCTTGTATGGGTGTAAACCAAGATCCTTACGCAAAATACGCCATAATGTGGTCTGAGCGTTGCCCAATTCTTGAGAACGCCGTGGAATTGACTGATTTGGATCGTTTGCTACGGACGCCTGAACGCCAGCGATATTTTCGACACTTCGACCAACCCGTTGTCTCACTGACACGGCAACATCACACAACTAATGTGTAGACTCAAATTTTTGCACTAATCTTGTTATTGCCTATCTACTAGGGCGAGAATTACGACCGAAAATTGGAGTTAACACTCTTAAAGTTGCGGTCACCGACTCCGAATTTCGGTAGAAAATTTTTATAATTTGCAGACGTTGCTTGTTCGTGTACTTTACCATGATGAAAATGTTGAGCTTACTGAATAAATTGACAGTGACAGTTTGATGATTAGTGAAAGGGTGCGTTCACAAATTAAATTCAAAGCTGTCAAGTCCTCATTGGAAAACCTTTTACATTAAAAAAATCGTAGAGATATTTGGTTGGTTTTTAATCTTTTTGGATTTTCATTTAAATTAAAACTTGGATTAAACTCAAATTATCCCTCACCCAAGCCCATATTAAACTACCCCAAGCCACCGTACCGTATGCAAGCCTGCCATTGGCATTTAGCAAGCGTTTCCTTGAATTAAAATCGACCACTGAAAATCCGCTCCAGCCACCTTAAACATTATGATGTCGGACGACGTTCCCTCAATATCAGCGTGAAACCAACCCAATGACCGAGCTCGTGGAGCGCGACTTCATGTTCTTAGACTAATCGCCGCTCCTCAGAAAGGCGTGATACTTGCGAGATAAATGGTACCACTAATCTATGATAGATTAGCCAACATTGACTGTGAGGAATGTCTTTGGAGAGACAAAGTCGTTAACGTGCACTCTGTTGCAGTGCAAGCAGTTGGGGTATTGGGTTGCTGGCCGAAGTCATTGTCGTGACCCAGACAATTCACCCGTAAATTCATAGCCCTATTGGGTATGTCCTTATTAGGGTAAAATTTTCAGACTCGTGTATTCTATACAATCCGAAACAAATCCTGGAAATGACTTTGAAAAGGGCTTTGACACTATATGGGTTAATTTGGCAATGCTACTTCAGGCAGGAACTGTGATATTAAAACAGATACTGTTTAACATATGCACAAGCGATCTTATAAATTTTCTCAGCCACTCAATAGCGTAGGCAGATGATTTAATATCGTACGAATCAGGTCCAAAAATTGAGCTCATCAGTCAAACAAAGTGGGATCAGCTCGCCGGGAGCCAAGCTATAATTCCAGGTCTTCTACCTTGAATTTTGCTGACTTTTACCTGGATCTGTCCAGACGTCTTCCCTGCCCCAACTTTGCAAGGTAAATATGGGCAATATGTGGTGGGAAATGCGGTTAGATGTGGTAGTATCTGGCTTAACCAGTATTTGTATTTCAATGGACGCTAGATGCTTGTCATGCTGGAGTTAAGAAAGCCTTCGGTAAGGCGGAGCATCGGTTTTACAGCAGTCAGCTTGACCGCAGGGTAAAAATCAAATGCTACGTGGACCTAAATGATCAACATCGCGCATCTGTTGTCCGGTGTGTTTTACGGTAGCGCTATCTTATATGAAAAAGATTATAGTGTTCTAGAGACAGTGCGTTAGGGTCTGTCTTAGAATGTACACAACGCCAGAGTCCTAGTTCGTTAAGTATTGCCATAATAAGGTCCTGTAATACGGAGCAGGCCTAAACAATTTTCTTATTACAACTACTCGAGAGCACATTGCAAGGGCTGTGACTAACTACATTAACTTCATCTTCTGGGCTTACTACCCCAATTATAGATATCACGTGAGCACACTCCGATTAGGCTTTATTCCCCCAAAATAATTTCTCCATATTGATTCCGAAAGGTTAGTGCAAAATAGAGACAGCGACAAATTGTTCATCGCGAAGGGTACGTACCGCGTATAATGCCGCAATGGCGGACTAGAGTCTCCTTAATGCTGTCAATACATGCCAAGTTTTGAGGGTTGCCGAGTGAAAAAACCTCCCAGACGGGTGCATTATTTTCGTGAGATTTTCCATTTTTTTTTTTTGTGGCTAGTACTAACATATGGCATCGGGCACTGCGATCAATTTAGATATATTGTGCTTGCTAGCCAATCAGAAGACTGTCCAATTTGAGGATGTCTCTCGTAGGACCTGGGATGATCCGCTCAGGAGTCATAATTTTTCTGAGGAAGATACGGTTCCTTAGGTGGTAGAGGGCAGCACATTCACATAATACTTATGTGCTCTACAGTTTCCTCGTTCTCATGCCAGAATCGACACTCGGTTTCAGACGAGATTAATCTTGGTGAGATGATATCTCAGATTATAGTGTCTCGAAAGGTAGTTCACCAGTCTTCTGATATCAATTCTATTATATTTAAGGATATTAATAGATTGTTTATTCAGAGGCGGTATAAATCTTTTCGATTGTCGGAGAGCTTGTACCCTGTTCCAATAGTGCAAGTGCTGGGATTTTTCCCACTTGTTTAACAGAAAATTAATTTTCGACTTGGGAATTCCGCAGAAAAAATCGCCACTTATGTACCTCTCGCTGCAACCTTTTCTAGCGAGTTGGTCGGCGGTTTCGTTGCCCTTTATGCCCTTGTGCCCTGGCACTAACCAGAGTTTGACCTTGTTTCTTTTGGCTAAGTCGTGCAGGGCATCGTAGTATTCAAACGCTTATGCCATCCTCTAAATATGGGTTGATGCACACCAGGATTGCGAATAATTCGGCCTGGAAGATACTAGGACTCTTTCCCAGAGCCTTCAAAATTTTCCGATTTGGTCCAAAGATATCAGCGCCAACACCGGAACCCATCTTGGAGCCATCGGTGTAACACTTGAGGCTTTTGACATTTAGCAAGGGATCCCCGAATTCATAAGCTGTGCGGTTTGGGATCCATATCTCAATCTCATGTCGTGAATGTGTGTGGTAATGCGTCCAAAATTGTGGTAATCATATCTAGTCCAGGCGTTCGAGATAACCATGATGGTCTACCCATTGGGTGGTCTGTTTCTGAGCGAAGGAGTTTGGCTGCAGTGGACTAATTCCAATCAGTGCATCATCTTTGGCTGTCGTTGGACAGGTTACCATAGCGCCTGTAATGCCGGAACATGCTAGTCTCTAAAGGCGTTGAAGTTTACAAATTTTAGCTTTTTGTTCAACTTTTGTCCACCGTACGGCAGGCGCATAAACGATGATAGGTCTAACTATCGAAGTATGTAACCAGTAAATTACCTTATGTTTCAATCACCCGGTTTTACCGTAAGTGTGTCTATAGGCCCACAGTGTCTTAGTCATCCTTGCAAGTTTGTTTTTAATATTGGAGTTCCAGTTAAGTTTGCGATCAAGGCCAATACCTAGAAACTTAAACTCGTCTGAAAACTCGTTTGTACCGTTTAGGGACGCATTGCAAGGTTGTATTTTTCTACTTTTTCTAAACAGGACTAAGGTTCTCTTATTTGGGTTTATCGATAAACCCTCTCTGCTACACCAGTCAGAGAAAGATTGAAGCGCAAGTTCCATGGCAGAAATTTCGAATTAACTTGTTGGTTAACTTGTAGAGTGAGTCACCGATGAATATCGACTAGAGAAGGGGTGAAAGAATTCCACCTTGAGATCAATTTTTAGCTGCCGATACTGTCACAGAGACCTCTCCGTATGTAACTAATCAAGCTTTGCTCTTGTTGCTGAGTTGTAGCCAGTATCATCAAAAGCCCCCCCCCCCCCCCCCCATATCGAGTTAAGTGCAGTCTCCTTGCCTATGAAGCTATTTTCAACATGCCCTACTAAGGGGTCATGGTGCAATGGTAATCATCATCGACTGTTGAGCGGAAGGTCTGTCATAGCCAAGAACTATTCCTACACGGAAAAATTATGCAACAACATCAGTTGTGAATGAGAGATGATCAAAAAAATGTTGACGAAGGCATAACACACGCAGCATAAGAACACTTCAAAATGCATACTCTGTGTGTGCATTTCCAATATAATACCTTAATGACATGGAAAAAAAAATATGAACTACAACCAATGCGACAAATTCAGTCGAATTTCTCGAATTCTATCTAGGACAACCATCCCCGGAGAGTAGTGAACGAACATCTTCGACACAAACCACCTGCACCCAAAAAAAAGTGATGCAGAGCGTTCTAGGTAGATTGTTCTTTGTGGTATCCATACTGATTTGAAAGCAGTGGTATCTGATTCTCTGATGTACCTCTAATATGGAGCTCTATCAGATGTTCTATTGTTTTTAGTAGGAAAGATGTTTGGGCGATATGATTTAGATTGTTCACTTTGTTTTCCAATCTTAAGGATGAGGAAAAGATTGACTTCTCCCCAGATTTGAGGGATGTGTCCCATGTTAATACAAAGCCTAAAAAGAGGTGCGAGGATGATGTCTAAGCCTTTCTGGAGAATAACAGGAAAGACACCGTCTTTACCTGGAGCTTTGTAGGGTTTAAATTAACCAATTACACATTTAACTCTATTAGAGCTGAAGAGTCTGCCAGATAGGCTATATGTTCTACTATCGGTGTAGTTTTTGACGCTCATTGGAGCATCAAGTGGTAGTTGCTGGGTGATAGAACCAGGAAAATGTACCTTATGCAAGATCTGCAGGGTTTCCCTGCGATTGACAGTGGAACTATCGTCTAATTTGGGAAGCTCGAGTCCCATTCTGCTCTTGGGACATGGCTTAATAAAGTCGGGCCGCAGTTGCTAGCGAGTCTCTTGAATTTCCTCAATTCGAGGTTATATTTTGTTAGAGCAGATCTGTAATCAGTTCAACTTTTTGTTGGGTTAGCTCTGTTGAACAAAAATCTCATCTTTGAGCTTGAAATTATCAGAGAATTTGAAGGTGCGTCCTTTTAGGGTGAGTTTTTACTTAGTTTGGTTTCTCTCGTAAAAAGGAATTATTTCCATTTTCGAATCACAGCTGGTAATCAACTCATCATTCACGTCTATCCCATTCCCAAACACACAGCTCGGAAAATGTTGATAAAGTTGTTTATGAGAGGGTAAGTTGAGAACGGTTGCTTTAGATGATCTTGCAGAATGTGGCTGCATTGTTAATAGTCTCAATAGCGTGGTGGTTCGGGATTAATTCATTTTTTTTTATATAAACTGTCGTTTCCTTCTCATCCAGTTATAAAAAAAAAAATTGTATTTATGCCTTATACCTATATTACAGAGACGTTCATCCAAGTATGTTGGAGTCAACGGGCAGCAGCCTCATATCTAGACATCATATGAGATAGCCATTACCAAGTCAGGAATTTCAGTCTTCTCCATAAAAACAAATAAATCGAATTAAAATCATTAATTGCCGTCATATACGAGGTGCAGTTTACAACAAAGAGGCTGGGCATTACGACAGAAATCCAATCGTAAATAAAAACCTTAATTCAATAGAATCAACCAGCTCCAACGCACTCCAAGCACATATAGCTCCAACGACACCCCGACCGATTGTATCAATTTAATTCCTCGTCGATTGATTGCTCCTCCACAACTGCCACTGTATTCCTGCCCAGCTCACGTTCTTTCTCACCGGCAACCCACGGCTTCATCTCGACAGCCGGATACACCAGTAGCCATATCACCTATTCGCCCATTATTATTAGAAATGCCTAGTCTGGTAACCTTAGTAGCACATGTATCCATGTAACCATGTGGTAAACAACAATTTATTGAACTTATCAAGATCCAGAGTTGATTGGCTGTAGCACAGGCAACTAAGCCATACGAATAATATTGATATTCGTGGATTGATAAAAAAAAAAGATATAAATGCGGTTGCAGATCGAACAACTGATCAACAGGTAGTGGCGAGCGGCTTAAATCAACTCGATCCTGCGCAAGTGTGCCGCCGCCGGCGGCTGCAACTTAAATGAATAATTGATTCAAAAAAAAAGGAGGGGGAAAAAAATTACAGTAAGGATCTAGTAAATCTTGAAAAAACCAACTGAATAGATACATTTCGTCTCGCTGCTTAAATTCAATATTAATGGCTCGCGCGTTGTCACTTGCGATCAAATAATTAAGATATATCTCCCGCTGAGGGTTTTTCTGGAACTCGGGCAGTCCGCGGTCGACATGGATAAAGAGCGGTGCGTGAAATCGAAGTGATATAGATACTTTTTATTTTCTGCTTTTTTGGAAAAATATTTCGACCGTTGATTAGTGAACTAGTCGATTTAGCGAGATTTAATGACTAACATGATATTTTATGGCTGCATGAGCACGTGGTGGATAGCGGCTTGGAAGCGGTTTAATGGGACAGCGCGACAAGTTTGTGCAATTTTGATTATAATTACTTTTCTCCTTGTTGCTATGCCGGAAAATTGGAATTCCGCTTCGTATTCACATTTCCCCGAGGGGGGCATGTGGTATTACGTTGCGTAAGGATTTGCCCGGCTGTCCGTGCGTTGTGTTTCGCTTAATCTCTGTCACGGATTAAGTGTATTGGGAATATTAACTTTTCTTCTGGCATTCTTGGGTAATTGTTGGTTATTTATGACGACAGGATTTGAGAATAAATATTCTTAGTGAAACGATTGCGTGGTCTCCCGGCAGGCAGTGGTAAGTCGAATGCTCGTCAAGCTAGTAAACAGAGGTTGAAGAATGGGAGGTAATTATGTAGTGAAGTTGCAATCGGAATTATTGTGTTCCGGAATAAAGGTATCTTAGAAGTTAAGAAACACATCGAAATAGTCAAAGAGTAGGGTGTAAGTTTGGTTGTTAAACGAGGTTATAAAAAATTAAGAAGTACATGGCTTGTGCTGCCCAGGAAACACGATGGTAAACGTTTTCAGCCTGACACAGAGATGGCGTTTCAGTCAGCAAAATGTTTCCCTACCTTGATGCACGTGTAATTTGTATCAAGTATGTCAATTTCAAATAGTTTGTTTGCACGAATTTTTGCAGTAGACATCTTACCATAAACTTCATCCGAAGTTGACAAAAGTTTACGGGCACTCTGCTCCTTCGATGTCAACCATTAAAAAGTGAAGTGGGCCTCGAAGATGACCCACGTAAAGGATGGCCAAAAACCGCAACTACACCAAAAAGTGCATTATATCGTATTGGACGATAAGCGAGATGAGTAACATAGCTCAGGCTGTGACGATATCGGAAAAAGGTTGCGAAACATCTTGCATAACGAATTCAATATGCGAAAGCTCTGCGCACAATTGGAATTGGAGGCCACATTTAATTTGCCACCACCACTACACAGAGGGTACAAGCCGATGGTTCAGCGCCAAAGAATACAAAATCGATCGAATTTGCCGGAAAGGCTATAGCTAACATGTTTTGCAATGCGAAAAAAATCCTGAAAGGCGAATATCACTACGACCTCTTGATCAGCTGGATACCAAAATTCCCGAAAAAAGGCCTGGCTTAAAAAAGAAAAACAATCACGCTGGCGAACAAACTTTAGGACTGTGGCCCTCCTGATTTGACACCATCAGACTTTCATCTGTTCCCAAACTTGAAGAAGCATCCAATGAAGTAGTTTCGAGGGCCGTAGATGAATTTTTGGAAGCCCCATAGTGTCATTTTATTGGCTTGATACAATCCTTATCAAAGAACAAAATAACTTGAACGACCTAAACCTGAAAAAGCTTAATACCTAAAGGGTGGGCCATCTAGTGGTTTTTCTTTTAATCATAGGCTATTTTGACACTGACAGCTGTTTCCTGCTCGAAATCTTGACAGAAAGTCAGTATCATCATCAGTATTAGTATCAGAACAACGTTGGGAAATATTGAAAACTTATTTCCAAAGAAGTTTTGGCCGAAATGAAGCACCCACCGCGACTGCTGTACGCAAGTTTGTGCAAAAAGTTCGGGAGACTGGTATGCTAGTGGACAACACTCATGGTCCCCGTCGTCGTACGGTGAGCATAGGTGGCTGCTGTGGCCGAGAGTGTCAATTCGCGAACATCAACTCGCCATCGATCTCAACAGCTCCAAATTTCGCGCATTAGCCTGAGGAGAATTCTGCACAAAAATCTCGGATTATTTGCTGAAAAGGTCCAATTGACTCAGTAATTGAAGGCGCGCGACCATCCGCTTCGTTAACGTTTCGCAGTTTAGTCCTTAGAGCAGCCTGAATTGGACAACGATTTTGGGCGATCGATCTTTTCTGACGAGGCGCATTTTCATCTTGGCGGCTACGTTAACAAATAAAATTGCCGCATCTGCGGATCGGAAAACCCGCACGTTATTGTCGAGAAGCCAATGCATCCACAGAGAGCGGATTGTGGAGTGATAGCATCACTGGAGCATTTTTATTCGAAAATGAGGCTGGGAACAACGTTTTCGTCAACGGTGGGCGTTACAGAGCCATGTTAACCGACTTTTTTTTTACTGAAATTGAAGACATGGATTTGGACGACCTCTGATTCATGCAGGATGGCGCGCCATGCCACACAGTCAATGCTACAATCGATCTTTTGCGTACCAAAATCCCAAATCGTGTTATCAACCGTCTTGGCGATATCAGTTGGCCGCCTCGGAGCTGCGATTTGACCCCTTTGGACCTTTTTTTGTGGGGAACCGTGAAGGACCAAAGTTATGCCAATAATCCGGAAACGATTCAAGTACTTAAGGCCAATATCATCCAAGCAATCCGTGAGCTACAGCCCGACGCCAGCCTAGGCAGCCATTTGAACGACGTTGTATTTCATAATTAATGGGAATGCTCGTTCTTACTAATAAAGCCACAATATATGGGAAAAAGTGCTTTTCTTCATTTGATTGCATTTTTAAAAAGAAACTTGTATTTGGCCCGCCCTGTATAGGGAGGAGAAGATTAAGGAGAAGGTGAATGGTGTCGGTAGATGGCATTTTAAAGACACGTTTTGATGAGATGTAGGTCGAAAGGGCAGATTTGGCTTCGCGCAGCATTCTGGATATGGACTCATGGTAGTCACAGTTCGTTCGAAAAGAGTTAATGCGGAAGAGGGGCATGAATCGAAAGTTTCCATGATTGGTGCTAACAGGAATCATGTGAAGCAGAGATTATGTATGCGGCCTTGCGTCGTTCTTTTAGGGGTCGTAGGTTGATTGGCTTTAAGTAATCCTTATAATGATGTAAATCATAGGTATCAGCCCAGATACTTATGACGTTGCACGGCTTCTCAATGTGGGCAATGTGGATACCGTAAGAGACGGACCAGACTTGATAAGCATATTCAAGAAGGGGCCTTACGAAGGTAGTATATAAGGATTTCATGACCTAAGGATTCGAGAACTTCTGAACGTTTAATAATGTTGCCGATATGAAGACGAATGTTAAGTTCTCGGTCAGGGGTACCATCAAGCCAACCAAAAAGTTGGCGGGATTACCAACTTCATGGTAGATAAGGGGGAGGTGAAGGCAAACATTTACGGGTGTAAGTGATAGCTTGACATTTGCTAACATTGAGCACGAAGTGATTTTTTGGCACCAAATTGTGAACCAGCTTAGATCGGATTGAGGGAGCAGGAATCGACCAACCTTTTAGGAACCCATGTTGATTAGGAGAGGAGATAGGCTTGATTTGGAAATATCTTGTATCATAGACAATATTCTAAAGGAGTTTGGGAAAGCAAAATTGTTTAGCAATACGGCGATAGTGGGACACGATATTCTTTTGTCCTTTCTTGTGGATTGGAATAGTATAAGAATTCTTCAAACGCTGAGGAAAGACGATGAAAGCCGTGAGGGTAGGAGCAGATATTTGTCGCATTTTTTAAAAACTAAAAAACTAGGGGAGGCAGTGGTCCTTTCTTCTTCTTCTTCTTCTTTTCCTTTTTCCGGCGTTGTTATGGTCAGAAGTGTAGGACCATAACCTTCCCACTTAACTTCATTCCTACTGGTCCGCTTGTGGGGTCCGCCGGTTTGACCTCAGAAACTAGCGGCGGGCTTCCCGGTTTGAGATTACTTCATCGCTGAGGCCAATCAAATGCTGGTGTTTTTGCATTTGTTTGCACCAATTGTTTTTCGGCCTTTTTTGTTTTTTTTTTTGTGACACGGGCATCCTCCAGATTTTTTTGTTTGATCTTACTCTTACAACACCGGTGATCTCCAGTCGTGTCAACCCACTGATTTGCATGTACACTTGTGGGACAGTTTAATGGTGGTATATGTGTCCCTAGGCTCACCTTGGTGTTTTCTAAATTGCCTAGATGTGATTTTTGTTTACCTTTGTTTTAGTCGCCTTTTACGACAAGCGAGAGGTATCGCTGCAGGGATATTCTTAACCCGTCCCTGCACGGAATACGAGTAGTGGTCCTTTAAGTTACGTATTTTCTCAATGACTAAGGCAGGAGATATAGTCAGTGACGCTAGAAACATCAAAAAACCATCTTTCATATGGTATAGTAGTCACGATCGGGTAGAAGAACCTGTTCGGTGAACAACTGGCAGAAGATTGGCAAAAAAAGTTGACAACTATTTTCGGATCATTGGAGAAAGTATTAAGAAAATTAGTAGTAAGGGAGCAGTTATCAGCTTTAGTTTTTGCATTTATAAAGTAGTTGATTGGTGATAAGAGAGGATTGGATTCGGTTCAGCTGTCGGAGGTAGAGAGATTCGCATATTTGTGTGAATTCCATAAACGACCGTAGGTAAGTAGAAAGGTTGGAAGCAGGTAGGCCTGCCACCGTGTGTTTCTTTTGTGGCACAGGGGGGACAGAAACGTAATAACATAGTTTTCGGCATCAAATAAGAAGATCAGATCAAGTCGTCGATTCAGGTTGTTGGTGATTTTACTGAGATGGGGGAGACCTGAGTCGGATGGACAATATATTCCCGATTTTCATATGTCATAGCATTTTGGAAACGTCAATTCAGTACCATTTTAACCATGAATCGCTTCACACCAAAAGAACGCGCGGAAATAGTTTCAATGGTCATTAAAAATGAACGCTCGATTGTGCTAGCTCAACATACGTATCGTGCAAAATATCGTGATCGTGTTGCGACCAAAAAAGATACAATTCGTCGTTGGGCTTGGAATTTTTTTCAATTGGGTTTTGTAGCAAGCCCTCGTGAGCAACCTAGGCCACGTCCGCGGCGCTCAAACTAATCTATTCAGTCTGTGAAGGCCAGTGTTCAAGAAGACCCAAGTTTGTCATATCGGCGCCGTTCGCAGTGGGACCACTTTGCGGAGAATTTTAAAGGATGATCTTAACTTATTTCCATACAAAGTGCAGATAACTCAAAGAATTTTGCCACAAGATGAGCCACGGCCCTTGGCATACGCACAAAATGTTGTTGCAATGATTAATGCTGAGTCGGAGTACTGGCAGCAAATTTTGATGACCGGTGAGGCACATTTTACGCTCTCTGGCCCAGTTAATAAACAAAATTGTCGCTTCTATGATCCGCTATATGATCAAAAAGTTACTTTTTGGGCCGGTGTATGCGCTAAAACCATCATTGGACCGTATTTCTTCAAAGTTGGGGATACAGTAGATGGCGATCGATATCGGTGGATGTTGGCCCATTATGTGGTCCCAGAAATGCGTAAAAAAGGCTTATTTCACTTTGGGTTTCAATAAGATGCGCCGTCTTAGACATGCCATACTGTGGACAAAATAATGAACCTTTTGCGTAAGAAGTTCCCTGGAAGATTGGTGTCAAAAAAGGGCGATATTGACTGGCCTCCGAGGTCGCCGGATTTGACTCCTCCAGACTTTTTTCTTGGGGGATACTTGAAAAGCAAGATGTATGGTAACGGCCCGAATACAATAGAACAGTTCAAAAGAAACATTCGTGTGGAAATCGCAGAAATTTCGACCGAAATGCTCGAAAATGTCATGGGGAATGCGCGAAAATGAGCCCATTTTTGCATCGGCAATAAAGGCGGTCAGTTAATTGATATTGCTTTCAAAAATTAATCAAAATAAAACTATATTGAATAAAAGTTTTTGAATTTCTAAAATCGGTTGAGAATTGTTAAAGTTATTCGAAAATTACATCTACCCATATGAGATGGCGCACCCTGTACTTTATTTTATCCTCATTGACCTTAAGACCAGTTCATTTTGCCTGTTCTCAATCGCCATGAACGCTTCCACAACGAAACGGCGCGACCGCGCGATGATGTCCATATCATCCGCGTATCCTAGCAGCTGGACTGACTAGTAGAAGATAGTGTCTTCCCTGTTGATGCCTGCCCTTCGCACTATCTACTCCTGCACCAGGTTGAAGAAGTCACACGACCATGCATCTCCTTGCCGAAATCTGGCGAATGTTTCAAACGGTTCAGAGGTCTTAGAACCGAGTTGCACGGTGCATCGCATATCTTTTAGCGTGCCGCTGCACAACCTAAGTTGTGGCAAGCCATCTGAGCCTGCGACCTTGTTGTTCTTCAGCTTGTGAATAGCCGACCTCTTCAATCCTGGGTGGAAGGACTAATTCAGCAGGTGGAGTTGGAGTTTCCACGGTTCCTACCAATCCCTCTTGGTCATACTCGTTAAGCAGCTGCTGGAAATTCTGCTTAAATACATCCACTATTCCCTGCGGGTCGGTGACAAGATTACCCTCGCAGTTTCGAAGAGCCTGGGTGCTTTCTAGAAACCTCCTGCAAGGCCTTTGGCTTTCTTATTAATATTTTCTACACAGTCCTAATCCAGTAAATTAATCCACTTCTGAAAAAAAGCTAATTTCAAACCACACATTCAAAGTAATAATCGTAATGAAAAAATTGTTTATGCTGGAAACCTCTTCCCCGAAATCATTAACGACCAATAAACCAGTAACTCCCCAACGCCGCCTATCGCGCTCTCAATGTGGAAAAAAACAGTTTCATTCAATTTCCTGATCATCTCAGAAACCATTTGAGCTTCAGGCTATAACTGTGATTCTAATTTGAATAATTACCCTCGCAAGGAAAAGTGCATCGATCGAAATTGCCTGCCTCTATAATCACTTCCTTTGAATAAATTCATCGTAATCGGCCTATCGGCTAGAATCGGAGATCTCCCACAATGTGGAAAACATTATTGGACCGGAAAGAGCCGAGACCCGCAGCCGGCAGTTAGGAACAATTAAAGAACAGCATTTCCACAACTCGACTGACAGGAGAAAGTAAAAGTCATTGGATAACCCATTAGCGGCAAGATCCAGTTGAAAACGACTTAGTTAATCACTTCATTAGCTAAGAAACCCATCGATTGATGATTGGCTATGACATTAAGTAGTCATTTGCGCTAATCAAACATTGGTGGGAGGTAGAAAAACAAAACGCACGACGCTGCGCTGGGAGGCGGGAATCGAAAAACGGGATAAGCAACTTGTTTGAATTAGTAAACCGACCCGGCAAGGTGTTAATGTGGAATGGTGTCAAACGTTTCTTGGGAGAATATTAATTCCAATAAGTGATGAGTGAAATCCGAGTTGTGGTCATGGCGAGAGGGTTACGCTAATGTTTATAGGTAGTCTTCCCGGTTAATTTGCTGCTGCTTCACAAATTTTACAAATTGCTGAAATAGACCAAAACTGGTTATTCGTTTGGCTTCATCAAAATATTTGATGGGCCAACTATCCTTATTTGCATCGGGAACCAAACAATACTAATTTCGAAATCAAGATTTCGGTCACGCTAAATAAATTATCGACACAAAGTTCAATGGCATGAATCTCTGAATAGTTATTTGGAATTTTTTCACCGCAGTGAGGCTCCGGTATTGGACCGAGTTCCCTCTCAACAAGAGTTGGGAATTTTTAAAGAATTCTGAGCAACCTCTCCTACGTAGAGTTGTCTTGCGAAACGGCGTCTGGGTGTCTTCTGTGTCATCTGTGTTCAGGCGTATTTTACAACATCAATCGATATGACAGGGTGGCCCAAAATCTCTCACAGAATATTGAATTACTTTATCTTTCAAATGGAAATGTTTTTTTTTAAATGTTTATTTGGGCCTTTAAATTGTTTTTCACTATTTCTTGACATCAGTCAAATAGCTGCCATTATGGTTGACTATTTGGCCTCCTTTTGTCTAATTTGGAATATCGGCAAGATCTGGGCTAAATGCATCATAATCGTACAGCTTTCCGTGATGAATGAGGGCACAAACCTAGATTATGTTTGATTATAAATTAATATTATAAAACTGTTATGATTCTTTCTCTTTTTTATTTTGCCTTTTCTTTTAGTATTATTATTTATATGATTATCGAATGTGGATTTCGCGGCTTCTCCCCTCATCAGGGTACTGCCAAAACCCCCCGAAGTACACATGCCTTCAAAAAGCTTCTCGGCTCTCGCTATTTAGAATTGGCACTAAAACCGTTGGCCTCGTTCACTTAGCACAACATAAGTAAATGAGACAAGCTTGGCTCTGGCTCTTCATGACCTGTAAAGCCATTTAATAAATAATAATAATATAATTGCACGAAATATATAAATTAGGCTAGAAAAAGTTAACGAAAAAATAGGTTCGTGGGTGGTTTGGACTACTCTATTCCAACCACATTGCTATCTGGTACCCTTAAAATGTAGGAATGAGTGTACGACGCGGCGGCGTTTATATTAAAAAATATCAATAGATTCTTTTAATGAAATCAAAAGGCCGAGAGAAAAATGTTTTTTTTATTACTTTACAAAGTTTTTTTTGTGTCGGGGGTTAATTAAAATTTTTAATTTTAGTTTTATTTTATTCTTTTTAAACTACTCGCGGACCTTAATTGCGATAGGTAACTACTTAAATTACATTTTCCTTAAGTATTATGCAACAACGCATAGGGCTTCTTGTATGTACAAGGTGGCGCAAAATTTATCATCCAATTTTGTTTTTGAATAATTTTTTTACTAAATAAAAAAAATGACTTTGAGTAATGGAAATCTTTACTTGGACCTTTACATTTTTTTCTGCTATGGGGAAAAGATGATTGACAGTTTTTCCCGTTTTATGGCATTTTCTATGACTTTCCGCAAAATTTCCGGTGATAAATGTTCGTATTTCTGTCGAATATTCTCCTTAACGTTCGAAGCTTATTGGCATAAGCCCGTGACTTCAAGCAGGCCCAAAGAAAGAAGTCTAGGATGGTTAAATCTGGCGATCTTGCTGGCCATGCCAAATCGCGAAAACGGGAGATTACTCGACCAGGAAACGCTTCCTTCACAATACCTATTGTGGCTTGTGCTGTGTGTGCAGTTGCACCGCCTTATTGAAATCACATCTTCACCAAGCCCCGCTCATCCAATTCCGGCAGTAAGAAGTCGTTTATCATGGCCATGTAGCGTTCGCCAGTAACAGTGATCGTATTGCCGATGGCGTCCTCAAAAAAATACGGCCCAATCACTTCTCCCGCGTTAACGCCGCACCACACAGTGGCTTTGAGTGGATGTAATAGCTCTTCGTGTATCACACGTGGATTTTCAATGTCCAAGAAAGGTAGATTTTGCTTACTGACATAACCGCTTAAGTGAAAATCTGCCTAGTCGCTCATGATGATTTTCGACACAAAATCATCCTCTTCGTTGTTGGGATTAGGGATGGTTCGACAGTAACGTTAACTGATACACTATTTATACTTTGTACGGGAACATGTGTAAGTTTTTCACTAACATTCGCTGTAGGGTTCGTTTGGTTATGCCCAATTGCGTGGCCCGTCGTATGGTTGATGTTTCTTCGTTCGTCTAATGCCATTTGCAAAAATTATAACATCTTCTAATATGGTGATTCATTTTGCTCCACCTAAAAGAGCTGATGGCCTTGAAACGTCCGAACAGATCTTCATAAATTGTAGCTTGGAACTATCTCGATCACGTTAGATTTCAAACAAAAAAAAAAGCATCAAAATCGATCCATTCGTACAAAGACACAGGCACACAACACGTCAAACTTATAACACCCCTCTTTTTGCGTCGGGGGTTAAAAACGTAACAAAACATAGACAAAATCAAGAAGCTGGTGACCTTGTTTGAAAATCCTTTACCGTAGCTAGAAGTATTGTCCATAAGTTCAGAAATAAGGGCTGTTTAGAAAGTATGATAAGGATGGGAGGCATATTGTCGATAAAATCAAGGAACACCTCAATACGCCAGTAAAATTATTGACCGCAAAGATGTCCGGAACGATTGCAAAAAAACTCTGTTTCGAAACAGTAGGGCCGGTATTAAGGTCAAATAATTTTAACGGTGAAATTGCATGTCGCAAACCATTTACTTCCAAAATTAACAAAGGATAAAGACTCGGTTTTCCCAGGGTTGTAAAACTCCTGAAATCACAGTCCCCTTCGCGACAACGTTTCCTACGGTTCACACAACGGAAGAATTAATAAACGAAATCATTACAATGGAGAAAGTGGGCAATAAATTCGTTCAAACCTTTTAAATCTCCTGGCCCGGACGATATGTTGCTAGGACTATTGGCCAATTAGTCTCTCGTCGTTTCTATTAAAAACCTTAGAAAGACTCCTTGACCTACACATCAGAGGACTTATCAACCCACACAACTTATGCCACACTTAACACGCCTACCTTAAAGGCAAATCAGTGGAAAGGGCTCTGCATAGTGTTCGTGAAATTGAAAGCTCATTGAAAATTTAGGGAGCCTTCAACAACGTAAACACAAAGGCCATAATAACAGCTCTAGAGGACATAAAAGTAGACAAATCCATTGTAATCTGGATTGGAAATATGTTAAATAACAGAATTATCAATGCAGACATTGGACACAATGTCAGTAAAAGGAAAGTGACAACTAGAGGCACACCACAGGGAGGAGTTCTCTCTTCCCTACTGTGGCTTCTTACAGTTTACAAAATCCTTAAAGTCTTCAAGAAGAAAGGCACAAAGACCATAGCATACGCGGATGACCTAGTTACCTTGATAAAAGGTAAATTTCTACCAACTATCAGTGAACTAATAGAATCTGCGTTAAAGGAACTCTCCTCGTGGGCAAGACGGAACGGTCTGAGAATAAACCCCCAGAAAACGAAGCTGGTCTTGTTCACCAGGAAAAGAGAAATCCTGATATTTGCTCCTTCAAAGTTAGAGGGTACTTCATTCAAACTCAAAGCCAAAGCCAAGTATCTAGGCATCATTCTTGGCTCCAAACCTTCCTGGAAAAAGAACTTGAAGGGAAAAATGAAAAAAGGATTGAAATCTTTTTATGCATGCAAAAAGATCTTCGGCGAAAGATGGGGCTTACAATCATTCATTGGATGTACACAGCAATCATCAGACTCATTATAACTTATGGGGCCCTAGTCTGGTGGACTGCTAGCAGCACGAAAAGCTATATGAGCATGCTCAACAAAGTACAAAGGTCAGCCGTTGTTTGTACAACGGGAGCTATGAGAAGCAAGCCGCAGGCAGGGACAGACCTGATACTTCATCTCCTTCTTCTGGATATATTCATAAAAGGCTGCGCTGCATAAAGCGCTCTCAGACTAAGGGAGTCCTCTTTGTGGAAACAAGCCAACTATGGACATGCGACCATACTCAGAATAATAATAGATGACCTGGGAAGGAAACATGGTTTTAGTAGCCTCGCAGCTATGGCCGACTATATTTACCCCCAAAATGACTTCTCTCTCAGAATACCAAACCTTTTCCCCGACAGAGAAGAGAGGCTACCAAACGCCATGATCAACGACCACGAGATTACCCTCTTCACCGACGGATCGAAAATGGACACAGGCACTGGGACCGGGTTCTACTCTGATACCCTGCACAAACAGGAATCATTTAGACTCCCTGATTTGTGCAGCCTTTTTCAAGCAGAAATCCTAGCAATAGAGAAATCAGCCGAACACCTAAAAGTAACCGATATCCCAACATCGGATATCTATATCTTCGTAGACAACTAGGCTGCACTGAAGTCAATGGGATCCTGTACAACGAGATCAAAATTTCTCATGAAATGTCGCGACTCACTGAAGTCCATCAGACATCACAAAGTCAAACTCTCCCGGGTCACAACTCAATCGCAGGGAACAAAAGAGCGGACGAATTGGCCAGGCAAGGGTCTGAAATGGACATCAGCGAGGCAGTCACGTCATTGCAACCACCGATCACCGCATTATACCCAGCGAAGCTAAGCTTCGACAGATATATCGCATCTTCTAAAATTCATAAAGAGCACAGGGTGGTTTCAGCCGGGTTGCAGGATTGGCCAAATGGATTCGAAAACGAAATCTCCAGTAAAGCGCCCCGTGTGTGTCTTTCAACAAGACAACAACCCAAAGCACTGCTCACAATGTCACAATACTTTTTAATACGTGTTCGCAACTCAAAACTTCTCCGCAGTCACCTGACATCTACCCCGTTGAATATTTGCGGGTCGAACTTGAAAAAAACCCTATGTTTGGAAGTTAGTTGTGTTGGAGGACTATTTTGGGCCAAAATTGGATGGACATGACATCAGTGCAATGCAGCTTCAACAAAGTGGTGTCATATGCTCCACATTGATCTTTGGTCGGGTCAAATGGCCACCTCGCGTGGTTGGATTTATTTTTATATCAGTACCTTAGAGGAACTCAGGAACAATATCGAAAGCGAAATTACCAATATTCAGACCAATATGTATGGATGCAAAAACGGTAGTCATATACAGCTCCCGGAATTATTTTCAGACCGATATCCCAGTTAATCTGTATTTTTTTTTTATTTATTTAATGTGGGAAAGAAACGACCTGACAAAGGTAATAGAAAATAATTCCCTTGTGACCCCTCCAATTCTATCTCTAAAGATAAAGTCGATTTTGCCAATTTTTTTTTCTTACTAAATATATAATTTATTCTGAAGCCAAATATGTTTATGTTTTACGGCTGATTGAGTTATCCCCTTTTTTGATTTCGCGGTTGCAGATTATTATGAAAATGAATGTTCTGCTGACACTTATTTTACTGATTTATTATTGTAAGCCCAGTCACCCCAGTTTCTTGCCAAACCACTGCAGAGATCGACTGGACTGTGACTATATCTTTGGACCTGGTTCCATTTTGGAACGGCTAATAGACCGTACAGGGTGGAAAAATTTGTTGAAAGAAATTTAATGAAAATTTGTATTTTATATTTATTTCCATTTGAAAGTTATTTTAATGAGTTTTATTGGCGTGAAAGATTTTTCGTCTTTCATATATAAGGAGCGAAGAAAATGTAATTTCCTTCTTCACTTCAATACTTCCCATTTAGGCTCGTTGATTTTTTATTTTCTCATTTAAGGGTGTAGTATTGGCTTCGATTTGTCGATATAAGAATTAAGAACTGACACATCTTCCACGTTTTGAAATCCTCGTTTTTGGAGGAATTGTGCGTGTGATTGTTTCATTTTACATTTTATTCGATGCGTAATGAAGAGCCTATGTTGTTTGGTGGTTGTGTTGAATAAAAAATATTTACTATTTGTGATATTTAAAAAAAATTGTAAAGCTATCTTATATCACTTCAAAAAGTCATACTCTTTGTGTGCATTACCAATATAGCACCTTAATGACACGAAAAACAAAAGAGACTGTGAATTACAACAAAAGCAAATTCAGTCGAATCTCTCGAATCCCAAGACAACCACCCCCGGAATGTAGTGAATGAACTTTAAGGATATTAAATGGAAATTTAGAAGCTTGAGTAAGCCCACATATTTCATGTTATCGGAATTTGCTTTTTTTTGTCACGAATAATAATAAAAATGAAGACATTTGGATGAGTATTTGCTTTTAGTATCTGGACAAGTTTGACCGAAATACTAGACTACTTACTACTAGAACACGAATTGACTGAAGTTTATTTGCATAAGTAAATCGTGGACAACAAACTATATGTGGATGGGCCAAATCTGATGGACGCAGTAGAGAAGCAAATTTTTCGTTATTAGAAAAGTTAATGCAAGAATCCCATTGTTTCATGTCCGAAAATTCCTAAAAGTATAAGTATTATGGAAAAGAACTGTCCAATATGAGAACGAATAAAGCAGAACTAATAGCAAACTTTATGTGCCGAAAATGGATGTTTCACCCTAAAAGATCAGTGTAAATGAACCCACACTTGAAACAACCAAATATATCTAATTATTTTGCATGCGTGAATACCCTGTTCAACCAGTTCATTCAGTTTGTTTGCTATCAGCTGGAGTACTCAAACACAACCATAATTGGTCCATTGGATTACCACCCAGACAGCGGACAAGTACATTAAAGTGTGATCTTTTTGCTGCTTAGTTTTTCTTTGTTCTATTTTCGACAGCTCACGCATGAGTCGTGACCCGAACAATTTTTACAAACTACATATTAAATTTTCTTATCAGAATTCATGTTGTGCGGAACATGTTTTTCGCGCACTTCGACCATATTCCAGTCATCATGATCAATCTACTAATAGCAAGCCTCCTGTCTGCCGTGATTTGTCCATTCGTCGCCGTTCACAGCAATTAAAATTGCGCTGCTCAACTACGTGGAAGATTTTACACAAGGATCTTGGTCTTAAACAATACAGAATATAGTTCGTATAAGAACTGAAGCCAAATGGCCTGCCACAACGTCGAATTCGCGTTGAGTGGAGTAAAATCCACTTTTTTAACGAAAAATTGTTTTGTGCCCGCCTTTATTTAATGGGAATGTCAATAAGCAAAAACTTTCATATTTTGTCCGAAGAGCCATCTTAGGCAATACCAGGGCTGGCAATGTACCCAGAAAAATGCAATGTTTGGTGTGGTTTCTGGTCCGGCGAAATCATTGGCCCGTATTTTGCAAGGATAACCGTAAGAATAAAATTACCATCAACAGCAACAGCTGTCGTTCAATGATTTCGACCTTTGTTTTAGTTTAGAATGCGCGAGCTGATCAAGCTGGACGGCGCACAGTGGTGCGAAAACATCATCTTCGCAAAAAAAAAATTTTAACTGCGGATCCCTTTCAAGATAGTAGTCGCTTCACTACTATATGGTTTATATGGTATTGGGGAAACGTATACCATATGTCTTGTACGGACTGTATTGACTGTTCAAACCTAAAATTCAGGTGAATGTAATTTAATACGTTTTAGATTTAACCTTAATTAAAACAACTTTTTTACAAATTCATAAACAAATTTGGCCCCATTTTACATATGCATTTGTAATCTTTGTATGCCTATGCACATATACATATGTATATACAAAATATGACTTCTTTACAAAAGTAAGAGCTTTCTAACATCTTCGTGAAAATCTAATTTGTTTTTGGTCTCAGGTTCAGCGCGAAACATATGTATGTATGTACATAAGGATAGGTAGCATGTGGCTGACATCTTCGTTTGTCGCAATTCGGCTACATTTCCTCGAATGACTGTGTCGATATAACCTGTAGTCTTTATTTCGGGCTTCCTGTGCCTCCTCGGTTGACATCCCTATCGGTATTATCGCAGCTGAAATAATGGTGGCTCCGTGCCACAGGATCTTGTGCACTCTATTAGGCATGTTGTACCAGTTATACAAGCTTACGTATAAGGTCCAAGCTTTTTGACAATATTTTCCAAATTTGGCGGGATCTACAGCAGCACAACTGTTGATAGTATCGAGAATAATTCCAAGGCTGCGAATAAGTTTTTCATTCATACCAGTAATATTAGCGGTAGTTTGTGGATCCTGAAAAAAAGCCATGGTTTTTGGTGCCCATTCCTTGTTTTACCACATCAATTTTCAAATCCTTTATTGATCTGAATTTGTCCTGAATTTCTTTTTCTTTGTCCTCCATAAGCGGTTTGGTGTTCTTTGTTACTTTCCCTTGCTTAAATGTAACCTATAGGCAATCTTCAAGACAAACTCCATAAATTTGATACGCACATGAAGAGGTGACATATCAAGTCGGAGTGCTTCGTCAGATCCGGGGAGATTTCGTAAAACTTCAAAGTCATTCATTTCTGAAAGTCTCGCCTTGCATATGGGGCAAACTGCCGTGGATGGTGTCTCAGTTACTGCCTACGCCAACTTTTCCATCGATCATTGATAGAATCAGTTCATGATGAATTCTGAAAGTTTTATCATGATGGACAACAATTGATTCAGTTAACTATGAAATCTCTTGCTTAACTCGTTCAACTTCTTCCCGGATGAACACAGGCGTTTCCTTTATAAATTCGGATTTCAAAGGTCTGCTTTATCTTGTTGACGCTGGCCTTGGATTTTTCCAATAAGCCAGATTAGAATTGTTTTTATTAGTAACAGTCAAAGGTACTACACATGGCTTGATCCGTAAATGTTTTCTTGTACTCACTGTGTCCAGAAGAGCCATCGCAGCCCCTTTTAAAAACTAAGGTAAGCTGATGGCTTATAGAATCTAACTGAGTTTCAGTTTTAGTCATCAAAATTCTCTTCGTGGTATGGTCAAGCAATGATTGTAAGGGCATTTTGACTACATTTTCGGATACTACCAAATTTTCAGGATAACACAGTACTTTAGCTTTCAGTACTCTTCCGTACGAAAGAAAAATGTCACACCCTTCTTCTTTTGCCAATTTTCTTAAAATTTCATACTGGTGTTTTGAGAGAGAGGCATCTGTCATTAGTGCCAAAGTTTTTCAGCGCTGAATCCTGAAGGCCTGTCCTCGATGAGTTGAATTGACTTGGCAGCTGATTTTATCCGTTGTTCAGACAAGCTTTCTTTTAAATTTTTAATTTTCATTTGTTGGCTTCTTAAACAACACTCTTGAAAAGGCTTTGACGGGCAACCTCTTTCGCTTATTGTATTGATATTATTTATAGAGCATGTATTTACCAGTTAATCCTCGTTTTTTCTAATGAAACAGTCTTTATTTCGACTTGCTTCTTTCCATCTTATGATGGAAGATGGTATGAATACCTTGTGTAATTAACTTTGTATTACCTTCAAGTGAACTGGTGTTAAATAAGGAAAATCAGTTTTCACTTTTTCCACGCACTTCACAATATCACGGTCACATGCTAAAATTATTTCTACTGTTTCGCCATAAGTCAACTGGAACCTTTTCATCATGAGATATAGATATGTATGTACCATACATACATATATACTACTAGCTCGAACAAACTATAATGATGAAATGAGGAAAAACTCAAACAGCTTAGCCGGAAAAATATGGTGAGATTTCCATATAATGACAGACTTGACCAGAACAGACCTTTCAACGGTATTATTGAAGTGATAAACGGGGACGCAGGTTGACGCAGCTGGAAATAGTTCAGTTGTTTTGGGTAGGAGTCTAAAGAATATTTCCGAATAAAAACTCCTCCAAAACGGAGGAGTGTGGAGCACGTTAGTTTTGCTTTACTGAGCTTTTGCAAATATTAATTTTTCGACGGTTTCCTTAGAAAACCTTGAAGAATTGGAAAATAAAACTTATGATACCGTTGACGTTTCCTTTAGACATGCTGTTAAACGGATTTAAATTTTTGAGTTATTATCAACTTGACGTAGAACAGACATTTACTAGAATACAAGGCGCTTCGTTGCATGCGCTAGAAATGGTTACATACGAGTGTGGTCCAATAAGTATCTAGCCTCACCGCCAGATGACGCCAGTATCGCAAGAGCAACTTACTATCGTGTAGTATATTCTAGTAGACGGCTACCGTCCGCATCGGACTCGTAGTTTTGTTTTGACCGCGTGTGGAAGCGGGAGTGTCCGCGAATTTTAGAAAAATGGAAAAAGAGCAATATCGGTCACTGATTCGATTCTTGTTTTTGGAAGGGAAATCGCGCAGCGAAATCAAAGAGCGTTTGGATGCTGTGTACGGTGACTCTTCTCCTTCGATGGCGACAATCAAAAATTGGTTTAACGAGTTTCAACGTGGTCGCACGCCGGTTGCCTCGAAAATGGCTGGAGGATGGATCGACTGGTACACACCAGAGACCAAGGAACAGATGAAACAGTGTATTTCACCCGGCGAACGTGCTCCGAACAAGGCGAAGACTGTCCCCTCGGCCGGAAAGGTGATGGCCACCATTTTCTGGGATTGACAAGGTGTGATCCACATCGACTACCTGGTCAAGGGCAAAACGGGCTGTACTATGCCAAATTATTGGGCCTATTCGACGCCGAATTGAAGAAAAAACGGCCCCACTTGGCGAAGAAAAAAGTGCTCTTCCACCATGATAACGCACCGGCTCACACCTCCGCCCTCGCCATGGCCAAATTGGGCTAGGAACTGCTGCCCCGTATTTTCCAGATTTGGCCCCGTGCGATTCTTTTTGTTTCCAAACTTGAAAAAGTCACTCGCCGGGCAGAAATTTCAATCGAATGAGGGGGTCATCGCCGTTACGAGGGCCTACTTGGCAGGCCTCGAGAAAAAGTATTTTTCAGACGGATTAAAGAAGTTGGAGCATCGCTGGGTCAAGTGTATTTAGCTAAAAGGAGACTATATTGAAAAATAAATCGCCATTTCTCCAAAATTTTTGTTTTTCTTTTGTAGACTAAGTACTTATCGGACCACCCTCGTAATGTAGCGACTTTGAAGGTGCTCCTACTGTTATCATAAGTGTAAATATTTCTCCATTCCATCGAAATGTAATATCCAACTCATATATTTTCAGAATGCAAAGCCATTTGGAGTTTCAAAGAATTTGAAAAGTTTGAATTTTTTCGCCTCTCAAACCACTGTGCGGTGGCCAAAAGGCTGCGAATCATTAAGAAATGAACACGGTGAGCAATTTATCCCTCGTATTGGACCGGTGAATTGGCCACTTAAATCGTGTGATTTGATACCCTTGAATTATTAATTGCGATTGCAATTTTTGAAAGACAATCTTACACATGTTATTGGCGAGATACCAGCCAATATGGTTGAAAAAGTGATTCGAAATTGAACTTTTTATATGGACCACGTAAACATAGTCGCGGTCATCATTTACATAATCTTTAAGAAACAAATAGCCAGAATTGATTTATTAATTTCAATAACGTATTTTTGTATATTTTTTTTTACCATTCAAAACCAAGAACTTAGAAAGTCACACACATTCTTAACGAGAACACCGTAAAGACTTTAGATAGCTTAGTTGTTGTAGGATTTGACCCCGGTGTCAACGTCAGAAGCCAGAATACCCACTATGCCACGGTGCTCCTCGGACGGTTTATGGCAAAGCGAAACTCCGAGATACCGCAAACTTTTAATGTAGAAAGCTGCGCATGAAAAGATTAAATCATATGGTTGATTTCGCATTCTAAACTGTTTGCATTTGTCAAGGTTAAGTATAATGGTTTTTAATGTCAACTAGGGTGTCTAGCTGGATATCATATTGAATCTAGCAGACTTAGCCTATTTCTATTTTTTTTAATATCTTACTAACTTCCTTTGTGTAAATAAATTTAATTGTTAAAAAAATTCAACAATTATGAATCTTCTTGGATGAGATTTTCTTAGAGAAGTGTCTTAGAATGGTTTCTGGCATACTAACTAAACCACCTACAACATTGTTAAAGACACGCCTTGACCACTATATCACCTTAGAACTATGTATCTGCCTAATAAGCCGACAATTAACAAATTTTAGTGTAACTTTTAATTGACTATTAAACAGTCCAATAAAATTACCAGGAGGCAAGGAAAACAGGCTTTCAAATCTCAGTGGTGTGGCTCCCAATACTAATACGAAAATTTATTAATGATCGCTTATCATGTAAATATAATTACGTGCAAATCTTAAGGTGGCAAGGATCGAGTTAGTGGATTGAATCAATAAAAAAAGATTTAAAGACGATCTCTATCTCGAAGATCTTAGCAGTAAAAGTGACATTATTATCTGCTTACATTGTAGACAAGTCTGTTTTACTGCCATTTTGATTTTTTTATGAAAAAAAACGGTCTTCAAAAGATCAATTAAAAATAGATGAACAAGCTAACTTGTTCCGTCATTTGGACCAACGCCAGGTATCCTCGTTGTTTTCTCTAGAAACTCCACATACTACCACGACACCATCATGTTCGCAAGGAGGAAGAAACAAACTTTCACTAGCAATTAAAATTCACAAATAAATTTATACAGCCTCAATAAACCTATCTTCGCTCGACTGCGCATAACGATCACTCAACACTCAACCACTCAACGCTCAACAGCACTCGACAGCAGTCAAGAGGCAACACTTAACACTCGGCACCCAACAATCAGGCAAGTGTAATCAGTTGCAATTGCAACTGCCTTGTCAGATGTGAGTACCCGGCGCTGTGAGGTTTACTTTTCATCCAATGCCTCTTAAAATCCATCAATGGATGCCAGTATTTGCACGGATGATTTTTTCTCACGCAATAACCCCATCGACCGCCCTAACCACTTTTCCTTGCTTACCGCCTGCATTCAGCAGCACTCCACGTCGCCGTCCGTCATCCGTAGTCCACCATCAACATCTAATCTCGAATCCATAAAACTGGCACAACCATCCGCGCGGTATATCCAAATGATCTAGTATGGTAGCATGCCACAATATCGACAGTCGTACCACCACCACCAGTCGCCTTCACATCATCATCATCATCATCAACTTCCCGCCAACAAATAGATACACATCGCCGACAAGCTAGGGACAAATCGACGTTTGGCTGTTTCGACGATGTCATGCCAAAGTAACTAATTAAACGTCCAGCGTGTAGCTAAGGCATACCGAAGTCAGCCACCAATAGTCCGATGATCAGTCGGTCTGTCGTCCATTCCCCCATCGTCTATTGACGGTACGCGGGCCACTTCAAACCAAATACCGAATCGTGCCGCAATTATTACGCACATGCGTAACCACCAGGTTTCCCATGATAATCAAGTCGACGAACACACGGATGGAAACGTTCACATACGCGTCCGATGCTGCCGACGTGCTGCGAAGTTAAAGCGCATTCTAGTTCACAGGTTGATGCATTTCGAGTCTTGGAATGATTACCGTCGCTTAGATGTTAATGTTGTGCCTATCAGGTGTTGATGGTCGATCATTTAATACTTTTCAATTACACTAGAGTCTAACCTAAACGGGCTCTTCTCACGATCTCGAACGTCGCGGATTCCTTTTCTGTTTTAGCATTTTTTCGTTTCTTTTGTCAGGCGAGCACTTTGCAAGCAACCTATCGTGTCTTCATACGACGACGACGACGACTAGTGCTGCAATTTCTGTCACCTCCGTGGATATGTGCATCTGCATCTGCATGGCATGGATCAGCTTTTATCACGGACGAAATGGTAGCAGAGTGTGATGGATGAGAATTGTGCCTCGCCCGGGCAGGCTTTTATGCAAATTAAGGCATTTAGTGGCGAGGACCGGTGTTAGTACTAGTTACAAACAGGTGCAGGTTGAAGATGTGCTGTGCGTATGCATGTGGCAACAGGCTTGGCTGATGGATGTACTACTCATGTGGCCAATTAGCTCGGGAGGGGTTCTATCATAATTGTCTCGTGTAATTAATCGATTTAGCGTGTTCAGATATTCGTACATGAAGTCTTACTCGTGTAGCGAGTCATGTACAATCTTATCGTGTCGAATTAGAGTGGAGTAATGTGACTTTTTGACGGCAACTTGCGTGTTAATTTGTATTGACAAGTGGACAAATGAAGATTAAGGGTTGGAAGGCTGTCATATTTCCAAGTCACCTATGCTGACGTGACGAAGAGAAAGACTTACATGGTGTTGGCAATAAGAAAGGAGAGTAATGAAACCCATATAAGAAGTACTTTTTGGAATTTGGAATTTTTGAATTGGATGGGTCATACTCTGCTGTGGGAACTGATACTCTCCAAGCCGATCAAAAGGCTAAAAAGGCCTTTTTTTATTAATTGATAGCTTGTTTTTTGGCATTTAAAGCACGTCGTTTTTACCAGTTACGTTCCGAGGTAGAAGAAGCTGCAATTGGTTCACGTACGTTTTGGATTTTCTTCTTCCAAATTGGTCATCGCGTAAACAATTGGTTGATGATGGAGGTCAATATGTTTTATAAGTCAATCTCGATTCATTACATAAGCCTAGGACTGTTTTAAATTTCTTAACTCCATTGTCGTTTCAAAGTAATTTTCAATTCCAGCTTTACCATGATTCGTGCCACAAAAGAGTTACTGTGAACTACAACCAACGCAAATTCAGTCGAAACTCTCAAATCCTATCTAGGACAACCACCCCCGGAAAGTAGTGAACGAACATCTTCGACACAAACCATCTGCACCCGTCACCCCTGTTGTGTGACAAACACCATAAGAGCGTACACTCTTGAACCTGCATGAACCCTATAGAAAAAAAAACTTTCATGAATGTATAATGTCCCAGTTTTGGGTATGAGGTTCGTTCAATAAGTACTGAGAAATGAAGATGAAAAACAAATTATTTTTATTTTTCCATAATTCTTTTCTCGACGAACAATAACGTCTTTTTTTCCAGCGATCAATGTAGATGTTCCTGCGTGTATACCAATACTTGCGGCCATAACAATGCCGGTCTTCACCGTCATCCGAGCCCATTTTCCTGCAAAAGCCCATTATTTCTATTTTTCATTTGTGCCTTTGGTGTATTTGTGAGAAAAGATCCAAAATTTGCGATATTGCTGTGACCCCAACTATTTCGTGCTTTGATTTTCAAAAGCAACGCTAAAATACCTTCAGCGTGAAACGCAGGCCAAACACAGGCAGTAGTGAATGGTCTGAAGAAATCACACTAATTTAATATTGCCACTCGAAGACCGGACGACTATTTTGTTGAGTTGGCAATATCCGATCAAGGCTCGAGCCACCAATTTGATGAATTAACAGGAGACACAGACGAGCGACGAATGATAAACAGAATACTTGCTGGTCAGACGAAGGTTCAGCGCGAGATGGAGAAGATAGACATGTTGGATAAGTTGAAGAAGTTCCGCAAAGGCAAGTTTAAAAATTTGGATTTTTAAGAAGATGCCAAAAGGTTGGAAGCAAAGAAGAAAAAATCAGCGGAGAAGAGAAAGTCTCGGGACGAGAAATTCGGTTTAGCGGAAGAAAGGTTCGAATCGAAACATATGGGCATCATCGATGGTATTGGAAAAAGTGGAGATGTTCATGGGTGTAAAAATAATGCTGGGCCTAGGAGCCACCTAGGGAAGTTTAGTCAGATGAAGACGCGCTCCAAGAAGTAGTAGTTTGGGTATTTTAAAAGTAGGATTGTATTTAACTTTTCGGTTAGATAAAAAAAAAATAAAAAATACCTTAGCCGGAAGTAATCCTCTCTTATTAGCGAACCAAAGAGTTTCTACTGATGACTATCCCTCTACTTCCAATGATTCGAAAATAGTTACCAACTTTCTTGCTTTTTCTTCTGCCAGTCAACGAACAGGTTGACTACTTTCGTTGTATGAAAGACTGTCTTCAGAAATCTCCAGCATCTGTGAATATAACTCCTGCCTCAGGTTTAAACAAAATGCGCCAACCATTTGATCCTATCAATCACGCTCTTATTTCAAAGTTCCGTCTCACAAGGACTCTTTCCCTAGCTTTGAAAAAATATTTAAAATATTCTAAATATTTCCTTATCCGCAAAAAAAGCCTATGGATCAAATGCAATTTAGGGAATTGGCGGCATAATTCTATTTTTAGATTGTCTATTTCTGATCCAATTAATGTCCCCTTCGAAGTCCCCAAAGGCAGTTACCTCGGCCCACTCATATTTATTTTAACTCTTGTACGAATGCATCTGCTCTTGCTAGTTCTGCTCCCTCCAATTAGACATAAACGTGTTCACTATTTGGTGCCAAACCATTTTGTGCTCAAATATGTTAGCAAAAGTCAAATTATGTATTACTTCTTAAATTCATTGTTCTTGGTTTCCCCTTATTTTATTTAATTCATCAATTCCTTGTAAAGGCTTGCACTAAGCTAATAACAGGCGTCAAATTTGTAAGACGTTCATTCTTCGATTTTTTCATAATTGATTGAACAACCTGTAATAATTGCTCGTCTTTAATTACGCTGTCGTATGCGGCTATGAAGTCGACAAATAGGTTGTGGGTGTCGACTTGAAATTCATTTGTCTTCTCTAAGATCTGCCGTAGTGTGAAGATTTGATCGAAATTGGACTTTCCTGGCCTGAAGTCACACTGATAAGGACCTATCAGCTGGTTTACGAAGGGTTTCAGGCGTTAACACAGAATGGCAGAGAAGATTTTATAGACGATGTTCAGGAGACTTATTCCTCTGTAGTTGGCGCAATGAAAGGGGTCTCCTTTCTTGTGGATCGGACAAACGATGCTAAGGCTCCATTCCTCGGGCATGCTTCCGTCTGACAATATCTTATAGATGAGCTGGTGCATGCTCCCGACCAGGTCATCTCAGCTGCTTTGAAGATCTCGGCAGGTAGTCTTCTGCGGTAGCAGCTTTGTTAGACTTCAGTTTAAATATGGCCATCTTAACTTCTTGTTGGAATTCTCTGCGTTCTTCGTCATTAAGAAATGAGAGGTTCTGCCTGACAGCGCTATGTTAACTGGCATCGCCGTTATACAGTCTGCAGAAGTGATTTTCCCATATTCTCAGCACTGACTATGATTCTACTACGAGATGTTCATTTTCATATCTGCAGGCTTCTACTCTAGCTTTATAACGTTGGCATGTTCGTTTTATCCTTTGATAAAACTTACGAACGTCATGCCTGCGGTAGCACCTGTCCAGGTCCTCGATCGCGCGCTTCTCGTGCTCTTTTTTTTCCTCCTGAGAACCATATTATGCTCTTACCTTATTTTTGCTCGTAAAACTGACGAACAGCTCCCGTCCTTCTATGCAGCGAGGCTTTGTATGCATTATGGCCCAGAACTTCGGAGGCAGTACAAAGGTTCCATTGTTGCTCAATTGGCTGAGTGGGGGATGGGGTGCATAGGAGAGCTTAAGGGAAACGCGTTCGGCAGAAGCACTGACGATAGTAGCTTTTCGACGTCATATGTTTGTGTTCTGGCTCTACTCCACTGCGTCCTTGATATCCGTAGGCGCATCTTTGCTATTACAAGATAGTGGTCCCTGTCGATGTTAGCACCTCAGAATATTCGAACATAAAAAATAGTGGAGGTGTGTCTGACGTCAATCGCGATGTGATTATTTTGGTTGGTGGTTGATCGATGCCTTTATGTATTTTGAGGTGCAGGAAACGGGTACGGGAAGGAGGTTTCGCCCCGTTGCAAGATCGATAAGCCTGATTCCGTTATCGGATGTGGTGTCGTGCAAGCTGTGTTTACCGATGACTCGTTCAAAGATGTTTTCTTTACCCAACTGTCCATTAAAGTCTCCTAGTACAATTTTGATTTCATAGCTGGGGCATTACGCATATGTTCTGTCTAGAAGCTCATAGAACTCATCTTTGACATATGTAGTCATTCATGTCTTCCGTTGGGACGTGGGCGCAGATCAGGCTGATGTTAGTGAATTTAGCCTTGATGCGGATAGTTATGAGGCGTCCGCTCACATGCCGAAAGCTTAAGACTTTTTGCCTTAGCCTACCTTAAACAACAAATCTGCACCCAAACAGTCGTTGTCCTTATAGTCCTTATAATCCTTATAGCAGTCACCGCAGTAGATGTCATAATTTTTATCCGTTTTTTGCCGGTTTGCGGTTAAGTCCGCTTCAAATCGGTCTAAGGTGTCCGCAAGTTTTTCGGCTGCATGTGGTCTGTTTAGGGACCTAACATTCCATTTTTTTTTTTTAACATTTAACAACATTTTTTTTTTTTTTTTTTCAATTCTTATCCAATTCGTTGTCATTCTGTCAAGTCCTTGGGAACATTGGAAAACGGAATTGGGAATTCATGTCATTTACAAACAAATACATACTGGCATATCGAGCCAGTATTACTTATTGACATGGGACCAGAAAGGCAGCTTTAATTGATTACCATAGTAAGGATAGATTTTAGCATTTTTGTCTAGTATTAAGATGGGTTTAAGTAAATGAGAATCGAAATCTGTAAGAAACAAAACTAAAACACCAAAACTAGTAGCCATTTCTTTGTGAAGTCTTTTGGTGAAGTTAAAGGGACTTTAGCTAATCGTAAATATGTTTCTCTTAGCTACTGAACTGAGTTCGTTGCTCAAACTTAATATTTTCAGAGGGGCTGCGAGGATCGATCTAGGAAAATATTTTTGGCGTTTTTGGCCGATTAATCGATTACAATGACATCCCAGCTGTCAACTCTTTAGACAAAGCCAATCTGCTAGGCGCAAATTTTGCAGTCAGCTCAACGCTCCCAGATCGTACCTTGTTTCCGCCTGTACGTACTGAACGTATAATCTTCCATGGAACAAAGCCACTTACGCACTCGTACAGTTGCAAGCATACTTCAGAATCTCAACGTGCACAAGTCCTTGATGTTATTCTCCTAATACTTTTGAAGAGGTATTCCTCCGCTGGCAAAACCACTGCGTAAGCTTTTTCATCTTTCTTACTCTTCTGGTCTCTGTCCGAGTAGATAAAAAACAGCATCCGTCTAGCCCGTCCGCTAAAAGGGCGAATCTTCGTCTCCCACCTCCTTCCGACCTATAACACTAACGTCTCTTCTTTCTAAGGTCTGAGAAACGCTGATAAATCGTCAACTTATGGAGCTTATGTAACTTATGTTGAGCAACAGCTCAATTAGTGATTAGATGGCATATCTCAACGAAAAGTTGAACCAATCTTTGCACCACACCGACGAAAGCAAGGTTGTTGCGCTCGATATTTTGACAGAGTCTGCATCAGGCTCCTTTGTCGAAAATACATGCTTATGGTGTCGATGAGTCTCTTTTTCTATGGATAAGAAATTAGCTTCGCAAAAATCAGGTTTTAAGTCTGATATTCATCAAATAAACGCTGGTGTTCCCCAAGGTTCTGTTCTGTCACCGACACTCTTCCTCATTTTTATAAACGATCTCTTATCTACTACTTCTAATCCAATACACTACTTCGCTGATGACAGTATACATTTCATATTGGTACGAGGACTCACTTCCCTGCTCTTCGGCTGTGGAACTAGAACAGCAGCGTATGTTAAGCACATTGACAACATAATTAAATCTGGTATAATCAATGGAGTGGAATTGAATGCTTCCAAAAAACACAAAGCTGTCTACTTTCACTCAAACTAACCATAAATAATCAGTCATTATCCTCGAATAGCGCTTGTGTCGATGAAACCGAAAGGCTTTCCTTCCTTGGTATGTGTGTTAATAAAAATCTTAGTTGGAATGGCCACATATTCGATATAGCCAAGAACGTTGCGAAATAGGTTCCCTCAAACGATGCAAGAAATATTTCAACCCTTCTGATCTGGCTTCAATTTATAAGGCTTACATCCGCCCTAAGCTTGAGTTCGGGGCCTCGGACCTCTCTGTACCTGTTAGATAGAATACCAAAGCGAGCGATAACAATATCGCGATGTCGATCGGCTTACTCGAACATCGACTTAATGTCTCCTCTCTCTCTCTCTCTGTGTTATCATTATATTAACACACAATTCTCAAGTGAGCTAGCCAATTGCATTCCGCCTCTTCAAGAATTTAACCGCCATACACGTCTCGCCCGGAATCAGTTCATCCTCATGCCTGTCCCTACCCACAACTAAATTTAGCCGAAACACACGAATATGGAATGCTCTTCCCGGCTCACCCGGCCACTCATTACAATCCACAAGCATTTAAAACCAATGTGCACCAGTACCTCCTCTCCCTATCTCGCTCCTCTCCTTCTAAACCTTCGGGCTGTGCTGTGTCTTGACTTCTTGTCATTTAAGGGTAGTCATAACCCCTTCTGCACGCGTTCATTATAAAAAAAATTGAATCAATAACTGAATTGGCAGTTCAAACTTGAATTTTTGGATGTTCACGCAATGTAGTATACCAAACTTTCCTGTCGTGAAACTGTTCCTTTCATGTTTCGCTGTTCCATTACATCTCTTCTATTCGCAGAACCATCCTTTTATTGTGCTCCTATCTACGGGGCGATCTTCTTGGCTATTTTTTGCCTACTAAAAAACAAAACAAGTTTCAGTGGTTTTAACCTTCCGAATTTGTTTAGAAAGGTCTGAAATTCACGCACTCTTTTGGAAGTGGCAGTAAGCTTAAGCACAGCTCTCAGCGCAGCCTAGCTATCACTGCATACGCTAATGCTCCTCCCTTACACCTTTCCACAACTATATAATACAAGGCCATTAGGATAACAAAAATATCTGCTTAAAAGCCAGACACAGACCTGCATAATGAAACCTATGCTTGATAGCTTGATGCTTGATAGCATAGTTTTTCTCCAGTAATTCTTGCATTATGTTCGATAAACCCTTTTAAATATAGAAATTATAACCGAGTTTTTCCGTTCCTCGTGGACAGTTTCCTTGTTTCATTGTTCTATATTGTTGTGGTCAAAGAAGCCCATGTAACTTCTCAGTTAATTTTTCTTCTGTGTATTTTGTTGATTCTGATGGTATTACCTTTACCCTCGCCGCCGTGTTATTCTTAAGCCGATGGCTTGCTTCCTTTGCTTCCTCGATGGTTGGTAGTTCTACCTGAATTTCTGCTGTGGGATGCAAACCTTTCATTGCCTGAAACTACGTAAATAAACGTAATTTCTCGGAAATTTTTCGAAAAAATAAACTACGGTCGAGGCATGTCTTTCTCTTCTTCTTCGTTCTTCTTTTAATGCAACAGAAAGTGTCATAAAAGTGATGATTCGTACATGGAAGACACGGAGCGTCCAGGATCGATGAATATGTTGGAGGCATTACTGGCGGTAGTTCGACAATCTATTTTCATCATTTTAAAATATAGAGAATGGTCCAAAGTAAAGAAGTCCAAAGAAACCGAGATACGTCCACAGGCGTTTTATCACCAGCGAGATTACGGATCGGCGGCAAGAGAGAACGATGAAAGTGGTCCCGTACGGTAATCGAAAGCGAAGAAATCGCGGGGACTAAGGCAGATATTCCCAACGCGGAATTCGTTGGTTTCCATAAAGAAGAGCAAAAGTTGTGTGTGTGTGAACAAATATTCAATATAGTTCATCACATAGCCTGCTTCTTACACATTGAACTGTTAGTTTTGATTTTCACAATTTTCCTGAGACTTGTTACGAGCTGTTCATCACTTGCTGCAAATAGCCATTGTCACTCATCCGCGCAGCACAAATCTATATATTCTAGTTCCTCCAAACGATCATAACTGACATCTAACCCAACAGCACAAAATTGCTAAGATACACCTCGCATCTCCACCTCTGCATTCCATCGCAAAACTCCACGATCCAGTAAGTGAAACAACAAATAGAAGTTGCCCCCGAACATAGCCGGTTGGCAGCCCATCTCGCCTAGTGTTAGCCCCAAGTAGTGGGAGCACCCCACTTTCAGGTAATAAATTTCAAATTTGCACTGTTTTTATCTAGACGTGTCCATCTGCTGCATCCGCAACTAGATGCCGAGTCTGCCAAGCCGATGATGCTCTCTATCGAACGGTTAATAATGTTTTTCTGTTCTCCTGCTCCTCAGTGGCCAATAATTTTTATTGCTTCCTCATTTTTTTTTTATAATTTTTTTCCTGTGAAACGCTGGTTCCTCATCATTGCCCCAGAATCAGCTTGGAGACTGGTGGTAACCAGTAACTGGCAATCGGCCAGTCAGTCAGGCAACCGCGCTTCTAAAGGACTTGTTACCATGACTGTGTGGCATGTTTGCTGTCATCTTAGCCAGACTTGCATAGAAATATCCACAATTTTGAAGGGTAGACGTGAGTGCAATGTCGAGGTTATACCCAATCGAAAGAGAGAGAGAAAGAGGCAGTACAAGCAAACCATAACGGTATGAGAGGATACGTTATCGTCTTGGCCACTTTGGCTTTTTGGCATTTTGGCAGCAGTTGCACGGTGAGGTTGCGGCGCCCGTGACTTTGCCATAAACGAAAATTACCTTCAAATCTGAGGCAACCTGTAACGAGCTGCTATGATAGCGGCCGCGCGTCCGAATGGCGCGATGGGAGCACGGGGTTAACGAAGTTTTCATTTTGGATTTACAACTCGTTACGGTGCGCGCACGGATTCGTGGACTTGCACTGAATTGTGTTTGATCGATTTGAAATCAAAAGGCGGCAGCGACGACGACGACGATTGCCGCGGCAACGTGGTCAGTTGGTATTTGGGAGAGCGTGTACTGTCCTGGTCACGGCTGGAGAGTTGAGGTTAATGTTGATTGAGATGAAAATTATTAAAATTTGTCAGAGATGAATGGAAATGTCGGCGCTAAATCTGAGGGAAACACTAAGAAATTGCCGGAGACTGGATCGGGGAATTTCACACTTCAGTAGGTCCTCGTGATGGGTGTTGGATGGACAGGCGGTTAGCCCGCACAGCGGTTGTTGGTGTTTGATTGGGACAGTGATTAATACGGGAATGGGTGTCGGTCTCAGGTAATGGGATTGCTTCTTTTGATGTTCTGGTTTTAGCTCGAATGGCGGAGGTTTGCTGTTAATCAGTTTTGGAGGATCTCGCATTCAGTGGCATTACATTATCAACTAAAAGGAAGAAGGCATCAACCACACCTTACACATTCGAATTTAAGAATATACTACAACGATATTTTGCAATTGCAATCCGAATGCTGCTGACACTATGAGTTTTTACGATAGCCTTTAGTTTGAAAAACGTTTCGGCAGACAGAAGGCTCTAGTTACGTCGTATTACACTTCTCTTGCTGAATTTGAACCAGAGCCCATAAGAAACAAGTCAATATCAGTGAAGCAGTCAACATCTGCAGCATCTTTCATGCAGTGGCTATTGTGACAACTATCTCAGTGAAATACATCAGTAAAATATCTTCTAAGCCTGGTAGAGGACCTTGCATTCACAATCACTGATGACAACGTTTTTTTAGCCAGAAAGAATATTCCTGAAATGACAGTCCGGGATATCTATCATAGTAGTATGATGTTACTAATAATTTGGGTCTGGAAATCGGGGCAGGTACTCAATTTCTCGATCTCTCGACTGCAACAACTGAGTGACATGCCTTCGCCACGTATTCAGCATTAATTTTAATGAAAATCCGAGCTTTTGCCTACTTATCCAGTGTACTAAGTATGTTCAAAAAACCAAGTCAAATTTTTTGAGCAGAGATTCCTTGCAAGAAATCTAACCCGTTATCAGATTAATTCACTTAAAACTCTTTTTTTTTTTCAGCTTAGCCTAAAGGTCTTTATCGACGCAAAAAAATTGGCCCAATACAAATATCTGGCCTTCACCACTGAGTGACGTCACCTTTGTTTTTAATACGGCCGTGATTTGACTAAGGAGTGTTTCCACTTAATTAAAATTCAGGGGTTATGCCATCCCAAACTTCTTGGATTTTTTTTTCACTCATTTAAGTTCTTATCCGGATTTTTTTAAATTCTTTTTTTTTTTTAGTTTTCCTCACAAAGTCTCAATTGTAGACAGGTCGGGGTGCAATGGTAATCATCATCACCGACCGCTGAGCCGGAGTTCTGTAGTTCAAGTCCGTCCATAGTCAAGAACAATTCCTATACGGAAGAACTGTGCAACAACATCAGTTGTGAAAACCTTAATGGCATGGAAACAAAGTACTGTGAACTACAACCAGCGCGACAAATTCAATTGAAGCTCTCAAAAAATGTTATCAAGGACAACCACCCCGGAGAGTACTAAACCAACATCTTCGACACAAACCACCTGCAGCCCGTCCAAGTTGTGTGACAGACACCATAAGAGCGTACACTCTTGAATCTTCACGAATTATAAAAAACAAAACTACATATGTACATACATCCCCAGAACATTACTGAAGCCGTAAATGTTGTTTTTCTTCGAAAACAATCTGAGTGAAATGCTTCAGTTGGAGTTCGTAAGACTCTTGATCGCGGGTCTCCAATACAAAGCTCGAACCGGGACTCATCGCTTCATATTACACACCTCCATTGCCCCAAGGTCCAGGTTTGATGGTCACGGGTCCACCTTAAGCGCTTCTTTTTTTACAAAGGAGTAAAAAGTGGTTTTTCTTTTGTAAAAAGGAAAAATATTAAAAACTACCTTATAAAATTTTGTATCTCATTGTCTTAATTTCTCGAATACAGTTGTCTCTAGAAACTAGCTTTTTAACAACATTTTTCCACTAATGTGATATTTGCCGTTGTAGTACGACGATCTTTCTCTCTCAAAGCCCTCCTGTCACGATCGGTAGCAATTGTTGGCCTTCCGGGTTTCTTCAGTGGGTTCACATTACCGGTCTTCTTCTTCTTCTTTTCCTTTTTTTTTCCGGCGTTGTTATGGTCAGAAGTGTAGGACCATAACCTTCCCACTTAACTGCATTCCTACTGGTCCGCTTGTGGGGTCCGCCGGTTTGACCTCAGAAAGTAGCGGCAGGCTTCCCGGTTTGGGATTACTTCAATCAAATGCTGGTGTTTTTGCATTTGTTTGCACCAATTGTTTTTCGGCCTGCCTTTTTTGCGTGTTGAAATTGGAACGTTGATTGATAACGCCTTTTGGACGGGGTTCAAAGGATCTCTATCTTTCTTGTGATGGTTTCTTTTACGTGGAGGCTTCCTCGGATCTTTGAACCTCTAATTCTGTCACGCTTTGTTACTCCCGCTGTCATGCGAAGCATCTTCATCTCAGCTGCCGTTAATTTGCTTTCATACTTTTTGTGCATTGTCCAGCATTGTGAACCGTATGTGAGCGCCGGACGTACAACTGAAGTGTAGAGCCTTCCTTTCAGCTTAGGGGGCATTTTTCGATCACAGAAGATGGCGGAGTTTTCCCGCCACTTCATCCACCCTACGCTTACGCGATGGTTGATGTCGTCATCACAAGTTGCTTCTTTATTAATCATAGATCCCAGATATTTAAACTTTTCACACTTGGAAAGCACTCTTCCATTCAAGTAAATGTCTGGAATAGGCTGATGAGGGTCAGAGAACGGGCAGCACAGATACTCTGTCTTCTTTGAACTAATACGATACCCGTATCCCTCAAAAATGTCCCCCCACACATCAAGTGCTCGTTGTAGGGATGCCTGATCATCACTTATAATGGCTCGATCGTCAGCAAAGAATAGCTGGTGCACATTGGGGTCCGTCACTTTTCCTTCAAGCAAGCAATCAAGGACTGCTATAAAGAACAGTGGGCTGAGGACGCTCCCTTGGTGTACACCGACTTTGATTGCGAACTCTTCGGTGACTCCTGCGGTGCATCTTACTCTTGTCGTTACTCTCTCGTAATCACTCCATAATCACTCGCACGTCGGTTTCTCTAACTCCTTTTTGTCTTAGCGCTACCCATAAAAGATCTCTTGGTTGCCGGTCAAAGGCCTTCTCGAAATCAACCAACACCATATGCAAGTCCTTTGACGAATCACGATGCTTTTCCATCATGACCCTTACACTTTGGATTGCATCTGTTATTGATTTACCCGAGACAAAACCGCACTGGTCATCAGATAGTCGTATTATTTTCCGCAGTCGGCTATCTAATACCCGTTCAACGATCTTCATGGTGTGCGACGTCAGCTTGACAGAACGGTAGTTATCACAATTTCGCGTATCACCCTTTCCTTTGTGCAAAGGAAGAAGATAGCTTTCCCTCCATTGATTAGGCATAGTGTCGCCTCTCATAAGTTTGGAGATAAGAGCCATGAGCCATCTAGACCCGATGTACCGAACTTCTTCGACTGTGATGTCGGATATTTCGGCATGATTCGGGGCGGCTCTTGGAAAGTACACTCGGGGAAACTGTTCGTTCATAAGTTCCTCGCAATAATGTCGCTATCTGTGGAGAATTTTTTCGTCTTCCACAAGGAGTTGGCCTTCAGCATTGTTAATAAACTTTGGGAAACGAATCTCCTGAGCATTTCTTCTTCTCTGGGCGGCTATCTTAAAGATATTTGCTCCTTTGTTCAAATTGCTTTGTCGAAGCTCCTGGGTAGCCTGGTAGACGATATTTCTTCCAACTCCTGATAGAGGCCTTCCATGCTTTTCGCTTTGAATTCGGCGCACTTTTTCTTCGCGATACCTTTGCAATATCTATATACCTTTTCACGGCGAACTTTTTCCTCTCTATTAGTAGAAGAGCACTTTGAGCAAGCTTGGAAAGCCATTTTCTTTTCGTGTATCACTGCTTTGGCTTCGTCTTTCCACCACCAGGTTTCTTTTGCGTGCTGGCAGGGGCCTTTAGATGTTCCAAGCAGTGATTTGGCTTTCTCCAGGCCAGATTGTTGTAGGAAATCCCACATGTCTTGTGCTCTGCACTCCTCATTACCGACCTCATCGATAATGGAAGAGAGGTAGTTTTCCATGTTGGTGATAAAAGCTTCGCCTTTTCCTTTATCCAGCTTATACCACTTGATTCTTTCAGACACTTTCGTGTGCTGCTTTGACTTCTTACTCGCCTCCATAAAAAATTCAGTCAGGAGGAGACGGTGTTGAGGGGCGATCGCGTCTCCCAGGATCACTTTGCAATCTTTAGCTCGTGGCTTCATGAAACTGGATACCAAATGATAGTCTATTTCAATTTCATTTCCGCCGCTGCTATAAGTGATCAGGTGCCGGCTTTGTTTGACGAACATGGTATTTAGCACTATAAGACCGTACGACTTGCACATGTTTAGGATATCTTCACCTGAAGAGTTCCTGGTGCCGTATCCCAGCCCTCCGTGGTAGTCTTCATAGTCTTCGTTTGTCTTCCTGACATGTCCGTTTAAATCTCCCCCAACAAACAAAAGCTTTTCCTTTGGGATGATTTTGACAAGGTTGTGGAAATCTAGCCAGAATGCATCTTTTTCTTTTTGTTCGCATCCTACTTGAGTGGCATGTGCGCTTACGATGTTCCACACCTCACCATGCATCACCAATTTGAAAGCCATCAAACGGTCACTGGACTTTGAAATGGTTAAGACGTTGCTAAGTAGCTCTTTTTTTTTTTTTTTTTTTTTTTTAATTCATTTTTTATTCAGTATTATCTTATATCTATCTTACCCTAGTCAAAAATGTTTAAAACTAGCTTAACTATCTTAACAAAACTAACTATTTTACTGGCCCTATACGGACACTCTAAAACAAACAGAACAATTGAAACATACATATGTCTTTCGACGACTATATAAAATTCTATCAACATTATAATATCTAACTTAAGCTAAGAAAAATGGTTTTTATTAAGAAAAAACTTAGCATATGATCATTTTTATATATTTTATATAAAACTTAAGCCTATCTAAAACTAATTAAATCTAACTAAACCTATCTTATTCTAACTTAACTAAAATATGTACATTATATATATTTTATATATGTATATATCTTTTTTTTTTGTCTAATTTTACCTTATGCTAGGCATAGCCCTAAGCTATGCGAGCCAGCCACTGGTATTGTTGGCTGGCTGGTGTATTGCTAAGTAGCTCTGCCGCAAGGATGATGGCGATTCCGTCTTTTCCTTCCATTACTGGTCTTCTTGAATAAATTAATTATATTTCGCACTGAAGACCGTGATATTTCCGTTTTTTTTTTTTGCGATATCATATGCCGAAACGTTTTTTTTTATATTCTTTTATTGTTATGTCACGCATGCCTTCCGATAAACACCTGCCGCGTGCCATGGTGAACTGTGATTAACTGAGATCAATGCATGCTTCACTTGAGACATCCACATTCAAATAACGCAACAATAAATGATAAATATCAAAAGAAAGAGACTATATCTAGCGTAGGCCAACTATTTTGCAACGAGAAACTATCGGGTAAACTATGTTGCAACAAAAAAGAATGCGTTTACATTTACAAATTGTGACAAAACCCATTCATTGTTCGAACTTATTAATTGCTCTGTAAACATGTTCAAACAACTCTATTCAGAAAAAAAATATAACCTTTCTATTAACTTTGCATAATAACCACACATTGGAAAATAATGATGATGAAGAATACAATACTAGGCCAACTATTTTGCATTTGGGCTAGTATTAATGATTTATATTTTTTCTCCTCCCTTTCATATGTGTATGTATGCAGAAATCATTCAAATTTATATATCGAGATTCATGCCTGGTTGGTATCAAATAGTCTCAAGCTGAACACAGGGAAGTCGTAAGCTATGTGTCATCAGTTTTCCCATCAGATATGGCGTATATGGGTTAATTTTAATCTAGAACCTACGACAAATATTTTCCATAAAACAGCTGATATCTTAAATATAAGGTGCGTTCCGCAACGATAGAACAATCAAAAAACGTGGAAGTAATAATATAATAAAAATTCTAATGTCTCGGTTATCTAGAAAAATCGTACTTCTTTTCCAAAATTCTTTACAAATGAATGCACAGTACTTAAAAAAAAAAATTAATTTTGATCCATAATGCCACTGGTTGTATGTTTATTTTGCGCACAATTAACTTCCGATGAATTCTTCTTTTCTTAAAATTTTGCCGAAGATCCTGTTTGACATTGAGCTTACTAATTTTTGGATTTTTTTTTTTTTTTTTTTTTTTTTGTTGGAGGCTTCTACTATCGGCTGGAGCACTCAGACACAAGTACTGGTCCATTGTACTACCAGACAGACGCCTTGTCTTTATTGTATTTTCCCCGTTGTCCGGAGAAAAGTGAGGAGGGGCTTCAGTAATGTTGAGCTAAGAGATTCGGCACCCACCACGTCGGCCCCAAGGGTGCGCCACCGTGCACGAGCGAAGGCGGGACAGTCGCAGAGAAAGTGTTCCGCTGTGTCGTCCTCCTCGCAGCAAGCAGCACAGGTAGGCGTCTCACTGATGCCAAGCACGTAGAGATGCCTGGCAAAAGTGTAATGGCCCGTAATGACGCCCGTTAGCCTTCTGCAGTCATTTCTCCTTAAGGATAAGAAGAATGTTGCGGACTTTTTACAGACGTCAGGGCGTACGCGCTTAGTCATCCTGCATCCTGGATAATCCCTCCATCTGCGACTGTGTACGTTAAAGACCCAGTCATTGATGTCAGATTTAACCGTTGAAGCTAGTAGACCTAAGGCGGGTTCAGGCCCTGAGAAACCCTCCTCTGAGCCTTTTCTAGCGAGTTCATCGGAGATCTCGTTTCCTGGGATTCCAGAGTGACCTGGAACCCATACAAGCCTAAGTGAATTTAGTCTTCCGACTTTGTTCAAAAAGGTCTTGAGTTCATGCACTAGTTTGGAGTTGGACAGAGGATTGGATACAGCTTTGAGTGCAGCTTGGCTGTCACTGCAGACACATATGCTCTTTCCCCTCCATCTGTGTTTCACAACATAGTGCATGGCCATTAGGATTGCGTAAATCTCCGCCTGGAAGACAGACGCATATTTTCCTAACGAGAAGTGCAGTCGAATGTTTTCGCGCTCGAAGAAAACTCCAGCGCCGGATCCCTGACCAGTCCTGGAGCCATCTGTGAAGATGCGAAGACATTCTATTCCAGGTTCAGTGTCTGGCCAAAGCCAGTCCTGACGCCAAGGAAATGTGTAGTTACAGCGCAGTAGGATGGCAGGTGTCATTGCGTCAGAGGGCATATCCATGAGACAGTGGTCGTAGGATATTTCTCTCTCAAGTACACTTTCACTCCACTGCGAGTTGTACCAAAGACCATTCCTCTTTAGGCGAGAAATAGTTTTCAATGCACACCCTCTGATATATATGTCAAGGGGTGGAAGGTTCATCATAGCATCTAAAGCAGCTCCCGGTGTGCTGGGGAAAGCCCCCGTACAACTGAGGCAGACCGCTCTTTGGAGTTTGATGAGTGAACCCACAGCGTGTTTTCGTGTCAGCCTGCTCCACCAAACAACCGATGCATATGAGATTATCGGTCTTACCATTGCCGTGTAGATCCAAAGGACCTTTTTCGTCGATAAGCCCCATGTTTTGCCAAAGGCACCTTTGCATTGCCAGAAAGCTGACAGCGCTTTGGTGGTTTTGGACTCAACATGTTTTGACCAGAGAAGTTTGTTATCTAGAATGACTCCCAGATACTTAGCTTCCTTGGATATAGGGATGGGAATGCCTTTTAGCACCAGCTGAGCAATGCCAGTTGTTTTCCTCCTTCTCGTGAAAAGAACGACATCGGTCTTAAGAGGATTAACCGACAGCCCATTTCTCGTGCACCAGTCTTCGATCACGTTTAGCGCCGCCTGCGCTTTGAGACAGACATTCGCTAAACATGAGCCGACAGAGAGAACAGCAACATCATCCGCATAGGCCTGGGCATAGATTCCAGAGGCATTGAGAGCATCTAGCAGAGAGTCGACCACCATGCACCATAACAGCGGAGACAAGACGCCACCTTGCGGGCAGCCCCTGTTTACTCCAGACTTGACACAATGTTCGAGGCCTGCATCAGCGATCAGTGTCCTGTGCACGAGCATTGCTTTGATCCACAAAACCAGTGCTTCATCTACGCCATGCCGTCTAGCAGCATTACACATGCTGTCAAAAGTAGCGTTATCAAAAGCTCCCTCAATGTCGACAAAAATGCCTAGTACGTACTCTTTCCTTTCGAGAGCGCATTCAATTCTCCCAACTAGGTTTTGAAGCGCAGTCTCGCAGAATTTTCCGCGCTGATAAGCATGTTGCATGTCCGACAGAGGATGCATTCGAAGGGCAACTTTGCGCACGTGCAACTCTACTAGTCTTCCCATGCTTTTCAGCAGGAATGATGTTAGACTTATTGGTCTGAAACTCTTGGCTAGTGAGTAATCCTCTTTCCCTATTTTGGGAATAAAGACCACTTTCACCGCGCGCCAAGGGGTAGGTATGTAGGCAAGTGCCAGGCTAGCAGTGAAAATTCTTTTCAGTGTAGGAAGCAGCTGTCTTATACCTTTTTGCAGCATAACGGGGTATATCCCATCAGTTCCCGGCGACTTAAAGCCATCGAAGGATGCCACAGCAAATTCAATGGCCTCAGTAGTTGCCATGCGTGACGCAACATACCAGCTGCGCCGAGTTCTTTTCATCGCTACAGCCGCAGTATCCAATGAGGGAGTGTGCAACGAGCCGATGACAGTCTGATTTCCCGGAAAATGGGTCTGAAACAGTAAACTAAGAGTTTCTGCTTTAGACTCGGTAAAGGTACCATCAGACTTTCTGAGTACCTCCAGCCTTGTCGATTTTCCTCGTTTGAGGACTTTAACCAACTTGCTGGTCGCGCTCAGGGATTTGATCTCTTCGCAGAAGGACTTATAGGAATCATTCTTCGATTTTCGAATAAGCTTCTTATATTCCTTCTGCTTCGATCGATATTTACTCCAGTCATCTTCCGAGTTCGATTTAAGCGATCTGTTCAGAAGACTTCTGGCTTCCCTACGAAGCCATTGGAGCTCAGCATTCCACCAGGGAACCGGCTTCCTGTTGGGAGGTTTTTTGACAGGACATGCGAGTTCAAAACACTTTGTGATGGCGCTGTTCAGGTTATGAACTGCATCCTCCACCGATTGATTAGTTTTGAGCTTAGGCGGGGCTTGAGTGGATTTCTCAAGCTCCTCCCTAAATCGCACCCAGTCTGTTTTTCTCGGATTCCGCTTGGGAATTTTTGGATTGATTCTTTTTTAATTTTTTGCAAACTGTTCATAATTACGCTCTTAAACTCATGAACATTGTTGAATCGCCGTCCCCCAGCATACACCAGTCTTGCTAAGTTTTTGATTGAGTTCAAGTCAAGCAAACATACTGGCCATGGCAGAATTGGAATATCTCTGTCGGAAAACCACTTTTTAGAAGAAGCTGAACGGGGATTGGGTAATACTCCTGTTAAAATTCTTTGAAATGTTGGTCCAGCTCTTCGAGAAATTGAATGAGGGTTTCCTCCAACATGTCTTGGTACTCCTCTCCATTCATCCTCTTAGGCACAATGACTAAACGGTATGTTCCATACCAACTAAAGGTGCTATGTACATTTCATTCCACTACCCCCTCCATGCTGACATTTGCAGAACGAAATTTATTTTTTTTTGTAAATCGTGCCTGTAGTACACCCATCCGACTGTCCCGTCTAAATTTTTTCTTTTTTCTTTTTTTCATCACTCCACACAAATTTTCCCCATTCTTCATCAAAAGTCATATGCTTTCGAGCCCAGTCCATTCTAGTCGTCCTATGTTGTATAGTAAGAGGTGGTTGTGACTTCATTATTTTCGACTGCAACCGACCGGACATCTTTACAATACTGTGAACAGTGGATTTGGCAGCTTCTATTCCAGGATATCCTGCAACACCTCGAATGATGTCTGTGGAACTAGACAATTCCCCTAAAATGCGCTTTTCTGGGGCATGCTGGCGGACGCAAAAAAGAACAAAGAAAAAATTATATGAGTTGGAAAACGTAATAAATTCTCATAGGCTAGATTGTTAAGAGAATTGAATGACAATTTGCCAAAGGATTTTCATAATTATTTGCGAATGGATGCAGTAACGTATGAGGTGTTACTGAGAAAAATAGATCCTCATGCATATAAGAAAAGAAAATACAATATTGAGAGATGCATTATGCATTTTTATCAACCTGCTTGTATTTTTCTAAAAATACTTCGCACGCTTTGTTTTTCACTTACAATTACTTTATTTTCGTACAGTCCACTTTTAATTTTCCATACTTCTGGATACTGCCAATACACCTCAAAAAAATCAATCCAAAATTGTTTTCCCCATTGACGTCATATCAGTCATTTCGCTCAAAATTGGTGTCCGCTCTCTGTAATGAAAAAATGTTCTGAAGTTATACGACGACTGTTTACACCTTACGTCAACTCAACCAAATTCAAAAAGTTGAAAAAAATTAACTTCCATACGACAAGTCCGACAACAAGTTGAAAGAACGTTCGCACTTACGATTTGGCTCCTCAAGCAAGGTTTTCCAAAAAGTTGGATAGAAAAATCGTAGAGCGAACGCCGCTATTCTTACAGCCACAGACTAAAAATAACAGTTAATACTTCGAAATAGTTGGAATTTTGAGTATATTTTACATTTTTGAGTATACTTCGAAGAACTGAGTTATTTTTTCCCCGATTACTTGTGTCGCATTATTTACACAGAACATTTGGCGGATGACACTATCATTTTGGGACGCACCTTATGCACGTTTTTCATCATATTATTGAAAAAATATTGACTAGAAGTATGTGAAACTTCACAATATATAAAGCTTAAGATGCTTAACTTTGGAGGTCCATTTTCCCCCAAAAAAGTGCGTATTAGCACAAAAATAAAAATACGTATCCCTTAAAATTTGATATAGTTCAACATATGTTCAACAAACGTTGCTTCCTACCACACAGCACGCAAATCGATGGATCAATAGAGAAATTAAATCGCTGAGCAATTTATCTCTCATTTTGAACCAGTGAATTGGCCGGCTACTTCGTGTGACTTGACGCGTCTATTTTTTATGGGTTTACGACAAATCACTCGTCTATGCCAATAAGCCATGATCAATTGTAGCCTTGGAAGACAACATAACATGCGTTATTAGCGAGATACCAGCCAATGTGCTCGGAAAACCAACTTAAAAGTAGACTAACACAAAATAATCTTTAAGAAATAAATGACAAGTATTGATTTATCAGCTCTTAACAATTGTGTACAGCTCTTAAGAAATCATATGTTACAATCCTTTCGGTACACACCCCCTCTTACACACTTTCCATAACATAGCATTTTCAAAACGTTAGTCAACACTTTTGCTTTTATTTTTATGAAGTTTACTGATTAAAGCGTTTGGGTACGTGGTTTGAGTCGGTGGTTGCAAATTTCCGAATACCTACATACCTCTACTTGCGGTCGCCAGTCAGCCTATGCAGAATAAAGTGGATAAAGTCAGGTCAATATATTTACTAATAAATGCATTTGCGCACTGGCTTAAATTAGGCAGTCGTAAATACTTCAGTTCAAAATGAGCCAAACCATTCAATTTCTCTAAGCCCATCTTGTGGCTAATTTTGTGTAAATATTTTGGCTCTCACTATTACAGGAATAAACTAACGAAGTGAACCTCTTGATCACTTGAAGCACTGAAACTTTTCCGATTAGCCTCTGCAAAGTTCACAGAAAATTCCGAATTATCGTTAACAATAAAACTCATTTTTGGCTGAAAGACTTGATCTTCAAGAGACTCCACCGCATTTACAAAAATGACCGTGTCATGTATTTAGATTTCATGCCGAAAGTGTTAGTAGGCCTTATTTTTTCTTCAATGAAAATGATCAGCATGTTACAGTCAAAGAAATCATTTTTCGTGCTATATTTGAAGATTATTTTCGGGTAGAAGAACATCAAGTGAGATGTAGTTTATACAGTCAGAAGCTACATGCCATACAGCTGGTCAAATATTAAATCTTTTAAAGTTCGGTAGCCGTGAAATCTTGGGAAATTATCCGATTAGACGCCCATGTGACTTAACACCGTTGAATTTTTTTTGGTCCCTTCTGTTTTTGTTCTTTTTTAAAATCCTGTTTTTCATGCAGAAGTTGAGAGCTTTGAGTCGGATAAATTCGTTGGCTACTTCTTTCAACATTAACATTCCAGCCACCACTATGCATACTGTTTGGGTTACAGAATTGCCGTTCTCAGCTTGAGATTGAATTCTCTTTAAACAGCACTTAACTTCCAGCGATCTGGCTGAGCAGTTTTGCAGTTTATATCTAGCATGCGCTTCTGCTTAAATTTTAAAGGAAAGACCAGGTAATTGTTCCACTTTTCACCTCTTAAGTATTATTAATGTCTTCATACGCATATGTTGTAAAACTTCCTTTGCGATGCGAATTTTCCTTTCCCGACGTAATGCAATACGCAAGATTAACATTTATATTTTAAACTTATTTAGTTAATTATGATCACCTAATGATCGTTAACAATATAGAGGCCAACTCAAAAGTCGCTTGCCTTCAGAATCAACCTAATCGCCTGCATCCATCCAGGG